>OX465595.1:252895769-255395769 GCA_950022295.1 Bromus sterilis | reverse complement strand
TTCATCCATCTGTGTGAACCCATGAACTTCTACGAGTCTTACTCCCCTGGTGTTATGCCAGATAAACTTTTGAACACTACTAATTCCTCGAAAGCGAGAAGTGAATGAGGGGTTATGCATTGAAGAAGTGGGAGTCGACCCTGAACCTTTGTGTTCATGCCCATGGATACGATGTAGAACTTATCGTGAAAGCCTCTCGTAAAGATAATAACCCCTTGGTATAAATTCATCTTCCACCTATGATCAAGACTCTTGCGATCATGGTTCTAACCATGATATTCTCCTTTGACTCTATTTCACACACAAAGTTGAACACTTGTGTTCTACAAATCAATGATCCAACTCAACTACTATTACATTGTACCTTCGAGTATTACCCCCCTGGCGTCTCGAGGATATCATGCCTTTGCACTGCATCTTATGAATTGTGATGAAACAATGCATATCCCTGTCATAGCCATTTCATGGTTCTCGGTTGTCATCAACCGACAACACCGCTTACCTTTGGCTCCACCTCCCCTTTTGCTTGGTGATGTGGATATTCGATTGCATTTTCTTGAAACCCCTCGACATAATGTGTCGTGGTCATCATCGACATCTTCGCTTGTACCAAGTGTTAATTGAATTCTTGGTGAGAAACACCATCCTTGCCCCTCGATGATTTGTGTTAACATCGACAACATCCTTTGACTCGCTGCCAATACTAAATTGGTCATGTATATCTTGCTCTGCTTTCCCTTGGGAAAGATATACACCCGATACTGGTGTATCATCACATTTTCCTTTCCATTGGTCTGTTTAACCTTTCTTGTGATATAACTTATCTGAGCAGTGATAATTCCCTGCTTATCTAAACACTTTGGTGTACTACTTTTTCCGTACAACCTGTTATGATTGTTGATGACTTTTCGGTGACCACCGATGGACAAGAACTTTGCCAATTGGTCCGCCTCGTCTTAACGAACAGGAAGATGGTTCTCTTCATCCCTCGCCGTTGGCACTGATGTTGTTGCCGACATAGCTAACAAGCTGTTCTCTGACTTACCTTGCAACTTGATCACATTGTTTGTCGCCACCCTTCTTACTCAATGTGGGCCCATAACCCACAGTTCCACATGATCGAAACCTGACTCTCTTGTACCTTTCTGTTCTCGAGGTTATCCCTCATGTTTGACCTCGTATGCAACTCAAGAGTCCTCTACCTTGTGATATTCGGTTCGATATCAGACTCAGTGCTTATGCCTGATGTTTTGGACCCCTTTTCATCCTCCGTTATCATCGTCGAATGCTTGAATATCCGCTTGAAAACTTCTCATGCCTTCTTTTGTTTCTCTTGATGTATCTCCCTGAGCTTAACTTGTGAGATACTTTGTACCCCATTCCCTTCGACCATATCGGTTGATTAAGCTTGCACCGATCCGACCCCCTCAAGCTTGTACCCCATTCCCCCCTAACCTATTCGTAGCTACGATGCAACAACGAAAAGAAGGATGACAACCCGTCGATATGCAACGATGCAGAGAAAGGAAGACATCAACGAGAAGGATTTACTTCTTCGAGAAGGACAACAAGACCTAGAAGATTCGTTATAATACGAAACCCAAACTTTAACCCTTACAATACCTTTTAATTATTGGGACGAGAATTCTTTGTAGTGGGGGAGATTTGTAACACCCTCAGGTCTTGTAACAGTAATCACTATAGTGATCATTTTGTTAATGCTAATCACTGTTGTTAATCATGCCTTGATCACCTGGGATCAACTCAAACTCAAAATTCATTTTGATGAATATTAAAAATTAGTGATGAATTAAACCTTGTCCAAAAATTATACAACCACTTTTGTAAAATCACTAATAATCACTGGACCATGCTAGTATGGTTGTGGTAATTTATCAAGCTATGTAAAAATGCAAACAAATCATACAAGTAGCAAAACAGTGGCATTTAATACTTTGTAATAAAATAAAAATGCTAAAGAATTTATAAAAGCACCAATCTTTTTGTGGCACTCTAGCAATTTACAATAATAATATTGGAGCCAGTTACAAGTTTTTCAAAAATGCTAAAGTAGCTAAAACAAATTAAAATAGAAAAGAAAATACAGAAAAGAATAAAAGCAAAAGAAGCCCACCCCGACCCATCTCCCCTTCCCCCCCACCAGCCCAGCCCACCCGGGGGTCATCCCCCTCCCCCTGTTCACCACGCGGTGCGTGGCACGCATCCACCGCGGCCATGGTCGTGGCCGTCGCCGTGGCGGCCATCCACAGCGCACCCGGCAAGGATAAGGCCTCCCTCTGCCCTCTCCATCCCTAGGTCACCACCTTTGCCCCCCGTTCTTCCCCATTGCGCCACCGTCGTCCTCCCCGAGCTCACCGTGCAGAACCGTGGCCGCGCCGCTGTGTCCACCATGGCCAACGACCACCGCAGGGCTCGCCATCTTGTCCCCCACGCTCCCCGTCGACGGCTACGCGACCCCGCCAAGTGAATCGAGCCGAGGAGCACGACAACGCCGCCATCAGGGTCGTCTTCAACCTCCAGCCGCCGCCGAGCTCGTCAAATTCCGGCTGTCCAGCCCTTCCCCGAGCACACTGCCTTCCACTTCACGCTAATGGTGAGCTTCCCGTAGTTTCCCCTCTCTCCGCGCTCGCCTTCGTTCACCGTAGCCGGCGACACCATGATAGCCGTGGTTGGGACGCCGCCGCCGTGCTCTACAACGCAGCCCGGGGCATGCGTTTGGTGATCCACTCGCGCCACCCTGCTCCCCATTCGACCCTCTTTCGATTGTGCTAGCTCGTGGCAACCCTCACCCCCTGTAGCCTCGCCGTCGTCTGCACCGTGGCACGAGGCACCACCGTCCTCGTCGCCGGCACCGATTCCGGCGGCCCCAAGCCTTGGCACCGCTCCAAATCGACGTGCGGCACACCCCCGGTTCATTTGTGTAAGGCCCGATATGCGGTACTGTTCCTGATCTAGATGTTTCCATCCAGATCCGGGAACGAAGCACATATCGGTCCCACCGCGACATATGACGAAGTCATATGCCCCGGATTTCCAACATGATATCGCAACATTATAGATACAAGGATACAACATCTCATACAATCGGCATACAACTGCCTTAATATAATACAACAGCGGAAGATATATGTCTGAGTACAGACTACAATCAAATGCCTAGTGGCAAAGAGAAAAACATAGATTCCCATAACCACACGGGTCCAGGCACTCCGCCGGGATCCGCCTAACTAGTCGTCGTCGAGTCTCCACGTGAAACGTCGATCACCATACCTGTTGTCGATCAAGAAACCCTAAAAGAGTTTGGCGGTAGTATCATGAGTACAGAAGTACTCAGCATCCAACTGTAGTGGTCAACTGACCAAGCAAGGACTTCATCACTCGTCATTCTAGGACAACTAGTAGTTTACGGTAAGGATGGGGTAAGTGGTGAGGTTGCTTCCGCACTAGTATTTATGAAGTGGCTAACGATCTAGAGAGTAAGATAAGAAGCGAAGCATTCGATGAGGAATTGCCTCCAACAAGTCTTGCTATCAGCTACTTACGCAAAGATAACACCTATCCTATCCTTGTCCTCCTCTTCGCATCCCGACGAAGAAGAAGCAGTCAAGGCACACGCACGTTGATCAAGTTAATACGGATCAAAAAGACTTACGGATCTGAATGGTTCAGACCATTGATACAACCATTCCCACAGGCAAGCATGATCAATAACCATATAGATGATATGGAGTTATTATCCATAGAAAATGCAGCTAGATTATTTGTACTCTAGTGCAAGTGGGAGACTGTTGGGAATGTGCCCTAGAGGCAAATAAAATAACTTTTATTAAGCATATACCATTAGTTCATAATACTTTTTATACTATGCTATAACTGTATTAAGGGGAAACCTTAATAAAGGTGTGGTATACAAACAACCAGGTCCCTAGTTAACTCTAGTATACTAGTCCATTGGGCGATTGATGATCATGGTTTCCTGATCATGAGACAAATAAGTCTGTTAGCAATGGAGTCGTATCATTGGGATAACGATATGATGGACATACACCCACCAGAAGTGTTGCGATGTGATCAAGTCACATAGTTTGACATTGCGATAACTATAACGTAGTGACCAGATCCTTTGACCGTAATGATCATACGTAATTGTCATCTATGAGGAGACTTTGATTTGTATACCACCGCCTGACTGAAATATTCTCGCCATAACGGTGCACTTTGGGTATTCCGAAATAGATTGTTGATGAGTATGCAAATAGATCAAAGATGGATTTTTTCATCCGAGTGACGGATAGGTACTCTGGGCCCACTCAGTGATATTGCATTGTAAGGTTTGCGCAAACATGTGACTAGGTCACGGAGTTGTAATATCACAGGAACAAGTAAACTTGTTTGTTGACAACGAGGACGAACTAGGTATATTGGATATCGGCGATCAAATCTCGGACAAGCAAAGTACATAGGACAAAGGGAACAAGCACACGGTTAATGGATCCAACAGCGATTGAAGTTCATTCGATGGAAGCGCAGGGGCTCTCAAGGATTGTAACCAGGTCCAATTGATTAGTAGTTGATCAATGAGATTGTCTCGGTCATGTCTGATGTTTCCCGGACCGTAGGGTGGTACACTTAAGAGTATTTGACGCAGTAAGGATAGATTCGGGATCACCGGAGAAATAGGAGAGAACACTGGAATTGTTTCGGTGAAGACCGGAAGTTGTTTTGGGTATTTTGAAAAGTTCAAAATATATTTAATAATGTTTTATTTTTTAATTATATGAATTTAAAATTAAAATATAATTAAAAAGGAATTAAAAGGCATATGGGCCTCATAGGGCCCATTAGGGGGAGAGGGAGTCCTCCCCCATGGGCCATGGCGCCATTGAGGGGCCCACCCCCTTTATTTGGTGCGCCACCCCCCTCCCTTGGGATTAGTCCCACCCCGGAAGTGGAGGGGGGGTGGCACCCCTCCTTAGCCTATATAAGGGGGGGTAGAGGTGCCCTTTTATTCATCATATTTTTGAGAAAAGTTCTCTTCTCTCTCTTCCTCCTCTCTCCCTCCTATGAGCGGAGTCCCCTTGTTTGGAGGCTGCAGTAGGTTGGATATTTCTCCACCATACGCACGCCATCATGCTGCTGGAAGCGGGATCCGAATCCATCTTCTTTCCGCTGCTCTACTGGTTCGGAGCCTGAAGGGACGTCGGGTATACTGGATGTGTATAATCCAGCGAGGCGCTACACTTGTGGTGCTAATTCATCGTCGTGGCCGTATCGTGGCTTCTGCCGGCCGCGGACCAGTCACACACACGTTTCAAATGGTAAATCAGCTTGGTCCACCACTAGAAATTTTTGAAGCTAGTTAGGTAAGAAGAGGGGACCCCATAAAATCCCACACGGGGTTAGGCACGCTCAGTCTTAAAACCAATACCCGGAACTCGGATCCTAGGTGACTCAAATGGAACAAAGCGTCGGGGCGGGATAGCCTAGACCTTCCATCCTTCGTCGAATATAGTCAACATTTATAATAATCATATCATCAACAACAATATAATAATGTGATATCCCAAACCAAGGAGTAACAAAAGGTAACATCGTAGCATCCTAAGCATGCATACTAAGCAGGGGCTGAGCAACGAGCAATAGTAACATAGAAGTACAAGGTTTGCTGGGAGGGGACATGGTTGTATCGGTTTGAAAGAGGCTTTAAACATGTGGTAGGATCAAACATCGAACCTAACCTAGACTAGCATGCAAACCGCAGGTTGAAATAGAATGGATCATAAGTAATGTATAGTCATTGCCTGTTGATAAGTCGGGTTCCGAAGGTGTAGTCGACCGTAAGCTTGCATCGTCTCCGAGAGATCCACGGGAGTACACAAGAAGTAAACACTGGAAAGCAATCAATGAAAATACCACTATCACTACGGAGCAATCACGAGCAAGCAATAAATAAGCAAGCTAGATCAAGTATGATGCATGTCATTTTAATATCATGGCATGAACATAAGAACGAGCAAGATTAAATGAAGCATCGGGAAGCAAGGTTGCAATGCTACCGACAACCTTCATATGCATTAGGTCGGTGATTAATGAATCCGAAAGATTCTTATGTTGAAGTTGGTATGATGCATGATCATGGCATATGCAAAAGACTAGAACATAATATCAACAAGAATTGCCCACGCATGGGATTAAACCTCGAGGCGGGATTCCTTGAATTTAAATGGATGCAGATGACATGGCATAATATGATGCGCCTAATGAATTATATTGCAATCAAGGAAATAAAGAGCGAGACAACGGTACCGACAAGCTACGTTCAACGGGGGAAAACGGTGCTCGAAACACCGAAAAGAATGGAGGAATCGCACTGTGTGCATCACCGTGAGGGGTTACGTGCAAAATGCTATATCACAAAAATAAAGCATGCCCATTTAACAAAATGGACAGCACCATCAACTTCCTCACATTTTTCTGCCCCAAAATCATATATGACATGACCAAAATGGAGCTAGGGTGCACATAATAAAAACACTACCAAAAAAAGGCAGATTTGAATAAAACAGGAAAATAAAATGGAGGGAAACCTCCACTGGGCTGGCTTCGGCCGAGATGGCCCAAGTCCCTCGCGGACCAGCATAAATGGCCCACGGGCAAGAGAAAGCAGTGGGCTTAGCCAACTACACGCAGCAGCAAAACAAAAATGAAAAGGGGGGTTTTCCTTGACCAAAGGGGGACTCGATCCCAGGACCTCACGGTTAAAACCGTGGTGCCCAAACCACTGGGCCACTGAATCCAACTCAACACGAAAAGAAACTTAAGCAAAAAGATGTTTCTACAGGCGCTAACTGAATTTGACACTGACGGACAGAATTCAGACAGTGCAACCCACAAAATTTTGGTGACCGTGGCGTCGGCTACAAGCCTCCGGAGAGTCGCCGACGTTGCTCCTCTACTTGCCGAGACCTCCCTGAACACGCAAGTGCCGAGATCTAACACAGAAACACTCCAAAGCACCACCTTTCTCCTCGCCGGAGTTGCACCGGAGGAAACTCAACACAAACGAATTGTCACGCGAACAGGAGCGCTACTAGACGCGCTCAGAAACTGCTCGGGCGTGCACTGCAGGCATGGGACGCGCACCCGACGCGCGCGCTGCACGGGAGGCGACCGGCGTCGGTAACGGAGACCACACACGGTGACGTCAGGAAAAAGAGCATGAGCGCGGCTACGGGGAACTACACGGGTTGGGGGAAAAAATGGGGAGGCTCACAGCGAGGACTCGCGGTCGTCGATCGACTCGGGGAAGAGGGCGGTTCACGACGAAGGCGACGACTCAACGGAGAGGACGGCCGGCGTCGAGGCAGAGGTGCTGCTCGCCGGGAAGATGAAGATGAACCACGGCGCACCGGCCACGGCTTAGGCTCGCGGGGACACGCACGACTCCAGGGAGGACGACCTCGTCGAAGGCGTCGCCGATCGGAAGCAGGGGCTTGACGCAAATGAAACCATGGACCTCCTGTCCATGGCGGCTGCAAGAGAAGAAGAGGAGGCAGGAGAGGGAGGCGGCGCTGGGAGGAGGAAGAAGGGAAAACCTAGCTTGGAGGGGCAAGGGCGAGAGGGGGCGGCTCAAATAGGGGAGGGCGAGGCAGCTGGCTCACGTGAGGGGCTCCACCTCCTCTCTGCCTCACGCCATGGCTGTGAGGGGGGACCTCCACGTGAGGGGAGGGAAAAAAAGGAGAGAGGGGCTCGGGAGAGGGGGTTTGGTTGGGTTGGGCTGGAAGATGGGCTGGCTGAGAGGGATTGGGTCCAAATGGCTAGGGGAAAAAACTGCATTTACTCTTTTAACAAAAAGAAAGCAGGAGAAAAGGGGAAAAAGAAATAGCAAAGGATATTATAAAATCATATAACATTATGACTATGAATCCTTAGCAATTATAGGATTTTTAGAAAATGATTTCGGACAATATTATTTAAGTAATAAAAATGACTATTAGTTTAATTTAAAAGCCATTTAAATCACAACCCCATTTTCTGAAAACGCAAAATCCTGAAAGTTGGGCAAGGGATAAATCATGGCAAAACATGATTATTTGCAGAAGATTTCAATGATGGGATCAACAGGATGGCTTGGAGCAAAAAAATGGCAAGGAACTAAGAAAGAAATGAAAGAAAATAAAATAAAAGGGAAAATCCTTTTACATGATCAGAAAAATGCTTGAGCATTTTTATGTCACATGGATTTTGGCAAGAAATCATTGTGCATATTTTCATCCCCAATGGGAAAAATAAAAATGCAAAGTTATATGGAATTCGCTAGTTTTGGGTTGTTACAACTCGCCACCACTAAAAGAGGATCTCGTCCCGAGATCCGGCATAACCCAGGGGGAAGGACCGAGATGTTGCAAGAAGAAAGATCGATCGAACGAATGAAACTTCCCGATACCGCCAACAAAGGCTTCTCTCATCGTGACAATGATGTTTGCTCCCGTCAGGATCCAACCTAACTGGAGTTGCCGACATCGGAGAAGAAACTTCCATAGGCGTGGGAAACTGGTCGAGAGCAAGCTCGGATTCAACAAGGGCATATCACAACAAGACTAATTCTACTCGGGGAAAGAAACTCGAGGTTTCCGTAAAAGATTACCTAGGTACTACTAGATGCTACGAAAATGAGAATCTGAATCGAAACAATACCATGCCAGCATTTCTAGAATAACATCACTCAGTAAGGTGCGAAAACCTGGACAACGAGACAGGACAAAGGAGGATCCACACACAGTGCCGACTCAAGCGGACAAAGGGGGACAGTCGAAGCGGGAGGTTCAGAATCCATTAGTTGGATAATAACCAGGCAACCTGGTTCGCTATTTCACGCGGGCCGCGCATTTGTCGATGTAGAGCGACAAGCCCACGAGCCATGCTCAGCCAGTTCGAAGTACGCCGACCAACCCGCTACTGATAAAGTATTGGTCCGATTGAAATCTCCTAAACGAGAACCTAGATTTGGTTTTGAAGAGGATAAGTTGAAGGGGAAAATATTACGTCGCACTCCCTTACCAGAGTGAGGGGATATGGATTAAAAAGAATCCTACTCTCCGATTACTAACTTATTAACTACAAAATAGTTTTTGTCTAAACTCGACTTCGGCCAGAAAAGGGATCCTACGGTCGGCAAGGCTCTGATACCAAGTTGTAAGGCCCGATATGCGGTACTGTTCAATATCTAGATGTTTCCATCCAGATCCGGGGACGAAACACATATCGGTCCCACCGCGACATATGACGAAGTCATATGCCCCGGATTTCCAACATGATATCACAACATTACAGATACAAGGATACAACATCTCATACAATCGGCATACAACTGCGTTAATATAATACAACAGCGGAAGATATATGTCTGAGTACAGACTACAATCAAATGCGAAGTGGCAAAAAGAAAAACATTGATTCCCATAACCACACGGGTCCAGGCCCTGCGCCGGGATCCGCCTAACTAGTCGTCGTCGAGTCTCCACGTGAAACGTCGATCACCATACCTGTTGTCGATCAAGAACCCTGAAAAGAGTTTGGGGGTAGTATCATGAGTACAGAAGTACTCAGCATCCAACTGTAGTGGTCAACTGACCCAGCAAGGACTTCATCACTCGTCATTCTAGGACAACTAGTAGTTTACGGTAAGGATGGGGTAAGTGGTGAGGTTGCTGCCGCACTAGCATTTATGAAGTGGCTAACGATCTAGAGAGTAAGATAAGAAGCCAAGCATTCGATGAGGAATCGCCTCCAACAATTCTTGCTATCAGCTACTTACGCAAACATAACACATATCCTATCCGTGTCCTCCTCTTCACATCCCGACGAAGAAGAAGCAGTCAAGGCACACACACGTTGATCAAGTTAATACGGATCAAAAAGACATACGGATCTGAATGGTTCAGACCATTGATACAACCATTTCCACAAGAAAGCATGATCAATAACCATATAGATGATATGGATCTATTATCCATAGAAAATGCAGCTAGATTACTTGTACTCTAGTGCAAGTGGGAGACTGTTGGGAATGTGCCCTAGAGGCAAATAAAATAACTTTTATTAAGCATATTCCATTAGTTCATAATACGTTTTATACTATGCTTTAATTGTATTAAGGGGAAACCTTAATACAGGTGTGGTATACAAACAACCAGGTCCCTAGTTAACTCTAGTATACTAGTCCATTGGGCGATTGATGGTCAAGGTTTCCTGATCATGAGACAAATAAGTCTGTTAGCAATGCAGTCGTATCATTGGGATAACGATATGATGGACATACACCCACCAGAAGTGTTGCGATGTGATCAAGTCACAAAGTTTGACATTGCGATAACTATAACGTAGTGACCAGATCCTTTGACCGTAATGATCATACGTAATTGTCATCTATGAGGAGACTTTGATTTGTATCCCACCGACTTACTGAAATATTCTGGCCATAACGGTGCACTTTCGGTATTCCGAAATAGACTGTTGATGAGTATGCAAATAGATCAAAGAGGGATTTGTCCATCCGAGAGACGGATAGGTACTCTGGGCCCACTCGGTGGTATTGCATTGTAAGGTTTGCGCAAACATGTGACTAGGTCACGGAGTTGTAATATCGCAGGAACAAGTAAACTTGTTTGTTGACAACGAGGACGAACTAGGTATATTGGATATCGACGATCAAATCGCGGACAAGCAAAGTACATAGGACAAAGGGAACAGGCACACGGTTAATGGATCCAACAACGATTGAAGTTCATTCGATGGAAGCGCAGGGGCTCTCAAGGATTGTAACCAGGTCCAATTGATTATTAGTTGATCAATGAAATTGTCTCGATCATGTCTGATGTTTCCCGGACCGTAGGGTGGTACACTTAAGGGTATTCGACGCTGTAAGGATAGATTCGGGATCACCGGAGAAATAGGAGAGAACACCGGAATTGTTCAGGTGAAGACCGGAAGTTGTTCTGGGTATTTTGAAAGGTTCAAAATATATTTAATAATGTTTTATTATTGAATTATATGAATTAAAAATTAAAATATAATAAAAATGAATTAAAAGGCATATGGGCCTCATACGGCCCATTAGGGGGAGAGGGAGTCCTCCCCCATGGGCCATGGCGCCATAGAGGGGCCCACCCCCTTTATTTGGTGCGCCACCCCCTCCCTTGGGATTAGTCCCACCCCGGAAGTGGAGGGGGGGGTGACACCCCTCCTTAGCCTATATAAGGAGGGTTAGAGGTGCCCTTTTATTCATCATATTTTTCAGACAAGTTCTCTTCTCTCTCTTCCTCCTCTCTCCCTCCTATGAGCGGACTCCCCTTGTTTGGAGGCTGCAGTAGGTTGGAGATTTCTCCACCATACGCACGCCATCATGCTGCTGGAAGCGGGATCCGAATCCATTTTCTTTCCGCTGCTCTACTGGTTCGGAGCCCGGAGGGACGTCGGGTATACTGTATGTGTATAATCCAGCGAGGCGCTACACTTGTGGTGCTACTTCATCATCGTGGCCGTATCGCGGCTTCTTCACCGACAATGTTCCGACGGGGACGTAGTCCCGTCATCGGTCTCAAGGACCGGGTGGCTACTGGTGTCATCGTGGAGCAGCGCGACATCGGGATTGTTGGTACGACTACAACAACCACGTTCACGCGAGAACGTTTCCCGGTTAACAGGCTACATACTGGTATGTGACCTATTCCATCCGTTACTTGCATCGCCATAGAATAGGTCTTGGGATTGGGTATCGTAGGTTAAGGAAAATTTTGTGTTTTTTGCCCTGAACCCCAACATTTTATGGGGTCCCCTTTTCTTACCTACCTAGCTTCAAACATTTTTAGAGGTGGCCCCAGCCGATTTACCGTTTGCAAACCATGCATATATGTCTGTCGTTTCGCTCCTAGCAGATATCTTTTAAAACAACTTGGGCCAGTGGAGACATGATTTCTCTGTTGGTCCACCCGATCAGCTAGGACTCGGCCCCATGTGAGGTGACCCGGTAATCTGACCTGCGTCAGCCGGAAGAGTCCGATCCGATAGTGCGGACGTCTTTTGGATTGGGTGTCGACTCCCCGGGGGCCACCCAGATTTGTTCATTGTTAGCTAGAGGGACCTGTCGTTTCGGATCTCTCGGAACTAAATCATAAAATGGTTGCCTATGATGGGTAGCAACTGAGAGAGATGGGCGTGCGTGCGGAGCCTTGTAATGGGCAGTTGGTACACCCCTGCAGGGTTAAATCTTTTCGAGAAGCTGTGTCCACGGTTAGGGACGACTGGAGACCTACTCCTTGTTCATAGACAACATCAACTTACTCCTTGTTCATAGACAACATCAACTTTTCGAGAAGTCTGCTATCATCTACTTACGCAAACATAACACCTGCTATCCGTAGGTCTCAAGTCGTCCATCACCGTGCACACGGCTTCTCCAAAAGATTTAACCCTGTAGGGGTGTACCAACTTCCCATTACGAGGCGTCGCATGCTCGCCCCTCTCTCTCAGTTGCTACCCGTTAGAGGAAACCATTTTATGATTTAGTTCCGAGAGATCCGAAACGACAGGTCCCTCTATCTAACAACGCACAAATACGGGTGGCCCCCGGGGAGTCGACACCCAATCCAAAAGCCAGCCACGCTCTCGGATCGGACTCTTCCGTACGGCTAAGGTCGGGAAATCACACCTGACATCAGGGGACCCCTAGCTCACCAAGTGTGGACCAACAGAGGAACTCCGTCTCCGCTGGCCCGAGTTGTTTGAAAACTAGTGGCAGTTGACCAGCATACACACGGGTTTCAAATGGTAAATCAGCTTGGGCCACCTCTAGATATGTTTGAAGAGGGGACCCAATAAAATCCCACACGCGATTAGGCACGCTCAGTCTTAAAACCAATACCCGGAAGTCGGGACCTAGGTTACTCGAATGGAACAAAGCGTCGGGGCGGGATAGCCTAGACCTTCCATCCATCGTCGAATATAGTCAACATTATAATAATCATATCATCAACAACAATATAATAATGTGATAGCCCAACCAAGGAGTAACAGGGTAACATCGTAGCATCCTAAGCATGCATACTAAGCAGGGGCTGAGCAACGAGAAATAGTAACATAGCATTACATGGTTTGCTGGGAGGGGACCTGGCTGTATCGGTTTGAAAGAGGTTGTATATATGTGGTAGGATCAAATATCGAACCTAACCTAGAATAGCATGCAAACCGCTGGTTGAAATATAATGGATCATAAGTAATGTAAAGTCCTTGCCTGTTGATAAGTCGGGTTCCGAAGGTGTCGTTGATCGCAAGCTCGCAACGTCTCCGAGAGGTACCCGCGGAAGCACACAAGACGATAAACACTAGAAAGAAATCAACGAGCAAGCATCTATTACTACGAGGCAAACACGATCAAGCATCAACAAGAAGGCAACATGAGACATCGACCCTACCGTCGAGAGCGGTTACTAACAGGTTAAGTGGAGTACTCGTCACACACGACGATACCGCACATTTACAAGGGTTCAAGTTGTTTAGCTACAGGTAATCAACAAAGGATGTTAACATGGCAACTCAAGCAAGCATGGCATAGCACACAAACATGTCAAGAGGTGAAGCACAAAGTAAACTATCTATGCTACACAATTTAAGTGAGGCACAACCTAAACCTGGCATAACACTAAGTGCCGCACGATGATTAAAACATTTGGTACTGTTCTGTCCTAAACCATATTTTAGGTTGGTTAACAACAGAAAACAATAGCATAAACACAAAGTACACGAAAAACTAATCAAGTTACATATAAAGAACACCCCAAACAGAGTTACAGTTAAAAAGATTCAAGCAAAACATGTTACGGGCACAATCTACCAACATCAGGAAGCACACTTTAGAGCATTGCATAAACAGGATAATCAATGCAAACATGCTCACAAATGATATGGAACTAAATTAGACATGACAGGGAAGGCATGGAGAAAAGAATCATGCAAATAGGCATCATAGATCAAAAGATATTAAGCATGCAACATGGCATCGGAACGTTACAGACTTGGAGAAAAACTGAGGTGGCTGTGAAAAACAGCATCATAGCAACTTTGGAGCTCAAAATCTATTCGACCAGCAAGCATATCATGACAATGCAATACATATAATGGAATTAGACATGATGCTTAACAATATGCAATTGGAATCACTCAATTCCGATAAACGTTTGCGACACAACCGTCACCCGAAGTTGCAACAAATTAACAGTTTCAGCAACAACAACACATCAGGTTCACCACTTTGGAGCAAGATTTAATATAGCTAAAGCACCCAAACATGACAAGTTAAAGCATGGAAATGAAGTACACATGATGCTTAACACATAGGAAAAAGAATCAATGCAATAGGCCTCTTGGATTTGACACAAGCATCACCCAAAGTTTGAACAAAATAACAGCAGCAGTAGTTAACAGTAGATTAGCAACTTAACGATCTGGTGCCCTATTCAACACACAATTTCATATTCAAGATGACCTCAAAATAAATAACTTCATAAAGATGAACTCTAGAGCACACAAAGCACAACCAAGCAAAAAAAGAATCACTTCATTCGGAGCTACGAGTCAACGGGAAATTACGTTGCAAAACAGTAAACAGATAACAGTTTCTGGGGACTTAGCAGAAATTAGACTAAGGAAAAAAAACAGAGGAGAAAAATAATAAAAAGAAAAGGGCCTCACCCCTTAACGGGCTCGGCCCAAGGTGGCTGGTGGCTCAGCAGGCCGGCCTGGCTGGCAGATCTGGCCTCGGGCCGGATCTGGCCGGTTGGGCCCGCTGGCTGGGGCGGCCCACGTGGCCGGTGGCGACCTGGCTGGCTCGCCCGATCCGATCGGATCGGTGTCGACGGCGGCGGAGGCGCTCTGGCCGGGGACGCGGCGACTCAGGCGACGGGGTGCGCGGCGAGGTGGCTGGGATGGCGCTGGATGGTGGTGCTCGGCGCCTTGGTGGCCGTACGGTGCGACGGTGGCCTCGGACGCGGGCAAGGAGGCCGGCTGCGAGCTCCGAAGCGGCGCGGCCATGCCCATGGCGCGTGGCGGCCGGCGTCAACCTGCAGGACATGAGAGGGAGGGCGGCGGTGAGGCAGGGGAGATGGAGAGGAGAAGCGCGGGGAGGAGAGAGGAGGTGCGGCGGCGCGGCCTGCTGGCCGGAGGCGCGGCGGACGGAGTCGGGCGGCGGCTGCGTGCTGCGCAAGAGCAGGAGGAGGAAGAGAGGTCCAGGGGGCGACGTGGCACGATCTCGGCCCTCCGATCGCGAGATCGGACGGCTGAGAACGCTTGGGATCTAGGGTTTGCTGATTTGGGGGGAATAGCTGCGAAAATTGGGGCTGATCTGAGGGGGGTGGCTGCAATTTTGTGCTAGGGAAACCCTAGAAAGAGGTGGGGTAGTGGTGGTATTTATATAGCCCAGGTGGCTGGAAGTTTGCAAAAACATCCCCGGTTTTTCTCTCGGGCGCGCGGTGTTTACGTTTCTGACCGCCGGGGGCCCACAGGACCTCCGATTCGGGTACAACTTTGAACTGCGCGATCAACGCGTCGAGCCGGTGGCGTTCACCTCGCGCTGGAACCGTTCCGGGAACACTTTCCGGCGCGCTATAAAAATAACCCATTTAATTATTAAACGGGGATTTTCGTTCCGTTGGCTACGGCTGGTCTCGTGCGGTTTTTGCGATGGTGATCGGGTGAAACCCGGTGTCGCAAAGGTCGAGTGTCAGGGTGGCAAGGGTCGGTCTCCGTACGATACGAGATAAGAGGGGGAAAATAATCGGCGATCGATAAATCGGGGATGCAAACACCGCATACAAATCAGACAATCAAACAATTCACACCGAAAACAAAATTTTGATTTTTTGTGAAATCTGGGGTGTTACAATACAACACCACCAACAAGGGATCTCGTCCCGAGATCCAGGACGATCCGGGGGAGAGGGGGAAGGGGCAGAGAACAGAGTCGACGATCTTCAACACCACCAACAAGGGACTCTGATCCATGTCGACGTCGAACTTCCGTCGAGATAAATTTTTCGCAGAGAGATGGCAAAGTCGAAGAACCGAACCATCAGGAGACAAAAAGAAAGAAAGATAGTTTTAAAGCGACGGTCAGGGAAGCATTCTCACCGAAATCGTGAGGATACTGCGTAAGAGGAATGAAGTCAGCAAACGACGAAGTTTACCCAGAGTCGGAAGAACTAAATGTAATACAGGAATTCCCAAACCTGAGATCGGAATCGAGACAATACGCTGCAAGCAAGGCATTGTAACTATTCTGAAACTCGACACACTCGAGATCCTAAAGTTTGAAGGGGCATAAGTCCAGAGTAAAACACTTACAACACTTGTCCTGACCAGAGCAAGGGTAAGGAGTAAAAAGAATCCTACTCTCCGACAACTAACTTAGTAACTACAAAAATAGTTTTTGTCTAGACTCGACTTCGGCCAGAAAATGGATCCTACAGTCGGTAATGCTCTGATACTAAGTTGTAAGGCCCGATATGCGGTACTGTTCCAGATCTAAATGTTTCCATCTAGATCCGGGGACGAAACACATATCGGTCCCACCGCGACATATGACACTGCCATATGCCCCGGATTTCCAACATGATATAACAACATTACAACTACAAGGATACAACATCTCATACAATCAGCATACAACTGCCTCAAATACAATACAACAGCGGAAGGTACATGTCTGAGTACAGACTACAATCAAATGCCTAGTGGCAAATGGAAAAACATCGATCCCCATAACCACACGGGTCCAGGCCCTCCGCCGGGATCCGCCTAGCTAGTCGTCGTCGAGTCTCCACGTGAAACGTCGATCACCACACCTTTTGTCGATCAAGAACCCTGAAAAGAGTTTGAGGGTAGTATCATGAGTACAAAAGTACTCAGCATCCAACTGTAGTGGTCAACTGACCCAGAAAGGACTTCATCAATCTTCATTCTAGGACAACTAGTAGTTTATGGTAAGGAAGGGGTAAGTGGTGAGGTTGCTGCCGCACTAGCATTTATGAAGTGGCTAACGATCTAGAGAGTAAGGTAAAAAGCCAAGCATTCGATGAGGAATCGCCTCCAACAAGTCTGCTATCCACCTACATACGCAAACATAACACCTATCCTATTCTTGTCCTCCTCATCGCATCCCGACGAAGAAGAAGCAGTCAAGGCACACACACACGTTGATCAAGTTATATTAAGATTGTCTCAGTTGTTGTTGTCTATGAACAAGGAGTAGGTCTCATGTCGTCCATAACCGTGGACATGGCTTCTCGAAAAGATTTAACCCTGCAGGGGTGTACCAACTGCCCATTACGAGGCATCACATGCTCGCCCATCTCTCTCAGTTTCTACCCGTTAGAGGAAACCATTTTATGATTTAGTTCCGAGAGATCCTAAATGGCAGGTCCCTCTATCTAACAACGCACAAATCCGGGTGGCCCCCGGGGAGTCGACACCCAATCCAAAAGCCGGCCACGCTCTTGGATCAGACTCTTCCATACGTCTAAGGTCGGGAAATCATACCTGACATCAGGGGACCCATAGCTCACCATGTGTGGACCAACAGAGGAACTCTGTCTTCGCTGGCCCGAGTTATTTGAAAACTACTAGAAGCTGACCAGCACACACACAGGTTTCAAATGGTAAATCAGCTTGGGCCACCTCTAGAAATGTTTGAAGCTAGGTAGTTAAGAAGAGGGGACCCCATAAAATCCCACACGCTATTAGGCACGGTCAGTCTTAAAACCAATACCCGGAACTCGGGTCTTAGGTGACTCGAATGGAACAAAGTGTCGGGGCGGGATAGCCTAGTACTTCCATCCTTCGTCGAATATAGTCACCATTATAATAATCATATCATCAACAACAATATAATAATGTGATAGCCCAACCAAGGTGTAACAGGGTAACATCGTAGCATCCTAAGCATGCATACTAAGCAGGGGCTGAGCAACGAGCAATAGTAACATAGCAGTACATGGTTTGCTGGGAGGGGTCATGGCTGTATCGGTTTGAAAGAGGCTGTAAACATGTGGTAGGATCAAACATCGAACCTATCCTAGACTAGCATGAAAACCTCTGGTTGAAATAGAATGGATCATAAGTAATGCATAGTCCTTGCCTGTTGATAAGTCGGGTTCTGAAGGTGTAGTTGATGAGGACATCTCTACTAATGTTACACCCACATCTTCACCAACTACACATACTGGACCAGTTACTAGAGCACGTGCACGTCAACTAAATTATCAGGTACTTTCGTTTCTTGCGAATCCTTCTAATGTTCATGAACATATGATGCTGCCTAAATTAGATACTTTTGTTTTGCTTATGAATGAAGGACCTAGCATGGACAAGAAGGACGGTCATTGGAGCGGGATCAAGCATGGAGAAGAAGGTGCGCGCGCGGGAAATAACAATGGAGCTTCCAGTGGGGATTTTCGCACTTTGAAGCCACCATAAGGCATGCATGAAGGCTTGGACGAAATACACGAGATGTCACTTCATTATTTTCGTCCAAGAGCAATTATAGGTGCTGCGTCACCCTAATATTGGGCTGGGCCCATGTAATTTCGAAATACCACATTATAGGCTGTTTTTAGAGTCCGTATGTGTGGGGAAACCGAGTTAGCGTTGTTTTCGGGCCCCACCTCCAAGGGGTCACGAAAATCTCCTCTGTTCCCCCATATATACAGCCCTTAGGGCGTCGTTTAGACTTGGGTTTTAATTAGATATAAGTTAGCCATAGCCGCAACTTCGAGCTCTTCGTTTGTGTCATCCGACCAGGCCAAGACCTCATTGGAACCCCAACTTTCGTAATCATTCATCTTATATTCGCAATATCCAGATTGCAATTCTTAGTTCTTGTTTGTTCTTCGATTGCTTGCAAGAATTAGACCTTCGTAGTCAGGTTGATCGTGCATCCGCGGGATCAATAACCTCTCGGAGTTGGTTTAGCGATCGCTAAGGCGCAACGTCTTCGCACGTTCGTAGTCGGATCGTGAAAGTTGCCTCCACCATAATCGATCTCCACCATCTCATCGAAACATCGGGACACCTTCGCCTCTATCAAGTGGTATCAGATTTCCAGGTTGCTCGGTGAGATTTACCAGTTTTCATAGTCTAGATTCGTTCTGTTCTTCATACCTAGAGTCCACGAAAAAGCCAAC
This sequence comes from Bromus sterilis, assembly GCA_950022295.1. Taxonomy (NCBI): domain Eukaryota; kingdom Viridiplantae; phylum Streptophyta; class Magnoliopsida; order Poales; family Poaceae; genus Bromus; species Bromus sterilis. The sequence continues at coordinate 255,376,516 of OX465595.1, read as the reverse complement.
AAAAAAAATTAGGGTTAGATCATCACGTCCCAAGATAGTCCTAGACTTTGTCCAGTTTTCTTTTCAGTACTTGCTTTGTTGAATTTACGGTTGCATCGTTGTGTCAAGTTGCTGATCTTAGCGTCTAGTTCCCTTAGAGTTTCGAGTTCTGATCACAGTTTGTCACACCGCCGCCGCACAGTAGTACGCCGCCACGTTTCCGCCAATCCGAGTCCAGATACACCACCACGTTCCGCCAAGTCGAGTCCATATACAGCACCACGACCTACCAATCCGAGTTGAGTTCCATCACCCGTTCGGTTTGTGATCTCTCCTTGGCCAGATTAGTTTGAGTTGATTAGAGTCGGATTTCACCAATCTTTGTCGTACGTAGAAGAGTCTGGCACGCTTTCCAGAGCAGTTTTTAGGCCAAAAATTTCGGGGGTAAATTTTTTTTTCGCCCATACGTTCCTTAGGTCCAGAAACTCATTTTGAGACGTTCGCCACCATAGTGATTTTTTCGCACTTTTTCAGCCACCGCAGTCCCGCATCGCAAAAAAAAACAAAAAAAAAGAGAAAAAAAAAATTCAGAGTGTGCTTCTCAGTTGATTACGTGCCGCGCCGTGCTTTCGTTAGTGTTTTAGGCTCGCGTCTCTAGTACGGTCTAGCCTAGGATCAGCACAGTACCGACGTTGAGTGTTTATTCAACTTTGCATCTCTGTTTTGATTACTGTTGAGCTTTTTGCTACCATATTTGTCAAGCCTACCTACAGCTCCACATATATTCTACTTCGTGCGGTTGACACCTCCTGGCCATCGATCTACCACATCTCTGAGAGTTTTGACCCGTTGGTTGTACATCACCACCTGCTGCTAGGTAAGAATCGGTAAGAACGAAAGAAAAGCTTGACGGATTTGTGCTTTCCACCACCCCACATCCCATTAGTAGAAGTAGGATCATATTTCTGTGTGTTTTCTATTTCTGCTAACCATGCCAGGATCCCATGATGAAGTGGCGCGGGATGCACCCGATTGGGAGAATATGACAAACAAAGCGTTACATGATAAATTTGCACAAATGATGTCTGAACAGGTGAATGACATCGAGAACAGATTTACAGAGGCGATTGATGGTGTGGAGAAGATGATCGACACCAAGCTCGACGCCAAGTTTACTGAGTTGCTCGCACGCCTACCTGCACAGCCTGCGGCCGCTCCAGCACAGCCACCGCCACCACGACGTGCACGACGTATTCTGTTTCCGGGCAGACAAGCTGCTGGTGCTCCTGCGGCTGCTGCAGTTTCTACTACTGCTGCTGCTTCTGACGTCGGCCAGGACGACAACTACGAGGGTGATTACGAGGAGGAGGTGGAACAGGAAGCGGCCTATGAGCAGCCAGCTGGGCGTCCACGTCCCAACATTCGCCACGGTCGACACCAACCACCCCCTCAGGTACGCGATGATGAACATGTGCCTAAACTTAAATTGAATCTTAAGCCGTTTGAGGGTAGATATATTCCTGATGCTTATCTTACTTGGGAGTTAGAAACTGAACAACACTTTACATGTTTACAATATCCTGAGAATAGACGTGTTACTGCTGCTGTTTGTGAATTCACGGGTTTTGCATCTATTTGGTGGTCTAAACATTGTAGATTGCATGCTAATAATATTCCTGCTACTTGGGCTGCTTTAAAAGATGTTATGCGTACTCGCTGGGTTCCTCCTTATTATCAACGTGAATTGCTACAAAAATTACAGCGTTTGAGACAAGGAAAAAATTCTGTAGAGGAATATTATCAAGAATTACAAACTGGATTGATTAGATGTGGCCTAGTAGAGGATAATGAAGCTATGTTTGCACGTTTTATAGGTGGCTTAAACAGGGAGATACAAACTATTCTAGAATACAAGGACTATGCTACTATTACTCGTTTGTTTCATCTTGCTTGTAAAGCTGAACGTGAAGTGCAGGATCGACAGGCCGCTACGAGACCTAACTTTTCTGCAGGACGAAATACATCATGGACATCGCGTGGACCTTCTACATCCACACGTCCTGCTGCACCACCATCTACTTCCACCGCTCATTCTTACAGGGAGCCACCAAAACAGCCAGCGCCACCATTCAAGGGTGCACAGAGTGGTCCAGCAGCGAGTTCTTCTTCATCCATGGCTTCCACAGGGCAAACACGAGATCGTGATATTAAATGTCGCAGGTGCCAAGGTGGAGGTCACTTCGCAAAAGACTGTCCCTCCAAGCGTGTGATGATTATTACGGCGGATGGTGGGTATGAGTCAGCGAGCGACTACGATGAGGAGACTTTAGTTCTCATTGCTCACGAGGAACAGGGTGCCCATGATGATGCTCATGATATAGAGTATATGGCTCCTGATGATGCAGATCAATATGCTAGTTTGGTTGCTCAACGTGTGTTAAGTGTGCAGGTATCGAAGGCCGAGCAAAACCAGAGGCATAATTTGTTCCACACAAAGGGAGTGGTGAAAGAACGTTCGGTTCGCATCATCATTGACGGAGGGAGTTGCAACAACTTGGCGAGCATGGAGTTGGTGGAGAAGCTATCTCTCACCACAAGACCACACCCCCATCCGTACTATATTCAGTGGTTTAACAATAGTGGTAAGATTAAGGTAACGCGTTCTGTTCGTGTGCACTTTAGCATTGCTGCATATGCTGATTATGTTGATTGTGATGTGGTACCCATGCAAGCATGCTCTCTTTTACTTGGTAGACCATGGCAATTTGATAGGAATGTTGTACACCATGGTAGGACAAATCAGTTTACTCTAGTTCATCAGGATAAAAATATTGCTTTACTTCCTATGTCTCCTGGACAAATTGTGAAAGATGATCTTGCTAGAGCTAGTAAAGCTAAACAGGAGAAAAATAAGAGTGAAAATGAGATAGCAGCTAAAGAATTTGAGCAACAACATAAGACTAATAGCAAATCTTCTTCTATTGTTTCTAATGAAATTAAATTGACTAGTCCAACTTTGCTTGCTACTAAGGTTGATATTTCGGATTTGGATGTTAGTCAATATGTGTGCTATGCTTTTGTGTGCAAAGAAGCCTTGTTTTCATTTGAGGAATTGCCTCCTTCTTTGCCTACTGTTGTCACTGACCTTTTGCAGGAGTTTATTGACGTCTTTCCACAAGACGTACCACCGGGATTACCACCTATTCGAGGGATTGAGCATCAGATTGACTTAATTCCTGGTGCTTCGCTGCCCAACCGTGCACCATACCGTACCAATCCGGAGGAGACGAAGGAGATTCAGCGTCAAGTACAAGAGCTACTCGACAAAGTTTACATACGTGAATCCCTTAGTCCTTGTGCTGTTCCTGTTATATTAGTGCCTAAAAAGGATGGAACATGGCGTATGTGTGTTGATTGTCGAGCAGTTAATAATATTACTATTCGTTATCGTCATCCTATTCCTAGGCTAGATGATATGCTTGATGAATTAAGTGGCTCTACCATGTTTTCCAAAGTTGATTTGCGTAGTGGATACCATCAAATTCGCATGAAATTAGGAGATGAATGGAAAACGGCATTTAAAACTAAGTTTGGATTATATGAGTGGTTAGTCATGCCTTTTGGGTTAACTAATGCACCTAGCACTTTCATGAGATTAATGAACGAGGTTTTACGTGCTTTCATTGGACGATTTGTGGTAGTCTATTTTGATGATATACTGATTTATAGCAAATCTTTGGAGGAACATTTGGATCATTTACGTGTTGTTTTTATTGCTCTACGTAATGCACGTTTGTTTGGTAACCTTGGGAAGTGCACCTTTTGCACCGACCGAGTATCGTTTCTTGGCTATGTTGTTACTCCGCAGGGAATTGAAGTTGATAAAGCCAAGATCGAGGCGATTGAGAGTTGGCCGCAGCCCAAAACGGTCACACAAGTGAGAAGTTTTCTTGGCCTCGCTGGATTCTATAGGCGTTTTGTGAGAGATTTCAGCACCATTGCTGCACCTCTCAATGAGCTTACACGCAAGGATGTGCCTTTTACTTGGGTACCGCACAGGAAGAAGCCTTCACGGTATTGAAAGATAAGTTAACACATGCTCCTTTGCTCCAACTTCCTGATTTTAATAAGAGTTTTGAGCTTGAATGCGATGCTAGTGGGATTGGTTTGGGAGGTGTGTTATTACAAGATGCTAAACCTGTTGCATACTTTTCTGAAAAATTGAGTGGGCCTAGTCTGAACTATTCTACTTATGATAAGGAATTATATGCTCTTGTTCGGACATTAGAAACTTGGCAACATTATGTATGGCCCAAAGAATTTGTTATACATTCTGATCATGAATCTTTGAAACACATAAGAAGCCAAGCAAAACTTAATCGTAGACATGCTAAGTGGGTTGAATTTATTGAGACTTTCCCTTATGTCATTAAACACAAGAAGGGGAAAGATAATATTATTGCTGATGCTTTGTCTCGTCGTTATACTATGCTTTCACAACTTGACTTCAAGATATTCGGTTTAGAGACAATCAAAGATCAATATGTACATGATGCGGAATTTAAAGATGTTTTGCAGAATTGTAGAGAGGGTAGAACATGGAACAAGTTTGTGCTTAATGATGGGTTTGTGTTCCGTTCTAACAAGCTATGCATTCCAGCTAGCTCTATTCGTCTTTTGTTGTTGCAGGAGGCGCATGGAGGAACATTAATGGGACATTTTGGCGTGAAGAAGACGGAGGACGTACTTGCTACACATTTCTTTTGGCCAAAGATGAGACGGGATGTTGAGTGTTTTGTTGCTCGCTGCACTACATGTCAAAAAGCTAAGTCACGACTCAATCCTCATGGTTTATACATGCCTTTACCTGTACCTAGTGTTCCGTGGGAGGACATATCCATGGACTTAATTTTAGGCTTGCCTCGAACACAGAAGGGGAGGGATAGCATATTTGTTGTCGTGGATAGATTTTCTAAGATGGCACATTTTATACCATGTCATAAAAGCGATGATGCTGCTAATGTTGCTGATTTATTCTTTCGAGAGACTATTCGCTTACATGGTGTGCCCAATACTATTGTCTCGGATCGTGATACTAAGTTTCTTAGCCATTTTTGGAGATGCTTATGGGCTAAGTTGGGGACTAAACTACTTTTTAGTACTACATGTCATCCCCAAACTGATGGACAAACTGAAGTAGTCAATAGGACTTTGTCTACTATGCTTAGGGCTGTTTTAAAGAGTAACTTGAAAATGTGGGAAGAATGTTTACCTCATATTGAATTTGCTTATAATCGTTCATTTCATTCTACCACTAAAATGTGCCCTTTTGAGATTGTTTATGGTTTTCTACCTCGTGCACCTATTGATTTGCTGCCTCTTCCATCTTCGGAGAAGGTTAATTTTGATGCTAAGCAACGTGCTGAATTGATATTAAAAATGCATGAGTTAACTAAAGAAAACATTGAGAAAATGAATGCTAGATACAAGCTTGCTGGTGATAAGGGTAGAAAGCATGTTGTGTTTGAACCAGGAGATCTTGTTTGGTTACATCTACGTAAAGATAGGTTTCGTGATTTGCGCAAGTCTAAGTTAATGCCACGAGCTGATGGTCCCATTAAGGTTTTACAGAAAATTAATGATAATGCATATAAACTTGAGCTACCTGCAGATTTTGGGGTTAGTCCCACATTTAACTTTGCAGATTTGAAACCTTATTTGGGAGAAGATAATGAGCTTCCGTCGAGGACGACTTCAATTCAAGAAGGGGAGGATGATGAGGACATCTCTACTAATGTTACACCCACATCTTCACCAACTACACATACTGGACCAGTTACTAGAGCACGTGCACGTCAACTAAATTATCAGGTACTTTCGTTTCTTGCGAATCCTTCTAATGTTCATGAACATATGATGCTGCCTAAATTAGATACTTTTGTTTTGCTTATGAATGAAGGACCTAGCATGGACAAGAAGGACGGTCATTGGAGCGGGATCAAGCATGGAGAAGAAGGTGCGCGCGCGGGAGAGAACAATGGAGCTTCCAGTGGGGATTTTCGCACTTTGAAGCCACCATAAGGCATACATGAAGGCTTGGACGAAATACACGAGATGCCACTTCATTATTTTCGTCCAAGAGCAAGTATAGGTGCTGCGTCACCTTAATATTGGGCTGGGCCCATGTAATTTCGAAATACCACATTATAGGCTGTTTTTAGAGTCCGTATGTGTGGGGAAACCGAGTTAGGGTTGTTTTCGGGCCCCACCTCCAAGGGGTCACGAAAATCCCCTCTGTTCCCCCATATATACAGCCCTTAGGGCGTCGTTTAGACTTGGGTTTTAATTAGATATAAGTTAGCCATAGCCGAAACTTCGAGCTCTTCGTTTGTGTCATCCGACCAGGCCAAGACATCATTGGAACCCCAACTTTCGTAATCATTCATCTTATATTCGCAATATCCAGATTGCAATTCTTAGTTCTTGCTTGTTCTTCGATTGCTTGCAGGAATTAGACCTTCGTGGTCAGGTTGATCGTGCATCCGCGGGATCAATAACCTCTCAGAGTTGGTTTAGCGATCGCTAAGGCGCAACGTCTTCGCACGTTCGTAGTCGGATCGTGAAAGTCGCCTCCACCATAATCGATCTCCACCATCTCATCGAAACATCGGGACACCTTCGCCTCTATCAGTAGTTGATCGCAAGCTCGCAACGTTTCCGAGAGGTACCCGCGGAAGCAGACAAGACGATAAACACTGGAAAGAAATCAACGAGCAAGCATCAACAAGAAGGCAACACGAGACATCGCACCTACCGTCGAGAGCAGTTACAAACAGGTTAAGTGGAGTACTCGTCACACACGACGATACCGCACATTTACAAGGGTTCAAGTTGTTTAGCTACAGGTGATCAACAAAGGTTGTTAACATGGAAACTCAAGAAAACATGGCATAGCACACAAACATGTCAAGAGGTGAAGCACAAAGTAAACTATCTATGCTAGTCAATTTAAGTGAGGCACAACCTAAACCTGGCATAACACTAAGTGCCGCATGATGATTAAAACATTTGGTACTGTTCTGTCCTAAACCATATTTTAGGTGGGTTAACAACAGAAAACAATAGCATGAACACAAAGTACACGAAAAACTAATAAAGTTACATATAAAGAACACCCCAAACGGAGTTACGGTTAAAAAGATACAAGAAAAACAAGTTACGGGCACAATCTGCCAACATCAGGAATCACACTTTAGAGCATTGCATAAACATGATAATCAATGCAAACATTCTCACAAATGATATGGAACTAAAGTAGACATGATAGGGAAGGCATGGCAAAAAGAATCATGCAAATAGGCATCATAGATCAAAAGATATTAAGCATGCAACATGGCATCGGAACGTTACAGACTTAGAGAAAAACAGAGGTGGCTGTCAAAAACAGCAGCATAGAACCTTTGGAGCTCAAAAACTATTCGACCAGCAAGCATATAATGACAATGCAATACATATAATAGAAGTAGACATGATGCTTAACAATATGCAATTGGAATCACTCAATTACGACAAACGGTTGCGACGCAACCGTCACCCGAAGTTGCAACAAATTAACAGTTTCAGCAACGGTAGCACATTAACATCAGGTTCACCACTTTGGAGCAAGATTTAATATAGCTAAAGCACCCAAACATGATGAGTTAAAGCATGGAATAGAAGTACACATGATGCTTAACACATAGGAAAAAGAATCAATGCAATAGGCCTCATGGATTTGACACAAGCATCACCCAAAGTTTGAACAAAATAACAGTAGCAGTAGTTAACAGCAGATTGGCAACTTAACGATCTGGTGCCCTGTTCCAATCACAATTTCATATTCAAGATGAACTCAAAATAAATAACTTCCTAAAGATAAACTCTAGAGCACACAAAGCACAACCAAGAAAAAAGAGAATCACTTCATTCGGAGCTACGAGTCAACGGGAAATTACGTTGAAAAACAGTAAACAGATAATAGTTTCTGGGGACTTAGCAGAAATTAGACTAAGGAAAAAAATAGAGGAGAAAAATAATAAAAAGAAAAAGGGCCTCACCCCTTAACGGGCTCGGCCCAAGGTGGCTGGTGGCACGGCAGGCCGGCCTGGCTGGCGGATCTGGCCTTAGGCCGGATCTGGCCGGTTGGTCCCGCTGGCTGGGGCGGCCCACGTGGCCGGTGGTGGCCTGGCTGGCTCACCCGATCCGATCGGATCGGTGCCGACGGCGGCGGCGGCGCTCCGGCGGGGGGCGCGGCGGCTCAGGTGACGGGGTGCGTGGCGAGGTGGCTGGGACGGCGCCGGATGGCGGTGCTCGGCGCCTTAGTGGTCGTGCGGCGCGACGGCGGACTCAAACGCAGGCAAGGCGACCGGCTGCAAGATCTGAAGCGGCGCGGCCATGCACATGGCGCGTGGCGGCCGGCGTCCACCTGCAGGACAGGAGAGGGAGGGCGGCGGTGAGGCAGGGGAGAGGGAGAGGAGAAGCGTGAGGAGGAGAGAGGAGTTGCGGCGGCGCGGCCTGCTGACCGGAGGCGCGACGGTCGGAGTCGGGCGGCGGCTGCATGCTTCCCACGAGCAGGAGGAGGAAGAGAGGTCTAGGGGGCGACGTGGCACGATCTCGGCCCTCCGATCGCGAGATCGGACGGCTGAGAACGCTTGGGAGCTAGGGTTTGCTGATTTTGGGGGAATAGCTGCGAAAATTGGGGCAGATTTGAGGGGGGTGGCTGCAATTTTGTGCTAGGGAAACCCTAGAAAGAGGTGGAAGAGTGGTGGTCTTTATATAGCCCAGGTGGCTGGTAGTTTGCAAAAACATCCCCGGTTTTTCACTCGCGCGCGCGGTGTGTACGTTTTTGACCGCCGGGGAGGGGGGGGGCGCAGGACCTCCGATTCGGGTAAAACTTCGAACTGCGCGATCAACGCGTTGAGCCGGTGGCGTTCATGTCGCGCTGGAGCCGTTCCGAGAACACTTTAAGGCGCGCTATAAAAATAACCCGTTAAATTATTAAACAGGGTTTTTCGTTCCGTTGGCTACGGCTGGTCTCGTGCGGTTTTCGCGACGGTGATCGGGTGAAACACTACTAGAATCTGATGGTTTGCCGTCAGCCATAGCTGACGGCAAAGGCATGAAACCCTGACGGCAAAGCATTCGTCCATGATTTTATCGGCAAAGACGTTTTTTGCCGTCGGTCAAAAATCGACCGACGACAAAGGCTTTGCCGTCAGTCTTTGTAACCGGCTGACGACAACGTACTGATTCTAGGAATCTGTTTATAGGTGGGCCTGGTAAAACTTTATTTTCTATTTAGCGGATGGCAATGCTTTTTTTTCTTACAAAAATGTTCTCGTTCCCGTTTCCATTCCCGTTCTCGTTATCGTTCTCGTTATGGGGAGGCATGGCCGGCGAGGTAGGATGACCGGAAACTCAGCGAGGCAGGGTGGCACAGTCGATGAGATAGAGACGCGGAGTTGGGGAGGGAGGCGCGGCGTCGCAGTGGAGGTGCGGCTGGCGAGGTAGGGGAGGCACGATCGACGAGCTGGGAGGCAGGGAGGTCGGCGCACTGAGGAGGTAGGGGCGCTCAACGGGGTTGGGGAGGCATGGGAGGCCGGCGGGGTTGGGGAGGCAGGGCAACCGGCGGGGTTGGGCGGCCGACGAGCTGGGGAGTCAAGGATGGTCCACGCGGTTAGGGAGGCACGGTCATTGTTGAGATGGGGAGGCAGTGGCAGCCGGCAGGGTTGGGGAGGCGGGGCGGCCGACGGGGTTGGGGAGGCAGGGGCGCCGGCGAGCTGGCAGGCACGGGCGTCCACCGGGGTTGGGGAGGTAGGGAGGCCAGCGACCTTGGGAGGCAGGAGCAGCCGGTCTGTGGAACGAGAGGATAAGGAGAGAGAGGTAGGGGGCGTGCGGTTGGTGGGTGGGAGTGCTGGGGCAGATGGGAAGGAGGGGTGCGGTTGGTGGGTGGGTGTGGTGGGGTTGGGTGGCTCTCCTGCCACGTCATTGATCCGTGGGAGGGCTGCCTCAGCCAATAGGAAACGAGCAAACATTTGTGTTTCTTTGGCATGTATTTTAAGAAAATAATAAGTTTAATAATTCGAAATAAATAAATAATTTTTTCCACATTCTCTAGGGATCATTGACCAACACCACACCAAATTTCATGTTATTTAGACATGGCTAGCATTTTCAAAAAAAATAAAACTTGATACAACCATTATGCCTATAGCTATCTTTGCCATCAGCAAATACAAAAGCGGATGGCAAAGGCGTCTTTGCCGTTAGCCAAAAAAAAGCGGACGGCAAAGGCGGTCTTTGCCGTCAGCTAAAAAAAAGAGGACGGCAGAGGCGTCTTTGCCGTCAGCTAAAAAAAAGCGGACGGCAAAGGCGTCTTTGCCGTCAGTCATTCTTTGCCGTCTGCAGCTAATGGCAAACCTTCTCTTTGCCGTCAGCGACGAAAAAATGCTGACGGCAAAGAAAAAACCGACGGCAAACTAGAAGATTCCAGTAGTGAAACCCGGTGTCCCAAAGGTCGAGTGTCAGGGTGGCAAAGGTCGGTCTCCGTCCGATACGAGATAAGAGGGGGTAAAATAATCGCCGATCGATAAATCAAGGATGCAAACACCGCAAACAAATCAGACAATCAAACAATTCACACTGAAAGAAATTTTTTTAATTTTTCTGAAATCTGGGCTGTTACATTGATCGACAACAGGTATGGTGATCGAAGTTTCACGTGGAGAATCGACGACGACTAGTTAGGCGGATCCCGGCGGAGGGCCTGGACTCGTGTGGTGATGGGAGCGATGTCTTTTTCTCTTTGCCGCTAGGCATTTGATTGTAGTCTGTACTCAGACATGTATCTTCCGCTGATGTATTGTATTAAGGCAGTTGTATGCCGATTGTATGAGATGTTGTGTCCTTGTATCTGTAATGTTGTGATATCATGTTGCAAATCCGGGGTATATGAATTTGTCATATGTCGCAGTGGGACCGATATGTGCTTTGTCCCCGGATCTGGATGGAAACATCTAGATCTGGAAAAGTACCGTATATCGGGCCTTACATTGATCAACTCGATCCATCTTCTATGCCTCATGTTCAATTTCTTCTAAGAGAATATGTACTTCAAGCTCTTATGGTTTGTGTATATGTCGCAAGTTGACCCATCAGGTAATATCACCATCTCTTGAGAGCAAGCACAACTATGGCTAGATCCAAGTCGTGGGTGGGGTAGTTAAATTCGTGCGGCTTCAACTGCCGTGACAGGTACTCAATCACCTTTCCTACTTGCATCAGGACACAACCTAAACCAACTTTCGATGCGTCGCAGTACACATCAAAGCTCTTGGTCAGGTCAGGCATCGTGAACACTGGGGTAGATACCAATCTCCTCTTCAACTCCTGGAAGCTGGCTTCAGACTTTTCTATCCACACAAACTTCTGGTCCTTCTTCTGCAGTTGCGTCATGGGGCGCGCAATACTGGAGAAGCCTTCCACGCACTTGCGGTAGTATCTCGCTAGTCCGAGGAATCCTCTAACTTCGGTCTGAGTGGTCGGGGCTGTCCAATCCATGATGGACTGAATCTTGGCCGGGTCAACGGATATCCCTCCTTCTGACAATACATGTCCCAAAAATCCGACTTCCTTGAGCCAGAATTCACACTTGTTGAACTTGGCGTATAACGGGTGCTCTCGGAAAGTCTCGAGGACTAAGCGCAGATGCTCGGCATGGTGTTCTTTGGTCTTGGAGTATATCAGGATATCATCAATGAATAGTACCACAAACTTGTCGAGGTACTTCATGAAGATCTTGTTCATGAGGTTCATGAAAAAGGGCGGGGCATTGGTAAGTCCGAAGGACATCACATTGTACTCCAACAAACCATAGCAGGTTGTGAAGGTTGTCTTGGGGATGTCTGACTCGCGGACCTTCAACTCGTGGTATCCGGTCCTCAGATCGATCTTGGAGAAGACTCGGGCTCCGTTCAACTGGCCGAACAGATCGTCGATCTTAGGGAGCGGATACTTGTTCTTGATGGTCACCTCATTCAGCTTATGATAGTCCACACACATGCGTACGGTGCCGTCTCTCTTGTCCACAAAGAGAACTGGCGAACCCCAGGGTGAAGCACTGGGTTGAATCAGTCCCTTCTGGAGCATGCCAGGCATTCATCCGGTAGGGTCTCTGTGCAATTGGGGTCGTGCCAGGCACTAACTCGATGATGAACTCGATATCCCGATCAGGCGGCATACCGGGTAACTCCTCCGGAAAGACATACGGAAATTCGCATACCACATTCACCTCCTCAATGGATGGCACCGAGACACTCTGATAACAGAAGGCTCGGGCAGTGTATTTCTTGTCGGTGTACTCTATCTTAACTCCATCGGCACTCGTTAGGTTGACTGTTCTCAGGGTGCAATCTATCCTCCCTCAGTACCTGGACAACCAATTCATTCCAAGTACCACATCTATACCTTCTGTCTCTAACACGACCAGGTCAGCTGGGAACTCGACTCCAAGAATCGCTATGGGAACTCCGGAACAAGATAAAATGGCTCGGGTTTTGGATCCGTGTATTTGGACTATCATGGGCCTCCTCATTTCACTAGGTGACAACTTAATTCTATCCACAAATGTCTTTGTAACAAATGAGTGTGATGCACCAAAATCAAACAATACTTGGGCAGGTACTGAATTAACTGGAAACGTACCCAAGATAATGGTTGCTGCCTCCAGGGCTTCCTCAGCTTGCACATGGTTCAGACGTCCTTTGGCGGTGTTCGACGCACCGCGCTAAGAATTGTTGTGGCCAGGGTTCCCTCTAGCTGGTGCAGAAGCATTGGGGCACGGGGCAACATTTGCCTTGTTGGTGCAGGTAATCGCATAGTGACCCTTCTGGCCACACTTGAAGCAAACCACTTTTGATGCAGGCTCGCGAGGAACTCCGCCTGCTAGGCGCGGAACTCCAACGGGGCGAGTAAGAGAACTTGGGCGTGTAACTGGGTAAGGGCTCCTCTGAGGCTGGGATGCTGGCCTTGGCGGCTGCGTCGGACCAAGTCGGGGGTTGCTGGATCCACCCTACTGCATCATGCGGCACTTGCGGTTCTCAGAAGCCATCTTGAGCTTGCCCTCCATCGTGGTAGCAGCATCGGGAAGAGACTCAAGATCAGGGAACTGCATGGCCACCAGGAAAACTTGCAACTCATCGTGCAGTCCATCCAGGAAACTTTCCTTACAGTTCTCCTCGGTTTCCACCTCCTCCGAGGCTTACCTCGACAGCTGAGTGAAGCGGTCAAGATATCCAACCACAGTGATGCCCCCTTGCTTGAGGTGGCGGATCTCGTCCTTCATCCTCCTGATCAGGGCGCTCGGGATGTGCGCCTTCTTGAACTTCGGATAACTCAGCCTAGGTGAGTACTTGCCCTTCAGGAAGACGGTCACGCACTCCTTCCCACTAGCTCCTTGCGGTGCCAGTGAGGTATTGGGTGGCATACAGGACCTTCTCATTGTTTCCAACAGTGGCGACAGCGAGATTTTTCTCCATGGTGCGGAGGCAATCCTCAGCATCCAGAGGCTCCTTCGTCTGCGATATCACGGGCGGGTTGGTGTTCTGGAAATTTTGGAGCCGAGACCTAGGCTCCTCATTCCTACCAGCTCCTCCTCCTCCTTGGTTGGCATAAGTGGCAGCCTAGACTAACTGCTGGAGTGCATCCATATTTTCTTGGCGCTCGTCACGAGCGGCCTGGCGCTCCTCCATAAGCAGTCGCAGAACTTGTGCCATGTTCGGGTCGGGTGGTGACGGTGGCACATCACTGGATCCAATTGGGTTGGCGCGTTTCTCCTCGACATCCTGAGGTTGTTGGGAAAGATAGGAGGGAATTTTGTCTAAAAGGGGGTAAGTCCCTAACAATCTAGTTCTCACACACAAGCAAGACATACAAAATAGGCAATAAACATGCAACTAGAAAATCACCACATGGTAGCATAACGATAGCATAAGTCTCATACAAAACTAAGTCTTACAGGTAACCAACCACACATGCAATCGTCTAACGCAATCTCCAAAAGGGAATCCAACAACTAATGACGTCTAGAGCTCGTCCTCATCGCGATCATCGATGAAGGCCTCATCCTCCGTGTCCGGAGTCTCCTCGTCCTCCTCAGCAGACTGCAACCAGTCCTCATCATCACTAATGTGAGCGTTCTTCTCCTTGCGAAGATCCTCTGCAGCTTCCAGATCTTTAATCTCAGCCTCCAGGACATCACGCTGGCGCTTGAGGCACCCGTTATTCCTCTTGAGCGCCCCGTTGCGCTGACGCAGGCGCTCAACCTCCTCAGTGAGCCTCGCCACCTCCTAGATCGTGGCCTGTAGGTTTCCATTGGCCTCATGAAGGTGCTCAACCTCCTCAGTAAGACTCACCACCTCCTGGGTCGTATCATGGAGCTTACCATTGGTACGCTCAAGGTTGTGGATAGTGTAGTCAAAGCGAGCACGGACCGCGTCCAGAGCAAGCTCTGTACTGGTCAGGTGGTGCTGTAAGTCGGTAGCGCTTGTCAGCTGCAAGTAGTACAAGACAGGAGCTCCCATCTACAAAAAAAATTGAGAGTTTAACTTAGATGACAAGTGTGCAAAGTTTTAACATAATCAAACAGTTATAATGATTTACTATAGAGGGGGTAAGAGAGGTAAGCATTCTATACTATGCATTTGACCATCTCTTTATTTTAGAAAATAGTGTTTGATTTCCCCCATCCTATCTACCGTCCATCCTAGCTAGGATGCTACGGTCTGAACAGAGGCTCCGATGCCAAGTCTGTGGGCACCCCGGACTATATGTCTGAAGTGGCACGCTGTGTATACTGTCATGCTCCCATGATCAGTTCGCATGACACACAACTCGACATGGATATCATAGTCTCAATGTTCATACAATACCGAATACAAGTCTTACAATAACATAGTCTTACATGGCCTCCTCAGGCTCAAATAGCAGCAGAATAAGAAAAAGCATCAAAGGTAGCAGCGACACAATCCACAGGTTAGATTAGAGCATAGCACGCCTTAGTAATCGCTGGTAGCATCATCGTCATATACCTTCTCCTCCAAGCCTTGCGATTGAATAAGCAGGGACAAAACCGTGAGTACATACAAAGTACTTGCAAACCACCTAAAGTAAGAGAAAAGTTTTGCATAGGAAAATAATACGCTGGCTGTATGGTGGAGTTTCTCATAGGGATTTCCTGTCTACTCAAGATTGTTATTAAGTTGGCAAGGTTTTAAACTTGGCAAATTTTATTTCCCACAAATGAATTTGGATAAGTCATGTCCAGCCTTTTTCCAACAATATCAACATCATCATCGCGAACCATAAACTCTATATCGGGCTTTATCATCTATTCGCCACAAAGTGTGGCCTCACTAGCTGTCCATGACCATGGACTCCGGCTACTCGAATAGTTTTGACTCTGCAGAGGTTGTACACTTTACCCACTACATTCGATACATCCGCCGTGTGTCCCCACGGATCGTCATACCTCAGTATGCGAGTCTCGGATAATCGACCATTGTCTTCCCCTTGTATGTCCTAGTACATGTGAATCTACCCCTTGTGTACTACATGGACTTTCCGTGTGTCAGGTCATTCTCCTCTTGGACCCAAGCATGTAATTTAGTCGAAGAGCACCAAGGTTCCTTCCGACACTAAGCCTAGAGAATTTCACCATTCGATTTCGAGGGCTATCGGATTCGTGGAATCACCCATCCATGTGTAGTTATAAGACCCCCGTACTAAGACAAACAAGCTTCCAACTAGCATTGTCTCATACCAGAGTATAGTGGTTGTACTGTAAGGCTAGTTTTGGCCGTAGTCATAGAGAGTTCTTCCGGACTTTGTCCATGTCTGACGATGTTCCACAAACCTGGCCATACCACCTTCTTAGGTTAATGTCGTACAATATAGGGTGAAGTATGACTATCCAAGTTGTTATGTAATGCTAAATACTAAAGCTGGGTGATGGTCTCGACAAAATGTCGGGATCATTGGGGCTCTACTTAGTTTTTCCCAAATAGGTAGGCTATGGGGTGGTGTGGAGTTTTCCTAGTATAACTACTACAATCCCAAACCATATGAATATAATACTAGCATGATACAAGGAAAGTAAAAAATGGTAATGCGGAGTTTTGAGTTTGATGGTGGCTTGCCTTCCTTGGCGATGTACCCTGGACCGGCTTCTTCGACGGCTTGAAAGGAGTCTTCACCTGCAACGTCAAGCGTCTCATCTACACGTTGCGAAAAAAATAAACACATGATTACAAACAAGGCATTAACAAACAAGACATGCAAACAATTGTCACTCAAAGCATATCCATAATACCACTACAAGGTTAAAGATTATAACATGGCATTGGGATAATTTTGGTGGATTGGTTAACATCAAGATTAAATAAAACAAACCTTAACTTAAATAAATGTTTTTCACCCATCTTAGTCACTAACAACTTTTTAATATATTTTATTTTTATTAACTAAATGCATAGCAATTTGCTACTGGTTAGAGGAAATTTTAATAATAAGCTAACAATTTAGCATCTCTAACATAAATTTTATAGAAATTAAATAAGCAATCAAATTAATAATAAATGGTCACAATTTTATTTTAGCAAAACAAAATTCTACACATGCAGAAAAATAGAGCATAATTTTCTAAGCAGCACAAAATTTAATTCATAATTTTTTGACCTACAGTTATTTTAAAAATAATATTTGGTTTTGTAGATATAAAAAAAGGTACTCAGCAGGCCGGCCCGGAGCTATACTGTGCCCGTGCGCATTTTCTTACTGTGGGCCGAGCCAGAGCACATGTGCTGCTCTTTTTTTAACTTAAACCGAAGGGGTACAGTGTAAGGCCCGATATGCGGTACTCTTCCAGATCTAGATGTATCCATCCAGATCCGGGGACGAAGCACATATCGGTCCCACCGCGACATATGACATAGCCATATGCCCCGGATTTCCAACATGATATCACAACATTATAGATACAAGGATACAACATCTCATACAATAGGCATACAACTGCCTTAATAAAATACAACAGCGGAAGATATATGTCTGAGTACAGACTACAAGCAAATGCCTACTGGCAAAGAGAAAACATCGATCCCCATAACCACACGGGTCAAGGCCCTCTGCCGGGATCCTCCTAACTAGTCGTCGTCGAGTCTCCACATGAAACGTCGATCACCATACCTGTTGTCGACCAAGAACCCTGAAAAGAGTTTGGGGGTAGTATCATGAGTACAGAGGTACTCAACATCCAACTATAGTGGTCATCTGACCCAGCAAGGACTTCATCACTCGTCATTCTAGGACAACTAGTAGTTTACGGTAAGGAATGGGTAAGTGGTGAGGTTGCAGCCGCACTAGCATTTATGAAGTGGCTAACGATCTACAGAGTAAGATAAGAAGCCAAGCATTCGATGAGGAATCGCCTCCAACAAGTCTTGCTATCAACTAATTACGCAAACATAACACCTATCCTATCCTTGTCGTCCTCTTCGCATCCCGACGAAGAAGAAGCAGTCAAGGCACACACACGTTGATCAAGTTATATTAAGATTATCTCAGTTGTTGTTTTCTATGAACAAGGAGTAGGTCTCAAGTCGTCCATAACCGTGGACACGGCTTCTCGAAAAGATTTAACCCTGCAGGGGTGTACCAACTGCCCATTACAAGGCTCCGCACGCACGTCCATCTCTCTCAGTTACTACCCATCACAGGCAACCATTTTATGATTTAGTTCCAAGAGATCCGAAACGACAGGTCCCTCTAACTAACAACGAACAAATTCGGGTGGCCCCCGGTGAGTCGACATCCATCTCAGGAGCCGGCCGTGCTCTCGATCTGGTCTCAACCGTCTGTCGCAGGTTTGGATAGCCGTTTAATCACACATGGGACACCGGGTCCGCAGCCGGACAAAGTGGGCCAGCAAGGGAACTATGTCCTCACTGGTCCAGGTTGGTTTGTAAACAACTGGCGGCCGACCAGCACACACACGGTTAGGCATGCTCAGTCTTAAAACCAATACCCGGAACTCGGATCCTAGGTGACTCGAATGGAACAAAGCGTCGGGGCGGGATAGCCTAGACCTTCCTTCCTTCGTCGAATATAGTCAACATTATAATAATAATATCATCACCAACAATATAATAATGATATCCCAACCCAAAGAGTAACAGGGTAACATCTTAGAATCCTAAGCATGCATACTAAGCAGGGGCTAAGGAACGAGCAATAGTAACATAGCAGTACATGGTTTGCTGGGAAGGGACATGGATGTATGGGTTTAAAAGAGGTTGTAAACATGTGGTAGGATGAAACATCGAACCTAACCTAGACTAGCATGCAAACCGCTGGTTGAAATAGAATGGATCATAAGTAATGTATAGTCCTTGCCTGTTGATAAGTCGGGTTCCGAAGGTGTAGTTGATCGCAAGCTCGCATCGTCTCCAAGAGGTACCCGCATGTGACGCCCCCAAAATCAATCCGTGTACAGTAATCATACACGCAGGGTACACGGCTGAGATTAGGGTGCCACGGTTAGAATATCACAACACAACACTAAACACAAAAGGATAAACTAATATGTTACAATACCAGGGATCACGAGGATCCGAATACATAAGTCATACAAGCCATTATATCTGAGTACAAACATAGTTAGTCAAGTTTTGCCTTAAGAAGGCTAGCACAAATAACATCAGAGATACAGATCAAAAAGGCGAGGCCTCCTGCCTGGGATCCACCGAACTACTCCTGGTCGACGGGGAACTCGACGTCGTAGTAGTCGCCTCCGGGGTACTCCTGCTCCTGGGCTCCAACGTCGGCTGCAGCGGCCGATCAGGCAAAGCGAAAAAGGGAAATAAAGCAAAGGTGAGTATCTAGCATACCCGCGAGTCTTACGTCCGCTACTAAGCATCATGCATTGTATCAAATGGAAGGGGAGGCTATATATAGTGGACTGCAAGATAGAAATAAGAATAAGGGTAAGAAGCTAGGCCTATCGAAGACTAGCATCTTCCAGCGATGTCTTGCAGCATGAGGTAAGAATCAGCCAACAGTTCATATAAAGCATAAAGTAACAATGCAGCAGAAGTTGTTGCAGCATTCTATAATAGTAAGTTGCAATAATTAACAATGCCTCTGAGATCCCCTCCTCGACATCCCCGCGAGGAAGAGAACCCGGAACCATACAGTTTAATAATACTAGTTTGTAGTGGTAAGATCCAGCTTCAGCATAAAGCGTCCTGTTACCGTGGACACGGCTATTCGAATAGATCAATCTTCCTTGCAGGGGTGCACTTCTGTTACACTACAACGCACGGATCTCCAGTGTGGCGGGCACCTTGTTAGGGAACGCTCCACCGAGGCTATCCGACACTCCACAACCCATCTTTCAAACTCAACAGAGAGGCCATCCGCCGGTGTACATCCTAAGTACTCAGGGCCTTGGACCCCAACTCTGACGTACTCCTGCACGGTGCGTGGGTGGCCGGGAAGCCGTAACAAAAACAACACAGCTCGAGCAAAGAAGACAGCGCACTCCCCGGCAATCAGCCCGCGGTACTGCTGACGTCTGAAGAGTCCTCGGACGACACTATGAAGAAGAGGAGCCCATTACTCATTATCCCACGTGTAGGCAGCGCGTACAAGCCAAGAGGCTACTCAAGTCATCCGCCAAACCATTTAGTATTTTATTAATTTGCGGGACAACCGTTATCGTTGCCTCGACTTAACTGACCCGCGGTCAACGACAGCAGCCAGGACCACCAGTACATCGGTGCCTGCCCTGTCGTCCCACCAAGTCTCTGCGGTTACCAACAAGGTGAACCGTCTCCTTACCTTGCCTCGCGTGTGCTCCTGGGGGAGCTCGACTTTCGTAGTTTGGTAACTCTCGTGGCCAACGATCAGGGGCCAAGCACACCGGTACACTGGTCGTACCCTCCCTGTCGTCCCGTCGCAATACCTCTCGCGGGTACCGTTGGGTCGCCCGACTTCTTACCTGAAGGACAATCGCTTTTCAGGACCCTATGGCGGTAAGACAAAGTCAGCCTCGAGTGGAGTACAAGGATTACTCCTTGATAGCTCACACTTGAGGTGACTAGGCATAACCCAGATAGGGGCCTTAGACGGTGTCTGCATGTACCATACCTGTGCAGTTTATAATTATCGTATCCGCGTTCACTCCCCTAAGTGATCGCGGCCCTCTATCTAATCCTAGCTAACAATGCGCAGGGCTCACTGCTGAATATAATATGTAGATATAGCAGGCAGCATAGGATAAGGAAGGTACATCAAGGGGCAACAAAAATAGGCTATGCAATTGAATAGGATTGTAACGTAGCAACAACAGTAACAATGCCTAGTGCAAGAAATGTACGGAAAGATAGGCGATATCTGGGGAAGAGAATGGCTTTGCTTTCCTGGATGCTCGACGGTCGGGGTAGGGTCGTCGACGAAGTAGTCTTACCCGGCAGAAGTGTAGTCGGCGGTAGCAGTGGGGTCTACCGGAGATTAAGGGGGGAAGGGAACAGTAAATACACAGCAATAATAAACAAACATATGGATGACATGACATATGAAATGTTTACGGGGTTCTAACGCAGTGCAATGCACGCTGCTCGAAGCGGGAATTCATCCGGGGATGAACTACCGGCTCCGGGTGATTACCGGACTGGGGGTTCGGAGGGGGAAGTGATCATGCCGTAGGTGTCGTGGACACCCGACAAACGTATGGGTGGGGTATCCGGGTTAGTTGAAACAATCCGAACAACTTTCGTGTTCAGAATAAATTCATCCGGATACTTTAACAGTATCGGACAAATCATCGGATAGACGGTCCGGAGGGGGACGGTTCGATGTTCACTGTGTTAGAGGGGTGTGGTATACATATGGATAGCGTAGTCGTATTCGTGATATTTTTCTGATCAATTTTCATGTATAAAGTTTTTGAATCTGAGTTACGGTTTAAAAGATATTGATTTTTGAAGTTTAAATCAATTTTAAATCATTTCCTGGATTATTTTTATTATTTAAATCCTAACATTATCCATAGGAGGTTTGACCAGTCAACACTGACAAGTGGGACCTACTGACCAGTGGGTCCCACATGTCAGCCTCACATTTTAACAAAAACATTTTAATTTATAACTAATATTCCAGAGGGCCCACATGTCATACTCTAGTAGTTAACTAAAATCCATTTAAATCAATTAACAAGTGATGGACCCCACCTGTCATACTCTCAGTTATTCTTAATAGTTTTCTATCTTCCTTAAACACTTATTAATCTATGGGGTCCACATGTAAGCCACTGAGGGGGAGGGGGTTATCTGCTAATCCATTGGGGATTAACTTAATAAAGGTTAGCCCCTAATCTAATCAAGGCCGGCCCCACATGCCAGTGGAACCAGCATCAGCACGGCACGACACGGCAAGCCGGCCATGGTCGTGGCCACGGTATGGCTGCGAGGCCGCCGGTGGAGGAGCCACGGCGGTTAGGGTGGGCGGTTAGGGCACGACGGCGACGCGGGCAGGCATGCGCGTGTGCGGGGAGGGAGCACAGGGGCCGGCAGAGCTTGAGAACCCGAGCTTGCGGCAATGGCGGCCGGAGCGGGTCTACGTCGAAGGCGACGATGGCGAGGACCAAAACTAACGGGGGAGGGGGCAAACGGCGCGCGAGCTCACCAGGGACCGAAAGGGAGGGGTCTCGGGCCTGCGGGTCGCTGGTGGCGCGCGAATTCGTCGGAGGCGCTCGCCGGTTCGAGGTTGAAGAAGACGTCGTCCTGCGTGCGGTGGTGGCTCCGGGTTGCTGTTCTTCCGCAGGGTGGCGAGGGCTTCGACGGCCGGGCTCTAGGACAGGTTCGTCTTTCCCGGAGTGTCCACTGGCCGCGCCAGCGAACGTCGGCGGCGACCGTCCTCGCTCGGGTCCGAGCCGCGCAGAGGAAGACGAGGGGAAACTCGATATGGGGGGGGCAGGGGTCGCGCGGGGTTAGGGTTAGGGAAGGGGGGCGAAACCACGACTTGTTGCTGTCGGGGAGGTCGCCGATGGCCTCCACGTCGACGGCCATGGTGCCCGGCCACGGGATGCTCGACACGGGGGTGGGGGGGCTGAACAGTGGAGACGACGGGTGGGGGAGGCCGGGTGGGCCGTTTTCGGGGCAGGTGGGCTGCGGCTAGTTGGGATTAGTGGGCTGGTGGCCCAGTGAGGTGGGGGTTGATTAGGTGGGGTTTTATCTTTATTTTCCTTTTTCTTTTTATTTCCTTTTGTATTTATTCTATCCACCTAGGTGTTTTATTAAAATGGTGTAAGTGTACTATAAATTAGTAATCACCCTATGTTAGTGCCACAAACAGTTTGGGTGGCAACAAAAGTCATTTAATATTTTAGTATAATATTAAATGATTAATATGGGGTTTTTTGCTACTGTTTATAATTACTTGATTTATTTGATGGCACAATAAATAACCACAACCATACCAACATGGTCCAGAGATTATTAGTGATTTTATAAAACTGGTTCCATAATTTTTGGGCAAGGTTTATTTATCACCTTGTTTTTAATATTGCACACAAGGTATACTAAGAATTTGATTTGATTTCAATCAAAGGCATTTGTTTTGAGCTTGGACTTGTTTTGATTCAAGTTGACCAAGGTCCATGATCACAATGCATCCAAGAACATCAAAGTGGAATTTGAATTTGAATTGTTCCAAGTTGATCAAATCAAAAGTTTTGAACAGTAGAGATGAACAGTAACCCTTATTACTGTTCACTGACAGTGAGGGTGTTACAAATCTCCCCCACTACAAGAATTCTCGTCTCGAGGATTTCGGTGGTAGAGGGGAAAAGATCGGGGTATTCATCACGAAGACGATCTTCGCGTTCCCAAGTGGCTTCATCTTCAGAATGATTCAACCACTTAACCTTGAGGAACTTGACGGTCTTGTTGCGGGTTCGACGTTCAGACTGATCAAGAATGCGGCTCCGATGTTCTTGATAAGTCAAGTCTTGTTGCAGCTCAATCATATCATGTTCCACTTCTCAAAAAGGGTCCTTGAAGCAACGTCGGAGTTGCGACACGTGGAATACATCGTGGACTTGAGAGAGGTTCGGCGGCAATTCCAATCGGTATGCCACTGGTCCACTCCTGGAAAGGATACGGAATGGGCCAATGTAGAGAGGAGCTAACTTTCCTTTGATCCCGAAGCGGTGAGTGCCTCTCATGGGAGTGACATGGAGGTACGCGTATTCGCCAGGTTGATAGACCATTTCTTTGTGCTTGCGATCATAGTTGCTTTTCTGGCGGGACTGAGCGGCTTTCAGATGTTCACGGATAACGCGAACCTGATCTTCTGCGTGCTGTAAATGTCCGGACCAACGAGAGTTCGTTCTCCAGTTTCTGACCAATTCAGAGGGGTTCGACACTTACGTCCATAAAGAACTTCAAAGGGTGCCATCTTCAGACTAGCTTGATAGCTATTGTTATACGAGAATTCAGCAAATGGAAGAGATTCCTCCCATTTCTTACCGAATGAGATGTCACAAGCTCGAAGCATATCTTCAAGCACTTGATTAACTCGTTCGACTTGCCCTTGCGACTGGGGGTGATAAGCGGTGCTGAAATTCAGGTGAGTGCCCATAGATTCTTGGAAACTATCCCAAAATCTTGAGGTGAAAATGCTGCCTCGGTCGGAACTGATCTCCAACGGAATGCCATGGAGGGACACAATTCTGGAAACATACAAGTCTGCTAACTGACTAGCAGAGATCGTCTCCTTGACTGGCAGAAAGTGGGCAACCTTGGAGAAGCGGTCGATGACGACAAAGATAGCATCGTGGCCTTTCTGCGATCTGGGAAAACCAGTGACGAAGTCCATCTTGATCTTGTCCCACTTCCATTCAGGAATAGAAAGTGGTTGCAGAGTCCCAGCAGGTCTTTGATGTTCTGCTTTCACGCGACGTCAAACGTCACACTCGTCAACATATCGAGCGATGTCTTGCTTCATGTTAGACCACCAGTACCGCTGACGAAGGTCTTGGTACATCTTGGTACTACCAGGGTGAATCGACAAAGGAGTATCATGAGCTTCTTTCATGACGCGCGGGGTCAAGTTTAGATTGGGCTTACTCCTAGGGACCACTAAACGGTTCTTGAAATACAACGTTCCATCACCAGCAACAGTGAAGCATGATGGCTTTCCTCTAGCGATATACTTCTTGATCTTCTCGACATCAGAGTCACATGTTTGTATCCACTTGATGGTGCTGTCGAGGTCCGGCTCAACAACAAGGTTATTCAAATATCCCTGTGGAACAATCTCAAGATTCAGCTTGCGTAGCTCTTCATACAGAAGTGGCTGATGTACTTCAACTTCAACTTCGCTACAGTAGGCTTTGCGACTCAAGGCATCGGCCATCACATTAGCTTTGCCAGGGGTGTAATGAATATCCATGTTGAAATCGGCTATTGTATCGAGCCATTTTTGTTGGCGGAGATTCAGATCTGGCTGAGTGAATAGGTACTTCAGGCTTTGGTGATCGGTGTAGATTTCGCAACGATTACCAACGAGGTAATGTCTCCACAACTTCAATGCATAAATTACCGCTGCCAACTCGATATCATGTGTTGGATAGTTTTCTTCATGAGAACGCAACTGACAAGAACCATAAGCAATCACTTTGCGCTCTTGCATTAGGACACAGCCTAATCCTTGACGAGACGCGTCGCAATATATCATGAAGTCCTTCCGGGTATCAGGGGGAGCAAGCACCGGAGGAGAAGTGAGCTTGTCCTTGAGAGCTTGGAAACTTTCCTGACATTTGTCTGTCCACTCAAACTTGACACCTTTGTGAAGCAGATTGGTCAGAGGCTTGGCAATTTTGGAGAAGTTCTCGACAAAACGGCGGCAATAGCTGGCGAGTCCGAGGAAACTTCTGACGTGCTTGACAGTCTTGGGGGGAGTCCAATCCAGGATAGCCTGAATACGTTCTGGGTTGACGGCGATGCCATCCTTGGAAATCACGTGACCAAGGTAGGTCATTTCGGGAAGCCAGAACTCACACTTAGAATACTTAGTGTAGAGTTTGTGTTCTCGAAGCTTTTCCAGTATAAGGCGAAGGTGTTCAGCATGCTCCTCTTTATTCTTGGAGTATATTAAGATATCATCCAGATAAACCACGACAAACTTGTTGAGATATTCCATGAATATATAGTTCATCAAGCGGGAGAAAGTGGCTGGGGCATTGGTTAGGCCAAAGGACATGACAGTGTACTCGTATGAACCATAGCGAGTGATGAAGGCGGTCTTCGGAATGTCCTCTTCACGGACCCGAATCTGATGGTAACCCAACCTCAAGTCGAGTTTCGAGAACACCGTAGATCCAGCGAGTTGATCATAAAGATCGTTGCTCCGAGGGAGCGGATACTTGTTCTGTATTGTTGACTGGTTGATAGGTCGGTAATCTTGGACTAAACGGTTCGTGCCATCACTCTTCTTGACAAAGAGCGAAGGTGCTCCCCAAGTAGAGGAACTGGGGCGAATGAATCCTTTCTGAAGTGCCTTGTCGATTTTCTCCTTAAGTTCAAGGAGTTCATGTGGCGGCATCTTGTAAGGACGCTTGGCGATAGGAACAGTGCCTGGCTTCAAGTCGATGACGAATTCCACCTCTCTGGTCGGGGGTATTCCCGGCAGTTCCTCTGGGAAGACGTTGGGAAAATCAGGAACGACCGGAATGTTCTCAATTCCTTCCAGAGGTGAGACATTCAAGGAATTCATCATAAAGATATGTGTTTCGGCATCATGGATAATTTGGGTGGTCTGGTTAACAATCCCGCCGGAGGGGTGTAAAAGTCGGACAGAACTGGTGCCACAATACAGTGCGGCATCGTGAACTTTCAACCAATCCATTCCCACAATGAGGTCTATGGTGGAGGTTTTCAGGATGATGGGGGACACAAGGAATATAATCCCTTCGACGACAATGGTGACATCGTGTACCATCATGGAGGTTTGGCAACGGCCTCCAGGGGTGCGAACAATCATCGGTGGGTTCATCTCCTCAAACGTAATGTTACGCGATAATGCAAATGCTTCCGACATGAATGAATGCGATGCTCCTGAATCAAATAAAACAGTAGCAGGTGCGGAATTAACGAGAAGGGCACCCATCACGGTAGCGGGTTGTTCCTGAGCTTCTTCAACATTAATGTTGTAAGCATGTCCACGAGCATGAGCAGCAGACCCAGTATTATAGTTTGGGGTCCTGTTGTTGCCACGACCATTTCCGCGACCAGCGGGGTCAACTACCAGTTGCTTCTGTTTCTGGGGGCACTCTCTAGAAAAATGACCAGGCTGGCGGCACGTGAAGCATAATCCATCCTGAGGACGAAGGGGTGCAACATTGGGTGGTGGAGGCAAAGCTCTTGGCATCTGCGGTGGCGGAGGCAGACGGGGTGCAGCATAAGACTGCCACGGAGTAGGGGCAGGTGAATGGGTCACACTGTGAGGGAGCCAGATGCGACGCTTGATAAAGGCGAAGGTGTCCCGATGTTTCGATGAGATGGTGGAGATCGATTATGGTGGAGACGACTTTCACGATCCGACTACGAACGTGCGAAGACGTTGCGCCTTAGCGATCGCTAAACCAACTCCGAGAGGTTATTGATCCCGCGGATGCACGATCAACCTGACCACGAAGGTCTAATTCCTGCAAGCAATCGAAGAACAAGCAAGAACTAAGAATTGCAATCTGGATATTGCGAATATAAGATGAATGATTACGAAAGTTGGGGTTCCAATGAGGTCTTGGCCTGGTCGGATGGCACAAACGAAGAGCTCGAAGTTGCGGCTATGGCTAACTTAAATCTAATTAAAACCCAAGTCTAAACGACGCCCTAAGGGCTGTATATATGGGGGAACAGAGGGGAATTTCGTGGCCCCTTGGAGGTGGGGTCCGAAAACAACCCTAACTCGGTTTTCCCACACATACGGACTCTAAAAACAGCCTATAATGTGGTATTTCGAAATTACATGGGCCCAGCCCAATATTAAGGTGACGCAACACCTATACTTGCTCTTGGACGAAAATAATGAAGTGGCATCTCGTGTATTTCGTCCAAGCCTTCATGTATGCCTTATGGTGGCTTCAAAGTGCGAAAATCCCCATTGGAAGCTCCATTGTTCTCTCCCGCGCGCGCACGTTCTTCTCCATGCTTGATCCCGCTCCAATGACCGTCCTTCTTGTCCATGCTAGGTCCTTCATTCATAAGCAAAACAAAAGTATCTAATTTAGGCAGCATCATATGTTCATGAACATTAGAAGGATTCGCAAGAAACGAAAGTACCTGATAATTTAGTTGACGTGCACGTGCTCTAGTAACTGGTCCAGTATGTGTAGTTGGTGAAGATGTGGGTGTAACATTCGTAGAGATGTCCTCATCATCCTCCCCTTCTTGAATTGAAGTCGTCCTCGACGGAAGCTCATTATCTTCTCCCAAATAAGGTTTCAAATCTGCAATGTTAAATGTGGGACTAACCCCAAAATCTGCAGGTAGCTCAAGTTTATATGCATTATCATTAATTTTCTGTAAAACCTTAAAAGGACCATGAGCTCGTGGCATTAACTTAGACTTGCGCAAATCAGGAAACCTATCTTTACGTAGATGTAACCAAACAAGATCTCCTGGTTCAAACACAACATGCTTTCTACGCTTATCACCAGCAAGCTTGTATCTAGCATTCATTTTCTCAATGTTTTCTTTAGTTAACTCATGCATTTTTAATATCAATTCAGCACGTTGCTTAGCATCAAAATTAACCTTCTCCGAAGATGGAAGAGGCAGCAAATCAATAGGCGCACGAGGTAGAAAACCATAAACAATCTCAAAAGGGCACATTTTAGTGGTAGAATGAAATGAACGATTATAAGCAAATTCAATATGAGGTAAACATTCTTCCCACATTTTCAAGTTACTCTTTAAAACAGCCCTAAGCATAGTAGACAAAGTCCTATTGACTACTTCAGTTTGTCCATCAGTTTGGGGATGACAGGTAGTACTAAAAAGTAGTTTAGTCCCCAACTTAGCCCATAAGCATCTCCAAAAATGGCTAAGAAACTTAGTATCACGATCCGAGACAATAGTATTGGGCACACCATGTAAGCGAATAATCTCACGAAAGAATAAATCAGCAACATTAGCAGCATCATCGCTTTTATGACATGGTATAAAATGTGCCATCTTAGAAAATCTATCCACGACAACAAATATGCTATCCCTCCCCTGCTTTGTTCGAGGCAAGCCTAAAACAAAGTACATGGATATGTCCTCCCACGGAACACTAGGTACAGGTAAAGGCATGTATAAACCATGAGGATTGAGTCTTGACTTAGCTTTTTGACATGTAGTGCAGCGAGCAACAAAACGCTCAACATCCCGTCTCATCTTTGGCCAAAAGAAATGTGTAGCAAGTACGTCCTCCGTCTTCTTCACGCCAAAGTGTCCCATGAATCCTCCTCCATGCGCCTCCTGCAACAACAAAAGACGAATAGAGCTAGCTGGAATGCATAGCTTGTTAGAACGGAACACAAATCCATCATTAAGCACAAACTTGTTCCATGTTCTACCCTCTCTAGAATTCTGCAATACATCTTTAAATTCCGCATCATTTACGTATTGATCTTTGAGTGTCTCTAAACCGAAAATCTTGAAGTCAAGTTGTGAAAGCATAGTATAACGACGAGACAAAGCATCAGCAATAATATTATCTTTCCCCTTCTTGTGTTTAATGACATAAGGGAAAGTCTCAATAAATTCAACCCACTTAGCATGTCTACGATTAAGTTTTTCTTGACTTCTTATGTGTTTCAAAGATTCATGATCAGAATGTATAACAAATTCTTTGGGCCATAAATAATGTTGCCAAGTTTCCAATGTCCGAACAAGAGCATATAATTCCTTATCATAAGTAGAATAGTTCAGACTAGGCCCACTCAATTTTTCAGAAAAGTAAGCAACAGGTTTAGCATCTTGCAATAACACACCTCCCAAACCAATACCACTAGAATCGCATTCAAGCTCAAAATTCTTACTAAAATCAGGAAGTTGGAGCAAAGGAGCATGTGTTAACTTACCTTTCAAGACCGTGAAGGCTTCTTCCTGTGCGGTACCCCAAGTAAAAGGCACATCCTTGCGTGTAAGCTCATTGAGAGGTGCAGCAATGGTGCTGAAATCTCTCACAAAACGCCTATAGAATCCAGCGAGGCCAAGAAAACTCCTCACTTGTGTGACCGTTTTGGGCTGCGGCCAACTCTCAATCGCCTCGATCTTGGCTTTATCAACTTCAATTCCCTGCGGAGTAACAACATAGCCAAGAAACGATACTCGGTCGGTGCAAAAGGTGCACTTCCCAAGGTTACCAAACAAACGTGCATTACGTAGAGCAATAAAAACAGAACGTAAATGATCCAAATGTTCCTCCAAAGATTTGCTATAAATCAGTATATCATCAAAATAGACTACCACAAATCGTCCAATGAAAGCACGTAAAACCTCGTTCATTAATCTCATGAAAGTGCTAGGTGCATTAGTTAACCCAAAAGGCATGACTAACCACTCATATAATCCAAACTTAGTTTTAAATGCCGTTTTCCATTCATCCCCTAATTTCATGCGAATTTGATGGTATCCACTACGCAAATCAACTTTGGAAAACATGGTAGAGCCACTTAATTCATCAAGCATATCATCTAACCTAGGAATAGGATGACGATAACGAATAGTAATATTATTAATGGCTCTACAATCAACACACATACGCCAAGTTCCATCCTTTTTAGGCACTAATATAACAGGAACAGCACAAGGACTAAGGGATTCACGTATGTAACCTTTGTCGAGTAGCTCTTGTACTTGACGCTGAATCTCCTTCGTCTCCTCCGGATTGGTACGGTATGGCGCACGGTTGGGCAGCGAAGCACCGGGAATTAAGTCAATCTGATGCTCAATCCCTCGAATAGGTGGTAATCCCGGTGGTACGTCTTGTGGAAAGACGTCAATAAACTCCTGCAAAAGGTCAGTGACAACAGGAGGCAAAGAAGGAGGCAATTCCTCAAATGAAAACAAAGCTTCTTTGCACACAAAAGCATAGCACACATATTGACTAACATCCAAATCCGAAATATCAACCTTAGTAGCAAGCAAAGTTGGACTAGTCAATTTAATTTCATTAGAAACAGCAGAAGAAGATTTGCTATTAGTCTTATGTTGTTGCTCAAATTCTTTAGCTGCTATCTCATTTTCACTCTTATTTTTCTCCTGTTTAGCTTTACTAGCTCTAGCAAGATCATCTTTCACAATTTGTTCAGGAGACATAGGAAGTAAAGCAATATTTTTATCCTGATGAACCAGAGTAAACTGATTTGTCCTACCATGGTGTACAACATTCCTATCAAATTGCCATGGTCTACCAAGTAAAAGAGAGCATGCTTGCATGGGTACCACATCACAATCAACATAATCAGCATATGCAGCAATGCTAAAGTGCACACGAACAGAACGCGTTACCTTAATCTTACCACTATTGCTAAACCACTGAATATAGTACGGATGGGGGTGTGGTGTTGTGGTGAGAGATAGCTTCTCCACCAACTCCATGCTCGCCAAGTTGTTGCAACTCCCTCCGTCAATGATGATGCGAACCGAACGTTCTTTCACCACTCCCTTTGTGTGGAACAAATTATGCCTCTGGTTTTGCTCGGCCTTCGATACCTGCACACTTAACACACATTGAGCAACCAAACTAGCATATTGATCTGCATCATCAGGAGCCATATACTCTATATCATGAGCATCATCATGGGCACCCTGTTCCTCATGAGCAATGAGAACTAAAGTCTCCTCATCATAGTCACTCGCTGACTCATACCCACCATCCGCCGTAATAGTCATCACACGCTTGGAGGGACAGTCTTTTGCGAAGTGACCTCCACCTTGGCACCTGCGACATTTAATATCACGATCTCGTGTTTGCCCTGTGGAAGCCATGGATGAAGAAGAACTCGCCGCTGGACCACTTTGTGCACCCTTGAATGGTGGCGCTGGCTGTTTTGGTGGCTCCCTGTAAGAATGAGCGGCTGAAGTAGATGGTGGTGCAGCAGGACGTGTGGATGTAGAAGGTCCACGCGATGTCCATGATGTATTTCGTCCTACAGAAAAGTTAGGTCTCGTAGCGGCCTGTCGATCCTGCACTTCACTTTCAGCTTTACAAGCAAGATGAAACAAACGAGTAATAGTAGCATAGTCCTTGTATTCTAGAATAGTTTGTATCTCCCTATTTAAGCCACCTATAAAACGTGCAAACATAGCTTCATTATCCTCTACTAGGCCACATCTAATCAATCCAGTTTGTAATTCTTGATAATATTCCTCTACAGAATTTTTTCCTTGTCTCAAACGCTGTAATTTTTGTAGCAATTCACGTTGATAATAAGGAGGAACCCAGCGAGTACGCATAGCATCTTTTAAAGCAGCCCAAGTAGCTGGAATATTATTAGCATGCAATCTACAATGTTCAGACCACCAAATAGATGCAAAACCCGTGAATTCACAAACAGCAGCAGTAACACGTCTATTCTCAGGATATTGTAAACATGTAAAGCGTTGTTCAGTTTCTAACTCCCAAGTAAGATAAGCATCAGGAATATATCTACCCTCAAACGGCTTATGATTCAATTTAAGTTTAGGCACATGTTCATCATCGCGTACCTGAGGGGGTGGTTGGTGTCGACCGTGGCGAATGTTGGGACGTGGACGTCCAGCTGGCTGTTCATAGGCCGCTTCTTGTTCCACCTCCTCCTCGTAATCACCCTCGTAGTTGTCGTCCTAGCCGACGTCTGAGGCAGCAGCAACAGTAACTGCAGCAGCAGATGGAGCACCAGCAGCTTGTCCGCCCGGAAACAGAATACGTCGTGCACGTCGTGGTGGCGGTGGCTGTGCTGGAGCGGCCGCAGGCTGTATAGGTAAGCGTGCGAGCAACTCAGTAAACTTGGCGTCGAGCTTGGTGTCGATCATCTTCTCCACACCATCAATCGCCTCTGTAAATCTGTTCTCGATGTCATTCACCTGTTCAGACATCATTTGTGCAAATTTATCATGTAATGCTTTGTTTGTCATATTCTCCCAATCAGGTGCATCCCGGGCCACTTCATCATGGGATCCTGGCATGGTTAGCAGAAATAGAAAACACACAGAAGTATGATCCTACTTCTACTAATGGGATGTGGGGTGGTGGAAAGCACAAATCCGTCAAGCTTTTCTTCAGTTCTTACCGATTCTTACCTAGCAGCAGGTGGTGATGTACAACCAACGGGTCAAAACTCTCAGAGATGTGGTAGAGCGATGGCCAGGAGGTGTCAACCGCACGAAGTAGAATATATGTGGAGCTGTAGGTAGGCTTGACAAATATGGTAGCAAAAAGCTCAACAGTAATCAAAACAGAGATGCAAAGTTGAATAAACACTCAACGTCGGTACTGTGCTGATCCTAGGCTAGACCGTACTAGAGACGCGAGCCTAAAACACCAACGAAAGCACGGCGCGGCACGTAATCAACTGAGAAGCACACTCTGAAAAAAAAATTCCTCTTTTCTTTTTTTTTTGCTTTTTTTTTGCGAGGCGGGACTGCGGTGGCTGAAAAAGTGCGAAAAAATCACTATGGTGGCGAACGTCTCAAAATGAGTTTCTGGACCTAAGGAACGTATGGGCACGAAATTTTTTCACCCCCGAAATTTTTGGCCTAAAAACTGCTCTGGAAAGCGTGCCAGACTCTTTTTTTTTTGTTTTTTTGAAAATCACCCTCTTCTACGTACGACAAAGATTGGTGAAATCCGACTCTAATCAACTCCAAAACTATTCTGGCTACGGGGATATCTCAAACCGAACGGGTGATGGAACTCAACTCGGATTGGTAGGTCGTGGTGGTGTATATGGACTCGGGTTGGCGGAACGTGGTGGTGTTTCTGGACTCGGATTGGTGGCAGCGGACGGATGGCACTAGTGCGGCGGCAGCGTGACAAACTGTCATCAGAACTCGAAACTCTAAGGAACTAGGCGCTAAGATCAGCAACTCGACACAACGATGCAACCGCAAATTCAACAAAGCAAACTACTGTAAAGAAAACTGGACAAAGGCTCGGACTGTTTTGGGACGTGATGATCTAACCCTAATTTTTTTGTTGTTGGCTTTTTCGTGGACTGTAGGTATGAAGAACAGAACCAATCTAGACTACGAAAACTGGTAAATCTCACCGAGCAACCTGGAAACCTGATACCACTTGATAGAGGCGAAGGTGTCCCGATGTTTCGATGAGATGATGGAGATCGATTTTGATGGAGTAGACTTTCACGACCCGACTACGAACGTGCGAAGACGTTGCGCCTTAGCAATCGCTAAACCAACTCCGAGAGGTTATTGATCCCGCGGATGCACGATCAACCTGACCACGAAGGTCAATTCCTGCAAGCAATCGAAGAACAAGCAAGAACTAAGAATTGCAATCTGGATATTGCGAATATAAGATGAAAGATTAACAGAAGTTGGGGTTCCAATGCGGTCTTGGCCTGGTCGGACGACACAAACGAAGAACTCCAAGTTGCGGCTATGGCTAACTTAAATCTAATTAAAACCCAAGTCTAAACGACGCCCTAAGGGCTGTATATATGGGGGAACAGAGGGGATTTTCGTGACCCCTTGGAGGTGGGGCCCGAAAACAACCCTAACTCGGTTTCCCCACACATACGGACTCTAAAAACAGCCTATAATGTGGTATTTCGAAATTACATGGGCCCAGCCCAATATTAAGGTGACGCAGCACCTATAATTGCTCTTGGATGAAAATAATGAAGTGGCATCTCGTGTATTTCGTCCAAGCCTTCATGCATGCCTTATGGTGGCTTCAAAGTGCGAAAATCCCCACTGGAAGCTCCATTGTTATTTCCCGCGCGCGCACCTTCTTCTCCATGCTTGATCCCGCTCCAATGACCGTCCTTCTTGTCCATGCTAGGTCCTTCATTCATAAGCAAAACAAAAGTATCTAATTTAGGCAGCATCATATGTTCATGAACATTAGAAGGATTCGCAAGAAACGAAAGTACCTGATAATTTAGTTGACGTGCACGTGCTCTAGTAACTGGTCCAGTATGTGTAGTTGGTGAAGATGTGGGTGTAACATTAGTAGAGATGTCCTCATCAAGTCGTCCATAACCGTGGACACGGCTTCCCGAAAATATTTAACCCTGCAGGGGTGTACCAACTGCCCATTAGTAGAGATGTCCTCATCAAGTCGTCCATAACCGCTCCGCACGCCATCTCTCTCAGTTGCTACCCATGATACGCAACCATTTTATGATTTAGTCCCAAGAGATCCGGAACGACAGGTCCCTCTAACTAACAACTTACAAATCCGGGTGGCCCCCGGTGAGTCGACATCCAACTCAAAAGCCGGCCGCGCTCTCGAATCGGCCTCTACCGTCTGGACGAGGTCGGGTTAGTTACCCAAACTATGTGGGAAACCCCCGAACTTCCAGGTTTGGACCAACAAAGGAACTATGTCTCCGCTGGCCCGAGTTGTTTGAAAATCTGCGAGGTCGACACTCGCACACACACGTTTTGCAAAAGGTAAAACCAGCTTGGGCCACCACTAGAAATGGTTGAAGCTAGATAGGTAAGAAGAGGGGAACCCATAAAATCCCACACGCGGTTAGGCACGCTCAGTCTTAAAACCAATACCCGGAACTCGGGTTCTAGGTGACTCGAATGGAACAAAGCGTCGAGGCGGGATAGCCTAGACCTTCCATCCTTCGTCGAATATAGTCAACATTATAATAATCATATCATCAACAACAATAACAATAATGTGATATCCCAAACCAAGGAGTAACAGGGTAACATCGTAGCATCCGAAGCATGCTTACTAAGAAGGGGCTGAGCAACGAGCAATAGTAACATAGCAGTACAAGGTTTGCTGGGAGGGGACATGGCTGTATCGGTTTGAAAGAGGCTGTAAACATGTGGTAGGATCAAACATCGAACCTATCCTAGACTAGCATGCAAACAGCTGGTTGAAATAGAATGGATCATAAGTAATGTATAGTCCTTCCCTATTGATAAGTCGGGTTCCGGAGGTGTAGTTGATCGCAAGCTCGCATCGTCTCCGAGAGGTACCCACGGTAGCACACAAGATGGTAAACACTGGAAAGCAATCAACGAGCAAGCATCTATTACTATGAGGCAAACACGATCAAGCATCAACAAGAAGCAACACAAGACATCGCACATACCGTCAAGAGCGGTTGCTAACAATTTAAGAGGAGTACTCGTCACACACGACGATACCGCACGTTTACGATGGTTCAAGTTGTTTAGCTACACAAGGTGAGCAAAAGGTTTTTAACATGGCATAACACTCAAGCATCGCATAGCACACAAACATGGCAAGAGATGAAGCAAAAATAAACTACCTAAGCTAGTCAATTTAAGTGGGGTGAAATCCTAGACATGGTAAACTATTACGGACCCCACGATAAAAATAGAATTTGGTACAGTTTTTCCCTAAACAATATTTTATTATTTTTATTAGCAAGTAAGAGCAGCATAAACACAATCTACATGCAATTCTAGTCAAGTTACATATAAAGAACATTTTAAACAGAGCAACGGTTAAAAAGTTATTAAAGAAACAATTTACTGTAACACCCTCAGATCCAGTACAGTAATCACTACAGTGATTCCACTGTTAGTGATCATTACTGTTGACGATCAAGACATGATGACCTTTGATCGTAGCTCTGTCAATTTCCAACCCAGATAAAATTTTCAAATTGGGTAAATTATAAACTCTGCTCCAAGAATTGTGGATGCCAGTCAATCAACTTGATCTTGGTTAAACCAAATCATCCCTAGTCATTTGAATGATCCCAAGCCAATGATGATCATGAACCCAATGTTGTGGGGTTATCAAAATTATCATGGAATTTAAGATGGTAGTGGAATAATAGTCCAACCAAAAATGATGGAACCCATTTATGGAATGCCTAGCAATCATTAGGCCATGATTGAAATAACCATGGATATTCTATTAAAGTGTTTTAGAAAGTAATATGAAATAAAAACAATGGCTTGAAAATTATTAAATTGCCATGATGATTTTAATAAAAATGTGGGAATTTTAAATGTACTAAAAATTGGTGAACCAATTTTATAAAATGCGTAAATATCGGTAGGCTATATTAATAGTGGAATGGGATTTTATTACCAAGTTTAAAAATGTTACACAAATAAAAACAGTGTCAAATCAGTGGCATTTAATCCATTTTAAATATAACAAAAATGCAAATGATTTTATATGAATCCCAAACTTTTTATAGCAGTATATTAAATTGGAATAGAAATTATGGAGCAAGTCTCATATGTAACAAAAACCATTTGTTGAACAAATAAAATAGAAACATAAAAGAATAAATAACAGATAAATAAAAAGAAAAGGGAAAAACCTAACCTACGCCTAGCGCACTAAACCCCCTCGGCCCACCCCAGGCCCACCCCACCTCTCTCCTCCCTCCCCCTACAGTTTCTTCCACCTGCCCCCCCCACCACGTACACGCACAGGGCGCCATGGAAGAGGGCCATGCCGCGCCGGCCCCCACCTACCTGCTCCCCCCCATGCCTGTGGATAAGGGCGTCACCCTCGCCCTCGAACCCTAGCCCCCTCTCACTTCCCCTCCCTTCGCGCCTCCCTCCCCTCGTGTTCTGCCTTCCGCCGCGCCACCGATTTCGCCATGGACACGCCTTTGTGGCCGCCGTGGCCACCCTGCTCCCCAAGCCACGGGAGCCCGTCCAGGAGCCCCCCCTTGCTCCTCTAGTTCGCCCCAACCCCAAGTTCGAGCAGAAGAGCCACCCCAACGCCGGAATCGAGTCAATCTCCTCGCCACGGCCGCCAGCGAGTCCTGCTGCGATTTGTCGCCCTCGCTGCTTCCCCGGCCGCCCCAAGCCTCCCCCGAGCTCCGCGGTGGGCTGCCTCTCCGTTCCCCCCTCTTCAGGCCGTCAATTACGCGTCGTAGCCCCTCCCCCTACGCATCGGTCGCCGTTGTGGCCTCTGTCTCCGGCCGAGCTCCCCGGTGCTCGCGCTCACTGGACGCCCAAGGCGCACCCGCGTGCGTCACTCGCTCGAGAGCTGCGCCCGCGCCCCCTACCTTCACGCGCGTGTGCCCGTGGGCGGCCTCGTCGTCGCCGGTTTGCTCCGGCCGCACCCTGGCCATGACTTGGACACGCCCTGCGCATTCACGGGCACGCCCGACTCCCGTAGCCACGCGCCCGCTGGTGCTCGCCGCGCACGGCCGCACCCCACCGCAGCCAGCTCGCCCTACAGCCCCCCAACCTCACCGGCCGGCCTGGCCGCGCCGCCGCTGGCCTAAGTGGCCACGGTCACGGCCGTTTTGTTTAGCCCCTAACCCCCAGTAAGATAACCCCTGGGTCAATGACACATGGGCCCATCCCCTTTTTTTTAACTAACCCCTGTTAAATTAAATGGCTATTAAAACCTGAGTGTATGACATGTGGGTCCTCTATGCTTTATTCAATTAAATAAAATGATTTAAATACCATGTGTATGACATGTAGGTCCCACCTGTCAGTACTGTTAGGGATAAGATTATGGATAATGTTTAGTTTATTAATAAAATAAAATCCAGAAATTCTTTTAAATTGAATAAAACTTAAAAAAATCAATATCTTTTAATCCGTAACTCCGATGAAAATGATTTATATATCAAAATTGCTCAGAAAAATATAACGAATACGAATACGCCATCTGTATGTCTACCACACCCCCCAAATACAACGAACATTGACACCCTCCTCCCGGGCCGTCTGTCGGTAATTCCCGGTACCGATATGAGTTGCCCGGATCAAAATACTTTGTATACGAAAGTTACTCAGAACGGATCCACGATTACGAATACGTTACTCATACTCCCATCACACCCCTCTAACATGCCAAACGTCGAACCGTCCCCCCCCCTAGCCGGACCGTCTATCCGATGATTTGTCCGGTACCGTTAAAGTACCCGGATGAATTTTTTACGAACACGAATGTTGTTCGGAATAGATTAACTAACCCGGATACAGCACCCACACATGTGTCGGATGTCCACGGCACCTCCGGCATGAATCTTCCCCCTCCGGATCATCGGTCCGGTAATCAACCGGTACCGATGAGTCAACCCCGGATAAATTTCCGCTCCGACTAAATACTTAACAATGCGTTAGAACACCGCCAACACTGTGTTTGCCATTTCTTGTATTTGTATTGCTATTATTGCTGTGTATTTATTGTTTCTCCCCCCCCCTTTATTCTCCGATAGACCTCGTTGCTGTCGTCGACTACACCGTTGTCGAGTACGACTACTTCGTCGACGACCGTACCCCTACTATCGAGCTTCCAGGCAAGCAAAGCCATTCTCTTCCCCAGATATCGCCTATCTTTCCGTACATTTCTGGCACAAGGCATTGTTACTGCTGCTGCTACGTTACTATCCTATTAAATTGCATTGCCTGATTTTTGTCGCCCCTTGATGTACCTTCCTTTAATCCTATGCTGCCTATTATTACTTATGCATTATTCAGCAGTACACCCTGCGCACTGTTAGCTAGGTTTAGAATAGAGGGTCGTGATCACTTTGGGAGTGATCGCGGGAATGATATATTACAACTGCAACAGGTACGGCTCAATGCAGACACCCTAGGGAACCTACAACGGTGAGACTCTGCCGAGTCGCTTCGAGTTTGACTTACGAGTGGAATGGACTCGTATTTCACTCTCGTCGGCTCAGTAGCGTAGCATCACCGGGATGATACGAGGTTTACCTCTTTAGTTCATTCCGCTGATGTCTCTGTCAAACCTCTTTAAGTGTGCCATCGAGGGTGATACCTCCTGGTTTCACTTAATGGTAGGAACTCAAACCAACTGGTGTCCTTAAAGGTAAGAAGTCGGGCGACCTAACGGTGCCCGCGAGTGGTATTGCGACGGGGCGATAGGGAGGGTACGACCAGTGTACCGGTGTACTTGGCCCCTGATCGTTGGCCGCGAGAGTTACCAAACCACAAAAGTCGAGCTCCTCCAGGAGCACATGCGAGACAAGGTAAGGAGACGGTTCACCTTGTTGGTAACCGCAGTGACTTGGTGGGACGACGGGGCAGGTACCGATGTACTGGTGGTCCTGGCTGCTGTCGTTGTCCGCGGGTCAGTTAAGTCGAGGCAACGATAACGGTCGTCACGCAGGTTAATTAAAATGCTAAATGGTTCGGCGGATGTCTTGAGTTGGCTATATTCCATGTACGCACTACCTACCCGTGGGAATTACGAGTTATGGGCTCCTCTGCTTCATAGTGTCGTCCGAGGACTCTTCAGACGTCAGCAGTACCGCGGCCTGCACCGGGAAGTGGTGTTGTCTTATTTGCTCGCACGGTGGTGTCTTATTTGTATTTGCTTTAACTTCACCGGCCAGCCTCGCACCGTGCAGGAGTACGTCGGGGTTAGGGTCCAAAGCCCCGCGTACATAGGATATAGTCCGGCGGATGACCTCTCTGTTGAGTTTGAAAGATGGGCTACGAAGTGTCGGATAGCCTCGGTGGAGCGTTCCCTAACAAGGTTCCCGCCACCCTAGAGATCCGTGCGTGTAGCGTAACACAAGTGCACCCCTGCAGGGAAAATTAATCTATTCGAATAGCCGTGTCCACGGTAACAGGACGCTTTATGCTGAAGCTGGATCTTACCACTACAAACTATTATTATTAAACTGTATGGTTCCGGGTTTTCTTCGTCGCGGGGATGTCGAGGAGGGGAACTCGGAGGCATTGTTAATTATGATTACAACTTATTATTATACAATGCTGCAGCAACTTCTGCTGCATTGTTACTTTCATTACTGTTATTTTTAACTGTTGGCTGATTCTTACCTCCTGCTGCAAGACATCGTCGGAAGATGCTAGTCTTCGTTAGGCCTAGCTTCTTACCCTTGCTCTGGATTTCTGTCTTTCAGTCCACTATATACAGCCTCTTCTTTCCGTTGATACAATGCATAATGCTTAGTAGCGGACGTAAGACTCGCGGGTATGCTAGATACTCACCTGCTTTATTTTCCCCTTTATTTGTTTTGCCTGATCGGCCGCTGCAGTCGACGTTGGAGCCTTGGAGTCCAGGAGCAGGAGATCCCCGATGCCGACCACCGCAACATGAAGATCCCCGATGCCTTCTACGACGTCGAGTTCCCCTTTGACCAGGAGTAGTTTGGAGGTTCCCAGGCAGGAGGCCTCGCCTTTTCGATCTGTTGCTATTTGTGCTAGCCTTCTTAAGGCAACCTTGTATCCTTGTGTCTGTACTCAGATACTATTTTCTTCCACTGACTTTGTGCTCTCGAGCTGTTGTATTCGAGCCCTCGTGGCCCCTGGCTTGTATTAAACAGCTTGTATTATTTTATTTGTAGAGTTGTGTTGTGATATCTCACCGTGAGTCCCTGATCTCGATCGTGTACCTTGCGTGTATGATTACTGTACACGGTCTGATTTTGGTACACGGTCTGATTTTGGGGGCGTCACAAGTTGGTATTAGAGCCGACTTCCTGTAGGACACCCCCTTCCAACTCCTTGGTTGAAGTCGAGTCTAGTCTTTGCAAATCTACTTTACTAACAGTGTCGTGTGGCTTATCGGCCCACGTCGCAAATTGGGTGGTATTAGGATCCTTTTCTCCGTACCTTTACTCTGGGATTTTAATCTCTTATCCTTTAGGGAAAATTTTCTAACTCTGACATTAGGATCTCGTGGTCACATCTACCCGGAGATCCCTTCACCCAAGATGATCGCTTGCTTCACCTGAAGATTCCGACAATATTCTCTGATAAATTCTCGAGAACCTACGTGTTCATCACCATTGCAATCCCCTACCACCGTTAAGTCTGTATGGATAATACCATACACCTCCCCGATCTGGAAGTCATAATTCCTTTGTACTTAAGCATCGGATTATTCTGATGCTTCTATCACCCGATGCCTTTGCATTCTTTCTCCTTCTGGTTGAGTGCCGATACTCACATCAGATTCTTTGCGAACCACCCGACCTTTGGTGGATTATTATCCGACTAAGCATACGTGGCTTCTTCCATGTGTCGATTGGATTCATTGTGTGAAATACCATCCTTGCCCCTCGATGCTTTGTGTAATCATCGACAACCCCCTTGACTCTCTGCCAATACAACATGTTCGTGTACATCGTGCTCTGCTTTCCCTTGGGAAAGATATACACCTGATACTTGTGTATCATCACATTTTCCTTTCCATTGGTCTGTTTAACCTTTCTTGTAATGTATCCTATCTAAGCAGTGAAATTCCTTGCTTATGTAAACACTTTGGTGTGCTACATTGTCTGTACAACCAGTTACGATTGTTGATGACTTTTCGGTGACCACCGATGGACGAGAACTTTGCCAATTGGTCCGCCTCGTCTTAACGAGCAGGAAAATGGTTCTCTTCGTCCCTCGCCCTTGGCACTGATCATGTTGCCGACATAGTTGACAAATTGTTCTCTGACAAACCTTGCATCGTGCTCGCATGGAATGTTGCCACCCTTCTTACCTTCTGTGGGCCCATAACCCACAGTTCCACAGGACCGAAACCTGACTCTTGTCATCGACCTTGTGATATTCTGTCCGATATCAGACTTAGTGATTGTGTCTGATGATCGGGGCCCCTTTCCCATCTTCCGTCATCGGCATCGAATACGTGCCTATCCGCTTAAAACTTCTCACGATGTACTTCCCTGAGGTTAAAATCGGAAGAACTTTGTACCCCATACCCTTGAGCAACCCCTTTTAATTGATCTAGTATCGATCCGACCCCCTTAAGCTTTATCTCTTAACCTGTTCGTAAGTGCGACAAAGCCCCGAGGAAAGGATGAAAATCCATCGAGATGCACCGATGCAAAGAGATGAAGACCTCAACATGAAGGATTAAATTCTTCGAGTAGGACAACAAGAACCAGTAGATTTGTTAGAAGGCGAAACCGAAACTCTACCCCTTACACTACTTTTAATTCTCGGAACGAGAATTCTTTGTAGTGGTGGAGATTTGTAACACCCTCAGATCCAGTTCAGTAATCACTACAGTGATTCCACTGTTAGTGATCATTACTGTTGACGATCAAGACATGATCACCTTTGATCGTAGCTCTGTCAATTTCCAACCAAGATAAAATTTTCAAATTGGGTAAATTATGAACTCTGCTCCAACAATTGTGGATGCCAGTCAATCAACTTGACCTTGGTTAAACCAAATCATCCCTAGTCATTTGAATGATCGCAAGCCAATGATGATCATGAACCCAATGTTGTGGGGTTATCAAAATTATCATATAATTTGAGATGGTAATGGAATAATAGTCCAACCAAAAATGGTGGAACCTATTTATGGAATGCCTAGCAATCATTAGGCCATGATTGAAATAACCATGGATATTCTATTAAAGTGTTTTAGAAAGTAATATGAAATAAAAACAATGGCTTGAAAATTATTAAATTGCCATGATGATTTTAATAAAAATGTGGGAATTTTAAATGTACTAAAAATTGGTGAACCAATTTTATAAAATGCCTAAATATCAGTAGGCTATATTAATAGTGGAATGGGATTTTATTGCCATGTTTAAAAATGTTAAAAAAATAAAAACAGTGTCAAATCAGTGGTATTTAATCCATTTTAAATATAACAAAAAATGCAAATGATTTTATATGAATCCCAAACTTTTTATAGCAGTATATTAAATTGCAAATGAAATTATGGAGCAAGTCTCATATGTAACAAAAAACATTTGTTGAACAAATAAAATAGAAACATAAAAGAATAAATAAAAGATAAATAAACAGAAAAGGGAAAAACCAAACCTACGCCTAGCGCACTAAACCCCCTCGGCCCACCCCAGGCCCACCCCACCTCTCTCCTCCCTCCCCCTACAGTTTCTTCCACCTGCCCCCCCACCCCGTACACGCACAGGGCGCCATGGCAGAGGGCCATGCCGCGCCGGCCCCCTCCTACCTGCTCCCCCCATGCCTGTGGATAAGGGCGTCACCCTCTGTCACATCCCAACTTTTACTCTTCTTGTTAATTTAGGTTAACCAAAAATGAGAGCCAACAAAAACCTTGCATGAAATTATAGGTTGTTGTTGCAATGTTAGAACTTGTGTGCTTAGGGTTAGTCATGTGTTGCTTAATGATGCACTTAGGATGATGATCATTTTGTGTTGCATGTGCCTAGATAACCTAGTAGCAATGGTTAACCATTTATGTCTGCCATGCATGCAACTCATCTTGAGATTATCTTAATAATGGCAACTTGTTGTATTCTCAAAACCCTTGGTGCTAACACCTAGTAAATTTTTTGTATAATATTAATACTAATAATTTTTCCACCACAAAACCCTTAGGCATTAAACTTTT
Organism: Bromus sterilis; assembly: GCA_950022295.1. Lineage (NCBI taxonomy): Eukaryota > Viridiplantae > Streptophyta > Magnoliopsida > Poales > Poaceae > Bromus > Bromus sterilis. The sequence continues at coordinate 255,332,905 of OX465595.1, read as the reverse complement.
GTTGATTAGGGGTAACTAAAACAATTATTAATAAAGGAACCTAACTACATAAAATCATAGGAAACGTATGCGTGACCGTTATAACTAGTATAATAATAATAATTACAAATATTACAATAAAATAAGAGAAAGACCTTATTATTAATATGTATATGTATATAGAGTTTGTATTTTAAAAAAACCTTCCTAACTTCCCTCCCACTAATCCCTCAACTTCTCTAACCTCCCTCATCTCTCCTCACGTACAGAGAGGAACCTCTCCCTCTCTCTCGTTTCTTTCTCTCTCTCCCGCAGCGTATCTTCTCTCCCAAGCCCTCCTGTCAGCCACCCGTGACCTCGATTGCCCAACCCGGAGCAACCCCGAGGATCGCTGGCGTGGCCTACCCGCTCGCGCAGCCCCCAACCAGTGCCCGTGATGTGACCAGCGAGGGACACGGTGGAACCGACCCACCTCCGCTCCCTCACGAGCTCCCCCGTCGCCCACCTTCACCAATGGTGCCCGAGGCCACGGATCGCCACCTCGACCTCCCTCCCGTTGCAGCCGCTCCGTTCGGCTATAAAAGGAGGTCCCGGCGCCCTCCTCAACTCGCCCCACTCGCCTCACCACAACACCGCCCTCACATCCTCACCACCACGACACCCTGCCCAGCCTGAGAAGAGTAGACAGAGGGGGAGGAGAGGAAAGGCGGAAGAAGAAGAGGAGGAAGGGAGGAAGGAAAGGGGAGGAGGAGGGAGAGGCCGGTGCGCCTCTGCCCTTACTGCGGGGAGCCCGGCGCCCCTCCGCCCTCCACCAGAGGACGCCGGTGAGGAGATGCCAGGAGGAGCTACCCCGACCGCCGCTGCAGCCCACGTTCTGCCCCGAGCCGCGACACCTTCCCTCACCGCGCGCCTCCGTTCCAGGGGAAAACGGAACCCCCTCGTCGAGCCGCACCCCCGCCACACCTCGCCGTTGCCTGCAGCCGCCCGGAACGCCCCCCACGGTGAGCTTCCGTTCCCTGCTGTCCACCATGGGGCCCGTTTTTTTTCCGTGTTGCATGCCCCGTTTATCCGCAAAAATGGAACCCCCACTACCACCCCTACCTCCGCCGCCACCTGCCTTCGACCGCCGGCCACCGGAGGTGTTCCGGCGAGGCCCCTCGCCCTCCCAGTCGCCATGGCCAGGAGCCTCCTGTTCGTGACGTGCTCATGGGGAAGAAACCCCACGGCCGTCCGATCAGGGGCAAATCCAACGGCCCAAATATAAACATACCCCTTCATTTAAAAAAAAACCCGATGCTGCGCTGTGCTGGGTTCGGCCCGTTAAAAAAAATGAAGGGAACGTCGTGGGCGCCTGATAGCCAGGCCGGCCTGCTGTTCTTTTCCTTTTTTTAAGCTGTAACACTGTTTTACTTATAAAAAAATAACTACAACTCCAAATTCAGTGAAATAAATTTTGTTGTGTGCATAAAATTAATATCTATAATTCTACATGTTTAGAATAATTTCTGTGCAGTGCCAAAATAGTTGCTTTAGTTTTTATTAGTTTATTGTGCTTTTTAGCAGCTAAGAATAGTTTTAGTTAAATCCTTGTTGACTCTAAAAATGTGATGTTCACTTGTTTATATTCCTTATTATTTTTTATTTTTCTGTGTGTATAGAATAGTTTTTAGGTTACACAAATTTGTGGCCTTTTTATTATTATTACCCTTGCTAATTTAATTCTTATCTAATTAATACTAGTAATATTAAATTATTAGTTTAAAATAAAACTAACCTTTGGTCAGTAGGTTATTGCTATACAATTGGTTGTTGAGTTAATAAAAATTAAAAGGTTGTTAGTGAATAAAATAGGTTAATAATATTGCTATTAGTTAAAACTGCTCTACTGCCAATTAATAAATCCAGTAAAGTTATCCTAATGCTTTGTTGTAAAATTTAGCCTTGGTTGCATGTTTTAGGACTGAATAAACATGGGAGTTAAAACTCTGAGATTTATTTTGCCCTTGTTGTTGTGTTTGATTGTGAAAATTGAATGTTGTGTGCCATGTGCTGTTTTTGCCTCGTGGTAATTGTGTGCTCTTTTCCGCAACGTGTAGACGAACCGCTTGACGGTCCAGGTGAAGACTCCTTCCAAGCTGAAGAAGCCGTACCGGGAGACACCGCCGAGGAAGGCAAGCCATCTTCAAAAACTCAAACCCTTGTCCTACGTTTCTACTTCTTTGTACCATATTATATATCATGCTACTGTTATATCATTTTGGGGATGGGTTTGTATTAGTTTATTAGGTGAAACACCACATACCTTGTAAGCCTACCTATTTGGGAGAAGTAAACTAGACACCAATAATCTTGTGGTACTATTACAAGCCTTGCTAAAGAACTAGTGACAACATAATAATTTGGTTAATCTTGCTCCCCCCTAATGTATTGGCATACATCTAAGAAGATGTGATGGCCAAGGTTGTGGTTGTTGGAAACATCGTTGAACATATTTAAAGTCTAGAGGGACTCTCTATAAGTGCCGCCAAAACCTAGTATTACAGTACAACCACAATACTCTGGTATGGGACAGGGCTAGTCGGAAGCTTGCTTATCTTAGTACGGGGATCTTATAACTCCATGAGAGAGCTACACGATGGTACACAGAAGCCGGAATCCTGCCGATGCGTCGGGGGTGTAATACGCTGGACTATATCAGTGTCGGTACGGAACTTTGCCGCACCTCTACTACGGTGAAGGCTTGCACGAGGAGCATGACCTTGCACACGGGCAGTTCAGGATGTGGGCATCGGGTAGATCACCTGTACTAGGATAGGCAAAGGGGAAGACTACGGTCGATTATCCGAAACCGCATACTAAGGTATGACGAACCGTGGGAACTCCCGGCGGATGTATCGAATGTTCTGGGTAAAGTGTACAACCTCTGCAGAGTGAAAACTATTCGAGTAGCCGGAGTCCACGGTCGTGGACAGCTAGTGAGGCCACACTTTGTGGGGAATAGATGAGAAATTCTAGTACTGAGATTATGGTTCACGATGATGATGTTGGTATTATGAAAAGGGTGGACATGATTTAATCAAATATAAATTGTGGGATTAAAATTTGTCAAGAGTAAAATATTTCCAACTTAACTAATATTGAGTAGTTAGGTTCCCCATGTTAAACCCCACCATATAGCCATCCCATTATTTTCTTGTACAAAAATCTTTGTTCCTTTCTTTAGGTGGTTTGCGAGTACTTTGTATGTACTCACGGCTGTCCCTGGTTATTCAATCGGCCAGGCTTGGAGGAGCAGGTATTTGACGATGACGCGACTCACGAGTACTAGGATGTGCTACGCTCTGAGCTTTGCCTGTGGATTGTGATGCTGCTATCTATCTTGCTTTTGCTTATTCCGCTGTAAGACTATATTTATGTATGACCTTGTATTCGGTACTGTATGAACTTGTGACTGTGATATCCATTGTCGAGTTGTGCGTCATGCGACACTGATCATGGGAGCATGACGGTATGCACAGCTGGCCGCTTCGGACACATAGTCCAGGGTGCCCACAGACTTGGTATCAGAGCCCCTGTTCCGACCGTAGCAGCCTAGTTAGAATGGACGATAGATAGGATGGGGGAAAATCAAAAACTATTTTCTAAAATAAAGAGATGGTAATCTGCATAGTATAAAATGCTTACCTCTCTTATCCCTTCTATAGTAAACCATTTATAACTATTTTCTGATGTTTAAAATATTGCACACTTGTCATCTAACTTAAAATTATAAAAATTGTAGATGGCTGGAGTTCCGGTGCACCACCTGCAGCTGACTCAGGCTGGGGATGCGCTCTTTGCTCAGGATCTGATCGAGCTGCTTCAGCTTGTTCACCGCCCCGTTGCAGTGTTCTGGGCCTACGAGATCTCCGGGAGGAAGTATGTGGAGGCTCGCCTGGTTGTGCGGTGTGCGCTCCGAGGATCAGAGGTTACTCCGCGATCGGACACCATCGCCTTTGTGGTGTACGCCCGTACTTGGGAGGAGGGTCTGCGTCGAGCTTGTCAGGAGGAGATTGCTCGCCTTGTGAGGTTCCAGCAGTACGAGCTGAGATCCACGCGGTTCCGTCACTACGGGATGCGCGATGGCGAGGGAGATCCCACTCCCGGCATTCCTCACCCGATCATGGGGGATCACCTGATCGCTATGGAGAAGCACTTGGCCTTGACTGAGGCTCAGCTGGATGAAGCCCGGTTTAAGCATGACTACAACCTCCAGACAGGGGGTCACGCCCACATCGACCCCATCGACCTAGAGTCCCGGGACTGGATTATAGAGGAGCTGCAGGGCCAGGTCGCCCGTCTGGAGGGGAGTAATGAGATGCTGAGGAAGAGGACCAGGAGCCTAAAGCGCAAGTGCGCGGATTTGGAGGACGAGATTGCCGCTCTGGATGATGGCGAGGACATCCGGAAGGAGGATCATGCCTACCTTAGTGTTGACGAGGACCACGACGAGGAGGAGGACGTCTCGAACTCCGAGGATCGTGCTTTCATCGACGATGAGGAGGAGAGTGACGCGTAGGAGGTGTCCCATTGAGTAGTTGCCACTTTTGGGTTTAGTCGTGGCTCGGTTTGATGATAGTGTGGTTGGTTATCTGTAAGACTTGGTTATGTATGAGAGTTATGTTATCGTTATGCTACCATGTGCTAATTTGCTAGTTGCAAGTTTATTGTCTATCTTATATGTCTTGCTTGTGTATGATAACTAAATTGTTAGGGACTTACCCCCCCCATTGTAGACTAAATTCCCTCTTATCTTACGCCATAACCTCAGGATGTCGAGGCACACCCGCAGCAACCCGAGTGGACCCGGTGATGTGCCACCGCCACCACCTGACCCGAACATGGCGCAACTTCCGCGACTACTGATGGAGGAGCGCCAGGCTGCTCGTGACGAGCGCCAGGCGAACATGGCTGCACTCCAGCAGCTAGTCCAGGCCGCCACCAATGCCAATCAAGGAGGCGGAGGAGCTGGTGGGAATGAGGAGCCCAGGTCTCGGCTCCGAGATTTTCAGAACACCAACCCGCCCGTGTTCTCGCAGACGAAGGAGCCTCTGGATGCTGAGGATTGGCTCCGCACCATGGAGAACAACCTTACTGTCGCCGCTGTTGGCAACAACGAGAAGGTCCTGTATGCCACCCACTACCTTGCCGGCACCGCTAGGAGCTGGTGGGAAGGAGTGCGTGCCCGTCTTCCCGAAGGGCAAGTACTCTCCTGGGCGGAGTTCTCCGCCAAGTTCAAGAAGGCGCACATCCCCACCGCACTGATTAGGAGGATGAAGGATGAGTTCCGCCACCTCAAGCAAGGGGGTATGACTGTGGTCGGTTATCTTGACCGATTCACTCAGCTGTCCAGGTATGCCCCGGAGGAGGTGGACACCGAGGAGAAGCGGAAGGACCGTTTCTTAGATGGACTTCACGATGAGCTGCAGGTTGTTCTGGTGGCCATGCAGTTCCCTGATCTTGAGTCTCTCGCTGATGCTGCTATTATGATGGAGGGAAAACTCAAGATGGCCGCTGAAAACCGCAAGCGCCGCATGATGCAGCAGGGTGGATCCAGCAACCCCCGACTGCGTCCGACACAGCCGCCAAAACCAGCACCACAGCCTCAGAGGAGCCCTTACCCAGCGCCACGCCCCAATGCTCCTACCCGCCCTGTTGTAGTTCCGCGTCCAGCAGGCGGAGTTCCCCACAACCCTGGAGTGATCTGCTTTGGATGTGGTCAGCAGGGCCACTACTCGACAGAGTGTCCCAACAAGAAGAATGTTGCTCCACGCCCCAATGCACCAGCGCCAGCTAGACGGAACCCCGGCCGCAGCAATGCCCCACGCGGTGCGTCTAACGCCGCGAAGGGACGTCTGAATCATGTGCAAGCCGAGGAAGCCCAGGAGGCCGCAGACGTCATCTTGGGTACGTTCTCAGTTAATTCAGTACCTGCCCAAGTATTGTTTGATTCGGGTGCATCCCACTCGTTTGTTACGACGTCATTTGTGAATAGAAGTGGGATGAGGTCCGAGCCCATGAGGAGGTCCATGAGCGTGAAAATTCCAGGGTCTAGAGTCAAGGCATTTCGCACATGTTATGGTGTGCCCGTAGAGATCCAAGGAGTCATGTTTCCGGCAGAATTGATTGTGCTGGGAACAGAAGGGATAGAGGTGATACTTGGGATGAACTGGTTGTCCAGGTACCGAGGTCGGATAGATTGCACAGAGAGGACAGTCAACCTCCCCAGTGCTGAAGGACGTAGGATAGAGTACTCAGACCTGACCGACAAGACCCGAGCCTGCTGTCATCAGAGTGTCTCGGTGCCATCCCTTGAAGAAGTGAATGTGGTATGTGAATTCCCGGATGTCTTTCCGGAGGAGTTACCCGGTATGCCGCCTGATCGGGATATCGAGTTTATCATCGAGTTAGTGCCTGGCACAGCCCCAATTGCACAGAGACCCTACCGGATGAATGCCGAAGAGCTGGTTGAATTGAAGAAGCAGCTGAATGACATGCTCCAGAAGGGACTGATTCGACCCAGTGCTTCACCTTGGGGTTCGCCAGTTCTCTTTGTGGACAAGAGAGACGGCACCATACGCATGTGTGTGGACTACCGTTAACTGAACGAAGTAACCATCAAGAACAAGTATCCGCTCCCAAAGATCGAGGATCTGTTCGACCAGTTGAACGGAGCCCGAGTCTTCTCCAAGATCGATCTGAGGACCGGATACCACCAGCTGAAGGTCCGTGAGTCGGACATCTCCAAGACAGCCTTCACGACCCGCTATGGTTTGTTTGAGTACACTGGGATGTCCTTCGGACTTACCAATGCCCCGGCCTATTTCATGAACCTCATGAACAAGATCTTCATGAAGTACCTTGACAAGTTTGTAGTGGTGTTCATTGATGATATCCTGATATATTCCCAGACAGAGGAAGAGCATGCCGAGCATCTACGCTTAGTCCTCGAGACATTGCGAGAGCACCAGCTGTACGCCAAGTTCAGCAAGTGCGAGTTCTGGCTCAAGGAAGTTGGATTTTTGGGACATGTATTGTCAGAAGGAGGAATATCCGTCGACCCCGCCAATATTCAGTCTGTCATGGACTGGATAGCTCCGACAACTCAGACCGAAGTGAGAGGATTCCTCGGGCTAGCGGGATACTACCGCAAGTTCGTGGAAGGCTTCTCCAGCATTGCCCGTCCCATGACCCAGTTGTTGAAGAAGGGCCAGAAGTTTGTGTGGACAGAGAAGTGTGAAGCCAGTTTCCAGGAGTTGAAGAGGAGATTGGTATCTGCCCCAGTGTTGACTATGCCTGACCTGACCAAGAGATTTGATGTGTACTGTGACGCATCGAAGCTTGGTTTGGGTTGTGTCCTTATGCAAGTGGGCAAGGTGATTGAGTACCTGTCACGGCAGTTGAAGCCGCACGAGTTGAACTACCCCACCCACGACTTGGAGCTAGCCGCAGTTGTGCTTGCCCTCAAGAGATGGAGACATTACCTGATGGGTCACCGTTGCGACATATACACAGACCATAAGAGCCTGAAGTACATTTTCTCACAGAAGGATTTGAACATGAGGCAGAGGAGGTGGATCGAGCTGATGAAAGACTATGATCTCGAAATCCATTACCATCCTGGTAAGGCCAACGTGGTAGCAGATGCCCTCAGCCGCAAGCCATGCACACTTAATGCAATGATCAGAGAGACGCAACCAGCTCTGCACAAGGAGTTCGAGAAACTGGGTTTGGAACTTGTTACACCCGGTTTTCTGGCTCACCTCGAGCTGACTCCGACTCTATTTGATCAGATCAAGGAGGCAAAAAAGGGACACGACAGTATCGAGGGAATCAAGAAGAAGATGCCCCTCGGCAAGGCCCCGAAGTTTACGACGGATGATGAAGGAGTTCTTTGGTTTGATGGCCGATTGTGTGTGCCTGATGTGGAGGAGTTGAAGCTCACTATCCTGAAGTAAGCTCACGATACACCTTACTCCATCCACCCCGGAGGGACTAAGATGTATCAAGACTTGAAGGACTTGTTTTGGTGGCACGGTATGAAGCGTGAGATTGCCTTGTATGTTGCCAAGTGCGACATCTGCCAAAGGGTGAAGGCAGAACATCAGAGACCTGCAAGATTGCTGCAACCACTCTGAGTTCCTGAATGGAAGTGGGAACAGATAGGCATGGACTTCATCACAGGACTACCGAGGTCGAGCAAGGGTCATGACTCTATCTGGGTCATCGTCGACCGACTCACCAAGGTAGCGCACTTTATTCCAGTCCGAACCACCTATCGAGGAGACCAGCTGGCAGACTTGTACATGTCAAGGATCGTCTGTCTGCATGGAGTTCCGAAGGAGATTGTGTCTGACCGAGGCACCCAGTTTACCTCGAGATTCTGGAAGCAAGTCCAGGAGGCCCTCGGCACTAAGCTCACTTTCAGCACAGCCTATCACCCGCAGACTGGAGGTCAGACCGAGCGAGTGAACCAGATATTAGAGGATATGCTCCGCGCATGTGCTCTAGCATATGGTTCCAAGTGGGAGGATTGCTTGCCGTATGCAGAATTCTCCTACAACAACATCTATCAGTCGAGTCTGCAGATGGCCCCATTTGAAGCATTGATGGACGGAAGTGCCGCACGCCCCTAAACTTTTGCAGTTGGAGACTTTGTGTATCTCCGAGTCACCCCATTGAAGGGAATGCAGCGATTCCATGTGAAGGGGAAGTTAGCACCACGATACATTGGAACATTTGAGGTAACCGCCAGGCGAGGCCAAGTTGCCTATCAGTTGAGATTGCCAACAGAGTTGTCCGATATGCACGACGTCTTCCACGTCTCGCAGCTCCGGAAGTGTCTGGAGGTGCCGGACAAGCCTGATGTTTGCAAAAACATCGATCACCGCACGGTGGATATCAACCGGGACCTCACATACCGCGAGACACCCCTTCGTATCCTAGAAGAAGCCACCCGAGTCACCCGCAAGCGCGCGATCAAGTTCCACAAGGTCCAGTGGACCAACCACACTGAGGACGAAGCCACCTGGGAACGGGAGGACTACCTCAAGCGCGAGTTCCCGCATCTCTTCACTAGCTTGTGAATCGCGGGGACGAGATTTTTTTTAAGGGGGGAAGGTCTGTCACATCCCAACTTTTACTCTTCTTGTTAATTTAGGTTAACCAAAAATGAGAGCCAACAAAAACCTTGCATGAGATTATAGGTTGTTGTTGCAATGTTTGAACTTGTGTGCTTAGGGTTAGTCATGTGTTGCTTGATGATGCACTTATGATGATGATCATTTTGTGTTGCATGTGCCTAGATAACCTAGTAGCAATGGTTAACCATTTATGTCTGCCATGCATGCAACTCATCTTGAGATTATCTTAATAATGGCAACTTGTTGTATTCTAAAAACCCTTGGTGCTAACACCTAGTAAATTTTCTGTATAATATTAATTCTAATAATTTTGCCACCACAAAACCCTTAGGCATTAAACTTTTGTTGATTAGGGGTAACTAAAACAATTATTAATAAAGGAACCTAACTACATAAAATCATAGGAAACGTATGCGTGACCGTTATAACTAGTATAATAATAATAATAACAAATATTACAATAAAATAAGAGAAATACCTTATTATTAATATGTATATGTATATAGAGTTTGTATTAAAAAAAAACCTTCCTAACTTCCCTCCCACTAATCCCTCAACTTCTCTAACCTCCGTCATCTCTCCTCACATACAGAGAGGAACCTCTCCCTCTCTCTCGTTTCTTTCTCTCTCTCCCGCAGCGTATCTTCTCTCCCAAGCCCTCCTGTCAGCCACCCGTGACCTCGATTGCCCAACCCGGAGCAACCCCGAGGATCGCTGGCGTGGCCTACCCGCTCGCGCAGCCCCCAACCAGTGCCCGTGATGTGACCGGCGAGGGACACGGTGGAACCGACCCACCTCCGCTCCCTCACGAGCTCCCCCGCCGCCCACCTTCACCAATGGTTCCCAAGGCCACGGATCGCCACCTCGACCTCCCTCCCGTTGCAGCCGCTCCGTTCCGCTATAAAAGGAGGTCCCGGCGCCCTCCTCAACTCGCCCCACTCGCCTCACCACAGCACCGCCCTCACATCCTCACCACCACGACACCCTGCCCAGCCTCAGAAGAGTAGACAGAGGGGGAGGAGAGGAAAGGCGGAAGAAGAAGAGGAGGAAGGGAGGAAGGAAAGGGGAGGAGGAGGGAGAGGCCGGCGCGCCTCTGCCCTTACTGCGGGGAGCCCGGCGCCCCTCCGCCCTCCACCAGAAGACGCCGGCAAGGAGACGCCAGGAGGAGCTACCCCGACCGCCGCTGCAGCCCACGTTCTGCCCCGAGCTGCCACACCTTCCCTCACCGCGCGCCTCCGTTCCAGGGGAAAACGGAACCCCCTCGTCGAGCCGCACCCCCGCCACACCTCGCCGTCGCCTGCAGCCACCCGGAACGCCCCCCACGGTGAGCTTCCGTTCCCTGCTGTCCACCATGGGGCCCGTTTTTTTTCCACGTTGCACTACTAGGGAATGCCCTTTTAGTGGCGCACTGTTTTTGAGTTTAGTGGCGCATTAGGGATGCTCCACTAACTACAAGCCACTAATAAGGGCTTAGAGGTGGCGCATTCTGGATGCGCCACCCCTAAGGCCCTTAGGCGTGGCGCATCTCAGAATGCGCCACCTCTAAGCTCTTAGGGGTGGCGCATTCTGGGATGTGCCACGCCTAAGGGCCTTAGGGGTGGCGCATCCACAATGCGCCACTAAATCCTGAAAATGTGCGCCACTAAATAATTACAGAAAACAAAAAAAAAGAATTACATAAAAGAATAAAAGCATTACAGATATTTTTATTATATTACAGAAATGCAAGATACAATATAACAATGAGGCCAACAATTATTGATACAAAAGAATTGCAATATAATTTTTATTACAAAGGTTCACAAGATTACAGGCCAACAAGATTCACAAGATTACATGCATCCATCACAAAATTACAATGAGTCCAACAATTATTGAAAACCGAAAGCTACTTTCGTCATCATATCTTGTTTGCTCTTCAACCTGCACAAAACAAAGCTTTAGAGGTCACATCCATATGAATCATACCAAAGGAGAACAAAGCAATGTAGCATCTATTCTTATCAACAACTTAAAGCAAGTCGATGAATGGTGAAAAGCATGCACATATGCATAAAAATGCATATGCCGTGACCTTTATACACAAAGAGCACCAAGAGTATTTGACACTACCATCTACTACACAAAGAGTACATCCAAATTACACCCAAATTACACAAAGAGTACATTCAATTGTTCTGACTCGGCTCGGGGAATGGGCGGCATCCTTCTTTTGTCATGAAAGGCCTTGTGTCACGCAGGGCTTTTAGGCGGACTTCTATCTCCCCATTGGATGGTGCAATGTTGGAGTGGAAGATTGACCCCCTCATTTGTACTTCATGACGGATGATAGTCGCCATCTGCGCTTGGATGTGAAAGAACTCCTCCTTCATATTTGCATCGGCGATTTCCGCCTTCCTTTCGGCCCACGCTCTGAGATGACTTGGAAGCGTAAGGTTGCGTTGTTCCTGTACAATCGCCCTCATGTGATGAAGGGCGTAGTACGCATCCCTCACACTGCCAGCCGGCTGCTTGACGCACGGGAACTGCGTTACGTGGTTGAACACGTTCACGCCAGGCTGATTTTTCCTGAACTTGTGCTTCATTATCTTGCCTCCGGCTTTTATGTAGCCGACGAGGGCATCATCCAAAACTCTCATGATATACTTGTAATCTTTCTTGTTCACACTCCCCGAGTCTAAATACACGGCATGCGAGTGTTGCGGTGAAAAGCAGATGAGCACGCAGTCTAGATCCTCACTGCATAATTAAAACAATCCAAAAGGAATGTTGGAAGAGTACAATGGAAAGCTAAGAAAGCATATATGCTACGGAGGCGAGCGAATGACTTACTAGGGAGAGTAGGTCATAAGAAATGAATCTTTGTCGGCGTTCCGTAGCATGAAGTCTGTGATGTACCCCGCCGCGAGAGCCGCGTCCCCGTCGTCCATCAAATTTCTTTCACGCATGTAGAAGGGGTCCAATATCGCGACGCTCGGGGTCTTATCTCTCCTGATACTCATAGAAAGGCTGAGTGAGAACAGACGGATAAGGCTATGGTCCAGCCGCTTGAGATGGTACAAATTGAAGATCTCCGAAAACTGCAGGATTATCATATCCGCGGGGATAGTGTTGATGAAGCCCATGTTGAGTGGCACCTTGGCCATGAAAACCGGGTACGAGGGATTCTCTTCTCGAAGAAGAATCTTCTCTAATGCCATAATACTATGATGCACACTCTGCATATCCGAAGTTGCAAGGTCCAGCATGTCCTTAGGTAGCATCGCCCTACCAGCCACATGGATTTCAAACGAGAGATCCTTGGGTCTTGGTGGCCCGTCCTGAGCCCGGATCGGCATCGAAGGTTGGCTACTAGAAGTGATGCTCTTCTTTCTTTTCCGTCCCTTCTTCTTTTCTGATTTTGAGCAGTCACCGGCCTTTATCTGCTCAGTGGCCGCCTTATGGAGTGTGGACGGGCTGAGAATAGATCTTGTGGCATCTGCTTGAGGCTCGGTGAAGGCGCAAGCTGCTGGAGACATGTCCTGAGAAGCAGCGAAGAGACGCGTGGAGCAAGCAGGCTTCGCCGCAGGATCAGCTGGACCGCGAGCTTCCTCGTCATGCTGATAGGCTCCTTCAGCAGGAGGCATGAATAAGTCATCAGCATCATACAAAGTATTGATGAACTGGTCGGCGCTGATATCATCATCAAGATCATCGTCTTCTTGTTGTGCTCCGATGGGATCATGTGGCGCCGACACGATGACTAGCGGTGTTGTCCTAGGTGTGGTGTCCCTTTCCCCCGTCATTAAACGCATTTGGCTCTTCGGCCATAGGCATATTTGGTTGAAACAGTCACTGAGGACTGCCGGCTCGTCCTCATCGTATCCGGGTGGTTGAATGGGAGGTTCAACTCTCTCGTAGCCCGAAATCACGAGAGAGATTTGAACCATATGCATCTCCGGTGCCATCGGCATATTGAGCATGATTCAATTTTGTGGTTGAATGATTTTACCTTTGGCAACATCCTTCAACTCGCCGTCCACGACTTGTAATAGAATGCATGGAGTGTCCTCCTACGAAAGAGATATATATATATATATATATGTATGTACGGCATCAGAGAGATTCCACTAAAAAAGGCAAGGAGATGAAGTCCTCGTTTGAGTTGCAGACGCTTATAGTTACCTTGAGGGCGTCGAGGTCGGCTAGTGAAGAGACCCCGCCGATGACGGCGGGCATGCAAGAGACGGAGGGCGCGCTGCCTCCCGTGGCGTCGGTCGCCCTATTTGTGCTGCCGTCGGGTGCATTATTGTTATGCCCCGGTTGCTCGATCGTGGCCGGAGGAGTTACCATCACGTCCAGCGTCGCCGCCGCGGTGTTGGCGGCTGGAGTCACCAATACGCCGGGAGTCGGTGCGGGAGCCACCACTACGGCCGGAGTCGGGACTGCAGGCGCCGCGGGGCCCGAGTTGTTGCCGACCATGCTGGGGACTGGTATGGGCCCTTGTCCACCACGCGCTTGCCAATTCGCGAGCGACTGCATCATATCTGGAAGGAGAGCGTTCATCGTCTTCGCCACTTCGTCCTAGACAAGCTGCGGAAGCATGTTCACCTTCTCCTCCAGTCCACGAACATAAGCGGCATCTTCTTCGGTCCTTCTCCCCTTGCGCCCCCTCGAACCGGACTGCTCCGCCGATTTTCCATAATATTCGGACCAATTTAGGTCCGCACCAAAGCCGACCACACGGCCGGCTGACGATGGCTTCGCCGTCACGTCGTCAACCTTCTTGACCTTGTTCAACGCCCTGTTGAAGGCGTTGTCCCACGGGCCAGCCGGCTTAACCGACGACTCCTGCGATGAGGCGATTTTCATTTCCGCTTCCTGCAAAAAGAATGTGAAACGTTAAGAAATTGTGAACTTCACTCGAGAATTCAATCGACACGGTCGCATGGTAAACTACTTACCACGGCAGTCGTAAACTCCTGAATCTTAGGATCGATAATTATTTTCGAGGTTGCTTTGTCCGTATAGCTCCGGGCCCTCACAAAGAATTCGGTCTGCGGATCATCTTTGTATTGCTGGAAGGGGTTAGGTATGCCCGCAGCGGCGTACTCGGCATCCTCCTTGTCCCATTTAGGCTTGGAACTTTTGTAACCACCGGCTCCGAGACGATGGTTACCTATGATCTGCGACCGCATGGCCTTGCCCTTTGCACTCGCAGCCTTGGCTTGCTCGGACTCACACCTAACCTTGAAAAGGTTGTAGGTAGCTTCGTCGATCAACGGCTCTTTCTCCTTGAGCTCCTCCCAGGTTTTGTTCTTTAAAAAAATTGCCCTCTTCACCCGGGTTTTCCAACTGGACAAGGTCTTGCTCATCTTCCTGTGGGCCCATGTGTTTACTTTGTTCCCTCTGAGTTTAGTGTTATCGTACGGCTCCGGAAACTTGTATCGTCCGTGCAGCTTGTTGATAAGAAGCTGACAATAATGAATATTCTCACGACTCCTGAGGTTAATCGTGGTGATCGGCACGGTGTTGCGGAGGATCGCCGCGACTTGACGGCCGTACCCTTCGGAAAAACGTTCGGGCTCTTTAGGAATCCCGACGGCGGTCACAAGAGTAAACTCTTGCCTGATGACGCCGACCTTGGTCGGTTTACGATTCCTCTTCTTCGACTGGGTACCATCTGTGTTGGAGCCACCGGTCCCATCATCCTCGCCGATGTTCCTCTCGCCGTCTGTCGTACCGGCCTCATCCTCCAAGTCATCATCCGATGAGTCGGACTCCAACTCTATCTGCTCCTCATACTCCTCCTCGCTCGGAGGTACTTCCTCTTCTCTCTGCTCCTCGACCTCCTCCTGGGAGTATTCCCAAAATTTCTTCCTTTTTTCTCCCGGCTGAGAAGAAGGACCGGCGTCGGCTTCGGTCGACATGTTTGCACTAGTACAATATTAAAAAATGCAACTACTTAATTAATTAGCACAATAAATAAATGCAAATACTCTCATGTTAAGAAAAATAGCAAAGGTCATGCACGAATTCACGGAAAAATTCGGCATGACCTTTGCTCTTTTTCTTAACATGAGAGTGCCCCATTCTCAACCGAAGCGGAAGTTAATCAACATTTCGGGAGAAAGGGGATAATGATTTGTACCTGCAGAAAAAAAAATGCCTACATATAGGCACAAGCAACATATATATATTGTAGAACAGTAGATATTCTAGCAATGCACTAAACAGTGCATAAAAATATTGATAAGAAAAGCATCTTGTCAATGCACTAAAAAACATCATTTAAACACAACAACAGCAGCAGTAGCAACTACTTGTCACTTTGCTTGATCATTTACAACATATGCTATGTTAGAATCCTAAAATTCCATTCCATTGCTACCACACAAAACAAAAAACTTGTGTTCCATTAATAAGAACATATGCCATGCTTGTATGTGCATTTTGCAAACTGTTAAAAGACACCAACTTTGCTTGATCATTGACATTGATATATAACTCAAATGGAGATGGACCCTACATGTTTTTTCTGTACATCAAGTGTACTATCATGCCAACCCTCCATGATGCATGATATGATCCAACAACATCAAGAACTTGTCTAGCTAGTTGTCTGCTGCTGTTTTGTTGCATACAAAAGAGGGTTCAACAACAGTTTACAACAGCAGCAGTAGAAAATGGCATTTATCAAATTGCTTTTTATAACAACAACAACAGCAGTAGTTTACAACAACAACAACAGCAACAGATGCATTCCTTTGCTACCAATGATTAAGTGTATTTATCTGCCATGAAGAACTTTAAAGATCTTGAAGATGATTTTCATATAGTTTTGAGTCAACGCAACCTTTTTCATTGGTTAATGAAATTCAAATAGAGTTAGATAGAAGAAGCACTATTGAGAACCATGGCATATGGTAACAAGGTTGCTCATCTAGGAAAATGTACAAATGGATGATGGGTATATTGTATCTTTTATAGAATTGCATCTTTGCTCAAGGTTGTTGGTTATTCATCCTACCAAGAAGCAAAGATGCATTTCCATATATGATGAAGTAAGTTTAGATACTCAAGGCCTGCCAACAAAGATTGATGTGGATATCATCATCCTAAATTTCTCTCCTTGTTAACTATTATTTTTAGAGCACAAATTAAACATTTTAGCACTGTAATTACTGAAAAATTGGACCCTAGGCATCTAAAATTTGAACAGGGGCATACACAGAGGGAGTGGGGGTTGGGGGCGGCGCCATGGCCACCACGGCCGTCGTCGGAATCCAGCAAGGGGAGGAAGGGCTACCTGGCGGTGGAGGGGCGTCGCCGTGGAGGGGTTGGTGCGGCTCCGGCAGGCGGTTGCGTCAGGGCGGCGGCTAGGGCTCCGTCGTCGAGGTTGCAGGCGGCTCCGTCGTCGAGGGCGGCGGCCGGAGAGGAGGGGCTCCGGTGGCGGCTAGGGCTCCGGTGGCGGGCTAGGGCTCCGGTGGCGGGGTAGGGCTCCGGCGGCGGTGGCTAGAGGAGAGTGAGAGGTGGGGGCGAATGGTGGTTACTGTGCGGGTTAGTTGGAGGCTAAGGCATACGGGTGGCGCATTTTGCCAAAATGCGCCACCAACAGGTTTCTTATGCGTGGCGCATCTCGGCAAAATGTGCCACGCATAAGAAACCTGTTGGTGGCGCATTCTGGCAAAATGCGCCACCCCTAAGAACACTTAGTGGCGCATTTCAACAATATGCGCCACCCCTAAGCTTTTTTTATTTTTTAATTAGAGTTTAAACAATTATTTATTTTTTAATTAAAGTGAAACCATTTAAAAATAATAATTATGGAGTACATTTTTCTATAAAAGTGGTCAAACTTTATTAAGATTGACTTTGACCAAATCTTATATGTGGAGTAAAAATAAACGGAGGGAGTACTTGCTCTAACCGACCTTTTGAGAATGGTACGTGCTTCGATTGTGTATCGTCGATGTTCATACACTTCAAACATAATAATGTGATCATATCGATCCACGTACCATGCCTTAACCGTGTCGTCGCCGAACCAAGATCCACAAACACAAGGTGTGGCGGCATTTGGAAACATAAGATTGTGATCATCAATTACAAACTGCATATTAAATCCATGCATACACAAAGTGATCATGAATTTCAAAATATTTTTCTTAAATTTGGAGCTAGCTATCTAGCTATCGTTTTCTCACGATCTTCTTCTTGCCCTTCTTTGTCGTGGTTGAATAATTTAGGCCCGGGACGCCTTCACTTTTCCTCTTGAACGGGAGGAGACCTTTCTTCGGTATGGTTGTGGTGTATGTATCCTGAGCGGCGTAGTCATCCTCCATCTTCGGGTCGCCGTTCTTGTCAAAGTCTTGCTCGTTGGCGACTCCATCCATTCCGATGATGTTTCTTTTGCCTCTCCTCACTACAACGCGGCTCGGATTTGATGGGTCGGTAATGAAGAAGCATTGGTCCACTTGGCTAGCCAGTACCCATGGCTCATTTTTCGCGGTGACGTTTGCGCCCGCAGACTTGGATTTGGCTTCGGGTATAACCATGGTGGTGAAGTACCGGTCTTCTTTTACGACGGTCTTGGCCCATCTCACACGGAACATCGGCACCTTCTCTCCACCGTAGTCGAGCTCCCATATGTCCTCGATCCTTCCATAGAATCTTTCCTTGACGTCATCGGTGTAGAATATCCCCGTTACCCCTGAGTTCTGGTAATCGCAGTTATTGTCCTTTTCCTCCGTGTAAAATGTGTAGCCGTTGATATCATACGCTTGATAGGTCATCAGGTTGCGTGCGGCACCCTGTGACAAGGTGAATATCATCTTTTCGTCCTCGGAAGCGTTCCTTCGCGGGGGATTAGCACGAAGCTCGTCCCTGAACCAAGTCATGAAACCGGAGTTGTGCTCTTTGATTAGCTGTGGATCTCGGTCCGTTATCTGCAGGCCCTGGTCACTATACTTCTTCCTGATTAAATCCTTGTGCTTTACTATCCAAGGATCGACCAGCTGGATGTGTTGTAGCGCGACTAGGCTTGCTCTTTCAAAGTCGATGTCTCGACCGTCAAAGTTGACATGCATTGCGCGGCTTCCCTCGTGGTGACCACACCCATCGGTCCTGCCAAAGTGCTTGTTGACGGCCAGACCAACAGGGTTCTCGGTGTTGAGATAATTCGTGCAAAAAGAGATGCACTCTTCGGTTAGAAAGCCCTTCGCTATGCTTGCATCTGGACGAGACCTGTTACGAACGTATTTTTTGATGTGCCCATTCATCCTTTCGAACGGCATCATGCTGCGCAGAAACGCAGGCCCGAGTTAGACGATATCTCCACGACGTGGATGAGCAGATGCACCATAATGTCGAAGAACGCGGGCGGGAAATAGATCTCAAGCTCGCATAGTATGAGCACGATCTCCTCCTGTAGCCTTTTGAGTTGTGTAGTGCAAATCGACTTCCGGGAGATGACGTCAAAAAAGTTGCAAAGGCCAAACAACGTTTTACGGACGTGCTCGTCCATTATCCCTCGCATCGCAACCGGGAGAATCTGCGTCATCAGCACGAAACAGTCGTGAGATTTCATCCTGCTGAAACGCTGCTTCGCCTCGTCTAGGTATCTGCTTATCTTCCCTGCGTAGCCGTTCGGAAATTTTACTCCTATGAGGCAGTGGATAAACCTCTTGATCTCCTCCTCGCACAGAGTGAAGCATGCCGGGGGGCAATGATCAATACCGGTCTTCTTCTTGGTCGTCCTTTTTCGTTTGCGAGAGTTTTGCGTTTCCGTATCCTCTTCCTCCTCCGGCTCATCATCGTCGTCACTAGGGGGTGAAGTTCCCTCCTGATGCCCATAAATTTCAAGTCATTCCTTGCTTTTGGCCCGTCCTTGGTCTTCTCCGGCATGTTGAGGAGCGTGCCAAACAAGCTCTCGCACACGTTCTTTGTGATATGCATTAGATCAAGGCTATGAGGACTGCGGAGTAGACTCCAGTATTTCAAATCCCAGAAAACAGACCTCGCTTTCCATACCCTCATCAACGGCTGAGTCTTCTTTTTTTTCTTTCCCGGCGCGGGGCAGTCTTTCCAAGTTTTCAGCAAGTTGTCGATTTCTTTGCCGCTCCTTCGAGCTGGGGGTGCTCGGAGCTCCTCGCTTCCATCGAACAGATGTCCCTGTTTTCTCCACGCGTGTTTCTTGGGAAGCCACCTCCGAGACCCCTGGAACACAGTTTTTGAAGATCCGGGATCTTTTGGTAGCTGGCGGTACGTTGTATTATCCATGCACCTAACGCATGCACAGAATCCTTGGACCACCTGCCCTGAGAAATATCCGTATCCGAGATAGTCGTGCACCGTCGTGATCACCACGGCTTTCATTGGGAAATAATCTTTTGCCGCGGCGTCCCACGTATTGACTCCGTCTTTCCATAACGTTTCTAGCTCCTCTTTCAACAGCTGCAGATATAGATTGAGGTACGTACCTGGTTGTTTCGGCCCTTGAACTAGCATACACATTGTTAGGTACTTTTTCTTCATGCACTTCCAGGGGGGAAGGTTGTATATGCATACAAACACGGGCCAGGTACTGTGTGTGCTGCTCTGGCCGCCAAACGGATTGACTCCATCGACGCTCACACCAATCCTGAGGTTCCTTGGTTCTTTCCCAAAATCTGGGTATTCGAGGTACAACGCAGTCCATTGGCTACCATCTGAAGGGTGCCTCAGCATGTCCTCCTTTTCCGGATCCGGGTTCGGGTCATCCTCTTTTAGCTTCTTTCTATCCACGTGGCAGGTCATGAGCTTTGCTTCCTCGGGATCTACGAAATACCTCTGCAGACGAGGAGTGATCGGAAAGTACCATACCACTTTTCTAGGAACTTTCTTCCCTCTCTTGTATCGACTAACACCGCACACCGAACATGTGGTTTTATCTTCGTCCTCACCCCGATAGATCATGCAATCATTTATGCAGACGTGGTATTTAACGTGCGGAAGATCGAGAGGGCAAAGGACTTTCTTGGCCTCAGCGATACTAGTTGGGCATGTGTTGCCCTTCGGAAGACGATCGTGCCAGAATGCCATGTTATCATCGAAGCTTTCGTCGGTCCATTTGTGTTTTGACTTCATCTCCATAGCCCCAAGTGTTACATTCAAGCGGGTATCCTCGTCGTTGCATCCTTCGTACAACTTCGTAATCGCGTCTTTCTCGAGTTGCGCCATCTTGGCTTTCTCTCTAGCTGCACCTCTTGCGTTCAACGCCTCTTTGACAAGCAGCTCTTGAACATGAGGGTCCCGCACCCAGCTTGAATCCTCATCATGTCCGACATCTTGATCTTCATGTCCGGCATCTTAATCTACATGATCCGCTTCGGCATCTTCTTCATGATCATGTACGGGATGCTCTTCGTCATCTCGCCCGCCGCTGTTTTCTGGTTGCCCTTCCTCATTTACTGGCGCCCCACCATTGACATCCTCCTCCTCACCAGCTTCATCACTTATCCATCGTGTGTAGCCATCCATCAAACCATTACGCTTCAGGTGTCTTTGCAATATTCCGGAATCAGGCTCGGTCACGCACTGCAGTTTGCATCTCCGACACGGACATCTTATATCCGACCTATTATTCCTTAGCATGTCGTTTGTCGCACATTGCATCCACCTAGCCATGGTGATATCGCTCAGCATCTCGCGGACCATGGTCGATCACCTGCGTTCACGGAGAGAGCAACACAATTATATATCACAGTCGTCGCCGGAAAAATTCGGCATGACCTTCCCTAATAATGCATGGGAGCATGCGGAGAGTGCGCCAGAAATTTGTCGAAGCGGAAATGAATCAACATTTCGTCAAAACATTTGCCACTCAAGATACACATATACATCAAACCACCATAAGCTTCACATATACATCAAACCACCACAAGCTTCACATATACATCAAACCCAAGCTTCACATATACAACAAACCCCAAGCTAATAAAGGCAAGTATATGGGTCATAAATGGAACAAAAGAGTTTGGGAGGAGGTCCACTTACTTCAATATGAAACAAAATAGATGTAATGCCAAGTATCGATGGATAAATGGAAGAAATGAGGTGGGGAGGAGGAGAAAACCGAATAGATCTAGGGTGAGAAGAGTGGATCTAGTTTGAGAGTTGTGTGGAGTGAATGAGAGGTGGTCGGTGGGGTGGAGTAGATAAGGGCAGCTCTAGGCATTTAGTGGCGCATATAGGAAGTCAGTGGTGGCGCATTGGTGAAATGCGCCACCCCTAAGCTCTAATGGGTGGCGCATTAGGGCAATGCGCCACCCCTAAGGACCTTATGGGTGGCGCATTTACAGAATGCGCCACCCCTAAGCTCTTAGGGGTGGCACATTTACAGAATGCGCCACCTATAAGGTCCTTAGGGGTGGCGCATACTGCTAGATGCGCCACGTATAAGGTCATCCAGGCTGGCCCACTCTTAGGGGTGGCGCACTGGAAAATAATGCGCCACCCATAAGGTCTTATGGGTGGCGCATTATTTTCCAGTGCGCCACCCATAACAGATGGTGGCGCATGGCTTTCTATATGTGCCACTAATAAGCTTTCCATGTATAGCTATTTCCCTAGTAGTGTTGCATGCCCCGTTTATCCGCAAAAATTGAACCCCCACTACCTCCCCTACCTCCGCCGCCCCCTGCCTTCGACCGCCGGCCACCGGAGGTGTTCAGGCGAGGCCCCTCGCCCTCCCAGTCTCCATGGCCAGGAGCCTCCTGTTCGTGACGTGCTCGTGGGGAAGAAACCCCACGGCCGTCCGATCAGGGGAAAATCCAACGGCCCAAACAAAAACATACCCCTTCCTTTAAAAAAAACCGCTGCTGCGCTGTGCTGGGCTCGGCCCGTTAAAAAAAATGAAGGGAACGCCCTGGGCGCCTGATAGCCGGGCCGGCGTGCTGTTCTTTTCCTTTTTTTTAAGCTGTAACACTGTTTTACTTATAGAAAAATAACTACAACTCCAAATTCAGTGAAATAAATTTTGTTGTGTGCATAAAATTAATATCTATAATTCTGCATGTTTAGAATAATTTTTGTGCAGTGCCAAAATAATTTCTTTAGTTTTTATTAGTTTATTGTGCTTTTTAGCAGCTAAGAATAGTTTTAGTTAAATCCTTGTTGACTCTAAAAATGTGATGTTGACTTGTTTATATTCCTATGATTATTTTTGATTTTTCTGTGTGTATAGAATAGTTTTTAGGTTAAACAAATTTGTGGCCTTTTTATTATTATTACCCTTGCTAATTTAATTCTTATCTAATTAATACAAGTAATATTAAATTATTAGTTTAAAATAAAACTAACCTTTGGTCATTAGGTTATTGCTATGCAATTGGTTGTTGAGTTAAAAAAATTAAAAGGTTGTTAGTGAATAAAATAGGTTAAAAATATTTCTATTAGTTAAAACTGCTCTACTGCCAATTAATAAAAACAAGTAAAGTTATCCTAATGCTTTGTTGTAAAATTTAGCCTTGGTTGCATGTTTTAGGACTTAATAAACATGGGAGCTAAAACTCTGAGATTTATTTTGCCCTTGTTGTTGTGTTTGATTGTGAAAATTGAATGTTGTGTGCCATGTGCTGTTTTTGCCTCGTGGTAATTGTGTGCTCTTTTCCGCAACGTGTAGACGAACCGCTTGACGTTCCAGGTGAAGACTCCTTCCAAGCTGAAGAAGCCGTACCGGGAGACACCGCCGAGGAAGGCAAGCCATCTTCAAAAACTCAAACCCTTGTCCTACGTTTCTACTTCTTTGTACCATATTATATATCATGCTACTGTTATATCATTTTGGGGATGGGTTTGTATTAGTTTATTAGGTGAAACACCACATACCTTGTAAGCCTACCTATTTGGGAGAAGTAAACTAGACACCAATAATCTTGTGGTACTATTACAAGCCTTGCTAAAGAACTAGTGACAACATAATAATTTGGTTAATCTTGCTCCCCCCTAATGTATTGGCATACATCTAAGAAGATGTGATGGCCAAGGTTGTGGTTGTTGGAAACATCGTTGAACATATTCAAAGTCTAGAGGGACTCTCTATAAGTGCCTCCAAAACCTAGTATTACAGTACAACCACAATACTCTGGTATGGGACAGGGCTAGTCCGAAGCTTGCTTATCTTAGTACGGGGATCTTATAACTACATGAGAGAGCTACACGATGGTACACAGAAGCCGGAATCCTGCCGATGCGTCGGGGGTGTAATACGCTGGACTATATCAGTGTCGGTACGGAACTTTGCCGCACCTCTACTACGGTGAAGGCTTGCACGAGGAGCATGACCTTGCACACGGACAGTTCAGGATGTGGGCATTGGGTAGATCACCTGTACTAGGATAGGCAAAGGGGAAGACTACGGTAGATTATCCGAAAACCGCATACTGAGGTATGACGAACCGTGGGAACTCCCGGCGGATGTATCAAATGTTGTGGGTAAAGTGTACAACCTCTGCAGAGTGAAAACTATTCGAGTAGCCGGAGTCCACGGTCATGGACAGCTAGTGAGGCCACACTTTGTGGGGGAATAGATGAGAAATTCTAGTACTGAGATTATGGTTCACGATGATGATGTTGGTATTATGAAAAGGGTGGACATGATTTAATCAAATATAAATTGTGGGATTAAAATTTGTCAAGAGTAAAATATTTCCAACTTAACTAATATTGAGTAGTTAGGTTCCCCATGTTAAACCCCACCATATAGCCATCCCATTATTTTCTTGTACAAAAATCTTTGTTCCTTTCTTTAGGTGGTTTGCGAGTACTTTGTATGTACTCACGGCTTTGTCCCTGGTTATTCAATCGGCCAGGCTTGGAGGAGCAGGTATTTGACGATGACGCGACTGCCGAGTACTAGGATGTGCTACGCTCTGAGCTTTGCCTGTGGATTGTGATGCTGCTATCTATCTTGCTTTTGCTTATTCCGCTGCCATTTGAGCCCGATGAGGCCGTGTAAGACTATGTTTATGTATGACCTTGTATTCGGTACTGTATGAACTTGTGACTGTGATATCCATTGTCGAGTTGTGCGTCATGCGACACTGATCATGGGAGCATGACGGTATGCACAGCTGGCCGCTTCGGACACATAGTCCGGGGTGCCCACACCCTCGCCCTCGAACCCTAGCCCCCCCTCATTTCCCCTCCCTTCGCGCCTCCCTCCCCTCGTGTTCTGCCTTGCGCCACGCCACCGAGTTCGCCATGGACACGCCTTTGTAGCCGCCGTGGCCACCCTGCTTCCCAAGCCACGGGAGCCCGTCCAGGAGCCCCGCCTTGCTCCTCTAGTTCGCCCCACCCCCAAGTTCGAGCCGAAGAGCCACCCCAACGACGGAATCGAGTCAATCTCCTCGCCACGGACGCCAGCGAATCCTGCTGCGATTTGTCGCCCTCGCTGCTTCCCCGGCCGCCCCAAGCCTCTCCCGAGCTCCTCGGTGACCTGCCTCTCCGTTCCCCCCTCTTCGGGCCGTCAATTACGCGTCGTAGCCCCTCCCCCTACGCATCGTTCGCCGCTGTGGCCTCTGTCACCGGCCGAGCTCCCCGGTGCTCGCGCTCACTCGACGCTCAGGGCGCACCCGCGCGCGTCACTCGCTCCAGAGCTGCACCCGCGCCCCCTACCTTCACGCGCGTGTGCCCGTGGGCGGCCTCATCGTCGCCAGTTTGCTCCGGCCGCGCCCTGGCCATGCCTTGGACACACCCTGCGCATTCACGGCCACGCCCGACTCCCGTAGCCACGCGCCCGCTGGTGCTCGCCGCGCACGGCCGCACCCCACCACAGCCAGCTCGTCCTACAGCCCCCCAACCTCACCGGCCGGCCTGGCCGCGCCGCCGCTGGCCTGAGTGGCCAAGGTCACGGCCTTTTGTTTAGCCTCTAACCCCCAGTTAAACAACCCCTGGGTCAATGACACATGGGCCCAGGCCCTTTTTTTAACTAACCCCTGTAAAATTAAATGGCTTTTAAAACCTGAGTGTATGACATGTGGGTCCTCTATGCTTTATTCAATTAAATAAAATGATTTAAATACCATGTGTATGACATGTAGGTCCCACCTGTCAGTACTGTTAGGGATAAGATTATGGATAATGTTGAGTTTATTAATAAAAGAAAATCCAGAAATTCTTTTAAATTGAATAAAACTATAAAAAATCAATATCTTTTAATCCGTAACTCCGATGAAAATGATTTATATATCAAAATTGCTCAGAAAAAAAATAACGAATACGAATACGCCATCCGTATGTCTACCACACCCCCCAAACACAACGAACATTGACACCCCCCCTCCCGGGCCGTCTGTTGTAATTCCCGGTACCGATATGAGTTGCCCGAATCAAAATACTTTGTATACGAAAGTTACTCAGAACGGATCCATGATTACAAATACGTTACTCATACTCCCACCACACCCCTCTAACATGCCAAACATCGAACCGCCCCCCCCCCCCATCGCCGGACCGTCTGTCCGATGATTTGTCCGGTACCGTTAAAGTACCTGGATGAATTTATTCCGAACATGAATGTTGTTCGGAATAGATCAACTAACCCGGATACAGCACCCACACATGTGTCGGATGTCCACGACACCTCCGGCATGAACCTTCCCCCTCCGGATCATCGGTCCGGTAATCAACTGGTACCGATGAGTCAACCCCGGATAAATTTCCGCTCCGACTAAATACTTAACACATTTAGAACACCGCCAACACTGCGTTTTCCATGTCTTGTATTTGTATTTCTATTATTGCTGTGTATTTATTAATTCTCCCCCCCCCTTTATTCTCCGATAGACCTCGTTTCTGCCGCCGACTACACCGTTGCCGAGTACGACTACTTCGTCGACGACCGTACCCCTACTATCGAGCTTCCAGGCAAGCAGAGCCATTCTCTTACCCAGATATCGCCTATCTTTACGTACATTTCTTGCACTAGTCATTGTTACTGCTGCTGCTACATTACCATCCTATTCAATTGCATGGCCTGATTTTTGTCGCCCCTTGATGTACCTTCCTTTAATCCTATGTTGCCTATTATTACTTATGCATTATTCAGCAGTAAACCCTGCGCACTGTTAGCTAGGTTTAGAATAGAGGGTCGTGATCACTTTGGGAGTGATCGCGGGAACAATATATTACAACTGCAACAGGTACGGATCAATACAGACACCCTAGGGAACCTACAACGGCGAGACTCTGCCGAGTCGCTTCGAGTTTGAGTTACGAGTGGAACGGACTCGTATTTCACTCTCGTCGGCTCAGTAGCGTAGCATCACCGGGATGATACGAGGTTTACCTCTTTAGTTCATTCAGCTGATGTCTCTGTCAAACCTCTTTAAGTGTGCCATCGAGGGTGATACCTCCTGGTTTCACTTAATGGTAGGAACTCGAACCAACTGG
This sequence comes from Bromus sterilis, assembly GCA_950022295.1. Taxonomy (NCBI): domain Eukaryota; kingdom Viridiplantae; phylum Streptophyta; class Magnoliopsida; order Poales; family Poaceae; genus Bromus; species Bromus sterilis. The sequence goes on along the minus strand of OX465595.1, from coordinate 255,306,332 downwards.
CGCCATTAAAGGTAAGAAGTCGGGCGACCCAACGGTGTCCGCGAGTGGTATTGCAACGGGACGACAGGGAGGGTACGACCAGTGTACCGGTGTACTTGGCCCCTGATCGTTGGCCGCGAGAGTTACCAAACCACGAAAGTCGAGCTCCTCCAGGAGCACACGCGAGACAAGGTAAGGAGACGGTTCACCTTGTTGGTAACCGCAGTGACTTGGTGGGACGACGGGGCAGGCACCGATGTACTGGTGGTCCTGGCTGCTGTCTTTGTCCGCGGGTCAGTTAAGTCGAGGCAACGATAATGGTTGTCACGCAGGTTAATTAAAATGCTAAATGGTTCGGCGGATGTCTTGAGTTGGCTGTTGCCATGTACGCACTACCTACCCGTGGGAATTACGAGTTATGGGCTCCTCTGCTTCATAGTGTCGTCCGAGGACTCTTCAGACGTCAGCAGTACCGCGGCCTGCGCCGGGAAGTGGTGTTGTCTTATTTTCTCGCGCGGTGGTGTCTTATTTGGATTTGCTTTAACTTCACCGGCCAGCCTCGCACCGTGCAGGAGTACGTCGGGGTTAGGGTCCAAAGCCCCGCGTACATAGGATATAGTCCAGCGGATGACCTCTTTGTTGAGTTTGAAAGATGGGCTACGAAGTGTCGGATAGCCTCGGTGGAGCGTTCCCTAACAAGGTTCCCGCCACCCTGGAGATCCGTGCGTGTAGCATAACACAAGTGCACCCTTGTAGGGAGGATTAATCTATTTGAATAGCCGTGTCCACGGTAACAGGACGCTTTATGCTGAAGCTGGATCTTACCACTACAAACTATTATTATTAAACTCTATGGTTCCGGGTTTTCTTCTTCGCGGGGATGTCGAGGAGGGGAACTCGGAGGCATTGTTAATTATGATTACAACTTATTATTGTACAATGCTGCAGCAACTTCTGCTGCATTGTTACTTTCATTACTGTTATTTTTAACTGTTGGATGATTCTTACCTCCTGCTGCAAGACATCGTTGGAAGATGCTAGTCTTCGTTAGGCCTAGCTTCTTACCCTTGCTCTGGATTTCTGTCTTTCAATCCACTATATACAGCCGCTTCTTTCCGTTGATACAATGCATAATGCTTAGTAGCGGACGTAAGACTCGCGGGTATACTAGATACTCACCTTCTTTATTTTCCCCTTTATTTGTTTTGCCTGATCGGCCGCTGCAGTCGACGTTGGAGCCTTGGAGTCCAGGAGCAGGAGATCCCCGATGCCGACCACGGCAACATGAAGATCCCCGATGCCTTCTATGACGTCGAGTTCCCCTTTGACCAGGAGTAGTTTGGAGGTTCCCAGGCAGGAGGCCTCGCCTTTTTGATCTGTTGCTATTTGTGCTAGCCTTCTTAAGGCAACCTTGTATCCTTGTGTCTGTACTCAGATACTATTTGCTTCCGCTGACTTTGCGCTCTCGAGCTGTTGTATTCGAGCCCTCGTGGCCCTGGCATGTATTAAACAGCTTGTATTATTTTATTTGTAGAGTTGTGTTGTGATATCTCACCGTGAGTACCTGATCTCGATCGTGTACCTTGCGTGTATGATTACTGTACACGGTCTGATTTTGGGGGTGTCACATTTACGGTGGCAAGCAGTGTAATTAGAAGGTAAACAACATATAAACAAGCTCAAACATGGCAACAAAGCACATTTTATTGATCTACACAAAATTCTAAGCAAGTTTCATATTAAACGTGTCGCGATCCGAGCTACCGTTAAAAAGATACGAGCCTCGCAAAATTACTACACAATCTACAAATAAATAAATACAGAAAACAAAAAAAAAACTATCGGGCCGAAAGCTACTGGGCCGGCCCAACTACCGCTGCAGAAAAGAAAAAGAAAAACGGAAAAAAGAAAAAATAAAAAGCCAGCTCACCATGGGTCGAAGGCCCGGCTGGCGGAGGTGGGCAACGGATTGGAGTTGCTCGCCCGGGGCGACAGCTAGGCACGGGCTGGGGCGCATGGTGCTGGGCCTTGGACGGCCGTATGGCTGCTGGGCCAGGCCCACGTCGGCGAGGGCGGCTGGATCGGGAGGCCGATCCCGATCTGGATCGATTTCCGTCGGTGGCGGTCGGAGGCGGAGCTGCGAGGAGGGAGAGGTCAGAGCAGGAGGGAAGGAGGAGAAGAAGAGGAGAGGGCCGCGACGGCGGTGACCTGCGGCTGGCCGACGGCTCGCCGACGTCGGCCTGGCGCGACGGAGCCGGATCCCACGGGAGGCGAGCGGCGGCGTCCAGATGGGCTTCGGGCGGGCTGAGGCGGCTCTCCAGGGCCCTGCGCGGCCCGGATTGGGTCTGGAGGTGGGGGAGGCGACGTGGCACTCATCTGGACCTTGGATCTGTAGATCCAATGGCTTGGGATGGCTGGAAGCTAGGGTTTCGAAAATGGGGTATTTTGGGGCAAAAGTGAGGGGGTGGCTCCAATTTTGGAGTAGGTAAACCCTAGAAAGGGGTGGGGGAGTGATGGTCTTTATATAGCCCAGGTGGCTGGCAGTTTGCAAAAACATCCCCGGTTTTTCTCTCGCGCGCGCGATTCTTACGTTTCTGACCGCCGGCGGTCCGCAGGACCTCCGATTCGGGCAAAACTTCGAACTGCGCGATCAGCGCGTCGAGCCGGTGGCGTTCACATCGCACTGGAACCATTCCGAGAACACTTTCCGGTGCGCTATAAATATAACCAGCTTAATTATTAAACGAGGTTTTCATTCCGTTGGTTGCGGCTGGTCTTGTGCGGTTTTCGCGACGGTGATCGGGTGAAACCCGGTGTCGCAAAGGTCGAGTGTCAGGGTGGCAAAGGTCGGTCTCCGTCCGGTACGAGATAAGAGGGGGAAAAATAATCGCCGATCGATAAATCGGGGATGCAAACATCGCAAACAAATCAGACAATCAAACAATTCACACCGAAAACAATTTTTTTAATTTTTTGTGAAAACTGGGCTGTTGCAATACAACACCACCAACAAGGGATCTCGTCCCGAGATCCTGTACGATCCGGGGGAGAGGGGAAGGGGGAAAGAAGAGAGCCGACGACCTTCAACACCACCAACAAGGGACTCTACTCCATGTCGACGTCGAACATCTGTCGAGATAAATTTCCGCAGAGAGCCAACATCGTCGGAAAAACAAAACCTTCAGTGTCAAGAGGAAGAGCGACAGTTCAAGGCGACGATCAAGTGGAGTACTCTCACCCAAATCATGAGGATACTGGGAAATAGGAATGAAGTCAAAAGATGACCTAGACGTAAACCAGAGTCGGAAGAACTAAAGGTACTACAGGACTTCCCAACCTGAGATCGGAATCGAGACAATACGCTGCAAGCAAGGCATTGTAACGGTTCCGATACTCAACACACTCGAGATCATAGAGTTTGAAGGGGATAAGGTGAGAATGAAAACTCTTACGACACTTGTCTTGACCAGAGCAAGGGTAAGGAGTAAAAAGGTTCCTACTCTCCGATAACTAAATTAGTAACTACAAAATAGTTTTTGTCTAGACTCGACTTCGGCGAGAAAAGGGATCCTAAGGTCAGTAAGGCTCTGGTACCAAGTTGTAAGGCCCGATATGCGGTACTGTTCCAGATCTAGGTGTGTCCACCCAGATCCGGGGACGAAGCACATATCGGTCCCACCGCGACATATGACAAAGCCATATGCCCCGGATTTCCAACATGATATCACAACATTACAGATACAAGGATACAACATCTCATACATTCGGCATAAAACTGCCTTAAATACAATACATCAGAGAAGGTACATGTCTGAGTACAAACTATAAGCAAATTCCTACTGGCAAAGAGAAAAGCATCGATCCCCATAACCACACGGGTCCAGGCCCTCCGCCGGGATCCGCCTAACTAGTCGTCGTCGAGTCTCCGAGTGAAATGTCGATCACCATACCTGTTGTCGATCAAGAACCCTGAAAAGAGTTTGGGGGTAGTATCATGAGTACAGAAGTACTCAGCATCCAACTGTAGTGGTCATCTGACCCAGCAAGGACTTCATCACTCGTCATTCTAGGACAACTAGTAGTTTACGGTAAGGATGGGGTAAGTGGTGAGGTTGCTGCCGCACTATCATTTATGAAGTGTCTAACGATCTAGAGAGTAAGATAAGAAGCCAAGCATTCGATGAGGAATCGCCTCCAACAAGTCTGCTATCAACTACTTACGCAAGCATAACACCTATCCTATCCTTGTCCTCCTCTTCGCATCCCGACGAAGAAGAAGCAGTCAAGGCACACACACCCGTTGATCAAGTTATAATAAGATTAACTCAGTTGTTGTTGTCTATGAACAAGGAGTAGGTCTCAAGTCGTCCATAACCGTGGACACGGCTTCTCGAAAAGATTTAACCCTGCAGGGGTGTGCCAACTGCCCATTACGAGGCTCCGCCCGCAAGCCCATCTCTCTCAAATGCTACCCATGATAGGCAACCATTTTATGATTTAGTCCCAAGAGATCCGGAACGACAGGTCCCTCTAACTAACAACGCACAAATCCGGGTGGCCCCCGGTGAGTCGACATCCAACTCAAAAGCCGGCCGCGCTCTCGAATCGGCCTCTACCGTCTGGACGAGGTCGGGTTAGTTACCCAAACTATGTGGGCAACCCCCGAGCTTCCAGGTTTGGACCAACAAAGGAACTATGTCTCCGCTGGCCCGAGTTGTTTGAAAATCTGCGAGGTCGACACTCGCACACACACGTTTTGCAAAAGGTAAAACCATCTTGGGCCACCACTAGAAATGTTTGAAGCTAGATTGGTAAGAAGAGGGGACCCCATAAAATCCCACACGCGGTTAGGCACGCTCAGTCTTAAAACCAATACCCGGAACTCGGGTCCTAGGTGACCCGAATGGAACAAAGCGTCAAGGCGGGATAGCCTAGACCTTCCATCCTTCGTCGAATATAGTCAACATTATAATAATCATATCATCAACAACAATAACAATAATGTTATATCCCAAACCAAGGAGTAACAGGGTAACATCGTAGCATCCTAAGCATGCATACTAAGCAGGGGCTGAGCAACGAGCAATAGTAACATAGCAGTACAAGGTTTGCTGGGAGGGGACATGGCTGTATCGGTTTGAAAGAGGTTGTAAACATGTGTTAGGATCAAACATCGAACCTATCCTAGACTAGCATGCAAACAGCTGGTTGAAATAGAATGGATCATAAGTAATGTATAGTCCTTGCCTGTTGATAAGTCGGGTTCCGAAGGTGTAGTTGATCGCAAGCTCGCATCGTCTCCGAGAGGTATCCGCGGTAGCACATAAGACGGTAAACACGGGAAAGCAATCAATGAGAAAGCATCTATTACTACGAGGCAAACACGATCAAGCATCAACAAGAAGCAACACAAGACATCGCGCCTACCGTCGAGAGTGGTTGCTAACAATTTAAGTGAAGTACTCGTCACACACGACGATACCGCACGTTTACGATGGTTCAAGTTGTTTAGCTACACAAGGTGAGCAGAAAATGGCATAACACTCAAGCATGGCATAGCACACAAACATGGCAAGAGATGAAGAAAAAATAAACTACCTAAGCTAGTCAATTTAAGTGGGGTGAAATCCTAGACATGGTAAACTATTACGGACCCCACGATAAAAATATAATTTGGTACTGATTTTCCCTAAACAATATTTTAATATTTTTATTAGCAAGCAAGAGCAGCATAAACACAATCTACATGAAATTCTAGTCAAGTTACATAGAAAGAACATTTTAAACAGAGCAACGGTTAAAAAGTTATTAAAGAAACAATTTACGGTGGCAAGCAGTGTAATTAGCAGGTAAACGACATGTAAACAAGCTCAAACATGGCAACAAAGTACATTTTATTAATCTACACAAAATTCTAAGCAAGTTTCATATTAAACGCGTCGCGATCCGAGCTACCGTTAAAAAGATACGAACCTCGCAAAATTAGTACACAATCTGCAAATAAATAAATACAGAAAATAAAAAAAAAACTATCGGGCCGAAAGTTAATGGGCTGGCCCAACTACCGCTGCAGAAAAGAAAAATAAAAACGGAAAAAAGAAAAAAAAATAAAAAGGCAGCTCACCATGGGCCGAAGGCCCGGCTGGCGGAGGTGGGCGACGGATTGGAGTTGCTCGCCCGGGGCGACAGCTAGGCACGGGCTGGTGCGCATGGTGCTGGGCCTTGGACGGCCGGTTGGCTGCTGGGCCAGGCTCACGTGGGCGAGGGCGGCTGGATCGGGAGGCCGATCCCGATCTGTATCGGTTTCTGTCGTTGGCGGCCGGAGGCGGAGCTGCGAGGAGGGAGAGGTCAAAGGAGGAGGGAAGGAGGAGAAGAAGAGGAGAGGGCCGCGACGGCGGTGACCTGCGGGTAGCCGACGGCTCGCCGACGTCGGCCTGGCGCGACGGAGGCGGATCCCACGGGAGGTGGGTGGCGGCGGCCAGATGGGCTTCGGGGGGGCTGAGGCGGCTCTCCAGGGACCTGCTGGGCCCGGATCGGGTCTGGAGGTTGGGGAGGCGACGTGGCACTCATGTGGACCCTCGATCTGCATATTCAATGCCTTGGGATGGATCGAAGCTAGTGTTTCAAAAATGGGGTATTTTGGGGCAAAAGTGAGGGGGTGGCTGCAATTTTGGACTAGGGAAGCCCTAGAAAGGGGTGGGGGAGTGATGGTCTTTATATAGCCCAGGTGGCTGGCAGTTTGCAAAAACATCCCCGGTTTTTCTCTCGCGCGCGCAGTGCTTACGTCTCTGACCGCCGGGGGTCCGCAGGACCTCCGATTCGGGTAAAACTTTCAACTGCGCGATCAGTGCGTCGAGCCGGTGGCGTTCACCTCGTGCTGGAACCGTTCCGAGAACACTTTACAGCGCGATATAAAAATAACCCGCTTAATTATTAAATGGGGTTTTCGTTCCGTTGGCTGCGGCTGGTCTTGTGCGGTTTTCGCGACGGTGATCGGGTGAAACCCGGTGTCGCAAAGGTCGAGTGTCAGGGTGGAAAAGGTCGGTCTCCGTCCGGTACGAGATAAGAGGGGAAAAAATAATCGCCGATCGATAAATCGGGGATGCAAACATCGCAAACAAATCAGACAATCAAACAATTCACACCGAAAACAAAATTTTCAATTTTTTGTGAAAACTGGCTGTTACAGCCCAGCTCCGCCGCTGCTGCCCTCTGTTCCATGCGGGAACGAGAGGATCCGCCAGCCTCCTCCAGCGCCACGGGTGGGCCGGCTGCCCCAGAGCCCAGCCGCGCGTCCTGCTCATCCACCGCGACCACGAGGGCCTCGGCCCATGGTGAGCAGCCCAACCGGCCCCCCTCTATTTTTTTTATGCGCTGTTCTTTTTTATTATTATTTTTGCTAATTCTGAGAACTGTGCTGCTAATTCGTTTTTGCAACGATAATTGCGAGTAAACCGTAGCTCGGATCGCGTTGCGCCCAAAATGAAAATTGTTTAGAATTGTGTGTACTTCAATCCATCTTTGTGAGCTTTTTGATTTGAGGTCATCTTGATGTTGTTAATCTATGTTGAAGTGGGCATCAGGCTTTTAACTGCTACTAATTTCTGTTAGTGTGTTGCTGCTGTTATTTTATTGCAAGTTTGCATGATGATTGTGACACATCCATGAGGCCTATCGCATTGATTCTTTTTGCATACTGTTAAGCATCATGTCTACTTCCATAACATGTATTGCATTGTCATGTTTGCATTCCTGGTCATAGTTATTTTTAGCTCCAAAGTTGCTATGCTGCTGTTTTTGACAGCCACCTCTGTTTTTCACTAAGTCTGTAACGTCCCGATGCCATGTTGCATGCTTAATATCATTTGATCTGTTATGCCTATGACCTTGATTCTTGTTTTTACCTGATCAACATCATGTCTACTCCATGCTCATATATTGCTATGACATGTTGCTGCACTTTTGCATATAGTTTTGCTCCTGTTTGTACAACATTAAAATAACAGTTTCTGCCATGTTTCTCTGATTTTCACTAAGTCCTAGACCAGTAATGTTTTATTGCTTTTTGTCTTGCATATAACTAGTAAACCATTATGCCTATTTTCCTGATTCTTTTTGTTATTCCTTCCCTACCATGTCTACTTTAGTTGCATATCATTTGTGAGCATGTTTGCATTCATTATCATATTTATGCATTGCTCTAAAGTGTGCTTCCCGATGTTGGTAGATTGTGCCCGTAACTTGTTTTGCTTGTATCTTTTTAACCGTAACTCCGTTTGGAGTGTTCTTTATATGTAACTTGACTAGAATTTTGTGTACTTTGTGTTGATGCTATTATTTGCTGTTGTTAACCAACCTAAAATATGTTTTAGCGCAGAATAGTACAAAATCCTTTAATTGTTGTGCGGCACTTAGTGGAATGCCATGTTTAGGTTGTGCCTCACTTAAATTGACTAGCATAGGTAGTTTATCTTATGCTTAACCTCTTGTCATGTTTGTGTGCTATGCCATGCTTGAATGATATGCCATGTTAACAACCTTTGCTCACCTTGTGTAGCTAAACAACTTGACCCTTTCTAACTGTGTGGTATCGTCGTGTGTGACGAGTACTCCACTTAACCTATTAGTAACCGCTCTCGACGGTAGGTGCGATGTCTCGCGTTGCCTTCTTGTTGATGCTTGCTCGTGTTTGCTTCGTAGTAATAGATGCTCGCTCGTTGATTGCCTTTTCCAGTGTTTACCTCTTGTGTGCTCACGCGGATACTCTCGGAGACGTTGCGAGCTTGCGATCAACTACACCTTCGGAAGCCGACTTATCAACAGGCAAGGACTATACATTACTTATGATCCATTCTATTTCAACCAGCGGTTTGCATTCTAATCTAGGATAGGTTCGATGTTTGATCCTACCACATGTTTACAACCTCTTTCAAACCGATACAGCCATGTCCCCTCCCAGCAAACCATGTACTGCTATGTTACTATTGCTCGTTGCTCAGCCCCTGCTTAGTATACATGCTTAGGATGCTACGATGTTACCCTGTTACTCCTTGGTTTGGGATATCACATTATTATATTGTTGTTGATGATATGATTCTTATAATGTTGACTATATTAGACGAAAGATGGAAGGTCTAGGCTATCCTAAACCCGGCGCTTTGTTCCATTCGATTCACCTAGGACCCGAGTTCAGGGTATTGGTTTTAAGACTGAGAGTGCCTAACCGTGTGTGGGATTTTATGGGGTCTCCTTTTCTTACCTACCTAGCTTCAAACATTTCTAGTGGTGGCCCAAGCTGATTTACCATTTGAAACCGTGTGTGTGCTGGTCGGCCGCCAGTAGTTTTCCAACCAACCCGGACCAGTCAGGACATAGTTCCCTTGCTGAGGACCCGGTTTCCCATGTGTGATTAACCGGCTATCCACACATGCGACAGACGGTAGAGACCGATTCGAGAGCGCGGCCGGCTTTTGAGTTGGGTGTCGACTCATCGGGGGCCACCCGGATTTGTTCGTTGTTAGTTAGAGGCACCTATCGTTTCGGATCTCTCGGAACTAAATCATAAAATGGTTTCCTATAATGGGTAGCATTTGAGAGAGATAGGCGTGCGTGCGGAGCCTTGTAATGGGCAGTTGGTACACCCCTGTAGGGTTAAATCTTTTCGAGAAGCCGTGTCCACAGTTATGGACGACTTGAGACTTACTCCTTGTTCATAGACAACAACAACTGAGATAATATTAATATAACTTGATCAACGTGTGTGTGCCTTGACTGCTTCTTCTTCGTCGGGATGTGAAGAGGAGGACAAGGATAGGATAGGTGTTATGCTTGCGTAAGTAGTTGATAGCAAGACTTGTTGGAGGCGATTCCTCATCGAATGCTTGGCTTCTTATCTTACTCTCTAGATCGTTAGCCACTTCATAATTGCTAGTGCGGCAGCAACCTCACCACTTACCCCATCCTTACCGTAAACTACTAGTTGTCCTAGAATGACGAGGGATGAAGTCCTTGCTGGGTCAGTTGACCACTACAGTTGGATGTTGAGTACCTCTGTACTCATGATACTACCCCCAAAATCTTTTGAGGGTTCCTGATCGACAACAGCTATGGTGATCGACGTTTCACGTGGTGACTCGACGACGACTAGTTAGGCGGATCCCGGCGCAGGGCCTGGACCCGTGTGGTTATGGGGATCGATGATTTTCTCTTTGCCACTAGGCATTTGATTGTAGTCTATACTCAGACATGTATCTTCCGCTGTTGTATTGTATTTAAGGCAGTTGTATGCCGATTGTATGAGATGTTGTATCCTTGTATCTGTAATGTTGTGATATCATGTTGGACATCCGGAGCATATGGCTATGTCATATGTCGCGGTGGGACCGATATGTGCTTCGTCCCCAGATCTAGATGGAAACATCTAGATCTGGAACAGTACCGCATATCGGGCCTTACAACTTGGTATCAGAGCCTTATCGACCGTAGGATCCCTTCTCTGGCCGAAGTCAAGTCTAGACAAAAACTATTTTGTAGTTACTAAGTTAGTATTGGAAAGTAGGATTCTTTTTCCTCCTTACCCATGCTCTGGTCAGGACAAGTGTCGCAAGTGTTTTATTCTCGCCTTATCCCCTTTCAAACTTTAGGATCTCAAGTGTGTGGAGTTCGAAATCGTTACAATGCCTTGCTTGCAGCGTATTGTCTCGATTCCGATCTCAGGTTTGGGAATTCCTGTAGTACCTTTCGCTTCTCCGATTTTGGGTATCATCTGGGTCCTCCTTTGCCCTCCCTCCTTTTCCCAGTGTTTTCAAGACTTGCGTCGAAAAGCCCTATCCCTTTGACCAGGTTTTAGCTGTCGTTCTTCCTCTTGACATTGACGGTTTCGTTTTTCCGACGATGTCGTCTCTCAGTGGAAATTTATCTCGACAGAAGTTCGACGTCGACATGGAGCAGAGTCCCTTGTTGGTGGTGTTGAAGATTGTCAACTCTCTTTTCTCTCCTCTCCTCTCCCCGGATCGCCCAGGATCTCGGGACGAGATCCCTTGTTGGTGGTGTTGTATTGTAACAACCCAGATTTCACAAAAATTAAAAATTTTGTTTTCGGTGTGAATTGTTTGATTGTTTGATTTGTTTGCGGTGTTTGCATCCCCGAGTTATCGATCGACGATTATTTTCCCCCCTCTTATCTCGTACCGGACGGAGAACGACCCGTGCCACCCTGACACTCGACCTTTGCGACACCGGGTTTCACCCGATCACCGTCGCGTAAACCGCACGAGACCAGCCGCAGGCAACAGAACGGAAAACCCCGTTTAATAACTAAACGAGATATTTTTATAGCGCGCCGGAAAGTTTTCTCGGAACGGTTCCAGCGTGAGGTGAACGCCTCTGGCTCGACGCGCTGACCGCGCAGTTCGAAGTTTTACCCGAATCGGAGGTCCTGCGGACCCCCGGCGGTCAGAAACATAAACACCGCGCGCGCGAGAGAAAAACCGGGGATGTTTTTGCAAACTGCTAGCCATCTGGGCTATATAAAGACCACCACACTCCCACCTCTTTCTAGGGTTTCCCTAGCCACAAAATTGCAGCCACCCCCTCCACTTTTCCCATAAAATTGCCCCATTTTCGCAGCTATTTTTGCCCCAAATCTGCAATCCTAGCCTCCCTGCGATCTGGACTGTTGCATCGGCCGATCCAACGGCACAGATTCGTCCCCAACCTCTCCTCTCTCTCCTGGACGCAAGCCGCTCCCGTGCCCGAGCGCACCCGCCGCGCCACCGTGCTCCTCCGGCCACCGGCGCCGCCGAACGCCCTCCTCTCTCCCGCGCCCCTCCTTCCCTCTCCTCCCTGCTCCTTCTCCTCTCACCCCATGCTCTCTTTCCCCCAGGACGCCGCCGCCGTGGAGAAGATCGGCCTGAGCCGCGCGCCATGGAGGCCGGCCACGAGCAGCCGCCGCCCTAGGACTCGCCCTCTTCCGCACCCCCTGGACCCCGACGCGGCCCGGATCCCGCCGCCCCTGCCTCCTCAAGGCGCCTTGCGCCGCCGCCGCCGGCAGCCGGCCGGCAGCCCAGCTCCGTCGCCGCTTCCCTCTGTATCATGCGGGAACGAGAGGAGCCGCCAGCCTCCTCCAGCGCCACGGGTGGGCCGGCCTGCCCCAGAGCCCAGCCGTGCGGCCTGCTCACCCACCGCGACCATGTGGGCCCCGACCCATGGTGAGCAGCCCAACCGCCCCCCTCTATTTTTTATGCGTTGTTCTTTTTTTTATTATTATTTTTGCTAATTCTGAGAACTGTGCTGCTGATTCATTTTTGCAACGATAATTACGAGTAAACCGTAGCTCGGATCGTGTTGCGCCCAAAATGAAAATTGTTTAGAATTGTGTGTACTTCAATCCATATTTTGTGAGCTTTTTTATTTGAGGTCATCTTGATGTTGTTAATCTGTGTTGAAGTGGGCATTAGGCTGTTAACTGCTACTAATTTTTGTTAGTGTGTTGCTGCTGTTATTTTATTGCAAGTTTGCATGATGATTGTGACACATCCATCACTACTGGAATTCACCAGTTTTCCATGAGTCAACCTCTTTGCCGTCTGTTTTTCATCGGGGCGGACGACAAAGAGATAGTTTGCCGTATGTTTCCCTAACCACAGACGGCAAACAATTCACTCACGGCAAACAAGTTGGTTGCCGTCCGTCTGCATATAGGCAGATGGCAAAGGTTACTTTGCCATCTATAGGCAGACGACAAAGCTTAATGTGGGCCCGCCTAGCCCCTGCGACGAGTGAGGGTTAACGGCCAGGCGTTATGCCGTCTGCCAGCAGATGGCAAAACGTCTTTTCCGTCTGCTGGCAGAGGACATAAGGCCTATCACCTTAACCCAGTGTCGTGCCCTCTCCCCACCCACTCTCCTCACAACCTCTCTCTCCCACACGCCGCCGCCGCGCCCTACCCGTCGCCGCCGCCACGCCGTCCTGATGAGGACATCTCTACTAATGTTACACCCACATCTTCACCAACTACACATACTGGACCAGTTACTAGAGCACGCGCACGTCAACTAAATTATCAGGTACTTTCGTTTCTTGCGAATCCTTCTAATGTTCAGGAACATATGATGCTGCCTAAATTAGATACTTTTGTTTGTCTTATGAATGAAGGACCTAGCATGGATAAGAAGGATGGTCATTGGAGCGGGATCAAGCATGGAGAAGGAGGTGTGTGCGCGGGAAAGGACAATGGAGCTTCCAGTGGTGATTTTCGCACTTTGAGGCCACCATAAGGCGTGCATGAAGACTTGGACGAGAGACACAAGACGCCACATTAATATTTTCGTCCAAGGGTTATTATAGGTGCTGCGTCACCTTATTATTGGGCCAGGCCCATGTAATTTCGAAATACACTTAATAGACTAATTTTTAGAGTCCGTATGTGTGGTGAAACCGAGTTAGGGTTGTTTTCGGACCCCTCCTCCAAGGGGCCACGAAATTCCCCTCTGTTCCCCCATATATACAGCCCTTAGGGCGTCGTTTAGACTTGGGTTTTAATTAGATTTAAGTTAGCCATAGCCGCAACTTCGAGCTCTTCGTTTGTGTCATCCGACCAGGCCAAGACCTCATTGGAACCCCAACTTTCGTAATCATTCATCTTATATTCGCAATATCCAGATTGCAATTCTTATTTCTTGCTTGTTCTTCGATTGCTTGCAGGAATTAGACCTTCGTGGTCAGGTTGATCGTGCATCCGCGGGATCAATAACCTCTCGGAGTTGGTTTAGCGATCGCTAAGGCGCAACGTCTTCGCACGTTCGTAGTCGGATCGTGAAAGTCGTCTCCACCATAATCGATCTCCCCCATCTCATCGAAACATCGGGACACCTTCGCCTCTATCAAGTGGTATCAGATTTCCAGGTTGATCGGTGAGATTTACCAGTTTTCGTACTCTAGATTACTTCTGTTCTTCATACCTACAGTCCACGAAAAAGCCAAACAAACATTTAGGGTTAGATCATCACGTCCCTAAACAGTCCGAGCCTTTGTCCAGGCTTCCTTACAGTAGTTTGCTTTGTTGAATTTGCGGTTGCATCGTTGTGTCGAGTTGCTGATCTTAGCGTCTAGTTCCCTTAGAGTTTCGAGTTCTGATCACAGTTTGTCACGCCGCCGCCGCACAGTACTACACCACCACGTTCCGCCAATCCGAGTCCAGATACACCACCACGTTCCGCTAAGCAGAGTCCATATACACCACCACGACCTACCGATCCGAGTTGAGTTCCATCACCCAGTCGGTTTGTGATCTCTCCGTAGCCAGATTAGTTTGAGTTGATTAGAGTCAGATTTCACCAATCTTTGTCGTACGTAGAAGAGGGTGATTTCCAAAAAAAAAAAAAAAGAGTCTGCACGCTTTTTAGAGCAGTTTTTAGGCCAAAAATTTCGGGGGAAAAAAAATTTCGTGCCCATACGTTCCTTAGGTCCAGAAACTCATTTTGAGACGTTCGCCACCATAGTGTTTTTTTCGCACTTTTTCAGCCACCGCAGTCCCGCATAGCAAAAAAAAAAAGAGAGAGAAAAAAAAATTCAGTGTGCTTCTCAGTTGTTTACGTGCCGCGCCGTGCTTTCGTTGGTGTTTTAGGCTCGCGTCTCTAGTACGGTCTAGCCTAGGATCAGCACAGTACCGACGTTGAGTGTTTATTCAGCTTTGCATCTCTGTTTTGATTACTGTTGAGTTTTTCCTACCATACTTGTCAGCCTTCCTACAGCTCCACATATATTCTACATCGTGCGTTTGACACCTCCTGGCCATCGCTCCACCATATCTCTGAGAGTTTTGACCCGTTGGTTGTACATCACCACCTGCTGCTAGGTAAGAATCGGTAAGAACGAAAGAAAAGCTTGACGGATTTGTGCTTTCCACCACCCCACATCCCATTAGTAGAAGTAGGATCATATTACTGTGTGTTTTCTATTTCTGCTAACCATGCCAGGATCACATGATGAAGTGGCGCGGGATGCACCCGATTGGGAGAACATGACAAACAAGGAGCTACATGATAAATTTGCACAAATGATGTCTGAACAGGTGAATGACATCGAGACCAGATTTACAGAGGCAATTGATGGCGTGGAAAAGATGATCGACACCAAGCTCGACGCCAAGTTTACTGAGTTGATCGCACGCCTACCTACACAGCCTGCTGCCGCTCCAGCACAGCCACATCCACCGCCACTACCACGTGCACGACGTATTCTGTTTCCGAGAGGACAAGCTGCTGGTATTGGTGCTCTGCTGCTGCTGCAGTACCTGCTGCTGCTGCTTCTGACGTCGGCCAGGACGACAACTACGAGGGTGATTACGAGGAGGAGGTGGAACAGGAAGCAGCCTATGAACAGCCAGCTGGACGTCCACGTCCCAACATTCGCCACGGTCGACACCAACCACCCCCTCAGGTACGTGATGATGAACATGTGCCTAAACTGAAATTGAATCTTAAGCCGTTTGAGGGTAGATATATTCCTGATGCTTATCTTACTTGGGAGCTGGAAACTGAACAACGCTTTACATGTTTACAATATCCTGAGAATAGACGTGTTACTGCTGCGGTTTGTGAATTCACGGGATTTGCATCTATTTGGTGGTCTGAACATTGTAGATTGCATGCTAATAATATTCCAACTACTTGGGCTGCTTTAAAAGATGCTATGCGTACTCGCTGGGTTCCTCCTTATTATCAACGTGAATTGTTACAAAAATTACAGCGTTTGAGACAAGGAAAAAATTCTGTAGAGGAATATTATCAAGAATTACAAACTGGATTGATTAGATGTGGCCTAGTAGAGGATAATGAAGCTATGCTTGCACGTTTTATGGGTGGTTTAAACAGGGAGATACAAACTATTCTAGAATACAAGGACTTTGCTACTATCACTCGTTTGTTTCATCTTGCTTGTAAAGCTGAACGTGAAGTGCAGGATCGACAGGCCGCTACGAGACCTAACTTTTCTGCAGGACGAAATACATCATGGACATCGCGTGGAGCTTCTACATCCACACGTCCTGCTGCACCACCATCTACTTCAGCCGCTCATTCTTACAGGGAGCCACCAAAACAGCCAGCGCCACCATTCAAGGGTGCACAGAGTGGTCCAGCGGCGAGTTCTTCTTCATCCATGGCTTCCACAGGGCAAACACGAGATCGTGATATTAAATGTTGCAGGTGCCAAGGTGGAGGTCACTTCGCAAAAGACTGTCCCTCCAAGCGTGTGATGACTATTACGGCGGATGGTGGGTATGAGTCAGCGAGTGACTATGATGAGGAGACTTTAGTTCTCATTGCTCATGAGGAACAGGGTGCCCATGATGATGCTCATGATATAGAGTATATGGCTCCTGATGATGCAGATAAATATGCTAGTTTGGTTTCTCAACGTGTGTTAAGTGTGCAGGTAACGAAGGCCGAGCAAAACCAGAGGCATAATTTGTTCCACACAAAGGGAGTGGTGAAAGAACGTTCAGTTTGCATCATCATTGATGGAGGGAGTTGCAACAACTTGGCTAGCATGGAGTTGGTGGAGAAGCTATCTCTCACCACAAGACCTCACCCCCATCCGTACTATATTCAGTGGTTTAACAATAGTGGTAAGATTAAGGTAACGCGTTCTGTTCGTGTGCACTTTAGCATTGCTGCATATGCTGATTATGTTGATTGTGATGTGGTACCCATGCAAGCATGCTCTCTTTTACTTGGTAGACCATGGCAATTTGATAGGAATGTTGTACACCATGGTAGGACCAATCAGTTTACTCTGGTTCATCAGGATAAAAATATTGCTTTACTTCCTATGTCTCCTGAACAAATTGTGAAAGATGACCTTGCTAGAGCTAGTAAAGCTAAACAGGAGAAAAATAAGAGTGAAAATGAGATAGCAGCTAAAGAATTTGAGCAACAACATAAGACTAATAACAAATCTTCTTCTGCTGTTTCTAATGAAATTAAATTGACTAGTCCAACTTTGCTTGCTACTAAAGTTGATATTTCAGATTTGGATGTTAGTCAATATGTGTGCTATGCTTTTGTGTGCAAAGAAGCTTTGTTTTCATTTGAGGAATTGCCTCCTTCTTTGCCTCCTGTTGTCACTGACCTTTTGCAGGAGTTTATTGACGTCTTTCCACAAGACGTACCACCGGGATTACCACCTATTCGAGGGATTGAGCATCAGATTGACTTAATTCCCGGTGCTTCACTGCCCAACCGTGCGCCATACCGTACCAATCCGGAGGAGACAAAGGAGATTCAGCGTCAAGTACAAGAGCTACTCGACAAAGGTTACATACGTGAATCCCTTAGTCCTTGTGTTGTTCCTGTTATATTAGTGCCTAAAAAGGATGGAACATGGCGTATGTGTGTTGATTGTCGAGCCATTAATAATATTACTATTCGTTATCGTCATCCTATTCCTAGGTTAGATGATATGCTTGATGAATTAAGTGGCTCTACCATGTTTTCCAAAGTTGATTTGCGTAGTGGATACCATCAAATTCGCATGAAATTAGGAGATGAATGGAAAACGGCATTTAAAACTAAGTTTGGATTATATGAGTGGTTAGTCATGCCTTTTGGGTTAACTACTGCACCTAGCAATTTCATGAGATTAATGAACGAGGTTTTACGTGCTTTCATTGGACGATTTGTGGTAGTCTATTTTGATGATATACTGATTTATAGCAAATCTTTGGAGGAACATTTGGATCATTTACGTGCTGTTTTTATTGCTCTACGTAATGCACGTTTGTTTGGTAACCTTGGGAAGTGCACCTTTTGCACCGACCGAGTATCGTTTCTTGGCTATGTTGTTACTCCGCAGGGAATTGAAGTTGATAAAGCCAAGATCGAGGCAATTGAGAGTTGGCCGCAGCCCAAAACGGTCACACAAGTGAGGAGTTTTCTTGGCCTCGCTGGATTCTATAGGCGTTTTGTGAGAGATTTCAGCACCATTGCTGCACCTCTCAATGAGCTTACACGCAAGGATGTGCCTTTTACTTGGAGTACCGCACAGGAAGAAGCCTTCACGGTATTGAAAGATAAGTTAACACATGCTCCTTTGCTCCAACTTCCTGATTTTAATAAGACTTTTGAGCTTGAATGCGATGCTAGTGGTATTGGTTTGGGAGGTGTGTTATTACAAGATGCTAAACCTGTTGCATACTTTTCTGAAAAATTGAGTGGGCCTAGTCTGAACTATTCTACTTATGATAAGGAATTATATGCTCTTGTTCGGACATTAGAAACTTGGCAACATTATTTATGGCCCAAAGAATTTGTTATACATTCTGATCATGAATCTTTGAAACACATAAGAAGTCAAGCAAAACTTAATCGTAGACATGCTAAGTGGGTTGAATTTATTGAGACTTTCCCTTATGTCATTAAACACAAGAAGGGGAAAGATAATATTATTGCTGATGCTTTGTCTCGTTGTTATACTATGCTTTCACAACTTGACTTCAAGATATTCGGTTTAGAGACAATCAAAGATCAATATGTACATGATGCGGAATTTAAATATGTTTTGCAGAATTGTAGAGAGGGTAGAACATGGAACAAGTTTGTGCTTAATGATGGGTTTGTGTTCCGTTCTAACAAGCTATGCATTCCAGCTAGCTCTATTCGTCTTTTGTTGTTGCAGGAGGCGCATGGAGGAGGATTAATGTGACATTTTGGCGTGAAGAAGACGGAGGACGTACTTGCTACACATTTCTTTTGGCCAAAGATGAGACGGGATGTTGAGCGTTTTGTTGCTCGCTGCACTACATGTCAAAAAGCTAAGTCACGACTCAATCCTCATGGTTTATACATGCCTTTACCTGTACCTAGTGTTCCGTGGGAGGACATATCCATGGACTTTGTTTTAGGCTTGCCTCGAACACAGAAGGGGAGGGATAGCATATTTGTTGTCGTGCATAGATTTTCTAAGATGGCACATTTTATACCATGTCATAAAAGCGATGATGCCACTAATGTTGCTGATTTATTCTTTCGTGAGATTATTCGCTTACATGGTGTGCCCAATACTATTGTCTCGGATCGTGATACTAAGTTTCTTAGCCATTTTTGGAGATGCTTATGGGCTAAGTTGGGGACTAAACTACTTTTTAGTACTACTTGTCATCCCCAAACTGATGGACAAACTGAAGTAGTCAATAGGACTTTGTCTACTATGCTTAGGGCTGTTTTAAAGAGTAACTTGAAAATGTGGGAAGAATGTTTACCTCATATTGAATTTGCTTATAATCGTTCATTTCATTCTACCACTAAAATGTGCCCTTTTGAAATTGTTTATGGTTTTCTACCTCGTGCACCTATTGATTTGCTGCCTCTTCCATCTTCGGAGAAGGTTAATTTTGATGCTAAGCAACGTGCTGATTTGATATTGAAAATGCATGAGTTAACGAAAGAAAACATTGAGAAAATGAATGCTAGATACAAGCTTGTTGGTGATAAGGGTAGAAAGCATGTTGTGTTTGAACTAGGAGATCTTGTTTGGTTACATCTACATAAAGATAGGTTTCCTGCTTTGCGCAAGTCTAAGTTAATGCCACGAGCTGATGGTCCCTTTAAGGTTTTACAGAAAATTAATGATAATGCATATAAACTTGAGCTACCTGCAGATTTTGGGGTTAGTCCCACATTTAACATTGCAGATTTGAAACCTTATTTGGGAGAAGATGATGAGCTTCCGTCGAGGACGACTTCAATTCAAGAAGGGGAGGATGATGAGGACATCTCTACTAATGTTACACCCACATCTTCACCAACTACACATACTGGACCAGTTACTAGAGCACGCGCACGTCAACTAAATTATCAGGTACTTTCGTTTCTTGCGAATCCTTCTAATGTTCAGGAACATATGATGCTGCCTAAATTAGATACTTTTGTTTGTCTTATGAATGAAGGACCTAGCATGGATAAGAAGGATGGTCATTGGAGCGGGATCAAGCATGGAGAAGGAGGTGTGCGCGCGGGAAAGGACAATGGAGCTTCCAGTGGTGATTTTCGCACTTTGAGGCCTCCATAAGGCGTGCATGAAGACTTGGACGAGAGACACAAGACGCCACATTAATATTTTCGTCCAAGGGTTATTATAGGTGCTGCGTCACCTTATTATTGGGCCAGGCCCATGTAATTTCGAAATACACTTAATAGACTATTTTTTAGAGTCCGTATGTGTGGGGAAACCGAGTTAGGGTTGTTTTCGGACCCCTCCTCCAAGGGGCCACGAAATTCCCCTCTGTTCCCCCATATATACAGCCCTTAGGGCGTCGTTTAGACTTGGGTTTTAATTAGATTTAAGTTAGCCATAGCCGCAACTTCGAGCTCTTCGTTTGTGTCATCCGACCAGGCCAAGACCTCATTGGAACCCCAACTTTCGTAATCATTCATCTTATATTCGCAATATCCAGATTGCAATTCTTAGTTCTTGCTTGTTCTTCGATTGCTTGCAGGAATTAGACCTTCGTGGTCAGGTTGATCGTGCATCCGCGGGATCAATAACCTCTCGGAGTTGGTTTAGCGATCGCTAAGGCGCAACGTCTTCGCACGTTCGTAGTCGGATCGTGAAAGTCGTCTCCACCATAATCGATCTCCCCCATCTCATCGAAACATCGGGACACCTTCGCCTCTATCACGTCCCGCCCCCGCCGGATCCCGCCCCGCCCTCCTCCGCCCCGCCCTCCGCTGTCGATCCCGCCCCCGCCCCTGCCCTCCTCCCGCCCATCCCTCCGCCGCCCGTCCGCGGGATCTTGCCGGGATCTTGCCGCAGTCGACTCCCGGCGACGCTGCCCTCCTCCGCAACTCGCCATCACGCAGCCGCCCGCCTCCCGGCCTCCTCCTTCGGCCGCCACTCCGGTGAGGCCCCCTCCTCCTCTTTTTTTATTTTTTCTCTATAGTTTCTATAGTTGTAGATATAGTTAGTTAGTGTTAATTAGTTAGTGTTAGGATTTTAGTTAGTATTGTAGTTAGTTAGTTTTTAGTATTTTAGTATTAGTATTGTTAGGTTTTTCTGTTTTTTTAGTTAGTATTAGGTTTTCTGTTGT
The DNA here is from genome assembly GCA_950022295.1 of Bromus sterilis. NCBI lineage: Eukaryota > Viridiplantae > Streptophyta > Magnoliopsida > Poales > Poaceae > Bromus > Bromus sterilis. Next base: position 255,285,265 of record OX465595.1, on the reverse strand, counting down.
TTAGTTAGTATTACTATTAGTATTAGTTTTTACAAAAAAATAGAACAAGAAGAAGATGAAAATAGAACAAGAAGAAGATGAAAAAAATTAGAAAAAAAATTAGAAGAGGATAAGGAATAAGAAGAAGAATAGAACAAGAAGAAGATGAAAAAGAATAAGATGAGAAATAGAAGAAGAAAAAGAAGAAGAGGAGAAAGAAGAAGAAAAATAATAGGAGAAACAAAAGAAGAAGAAGAAGAAGAAGAAGAAGAAGAGAAGTAGAATAAAAATGGATAGGAGAAAGAAGAATAGGAAAAATATGAAGATTTAGAAAAGGAAAAGAAATAGATGAAGAAAAAGAAAAAGAAAAGAAATAGAATAAAAAGAAGAAGAAGAAAAAGAGGAAGAGAAGAAGACGAGAAAGAAGAAGAGTTTATAGTATTGTAGTTAGTTAGTGTATATATTATAGTAGTATGGTTAGTTAAATTTAGTATTTGTTAGGAAAAATAAAATGTTAATGATCCCTCCCCTCGCCTATCACTAACGTATCCCTTACCGAACCCCTCCTCGCAGATCCTCACCGGCGACCCTAGCCTCTCCTCGGCCCTCTCTCTCGTCACCCAAGGCAGCATGTAGCTAGATATCCTCTTCCCCCTTCATTTGCTTTGTTCCGGCCTTCGTGTCGATGACACTAGTAGCTAGGTAAATATAGTCGCGTAACCAGTATGCGTCTCCCGTTCGAAAGGGTTACAGTTACAAATATGCATTAATTTGCATATTTATAATAGTGATTCTTTTGAATTGTTTAACGTTATCCATGGACAGCCCGAGTATGTATGTAGATTGGGTCGGTTTCCCATGCTTTGGTCCCGATCCGACGCGGTATTTCGTCAGCGCCTCCCTGTTGTTCTCCGGATACACAACCTTTCGGCTTGTTGTCGAGACGTGTATTAGGAGAACAGCGGGGAGGTGCTGCCGAAATACTGCGTCGGATCGGGACCAAAGCATGGGAAACCGACCCAATCTACATACATACTCGGGTGGGATTAGGACCTATCTTTACATATTAGTGTGTAGGTTAATTGCATATGCCGTAGCTATGTATGATAAAAGCAATAAAAAGTGGACGTAATAAAATGGTATATTTGTTGTTTAGTAGCTAGCTGTAGCGTCAAGATGAGCGATGATCGTGCGTGGATGTACACTGGTCGCCCTAATCAAAAAGAGATCAGCAATGAATGGGCAATGAAAACCAAGGAGTTTCTGAGAGCGGCGTTTTCAAATGGGCAGAGAAAAACCTGGTGCCCCTGCGTTAGGTGCGACAATTATAAACAGGCGACAGAGGTGGATATGGGTAAACACTTGCAGAAGTGGGGTTATAAGCCTGGTTATACGGTGTAGAGCTTCCATGGCGAGTCTGGCGGACGACGGAGAGAGGAGGTGGTCCGTCAGCGCACGGATGAGTACGGAACCGGGATCGAAGACATGGTGCAGGACTTTGACGATGCGCGGGATGAGAACGATGAGATGGAGGAATCTGCGAAGGCCTTCTATGAGATGTTGGAGTCTTCGAAACGTCTGAATCGTTTATGATGTTCCACCTCATATTAGACCACCTCCCCCCAATGAAGAGGATTATGTACCCCACATTGACCCAGAGACATATGAAGGAGAATTCTTCCAAGAAACACGCGTGATAAAAAAATGTTTCCGAAACCGCTCTACGCAACCCCAGAACATGGAAGAAGACAATGAGAGTGAACTTGCTAACGACGATGTTGAAGAGCCTGAAGAAGAAGAGGTTACGGCTCCAGATGACCTGTCCATGCTTGACCGTTTACATATAGGCCTTCCAAATGTTGGTGTTGTTGAACCTGATGAGGCCGTCATTATCGACGACACGCGTGATAGTGATGACGATCCTTCAATTGATCGCGGAGAAGATACCGATGATCCCGACTATTGTTAGTTTTATGCATCTCAACTTTAATTATATATATATATATTCTCATTATTGCAGTAATTACTTTTGTATTATTAATTCTTTTTCTCATTGTACTAATTATTTTATTTTAATTCTTGGCAGGTTCGTGACAGATATGGAGGGCGAGACCTTAGGCTCGCGAGGGAGGGGTCATGCGGTCCCACCTCTGGCTCTACGGAGGTCTTTGATCGAGAGTATTTCCTCGCCTCCTGCTTCTACTGATGAGGTGCCAGGGGGAGAGGAGGTCGGAAGAAGATCGGGAGAGGCAAAGCAGGTGGTGGTCGCGGGAAAGGGAGACGGACACCTGCTGCTGCTTCCTCGCCACCACCTCCGGCTGATTCACCAGAGCAGTGCAGGGTGGATCCCTCCTCGGACACTCCGGTCCACCAACCTGAGGTGGAGGAGGAAGCTACGTCCACCCGCACGACCTGGAGTCCCTGGCCGGACTAGCCGGAGCAGCACACGCCTGAGGGGGAGGCTGGTGCCGAGCTGGACACTACGGATGAGGAGGAGGTGGCTGAGGGTACCACCGTGTACCAACGTGAGGGTACACAGCTCCCGTCCGTGCCAGTGACTCCCGCCCATAAGTGGTTGATTACACCTGATGGAGAGACGTAAGTGCACTTATACTCTCTTCCGGTACCTTCTATACTTATGTCTATCTGATGGCTCTGTCTTTTTATACTGCAGGGGTTGGATATACGGCAATGGTGTCCGCAATCCCAACTCCATCCTTGGTGTGCTCGTCAGGGAGAACTTCCCGGGGCTGGTTCAATTGCCCGGACCTGATGAGGTTCCGCAGCCTGGACTCAAATGGGAGCACTATTGTGCTGCCCCGGCCCCGCCGGATACGACCATCAACGGTGTCGAATGCCACACCAGATCCGACATGGTGATCAACGGCTTTTGGGTAATTTCTGTTTCACACAATAAAATCTTGACAATAGCTAGTTGGTGCACTCATCAGTGTTGTCTCGTGCTATTGCATGTCTACTACAAGGTCAATGAGTCCAAGGAGCAGGAGGCGGAGGACGTGATAGTTGCAGAGGCCACGCGCCTCTTGCAGAAAACAAGGCACGAGATGCGAGTGCAGGCGGTCCGTGACTACTACGCCAAGCAAGGGCGCAAGCGTAGCAAGAAGGACTGCCGCAAGAAGTTTCTTACTAGGGCCCAGTACATGACGGTAACCCTTCTTAAGTCTTGAATAGTTTGCTTGATTTGATTCCTATCTAGGCTACTTATTAGTTTCCTTGTTTACTAACTTAGGCGCCACCGAGATGGTGTGCGGACAAGATGGATTGTTGGGAGGTCATTGTGGACCACTGGTGCTCAGATGCCTGGTTGGCCGTCCACAACAATGCCAAGGACCGGCGCGCCCAAATGGTTGGTGTGCCACACCATCAAGGCAGCCGTAACTTAGCTGGTTACGGGCATAAATGGGTATGTGCAAATTCTTCTTTTCTTTGTCTTTTAGGCACCCACTTACTAATATCATGCTTTGCTTTGTCTTTTAGGCGGAGCATAATAAAACGGAGGTGCCTCAGGTGTTCGCCATGTATGGCATGTCCCATATAGCGTCGTACAAGAAGGCCAAGGCGCTCTCAGAGTCGGATCTCGCCACTCCTTCGACTTTCACCAACATTGCCGCCTATAGTAAGCTCAAGGCTTATACTGAGGTGGAGAAGGAGAAGCACGGGGAGGCTTACAGCCCGATTGGGAAGCCTATTGACCCGGAGCTGGTGATGATCCCTGGTGGCGAAAGGCGCCAAGGCGCCATGGCCATTGGAGATAAGTTTATTAGGTGTGATAAGACTCTTCCTGAGATCAAGGCGCGCCAAACGAGTTCTTCTCCTGCTATAAGGACTCGTCCGCGGCCAGTTGACCTCGCTATCCAGGTTATCCATAAGGACTCTTGCATTCTTGTTTTCTCTCATCGAATATTACAATGCTAACTAGAGGAGTGGGTTTGCAGGAAGCTCTTGAGAAAGAGCGACAGAACACTCAGCGGCTACTGGAGGAGAAGGAGCGGTTGGCAAAGGAGAAGGCAGCGGAGAGAGAGCGGCTGGCGGAGGAGAGGACGGCGAAGGCTCTCGAGGAGGTCGCGGCACGACACGATGCATCGAACCGGGCCTTGTATGAGCTCTTCGTGGTAAGTCACTTGTTCATATTCACCCAAAGAATGCATGCTATAATTTTTGTTTATATTAGTAACTAATATGATTGACCCATGAAAAACAAATGTGTAGACTATGTGCGAGAAGACTGGTCAGGCCGCTTCACCGATGCCGATCATTTCTCCTGTGGGGACGGTGAGTATCTTTCGATGATCATCAATACCATATTGAGTGGCGTCGTGCTAACCTCTAGTTGATCTTTTCGTGCAGCATAACTCTCGGGCTGCGTCCCATGACCCTTCTCCACCGTCAAAATCGTCCAACCCGACGGATGCTTCTCAGCCACCTCAGCCTTGAGGGCTACACTCCGGTAAGTTTGAAAATGCTTAGTTAGTTTGAAAATGCATATTTAGCTTCTGAAATCCTATATTTAATCGAAAAATTTCATACTTTGCATATTTTGCACAAAAAATACATAATTAACTTAGTTAGTTCAAAAACTGACATAGTCAACTTAGTTTGCTCACAAAATGCTAAAGATAGCTTAATTGGGTCAAAAATGCTAAAGCTAGCTTAAATTGGCTCAACAATTGCTAAAATTTGCTTAGTTGCTCAAAAATGCTAAATTTAGCTCAATTTCCTGAAAATATGCTAACTCTAGCTTAATTTGATCACCATTGCTTATGTTAGCTTTGTTTGCTCAAAAGAAGAAGCAAATAGAAGAAGGAGAGGATCTTTTTTTCTTCTCCTTCTTCTTCTTCTTCTCTCCTTCTTCTCATTCTTCTTATTCTTCTACTTGTTTTTCTTATAATTTTCTTAGCTTCATTTTGCAGATTTGCTTCAAGGGAGTCATGCTATGATGGAATGGTGCATTTGGACTTGTAGCTTAGTTTTACGAAATGTTTTGGTCACTTGTAGCTTAGTCACTATGTACTATGTATATACTTTGTGTTTGGAGAACATGTGTTTGATCACTTGTGTGTTTGAGACTATATGAGACTATATATATAAATGCATAGGTTTGGTTGATCAACATGTGTGGGTGCTTAAACTGCTGTTGGAGAATATGTATATGTATATATATTGCTATCTTTTTGTCAAAGGCAGGGATTTGAAAGGAAACAGAAAAAACAGAGGCTATACAACCTCTTTGCCGTCTGCAAGCTATCGGCAAAGGCCTTTGCCGTCTGCTTGCAGTTGCCAAAGAGGACACGTGGCGCCCAGCTGTGCAATCTGGCAACAGCTGGGTGACCATTTGGTCATTATGCCGTCTGCCTCCGGCAAGACAGACGACAAAGTTGGGAGGTTTGTCGTCTGTCAGTAGACGGCATTAACGGCCTGACGGAGCCGGCCGGCCAGCCGGAGTTTTGAGGTAGACGGCAAAGTTTTCCGTCTGTCAGTAGACGGCAAACCCCGCCGTTAACGGCCTGATGGAGCCGGCTGGCAAAGGTTCGCCGTCACGACCGCTCTGCCGTCTGCTTGCACAAATGCGCACGGCAAAGGTGGTTTGCCGTCCGTCGATTTCCTGCAGACGGCAAAGCACCTCTTTGCCGAAGAAATGGCTGACGGGTGCTTTGCCGTGCGGGGGCTGACGGCAACGGACTTTGCCGTCCGCCATATAAGTATTTTCCGTCCGCCGAGGCTGACGGAAAATAGGTGAATTCCAGTAGTGCATGAGGCCTATCGCATTGATTCTTTCTGCATGCTGTTAAGCATCATGTCTACTTCCATTACATATATTGCATTGTCATGTTGCATTCCTGGTCATAGTTATTTTTAGTCCAAAGTTTCTATGATGTTGTTTTTGACAGCCACCTCTGTTTTTCACTAAGTATGTAACGTCCCGATGCCATGTTGCATGCTTAATATCTTTTGATCTGTTATTCCTCTGACCTTGATTCTTGTTTTTACCTGATCACCATCATGTCTACTGCATTCTCATATATTGCTATGACATGTTGCTGCACTTTTGCATATAGTTTTTCTCTTGTTTGTATAGCATAAAAATAACAGTTTCTGCATGTTTCTCTGATTTTCACTAAGTCCTAGACCAGTAATGTTTTATTGCTTTTTGTGTTTCTTATAACTAATAAACCATGATGCCTATTTGCATGATTCTTTTTGTCATGCCTTCCCTGCCATGTCTACTTTAGTTGCATATCATTTGTGAGCATGTTTGCATTCATTATCCTGTTTATCCATTGCTCTAAAGTGTGCTTCCCGATGTTGGCAGATTGTGCCCGTAACTTGTTTTGCTTGTATCTTTTTAACCGTAACTCCGTTTGAAGTGTTCTTTATATGTAACTTGACTAGAATTTTGTTTACTTTGTGTTTATGCTATTGTTTGCTGTTGTTAACCAACCTAAAATATTGTTTAGGGCAGAACAGTACCAAATCCTTTAATTGTTGTGCGACACTTAGTGGAATGCCATGTTTAGGTTGTGCCTCACTTAAATGGACTAGCATAGGTAGTTTATCTTATGCTTAACCTCTTGTCATGTTTGTGTGCTATGCCATGCTTGAATGATATGCCATGTAAACAACCTTTGCTCACCTTGTGTACCTAAACAACTTGAACCTTTCTAAATGTGCGGTATCGTCGTGTGTGACGAGTACTCCACTTAACCTATTAGTAACCGCTCGTTGATTACCTTTTCCAGTGTTTACCTCTTGTGTGCTCCCGCGGATACTCTCGGAGACGTTGCAAGCTTGCGATCAACTACACCTTCGGAACCCGACTTATCAACAGGCAAGGACTATACATTACTTATGATCCATTCTATTTCAACCAGCGGTTTGCATGCTAGTCTAGGATAGGTTCGATGTTTGATCCTGCCAGATGTTTACAGCCTCTTTCAAACCGATACATCCATGTCCCCTCCCAGCAAACCATGTACTTCTATGTTACTATTGCTAGTTGCTCAGCCCCTGCTTAGTATGCATGCTTAGGATGCTACGATGTTACCCTGTTACTCCTTGGTTTGGGATATCACATTATTATATTGTTGTTGATGATATGATTGTTATAATGTTGACTATATTCGACGAAGGATGGAAGGTCTAGGCTATTCCGCCCCGACGCTTTGTTCCATTCGAGTCACCAAGGACCTGAGTTCCGGGTATTGGTTTTAAGACTGAGTGTGCGTAACCGCGTGTGGGATTTTATAGGGTCTCCTTTTCTTACCTACCTAGCTTCAAACATTTCTAGTGGTGGCCCAAGCTGATTTACCATTTGAAACCGTGTGTGTGCTGGTCGGCCGCCAGTAGTTTTCCAACCAAGCTGGACCAGTGAGGACATAGTTCCCTTGCTGGCCCACCTTGTTCAGCTATGGACCCGGTTTCCCATGTGTGATTAACCGGCTATCCAAGACTGCGACAGACGGTAGAGACCGATTCGAGAGCGCGACCGGCTTTTGAGTTGGGTGTCGACTCACCGGGGGCCACCCGGATTTGTTCGTTGTTAGTTAGAGGCACCTGTCCTTTCGGATCTCTCGGAACTAATTCATAAAATGGTTGCCTATAATGGGTAGCAACTGAGAGAGATGGGCATGCGTGCGGAGCCTTGTAATGGGCAGTTGGTACACCCCTGCAGGGTTAAATCTTTTCGAGAAGACGTGTCCACGGTTATGGACAACTTGAGACCTACTCCTTGTTCATAGACAACAAGAACTGAGATAATCTTAATATAACTTGATTAACGTGTGTGTGTGCCTTGACTGCTTCTTCTTCGTCGGGATGCGAAGAGGAGGACAAGGATAGGATAGGTGTTATGCTTGCGTAAGTAGTTGATAGCAAGACTTGTTGGAGACGATTCCTCATCGAATGCGTGGCTTCTTATCTTACTCTCTAGATCGTTAGCCACTTCATAATTGCTAGTGCGGCAGCAACCTCACCACTTACCCCATCCTTACCGTAAACTACTAGTTGTCCTAGAATGACGAGTGACGAAGTCCTTGTTGGGTCAGTTGACCACTACAGTTGGATGCTGAGTACCTCTGTACTCATGATACTACCCCCAAACTCTTTTCAGGGTTCCTGATCGACAACAGGTATGGTCATCGACGTTTCACGTGGAGACTTGACGACGACTAGTTAGGCGGATCCCGGCGGAGGGCCTGGACCCGTGTGGTTACGGGGATCGATGATTTTCTCTTTTCCACTAGGCATTTGATTGTAGTCTATACTCAGACATGTATCTTCCGCTGTTGTATTGTATTTAAGGCAGTTGTATGCCGATTGTATGAGATGTTGTATCCTTGTATCTGTAATGTTGTGATATCATGTTGGAAATCTGGGGCATATGGCTATGTCATATGTCGCGGTGGGACCGATATGTGCTTCGTCCCCGGATCTGGATGGAAACATCTAGATCTGGAACAGTACCGCATATCGGGCCTTACAACCTTTCTTTCTTAACCACTGCTTATTATGCATCCTTAGGATGCTACTTATGTTATCCCGTTACTCCTTGGATTGGGCTATCACACTATTATATTATTGTGGATGATGTGATTGTTATAATGTTGAGTATATTCGACGAAGGATGGAAGGTCTAGGCTATCACGCCCCGATGCTTTGTTCCATTCGAGTCACCTAGGACCCGAGTTCCGGGTATTGTGTCTCTTGACGAGCGTGCCTAACCTCCTGTGGGATGCTATGGGGTCCCCTCTTCTTACCTACCTAGATCCAAACATTTCTTGTGGTGGACCAAGCTGATTTACCATTTCAAACACCGTGTGTGTGCAAGGTTGGATCCCCTCGCGGATTTTAAACTACTCGGGCCAGCGGAGACAGAGTTCCTCCGTTGGTCCACACCTGGAAGCTAGGGGGTTGCCCACAGTGATGGGTTAGTTACCCCGACCTCGTCCAGACGGAAGAGTACGATCTGAGAGCGCGGCCGACTTTTGGATTGGGTGTCGACTAACTGGGGGCCACCCGGATTTGTGCGTTGTTAGTTAGAGGGACCTGTCATTCCGGATCTCTTGGGACTATATCATAAAATGGTTGCCTGTGATGGGTAGCAACTAAGAGAGATGGGTGTGCGTGTGGAGCCTTGTAATGGGAAGCTGGTACACCCCTGCAGGGTTAAATATTTTCGAGAAGTCGTGTCCACGGTTATGGACGACTTGAGACCTACTCCTTGTTCATAGACAACAACAACAACTGAGATTATCTTAATAACTTGATCAACGCGTGTGTGTGCCTTGACTGCTTCTTCTTAGTCGAGATGCGAAGGGGAGGAAAAGGATAGGATAGGTGTTTTGATTGCTTAAGTAGCTGATAGAAAGACTTGTTGGAGGCGATTCCTCATCGAATGCTTGGTTCTCATCTTACTCTAAATAGATCGTTAGCCACTTATATAATGCTAGTGCGGCTGCAACCTCAACCACTACCCCCATCTTACTGTGAGAAGTTAGTTACAAGACTTGTTGATATAGCTCACCCCTTTCTTCTCTCTTTTACGCATGTTATGCAAACGATCTTCGCCAACAGAGGAGCTCGACGACCCTTCTTCTGGACGCCTTCGCGGAGACTCGACGATGACTAGTTAGGTGGATCCCGGCGGAGAGCCTTGACGCGTGTGGATGTGGGAATGGTGTGTTTTACCTTTTCCACTAGGCATTTGATTGTAGTCTATACTCAGAAATGTACCTTCCGCTGATGTATTGTATTAACGCAGTTGTATGCCGAATGTATGAGATGTTGTATCCTTGTAGCTGTAATGTTGTGATATCATGTTGAAATCCGAGATATATGGATTCGTCATATGTCACAGTGGCTCCGGTATGTGCTTCGTCCTCGGGTCTGGACGGAAACGTCCAGATCTGAAACAATACCGCATATCGGATCTTACACAGGGCACATAATTTTACCCAAGTTCGGGCTCCCTTAATGGAGATAAAATCCTACTCCTGATTCTCCTTTATTAAGATGGGGTATAACATCTAAGCTACAATTATATTATTGTTTTCTATCCCTAGGGGGCTCGTACCCTCAGCTTATATACAAATTCAGGGGGCATGAGGCAATACGTTCTACATCGGTACGACTAGAGATACCAAAATCGGATAAAATCCTACAATCTTGTCCCACAAGTAAGTTGTACACCTTCCATCTTTGGATCCGGAGCCTCATTGTAACAACCCAAATTTCACAAAAATTAAAAAAATTATTTTCGGTGTGAATTGTTTGATTGTATGATTTGTTTGCGGTGTTTGCATCCCCGATTTATCGATCGGCGATTATTTCCCCCCCTCTTATCTTGTACCGGACGGAGACCGACCCTTGCCACCCTGACACTCGACCTTGCGACACCGGGTTTCATCCGATCACCGCTGCGAAAACCCGCACAAGACCAACCGCAGCCAACGGAACGAAAAACCCCGTTTAATAAGTGAACAAGATATTTTTATAGCTCGCCGGAAAGTGTTCTCGGAGCGGTTCTAGCGCGAGGTGAACGCCGTCGCCTCGATGCACTGATCGCGCAGTTCAAAGTTTTACCCGAATCGGAGGTCCTGCGGACCCTCGGCGGTCAGGAACGTAAACACCGCGCGTGAGAGAAAAACCGGGGATGTTTTTGCAAACTGCCAGCCACTTGGGCTATATAAAGACCACCACTCTCCCACCCCTTTCTAGGGTTTCCCCTAAGCCAAAATTTGCAGCCACCCCCTGATCTATCTCAGATCTGCCTCCCCACAGCCCCAATTCCGAAACCCTAGATCTTGGGTGTTTCCAGCCTTTGGATCATCGCCTGGACGGTCGAGATTGCGTCTCCCACCTCTAGCAGCCGCAGGAACAGGGATCCGAGCCCCGCAGATCGCCGCTGCCAACCCAGATCCGAGTCGCCGCGGCCCGCCGGGACCCGTTTTTCGCGCCGCCTCGCGCCCGAGCTCCAGCCCGAGGGAGCCGTCGCCCGTCCTCGACCTGCTCCCGTGGTCGTGCCACCACCTCCGGTCGCCACACGTCGTGCTCCGGCGAGCCGCCGACCGCCTGCAGGTCATCTCCACCCCGTGGCCCCTCTCCTCTCTCCTTCCTCCCTCACTGTAACCTCCTTCTCTCTGATGAGGACATCTCTACTAATGTTACACCCACATCTTCACCAACTAAACATACTGGACCAGTTACTAGAGCACGTGCACGTCAACTAAATTATCAGGTACTTTCGTTTCTTGCGAATCCTTCTAATGTTCATGAACATATGATGCTGCCTAAATTAGATACTTTTGTTTTGCTTATGAATGAAGGACCTAGCATGGACAAGAAGGACGGTCATTGGAGCGGGATCAAGCATGGAGAAGAAGGTGCGCGCGCGGGAAATAACAATGGAGCTTCCAGTGGGGATTTTCGCACTTTGAAGCCACCATAAGGCATGCATGAAGGCTTGGACGAAATACACGAGATGCCACTTCATTATTTTCGTCCAAGAGCAATTATAGGTGCTGCGTCACCTTAATATTGGGCTGGGCCCATGTAATTTCGAAATACCACATTATAGGCTGTTTTTAGAGTTCGTATGTGTGGGGAAACCGAGTTAGGGTTGTTTTCGGGCCCCACCTCCAAGGGGTTACGAAAATCCCCTCTGTTCCCCCATATATACAGCCCTTAGGGCGTCGTTTAGACTTGGGTTTTAATTAGATTTAAGTTAGCCATAGCCGCAACTTCGAGCTCTTCGTTTGTGTCGTCCGACCAGGCCAAGACCGCATTGGAACCCCAACTTCTGTTAATCTTTCATCTTATATTCGCAATATCCAGATTGCAATTCTTAGTTCTTGCTTGTTCTTCGATTGCTTGCAGGAATTGACCTTCGTGGTCAGGTTGATCGTGCATCCGCGGGATCAATAACCTCTCGGAGTTGGTTTAGCGATTGCTAAGGCGCAACGTCTTCGCACGTTCGTAGTCGGGTCGTGAAAGTCTACTCCACCAAAATCGATCTCCATCATCTCATCGAAACATCGGGACACCTTCGCCTCTATCACTCTCCTCACAGACAGCGCATCCGCCATGGACGGGAGACCAAGCTTCGGAAGCTTCGCCGCGCCACCTCTTGGAGCTCGTCGCCGCCTCGCCTTGGAGTCACCAGCAGCCGGATCCACCCGTCCCCGCGCCGCCTGGACTGCCTGCCTCCTCGCCTCGCCGTGGTCTCCTAGGCACGGCCCCGCGGCGGTCGCCGCCGTCTTCGGGAGCGGGACAACCCTCGATCCAGCCTCCAACCATCGCGCGCCTGGCTGGGCCTCCTAGCCCGCGTGGGGCGGCCACCCCCATGCCCCAACTCCCGCGGACCAGCTGCCCAGCCTGCAGCCTTCCTTCCGCCCTGGGCGAAGGGTTGGCTATCCCGCGCTGCCCCAGCGGCTGGGCCTTGGCCCGCTCGGTGAGCAGCCCCGCTTCCCCTTTTTCTTTTTTTCTTTCTTTGTTTCTTTTTGCTGTTGGGCCGACCCAGGATCCTGTAGTCGCCCCTGGGTGTAGTATAGTTCGTTGCGCTAGATCTGTTGGGCCCAGTAGAGTTAGATTCGGCCCAGTAGCTTATTTATCTTTTCTGGTTTATTTAAATTGCTGATTGTGTTAATATTTTGTAATGGCGATATCTTTTCAACCGTTTGTCGGATCGAGACGAGTTAAACATGAAACTTGCTTAGAATTTTGTGTAGATTAATAAATGTGCTCCTTTGTCATGTTTGACTTTGTTTACATGTTGTTTACCTGTTATTTACACTGCTTGCCACTGTAAATGTAATAGGCCGTAACTTTTCAACCGTTGTAAATGTAATAGGCCACTGTAAACTGTAAATGTTCCTTACATGTAACTTGACTAGAATTTCGTGTATATTGTGATTATGCTACTCTTGCTTGCTACTAAAAATAATAAAATATGTTTAGGGGCAAAACAGTACCAAATGAAATAAATATCGTGGGGTCCGTAATAGTTGCCATGTATAGGTTTTACCCCCCACTTACAGTTACTAGATTAGATAGGTTATTTATGCTTCACCTCTTGCCATGATTGTGTGACATGACATGCTTGAGTGAGATGCCATGTTAACAACCTTTGCTCATCTTGTGTAGCTAAACAACTTGAACCCTTGTAAACGTGTGGTATCGTCGTGTGTGACGAATACTCCACTTAATCTTCTACTAACCGTTCTCGACGATAGATGCTATATCGTATTGCGTTGCCTCGTGTGCCCTTCTTGATGTTGCTTTCTTGTGATTTCTTTGTAGTAATAGATGCTTGCTCGTCGATTGCCTTTTCCAGTGTGTCCTTCTTGTGTGCTTCCGCGGGTACCTCTTGCAGACGATGCGAGCTTGCGATCGACTACACCTTCGGTTTCGTCTTCTCATCAGGTAAGGGGGAGCATATATCATGCTTATAACTTTCAGCTCACTCGCACCTAGGTGTAGGATAGAACGATTGCTTGATCCTACCACTTAATATTCATGCCTCTCAAATAAACCCAAATAGTCATGCCCTCCACATCCCAGCAAACCTTGTTCGGCTATGTTACTTTTGCTCGCTGCTCACCCACTGCTTAGTATGCATGCTAGGATGTTATCAACTGTTATCCTATTACTCCTTGGATTGGGCTATCACATTATTATATTGTTGTGGATGATGTGATTATTTTAATGTTGACTATATTCGACGAAGGATGGAAGGTCTAGGCCACCCTTCCCTGGCGTTTTGTTCCATTCGAGTCACCTAGGACCCGAGTTCCGGGTATTGTGTCTCTTAACGAGCGTACCTAACCGCATGTGGGATGCTATGGGGTCCCCTTTTCTTACATACCTAGCTTCAAACATTTCTAGTGGTGGCCCAAGCTGATTTACCATTTGAAAAACGTGTGTGTGTCTATCGGATCGCTCCTAGCAGATATTCTTTAAAATAACTTGGGCCAGCTGAGACATGGTTTCTCTTGTTGGTCCACCCCAGGGAGCTAGGGGGCTGCCCACATGGTTTGGGTAGCTAACCCGACCTCATCCAGACGGTAGACGCCAATTCGAGAGCGCGACCGGCTTTTGAGTTGGATGTCGACTCACCGGGGGCCACCCGGATTTGTTTGTTGTTAGATAGAGGGACCTGTCATTTCGGATCTCTCGGGACTAAATCATAAAATTGTTGCCTGTGATGGGTAGAAACTGAGAGATATGGGCGTGCGTGCGGAGCCTTGTAAGGGGCAGTTGGTACTCCCCTGCAGGGTTAAATCTTTTCGAGAAGCCGTGTCCACGGTTATGGACGACTTGAGACCTACTCCTTGTTTATAGACAACAACAACTGAAATAATCTTAATAACACTATCAACGTGTGTGTGCCTTGAATGCTTCTTCATCGTCGGGATGCGAAGAGGAGGACAAGGGTAGAATAGGTGTTATGCTTGTGTAAGTAGGTGGATAGCAGACTTGTTGGAGGCGATTCCTCATCGAATGCTTGGCTTCTTATCTTACTCTCTAGATCATTAGCCACTTCATAAATGCTAGTGCGGCAGCAACCTCACCACTTACCCCATCCTTACCGTAAACTACTAGTTGTCCTAGAGTTACGAGTGATGAAGTCCTTGCTGGGTGATTTGACCACTACAGTTGGATGGTGAGTACTTCTGTACTCATGATACTACACCCAAACTCTTTTAAGGGTTCTTGATCGACAGCAGGTATGGAGACCGATGTTTCACGTGGAAACTCGACGATGACTAGTTAGGCGGATCCCGGCGGAGGGCCTGGACCCGTGTGGTTATGGGGATCGATGTTTTTCTCTTTGCCAGTAGGCATTTTATTGTAGTCTGTACTCATACATGTATCTTCCATTGTTGTATTGTATTAAGGCAGTTGTATGCCAATTTTATGAGATGTTGTATCCTTGTAGCTGTAATCTTGTGATATCATGTTCGAAATCCGGGGCATATGGCATTGTCATATGTCGCGGTGGGACCGATATATGCTTCTTCCCCGGATCTGGATGGAAACATCTAGATCTGGAACAGTACCGCATATCGGGCCTTACACTCATGTAGCGGTCTATTGAACTAGTCATCTGCAGGGTCCAAAGACTACCCAATAAGAGCAAACACAACTCCTTAGGAGACCCGTAATCCATGACATCGACAACAACCCCTAGACTTTTCCTTAGGCTCGATCTTCAAATTGTTTTGATCATCGAAAATCTGGATCTTCCCATATGCAAATCATCAAGGGCTTCAAGTCTTTGGTTGATTAAACCATTAACTTCTTGAATCATCGGTTTGCATAAATTGTCAAGCTTGAGATCAGTCCATACCATCTTCATCTTCAGTTTCTCATGTTCGCCATGGTCTTCATTTATTCATTTCGCGTGTTTGTTGCTTCGTGCTCGAGTTGAGATCGACTACACTTCAAAACATGTCTTATCAACAAGAAAGCACTATCATTTGTCATACTATTATAACTAGCAAAGTGACCCGCGCAATTGCGCGGCTAGATTTATGTTTTTGTGTAAAATTATTTAGATATTTCAAAAATAGTTATGGTTATAATAATACTCGGGTAAATATTTTCTCTACATAATATGCATGGATACGATGCATACTTGTATTTTTATTTTGTGAAATCGAAATTGTATCATTTCCAATTATTGTTCCTGAGATCTTTTTTTCTTTGCTTGAATAAACTTTGACTTGAACTGAGCCTTGTGTAATAAATTTTCTTAGCAGTATGTCATATTTATAATCAAAGACGCAAATTATTATCATGTTGTTTCACACAGAATAAAAATCATAATGTGTCTTCAATTTATTTTTGAACTCCATCGATGATGGTTTTTTCACCAAGATCAAGTCTATAAGCATAAAATATTATCTATTTAGTTTTTTTTAACTTGGAACAATTGAGAAAATTAATGATTTGTTATTTCTAGGTTGTCAGAAATTTTCATGAACTGCAGTTACATGTCCAAGAATATTTTATCAGCAATTGACGGTCCTCATTTCTTCCCCGATCATGTTAGAATAAATTATAAAAATACATAGCTGTGGTTGTGGTCACCATCATGTTTTTGCAGTGCGGAAAAGCATGACACACCAGTGCGGAAAAGCATGACACATCCTTAAATCTCAGTCGTCTATATTTAAAAGGTAATGGTTGAGATAATTCAATTTATGTGGATTAACGTGATGTAACGTTATATCTTTAAATCTCAGCCGTCTATATTTAAAAGGTAATGGTTGAGATAATTCAATCTATGTGGATTTACGTGATGGCTTGTTTGTCTCTTGTTTTAATTATATAATAGATTAGCATCTTGCATGCTAATCTAGGTTAGCTTCATTGCTTGATCCTATCATGTGTCTACAACCTCTTATAAACCTAATGCATCTATGTCCTCTACATCCCAGCAAACCATGTTTTGATATGTTACATCGCTCACTCTCTCAACCCATGCTTAGTATGCATAGGATGCTAAGATGTTACCTTGTTACTTTGGATTGACATATCATGCTATTAATTGATGAATGTTGTGATTATTATGATGTTGACTCTATCCGATGAAGGATGGAAGACCAGGCTATTCCCGCCTTGGTGCTTTGTTCTGGTTGAGTCACCTAGAACCCGAGTTCAGGGTATCGTTTCTCTTGAGGAGTGTGCCTAACCATGTGTGTGATTCTATGGGGTCCCTTGACTTGCCTACCTAGCTTCTTACACTTATAGTGGTGGCCCAAGCTAATGTTACCATTTGCAAAATGTGTGTGTACGAGTTTGTCGACCTCGTTGAGTTTCAAACCACCTGGGCAAGTGGGAACAGAGATTCATGTTGGTCCAAACCATTGCGGAGCGCGGGATGGATACATGCTTTGCAGATGTCATTATAACCTTATGTGGAACAAAAGAGTCAGATTCGAGAGAGCGAGTCTTGGATTGGGTGTCAACTCCCGGGGGACCACCCGGATTTGTGTATTGTTAGTTAGAGGGTCAATGACATTTCAGAACTCCAGATTCATCACCCATCAAATGAAAACAAGCATACATATGGAGCTTATGATGCGCAATTGGTACACCCTTGCAGGGTTAAATCTTTTGAAAATCCATGTCCACGGTATGGACGACTAGAGACCTACTCCCCGTTCATAGATAACATCAATGTTAATAAACTTAACCACTTGATCAACGTGTGTGTACCTTGATTGCTTCTTCTTTGTTAGGATTTAAAAGGAGATGATAGGAATAGGATAGGTGTTATGATTGTGTAAGTAGGTAGATAGCAGACTTGTTGAAGGCGATCCTCATCGAATGCTTGTCTTCTCATCTTACTCTATGGAAGACTAGTGCGGTAGAAACCTCGCCACTTAGAACATCCTTGCCATGATCTACTAGTTATGGTAGGGTGACGTGTGATGTGACCTTGCTGGTACAATTGGAACTAGATGATTGCCTTCGTGTACTCATGATACTACCCTCAACGTTTTTCAGGGTTCTTCATCGACAAACAGGTATGGTGATCAATGATGTTCCGTGGATATTCGATAACAACAATTTTAGAGGATCCCTGCGGGGAGCCTGGAATCGAGTGGTTGGGATCGATGTTGTTGTCTTTAGCTCTTAAGCATCTTCTTTTACTCTGTACTCAGACAATATATCTTCCGCCGTTGTATTTGTAATAGGGACAACTACTCTCGTGCCCTCGTTCTTTAGTAATGCTCAGTTTTTGTTAGGATACGGGGCAGAAAACACAAATTTTTCATATCGACTGTACCCGAACCCAAGATCTATGCTATGGCGATGTAAAGTAACGGAGGGAATCGGTGTTCATACCTTTGAAGACCGAAAGAGGGAAACGTTCTTGCAAACGTGGCTAGCGTAGACTCAGAACTATGACCTACCTGACGTGTAGTAGACCACCGGCGAGGATGACTCCCGGTTGACCTCCAGCGATGAAGTAGCACCACAGGTGTAGTGCCTCGAAGAAATTATACACGTACGGTACAATCGATGTTCCTCCTGGGCCCCGAACCAGGCGAGCAGCGGAAGAAAGACGGATTCGGATCCCGACTCCAGCAGAGTGACGGCCTGCCTTATGGTGGAGAACTACAGTCCAGGTGCAAACTCCAAACAAGGGGAGTCCACTTCCAGGAAGGAGAAGGAGAGAGAGGAATAATTGTGTGTTGGAAAAAGGGGGGTGTACCCCTCCTTATATAGGCCAAGGGGGGTACCATCCTCCTCCCCTCCCCCATGTGGGAATAAACTCCCAAGGGAGGGAGTGCGCCGGCCTAGGGGGGATGGGACCCACCCTTGGCACAAAGCCCAAGGGGGGAAACCCCCTCCTCCCTTATTGGGCCCCATAGGCCGATATAGCCTTTTTACAAAAAAAAATAATTATTTTAATATTTTTAAATATTTAATTCAGATAACTAAATAATAAAACATTATTAAAAAGAGTTAAAATTTATTTTGAACCATTCAAAATGTCCGGAACAACTTCCGTCCTCCTCCGGAACTATTCCGGTGATTTCTCCTATTTCACCGATTGATACCAAAACTGTCCTATGCATCGATTGCCCTTAAGTGTAAAACCTTAACAGTCCGGGAAACAGCAGACATGGTCGAGACTCTTCTCATTGACCAATGACTAGTCAGTTGGACCTGGTTACAATCCTTGAAAGCCCCTGCGCTTCCATCGAATGAACTTCAATCGCTTTGGAAACCGTTAACGATACGACGTAATCCCTTTGTGTTGCGGTACTTTGTTTGTCCGAGGTTCGATCGTCGGTATCCCACATACCGTGTTCACATCTCGTTCACAACAAACAAGTTTACTCGTCCGTGCCTATTGCATCTCCCATGACCTAGTCAACTGCTTGCAAGCTATTGATGCAATGTCACCGAGTGGCCTAGAGTACCTGTCTTGTTACCAGCACTGAAAAATCCCGCTCTGATCTATTAACATACTCATCAACCATCTATTTCGGAATACCCAAAGTGCACCGTTATAGCCAACATATTTCAGTCAGGCGGTGGGATACATTTCAAAGTCTCTTCATAGATGACAATTACGTATGATCATTACGGTCTAAGGACTACGTTACAAAGTCATCGCAACGCTGAACTATGTGACTCGATCACATTACAATACTTTAGGTGGGTGTATGTCCATCACATCATTCCCCTAATGACATGACCTCATTGTCAATGGACTTAAGTGTCGCCATGATGAGGAAAGCTTGATCAGTCAATTGCCCAATGAGATAGTTTACCCGAGTTAAACTACGACCTATGTTTTACACTACACCTGTATTAGTATTTCCAAGTAATATAGTTATAGCACAGTATAAAATGTATTATGAACGAAACGGATATGTGACAAATATCTTTATTAATTTGTCTCTAGGGCACATATCCAACAGTCTCCCACTTGCAGTAGAGTACAAATTACACTAGTTTACATCAGGTATGTATCTAACACCAATAGTCTCTCGGTGTTCTTCAAACTTGCCCTGTGGAAGAGGTTTAGTCACCGGGTCTGACTGCGTTCAGATCCGTATGTATCTTGTGAATCCTAGTGTGTCCATCCCGGACGTAGTCTCGCGTCACATCGAACTTTCGGAGAATGTTCTTTGTTGTAGAGTGAGTTCTTGGCTCCTTCCCGTTAACAATGCCACCCGTGTTGTCGCAGAGGATTCCCATGGGTTTAGTGCAGCTGGGAAAGACGCCAAGCTCCATCACGAATTTCTTTAGCCATAACGCCTCGTTTGACGCTTCGCAAGCGGCAATATACTCCAAATCCATTGTAGATTGGGCGACGACTGACTTTTTGTCGCTCCTCTAGCTAATTGCGCCACTGTTCAACATGAAAACATATCCCGTCTGGGATTTAGAATCATCTAGGTCTGACCCGAGGCTTGCGTCAACGTAAAAGAGATCCTTTGTTCTTCTCAAGTACTTTAGGATGTTCTTTACTGTAGTCCAGTGAGCCATTCCCGGATTAATCTGGTAGCGATTAGTCATACTAATAACCAGCGCTAAATCCGGCCGGGTACATAACATAGCATACATGAGAGAACCTATGGCTGAGGCATAGGGTTTTGAGGACATTTCCTCCTTCTCTTTTGCTGTGGTCGGGCACTGAGTCACGCTTAACTTGACACCTTTTATAACTGGCAAGAGGCCTCTCTTGGAGTTATCCATACTGAACCTTTTCAATATCTTGTCAATATAAGTGCTCTGACTCAAAGCCAATAGTCGATTAGGTCTATCTCTATAGATCTTAATCCCCAATATGTACGCAGCTTCACCAAGGTCCTTCATGGAAAATTGTCCATTCAGATATTCCTTCACTTCTCCTAAGAATTTTATATCGTTCCCTATTAGCAATATGTCATCTACATATAACACAAGGAATTCTACAGAGCTCCCACTCAGTTTCTTATAGACGCAGAACTCTTTGACGTTTTGGACAAATCCAAAATCTTTAATGACCTCATCAAATCGAAGATTCCAGCTCCGAGATGCTTGCTTCAACCCATATATGGACCGTTGAAGCTTGCACACCTTACCAGCATTCCTTGGATCGATAAACCCCTCTGGTTGCATCATATACAACTCTTCCTCAATGTTGCCATTTAGGAATGCAGTTTTCACATCCATCTTCCATATCTCGTAATCATGATATGTAGATGTTTCTAGTAGGATCCGAATAGACTTTATCATCGCTACAGGAGAGTACGTCTCCTCGTAGTCAACTCCTTGAATTTGTCGGAACCCCTTCGCGACAAGTCGAGCTTTGTAGACAAATACATTTCCGTTTGCGTCAGTCTTTTTCTTGAAAATCCATTTATTCTCGACGGTCTTGTGGTCCTCGGGAATATCCACCAAAGTCCAAACTTTGTTGGTGTACATGGAGTCTATTTCGGATTTCATGGCTTCAAGCCATTTCTCGGACTCCGGTCCCTCCATTGCTTCTTTGTAACTCGTAGGTTCATCTAACTCATCAGCCGAGATTGCATTCACAAGCTGTCCATAAAACTCTGTAGCTTGACGGACTCTTGATGACCTACGGGGCATAATAGGTTCCTCTTCATTCTCATCATGATCATCATGTATGTCATGATCGTTATGAATGTCGTTCTGACCATTCTCTTCAGCTCCCACTATGGAAGAAGGTTCCAGAACAACTTCTATGGCCGTTTCTTCCAATTGGAGTGATTGGTCAGTCACTTCATCGAGGTCTATTTTCCTCCCACTCAACTCTTTCGAGAGAAACTCTTTCTCAAGAAAGTGTCCAGTCTTGGCAAAAAACGTTTTTCTCTCAGACTGATTGTAGAAGGTGTATCCACAAATTTCCTTGGGATAGCCCACAAAGATGCACTTATCCTCCTTGGATTCAAGTTTGTCAGGCTGTAGTTTCCTAACATAAGCCTCACAACACCAAATCTTCAGGTGAGACAACTTAGGTTTCATTCCATGCCATTCTTCAAATGGTGTTGTCTTTACGGATTTGGATGGTGCCCTATTAAGAACGTAAGCGGAAGTTTCTAATGCATACCCCCAGAACGACACAGGCAAATCAGTATGAGACATCATCGATCGTACGCTATCCAATAGGGTTTGATTACGTCGTTCAGCCACACCGTTTCTCTGAGGTGTGCCTGCCAGCGTAAGCTGTGGTACTATGCCACAAGACTTCAGATGATTGCCAAACTCGTGACTTAAATACTCGCCACCTCGATCCGATCAAAGGTGCTTGATTTTTTTCCGAGTTGATTCTCGACCTTATTCTGAAATTCCTTGAACCTTTCAAAGGTTTCAGACTTATGCTTCATCAAGTAAATATACCCATATCTACTCAAGTCATCAGTAAAGATCACGAAGTAACGAAGACCATTGCGTGTGTGGACTTTTATGGGTCCACATACATCTGTATGTATGATCCCCAATAAGTCATCCGCATGCTCCATATCCCATTGAATGGAGTCCTTGTCATTTTGCCCATGAGGCATGGTTCACATGTATCAAGGGATCCAAAATCCAACGAATCAAGAAGTCCATCCTTATGGAGCCTCTCCATGCGCTTTATACCAATATGACCAAGTCGGCAATGCCACATCATCATGTGCTCTTCATCACTACTCTTTAATCTTTTGGCCTCTATATTGTTAATGTGACACACGTCACCATTGAGATCAAGTACGAATAAACCATTGCTCCGGCGCGTGAACATAAAACACTTCATCCTTAAAAATCGAACCACCAATTGTATCAGACTTAAAAGAATAGTGGTCTCGCTTCAAGCAAGAGCCACTAACGATGTTCACACTCAATGCGGGTACATAGTAGCATTTATTCAGAACCAAAACTAATCCCGAAGGGAGACTAAGATGCTTCGTGTCGACCGCCAACACATCAATTTGACAGCCATTCCCCACGCGCATCGTCACTTCATCTTTCAGCAAGCGTCTCTTATTCCTTAGTCCCTGAACGGAATTAGAAATATGAGCAACAGAGCCTGTATCAAGTATCCAGGATGTGTTCCCGACGCTTGTCAAGAAAAGATCAACAATATGTATATCAAATATACCTTCGTCTCTCTTGGCGACCTTGCCAGCCTTCTTGTCCTTTAGGTACTTGGGGCAGTTGCGTTTCCAGTGACCTTCACCCTTGCAGTAGAAGCACTCAACTTCGGGTTTGGGCTTAGGTGCCTTGGGAGGAATGACAACTGACTTGCCATCCCTTTTGGGGCCACCTCTCTTAGCCTTCTCCCGCCTGCTTGACTTCTTAAACTCAGTGGTCTTGTTGACCATGAAGACATCGTGCTCCTCCTTGATCTCAACCTCAGCACTCTTCAGCATGGTGAACAACTAAGAAGGGGTTTTGGTCATCCCCTGCATGTTGTAGTTCAGCACAAAGCCTTTGTAGCTAGGGACAAGCGACCGCAACACCCTATCAATGGCAAGTTCATCTGGAATCTGACATTCCAGAGCATTCAAACGTTGAACGTAGCCAGACATCTTGACCACGTGCTCACTCACGCTGCCTTTCTCGTCCATCTTTGCTGAGAAGAAGGCTTCAGAAACCTCATACCGTTCAGCCTTGGCTTGAGGTGCAAAGACCGCCTTGAGGTCGGTGATAATCTCATATGCACCCATCCTCTCAAAACGTTTCTGCAGCTCAGCTTCCATGGAGTAGAGCATGCCACTCTGGACAAGGTTTTAATCATCAGTCTTGGAGAGATAGACATTCTTCTCATCCTGACTAGCATCATCTGCTGGTGCGTCAACTAACGCGTCGTCTAGTACGTATGCCATTTTGAGGGGAACGAGGAGAATCCTCAGGGTGCGGAACCAGTTGGTGAAGTTTGACCCATCAGTTTTCAGTTTGTCTTTCTCTAGGAACGATCCTCAGTTGAACGAGGGGCGTGGTGCTGCTATCTACAAAGTTGATTCACAAGGATACATATTTAGACTTTTGTTCATAATGTGGAGTTTTCAATTTAATCTTCAAAATTCTAGAAAATCTCCCACTTAGATAAACACCTCTCAGTTTAACTAAGTGATTATACAATCCCAGGCCCCATACCTCTCCCGATCGTCACGGCCATCAGTATGCGACCCAGGTAGGCCTCTAAGCCAATGACATCAGGTATGTGACTCGTGCTCGATCTTTCGATCTACTGTGTTCCAGTCCCGCATCTACATACGTCAAGCCTGCCAATCAAACCTTGATGTTAGCTGTTTAGCAAGGCCATATCTGCATATGCCAGGCTTGCAGAACCCAACATCATGCGAACGACGTTTAATATGTGTGACACCCGGTATGTACGGAATGTCGGCCATATGGGAGAACCTTCCAGGCGGTGCCCACCAAGGGAGAACACAATGTTGGTATTGTGAGAGATGGTCCTATTTGTGCTACCGTCGTCATATCTAGCATACTAGCATAAACAGGAAGTAAAACTGTAAATCATACAAACTATGATCCCCCTTCATGCAAAGCAAAGTCAAACGCCTTTCTACTTTAGCTTGTGCAAGTTTTACGTGGCTGCTAGGGGTTTCGAGAGAGAGAACCATTTCTATCCTGCGAAAAACATGCCACAACACCGTCTCCCATCCGTCTCTATTACACCCCTGTCGGGGCCCTCCGTTGCAAACATCTTCGCATCGCTAATGCAAAGAGACGGACACCCCCCAGCCACTTTATATGGTACAAGCCATATGTCAAGCGTGGAATCAGTCTCGCGTAAACGCGTAAGGTAGGTCGGGGGGCGCTTCATCAAACATTGCCGCAACGCTAAATGAGTACACGTGGGAGGGTAACGAATGAAGATTCGATGCCCACATCCTAGATGTGTTCTACCCGTACAATACATCTACGCATAGCTAGCTCATGATACCACTGTTGGGATACGGGGCAGAAAACACAAATTTTTCATACCTACGTACCCGAACCCAAGATCTATGCTATGGCGATGTAAAGTAACGAAGGGAATCTGTGTTCATACCTTTGAAGACCGAAAGAGGGAAACGTTCTTGCGAACGTGGCTGGCGTAGACTCAGAACTACGACCTCCCTGTCGTGTAGTAGACCACCGGCGAGGATGACTCCCGGTTGACCTCCAGTGATGAAGTACCACCACAGGTGTAGTGCCTCAAAGAGATTATACACATACGGTACAATCGATGTTCCTCCCGGGCCCCGAACCAGGCGAGCAGCGAAAGAAAGACGGATTCGGATCCCGACTCCAGCAGAGCGACGGCCTACCTTATGATGGAGAACTCCAGTCCAGGTGCAGACTCCAAACAAGGGGAGTCCACTTCCAGGAAGGAGAAGGAGAGAGAGGAATAATTGTGTGTTGGAAAAAGGGGGGGTGTAACCCTCCTTATATAGGCCAAGTGGGTTGCCATCCTCCTCCCCTCCCCCATGTGGGACTAAACTCCCAAGGGGGGGTGCGCCGCCCTAGCGGGGATGGGCCCCACCCTTGGCGCCAAGCCCAAGGGGGAAACCCCCTCCTCCCTTAATGGGCCCCATAGGCCCATATAGCCTTTTTCCAGTTTTTAATTATTTTAATATGTTTAAATATTTAATTCCGATAATTAAATAATAAAACATTATTAAAACAAAATAAACTTTATTTTGAACCATTCAAAATGTCCGGAACAACTTCCGTCCTCCTCTGGAACTATTCCGGTGATTTCTCCTATTTCACCGATTGATCCCAAAACTGTCCTATGCATCGATTGCCCTTAAGTGTAACACTGTAATGGTCCGGGAAACAGCAGACATGGTCGAGACTCTTCTCAATGACCAATGACTAGTCAGTTGGACCTGGTTACAATCCTTGAAAGCCCCTGCGCTTCCATCGAATGAACTTGAATCATTATTGGGAACCATTAACGATACGATGTTATCCATTTGTGCTGCGGTACTTTGTTTGTCCGAGGTTTGATCGTCGGTATCCCACATACCGTGTTCACATCTATTTCACAACAAACAAGTTTACTCGTCTTTGCCTATTGCATCTCCTGTGACCTAGTCACCTGCTTGCAAGCTATTGATGCAATATCACCGAGTGGGCCCAGAGTGCCTGTCCTGTTACAAGGACTGACAAATCCCGCTCTGATCTATTAACATACTCATCAACCATCTATTTCGGAATACCCAAAGTGCACCATTATAGCCAGCATATTTCAGTCAGGCGGTGGGATACAAATCAAAGTCTCCTCATAGATGACAATTACGTATGATCATTACGGTCTAAGGACTAAGCCATACGTTACAAAGTCATCGCAACGCTGAACTATGTGACTCGATCACGTTGCAATACGTTAGGTGGGTGTATGTCCATCACATCATTCCCCTAATGACATGACCTCATTGTCAATGAACTTAAGTGTCGCCATGATGAGGAAAGCTTGATCAATCAATTGCCCAATGAGATAGTTTACCAGAGTTAAACTACGGACCTATGTTTTATACTACACCTGTATTAGTATTTCCAAGTAATAAAGTTATAGCACAGTATAAAACGTATTATGAAAAAAATTGATATGTGACAAATATCTTTATTAATTTGTCTCTAGGGAACATATCCAACAGTTTTACCCCGCCGAGCGAACTTTCCTCACTTTTCCCCTCCCCGGCGTTGCCCACCCACTGAAATTCCCGAACGATGGTATGTCATAGGTCAAGTGATTTGATTGTTAGGGTTGTTGTTACTAACGTGTCGGACACCCCTCTGCCACATGTCAGTAACGCAAACTCCCGTGTGTTCGTCCGCATGAGTGAGTACTCATGTCACTAGTCATTTCACACACGGTGGTGATGCGTCCCAAACGTATCTATAATTTATGCTTGTTCCGTATCATTTTACACATATTTGGACTAACCTACTAACTCAGTGCACCCAGTGCCAGTTTCTATCTGCTGATGTCTGTAAGTTGCAGGTATTTTACCCCAATTTTCAGAGCCACAAAAACTCCAGAAAAAGCATATAAATATCAGAACGAAGGAAGCTTCCGGAATCACCAAAGGTAATCCGGAGGGGGGACACCCCCTCCCAGGAGGCCAGGTGGCACGGCCCCACCCCTTTCCGCGGCACCAGGGCACCTGGGATGTGGGGACGCCCCCTGGTGCCCCCCTTTGTCCTATATTACCTCTTCGTCTGGGAAACCCTTGAGGAGAACCCCGCATCACGAATTCCCTCTATGTTCCGCCACCGCTGCGCTTCCAAGATCTGGAGCACCAGAAGACTCCTTCCCGGCACCTTGACGGAGGGAAGAAGGACCACCGGGAGCTTCTCCACCACCATGGACGCTTCCCGGATGTGCCGTGAGTAGTCCCCCTTGGACCATGAGTCCATGACCAGTAGCTACCTGATTTCTTCTCTCCAATCTTGTTCTTCAATTCTTAGTCCTTGTGAGCTTCCTGTAAGGCTCGATATGCGGTACTGTTCCACATCTAGATGTTTCCATCCAGATCCGGGGACGAAGCACATATCGGTCCCACCGCGACATATGACAATGCCATATGCCCTGGATTTCCAACATGATATCACAACATTACAGCTACAAGGATACAACATCTCATACAATTTGTATACAACTGTCTTAACACAATACATCAGCGGCAAATATATTTTTGAGTACAGACTACAATCAAATGCCTAGTGGCAAAGGTAAAACACACCATTCCCGTAACAACACGGGTCCAGGCTCTCCGCCGGGATCCGCCTAACTGGTCAACGTCGAGTCTCCACGAAGGCGTTCAGAAGGAAGGGCATCAGGATCCTCTGTAGTCCAAGATCGTTTGCATAGAGTACAAAAAAGAGAAAAAAGGGGGTGAGCTATATCAACAAGTCAGATAACTAACTTCTCACGGTAAGATGGGGGTAGTGGTTGAGGTTGCATCCACACTAGCAATATATGAGGTGGCTAACGATCTATTTAGAGTAAGATGATGTCAGAACCCTCTTTTAGGTGTGTGCTAGGATCAAGACTCAACTTGGATCATGTCAAAAATTTCAAATTAAATTGAAATGGGAGAAAGAACACCCCCAGAAGAATTTAATTCAAAAAGCCACAATAAAAGTTGCTCCAAAAATTCCTTTTGCATTTTTGAAAAGTCTCATAAATGAGTTTGATCACATATAAAGTGATTTGGATTCAAACCCATGCTCATAGATTTTTCAAATATTCAAACAGGAGCTTGGAATTAAATTTAAACCCCTATTTGAATTAAAGTTAAAATTATTTGAATTTTAAAAATGCCCAAACTTTATAAGTGGCTAGCTATATGCATTTCAAGTCCATATAAAAATTTGGAGCATTTAATAAAATGCCTAGCTATTTTTTTAGCACAGCAAAACAAATAACAGAAAAATAAAACAGAGAGAAAAGAAAAGAAAAAGGCTTACCAGGCAAAGCAGCCCAACTTACCGAGGCAGCCCAGCCCAGGGGCAGGCAGGTCTTCTTCCTCGCGCCAGCCAGGCTGCTGCCGCCGTGGCGAGCATGCCGGTGACGTCCTGGCCACCTCCTGCTTCCCCCGTCCACGTACTCGCGCCTGGAGACCTCCCAAGTCGTCGTCGTCCACTTCCCTCTCTCCCTGGTCACTCACTCGCTCTCTCTCGCAAGAAACCGCACCACCCCGAGACCACCGGAGTTCACCGCCATGAACCCGCGCAGCCAGAGACGCTGACAAGCCAGGACAAGGTGTCTAGAGAGGTCACCGTACACGACACCCACCCCCCCCCCCCCCGTGAAGAAAATGGCGAGCCCGGAGGCCCTGTAGCCGCCGGAATCATCTCCAAGTCGTCGCCAGACCCGCGAGATCACCATTCTTCTCCCCGTCTGCTCTGTTAAGTTCCCGGTGAGTTGTTATCCATTTCCCCTAACCTAGCGTAGCCTAGTTCGTCCTCTATCCCCTGCTGCCATGCGAGCCGAGCAAGGCTGCCGCCGAGGTTGACCATATGCTCGCTCTCGTGCGTCTTCGTCTTCCCTAGAATGTCCATGGTACTCCTGGAGTCCCCAGAAGTCCAACGCACCTACGCACGTGACGCCTCGTGCTCGTTTTTCAAGCGCCGCCCACCATCGTGCGTGCAAGGCCAAGGGCTGTCTTCTGGTGCTCTTGGCGCATCGATTGATGGCCGGAATCAAGATCCTGTGCAACGCCGTCGTGCGGGTGGGTCGCCGGAGACTCGCTGCCGCTGAGCTCCACGTGGCTAGGGTTAATTAACCCTTAAACCCACCCCCAATGTCCCTTACAGGTGGGCCCTGCCCCCTGTTAACCCTCTAATTAATTTAAATCAACAGATTTAATTAATAGTGACACTAACAGATGGGCCCCACACGCCAGAGCCCCCCCCCCACACACCATGATGACGCCATAGTGACACAATAAATCTTTTTTTTCAATGAAAGAATAATTCCAGAAAAGTCATAAAATGAACTAAAACTTTGCAAAATCATAACTAATTAATTTTAAATCCAAATTGGACAAATAATATATGTAAAATTATCAAAAAAATACAAGGATTCTGAATATGCACTTTGTTTTCATGTTTGCCCATTTTAAAATGGGGGAACAGAATCAAACATGCATATGAACCCTTTTAAATTCAAATATGGAGTTTGAATTTGCAACTCAAATGCAATACACTCCATTTAACTGGAATTGGCAACACATCAGCACCCCTTACACCATGCTATAACATCATACCATGTGATTGTGCATTGTCTTTATATTGATCACTTTGTTTGCATTGTTTGCTATCGAATAGAGGTGGAGTCGGAACCCAAGATCACCCCCTCCGTTGAAGATACCATGTATGACCCTCGTCAGCAAGGCAAGAACCCCCCCCCCCCATTGATCATGTCGATAAAATCCCACTTCCCTCTCAGTCTCGCTTATGCATTGTTTATGATGATTACCATGATAACGTTTCTACCGCATAGATGAACCTAGTCCTTTGCATGATGTAAGGCCCGATATGCGCTACTTTTCCAGATCTAGATGTTTCCATCCAGATCCGGGGACGAAGCACATATCGGTCCCACCGCGACATATGACATAGCCATATGCCCCGGATTTCCAACATGATATCACAACATTACAGATACAAGGATACAACATCTCATACAATCGGCATACAACTGCCTTAATACAATATAACAGCGGAAGATACATGTATGAGTACAGAATACAATCAAATTCCTAGTGGCTAAGAGAAAAACATCGATCCCCATAACCACACGGGTCCAGGCCCTCCGCCGGGAACCGCCTAACTAGTCGTCGTCGAGTCTCCACGTGAAACGTCGATCACCATACCTGTTGTCGATCAAGAACCCTGAAAAGAGTTTGGGGGTAGTATCATGAGTACAGAAGTACTCAGCATCCAACTGTAGTGGTCATCTAACCCAGCAAGGACTTCACCACTCGTCATTCTAGGACAACTAGTAGTTTAAGGTAAGGATGGGGTAAGTGGTGAGGTTGCTGCCGCACTAGAATTTATGAAGTGGCTAACGATCTAGAGAGTAAGGTAAGAATCCAAGCATTCAATGAGGAATCGACTCCAACAAGTCTTGCTATCAACTACTTACGCAAGCATAACACCTATCCTATCCTTGTCCTCCTCTTCGCATCCCGACGAAGAAGAAGCAGTCAAGGCACACACACACGTTAATCAAGTTATATTAAGATTATCTCAGTTGTTGTTGTCTATGAACAAGGAGTAGGTCTCAAGTCGTCCATAATCGTGGACACGGCTTCTCGAAAAGATTTAACCCTGCAGGGGTGTACCAACTGCCCATTACGAGGCTCCGCACGTGATAGAGGCGAAGGTGTCCCGATGTTTCGATGAGATGGTGGAGATCGATTTTGGTGGAGTAGACTTTCACGACCCGACTACGAACGTGCGAAGACGTTGCGCCTTAGCAATCGCTAAACCAACTCCGAGAGGTTATTGATCCCGCGGATGCACGATCAACCTGACCACGAAGGTCAATTCCTGCAAGCAATCGAAGAACAAGCAAGAACTAAGAATTGCAATCTGGATATTGCGAATATAAGATGAAAGATTAACAGAAGTTGGGGTTCCAATGCGGTCTTGGCCTGGTCGGACGACACAAACGAAGAACTCGAAGTTGCGGCTATGGCTAACTTAAATCTAATTAAAACCCAAGTCTAAACGACGCCCTAAGGGCTGTATATATGGGGGAACAGAGGGGATTTTCGTGACCCCTTGGAGGTGGGGTCCGAAAACAACCCTAACTCGGTTTCCCCACACATACGGACTCTAAAAACAGCCTATAATGTGGTATTTCGAAATTACATGGGCCCAGCCCAATATTAAGGTGACGCAGCACCTATAATTGCTCTTGGAAGAAAATAATGAAGTGGCATCTCGTGTATTCCGTCCAAGCCTTCATGCATGCCTTATGGTGGCTTCAACGTGCGAAAATCCCCACTGGAAGCTCCACTGTACTTTCCCCTGCGCGCACCTTCTTCTCCATTCTTGATCCCGCTCCAATGACCATCCTTCTTGTCCATGCTAGGTCCTTCATTCATAAGCAAAACAAAAGTATCTAATTTAGGCAGCGTCATATGTTCATGAACAATAGAAGGATTCGCAAGAAACGAAAGTACCTGATAATTTAGTTGACGTGCACGTGCTCTAGTAACTGGTCCAGTATGTGTAGTTGGTGAGGGTATGGGTGTAACATTAGTAGGGATGTCCTCATCAGCACGCACGTCCATCTCTCTCAGTTGCTACCCATCACAAGCAACCATTTTATGATTTATTTCCAAGAGATCCGAAACGACAGGTCCCTCTAACTAACAACGAACAAACCCAGGTGGCCCCCGGTGAGTCGACATCCAACTCAAAAGCCGGCCGCGCTCTCGAATCGGTCTCTACCGTCTGTCTCGGGTTTGGATAGCCGGTTAATCACACATGGGAAACCGGGTCCTCAGCCTAACAAGGTGGGCCAGCAAGGGAACTATGTCCTCACTGGTCCGGGTTGGTTGGAAAACTACTGGCGTACGACCAGCACACACACGGTTTCAAAAGGTCAAATCAGCTTGGGCCACCACTAGAAATGTTTGAAGCTAGGTAGGTTAGAAAAGGGGACCCCATAAAATCCCGCACGCGGTTAGGCACGCTCAGTCTTAAAACCAATACCCAGAACTCGGATCCTAGGTGACTCGAATGGAACAAAGCGTCGGGGCGGGATAGCCTAGACCTTCCATCCTTCGTCGAATATAGTCAACATTATAATAATCATATCATCAACAACAATAATAATAAATGATAATGTGATATCCCAAACCAAGGAGTAACAGGGTAACATTGTAGCATCCTAAGCATGCATACTAAGCAAGGGCTGAGCAACGAGCTATAGTAACATAGTAGTACAAGGTTTGCTGGGAAGGGACATGGCTGTATCGGTTTAAAGAGAGGCTGTAAACATGTGGTAGGATCAAACATCGAACCTAACCTATACTAGCATGCAAACCGCTGGTTGAAATATAATGGATCATAAGTAATGTATAGTCCTTGCCTGTTGATAAGTCGGGTTCTGAAGGTGTAGTTGATCGCAAGCTCGCATCATCTCCGAGAGGTACCCGCGGAAGCACAAAAGACGATAAACACTGGAAAGAAATCAACGAGCAAGCACTCTATTACAACTGGGCAACACAAGATCAAGAAGACATCACACGACACGAAACGCGATACAGATCTATCATCGAGAACGGTTACTAACAGTTTAAGTGTAGTACTCGTCACACACGACGAATACCGCACGTTTACGGTGGTTCAAGTTTCTTAGCTACAGGTGATCAACCAACGTTTATTAACATGGCAACTCAAGCAAGCATGGCATAGCACACAAACATGTCAAGATGTGAAGCATAAGATAAACTATCTATGCTAGTCAATTTAAGTGAGGCACAACCTAAACATGGCACATCACTAAGTGCCGCACGATGATTAAAACATTTGGTACTGTTCTGTCCTAAACCATATTTTTAGGTTGGTTAACAACAACAAACAATATCCCGTTTACTTATTAAACGGGGTTTTTCGTTCCGTTGGCTGCGGCTGGTCTCGTGCGGTTTTCGCGAGGGTGAACGGGCGAAACCCGGTGTCGCAAGGTCGAGTGTCAGGGTGGCAAGGGTCGGTCTCCGTCCGATAAGAGATAAGAGGGGGGAAATAATCGCCGATCAATAAATCGGGGATGCAAACACCGCAAACAAATCAGAAAATGAAACAATTCGCACCAAAAACAAATTTTTTAAATTTTGTGAAATCTCGGCTGTTACAATACAACACCACCAACAAGGGATCTCGTCCCGAGATCCAGGACGATCCGGGGGAGAGGGGGAAGGGTAAAAGAAAGACGACGATCTTCAACACCACCAACAAGGGACTCTGCTCCATGTCTACGTCGAACTTCCGTCGACAAACTTTCCGTAGAGAGACGACATCGTCGGAAAAAACGAAACCGTCAGTGTCAAGAGGAAGAACGACAGCTAAAACCTGGTCAAAGGGATAGTGCTTTTCGACACAAGTCGTGAAAACACCGAGAAAAAGGAGGGAGGGAAAAGGACGACCCAGATGATATCCAAAACCAGAGAAGCTAAAGGTACTACAGGAATTCCCACCTGAGCTCGGAATCGAGACAATACGCTGCAAGCAAGGCATTGTAACTATTCCGAAACTCCACACACTCGAGATCCTAGAGTTTGAAGGGGATAAGGCAAGAATTAAAACACATACGACAGTTCTCCTGACCAGAGCATGGGTAAGGAGTAAAAAGAATCCTACTCTCCGATAACTAACTTAGTAACTACAAAATAGTTTTAGTCTAGACTCGACTTCGGCCAAAGAAGGGATCCTACGGTCGGTAAGGCTCTGATACCAAGTTGTAAGGCCCGATATGCGGTACTTTTCCAGATCTAGATGTTTCCATCCAGATCCGGGGACGAAGCACATATCGGTCCCACCGCGATATATGACATAGCCATATGCCCCGGATTTCCAACATGATATCACAACATTACAGATACAAGGATACAACATCTCATACAATCGGCATACAACTGCCTTAATACAATATAACAGCGGAAGATAAATGTCTGAGTACAGACTACAATCAAATTCCTAGTGGAAAAGAGAAAAACATTGATCCCCATAACCACACGAGTCCAAGCCCTCCGTCGAGATCCGCCTAACTAGTCGTCGTCGAGTCTCCACGTGAAACGTCGATCACCATACCTGTTGTCGATCAAGAACCCTGAAAAGAGTTTGGGGGTAGTATCATGAGTACAGAAGTACTCAACATCCAACTGTAGTGGTCATCTGACCAAGCAAGGACTTCATCACTCGTCATTCTAGGACAACTAGTAGTTTACGGTAAGGATGGGGTAAGTGGTGAGGTTACTGCCGCACTAGCATTTATGAAGTGGCTAACGATCTAGAGAGTAAGGTAAGAAGCCAAGCATTCGATGAGGAATCGCCTCCAACAAGTCTTGCTATCAACTACTTACGCAAGCATAACACCTATCCTATCCTTGTCCTCCTCTTCGCATCCCAACGAAGAATAAGCAGTCAAGGCACACACACGTTGATCAAGTTATATTAAAATTATCTCAGTTGTTATTTTCTATGAACAAGGAGTAGGTCTCAAGTCGTCCATAACCGTGGACACGGCTTCTCGAAAAGATTTAACCCTGCAGGGGTGTACCAACTGCCCATTACGAGGCCCTGCACGCACGTCCATCTCTATCAGTTGCTACCCATCACAGGCAACCATTTTATGATTTAGTTCCAAGAGATCCGAAATGACAGGTCCCTCTAACTAACAACGAAGAAACCCGGGTGGCCCCCGGTGAGGCGACATCCAACTCAAAAGCCGGCCACGCTCTCGAATCAGTCTCTACCGTCTGTCTCGGGTTTGGATAGCCGGTTAATCACACATGGGAAACCGGGTCCTCAGCCGAACAAGGTGGGTGAGCAAGGGAACTATGTCCTCACTGGTCCGGGTTGGTTGGAAAACTACTGGCGTACGACCAGCACACACACGGTTTCAAAAGGTAAAATCAGCTTGGGCCACCACTAGAAATGTTTGAAGCTAGGTAGGTAAGAAAAGGGGACCCCATAAAATCCCACAGGCGGTTTGGCACGCTCAGTCTTGAAACCAATACCCGGAACTCGGATCCTAGGTAACTCGAATGGAACAAAGCGTCGGGGCGTGATAGCCTAGACCTTCCATCCTTCGTCGAATATAGTCAACATTATAATAATCATATCATCAACAACAATAATAAAAAATGATAATGTGATATCCCAAACCAAGGAGTAACAGGGTAACATTGTAGCATCCTAAGCATGCATACTAAGCAAGGGCTGAGCAACGAGCTATAGTAACATAGCAGTACAAGGTTTGCTGGGAAGGGACATGGCTGTATCGGTTTAAAGAGAGGCTGTAAACATGTGGTAGGATCAAACATCGAACCTAACCTATACTAGCATGCAAACCGCTGGTTGAAATAGAATGGATCATAAGTAATGTATAGTCCTTGCCTGTTGATAAGTCGGGTTCCGAAGGTGTAGTTGATCGCAAGCTCGCATCGTCTCCGAGAGGTACCCGCGGAAGCACACAAGACGATAAACACTGGAAAGCAATCAACGAGCAAGCACTCTATTACTACGGGGCAACACAAGATCAAGAAGACATCACACGACATGGCAACGCGATACAGATCTATCGTCGAGAATGGTTACTAACAGTTTAAGTGGAGTACTCGTCACACACGACGAATACCGCACGTTTACAGTGGTTCAAGTTGCTTAGCTACAGGTGATCAACCAACGGTTAATAACATGGCAACTCAAGCAAGCATGGCATAGCACACAAACATGTCAAGATGTGAAGCATAAGATAAACTATCTATGCTAGTCAATTTAAGTGAGGCACAACCTAAACATGGAACATCACTAAGTGTCGCACGATGATTAAAACATTTGGTATTGTCCTGTCCTAAACCATATTTTTAGGTTGGTTAACAACAACAAACAATATCCCGTTTACTTATTAAACGGGGTTTTTCGTTCCGTTGGCTGCGGCTGGTCTCGTGCGGTTTTCACGACGGTGATCGGGCGAAACCCGGTGTCGCAAGGTCGAGTGTCAGGGTGGCAAGGGTCGGTCTCCGTCCGATATGAGATAAGATGGGGGGAAATAATCGCCGATCGATAAATCAGGGATGCAAACACCGCAAACAAATCAGACAATCAAACAATTCACACCGAAAACAAATTTTTTAAAATTTGTGAAATCTACGCTGTTACACATGACCTATCTTTTGTCACAGTAGTACGTAAACCACAATCCTAGAAGATGTAGGAGTTGGTTGATATCATGTAGCCCCTGCAACTGTTACTGCTTATTGCATGCTTAGAGTGATACAATGTTGATACTGTTATGTGAGTCGGGATGGTAGTGGTCATGATGATGATGGTGGAAATGTGTTGGTGAATCTACCCTAATACAAGGTGAACGATGAGAGGCTGTGTAGGTGTACACAGTGGGTTTTCTCGTTGAACACCGCCTTAAGTATTACTTCTTGTGTGGTGATCCAAGAAGAAGAGTGCAACCACATATTGGGCTCACTGACCCCTCTCAACCTAGTACCTCACCCCGTTCGAACCCCAGAAGTCGCATTATTTCGCAAGTTCTTGTAGGGTTGTGGAACGGTCTACGAAGTGGATGAACGGCTACTCAGACCGGCTTGGGACCCTGCACACATCGTTTGAGGCTGTACTGCAACCTCGGCCGGACTTCCATATGGATCCCCCTCAAATAGGCGACTCTCTGGACTAGAACGGAACTGTGGGCAAAGTGTTGTGGGGAACATCCTCGCTGACACCCCTTGAATGGTGTCGAGGCCAAAGGCGGTAACTGATGGTCATGTGTGTGTAGCGGCACACCCCTGCAGGGTTAACAAAACTATTCGAATAGCCGTGTCCGCGGTTATGGACTGCTTGGAAAGCTTAGCTTGATTACTAGACAACTTGAACTGGATACTTATAAAACTTGCCAAGATAAGTGTGAGTGCTATGGCGTGCTTTCTCGTGGGAAGTCGAGGAAGGTACCATAGTGGTGTAATTGGTTGGAGACATGTAGTGGACTCATGTGCGCTCCTTACCTCAAGTCTGGTACTCGTAGTTCAGGACTAACCAAGTCAAAGCTAGCACTTCTGATTTGAACCCCACCTCCCTTTACCTTGATACATGTGCATGAGTAGTATAGTTCCTACGTAAGTCTTGCTGAGTACGACTTTGTACTCACGTTTTCTTATTCGAACGGGGTGAGGTACTAGGTTGAGAGGGGTCAGTGAGCCCAATGTGTGGTTGCACTCTTCTTCTTGGATCACCACACAAGAACTCGGACTTAAGGCGGTGTTCAACGAGACAACCCACAGTGTACTCCTACACAGCCTCTCATCGTTCACCTTGTATTAGGGTAGATTCACCAACACATTTACACCATCATCATCATGATCACTACCATCCCGACTCACATAACAGTATCAATATTGTATCACTCTAAGCATGCAATAAGCAGTAACAGTTGCAGGGGCCACATGATATCAACCAACTACTGCATCTGCTAGGATTGTGGTTTGCTTACTACTGTGACAAAAGATAGGTCATGCAAAGGAATGGGTTCATCTATGCGGTAGAAACATTATCATGGTAATCATCCTAAACAATGCATAAGCGAGACTGAGAGGGAATTGGGATTTTATCGACATGATCAACGGGGGGGTTGCTTGCCTTGCTGACGAGGGTCGTACACGGTATCTTCAACAGAGGGGGTGATCTCGGGTTCCGGCTCCACCTCTTTTCGATAGCAAACAATGCAAACAAAGTGATCAATATAAAGGCAATGCACAATCACATGGTATGATGTTATAGCACGGTGTAAGGGGTGCTGATGTGTTGCCAATTCCATTTAAATGGATTGTATTGCATTTGAGTTGCAAATTCAAACTCCATATTTGAATTTAAAAGGGTACATATGTATGTTTTCTTCTGTTCCCCCATTTTAAAATGGGCAAACATTAAAACAAAGTGCATATTCAGAATCCTTGTATTTTTTGATAATTTTAGATATATTATTTGTCCAATTTGGAGTTAAAATGAATTAGTTATGATTTTCCAAAGTTTAGTTCATTTTCTGACTTTTTTGGAATTATTATTTAATTGAAAAAAAGATTTATTGTATCATTGTGGCGTCATCATGACGTGGGGGGGCTCTGACATGTGGGGCCCATCTTTCAGTATCACTGTAATTAAATCTGTTGATTTAAATTAATTAGAGGGCTAACAAGGGTAGGGCCCACCTGTAAGTGACACTGGGGGTGGGTTTAAGGGTTAATTAACCCTGGCCACGTGGAGCTCACCGGCGGCGAGTCTCCGGCGACCCACCAGCACGACGGCGTTGCACGAGATCTTCATTCCGGCCATCAATCGATGCGCCAAGAGCACCAGAAGACAGCCCGTGGCCTTGCGCGCACGATGGTGCAGGCCATCGTCGCCGGGGAGGCCGCGTACGTCGACAGCTTCAACAACGGCGGCGGCCCGAGCCACGGTGGTGGGCGACGCTTGCAAAACGAGCACGAGGCGTCGCGTGCGTAGGTGTGTTGGACTTCTGGGGACTCCAGGAGTACCATGGACATGCTAGGGAAGACAAAGACGCACGAGAGTGAGCATATGGTCAACCTCGGCGGCAGCCTTGCTCGGCTCCCATGGCAGCAGGGGATAGAGGTCGACCTAGGCCACGCTAGGTTAGGGGGAATGGAGAGCAGCTCACCGGGAACTCAATGGAGCAGACGGGGATAAGAATGGTGGAGCAACGGCGACGAATTCGTCGGCGCCATCTCGCGGGTCCGGCGACGACTTGGAGACGATTCCGGCAGCTACAGGACCTCCGGGCTCGCCATTTTCTTCACGGTGGGGGTGTCGTGTATGGTGACCTCTCTAGACAACTTGTCCTGGCTTGTCAGCGTCTTTGGCTGCGCGGGTTCATGGCGGTGAACTCCGGTGGTCTCGGGGTGGTGAGGTTTCTTGCGAGAGAGAGCGAGTGAGTGACCAGGGAGAGAGGGAAGTGGACGACGACGACTTGGGACGTCTCCAGGCGCGAGTACGTTGACGGGGGAAGCAAGAGGTGGCCAGGACATCGCTGGCATGCTCGCCACGGCGGCAGCAGCCTTGCTGGCGCGAGGAAGAAGACCGGCCTGCCCCTGGGCTGGGCTGCCTCGGTAAGTTGGGCTGCTTTGCCTGGTAAGCCTTTTCTTTTCTTGTCTCTTTGTTTATTTTTCTGTTATTTGTTTTTCTGTGCTAAAAAAATAGCTAGGCATTTTATTAAATGCTCCAAATTTTTATATGGACTTGAAATGCATATAGCTAGCCACTTATAAAGTTTGGGCATTTTTAAAATTCAAATAATTTGAACTTTAATTCAAATAGGGGTTTAAATTTAATTCCAAGCTCCTGTTTGGATATTTGAAAAATCTATGACCATGGGTTTGAATCCAAATCACTTTACATGTGATCACACTCATTTATGAGACTTTCAAAAATGAAAATGGAATTTTTGGAGCAACTTTTATTGTGGCCTTTTGAATTAAATTATTCTGGGGGTGTTCTCTTTCCCATTTCAATTTCATTTGAAAATTTTGACATGATGCAAGTTGAGTCTTGATCCTAGCACATACCTAAAAGAGGGTTCTGACAACTCGCCCCCACTCAAAAGAATCTCGTCCCGAGATTTAGAAGTTTGGGGGAAGAAGGAGGGGTACTCGGCACTGAGACGGTCTTCTCTTTCGCACGTGGCTTCTTTCTCAGAGTGGTGTGACCATTGCACTTTCAGAAACTTAATCTTCTGACGACGAGTGACACGCTCTGCGGAATCTAGAATACGAACGGGGTACTCTCGATAAGAAAGTTCATCTTGGAGATCAAGTGTTTCATGGTCGACTTCGCGGATGGGGTCCTTGAAGCAACGCCTGAGTTGTGACACATGGAATACATCATGTACTCGAGAAAGGTGCCGGGGTAGTTCAAGTTGGTAGGCAACTTCTCCATGTTTAGCAAGAATACGGAAAGTTCCAATGTAACGTGGGACAACTTGCCTTTGATACCGAATCATTGGGTTCCCTTCAGAGGAGTAACCCGAAGGTAAGCCTTCTCATCCAGATTGTAGCTTTCTTGCCTATGATGACGATCATAGTAGCTTTTCTGACGAGACTGGGCTGCTTTCAATTGATCACGAACAATGCGAACTTGCTCTTCTGCTTCCATGATCATTTCCGGTCCAAAGAATTGTCTTTCACCGGTTTCTGACCAGTTCAGGGGTATTCGACATCTTCGTCCATAGAGGAGTTCAAAAGGAGCCATGTTCAGACTAGATTGGAAACTATTGTTATAAGCAAATTCGGCGAATGGAAGACATTTCTCCCAATTCTTTCCGAATGAGATAACACAAGCTCTGAGCATGTCTTCGAGAATTTGGTTAACCCTTTCAACTTGACCACTAGACTGAGGATGCAAAGTTGTACTAAAGGAGAGATGAGTTCCCATAGCATTCTGAAAGGTTCCCCAGAATCTAGAGGTGAAAAGGCTACCACGATCAGAATTGATTTCCAATGGAACACCATGAAGAGACACAATTATAGAGACATACAAGTCTGCTAACTGGCTAGCAGTTATGGACTCACGAACGGGAAGGAAGTGAGAAACTTTGGAAAGTCTATCAACGACAACGAAGATGGCATCATTTCCTTTCTGGGTTTTTGGAAATCCAGTGATGAAATCCATACTAACTTTATCCCATTTCCACTCTGGAATAGGCAAAGGTTGAAGAGTACCAGCAGGTCTTTTGTGTTCGGCCTTAATGCGACGACAAACATCACATTCGGCAACATACTGAGCAATTTTTCTCTTGATCCTAGTCCACAAAAATCTCTGGCGTAGGTCTCGGTACATCTTTGTGCTACTAGGATGAATCGAAAGAGGTGTGTCATGAGCCTCCTTGAGAATTAGCCTCCTCAGATTGTGTTTTCGTGGTACAACCAATCGAGTGCCAAAGAAAACGACACCTTGATCATTTATGGAGAAACATTTAGCAACTCCGCTAACAATGTTCTTCTTGATCTCTTGAATACCACTATCACATTTCTGGGTGGCTATGATTTGATCCTCAAGGGTTGGTTTCGCCACCAGGGTAGAAAGAAATCCATGAGGAACAATCTCGAGATTGAGCTTTCGAAATTCCTCATGAAGAAGTGGTTGATACTGTTGTAACATGAGGTTGTTACAATACGACTTACGACTTAGTGCATCAGCCATGACATTGGCTTTGCCTGGGGTATAAGAAATTCCTAAGTCATAATCTTTTATCAACTCTATCCAGCGTCTTTGCCTGAGATTAAGATCTGGCTGGGTGAAAATATATTTGAGGCTTTGGTGGTCGGAATAGATCTCACAACAATTACCAAGGAGGTAATGTCGCCAATTTTTCAGGGCATGAACTACGGCAGCGAGTTCAAGATCATGGGTAGGGTAGTTCTCTTCATGTGGATGCAACTGGCGTGAAGCATAAGCTACCACATGTCTATCTTGCATAAGTATGCATCCTCACACTTGTCGTGAAGTGTCACAATAGATCTTGAAATCCTTTTTGGTGGCTGGACGCGCAAGTACGGGTGCAGAAGTCAATCTTCTTTTCAGCTCTTGAAAGCTTTCCTCGCACTTGGGAGTCCATTCAAATTTCTTATCTTTCTTGAGGAGTTCAGTTAGAGGCTTTGCAACTTTGGAGAAGTTCTCGACGAAGCGGCGGCAGTACCTTGCTAAGCCAAGAAAACTCCTAACTTGCTTAACCGATTCAGGTGGAGTCCAGTCAAGGACGGCCTGAAATCTCTCAGGATTCACAGCAATGCCTTTGGCAGAAATCACGTGGCCTAAGTAGGTCACTTCTGGTAGCCAAAATTCGCACTTAGAGAACTTGGCATAAAGGCAATGCTCTTGAAGTTTCATCAATACCAGCCTAAGATGTTCGGCATGTTCTTCTTCGTTCTTCGAGTAGATGAGAATGTCATCAAGATAAACTACAACAAATTTATCCAAGTACTCCATGAAGATCGAATTCATCATGCCCGAGAAAGTGGCGGCGGCATTGGTTAAACCAAAGGACATGACGGTGTACTCGTAAAGACCATAACGAGTAGTGAAAACCGTTTTTGGAATGTCCTCGCTTCGGATTTTTATTTGATGATAACCTAATCTCAAATCCATCTTGGAGAAGACAGAGGATCCAGCAAGTTTATCATAAAGATCATTGATCCTGGGAAGTGGGTACTTGTTCTTTATCGTCGCTAGATTTAGCGGGCGATAGTCTACGCACATCATTTCTGTTCCATCTTTCTTCGTTACGAACAGAACAGGGCAACCCCATGGAGATGAGCTAGGGCGGATGAACCTTTTGCCAACAAAGCTTCAAGTTGGATTTTAAGCTCAGCTAAGTCACGTGGGGCCATTTTGTATGGGCGTCTGGAAATTGGTGCGGTTCCTTGCATAAGATCCACTATGAACTTTGCACATCTGTCTGGTGACTAGGTTTAAGGAGTTGGGTTACTGGATAGTTTTCCTAAGGATGACCATGGCTTACTAGGAGATACAAAAGATATGTCAGAGTAGCAAAGGCAGAAAATGCAATAAACTTTGGAAATTCATAACTAATTTATTCTAACACCAAATTGGGCATATGATATGTCTAAAATTATCAGAAAAATGCAAGG
Source organism: Bromus sterilis (assembly GCA_950022295.1). Taxonomy (NCBI): domain Eukaryota; kingdom Viridiplantae; phylum Streptophyta; class Magnoliopsida; order Poales; family Poaceae; genus Bromus; species Bromus sterilis. The sequence goes on along the minus strand of OX465595.1, from coordinate 255,242,882 downwards.
AATGTGAATATGGACTTTGTTTACATGTTTGACCAGATTAAATTGGGTGAACAGTGGCATTTGTCCATATGGCTTTAATTTGAATTCAAATTTGGAGTGAATTTGCAAATGACTTTGCATTCCACTTCTTTTAAATGGAATTGTCCACACATTGCAACCATGAACCTCACATTACAAACTTGATCATGTGATTGTGCATTGCAATTAATGTTGATACCTTGTTTGCAATGTTTGTCGAATAGAAGTGGAGCCGGAACCCGAGACCACCCCCTTCGTTGAAGACACTGTGTTTGAACCTCGTCAGCAAGGCAAGCAACCCCCCCCCCCATTGATCATGTCCATAAAATCCCACTTCCCTCTCAGTCTCGCTTATGCATTGTTTAGGATGATTACCATGATAACATTTCTACCGCATAGATGAACCCATTCCTTTACATGACCTATCTTTTGTCACAGTAGTAAGCAAACCACAATCCTAGCAGATGTAGGAGTTGGTTGATATCATGTGGCCCCTGCAACTGTTACTGCTTATTGCATGCTTAGAGTGATACAATGTTGATACTGTTATGTGAGTCGGGATGGTAGTGATCATGATGATGATGGTGTAAATGTGTTGGTGAATCTACCCTAATACAAGGTGAACGATGAGAGGCTGTGTAGGAGTACACAGTGGGTTGTCTCGTTGAACACCGCCTTAAGTCCGAGTTCTTGTGTGGTGATCCAAGAAGAAGAGTGCAACCACACATTGGGCTCACTGACCCCTCTCAACCTAGTACCTCACCCCGTTCGAACCCCAGAAGTCGCATTAGTTCGAAAGTTCTAGTAGGGCTGTGGCACGGTCTGTGAAGTCGATGAACGGCTACTCAGACCAAGAAGCCCAGCATTCGATGAGGAATTGATACATCCCAAACGTATCTATAATTTCTGCTTTCTCCATGCATGTTTTGTGTGACTTTTCCATGTTTTACTTGAAATTTCATACACTTTTGAACTAATTGGGACTAACCTATTAACTCAGTGCACCCAGTTGCCAGTTTCTGTTTTCTGCTGTTTTTGTATTTCAGGTTTACCGGCCATTAAAAGTGCTCCAAAAAATCCGGAAAAATCAGATAAAAAATCAGCGTCACGGAAACTTCCGGAAACACGAAAGGAGCGAAGGGGGGCCACCACCAGGAGGCCAGGAGGGTCCTTGGCGCGGCCCAACCCTAGGCCGTGCCAGGAGGCCTCCTGGCTGCCTGGTGGGTCTCCTCGACACCCCCTTCGCCTATATTTACCCCTCGGGGTGGAAACCCCTAATACGGACTCCTTTTTCGCGGTCTCGCCTCTGTTCCGCCGCCGCCGTTTATAGATCGGGACTGCCTGGAGAAGCTGCTCCGGCACCCTGCCGGGAGAAGCTACCCCCTCCAGGAGACCCTCCATGGCCATGGACGCCTCCCGTATGTACCGTGAGTAGTTTCCCTTGGACCATGGGTCCGTGACCAGTAGCTATGTGATCTATCTCTCCCCCTTTTGTGCCTCCACTTTCGAGTCCTCGTGAGCTTCCTCACATGATCGAAGCATCTATGTAATTTCTGTTAATTCTATGCTGAGTTTGTTGGGATCTGATGGATTATGAGACTATGTTCAGATTGTGATGAGTAATATATTTGGTTCTTCTCTTTTATATTTTGTTCTTGAGTAAATTCTTGCATGTTCTCCGTTGCGGTATTTGCTTTGGCCAAGTATTTTATTTGCAACTCCAAGAGAGGGCGTTATGCTCGATTGTGGGTTCAGCCCCTCGTTGTCTAGCTTGAGTGACAGAAACATGAGACTAGGGGATGTGTTGTTGCCACCAGGGATAAAACAACAGTGCTTGTACCTGCGGGTGCAAGGATTGTTTACTTTACGCAAAGTTCTTTTAATGTAGTTGTCTGTTGCTTTGAGTTTACACTTTGGGTGGGATTCACAACTTAATACCAGCGAGATGTTCTTGATAGATATCTCAAGGTGGATGATTCGTAGTAGATGCAGATGGATTTCGGTCTACTTACCTTAGCGTACTACCCATTGCTTTTGAGCCCTTCCTTTCTTTGCAGCATAGTTAGCATTGCGGTGCCTTCATAATCCTGTCAATTGCCCAACTGTGATTTGTTTACCTTGCTAGCACTTTTATCGTCTTTTGGGAGAGAGACATCACTAGTGAAAATCACGGGACCCTGGTCCATCTTCACATTATTGTTTACACCCTCAATTTACTTTCAGACTTTACTTTCAGTTGCCACTATTATTATTCTTGCGTTGATCCTTTGTAAACAGCAAGGCCGGAGGAATTGACAACTCCTCTGTACTCGTTGGGAGCAAAGTTATTTGTATCTGTGTGCAGGTCCAGGTGAAGTTAGCAACCCTTAGTTGTGAACGGCGCCATTGTTCACTTTACCACCTTCTTGTATCTCTGCGAGTCCTACGGGAGACAAACCCTATCCTCTACATACGGGAAATTGTCTGCTACGCTACATCTCACCTTCCACTTGGGGTAACCAACAAGGAGTGAGAACTATCCTCACTGTATCAAGCTAATTTCTGGCGCCATTGCCGGGGACTCCAATCTACAAGATAGGGGAGTTGCACACTATCTTTTATCTTTGCTTTGTAGTCTTGTTAGTTTACCTTTCAGTTTTTACTTTTGTGTCCTTAATGAAAAATACCAAAAATACCTGCTACTACTATGGGTTCCAATGAAAACACTAAGTTGTGTGACTTCACTAGTCACAACAACAGTGACTTTATCTGCACTCCTATTGCTCCACCTGCCACTTCAGCACCTTCTTATGAGATTAAACCTGCTCTGCTTAACCTTGTCATGAAAGATCAATTCTCAGGAGCAGGAGATGATGCTGCCTTGCACCTAAACAACTTTATCGAGCTCTGCGACATGCAGAAGTACAAGGAAGTGGATGGAGACATCGTCAAGCTGAAGCTTTTTCCTTTCTCTTTGAGAGGAAGAGCCAAGGAGTGGCTAAATCTTTGCCCAAGAACAGTATCGATTCTTGGAGTAAATGCAAAGATGCTTTTATAGGGAAGTATTATGCCCCTGCTAAAATTATTCAGTTGAGGAGTAACATTATGAATTTCCGGCAATTGGATAATGAACACGTTGACCAGGCTTGGGAACGTATGAAGACGCTTGTCAAGAACTGCCCCGCACATGGACTGACTACCTGGATGGTTATCCAAACTTTTTATGCAGGCTTGAACTTCACCTCGCGGAACCTGTTAGATTCGGCCGCGGGAGGAACTTTTATGTCAACCAAGCTTGGTGCTGCCACAAAGCTACTTGATGAGATGATACTGAACTACTTGCAATGGCACACCGAGAGATCTCCAACCGGTAAGAAGGTAAACTCTGTCAGGGAGATCTCCTCTTTAAATGAAAAGGTTGACCTTATCATGTCTCTACTTACCAAGCAACCTTCTATTGATCCTCAAGATGTTCCTTTAAATTCTTTGGTTTCTCAGGAGCAAGTAGATGTTAATTTTGTCTCTAGAAACAACTTCAACAATAATGCTTATAGGAGTAACTTTGGTAGCAACAATCCTAGGCCGTTCCCATCCAATAATTATGGGAACAACACTTATCCTACCACCAGAAACTCCACTTCAGAACTAGAGACCTTCCTCAAAGACTTTATCACTATCCAGAAAGCCTTCAACAAGAGTGTGGAGGAGAAATTAGATAAATTATATAATCTTTGTTTGAAGGTAGAAAACTTAGCCCTTGATGTTGAGATGTTAAAAATTAGAACCTCTCCCCTTGAGGAGAATAAGGTCACTCCTATTAATGCTATCTAGTTACAAATAAATGAAAATATTAGGATGATGGCTAAACTTAAAGAGAGATGGGCTAGAGAAAAGAAGGAAGAAGAGAGAATTAAGAGCCTTACTACCTACCACACAGTAGCTACTATCCAAGTAGTTGAGGATGTCCAAACTGTTAGCACCCATCACACCCCTAGTCCCACTGGACCTATCAATGGTGATGCTACCACCTCAACCATAGATGAAGAAACCTCTATGAACATAGAGGCTTTCAAACAAGTGAACCTAAATGATATCACTACCTCCTTGATAGATAGTAGTGACCTAGACTTTGACAACTGCACTTTACCTGAAGTTATTGGTTTCCTACACAAGATGTCTAGAGACCCCCACACTAGCACACTCAATCTTGCCTTCACAGAGCATATCACCAATGCTCTAATCAAAGATAGAGAGGAGAAGCTTAGACTAGAATCCTCCATACCTAGGAAGCTAGAAGATGGTAGGGATCCTATGATAAAAATTAAATTGAATAATTTCTCTTGTTATGCTCTTTGTGATGTTGGAGCAAGTACCTCTGTTATGCCCAAAGAATGTATGATATGCTTGAATTGAAACCTTTTGATCCTTGTTCTTTTGGTGTTCGTCTTGTTGATTCTTCCGTAAATAAACCTTTGGGGAAGATCGACGATGTTCTTATCATTGTCAATGACAATTATGTTCCCGTTGATTTTACTATTATGGACATTGAATGTGAACCTTCTTGTCCAATTATTTTGGGACGTCCTTTTCTTCGCACAGTTGGTGCTGTTATTGAAATGAAAGAGGGGAATATCAAATTCCAATTCCCTCTCAAGAAAGGGATGGAACATTTCCCTAGGAAAAAGATTAAGTTACCTTTTGAGTCCGTCACACGGGCTAGTTATTCTCTTGAAAAAACTTGATCTTCTGCTTTAAGCCTAGCTAATGGCTCTAAAGAAGCGCTTTCGGAAGGCAGCCTGCAACGAATTTAGGTTTTTCTTTTTTCTTTTGTTCTGTTCTTAGTGGTCTTGATGATTGTTACTACTGTAGAAACATCATTTTATCTTTTCTTTTCAAGCTTTGTGCCAAGTTTAGCCTCATACAGCAAGGGAAGTAAAAGTTGTGACATGCTGTCCAGAAGACAGATTCTGTCCTCGTGACTAGAAACATCAGAGAAAATTCCCAGTTCATCTTTTTTAGCTGATTTTTTTACACAGCGTGCTCTATACAATTACGAAACTTCCGTATGTTCTGAGTTTTTTTATTTGAGTTGCAAAAGTATCCATAAAAAATTCGTTTCTATCTGCTGTTCTGTTCTTCACAGATTCTGCCATGTTTTGTCTCTCTTCACTTTTGCAAACCTTAAGCTTGCTTTTTCTTTGCAAATACTTTTTGGAGATCTTGGGAAACAGTAACTCTTTCTGCAAATCTTTATTTTCAGTAGAGGAAAATTATTTTATTAGGGTACTAACCTCTCTAATCAGCCTACAATGAGTTATGTATGATGGGAGTTTTCAAGTGCGCGATGGAGGATGATGAAAGAAGATTCAGGAGTGTCAAACGCTCAAGCTTGGGGATGCCCATGTGCATCCCCAATAAATATTCAAGGAGACTCAAGCGTCTAAGCTTGGGGATGCCCCCGTGCATCCCCTTCTTCATCAACAATTATCAGTTCGTCTCTCGTTGCACTATATTTTTATCACTTCATGCGTTATGTGCTTTTCTTGGAGCGTCTCGCTCTTAGGTTTTGTTTTTAGTTTTCTTTTGTTAGCTTTTCTGTAGTAACAAGTTAGATCCCAGCTTTCTCTCTTTTGTGTTGGAGAGAAACACGCTCCACTTGAACTAGAACTCCTCATAGGATTTGCATGCTTATTCTTTTAGCTGTGAGTTGTTCTTTTTCTTTTCTTAGTTGTTGTTCTGTCTAGTTGTAGTGCTTTAGTTTTTCTAGAGCTTTTCTTTTGTCTTAGGTTGAACTTTCTATAGGTTGCATGTTTTATCTTGTTAGAGAGTTTTCCTGTTGCACTGAGTTATGTGTCCTTACTGAAAGTAGGTAGTTAAAGTTGCTATTCTTTTTGTAGTAGTAACTTGCAATAGTTTTGAGGTATTGATTAGAGTAATGTTTGAACTTATGGTGTCAAGAGCTCTTGCCTATTAGTGATAGATGTCGTATTTTGTGCAATCCGTGTGTTTTTCGAAAACCAAATACCCCTGTTGAGAACTCTAGCTACTAGATGGATCACTAACCTCTGGAGGGTTCGAATATTATAGTACACTCACGTACCATGAGTCGAGGATGCGAAAGGATAAGCAAACCCCCATACACTCCTCCTCGGGGTACCTGTCTCTTTGTGAACCTCCTGATTAGATTGAGAGTTACCGATAATAAGTGCATGAGTTCTTCGGACTAATGTGAGTATTCGAAAGTTGACACTTCCACCCACCTATACTTTTTCTAGCCTCTTCGGTACCGTGCATTGCCCTTTCTCACCTCGAGAGTTGGCGCATACTTCGCGGGTGCATCCAAACCCTTGGCATCATACGCTCTGTCATCATAAGCCTCCTTATATCTTTCCTCAAAACAGTCACCATACCTACCTACAAGGCATTTCCATAGCCTTTCCAAGATACATTGCCATGCAACTTCCACCTTCTCATGACTTGATCTTCATATCATTGCATATCCTGCTACCCTGGAAGAGGCATACATTTGCATCATGATAGTTACATTTTCTTTATGTGAGTACCTTTGTAAAGTGTGAAAGATCTCCTATATTCTTGTAAAATATAGAGTATTTCCCCTAAAGTGAGGAAAAGATCCCAAAGAGGACAAAATCAAAAGATCCCAAAGAGGATAAATGAGAGTTCAATAGAAAGAGCCATTGACGCCACCAAAAAAAAAAGAGAAAAAGAAAAAAAAAGAGAAGGGGGCATACTACTATTCCTTTTGAGAGATCCACACTAGTACTTCATCTTCTATCCCTTGTACTCCATAGAGATCATCATCATGCATATAGCTATGTGGGGACCCTTCACACTATAGAACTTGGCTTGTATATTCCAATGATGAGCATCCTCAAACGAGCTCTAGGTCTTCTTGAGCAAGCAAGTTAGATGCACCCCCACTAGTTCCCTTGGAGAGCTTATAGCTCACATGTGCATCCGTTGCATGGCAATCCCTACTCCTCACATCATATCTATCATATGGCCTTCTCTCGCCTATGATTTTCCTCATTGATGTGAGACTTTCACACCTTTTTGTCTTCCTCCTCCACCTTCTTTCTGTTTCTCCTTTTAGGTGTCAACTTTCTTGCTCACACTCATCCATTGCATGAGTGCTCAAAATATCGAAAAGGAGTGGATCATTTTGACTTGTACCTGGCTAGTGGTCTGGGGACGAGTCAAGATAAGAATCCAAAGGAGACCAAGTGTGAAACTTTAGTAGATAGTTGTTCTCAACAACCTTATTTTCTCTCTCGTATTTCCCTATCCTTGCTTGCACGCAAACACCATCTGGAGACATTCTAGTCACGGACAGCAAGAGCTCTTGCACCCTTTGTTCTTTTGTTGCTTGTGTCAATGCTAATATACACTCTTGCTTGTTAAGACTTGAATTGAATTGCATGCTTTGATTGCTTTACTTAAAAGTCCTTTTATGGTTGTGTGGCATGTCACCACAGAAATTATGCTTGTTATCATTTACCTACTCGAGGACGAGCAGGAATTAAGCTTGGGGATGTTGATACGTCCCAAACGTATCTATAATTTATGCTTGCTCCATGCATGTTTTGTGTGACTTTCCCATGTTTTGCTTGAACTTTCATACACTTTTGAACTAATTTTGACTAACCTATTAACTCAGTGCACCCAGTTGCCAGTTTCTGTTTTCTGCTGTTTTTGTATTTCAGGTTTTCCGGCCATTAAAAGTGCTCCAAAAATCCGGAAAAATCAGATAAAAATCAGCGTCACGGAAGCTTCCGAAAACACCAAAGGAGCGAAGGGGGGCCACCACCAGGAGGCCAGGAGGGTCTCTGGCACGGCCCCACCCTAGACCGCGCCAGGAGGCCTCCTGGCTGCCTAGTGGGTCTCCTCGACACCCCCCCTTCGCCTATATTTACCCCTCGGGGTGGAAACCCCTAATACGGACTCCTTTTTCATGATCTCGCCTCTGTTCCGCCGCCGCCGCCGTTTCTAGATCAGGGCTGCCTGGGGAAGCTGCTCCGGCACCCTGCCGGGAGAAGCTACCCCCTCCGGGAGACCCTCCATGGCCATGGACGCCTCCCGTATGTACCGTGAGTAGTTTCCCTTGGACCATGGGTCCGTGACCAGTAGCTATGTGATCTATCTCTCCCCCTTTTGTGCCTTCACTTTCGAGTCCTCGTGAGCTTCCTCACATGATCGAGGCATTTATGTAATTTCTGCTATTGCTATGCTGAGTTTGTTGGGATCTGATGGATTATGAGACTATGTTCAGATTGTGATGAGTAATATATTTGGTTCTTCTCTTTTATATTTTGTTCTTGAGTAAATTCTTGCATGTTCTCCGTTGCGGTAATTGCTTTGGCCAAGTATTTTATTTGCAACTCCAAGAGAGAGCGTTATGATCGATTGTGGGTTCATCCCCTCAATGTCTAGCTTGAGTGACGGAAACATGAGACTAGGGGATGTGATGTTGCCACCAGGGATAAAACAACCGTGCTTGTACCTGCGGGTGCAAGGATTGTTTACTTTACACAAAGTTCTTTTAATGCAGTTGTCTATTGCTTTCAGTTTACACTTTAGGTGGGATTCGTAACTTAATACCAGCGAGATGTTCTGGATAGATATCTCAAGGTGGATGATTCGTAGTAGATGCAGATGGATTTCGGTCTACTTACCTTGACGTACTGATGAGGACATCCCTACTAATGTTACACCCATACCCTCACCAACTACACATACTGGACCAGTTACTAGAGCACGTGCACGTCAACTAAATTATCAGGTACTTTCGTTTCTTGCGAATCCTTCTATTGTTCATGAACATATGATGCTGCCTAAATTAGATACTTTTGTTTTGCTTATGAATGAAGGACCTAGCATGGAAACGAAGGATGGTCATTGGAGCGGGATCAAGAATGGAGAAGAAGGTGCGCGCGGGGGAAAGTACAGTGGAGTTTCCAGTGGGGATTTTCGCACGTTGAAGCCACCATAAGGCATGCATGAAGGCTTGGACGGAATACACGAGATGCCACTTCATTATTTTCGTCCAAGAGCAATTATAGGTGCTGCGTCACCTTAATATTGGGCTGGGCCCATGTAATTTCGAAATACCACATTATAGGCTGTTTTAGAGTCTGTATGTGTGGGGAAACCGAGTTAGGGTTGTTTTCGGACCCCACCTCCAAGGGGTCACGAAAATCCCCTCTGTTCCCCCATATATACAGCCCTTAGGGCGTCGTTTAGACTTGGGTTTTAATTAGATATAAGTTAGCCATAGCCGCAACTTCGAGCTCTTCGTTTGTGTCATCCGACCAGGGCAAGACCTCATTGGAACCCCAACTTTCGTAATCATTCATCTTATATTCGCAATATCCAGATTGCAATTCTTAGTTCTTGCTTGTTCTTCGATTGCTTGCAGGAATTAGACCTTCGTGGTCAGGTTGATCGTGCATCCGCGGGATCAATAACCTCTCGGAGTTGGTTTAGCGATCGCTAAGGCGCAACGTCTTCGCACGTTCGTAGTCGGATCGTGAAAGTTGCCTCCACCATAATCGATCTCCACCATCTCATCGAAACATCGGGACACCTTCTCCTCTATCAAGTGGTATCAGATTTCCAGGTTGCTCGGTGAGATTTACCAGTTTTCATAGTCTAGATTGGTTCTGTTCTTCATACCTACAGTCCAAGAAAAAGCCAACAAAAAAAAATTAGGGTTAGATCATCACGTCCCAAGACAGTCCTAGCCTTTGTCCAGTTTTCTTTTCAGTACTTGCTTTGTTGAATTTACGGTTGCATCGTTGTGTCAAGTTGCTGATCTTAGCGTCTAGTTCCCTTAGAGTTTCGAGTTCTGATCACAGTTTGCCACGTCGCCGCCGCACCAGTAGTCATCCTACCACGTTCCGCCAATCCGAGTCCAGATACACCACCACGTTCCGCCAAGCAGAGTCCATATACACCACCACGTCTCACGAGTCCGAGTTGAGTTCCACCATCAGTACGGTTCCTGATATCCCCGTAGCCAGAATAGTTTTGAGTTGATTAGAGTCGGATTTCACCAATCTTTTGTCGTACGTAGAAGAGGGTGACTTCCAAAAAAAAAAGAGAGAAAATAAAAAATTCAGAGTGTGCTTCACAGTTGTTACGTGCCGCGCCGTGCTTTCGTTGGTGTTTTAGGCTCGCGTCTCTAGTACGGTCTAGCCTAGGATCAGCACAGTACCGACGTTGAGTGTTTATTCAGCTTTGCATCTCTGTTTTGATTACTGTTGATCTTTTTGCTACCATATTTGTCAAGCCTACCTACAGCTCCACATATATCCTACATCGTGCGTTTTGACACCTCCTGGCCCTCGCTCTACCATATCTCTGAGAGTTTTGACCCGTTGGTTGTACATCACCACCTGCTGCTAGGTAAGAATCGGTAAGAACGTAAGAAAAGCTTGACGGATTTGTGCTTTCCACCACCCCACATCCATCCCATTAGTAGAAGTAGGATCATATTCCTGTGTGTTTTCTATTTCTGCTAACCATGCCAGGATCACATGATGAAGTGGCGCGGGATGCATCCGATTGGGAGAACATGACAAACAAGGAGCTACAAGATAAATTTGCACAAATGATGTCTGAACAGGTGAATGACATCGAGACCAGATTTACAGAGGCAATTGATGGCGTGGAAAAGATGATCGACACCAAGCTCGACGCCAAGTTTACTGAGTTGATCGCACGCCTACCTTCAGCACAGCCACAGCCACCGCCACTACCACGTGCACGACGTATTCTGTTTCCGCGAGGACAAGCTGCTGGTATTGGTGCTCCTCCTGCTGCTGCAGTTGCTGCTACTGCTGCTGCTGCTGCTGCTTCTGACGTCGTCCAGGACGACAACTACGAGGGTGATTACGAGGAGGAAGTGGAACAGGAAGCGGCCTATGAGCAGCCAGCTGGACGTCCACGTCCCAACATTCGCCACGGTCGACACCAACCACCCCCTCAGGTACGCGATGATGAACATGTGCCTAAACTTAAATTGAATCTTAAGCCGTTTGAGGGTAGATATATTCCTGATGCTTATCTTACTTGGGAGTTAGAAACTGAACAACGTTTTACATGTTTACAATATCCTGAGAATAGACGTGTTACTGCTGCTGTTTGTGAATTCACGGGCTTTGCATCTATTTGGTGGTCTGAACATTGTAGATTGCATGCTAATAATATTCCAACTACTTGGGCTACTTTAAAAGATGCTATGCGTACTCGCTGGGTTCCTCCTTATTATCAACGTGAATTGTTACAAAAATTACAGCGTTTGAGACAAGGAAAAAATTCTGTAGAGGAATATTATCAAGAATTACAAACTGGATTGATTAGATGTGGCCTAGTAGAGGATAATGAAGCTATGCTTGCACGTTTTATGGGTGGCTTAACCAGGGAGATACAAACTATTCTAGAATACAAGGACTTTGCTACTATCACTCGTTTGTTTCATCTTCCTTGTAAAGCTGAACGTGAAGTGCAGGATCGACAGGCCGCTACGAGACCTAACTTTTCTGCAGGACGAAATACATCATGGACATCGCGTGGAGCTTCTACATCCACACGTCCTGCTGCGCCACCATCTACTTCAGCCGCTCATTCTTACAGGGAGCCACCAAAACAGCCAGCGCCACCATTCAAGGGTGCACAGAGTGGTCCAGCGGCGAGTTCTTCTTCCTCCATGGCGTCCACAGGGCAAGCACGATATCGTGATATTAAATGTCGCAGGTGCCAAGGTGGAGGTCACTTCGCAAAAGACTGTCCCTCCAAGCGTGTGATGACTATTACGGCGGATGGTGGGTATGAGTCAGCGAGTGACTATGATGAGGAGACTCTAGTTCTCATTGCTCATGAGGAACAGGGTGCCCATGATGATGCTCATGATATAGAGTATATGACTCCTGATGATGCAGATAAATATGCTAGTTTGGTTGCTCAACGTGTATTAAGTGTGCAGGTAACGAAGGCCGAGCAAAACCAGAGGCATAATTTGTTCCACACAAAGGGAGTGGTGAAAGAACGTTCGGTTCGCATCATCATTGACGGAGGGAGTTGCAACAACTTGGCTAGCATGGAGTTGGTGGAGAAGCTATCTCTCACCACAAGACCACACCCCCATCCGTACTATATTCAGTGGATTAACAATAGTGGTAAGATTAAGGTAACACGTTCTGTTCGTGTGCACTTTAGCATTGCTGCATATGCTGATTATGTTGATTGTGATGTGGTACCCATGCAAGCATGCTCTCTTTTACTTGGTAGACCATGGCAATTTGATAGGAATGTTGTACACCATGGTAGGAAAAATCAGTTTACTCTAGTTCATCAGGATAAAAATATTGCTTTACTTCCTATGTCTCCTGAACAAATTGTGAAAGATGATCTTGCTAGAGCTAGTAAAGCTAAACAGGAGAAAAATAAGAGTGAAAATGAGATAGCAGCTAAAGAATTTGAGCAACAACATAAGACTAATAGCAAATCTTCTTCTGTTGTTTCTAATGAAATTAAATTGACTAGTCCAACTTTGCTTGCTACTAAGGTTGATATTTCGGATTTGGATGTTAGTCAATATTTGTGCTATGCTTTTGTGTGCAAAGAAGCCTTGTTTTCATTTGAGGAATTGCCTCCTTCTTTGCCTCCTGTTGTCACTGACCTTTTGCAGGAGTTTATTGACGTCTTTCCACAAGACGTACCACCGGGATTACCACCTATTCGAGGGATTGAGCATCAGATTGACTTAATTCCCGGTGCTTCGCTGCCCAACCGTGCGCCATACCGTACCAATCCGGAGGAGACGAAGGAGATTCAGCGTCAAGTACAAGAGCTACTCGACAAAGGTTACATACGTGAATCCCTTAGTCCTTGTGCTGTTCCTGTTATATTAGTGCCTAAAAAGGATGGAACATGGCGTATGTGTGTTGATTGTCGAGCCATTAATAATATTACTATTCGTTATCGTCATCCTATTCCTAGGCTAGATGATATGCTTGATGAATTAAGTGGCTCTACCATGTTTTCCAAAGTTGATTTGCGTAGTGGATACCATCAAATTCGCATGAAATTAGGGGATGAATGGAAAACGGCATTTAAAACTAAGTTTGGATTATATGAGTGGTTAGTCATGCCTTTTGGGTTAACTAATGCACCTAGCACTTTTATGAGATTAATGAACGAGGTTTTACGTGCTTTCATTGGACGATTTGTGGTAGTCTATTTTGATGATATACTGATTTATAGCAAATCTTTGGAGGAACATTTGGATCATTTATGTGCTGTTTTTATTGCTCTACGTAATGCACGTTTATTTGGTAACCTTGGGAAGTGCACCTTTTGCACCGACCGAGTGTCGTTTCTTGGCTATGTTGTTACTCCGCAGGGAATTGAAGTTGATCATGCCAAGATCGAGGCAATTGAGAGTTGGCCGCAGCCCAAAACGGTCACACAAGTGAGGAGTTTTCTTGGCCTCGCTGGATTCTATAGGCGTTTTGTGAGAGATTTCAGCACCATTGCTGCACCTCTCAATGAGCTTACACGCAAGGATGTGCCTTTTACTTGGGGTACCGCACAGGAAGAAGCTTTCACGGTATTGAAAGATAAGTTAACACATGCTCCTTTGCTCCAACTTCCTGATTTTAATAAGACTTTTGAGCTTGAATGCGATGCTAGTGGGATTGGTTTGGGAGGTGTGTTATTACAAGATGCTAAACCTGTTGCATACTTTTCTGAAAAATTGAGTGGGCCTAGTCTGAACTATTCTACTTATGATAAGGAATTATATGCTCTTGTTTGGACATTAGAAACTTGGCAACATTATTTATGGCCCAAAGAATTTGTTATACATTCTGATCATGAATCTTTGAAACACATAAGAAGTCAAGCAAAACTTAATCGTAGACATGCTAAGTGGGTTGAATTTATTGAGACTTTCCCTTATGTCATTAAACACAAGAAGGGGAAAGATAATATTATTGCTGATGCTTTGTCTCGTCGTTATACTATGCTTTCACAACTTGACTTCAAGATATTCGGTTTAGAGACAATCAAAGAACAATATGTAAATGATGCGGTATTTAAAGATGTATTGCAGAATTGTAGAGAGGGTAGAACATGGAACAAGTTTGTGCTTAATGATGGATTTGTGTTCCGTTCTAACAAGCTATGCATTCCAGCTAGCTCTATTCGTCTTTTGTTGTTGCAGGAGGCGCATGGAGGAGGATTAATGGGACATTTTGGCGTGAAAAAGACGGAGGACGTACTTGCTACACATTTCTTTTGGCCAAAGATGAGATGGGATGTTGAGCGTTTTGTTGCTCGCTGCACTACATGTCAAAAAGCTAAGTCACGACTCAATCCTCATGGTTTATACATGCCTTTACCTGTACCTAGTGTTCCCTGGGAGGACATATCCATGGACTTTGTTTTAGGCTTGCCTCGAACAAAGAAGGGGAGGGATAGCATATTTGTTGTCGTGGATAGATTTTCTAAGATGGCACATTTTATACCATGTCATAAAAGCGATGATGCTGCTAATGTTGCTGATTTATTCTTTGGAGAGATTATTCGTTTACATGGTGTGCCCAATACTATTGTCTCGGATCGTGATACTAAGTTTCTTAGCCATTTTTGGAGATGCTTATGGGCTAAGTTGGGGACTAAACTACTTTTTAGTACTACATGTCATCCCCAAACTGATGGACAAACTGAAGTGGTCAATAGGACATTGTCTACTATGCTTAGGGTTGTTTTAAAAAGTAACTTGAAACTGTGGGAAGAATGTTTACCTCATATTGAATTTGCTTATAATCGTTCAGTGCATTCTACCACTAAAATGTGCCCTTTTGAGATTGTTTATGGTTTTCTACCTCGTGCAGCTATTGATTTGCTGCCTCTTCCATCTTCGGAGAAGGTTAATTTTGATGCTAAGCAACGTGCTGAATTGATATTAAAAATGCATGAGTTAACTAAAGAAAACATTGAGCGCATGAATGCTAGATACAAGCTTGCTGGTGATAGGGGTCGAAAGCATGTTGTGTTTGAACCAGGAGATCTTGTTTGGTTACATCTACGTAAAGATAGGTTTCCTGATTTGCGCAAGTCTAAGTTAATGCTACGAGCTGATGGTCCCTTTAAGGTTTTACAGAAAATTAATGATAATGCATATAAACTTGAGCTACCTGCAGATTTTGGGGTTAGTCCCACATTTAACATTGCAGATTTGAAACCTTATTTGGGAGAAGATGATGAGCTTCCGTCGAGGACGACTTCAATTCAAGAAGGGGAGGATGATGAGGACATCCCTACTAATGTTACACCCATACCCTCACCAACTACACATACTGGACCAGTTACTAGAGCACGTGCACGTCAACTAAATTATCAGGTACTTTCGTTTCTTGCGAATCCTTCTATTGTTCATGAACATATGATGTTGCCTAAATTAGATACTTTTGTTTTGCTTATGAATGAAGGACCTAGCATGGACACGAAGGATGGTCATTGGAGCGGGATCAAGAATGGAGAAGAAGGTGCGCGCGGGGGAAAGTACAGTGGAGTTTCCAGTGGGGATTTTCGCACGTTGAAGCCACCATAAGGCATGCATGAAGGCTTGGACGGAATACACGAGATGCCACTTCATTATTTTCGTCCAAGAGCAATTATAGGTGCTGCGTCACCTTAATATTGGGCTGGGCCCATGTAATTTCGAAATACCACATTATAGGTTGTTTTAGAGTCTGTATGTGTGGGGAAACCGAGTTAGGGTTGTTTTCGGACCCCACCTCCAAGGGGTCACGAAAATCCCCTCTGTTCCCCCATATATACAGCCCTTAGGGCGTCGTTTAGACTTGGGTTTTAATTAGATATAAGTTAGCCATAGCCGCAACTTCGAGCTCTTCGTTTGTGTCATCCGACCAGGCCAAGACCTCATTGGAACCCCAACTTTCGTAATCATTCATCTTATATTCGCAATATCCAGATTGCAATTCTTAGTTCTTGCTTGTTCTTCGATTGCTTGCAGGAATTAGACCTTCGTGGTCAGGTTGATCGTGCATCCGCGGGATCAATAACCTCTCGGAGTTGGTTTAGCGATCGCTAAGGCGCAACGTCTTCGCACGTTCGTAGTCGGATCGTGAAAGTTGCCTCCACCATAATCGATCTCCACCATCTCATCGAAACATCGGGACACCTTCGCCTCTATCACGTACTGCCCATTGCTTTTCAGCCCTTCCTTTCTTTGCAGCATAGTTAGCATTGCGGTGCCTTCATAATCCTATCAATTGCCCAACTGTGATTTGTTTACCTTGCTAGCACTTTTTTCGTCTTTTGGGAGAGAGACATCACTAGTGAAAATCACGGGCCCCTGGTCCATCTTCACATTATTGTTTACACCCTCAATTTACTTTCAGTCTTTACTTTCATTTGCCACTATTATTATCTCTTGCGTTGATCCTTTGTAAACAACAAGACCGGAGGAATTGGCAACTCCTCTGTACTCGTTGGGACCAAAGTTATTTGTATCTGTGTGCAGGTCCAGGTGAAGTTAGCAACCCTCGGTTGTGAACGGCGCCATTGTTCACTTTACCACCTTCTTGTATCTTTGCGAGTCCTAAGTGAGACAAACCCTATCC
This sequence comes from Bromus sterilis, assembly GCA_950022295.1. Taxonomy (NCBI): domain Eukaryota; kingdom Viridiplantae; phylum Streptophyta; class Magnoliopsida; order Poales; family Poaceae; genus Bromus; species Bromus sterilis. Next base: position 255,226,212 of record OX465595.1, on the reverse strand, counting down.
TCTACATAGGGGAAATTTGCTGCTACGCTACATCTCACCTTCCACTTGGGGTAACCAACGAGGAGTGAGAACTATCCTCACCGTATCAGGAATCGCCTCCAACAAGTCTGCCATGAGCTACTTACGCAAAAATAACACCTATTAGCCGCGCTAGCAATAATCGAAGGTTGGTCCACTGACCACCAAGGGTCATCAGCCTATAGATACCAAAACAGCAAAAGGTGACTCGTCAGTTTCGAAATTCATGAGAATGGGAAGGTCGATAAAACATTAAGTTTTACCTTAGGAGCCGGATTTTTGTCCCAAAAAGGGTCCAGCCCCACTTTTGAAAGTGCAATCATGCCCTTAATCATATTTTTATGTTGATGACAATATACATATAGGGGATTAATAATGTTTGCTAAGTATATCTCAGGTATTAGTCCTCGGTTCGTTGTGGTGGTGGATCAAGGACCATTTGATCTTATCAAATTGCTCAAGATGTGGAACCAATGAAGTTGAAGCGTAAGATTTTCGGTTATTCTTGAGTATAGGGATCCCCGCACTATTAAAAGGGGATCAGTGGGTTTGTGTTTAAGATTTTCTCAAAGATAATTAAAACAAAAACATTCCAACATATAATTAAAGCTAAGTGAAAAAATCAAATCCCTGTTTTCGGGACGTCCAACAAGCATCGGACGTCTGACATTTCAAAGTTTCGAACGTCCGACACACTTCGGACGTCCGACATCTCACATGCAGGTTTTCGGTTGGAGAGGTCAGTGGGCATGCAATTTCACCGAAAGTCCGACGTGTTTCGGACATCTGATACTTCGGACGTCCGAAACCTATCGGACGTCCGACACTTTGCTCTCCATATTGCACAAAAATGTCCAGTGAGCCTCCAATGCCTTTGCAATGTCTGTACTATTCAAGAGTGGGCTCCGCCGAAGAATGTGAAGCAGCTAAGGAGTTTTCTCGGCCTCGCCAGCTATTGCAGGAGGTTTGTGCAGAATTTCTCCAAAATAGCAAAGCCAATGACTGAATTGTTGTGCAAAGGAAAATGGTATACTTGGTCACCAGCTTGCCAGTCACCCTTCGAGGAGTTGAAAGAGAAGTTGACCACAGCTCCAATTCTCACGCCGCCAGATGAGTCACAGCCTTTTCAGGTGTTTTGTGATGCCTCATTGCAAGGTCTAGGCGGAGTTTTGATGCAAGGCAAAAATATTGTGGCTTATACCTCACGGAAGTTGAAGACGAGTGAGAGGAATTATCCAATGCACGACTTGGAGCTTGCAGCAGTTGTGCACGCTTTGATCACTTGGCGACACCTCCTCTTAGGGAGGAAGGTGGATGTGTTCACCGACCACAAGAGTCTGAAGTACTTGTTCACTCCGCCAAATCTGAACTTGAGGCAAAGAAGATGGCTTGAAACTATGACTGAGCACACAGTTGATATTCAGTACACGCCTGGGAAGGAGAATGTCATAGATGATGCGCTGAGCCGCAAGGGCGATTGCAATAATATCCAGGTGAAGAAGGTCCACCCTAATTTTTGTGAGTCCTTTCGCAGGCTCAATCTCGAGCTAGTTCCAGCAGGCTACCCTTCCAACCTTGTCTTAGAGCCCACTATCCATGAGAATATCTGTGAAGCTCAGTCTGGCAGCTCAATGATACAAAAGGTCAAATAGGGTATTGCCGCCTCAGTTCCGAAGTATGGTTGCTTTTCAGTGCATAATGACGGCACCGTGTTGTTCGAACACCGAGTTGTTGTTCCCAAGGAGGGAGATCTCAAAGAGGGCATCGTGAAGGAAGCCCATTATTCCAAGCTGTCTATTCACCCTGGCAGTACAAAGATGTATCAAGATCTCAAGCAAAGCTTTTGGTGGACTCGTATGAAGCGGGATGTTGCCCGTTACGTGTCTCAGTGTGATGTGTGCAGGAGAGTGAAGGCACATCACCAGAAGCCTGCAGGGTTGCTTCAGCCACTTAAGATTCCGGAGTGGAAATGGGATCACATAGAGATGGATTTCATCACAGGCTTCCCCTTCTCGCAAAAGAAGAACAATGCCATCTTTGTTGTCATTGACAATCTTTCCAAAGTTGCCCACTTCTTTCCAGTGAAGGACTCCATTTCAGCAGCTCAGTTGGCGGATTTGTACACCGCAAGAGTTGTATCTTTGCATGGCATTCCCAAGAATATTAGTTCCGATAGAGGAAACCTTTTCACATCTAAGTTCTGGCAGGCCTTTCAAAAGGCAATTGGTACTACAGTGTTGTTCAGTACCGCATATCACCCTCAGACAAGTGGGCAAGTCGAGCGCGTGAATCAAATCCTAGAGGACATGCTTCGAGCATGTGTCATATCCTTTGGAATGAAGTGGGAAGAGTGCTTGTCGTATGCTGAGTTCTCTTACAACAACAGCTATCAGGCGAGTCTGCAGGAAGCACCGTTTGAAGTCTTGTATGGCCGGAAGTGAAGGACACCTTTGAACTGGTCCGAGACAGGTGAGAGGCGGTTGTTCGGTCCAGATGTGATCCAGGAGGCAGAAGACAGAGTGAAGATTGTCCGAGAGCACCTAAAGGCAGCACAGTCTAGGCAGAAGGCCTATTATGACAAAATACACCGTGGTGTAGCGTTTCAGGTTGGTGATTGGGCGTACCTGAGAGTGTCTCCATTGAGGGGAACTCACCTCTTTGGCATCAAAGGAAAGCTCGCTCCAAGATTTGTCGGACCTTTTCGCATCCTTGAGACTAGAGGACCTCTTGCCTTTCGGCTCGAGCTTCCAGAGAGTCTGTCCATGGTGCATGACGTGTTCCATGTGTCCTAGCTAAAGAAGTGCTTCAGGCAGCCAGAGCATGCCGTTGATTTGGGCGAGATACAGCTGAGTGCGGACCTTTCCTACTCAGAGCGTCCAGTCCGTGTTCTTGAGACGTCCGAGCGCAAGACTCGCAACAAGACCGTCAAGTTCATGAAGGTTCAGTGGGCACATCATTCTGAGAAGGAAGCAACGTGGGAGCGTGAAGATCATCTCCGTTCCGATTATCCAGAGTTATTTCAGGCTTAGATCTCGGGACGAGATCCTGTGTTGGTGGGGGAGTGCTGTAATAGCCCATTTTCCATAATTGTAAATCATCATGGAATTTCACATTCTCTGATGACCTTGTAACTTGGCGTGATGCTAGTTGATGTAATTCCCTGTGATGATTCCAAAGGGCATTGGGTTTTGAACTCATTTCAATTGCTTTTGAATTCAAACAAAGTGGTTAAAGAAGGATGTTGGGTGAATTGTTCCATTTGCATTTGATCTCCCCCCAAACCTCAAACTTGGCATAGCCATTTCTTTTTCTTGGGCAAGGGTTTTACAATCCTCAACTTATTTTTGCCATCACCAAGAATGTGGGGGTGTAGTTCAAAGTGTTTTTGAATTCCAAAAGTGGCCCACATTTTTATTGTTGTAAAAATGCCCAGACCAATTTTAGAAATTGCCCAATATTGCAAGGGTCAATTTACATATTTTTATGTATTTTTAAGCCTTGTGAATATTTCTGGAAAACTCTAAGTCCTTCTATGTTTTTGTTTAAATGGAAAAGGTCATTAGGGGCTGGGTTTTCTCTCTTCTTCCTTTTCTGGCACAGGCGCAGCCCACCTGGGCCTCTTTTCCCCGCAGCCCAACTGGACCCAGCCAGCGAAGCGGTACGCTGAAGTAGTCTTGGCCGTGGGATCACGATCGAAGGGGCCACGGTGGCCGCCATTACACCGTGGCTGAGGTCCCCTCCGACCTCCTCTCTCACAGCCAGCGCGGCGTCGACGTCGATGACGGCCAGTGTGGCCAGGGGCGCCTTCCCCCTTATAAGTTGGACCCGAGCAGGCTCTGGGAACCCTAGGTTCCCCCTTCCTCCCTCCAATTTTCGCCGCCGCCGCCTGGTTCGTCCTCGAGGTCGTCCCCTGTTCCGCCATGGCTGCCGGCCGATTTCTTCTTCTTCCTCGCCGTCCTCTCCAATCCTTGACCGTGCGCTTGCTTGCAACTTCCCCTGCGTGTTCTTGGTCCATTCCTAGCCGCAGGAACCAGAAGGAGGAACGGATTAGGCGCGGAGCCGAGGACGTCGCCGGGGAACCCGCACCGCCTCGTCATCCTCAAGCTCGCCTTCTTCCTCTACGGCAAGGCTGGGGCACTCGACGTGACCCACAAGGTGAGCTCGAGCCTTCCCCTTTTCCCGTAGTACTGCGTAGCTCCGTGCCCGCGTTAGCCGTAGGTCCCTGCCGCGCAACTTGTCATCGTCGGGCCACCGTGGCCGCCCTGTCCATGGCGTGCCCAGGGTGAGCTCGTACTTGCCCCAGGCGTGCTCTGACCACGCGTATGGCCTCAAAGGATGACCCTTGCACATGCCTTGGTCACTGAACTCGCCGTGTCTGAAGTTTGCGGTTACAGTGGCGCCGCCCTGTTTTCCGTCGAGCGTAGCGTCGCCGTAGTGGAGTTAGGCGCCAGATCCAGAGGCTGGCGAGTAGTTGTATGTCGCGGCTACGCGCAGCGTGGAGCCGCGGGGTCACCGGAGCTGCATGTGCGAGCCTAGCCTCGTCGGAAGTTCGCCGCGCCACCGTATTGCGCTTCTGTCATGGTTTAGAACCGCCGTGCGCCACCAACTTCAGTTGAGCCTAGCCTTGCCTCGGTTAGGCCACGTTCAGTGCCAAGGGCACCCACGTAATCGTGGATGTGCCCTCTCCATCTCGTGTTGTGTCATCACGCTGGAGACGCCCTGATGCCGACGTGAGGTCGCCGGAGTTCCTCTGCAGCGGGTGCCTATCGGGTGTTGTTCGGGTTCAGTTAACCTCCCAGGGTTAACTTATCTTGTCTGCGTCGCGTGTATGTTCAGTAAACGCATCGTAGCGCAGTGATCTGGGGGACGAGTGGAGAAGGGTGCGACGTGGGTTCGAGACCCAGCAAGAGCAATGCCCCCCCCCCCATTTTTTTCTTTTATTCCAGGAGGCTGACGATTGGGCCCCTCGCGTAAGTGAGGAGTTTCCCGAGTGGAATGTGGGATGAGCCCACTGTATGTTTTGGAGTGGGCCAGATTTTCGCGAGACTAGCCCAACGTGGTTGAGTCCTTTTTCTTTTCCTTTTTCCGTTTTTCTTTTTGTTTAAATTCCAAATTTGATTTGAATTCAAATTCAAATCTGATTTTGGGCTTTTGAGCATTTTACCCCAATCATAGCATCCCATAAACGAATTTGGAGTAGTTTTGCCCACTGATCACAATGGTGATGTCCATTTTTCATTTTTCCCCCTCTAAATTTGGAGTGGTGGCAATTTTGCAAAGAAGCCCCTCATTTCTTTTGAACTTGCAAAATGCTTACAAATTCAAAGTGTGGCATACCATATATGGTTTTGTGGTAGCAAAATCCAGGGGATTGAATGGTGATGTCCATTTGGTGTTTTGTACAACTCAAGTGGACATGGTGTAATCACTTGACCATTTCAATTTTTCCTTGCCCCTTTTCTTTGCATTTCTTTCAACTTCAGTGCATGTTGATCTTGTTCTTTTGTTCAATCATGTCCTCTTCCATGTCATCTTGAATTCATGCATCCTTGAACCAGCCCCTAGCATATTTTCATATGCAAGTGGCTGGAAATATTTCACATGTTGCACCTTCCTTGGTGTCAGTTTCACCGACACTTTTCTCCGTCTCCGGAATCGATAATTATTTCACGATGTTAATATCATTAACTATTGCTTGTTGCTCATGACATGCCATGATGCCATGTTATTTACACCAAAAATTAAGGCTATGACCAAAGCCATAAGAAAATAAGTAATTGCATATGAAGTTGTTGACATGTCGTCAACACCTCCATTTAAATTTGACTAGATAGGGTCACACCATGTTTATTAAACTTGATCATCTCATCCATGCTTGAGCATTGTTGGTCCCGATGTTTACTTGTGTGCTTTCCATGCCGGTACCTTACCTTAGCACCTGAGACTGCCGAGGAGACTTACGTGGAGATTTCCGACACCGAGCCCGAGGACCCTGCTACGTCTGCTCCGTCGACCGATTACCCAGGCAAGGGGAAGATTTATACCATTACTTTATAACTTCTACCTACCTGCCTAGCTGTAGTCTAGACCGTTGTTTTGATCCTACCCACCTTGCTTATGCCACAATCAAAACTAAAACAGGCACGATCCCCACATCCCAGCAAAACATTGTATTGCTAAGTTACCGCTGCTCAGCCATTGCTTAGTATGGTTAGGAAAAAACTTGCTTCTTACCCTGTACTTTGGTTGGGATATCATGTTAAAAAGAAGTTGGTTGATATTTATTATTATGATGTTAATTTATATTTGACGAAGGATGGGAGACCGGGCTGTTCCCGCCAAGTGTTTTGTTCATTTTGATTCACCAAGGTCCCGAGTTATTGGTATTGTGTTTCTTGACGAGCGTGCCTAATTGTGTGTGGGGTTCTATGGGGCCCCCTTGTCTTACCTACCTAGCTTCTTACAATTCTAGTGGTGGCCCGAGCTAATTTACATTTGCAACGTGTGTGTGTGCTGGTGGTACCCCAGTTGTTTTCAAACCACCCTGGGCCAGAAGAACATGTTCCTTGGCTGGCCCACCTTGTCCGGCTGAGGACCCGGTCTCATGTGAGATTAATCGGCTATCCAAACCTGCGACAGACGGTAGAGACCGATTCGAGAGCGCGGCCGGCTTTTGAGTTGGGTGTCGACTCACCGGGGGCCACCCGGAATTGTGCGTTGTTAATTAGAGGGACTCTGACGTTCTGGAGTTTCAGGCGTCTACTGATACGGTGTGGATAGTTCTCACTCCTCGTTGGTTACCCCAAGTGGAAGGTGAGATGTAGCGTAGCAGCAAATTTCCCTCGGTGAAGATACCAAGGTTATCGAACTAGTAGGACTCTAGGACATACAAGAAGGTGTCACGGCGCTTGACGTGGACCTGCACACAGATACAGATAACTTTGCTCCCAACGAGTACAGAGGAGTTGTCAATTCCTCCGGCCTTGCTGTTTACAAAGGATTAACGCAAGAGATAATGATAGTGATAGCAACTAAAAAGTAAACTAAGGATGTAAACAGTGATATGAAGATGGACCGGGGTCCCGTGATTTTCACTAGTGATGTCTCTCTCCCAAAAGATGATAAAAGTGCTAGCGAGGTAAACAAATCACAGTTGGGCAATTTACAGGATTATGAAGGCACCGCAATGCTAACTATGCTGCAAAGAAAGGAAGGGCTCAAAAGCAATGGGCAGTATGCCAAGTTAAGTAGACCGAAATCCATCTGCATCTACTACGAATCATCCACCTTGAGATATTTATCCAGAACATCTCGCTGGTATTAAATTGCGAATCCCACCCAAAGTGTAAATCCAAATCAACAGACAATTGCGTTAAAAGAACTTTGTGTAAAGTAAACAATCCTTGCATCCGCGGATACAAGCACCGTTGTTTTATCCCTGGTGGCAACAGCACATCCCCTAGTCTCATGTTTCTGTCACTCAAGCTAGACATCAAGGGGCTGAACCCACAATCAAGCATAACACTCCCTCTTGGAGTTGCGACAAATCACTTGGCCAAAGTAAAATACGGCAACGGAGAACATGCAAGAATTTACTCAAGAACAAAATATAAAAGAGAAGAACCAAATATATTACTCATCACAATCTGAACATAGTCTCATAATCTATCAGATCCCAACAAACTCAGTATAGCAACGGCAGAAAATTACAAAGGTGCCTCGATCAGGTGAGGCAGCTCACGAGGTCTCGAAAGTGGAGGCACAAAGAGGGGAGAGATAGATCACATAGCTACTGGTCACGGACCCATGGTCCAAGGGAAACTACTCACGGTACATACGGGAGGTGTCCATGGCTATGGATGGTCTCCCGGAGAGGGTAGCTTCTCCCAACAGGGTGCCGGAGCAGCTCCTCCAGGCAGCCCCGACCTAGAAACGGTGGTGGCGGTGGTACAGAGGCGAGATCGTGAAAGACGGTTCTCCTTCTGGGGTTTCCGTCACGGGGGGTAAATATAGGCGAAGGGGATCACCGAGAGGGGCCACAGGGCAGCCAGGAGGCTCCCTGGCGCGGCCTAGGGTAGGGCCGCGCCAGGGGCCCTTCAGGAGTCCCTGTGGTGGCCCCCCTTCCCTCCTTTGGTGTTTCCGGAAGCTTCCGTGTCGCTGATTTTTTATCTGATTTTTCCGGATTTTTTGGAGCACTTTTAATGGCCGGAAAACCAAAAATACAAAAACAACAGAAAACAGCAAATGGCAGCTGGGTGCACTGGGTTAATAGATTAGTCCAAATATGATCAAAAGTGTATGAAAGTTCAAGCAAAACAGGGCAAAGTCACACAAACACATGCATGGAGCAAGAAGAAATTATAGATACGTTTGGGACGTATCGTCTACCCAGCCAAGTGGAAACCGGGCGTACATGTGAAGCCTATGATGGGAAGTTGGTACACCCCTGCAGGGTTAAATCTCTTCGAAAAGCCGTGTCCGCGGTTATGGACGACTTGAGACCTACTCCTTGTTCATAGAATAACATCAATTTGGATTATAATTAAAACTTTCCTACCGTGTGTGTGCCTTGGCTGCTTTTCTTCGTCCAGGGGGACCGAGAGGAGATCAAGGTTGTGTTATGTTTGTCGTAAGTAGGTGAATAGAAGACTTATGACACGATGTCACGTGCATTCTTGGATCTTACCTCTATTCTAATAGAACGATGTCCACCATACATGCTAGTGCGGCTGCAACCTTTTTCAAATACTTTGTCTTATCCGTAGGAAGTTAGTTATCTTGTAATGATATAATGTCACCCCTTGTTTCCTTTCTGCTTTTACAGTTTTGCCTGATCGGCTGCTGCAGTTGATTACTACCTTGACCCGAGCACTGGACGTTACTTCATGGAGGTGTCACCGGAGGACGACGATGAGGATGACTTCGCTCAGTAGATCCTACAGTTGGGTTCCGACGTTCCGTGGGTGGACTTGTTTATGTGTAGCCCTCTCTAGGGCCATTTGGATTTTGACCGTACTCGGTCGTGTTTGTCTTCCGCTTGTTGAATGATGTATTGTTGGGTCCATGGACCTCTGAGATGATGTAATAAATACCAACGGCGATGTATGCCCCGGACTCTATATTTATGTCTTAGTATAAAGTTCATTGTTCTTATATATGTTGTCGAGAATCCGACAGCGACACGAGTGCGAGTGTCGTGAGTTGGTGGCCTTATATGCGCTACTAACTTGAGAGGGACGCGAAAGAGACTAACTCGACTTAGCACCGCATCGGGGGCCTTACAGGACGACATTCCCGAAAGTTCGGGTGCCGATGTGGAGGATGTCGCAATTGATGCGGGTGCTGCTCATTCGGAAGCCGACAGATTGGCTGCCAAATGAAGAGCCTCCGCACAAGTTGCGGTGCCTCCTTCCACAGGGATTGTTAACTATGATATTGAGGATCCTAAGTTGTTCACCTCTGGTGATATGGAAAAAGCTTTGCAAAAGGCTTTAGACAATCAAAGAAAGGAAATGGAAGCCTCCTTTGCAAAGATGAAGGCTCCGGCATCGGAGTCACGAACGTCAAGTGGTGCGGCCCCAAGGTCCCCACAAGCGACCATTGTGTACCCCGATTTCAAAGCTCCCTTGCAAAGAGGTGGTCCCTACCAATGGGACTATCCTGCTCCTAAGCTTGTGGAACCTAAGTATAATTTCAATGGCAATCCACCGGCACTAACCGAGAACACTAACTTTTTGGATTGGAAAAGTCGTATGGCAGATTATCTTAGGTTGGTGTGTGAACCCATGTGGAACCTCATCGACTCCGGGAAAGGCTATTATCATGTCGATCCAAACAACCTTACCCCAAGTGAAGTGTTTGATAGACATCACAACCTTGCTGCTATTGGGCTCTTGAAAAGAGGAATGGATGACTTGACACGTGCACCATTTCTCCATATCACCAATGGCAAGGAGATGTGAGATACTCTTCTCATCGTCAAGTCCGGCACGGGGTCTCTTCAAATGAAAAGATATGAGACCGCAAAGAATGCATTGCACAACCTTCACATGAAGAAAGATGAGACGCCCCAACAACTCCATATGCGCCTCAAAGTTCTCTCCGCTCATTTCCAATCCTTCACATGTGAGAAATCCTTGGTGGATATCAAATCACCAACCGTTACCTTGTGGACAAGATGTTGAATGCTCTCATGATATATTCTCATCAAATGGTGTGGGAATTGAGACGTATGCCCAACTTATTCAAGATGACACCATATGATGTAATTTCCACCTTCTTGCAATATGAAGAGCACCTAAAGGAGTCCAAGAGACTTCTTGCCACATATGGTGGTCCATCCTCAAACCTTGCACTCAAGGCAAGGATCGAGGACTTTGATGATGCCGAGGAAGAAGATGAGTATGAAGATGATGATAACTCCGATGATACTCCCTCATATGATGATATTGCTCTCTTTGTGAAGAGGTTCACTAAAGTGGACTTCAAGGGAAGGTTCCAAAAGAAGAAGACAAGAAACTGCTACAACTGTGAGAGACCGGGACACTTTGCGGAGGATTGTCCGTATGAGAAGAGAGAGGACAAGCCTCGATTTCCTCGGAAGGAAGTTGCCAAGAAGCTCCCAAACCCTCTCAACAACAAGTTCAAGAAGAAAGCATTGTTGGCTCTAGAAGGGTCCGATCCCGAGGATGTTGGTGGTGTGGCCGGAGTTTCTCAAGACACACAAAAGACCTTGAAGCTCCTCAACAAGGAAGGTGAAGTTGTAAACTACAACTACATGAGTGACTACACCGGCAATGCACACAAGTGTCTCATGGCCAAGTTGGTTGATGATGACACTCCCTCCTCCTCTTCCAAGATCAAGGTAACTCCTATTGGTGAGTCCTTCATGTTCTCTTCCGAACCTCTTGATAAATTTCATGATGCGGAAAGTGATTATGCACATGCCACTTGTGAAGATTTGTTGTTTGCTAAAGTGAACAAAATGATGAGCTCTCTCAAAGGAAACAAGCTCAAAATGTTTCAGTTACTTATGGGTGTGGTGGGTAAGCACTCCACAACCATTAAGGATCTTGAAATCCTCCTCACCGAGGAAAAGGAGAACTATACTCTCCTTGAGCGAAAGGTTGACTTTGAGGAGGCTCGAAATGATAACTTGTGCAAAGTTGTCCACTCATCAAATGATTTAAATGACAAGCATGTTGCCTCCTTGAAAAAGGCTAATGACATTTGTAAGGAGCTTGCTAATGATACGAGCAAGCTTGTTGAGCTAAACACCTCTCTTTCTAAGGATGTTGAGGTACTCACCTTGTCTCTCAAGACAAAAGATGATGAACTCAACACCCTTAACAAGAATCCTGAGGCTCACAAACTTGCTCACATAAAAACACTTACTAAGATGTCTCCTCCCACTATTGTACATGTTCATGCCTGTGCTACTAACTCTACTCTTGATCAATCATCTCTCATTGAGGAGAACTTAGCTCTTCATTCTCAACTAAAGAAGGGCCTCTTGACTTGTGCCCAAGGCGAGAAAAACGTAAATGATGTACTAAGTCATCACAAGGAGTCCTTTTCTAAGGAGGGACTTGGGTTTGATCCAAGTACGAGTGTGACAAAGGATGTCACCCTTAGCAAGGGATCAACTCCTCAAAAAGTGATTTTTGTTCGTAAAGGGCACAAGGACAAAGGTAAGAAAAAGGTTGATGTGGTTGGTGTTGGGAATGGGAAGGCCACTAGGGGCAAGTCCATTCCCAACAAGAAGAAGGAGAATATGCCTCCATCCTATGTGCTCCGTAAGGCAAAGGATGGAGAGGTGTTTTCCAAATTCATTGGGCCCCTTAATGCTTTCCGTTTATATACTATTTGGGTTCCAAAGACCCTTGTTACTAACCTTAGAGGTCCCATTGCAAAATGGGCACCTCTAACCAAAGCCTAAACCTATGTGTAGGATGCTCTCTCCGGTGGAGTCAAATGGTAGATTGATAGTGGATGCACCAATCATATGACCGGAGAAAGCCATTTGCTCAAGGACTTCATGGATGCAATTCAACCATATATGAGCAATGTCTTTGGTGATGGTTCCAAGGGAAAGGTAATTGGGTTGGGCAAGGTGGCTATTACTAATGACATGTCTCTTGCAAATATCATGCTTGTCCAATCCCTTCAATACAATTTGCTTTCCGTTTGTCAATTAGCTTTCATTGGTTATGATACACTATTTGGTCTAACAAGTGTGGAAGTCTTTAGGAGAGATACTCTCGAAGTGGCTTTTGTTGGAGAGTTGGATGGCAACCTTTAAACGGCTGATTTCTCGAAAGAGAGTACTTACCATGCAACTTATCTAATGGCCAAGGCCGACAAGGGGTGGCTATGGCATCGCCGGCTAGCCCATGTTGGCATGAGAAATATAAAAGATTTCCTAAAGGGTGAACACATCCTCGGACTAACAAACGTTTCTTTTGAGAAAGATCGTCTGTGTAGTGCATGCATAGCCGGGAAGCAACATCAAGCAAAGCATACCCCCAAGAATATTGTGTCAACTTCAAGGCCTTTGGAGCTCCTTCACGTGGATCTCTTCGGGCCTCCATCATGGGATAGTCTTGGTGGGAAGAAATATGGTCTTTTCATTGTTGATGATTACTCAAGAACACATGGGTGTTCTTCCTCAAGTCCAAGGACGAGACGAAGCCATCAACACCACATGTCATGCATCAAACTGGCTCTTCCTTCGTAAGATCTTGTTGAAGACCCCCTATGAACTTCTAACCGGTCAACCGTCACAAGCCAAACGTCAAATACTTCCGAGTATTCGGGTGTAAGTATTTCTATCTCAATAAGAAAGACCGGTTAGCTAAGCTTCGATCCAAAACAATTGAGGGTATATTTGTTGGGTATGCCTCAAACTCTCACGCCTATAGGGTCTACAACAAATCCACCAGATGTGTTGTGGAAACTTGTGACGTGGAGTTTGATGACTTTAATGGCTCCCATGGGGAGCAAGTTGATCTAAGTGATGTAGGTAATAATTAAGATTCCTCTCAAGACATTTTGGCTATGGGCATTGGAGATCTTGTGCCCGTTGCTCAAGTTCCTAGAGATGATGAGGTGGGTGCTGGGCCAAGGGTTCCACCACCACAAGCACCTCCTCCTACCACTCAAGATCCAATTGCTCATGATGAGCCCATTATCCAAGAACAAGACCCTCCACAATCCGATGTGGTTGCTCAACCACGAGTTGATGATGCGGTTGATTCACGTGATCGTCTTGATCGCATTTGCTTTGGAGAAAATGATGCTATTGAAGATCGCTCCACCCTTGATGATGAACCAAATGTTTTTCATGAACCCGAATGTGTGGAGCCTATTGAAACTCCAACTTCTACCATGCCATTGGTGGTTATACGGGTTGATGTTGATAAAATCATCACGGGATTGGGGAAAGGTATAGTTACTCGTCGTCAACTTATGAACTTTTGCGTTCACTTATCGTTTGTGTCTACCATTGAACCACTTAGGGTTGAACAAGCCCTTGAGGATGCGGATTGGCTCATTGCAATGCAAGATGAGCTCACTAGTTTCACCTGGAATGAGGTGTGGTCTCTTGTGGAGAGGCCTTCCGGTCAAGATCATAACATCATTGGAACTAAGTGGATCTTCAAGAACAAACAAGATGAATATGGTAATATCATTCGCAACAAGGCAAGGTTAGTGGCTCAAGGGTACTCCCAAGTTGAAGGCTTGGATTTTGATGAGACCTTTGCGCCTGTTGCCCGTCTTGAATCTATACGCATGCTTCTTTCTTAAGCCGCATTCAATGGATTTCCATTATTTCAAATGGATGTAAAAAGTGCTTTTCTTAACGGTCCTCTACAAGAGGACGTATATGTAGCACAACGACCCGTATTTTATGACCCTGGTCACAAGGACCACGTGTACAAACTTCATAAGGCATTATATGGTCTTAAGAAAGCCCCTCGGGCTTGGTATGACCATCTTAGGAAGTTTTTAATCGAGGAAGGATTTGTGAGGGGTGTCATTGATGCCACTCTTTTTACCAAGAGAACCAATGGTGAGTTGCTCATATGCCAAATCTATGTAGATGACATAATATTTGGTTCCCCTAATCCATCTCTGTGCAAGTGGTTCTCAGAAACTATGACCAAGAACTTTGAGATTTCCATGATGGGGAGCTTGAAGTATTTCCTTGGATTCCAAATCGAGCAATTTGCCGAAGGAACCTTCATCTCCCAAACAAAGTACATTCAAGACATGCTCGTGAAGTTCAGTATGAAAGATGCCAAGCCATGAAAGACACCCATGCCAACCAAGGGATATCTAGATCAAGACCTTTCCGGTATTCCATTTGACGCTACTCTTTATCGTTCTATGATTGGGTCATTGCTTTACCTTTGTGCATCTAGACCGGATATTGTGCTTAGCGTAGGAATGTGTGCAAGATATCAAGCCTCTCCTATGGAGAGTCATCATTCGGCGGTTAAGCGCATTCTTAGATACCTTGTTCATACTCCTTTGTTGGGCCTTTGGTACCCCAAAGAAGCCAAGTTTGATCTCTTGGGGTACACCGATGCAGATTGGGCCGGAGACAAGGTGGATCGGAAGTCAACATCTGGTTCATGCCAATTTCTTGGGCGCTCAGTGGTAAGTTGGCACTCTAAGAAGCATTGTGTCTCCCTCTCAACCGCCGAAGCCGAGTATGTGGCAGCCGCAAGTAGTTCTACTCAAATCCTATGGATGCGGCAGACTTTGAAGGATTATGGACTCATCTATCAGAAGGTACCCATCTTATGTGTCAATGAAAGTGTATCAAGATTGCCAACAACCCTTGTCAACATCCTCGCACCAAGCATATTGACATTCGTCATCACTTCATACGGGATCATATTCAAAAGGGAGATATTGTTCTTGCACATGTGGGCACCGACAAGCAACTTGCAGACATCTTCACCAAGCCATAGGATGAAGCGAGGTTTTGCCAACTAAGGGGTGAAATTGGTATCTTGGAATGTTATAGCTTGTCGTCCTAGGGGTATCTTGCTCTCATTCATGCACATAGTGAATATCTTGCCTAGATGTAGGCATGTGTAGGGGTAGAAACTCAATCAATGAGTTCTCAACTCTCTAAAACGTCGGACAAACGAAACGCATCGGACGTCCGAAATTGGCTGGTCTATATAAACTTTCCTTCAGGCCGAGGGGATCAGTTCCCTTCCTCTCGGTCGTTTTTCCTCTGTCCTCCCCCTGCGTTGTCGCCGCCTGGAGTCGCCGCCGGCCGCCCCGGCCTCCCCGGTGCTCCTCTCTTCCGGATCTGCTCACCCGTGGTACCTCTCATCCCGATCTATCTTTACATCCAATTGGTTTCGCCATGGGTGCCCGGATTTTGCCTCATTCTCATCTCTCCTTGCTCTAGGGATTTGAGATGGTGAGGACAAAAACATCCGCTCGCAAGCATCATGATGCCTCCGGTTCCCGTGGTACGATCATGCTCCATTTGTGCCCCCATTATTTCACGTTGGATGGTTGGGTTTCGTTGCTCATGTACATCGCATGTGGCTAGGTGGTTCCGGGGACTCGAATGAACCGCCTCGTCTTCATTGCCGTATGAAGCAGCCCATGTACACTGAGCCACCGTCGGATAGTGAGCACACTCCTAGCGCAGATGACAAAGACTCTGGATTCGAATTTGAGGATGAGGAGGAAATTGTGGTATAGGAAGAGGATGTGTTCGTTGCTGAAGATCCCCCAGAGGTTGTGACTCGTCCCTCCAAGCTTGGCATTCGTCGGCCGGTTAGGGGATGCTCTTCGGCGTCCATGACTCGTGATGCTGAGGCCCCTGATGATGCTCCCCCTATACCTCCGATTCACATCACCTCCGAGACGGTTGTTTCTATTGGCCTTCTGATGGCCGATTACTCCAAGATCTCCCTCGATGTGCCCCGCAAGCTTCGCCGTGTCAATTAGTTTGTGGCACCTCCTGATTGTCTGGATGGTAGGTTTTGGACCAATGTGCAGGCAGACATTTTCACGTCAGTGGCAGTTCGTCAGGAACTTGCAAACTCTCATGCATGCATTCCCCTTGACTTCATCCGGGCCAATCCGGAAAAGTTTCCCAGTATGATGGATCTCATTGCTTCTGTGGGGCTTGGTCCAGTCTTCGGCTTTCGGCATGACTGGAACACTGCTGCGATCCTATAGTTTTAAGCCACATGCTACTTTCATACCAGTAACAGAGAGATCCCATGGATGACCGGTGAGAAGCACTGCACTGCCTCGTTTGCTCAGTTTTAGAAGGCTCTGGGCTTTCGCTCCTCTGGGATCCAGATTCTTGCGATTAACAAGAAGGAGAAAGCTAAGGGGATCTATGACTGCCTTTGCTTTGTTAAGTCTGGGATTAAGGGTGATGACTGCTTAAGGAAGCCAAATGACATATCCATCTGGAAGCAGCCCATCAGTTCTTGTACCAGTGCGTTCTCCGGACTCTGTATCCCAAGTCTGGGGATAAGACTCATTGTATCATTCATGCGATCACTTTGATGTGCCATATTCATGACACCCCCGACAAGCGTCTTGATGTGCCACACTATATTTGGCATGAGATCCGGATGGCGAGCCTTCAGCACCGGCGTCAGTTTTCTCATGCTCCTTTCATCATGGCGCTCATTCAGTCCGTTGTCTCCTCTTCCTTGGAGATCACCCAGACCCACACTGTATGGACCATTCCGGAGCACATGTACTTCACTGCTCCGGTTGTTCCCATGACTCGACCAATTCCGGACTCGTCCACTGTCTGTGGCACTCTTCACCATCAGTCTTCGGAGCAGGCTCCTATGCGCCGCATGGCATAGTTTTTGGGCAAGGCCCAAGCTGCTATGATGAGGGCCATCTCGTTCAACTATCACTCCAACCACACGGTGGTCTCCGGTCTCATCAAGTCCAAGAACTCTCTAAAGTCCCGTCTTCGTGCAGCTGGTGAGACATGTCAGTGATGATGAGCGTCTTCCCGATGTTCCTCCTGCTGATCTTGGTTTCGACTTTCCTACGGGTCCAGAGTGGGCGGACTTCTTCCCTGGAGACCCTGGAGCGAGCGACAGTGGGAATCACTAGTGTCCTTCAGTGCTAGTACCCTTTTTGGTACTTGGTGCCAAAGGGGGAGAGTCATATCAGTTTTATTTTATGGTTTCTAGGTGTCGCTTATGAGATTGTATCTTGATTATGTCGTTGTATGAACTTGGTTGTGTTTGGTTTACGTTGCTAAGACTGTTTTATGTGTTTTATGCAAAACTTGTGACCTTGGTATTATGCATGGTGTTGCTCCTGCGTCTGTCTTAAAACTTATTGGCATATGTTCCTTTACTCATATTCGGGTGCAATCCACTTTTTCATCTCCATAATCAATGATTGCTAGCCTCGATATTTTGAAAAATGATTAATAATCTTGCCTTCATATCATGTGTTGTGACTCACCGCAATGTGTAAATCTTGCTTAAAAGTCAAGAATCTTATATGCACACATTAAGGGGGAGTTCATAATAAAACTTGATCCCACTTAAGCTAAAATCTGAATAATTTTGGGAGCTATATGTATGTTGTCATCAACTACCAAAAAGGGGGAGATTGAAAGTGCAATCATGCCCTTAATCATATTTTGATGTTGATGACAATATACATATAGGGTACTAATAATGTTTGACAAGTATATTTCAGGTATTAGTCCTCGTTTCGTTGTGGTGGTGGATCAAGGACCATTTGATCTTATCAAATTGCTCAAGATATGGAACCAATGAAGTTGAAGCGTAAGCTTTTCGGTTATTCTTGAGTAAAGGGATCCCCGCACTATTAAGAGGGGATCAGTGGGTTTGTGTTTAAGATTTGATCAAAGCTAATTAAAACAAAAACATTCCAACACAGAATTAAAGCTAAGTGTAAAAATCAAATCCCTGCTTTCGGACATCCGACAAGCATCGGACGTCCGACATTTCAAAGTTTCGGACGTCCGACACACTTCAGACGTCCGCCATCTCACATGCAGGTTTTCGGTTGGAGAGGTCAGTGGGCATGTAATTTCACCGGAAGTCCGACGTGTTTTGGACGTCTGATACTTCAGAGGTCCGAAACCTATCGGACGATCGACACTTCTCTCTCCATATTGCGCATGGATGTCCAGTGAGCCTGCAAAATTGGCAGACGTTCGTCAGCCTTCGGACGTCCGACCTGTCTCGGACGCCCGACATTTGGATTTTCGGACGTCTGACTTCGGACGAACGTCTGACTTCGGACGAACGTCGGACATTTTCACAGCTTATTGCCCCAACGACCATTTTGTCCCTTGGGCTATAAATACCCCCTCACACCCACTTGTGAGGGTTGACCACTTCATTTTCAAACACACAAGAACACAAGTGCTCCATCTCACTCTCTCCCTCACCAAATCTCAGATCCCGGAGAGTTCCTTGAGAGTTCTTGACGGATCTTTCACCCCGTGATAGATCCGCCCCTTACGAATCTTTCAACCAAAGCAAATCACGTTTTGAGAAAGTCTTGAGCTTTCCCCATTGATCTTGTTACTCTTGGAGGTTGGAGACTCCTAGCCGGGTATGAGTTCTTCGGAGAGGAATCGACCATTGGGATTACCCCCGTTGAGTTTGTGAGGGTTTGGTGACCACCTTTAAGGTCAACCGGTAGTGGTTGGGAATTGCCTTCGTGGTGATATCTCAAGGGGAATAGAGTGAGCCCTCGTGGCGTTGGTGTGCCTTCGTGGTTTCACCCACTCTCTCGGTGAGTAGCTTCCCTCCAAGGAAGTGAACATCAGGATACATCGTTGTCTTCGCGTCATTCGGTTATCCCTACTCTTTTCCCTTTATTACTTGTGCTACCGTGTTATTTATCCCTCACTTACTTTCGTATATTGTGCTTGTTGTCTATTGTGTCTTGTTTAGGCCACCATTGCAATTGTTAGGCACATCCTTATCTTCCGCATTATTGCCTAAAATTGCTAAGTAGTGTTAAAATTTGTAATAATACCTATTCACCCCCCTATAGGTCTATCTCGATCCTTTCAACTTTGCTAACTTGTTCCAAAGTCTCACATAGGAGCTTCTTGGCGGCTCAGATTATCTCGCCAGCAGTATAGGCGATCTGAGTAAACCTCATATTGTCACATGACCAGGTGTATTCACACATCAGCCGGGTACGGAGACTCAGGTGCTGCACCCGCCATCCAACCCAGCATCCGATCAGATCGGTAGCATGGAGCCTGTGAGATAACAGAGTTTTAATTTGCCGCTTCACTGGGGTAAGAGTCTCCTTATCCTCCGCACTAGGCCAGAAATTCAGAATTGGAGAATACACGAGTCGTTTCTCTCGAAATCCTGGTAGAGAAGGCTGGCCTGCAGGGCTAGTGTCCGTACAATAAAAGAAAGATTTTTGCCAGACCTTCACATGGTTGTAGAGCTTCATCTTTGGTAAATACACCGGGGCCGTCGCTGGATGGTGACAACTGCACACTCAATGGGTTGTCCTCCACTGCTCTCTGTCTGTTTATTACAGTAGAAGAACTCCTGGAACAGCGAAATCGATGGCTTCCTTTGCAGATACACCTCACAGAGTGTTGTGAAATTCCCAATATTAACGATAGAATTGGGACCCAAATATTGGGGATGTAAGCCATAAAAATGAAGCAACTCGCGGAAGAATAGAGACCCGGGAGGACGAAAACCTCGGGTCATATGTTCAGCGAAAACCACAACCTCATCTTTCATGGGCTGAGGACGGCTGTCGGTCCCGGGTGCTCCCCAGCCGATATCTTCTCGCGAGGGGAGTAACCCCTCGTCCTCCAACTCCATGAGGCAAGCCTCTGTTACAACGGACTTGGCTCAACTGCACGCAAGGGTGGGTTTGGGTTTGTTTGCTGCAATTTTCTTTTCCCTCTCAACCTTCTTGGTCGCCATGACCTTCGACATATTGAAATTGACCAAAGAACTATGAGGGGAAAGGTTAAGGTCAGAAAAACATCCAAGAAGGCGAATGATTGATATGTAAAGTTGTAAACACAAGGTGCTCTGGAAAAATCTTGATTAGCGCAAACATGGGGAATGGATCTATTAAAACCAGAGATGTGAAGATGATATCCCATCCCGCTAATCAAGAAAACCATGAAGGAAGTCACCTATATGTCTTGAAATTCTCCGAAGAGGTCAAATTGAAAGATTTCAGATCTTTGGATAAAGGAAAGCATCGGATCTGAGGAAAAAACACTTGTGGATTGGGAAAACGGGAGAAACACGGTCCCGTACTTGAAAGACGGAGAACGATGCTGCGAAGAACGAGCTTGAGGGCGCAGTATAATGCCTCACCTCTGGATGCCTTCAAGCTTTTTTGGGAGCATACCGGGTGAGAGGAAGAAGATGGAGAAAGCAGAGGGTATGAGCATAGGAATTGAGTGAATGAAAGTTGGGTCCTACATTGCGGTGTGTTTATAATTCTGTCAATTGCCCAGCTGTAATTTGTTCATCCAACTTAGCTCTTTTATCGTCTTTTGGGAGAGAGACATCACTAGTGAACATCATGGGACCCCGATCCATATTTCCACGACTGTTTAGACCTCCACTTTATTGATTTTACTTTCAGTTGCTATCATCACTATGATTATCATCTTGCATTTGATCCTTTGTAAACGACAAGGCCAGAGGCATTGGCAACCCCTTTGTACTTCGTTGGGAGCAAAGTTACTTTTGACGTGTGCAGGTCCATGTCAAGGAAGCAAGTTTTGTCTTAAAAATGGTGCCATTGTTTCCTTGCCATCTACTTGTTGACCTTGGAGTCCTACTGTATTGACTCAAACCTTGTTATCTTTGCCAAGGGAAATGTGCCGCTATCTACATCTCAACCTTCCACTTGGGGTAACCAATGAAGGGCGAGAAGCTGTTATCATCTGTTGTACCATCAGGTGGGCGTCATCATCTGACATCTATTAATGCGACTTCACTCTAGTTGGTGTCCACCTCCAGTTCGATCGCGTGCATTTGCCCCCTCTTCCTGTTGCTTGCCTCTCCAAGAGGAAACCAAATCCTAGCCGCCGCCGCAACCCAACCCACGATGGCTAGCCACATTGGAGGCGCAGGCGACAACCAACAAACATGTGATTCCTGGGCGAGTAGCATTCCACCAAGCATCAGGGTCAACCAGGCCGAACTCCTTGCCCATTGGCGCGTCCTGGTGCCGCCGCACTCAAAGTTGCCGGTTGGGTGGTACTTTAGCTATGAGGGGCTCGCCGTGGAGCTTGTACCCATCGCCGGCACACCGAGCATGTTGCATGCAATCGTCGCGTTCCTGAAGCGGCTTTCAGTGGAGGAGCGAAAGGACCGACCTTACTAGACAGGGAGCCACTCCTGGCCGGAAATCCTCATCGTGAACATCGCAGCTCGCATTGCCAACAACGATGACCCCCACACGACGAGGAACTCTAACATCAACGCAAGGTATGACTACTGGGAGGGTCTTGACTTCAACAATGTCATGGCCCCTTGCGCGACACTGCTCGAAGAGGAGGACAAGGTCCTGCTACGTCGTTCTGTGCATGGTCGATGAAGAGGACGAGGATTCAGCGGCAGCAGTAGCGGTAATGTGGCAAGGCCAGGCATGCTCTTACCGGGATCGAGCTCTTCGACGAGCGGAGGCGGCGCTATGCGCACCCTAAATCATGTGCATTGGGCGGTGGGCTCGAGCTCTTCATCACGCAGCGGCGGGACCCTGCACACCCCTTAGCCCGAGCCTTGGGCATCGGGGTCGAGGTATTCGACAGCGGTGTAGCGGCACGCACACCCCGAAGCCCAAGTCGTGGGCTAGCTCACAGAGCGGGCTGCGCATCCGTGAATCAAGGGTGAGCACGTGTGTGGGCACCCCGGATTATATACCTAGAGCGGCCAGCTGCGCACCCGTCACGTTCCCATGATCAGTGATACATGACACTCAACTCAACAGGTAATACAGATCACATGTTCATACAACAGGTAAAACAGGTAATACGTGACACGCCTGGCCGTTTGAATAACCAGGGAAAAAGAAGGTGAGTACATACAAAGTACTCGCAAACCATCTCAAGGAAAAGAACAAAAAAATACGTAATAAAATAGTAGGAGAGCTTTATGGGTGGTTCATTTGGAGGAAAAAATGTCTACACAAGATTATTAACAGGTATGATGTTCACTTATCTTGAGCAAGTTTAATCCATTACTAAGTCAGGTTAGATCATCATCCCTTACATATTCATCATTAACCATAACCAAAGTTTTCCCAAAGTTCAGGTCTTAGCTTGGTGTGGTCTCACTAGTTGTCCATGACCGTGGACTCTGGCTATTCGAATAGTTTTCACTCTGTAGAGGTTGTACACTTTACCCACACGAAACAATCCCGTATCGTTGCCACCAGTGGCTGCTGGCGTAGTAAACACTTTGGTATACCGACAGGGGGATTGTAAAAAGATCATTCATTAGATCACACTTGCATTGTCATGCCCACTAGGTTTCAACGCGGAAGGAACCTCTATTCATAGTCTGAATCCCCCTTTTGTGACGAGGATACCCTTCGCATGGCGTCTATCCCTTCTTCGGTACGTCAATGACAGCAATAAGGATGAACTAACAAAGTAACCAAGTCAGTGCCCATATAGCATGTGGTTGTACTGTAAGTCTAGGTTTTAGCGGCACTTCAGCCCTAGATATTCCTTTGAGTCTTTTCCTATGTTGCCAAATTTTATCATCAATTTGACCATCACATGCCTCGGATATTTGCCACAATTACAAGTCTTGGCCCTCACATCCCATGGATGTATGCCATCATCATCAACGTGTTGCATGATCACCATCTTACTTAAGTTGTTAATTATTAACCTCTAATGGTTGGGTGAAGATCTTGATAGTACATCAAGATCATCGGGGTGCTAAGTTTTCATGACCCATTCCTAAGTTGGAGGGGGGGTGTAGTGGTTTCACCTATTACAACTACAATAGTTCCCATCCCACATGATATAACTAACATAATAATGATAGATAGCATGATACAAAGAAAGGAAAAAAGTTGAAAACATAGGACAAGGGTTGAGTTTTCGGAGATGGCTTGCCTTCCTCAGCGGTGTCCTCTGGTACGGCTCCTTTGGCAGCTTGGGAGGATTCTTCACTTGCAACGTCAAGCGCCTCGTCTACGTGATGCGGAAAAAAATAAACACACCATTACAACCACGGCAATCATACAAAAATTACAAGCAATAGTCGCTCATAGCATAGCATCACAACATTATCAACACAAGGACAACAAAAAGAGTATAGCAATTTTTATAGAGTTTATCTTAACATGGTGTTTATTAAGCACGCAACATAACAATCAAGGTAACAACAAAATTAATAACAAGATTAATAATTAAGTCAAGTTATTCAGTTTGGTAAAGTCTTAACAAGATTCTTAAGTGGCATAGGATGAGGTCAACATTTTTATTTAAGTGATAAAAAAACTTAAACAATTCTCCTTAGGATTTAATAAGTAATTTTAGTATTATTTTTGTTTATATTATTTTAATCCATGATTTATACCACAATTAGGTACTGATCAGAGACAATTTTAATAAAGTGCTATCAAATTGATATCACTAATAGAAAAATTATGCAAATTAATCAAGCAATCAAAATAATAATTAAAGACCAAAACGTTTAATTAAGAAAAACAAAATTCTAGACATGCAAACCAATAAATCACAATTTTAAAAACAGTAAACTATTTTTTTCATATTTTTTGGACTTATATTAATTTTTCTAAAAGTATTTCTGTCCTGCCGAATTATTAAAAGGAAAAAAATATTCACAGTCGGCCCACGGCTATCCTGCGCCCACGGGCATTTCTTTCTAGTGGGCCGAGCTTGTGCACTGCGCTGCCCTTTTAGTTTTTCTTTTGGGTTTTTTTAATAAACAGAAGGGAGCATCTGGGGCGTTGGATCTTCACCGATCCAATGACCCTAGGCCTTCTTCCCAGCGAGCTCGGCCAGCTCGTCCTAGGGAATGTCCATGGTGAACAGGGGGTTGGAGACGCTCACTAGAGACCTTCCGGGCGGCACGGGGCGATGGGGATGGCCGGCGGGGGTGCGGGGCAGCGTTGCAGCTCCATTTTTTGGGTCGTGGAAGTCGAACGGTGGCTCGGGCGTTGGTATGCAGGCGACTTGGTAGGGACCACGATTCGGCTTCGGAGGGACTCGCCGGGGAGCCGCCGGGTTGCTGAGGTCAATACATGAAGGTTGGGGGCTGACAGGTGGGGTCTAGGCGTCAAGGGCTGGAGGTAGAAGAACAATGGGCGAGGAATAGAGGGTAGAGAGAGATGGGCTAGGGTCCAGTAGTGTAGGTCCTCTGTGTTTTTTTAACAGATTACTGATGTTTTAATATTCTACTTCCTTTTGTGATTTAAATTTGAAAGACACTACAAACTTAAATCTCCTAAATATTTTTTTATACTCCAAACTTATTATCCTGATTTATTTAGGATTTTTACAAAAATATTTAATGAGGTTAATAGTATTATCACTATTATAGTAATAGCAATTAACCATTCCAGACTTTTTGAAAAATTTAAATGAATACCTTCTGCTATAGAGGTATTTTTAACTATGTAAATCAAGAATATATGTGCAAACAAATATTTATTTAGGAAATATTGTATTGATACTAATTTTCTATGTGGTAAAATGTTGTGAGCCTAGTGTTTCTTTTATGGGTTAATTATTTAACAAGGCAAGGAAAGTCTAACCATAGCAAAGACAATAACAAATTTAGCAAGCAAGTAAAACAAACCATAAGCAAGCATGGCATGGAAATTCTAGTACTAACACATCACAACTTAGCAAAGTTTTTGTTAACCCTAATTTTTAGCATTCTAATAACACAGACTATAAAAGTTGGGATGTGACAACGTGTGGCCCTCTGCTTTTGCCGATGGCGGATCCAGTGCCGGAGCTGACATTGGTGGCGAAGAACAGAGCGGTGTTGCCCCTCGAAGCGAGCAACCCTGAGGAGTTCCCGAGAATGCTCAAGGCAGTGTGTGATTCGATGGAAGGACCGCAGCGCCACCCCGACAACCCGGTTGACAAGCCTCGGTGTAATCAGGCGATCAAAGCTTCGGTAGCCTCGGCCACGATCGACCTCATGAGTGAGGACTCCTCCTTGGGCTTTGATTCCGACGTCTACCATGACGAGTGATAGATTAGGGTTTGAACTAGGGAAGTAGCTATGTTTGAGTATGAATGCATGTAAAAAATATCCACTTTCAATGAATTTTGTGTTGATTTCATGTTTGAATG
This sequence comes from Bromus sterilis, assembly GCA_950022295.1. NCBI lineage: Eukaryota > Viridiplantae > Streptophyta > Magnoliopsida > Poales > Poaceae > Bromus > Bromus sterilis. The sequence continues at coordinate 255,200,840 of OX465595.1, read as the reverse complement.
TCCAAATATTACAACTGTAGCTATTTCTCTCGTTTGAATGTCCAAATATTACAATTGTAGCTATGGAAGTCCAAATATTACAATTGTAACTATTTCTCTCATTTGGATGTCCAAATATTACAATTGTAGCTATTTCTCTTGTTTGAATTGGCAAAAATTGTATGGACCCAAAAAAAATTGTGTGTAATTTTCAATTCTTATGGTAACATTGTTCAAACTCGTAATACCTACAAGTTAGTGCACATAATTTGGTTCAATTCAAAAGGTCTTTGCAAAATTTACCAATTATGAGTTGGGCGCTTTAACCATTCAGACATGGATTCTTAATAGGGATCATCGTACGTCGTAAATAAGCAATTTTCATGAATAAATACATATCTATTGAAATGAAATCAAAAATATTCCGAGATGGCAAATATTCCGAGATGACTATGAAAATACCTCTCTGGATCCTCCAATTGAAAGAGAGATTGAGAGGGATCAAGAATTCTAATTCTCGCTATGTGGAATAGATCAAATTCTATTGAGTCTGACTCATAGTAATAATTTCTATTTAGCAAAGAACACCCTTGGTTATCAATAGATTGAACAGCCGGTAATACTTTGAAAGGGATGGTCTAGTTTGTACACGAAATGCATCCAGTTTTTTCCGTAACCCTCTCAAATTTTTAGTACATGATATATGTGTGAAATGATGATACCATGCCAAGTTTCAATCATTTCTGAGTTGATCTGTAGTGATTTTCAATTTTAGGATTACTTAGCTCAAAATAAATCACTAAATGCATGAAAACTAGTAACTGAAGTCAAAAAGGTATGAAATTTGGGGAGGTGGCTTTGAGTGCTTTATATTGGACACACAACAGATTATAGTTGAAATAAAAAAAATTCAATGAATTGTCTTTCTAACACATGAGTTTTCCTCCAAAAATCTTATACTTCGAAAGAGATGGTCCAGTTTTGTACACGAAGTGCATCAAGTTCTTTTCGTAACCCTCTCAAATTTTTAGCACATGATATATGTGTGAAATTTTTATACCATGCCAAGTTTCAACCATGTCAGAGTTGATTTGTAGTGGTTTTGAATTTCAGGATTATTTAGCTCAAAATAAATCACTAAATGCATGAAAACTAGTAACTGAAGTAAAAAAGGTTTAAAAATTTGGGAGGTGTCTTTGATTGCTTCATATTAGACAAACAAAAATATTAGAGCTGAAATAAATTTTAAAATAAAATATCTTTGTAACACATGAGTTTTCCTCCGAACTCTTATACTTCGAAAGAGATGGTCCAGTTTGTACACGAAGTGCATCCAGTTCTTTACGTAACCCTCTCAAAAAAATAGCATGTGATATATGAATAAAATGTTGATACCATGCCAAGATTCAACCATTTCTAAGTTGATCTGTAGTGGTTTTCAATTTCAAGGTTATTTAGCTCAAACTAAATTATTAAATGCATTAAAAGTAGTAAATGAAGTAAAAAATGTTTGAAATTAGGGAAGGTGACTTTGATTGCTTCATATTGGACACACAAAAAGATTGGAGTTGAAATAAATTTAAAACAATGAAATGTCTTTGTAACACATGAGTTTTCCTCCGAAACCCTTAAACTTCGAAAGAGATTGTCCAGTTTGTACACAAAGTGCATCCAGATTTTTCAATACAACCCACTCAAATTTTAGCACATGGTGTATGTGTGAAATTTTGAGACCATGCCAAGTTTCAACCATTTCTGAGTTGATTTGTAGTGGTTTTCAATTCGGTGTTATTTAAATCAAAATAAATCACTAAATTGTAACAACCCAGAAATACCACCCTAATTAAAAAATTGTTTGCTATATTATTTTGTTGATTTTTAGAATTGTTTGCAGTATTTGTTTCGCCAATTTATTAATTGGTGAATAATTTTCCGCCCTCCTTCTCGTACCAGCTTGCGTGAACGAGTCTTTCCACCATGGCGCACGACCTTTTGCGACACCGGGTTTCACCCGATCACCGTCGCAACTTCCGGCACAAGGTCAGCCATAGCCATCGGAACGAAAACCCCGTTTATTTAATAAACGGATTATTTTATTGGGTGCCGGAAAAGGTTCTCGGAATGGTATCGAAGTGAGGTAGAATTGACCGGCTCTACGCGTGGATAGCGTGGTTTGAGATTTCGCCTGAATCGGAGGTCGTATGGACTCCCGGCGGTCGGAAACGTAAATATCGGACGCGAGAGAGAAAACCGGGGGCATTTCTGTAAACCTGCCAGCCAATCCAACCTAATAGACCACCACTCTCTCCTGACCATTTTAGGGTTTCCCCTAATGAAAATTTGCAGCCACCCCCCTACACAAAATACTCAGATCTGCCCCCAGATCCCTCTCCTACCCCAAAACCCTAATCCTAAGAAAATATGGCCGTCAGATCGAAGGATCTACGGCTCAGAGAGCCTCCACGTCGCCCCCAAACTCGTCCCAGTCGCCCGGGCCTCGCAGGGCCGAGCCGCCGCCTTCGTCGGACCCGATCAGGGCCTGGGATCCCGCCGCCGCGCCCGAGACTCTCCTCCCGTGGAGGTTCCTCCCGTCGGCCACCACGGCTGCGACGTCGTGCTCCGGCACGCCGCCGGTGAGCGCCGCCGCCCCAAGTCGCCTCCTTTCTCCTCCTCCTCCCTCGCGCCCATCCCTGTTCTTGATAGAGGCGAAGGTGTCCCGATGTTTCGATGAGATGGTGGAGATCGATTATGGTGGAGTAGACTTTCACGACCCGACTACGAACGTGCGAAAACGTTGCGCCTTAGCGATCGCTAAACCAACTCCGAGAGGTTATTGATCCCGCGGATGCACGATCAACCTGACCACGAAGGTCTAATTCCTGCAAGCAATCGAAGAACAAGCAAGAACTAAGAATTGCAATCTGGATATTGCGAATATAAGATGAAAGATTACGAAAGTTGGGGTTCCAATGAGGTCTTGGCCTGGTCGGATGACACAAACGAAGAGCTCGAAGTTGCGGCTATGGCTAACTTAAATCTAATTAAAACCCAAGTCTAAACGACGCCCTAAGGGCTGTATATATGGGGGAACAGAGGGGATTTTCGTGACCCCTTGGAGGTGGGGTCCGAAAACAACCCTAACTCGGTTTCCCCACACATACGGACTCTAAAAACAGCCTATAAGGTGGTATTTCGAAATTACATGGGCCCAGCCCAATATTAAGGTGACGCAGCACCTATAATTGCCCTTGGACGAAAATAATGAAGTGGCATCTCGCGTATTTCGTCCAAGACTTCATGCGCGCCTTATGGTGGCTTCAAAGTGCGATAATCACCACGGGAAGCTCCGCTGTCCTTTCCCGCGCGCGCACCTTCTTCTCCATGCTTGATCCCGCTCCAATGACCATCCTTCTTGTCCATGCTAGGTCCTTCATTCATAAGCAAAACAAAAGTATCTAATTTAGGCAGTATCATATGTTCATGAACAATAGAAGGATTCGCAAGAAACGACAGTACCTGATAATTTAGTTGACGTGCACGAGCTCTAGTAACTGGTCCAATATGTGTAGTTGGTGAGGATATGGGTGTAACATTAGTAGGGATGTCCTCATCATCCTCCCCTTCTTGAATTGAAGTCGTCCTCGACGGAAGCTCATCATCTTCTCCCAAATAAGGCTTCAAATCTGCAATATTAAATGTGGGACTAACCCCAAAGGCTGCAGGTAGCTCAAGTTTATATGCATTATCATTAATTTTCTGCAAAACCTTAAAGGGACCATCAGCTCGAGGCATTAACTTAGACTGGCGCAAATCAGGAAACCTATCTTTACGTAGATGTAACCAAACAAGATCTCCGGGTTCAAACACAACATGCTTTCGACCCCTATCACCAGCAAGCTTGTATCTAGCATTCATGCGCTCAATGTTTTCTTTAGTTAACTCATGCAGTTTTAATATCAATTCAGCACGTTGCTTAGCATCAAAATTAACCTTCTCCGAAGATGGAAGAGGTAGCAAATCAATAGGTGCACGAGGTAGAAAACCATAAACAATCTCAAAAGGGCACATTTTAGTGGTAGAATGCAATGAACGATTATAAGCAAATTCAATATGAGGTAAACATTCTTCCCACAGTTTCAAGTTACTCTTTAAAACAGCCCTAAGCATAGTAGACAAAGTCCTATTGACTACTTCAGTTTGTCCATCAGTTTGGGGATGACATGTAGTACTAAAAAGTAGTTTAGTCCCCAACTTAGCCCATAAGCATCTCCAAAAATGGCTAAGAAACTTAGTATCACGATCCGAGACAATAGTATTGGGCACACCATGTAAGCGAATAATCTCACGAAAGAATAAATCAGCAACATTAGCAGCATCATCGCTTTTATGACATGGTATAAAATGTGCCATCTTAGAAAATCTATCCACGACAACAAATATGCTATCCCTCCCATTCTTTGTTCGAGGCAAGCCTAAAACAAAGTCCATGGATATGTCCTCCCACGGACACTAGGTACAGGTAAAGGCATGTATAAACCATGAGGATTGAGTCGTGACTTAGCTTTTTGACATGTAGTGCAGCGAGCAACAAAACGCTCAACATCCCGTCTCATCTTTGGCCAAAAGAAATGTGTAGCAAGTACGTCCTCCGTCTTCTTCACGCCAAAGTGTCCCATTAATCCTCCTCCATGCGCCTCCTGCAACAACAAAAGACGAATAGAGCTAGCTGGAATGCATAGCTTGTTCGAACGGAACACAAATCCATCATTAAGCACAAACTTGTTCCATGTTCTACCCTCTCTACAATTCTGCAATACATCTTTAAATTCCGCATCATTTCCGTATTGATCTTTGATTGTCTCTAAACCGAAAATCTTGAAGTCAAGTTGTGAAAGCATAGTATAACGACGAGACAAAGCATCAGCAATAATATTATCTTTCCCCTTCTTGTGTTTAATGACATAAGGGAAAGTCTCAATAAATTCAACCCACTTAGCATGTCTACGATTAAGTTTTGCTTGACTTCTTATGTGTTTCAAAGATTCATGATCAGAATGTATAACAAATTCTTTGGGCCATAAATAATGTTGCCAAGTTTCTAATGTTCGAACAAGAGCATATAATTCCTTATCATAAGTAGAATAGTTCAGACTAGGTCCACTCAATTTTTCAGAAAAGTAAGCAACAGGTTTAGCATCTTGTAATAACACACCTCCCAAACCAATCCCACTAGCATCGCATTCAAGCTCAAAAGTCTTATTAAAATCAGGAAGTTGGAGCAAAGGAGCATGTGTTAACTTATCTTTCAATAAGGTGAAGGCTTCTTCCTGTGCGGTACCCCAAGTAAAAGGCACATCCTTGCGTGTAAGCTCATTGAGAGGTGCAGCAATGGTGCTGAAATCTCTCACAAAACGCCTATAGAATCCAGCGAGGCCAAGAAAACTCTTCACTTGTGTGACCGTTTTGGGCTGCGGCCAACTCTCAATCGCCTCGATCTTGGCTTTATCAACTTCAATTCCCTGCGGAGTAACAACATAGCCAAGAAACGATACTCGGTCGGTGCAAAAGGTGCACTTCCCAAGGTTACTAAACAAACGTGCATTACGTAGAGCAATAAAAACAGCACGTAAATGATCCAAATGTTCCTCCAAAGATTTGCTATAAATCAGTATATCATCAAAATAGACTACCACAAATCGTCCAATGAAAGCACGTAAAACCTCGTTCATTAATCTCATGAAAGTGCTAGGTGCATTAGTTAACCCAAAAGGCATGACTAACCACTCATATAATCCAAACTTAGTTTTAAATGCCGTTTTCCATTCATCTCCTAATTTCATGCGAATTTGATGGTATCCACTACGCAAATCAACTTTGGAAAACATGGTAGAGCCACTTAATTCATCAAGCATATCATCTAACCTAGGAATAGGATGACGATAACGAATAGTAATATTATTAATGGCTCGACAATCAACACACATACGCCATGTTCCATCCTTTTTAGGCACTAATATAACAGGAACAGCACAAGGACTAAGGGATTCACGTATGTAACCTTTGTCGAGTAGCTCTTGTACTTGACGCTGAATCTCCTTTGTCTCCTCCGGATTGGTACGGTATGGCGCACGGTTGGGCAGTGAAGCACCGGGAATTAAGTCAATCTGATGCTCAATCCCTCGAATAGGTGGTAATCCCGGTGGTACGTCTTGTGGAAAGACGTCAATAAACTCCTGCAAAAGGTCAGTGACAACAGGAGGCAAAGAAGGAGGCAATTCCTCAAATGAAAACAAAGCTTCTTTGCACACAAAAGCATAGCACACATATTGACTAACATCCAAATCTGAAATATCAACTTTAGTAGCAAGCAAAGTTGGACTAGTCAACTTAATTTCTTTAGACACAGCAGAAGAAGATTTGCTATTAGTCTTATGTTGTTGCTCAAATTCTTTGGCTGCTATCTCATTTTCACTCTTATTTTTCTCCTGTTTAGCTTTACTAGCTCTAGCAAGATCATCTTTCACAATTTGTTCAGGAGACATAGGAAGTAAAGCAATATTTTTATCCTGATGAACCAGAGTAACTGATTTGTCCTACCATGGTGTACAACATTCCTATCAAATTGCCATGGTCTACCAAGTAAAAGAGAGCATGCTTGCATGGGTACCACATCACAATCAACATAATCAGCATATGCCGCAATGCTAAAGTGCACACGAACAGAACGCGTTACCTTAATCTTACCACTATTGTTAAACCACTGAATATAGTATGGATGGGGGTGTGGTCTTGTGGTGAGAGATAGCTTCTCCACCAACTCCATGCTAGCCAAGTTGTTGCAACTCCCTCCGTCAATGATGATGCGAACCGAACGTTCTTTCACCACTCCCTTTGTGTGGAACAAATTATGCCTCTGGTTTTGCTCAGCCTTCGTTACCTGCACACTTAACACACGTTGAGCAACCAAACTAGCATATTTATCTGCATCATCAGGAGCCATATACTCCATATCATGAGCATCATCATGGGCACCCTGTTCCTCATGAGCAATGAGAACTAAAGTCTCCTCATCATAGTCACTCGCTGACTCATACCCACCATCCGCCGTAATAATCATCACACGCTTGGAGGGACAGTCTTTTGCGAAGTGACCTCCACCTTGGCACCTGCGACATTTAATATCACGATCTCGTGTTTGCCCTGTGGAAGCCATGGATGAAGAAGAACTCACCGCTGGACCACTCTGTGCACCCTTGAATGGTGGCGCTGACTGTTTTGGTGGCTCCCTGTAAGAATGAGCGGCTGAAGTAGAGGGTGGAGCAGCAGGACGTGTGGATGTAGAAGGTCCACGCGATGTCCATGATGTATTTCGTCCTGCAGAAAAGTTAGGTCTCGTAGCGGCCTGTCGATCCTGCACTTCACGTTCAGCTTTACAAGCAAGATGAAACAAACGAGTAATAGTAGCATAGTCCTTGTATTCTAGAATAGTTTGTATCTCCCTGTTTAAGCCACCTATGAAACGTGCAAACATAGCTTCATTATCCTCTACTAGGCCACATCTAATCAATCTAGTTTGTAATTCTTGATAATATTCCTCTACAGAATTTTTTCCTTGTCTCAAACGCTGTAATTTTTGTAGCAATTCACGTTGATAATAAGGAGGAACCCAGCGAGTACGCATAGCATCTTTTAAAGCAGCCCAAGTAGCTGGAATATTATTAGCATGCAATCTACAATGTTCAGACCACCAAATAGATGCAAAACCCGTGAATTCACAAACAGCAGCAGTAACACGTCTATCCTCAGGATATTGTAAACATGTAAAGCGTTGTTCAGTTTCTAACTCCCAAGTAAGATAAGCATCAGGAATATATCTACCCTCAAACGTCTTAAGATTCAATTTAAGTTTAGGCACATGTTCATCATCGCGTACCTGAGGGGGTGGTTGGTGTCGACCGTGGCGAATGTTGGGACGTGGACGTCCAGCTGGCTGTTCATAGGCCGCTTCTTGTTCCACCTCCTCCTCGTAATCACCCTCGTAGTTGTCGTCCTGGCCGACGTCAGAGGCAGCAGCAGCAGTAACTGCAGCAGCAGCAGGAGCACCAGCAGCTTGTCCGCCCGGAAACAGAATACGTCGTGCACGTCGTGGTGGCGGTGGCTGTGCTGGAGCGGCCGCAGGCTGTATAGGTAAGCGTGCGAGCAACTCAGTAAACTTGGCGTCGAGCTTGGTGTCGATCATCTTCTCCACACCATCAATCGCCTCTGTAAATCTGTTCTCGATGTCATTCCCCTGTTCAGACATCATTTGTGCAAATTTATCATGTAATGCTTTGTTTGTCATATTCTCCCAATCAGGTGCATCCCGCGCCACTTCATCATGGGATCCTGGCATGGTTAGCAGAAATAGAAAACACACAGAAGTATGATCCTACTTCGACTAATGGGATGTGGGGTGGTGGAAAGCACAAATCCGTCAAGCTTTTCTTCAGTTCTTACCGATTCTTACCTAGCAGCAGGTGGTGATGTACAACCAACGGGTCAAAACTCTCAGAGATGTGGTAGAGCGATGGCCAGGAGGTGTCAACCGCACGAAGTAGAATATATGTGGAGCTGTAGGTAGGTTTGACAAATATGGTAGCAAAAAGCTCAACAGTAATCAAAACAGAGATGCAAAGTTGAATAAACACTCAACGTCGGTACTGTGCTGATCCTAGGCTAGACCGTACTAGAGACGCGAGCCTAAAACACCAACGAAAGCACGGCGCGGCACGTAATCAACTGAGAAGCACACTCTGAATTTTTTTTTTCTCTTTTTTTTTTTTTTTTTTTTTTGGAAATCACCCTCTTCTACGTACGACAAAAGATTGGTGAAATCCGACTCTAATCAAATCAAAACTATTCTGGCTACGGAGAGATCACAAACCGTACTGATGGTGGAACTCAACTCGGACTCGTGAGACGTGGTGGTGTATATGGACTCTGCTTGGCGGAACGTGGTGGTGTATCTGGACTCGGATTGGCGGAACGTGGTAGGATGATTACTGGTGCGGCGGCGACGTGGCAAACTGTGATCAGAACTCGAAACTCTAAGGGAACTAGACGCTAAGATCAGCAACTTGACACAACGATGCAACCGTAAATTCAACAAAGCAAGTACTGAAAAGAAAACTGGACAAAGGCTAGGACTGTCTTGGGACGTGATGATCTAACCCTAATTTTTTTTGTTGGCTTTTTCGTGGACTGTAGGTATGAAGAACAGAACCAATCTAGACTATGAAAACTGGTAAATCTCACCGAGCAACCTGGAAATCTGATACCACTTGATAGAGGCGAAGGTGTCCCGATGTTTCGATGAGATGGTGGAGATCGATTATGGTGGAGTAGACTTTCACGACCCGACTACGAACGTGCGAAAACGTTGCGCCTTAGCGATCGCTAAACCAACTCCGAGAGGTTATTGATCCCGCGGATGCACGATCAACCTGACCACGAAGGTCTAATTCCTGCAAGCAATCGAAGAACAAGCAAGAACTAAGAATTGCAATCTGGATATTGCGAATATAAGATGAAAGATTACGAAAGTTGGGGTTCCAATGAGGTCTTGGCCTGGTCGGATGACACAAACGAAGAGCTCGAAGTTGCGGCTATGGCTAACTTAAATCTAATTAAAACCCAAGTCTAAACGACGCCCTAAGGGCTGTATATATGGGGGAACAGAGGGGATTTTCGTGACCCCTTGGAGGTGGGGTCCGAAAACAACCCTAACTCGGTTTCCCCACACATACGGACTCTAAAAACAGCCTATAAGGTGGTATTTCGAAATTACATGGGCCCAGCCCAATATTAAGGTGACGCAGCACCTATAATTGCCCTTGGACGAAAATAATGAAGTGGCATCTCGCGTATTTCGTCCAAGACTTCATGCGCGCCTTATGGTGGCTTCAAAGTGCGATAATCACCACGGGAAGCTCCGCTGTCCTTTCCCGCGCGCGCACCTTCTTCTCCATGCTTGATCCCGCTCCAATGACCATCCTTCTTGTCCATGCTAGGTCCTTCATTCATAAGCAAAACAAAAGTATCTAATTTAGGCAGTATCATATGTTCATGAACAATAGAAGGATTCGCAAGAAACGACAGTACCTGATAATTTAGTTGACGTGCACGAGCTCTAGTAACTGGTCCAATATGTGTAGTTGGTGAGGATATGGGTGTAACATTAGTAGGGATGTCCTCATCAGTTCTCCTCTTTCATCTCCCTCTCTCTCCCTTGCAGATCCGAGCCGCCATGGCCATGGCCATGGACAAGCTCGAGCTCCCCGGTCATGGCCTTACCGGCGCCGCCATGGCCCCGATCCAACCGGATCCGGCCACCCCACGCCCTCCTCCGCCGTCCCCTAGGATGCCCTGCCCCTCTCGGGCCTCCCCATGCAGGCCCCGAGCCGGCCAGCCCGAACCCTAGCCGCCATGGACGTGCCCAGCCCTGAGCTCGAGCTCCTCTGTAAATTCTAAGTCCTTTTTCTGCTGTTATTTTTATCCGTATTGTGATGGCGTTTGCGGTAGATCTGTAGGCCGTATGGTTTTGCGCCAAAAATGAAAATTGCTCTTTGTGTTGTGCTCTTCAATTTTTCTTTAGGAAGTTTATTCATTTGAGGTCCTTTGAGTGATGCTAATGCTTGTTGAATACTTCTACTTGCTGTTTACTGATGCAGACTGTTATAAAATGCAATGTTTGATTGAAGATTGTCTCGCATCCATGCATCATATGCATATGCTTCCTTCACATGGATTTCTCAGCATCATGTTCATCTTAATACCATGCATTCACTTGTCATGTTATCTTGTTGTAGGTTGCATTTATATTGCTCCAAGGTGGTGTTCATGTTAATCTGTCATTCCTGATTACATTTTGTTGCATCTTGATATCCTTGCATTCATTGATCCATGCATCATATGATTTCACCCCAATGGAATGAATTGCTCCTTGACGTGTCTACTTTCATGACATGCATTGCTATGCCATGCTATCGTTCATGTTCATGTAGTTCTTGAGAAATCAAAGTGCTATGTATGGTTTGTTGAGCATCATGTAGAATCCATGTTCATGTATTGCATTGTCATGTTGTTGTAGTTTTTCTATCACTTTTTCTGCTGGTTAGGGAGCATGATTATAACAGTTTTCCTTGATTCCTGTTTTTTAATAAGTATGTAATCTGAGGTAACTCTTTTGCATCCTTGTTATATGTTTATCCATGATTCTTTTGAGGATAAGTATAATGTATGGACTCATGAGCATCATGTAAGCTAGCTGTAGATATATTGCATGGTCAATTGGAAGTTTGTTTGATATTTCTCTATCTGTTATTTAGGAAGCATGTTATTAACCTTGTACCATGTTTTCCTGATTTAACTAAGTCCTAAACCAGTAGCATAAATTAGCATTTTGCATGAGTTATAATTATTTATTCTTGATGCTCCTGTACATGAAACCTTTATGCCATGTGTTGCTTGTCATGTCTACTATTATTCCATATAGGTTTTGTGCATGTTTTCAATCTGTAGCATGTTGTTTCATTGCTCTCAAATGTGCTACCTGTTGTTGGCAGATTGTCCTCGTAACTTGTGATGCTTGTATCTTTTTAACCGTAACTCCGTTTGGGGTGTTCCTTATATGTAACTTGACGAGAATTTCATGTAGATTGTGATTGTGCTATTGTTTGTCGTTGTTAACCAATCTAAAATATGTTTTAGGGCAGAACAGTACCTAATGATTTAATTGTCGTGGGGTACTTAGTAATATGCCATGTTTAGGATTTTTCCTTACTTAAATTGACTAACATAGATAGTTTACTTTATGCATCACATTTTGCCATGATTGTGTGATATGCCATGCTTGAGTGAGATTCCATGTTAACAACATCTGCTCATGTTGTGTATTTAAACAACTTGAACCGATGATAAATGTCCGGTATCGTCGTGTGTGACCGATACCTCACTTAACCTGTTAGTAACCGCTCTCGACGATAGATGCGATACCGGAGTGCGTTGTCTCGTGTTGCCTTCTTGATGTTGCTTGTTGGTGATTGCTTGGTAGTAATAGATTCTTTCTCTCGATTGATTTTCCAGTGTTTCCTTCTTGTGTGCTTCCGCGGGTACTCTCTTAAACATTGTGAGTTTGCGATTGACCACATCTTCGGCTTCGGCTTCTCATCAGGTAAGGGGGAGCATATATCATGCTTATAACTTTCACCTCACTTGCCTAGCTATAGTATAGAAAGATTGCTTTATCCTACCACCTCATATTCATGGCTCTCAAATAAACCCAAACAGCCATGTCCCCCACATCTCAGCAAACGTTTTCGCTATGTACCTTGCTTGCTTAACCACTGCTAGTATGCATGCTTAGGATGCTATAGTGTTCCCCTGTTACTCCTTGGATTGGGCTATCACACTATTATATTTTGGATGATGTGATTATTATAATGTTGACTATATTCAACGAAGGATGGAAGGTCCAGGCTATCCCGCCTCGATGCTTTGTTCCATTCGAGTCACCTAGGATCCGAGTTCCGGCTATTGAGTCTCCTGACGATCATGCCTAACCGCGTGTGGGGTTCTATGGGGTCCCCTCTTCTTACCTACCTAGCTCCAAACATTTCTAGTGGTGTCCCAAGCTGATTTACCATTTGAAAACCGTGTGTGTAACTGGTCTGCCGCCAGTGGATTTAAAACAACTCGGGCCAGCAGAGACAGAGATCCTGTAACAGCCTGGGATTTTCACCCAAATTACAAAATTTGTTTGTTGCATTATTTTGTTGATTGCTAGAATTGTTTGCTGAGTTTGCTTCGCCAAATTATTAATCGGTGAATATTTTCCCCCCTTTCTCATATTGGATGTGTAACCGAACCTTTTTCCCAAACGGCACACGACAGTTACGACACCGGGTTTCACCCGAGCACCGTCGCAACTTCCGGCACAAGACCAGCCATCGCCATCGGAACGAAAAACCCCATTTAATAATTAAATGGATTATTTTATTGGGCGTCGGAAAATGTTCTCAGCACGTTATTGAAGTGAGGTTGAATCGACGGGCTCTCCGCGGTAAGCGCGTAGTTCCAGAATTCGTCCGAATCGGAGGTCGTATGGACTCCCGGTGGTCAGAAATGTGGAGTATCGAACGCGCGAGAGAGAAGACGAGGGCGTTTTCTTAAACCTGCCATCCAGGCCAGCCTATAAATAGACCACCTCTCTCCCATAGCCCTTCTAGGTTTCCCCCTTGTAAAAATTGCAGCCACCCCCCTAGTTTCCTCCAAAATCTGCTCCACATCCCCCTCCTCTCGAAACCCTAGAACCCATCCAATTCCGGCCGTTAGATCGTCCGATGAGAGCGTCCAGATGAGGTCACGTCACCCCCAGGACAGCTCCACCGCGCCCTCCAGCCAACCGGGCCGCGCGGGTCTGAGAGCCGCGCCGTCAGCCCGCCCGGGCCCGAACCGAGCCGGCCGGTCGCCGCCACCAGCGAGCACGGCAAGGCCACGTCCGCCGCCCGCCAGGTCGCCTACTTCCTCCCGCGCCTCTCCTCCTCCCCTTCCCTCTCGCCCTCACCTCGCCTCTATCTCCTGCGCAGAGCGTCTTCGCCGGAACGCCATGGCCGCCCGAGCCGCCGGCCCGAGCTCGGCCGCCAACAAGCCTGCCGTCAGCGGCCGCCACCCTTCGTCCTCCACAACGTCGAGATCCTGCGGATAGGGACGCCGCGATGCCGCTGCACCCGTTCCCGGCCTCCCCTGTCGCGCCCCTCGTCGGACATCGCCGGAGTCGACCTACAACGCCGCCGCAAGATGCTCCTCCGCTCGATCTAGTGACAAACGACCGCCTCCCTGCTCGTGAACGCGTGGGCCGGCCCAGCTGCACGGCCCACCCCTAGCCACCGGCCCAGCTCGCCCCGTGGCCCGCTCCTATCCTTCACTGTGTGTTAATACGTCTCAAACGTATCGATAATTTCTGCTTGTTCCATGCATGTTTTCTGTGATATTGCTATGATCTAGATACACTTTCATACACTTTTGATCATATTTGGACTAACCTACTAACTCAGTGTACCCCAGTGACAGTTCCTGTTTTCTGCTATTTTTTATTTCAGTTTTCCCCCATATAAAAAGTGCTCCAAAAATCCGGGAAAATCAGATAAAAAATCAGCGTGACGGAAGCTTCCCGGAGCCCGAAGGAGGGCCAGGGGGCCACCACGAGGCGCCCAGGGGGCCACCACGAGGCGCCCAGGCGGCCACCTGGCGCGGCAAGGGGCATGGCCGTGCCAGGGCACGCATGGACCCCTGGTGGCCCCCCTGGCTGCCCCCTTCTCCTATTTATTCTCTGTCACGGGGAAACTCCAAAGACAGAACCCTATTTCGCAAACTCGCCTCTGTTCCACTGCCGCCGGGCTTCCAAGATCGCGAGCACCGTTAGGACCCTTCCCGGCACCCTGCCGGAGGGAGGATCGACCTCCGGGAGCTTCTCCTCCACCATGGACGCTTCCTGGATGTGCTGTGAGTAGTTTCCTTTGGACCATGGGTCTGTGATCAGTAGTTATGAGATGTTCTCCTCCCCACTTTGTTCTTCATTGTTTAGACCTCGTGAGCTGCGCTACATGATCGAGGCACATATGTAATTCTTCTGCTGTTGCTATGCTGAGTTTGATGGGATCTGATGGATTACGAGATTATGTTTAGATCGTGATAGTGTAATATATTTGGTTTTTATCTCTTATATTTTTTTTTCCTAAGTAATTCTTGCATGTTCTCCGTTTATGTTTACTGCGTTGGCCAAGTAGTAGGTAGTGACTCCAAGAGGGAACGTTATGCTCGATTGTGGGTACATGCCCCCTGATGACACGCTTGAGTGACAGAAACGTGAGTCTAGGGGATGTGTTGTGGCCACAAGGGGGAAAACAACGGTGCTTGTAACCGCGGTTGCAAGGATTGTTTACTTTACGCAAAGTTATTTTTAATGCAAGTATGTTGCTTTGGGTTTACACTTTGGGTGGGGCTCGCAACTTAATACCAGCGAGATGTTCTGGATAGATATCTCAAGGTGGATGATTAGTAGTAGACGCAGATGGATTTCGGTCTACTTATTTTGGCATACTGCCCATGCTTATGAGCCTCTTCCTTTCTTTGGTAGCATAGTTAGCATTGCGGTGCGTTTATAATCTTGTCAATTGCCCATATATAAACAATTTACCTCGCATAGCAGTTTTATCGTCTTTTGGGAGAGAGACATCACTAGTGAACATCACGGGACCCCGGTCCATATTCTCATCACTGTTTACAAGCTCATTTATTTTCTCGCATTTTCTTTCAGTTTCTATCATTATCATTATCCCTTGTGTTTGATCCTTTGTAAACAACAAGACCGGAGAGATTAACAACCTCTCTGAACTTCGTTGGGAGCAAAGTTATTTGTGTCTGTTTGCAGGTCCAGGTGAAGTAAGCAACCCTGAGGTTGTGAACGGCGCCATTGTTCACTTCACCACCTACTTATAATTATCAGAGTCCTACTGGATTGATAACCTCGGTATCTTCACTGAGGGAAATTTGCTGCTATCCTACATCTCACCTTCCACTTGGGGTAACCAACGAAGGGAGAGAAGCCATTATCACTTCCACGCCATCAAGCAAATTTCTGGCGCCGTTCCCGGGGACTCCGAGTGATAAGATAGGGGAGTTGCCCACTACCTTTTACCTTTACTTTTTAGTCTTGTTAGTTTACCTTTCTGTTTTTATCTTTGTATCTTATATCGAAAATTACAAAAAAATCTGCCACACTTTCTGCTACTATGGGTTCCACTAAAAACACCAAGTTGTGTGACTTCGCCAGTCATAACAACAAAGACTTTATCTGCACTCCTATGGCCACACCTGCCACTTAAACTACCTCTTATGAAAGTAAACCTACTTTGCTAAATCTTGTTATGAGAGATCAATTCTCTGGTGCTGGAGATGATGCTGCTTTACACTTGAATAATTTTGTTGAATTATGTGATATGCAAAAGTATAAAGAAGTAGAAGGTGATATTGTTAAGCTCAAGCTTTTTCCTTTCTCTTTGAGGGACGGAGCTAAAATCTGGTTTCAATCTTTTCCTAGGAATAGCATAGATTCTTGGGATAAGTGCAAAGATGCTTTTATTGAGAAGTACCTGCTAAAATTATCCAATTGAGGAGTAACATTATGAATTTTAGGCAATTAGATAATGAACATGTTGCCCAAGCTTGGGAACGTATGAAATCTCTTGTTAAGAAATGTCCTACACATGGTTTGACTACCTGGATGGTTATCCAAACTTTTTATGCAGGCTTGAACTTTACCTCGCGGAACCCGTTAGATTCGGCCGCGGGAGGAACCTTTATATCAACTACACTCGGTGCTGCCACAAAACTCCTCGATGAGATGATGACCAACTATTCCCAATGGCACACTGAACGCGCTCCAACAGGTAGTAAGGTAAAAAAATCGAGGAAATTACCTCCCTAAATGATAAAGTTGATTTAATTATGTCTCTACTTACCAAGCAACCCTCTATTGATCCTCATGATCTTCCTGTAAATTCTTTGGTTGCTTAGGAACAAGTAGATGTGAACTTCATTGCTAGAAACAACTTTAATAATAATTCTTATAGGGGCAATTTTCCTAGTAATCCTAGACCGTTTCCATCCATTTATGGGAACAACAACACTTACCTTAGCAACAAGAACCCCACTCCTGAATTCGAAAACATGCTTAGAGACTTTATCACTACCCAAAAATCCTTCAACAAGAATGTGGAATAAAAGCTAGCTAGATTAGATAATCTTTGTTTGAAGGTAGACATCTTAGCCCTTGATGTTGAGATGTTAAAAATTAGAACCTCTCCCATTGAGGAGAGCAAGGCCACTCCTATTAATGCTATCTAGTTACAAATTAATGAAAATATTAGGATGATGGCTAAACTTAAAGAAAGATGGGCTAGAGAAACAGAGGAAGAGGATAGAATTAAGAGCCTTCCTACACACCACACAGTTGCCACTATCCATATTGTTCAGGACACTGAAACTATTAGCACTCAATGCACTACTGGTCCCATTGGACCTATTAATGGTGATGCTAATACCTCAACTGTAGAAGTAAAAACTCCTATGAACATAGAGGGTTTCAAACAAGTGAGCCGAGATGACACTACTACCACCTTTGATAGTAGTGATATTGATTTTGATAGTTGCACCCTCTCTGAAGTTATTAGCTTACTACACAAAATGTCTAGAGACCCCCACACTAGCTCACTCAATCTTGCCTTCACGGAGAATATCACAAATGCTCTCATCAAAGCTAGGGAGGAGAAGCATAGGATAGAAGCCTCCATACCTAGGAAGCTAGATGATGGTTGGGACCCTATGGTCAAAATTAAATTAAATAACTTCTCTTGCTATGCTTTATGTGACGTTGGAGCTAGTACCTCCGTCATGCCCAAAAGAATGTATGATATGTTTAAATTGAAAACTTTTGATTTTTATGTCTCAAACGTATCGATAATTTCTGCTCGTTCCATGCATGTTTTGCGTGATATTGCTATGATCTAGATACACTTTCATACACTTTTGATCATATTTGGACTAACCTACTAACTCAGTGCACCCCAGTGACAGTTCCTGTTTTCTGATGTTTTTTATTTCAGTTTTCCCCCATATAAAAAGTGCTCCAAAAATCCGGGAAAAAACAGATAAAAATCAGCATGCCAGAAGCTTCCTGAAGCCCGAAGGAGGGTCAGTGGGCCACCACCAGGCGCCCAGGGGGCGACTGGACCCCTGGTGGCCCCCTGGCTGCCCCCTTCGCCTATTTATTCTCCGTCACGAGGAAACTCCAAAGACAGAACCCTATTTCGCAAACTCGCCTCTGTTCCGCCGCCGCTGCGCTTCCAAGATCGGGAGCACCGTCAGGACCCTTCCTGGCACCCTGCCGGAGGGAGGATCGACCTCCGGGAGCTTCTCCTCCACCATGGACACTTCCCGGATGTGCCGTGAGTAGTTTCGTTTTGACCATGGGTCCGTGATCAATAGCTATGTGATGTTCTCCTCCCCACTTTGTTCTTCATGGTTTAGACCTCGTGAGCTGCCTTACATGATCGAGGCACGTACGTAATTCTTCTGCTGTTGCTATGCTGAGTTTGATGGGATCTGATGGATTATGAGATTATGTTCAGATCGTGATAGAGTAATATATTTGGTTTTTATCTCCTATATTTTTGTTCCTAAGTAATTCTTGCATGTTCTCCATTGCAGTTTATTGCTTTGGCCAAGTAGTAGGTAGTGACTCCAAAAGGGAACATTATGCTCGATTGTGAGTACATGCCCCCTGATGACACGCTTGAGTGACAGAAACATGAGTCTAGGGGATGTGTTGTGGCCACAAGGGGGAAAACAATGGTGCTTGTAACCGCGGTTGCAAGGATTGTTTACTTTATGCAAAGTTTTTTTAATATAACTGTCTATTGCTTTGGGTTTACAGTTTGGGTGGGGCTCGCAACTTAATACCAGTGAGATGTTCTGAATAGATATCTCAAGGTGGATGATTAGTAGTAGATGCAGATGGATTTTGGTCTACTTATTTTGGCGTACTGCCCATGCTTATGAGCCTCTTCCTTTCTTTTGTAGCACAGTTAGCATTGTGGTGCGTTTATAATCATGTCAATTGCCCATCTGTAATTTGTTTACCTCGCATAGCAGTTTTATCGTCTTTTGGGAGAGACACATCACTAGTGAACATCACGGGACCCCTGTCCATATTCTCATCACTTTTTACAAGCTCATTTATTTTCTCGCATTTACTTTCAGTTGCTATCATTATCATTATCCCTTGTGTTTGATCCTTTGTAAACAACAAGACCGGAGAGATTGACAACCTCTCTGAACTTCATTGGGAGCAAAGTTATTTATGTCTGTGTGCAGGTCCAGGTGAAGTAAGCAACCTTGAGGTTCTGAACGGCGGCATTGTTCACTTCACCACCTACTTATCATTATCAGAGTCCTACTGGATTGATAACCTCGGTATCTTCACTGAGGGAAATTTGTTGCTATCCTACATCTCACCTTCCATTTGGGGTAACCAACGAAGGGCGAGAAGCCATTATCACTTCCACGCCATCACGTGCGACGCGCCGCTATCCTCCGCCCACCTCCAGTTGAGCCAAGGCCCGCTCGGTGAGCAGCTATTCCCCGTTGTTTTTTTCCTTGTGTTGTTGGGCCTGGCCCAGTAGGCTGTTCTGGTTATGTGACGCCCGGTGTGCTGTTTAGTATCCAACACTCAACCTTGTTAGGCCCAGTCCAGCGCAGATTCGGCCCAGTGGAGACTTTAGCTATTTTTCTATATTTATTAATTGGTAGTATTTATACCGTTTTGCGATGCGAATATCTTTTTGACGGTAGCTCGGATCGCGACGCGTTAAACATGAAACCTACTTAGTTTTTTGTGTAGATTAATAAAATGTTGCCCTTTGCCATGTTTGAGATTGTTTACATGCTATTTCACTGCTATTTACACCGCCTGCCACCGTGAATGTAATCGGCCGTATCTTTTCAACCGTTGCTCCGATTAAAATGTTCCTTACATGTAACTTGACTAGAATTTCGTGTAGATTGTGAATATGCTGCGATTTCTTGCTAATAAAAATAATAAAATATGTTTAGGGGTAGAACAATACCAAATGCAATAATTATCTTGGGGTCCGTATTAGTTGCCATGTATAGGTTTTACCCCCCACTTAAGTTGACTAGCATAGATAGTTTACTTTGTGCTTTAGCTCTTTCCATGTTTGTGTGATATGCCATACTTCAGTGAGATGCCATGCTAACAAGCTTTGCTCATGTTGTGTATCTAAACAACTTGAACCATTGTAAACGTGTGGTATCGTCGTGTGTGGCGAATACTCCACTTAACATGTTAGTAACCGTCTCGATGGTAGATTTTTATCGTAGTGCGTTGCCTCGTGTTGCCTCTTGATGTTGCCTGCTCGTGATTGCTTCGTAGTAATAGATGATTTCTCGTCGATTGCCTTTCCAGTGTTTACTTCTTGTGTGCTCCTGCGGGTACTCTCGGAGACGTTGCGAGCTTGCGGTCGACTACACCTTTGGCTTCGTCTTCTCATCAGGTAAGGGGGAGCATATATCATGCTTATAACTTTCATCTCACTCGCGCGCCTAGGTGTAGGATAGAACGATTGCTTTATCCTACCACTTCATATTCATGCCTCTCAAATAAACCCAAACAGCCATGTCCCTCACATCCCAGCAAACCTTGTTCGGCTATGTTACTTTTGCTCCCTGCTCAACCACTTCTTAGTATGCATGCTAGGATGTTATCAACTGTTGTACTGTTACTCCTTGGATTGGGCTATCACATTATTATATTGTTGTGGATGATATGATTATTATAATGTTGACTATATTCGACGAAGGATGGAAGGTCTAGGCTATCCCGCCCCCATGCTTTGTTCCATTCGAGTCACCTAGGATCCGAGTTCCGGGTATTGTGTCTCTTGACGAGCGTGCCTAACCGTGTGTGGGATACTATGGGGTCCCCTTTTCTTACCTACCTAGCTTCAAACATTTCTAGTGGTGGCCCAAGCTGATTTACCATTTGCAAACCATGCATATATGTCTGTCGGGTCACTCCTAGCAGACATCCTTTAAACCAACAAGGGTCAGCGGGGACATGGTTTCCCTGTTGGTCCAACTTGTCCAGCTGAGGACCCGGCCTCATGTGAAAATTTACCGGCAATCCAAACCCGAGGCATACGGAGACCAGATCAAGGGTGTGGCCGGCTCCTGAACTGGATGTCGACTCACCGGGGGCCACCCGGATTTTTTCGTTGTTAGCTAGAGGGGTCTGTCGTTTTGGATCTCTTGGAACTAAATCATAAAATGGTTGCCTGTGATGGGTAGCAACTGAGAGAGATGGGCGTGCGTGCGAAGCCTTGTAATGGGCAGTTGTTACACCCCTGCGGGGTTAAATCTTTTCGAGAAGCCGTGTCCATGGTTATGGACGACTTGAGACCTACTCCTTGTTCATAGACAACTACAACTGAGATAATCTTAATAACTTGATCAATGTGTGTGTGCCTTGACTGCTTCTTCTTCGTCGGGATGTGAAGGGGAGGACAAGGATAGGATAGGTGTTATGATTGCGTAAGTAGCTGATAGCAGACTTGTTGGAGGCGATTCCTCATCAACTACTTGGTTCTCATCTCACTCTAAATAGATCGTTAGCCACTCATATATTGCTAGTGCGGCTGCAACCTCACCACTACCCTCATCTTACCATGAGAAGTTAGTTACAAGACTTGTTGATATAGCTCACCCTTCTTTTCTCTTTCACGCACATTATGCAAACGATCTTGTACTACAGAGGAGCTCGACGACCCTTCTTCTAGACGCCTTCGCGGAGACTCGATGACAACTAGTTAGGCGGATCCCAGTGGAGAGCCTAGACCCGTGTGGTTACGGGAATGGTGTGTTTTACCTTTTCCCCTAGGCATTTGGTTGTAGTCTGTACTCAGACATGTATCTTCCTCTAATGTAATGTATTTAAGGAAGCTGTATGCCGATTGTATGAGATGTTGTATCCATGTAGCTATAATGTTGTGATATCATGTTGGAAATCCGGGGCAAATGGCAGTGGCATATGTCGTGGTGGGACCGATATGTGCTTTGTCCCCGGATCTGGGTGGAAACATCTAGATCTGGAATAGTACCGCATACCGGGCCTTACAGATCCTTTGCTGGTCCACGCTGGTGAGCTAGGGAAGCCCCTGAGTTCAAGTGAGGCTAACCCCGACCTTGGCCATACGGAAGAGTCCGATCTGAAAGCGCGGCCGGCTTTAGGATTGGGTGTCGACTCCCCGGGGGGCACCCGGATTTGTTCGTTGTTAGTTAGAGGGACTATGACGTCTGGATCTCTCAGAACAACTCTTCAATGAGTGTCTTTAACGAGCCCAAATGAGAGAGCCGGCGTACATGCGGAGCTTATAATGGGCAGTTGGTACACCCCTGCAGGGTTAAATCTTTTCGAGCAGCCGTGTCCACGGTTATGGACGACTTGAGACCTACTCCTTGTTCATAGATAACATCAATTGAATCATAACTAAAACTTGATCAATGTGTGCGTGCCTTGACTGCTTCTTCTTCGTCGGGATACGAAGATGAGGACAAGGATAGGACAGGTGTTATGTTTCCGTAAGTAGCTGATAGCAAACTTGTTGGAGGCAATTCCCCATGGAATGCTTGGCTCCTTATCTTACTCTAACTAGAACGTTAGCCACTCATATTGCTAGTGCGGCTACAACCTCAACCACTACCCACATCTTACCGTGAGAAGTTAGTTATCTGATTGTTGATATAGCTCACCTCCTTATTTTCTCTTTTATGTACCCTATGCAAACGATCATGGACTACAGAGGAGTCTGTGCTCTTTCTTCCGGACGCCTTCGCGGAGACTCGACGAGACTAGTTAGGAGGATCCCGGCGGAGAGACCGGGCCTGTGTGGTTATGGGAACTGTGTCTTTTCTCTTTGCCACTAGGCATTTGATCGTAGTTTGTACTCACACATATATCTTCTGCTGATGTATTGTATTAAGGCAGTTGTATGAAGATTGTATGAGATGTTGTATCCTTGTAGCTATAATGTTGTGATATCATGTTGAAATCCGAGACATATGGCTTCGTCATATGTCGTGGTGGGTCTGATATGTGCTTCGTCCTCGGGTCTGAACGGAAACGTCCAGATCTGAAGCAATACCGCATATCGGGTCTTACATAAATGCATGAAAACTTGAAGATGAAGTCAAAAGGTTTGAAATTAGGGGAGGTGGCTTTCATTGCTTTATATTGGACACACAAAAGATTGGAGTTGAAATAAATCTCCGAAACCCTTATACTTCGAAAGAGATGGTCAAGTTTGTACACGAAGTGCATCCAATTTTTACCGTAACCCTCTCAAATTTTAAGGACATGATATATGTGTGAAATTTTGATACCATGCCAAGTTTCAACTATTTCAGAGTTGATCTGTAGTGGTTTTCAATTTCATGGTTTTATCTCAAAATAAATCACTAAATGCATGAAAACTAGTAAATGAAGTCAATAAAGTTTGAAATTTGGGGAGGTGGCTTTGATTGCTTCATATTGGACACACAAAAAGATTGGAGTTGAAAAAATATTTAAAAATAAATGTCTTTGTAACACATGAGGTTTTCTCCGAAACCCTTATCCTTCAAAAGAGATGGTCCAGTTTGTACACGAAGTGCATCCAGTTTTTTCCGTAAACCTATCTAATTTTTAGCACATGATATATGTGTGAAATTTTGATACCATGCCAAGTTTGAACCATTTTCAAGCTGGTCTGTAGTAGTTTTCAATTTCAGGGTTATTTAGCTCAGAATAAATCACTAAATGCATAAAAACTAGTAAATAAATCAAAAAGGTTGGAAAACTAGTAAATGAAGTCAATTATTGATTCTTTTTAATGTTATGTCTTTCCATTATTTTTAAGGCTCCATGCAGAAGGACGTCAATTTATTCCTTTTTTCACATACACAAACAAGAACTTATGGTACATGGAATTCACACATACTGACTAACGGAAGCACTAATAACAAACCAATTAGAAATACTAACAATTGTTCATCAGCAAATAAAAAATCCTAGAGCAATTATACAAAAATAAAATCACGCTGTCATCAGATTTACCTCCTTCAAACGGATCATATACCTTAAGTTTTTCTTTAGCTTTTTCAATTCCATATTCAGTGTGTCACCACCATCCGTCAGAGTGACACAGTCATGGCCGGATTTCTCCACACCTGAGGGTAGATTGAGCTTCCGGGTTGTGCCCCCCATATCAATTAAACCCTCAAGTTGAAGCCTCCCAACGTATCCATCAATCCACTCAAAATGCCCGTATTTCTTCAGATCTTGAAAACGGAAACCCTAAACCTAAAATCGGAGGAAAAATAGGGGATCTCAAGAAATCAAAGCAAAATGTTGCAAAAGAACTCATACCTAACCTTCCCCGCCTCTGGCTTGCTCTCGCATTTCACAAAACCACGCCCATAGTTGTCGTTCTCCTCTTATACGATAGTCAACCGCTTTAGTGGCGCGATGCGTGAGCAGTCGGGCATTTGGTCATCGGCACTGGACCATACAACGGCCATGAGGGACGGGAGGCTGAACTGGAGCTCGACCTGGCGCTCGTCTACTCATCGGCGTCAGAATCAGTAACGGCGATGCCGACTAAGGTGTAGTCGTCGATGTTCTATATGCGAACCAGGGCTGTTTGTGCGGCCTACCGTTAATGCCCACCTGGCAGTAGCTGGCTTGTCCCACCTGTCATAAGGCCCTCGACCCCATCGGCCAAAAGAGGCTTGTCCCCACCTGCTAGAAGTTGGCTTGGCCCACCTGTCAAAGGGCTCCAATCCCACCATAATAAGGCCCCGCCCCCATCGGCAAGCAGAGGCTTGTCCCCACCTGCCAAAAGTTGGCTTGGCCCACCTGTCATAAGCCCCCGACCCCATCGGACAGAAGATGCATGTCCTAACCGGCCAGATCAGTCTTATCCCCACCGGCCATAGGCTATGAACCCACCTGTCATAACTGGGCTCGGCCCCACCTCTCAGGGCATCACTCAGCCCCACTAGTCAGGACTAGCGGTAGGGTCCCACGCGCCAGAACTGGGCGGACTAACGGTCAAGGCCTTTGACCCAACGAGAACTCACCCTTTGGGCTTTTGGGAGGTGTCGATGAGAAGACGAGGGGAAAAGTGAGCGGTGTAAATGGGAGGGGCAAAACAAAGTGGTGTTAAGGAAGGAGGGGCTCCATAATAGATGACACTTTGTAATAAGGCATTTGTATGTATTGACACCGGTTTTGGCACTACAATGAACCTATATGAGATGCCCTTAAATGAAGAAGTGTTCTATATGAAGAAGTTTGGCATTGTCGATATGAATATCTTTATAGTTTGAGCCATCGCCATCTGATTCTATCTCGAGGGCTGAAACTATATTTGAAGCAATAAGACCTTGGCATTCGTAGTACTATTTTCCCAATTAGGCCTTCAAGGCATCATCAAATGGAAAAATTTGTTGAGCATCATATTGATGATGAGCATGATATTGACATAAACCTTGTCTCATTAGTGTCATGGATATTATATTTTGATGGTTTAGTTTTTAGCAACGGTCAAAGTGTTGGTATTGTTTATATATCTCTTTATGGTGTTGTTTTGAAGCCTCGTTCCGCTTAGAATGTTGTTGCATGAACAATGAAAGCTGAATATGTTATTATTTGATTCAGAGCTTTTGCTTGCTATAGGTGCTACACATATTGAGGCTTTTGCTGATTCGTTATTAATAGTGCAGCAAATATCTATAGATTTCATATCTTTTGATGAATCACTTAATATTTATCTTGATAAGTGTCTAGATATAATGTTTATATTGGATTGATTTATTATTGCTCATATATTTAGACGTGATATTGAAGAAAAAATAAATTGGCACAACATACATCTGACTATCATGTTAATCGGAGCCCACCGTTTCGGCCACTAATGGGAAATTTTATATGCAGGCGAAGGCAAGGATTGGAGGAAGATCACTATTTTTTATTTACAATATTCTAGCAAAAGGGTGGAAAATTTAATTCAGATGATATCTTTGAGATCTGGATCTTGATATATGGGAATTATTGATGGATTTCTTTTGGCATTATTTTCAAGTTCAGAAGGTTTCTGTAACACCCTCAGTTGTCTGTAACAGTAATCCTTTTGCTAATGACAATTACTATTGCTAAATCATACCATGATCAAATTTGAATCAAATCAAATCCAAAATGCCTTTTGTTGATATTAAAAATAATGTTGCAAATAAAACTTGTCCAAAAATTATACAACCACTTTTATTAAATCACAAATAATCAGTGGGTCATCCCATGAGGTTATGGTATTTTATTAGGCCTCTGAAAAATTCAAACAATTCAAACACAAGCCAAAACAACATTGTTTGCCTTTTGAATATTCAAAACAGTTATTAAATGAGTTTGGAAAAACCCTATACTTTTTTTAGCCCCCTAGGGTTATACAATACTAATTATGGGCCAGGTTGCACATTTTACAAAAATGCAAAAGGCACTAAATTAATTACTAACAAAAAAGAACAGAAAAAAAAATCCAAAAAATTTACAACAGTGTTATACCTCGCCCAGGGCGATGGCCCAGCTCGGCCCACCCCGGCTTGTATTCTTCCCCAACCACTCCCCCACCTGCTCCCATACGGCGTCGAGCTCGCCACGCCGCTGCCAGGCCGGCCCCGCCTCCACCTGCTCCCTCCCGACGCCGACGCGATATGTCAACCCCGGCCGACCCCCTAGACATCCTCCCCCTCCCTTTCCCCTCCTCCTCTTCTCGCACGCCTCGGGGAAAAACTCCCAAGCGTCGTTGTCGCCGTTGTCGTGGCCACCCGCTGCCACTCGTCGAATTCGCCTGCACCACCGGGTCCATTTGGGTCGCCGTCGTCGTCCTCGCCATCACGCATAAGCTGAAGTGCCCGGCGCCACCCCAGCGCATGGAATTGCTTCGTCTTCAACCTCGGTCCCGGCGAGATCCCCGACCGATTCCGGCTGCTCCGAGTCGCCCCCGAGCAGTTTGCCCCCGCCTACGTGATCAGGGTGAGCACGCTCCCCTTCCCCAACCCTCCATGGATGCCCGCATAGGCTATAGCCATTTCCCCCAACTGCACATGTACTGGTCACCGCCATTGAAGACCTAGCCGAGCTCCCAATCCACCGTAGCGCGCACTTTTGGCACCATAGAGTTGAACGTGCCCCGTACGTTCGATTTGGCGCAAGATTTCGCTCGATTTCGCCCCCGTTTGCAACCTGCCATTGGAGCCTGAGCACAGCCGCCGCCATTGTTGGGCTAGAGCTCAGCTCTGGCCTCGCACGCCGTGTCCCCCGATACAGATCGACGCGGTTTGGTTTGCTCGATCGAATGGTCCAAGCCACGCACCCTCCCGTGACCTACAGCGCGAGAACGGTCGACCTCGCCGCCGGCCGTCGTCGCCGGCAGGCACCTCTGACACTGCCCGGTGGGACCCCCTCGTCAGAAACATGATTAGCAGTTAATCACACCCTACGGGCAACTTACATGTGGGCCTCCCCAGGGATAATTATCTCTGTTTATTAATATGGAAAAATAACCCTTCACCATAGGACATGTGGGCCCAGCTCACTTAACCCCCTGTTAGATTAAATAAACTGGTTAATTAATCCCTGAGACACTTACACCTAGGCCCCACCTGTAAGTAGTTAGTTTAATTACAATAAAAAGTAAAAATTTCCACTCACATGTGGGACCCCACTGGATAATTAGGTTTAATAAGATGAATTATTAAAATGTGAGGCTGACATGTGGGCCCAGTGCCTATTTTGATTTATTAAAATGTTTTATAAATAAACAGAGGCTGACATGTGGGTCCCATATGTCAGGCACTGTTTTGGATAATCTTTCGGATAATGTTGTAATAATAATAAAAGAAATTCAGAAATTCTTTTTTTAATGATTTAAACTTTGAATTTGAATAACTTTTAAACCGTAACTCAGATTCAAAAACTTTATACATGAAAATTGATCAGAAAAATATAACGAATACGAATACGCTATCTGTATGTCTATCACACCCCTCTAACACAACGAACATCGAACCATACCCCTCCGGATCGACTGTCCGGTACTGTTAGAGTGCCCGGATGAATTTATTCCGAACACAAGTGTTTCTCAGAATAGATCAACTAGCACGGATACACCCCCCTTATGTTTTTCCGGTACCCACGACACCTTCGGCTTGATCCTTCCCCCCCCCCTCCGGACAGACTAACCGGTAATCGCCCCGAGCCGGTAGTTCATCCTCAGATGACTTTCCGTTCCGAGCAACGTGCTTTGCACTGCGTTAGAACACCGTTAACATTTCATCTGTCATGTCATGCATCTGTTTGTATGTGCTTGCTGTGTATTTACTGTTTCTTCCCCCCCCCCCTTAATCTCTGGTAGACCCCGCTGCTGCCGTCGACTACACCGCTGCTGAGTACGACTACTTCGTCGATGACCCTACCCCTACCGTCGAGCTTCCAGGCAAGTAGATCCATTCTCTTCCCCAGATATCGCCTATCTTTCCGTACTTTTCTTGCACTAGGCATTGTTACTGCTGCTGCTACGTTACAATACTATTCAATTGCATAGCCTGTTTTTTTTGTCGCCCCTTGATGTACCTCCTTTATCCTATGTTGCCTATTATTATTATGCATTATTCAGCAGTGAGCCCTGCGCATTGTTAGCTAGGATTAGATAGCGGGCCGTGATCACTCAGGAGAGTGAACGCGGATACAATTATTATAACTGCATAGGTACGGTACAATGCAGACACCGCCTCAGGCCCCCTAGCTCGGCTCTGCCGAGCCACCATCAAGTGTGAGCTATCAAGGAGTAATCCTTGTACTCCACTCGTTGCTGACTCTGTATAGCCGCTCTAGGTACCTGAGCAACGGTTGTCCTTCAGGTAAGAAGTCGGGCGACCCAACGGTGCCCGCGAGAGGTATTGCGACGGGACGACAGGGAGGGTACGACCAGTGTACCGGTGTGCTTGGCCCCTGATCGTTGGTCGCGAGAGTTACCAAACCACAAAAGTCGAGCTCCTCCAGGAGCACACACGAGACAAGGTAAGGAGACGGTTCACCTTGTTGGTAACCGCAGTGACTTGGTGGGACGACAGGGCAGGCACCGATGTACTGGTGGTCCTGGCTGCTGTCATTGTCCGCGGGTCAGTTAAGTCGAGGCAACGATAACGGTTGTCCCGCAAGTTAATAAAATGACTAATGGTTCAGTGGATGTCTTGAGTTGGCTATATGCCATGTACGCACTACCTACCCGTGGGAATTACGAGTTATGGGCTCCTCTGCTTCGTAGTGTCGTCCGAGGACTCTTCAGACGTCAGCAGTACTGCGGGCTGATTGCCGGGAAGTGGTGTTGTCTTATTTGCTCGCGCGGTGGTGTCTTATTTGGATTTGCTTCAACTTCACCGGCCAGCCACGCACCATGCAGGAGTACGTTCGGGTTGGGGTCCAAGGCCCGGCGTACTTAGGATTTAGACCGGCGGATGGCCTCTCTGTTGAGTTTGAAAGATGGGCTACGGAGTGTCGGATAGCCTCGGTGGAGCGTTCCCTAACAAGGTTCCCGCCACCCTGGAGATCCATTCGTGTAGTGTAACACAAGTGCACCACTGCAGGGAAGATTAATCTATTCGAATAGCCGTGTCCACGGTAACAGGACGCTTTATGCTGAAGCTGGATCTTACCACTACAAACTATTATTATTAAACTGTATGGTTCCGGGTTTTCTTCCTCGCGGGGATGTCGAGGAGGTGAACTCGGAGGCATTGCTAATTATTACAACTTATTATTATACAATGCTGCAGCAACTTCTGCTGCATTGTTACTTTATGCTTTATATAAACTGTTGGCTGATTCTTACCTCATGCTGCAAGACGTCGTCGGAAGATGCTAGTCTTCGATAGGCCTAGCTTCTTACCCTTATTCTGATTTCTATCTTGCAGTCCACTATATACAGCCTCTTCTTTCCGTTGATACAATGCATAATGCTTAGTAGCGGACATAAGACTCGCGGGTATGCTAGATACTCACCTTTGCTTTATTTCCCCTTTTTCGCTTTGCCTGATCGGCCGCTGCAGCCGACGTTGGAGCCCAGGAGAAGGAGTACCCCGGAGGCGACTACTACAACGTCGAGTTCCACGTTGACTAGGAGTAGTTCGGTGGATCCCAGGAAGGAGGCCTCGCCTTTTCGATCTGTATCTCTGATGTGATTTGTGCTAGCCTTCTTAAGGCAAAACTTGACTAACTATGTCTGTACTCGGACATTATGGCTTGTATGACTTATGTATTCGGATCTTCGTGATCCCTGGTATTGTAATATATTTGTTTATCCTTTTGTGCTTAGTGTTGTGCTGTGATATTCTCACCGTGGCACCCTAATCTCAGCCGTGTACCCTGCGTGTATGATTACTGTACACGGATTGATTTTGGGGGCGTCACAAGTTGGTATCAGAGCTGACTGCCTGTAGGAAGCCACCCCACCACTACTTGGTCGAAGTTGAGTCTAGACTTTGAAAAACTATTTTGCTAACTTAATATTTGGCTTACGGGCCCACATCGATGTCACTACGTGTGATATCTATGGTATTAGGATCCTTTTCTCCTTACCTATGCTCTGGGACTCTACTCTCTTATCCTTGCTGGTAAGTTTTACAAACTCTGACATTAGAATCACGTTCTCTTGATTCCACCCGGCGTTTTGTTGCTTCCCCATTGATTGAGTCGTGTCGCAGGAGTTCTACCCCAGGTCCCGGACCGCGGATCCCATTCTCATTCTGGGCAGGCCGCGCGTCCTCTGGCATTAACTCCTGTGGCCAACAGTTTTCTTGCGGCGTGATTGACATAGTGGAATCTATGTCGCGTCGTGTAATCCTTACAGTGGTCTGCGCGCCGCCTAGTGAGTCCTTTTTCCTTAATTTCTACGACGTTACGCTGCCCGATTTTCGATTGACTCCGTGTGTAAATGTGTATGTCTTATATGACTACTCTTATATATATCCGTGCCTCCTCTTCGTTGTCGCTTTACTTCAGGCTTGATTTCGGTATCTCGTTAAATTTTCATCGCTGAAATACCCCTATTAAATTCTGGCAGGATGGCTGGTCGTGGTGGTCGTGGTCGTGGTCGTGGTGCCAACGACCCACCCCCGCCACCGGATTACATGGCCGCGATGATGCAGCAGTTCGAGCTGAACCGTCAGTTCATGGAGAATGTCATGTCTCAGTTCCCCCAGCCGAATCAGAATGGGCACCACCATCAGCACGCCACCGTGACTCTGCACGACTTCACCCGCCTCAACCCCACTATGTTCCGCAACACTGTTCGGCCGTTGGATGCTGATGACTGGCTTCGCGACATCACGCACGAGCTGGAGTCTGCTAATGTCGATCCAGCCGACTATGTGAACTTTGCGTCTTATCATCTGAAAGGCGCCACTGCTCAGTGGTGGAGCACCCACAAGCGTTCACTGCCAGTTGGAGAAGTCATCACCTGGGATGAATTTCAGTCTGCCTTTCGCGCCCGCTACATTCCTCAGGGGATCATGGATCGTAAGGCGGAAGAATTCCGCAACCTCACTCAGGGCGACATGACTGTTGAAGCCTATCAGCGCGAGTTCCTCAACCTCTCTCGCTATGCGGAAGAGGAGATCACCACTGATGCTCCCAGGCAGCAGAAGTTCCGTCGTGGTCTCAATCCAGACCTCAGGCTCGCTCTTGCCGTTCATGATTTCGCCAACTTCGCCACCATGGTGAACAAGGCTATCACCGTCGAGACTGCCCAGATGGAGCACAAGAACTCTTTGAAGCGTTATCGTGACGTTGGCTCATCTTCGGGCGCAACGCAGAAGCGTCGTATCTGGCTCCCTACCAGTGTGACCCATTCACCTGTACCTGCTCCAAGGTCGTCTTATGTTGCACCCCGTCTGCCTCCGCCACCGCAGATGCCAAGAGCTCTGCCTGCACCACCCAATGCTACCCCCCTTCGACCTTAGGATGGATTATGCTTCACGTGCCGCCAACCTGGGCATTTTTCCAGGGAGTGCCCCCAGAAACAGAAGCAACTGGTAGTACACCCCGCTGGCCGCGGAAATGGTCGTGGAAACAACAGGACCCCCAACTATAATACTGGGTCTGCTGCTTATGCTCGTGGACATGCTAACAACATCAATGTTGAAGAAGCTTAGCAACAACCCGCTACCGTGATGGGTACACTTCTCGTTAATTCCGTACCTGCTATTGTTTTATTTGATACAGGAGCATCGCATTCATTCTTGTCGGAAGCATTTGCGTTGTGGCATAACTTCACACTAGAAAAGATGAACCCACCGATGGTTGTCCGCACCCCGATAGGCCAATGTCAAACCACCAAGATAGTGCCCGTAACCATTGTTGAAATTGAAGGGATTGAATTCCTTGCTTCCCCCATCGTTCTGAAGTCTTCCACCATAGACCTCATTCTGGGAATGGACTGGTTGAAATTTCACGATGCCGCACTTTATTGTGGCACCAAGTCTATCCAACTTTTTCACCCCTCCAGCGAGATTGTTAACCACACCACCCGAGTTACCCGTAATGCTGAAACAGGGATATTTATGATGAATGCTTTGAATGCCGCCCCCCTCGAAGGCATCGAGAACGTTCCAGTCGTTCGCGATTTTCCCGACATCTTCCCAGAAGAACTGCCGGGAATACCCCCGATCAGAGAAGTCGAATTTGTCATCGACTTGAAGCCCGGCACCACCCCTATTGCCAAGCGTCCTTACAAGATGCCGCCACATGAACTCCTTGAACTTAAGGAGGAAATCGACAAGGCACTTCAGAAAGGATTCATTCGCCCCAGTTCCTCAGCTTGGGGAGCACCTTCGCTCTTTATCAAGAAGAGCGATGGGACAAACCGATTGGTCCAAGATTATCGGCCCATTAACCAAGCCACCGTCCAGAACAAATACCCACTTCCCCGGATCAACGATCTGTATGATCAACTTGCCGGATCCAAGGTGTTTTCTAAACTCGACTTGAGGTTGGGTTATCACCAAATCCGAGTCCGTGATGAGGACATTCCGAAGACTGCCTTCATTACTCGCTATGGTTCATACGAGTACACTGTCATGTCCTTTGGCTTAACCAATGCTCCAGCCACCTTCTCCAGATTGATGAATTATATTTTCATGGAGTACCTCGACATGTTCGTCATGGTTTATCTGGATGATATATTGGTATATTCCAAGAATGAAGAAGAACATGTTGAACATCTTCGTCTTATACTGGAGAAGCTTCGAGAACACAAACTCTACGCTAAGTATTCTAAGTGTGAGTTCTGGATTCCCGAAGTAACCTACCTTGGACATGTGATTTCCAAGGATGGCATTGTCGTCACCCCAGAACGTATCCAGGCTATTCTTGACTGGACTCCTCCCAAGACCGTCAACCAAGTCCGCAGTTTCCTCGGGCTCGCTAGCTATTGCCGCCGTTTCGTTGAGAATTTCTCCAAGATTGCCAGGCCTCTGACTAATCTGCTTCACAAAGGCGTCAAGTTTGAGTGGAAAGATAAATTTCAAGAAAGTTTCCAAGCGCTCAAGGACAAGCTAACTTCTCCCCCGGTGCTCGCTCCCCCTGATACTCAGAAGGACTTCGTGATATATTGCGACGCGTCTCGTCAAGGGTTAGGTTGTGTCCTAATGTAAGAGCGCAAAGTGATTGCTTGTGGCTCTCGTCAGTTGCGTGCTCACGAACACAAGTATCCAACACATGATCTCGAATTGGCAGCAGTAATTTATGCATTGAAGCTGTGGCGACATTACCTCGTCGGTAATCGTTGCGAGGTCTACACCCACCACCAAAGTCTGAAGTACCTGTTTACTCAGCCAGATCTGAATCTTCGTCAACAACGATGGCTCGAGACAATAGCCGACTTCAACATGGATATTTCGTATACCCCGGGCAAGGCTAACGTGATGGCCGATGCCTTGATCCGCAAAGCTTATTGTTCTGAACTTGAGGTTCAGGTGCAGCAACCACTTCTGTATGAAGAGTTTCGCAAGTTGAACCTCGAGTTTGTTCCTCAAGGTTACGTCAATAACCTGGTTCTCGAGTCAAGCCTCGACAACCTCATCAAGAGTAGACAATCTCTGGCCCCTGACATTGTGAAGATCAAGCAAGACATCGCAGAAGGAACGCCCTCCTCGTTTACCATTGATGCCAATGATGGTGATACTGTGTACTTCAAGGGCCGCTTAGTAGTTCCTGTGAGCCCTACCATCATTAACTGTGGTCCGGATATCATGGAAGAAGCCCATAATTCTCCCTTGTCAATCCACCCTGGCAGTACCAAGATGTATAAAGACCTTCGTCAGCGGTACTAGTGGCCTTACATGAAGCAAGACATCGCCCACTATGTTTCCCAATGTGACGTTTGCAGTCGCGTCAAAGCCGGACATCAGAAACCTGCTGGTTGGTTGCGACCACTCCCTCCTCCTGATTGGAAGTGGGACAACGTCGAGATGGACTTCGTCACCGGTTTTCCTAAGTCACAGAAAGGTAACGATGCCATATTTGTCGTCATCAACCGATTCTCCAAGATTGCTCACTTCCTGCCGGTCAAGGAGACGATCACTGCTAGTCAGTTAGCACACTTGTATATCTCCCGGATTGTATCACTCCACGGTATTCCGTTGGAGATCAATTCAGACCGTGGCAGCCTTTTCACCTCACGATACTGGAATAGTTTCATGGAAGCCTTCGGGACTCGTCTGTCTCTCAGCACCGCTTATCACCCCCAATCGCAAGGCCAAATTGAACGAGTCAATCAAGTGCTGGAAGACATGCTTCGCGCTTGTGTCCTTTCATTCGGCATGAAATGGGAGGAATCTCTCCCGTACGCGGAATTCTCGTACAACAATAGCTATCAGGCTAGCTTGAAGATGGCCCCCTTCGAAGTTCTATACGGACGTAAATGTCGAACCCCCCTGAATTGGTCAGGAACTGGGGAACGACCCTACTTCGGACCGGATCTTGTCCAACAAGCTGAAGATCAGGTTCGCATTGTGCAAGAAAATATCAAGGCCGCCCAGTCTCGTCAGAAGAGCAACTATGACCGCAAACACCGGGAAATGGAGTATCAACCTGGTGAATACGCTTACCTTCGTGTCACTCCCATGAGGGGCACTCATCGCTTC
This sequence comes from Bromus sterilis, assembly GCA_950022295.1. Taxonomy (NCBI): domain Eukaryota; kingdom Viridiplantae; phylum Streptophyta; class Magnoliopsida; order Poales; family Poaceae; genus Bromus; species Bromus sterilis. Next base: position 255,165,950 of record OX465595.1, on the reverse strand, counting down.
GGTATCAAGGGCAAGTTGGCTCCTCGCTACATTGGCCCGTTCCGTATCCTTTCTAGGAGTGGACCCGTGGCATACCGGTTGGAATTTCCGCCGAACCTCTCCCAAGTCCACGATGTCTTCCACGTGTCGCAACTCCGTCGCTGCTTCAAGGACCCTATCCGCGAAGTGGAGCATGATATGATCGAGCTGCAACAAGACTTGACTTATCGAGAACATCCGAGCCGCATTCTCGATCAGTCTGAACGTCGAACCCGCAACAAGACCGTCAAGTTCCTCAAGGTTCAGTGGTCGAATCATTCTGAAGATGAAGCCACTTGGGAACGCGAAGATCGCCTTCGCGATGAATACCCCGATCTTTTCCTCGCTACCACTTAAATTCTCGGGACGAGAATTCTTGTAGTGGAGGAGATTTGTAACACCCTCAGTTGTCTGTAACGGTAATCCTTTTGCTAATGACAATTACTGTTGCTAAATCATGCCATGATCAAATTTCAATCAAATCAAATCCAAAATGCCTTTTGTTGATATTAAAAATAATGTTGCAAATAAAACTTGTCCAAAAATTATACAACCACTTTTATTAAATCAAAAATAATCGGTGGATCATGCCAGTGAGGTTATGGTATTTTATTATGCCTCTGAAAAATTCAAACAATTCAAACACAAGCCAAAACAACACTGTTTGCCTTTTGAATATTCAAAACAGTTATTAAATGAGTTTGGAAAAACCCTATACTTTTTGTAGCCCCCTAGGGTTATACAATACTAATTATGGGCCAGGTTGCACATTTTACAAAAATGAAAAAGGCACTAAATTAATTACTAACAGAAAAGAACAAAAAAAATCCAAAAAAATTACAACAGTGATATACCTCGCCCAGGGCGATGGCCCAGCTCGGCCCACTCCGGCTTGTCTTCTTCCCCAACCACTCCCCCACCTGTTCCCGTACGGCGCCGAGCTCGCCACGCCGCTGCCAGGCCGGCCCCGCCTCCACCTGCTCCCTCCCGACGCCGACGCGATAAGGCCACCCCGGCCGACCCCCTGGACATCCTCCCCCTCCCTTTCCCCTCCTCCTCTTCTCGCACGCCTCGGGGAAAAACTCCCGAGCGCCGCCGTCGCCGTTGTCGTGGCCACCCGCGACCACTCGTCGAATCCGCCTGCACCGCCGTGTCCATTTGGGTCGCCGTCGTCGTCCTCGCCATCACGCATAAGCTGAAGTGCCCGGCGCCACCCCAGCGCGTGGAATTGCTTCGTCTTCAACCTCGGTCCCGGCGAGATCCCCGACCGATTCCGGCTGCTCCGAGTCGCCCCCGAGCAGTTTGCCCCCGCCTACGTGATCAGGGTGAGCACGCTCCCCTTCCCCAACCCTCCATGGATGCCCGCATAGGCTGTAGCCATTTCCCCCAACTGCGCATGTACTGGTCGCCGCCATTGAAGACCTAGACGAGCTCCCCGTCCACCGTAGCGCGCACTTTTGGCACCATAGAGTTGCACGTGCCCCGTACGTTCGATTTGGCGCAAGATTTCGCTCGATTTCGCCCCCGTTTGCAACCTGCCATTGTAGCCCGAGCACAGCCGCCACCATTGTTGGGCTAGAGCTCAGCTCTGGCCTCGCACGCCGTGTCCCCCGATACAGATCGACGCGGTTTGGTTTGCTCGATCGAATGGTCCAAGCCACGCACCCTCCCGTGACCTACAGCGCGAGAACGGTCGACCTCGCCGCCGGCCGTCGTCGCCGGCAGGCACCTCTGACACTGCCCGGTGGGACCCCCTCGTCAGAAACATGATTAGCAGTTAATCACACCCCTACGGGCAACTTACATGTGGGCCTCCCCAGGGATAATTATCTCTGTTTATTAATATGGAAAAATAACCCTTCACCTTAGGACATGTGGGCCCAGCTCACTTAACCCCCTGTTAGATTAAATAAACTGGTTAATTAATCCCTGAGACACTTACCCCTAGGACCCACCTGTAAGTAGTTAGTTTAATTACAATAAAAACTAAAATGTTCCACTGACATGTGGGACCCCACTGGATAATTATGTTTATAAAATGAATTATTAAAATGTGAGGCTGACATGTGGGCCCAGTGCCTATTTTGATTTATTAAAATGTTTTATAAATAAACAGAGGCTGACATGTGGGTCCCATATGTCAGGCACTGTTTTGGATAATCTTTCGAATAATTTTGTAATAATAATAAAAGAAATTCAGAAATTCTTAGTAGCAAGCAAAGTTGGACTAGTCAATTTAATTTCATTAGAAACAGCAGAAGAAGATTTGCTATTAGTCTTATGTTGTTGCTCAAATTCTTTAGCTGCTATCTCATTTTCACTCTTATTTTTCTCCTGTTTAGCTTTACTAGCTCTAGCAAGATCATCTTTCACAATTTGTTCAGGAGACATAGGAAGTAAAGCAATATTTTTATCCTGATGAACCAGAGTAAACTGATTTGTCCTACCATGGTGTACAACATTCCTATCAAATTGCCATGGTCTACCAAGTAAAAGAGAGCATGCTTGCATGGGTACCACATCACAATCAACATAATCAACATATGCAGCAATGCTAAAGTGCACACGAACAGAACGCGTTACCTTAATCTTACCACTATTGTTAAACCACTGAATATAGTATGGATGGGGGTGTGGTCTTGTGGTGAGAGATAGCTTCTCCACCAACTCCATGCTCGCCAAGTTGTTGCAACTCCCTCCGTCAATGATGATGCGAACCGAACGTTCTTTCACCACTCCCTTTGTGTGGAACAAATTATGCCTCTGGTTTTGCTCGGCCTTCGATACCTGCACACTTAACACACGTTGAGAAACCAAACTATCAAATCGATCTGCATCATCAGGAGCCATATAATCTATATCATGAGCGTCATCATGGGCACCCTGTTCCTCGTGAGCAATGAGAACTAAAGTCTCCTCATCATAGTCGCTCGCTGACTCATACCCACCATCCGCCGTAATAATCATCACACGCTTGGAGGGACAGTCTTTTGCGAAGTGACCTCCACCTTGGCACCTGCGACATTTAATATCACGATCTCGTGTTTTCCCTGTGGAAGCCATGGATGAAGAAGAACTCGCTGCAGGACCACTCTGTGTACCCTTGAATGGTGGCGCTGGCTGTTTTGGAGGCTCCCTGTAAGAATGAGCGGTTGAAGTAGATGGTGGTGCAGCAGGACGTGTGGATGTAGAAGGTCCACGCGATGTCCATGATGTATTTCGTCCTGCAGAAAAGTTAGGTCTCGTAGCGGCCTGTCGATCCTGCACTTCACGTTCAGCTTTACAAGCAAGATGAAACAAACGAGTAATAGTAGCATAGTCCTTGTATTCTAGAATAGTTTGTATCTCCCTGTTTAAGCCACCTATAAAACGTGCAAACATAGCTTCATTATCCTCTACTAGGCCACATCTAATCAATCCAGTTTGTAATTCTTGATAATATTCCTCTACAGAATTTTTTCCTTATCTCAAACGCTGTAATTTTTGTAGCAATTCACGTTGATAATAAGGAGGAACCCAGCGAGTACGCATAGCATCTTTTAAAGCAGCCCAAGTAGCTGGAATATTATTAGCATGCAATCTACAATGTTCAGACCACCAAATAGATGCAAAACCCGTGAATTCACAAACAGCAGCAGTAACACGTCTATTCTCAGGATATTGTAAACATGTAAAGCGTTGTTCAGTTTCTAACTCCCAAGTAAGATAAGCATCAGGAATATATCTACCCTCAAACGGCTTAAGATTCAATTTAAGTTTAGGCACATGTTCATCATCGCGTACCTGAGGGGGTGGTTGGTGTCGACCGTGGAGAATGTTGGGACGTGGACGCCCAGCTGGCTGCTCATAGGCCGCTTCCTGTTCCACCTCCTCCTTGTAATCACCCTCGTAGTTGTCGTCCTGGCCGACGTCAGAAGCAGCAGCAGTAGCAGCAACTGCAGCAGCCGTAGGAGCAGCAGCAGCTTGTCTGCCCGGAAACAGAATACGTCGTGCACGTCGTGGTGGCGGTGGCTGTGCTGGAGCGGCCGCAGGCTGTGCAGGTAGGCGTGCGAGCAACTCAGTAAACTTGGCGTCGAGCTTGGTGTCGATCATCTTCTCCACACCATCAATCGCCTCTGTAAATCTGTTCTCGATGTCATTCACCTGTTCAGACATCATTTGTGCAAATTTATCATGTAACGCTTTGTTTGTCATATTCTCCCAATCGGATGCATCCCGCGCCACTTCATCATGGGATCCTGGCATGGTTAGCAGAAATAGAAAACACACAGAAATATGATCCTACTTCTACTAATGGGATGTGGGGTGGTGGAAAGCACAAATCCGTCAAGCTTTTCTTTCATTCTTACTGATTCTTACCTAGCAGCAGGTGGTGATGTACAACCAACGGGTCAAAACTCTCAGAGATGTGGTAGATCGATGGCCAGGAGGTGTCAAAACGCACGATGTAGAATATATGTGGAGCTGTAGGAAGGCTGACAAGTATGGTAGCAAAAACTCAACAGTAATCAAAACAGAGATGCAAAGCTGAATAAACACTCAACGTCGGTACTGTGCTGATCCTAGGCTAGACCGTACTAGAGACGCGAGCCTAAAGCACCAACGAAAGCACGGCGCGGCACGTAAACAACTGAGAAGCACACTCTGAATTATTATTTTCTCTTTTTTTTTTTTGCTCTTTTTTTTTGCGATGCGGGACTGCGGTGGCTGAAAAAGTGCGAAAAAGTCACTATGGTGGCGAACGTCTCAAAATGAGTTTCTGGACCTAAGGAACGTATGGGCACGAAATTTTTTTACCCCCGAAATTTTTGGCCTAAAAACTGCTCTGGAAAGCGTGCCAGACTTTTTTTTTTTTTTTGGAAATCACCCTCTTCTACGTACGACAAAGATTGGTGAAATCCGACTCTAAACAACTCAAACTAATCTGGCTACGGAGAGATCACAAACCGAACGGGTGATGGAACTCAACTCGGATCGGTAGGTCGTGGTGGTGTATATGGACTCTGCTTGGCGGAACGTGGTGGTGTATCTAGACTCTGCTTGGCGGAACGTGGTGGTGTATCTAGACTCGGATTGGCGAAACGTGGTAGGATGACTACTGTGCGGCGGCGACGTGGCAAACTGTGATCAGAACTCGAAACTCTAAGGGAACTAGACGCTAAGATCAGCAACTTGACACAACGATGCAACCGTAAATTCAACAAAGCAAGTACTGAAAAGAAAACTGGACAAAGGCTAGGACTGTCTTGGGACGTGATGATCTAACCCTAATTTTTTTTGTTGGATTTTTCGTGGACTGTAGGTATGAAGAACAAAACCAATCTAGACTATGAAAACTGGTAAATCTCACCGAGCAACCTGGAAATCTGATACCACTTGATAGAGGCGAAGATGTCCCGATGTTTCGATGAGATGATGGAGATCGATTTTGGTGGAGTAGACTTTCACGACCCGACTACGAACGTGCGAAGACGTTGCGCCTTAGCAATCGCTAAACCAACTCCGAGAGGTTATTGATCCCGCGGATGCACGATCAACCTGACCACGAAGGTCAATTCCTGCAAGCAATCGAAGAACAAGCAAGAACTAAGAATTGCAATCTGGATATTGCGAATATAAGATGAAAGATTAACAGAAGTTGGGGTTCCAATGCGGTCTTGGCCTGGTCGGAAGACACAAACGAAGAACTCGAAGTTGCGGCTATGGCTAACTTAAATCTAATTAAAACCCAAGTCTAAACGACGCCCTAAGGGCTGTATATATGGGGGAACAGAGGGGATTTTCGTGACCCCTTGGAGGTGGGGTCCGAAAACAACCCTAACTCGGTTTCCGCACACATACGGACTCTAAAAATAGCCTATAATGTGGTATTTCGAAATTACATGGGCCCAGCCCAATTTTAAGGTGACGCAGCACCTATAATTGCCCTTGGACGAAAATAATGAAGTGGCATCTCGCGTATTTCGTCCAAGACTTCATGCGCAACTTATGGTGGCTTCAAAGTGCGATAATCACCACTGGAAGCTCCATTGTCCTTTCCCCCGCGCGCACCTTCTTCTCCATGCTTGATCCCGCTCCAATGACCATCCTTCTTGTCCATGCTAGGTCCTTCATTCATAAGCAAAACAAAAGTATCTAATTTAGGCAGCATCATATGTTCATGAACAATAGAAGGATTCGCAAGAAACGAAAGTACCTGATAATTTAGTTGACGTGCGCGTGCTCTAGTAACTGGTCCAGTATGTGTAGTTGGTGAAGATGTGGGTGTAACATTAGTAGAGATTTCCTCATCACAGGAGGCCTCGCCTTTTCGATCTGTATCTCTGATGTGATTTGTGCTAGCCTTCTTAAGGCAAAACTTGACTAACTATGTCTGTACTCAAACATTATGGCTTGTATGACTTATGTATTTGGATCCTCGTGATCCCTGGTATTGTAATATATTTGTTTATCCTTTTGTGTTTAGTGTTGTGCTGTGATATTCTCACCGTGGCACCCTAATCTCAGCCTTGTACCCTGCGTGTATGATTACTATACACGGATTGATTTTGGGGGCGTCACAGTTTCACCCGATTCTGCATGAAAAGGTTCAAACAAGCAATGGACAATGTATGATTAATCGTGCTAACAACAAAATAGCCGATATATGATTATAACCCTAAGAATAAACGTGGCCGATATATAACTATTGCCCTAAGAACATTCATGGCCGATGGAGTGTTGACATCGTCCTTAGAACAAATATGGTACAAATTATTTTTTGGCATACAAGTTTTGCCGAAAAACAGGGGGTATGTGTTTACACCGGTTTTTGGCACTACAATGAACCTATATCAGATGGCTTCAAATGAAGAAGTGTTCTACATGAAGAAGTTTGGTTCGATATGAACATCTTTGTAGTTTGAGCCATCACCATCCGATTCAATCTTGAGGACTGAAACTATGTTTGAAGCAATAAGACATTGGCATTCGAAGTACTATTTTACCAATTAGGCCTTCAAGACATCATCGAATGGAAAAAAATGTTCTTCATGGAGCGTCTTGGTCTCGTCAAATCGGTCGATTTAGACACTTAAATCATCCAAATCCAAGTTCGTATGAAGAAGTTAGAGCATAAACTGTGTAGCACATCAGGGGGGAGCGGTACTACCGACCGGTACAAGCGGTACAACCGGCCGACCCATGAAAAACCTTCTGTTAATGGCCGGAATCAGGCTGGTTATACCCCGGTTGTTCCGGTAATTAATATATACCGGTACTACCGCCCAGGGGAGCGGTACTACCGCCCGGGTACGCGAAAAGACCTTCTGTTAAAGCCCGGAATCGGGTCGGTGTCACCCCGGTTGTTTCGGTAAAAATACATATATCGGTACTACCTGTCGGCTAGTACTACCGTCCTAAGTGAGCGGTACTACCGGTCTGTGCACAGATTCATGCAGATTTTGGAAAATTCGAGTTTGGCTATCGTTTTTGGCATTGTGACGGGAATCCAAGTCCGTGTCTTGCAAGGGAAGTCCAGCCGCCTCATATATATATATGAGAGGTGATGGCCGATTGAACAACACACAATCGAACAAACACATCTATAACTTTTACCCTACTTTTATTACTATCCTTTGTATCTTTCTTTCTCGTTCTTCGTTCGTTCTTGTTCTTGCAGTACAACGAATCCACGAGGCTCTAGGGGCGATTAGGTCGACCTAGGGCAGCCCATAGCCACCGTGCTCCCTGACGAGGTCCCTCCCGGGAGTGTGGGGTTTCGGGTCTACAAAAGCACCCGCCGAATTGCTTGTGTACCGTGCATCCGGACGGGTCTCCTTCGACGTGAGTTGCGGTGCATCACCCCAGGCATCGAGGGTACACGGTGACATATTCGTGTGTCAACAGTATGGTTGTTGTATTATATACTGTATTTTTATAAATGTAATGTTATGATACAATGTTGAAATCCAGGGTATATGACAACGTCATATGTCGTGGTGGGTTCGATATGCACTTCTATTCCGAACTTAGACAAAAACGTCTAAGTCTATAATAGCACCGCATTCTGGACGTTATAGGCGTGGACGACTTCAAACTTAGCAAAGCTGTTCTTCAAAGGATCGTGTGATATCCATTTTGGAGTGGAGCTATGTCAAAGGTCAATATCTCCATACGAGTTATCAGGGGTACCTAACGCCGCATCAAGTGTAACCCTTTCGAAACATCGAATGGTTTTTCCCGGCACGCCTGTACTACAGCTCCCGGGCAATCTGACGTTGGTGTGTTCGAGTCAGTTCTTCCTTGTCGACGTCGTCCCCCTTCTCCTAAGGGGTCAGCGCGTTGTCTTGCTGTGCCGACGTGTCGCCCTCCCATCCGCCAAGAGCTCCGCTCGGTGCGTCGGCGTAAGCATTTTGTTCATCGTGATCAGAGATCAGACCATGGCTACCGTCTGCACTGCGTTAGAAGATGAGATCGGATTGAGGCAAGTATGAGTTAGGGGATTGGAGCGGATGGAATGGTTACGATGGCTCACCGTCCAGCTGATATAGCCGCGAGCAAGCGAATGGGCGGGCAGCTGACTTCAATGCGACCGAGGTAGGCTTTTCGGTTATCGTGTTCGATTTGAATCGACACTGTCGCTTTGGAGTTGTCACGTCGTGTTTCCCTAACATTGAACACGCGAGAGAAGAACATAACACTGACCAGCGCCCTCAAGTAGCGTCTCTCCGGCATTGAAGAACATGGAATTCTCAGGAATCCTTTCGCGCGCGCAAAAGGTTTTCTACGCGGAAAGATTTAGGATGGGACCTGATTGTTGTTGGGCGTGAACATGGCGGTGATCCGAACGCACGCAAAGCCACCCCCTCCCCACCTTTGTTACATTTGTGGAAAAAAACAAACACAAACGAATACAGATCCGTGTTGGATGGCAAAATAGGCCACCGCCCAATCCAAACGGTTGCAGGAGGTTTAAAGGTGGTGTTGAAGATTCCCGTCCCAGTTATGGACATAGTAATTTTTTATTCATTCTTATTTTATATGTTGATTAATTTCTTGATTCACTCAATGCTAAAACTAATGATCATCACACTGTACATCGTTCTAATTAAATTTAATGAATAGTACTTCCTTCGTCACGGTTTAGAAGGCACAGTTAAACTTGCGTGCGTTTTTATAATAGACATGGTTTAAGGCGCGAAGCAATTACTTTTATTAATTAGTACTACTACTTCACTCATGTATGCATGCACCCTCTCAATTTTTTGCTGCTCTAGCCCGGAGGAGTTGATGCATGCATGGTGTAAATGTAATAATACTACTACTTCACTTGATACTCCCTCCGATTCATATTACTTGTCTTAAAATGGATGTATCTAGATGCATTTTAGTAATAGATACATTAATTTTAGGACAAGTAATATGGATCGGAGGGAGTACTACTTTTGTTACATCTCACAACTAATCAGTGACTACCTTGGTTCCAGAGATTTTGCAAGCGTGCCTTCTAAACTGTGACGGAGGAAGTAAAAACTTGATGAAATCGATGCATCTTTATTTGAACTTTTTAATGTACTAATATTAATTTATGGACAAACTACTATTATCAAGAATTACTTTGAATGTTGGGACTTAAAATTTTTTGGAAACTAAGCTGATCAGACACACACGAATATGGTGTCCGTTTTACAATTTTAAAGGTCAGCGTTTGAGATGCCCTAAAACTAAGCTGATCTGCGAGGAAAGGCTGTGCAACCACATATGCAAGAGCACGGCTGCGAGCCTGCGACTACGCAGACACTGGCTGAGCGCACTCAAGAAGGCGTGGTTGCTCACTTCTTCTGGCAACTTGGCATCCGATGGCTATCAGTTCCAGAGGAGTTGCTCGCCAAGCTTGCTCCGTGACCTCTTCCAATTTAAAAGCAAAGTCTGGAGATTTATTTAAATTAATTATTCTGGTACTTCTAATATGCAATGTGATACTGACCTACAGGTCTTATTTTAACAATATTGTTCCATAGCAGGATCTAAAAGAACAAGGTTGCTTAGTTCTTTTTTTTCGAATGTGCAGGATAACTTGGTGCTATATATATACTTTATCAAAATATTACTACATCGTGTAATTGTTACTTTTTGTGCATATGATACACGCTGTAATATCCTAAAGTCTGTCCAATGCATATTTTCAATTGTCATTTACTACATGGGTCCAAATTGATCTGAACTTACATGATTATAATAATTTGCAGTCAATTTGCCAAACAAATTTTGCAAGGAGGTTTAGTGCTGTAAAGATGTAATATTGGTCTGAAGTCATCTCCTGTAACAGGTCATCATAGTGATGAAAAATGATAGGTCAAAGAGTCACCAATCTTGATATCTCAGGCACGGTTAACATGTCGTCAGAGATGCAAGCCCATGGAACAGATATGAAGCTAAAACTATTGCAAGAAACGAGAGGTTTCCGCAGAACCATGGGATTTCATGTGATTATTATATTAACAATACCATCAACTTACAGCCTTCCAGTGACTATCACATGAAAATCAAAACACATAGCAAAAGCCCAGAGGCACAAACCAAGAGGAACAAGTTTCCCCTGCTGGCCATTTGAAAGAAAATTAGAAGAAATGCTTATATACACCGTTCCAACATATCAAAGACTCCAGTATCCTAAAAAGAGCACGCTGCTGATTCAATACTTACAGGGTGTATTCACAGAGTATTTGCAGGACTAGGTACCTGGATGTTCAGGTTACCATACGAGATGTTAATCCAAGACACCGAGTCCAGCCTGAGGTCTAAGTTGTCTCGTCAAACTCCATTTTCTGCACAGGATCACGATGGAGCAGAACATCAGTGAAATAGATTGCAACAACAGCAATACACATCTATCAGAAATTTTGACTACATCAAATCTGAGATGATTACTAAACCATAAAAATTGGCGACAAACGTCAAAGCAACAAACACCAACTTCTCATTTGATAACTGATTGTCCTTTGTTAGGTTTATAATTGTCAATATTTAGCATCAGAATTAGGTAGACATTATTCAGCCCCAAACAACATTCTCATTGATATATTTATCTGTCCTATGTAGATGTTCACTTTTCCTTCGCGGAAAAAATACCAATCATCCTAGCCTTAGAGGATTATTAATAGTCCCAATAAACCAGGCCCACAGTAAGCTGCCCCACACCCAACATACCTTGGTTTATGAGGAGATTAACAAACTGACCTCAGACTATATATCAGCTACAAAGCACGGAAACGGACGAATCAGCGTACTAATACGGCAGGACACTGCGATGTGGCCATGCACGCTAGGATACATGTATTCCCCAATATCCCCTCATGTTTGAATAAAAATAAAAATAAAAATGTTAGGGATATGTATGGGACACGGTGGGGACTCGGGAGGCCCAGTAATGGCCCAATACGAAAACTAATTTTGCTGGCTGCTCGACAGTAAACGCCATAAAAGGACTCGACCGCTAACTCCGCTCCATCTCCAGTGAACGTGCCTGGACTCACGCCGCCACCGCCCGGAGTCGGCCGCCACCATTTCCCATCCCCAGCAGGCACAGCTTCTCCTCGTCAAGCGGGTAACCTCCTTGAGTCCTCGACCTCGATTTTTTGTTGTTCCTGTTGAGATGCGGCTTGCTTCCCCATGCTGCTGCTGCTTGCTTGTTCCTTATGCACCCATGCTGTTGAGCTGCTGCTGCTCGTGCTGCTGTTGAAGTGCTGACTGTTGATTGGCGTATTGCTGCTTGCTAGTAGGGAGCATGGCATCTGGGAGTCAAATAGCATTGGAGAATGGAGAATGGACAATGGAGATTGGGTAAGCATCCTTCACTGTTTTCATGTTTTCTTATTGTACCACTTCAGATTATGTCTTCTTCAGTCTAATATAAGACTGTGTTTTGTGTATTTTGCTTGTTGCAATGACATGGGTCTCGAGGCGGTATTGTGATCATTGAGCACTTGAAAAAGGAGACCACAAATGGGGCAGTATTACCTCATCTCATTAGTTTTTTGCCTTTAACTCTGTATTACATGGCATGCTTTTATATATTTTACATACCCTCCATGTCCACAAATGACTGTTTTTGGAAAATGTCATATCCCATGTTCCCGTATGCATATCGCCGTGTCCGAGTCTCTGAATCCGAGCTTTTTAGTATATCAGACAACAGGGCTTAGGGTTTCTGGTTTCAGGTGACATGGCACTTCCCAAAATCTGTTGCCGCTATACATCTGCTTTCAGGTTCTAAGTGTCAAATCTGTAATCAGGACAGTACAACCCTAATGTCCTTTCAGCCTCAACCATGTGAATGGTGAATAAACACTATAACAATAAGTATGTTAATTATGCAACTGCAATTTCATAGCATGCGTTGAAGGAACATAAATAGAATAGGTAAAGTAACAAACAAGTAGAAATGATGCATTAAATCGAGAGGGACGATTTGGTGCCCAGGCTGAGCTGCACTCTATATCGTGGCCGTTAGCTTCTATCTTGGGATCCTTGAAAGGTAGTCTGCCACGCCTGGTCATTGTCATGAGAAAATGGGTGTACGGCTGGTACACGCTGCAACAGTGCAATACAGTGGGGCAGGTAACGATTTTTTGTGTGGGCCATTTCACTATTTGGTGGGTCAGTGTACACAGGGATTTCCTGAGCCGCGGAAAGAATCGTTAAGAAAACCCTGGACTATGGTCCAGGATGTTAGATCAGGACGTCGACAACAGATGATGAACAGTGACGTTCAGTCAACCAGAGCTATAATATGGAAGGTAATCCTGATGCACCACCTGGATTTCCATTTCCCATATTTAAAGAATCTGCTACTCCACATCACACTCTCTTGCCAGTGTCAGTGCTCCATTCACTCAATACAGTGGAAAATCCTGAAGAAACAGAGGAAGAAGGTGCACTCTCCAAAGAAGGGCTGGAACTATGGAATTCCGATCCGCCAACCGTCATGCGAACAACACATGCAATAACTAGGGGTCCCAGTCATAAATTCCGGACTGGACTCGAACAAGAATGTGGAGGAGAGAGTCATTCCTTCCATACAGCCGTGAAAACAGAGGAAGGCAAAGACAAACTCGGTTTGAATCGCCGTCAACAGGAGGAGAATGGTCTCAAGTTCTTGATGGATGTGGTAGACAGGTGAGTTTGGAATAACACCTTCTGTTCTTCTCACATTTTGTAGGTGTTCTTGAATTGGCTGTGTTCTGGTTCATCTTTTTCCTTGTGATTGTACTGTTTACTGTGGCAGATTTCCCCTTCGGGAGGAGTTTGCAAATAACCTCGAAAACGCAGATCCGGTAACGCTGTTGTTGCTACCACAATGATGCTTGTGACCTCCTTCGCTGATGCCAGAGTGTTCCAATGGGGAAACCAGATGCGCTCAAGCATTGGGCGACGTATGTCTGCCCTTAAACAAAGAAGAAAATCGACGAATGAATGTCTCTCCAACACAATCTGCGCAGTCAATTGGGATGGTGGATCCAGAGGCGCCAGGATGGCAAATAGGTATTGATTGTACTTATCTGAGCTCTTTTTGTTAGAAATCAACATGTCCTGTTATCTCATTTAGCCAGATTGTTATTAAGATACATTTGGATATATTCTTCCCTTTTCGAATGTAAATTTTTTTCAGGTTAAGACTTGGTAGTGCTCCTCCAGACAGAAACCCCTGAGCGTCAGGGATGAGTGCACTTGAGCAATTGATACATAAGTTAGTGGAGGAGCCTAGTAAGAGTGTAATTAAGCCTGAGATTGGCACCAGCTTCAATTCATTGGGCGAGGCATACGACTTTTATAACTTGTATTCATGGGAAATTGGATTTGGAATTCGTTACGGCAAGACAGATTGAACGCAGAGAGAACGAATTCGATGCAGGAGATTATGTGTGGTTCTTCGGTGAGTTGCTTGAATTTATGTTTTGGAATTTTTGTGCCAGGTAACAAAGGGGTCTGATATTTGAAAGTTTGGTTAAAGATTAGTTATGTTTTGCAGGGAAAACCAGAGGCGGAGAATAGCAGTTCATGCTAATGTGAGTGCCCAGCACTAGTAAGGCTGCTGCACACGGCGGATAACGGTTGGTTCATAACAGAGCACCACAAAAACCATAATCATCCAATGTCTTTGACTATGGGTGAGAAAGTTCATTGGACTTCACACAAGCCTGAAAAATGCAAGAACTACAGAGTTGAAGGACACCGTCGCAACACTTGTACTAGGCCGCTTGATGGAGCAGGGAGTTAATATGTTGACAGAAAAATTCAGTGTAAAATACTGTATTCAAGGATTTTCTGGTGTGTTTATGTGAGCCATGCTCAACGCTTGTGCCTCAATCATGTAGCTGTGAAACTGTATGCTTGAGTTTGAGATGTTTCAGCATTGCAGGTTGACTGTACATTTGAGGATTTTAAATGTGCTTGTCCTACTTACTGCAGCTGCTTGTTTTTTAACTTAACATGTGTATTGATGTAGTGACTTACGAACAAAGTAGATTAGTTTACTTAGATCCGGGCGCAAACGTAATGCGAGTATTTTTTTTTTGATGGATTTTACTTGAGGCAGTGTTGTTCAGGTATGGTGTGGTGGTAATGCTCTTTCGAACTAGAATAGTGTCAACGTGTGTACAGGTCATATTGCAGTATGATGTTGGATGTGGACATGATCTGCTGAGTTTTTTAATTCGAGTTTTGAGTGGGTCGGACTTAATGTGGTTTTGAACTACGTTGGAGGGAGAGGCGTTATGGATTGAATGGACCAGGCTGGTACAACAACTGTAGCGGACCGCTGGCTAGAGTCTATCCCGTCTAGCAGTGGGTCCAGGATTGAGTCATGATGAGGTCTCATGGGACATTGTTTCTATTTGTAATACGGAGAGGATACTACTTCGGTATACTTGTCATGGTGAGAATCTACATGCAGTCGAATAGTCGCAATATGGTGTGCATCTGAGCCTGGGCTCAGAAACAAACTTTTGCATTGCAATCAATAATAATTCAAGTAAAAGCATGTCCTATTGAAATACATAAAACATCACCTAAAGGAGTGAAATGCACAGACGCTTCCTGCAATGCCTGTTAGAAATAGACTTGAAGTAGAGGAGCAGAGGGGAGCTGAGGCTGAACACAAGATGGATGGTTACTGAAGCTGTGTGGAATATTGTTGCCGTGAGGACTAGTTATAGTACATAGGCAAGTCGATTGCTGAACTGAACCGACCATGCGTGTAGCTCTAGTACAAGGCAAAAGCAAATTGCCAACTAGTTGTATCTTGTACACTAACTTACTAGCTAAGGAAGCACTAGCCGAACTGACTAATCTTCTATATCACTAAGCTCCCTAGGCGTGAAAGTCATGGGAGTCAATTAAGGTTTCAGTTTTGACTTGATCATACCCTTTGCCCATATATGTAAATTATTATTGTTCCTTTTTTTTCTTTTTTATTAAATCTCTTTTATCTTTTATTTTTTTAATTGGGATGCACAGTACATGAACATCATTAACATTTGTCTTTTCTAGACAAAAATGAATGTCAATTTTTGTATGGTTCATACGCCCATGCTATAGTGAATCTGTCGTGAGTTTACCATCAAGACGTTAGAGTACATAATTATCGACTTGACAATCAGACCATTCAACTCATGCAGTATCTAGGGGTGAAATCCATGGGAGTCAATTGAGGATTCAATTTTGACTGTACTGTACTAATCTCTGGCTAATTAAATAACACAAGGATTACATCTAACAATGCCTACGGCGTTCCAAAGTAAATTTGGACTGCTGAATCTCATAGTAGAACAAAGTGCAGCACCAAAGCACAATGGTACTAACAAATCAATCTACACCCTACTGAAGAAAGTGTAGCAACGTTGCAAAAATTAATTATAGTCCTACCCAATTAAAGCACAAAAATACAACACCTAAGATAAGTAAAATGCAAAGGCATGTGCTACAATGCCGGCACTGCTCCAAAGTAAAATGGACTACTGATCTCATAGTAGAACAAGATGTAGTAGCATATAAAAATGGTACTAATACATCATAAGGATAAAGAGCTACAACCAAGTTACCTTTCCACAAACAGGGCATGCCTCACTTCTTTCCATCCACTCATAGATACAGCCGAGGTGGAAATGATGTGAGCACTGCATTACTATCCTAGGATTCTCCAAAGTATAATCTACAATTCAGATAGGCAATGGTCAGTCAGGTTCTCTGATTTGAGAGTTTACTTCAATTAACCAGCATAAAACATAAGTTTATGAAACATTTTGAGAATCTCTTCATCATCCATCATGTTTTCAAGCAATGGTACATGAATAGAATGTGAGATCAGTAGGACGCCTCCAGTGATCGATAGGGTTCCAATGGATTCTAGACCCGCAGAAATCCACTCTTTCTTCACACGGTCACGGAAAGTGCGCGCCATTCCGTACGTAACGTAGCCGTCGTCCAGGTAACAACATCGATCTTCCGGATAGGATAAAAGCTAATTTGATCACACCCATAGATCATAAAAACTCTCTGTCTGAAGTTTTCTGAGGGCATCTCTAGGATACCAAAGAAATTATGAGTACGACATAAGTTCAAAAAAGTGAACTTAACTTGGTCATATTTATTCATGCAATATAACATATTTTAGGAGGTATTTGGTTGGGAAAAGGTAATGCAAACGTAAATGTAATCAGATTACAAAGCCACAGGTACTGTTAACGATATTGATAAAAACAGGAACGTATTTGGTTCCACATATGTATCGGTAATACTCATCCATCCAGAGAACTTGATGTGGATGAACAGGAACCTCGATTGAACATCTAGAGGAGGTGGAGGAGGATAGCGGCTTAACGATCCGGAGAAGGACCATGGCGTTGTGGAGGGAAGAGTCGGCCGCTGGCTGGCTGCTCCTCGCGTGGATGGACTGCTGCAACAAGGAGTTTGACTGATAGATCGTAGAATGGTGTGTGCGTTCCTGCATCTCCCCTCTTGAAGAGGGTTGAAAGGGAAGATCTGGGGCAGAGGATATCGGAGAAGGGTGAGTTTGCGCCATTGCAGAGAGGATTGGGTAGAAGATGATGCTACTCCTCACCGTAGGAGGGTAGGAGGATTTACGAAGAAAGACAAGTTGGATGGGATGGGGGAGGAAGAACTTGCGCTGGGCATATGCTACTGCAGGTCACTGCAGTAAGGGAAATCTATTACAGTGAGCCTCAGGAGGAATCAACTGTGAATAAAGTGGGATTTGTGTACTGTGTAATCAGTTTATGGTCTAAAGTTATCACACACATGTATCAGTTTGCCATACCGCTTTAATCAGATGACGGTCCGAAATCTCCAAAACTAATACGTCCTTGGTGCTTAATGTTTCAAGTTTGTGCTAATTCCCCTCTTGCTAACACTGAAACTAAATGCGCTGTACAGAATTTATTCAACCAATATATTGAAGGTTAGTGAGCATTACCTTCAAGACATGTTGGGCAGACATCTTCATCTTCAGCAGATGGAGAAAAGTAAGTGAAGTAATTTCCAGATTCCTTTCGGGACAGCTTATCTCCGTGAGCAGAGCTGCATCTTTTCATTTTTGTGTCATAGTTTGTTTTACTTGGCTTGTCGAGTGAACTCATTGTTTCCATTTCCTCGTCATAATTTGGTCTGAGTGGTTCTGATTCCTCTGGTGAATAGCTCGAAGGATCATGCCTTGATGCAAACCAGTCACGCAGAGAAGGGGAAAATCTAGGATCATCATATGGCAGTGGTCTTGGAGGTGAACGATATGTATCGAATGAACTTTCAGATGAATCAAGAGGGGTGGCTTCAATAGCTTGAGAAACAGCATGGACTGTTCCAACTCGGAATAAAACAGTGTACTGAAAAAAGGAGATACAAATGTAAATCAGCAGTCATTCACACCAGGTATTGACTACAACAGGCTAGATAGTAGTGAACTACGGGTTGCATATAAACAAGGCACCAGGTATTGACTACAAAAGGCTAGATAGTAGTGAACTACGGGTTGCATATAAACAAGGCAGCTGTTATCCATACCAGCCAGGTATTCACAACAAAAAGGCTTGTTACTAGTGAACTAGGGGTTGCGTATCAACAAGGCAACAGTAGTAAATTAGATGCATGTTGATTTGTTCTTTCTTGTCCTCGTACAATGTAATAAATCTTGTCCAAGACTCGAAGTAATCTGACAGAAGAGCACAATGATACCGTCAAAATCGAGTATGATCATATCTAATGCAGGTGCTTAATTATTTTTTGCAGACCAGGCTTTGCTAAACATAAACCAATAAGATGTGTACTTTCACGGTTATCGTCTACTGTAGGACCAAAAATTAGGAGTCGGACATACAAACTAGAGTAATCTTTATACTTACAGCGTTGATCAGCTGCTGGGTAAAACACCTGAGGCACATGCAGTTCCTAAACGCACCGGAAGCCTGGTTGCCATGTTGGTCGTAGTAATCGGCTGGCAAACACGAACAGAAAGCACCCATGACCCCCCAAGAAAAGAGGGCCACGAACCAAGACGCTGCAGCCGACGGGCCACCGACAACTCCTCAAAAGTAGCAGCAAATCGGCGCCCACCGCCGTCGAAACGATACCTAGCAATGGAAGCAGATCAGGCCGTGCGTATGAGTGGAGAAATGTTGTCCAATCCGATGATTGAACTGACCCCCAGGATTATTTTTTGGCGAATAAAACAAAACCTGGTAGCAGGAGTAGCATTAGCTGAGGATACCTTGGATAGATAGGGTAGCCGTGTCAGTAGGATATGGTTGACTGATATCGATGGATATCGGAGACGGAAATTTGATTGTCCACGGAGAGGCAGCCAAAATCAATCAATCGGAGCAGGCTAGGGCTTGGTTACCTCAAGCTAAGGAATCGCATCCGGCCGGCGCTCCAAGGGAGGAAGGGGGATAAGGCGAAGAGGCCCTTGGCTTGAGGTGGCAGGGGGAGGAGGAGGAGGAGGCCGGAGTTTGAGCGACGCTGGGCAAAGGGGATTAAGGGAGGAAGGTGAGAGACTTGTGGGACGGAGGGGAGAAGGGGAGGGCACGGTGCCAAAGGAAAGGATTCGCACACAATGTTAAGGCAACTCGAAGGACTAGTTCTTTTAGCTCGATTCTAAAGAATCGCTAGTCGAAGAATCATAATCGCAAAAAATTCAATCCAAACCCAGGAATCATCACAGAATCGTTAGAATCGGTAGTGTATTCTAAAATCGTTATCTAAGGATGATTCTGATAATTCCCGCAAAAGGGAACGATTCGTCTGAGCAAAAAATCTATCGTTTCGCCATATTTACGTAAAACCGCCACTCGCGCCCGAGAGAAAACAGCCCTCCACCCACCGCTCGGGTCGTTCTCCCCTCGCGTCGTTCCTCTCGCTTCCCTCCGCCGCCAACGAGCGCTAGGGTTCGACGCGCCGCCGGCCCATCTCCCCGCCCGCCTCGCCGGCCGCCAAGTCCACCCCGGTCGCCCCGTCGTCCGCCCCTGCTGCACCGTCGTCCGCCCCGGCCGGCCTCCCCAGTCCGCCCTTGCTGCTCCAGTTCGCCCCTGCTGCCCCGTCGTACGCCCCGGCCAGCCTCCCCAGTCCGCTCTATCGTCCGCACCTGTTGCCCCGTCGTTCGCCCCGGCTGCCCCGTCGTCCTCCCTGGTTGCAACTCCCTCGACCACGTTGTTGCAACCTATGTCGAGCCAGTAGGTAAATATGGATCGAAGATTACAGTGCCATTTTTTCTCTCTATCTGCAAATGTAGCACGGCGCCTATGGTTAGGACTGCAGGGAGTAGCAAAATTGCCTTGCTAGTTGCTAGGCAGCGTCAACCACTCAAAAAAAACAAGCGTTTCACCTCTCCGATCATATCAATCCTCTTGCCCAACTTGCCCTGTTTATCCTCTGTATACTTGAAGAACCATTGCTACTAGCTATTTACATTATGAATTTGTATGTGTTGATATAGATGTTAAATGAAAGATGGAAATTGCCATTGATTCATTGTAGGATTTACATGGTGTTCTTCAATGTAGGAATTTTTTACATGTACATGTTGTTCTTCAGTGTAGTGTTATAAAACGATGGCTGATTACAAAAATTTGTATACATTTTTTTTGAACAAGAGAAGGGTCTCGAAGACCCAGGCTGCATTTATCACCGCGGTCATACAACTTACAAGAAAGCCCCTGGTAAAGCACGAAATAACAGATAGGGGCTTAGAGATTGCAAAGAGAACCCTGGAAATAAAACTGAAAAAGCGATCAAGTCCTCTTTCGCCGTCGTCGTCGCGTCGCTGCCTCCCGTCACGGCCAGCTTCCTCAACGCCGGGGAACTCGCCACCAAGTTTCCAGGGATGTACCTCGGCAAATCCCATGGTCAGGGACCCTGGGTTAGTCATGAGAGGCACAGGTTGGACGATAGCTCGTCGGCTAACAGGAGGATACGTTCCTGCTCGATGTTATTGATTGGAGATGGCGATTACAGGGGAGCCAAGGCTAGTGTGCACAAGGCTAGGGTTACAGATTGTGTATTGCTTGATCTCGACGTCTCCCCTCCTAGCCTTTATATACTAGGCTAGGTCTCGGGGAGTCCGCCTGGGATTACAGATGAGGTTTCCTAACCCTGATCTTGCGTCGTACGGCAAGTTTGCACCTTCCTTATGAGTCGCGGACTCCTACGTCGGTGCCACCAGTGGGCCAAGGCTGGGCCTTGGCGGCATCTCTGTGGGCCTTCTGTCTTCTGGTACACCGGGTAGGCCCATCCATAGGAGTCGTGGGGTCACCCCCTCGTCAGTAGCCCCCGAGTGCCTGGGGGGCTCGAAGAGTCGCGCAGGGACTCGATTCCATACTTGCGTCGTTTTTATGTGTGCACGGTTCAACCGCGGGTCACTGGCAGTCTGGGGCCATGACAAAACCTGTTTCGAGGGATGCTAAGCTGAAAGGGCCCAAGGAGTCGACCGGTCGAGCCTTGGTGAATTGCACTAGTGGCAAATACCGCAGTAGCCCAATCAATCTCATGTCCCTCGACATGAGCTTGGAACACTGGTGTCTAGCAAAAGTCATGCCGCTGCAGGTCTTACAGTGATCAATTGCCGCCAGTAAAGTTCATAGCCTAGGCGCGTTCGCCCGGCTTTTTCTATCATGCAAGCGCATGGGAAAGATTGGGAGTGAAATCACTCTACGGCAAGTCCCAGCCCGGCCGATCTGCGAGCGGGGTCTTACGTACACGCTAAGCTTGCGTGGTATCTGGGCACAGTGTATCGTGTTCCAGGAATATGTATTTTTTATTGAGGCGCGGAGCCTAGTAGATAATGCACCCACTTGGAATAAACAATCAAGTGAGCTGTTTTAGCGGTCACTCGCGGAGCTTTGCCGAGTGCTCGGGCGAGGAGTAATGTAGACGAGTACTTTCTCGGGAGGCCTTCGAGTGTTTGGGTACTTAGAGTTTTGCGAGTAATCACTCGAGTATTGCTTTTGCTCTCGGGGTGAGGGATAATACTCTGGGACCGCTCGATCTGGCGAGTGCAGGTCTACTTATCTTCTGTCGTGGTGAGGGAGCAACCGAGACTCTCATGAGTGCGAGTAATTAGTCGAGCACGTATTTTCTTTTCCTTTCGGGTGATAGAGTACCCGAGCGTTTTTTTTCTTTCGAGTGAGGGAGCACTCGGGACTCTGTGAGTGCGAGTGATCACTCGAGCATATATTTATCCTTTAGGTGAGGGATCACCCGAAACTCTCGTGGAGATGCTCCCGATGGGAGTAAAATGTTTTGCCCATCGGAAAAATATTTAAAAGGTTGAAATTATGAGGCTGTGATGAGGACATGACTACCATATTTACAGCCACAACCCCTGCTAATATACCTACTGGACCAATTCCTAGAGATCGTGCACACCAATTAAATTATCAGGTACTTTCGCTTCTTGGTAATGTTTCTAATGTTCATGTGAATATGATGCTGCCTAACGTCGATATATTTCTGTTGCTGACAAATGAAGGACCTAGCATGGACAAGAAGGATGAGCATTGGAGCATGTTCAAGCATGAAGATGATGAGGACATAATTATCATGGATATGACCATTAATTCCTCTATATTTGATCAAGAAATGAAGTCAATACAAAGGGGCATGATTGTGTGCTGTACAAGAAGTTATTTCACGTCACTTTTGGCCCAAGAGAAGATAGAGACCAAGTATTTCACGTCATGGACTCAGATTCGGACTGCAGAGATATACCCAACTTCAAACAGCCGCCGTTTCTACATACGAACTCCAAATTGGGTGATTCTTTTTTCTGGTGATATCTTATCTCGTCTAGTTTTCAACGCAATTGGTTTCACCTTCAAATTCCTTCGGAGCGTGGAGATATTGCGAAAACGGTGCGACCCAGCAGCAGAATCCGAATCAAAGTCCAACTCAATAGGTGTTGCATCACCTCCACATGGGCCCAAGTGCCTTGTACGGCCTAGGTTTAGTTTTAGGACTCCTTGGGACGTCCTTCCACCCCCTTGGCCTCCACCCTTTAGTCCTATATAAGTAGATCAACCCCTAGGGTTTTTCTTTGGATTTCTTTTAGTTAAAAAGACTGCTTAGCTAATTGCTGCATCTTCGTGTACTCGGTTTGTGTCCAACGACCAGATCAAGACCGCTTTCGGAATCCCAACTTTAATCATACTTCATCTACATGTTCACAATATTCAGATTGCTTTATCATAGTTCTTGCTTGTTCTTCGATTGCTTGCAGGCACTAGACCTTCGTGGTCAGGTTGATCGTGCTCCAGCGTGGTCAATAACCTTCAGGAGATTGGTTTAGCGATTGCTAAGGCGCAACGTCGTTGCACGTTTGTAGTCGGATCATCAAAGTCGACTCCATCAAATCGTAGTTATCATCTCATCGAAAGATCGGGACACCCCGCCTCTATCAGGCTGGGAAGCGTACCCGATACGCCTTGTTGGGATGTGACGCTTGTTTGTTTTTTCTGGCATCTTGACCACTGTAGCTTGTCAAAGGAAATGACTTGGCGTTGTCCCGCCGAAATTTTCACTTCGTGTGATTATGGTCCTCTTTTTGCGCGCGTAGTGGGCGGTGCTGTTACTGCGCCGATTTGTTTTTCCATGTTTTTCGCCTGCCGTGGGATCATGCCACGTTTACTGGATATTGGGATTGAACGGTGCCCCTACTCGCCTGGCAGGTGGTTAAATACCGAGCGGCTGAGTAACTTTTAGGTTTTACCCAGCCATTGCCTTCTCCTCTTGTTTCTGGATTTCCCCTGTTCTTGAGCCTTCTCCTTCCTCCTTTTGCTGCTTGCGGCGAACTGATGACAACGCGCTCCCGTGCTGCTCCAGAATCGGCCAAGATGTCTGGCAAGTGGGAGCGCTTGATCTTTGGGGATGCAGATCTCGGCGTGCTGATTTCTGATGGCTTGGTGGCGAGGGATGCCGTGCGGATTCTAGGGGATGAGACGGTTCCTGCTCCGATGGCGGATGAGCGGGTGTGCTTTCAGGCTTTCTTCCCTCGCGGTTTCGCCCTTCCGATTCACCCTTTTGTTCGCGGTTTGCTGTACTCCTGCCGGCTTCAGGTGCATAATTTGACTCCCAATGGGATTTTGCACATTGCCTGCTTTATTACCCTTTGTGAAGCCTTCTTGGGAATCCATCCCCATTGGGGGCTCTGGAAGCGCCTCTTTTGCATAAAGAGGACGAACTCCGAGTATGTTGTGGGGCAGGTGGGCATATCCATTAGGGATAAGCATTCGTACTTTGATTTGAAGATGCTTGACTCCGTTAGTTCTTGGAGGAAAAGTTGGTTCTATCTGAAGGATCAGCACATTGCTAGGCAGCGATTTGGTCTTGCTCCCTTTAATCCCGAAGCGCGAGTAGTCAAGCCGGCTTCGTGGTCCCATTCTTTGTCTGCGATGGAGTCGTCTGCGGTGTCTCCATTCTTGGAGAGGATCGTTGTATTGATGGACAGCTTGACCGGTGGGCTGCTCATCTCTGTGTTTATGGGGAGGCGCATCCAGCCATTGCAGCATCGAGTTCGTCCCATGTGGAAATATGAGGGACTCGAGGACTCAACGAGATGCTCCCGCGAGGAACTTAATGCCGATGGCCTCTTGGCCCGGATTCAGTATGTGACCAAGTGCTCGAGTGTTTCTGAGATGCGCTTCATCCGTCCTTACACTTCTGATCACGCGCTGCCGCAGGTTCGCGCTTTTGAATTTCTCGTCTGATTGAGATGTTTGTTTGACTTCTTGCTGATGATGTGATTTGCTTTTGTAGGATCATGTTCCCGTGTCGTGCAACCCTCCACAGCCAGAGGATGCCAATATTCGCGAGGAGCCGGATGCTTCCGCTGCTGACGATGCTGCGCCGAGTGCTGGTGCCAGCGTGCTCGCGGGTGCCACTAGTGCTGACGAGTCCACGGGGGTCGAGCTGCCGGGGACCGGAGATAGTGAGGAATCAGCGCCCTTTCGTGTCAAGCGGTCGCGGCATTCGGGCGCCGAGGATCTTGACGCGACGAGTGGTGATGTCCCGCTGTCTGTACCGTCTGCTGAGCCGTCTCCTTCTGTTGCTGCGTGCAAAAGGACCAGGTTTGGGAGGTTATTGCGTGCTCGCTCTACGTGTGGCGGGTAAGCATATGCTTGTCTTTGCTGGGGCTGTTTTTCCTTTGTTCTTTTGTCTGATGGCTTTTATCTTGTAGCGCTGCGACTGCTCCGGCTGCTTCCTCCACCAGTGCGGCTGCTGTCGACCTGCAGTCGACTGACTCTGGAGCAGCCGCCAAGCATACTAGGGATTCTTCGGCTGCTGTTGGTCGGCGCGCACCGTCGGTGACTTTTGCTGTCCCGGCTGCGGGTGTGATTCCTTCTGCTGCTCCGCCTGTGGCGTCTGGTGTTGTTGCTCCTGATGCCGGGCCTGCTGCTCTAGATCGTCCTTACTTGGACCGTCTTGATCTTGGTGTTGAAGATAAAGTCCGCTTTTTCGACCGCATAGCTGGGCTGGTGAGTTTGTTTCCTGTTTTCTTGTGTAGTTTTTGTCATCGGGGGCACGGTAGTGCTCCCGATGGGAGTAGCCCCCGAGGCTGCAAGCAAGTGCTTGCGGTTGCTTGTAGTCTTGGCTTGGCTCTGTTTTTTCTTTATATCGTTCATTGGGAGCACGTCCAGTGCTCCCGATGGGAGTAGCCCCCGAGGCTGCAAGCAAGCGCTTGCGATTGATTGTAGTCTTGTTTTTTGGTTCTGCCTTTAATATTTGATTGCTTCGAGTAGCCGGTGTTCCAGCACTGTGAGCGTCTGGTGGTCGAAGCTGAGCGTTGGCAGCAGGCCCACAATTCTGCCCAGGATGCCTTGTCTGCCATGAGTAGTGAGTATTTCTTCCTGTGCTGCCGTGCTTGAACTGCTGGGTCCTCCGTTCTGAGTGCTATCTTGTTTTTCAGACCGTCGTCAAACTGCCGAGAAGCAGGCCGAGAAGGCGGAAGGAATGATTTCCAACCTTAAGGCTGCTTTGGCTTCCAAGGAGAAGGAGTTGCACGATCAGCACGAGGAGCTGGTGCGCTTGCGTCGGGCTGAGGATGCGCTTGTGCAGGCGGAGGCGGTCGAGTGCGAGCGTCTTCGGGTCTTGGCGGACTCGCTTGTGTGTAAGTCGTCGTTCCGTTGCTTGGTTCTTTTGTCTCGTTATCTTCCCGTAGTGATTTTTGTTGCCTGGTGCAGCCTCGACGGGTGCGAATGCAGCGGAAGTGGTTGCATCGGGGTCTGGAGTTCTCCGAGGCGCCGTGGATGCCATGTCGGCTGCTGTTGATGTTTCCAAGGGGGTATGTGCCCGGGCTTCCACTCTTGTGGGCCTTGTTCATGAACACCTCATGCCGGAGGGCACAAAGGTACCAGCTGGTCTGGATGCCCGTGTTGCTGCATTTGGTGCTGGCGGGGATCTCTTGGAGGAGCTGGTTGGCGAGAACGTGGTGAGTGGTCTTTCCACGTCCCTTGTTGTTCTTATGGGGCACGAAATTTCCATTGACGACTCTCTGGTTGAGACTGTTCCTTCTTATACTGACGAGCAGAGCGCGCGAGCCACTGTTCTGGCTCGTCGACCGCAAGAAGTTGTGGATACTCAGTATCCCTCCTCTATAGGCAAGGGGAGGGCGTAGACATGTCGTGTCGTCTGGAACTTCTGGTTGTAATATGCCTCCTCTGTGGTGGTGGATCTGTGCTACTTTGATTGGAATAACTACTTGGCCATTCCTGCTGCTGTGCTTGATTTTTCTTTCTTTTTGTTCGTTTTGCGGTAGGCCGCCCCGGGCGTGCTTCGGTCTTGGAGTTCATTGAAGGAGGACGCTCGCGAGGGCGCGTACGATTCCGTGTGCTTGAGGCTGAGAA
Organism: Bromus sterilis; assembly: GCA_950022295.1. Lineage (NCBI taxonomy): Eukaryota > Viridiplantae > Streptophyta > Magnoliopsida > Poales > Poaceae > Bromus > Bromus sterilis. Next base: position 255,139,548 of record OX465595.1, on the reverse strand, counting down.
ACGCTGAGCGGGAAGTTGTTCGCTTGAAGGGGGTTGCAGCAGTCCATCGTTCCAAGCGCGAGCGTGCTGAGGTCGTGCTAGATAGTCTTGCTTCGTGGGTGGTGAAGTTGTCTGACCTCCTGCGAGGTGATCCTGGCTGCTGCTCGATTGCTCGACTGCGTTTAGTAGCTTTCCTGTCGTCTTGATTTTGATTCTGTTTTTCGAAGTGCTGGCGGGGCGGTCCCGGGATGAAGAGAAGGCCATCCAGTCGGAGTTGTCTCGGCTGGATGATCCTGATGTGCATGCCAGCAATCCTTTCTGGGCACATGGGGCTCGTGCTCGAGCATTTGCTATGCTTCATCTTTGAGTTGAGCGGGTGTCGGCTGCTCTGAGGTACTGTCAACAGGTGTTGGGCGGGATCCACGCTGAGTTTTATCCGCTGCAGGTGGTGCCATCGTCCTTTGATACACTTTGCCGCGTATTTTCTCAGCCTGCAGAGCTGCGTCGCGTGATGAATCACCAGATTCATGCTGGAGCCCGCACTGCCTTGGGCTTGGTCCATAGTCATTGGCCGGGAGCTGATATTGCTCAAGTGGTGGGGGTCCTCCAGGTGGTAGGGATTACCCGATGGATGAGCATTACTCGGCGGTCGATGAGCCTGTGCGCCGAGTTGTGGAGCGGGTTTGCGAAGAGAACGATCGTTATCTGGGTGTCCTTATTAAGGCGAAGATGGAGCCTGGGGGTTAGATGCTCCCTTTCTTTGTATATGCTTCTTCTTGGTGTACTGTATTCCTTTGTTGTCTTGTTTTTGTAGTAAAGGGTTTTGCTGCTGTGGCGAGCCCTTGTGTGTCGCGATTGCGAAGAACGCCTCGGGGGGTGACTGCTGCGGCGAGCCCCCGAGTGCAAATTTTGTTTTAGGTCGCGATTGCGAAGAACGCCTCGGGGGGTGGCTGCTGCGGCGAGCCCCCGAGTGCCAATTTTGTTTAAGGTCGCGATTGCGAAGAACGCCTCGGGGGTGGCTGCTGTGGCGAGCCCCCGAGTGCTAATTTTGTTTAAGGTCGCGATTGCGAAGAACGCCTCGGGGGGTGGCTGCTGCGGCGAGCCCCCGAGTGCCAATTTTGTTTTAGGTCGCGATTGCGAAGAACACCTCGGGGGGTGGCTGCTGCGGCGAGCCCCCGAGTGCCAATTTTGATTTAGGTCGCGATTGCGAAGAACGCCTCGGGGGGTGGCTGTTGCGGCGAGCCCCCGAGTGCCAATTTTGTTTTAGGTCGCGATTGCGAAGAACGCCTCGGGGGGGGGGGTGGCTGCTGCGGCGAGCCGCCGAGTGCCAATTTTGTTTTAGGTCGCGATTGCGAAGAACGCCTCGGGGGGTGGCTGCTGCGGCGAGCCCCCGAGTACCAATGAATCAATTTTTGGAAAAACATTTTTCAATATTCTTCCTGGTGTTTCTTACATTTAGTAAGAATAGGGGGGGTCTGATGAGGACAGTCCCCTTTATTAAAAACGGCGGCCTGGTAGCCGTTAGGGCTAGTTAGCTTCTTATCCGAGTGCTCGGGTCCTCCGGGTGGTGGCTTCTTCTACGGGAGCGCTTCTTCTGCGGGTCCCGTGGTCTCGCTGGCTTGGTGGGTTCCAAAGGCCTCTGATATCTTGTGGAATTCCTTGTCACAGCGGTCGGACCTGACGAAACTGCCGCTGATTGTGATGACCCCATGAGGGCCTGGCATTTTCAGCTTAAGGTAAGCATAGTGCGGCACTGCCATGAAGCGGGCGAAGGCTGGTCGCCCGAGGATTGCATGGTACTGCGACTTCCAGTCGACCACTTCAAAGTCTAGGATCTTCTTGCGGAAGTTGGTCGCATTACCAAAGACCACTTCCAGGCTTATTTTTCCCAAAGGGTAGACTGCTTTTCCTGGCACAATCCCGTGGAAGGTTGTGCTTGAGGATTTCAGCGCGGAGCTCTGGATTAGCATTTCTTCGATTGTCCTTGTGAAGATGATGTTGATCCCGCTGCCGCCGTCCATGAATACTCATGACATGTCGTAGTTCCTAATTCTGGCCTCGAGCACTAGTGCGGCGCGTCCTGGCCAAGGGATGGCAGGCGGGTGGTCCTCCCGAGAGAAGGTAATTTCTGTCTCGGACCCGCGCAATTACTCCGGGACAGCGGGGTGCGAGGAGGCTGCGAGAAAAACTTGTCTTGTGACCTGCTTCTGCTGCCTGTTTGAAGGTCTGCTTTCTTGTATCATGTAGATCATGCCGTGGGCTTCTGGATACTGTTCCTCTGTCTCTGGTGTCCTGCGCCGTTGCTGGATTGCGGCCACTTGCCTTGCTGGCAGAGGAGGGGCTGGTGGTGCGTCGTGGGCGATGGGCCCGACTGCTATGCTCGCGAGTGGCTGGGCCGCTGTTGTCGCAGATCGACTTTTTTCCTCAGCCAGCTCGTTGAAGCTTCTACAGTTCCTGAGGGTGTGTCCTGATCTGAGCTCCCCTCGTTCGTTTCTAAATCCATGTATCGAGCACGGTCCATCGAGTTTTTCTTTGGCCGAGCGGTATGTTCTAGTGCTGTCGCGCGGCTGTCTCGTCCTTCAGTCTCGTTTCTGAGATTGGGGCGCATCTTCGAGGTTGTCTCTTCTCTGTGTTCTACTGTCGTCGCGATGCATGCCGTCTCTGTCGTCTGGGAAGCCGGAGGCGACCATGTCGGGTCCTCTGTCATCGTAGAAGTTGCGCTTGGATCGCTTCCTTTGTCGGTCGAGTCCTCTTTCTCCATTGTGGTAGTCGTAGTCGTGTTCTGCGCGTGCGGTGTGGATTTCTGTTTCGTTGCGAACGGAATCCTCGTCGTCAGCCCTGCTATTGGCTTTCTCCAGCAGCCGTGCGAGTGTTCGGACTTTCATCTTCCCGAGCTGTTCCTTGAATTCGATGCGCTGCAGGCCTCGCCTGAACGCGTCGATTGCGCTTTCGTCTGATATGTCTTCTGCTGAATTCTTGAGTATGGTCCACTGCTGGATGTAGGCTCGCAGGGTTTCCCTGGTTCCTTGCTTGCATGCCCGCGGCTCCTCGAGCGATGCCGGTCGCTTGTAGGTGGATTTGAAGTTTTCTATGAAGGCTTCACGAAACTGCCTCCATGAGCTGATGGATCCTCACGGGAGATTCTTCAACCAGTGTCGCGCCGAGCTCTCAAGCATGAGCTGCACGTACTGCATTACCGTGACGTTGGTCCCTCGCTGGAACTTGACTGTTGTTAAGTAGTCGTCGAGCCATGCCTCTGGCTCCTCGAGTCCATTGTATTTTAGCGTTGTGGAGTTCAATTTGAACCCACTCGGCATTCGTGTCTCGCTTATGGAACGCGTGAAGCATAATGCTCCGCATGGCTCAATTTCTTCGTCGAAGGCTTCTTCGTCCGAGTACTCTTCACGTGATGCGCGTCTTCGTCTGCTGCGGTTGACTTTGTTCTGTGTAATGTCGTCGCGCGCGTCTCGTCGACTCCTGCGGCGCCTGTTGTCATCGCTGTCGTGCTTCCTGTTTTTGCCAGAGCGTTTGTGCCAGTCATCGCTGCTGTTGTCGTCATCGGGTGAGATGGGGTCCCTGTCTGGTGTCCTCTCGCGGGTCGGTCGCCTTGCACTTGATTTTTTGGGTGCTGAGGCGGCGATGGAGTCTTTCATTATCTACAAGGCCATTGATGTGTTGCGGTCTGGTCTGCTCTGCCTATTTTTCTGGGCGCGAGACTGGTAGTCTCGGGCGCTGATAAGGGCTTCTGCTGATGTGAGGGGTTCCTCTTCGTCGTCCTCCTCTTCTAGCTTGAAGTCGTCGTCGAGCTTCCGAACCACTCTCTTCTTGTCTGTTCGTCGCAGGTTGCTGAATTTCGATTTATTTCGGAGAGGGGAACCGTGATCCGGAGAGTCGTCTCTTGGAGGTGGCTTGCGATTGCTTTTCCGCTCGGCGGCCACCCTTTCTTGCTTCTCCAACTCTAGGCGTCGTTGTCTCGCTTGCTGGGTTAGCTCGCTTGCCAACTTGTTGTATGCCCTGAGCTCGTCCCTTGTTGCGCTTGCCGGTAGTAACTTGCCGTGTTCGACTACGTCCTTTACTCTGGCCATTGATTCTTTGGACAGGTATATTCGCTCTTTGGGAGGGTCGTCCACCGCCGTACTCGGGGTTTGTTGCTTGCTGCTTGATGGCTCGTTGCCCTTGTGGTTGCTCTGTTCTTGTCCTTGTGGTACTTTCATTGGTATGCTTCCCACTTCTCCCAGCTTCACGACGGTCTTGCTGGTGGTTCCGGACTCTTTTGTGTTGCCGTTGACCTGGCGAGTGTTCGGGTCGTCGTCTTGGCCCTTGCCGTTTGCTGGTGGTGCGTCGGTTTCTGCCATGAACACCTGAGATGGTGCCCTGAGTGCCTTATTGCTCGCGCATGTGATGCTGCTTTTCCAGGCCGGAGGTCCACCCGAGCGGTCGCGGGTGACGTGAAGCCTTGGGTTGGGTGGGCAGTCGCGGCTGGCTCGAAGGGTGGCTGTGCGGGTGGCGACTGCGTCGATTGTTGCTGTAGATGTCGTCGCAGGTTCTCGGGCGTCGTCCGTGAGGCGGAGGGTGCCCCAGTGGTTGATGTAGATCCGTTATGCTCCGAAGATCAGGTTGATGCCGGAGCGTAGATCAGCGAAGGCTGGTCGGAGAGTCGAAAGATGGGCCATGAAACCGAGGGACCCTAACAGATCGGATTCCGCCTGGGTCGTTGGATCAAAGAATGCTGGTGAAGTCGTCGCGTCGGCGGTGTTGAAGATGCTGGTGAGGCCGTCAAGATCGCGTTCCCAACCTGTGCGGTTCCCACAGACGGCGCCAATTGAGGGAGATGTACCCCGGCAAATCCCATGGTCAGGGACCCTGGGTTAGTCATGAGAGGCACAGTGATGAGGACATGGCTACCATAGTTACAGCCACAACCCCTGCTAATATACCTACTGGACCAATTACTAGAGATCGTGCACACCAATTAAATTATCAGGTACTTTCGCTTCTTGGTAATGTTTCTAATGTTCATGTGAATATGATGCTGCCTAACGTCGATATATTTCTGTTGCTGACAAATGAAGGACCTAGCATGGACAAGAAGGATGAGCATTGGAGCATGTTCAAGCATGAAGATGATGAGGACATAATTATCATGGATATGACCATTAATTCCTCTATATTTGATCAAGAAATGAAGTCAATACAAAGGGGCATGATTGTGTGCTGTACAAGAAGTTATTTCACGTCACTTTTGGCCCAAGAGAAGATAGAGACCAAGTATTTCACGTCATGGACTCAGATTCGGACTGCAGAGATATACCCAACTTCAAACAGCCGCCGTTTCTACATACGAACTCCAAATTGGGTGATTCTTTTTTCTGGTGATAGCTTATCTCGTCTAGTTTCCAACGCAATTGGTTTCACCTTCAAATTCCTTCGGAGCGTGGAGATATTGCGAAAACGGTGCGACCCAGCAGCAGAATCCGAATCAAAGTCCAACTCAATAGGTGTTGCATCACCTCCACATGGGCCCAAGTGCCTTGTACGACCTAGGTTTAGTTTTAGGACTCCTTGGGATGTCCTTCCACCCCCTTGGCCTCCACCCTTTAGTCCTATATAAGTAGATCAACCCCTAGGGTTTTTCTTTGGATTTCTTTTAGTTAAAAAGACTGCTTAGCTAATTGCTGCATCTTCGTGTACTCGGTTTGTGTCCAACGACCAGATCAAGACCGCTTTCGGAATCCCAACTTTATTTATACATCATCTACATATTCGCAATATTCAGATTGCTTTATCATAGTTCTTGTTTGTTCTTTGATTGCTTGCAGGCACTAGACCTTCGTGGTCAGGTTGATCGTGCTCCGACGTGGTCAATAACCTCCGGAGATTGGTTTAGCGATTGCTAAGGCGCGACGTTGTTGCACGTTCGTAGTCGGATCGTCAGAGTCGTCTCCACCAAATCGATAGTTATCTCTCATCGAAAGATCGGGACACCCCGTCTCTATCACACAGGTTGGACGATAGCTCGTCGGCTAACAGGAGGATACATTCCTGCTCGATGTTATTGATTGGAGATGGCGATTACAGGGGAGCCAAGGCTAGTGCGCACAAGGCTAGGGTTACAGATTGTGTATTGCTTGATCTCGATGTCTCCCCTCCTAGCCTTTATATACTAGGCTAGGTCTCGGGGAGTCCGCCTGGGATTACAGATGAGGTTTCCTAACCCTGATCTTGCGCTGTACGGCAAGTTTGCACCTTCCTTATGAGTCGCGGACTCCTACGTCGGTGCCACTAGTGGGCCAAGGCTGGGCCCTGGCGGCATCCCTGTGGGCCTTTTGTCTTCGGGTACACCGGGTAGGCCCATCCATAGGAGTCGTAGGTTGAGGTCGCCGAAGGCTACCGTGCTACAGGAGCGTAAAGGCCTCGAATATGGCATCATGGCCTGGAGGTTCGAAATCTGGGGACGCCGGCTAGCTGCCAGACGCGTCTGAACTAGAGAGAGCCGCCCTTCGGCCAGCAGATTCGACGGCGTGTCGGAGCAGAGCCGACTGATGGTCGAAGAAGCTCAGAAGAAGGATTGTTGCAGCTAGTCTCCAAGAAGAACCTCCACCATGGATCTGTCGCGTCCTGCCTCCTCCTCCACCACCATGGGGCAAGAGGAGCAAGAAACACCAGATTCGCCATGGATCCTCCCCTTCCGGATAAGCAAGCTTATTAGAGGAGCTCCAAGATCCTCCCTGCGTCCACGCCGCCCACCATGAGCGCCGAAAAACAGAGGAAAACGTTCGATCCCGCAGTCGCTTGGAGGCCACGGGAAGAACTCCGATGGGAAAAGGGGAATATTGGAAGAAACCCTATCTACGCGTGAGCACCGCCTCCCCCCTACTCCACCCAGGCCGGCTAGGCCACCGGAGGGAGCAGGAGGGATGGGGCCGCAGTCTTCAACGTCTGCCGGAGCACTCAAGGGAGCAGGGAGAGAGGAGAGATGGGGGAGGGTGACGGAAGAGGTGGTCGGTCAGCTGTCAAAAATTTTATACATTAAAATGTTCATATATGGATGTTGTAGATGGAGAAACTGAAGCATTCAAAAGCAATTTGGGATAGTGCGGCTCATTCCATTTTTATGGATGTGTGCGTAGAGGAGGTGCGAGCAAATAACCGTCCCATCGGAAACACCACTTTATCCGATGTAGGACAAGCTAATTTGCTTAGGAATTTCAATGAACGCTTCGAAAGAAACTATTCACACCAACAATTAAAAAAATAGGTGGGATGCATGTAGAAGTGAATATGCCATATGGAAGACATTGATTCAAAAAAGCTTCCGGCATCGGAAGAGATCCTATACAAAGACCATTGCTGCTCCGGATGAGTGGTGGACATTGGCGCTTTTTCTTTGGACTTTGGGGACAACACAGACCACTGATGCCGGAAGAGATCCTATACAAATACCATTGCTGCTCCGGATGAGTGGTGGACATTGGCGCTTTTTCTTAGGACTTTGGGGACAACACAGACCACTGATGCCGGAAGAGATCCTATACAAAGACCATTGCTTCTCCGGATGAGTGGTGGACATTGGTGCTTTTTCTTAGGACTTTGGGGACAACACAAACCACCGACAATGTCGCTAATCGTTTTGCACATAGCCGTTCTGTCACTAACAAAAAATTCCATGAGGTTTTGGAGTGTGTGGACCGCATGGCCGGTGACTTCATTAGACCAATGAATTCATCTTTCTCTGAACCTCATTCAATACTTAGAAAAACAAGGTTCTGGCCTCATTTAAAAAATGGTTCTGGCCTTGTTTCAAATATGCTATTGGAGCCATAGATGGAACACACATTAGATAGGTTGTGCCCAAGGAATTGGAGCCCCAACACATGAATAGGAAAGGATATACAAGCGAAAATGTCATGGGAGTGTGTGATTTCGATATGAGGTTCACTTTTGTTGTTCCTAGATGGCCCGGATCTGTTCATGACACACGTGTATGGACTGATGATATAGTTTGTTATGAGAATTTTCCACAACCTACATAGGTAATCTCTTTTATGTATGCATATTATTATATACATGTATGCTTACATTTTCTTATATACATGATATCTTATTATAGATAAATACTATCTTGTTGATTCCGGATATCCAAATAGAGTTGGGTAACTAGCACCATACAAAGGGCAACAATATCATGTACCTGATTTTTAACAACATCCTTCCATGGGGAGGTACGAGACATTCAACCATTGACATTCTTCTTTGCGAAATGTTATCGAACGATCATTTGGTGTTCTCAAGATGAAATGGCTTATTCTCCAAGGCATACCATGATACAAACCGAAGACCCAAAAGATGATCATCACCGCATGCATGTGTCTTCACAATTACATTCGTGATAGCAAGTTACGTGATGAGAATTTTGATAAGTTTGACAATGATGTGTACGTGCAACCTCCACAACCGTTTACAGGTGCCAACACTTTACCACCTGAAGATGATTGGACAATGGCCGCTACACGTGAGGCTATTGCTGTCAGTCTTGTACCTTGAGATCCTTGTATTTGTAGTTTGCAACTCGCTTTTACCTTGTAATATTAATCACTTTATGATGTTTTCAACTCGATTATAAATTGTAATATTGAGCACTTTATGATATTTGCAAAAAAAAAATATTGTTATATTAATGATTTTATGAGATTTGCAACTCACTTTTATGTACATATTACCAATTCATCACTCCAATTTAATCTAGGGGCGTTACAGACATTTCAGCAAACAACTCATACAACAATCACAGACTAGAATCACAGAAAAGAACTGGATGCCTGATTCTATGGGCAGACGATTCTGTGGGCAGTTTCCCAGAATCAGATTCTGGAGAATCACGGAGGGAAAAGAAATGGCCCCTAATCTTCTAAGAATATCATTTAACACACAAAAAAGCAGTATGTTATGTTATAGAGATATGAAGTCTCATGGAAGTATATTAATCATGATCAACATATGTTGAAGACTATGCAGAAAATTGATGTGACGCCCCCGATTTACGATCATGTACAATAATCACACACGCAAGGTACACGATCGAGATCAGGGTGCCACGGTAAGATATCATAACACAACTCTAAAAATAAAATAATACAAGTTGTATAATACAAGCCAGGGGCCACGAGGGCTCGAATACAACAGCTCGAGAGCAAAAATTTAGAGGAAGCAATAGTATCTGAGTACAGACACAAGGAATACAAGGTTGCCTTAAGAAGGCCAGCACAAAATCAACACTCGATCGAAAAGGCAAGGCCTCCTGCCTGGGAACCTCCAAACTACTCCTGGTCGTCGGGGATCTCCATGTCGTAGAAGGCATCGGGGATCTTCACGTTGCGGTGGTCAACATCGGGGATCGCCTGCTCCTGAACGCCTCGCGTCTGATTGCAGCAATCTGGGTATATAAAACAAAGATAGAAAAGAAAGAGGGGGTGAGTGACGAGGGGGTGACCCCACAACTCCTATGGATGGGCCTACCCGGTGTACCCGAAGACAGAAGGCCCACAGAGATGCCGCCAGGGCCCAGCCTTGGCCCACTAGTGGGACCGACGTAGGAGTCCACGACTCATAAGGAAGGTGCAAACTTGCCGTACAGCGCAAGAACAGGGTTAGGAAACCTCATCTGTAATCCCAGGCGGACTCCCCGAGACCTAGCCTAGTATATAAAGGCTAGGAGGGGGGACATTGAAATCAAGCAATACACAATCTGTAACCCTAGCCTTGTGCGCACTAGCCTTGGCTCCCCTGTAATCGCCATCTCCAATCAATAACATCGAGCAGGAACGTATCCTCCTGTTAGTCGACGAGCTATCGTCCAACCTGTGCCTCTCATGGCTAACACAGGGCCCCTGACCATGGGATTTGCCGGGGTACATCCCCGTCAATTGGCGCCGTCTAGGGGAACTACACAGGTTGGAATTACGATCTCAGCGGTTCCGTCTTCAGCAAGCCGCAACTCAAGAGAAAGAACCAGACGCAATCCACCTGAAGAATTCAAGATCACGGCGAATATCTCTGCCGCCCCAGCAAGATCGCTCAGCCTGCAGCCGTGCCAAGACCAATACTACGGCGGAAACCGAGCCCACCGCCAGCGAAGGAGAACTCGAAGACCAAAAATAAAGGCGCGAGGGTTCTACACGGAGATCCCGATCGACGAACTACAACATGAAGAAGAGGACCTGCCGGCCACTCGACGAACAACCGCCACCCAGGCACCCGCCGCACAACAAGACACCAACTCCGAGCTCGAGGTCAACGACCGCCAAGATCATCGCCTACAAGGAAGAAATCGACGACCCAAAAGACAGGCGCGAGGATTCTACGAAGCGACTCCACCTGACGAGTCGAACTATACAGCCACACGATCGCCGACCACTCGATGACCCGCCGCCGTGCAGACAGCTGTCGCCCGCCAGGACAGCGACTCCGAGACTCAGACCGGCGAATACTATGACCCAGATCGAAGACCAGACGAATTCGCCGACCTCATAAGGAACCAGAATCTAAGCAAGGGGATCGAAATTGACCCGTGAGTTCACGAGCACCCAGCGGATGACGCGTTGTTCTTGCGAATCTCAAGGAAGAAGCGGCACGCCGGATCCAGCAAACTCACGGTCAGGGATCAGCTAGAAGGACCCTGCACGATCCACTGCTTCGAAGACAACTGGGGACACAGCAGATCGAGCCACACCTTGGGAGACTTCCGCCTGTTCAACGAGCTCGCCGACAGCCTCAAGGAGGAAAAACAACAAGAAGCCAAGTGCACCCGACGAACCGAGCAGCCGCTGACTCAAGGACAGGTGTACACGATCCAAAAAAGCAGGTTATCGCAAGCCCAACAGGACGCCTACACCCTGCAAGCCAGAGCAGCCGAGAACCTAAACGCAGTCGAAGTCTACCAGCTACACGACGCAGAAACCAACATCACGTTCGACCAGAGTGATCACCCACCTGCAGTCCCAAGGCCGGGGCACGCGCCCCTGGTACTTGACGCCCAAATCGGAGGGTACGACATGGACAAAATCTTCATGGATGGAGGCAGCAGGATGAACATAATCTTCGTCAGCACCCTACGCAAGATGCCGATCCCACGATCAGTATGGAAGAATTCAAGCACCGTGCTATACGGAGTAGTCCCAGGAGAAGCGGCCACTTCCCTTGGAACGATCGAGCTCGAAGTCGTCTTTGGCAGCAGACGGAACTTCGCAAGGCATACCCTCGAGTTTGAAGTACTTGATTGGCAGTCGCAGTATCACGCCCTACTGGGACGTCCAACATTAGCGCAATTCATGGCGATTCCACACTACGCCTACCTCAAACTCAAGATGCCAGGATCCGCGGGCGTCATTACAGTCAACGGGAGCTTCACCAGATCAGACAAGTGCGATCGTGATTTCCACAAAGTCTCCGACACCTTCGGAGCCGAGCAAGAACTCACAGAAATAGCCATGGCGACAGACAAAAGTATCTTTCCACTAGCAAACCGAAGCGAGTTAAAAGAGTACGGGCGGTACTTCAGGATCGACAGCGACTCGATCACCCACCAGGTGCACCCGACGGACCCAGAAAAAACAGTCCGTGCGTACGCCCACCTCCCGGAAGAGCAAGCGGCTGCCCTCATCGCTTTCCTCCGCGAAGAATGGGAAATATTCGCCTGGTGCCCAGCCGACATGCCCGGAGTACCGCGCGAATTCGCGGAACACGCGATGCGCATCAAGCCAAACACCAAGCCAATGAAGCAGGCGCTACGGAGATTCTCAGAACCCAATCATAGAGCAATCAGAGAGGAGATCAACCGATTACTCGACACCCAATTCATCCGAGAGACGAAGAAAGCCACTTGGGTGGCAAACCCTGTGTTGGTCCCCAAGCTAGATACAGACGTGCTGTGGATGTGCGTCGACTACGGGCCAGTCATCAAACACGGCCCAAAGGATCACTTTCCCCTGCCAAGGATCGATAAGGTAATCGACTCGACAGCAGGATGCGACCTACTATCGTTCCTCGACGCCTACTCATGATACAATCAGACCAGGACGAAGGAAGAAGACGAAGAGCACGCCTTGGCCGTCATCCCTTGCGGCACATCCTGCAGCCCTAAAATGCCTTTCGGCATAAACAACGCAGGAACAGTATACCAGCAAATGACGCAAGCGTACATGATAAACCAGATTGGTGGAAACATCCAGGCCTACATAGACGGGATCATCGCCACAATCAACGAACTCGGACCAGAAGCAGACACATAGGAGGACAACACAGGAGAACTAACGCAAGCGGCAGCCGCAAATCCAATCGCTAAGGAAGAAGCCAACAACGCAGTCGAGGAGCCAAAGCCAGCCGCACCCGAAGACCCATCTTGGAGAGAGCCTATTCTCACATTCCTAATCGACGGCATCCTACCGCAGAACGTCGCAGAAGCCAGACGCGTCAGTCGGCGATCCAAAGCTTTCATAGTAATCAACGGGCAACTCTACAAGCGCAGCATCACCCAGATACTCCAGAAGTGCATCGACGAAGAAGACGACAAAGCCCTACTGCTCGAAATACACGAGGGCACCGCGGGCACCACGCGAGCAGTCGAGTGCTCGTGTTCAAAGCGTTCTGAGCAGGGTTTTATTGGCCCACTGCGATGAAAAACGCAGAAGACATCGTGCGGCGTTGCATTGCCTGTCAAAAATTTGCCAGCAGACCGCACGCTCCAGCCTCAGAACTCAAGACCATACCACTATCATGGCCGTTCGCCACCTGGGGACTCGACATGGTGGGACCGCTGAAGAAATCATCGAAAGGAGGAAGAACACACCTGCTGGTAGCAGTCGACAAGTTCACAAAGTGGATCGAAGCAGTGCCCATCACCATCTCCACAGCCCTCACGGCAGTGAACTTTATCAAATCAATCATCTTCAGGTTCGGAGTGCCGCACAACATCAGCACGGACAATGGTACGAACTTCACAGCAGCAGAATTCCAGAACTTCTGGGAAGAACTGGGCATCAAAATCAACTATGCATCAGTCGCACACCCGCAATCCAACGGCCAGGTGGAAAAAGCAAACGGCCTAGTATGCGGAGGAATCAAAAAATGACTCCTCGCACCACTTGAGCAGGCTGCGGGCAACTGGGCAGAAGAACTCCCTGCAGTACTGTGGAGCCTACGCACCACCCCAAATACCGCAACCCAGTACACACCCTTCTTCATGGTGTACGGATCGGAGGCAGTGCTACCACACAACCTCAAATTCGGGGCACCCCGGATCTTGGGATACGAAGAAGAAGAAGCAGAAGAAGCACTGCAAGATGACAAGGACACATCAGATGAAGCAAGGGACACAACCCTAGCAAGGTCAGAGGGATATCAGGACAAACTGCGCACTTACCAAAGTAGCCGCCTGCGCACCCGAACCTTCAACAAAGGCGACCTTGTCCTACGGCTCATACAAGAGAAAGTCCACAAGCTTGCCCCCCAATGGGAAGGACCGTTCATAATCTCAGAAGTCATAGGAGGAGGCGCCTATAGACTGAAGAACCCGAAGACTGACGAGGACGTGGGAAATCCATGGAACGTAGCGAACCTACGCCTGTTCTACCCATAGTCTCCACCAGTCATGCTCATCTGGCAGCTCATGTAAAACTTCGACGCAATAAAATGATGTTGCCCAAAAACTACCACAAAGCACTCGGGGGCTCGAGTCCAAAACTCCCCCCGAGAAACGCTGTCGTCGCTCATGCGATCTTTACCCAAAGCACTCGGGGGCTCGAGTCCAAAACTCCCCCCGAGAGACGCTATCGTCGCTCACGCGATCTTTACCCAAAGCACTCGGGGGCTCGAGTCCAAAACTCCCCCCGAGAGACGCTATCGTCGCTTACGTGATCTTTACCCAAAGCACTTGGGGGCTCGAGTCCAAAACTCCCCCCGAGAGACACTATCGTCGCTCACGCGATCTTTACCCAAAGCATTCAGGGGATCGAGTCCAAAACTCCCCCCGAGAGACGCTATCGTCGCTCACGTGATCTTTACCCAAAGCACTCGGGGGCTCGAGTCCAAAACTCCCCCCGAGAGGCTCTATCGTCGCTCACGCGATCTTTACCCAAAGCACTCGGGGGCTCGAGTCCAAAACTCCCCCCAAGAGACTCTATCGTCGCTCACGCGATCTCTACCCAAAGCACTCGGGGGCTCGAGCAAGACCTCCCCCCGATAAACACTCACCGAAACTTAAAGGGCCCAAGAAACAACCCCCGGCAGGCTCCACCTGCTGAAAAACGGATCGGAAGACACGGCTACAACCAGATGAAACACAAAGCATGGAGCGCAGGACGCAGACAATCCTTTAGTCTTCACCTGATCACCAACGATCACCTAAAGACTCGGGGGCTACTCCCATCGGGAGCGCTGCCGCGCACCCGACAAAAGACAGAAATTAACGGAAGAACGACAAAGGAAACAAATCTTAGCCTACATTCGACTCCCCGATTCAAACGTAGCCTCGGGGACTATTCCCATCGGGAGCGCTGTCGCGCACCCGATAGAACGTACAGTGGAAAGATTTGATGGACTCGAAGACAATTCTCGCTAGCAAAGGACTCGAAGACAGCTCTTGATGGCAAAGGACCCAAAGACACATTGCATTACAAAGACTCAAGCACAGTCGCATTAAAAGGACTCGAAGATCAAGGCAGCTCTGATTAATCGAAGGCAATCCTCATTACATGGAGAACTAACCTAGTTACAAAAGACACAAGCAGCCGATAAAGCCTACAACATCAATCACCCAAGGAATTATGACTTCTACATGTGTGCCCATGCTGGGATGAATGCCACTAAGACAACAAGCATCATCACAGACAAAGGAGGAGACGAAGCAGCAAGCTCATGATGTCAATGACATAACAAAAGGTGAAGCTCGACTTATTTGTGGAGCACCGAAGATGATGCTCCACCAGCTTCTTCTCCTGCTCCACCAGCTTCTTCTCCAGCTCCACCCGAGCTGCCGGCGAAGATGACGCCGCTGCCTCCAGTTCTACAAGGTCACCTGGCGTGCCCGCTTCATCGGTGGCTTGACGTCGAGGTCCTCTTCAAAGTCGGAGGAGGAAGCAGTTGAAGACGGCTCAGCATCTGCACCCGAAGAGTCGTTAGAGGAGGAATCAGTTGAAGACGCAGGCGAAGGACTCCTCGACTTGCCAGAACCATCGCTGCTTGTTTCCGGCCAGTACGGATCCATGCGGTTGCCGCTCGGGTCAAAGGCGTGGATGATAAGAGTGTCTTCGCCATCAAAACGGCAACAAAGGGTATCACCATCACGTAAGTTCAAGCATCGAGCAAACGACTTCCAGCCAAAGCCAAGAAAAATCAAGCGGGAACTATCGATCTCCAACTTCACATAAGAAGGAGATCGAGCGCATCCCTGAAAACGAAGCAGCAAGCCATCAAGTCTGCGATCAGAAACAAGGGCAGAAAAGGCAGAAGGAAGTAGAATGCGAGCGGCGTTCCGGCCACGAACGCGCAGGAGGAAATCATAGCGCCAGAAACCCACCTCCGGGGATGAGGAGGAAGGTGTCGACGGTGCACCATGATGACCACCACGAGAAGAGCGCGGAGTACAACCACCGTGACCACGGCGAACCCGGCCACGACTAGTAACACCTACACCTCGCTTTGGTCCCATGAGGAGATGAAGAAGAGGAGCAAAAGGGGCAGAGGATGAACACTACTGCCAGATGAGGAAAAGGTTTCTATTTATAGCACAACCCCAAGGGCAAGCAGAAGCCCAAACGACGACAACAATTAATTCAAAGACCAAGCATGCCGGGCGATTCGAATTCCGAGACAAAGATGCCTTCACACGGGCATATCTGTGCGCTGGACGCGTCAAATCTTGCGCGTTTTCAATGCGCGCATCGATAACTCAACAAACGGCTGCAGCACGCCACCAAAAGCCATCATTATGACCGGTCATGAAGACATGACGGTTAGCAGACAAAGCATCTTTGACGGTCCTCCAGCAAGGAGATAGTTATCCTCACCAACAAAAGGTAAATCAAAGGGGCAACACACAAGAAATGCAGCCTGCAAGCATCGCTTTTACATGGTTTAAATACATTTTTCAAATGTATCTAACTCCCATCGGGAGCGTATCCACCCATGAGAGTTTCGGGTGCTCCCTCACCTAGAAGGAAAATGTGCTCGAGTGATTACTCGCACCCATGAGAGCCTCGGGTGCTCCCTCACCTAGAAGGAAAATGTGCTCGAGTGATTACTCGCACCCATGAGAGTCTCGGGTGCTCCCTCGCCTAGAAGGAAAAATGTGCTCACATGATTACTCGCACTCATGAGAGTCTCGGGTGCTCCCTCACCACGACAGAAGATAAGTAGACCTGCACTCGCCAGATCGAGCGGTCCCAGAGTATCGGGTGCTCCCTCACCCCGAGAGCAAAAACAATACTCGAGTGATTACTCGCAAAACTCTAAGTACCCAAACACTCGAAGGCTTCCCGAGAAAATACTCCTCTATTACTCCTCGCCCGAGCACTCGGCAAAGCTCCGCGAGTGACCGCTAAATCAGCTCACTTGATTGTTTATTCCAAGTGGGTGCATTATCTACTAGGCTCCGCCCCTCAATAAAAAATACGTATTCCTGGAACACGATACACTGTGCCCAGATGCCACGCAAGCTTAGCGTGTAGGTAAGACCCTGCTGCGCATATCGATCGGGCTGGGACTTGCCGCAGAGCGAGTTCACTCCCAATCTTTCCCATGCGCTTGCATGATAGAAAAAGACGGGCGGACGCGCCTAGGCTATGAACTTTACTGGCGGCAATTGATCACTGTAAGACCTGCAGCGGCATGACTTTTTCTAGACACCAGTGTTCCAAGCTCATGTCAAGGGACATGAGTTTGATTGGGCTACTGCAATATTTGCCACTAGTGCAATTCACCAAGGCTCGACCAGTCGACTCCTTGGGCCCTTTCAGCTTAGCATCCCTCGGAACAGGTTTTGTCATGGCCCCAGACTGCCAGCGATCCGCAGTTGAACCGTGCACACATAAAAACGACGCAAGTATGGACTCGAGTCCCTGTGCGACTCTTCGAGCCCCCAGGCACTCGGGGGCTACTAACGAGGGGGTGACCCCACGACTCCTATGGATGGGCCTACCCGGTGTACCCGAAGACAGAAGGCCCACAGAGATGCCGCCAGGGCCCAGCCTTGGCCCACTAGTGGCACCGACGTAGGAGTTCGCGACTCATAAGGAAGGTGCAAACTTGCCGTACGGCGCAAGATCAGGGTTAGGAAACCTCATCTGTAATCCCAGGCGGACTCCCCGAGACCTAGCCTAGTATATAAAGGCTAGGAGGAGAGACGTCAAGATCAAGCAATACACAATCTGTAACCCTAGCCTTGTGCGCACTAGCCTTGGCTCCCCTGTAATCGCCATCTCCAATCAATAACATCGAGCAGGAACGTATCCTCCTGTTAGCCGACGAGCTATCGTCCAACCTGTGCCTCTCATGACTAACCCAGGGTCCCTGACCATGGGATTTGCCGGGGTACATCCCCGTCAGTGAGTATCTAGCATACCCGCGAGTCTTATGTCCGCCTACTAAGCATTTATGCATTTGTATCAAATGGAAAGGGGAGGCTATATAGTGGACTGAAGTGCAGAAAGCCAGAATAAGGATGAGAAGCTAGGTCTATCGAAGACTAGCATATTCCGACGATTCTTGCAGCATGGGAAGAGGATAGCCAACAGTTCATATAAAGCATGAAATAACAATGCAGATGTAACAACCCAGATTTCACAAAAATTAAATTTTTTTGTTTTTGGTGTGAATTGTTTGATTGCCTTCTTTGTTTGCGGTGTTTGCATCCCTGATTTATCGATCGGCGATTATTTCCCCCCTGTTACTCGTTGGATTGGGCTATCATATTATTATATTGTTGTGGATGATATGATTATTATAATGTTGACTATATTCGACAAAGGATGGAAGGTCTAGGCTATCCCGCCCCGACGCTTTGTTCCATTCGAGTCACCTAGGATACAAGTTCCGGGTATTGGTTTTAAGACCGAGCGCGCCTAACCGCATGTGGGATGCTATGGGGTCCCCTTTTCTTACCTACCTAGCTTCAAACATTTCTAGTGGTGGCCCAAGATGATTTACCATTTGAAAACCGTGTGTGTGTCTGTCGGGTCTCTCCTAGCAGATATTCTTTAAAATAACTTGGGCCAGCTGAGACATGGTTTCTCTGCTGGTCCACACTGGTGAGCTAGGGGGCTGCCCACATGTGAGGGGATCAGTTACCTCGACCTTGGCCAGACGGAAGAGTCAGATCTGAGAGCGTGGCCGAGTTTTGAGTTGGATGTCGACTCACCGGGGGCCACCCGGATTTGTTCGTTGTTAGCTAGAGGGACCTGTCGTTTCGGATCTCTCGGGACTAAATCATAAAATGGCTGCCTGTGATGGGTAGAAACTGAGAGAGATGGGCGTGCGTGCGGAGCCTTGTAATGGGAAGTTGGTATACCCCTGCAGGGTTAAATCTTTTCGAGAAGCCGTGTCCACGGTTATGGACAACTTGAGACCTACTCCTTGTTCATAGACAACAACAACTGAGATAATCTTAATAACTTGATCAACATGTGTGTGCCTTGACTGCTTCTTCTTCGTCGGGATGCGAAGAGGAGGACAATGATAGGATAGGTGTTATGTTTGCGTAAGTAGTTGATAGCAAGACTTGTTGGAGGCGATTCCTCAATGAATGCTTGGTTCTCATTTTACTCTAAAATAGACCGTTAGCCACACATATATTGCTAGTGCGTCTGCAACCTCACCACTACCCCCATCTTACCTTGAGAAGTTAGTTACAAGACCTTTGATATATTCTCACCCCATGATTTTCTTTTCCCTTTTATGTTTTGCCTGATCGGCTGCTGCAGATGATTACTACCTCGACTCTTCTTCTGGACGCCTTCGTGGAGACTCGACGACGACTAGTTAGGCAGATCCCAGCAGAGAGCCTGTACCCGTGCGGTTAAGGGAAGGGTGTGTTTTACCTTTGCTGCTAGGCATTTGATTGTAGTCTGTACTTAGAGATGTATCTTCCGCTGATGTAATGTATTAAGGCAGTTGTATGTCGATTGTATGAGATGTTGTATCCATGTAGATGTAATGTTGTGATACCATGTTGGAAATCCGGGGCATATGGCATTGTCATATGTCGCGGTGGGACCGATATGTGCTTCGTCCCCGGATGTGGATGGAAACATCTAGATCTGGAGTAGTACCGCATATCGGTCCTTACAACTTGGTATCAGAGCCTTACCGACCGTAGGATCCCTTCTTTGGCCGAATTCGAGTCTAGAAAAAACTATTTTGTAGTTACTAAGTTAGTTATCAGAGAGTAGAAATCTTTTTACTCCTTACCCTTGCTATGGTCAGGACAAGTGTCGTAAGTGTTTTAATCTTGACTTGTCCCCTTTCAAACTTTAGGATCTCGAGTGTGTCGAGTATCGGAACCGTTACAATGCCTTGCTTGCAGCGTATTGTCTCGATTCCGATCTCAGGTTGGGAAATCCTGTAGTACCTTTAGTCTGTCCGACTCAGATTTATATCTTGGTCATCTGTTTACTTCAGTCCTCTTGCCCAGTATCTTCACAATTCTAGTGAGAATGCTTCCCTTGATCATCGCTTTGAATTGTCGTTCTTCCTCTTGATACTGATGGTTTCGTTCTCCGACGTTGCCATCTCTCTGCGGAAATTTATCTTGACAGAAGTTCGACGTCAACATGGAGCAGAGTCCCTTGTTGGTGGTGTTGAAGATTGTCGACTCTCTTTTCTCTCCCCCCTCTCCCCCGGATCGTCCTGGATCTCGGGACGAGATCCCTTGTTGGTGGTGTTGTATTGTAACAACCCAGATTTCACAAAAATTAAAAAAAAATTATTTTTGGTGTGAATTGTTTGATTGCCTGCTTTGTTTGCGGTGTTTGCATCCCCAATTTATCGATCGGCGATTATTTCCCCCCTGTTACTCCTTGGATTGGGCTATCATATTATTATATTGGTGTGGATGATATGATTATTATAGTGTTGACTATATTCGACGAAGGATGGAAGGTCTAGGCTATCCCGCCCCGACGCTTTGTTCCATTCGAGTCACCTAGGATCCGAGTTCCGGGTATTGGTTTTAAGACCGAGCATGCCTAACCACGTGTGGGATGCTATGGGGTCCCCTTTTCTTACCTACCTAGCTTCAAACATTTCTAGTGGTGGCCCAAGCTGATTTACCATTTGAAAACCGTGTGTGTGTCTGTCGGGTCTCTCCTAGCAGATATTATTTAAAATAACTTGGGCCAGCTGAGACATGGTTTCTCTGCTGGTCCACATTGGTGAGCTAGGGGGCTGCCCACATGTGAAGGGATCAGTTACCTCGAGCTTGGCCAGACGTAAGAGTCAGATCTGAGAGCGTGGCCGACTTTTGAGTTGGATGTCGACTCACCGGGGGCCACCCGGATTTGTTCGTTGTTAGCTAGAGGGACCTGTCGTTTCGGATCTCTCGGGACTAAATCATAAAATGGCTGCCTGTGATGGGTAGAAACTGAGAGAGAGATGGGCGTGTGTGCGGTGCCTTGTAATGGGCAGTTGGTACACCCCTGCAGGGTTAAATCTTTTCGAGAAGCCGTGTCCACGGTTATGGACGACTTAAGACCTAGTCCTTGTTCATAGACAACAACAACTGAGATAATCTTAATAACTTGATCAACGTGTGTGTTCCTTGACTGCTTCTTCTTCGTTGGGATGCGAGAGGAGGACAAGGATAGGATATGTGTTATATTTGCGTAAGTAGTCGATAGCAAGACTTGTTGGAGGCGATTCCTCATCGAATGCTTGGTTCTCATCTTACTCTAAAATAGACCGTTAGCCACTCATATATTGCTAGTGCGTCTGCAACCTCACCACTACGCCTATCTTACCGTGAGAAGTTAGTTACAAGACCTTTGATACATTCTCACCCCTTGCTTTTCTTTTCCCTTTTATGTTTTGCCTGATCGGCCACTGCAGTTGATTACTACCTCGACTCTTCTTCTGGACGCCTTCGCGGAGACTCAACGACGACTAGTTAGGCGGATCCCGGCGGAGATCCTGGACCCGTGCGGTTACGGGAAGGGTGTGTTTTACCTTTGCCGCTAGGAATTTGATTGTAGTATGTACTTAGACATGTATCTTCCGCTGATGTAATGTATTAAGGCAGTTGTATGCCGATTGTATGAGATGTTGTATCCATGTAGCTGTAATGTTGTGATATCATGTTGGAAATTCGGGGCATATGGCATTGTCATATGTCGCGGTGGGACCGATATGTGCTTCGTCCCCGGATCTGGATGGAAACATCTATATCTGGAACAGTACCGCATATCGGGCCTTACAGCAGTAGAAGTTGCTGCAGCATTGTATAATAGTAAGTTGTAATAATTATCAATGCCTCAGATCTCTTCCTCGACCTCCCTGCGAGGAAGAGAAACTGGAACCAACAGTTTAATAGTAATAGTTTGTAGTAGTAGGCTCTGGCTTCAGCATAAAACGTCCTGTTACTGTGGACACGACTATTTGAATAGATTAAACTCCATGTAGGAGATCTTTAGGGTGGCGTACACCTTGTTAGGGAATGCCCCACCGAGGCTATCCAACACGCCGAGGCCCATCCTACGTGATAAGGACATGACTACCATAGTTACAGCCACAACCCCTGCTAATATACCTACTGGACCAATTACGAGAGATCGTGCACACCAATTAAATTATCAGGTACTTTCGTTTCTTGGTAATGTTTCTAATGTTCATGTGAATATGATGCTGCCTAACGTCGATATATTTCTGTTGCTGACAAATGAAGGACCTAGCATGGACAAGAAGGACGAGCATTGGAGCATGTTCAAGCATGAAGATGATGAGGACATAATTATCATGGATATGACCATTAATTCCTCTATATTTGATCAAGAAATGAAGTCAATACAAAGGGGCATGATTGTGTGCTGTACAAGAAGTTATTTCACGTCACTTTTGGGCCAAGAGAAGATAGAGACCAAGTCTTTCACGTCATGGACTCAGATTCGGACTGCAGAGATATACCCAACTTCAAACAGCCGCCGTTTCTACATACGAAGTCCAAATTGGGTGATTCTTTTTTCTGGTGATAGCGTATCTCGTCTAGTTTCCAACGCAATTGGTTTCACCTTCAAATTCCTTCGGAGCGTGGATATATTGCGAAAACGGTGCGACCCAGCAGCAGAATCCGAATCAAAGTCCAACTCAATAGGTGTTGCATCACCTCCACATGGGCCCAAGTGCCTTGTACGACCTAGGTTTAGTTTTAGGACTCCTTGGGACGTCCTTCCACCCCCTTGGCCTCCACCCTATAGTCATATATAAGTAGATCAACCCCTAGGGTTTTTCTTTGGATTTCTTTTAGTTAAAAAGACTGCTTAGCTAATTGCTGCATCTTCGTGTACTCGGTTTGTGTCCAACGACCAGATCAAGACCGCTTTCGGAATCCCAACTTTATTCATACTTCATCTACATATTCGCAATATTCAGATTGCTTTATCATAGTTCTTGCTTGTTCTTCGATTGCTTGCAGGCACTAGACCTTCGTGGTCAGGTTGATCGTGCTCCGACGTGGTCAATAACCTCCGGAGATTGGTTTAGCGATTGCTAAGGCGCGACGTTGTTGCACGTTCGTAGTCGGATCGTCAGAGTCGTCTCCACCAAATCGATAGTTATCTCTCATCGAAAGATCGGGACACCCCGCCTCTATCAAGTGGTATCAGTTTTCAGGTTGCTCGGTGAGAATTCCACATCCATATATTAGATCTGTTTTTTTATCACCTATCATCCACACAAAAAGCCATAAAAATAGGATTAGATCATCTTATCCAAACCAATCTGAGACTTCGCAATTTTCTTTTCGGTGCTTTGGTTTATTAAATTATCGGTTGCATCGTCGTGTTCAGTTGCTGGTCTTAGTATCTAGTCCTTTAGAGTTTCGAGTTCTGTTCACGTTAGTCACCGCCGCCGCTGCACCATCATCCCATCCGCTGCCTACTTCTACCATCCACCATAGAAAAAGAGAGAAAAAGAGTTGAAAACAGAGAGAAAAAAAGAAAAAGGAAAAAAAGAAAGAAAAAAAGGAAAAAAGAGAAAAAAGAAGAAAAAATTCGGATCTATCTCTATTTAAACTCGTATTTGAAATCTCGTCGGAATCAGTTTTGAGCAGTGTCCACTAAAACGGGCATAACTTTGTCATCCGAAGTACGTTTTGACTCCACGAGTACTCAAATTAAAGATATTTTCGAGCCGCTTCTAAATAGTTCTGGAGTTAGTGTGTTATTTGAAACTCCAGATCGGCTTCTAAGACAGACTTTTTGACCTCTAAAGTTTCCGAACACAATTTTTGTCAAATTTCGGGCTGATTCTCAATTTTTTTGACACCTCATCCGAACTCTAAATTGAGTGATTCTTATTGCGTCGGAAAGCTTAAGTCAGTGCCCTATTGGAGGAAAAATATCAAAAAATTAGCAAATATATTTCAGAGGAAACTTGTAGCGAGAATATTGGTGTATCTTGATTTGGAGCCTATTTTCACCATTATCTTTGCTCTGTTGATGATCTTCACTTATATCTTGCTATTCAGAGCTACTTCATATCATTCATTGCTTCTAGTTGTGCTACGCCGTGACCACATTAGTGTTCTAGGCTCGCGTCTCTAGTCCGGTCTAGACTAGGACCAGCACAGTATCGTCGTTGAGCGTTAATTCAATTTTGCATCTCTGAATTGATTATTGCTGATATTTTTGCCACCATATTAAAGCCTTCCAAGCTCCACATATTTCTACATCGTGTATACGTGCGTTCACCTGGCAATCGCTCTACTTAATCTTTGGAGTTCTTTGACACCGTTGGTTGCCGATCACCACCTGCTGCATGGTAAGAACTAGTAAGACATTGATATTTGCTATTCTGTGAGCGTTTTACCACCACATCCTAGTAGTTCATAGGGACATATACTTGTGATTTGTTTCTTGTTTTCTACTAATCATGGCAGGTTCTGGAGTTAGATCTTCTTGGGCGGCAACTATAGTTGGAGATTTGCCACCACCTACAACTACACAACAGTCACTGCAAAAGGTAAACACACATAAGCATGCACATGATCAGGTTATTGTTTCTATACCACACTTTCATGGACGTCTAAGACCTGATTTATACATTGAGTGGGAGTTTGAAATAAATGATATATTTGTTTCCCATAATTTTCTTGAGCATAAGAAAGTAAAAACTGCAATTAGTGCTTTCAAAGATTTTGCTTCTATTTGGTGGAATGAATATTGTAGTTTATATCCTGATTATATACCTAATACTTGGAATGATCTCAAACTTGCTATGCGATATAGATTCGTTCCCTCTTATTATACTCGTGACAACGTTAGGAAATTAAATTTTTTTAAAACAAGGTACTAAAACTGTTTCAGAATATTATGATGCTTTAGAAACTACATTCTTGCATTCTCTTTTAGAGGAAAGTGAAGAATATTTCATGGACATATTTTGGGAAGGTTTAAACCGTGACATTCAGGATATCCTAATTCATGAAAAGTGTTATCCTATGGATCGTTTGTTTCGTCTTGCTTGTAAAGCTGAACAGGAAATCGACAGACGTGTTGCCCAGAAGACGAACAAGCGGAATGTGCAAATACCACAAGTTGAGAAGGTTGTTCCTTCAACCACTATGAGCACTACCATAACCACATCAATTGTCGTAAGCACGCCTCCAATATCTGATCTATCATCACAAAAAGGTAATGACAAAGGTATGGATCTTTCCCCTCCACATGATAACCTTGCTGATTTAAAAGCAACATGTGTTGAGCTATCCAGTAGTTTCATCACACAACCAATTTTCGAGAATGTCATAACTTCACATGAAGATGTTGCTTGCCTAATAGACTTTAATACATCATGTCTTGAGTTACCTGTTGATTTGAGCACACCATCTATTTTGGATAATCATGTTACTATTATGAAACTGCCAATTCTTAATCATTTTGATATGACCTCTAATCTTGGTGATGATTCTGCGTCGAATGACTTGTTGCATGACTACTTAGTTAAGCCTGTT
This sequence comes from Bromus sterilis, assembly GCA_950022295.1. Taxonomy (NCBI): domain Eukaryota; kingdom Viridiplantae; phylum Streptophyta; class Magnoliopsida; order Poales; family Poaceae; genus Bromus; species Bromus sterilis. The sequence goes on along the minus strand of OX465595.1, from coordinate 255,114,359 downwards.
GTAGCATGCCCGTCGAAAAACATTAATGTTTCTTCACCGGTATTGGGATGGTTTAATGATGAGCATTGTACATCTTTAGATATGAATAAGAGCTTCACTTATATATGCAAACTTAGTTGCAATACTTTCATGTCGTTTATGTATTGTGATGATCATATATGTTTATATTTCACGACATACGAAAGTTACTCATATATACATGTGTTACATGTCCAAAAACTAAGGGAAGTAAGAATGGATGACATATATATATACAACATATACACCTTGTCTCTTTTGTTAGCCACATTTCAGATTAAGAAACGCCGGGGACGGCTTTATTTTCAAGAAGGGGAGGATGATAAGGACATGACTACCATAGTTACAGCCACAACCCCTGCTAATATACCTACTGGACCAATTACGAGAGATCGTGCACACCAATTAAATTATCAGGTACTTTCGTTTCTTGGTAATGTTTCTAATGTTCATGTGAATATGATGCTGCCTAACGTCGATATATTTCTGTTGCTGACAAATGAAGGACCTAGCATGGACAAGAAGGACGAGCATTGGAGCATGTTCAAGCATGAAGATGATGAGGACATAATTATCATGGATATGACCATTAATTCCTCTATATTTGATCAAGAAATGAAGTCAATACAAAGGGGCATGATTGTCTGCTGTACAAGAAGTTATTTCACGTCACTTTTGGGCCAAGAGAAGACAGAGACCAAGTCTTTCACGTCATGGACTCAGATTCGGACTGCAGAGATATACCCAACTTCAAACAGCCGCCGTTTCTACATACGAACTCCAAATTGGGTGATTCTTTTTTCTGGTGATAGCTTATCTCGTCTAGTTTCCAACGCAATTGGTTTCACCTTCAAATTCCTTCGGAGCGTGGAGATATTGCGAAAACGGTGCGACCCAGCAGCAGAATCCGAATCAAAGTCCAACTCAATAGGTGTTGCATCACCTCCACATGGGCCCAAGTGCCTTGTACGACCTAGGTTTAGTTTTAGGACTCCTTGGGACGTCCTTCCACCCCCTTGGCCTCCACCCTATAGTCCTATATAAGTAGATCAACCCCTAGGGTTTTTCTTTGGATTTCTTTTAGTTAAAAAGACTGCTTAGCTAATTGCTGCATCTTCGTGTACTCGGTTTGTGTCCAACGACCAGATCAAGACCGCTTTCGGAATCCCAACTTTATTCATACTTCATCTATATATTCGCAATATTCAGACTGCTTTATCATAGTTCTTGCTTGTTCTTCGATTGCTTGCAGGCACTAGACCTTCGTGGTCAGGTTGATCGTGCTCCGACGTGGTCAATAACCTCTGGAGATTGGTTTAGCGATTGCTAAGGCGCGACGTTGTTGCACGTTCGTAGTCGGATCGTCAGAGTCGTCTCCACAAATCGATAGTTATCTCTCATCGAAAGATCGGGACACCCCGCCTCTATCACTACGAATCATCAGAGAGGCCCCGCCGGTCTAAAATCGTAAGCGCAAGGGGGTCTTGGGTCGTCGCCCCTCGTTCTCTGGGTCGATGTGAGGAGGGTGAATTCCGGCACCGCAGCGCGATCCATCCCTGCCACAATGCTAAATTTTACGTCTTTCAGAGCTTTCGAACGAGACCACAATACGGAGGGCCCACACCGTAATCCCACGTGAAGGTAGTGCGTATAGGCCTTTGCGGCCTCTCAAGTCATCCACCTGAACCATTAGTCATTTTATTATTATCTCGCGGACAACCGTTATCGTTGCTTGACTAGTTAACACAACAGACAACGAACAACAGTCAGGACCACCAGTGCATCGGTGCATGCCATGTCGTCCCGTCAAAGCACGCGGTTACCAACAAGGTGAACTGTCTTCTTACCTTGTCTCGCGTGTGCTCCTGGAGGAGCTCAGCTTTCGTGGTTTGGTATCTCACGACCAACGAGCAAGGACCATGCCCACGATGGTATCCGCCTGTCCTGCCGTCCCGATACAATACCTCTCGCGGGCACCGTTGGGTCACCCGACTACTTACCTTTAAGGACACTAGTTGATTCGAGTGCCTACCATCAAGTGAAACAAAGAGGAATCACCCTCGATGGTACACTTGAAGAGGTTCAACCGAGACATCAACGGAATGAACTAAAGAGGAATATCCTCGTATCATCCCGGTGGTGCTACGCTACCGAGCCGGTGACGAGAGTGAAATACGAGTCCATCCACTTGTAAGTTAAACTTGAAACGACTCATCAGATCAATCAAGGCCCGCTATCTAATATTAGTTGACTAACAATGCGCAGGGACAACTTCGGAATAATGCATAACTATAATAGGCAACATAGGATAAAGAAAGGTGCATCAAGGGGCGACAATGACAGGCTATGCAATGAATAGAAATGTAACGTAATAGCAGCAGCAGCAATGCCTAGTGCAAGAAATGTACGGAAAAGATAGGCGATATCTGGGAAGGAGAATGGCTCTACTTGCCTGGAAGCTCGATAGTAGGGATACGGTCCTCGACGAAGTAGTCATACTCGGCAAACGGTGTCGTCAGCGGCAGTGCCAGAGTCTACCAGAGAATAAAGGGGGGGGGAGAGAAACAATAAATACATAGCAATACAAATTCAAGACATGGCAAATGCATTGTTGGCGGTGTTCTAACGCAGGGTTAAGTATTTTTAGGCGGAGCGGGAATTTATCCGGGGATGACTCATCAGTACCGGTTGATTACCGAACAAATGATCCGGAGGGGGAAGGTTCCATGTCTGCAGTGTTAGAGACATCTGACAAACATGTGGATAGTGTATCCGTGCTTGTTGATCCATTCTGAACAACTTTCATATACAGAACATTTTCATCCTAAAACTTTTACCGGCTCCGGTTGTCTGACAGACAGATGAACCAGAGGAGAAATGTTCCACTTTCGGTAGGTTAGAGGGGTGCGGTGGTATACAGGTAGCCTATTCGGATTCGTGATATTTTTCTGATTAACTTTCATGTATAAAGTTTTTCCATCTGATATACGAATTAAAATATATTAATTTTTGAAGTTTAAATCATTTAAAAGAATTTCTGGATTTCTTTTATTATTAAAATAACAACATTATCCAAAACATTATTGGTTGACTGGTCAACTGACATGTGGGGTCTACTGACCAGTGGGTCCCACATGTCATAGAAAGTGATAATAAAATGATTTAATCAAATCTAATAATTCTAGTGGGGCCCAGGTGTCGTAGAGACGGGTTTAAAATTAGCAGTTATATTAATCCAATAGTTATTTTATGGGATGGACCCACATGTAAGCCTAACAAGACATTAAAATTAACAGTTTTATTTAACTTAATCCCCTGGCCTTGGGCCCACTAGTAAGTGACACAAGGGGGAGTTAATGTAATAGGGGGGGGGGGTTAGTCCACGGCTGCCTCGTGAGCACGCCGGCGGCGAACTTCATCCCGACGACGAGCGGCGGTCGGAGACTGGAGGCAGAGGCGCGCGGGCGGGCGGGCACGCACGGCGAGGCAGCCAAGGCGGTCGGCGCGCCGGCAGCAACACCACGCGCCCACGGGGATGCCACTACGAGCAGTGGCCGGCGGCCGGGCGTGCAGCCGCAATTGCAGCTAACTGCAGCGGTGCAGCGCACGGAGGGGAGGGCCGGAGGAGCCGGGCGCGGCCGTGAGCGTGGGCTGGGCGGGGAGAGCACATGTAGGGCGTGGCCATGGCGCGCGCTGGACGCGGCGAGCGTGGGCACGGTTCGGGGTGGCCATGAATGTGGGGTGCGCGAGCTATGACGAGAGGGAAGGGGCGATGGAAGTGGGCGGCGGTGTCCTAGATCACCAGGAGCACATAGGGGGTAAGCAGGCTGCTCGGGGAGGACCATCGACGACGGATCGAGTGGTGGCGCCCGATGGCCGTGGTTGTGAGGAGGCGCACGTCGGCGGCTATGCAGAGGCCGGCGGCTCGAGGTAGCGGGAGCGGTCGATGAAGTCCAGGCCCACGAAGCTTACGGACACACCGGCGAGGCGAGATGCAATCATTGGCCACGCCAATGGCGGGACGGCGGCTGCTAAGAGCTCGGACGAGATCTCGATGTGAGAGGGAGAGAGATGGAGAGGGGAAGTGGGAGGCTAGGGTTTCGAGGGGGCCTCGACAACGACTTGTAGGACGCCGGGGGTGAGGCGGATGGCCAGCACGTGGCCATCCCGACCACGGACGACCACGACGTCGACAGCGAGCATGGGGGGGGTGCTGGGATGAATTGGGGAAGGGGATGGAGAGTGATGGACTGGCTGGACCATTTGGCTGGGCTAGGTAAAGGTTGCCTAGTGCAAAGATTAGTAGTTTTAGGTTTTCTTTTCTTTTCTTTTCTGTTCTTTTTCATTTTTGTTACTGTTTTTTTTAGCAACCATTTGGTTTTTGTAAAACATGAAACTTGCTCCATTATTTGTATTTCCCTATCTAGCAGTGATACAAAAAGGTTTGGTGACTTAATAAAATCACCTGGATTTTATTTAAATAAAAAATGATTAAAAGGGGCCATTTTAGCCACTGTATTGATTTGTTTAATATAGTTAAACTTGGTAATAATATCCCATTGCTATATTGTCATGACGTACTGACTTTTTGGTATTTAATAAATTTGGTTTCACAATTTTTGGTTCAACTATAATTTCAACTTATGTTTGGAATTTTCAATTGGGTTGGGATTTGAATGAGCTATGATTAAGGGTGATCATCAGAAGCTTAACCACAGTGACTTGGCATTAATGAAAAGTGATTACTGTTGCGTGAAACTGAGGGTGTTAAAAATCTCCCACACTACAAAGAATTCTTGTCCCGAGAACTAAAAGGTAGTGTAAGGGGTAATGTTTTGGCTTCGTATTCTAACGAGTCTTCTGGTGCTTGTTACCCTTCTCGAAGAAGTTAATCCTTCTCGTTGATGTCTTCATTTCTCGGCATCGGTGCATCTCAACGAGTTGTCATCCTTCCTGCGGGGTCTTCATCGTACTTACGAATGGGCTAGGAGGAAAGACTTAAGGGCGCCGGATCAGTACTAGGTTAATCAACCGAGGTTGTCTTCCGAGTTTAAACTCAAGGTAATACATCGAGAGAAACAAAAGAAGGCATGAGAAGACTCAAGCGGATAGGCATGCATTTGACGTCGATGACGGATGACGAAAAGAGGTCCAGAGCATCAAACATAAGCAATGTGTCTGATATCGGACTAAATATCACGAGTTAGGTGACTCATGAATTGCATACAGGTCAAGCCCGAGGAATAACCTCGAGAACACGAAGGTAAAGGAGAGTCAGGTTTCGATCCTGTGGAACTTTGGCATAGTGCGGATTATGAGTAGGATGGGTGGTGACATAGTATGCGACCACCATGCAAGGTTTTTCAGAGAACAACTTGTGAGCTATGTGGGCAACAACATCGGTACCAGGAGCAGTGGACAAAGAGAACTATTTTCCTGCTCGTTAAGACGAGGCAGACGAATTGGAAAAGTTCTCGTCCATCGGTGGTTACCTAAATGTCATCAACATTAGTAACAGGTTATACTGACGGTGCGGTACACCGAGGTGTTTACATAAGCAGGGAAATATCACTGCTCAGATAAGATACATTACAAGAAAGGTTAAATAGACCAATGGAAAGAAAAAATGTGATCGTCAGATTAAACAGACCAATGGAAAGGAAAATGTGATTATACACAAGTATTAGGTACATATCGTTCCCAAGGTAAAGTAGAGCACGATATACACGACCAAGTTGTATTGGCAGGGAGTCAAGGGAGGTTGTCGATGATAACACAAATCATCAAGGTGCAGGGATGGTATTTCACACGATGAATCCAATTGACACATGGAAGAAGCAATGTAAGATTAGTCGGATAATAATCCACCAAAGGTTGGGTGCTTCGCAAAGAATCTGATGTGAGTATCGGCACTCAACCAGAAGGAGAAAGAATGCAAAGGCATTGGATCATAGAAGCGTCAGAATAATTCGATGCTTCAGTCAAGGGAATTATGATTTCCAGATCGGGAGGTGGATGTAATTATCCACACGAACTTATCGGTGGCAAGGGATTGCAAGGGCGATGTGCACCTAGGGTCTCGGCAATTCATCGGAGAGTATCTTCGGCATCTTCTGGTGAATCAGGTCATCATCTGCAATGAGGGGCTCTCCGGGAGGAAGTAGTCACGAGAACCTAGAGTTAGAGTTAGCAAAATCTTTAACCCGAAAAGATGATAGTTCAGAGTCCCAGAGTAAAGGTGCGGAGAAAAAGATCCTAATACCATAAATATCACAACTGGGTGGTATCGATGTGGGCCCGTAAGCCACAAAACAAGTTAGTAAAATAGTTTTTGTTTGTCTAGATTCGACTTCGACCAAGGAGTTGGAAAGGGGGTTTCCTACAGGCAGTCGGGTCTGATACCAACTTGTGACTCCCCCGATCTATGATCATGTACAGTAATCATACACGCAAGGTACATGATCGAGATTAGGGTGCCACGGTAAGATATCACAACAAACTCTACAAATAAAATAATACAAGCTGTACAATACAAGCCAGGGCCACGAGGGCTCAAATACAACAGCTCGAGAGCACAAAGTTAGCGGAAGCAATAGTATCTTAGTACAGACACAAGGAATACAAGGTTGCCTTAAGAAGGCTATCAAAAAATCAACACTCGATCGAAAAGGCAAGGCCTCCTGCTTGGTGATACGTCTCAAACGTATCTATAATTTCTGATTGCTCCATGCACGTTTTGTGTGATATTGCTATGACCTAGATACACTTTCATACAATTTTGATCATATTTGGACTAAATTATTAACTCAGTGCACCACAGTGCCAGTTCCTGTTTTCTGCTGTTTTTCTATTCCAGGTTTCACCCATATTAAAATGCTCCAAAAATGCAGGAAAATCAGATTAAAAATCAGCGCAACGGAAGCTTGTGGAATCACCAAAGTGGGGCGAGAGGGCCACCACCAGGGACCCAGGCGGCCATCTGGCGTGGCCTAGGGTCTGGCCGCGCCGGGGGGCGCCTGGACCCCTGGTGGCCCCCTTGGCTGCCCCTTCGCCTATTTATTCCCCGTGAAGCGAAACCTCCGAGAATAGAACTCTTTTTCGTGATCTCGCCTCTGTTTCGCCGCCGCCGTGCTTCCAAGATTGGGAGTGCCAGCAGACCTCCTCTCGGCACCCTGCCGGAGGGAGGATTGACCTCCGGGAGCTTCCCGTCCACCATGGACGCTTCCCGGATGTGCCGTGAGTAGTTTCCCTTGGACCTTGGGTCCGCGATCAGTAGCTATGTGATGTTCTCCTCCACTCTTAGTTCTTCATGGTTTAGACCTCGTGAGCTTCCCTACATGATCGAGGCACATATGAATTTTCTGCTGTTGCTATGCTAAGTTTGCTGGGATCTGATGGATTATGCGATTATGTTTAGATTGTGATTGAGTAATATATTTGGTTCTTATCTTTTACATTTTTGTTCCTAAGTAATTCTTGCATGTTCTCCGTTGATGTTTATTGCTTTGGCCAAGTACTAGGTAGTAACTCCAAGAGGGGACGTTATGCTCGATTGTGGGTTCATGCCCCCAAAGACACGCTTGAGTGACAGAAACATGAGCCTAGGGGATGTGCTGTTGCCACAAGGGGGGAAAACAACGGTGCTTGTAACCGCGGTTGCAAGGATTATTTACTTTACGCAAGGTGCTTTTTAATGCAGTTGTCTGTTGCTTTGGGTTTACACTTTGGGTGGGGCTCGCAACTTAATACTAGCGAGATGTTCTGGATAGATATCTCAAGGTGGATGATTAGTAGTAGATGCAGTTGGATTTCGGTCTACTTATTTTGGCGTAACGCCCATGCTTTTGAGCCTCTTCCTATCTTTGTAGCATAGTTAGCATTGCGGTGCGTTTTTAATCCTGTCAATTGCCCAACTGTGATTTGTTTACCTCGCATATCAGTTTTATCGTCTTTTGGGAGAGAGACATCACTAGTGAACATCACAGGACCCCGGTCCATATCCTCATCACTGTTTACACGCTCTTTTGTTTTCCTTCTTTTACTTTCTAGCTGCCATCACCATTATGATTATCCCTTGCGTTTGATCCTTTGTAAACAACAAGACCAGAGAGATTGAAAACCTCTCTGAACTTCATTGGGAGCAAAGTTATTTGTGTCGTTTGCAGGTCTAGGTTAAGAGAGAAATATCTCAAAATGGCGCGTTGCTCGCTTCACCACCTACTTATCATTGCCGGAGTCCTACAAGAGACAAACCCTATCCTCTACATAGGGGAAATTTGCTGCTATCCTACATCTCACCTTCCACTTGGGGTAAGCAACGAAGGGCGAGAAACCATTATCATCATCCCGCACATCAAGAAAATTTCTTGCGCCGTTGCGGGGGACTCCAAGTGCTAAGATAGGGGAGTTGCATACTATCTTTTACCTTCCCTTTTTAGTCTTGTTAGTTTACCTTCCAGTTTTTATCTTTGTGTCCTATATTGAAAATCACAAAAAAATCTGCCACACTTGCTGCTGCTATGGGTTCCACTGAAAACACCAAGTTGTGTGACTTCACTAGTCACAACAACAAAGACTTTATCTGCACTCCTATTGCCACACCTGCCACTTTAGCTACCTTTTATTAAATAAAACCTGCTTTGCTAAACCTTGTTATGAGAGATCAATTCTCTGGTGCTGGACATGATGCTGCTTTACACTTGAATAATTTTTTTGAATTATGAGATATGCAAAAGTATAAAGAAGTAGAAGGTGATGTTGTTAAGCTTAAGCTTTTTTCCTTTCTCCTTGAGGGAAGGAGCTAAAATCTGGTTTCAATCTTTGCCTAGGAACAACATAGATTCTTGGGATAAGTGCAAAGATGCTTTTATTGGAAAGTACTACCCACCTGCTAAAATTATCCAATTGAGGAGTAACATTATGAATTTTAGGCAATTGGATAATGAACACGTTGCCCAAGCTTGGGAACGTATGAAATCTCTTGTTAAGAAATGCCCTACACATGGTTTGGCTACCTGGATGGTTATCCAGACTTTTATGCAGGCTTGAACTTTACCTCGCGAAACCTGTTAGATTCGGCCGCGGGAGGAACCTTTATGTCAACTACACTCGGTGCGGCCACAAAACTCCTCGATGATATGATGACCAACTATTCCAATGGCACACCGAACACGCTCCAACAGGTAGGAAGGTAAATTCTGTCGAGGAAATTACCTCCCTAAATGATAAAGTTGATTTAATTATGTCTCTACTTACCAAGCAACCCTCTATTGATCCTCATGATGTTCCTTTAAATTATCTGGTTGCTCAAGAACAAGTAGATGTGAACTTCGTTGCTAGAAACAAATTCAACAATAATGCTTATAGGGGCAATTTTCCTAGTAATCCTAGACCGTTTCCGTCCAACTATGGGAACAACAAAACCTACCCTGGCAACAACTCCTATCATCCTACTTACAAGGAAAGCGACCTACCTAGCTATGAGAAATTAATGGAAATAGAGAAGGCCACTAAGAATTATATGCATACCTAGTTTGAACAAAACAAAGCCTTCTCTAAGAAAATAGGTGAGCACACTGCATTCTGCAAAACATTAGTGAACAACTTGAGAGCCTGAACGGTGAGATCTATAATCTCCAAACTAGACTTACCGCCACTGAAACCATTGTTTCGAATATGTTCCACACCCAATCTACTTTGATAAATCAAATGGCAGCCAAACCAGAAGTTATCCCTGTGGAAGATGATAGAATTAAGAGCCTTCCTACACACCACCCAGTTGCCACTATCCAAATTGTTGAGGACACCGAAACTATTAACACCCAATGCACTCCTGGTCCCATTGGACCTATTAATGGTGATGCTAATACATCAACTGTAGAAGAAGAAACCCCTATGAACATAGAGGGTTTCAAACAAGTGAGCCTAGATGACAGTACTACCACCTTTGATAGTAGTGATATTGATTTTGATAGATGCACCCTCTCAGAAGTTATTAGCTTACTACACAAAATGTCTAGAGACCCCCACACTAGCACACTTAATCTTGCCTTCACGGAGCATATCACAAATGCTCTCATCAAAGCTAGGGAGGAGAAGCTTAGGATAGAAGCCTCCATTCCTAGGAAGCTAGATGATGGTTGGGACCCTATGATGAAAATTAAATTAAATTAAATAACTTCTCTTGCTATGCTTTATGTGACGTTGGAGCTAGTACCTCCGTCATGCCCAAAAGAATGTATGATATGTTTGAATTGAAATCTTTTGAATCTTGTTCTTTTGGTGTTCGTCTTGTCGACTCTTCCGTAAACAAACCTTTGGGGAAGATCGACGATGTTCTTATCATTGTCAATGACAACTATGTTCCCGTTGATTTCATTATTATGGATATAGAGTGTGAACCTTTATGTCCAATTATTTTGGGACGTCCTTTTCTCTGCACCGTTGGTGCTATCATTGACATGAAAGAGGGGAATATAAAATTCCAATTCCCTCTCAAAAAGGGGACGGAACACTTCCCTAGAAAGAAAATCAAGTTACCTTTTGAGTCCGTTACACGGGCTAGCTATTCTCTTTATCTTGATAAAACTTGATTCTTCTTTTGCCTTATGCCTAGTTTAAAGGCGTAAAAGAAAGCGCTTGTTGGGAGACAACCCAAGATGTTTTTACTTCTGTTTTTAGTGGTCTTGATGATTTTTACTACTGTAGCAACATCATTGTATCTTTATTTTCAATCTTTGTGCCAAGTTATAGCCTCATATGACAAGGGAAGCGAAAGTTGTGACACGCTGTCCAGAAAACATGTTCTGTCTTCGTGACGGGAAAAATCGGATCAAATCACCAGTTCATCTTTTTGAGCTGAATATTTTGCACATCGTGCTCTATACAATCACAGAACTTTCGTATGTTCTGAGTTTTTTTATTTGAGTTGCAGAATTGCCCCTAAAAAATTCTTTACTACCTGCTGTTCTGTTTTTCACAGATTCTACCACGTTTTGTCTCTCCTAAATTTTGCAAACCTTAAACTTGCTTTTTCTTTTCAAAAACCTTTTGGAAATCTTGAGAAACAGTAGATCTTCAAGAATATCTTTATATCCAGTGGGGAAAAATTATTTATTATAGGTACTAACCTCTCGAATCAACTTATGATGAGTTATGTATGAAGGGAGTTTTCAAGTGTGCGATGGAAGAGTATGAAAGAAGATTCGGGAGTGTCAAGCGCTCAAGCTTGGGGATGCCCCCATGAATCCCCAATAAATATTAAAGGATACTCAAGCGTCTAAGCTTGGGGATGCCCCCGTGCATCCCCTTCTCCATCAACAATCATCAGTTCGTCCTTCGTCTCACTATATTTTTATCACTTCATGCGTTATGTGCTATGCTTGGAGCGTCTCACTCTTAGGTTTTATTTTTTGTTTTATTTAGCTTTCCTTGATGTTCATAACAAGTTAGACCCCATCTTACTTTGTGTGGGAGAGAAACACGCTCCACTTTCAAAATCTAGAACACATCTTAGGATTCTTCATGCCTATCTTTTTACTGTTGTGTGTTCTTTATCTTTTCGTAGCTACTACCATGTTTAGTTTTAGTCTTAGTTTGTCTTTAGCAAGAGCCTGGGATTTTTTTTAGTTTGTTGTTGGAACTCTCTTTAGTTTTCATGTTTATCTTGTTAAGAGAGTTGGTTGGTGCACTGAGTTGTGTCTTGTCTTGAATCAGGTAATTGAGGTTGCTATTTAATTTTAGTAGTAACTTGCAATAGTTTTGAGGTATTGATGTGAGTAATGTTTGAACTTTTGGTTTCAAGAGCTCTATCCTATTAGTGATAGGTGTCGTATTTTTTGCAATCCGTGTTTATTTTGAAAACCTACAAAAACTAGTTGATAACTTAGCTACTAGATGGATCACTAATCTTTGGATGGATCGAATATTAGAGTACACTCACGTACCATGAGTCGAGGATGCGCAAGGATAACCAAACCTCCATACACTCCTCCTCGGGGTACTTGTCTCTTTGTGAACCTCCTTATTAGATTGAGAGTTACCGATAATAAGTGCATGACTTCTTCGGACTAATGTAAGTATTGAAAGTTGACACTTCCACCTCCTCATATTTGCTAGCCTTTCCTGTGCCGTGCATTGCCTTCTTCTCACTCCGAGAGTTGGCGTCCACCTTCGCCGGTACATCCAAACCCTTGGCATTATACGCTCTATCATCATTAACCTCCCTATATCTTTCCTCAAAACAGCCACCATACCTACCTATCAAGGCATTTCCATAACCTTTCCGAGATATATTGCCATGCAACTTCCACCTCTTCATGACTTGATCTTCATGTCATACATGTTCCTGCTACAATGGCAGAGGCATACAATGTATACATCATGATAGCTACATCTTCTTTATGATTTGAGTACCTTGTAAAGTGTGAAAGATCTTCTATACCCACTTGTACATTAGAGTGTTTCCCTTAAGTGAGGAAAAGATCCCAAAGAGAACAAATGAGAGTTAAATAGAAAGAGCCGTTGAGGCCACCAAAAAATACAAAAAATAGAAAAAAAGAGAAAAAGAAATAAAAAGAGAGAAAGGGGCAACACTACTATCCTTTTGAAAGATCCACACTAATACTCCCTCTTATCCTTGTACTCCATAGAGATGATCATTCATGCATATAGCTATGTGGGAACCTTCACACTATAGAACTTGGCTTGCATATTCCAAGGATGAGCCTCCTCAAACGAGCTCTAGGTCTTCATGAGCGAGCAAGTTAGATGCACCCCACTAGTTCCACTGCAGAGCTTTCTAGCTCATATGTGCATCCGTTGCATGGAAATCCCTACTCCTCACATCATATCTATCATTTGGCCTTCTCGCCTATGATTTTCCTCATTGATGTGAGCCTTTCTCACCCTTTTGTCTTCCTCCTCCACCATATTTCTTTCTTAGCCATCCTAAGTGTCAACTTTCGTGCTTACGCTCATCCATTGCATGAGTGCTCAAAATATCGAAAAGGAGTGGATCAAATTGACTTGTACCTGGCTAGTGGTCTAGGGATGAGTCAAGATTAGATTCCAAAGAAGACCAAGTGTGAAACTTTAGTAAACTGAGTTCTCAACAAAAATACTTTTTCTCGTATTACCTAGCCTCTTCTTGCACGCAAACACCATTTGGAGACTTCGAGTCACGGACAGCGAGAGCTCTTGCACCAAATGTTCTTTTGTTGCGTGTTTCAATGCTAATATAGACTCTTGCAAGTTATGACTTGAATTGAATCACATACCTTGATTTCTTTACTTTTCAAAGTTCTTATATGATTGCTAGCATGTCACCACAGAAATTATGCTTGTTATCATTTACCTACTCGAGGACGAGCAGGAATTAAGCTTGGGGATGTTGATAGGTCCCAAACGTATCATTAATTTCTGCTTGCTCCATGCATGTTTTGTGTGATATTGCTATGATCTAGATACACTTTTATACACTTTTGATCATATTTGGACTAACCTATTAACTTAGTGCACCCCAGTGCCAGTTTTTGTTTTCTGCTGTTTTTCTATTTCAGTTTTCCCCCATATTAAAAGTGCTCCAAAAATTTGGGAAAAATCAGATAAACAATCAGCGTGTCAGAAGCTTCCAGAGCCCTGAAGGAGGGCCGGGGGGCCACCACCAGGTGCCCAGGCGGCCACCTGTGTAACAACCCAAATTTCACAAAAAATAAACTTTTTTGTTTTCGGTGTGAATTGTTTGATTGTCTGATTTGTTTGTGGTGTTTGCTTCCCTGATTTATCGATCGGCGATTATTTCCCCCTCTTATCTCGTACCGGACGGAGACCGGCCCTTTCCACCCTGACACTCGACCTTTGCGACACCGGGTTTCACCCGATCACCGTCGCGAAAACCCGCAGAAGGCCAGCCGTAGCCAACGAAACAAAATCTCCGTTTAATAAGTAAACAAGATATTTTTATAGCGCGTCGGAAGTGTTCTCGGAACGGTTCCAACGCGAGGTGAACGCCGCCGTCTCGACGCGCTGATTGCGCTGTTCAAAGTTTTACCCGAATCGGAGGTCCTGCGGACCCTCGACGGTTAGAAACGTAAACACCGCTCACGTGAGAGAAACACCGGGGATGTTTTTGCAAACTGCCATCCACCTGGGCTATATAAAGACCACCACTCTCCCACCCCTTTCTAGGGTTTCCCCTAAGCCAAAATTTCAGCCACCCCCTCCATTTTTGCCCCAAAATAGTCTATTTTCGCACCAAACCCTAATTCCAGATCTGAGATCCAGCCCAATGGGTTCTGGACCGTCAGATCGACCGATCTGACGGCCTGGATTGCGCCACGTCACCCTCCCTCTCCTTCTCTCTCTCTCTCCTCCGCGCAGCCGCCCACGCACGCAGGGCTCGCGCCGCCGCCTCCGGCCAGGCCACCGCCAGCCGCCGGCCTTCCTCTCCTCCCGCGCCTGGCCTCGCTCTCCTCTCCCTTCTAACCCCTCTCATCTCCTTCCCCGCGCAGGTCAGCAGGACGCCGCCGCCAGCCTCCATGGCCGCCGCCGCGAGCGTGCTAGCCGCCGGAGCCCCCGGATCCGGCCCCGTCGACCTCCGCCGCCCCTTCTCGACCCCGCTGCGCCGCCTCCCAGCGCCGGCCGGGGCGCCGCTCGCTGCCGCCGGCGAGGTCCCGTCGGGATCGGGCACGGGGAGAGCCGGCCAGCCGCCCCCTCCAACCGCTTGGAGGGCCGGCCCAAGCTCATCGGCCCAGACCCAGGCGCCCCATGGCCCAGTCCGCCTCCTAGCCCAGCCGCCTCATGGGCCAGCCCATGGTAGCCTCTCTTTTTTCCTTTTATGTTTTTCCTTTTTATCTATTTTTCCGCTAAGTCTGAGAATACATGCTGACGATTCAATTTTGTGACGATATTTGCGAGTAAACGTAGCCCGGATGGCGTTGCGCCCAAAAGGAAAATTGTTTAGAATTGTGTTTACTTCAGTTCATCTTTTGTGAGCATTTTGATTTGAGGCCATATTGATGTTGATAATCTGTGTTGAAGTGGGCACTAGGCTGTTAATTGCTATTATTTTCTGTTAGTGTGTTGCTGCTGTTATTTTATTGCAAGTTTGATTAATGATTGTGACTCATCCATGAGGCCTATTGCATTGATTCTTGTTGCATACCGTTAAGCATCATGTCTACTTCAATTCCATGCATTCACATGTCATATTTGCCTACTTCAAGATGTTTGTTTCATCACCCAAAGTAGCTACCCTGATGTTAGTCTTCTGCTGTTTATATAAAGTTGCTACTTTGCTCCCTATATCTTTTTAACCATTCATCCTATTGAGCATTGCAATATGCCATTTTGATCTATGCCATATCTACTTCCATTATATGTATTGCATTGTGATGCTTACATTTCTGGTCATAGTTATGTTTATCTCCAAAGTTGCTATGCTGCTGTTGTTGACAGCCACCTCTGTTTTTCACTAAGTCTATAACTTTCCGATGCCATGTTGCATGCTTAATATCTTTTGATCTGTGATCCATATGACCTTGATTCTTGTTTGTACCTGATCACCATCAAGTCTAGTTCATGCTCATATATTGCTATGTGATGTTGCTACACTTTTACATATAGTTTTACCCCTATTTATACAGCATGATAATAACAGTTTCTGCCCTGTTTTCCTGATTTATAGCATGCTCATATATTACCAGTAATGTTTTATAGCTTTTTGTGTTGCTTATAACTAGTTAACCATGATGCATATTTGCATGATTCCTTTTGCCATGCCTTCCCTGCCATGTCTACTTTAGTTTCATATCATTTGTGAGCATGTTTGCATTCATTATCCTGTTTATGCATTGCTCTAAAGTGTGCTTCCTGATGTTGGTAGATTGTGTTCCAAACTTGTTTTGCTTGTATCTTTTTAACCGTAACTCCGTTTGGAGTGTTCTTTATATGTAACTTGATTAGTTTTTTGTGTAGTTTGTGTTTATGCTATTTTTTTGCTGCTGTTAACCAACCTAAAATATGGTTTGGGCAGAACAGTAATAAAACTATAATTGTCATGGGGCACTTAGTGGAATGCCATGTTTAGGTTGTGCCCACTTAAATTGACTAGCATAGATAGATTACCTTATGCTTCACCTCTTGTCATGTTTGTGTGCTATTCCATGCTTGGGTGAGATGCCATGTTAACAACCTTGCTCATGTTGTATAGCTAAACAACTTGAACCATCGTAAATGTGCGGTATCGTCGTGTGTGACGAGTACTCCACTTAACCTGTTAGTAACCGCTCTCGACGATAGATGTGATACCCGTGCGTTGTCTCGTGTTGCCTTCTTGTTGATGTTTGCTCGTGATTGCTTCGTAGTAATAGATGCTTGCTCGTCGATTGCATTTTCTAGTGGTTCCTTCTTGTGTGCTTCCGCGGGTACCTCTCGGAGACGTTGCGATCTTGCGATCGACTTCACCTTTGGTTTCGTCTTCTCATCAGGTAAGGGGGAGCATATATGATGCTTATAACTTTCAGCTCACTCGCGCCTAGGTGTAGGATTGAACGATTTCTTGATCCTACCACTTTATATTCATGCCTCTCAAATAAACCAAAACAACCATGTCCCTCCACATCCCAGCAAACCTTGTTCGGCTATGTTGCTATTGCTCGCTGCTCAGCCACTGCTTAGTATGCATGCTAGGATGTTATCAACTGTTCCCTCCTGTTACTCCTTGGATTGGGCTATCACATTATTATATTGTTGTTGATGATATGATTATTATAATGTTGACTATATTCGACGAAGGATGGAAGGTCTAGGTTATCCCACCCCGACGCTTTGTTCCATTCGAGTCACCTGGGACCTGAGTTCCGGGTATTGGTTTTAAGACTGAGCATGCCTAACCGCGTGTGGGATTTTATGGACTCCCCTTTTCTTACCTATCTAGCTTCAAACATTTCTAGAGGTGGCCCAAGCCGATTTACCATTTGCAAACCATGCATATATGTCTGTCGGGTCGCTCCTAGCAGATATCCTTTAAAACAACTTGGGCCAGTGAAGACATGGTTTCTCTGTTGGTCCACCCGATCAGCTAGGACCCGACCCCATGTGAGGTGACCCGGTAATCCGACCTGTGTCAGCCGGAAGAGTCTGATCCGAGAGTGTTGACGACTTTTGGATTGGGTGTCGACTCCCCGGGGGCCACTCGGATTTGTTCGTTGTTAGCTAGAGGGACCTGTCGTACCGGACCTCTCGGAACTAAATCATAAAATGGTTGCCTGTGATGGGTAGCAACTGAGAGAGATGGGCGTGCGTGCGGAGCCTTGTAATGGGCAGTTGGTACACCCCTGCAGGGTTAAATCTTTTCGAGAAGTCGTGTCCACGGTTATGGATGACTTGAGACCTACTCCTTCTTCATAGACAACAACAACTGAGATAATCTTAATAACTTGATCAACGTGTGTGTGCCTTGACTTCTTCTTCTTCGTCGGGATGCGAAGAGGGGGACAAGGATAGGATAGGTGTTATGTTTGCGTAAGTAGCTGATAGCAAGACTTGTTGGAGGTGATTCCTCATCGAATGCTTGGTTCTCATCTTACTCTAAAATAGACCGTTAGCCACTCATATATTGCTAGTGCGTCTGCAACCTCACCACTACCCTCATCTTACCCGTGGGAAGTTAGTTACAAGACTGTTGATATATTCTCACCCCTTTCCTTTCTTTTCCTTTTTTATGTTTTGACTGATAGGCCGCTGCAGTTGATTACTACCTCGACTCTTCTTCTGGATGCCTTCTTGGAGACTCGACGACGACTAGTTAGGTGGATCCCGGCGAAGAGCCTGGACCCGTGCGGTTACGAGAATGGTGTGTTTTACCTTTCCCACTAGGCATTTGAATGTAGTATGTACTCAGACATGTATCTTCAACTGATGTATTGTATTAAGGCAATTGTATGCCGACTTGTATGAGATGTTGTATCCTTGTAGCTGTAATGTTGTGATATCATGTTGGAAATCCGGGGCATATGGCTTCGTCATATGTCGCGGTGGGACCGATATGTGCTGCGTCCCCGGATCTGGATGGAAACATCTAGATCTGGAATAGTACCGCATATCGGGCCTTACAACCTGGCGCGGCCAGGGGCCTGTCCACGCCAGGGGCGCCTGGACCCCTCGTGGCTGTAACACCCCATGTGCAAAAAATAAGAATCACCATGAGATTGTACTTTGTCTGATGACTCTGTAACTTGGCATGATGCTAAACATTATAATTTCATGTGGTGATTTAAATTTGCATTGGGATTGGAGCCCATTTGGTTTGTTTGATTTTGCATCCAAAATGGTTCAAGAAGGGTGTTTGAGGAATTTTAATTGTTACATGCATGCTCTCCTTGACCCCAAACTTGGCATAGAAAATTCCTTGCCCCTCCTAAGCTTTTCAAAAGCCTTGCTCTATTTTTTGCAGCTCGAAAAGTTTGGGCCATAGTTCAAAGTGATTTTGAATTAAAAAATGAGCTCAAAATTTTGTTGTTGCAAAAATGCCCAAACCAATTTTGGAAATTGAGGAATAATGCAAGGTTAATTATACATATTTTTATGTATTTTCCCACTTGTATTTAATCCTGAAAAACTCCAAATCCTTTCTGTTTTATGTTAAATGGAAAAGGATAGAGCAGCAGTGGTTTTTCTTTTTTTTCAATTCCCTGTTGCAGACCCAGCACACCTGGGCCTTGGATTGCTTCTCGGGCTAGAGCCCACCCGCGAAGGGGTAAGTGGAGCGCGCCCTGTTCGTTCGATCTGCATCCGACAGCCTCCCCGTCGTCTTCTTTCCACGCCGGAGTGAGGTCCCCTCCCCCTCCTCTCTCACGAGCGCGTCCGGCCACGGGAGGTGGAGCCCTCCGGCCAGGGAGAGCGGGAGCTCCCTATTTGAGGCCACCGGGAGCGCCCCGGGGAACCTAGGGTTTCCCTCCTCCATTTTTCCCCCTTGGCTCGCCGCCGCCGCGCTCAATTGCATCGATCCGTCCCGCCACGGCAGCAGGTGACCCGAGTTCAATTCGCCGCCGTTGAGCCGAGTCGTTGTCCGCGTGTTCACGCTCGCCCTCCTGCAGGTCGTCCTGATCCTTTCCCGTCGGCGTCGTGGTTGCAGGAGCTTCGCCGCGGTCCCGCCACGTAGCACCTCCGCGGCGCAGCAGTTCTTCCTTGCCGTCGACCGACCGCTCTGCCGTCCCCTCCGAGCTGTCGAGGACGTCGCCGAGCACCCCAAGGTGAGCCTCTGGTGCTCCCCTGCTTCCTCATTCGCTCGCAGATAGGTAGCCCCGTAGTTGCGTTTCCCGCCGCTGAGTTCACGGGTCCCCGCCAAGCCGGTGATCACCGTGACCAGGACGTTGCCGAGGAGTGAGCAGGCGTGCTCTGGGCATGATAGAGGCGAAGGTGTCCCGATGTTTCGATGAGATGGTGGAGATCGATTATGGTGGAGACGACTTTCACGATCCGACTACGAACGTGCGAAGACGTTGCGCCTTAGCGATCGCTAAACCAACTCCGAGAGGTTATTGATCCCGCGGATGCACGATCAACCTGACCACGAAGGTCTAATTCCTGCAAGCAATCGAAGAACAAGCAAGAACTAAGAATTGCAATCTGGATATTGCGAATATAAGATGAATGATTACGAAAGTTGGGGTTCCAATGAGGTCTTGGCCTGGTCGGATGACACAAACGAAGAGCTCGAAGTTGCGGCTATGGCTAACTTAAATCTAATTAAAACCCAAGTCTAAACGACGCCCTAAGGGCTGTATATATGGGGGAACAGAGGGGAATTTCGTGGCCCCTTGGAGGTGGGGTCCGAAAATAACCCTAACTCGGTTTCCCCACACATACAGACTCTAAAAACAGCCTATAATGTGGTATTTCGAAATTACATGGGCCCAGCCCAATATTAAGGTGACGCAGCACCTATACTTGCTCTTGGACGAAAATAATGAAGTGGCATCTCGTGTATTTCGTCCAAGCCTTCATGCATGCCTTATGGTGGCTTCAAAGTGCGAAAATCCCCACTGGAAGCTCCATTGTTCTTTCCCGCGCGCGCACCTTCTTCTCCATGCTTGATCCCGCTCCAATGACCGTCCTTCTTGTCCATGCTAGGTCCTTCATTCATAAGCAAAACAAAAGTATCTAATTTAGGCAGCATCATATGTTCATGAACATTAGAAGGATTCGCAAGAAACGAAAGTACCTGATAATTTAGTTGACGTGCACGTGCTCTAGTAACTGGTCCAGTATGTGTAGTTGGTGAAGATGTGGGTGTAACTGATAGAGGCGAAGGTGTCCCGATGTTTCGATGCGATGGTGGAGATCGATTATGGTGGAGACGACTTTCACGATCCGACTACGAACGTGCGAAGACGTTGCGCCTTAGCGATCGCTAAACCAACTCCGAGAGGTTATTGATCCCGCGGATGCACGATCAACCTGACCATGAGGGTCTAATTTCTGCAAGCATTCGAAGAACAAGCAAGAACTAAGAATTGCAATCTGGATATTGCGAATATAAGATGAATGATTACGAAAGTTGGGGTTCCAATGAGATCTTGGCCTGGTCGGATGACACAAACGAAGAGCTCGAAGTTGCGCCTATAGCTAACTTAAATCTAATTAAAACCCAAGTCTAAACGACGCCCTAAGGGCTGTATATATGGGGGAACAGAGGGGATTTTCGTGACCCCTTGGAGGTGGGGTCCGAAAAAAACCCTAACTCGGTTTCCCCACACATACGGACTCTAAAAACAGCCTATAATGTGGTATTTCGAAATTACATGGGCCCAGCCCAATATTAAGGTGACGCAGCACCTATAATTGCCTTTGGACGAAAATAATGAAGTGGCATCTCGTGTATTTCGTCCAAGCCTTCATGCATGCCTTATGGTGGCTTCAAAGTGCGAAAATCCCCACTGGAAGCTCCATTGTTCTTTCCCGCGAGCGCACCTTCTTCTCCATTCTTGATCCCGCTCCAATGACCGTCCTTCTTGTCCATGCTAGGTCCTTCATTCATAAGCAAAACAAAAGTATCTAATTTAGGCAGCATCATATGTTCATGAACATTAGAAGGATTCGCAAGACACGAAAGTACCTGATAATTTAGTTGACGTGCACGTGCTCTAGTAACTGGTCCAGTATGTGTAGTTGGTGAAGATGTGGGTGTAACATTAGTAGAGATGTCCTCATCATCATCCCCTTCTTGAAATGAAGTCGTCCTCGACGGAAGCTCATTATCTTCTCCCAAGTAAGGTTTCAAATCTGCAATGTTAAATGTGGGACTAACCCCAAAATCTGCAGGTAGCTCAAGTTTATATGCATTATCATTAATTTTCTGTAAAACCTTAAAGGGACCATCAGCTCGTGGCATTAACTTAGACTTGCGCAAATCAGGAAACCTATCTTTACGTAGATGTAACCAAACAAGATCTCCTGGTTCAAACACAACATGCTTTCTACCCTTATCACCAGCAAGCTTGTATCTAGCATTCATTTTCTCAATGTTTTCTTTAAGGTTCATATAATCCAAACTTAGTTTTAAATGCCGTTTTCCATTCATCCCCTAATTTAATGCGAATTTGATGGTATCCACTACGCAAATCAACTTTGGAAAACATGGTAGAGCCACTTAATTCATCAAGCATATCATCTAACCTAGGAATAGGATGACGATAACGAATAGTAATATTATTAATGGCTCTACAATCAACACACATACGCCAAGTTCCATCCTTTTTAGGCACTAATATAACAGGAACAGCACAAGGACTAAGGGATTCACGTATGTAACCTTTGTCGAGTAGCTCTTGTACTTGACGCTGAATCTCCTTCGTCTCCTCCGGATTGGTACGGTATGGCGCACGGTTGGGCAGCGAAGCACCGGGAATTAAGTCAATCTGATGCTCAATCCCTCGAATAGGTGGTAATCCCGGTGGTACGTCTTGTGGAAAGACGTCAATAAACTCCTGCAAAAGGTCAGTGACAACAGGAGGCAAAGAAGGAGGCAATTCCTCAAATGAAAACAAAGCTTTTTGGACACAAAAGCATAGCACACATATTGACTAACATCCAAATCCGAAATATCAACCTTAGTAGCAAGCAAAGTTGGACTAGTCAATTTAATTTCATTAGAAACAGCAGAAGAAGATTTGCTATTAGTCTTATGTTGTTGCTCAAATTCTTTGGCTGCTATCTCATTTTCACTCTTATTTTTCTCCTGTTTAGCTTTACTAGCTCTAGCAAGATCATCTTTCACAATTTGTTCAGGAGACATAGGAAGTAAAGCAATATTTTTATCCTGATGAACCAGAGTAAACTGATTTGTCCTACCATGGTGTACAACATTCCTATCAAATTGCCATGGTCTACCAAGTAAAAGAGAGCATGCTTGCATGGGTACCACATCACAATCAACATAATCAGCATATGCAGCAATGCTAAAGTGCACACGAACAGAACGGGTTACCTTAATCTTACCACTATTGTTAAACCACTGAATATAGTAAGGATGGGGGTGTGGTCTTGTGGTGAGAGATAGCTTCTCCACCAACTCCATGCTACCCAAGTTGTTGCAACTCCCTCCGTCAATGATGATGCGAACCGAACGTTCTTTCACCACTCCCTTTGTGTGGAACAAATTATGCCTCTGGTTTTTCTCAGCCTTCGTTACCTGCACACTTAACACACGTTGAGCAACCAAACTAGCATATTTATCTGCATCATCAGGAGCCATATACTCTCTATCATGAGCATCATCATGGGCACCCTGTTCCTCATGAGCAATGAGAACTAAAGTCTCGTCATCATAGTCACTCGCTGACTCATACCCACCATCCGCCGTATTAATCATCACACGCTTGGAGGGACAGTATTTTGCGAAGTGACCTCCACCTTGGCACCTGCGACATTTAATATCACGATCTCGTGTTTGCCCTGTGGAAGCCATGGATGAAGAAGAACTCGCCGCTGGACCACTCTGTGCACCCTTGAATGGTGGCGCTGGCTGTTTTGGTGGCTCCCTGGAAGAATGAGCGGCTGAAGTAGATGGTGGTGCAGCAGGACGTGTGGATGTAGAAGGTCCACGCGATGTCCATGATGTATTTCGTCCTGCAGAAAAGTTAGGTCTCGTAGCGGCCTGTCGATCCTGCACTTCACGTTCAGCTTTACAAGCAAGATGAAACAAACGAGTAATAGTAGCAAAGTCCTTGTATTCTAGAATAGTTTGTATCTCCCTGTTTAAACCACCCATAAAACGTGCAAGCATAGCTTCATTATCCTCTACTAGGCCACATCTAATCAATCCAGTTTGTAATTCTTGATAATATTCCTCTACAGAATTTTTTCCTTGTCTCAAACGCTGTAATTTTTGTAGCAATTCACGTTGATAATAAGGAGGAACCCAGCGAGTACGCATAGCATCTTTTAAAGCAGCCCAAGTAGCTGGAATATTATTAGCATGCAATCTACAATGTTCAGACCACCAAATAGATGCAAAACCCGTGAATTCACAAACAGCAGCAGTAACACGTCTATTCTCAGGATATTGTAAACATGTAAAGCGTTGTTCAGTTTCTAACTCCCAAGTAAGATAAGCATCAGGAATATATCTACCCTCAAACGGCTTAAGATTCAATTTAAGTTTAGGCACATGTTCATCATCGCGTACCTGAGGGGGTGGTTGGTGTCGACCGTGGCGAATGTTGGGACGTGGACGTCCAGCTGGCTGTTCATAGGCCGCTTCTTGTTCCACCTCCTCCTCGTAATCACCCTCGTAGTTGTCGTCCTGGCCGACGTCAGAGGCAGCAGCAGCAGTAACTGCAGCAGCAGCAGGAGCACCAGCAGCTTGTCCGCCCGGAAACAGAATACGTCGCGCACGTCGTGGTGGCGGTGGCTGTGCTGGAGCGGCCGTAGGCTGTATAGGTAAGCGTGCGAGCAACTCAGTAAACTTGGCGTCGAGCTTGGTGTCGATCATCTTCTCCACACCATCAATCGCCTCTGTAAATCTGTTCTCGATGTCATTCACCTGTTCAGACATCATTTGTGCAAATTTATCATGTAATGCTTTGTTTGTCATATTCTCCCAATCAGGTGCATCCCGCGCCACTTCATCATGGGATCCTGGCATGGTTAGCAGAAATAGAAAACACAGAGAAGTATGATCCTACTTCTACTAATGGGATGTGGGGTGGTGGAAAGCACAAATCCGTCAAGCTTTTCTTTAGTTTTACCGATTCTTACCTAGCAGTAGGTGGTGATGTACAACCAACGGGTCAAAACTCTCAGAGATGTGGTAGAGCGATGGCCAGGAGGTGTCAAAACGCACGATGTAGAATATATGTGGAGCTGTAGGAAGGCTGACAAGTATGGTAGCAAAAGCTCAACAGTAATCAAAACAGAGATGCAAAGCTGAATAAACACTCAACGTCGGTACTGTGCTGATCCTAGGCTAGACCGTACTAGAGACGCGAGCCTAAAACACCAACGAAAGCACGGCGCGACACGTAATCAACTGAGAAGCACACTCTGAATTTTTTTTCTCTCTCTTTTTTTTTTTTGCTTTTTTTTTTGCGATGCGGGACTGCGGTGGCTGAAAAAGTGCGAAAAAAACACTATGGTGGCGAACGTCTCAAAATGAGTTTCTGGACCTAAGGAACGTATGGGCACGGAAATTTTTTACCCCCGAAATTTTTGGCCTAAAAACTGCTCTGAAAAGCGTGCCAGACTCTATTTTTTTTTTTTTTGCAAATCACCTCCTTCTACGTACGACAAAAGATTGGTGAAATCCGAATCTAATCAAATCAAAACTAATCTGGCTACGGAAAGATCACAAACCGAACAGGTGATGGAAATCAACTCGGATTGGTAGGTCGTGGTGCTGATATGGACTCGACTTGGCGGAACGTGGTGGTGTATCTGGACTCAGATTGGCGGAAACGTGGCGGTGTACTACTGTGCGGCGGCGGTGTGACAAACTGCGATCAGAACTCAAAACTCTAAGGGAACTAGACGCTAAGATCAGCAACTCGACACAACGATGCAACCGTAAATTCAACAATGCAAACTACTGTAAAGAAAACTGGACAAAGGCTCGGACTGTTTTGGGACGTGATGATCTAACCCTAATTTTTTTTTGGCTTTTTCGTGGACTGTAGGTATGAAGAACAGAACCAATCTAGACTACGAAAACTGGTAAATCTCACCGAGCAACCTGGAAATCTGATACCACTTGATAGAGGCGAAGGTGTCCCGATGTTTCGATGAGATGGTGGAGATCGATTATGGTGGAGACGACTTTCACGATCCGACTACGAACGTGCGAAGACGTTGAGCCTTAGCGATCGCTAAACCAACTCCGAGAGGTTATTGATCCCGCGGATGCACGATTAACCTGACCACGAAGGTCTAATTCCTGCAAGCAATCGAAGAACAAGCAAGAACTAAGAATTGCAATCTGGATATTGCGAATATAAGATGAATGATTACGAAAGTTGGGGTTCCAATGAGGTCTTGGCCTGGTCGGATGACACAAACGAAGAGCTCGAAGTTGCGGCTATGGCTAACTTAAATCTAATTAAAACCCAAGTCTAAACGACGCCCTAAGGGCTGTATATATGGGGGAATAGAGGGGAATTTCGTGGCCCCTTGGAGGTGGGGTCCGAAAACAACCCTAACTCGGTTTCCCCACACATACGGACTCTAAAAACAGCCTATAATGTGGTATTTCGAAATTACATGGGCCCAGCCCAATATTAAGGTGACGCAGCACCTATACTTGCTCTTGGACGAAAATAATGAAGTGGCATCTCGTGTATTTCGTCCAAGCCTTCATGCATGCCTTATGGTGGCTTCAAAGTGCGAAAATCCCCACTGGAAGCTCCATTGTTCTTTCCCGCGCGCGCACCTTCTTCTCCATGCTTGATCCCGCTCCAATGACCGTCCTTCTTGTCCATGCTAGGTCCTTCATTCATAAGCAAAACAAAAGTATCTAATTTAGGCAGCATCATATGTTCATGAACATTAGAAGGATTCGCAAGAAACGAAAGTACCTGATAATTTAGTTGACGTGCACGTGCTCTAGTAACTGGTCCAGTATGTGTAGTTGGTGAAGATGTGGGTGTAACATTCGTAGAGATGTCCTCATCAGGGCACGTCCAGGATGTGCGTATGGCCTCAAAGGGGTAGCCTTTGGGTGCTTCCCGTGTAGTAGCTCTGAACCCGGTTCAGATCCGCAGCCGTGGAGTTGTGAGGCGGGGGTCCGATCTGTTGTGCTCCGATGAGGTATCGATGTGGGGAGGAGTAGCTGGTTGTCCCAGGTGCGCGTAGGAACTCGCGGTGTCGCCGGAGGAGCCCTGGAGCCGTGGTTAGCTTCGCCTGAACTTGCTGTCGCCGCCGTCATGTTTTCTGTCAGTAGATGCAGTAGTTGCCGCCGCCATGTTCAGAGGAGAGTGGCGAGTGGAGCAGTGCGTCCCCGCGGGCTTGCAGTGTCGCAATCCATAGCTGGATGTGCCAGCTTCCGTTCCCCAGTGACCGCGGGGCTGCCGGCGTTGAAACGGCGAGGCGAGGTTCGCCGCAAGTCGTCGTCGTCGCCGGTTTTCTGAAGCTCAATTCGGGGGTTGCATACCTCTTATGTTTTCGTACCTGCTTCGGTTCAGAAAGCATGCAATGGCGCAATGGTAGCGAGCAACCGCAGCAGTTCAGCAAGTCGTGGGTTCGACTCCCACGCGAGGCTTTGCCTCCCCCCTTTTTTGGAGTTAAGAAGAGGCTGACGAGCGGGCCCCTCGTGTCAGCGAGGCTGCCCGAGTGGAGTGGGCTGAGTCCACTGGTGGGCTTTGAACTTGGCCCAGTGCGCCGAGGCCAGCCCAGTGGCTGCGCCCACTGTTTTTCTTCTTCTTTTGGATTTCTTTTCTTTTCTGTTTAAGTTCAAATTTGAGTTTGAATTCAAATTCAAACTGAATTTGAACCTTGGAGTTTTTTCACCTCAATGGGGCATCCCATATATGTTTTTGGTGTAGCTTGAGCTACTGACCATCACGGTGAGGTCCTTTTTGCTTTTGCCCCTCTGATTTTTGGAGTGTGGCAATTTTACAAATAAACCCCTTTTCATTTCTTTGTTTTTGTCAAGTTTTACCCAAATTACAAATGGCCATGCCATATATGATTTTTGGGTAGTTTCAAACAAGGAGTTGCATGGTGATAATGTTTTAACCATTTAAGCCTTTTCAAAAATGCATCTAGTGCAATTTTGCACTCAGCCCCCCTGAAAATTCTTTTGATTTGCAACTGTGTTTGCAAATCCAGAGGCTACCATATCATATATGGTTTTGGGGTAGATTTTGCAAGGATTGCAATGATGGTGTCCTCATGATGTTTGTGAAACTCATTTGGACAGGGTGTGACCACCTCATCCAGAATCAATCTGTCTTTTTCCTTTCTTGCATCATTCCAATTTAAGTGCATGTTGGAAGTGATGATCTTTTGATTCTTTCAAGTTCTGTTTCATGTAATCTCCAAATCTTTTCTTCAAACCAGCACCCAACATATTGTCTGGGCAATGTGGCTGGTTTCCAACTTTTGTTGCACCTTCCTTGTGTCAAATTCACCGACACTACTCCGTCTCCGGAATCGATGATTACTTTTCACGTTGTTTTTTTTTCTGTTAAATGCTTTGTTGATCATGCCATGTTGACATGCTACTTACACCTAAAATAAGGCTAAGACCAAAGCCATTTTCACGTAAATAAATTGCACATGAAGTTGTTGACGTGTCGTCACCACCTTCATTTAAATTGACTAGATAGGGTCACAGCATGTCTAATTAAACTTGCTCATACCATCCTTGCCTGTGCATTGTACCCGTTACTTAATTGTGTGCATTTTCCTTGCCGGTACCTTACGTTAGCACCTGAGACCGCCGATGAGACTTACGTGGAGTTTTCCGACACCGAGCCCGAGGACCCTAGTGCGTCTGCTTCGACGACCGATTACCCAAGCAAGGGGAAGATTTATACCATTACTTGATACCTTTTTGCCTACCTTCCTAGCTGTAGTCTAGAAAATTTGTTTTATCCTATCCATTTTGCTTATGCCACATTCAAAACCAAACAGCCATGATCCCCAGATCCCAGCAAAACATTGTATTTCTAAGTTACCGCTGCTCAGCCATTGCTTAGTATGAGTAGGAAAACTCGCTGCTTACCATATGTTATGGTTTGGGATATCATGTTATTTGAAGAAGTTGGTTGATATTTATTATTGATGATGTTAAATTTATACTTGACCAAAGATGGGAGACCAGGCTGTTCCCGCCAGGTGTTTTATTCCATTTGAGTCACCTAGGTCCCGAGTTCCGGGTATTGTGTTTCTTGACGAGCGTGCCTAATCGTGTGTGGGAATCTATGGGGTCCCCTTGTCTTACCTACCTAGCTTCATACATATCTAGTGGTGGCCCGAGCTGATTTACTATTTGCAAACGTGTGTGTGCTTGGTTGGTACCCCAGATGTTTTCGAAACAACCCGGACCAACGAAGACATAGTTCCTCTGGTTGGTCCACACTGGTGAGCTAAGGAAGTCCCCTGATTTATAGGTGAGACTAAACCCGACCTTAGCCATACGGAAGAGGCTGATCCGAGAGCTTGGCCTGCTTTTGGATTGGATATCGACTCCGCGGGGGCCACCCGGAATTGTGTGTTGTTAGTTAGAGGGACTCTGACGTTCCAGAGTTTCAGGCGTTTACCTAGCCAAGTGGAAACCGGGCGTACATGCGAAGCCTATGATGGGAAGTTTGTACACCCCTGCAGGGTTAAATCTTTTCGAAAAGCCGTGTCCGCGGTTATGGACGACTTGAGACCTACTCCTTGTTCATAGAATAACATCAATTTGAATAATAATTAAAACTGGCCTACCGTGTGAGTGCCTTGGTTGCTTTTCTTCGTCCAGGGGGACTGAGAGAAGATCCAGGTTGTGTTATGCTTGACGTAAGTAGGTAAATAGGGGACATATGACATGATGTCACGTGTATTTCTTGGATCTTACCTCTACTCTAATAGAACGATAGCCACCATATATGCTAGTGCGGCTGCAACCTTTACCCTTACTTGTCTTACCGTAGGAAGTCAGTTATCCTGTAATGATATAATCTCACCCCTGTTTTCCTTTTGTGCTTTTACTGTTTTGCCTGATCGGCCGCTGCAGTGGACTACTACCTCGACCCTAGCACTGGACGATACTTCGTGGAGGTGCCCCCGGAGGATGAAGATGAGATCGACCTCGTTCAGTAGATCCTACAGTTGGGCTTCGACGATCCGTGGGTGGACTCTTTATGTGCTGCCCTCTCTAGGGCAATTTGGATTTTGGCCATACTCGGTCGTGTTTGTCTTCCGCTTGTTGCATGATATTCTGTTGGGTCCATGGACCTCTGAGATGTTGTAATAATTCCAGTGGCGATGTATGCCCTGGACTCTATTTATTTATGTCTTAGTTAAAGTTCTTTGTTCTTACACTTGTTGTTGAGAATCCGGCAGCGACACGAGTGCGAGTGTCGTGAGTCGGTGGCTCTTTATGCGCTACTAACTTGAGAGGGACGCGAAAGCGACTAACTCGAGTTAGCACCGCATCGGGGGCCTTACAACTTGGTTTCAGAGCAGGACTGACTGTAGGACCCCTTACTGGCCGAAGTTGAGTCTAGAAACTATTTTGTAGTTACTAAGGAAAAATCGGAGAGTAGGAACTCTTTCTTTTTCTTCTTACCCCACCCTCCCACCCTTTTTTCCGTGAGGAAGTGAAACGTTGTTTTCTCTCTGCAACTTATCCCCTTTCAAAACAAATCTAGGTTCTCGTTTACATGAGGCTCCGATTCCTCTATAATTTTTTGCTAGCGACGAGATGTGTTGGCGTCTTTGAGACCACTGAGCCTCCACTTGGGGTTGACTGCTTTACCTCGCTTATGGCGTACCCCAGGTGAAACGTCCATACAGGATTGGCGGGCATCCTATGGTAATATGGATGTGGTGTCTTTTCCCCTATGGACGACCGTGATGGCGGGCCGCTCAGGGCAGATGTCTCATTGTTCAGGTTTCCAACCACTCGTATATATTGTTGTGTGCTCGCTAGTAGTTATTATCTTGGATTCGGATGATCTCGGTTTGGGGATTCCATTAGCACCTAGCTTTCGAATTTCCGGGTTAACCTTGGTGGAATTTCAGCCTTCGGCTTTCTCATACCTCGTGAGGAAGTTTTGTTGTCAGTATTGCTTTATCTTCTGGTTACATCAATGTTTCGACCGTGTTCTCATAAGTGTTCCTGTATACAGGATGCCAAGAGCGAACATGCCGCCGCTAGAGAACCCTCTCCTTGGGGAGGCTGTGACCGCAGTGGCTCAGGGCACAGCTGCGATCCTACAGATGCTGCAGAATCAGACTGCCCAGAGGAATGATCGACCACAGTACACCACACTGCAGCAGTTCCTCGCGATCAACCCCCCCAGGTTCTCCGAGGCTCGAGACCCGCTGGAGGCGGATGACTGGATCGCAGAGATCAAGAAGCACTTCAATGCAAACACCGTTAGACCTGTCGACTACGTCACTTTCGCCTCCTTCCAGCTTCAGGGTGCAGCAGCCAGCTGGTACGATACCCTACAAGGCCAACAAGGGCGATGCTATCATCACGTGGGCAGATTTCGTCGCAGACTTCAGAGCAGCGCATATTCCGAGTGGCCTGATGGACAGGAAGCGTGAGGAGTTCTTGGCTCTGAGACAGGGTGACAGGTCAGTTCAGGAGTACAACCTGGCCTTCGTCAGGCTCGCCAGGTACACTCCAGAGGAGGTCAGCATAGAGGCTAAGAAGATTGCGAGGTTCCGTGGAGGTCTCAGGACAGAGATCAAGTACGCGCTCACTCAGTGCAGTCCCACGCTGTTCTCATAGTTCGTGGATCAGGCTATCCGTCAGGAGTCAGAAAGAGCAGAGTGGGATGCAGACAGGAAGCGCCAGCGTGAGCACAGTTCCGCAGTGATGATCCACAAGAAGGCAAAGACTTGGGTTGCAGAGGCACCACCGCAGAGGCAGCAGTACCAGCAGAGGGGGGCAGTTGTCCGCACTTTTGCCCGCCCTCCCGTCCCAGTTCAGCAGGGGCCTCGCTCTACACAACCACACGCGAGGCCACCCAAGCCGCAGCAGCAGCCCAGGCCGGGCGTGATTTGATACAAGTGCAGAGAGCCAGCGCACACGTCTCCCAACTGCACCGATCCACGCTTTGCTCGGCTTCCACCGCCTCCACCTCGCTCTACTCCGAGCACCGCAACGGTGAAGGCACAGCCACGTGCACTTCGGGTGAACAACGTGATGCTCTCAGATGCTCAGCAGTCTTCAGAGATTGTTCTTCGTACGTTGCTTGTGTGTTCAGTTCCCGCGACAGTTTTGTTCGATTCTGGAGCGTCTCATTCCTTCATTTCCAAGTCTTTCGCTCAGCAGTTTGATTTCCAAGCAGAGGTGTTGCCGTCTCCTTTGGCCATCTCTACCCCGGGCTCCAAGTTCAGTTCAGCTGTCAGAATTCCTGATGTGCAGATCCAGATTCAGGGTCTCCTTTTCTCCGCTTCTTTGATTTTGCTTCCCCGTTCCGACATTGGTGTCATTTTGGGCATGGATTGGCTTGTGCAGCACAAGGACAATATTGATTGTCCGACCAGATCTTTCAAGTTGACTCATGAGTCAGGCGCTGAAGTCTTGTACACTTGTGGCTCTATGACAGGACCAGCATAGTTGTGCACGTTGAACGCAGGAGTTGCGCCTTTGCTCGAAGAGGTCAGAGTTGTCTGTGAGTTTCCAGATGTCTTTCCGGAGGAGTTGCCAGGAATTCCCCCCGTTCGAGCTATTGAGTTCGTTATTGAGCTAGAGCCTGGTACCCAGCCGATTTCTCGGCATCCGTACAAGATGTGTTCGAAGGAGTTGATCGAGCTCAAGAAGCAGTTGACAGAGTTGGAGGCAGGCGGTTTTATCCGCGCGAGCACTTCCCCTTGGGGTGCACCAGCTTTGTTTTTCCAGAAGAAGGATGGGACTAGCCGCTTGGTCCAGGACTATCGCAGTATCAACAAGAAGACCATCAAGAACAAGTACCCTTTACCCCGCATCAATGATCTGTTCGAACAGTTGAATGGGGCTAAGGTGTTTTCAAAGCTTGACTTGAGGATGGGGTATCACCAAATCCGTGGTCGTGAAGAGGATATTCCCAAGACCGCTTTCAGCACACGTTATGGGCTGTATGAGTTCACAGTCATGACTTTTGGCTTCTCAAATGCCCCTCCGACATTCATGAGAGATATGAACTATTTGTTCCAAGAATGGCTTGATGTGTTTGTGATCCTCTACCTCGACGACATTCTTGTCTATTCCAAGTCAGAGGCTGAGCATGAGGAACATTTGTGCTTGGTGCTGCAGAAGTTAAGAGAGCACCGGTATTACGCCAAGTTCTCCAAGTGTGAGTTTTGGCTGGACAAGGTCAATTTTCTGGGCCATGTCATCTCCGCTGAGGGAATTGCGGTTGACCCAGAGCGAGTCCGCACTATTCAAGAGTGGGCTCCGCCGAAGAATGTGAAGCAGCTAAGGAGTTTTCTCGGCCTCGCCAGTTATTGCAGGAGGTTTGTGCAGAATTTCTCCAAAATAGCCAAGCCAATGACTGAGTTGTTGTGCAAGGACAAGCGGTACACTTGGTCACCAGCTTGCCAGTCAGCCTTCGAGGAGTTGAAAGAGAAGCTGACCACAGCTCCAATTCTCACGCCGCCAGATGAGTCACAGCCTTTTCAGGTGTTTTGTGATGGCTCTTTGCAAGGTCTGGGCGGAGTTTTGATGCAAGGCAGGAATATTGTGGCTTATACCTCACGGCAGTTGAAGACAAGTGAGAGGAATTATCCCACACACGACTTGGAGCTTGCAGCAGTTGTGCACGCTTTGGTCACTTGGCGACACCTCCTCTTAGGGAGGAAGGTGGATGTGTTCACGGACCACACGAGTCTGAAGTACTTGTTCACTCAGCCAAATCTGAACTTGAGGCAAAGAAGATGGCTTGAAACCATTACTGAGTACACAGTTGATATTCAGTACACGCCTGGGAAGGCGAATGTCATTAGCTAATGCGCTGAGCCGCAAGGGCGATTGCAATAATATCCAGGTGCAGAAGATCCACCCTGATTTGTGTGAGTCCTTTCGGAGGCTCAATCTCGAGCTAGTTCCAGCAGGCTATCTTGCCAACCTTGTGGTAGAGCCCACTATCCATGAGAAGATTCGTGAAGCTCACTCTGGCAGCTCAATGATACAAAAGATAAAGCAGGGTATTGCCGCCTCAGTTCCAAAGTACGGTTGCTTTTCAGTGCATAATGATGGCACTGTGTTGTTCGAAGAGCGAGTTGTTGTTCCCAAGGAGGGAGATCTCAAAGAGGTCATCATGAAGGAAGCCCATGATTCCAAGCTATCGATTCACCCTGGCAGTACAAAGATGTATCAAGATCTCAAGCAAAGCTTTTGGTGGACTCGTATGAAGCGGGATGTTGCCCGTTACGTGTCTCAGTGTGATGTGTGCAGGAGAGTGAAGGCACAGCACCAGAAGCCTGCAGGGTTGCTTCATCCACTTGAGATTCCGGAGTGGAAATGGGATCACATAGAGATGGATTTCATCACAGGCTTACCCTTGTCGCAGAAGAAGAACAATGCCATCTTCGTTGTCATTGACAATCTTTCCAAAGTGGCCCACTTCTTTCCAGTGAGGGACTCCATTTCAGCAGCTCAGTTGGCGGATTTGTACACCGCAAGAGTTGTATCTTTGCATGGCATTCCCAAGAAGATCAGTTCTGATAGAGGCGGCCTTTTCACTTTTAAGTTCTGGCAGGCCTTTCAAAAGGCGATTGGTACAACTGTGTTGTTCAGTACCACTTATCACCCTCAGACAAGTGGGCAAGTCGAGCGCGTGAACCAAATCCTCGAGGACATGCTTCGGGCATGTGTCATCTCGTTTCGCATGAAGTGGGAAGAGTGCTTGCCGTATGCTGAGTTCTCTTACAACAACAACTATCAGGCAAGTCTGCAGGCAGCGCCGTTTGAAGTCTTGTATGGCCGCAAGTGCAGGACACCTTTGAACTGGTCCGAGACAGGTGAGAGGCAGCTGTTCGGTCCAGATGTGATCCAGGAGGCAGAGGACAGAGTGAAGATTGTCCGAGAGCACCTAAAGGCAGCACAGTCTAGGCAGAAGGCCTATTATGACAAAAGGCAACGTGGTGTAGCGGTTCAGGTTGGTGATTGGGCGTACCTGAGAGTGTCTCCATTGAGGGGAACTCACCGCTTTGGCATCAAAGGAAAGCTCGCTCCAAGATTTGTCGGACCTTTCCGCATCCTTGAGACTAGAGGACCTCTTGCCTTTCGCCTTGAGCTTCCCGAGAGTCTGTCCATGGTGCATGACGTGTTCCATGTGTCCCAGCTAAAGCAGTGCTTCAAGCAGCGAGAGCAGGCTGTTGACTTGGGCGAGATCCAGCTGAGTGCGGACCTTTCCTACTCAGAGCGTCCAGTCTGTGTTCTTGAGACGTCCGAGCGCAAGACTCGCAACAAGACCGTCAAGTTCATGAAAGTTCAGTGGGCACATCATTCGGAGAAGGAAGCAACGTGGGAGCATGAAGATCATCTCCGTTCTGAGTATCCTGAGTTGTTTCAGGCTCAGATCTCGGGACGAGATCCTGTGTTGGAGGGGGAGTGCTGTAACAACCCATGTGCAATAAATAAGAATCACCATGAGATTGTACTTTGTCTGATGACTCTGTAACTTGGCATGATGCTAAACATTATAATTTCATGTGGTGATTTAAATTTGCATTGGGATTGGAGCCCATTTGGTTTGTTTGATTTTGCATCCAAAATGGTTCAAAAAGGGTGTTTGAGGAATTTTAATTGTTACATGCATGCTCTCCTTGAATTCCTTGCCCCTCCTAAGCTTTTCAAAAGCCTTGCTCCATTTTTTGCAGCTCTAAAAATTTGGGCCATAGTTCAAAGTGATTTTGAATTCAAAAATGAGCTCACAATTTTGTTGTTGCAAAAATTCCCAAACCATTTTTGGAAATTGAGGAATAATGCAAGGTTGATTATACATATTTTTATGTATTTTTCCCACTTGTATTTAACCCTGAAAAACTCCAAATCCTTTCTGTTTTATGTTAAATGCAAAAGGATAGAGCAGCATGGGTTTTTTTTAATTCCCTGTTGCAGACCCAGCCCACCTGGGCCTTGGATTGCTTCTCGGGCTAGAGCCCACCCGCGAAGGGGTAAGTGGAGCGCGCCCTGTTCGTTCGATCTGCATCCGACGGCCTCCCCGTCGTCTTCTTTCCACGCTGGAGTGAGGTCCCCTCCCCCTCCTCTCTCACGAGCGCGTCCGGCCACGGGAGGTGGAGCCCTTCGGCCAGGGAGAGCGGGAGCTCCCTATTTGAGGCCACCGGGAGCGCCCCGGGGAACCTAGGGTTTCCCTCCTCCATTTTCCCCCTTGGCTCGCCGCCGCCGCGCTCAATTGCATCGATCCGTCCCGCCACGGCAGCAGGTGACCCGAGTATAATTCGCCGCCGTTGAGCCGAGTCATTGTCCGCGTGTTCACGCTCGCCCTCCTGCAGGTCGTCCTGATCCTTTCCCGTCGGCGTCGTGGTTGCAGGAGCTTCGCCGCGGTCCTGCCACGTAGCACCTCCGCGGCGCAGCAGTTCTGCCTCGCCGTCGACCGACCGCTCCGCCGTCCCCTCCGAGCTGTCGAGGACGTCCCCGAGCACCTCAAGGTGAGCCTCTGGTGCTCCCCTGCTTCCTCGTTCGCTCGCGGATAGGTAGCCCCGTAGTTGCGTTTCCCTCCGCCGTGTTCACGGGTCCCCGCCAAGCCGGTGATCACCGTGACCAGGACGTTGCCGAGGAGTGAGCAGGCGTGCTCTGGGCACGTCCAGGATGTGTGTATGGCCTCAAAGGGGTAGCCTTTGGGTGCTTCCCGTGTAGTAGCTCTGAACCCGGTTCAGATCCGCAGCCGTGGAGTTTTCCGGTGAGGCGGGGGTCCGATCTGTTGTGCTCCGAGGAGGTATCGATGTGGGGAGGAGTAGCTGGTTGTCCCAGGTGCGCGTAGGTACTCGCGGTGTCGCCGGAGGAGCCCTGGAGCCGTGGTTAGCTTCGCCTGAACTTGCTGTCGCCGCCGTCTGGTTTTCTGTCAGTAGATGCAGTAGTTGCTGCCGCCATGTTCAGAGGAGAGTGGCGAGTGGCGAAGTGCGTCCCCGCGGGCTTGGAGTGTCGCAATCCATAGCTGGATGTGCCAGCTTCCGTTCCCCAGTGACCGCGGGGCTGCCGGCTTTGAAACGGCGAGGCGAGGTTCACCGCAAGTCGTCGTCGTTGCCGGTTTTCTGAAGCTCAATTCGGGGGTTGCATGCCTCTTCTATTTTCGTACCTGCTTTGGTTCAGAAAGCATGCAGTGGCGCAATGGTAGCGAGCAACCGCATCAGTTCAGCAGGTCGTGGGTTCGACTCCCACGCGAGGCTTTCCCTCCCCCCTTTTTTGGAGTTAAGAAGAGGCTGACGAGCGGGGCCCTCGTGTCAGCGAGGCTGCCCGAGTGGAGTGGGCTGAGCCCACTGGTGGGCTTTGAACTTGGCCCAGTGCGCTGAGGCCAGCCCAGTGGCTGCGCCCACTGTTTTTTTCTTCTTTTGGTTTTCTTTTCTTTTCTGTTTAAGTTCAAATTTGAGTTTGAATTCAAATTCAAACTGAATTTGAACCTTTGAGTTTTTTCACCTCAACGGGGCATCCCATATATGTTTTTGGGGTATCTTGAGCTACCGACCATAATGGTGAGGTCCTTTTTTGCTTTTGCCCCTCTGATTTTTGGAGTGTGGCAATTTTACAAATAAACCACTTGTCATTTCTTTGTTTTTTGTCAAGTTTTACCCAAATTAAAAATGGCCATGCCATATATGATTTTTGGGTAGTTTCAAACAAGGAGTTGCATGGTGATAATGTTTTAACCATTTAAGTCTTTTCAAAAATGCATCTAGTGCAATTTTGCACTCAGCCCCCCTGAAAATTCTTTTGATTTGCAACTGTGTTTGCAAATCCAGAGGCTACCATATCATATATGGTTTTGGGGTAGATTTTGCAAGGATTGCAATGATGGTGTCCTCATGATGTTTGTGCAACTCATTTGGACAGGGTGTGACCACCTCATCTAGAATCAATCTGTCTTTTTTCCTTTCTTGCATCATTCCAATTTCAGTGCATGTTGGATGTGATGATCTGTTTATTCTTTCAAGTTCTGTTTCATGTCATCTCCAAATCTTTTCTTCAAACCAGCACCCAACATATTGTCTGTGCAATGTGGCTGGTTTCCAACTTTGTTGCACCTTCCTTGTGTCAAATTCACCGACACTACTCCGTCACCGGAATCGATGATTACTTTTCACGTTGTTTTGTTTCTGTTAAATGCTTTGTTGATCATGCCATGTTG
The DNA here is from genome assembly GCA_950022295.1 of Bromus sterilis. NCBI lineage: Eukaryota > Viridiplantae > Streptophyta > Magnoliopsida > Poales > Poaceae > Bromus > Bromus sterilis. The sequence continues at coordinate 255,076,836 of OX465595.1, read as the reverse complement.
ACATGCTACTTACACCTAAAATAAGGCTAAGACCAAAGACATTTTCACGTAAATAAATTGCATATGAAGTTGTTGACATGTCGTCACCACCTTCATTTAAATTGACTAGATAGGGTCACAGCATGTCTAATTAAACTTTCTCATACCAGCCTTGCCTGTGCATTGTACCCGTTACTTACTTGTGTGCCTTTTCCTTGCCGGTACCTTACGTTAGAACCTGAGACCGCCGAGGAGACTTACGTGGAGTTTTCCGACACCGAGACCGAGGACCCTGCTGCATCTGCTTCGACGACCGATTACCCAGGCAAGGGGAAGATTTATACCATTACTTGATACCTTTCTTCCTACCTGCCTAGCTGTAGTCTAGAACGTTTGTTTGATCCTATCCACTTTGCTTATGCCACATTCAAAACCAAACAACCATGATCCCCACATCCCAACAAAACATTGTATTGCTAAGTTACCGCTGCTCAGCCATTGCTTAGTATGAGTAGGAAAACTCGCTGCTTACCCTATGTTATGGTTTGGGATATCATGTTATTTAAAGAAGTTGGTTGATATTTATTATTGATGATGTTAAATTTATACTTGACGAAAGATGGGAGACCAGGCTGTTCCCGCCAGGTGTTTTGTTCCATTTGAGTCACCTAGGTCCCGAGTTTCGGGTATTGTGTTTCTTGACGAGCGTGCCTAATCGTGTGTGGGATTCTATGGGGTCCCCTTGTCTTACCTACCTAGCTTCAGTGGTGGCCCGAGCTGATTTACTATTTGCAAACGTGTGTGTGCTTGGTTGGTACCCCAGCTGTTTTCGGAACAACCCGGACCAACGGAGACATAGTTCCTCTGGTTGGTCCACACTGGTGAGCTAGGGAAGTCCCCTGATTTATAAGTGAGACTAAACCCCACCTTAGCCATACGGAAGAGGCCGATCCGAGAGCTTGGCCGGCTTTTGGATTGGATGTCGACTCCCCGGGGGCCACCCGAATTGTGTGTTGTTAGTTAGAGGGACTCTGATGTTCCGGAGTTTCAGGCGTTTACCTAGCCAAGTGGAAACCGGGCGTACATGCGAAGCCTATGATGGGCAGTTGGTACACCCCTGCAGGGTTAAATCTTTTCGAAAAGCCGTGTCCGCGGTTATGGACGACTTGAGACCTACTCCTTGTTCATAGAATAACATCAATTTGAATTATAATTAAAACTGGCCTACAGTGTGAGTGCCTTGGTTGCTTTTCTTCGTCCAGGGGGACCGAGAGAAGATCCAGGTTGTGTTATGCTTGACGTAAGTAGGTGAATAGGGGACCTATGACACGATGTCACGTGTATTTCTTGGATCTTACCTCTACTCTAATAGAACGATATCCACCATATATGCTAGTGCGGCTGCAACCTTTACCCTTACTTGTCTTACCGTAGGAAGTCAGTTATCCTGTAATGATATAATCTCACCCCTGTTTTCCTTTTGTGCTTTTACTGTTTTTCCTGATCGGCCGCTGCAGTGGACTACTACCTCGACCCTAGCACTGGACGCTACTTCGTGGAGGTGCCCCAGGAGGATGACGATGAGATCGACCTCGTTCAGTAGATCCTACAGTTGGGCTTCGACGATCCGTGGGTGGACTCTTTATGTGTAGCCCTCTCTAGGGCAATTTGGATTTTGGCCGTACTCGGTCGTGTTTGTCTTCCGCTTGTTGCATGATATTCTGTTGGGTCCATGGACCTCTGAGATGTTGTAATAATTCCAGTGGCGATGTATACCCTGGACTCTATTTATTTATGTCTTAGTTAAAGTTCTTTGTTCTTATACTTGTTGTTGAGAATCCGGCAGCGACACGAGTGCGAGTGTCGTGAGTCGATGGCTCTTTATGCACTACTAACTTGAGTGGGACGCGAAAGCGACTAACTCGAGTTAGCACCGCATCGGGGGCCTTACAGTGGCCCCCTGCTTCCTCCTTCTCCCATTTAATCTCCGTCACGGGAAAGTTCCGAGGGTAGATCCCCTTTTCACGATCTCGCCTCTGTTCCGCCGCCGCAGCGCTTCCAAGATCGGGAGCGCCAGTAGACCTCTTCCTGGCACCCTGCCGGAGGGAGGATCGACCTCCGGGAGTTTCCCCTCCACCATGGACGCTTCCTGGATGTGCCGTGAGTAGTTTCCTTTGGATCATGGGACCGTGATCATTAGCTATGTGATGTTCTCCTCCCCTCTTTGTTCTTCATGGGTTAGACCTTGTGAGCTGCCCTACATGATCGAGGCACTTATGTAATCTTTCTGCTTTTGCTATGCTGAGTTTGATGGGATCTGATGGATTATGAGATTATGTTCAGATTGTGATAGAGTAATATATTTGGTTCTTATCTTTTATATTTTTGTTCCTTAGTAATTCTTGCATGTTCTCCGTTGCTGTTTATTGCTTTGGCCAAGTAGTAGGTAGTAACTCCAAGAGGGAACATTATGCTCGATTGTGGGTTCATGCCCCCTGATGACATGCTTGAGTGACAGAAACATGAGTCTAGGGGATGTGCTGTTGCCACAAGGGGGAAAACAACGGTGCTTGTAACCGGGATTGCAAGGATTGTTTACTTTACGCAAAGTTCTTTTTAATGCAGTTGTCTGTTGCTTTGGGTTTACACTTTGGGTGGGAATCACAACTTAATACGAGCGAGATGTTCTGGATAGATATCTCAAGGTGGATGATTAGTAGTAGATGAAGTTGGATTTCGGTCTACTTTTTTTGGCGTACCGCCCATGCTTGTGAGCCTCATCCTTTCTTTTGTAGCATAGTTAGCATTGCGGTGCGTTTATAATCCTGTCAATTTCCCGTCTGTAATTTGTTTACCTCGCATAGTAGTTTTATCATCTTTTGCGAGAGAGACATCACTAGTGAACATCACGGGACCCCGGTCCATATTCTCATCATTGTTTACACGCTCATTTACTTTTCTGCTTTTACTTTCAATTGCTATCATTATCATTATCCCTCGTGTTTGATCCTTTGTAAACTACAAGACCGGAGAGATTGACAACCTCTCTGAACTTCGTTGGGAGCAAAGTTATTTGTGTCTGTGTGCAGGTCCAGGTGAAGTAAGCAACCCTGAGTTGTGAACGGTGCCATTGTTCACTTCACCACCTACTTATCATTTTCAGAGTCCTACTGGTCGATACTCAACCTTGGTATCTTCACCGAGGGAAACCTGCCGCTACGCTGCATCTCACCTTCCACTTGGGGTAACCAACAAAGGGCGAGAAGAAATTATCCTCTCTCGCGTATCTTCAATCTTGGGGATGCCCCAATGCTTCCCATTAAATATTCAAGGAGACTCAAGAGGATAAGCTTGGGGATGCCCCCGTGCATCCCCTTCTCCATCAACAATCATCCGTTCGTCCTTCGTCTCACTATATTTTTATCACTTCATGCGTTATGTGCTATGCTTGGAGCATCTCGCTCTTAGGTTTCCTTTTTAGTTTTCTTTAGCTTTTCTTGCTGTTGATAACAAGTTAGACCCCAACTTACTTTGTGTGGGAGAGAAACACACTCCACTCCAATCTAGAACACATCATAGGATTTTCATGCCTATCTTTTCTCTGTTGTGTGTTCTTTATCTTTTCGTAGCTGCTGCCATGTTTAGTTTTAGTTTTAGTGTTTGTCTTTAGCAAGAGCCTTGACTTTTGTTTAGTTTGTTGCTGGAACTCTCTTTAGTTTTCATGTTTATCTTGTTAAGAGAGTTGGTTGTTGCAATGAGTTGTGTCTTGTCTTGAAGTAGGTAATTGAGGTTGCTATTCAATTGTAGTAGTAACTTCCAATAGTTTTGAGGTATTGTTGCGAGTAATGTTTGAACTTTTGGTGTTAAGAGCTCTAGCCTATTAGTGATAGGTGTCGTATTTTGGGCAATCCCGGTTTATTTTCAAAACCTACAAAACTAGTTGAGAACTCTAGCTACTAGATGGATCACTAGTCTTTTGAGGGATCAGATATTAGATTACACTCACGTACCTGAGTCGAGGATGCGCAAGGATAACCAAACCCCCATACACTCCTCCTCGGGGTAATTGTCTGTTTGTGAACCTCCTTATTAGATTGAGAGTTACCGATAATAAGTGCATGAGTTCTTCAGACTAATGTAAGTGTTGAAAGTTGACACTTTCACCTCCTTATATTTTGTAAGGCCCGATATGCGGTACTGTTTCAGATTCAGACGTTTCCGCCCGAACCCGAGGACGAAGCACATATCGGTCCCACCGCGACATATGACAAAGCCATATGCCCCGGATTTCCAACATGATATCACAACATTACAGATACATGATACAACATCTCATACAATCGGCATACAACTGCCTTAAATACAATACAACAGCGGAAGATACATGTCTGAGTACAGACTACAATCAAATGCCTACTGGCAAAGAGAAAAGCATCGATCCCATCACCACACGGGTCCAGGCCCTCCGCCGGGATCCGCCTAACTAGTCGTCGTCGAGTCTCCACGTGAAACGTTGATCACCATACCTGTTGTCGATCAGAACCCTGAAAAGAGTTTGGGGGTAGTATCATGAGTACAGAGGTACTCAGCATCCAACTGTAGTGGTCATCTGACCCAGCAAGGACTTCATCACTCGTCATTCTAGGACAACTAGTAGTTTACGATAAGGAAGGGGTAAGTGGTGAGGTTGCTGCCGCACTAGCATTTATGAAGTTGCTAACGATCTAGAGAGTAAGGTAAGAAGCCAAGCATTCGATGAGGAATCGCCTCCAACAAGTCTTGCTATCCACTACTTACGCAAACATAACACCTATCCTATCCTTGTCCTTCTCTTCGCATCCTGACGAAGAAGAAGCAGTCAAGGCACACACACGTTGATCAAGTTATATTAAGATTATCTCAGTTGTTGTTGTCTATGAACAAGGAGTAGGTCTCAAGTCGTCCATAACCGTGGACACGGCTTCTCGAAAAGATTTAACCCTGCAGGGGTGTACCAACTGCCCATTACGAGGCTTCGCACGCACGTCCATCACTCTCAGTTGCTACCCATCACAGGCAACCATTTTATGTTTTAGTTCCAAGAGATCCGAAACGACAGGTCCCTCTAACTAACAACGCACAAATCCGGGTGGCCCCCGGTGAGTCGACATCCAACTCAAAAGCCGGCCGCGCTCTCGAATCGGCCTCTACCGTCTAGACGAGGTCGGGTTAGCTACCCAAACAGATGTGGGCAGCCCCCTAGCTTCCAGGTGTGGACCCACAAAGAAACCATGTCTCCGCTGGCCCAAGTTGTTTTAAAAGATATCTGCTAGGAGCGACCTGACAAGATATATATGCATGTTTTCAAATGGTAAATCAGCTTGGGCCACCACTAGAAATGTTTGAAGCTAGATAGGTAAGAAAAGGGGACCCCATAAAATCCCACACGCGGTTAGGCACGCTCAGTCTTAAAACCAATACCCGGAACTCGGATCCTAGGTGACTCGAATGGAACAAAGCGTCGGGGCGGGATAGCCTAGACCTTCGATCCTTCGTCGAATATAGTCAACATTAATAATAATCATATCATCAACAACAATAATAATAATAATGTGATATCCCAACCCAAAGAGTAAAAGGGTAACATCGTAGCATCCTAAGCATGCATACTAAGCAGGGGCTGAGCAACGAGCAATAGTAACATAGCAGTACAAGGTTTGCTGGGAGGGGACATGGCTGTATCGGTTTAAAAGAGGCTGTAAACATGTGGTAGGATCAATCATCGAACCTAACCTAGACTAGCATGCAAACCGCTGGTTGAAATAGAATGGATCATAAGTAATGTATAGTCCTTGCCTGTTGATAAGTCGGGTTCCGAAGGTGTAGTTGATCGCAAGCTCGCATCGTCTCCGAGAGGTACCCGCGGAAGCACACAAGAAGGAAACACTGGAAAGCAATCAACAAGCAAGCATCTATTACTACGACGCAAACACGAGCAAGCATCAACAAACGCAACACGAGACATCGCACCTACCGTCGAGAGCGGTTACTAACGATTTAAGTGGAGTACTCGTCACACACGACGATACCGCACATTTACGGTGGTTCAAGTTGTTTAGCTACAGGTGAGCAACAAAGGTTGTTAACATGGCAACTCACTCAAGCATGGCATAGCACACAAACATGTCAAGAGGTGAAGCACAAAGTAAACTATCTATGCTAGTCAATTTAAGTGGGGTGAAATCCTAGACATGCAAACTATTGCGGACCCCACGATAAATATTGCATTTGGTACAGTTTTGCCTAAACAATATTTTATTATTTTTATTAGCAAGCAAGAACAGCAAAAACACAATCTACTTGCAATTCTAGTCAAGTTACATATAAGAAACATTTCAAAGAGAGCAACAGATAAAAAGTTATAGCAGTTACAATTTCAGTGGCAGGCAGTGTAATTAGCAGTCAAACAATATGTAAACAAAGTCAAACATGCCAACAAGCAACAACTTATTAAACTAGACACAATTCTAAGCAAGTTTCATATTTAAATCGTCGCAATCGGAGCTACGGTTAAAAAGTTACAGCTACCGCAAAAAAAAACAATACAATCTGCCTAATAAATAAAAAAAACCTAGCAGCAGAAAAAAACCCTAAACGGGCCGAATCTAGTCCTATTGGTCCCAACAGAAAAAAACAGATCTAATTAATAAAAAAAAAGAAAAAGGGGGCAGCCTCACCTACTGGGCCGTGGCCCAAGTCGGCTGGAGGGGGGTGCGGCCTGGCTCGGGCCGCCTGGGCGCGCCGGCCCACGTGCGGTGGCCGGTTGGAGGAGCCGGCTCGGGCGTCCCGTGCCTCGTCCCGAGCGGGACTTGACGGCGGCGGCTGCCTCCCGGTGGCGCGCCGGCCACCGGCGGCGAGGGCGGCGGGGTAGGCGAGGAACGGCGCGGGGGCGGCGTGCAGGCGTCGTGGGCGGCCGGAGGGAGCGGCGCCGGCGTGCTTCGGGCGGCGCGGAGCTTCGAGCTCGGCCATGGCGCGGGTCCTGGTGCTGCACAGAGAGAGAGGATGAGAGGGAGAGGAGAGAAAGGAGAGGGGAGAGAGGGAAGGAGGGGAGGAGAGGTGGCGCGACAGCGGAGGAGGGGGCCCGGCTGGCCGGTGGCGCGCCGGTGGCGGCCTTGGCTGCGGGTGCTCCACGGCATGGGCTGGAGGAGGGAGGAGAGAGAGAAGAGAGGTGGGAGGCTGGGAGCTCTCTGGGCCGTCAGATCGGGCGATCTGACGGTCCAGATCTGATCTGGCTAGGGTTTTAGACTAGGGGGTGTTTTTCGGGCAGATCTGAGATAGATCAGGGGGGTGGCTGCAAAATTTAGGCTAGGGAAACCCTAAAATGGGTGGGAGTGTGGTGGTGTTTATATAGCATGGGTGGCTGGCAGTTTGCAAAAACATCCCCGGTTTTTACCTCGCGCGCGCGGTGCTCACGTTTCTGACTGCCGGGGGTCCGCAGTACCTCCGATTCGGGTAAAACTTCGAACTGCGCGATCAGTGCGTCGAGCCGGAGGCGTTCACCTCGCGCTGGAACCGTTCCGAAAACACTTTCCGGTGCGCTATAAAAATAACCCGTTTAATTATTAAACGGGGTTTTTCGTTCCGTTGGTTTTGGCTGGTCTCGTGCGGTTTCCGCGACGGTGATCGGGCGAAACCCGGTGTCGCAAAGGTCGAGTGTCAGGGTGGCAAGGGTCGGTCTTCGTCCGATACGAGATAAGAGGGGGAAAAATAATCGCCGATCGATAAATCGGGGATGCAAACACCGCAAACAAATCAGGCAATCAATCAATACACGCAGGAGACCACCCGATCATGTCTACTACGATTATTTTTATAGCGCGCAGAAAAGTGTTCTCGGAACGGTTCCAGCGCGAGGTGAACGCCGTCGGCTCGACACGCTGATCGCACAGTTCAAAGTTTTAGCCGATTCGAAGGTCCTGCGGACCCCCGGCGGTCAGAAACGTAAACACCGCGCGCGCGAGAGAAAAACCGGGGATGTTTTTGCAAACTGCTAGCCACTTGGTCTATATAAAGACCACCACTCTCCCAACCCTTTCTAGGGTTTCCCCTAAGAAAAATTTGCAGCCACACCCCCAGATCTGCACCAATTTTCGCACCAAACCCTAAATCCAGATTTGGGATCCAGCCCAATGGGTTCTGGACCGTCAGATCAGCCGATCTGACGGCCCTGGATGTGCCACGTCAGCACCAACCTCTCCTCTCTCTCCTGGATGCAAGGCGCTCCCGTGCCCGAGCGCACCCGCCGCCTGTCGCCGGCGACCGGCCGCAGCCGACCACCTCCTCGCCACCTCCCTCTCTTCGTTCCCTCCTTCCCTTCTCTCTCCTGACCCTCTTCTCTCTCTCACTGCTGCAAGAGCTCGCGGCCAGCTGCCGGAGTCGCGCCCTAGCCGCCATGGCCGGCGAGCCCGTTCTCGCGCCGCTGCCTGCCACCGGATCCGGCGACCCCGGCCACCTCTGCGCCCCTGCCCGAACGGATCCAGCCGCTCCAGTAGCCGGTGGCTGCCCTAGCTACCTCCTCTTCGCGGCAAGCCGCGCCGCCGCCTTTGGCCGACCGGCAACCGCCGCAGCCGCTGCTCGATCTCGTCCAGATCGGGACGAGCAAGCCAGGCCAGCCAGCTGGCCCATGGCGCTCAGGCCCAGCGCCCCAGCGAGGCCCAGGCTGCCAGCCTCCCGCGCCTGCTGTCCAGTTGGGCCGAGCCCAGCGGGGTGAGGGCCCGTTCCTTTTTTTTTCTGATCTTTTTATTTTTGTTTTTTTTCCAGTACCTCAATTTCTTCCAAATCTGGAGAATTTTTCTGCTGATTCAATTTTGCGACGATATTTGCGAGTAAACCGTAGCCCGGATGCATGTGTGCCCAAAAGGAAAATTGCTTAGATTTGTGTGTAATTCAATCCATATTTTGTGAGAATTTTGATTTGAGGCCATATTGATGTTGTTAATCTGTGTTGAAGTGGGCATCATGCTGTTAACTGCTAATATTTCCTGTTAGTGTGCTGCTGATGTTACTTTATTGCAAGTTTGATTGATGATTGTGACACATCCATGAGGCCTATTGCATTGATTCTATTTGCATACCATAAGCATGATGTCTAGTTCCATTATATGTATTGCATTGTCATGATATGCTTGCTGGTCATCTAGTTATTGAGCTCCAAAGTTGCTATGCCACCGTTTTTGAAAGCCACCTCTGTTTTTCTCTAAGTCTGTAATGTTCCGATTCCATGTTGCATGCTTAATATCTTTTGATCTGTTATGCATATGACCTTGATTCTTTTTTGTACCTGATCATCATCATGTCTACTCCATGCTCATATATTGCTATGTCATGTTGCTGCACTTTTGCATATAGTTTTTCTCCTCTTTATACAGCATAAAAATAACAGTTTCTGCCATGTTTCTCTGATTTTCACTAAGTCATAGACCAGTAATGTTTTATAGCTTTTTGTGTTGCTTATAACTAGTGATCCTTGATGCCTTTTTGCATGATTCCTTTTGCCATGCCTTCCTTGTCATGTCTACTTTAGTTTCATATCATTTGTGAGCATGTTTGCATTCATTATCCTATTTATCAATTGCTCTAAAGTGTGCTTCCTGATGTTGGCAGATTGTGTTCCAAACTTGTATTGCTTGTATCTTTTTGACCGTAACTCCGTTTGGAGTGTTCTTTATATGTAACTTGATTAGTTTTCCGTGTACCTTGTGTTTATGCTTTTGTTTTCTGCTGTTAACCAACCTAAAATATGGTTTAGGGAAGAACAGTACCAAATGTTTTAATTGTCATGGGGTACCTAGTGATATGCCATGTTTAGGTTGTGCCTCACTTAAATTGACTAGCATAGATAGTTTACCTTATGCTTCACCTCTTGTAGTGTTTGTGTGCTATGCCATGCTTTATTGAGTTGCCATGTTAACAACCTTGCTCACGTTGTGTAGCTAAACAACTTGAACCTTTCTAAATGTGCGGTATCGTCGTGTGTGACGAGTACTCCACTTAACCTGTTAGTAACCGCTCTCGACGGTAGGTGCGATGTCTCGTGTTGCCTTCTTGTTGATGCTTTCTCGTGTTTGCTTCGTACTAATAGATTCTTGCTCGTTTATTTCTTTCCAGTGTTTACCGTCGTGTGTGCTTCCGCTGGTATACCTCGGAGACGATGCGAGCTTGCGATCAACTACACCTTAAGAATCCGACTTATCAACAGGCAAGGACTATACATTACTTACGATCCATTCTATTTCAACCAGCGGCTTGCATGCTAGTATAGGTTAGGTGCGATGTTTGATCCTACCACATGTTTACGGCCTCTTTAAAACCGATACAACCATGTCCCCTCCCAGAAAACCATGTACTGCTATGTTACTATTGCTCGTTGCTCAGCCCCTGCTTAGTATGCATGCTTAGGATGCTACGATGTTACCTCCTGTTACTCCTTGGTTTGGGCTATCACATTATTATATTGTTGTTGATGATATGATTATTATAAATTTTGACTATATTCGACGAAGGATGGAAGGTCTAGGCTATCCCACCCCGACGCTTTGTTCCATTCGAGTCACCTGGGTTCCGAGTTCCGGGTATTGGTTTTCAGACTGAGCGTGCCTAACCGCGTGTGGGATTTTATGGGGTCGCCTCTTCTTACCTACCTAGCTTCAAACATTTCTAGTGGTGGCCCAAGCTGATTTATCATTTGAAAACCGTGTGTGTGTCTGTTGGGTCGCTCCTGGCAGATATTCTTTAAGAAAACTTGGGCCAGCGGAGACATGGTTTTACTTGATTGGTCCACCCCAGGGATCTAGGGGGATGCCCACATCTGTTTGGGTAGCTAACCCGACCTCATCCAGACGGTAGAGGACAATTCGAGAGCGCGACCGGATTTTGAGTTGGATGTCGACTCACCGGGGGCCACCCAGATTTTTTCGTTGTTAGATAGAGGGACCTATCGTTCCGGATCTCTTGGGACTAAATCATAAAATGGTTGCCTATCATGGGTAATAACTGAGAGTGATGGGCGTGCGTGCGGAGCCTTGTAATGGGCAGTTGGTACACCCCTGCAGGGTTAAATCTTTTCGGGAAGCCGTGTCCACGATTATGGACGACTTGAGACCTACTCCTTGTTCATAGACAACAACAACTGAGATAATATTAATATAACTTGATCAACGTGTGTGTGCCTTGACTGCTTCTTTTTCGTCGGGATGCGAAGAGGAGGACGAGGATAAGATAGGTGTTATGCTTGCGTAATTAGGTGGATAGCAGACTTGTTGGAGGCGATTCCTCATTGAATGCTTGGCTTCTTATCTTACTCTCTAGATCGTTAGACACTTCATAAATGCTAGTGCGGCAGCAAACTCACCACTTACCCCATCCTTACCGTAAACTACTAGTTGTCCTAGAATGACGAGTGATGAAGTCCTTGTTGGGTCAGTTGACCACTACAGTTGGATGCTGAGTACTTCTGTACTCATGATACTACCCCCAAACTCTTTTCAGGGTTCTGATCGACAACATGTATGGTGATCGACGTTTCACGTGGAGACTCGACGACGACTAGTTAGGCGGATCCCGGCGGAGGGCCTGGACCCGTGTGGTTATGGGGATCGATGAATTTATTTTGCCACTAGGCATTTAATTGTAGTCTGTACTCAGACATATACCTTGGGTCCGTGATCAGTAGCTATGTGATGTTCTCCTCCCCTCTTTGTTCTTCATGATGTAGACCTCGTGAGCTGCCCTACATGATCGAGGCACATATGTAATTTTCTGCTGTTGCTACTGAGTTTGCTGGGATCTGATGGATTATGAGATTATGTTCAGATTGTGATTGAGTAATATATTTGGTTCTTATCTTTTATATTTTTTTCCTAAGTAATTCTTGCATGTTTTCCGTTGCTGTTTATTGCTTTGGCCAAGTCGTAGGTAGTAACTCCAAGAGGGGACGTTATGCTCGATTGTGGGTTCATGCCCCCCGATGACACGCTTGAGTGACAGAAACATGAGTCTAGGGGATATGCTGTTGCCACAAGGGCGAAAACAACGGTGCTTGTAACCGCGGTTGCAAGGATTGTTTACTTTACGCAAGGTGATTTTTAATGCAGTTGTCTGTTGCTTTGTGTTTACACTTTGGGTGGGGCTCTCAACTTAATACCAGCGAGATGTTCTGGATAGATATCTCAAGGTGGATGATTAGTAGTAGATAAATTTGGATTTCGGTCTACTTATTTTGGCGTACCTCCCATGATTTTTAGCCCCTTCCTTTCTTTGTAGCATAGTTAGCATTGCGGTGCGTCTTTAAACCTGTCAGTTGCCCAACTGTGATTTTTTTACCTCGCATAGAAGTTTTATCGTCTTTTGGGAGAGAGACATCACTAGTGAACATCACGGGACCTCGGTCCATATCCTCATCACTGTTTACACGCTCTTTTATTTTCCTGCTTTTACTTTCTAGCAGCTATCACCATTATCATTATCCCTTGCATTTTATCCTTTGTAAACAACAAGACCGGAGAGATTGACAACCTCTCTGAACTTCGTTGGGAGCAAAGTTATTTGTGTCGTGTGCAGGTCCAGGTTAAGAGAGCAATATCTCAAAACGGCGCGTTGCTCGCTTCACCACCTACTTATCATTGACGGAGTCCTACATGAGACAAACCCTATCCTCTACATAGGGGAAACTTGCTGCTATCCTACATCCCACCTTCCACTTGGGGTAACCAACGAAGGGCGAGAAACCATTATCATCATCTCGCACATCACCTGGGAACCTCCAAACTACTCCTGGTCGTCGGGGATCTCCATATCGTAGAAGGCATCGGGGATCTTCACGTTGCGTTGGTCGGCATCGGGGATCGCCTGCTCCTAAATGCCTCACATCTTATTGCAGCAATCTGGGTATAACAAAGATAGGAAATCAAGAGGGGTTGAGTATCTAGCATACCCGCGAGTCTTACGTCCAAGTCTTATGTCCGCCTACTAAGCATTTATGCATTTGTATCAATGGAAAGGGGAGGCTATATAGTGGACTGAAGTGCAGAAAGCCAGAATAAGGACGAGAAGCTAGGACTATCGAAGACTAGCATCTTCCGGCGATTCTTGCAGCATGGGAAGAGGATAGCCAACAGTTCATATAAAGCATGAAGTAACAATGCAGAAGAAGTTGCTGCATCATTGTGTAATAGTAAGTTGTAATAATAATCAATGCCTCCGAGATCCTTTCCTCGACTTCCTTGCGAGGAAGAGAAACCGAAACCAACAGTTTAATAGTAATAGTTTGTAGTAGTAGGCTCTGGCTTTAGCATAAAGCGCCCTGTTACCGTGGACAGGGCTATTCGAATAGACTAAAATCCCTGCAGGGATGCACTACTGTTCATCCTGCATGCTCGGATCTTCTGGGTGGCGTACACCTTGTCAGGGAATGCCCCACCGAGGCTATCCAACACACCGAGGCCCATCCTACGACTCATCAGAGAGGTCCCCGCCGGTGTAAAGTCCTAAGCGCAAGGGGGTCTTGGGACGTCGCCCCTCGCTCTCCGGGTCGGTGTGAGGAGGATGAATTCCAGTGCCGCAGCACAATTTGTCCCTGCCATAATGCTGAACTGAACGTCTTTCATTGCTTTCGAATGAGACCACAACGCGGAGGGCCCACACCGTAATCCCACGTGAAGGTAGTGCGTACAAGCCTTTGCGGCCTCTCAAGTCATCCACTTGAACCATTAGTAATTTTATTATTATCTCGAGGACAACCGTTATCGTTGCGTGACTAGTTAACATAACGGACAACGAACAACAGTCAGGACCACTAGTGCATCGGTGCCTGCCCTATCGTCCCGTCAAAGCACGCGGTTACCAACAAGGTGAATCGTCTCCTTACCTTGTCTTGCGTGTGCTCCTGGAGGACCTCGAATTTCGTGGTTTGGTATCTCACGGCCAACGAGCAAGGACAAGGCCCACGATGGTATCCGCCTGTCCCGCCGTCCTGATACAATACCTCTCGCGGGCACTGTTGGGTCACCCGACTACTTACCTTTAAGGACACCAGTTGATTCGAGTGCCTACCATCAAGTGAAACCAGGAGGAATCACCCTCGATGGCACACTTGAAGAGCTTCGACTGAGACATTAGCGGAATGAAAAGAGGAATATCCTCGTATCATCCCGGTGGTGCTACGCTACGAGCCGACGACGAGAGTGAAATACGAGTCCATCCACTTGTAAGTTAAACTTGAAGTGACTCGGCAGAGTCTCGTCGTTGTTGGTTCCCTTGGGCGTCTACTCTATACCGTACCTGTTGCAGTTATAATAAATTATATCTGCGTTCACTCTCCAGAGCAATCACGGCCCGCTATCTAAGCGTAGTTGACTAACAATGCGCAAGGCCAACTGCTTAATAATATATAACTATAATAGGAAGCATAGGATAAAGGAAGGTACATCAAGGGGCGACAATGACATGCTATGCAATGAATATGAATGTAGCGTAATAGCAGCAACAACAATGCCTAGTGCAACAAATGTACGGAAAACATAGGCGATATCTGGGGAAGGAGAATGGCTCTGCTTGCCTAGAAGCTCGGTAGTAGGGGTACGGTCGTCGGCGAAGTAGTCGTACTCGGCAACGGTGTCGTCGTCGGTAGTGTTGGAGTCTACCGGAGAAAAAGGGGGGGGGAGAAACAATATATACACAACAATAATAACAATATAAATTCAAGACATGGCAAACGCTTTGTTGCTGGTGTTATAACGCAGGGTTAAGTATTTTTAGGCGGACCAGGAATTTATCCGGTGATGACTCATCAGTACCAGTTGATTACCGGAAAAAGGATCCAGAGGGGGAAGGTTCCATGTCTGCACTGTTAGAGACATCTGACAGACACGTGGATAGTGTATCCGTGCTCGTATATCCATTCTGAACAACTTTCATATACAAAACATTTTCATCCGAAAAGTTTACCGGCTCCAGTCGTCTGACAGACAGATGAACCGGAGGAGAAATGTTCCACTTTTGGTAGGTTAGAGGGGTTTGGTGGGTATACGGGTAGCGTATTCAGATTCGTGATATTTTTCTGATCAAGTTTCATGTATAAAGTTTTTCCATCTGATATACGAATTAAAAGATATTAATTTTTGAAGTTTAAATCTTTTAAAAGAACTTCTGGATTTCTTTTATTATTAAAATAGCAACATTATCCAAAACAATACTGTTTGACTGGTCAACTGACATGTGGGATCTACTGACCAGTGGGTCCCACATGTCATAGACAGTGATAATAAAATGATTTAATTAAATCTAATAATTCTAGTGGGGCCCAGGTGTCATAGAGACAAGTTTATAATTAGGAGTTATATTAATCCAATGGTTATTTTAATGGGCTGGACCCACATGTAAGCCTAACAAGACATTAAACTTAACAGTTTTATTTAACTTAATACCCTGGCCTTGGGCCCACTGGTAAGTGACACAGGGGGGAGTTAACGTAATAGGGGGTTAGTCTACGGCTGCCTCGTGAGCACGCCGGCGACGAACTTCAGTCGGACGGCGAGCGGCGGTCAGAGACTAGCGGCAGAGGCGCGCGGGTGGGTGGGCACGCACGGCAAGGCGACCAAGGCGGTCGGCGCGCCGACAGCAGCACCACGCGCCCACGGGGAGGTCACTGCGAGCAGCGGACGACGGCCGGCCGTGCAGCCACAGCTGCAGTTAATTGTAGCGGTGCAGCGCGCGTAGGGGAAGGCCGGAGGAGCCGAGCGCGGTCGTGAGCGTGTGCTAGGCGAGGAGAGAACGTGCAGGGCGTGGCATGGCGCGCGCTGGACGCGGCGAGCGCGGGCGTGGCTCGGGGTGGACATGGATGTGTGGTGCGCGAGCTACTGAGAGAGGGAAGGGGCGAGGGCAGTGGGCGGCGGTGGCCTAGCTCACCAGGTGCACGTAGGGGGTAGGCAAGCTGCTCGGGGAGGACCATCGACGGCGGATCGAGTGGTGGCGCCCGATGGTCGTGGTTGTGAGGAGGCGCACGTCAGTGGCGATGCAGAGGCCGGCGACTGGAGGTAGCGGGCGCGGTCGACGGTGTCCAGGCCGACGAAGCTTATGGACACACTGGCGAGGCGAGATGCAGCCAGTGGCCGCGCAAATGGTGGGACGACATCGGCTGAGAGCTCGTACGAGATCTCGATCTGAGAGGGAGAGAGATGGAGAGGGTAAGTGGGAGGCTAGGGTTTCGAGGGGGCCACGACAGCGACTTGTAGGACGCCGGGGGTGAGGCGGATGGCCGACACGTGGCTATCCCGGCCACGGACGACCATGGTGTCGACAACGAGCATGGGGGGTGCTGGGATGAACAGGGGAAGGGGTTGGAGAGTGATGGGCTGGCTGGGCCATTTTGCTAGGCTAGGTAAAGGTTGCCAAGTGCGAAGATTAGTAGTTTTAGGTTTCCTTTTCTTTTCTTTTATGTTCTTTTTCATTTTTTTTACTGTTTTTTTTAGCAACCATTTGGTTTTTGTAAACATGAAACTTGCTACATTATTTGTTTTGCCCTATCTAGCAGTGATACAAAAAGGTTTGGATACTTAATAAAATAACCTGGATTTTATTTAAATAATAAATGATTAAAAGGGTCCATTTTAGCTACTGTATTGATTTGTTTAATATAGTTAAACTTATTAATAATATCCCATTGCTATATTGTCATGACCTACTGACTTTTTGGTATTTAATAAAATTGGTTTCACAATTTTTGGTTAGACTATAATTTCAACTTATATTTAGAAATTTCATTTGGGTTGGGATTTGAATGAGCTATGATCAAGGGTGATCATCACAAGCTTAACCTCAGTGGCTTGGCATTAATCAAAAGTGATTAATGTTGCGTGACACTGAGTGTGTTACAATTGAGTATCCCTTTTTTCACCGTACATGAGTTTTTTTTCAATGTGAGCATGGTAAACTAGGTGCTAGGAGGACACGACCAGAACTCCTCTTTGTTTGACCCTCCCTCCCATGGGCGGCAGCTGTGGTGCCGGGTTGACTGAAGTTGATTCGATGGAGGGAAAGAAATCACTTAGAAGCACCTCATGCTCTTAAGACTGTCATGTCTTAAGAGCATGAGGTGCTTCTAAGTGATTTCTAGGAAAATATCAAACATTAGGCATGTATCCCATAGGTAGTTGTGCGTGCTTGCAATAAGAACTTGCACAACATCTTTTGTCCTACCATCCCGCTACGAACGGGGCCAAAAGGAACTTATGGAGATTAAGGTGCTCCTGTCAAAGAGCACCGGAACCTAGCAATAAACTCAATGGATACATGGAATCCTCAAATTATGGACCATCCCCTTTGGTGTCCCAAGCTGTCACCTTTGGGATCGCCGGTTCCGAACCATAACAGGTGCATACAACTCATAGATAGGATCTCGAACATAGATATACTCATGAAAACATAAGTGGTTCAGATCTGAAAACATGGCACTCAGGCCCAAAGTGACAAGCATTAAGAGCAACAAGTTGTAGCAAAGATGATAAACAACAAAGTAGATGATAGGCAACACGCCCCCAACAATCTGACGAACTATTACATGATCAATCTCATCGAATCCCTACCATCCCCTTTGCCTACAATAGGGAATTACTCACACATGTGAAGAGAAGTCATGGAGGGAGGATGGAGTGGTGATGGTGATGACGATGGCGACGATCTTCCCTCTCCGGAGGCCAATTCAGCCTCCAGATTAGCCCTCCCGAGGAAGAACAAAGGGTGGCGACGGCTCCGCGACGGGTTCTGGAAAAGAGACTTATCTTTCGGAGTTTCCCCGTCACGGGAATAAATAGGAGTCGAAGTAGGGCACCAGGGGAGGGGGAGTCGCCCAGGCGGCCAGCTGGCGCGGCCCCACCCCTGGCAGCGCCAGCAGGGCGCCTGGCCCCCCTGGCTGCCCTCTGGCCCCCCTTCTGGCTCCGGACTCCTTCAGGTGCGTGGATTTTTTGGTATTTTTCTGGGAATTTTCTGAGATGTCCAAAAATCCATTTTCCTGCGCACAATAAAACCATACAATCAACTCTGCTGAAAACAGCGTCAGTCCGGGTTAGTTTAGCTCAAATCATGCAAGAATGAGGGAAAAACAATAGCAAAAGTGTTTGGAAAAGTAGATATGTTTGAAAAGTAGTCATATGTTTGGAAAAGTGTCCGGGTTAGCCTATTGCTTGTCCTCAAGCAATTCAATTCAACGAACTGGACACAACAAAGAAAACTTTGACAAACTCTTTTGCTTCATAGATGTATATAAGCCGGTACTACGAAAAGAGTTTAGCAAGTATCAAAACAATGCTATGAGGACAATGCATGAAGCAATCCTTCTTTCAAGTGATCAATCACAAACAACCTAAAGTAAATAATATGCTGCCGAAAATCAAGACAAGATCACAATGCACATGGCCTGAACATATCAAAGTGGTATCTCGCTAGCCTCCTTGAGTGAAGCAAAACATAAATGCAGAAACTCCTCCGGAGTTTTAAAGGAGACTAGAACTAAGAATTTCAGACTAGCAATATCACAAGCATGCAGAAGACAATGTAATACTTTGGGACAATGCATGTTACACTAAGAATGATAATTATGCTCTCAATAGTTGGTGCTTTGAAGAAAGAAGGCGAGACTCTCAAACCGTGGCTTTTTGATGGCAAGATTGAAAACCCGTGAAAGGAAGCACAGACTAAACATGTGCCAAAGCTCTTGGTTTTGAAAACAGAGACAAAATTCTTTTGAGAAGTGCAACTTTCTAGTCAACGGTGAACGGTAAAGGTCTCTCAATATCTCCCATGCCAACCATATTAATGTTTTTTTTCCGTACACTTGTTCCCTTATCCATAAATCCTTTGATGGTCTATGGAACCTTTTATTTTGCCTCATGTATGGAAGGAGGATATCGTTCCATCTATCATTAGCAACATTTGGTCCATTTCATCCCACCATCAAGTATGGGGGAGGTGTAACTCTCTCTATATTTTTTATAGATTTGACTAGTTAAAACTTCTGTCAAAATATTTTTGGCATGGTAGATACTGATTTTCGCTCACCGCACCATGAGCTTGTACGGTTACAAAAGGGAAGCTTTTGAATAAATTTCGAGATGGCACAAGAAAGTCTAGGTTAGGAGTGGCCGGTAAATACCACATATAGGAAGGTATGGTGGACTCAAGTGGAATAACTGGTTTGAAAAGGAGTTTGGATGCACAGGCAGAATTCCGCTTAGTGCGAGTGAAGGCTAGCAAAAGACTGGGAAGCGACCAACTAGAGAGCAATAATTGTCATAATCATGCAAAGCGACAAAGCAACATTGAGTCGGGCATGAAAGTGATATGACTATTCTGAAATAAAAAGGCCATCAAGGCATGATAGACATTTCAGTCATAAACATGTGTGAACATGTGCCAAGTCAATCCAAGAATTCTCTGAAGGGAAATACCACTTCAATATGCCAAACCATGAGCAATGCGATGCATGCAAATCATTCCAACAACATATTATGCACCCTAGCTATTTGAGATCAGCCACAAAGAAAGCATGAACACTTGGAAAGCATTGTAAACATAGCACTATGTCCCTACAAGCTGGTCTCTAGATCATAAGTATAGGCATATGTACAAAAGTAGAAACAAGAAGAGTTCATACCGGTTTTCCTTGTTGCTTCCCTTCCGTCGATCTTTGTCATTACTACCTTGTCACTTGCACGACCGGACGTGGGAAATATAATCAAATGCCATTATGGACTCGAGCTAAACTCTGAAAACAAAGAAAACTAAAGAGAGAAAAGAAATATTTTTCGGTTTTTAATGGTTTTACAAAAGAAAAAAGAAAAGAGAAATCTTTTTGTTGTTTTTTGCAAATTAAAAGAACAAAGAAGAACGGGCAAAAACTTCGAAAAGATCAAAGAAAACAAAATAAAAACGGATAATACAATGGAAAGGTGAGAAGGGCACGTACTCCCCCAAGATTAGGCTTTTGGCCTAAGTTGGTAGCAGCTACTGCCCCCAGGAGCTTCCTGCTCCGGGGTAATGGTAAGTCCAAGGGTCGAACGAGCCCTTCGGTGCTTACACCGAAGTCCTCGGGTCCTCCCATGAGTAAGGTCCCTCGCCCCATGCAGAAGAAGACCCCTCACCATGCTCGGTGAAGGTTTCCCCCTGGAAAGGTGGGAACTCACCACGCTCCTCCTCGTCGGGCACAACCCCCTCCATGGGTTTATGCACAACCCCCTCGTCTCAAACATATCTGGATCCATGTCCAAACGTCTTCGGAGTGCAGTGCAGGAACCAGCAAGGATGACTGGGAGGTGGGAGCGCTCGTCCTTTGAAGTTGCAGATCTGGACGCTCTGGTGACAGATGGCCTTGTCTTGGAGGGTGCCAAGTGGATTCCTGTGGATGAAGAAGTGCCTATGCCGCGTGACGATGAGCGGGTATGCTTTCAGAGCTTTTTCCCTCATGGGTTTTCTCCCCCCGTTCATCCATTTGTCCGGGGTTGCTCTTTGCGTATCAGCTTCAATTGTATGATTTGTGTCCAAACGGGATACTTCATATTGCGTGCTTTATCACGCTCTATGAGTGTTTCCTCGGGATCTATCCCCATTGGGGGCTTTGGAAACGCCTCTTCAATGTGAAGAGGACGAACTCTGAGTATGTCGGGGCGTCTGCATTTCCATTAAGGAGAAGAATGCCTATTTTGATCTCGAGAAAATGGATTCTGTTTACACCTGGCAGATGGGCTAGTTTTATTTGAAGGATAGGCATGTTGACGGCCAAAAATTTGGTCTTGCTCCTTTTAACCCGGTTGCGTGGGTGGTCAAGCGTTCGTTTTGGGGGCATGCTCTGTCTGCTGAAGAGGTGGCTGTTGTTGAGCCTCTGATGCAAAAACTTGCTGGCCTGAAGAAAATAATAACTGACGCCCAGATGATTGCCGTGTTTATGAGGAGGCGCATCCAACCTCTTCAGCACCAGGTGGATCCCATGTGGAGGTACACTGGGCTCGAAGACCCGACTAGGTGCGCTCCCCCGATGACATCTTGGGTAGTGATCTTATGTTTCGGATCCAGAAAGTCACTAAGAGCATGAGTACTGGTGTTGAGAGTTCCATACTTCCATATGCTGAGGATTTCCCTTTGCCTGAGGTATGTGCTCGAGTCTTTGTTAGGTCCAGTTATTTGTTTACAATCTTGTGCTTGTTGATGATGTTTTTGCTCGTAGAACCATGTTTCCTTGCTGAACAACCCGCCTCAATCTGAGGATGCCGAGATACTGGACGAGCTGATGTGGTCATGGTGGATCCCGCGCCCGTGGGTGGTGCTTCTGATAGAGGCGAAGGTGTCCCGATGTTTCGATGAGATGGTGGAGATCGATTATGGTGGAGGCGACTTTCACGATCCGACTACGAACGTGCGAAGACGTTGCACCTTAGCGATCGCTAAACCAACTCCGAGAGGTTATTGATCCCGCGGATGCACGATCAACCTGACCACGAAGGTCTAATTCCTGCAAGCAATCGAAGAACAAGCAAGAACTAAGAATTGCAATCTGGATATTGCGAATATAAGATGAATGATTACGAAAGTTGGGGTTCCAATGAGGTCTTGGCCTGGTCGGATGACACAAACGAAGAGCTCGAAGTTGCGGCTATGGCTAACTTATATCTAATTAAAACCCAAGTCTAAACGACGCCCTAAGGGCTGTATATATGGGGGAACAGAGGGGATTTTCGTGACCCCTTGGAGGTGGGGTCCGAAAACAACCCTAACTCGGTTTCCCCACACATACGGACTCTAAAAACAGCCTATAATGTGGTATTTCGAAATTACATGGGCCCAGCCCAATATTAAGGTGACGCAGCACCTATAATTGCTCTTGGACGAAAATAATGAAGTGGCATCTCGTGTATTTCGTCCAAGCCTTCATGCATGCCTTATGGTGGCTTCAAAGTGCGAAAATCCCCACTGCAAGCTCCATTGTTCTTTCCCGCGCGCGCACCTTCTTCTCCATGCTTGATCCCGCTCCAATAACCGTCCTTCTTGTCCATGCTAGGTCCTTCATTCATAAGCAAAACAAAAGTATCTAATTTAGGCAGCATCATATGTTCATGAACATTAGAAGGATTCGCAAGAAACGAAAGTACCTGATAATTTAGTTGACGTGCACGTGCTCTAGTAACTGGTCCAGTATGTGTAGTTGGTGAAGATGTGGGTGTAACATTCGTAGAGATGTCCTCATCATCCTCCCCTTCTTGAATTGAAGTCGTCCTCGACGGAAGCTCATTATCTTCTCCCAAATAAGGTTTCAAATCTGCAATGTTAAATGTGGGACTAACCCCAAAATCTGCAGGTAGCTCAAGTTTATATGCATTATCATTAATTTTCTGTAAAACCTTAAAAGGACCATCAGCTCGTGGCATTAACTTAGACTTGCGCAAATCAGGAAACCTATCTTTACGTAGATGTAACCAAACAAGATCTCCTGATTCAAACACAACATGCTTTCTACCCTTATCACCAGCAAGCTTGTATCTAGCATTCATTTTCTCAATGTTTTCTTTAGTTAACTCATGCATTTTTAATATCAATTCAGCACGTTGCTTAGCATCAAAATTAACCTTCTCCGAAAATGGAAGAGGCAGCAAATCAATAGGCGCACGAGGTAGAAAACCATAAACAATCTCAAAAGGGCACATTTTAGTGGTAGAATGAAATGAACGATTATAAGCAAATTCAATATGAGGTAAACATTCTTCCCACATTTTCAAGTTACTCTTTAAAACAGCCCTAAGCATAGTAGACAAAGTCCTATTGACTACTTCAGTTTGTCCATCAGTTTGGGGATGACAGGTAGTACTAAAAAGTAGTTTAGTCCCCAACTTAGCCCATAAGCATCTCCAAAAATGGCTAAGAAACTTAGTATCACGATCCGAGACAATAGTATTGGGCACACCATGTAAGCGAATAATCTCACGAAAGAATAAATCAGCAACATTAGCAGCATCATCGCTCTTATGACATGGTATAAAATGTGCCATCTTAGAAAATCTATCCACGACAACAAATATGCTATCCCTCCCCTGCTTTGTTCGAGGCAAGCCTAAAACAAAGTCCATGGATATGTCCTCCCACGGAACACTAGGTACAGGTAAAGGCATGTATAAACCATGAGGATTGAGTCGTGAGTTAGCTTTTTGACATGTAGTGCAGCGAGCAAGAAAACGCTGAACATCCCGTCTCATCTTTGGCCAAAAGAAGTGTGTAGCAAGTACGTCCTCCGTCTTCTTCACGCCAAAGTGTCCCATTAATCCTCCTCCATGCGCCTCCTGCAACAACAAAAGACGAATAGAGCTAGCTGGAATGCATAGCTTGTTAGAACGGAACACAAACCCATCATTAAGGACAAACTTGTTCCATGTTCTACCCTCTCTAAAATTCTGCAATACATCTTTAAATTCTGCATCATTTACATATTGATCTTTGATTGTCTCTAAACCGAATATCTTGAAGTCAAGTTGTGAAAGCATAGTATAACGACGAGACAAAGCATCAGCAATAATATTATCTTTCCCCTTCTTGTGTTTAATGACATAAGGGAAAGTCTCAATAAATTCAACCCACTTAGCATGTCTACGATTAAGTTTTGCTTGACTTCTTATGTGTTTCAAAGATTCATGATCAGAATGTATAACAAATTCTTCGGGCCATAAATAATGTTGCCAAGTTTCTAATGTCCGAACAAGAGCATATAATTCCTTGTCATAAGTAGAATAGTTCAGACTAGGCCCACTCAATTTTTCAGAAAAGTATGCAACAGGTTTAGCATCTTGTAATAACACACCTCCCAAACCAATCCCACTAGCATCGCATTCAAGCTCAAAAGTCTTATTAAAATCAGGAAGTTGGAGCAAAGGAGCATGTGTTAACTTATCTTTCAATACCGCGAAGGCTTCTTCCTGTGCGGTACCCCAAGTAAAAGGCACATCCTTGCGTGTAAGCTGACTGAGAGGTGCAGCAATGGTGCTGAAATCTCTCACAAAACGCCTATAGAATCCAGCGAGTCCAAGAAAACTCCTCACTTGTGTGACCGTTTTGGGCTGCGGCCAACTCTCAATCGCCTCGATCTTGGCTTTATCAACTTCAATTCCCTGCGGAGTAACAACATAGCCAAGAAACGATACTCGGTCGGTGCAAAAGGTGCACTTCCCAAGGTTACCAAACAAACGTGCATTACGTAGAGCAATAAAAACAGCACGTAAATGATCCAAATGTTCCTCCAAAGATTTGCTATAAATCAGTATATCATCAAAATAGACTACCACAAATCGTCCAATGAAAGCACGTAAAACCTCGTTCATTAATCTCATGAAAGTGCTAGGTGCATTAGTTAACCCAAAAGGCATGACTAACCACTCATATAATCCAAACTTAGTTTTAAATGCCGTTTTCCATTCATCTCCTAATTTCATGCGAATTTGATGGTATCCACTACGCAAATCAACTTTGGAAAACATGGTAGAGCCACTTAATTCATCAAGCATATCATCTAACCTAGGAATAGGATGATGATAACGAATAGTAATATTATTAATGGCTCGACAATCAACACACATACGCCATGTTCCATCCTTTTTAGGGACTAATATAACAGGAACAGCACAAGGACTAAGGGATTCACGTATGTAACCTTTGTCGAGTAGCTCTTGTACTTGACGCTGAATCTCCTTCGTCTCCTCCGGATTGGTACGGTATGGCGCACGGTTGGGCAACGAAGCACCGGGAATTAAGTCAATCTGATGCTCAATCCCTTGAATAGGTGGTAATCCCGGTGGTACGTCTTGTGGAAAGACGTCAATAAACTCCTGCAAAAGGTCAGTGACAACAGGAGGCAAAGAAGGAGGCAATTCCTCAAATGAAAACAAAGCTTCTTTGCACACAAAAGCATAGCACACATATTGACTAACATCCAAATCCGAAATAGCAACTTTAGTAGCAAGCAAAGTTGGACTAGTCAATTTAATTTCATTAGAAACAGCAGAAGAAGATTTGCTATTAGTCTTATGTTGTTGCTCAAATTCTTTGGCTGCTATCTCATTTTCACTCTTATTTTTCTCCTGTTTAGCTTTACTAGCTCTAGCAAGATCATCTTTCACAATTTGTTCAGGAGACATAGGAAGTAAAGCAATATTTTTATCCTGATGAACCAGAGTAAACTGATTTGTCCTACCATTGTGTACAACATTCCTATCAAATTGCCATGGTCTACCAAGTAAAAGAGAGCATGCTTGCATGGGTACCACATCACAATCAACATAATCAGCATATGCAGCAATGCTAAAGTGCACACGAACAGAACGGGTTACCTTAATCTTACCACTATTGTTAAACCACTGAATATAGTAAGGATGGGGGTGTGGTCTTGTGGTGAGAGATAGCTTCTCCACCAACTCCATGCTAGCCAAGTTGTTGCAACTCCCTCCGTCAATGATGATGCGAACCGAACGTTCTTTCACCACTCCCTTTGTGTGGAAAAAATTATGCCTCTGGTTTTGCTCAGCCTTCGTTACCTGCACACTTAACACACGTTGAGCAACCAAACTAGCATATTTATCTGCATCATCAGGAGCCATATACTCTATATCATGAGCATCATCATGGGCACCCTGTTCCTCATGAGCAATGAGAACTAGAGTCTCCTCATCATAGTCACTCGCTGACTCATACCCACCATCCGCCGTAATAATCATCACACGCTTGGAGGGAAAGTCTTTTGCGAAGTGACCTCCACCTTGGCACCTGCGACATTTAATATCACGATCTCGTGTTTGCCCTGTGGAAGCCATGGATGAAGAAGAACTCGCCGCTGGACCACTCTGTGCACCCTTGAATGGTGGCGCTGGCTGTTTTGGTGGCTCCCTGTAAGAATGAGCGGCTGAAGTAGATGGTGGTGCAGCAGGACGTGTGGATGTAGAAGGTCCACGCGATGTCCATGATCTATTTCGTCCTGCAGAAAAGTTAGGTCTCGTAGCGGCCTGTCGATCCTGCACTTCACGTTCAGCTTTACAAGCAAGATGAAACAAACGAGTAA
Organism: Bromus sterilis; assembly: GCA_950022295.1. Taxonomy (NCBI): domain Eukaryota; kingdom Viridiplantae; phylum Streptophyta; class Magnoliopsida; order Poales; family Poaceae; genus Bromus; species Bromus sterilis. The sequence goes on along the minus strand of OX465595.1, from coordinate 255,050,741 downwards.
TAGTAGCATAGTCCTTGTATTCTAGAATAGTTTGTATCTCCCTGTTTAAGCCACCTATAAAACGTGCAAACATAGCTTCATTATCCTCTACTAGGCCACATCTAATCAATCCAGTTTGTAATTCTTGATAATATTCCTCTACAGAATTTTTTCCTTGTCTCAAACGCTGTAATTTTTGTAGCAATTCACGTTGATAATAAGGAGGAACCCAGCGAGTACGCATAGCATCTTTTAAAGCAGCCCAAGTAGCTGGAATATTATTAGCATGCAATCTACAATGTTCAGAGCACCAAATAGATGCAAAACCCGTGAATTCACAAACAGCAGCAGTAACACGTCTATTCTCAGGATATTGTAAACATGTAAAGCGTTGTTCAGTTTCTAACTCCCAAGTAAGATAAGCATCAGGAATATATCTACCCTCAAACGGCTTAAGATTCAATTTAAGTTTAGGCACATGTTCATCATCGCGTACCTGAGGGGGTGGTTGGTGTCGACCGTGGCGAATGTTGGGACGTGGACGTCCAGCTGGCTGTTCATAGGCCGCTTCTTGTTCCACCTCCTCCTCGTAATCACCCTCGTAGTTGTCGTCCTGGCTGACGTCAGAGGCAGCAGCAGCAGTAACTGCAGCAGCAGCAGGAGCACCAGCAGCTTGTCCGCCCGGAAACAGAATACGTCGTGCACGTCGTGGTGGCGGTGGCTGTGCTGGAGCGGCCGCAGGCTGTATAGGTAAGCGTGCGAGCAACTCAGTAAACTTGGCGTCGAGCTTGGTGTCGATCATCTTCTCCACACCATCAATCGCCTCTGTAAATCTGTTCTCGATGTCATTCACCTGTTCAGACATCATTTGTGCAAATTTATCATGTAATGCTTTGTTTGTCATATTCTCCCAATCAGGTGCATCCCGCGCCACTTCATCATGGGATCCTGGCATGGTTAGCAGAAATAGAAAACACACAGAAGTATGATCCTACTTCTACTAATGGGATGTGGGGTGGTGGAAAGCACAAATCCGTCAAGCTTTTCTTTCGTTCTTACCGATTCTTACCTAGCAGCAGGTGGTGATGTACAACCAACGGGTCAAAACTCTCAGAGATGTGGTAGAGCGATGGCCAGGAGGTGTCAACCGCACGAAGTAGAATATATGTGGAGCTGTAGGTAGGCTTGACAAATATGGTAGCAAAAAGCTCAACAGTAATCAAAACAGAGATGCAAAGTTGAATAAACACTCAACGTCGGTACTGTGCTGATCCTAGGCTAGACCGTACTAGAGACGCGAGCCTAAAAGACCAACGAAAACACGGCGCGGCACGTAATCAACTGAGAAGCACACTCTGAATTTTTTTTTTGCTCTTTTTTTTTTGTTCTTTTTTTTTTTTTGCGATGCGGGACTGCGGTGGCTGAAAAAGTGCGAAAAAATCACTATGGTGGCGAACATCTCAAAATGAGTTTCTGGACCTAAGGAACGTATGGGCACGAAATTTTTTCACCCCCGAAATTTTTGGCCTAAAAACTGCTCTGGAAAGCGTGCCAGACTCTAATTTTTTTTTTTTTGGAAATCACCTCCTTCTACGTACGACAAAAGATTGGTGAAATCCGACTCTAATCAACTCAAAACTAATCTGGCTACGGAGAGATCACAAACCGAACAGGTGATGGAACTCAACTCGGATCGGTAGGTTGTGGTGGTGTGTATGGACTCGGCTTGGCGGAACGTGGTGGTGTATCTGGACTCGGATTGGCGGAACGTGGTGGTGTACTACTGTGCGGCGGCGGCGTGACAAACTGTGATCAGAACTCGAAACTCTAAGGTAACTAGACGCTAAGATCAGCAACTCGACACAACGATGCAACCGCAAAATCAACAATGCAAACTACTGTAAAGAAAACTGGACAAAGGCTCGGAAAGTTTTGGGACGTGATGATCTAACCCTAATTTTTTTGTTGGCTTTTTCGTGGACTTTAGGTATGAAGAACAGAACCAATCTAGACTACGAAAACTGGTAAATCTCACCGAGCAACCTGGAAATCTGATACCACTTGATAGAGGCGAAGGTGTCCCGATGTTTCGATGAGATGGTGGAGATCGATTATGGTGGAGGCGACTTTCACGATCCGACTACGAACGTGCGAAGACGTTGCGCCTTAGCGATCGCTAAACCAACTCCGAGAGGTTATTGATCCCGCGGATGCACGATCAACCTGACCACGAAGGTCTAATTCCTGCAAGCAATCGAAGAACAAGCAAGAACTAAGAATTGCAATCTGGATATTGCGAATATAAGATGAATGATTACGAAAGTTGGGGTTCCAATGAGGTCTTGGCCTGGTCGGATGACACAAACGAAGAGCTCGAAGTTGCGGCTATGGCTAACTTATATCTAATTAAAACCCAAGTCCAAACGACGCCCTAAGGGCTGTATATATGGGGGAACAGAGGGGATTTTCGTGACCCCTTGGAGGTGGGGTCCGAAAACAACCCTAACTCGGTTTCCCCACACATACGGACTCTAAAAACAGCCTATAATGTGGTATTTCGAAATTACATGGGCCTAGCCCAATATTAAGGTGACGCAGCACCTATAATTGCTCTTGGACGAAAATAATGAAGTGGCATCTCGTGTATTTCGTCCAAGCCTTCATGCATGCCTTATGGTGGCTTCAAAGTGCGAAAATCCCCACTGGAAGCTCCATTGTTCTTTCCCGCGCGCGCACCTTCTTCTCCATGCTTGATCCCGCTCCAATAACCGTCCTTCTTGTCCATGCTAGGTCCTTCATTCATAAGCAAAAAAAAGTATCTAATTTAGGCAGCATCATATGTTCATGAACATTAGAAGGATTCGCAAGAAACGAAAGTACCTGATAATTTAGTTGACGTGCACGTGCTCTAGTAACTGGTCCAGTATGTGTAGTTGGTGAAGATGTGGGTGTAACATTCGTAGAGATGTCCTCATCAGCTTCTTATGCTGATGTTGGCGAGTCTGCGGGTGCGAGTCATGGTGGTCAGCCGTACGCTATTGAAGGTGATGAGGATTTGGGGCCACTCCGCATGAAGTGCAGCCGCTCCTCGACTGCTAGTGGGCGAACTACGGAGGGTGGCGGTGATGGACTGCCGCCAGTCGCGCCAGTTGATGGTTCTTGCCCTCCCCCAGCCGCTCTGAAGAGGCGAAAAATTGGGGTGCTGCTTCGCTTGGGTGCCACACCAGTTGGGTGCATAATTCCTCTCGTCTGAGTGATTGCACTACTGTTTTTGAGTATCTGTTCTGATGACATGTTATTTGCAGCACTGCTCCCATGTCGTCTTCTTCTTCGACGAGTACTGCTGGTGCTGATCTCCAGTCGATTGACTCTGGTGCGGCGACTGGTCAGTCGGCTCCTTCCGCGACTCCTGTGGCTTCTGGTGCGGGTACGAACCCCGCGACTGCTCCATCTGGGGGTCTGCCGCTGCTACCGAGGGTGAATATCCTCCGGACACGAAGCCCGTGTTTCCCGAGGGGTACTTCTTGGAGAAGAAGGACCTCCCTATTGAATTGAAGACCAAGCTCTTTGATCGCTTGGACGAACAGATGCATAATCTTCCTTTTGTCTGACTTACATTGGGGGCGCGGCAGCGCTCCCAATGGGAGTAGCCCCCGAGGTTGCGATCAACCACTTGTGGTTGGTCGCAGTCTTAAGCTTGATTTTCTCTATCTTTCGGTGTGCTTCTGGTTGTCATTGGGGGCGCGTCAGCGCTCCCGATGGGAGTACCCCCGAGGCTGTGGGAAACCACTCGTGGTTGGTCGGAGTGTGAAACTTTATTGTCATTTGTTTGGTTCTGATTTATGCGAGCCTTTCTGTTCCAGCCGCTGTTCCGTATGTGTGAGCAAGTGCTAACTGATGCTGATCGTGCCCGGGGTGCTCATGATGCGGCCCAGGGGAGCCTGACCACCATGCGTCGTGAGTTTCTTTCCTCCCTTTTGATTGTGGCACTCTTGCTTGTTTGATGCTTGAGTGACCCTTTTACTGTAGGTCGTAAGAATGATTCTGCAAAGCGGGCTGCTGTCGCGGAGAAAAAACTTGCCTCGCTTCGAGACGCTTTGGAGTCAAAGGAGAGGGATTTGCAGGCGCAGCCTGGCGAGCTCGAATGGCTGGGGCGAGTGGAGGAGAAGTTTCAGAAGTTGGAGACGATTTAGGGAGGTCGTCTGCGCGACCTGGTGAGTGCTTTGGAAGGTGAGGAGGTTGCTCTGATGCTTCTTCTTTGATGGTGGTTGGTGACCATTGTTGTTTCCTTTAGGTGCAGGTGCCGTAACTGTTGAAGTAGCGGCGACTGCTCTTGGGGACTCGAGCGCTCTTCGCGGCGCTGTGGATGCCGTGTCGAGTGTCACTGGTGCCGCGAAGGACGTCTGCGGTCGTGCCTCAACCCTTCTGAAGCTTCTTCATAAACACATGTATCCGGATGAGGAAAATTGTCCCGAGGGCCTTGATCTCAGGTTGCCGCATTCGGGCCGAATAGGGATCAGCTGGAGGGCTTGGTCCGCGAGACAGTGGTGAGTGGACTTGCGACGTCCTTTGTTGTTCTTCTGGGGCATGGGGTTCCCATTGAGGATTCCATGGTGGATTTCCTGCCCAGTTATACGACTGAGCAAAGTGCGCGGGCCACTCGTCTTGCTCGTCAACTGCATGTAGTTGTGGAGGCTGATGTCCGTAAGCCCCAGGGCGCGGAGTAGGAGACTTTATTTATGTGTGTGTTGGGATAAACTTTTCTTTGTAATAAGTTTCTTTTGGAGTCGGGGATTCTGAATCCTGAATTGATGATTAAACTGTCTTGTCTTCTTTTGTCGTGCTTTCTTTTTCTTTCGGTTGACTTCTTTTATCCTTTTGCAGTAGGCCACCCAGGGCGTTTCTCGGGCCTAGAAACTGCTGAAGGAGGACGATTGTGAGGGGCCCTATGAGTCCGCCTGTTTGAGGCTTAAGGACGCGTAGCACGAGATTAGTCGTCTCAAGGGTGCCGTTGCGATCCATCGCTCAAAACGTGAGCAAGCTGAGGATGTCTTGGATGGCCTCACTGCTTGGATGGGGAAGTTGTCTGATCTGCTGAAGGGTGAGTATTCTTGTTGGTGTTGTTTGGTTGCACGAGTGCTTCTTTCTTGCGCTTCTTGCATTTTGGTCTTCTTGTAAAGGGATGGCTAGTTGATCTCACGAGGAGGAGAAGGCTGTCCAGTCAGAGTTGTCGCGCTTGGATGACCCGGCCATGCAAGCTGAAAATCCCTTTTTGAGGGATAGGGCACGGGCACGGTTGTTTGCTGTGTTGCGACAGCGGGTTGGTCAGGTTCCACGAGCTCTTGAGTAGTGCTGCAAAGTGCTTGGTGGTATCTTCTCTGATTTTTATCCCTTAGATCCTATCCTGTCCAGTCTTGAGAAGCTATGTCAGGCGTTCTCTCAGCCCGTGGCTCTTCGTCGGGTTGTGAATCATCAAACTCACACGGGAGCTCGGTGTGCTTTCTCCTTTGTTCACAATCATTGGCCTGGAGTAGATATCATGCTGGCGGCTCAGGGTCCTCGTCGTGGTCAAGATGAGCCGATGGACGAGCATTACGCGGCGGCGAATGAGCCTGCGAGTCTGTTTGTGAAGAAGGTGTGTGGGGAGAATGACCGTCTTCTAGGATCCCTTTGTAAGGTGAAGTCGGAGCCTGAGTTCTAAAATTTCGGGGTCCTTGTAAATTCTTCCTTGCGCCCTGTATGTTTTATGGCTGCAAGTCGTTGTAGTCTTCCATTGTCGGGTGTGGAGTTGTGCGGTAGCATTTACCTCGGAGGGTGGCTGCTGCGAGCGAGCCCCCGAGTGCTAAATATGAAGTCGCGGAAGCGAATAACGCCTTGGTGGGTGGCTTCTGTGAGAAAGCCCCCGAGTGCAAAATACGAAGTCGCGTAAGCGAATAACGCCTCGGAGGGTAGCTGCTGCGAGCGAGCCCCTGAGTGCCAAATACGAAGTTGCGTAAGCGAATAACGCCTCAGAGGGTGGCTGCTGCGAGCGAGCCCCCGAGTGCCAAATACGAAGTCGCATAAGAGAATAACGCCACGGAGGGTTGCTGCTGGGAGCGAGGCCCCGAGTGCCAAATACAAAGTCGCGTAAGCGAATAACGCCTCGGAGGTTGGCTGCTGCGAGCGAGCCTCCGAGTGCCATATGGAGTCGCGTAAGCGAATAACGTCTCGGAGGGTGGATGTTGGAGCGATCCCCCGAGTGCCAAATACGAAGTCGCGTAAGCGAATAACGCCTCAGAGGGTGGCTGCTGCGAGTGAGCCCCCGAGTGCCAACTATGAAGTCGCGTAAGCAAATAACGCCTCGGAGGGTGTGTCATGGGAAAGTCACGGCAGATGTCCGAAGTGTCGAACTTGACATGGGACCTTTGATGCGAGGCGAATACGTGGAGAGAGTCGACATGGAAAAGATACTCAGAGATTTACCTAGGTTTCAGCCCCTCTTTGTCTCGAGGTAAAAGCCTACTCCTGCTTCTTATTATTATGGGTTCCGACTCCTCGGACGGTGGATCAATTTCCAGAGAGTCAATTCACAACCTTAGTCTCAAGGAGATCTAGGGTATGCTGAAAGTGTCTAGTCCTATCTTGGATTGAGATTGTTCTGACTCTAGATCCCGTGAACCTCGGCTTATAAAGGTACCGGGTCCTGGGATTCCGTGAGTCCGACTCCGACACGAGCTGGAGTCCTATTCTACTTTACAAATATGCTACCAGATATACAAGGTAAGTCAAATTCCTTCTACAACTTCGATCTTCTTGCTTGATGCAACCGGCCCGTGGTCGGGTCTTCTTTCGTGGGCCTTCCGTAGGAGAGTCGGCCCGTAGATCCTAATGCCGAGTTATGGGCTTGGTCCATCCCCCCGACATTATCCCCCAGGATTGGTGTGATGCTTCAGTCTTCACAACTATATTCTTGACACCATCGTGGTTGCCGACTTCTTAATTTAACAGACCGACTCCCAATATCTTTTGAGTTTTATAAGGAGTCGGTGTCAGTCCTTTTGATCTTCATGGCAATCTATTTTCACTTCATCAGTCTTCGCCGGGCCGGATCTTGTAGCTGATCCGACTCATGCTCTTTGATGATTAACACCGCTTCTATCTTTTAATAGTAGATCGTACTTTTTCGTATTTCTTGGAATCTTCGGATGGTTTTATACCGATTCTGCCGGCGCAATCAATGCCCATTAGATTCGTTCACGAAAATCGAGGGATTTCCTGCCGTTAGACATCATCATGCGACGCCTCGGGTTTTGGATCGGTTACCTTTATAAATAGGCCTCCCTTTCCCATCTGCTTACTCTATCCCTTCCGCACCTTCTCTTCATCGTCTTCTTCCTTGCGCACTGAAGGTCCCGAGCTCCACCTCCTTTGCTGTGTCGAGGTTCTCTTTTTTCAGTGGTTTGCGAGGAACGGACTGGGGCTGTGCCACTCCCTCACGCTACTCGAGTATGTCCCCATCCCCTACCTCTTGCTATAGTTATTTTTCTCATCACCATTGTTACGGATCTTCAAGCTTTTACCGTTTCGACAATCTGAGGTAGTTTAGTGGTAAACTTCACCGTGCATGTTGGTAAATAAGTTAGAATTCCCCATAGATCGCTCCGCGTCTATTGCTTATTCGAAAATATGTTGTAGATCTGTAGTTCCCAATCGCTTAGGGTTTTTCGTAAGCTGGAAGATCTGTTCATATTTTTGTCGGTTTCCTGAGCATGGTAGATCTATCTGTTTCATCATAATTTGCGAAACTTGTTTGCGTAGTTGTCGTAGAGTCGATTTTTGTCTGACTCCACAAAACTTTGAGCTGTGGCCACTCCTTGCCTGTCTTTAGCTAGTTTCTAAGTGGGCTCATCAAATATCATCTTTTACCTGCTAGGTCCGACTCTTGCACCATGGGTAAGAAAGTCGGTGCCACCAAGAAGCCAGCAGGCAAGAAGCCGCCAGTCCCAAAACCACCAGTCCAGAGATCGACTGTAGAGGCAAACTGGGCAAAGAGCCAAGGCACTTTGGAGCAATTGAATAAAATGGTGGCAGATGGAATCCTTCCTCCCCAGACTGAGATCAAGTGGCAGGTTCCTGGAGAGGAGACCCGGCCGGAGCCTAAGGAAGGTGAAGTTGTTATCTTTGCTGACCATGTGACCCGGGGGTTTCGTACCCCTGGATCCAAATTCTTCAGGAGTGTGTTAAACTTCTACAAACTGCTACTTGAAGTATCCTACCTGCTGCACGCTATCCTCTATGGGTAAGAAAGGAGACCCCAAGGTTCCGATCTTACCATCCCGTACGAGAAGAGGTACTGCTCTTAGCACTAGTGCTAAACTTGATTCACCTTCAGTTATGAGTCAGTTTGATTCACCTCATTTACATGCTACTTCTGCTGAGTGTGGCAATATGTCAGATAATTTTGATGATGCTTCTACTACCTTTGAGACTACAGGTTCACTTGGTTCTTTTATTGAAGAACAGATTTCTGCTGCTGCCCGATTCTCGGGTGTTGAAATTCTTGTTACCCAAACACCTATTGGAAAAACTCATAACTTTGCTGGCCTTAAGGAGAAACACCTTGAGGATGATTATATTATGCTTGATGATGAATTTTGCAGGGAGCTTAACGAATGTGCTGATTTCGACCGTGCTACTATAAAGATGTTGCTAGCAAAGCATTCCCTGAAGAACAAGTTTACTCCTGATCCTACTTTTGCTACGTCTCCTATATGCATCACTAATCCTGCTTATGATTTCTCTGTTGACCTTTCACTTATATCCACAGTTGAAGCTGATCCCTTTTATGGCAGAGAAAATGATGATGCTATCGGGCACCTGACCAGACTCACTGAGTTGGGTGGCTTGTTTACTACTGATGAAGGATCCGGAACTTTTATGTGACCAAGCTTCTTCCTTTTTCATTGAAAGGAGATGCTAGAGCATGGTATGATGCACTACCATGTGGTTCCATTCAAAGTCCTCAAGATATGGCTATATCTTTCGTTGATAAGTATTTTCCTGCTCATATGCAACATGCTACTTTGCAAAGAATTTATAACTTTAAACAGTTGCAGGATGAGCATCTCCCTAAAGCTTGGGGGAGATTTTGCAGTTTGCTGAAGGCTAGACCGGGACATGAGATCCCTAAGAATGAATTACTTGATATATTTTATGCTGGTCTAACCGATGGTTCTAAATCCTATCTAGATAGTTGTGCTGGTTGTGTTTTTAGGCAAAAAATACCGGACGATGCGGAAGAATTGATGGGCAAGATTGCCAAAAACCATGAAGATTGGTCCTTGCCTGAACCACCTCCACCACCAAAGAATAGGGGCATGCTTTTTCTAAGCCCCGAAGATATGCAAGAATCAAAGAAGTCTATAAAAGAGAAAGGAATTAAAGCTAAAGACGTGAATAATCTACCTCCAATTGAGAAGCTGTGTGAGGCTACCACTCACCCACCTATGGTAGAGGTACACTCTCTTTTAGATTTCAATGCAAGTGACATCCCTAAAGGTAAACCTCCTGACCAATGGTTAGATGAGCTTGATAATTTTATTATGAAGCAGAGTCACTTCAATGAGAAGATACAACGTCAGTTGCATGATAATACTCTTGCTATCAAAAGTTTGCTTGATGTTCTAGGAAGAACAGTTAATGATGTTAAATGTCTTGTGAAGCATTTTCATATGGTTCAAACTCAGCTTGAACAAATTTCTAATGTGCAAAAAGATTTGCTTGCTAATAATGCCAAACTGGACAATTTACAGGCTTATGGTATAAAGACCCGGGGTGGAACACACACCCAGGACCCTCTCTACCCAGAACGGCATCCGAAGAGGATCGAGCAAGATTCTCATGTGAAGGAAGAAGAAATTGTTAGCTCTACAAAGAAGAAGAAGAAGAAAAAGAAACACAAGGAAGCTGACAATTCCAATGATCCAATAGAAGAAGAAGAACAAGCTGTTGATCCAAACAACATATCTACCTCAGATGCTGAGACTGAAGACGGTGCTGAACCTGAAAAAGATGCTGAAAAGAATGATCCACCTGAGGTTCGAGAAGAAGAAGCACCAGATAAGCGCAAGAAGTATACTAGAGAAGACTTTCTTGCAAGGAGACATGGGAAGGAACGAGAACCATGGGTACAGAAACCCATGCCTTTCCCAAGCAAGTCCGTCAAAACCAAAGAAGAAGAGCACTACAACAAGTTTTGTGAGTGGATGGAACCTCTTTTTCTTCAAATCCCTTTGACTGATGCTATTAAGTTACCTCCTTACTCTAAATATATGAAAGATATTGTTACTAATAAAAGAAAAGTCCCCAATGAGGAAATATCTACTATGCTTGCTAAGTACTCTTTCAGTGGCAAGATTCCTGAGAAGATCGGTGACCCAGGTATACCCACCATTCCTTGCTCCATAAAAAATAATTATGTTAGAACTGCTTTATGTGATCTTGGTGCAGGGGTGAGTGTTATGCCCTTTTCTCTCTACAAATGACTTTGTTTAGAGAAACTAATTCCTACAGATATCTCTCTCCAGATGGCCGACAAGTCCACGGCCGTCCCGATCGATATTTGTGAGGATGTTCCTGTTGAAGTTGCCAATTGCTTAATACTTACTGATTTTGTTGTGCTTGACATGCCCGAGGATGGGAGCATGTCCATTATCCTTGGTAGACCTTTTCTTAACACCGCATGTGCTGTTATTGATTGCAATAAAGGGAAGGTTTCCTTCAACGTGAATGACAAAGAACACACGGTGTATTTTCCGAAGAAGATCGACAAAAGGCATGGCCTTAACTCCATTGAGAATATCGAGACCGTGAAGATTGGAGAATGGGATTGTCCACTACATGTATACCATAAATACAAGACAATTATGGTGGGGACAATGTCCATTAAAGTGAGAGTGCAATGATCACTTCATAAGAGGCGAGACTTTCTGCACTATATACCACAGGTTTGTTGGTAAGACTTGATCAACCTTGCTAACTAGCATATTTTATATAGGTAAAAAGCTTGAGCTTGTTATGTTTTCATTTCCTTTAGCTTTTATTCTCCTTGTTGTACCCAAGTTTTTGTGTTTAAAGCTTCACTTTTTCTAACTTTTGTCTCAAGTTCACGAATGTTTTTGCAGCTTTTTGAACTTTGAAAAATTCTCTACAGTGAAGTTGCCCAGAAAATTCCAAAAAAATCAAAATTTCCAGGTAAAAAGCCACCAGGAGGCACCTGAGGCTAACCAGGGGGGTCCACCCCTGGCCCAGGAGGCTAGGTGGCGCGGCCCAGCTCCTGGCCGCGCCACCCACCCTCCTGGGGCCCACAGGCACCCCCAGGTGGCCTCTCTTCCCTCACTCTCTCACCTTCCTCCCAAAAACTCGTGTTCTTGCTCTGGTTCTGCCGTTCTTGCTATTCTTGAGCACGGAACCTCGATCTCCTTCTACAACCACTCATTTGAGCTAAAATTTGGAAAAAATACTCTCTGGTATGTGACTCCCTCACCCCTCCAATTAGTTTTCTTGTTGGTGGCTTCATTAGTGAGTATTTAGTGGTTCTTGGTGTTTTTTAGTTGAGCTTAAATGTTTGTGTAGAAATTTATTTTCCAAGTTTTGTTGCTAGTTTGCGCCTCGGTAAAGTAAGTAGAATGTTTTTCCCAAACTAGTTTTGCTTAAATCTTCGTTTTTGTGAATTGTTAAAAAATTTAGAAATGGAGAGGCTAGGAAATTGGCTTGGTAAGAATAAACCCGAGCACTCTAGCCGTGTTACGCGTTCCGTGGCTTCACCTTCGACCACGAAGGTGAGCAACAATGAAGATATCGTACCCATAGAGATGTTGGACGCGTCACCCGCGAAAGCCATGGCATTTCCATGCGAAGATTTCATGGAGGACGCCGGCGTACAAGAAGAGTTCTATGCTCTGTGTGCCAATGCAGGTTTGACACGGCTTGTTACGAGCCGTGTACCACAGTACGAGACACTCACCGCTATTTTTGTTAACAGTTTCAGGTTTTATTCTGACAATGATACTGTGGTGTTTCGAATTTATGAAAGATTGCTGACCATGCCTATGAGTATATTTTATGAAGCTTTAGGTTTGCCAGGCTTGGTCGAAAAGAAGAAGAGGAAAAATGTCCAAACTGTTGCACTCAACACGCTCCTCGACTCATTCTATAACACTGAAGTGAGGCCATCCAACCGTCAGAAGATTTCCAACATTATGTTCCCTCACCTCAGTATTTCGCCTATTATATTGCTAGAGGAGTGTTGGCTCGAGAAAACACGAGCAGCACTTCTACGCCTGATACTGCTATCATGGCGAATGCCCTCTCAGGGAAGCACGAGTATCACGTGGGTTCGCTTATTGCGAAACTCCTTGCTACTAATAGTAACAAGGGGGACCTCTTTGGTGGCGTCTATGCCACACTTCTTTTGAAGTTTCTCCAAGGAGAACTGCGCCCAGATGATGCAATCTTTCCTTTTGGTAGCCTTGACTTGGCTGCCATGAAGAGGCATTTCTTTGTTACTAAGACCTCTTACCGCTACACACTTGATTATATTTTGCGGTTTAAAGACGGTGTGGCGCGCACTGTCCGTCTACCTGCACCACTTGTGTTTGATTTTTCTTGCAGGAACGGATTTCATTTTTCAGTAGCCGAATTTGATGAGATCACGGAGGGGGTCGAGCCAGACGAGGAGGAGCACGTGGTATATCCACCAGTTCAGGAGGAGACCGTCACCCTTTGGGGTGAAGGGTCTTCCTCTGGATGGGGGGTGGGACCTTCCTCTTCCACGTGGGAGGAACCCAGGACTTCAGTGTACGCACCGGAGGACGCATACGACCCATGGGCATAACAGTACTACCCGGGAGCAGGAGGCTCCTCAGGACCGCAGTAGACGAGCCCCAACTTAGGCCAAAAGCCTAAGCTTTGGGGAGTACGTGCTCTCCTCCCCTTTCCATTGTATCTACCGTTGGTTCGCTTTTATCTTTTTGCAAGTTTTGTCCTGTTCTTCTTTGTTCTTTTAGTTTGCAAAAACCCAAAAAGATTTCTCCTTTCTTTTGCTTTCGTTAAACCTTAAAAAATCCAAAAATATGTTTCCTTTGCTCTTTAGTTTGCTTTGTTTCAGAGTTCAGCTCGAATCCGTGATGATTATAATTTCCTACGTTCGATCGTGCAAGTGACAAGGCAGTAATGACGAAGATCGACGGAAGGGATGCAACAAGGAAAGCCGGTATGAACTCTTTTTGTTTCTAATTTTGTACATATGCATGTACTTATGATTAGAGACCAGCTTGTAGCGACATAGTGCTATGTTTACAATGCTTTCCGAGTGGTTCATGCTTTCTTTGTGGTTAGTCTCAAATAGCTAGAGTTTATAATGTATTGCTTGAAATGATTGACATGCATTGCATTGTTCATGGTGTGGCATATTGAAGTGGTATTTCCCTCCGGGGAATTCTTGGGTTGACTTGGCACATGTTCACACATGTTAAGACTAAAAAGTCTGTTCTGCCTTGATGATCTTTTTTACTTCAGAGTGAGCTATATCACTTTCATGCCCGATTCAATGTTGCTTTGTCGCTCTGCATGATTATGACCATTATGCTCTCTGGTTGGTCGCTTCCCTGTCTTTTGCTAGCCTTCCTCCAGCACCAAGAGGAATTCTGCTTGTGCTTCCACAATCACCTTTCTAAACCCAGTTCTTCCATTTGAGTCCACCTTACCTACCTATATATGGTATTTACGTGCCATCCCTAACGAAGACTTTCATGTACCATCTCAAAACCTTATTCAAAATTTTCCTTTTTGTAACTATACAAGCTCATGGTGCGGTGTGGGGAAATCAGTATCTTTCATGCCAAAAATATTTGACGGAAGTTTTAACTAGTCAAAAATAAAAAAAAGAGAAAGAGCAAAATAGAAAAGTTGCACTTCCCCCATACTTGATGACGTCACAACCGTCTATGATAGATGGAGTCAGGAACAAAAGTTTAAGCAAAAAATAATAAAAAGATATGGTTGGCATGGAAGATATTGGGAGATCTTTACCGTTCACCGTTGACTGGAAAGTTGCTCTCTCAAAAATAAATTTATCTCTGTTTTAAAGCTGCGAGCTCTGGTACATGTTTAGTCTTTGCTTCCAACCACGGGTTTTCCAGCTTGCCATCAAAAGCCACGGTTCGAGAGTCTCCACCTTCATTTCTCCAAAGCACCAACTATGAGAGCATAATTTTCATTCTTAGTGTAACATGCATAACACGCTCTGGATAGAGGCGAAGGTGTCCTGATGTTTCGATGAGATGGTGGAGATCGATTATGGTGGAGACGACTTTCACGATCCGACTACGAACGTGCGAAGACGTTGCGCCTTAGCGATCGCTAAACCAACTCCGAGAGGTTATTGATCCCGCGGATGCACGATCAACCTGACCACGAAGGTCTAATTCCTGCAAGCAATCGAAGAACAAGCAAGAACTAAGAATTGCAATCTCGATATTGCGAATATAAGATGAATGATTACGAAAGTTGGGGTTCCAATGAGGTCTTGGCCTGGTCGGATGACACAAACGAAGAGCTCGAAGTTGCGGCTATGGCTAACTTAAATCTAATTAAAACCTAAGTCTAAACGACGCCCTAAGGGCTGTATATATGGGGGAACAGAGGGGAATTTCGTGGCCCCTTGGAGGTGGGGTCCGAAAACAACCCTAACTCGGTTTCCCCACACATACGGACTCTAAAAACAGCCTATAATGTGGTATTTCCAAATTACATGGGCCCAGCCCAATATTAAGGTGACGCAGCACCTATAATGGCCCTTGGACGAAAATAATGAAGTGTCATCTCGGGTATTTCGTCCAAGACTTCATTCGCGCCTTATGGTGGCTTCAAAGTGTGATAATCACCACTGGAAGCTCCACTGTACTTTCCCGCGCGCGCACCTTCTTCTCCATGCTTGATCCTGCTCCAATGACCATCCTTCTTGTCCATGCTAGGTCCTTCATTCATAAGCAAAACAAAAGTATCTAATTTAGGCAGCATCATATGTTCATGAACAATAGAAGGATTCACAAGAAACGAAAGTACCTGATAATTTAGTTGACGTGCACGTGCTTTAGTAACTGGTCCAGTATGTGTAGTTGGTGAGGATATGGGTGTAACATTAGTAGGGATGTCCTCATCATCCTCCCCTTCTTGAATTGAAGTCGTCCTCGACGGAAGCTCATCATCTTCTCCCAAATAAGGTTTCAAATCTGCAATGTTAAATGTGGGACTAACCCCAAAATCTGCAGGTAGCTCAAGTTTATATGCATTATCATTAATTTTCTGTAAAACCTTAAAGGGACCATCAGCTCGTGGCATTAACTTAGACTTGCGCAAATCAGGAAACCTATCTTTACGTAGATGTAACCAAACAAGATCTCCTGGTTCAAACACAACATGCTTTCTACCCTTATCACCAGCAAGCTTGTATCTAGCATTCATTTTCTCAATGTTTTCTTTAGTTAACTCATGCATTTTAAATATCAATTCAGCACGTTGCTTAGCATCAAAATTAACCTTCTCCGAAGATGGAAGAGGCAGCAAATCAATAGGTGCACGAGGTAGAAAACCATAAACAATCTCAAAAGGGCACATTTTAGTGGTAGAATGAAATGAACGATTATAAGCAAATTCAATATGAGGTAAACATTCTTCCCACATTTTCAAGTTACTCTTTAAAACAGCCCTAAGCATAGTAGACAAAGTCCTATTGACTACTTCAGTTTGTCCATCAGTTTGGGGATGACAAGTAGTACTAAAAAGTAGTTTAGTCCCCAACTTAGCCCATAAGCATCTCCAAAAATGGCTAAGAAACTTAGTATCACGATCCGAGACAATAGTATTGGGCACACCATGTAAGCGAATAATCTCACGAAAGAATAAATCAACAACATTAGCAGCATCATCGCTTTTATGACATGGTATAAAATGTGCCATCTTAGAAAATCTTTCCACGACAACAAATATGCTATCCCTCCCCTGCTTTGTTCGAGGCAAGCCTAAAACAAAGTCCATGGATATGTCCTCCCACGGAACACTAGGTACAGGTAAAGGCATGTATAAACCATGAGGATTGAGTCGTGACTTAGCTTTTTGACATGTAGTGCAGCGAGCAACAAAACGCTGAACATCCCGTCTCATCTTTGGCCAAAAGAAATGTGTAGCAAGTACGTCCTCCGTCTTCTTCACGCCAAAGTGTCCCATTAATCCTCCTCCATGTGCCTCCTGCAACAACAAAAGACGAATAGAGCTAGCTGGAATGCATAGCTTGTTAGAACGGAACACAAAACCATCATTAAGCACAAACGGTGCACTTCCCAAGGTTACCAAACAAACGTCCATTACGTAGAGCAATAAAAACAGCACGTAAATGATCCAAATGTTCCTCCAAAGATTTGCTATAAATCAGTATATCATCAAAATAGACTACCACAAATCGTCCAATGAAAGCACGCAAAACCTCGTTCATTAATCTCATGAAAGTGCTAGGTGCATTAGTTAACCCAAAAGGCATGACTAACCACTCATATAATCCAAACTTATTTTTAAATGCCGTTTTCCATTCATCTCCTAATTTCATGCGAATTTGATGGTATCCACTACGCAAATCAACTTTGGAAAACATGGTAGAGCCACTTAATTCATCAAGCATATCATCTAACCTAGGAATAGGATGACGATAACGAATAGTAATATTATTAATGGCTCTACAATCAACACACATACGCCAAGTTCCATCCTTTTTAGGCACTAATATAACAGGAACAGCACAAGGACTAAGGGATTCACGTATGTAACCTTTGTCGAGTAGCTCTTGTACTTGACGCTGAATCTCCTTCGTCTCCTCCGGATTGGTACGGTATGGCGCACGGTTGGGCAGCGAAGCACCGGGAATTAAGTCAATCTGATGCTCAATCCCTCGAATAGGTGGTAATCCCGGTGGTACGTCTTGTGGAAAGACGTCAATAAACTCCTGCAAAAGGTCAGTGACAACAGGAGGCAAAGAAGGAGGCAATTCCTCAAATGAAAACAAAGCTTCTTTGCACACAAAAGCATAGCACACATATTGACTAACATCCAAATCCGAAATATCAACCTTAGTAGCAAGCAAAGTTGGACTAGTCAATTTAATTTCATTAGAAACAGCAGAAGAAGATTTGCTATTAGTCTTATGTTGTTGCTCAAATTCTTTAGCTGCTATCTCATTTTCACTCTTATTTTTCTCCTGTTTAGCTTTACTAGCTCTAGCAAGATCATCTTTCACAATTTGTTCAGGAGACATAGGAAGTAAAGCAATAGTTTTATCCTGATGAAGCAGAGTAAACTGATTTGTCCTACCATGGTGTACAACATTCCTATCAAATTGCCACGGTCTACCAAGTAAAAGAGAGCATGCTTGCATGGGTACCACATCACAATCAACATAATCAGCATATGCAGCAATGCTAAAGTGCACACGAACAGAACGCGTTACCTTAATCTTACCACTATTGTTAAACCACTGAATATAGTACGGATGGGGGTGTGGTCTTGTGGTGAGAGATAGCTTCTCCACCAACTCCATGCTCGCCAAGTTGTTGCAACTCCCTCCGTCAATGATGATGCGAACCGAACGTTCTTTCACCACTCCCTTTGTGTGGAACAAATTATGCCTCTGGTTTTGCTCGGCCTTCGATACCTGCACACTTAACACACGTTGAGCAACCAAACTAGCATATTGATCTGCATCATCAGGAGCCATATACTCTATATCATGAGCATCATCATGGGCACCCTGTTCCTCGTGAGCAATGAGAACTAAAGTCTCCTCATCATAGTCGCTCGCTGACTCATACCCACCATCCGCCGTAATAATCATCACACGCTTGGAGGGACAGTCTTTTGCGAAGTGACCTCCACCTTGGCACCTGCGACATTTAATATCACGATCTCGTGTTTGCCCTGTGGAAGCCATGGATGAAGAAGAACTCGCCGATGGACCACTCTGTGCACCCTTGATTGGTGGCGCTGACTGTTTTGGTGGCTCCCTGTAAGAATGAGCGGCTGAAGTAGAGGGTGGTGCAGCAGGACGTGTGGATGTAGAAGGTCCACGCGATGTCCATGATGTATTTCGTCCTGCAGAAAAGTTAGGTCTCGTAGCGGCCTGTCGATCCTGCACTTCACGTTCAGCTTTACAAGCAAGATGAAACAAACGAGTAATAGTAGCATAGTCCTTGTATTCTAGAATAGTTTGTATCTCCCTGTTTAAGCCACCTATAAAACGTGCAAACATAGCTTCATTATCCTCTACTAGGCCACATCTAATCAATCCAGTTTGTAATTCTTGATAATATTCCTCTACAGAATTTTTTCCTTGTCTCAAACGCTATAATTTTTGTAGCAATTCACGTTGATAATAAGGAGGAACCCAGCGAGTACGCATAGCATCTTTTAAAGCAGCCCAAGTAGCTGGAATATTATTAGCATGCAATCTACAATGTTCAGACCACCAAATAGATGCAAAACCCGTGAATTCACAAACAGCAGTAGTAACACGTCTATTCTCAGGATATTGTAAACATGTAAAGCGTTGTTCAGTTTCTAACTCCCAAGTAAGATAAGCATTAGGAATATATCTACCCTCAAACGGCTTAAGATTCAATTTAAGTTTAGGCACATGTTCATCATCGCGTACCTGAGGGGGTGGTTGGTGTCGACCGTGGCGAATGTTGGGACGTGGACGTCCAGCTGGCTGTTCATAGGCCGCTTCTTGTTCCACCTCCTCCTCGTAATCACCATCGTAGTTGTCGTCCTGGCCGACGTCAGAGGCAGCAGCAGCAGTAACTGCAGCAGCAGCAGGAGCACCAACAGCTTGTCCGCCCGGAAACAGAATACGTCGTGCACGTCGTGGTGGCGGTGGCTATGCTGGAGCGGCCGCAGGCTGTATAGGTAAGCGTGCCAGCAACTCAGTAAACTTGGCGTCGAGCTTGGTGTCGATCATCTTCTCCACACCATCAATCGCCTCTGTAAATCTGTTCTCGATGTCATTCACCTGTTCAGACATCATTTGTGCAAATTTATCATGTAATGCTTTGTTTGTCATATTCTCCCAATCAGGTGCATCCCGCGCCACTTCATCATGGGATCCTGGCATGGTTAGCAGAAATAGAAAACACACAGAAGTATGATCCTACTTCTACTAATGGGATGTGGGGTGGTGGAAAGCGCAAATCCGTCAAGCTTTTCTTTAGTTCTTACCGATTCTTACCTAGCAGCAGGTGGTGATGTACAACCAACGGGTCAAAACTCTCAGAGATGTGGTAGAGCGATGGCCAGGAGGTGTCAAAACGCACGATGTAGAATATATGTGGATCTGTAGGAAGGCTGACAAGTATGGAAGCAAAAGCTCAACAGTAATCAAAACAGAGATGCAAAGATGAATAAACACTCGACGTCGGTACTGTGCTGATCCTAGGCTAGACCGTACTAGAGACGCGAGCCTAAAACACCAACGAAAGCACGGCGCGGCACGTAATCAACTGAGAAGCACACTCTGAAAAAAAAATCTCTTTTTTTTTTGCTTTTTTTTTTGCGATGCGGGACTGCGGTGGCTGAAAAAGTGCGAAAAAATCACTATGGTGGCGAACGTCTCAAAATAAGTTTCTGGACCTAAGGAACGTATGGGCACGAAATTTTTTTACCCCTGAAATTTTTGGCCTAAAAACTGCTCTGGAAAGCGTGCCAGACTCTATTTTTTTTTTTTGGAAATCACCTCCTTCTACGTACGACAAAAGATTGGTGAAATCCGACTCTAATCAACTCAAAACTATTCTGGCTACGGGGATATCTCAAACCGAACGGGTGATGGAACTCAACTCGGATTGGTAGGTCATGGTGGTGTATATGGACTCGGGTTGGCGGAACGTGGTGGTGTTTCTGGACTCGGATTGGTGGCAGCGGACGGATGGAACTAGTGCGGCGGCAGCGTGACAAACTGTGATCAGAACTCGAAACTCTAAGGAACTAGACGCTAAGATCAGCAACTCGACA
The DNA here is from genome assembly GCA_950022295.1 of Bromus sterilis. NCBI lineage: Eukaryota > Viridiplantae > Streptophyta > Magnoliopsida > Poales > Poaceae > Bromus > Bromus sterilis. The sequence goes on along the minus strand of OX465595.1, from coordinate 255,030,671 downwards.
CAACGATGCAACCGCAAATTCAACAAAGAAAACTACTGTAAAGAAAACTGGACAAAGGCTCGGACTGTTTTGGGACGTGATGATCTAACCCTAATTTTTTTTTGTTGGCTTTTTCGTGGACTGTAGGTATGAAGAACAGAACCAATCTAGACTACGAAAACTGGTAAATCTCACCGAGCAACCTGGAAATCTGATACCACTTGATAGAGGCGAAGGTGTCCCGATGTTTCGATGAGATGGTGGAGATCGATTATGGTGGAGACGACTTTCACGATCCGACTACGAACGTACGAAGACGTTGCGCCTTAGCGATCGCTAAACCAACTCCGAGAGGTTATTGATCCCGCAGATGCACGATCAACCTGACCACGAAGGTCTAATTCCTGCAAGAAATCGAAGAACAAGCAAGAACTAAGAATTGCAATCTGGATATTGCGAATATAAGATGAATGATTACGAAAGTTGGGGTTCCAATGAGGTCTTGGCCTGGTCGGATGACACAAACGAAGAGCTCGAAGTTGCGACTATGGCTAACTTAAATCTAATTAAAACCCAAGTCTAAACGACGCCCTAAGGGCTGTATATATGGGGGAACAGAGGGGAATTCCGTGACCCCTTGGAGGTGGGGTCCGAAAACAACCCTAACTCGGTTTCCCCACACATACGGACTCTAAAAACAGCCTATAATGTGGTATTTCGAAATTACATGGGCCCAGCCCAATATTAAGGTGACGCAGCACCTATAATGGCCCTTGGACGAAAATAATGAAGTGTCATCTCGCGTATTTCGTCCATGACTTCATTCGCGCCTTATGGTGGCTTCAAAGTGTGATAATCACCACTGGAAGCTCCACTGTACTTTCCCGCGCGCGCACCTTCTTCTCCATGCTTGATCCCGCTCCAATGACCATCCTTCTTGTCCATGCTAGGTCCTTCATTCATAAGCAAAACAAAAGTATCTAATTTAGGCAGCATCATATGTTCATGAACAATAGAAGGATTCACAAGAAACGAAAGTACCTGATAATTTAGTTGACGTGCACGTGCTCTAGTAACTGGTCCAGTATGTGTAGTTGGTGAGGATATGGGTGTAACATTAGTAGGGATGTCCTCATCACATGTGGAGTTTTACATATATATGTCGACTTCTCAGTCAAGACTCGGTGAGTATCATCGAGCTCCCCGATTTTCCTGACTAAGAAATATACATGCTTAGAGCCAATAGAGGGTTGATCAAGCCCCCAGGTCTCTGAGAAAATGTGTAAAATATGTAATGTATGATGCAATGTGATGCAATATGTATGATGCAATGTATTTAAGCAATATGGAAAGATATGAAAATATTAAAAAATAAGAAAGTCAGTCATGATGAAAATCGACTTTATGCATAAGTGTGGAGAGAGCCGGTGCGACGAGAGTCGAGTTTAGATGCGGCGAAGGCCTGATGCGATTAAGATCGACTTTTATTTATAGCGAAAGCCTGTTGCGATGAAAATCGACTTTATGGAGAGAGCCTATTGCGATGAAAATGGACTTTATGGCGAGAGACTATTGCAACGAAAATCAACTCTATTGCGAGAGACTATTGCGATGAAAGTCGACTTTATGGCGAGAGCCTATTGCGATGAAAATCAACTTTATGGTGAGAGACTGTTGCGATGAGAATTGAATTTATGTTAGATATGGCGATAGCCTATTTGCGATGAAAATCGACTTTATATGTTAAATATGGCGATAGACTAATGCGATGAAAATCGACTTATATATTAGATATGGCGATAGCCTGATGCTATGAAAATCAACTTATATTGAGAACAAGAAATTAATGTCCGACTCTCACTGTGGGCGGGTCCATGTTCTTGATCTCTTGTAATAGCACGAGCCGGTTGGGCCGGCGTCATACTGGTTTTCCTTTTGGATGTTTTTCTCAACTAGGCGTCTGTAATCTTGCATGAAGTAGCACTGATGCCAGGTATGATTGGCAGGGCGGCTAGGTTTAGAGTGCTTTGGGCAAGTTTCTTTCATGGCTTTCCCGTAGTCCCGGTACTTTACTTCCTGCTGCAATGGTCGTTCATAGCTCTAGGAGTAATCGCCACCCTGTCTTTCCAGGTTGCGCCTGCGCTTTTTGTTGCGCGTCCAGCTTGGCTTGGGATTCCCCCTTATCTGGCTTCATTACACTCGGCATAGCTGACGACAACATCTACGACTCCCCTTAGGTCTTTGTCCACTTCCTTTATGCGTTTTAGCGCGTTGGTTTTGGGTGTAAGACGATGACTTATTGACTCCTGGGGGCTGTTGTGTTCTAATTGTTCTGAGAGTCGGTCTTGAGCTTCTGCGAGATTTTGATGTTCCCAAACTATCTATTTTTGCAGCCTCGTGGTGTTTTCCTAGTATTCCTCTAGTTCCTGGTCAGAGTCGGTTCTGTTTCGGCTCAATCGCGGCCACACGTTGGTGGTTCGCGTGTCTGATTCATCTGATGGACTCTGGACGTCATCGGCTTTGTAGTTTTCATAAGACGGACTCCTATCTTCTAAGGAGTGTCGTCGTCTGTGAGTGTCTGTTGTGTAGACGGCTCCTTCCCGAGGGGATTTGAGGTAGGGATAATTTTGATTGTACTCCTCTGGGTCAGATCCGAGTCCACCTTTTTTAACGGATCAAATCGACCTGGTGTTTTCATACTGATCCTCTTCTTGGTATGAGTCGGGATCTTGACGGCGTGTTCCGGCTCTGGGGACCCACCAATAAGTCCTACGAGGGCATGGTGGGGATTGGCGCTGGGCCGACTCATTCCGTGTGAGCCACTTATTTGCTGATAGGCGACTCCTGCGTTTTCCAGGCCGTAGGGTATGGCGGAAAGCCGGCTTGAGGTCTTCGTGAAAGCTTCAGGGTCTGGCTCTGGTTTGGATATGTACATTTGGCCGATGAAGATGTGAATAGACCCGATCAGGACCCGATATCCCGATTCGATGGAATCGCCTTCAGGGCCCCAAGTTGAATCATCGATGCAGATCTTTCCGCGCCGGCTTCTGGTGATTCGTCCGGCAACGAATCACTCCATGCCTTGCAGAGCTCCCTCCAGAATCTCAACACCTGCATGCGCAGGCCCCACGGTGGGCGCCAACTGTCGTGGGAAAGTCACGGCAGATGTCCGAAGAGTCGAACTTGACATGGGACCTTTGCTGCGAGGCGAATACGTGGAGAGAGTCGACATGGACAAGAGACCCGACTATTTACCCAGGTTTCAGCCTGACGGGGATCAACCCCGGCAAATCCCATGGTCAGGGACCTTGGGTTAGTCATGAGAGGCACAGGTTGGACGATAGCTCGTCGGCTAACAGGAGGAGACGTTCCTGCTCGATATTATTTCTTGGAGATGCGATTACAGGGAAGGCCACTAGTGCGCACAAGGCTAGGGTTACAGATCGTGTATTGGTTGATCTCGACGTCTCCCCTCCCAGCCCTTATATACTAGGCTAGGTCTCGGGGAACCCGTCTTGTATTATAGATGAGGTTTCCTAACCCTAATCTTGTACCGCACGGCAGGTTTGCACCTTCCTTACGAGTCGCGGACTCCTACGTCGGTGCCACTAGTGGGCCAAGGATTGGCCCAGGTGGCATCTTTGTGGGCCTTCTGTCTTCGGGTACACCGGGTAGGCCCATCCATAGGAGTCATGGGGTCACCCCCTCGTCAGTAGCCCCCGAGTGCCTGAGGGACTCGAAGACTCGCTCAGGGACTCGAGTCCATTCTTGCGTCGTTTTGATGTATGCACGGTTCAACCGTGGGTCGCTAGTAGTCTAGGGCCATGACAAAACCTGTTTCGAGGGAATGCTAAGCTGAAAGGGCCCAAGGAGTCGACTGGTCGAGCCTTGGTGAATTGCGCTAGTGGCAAATACCGCAGTAGCCCAATCAAACTCACGTCCCTCGACATGAGCTTGTAACACTGGTGTCGAGCAAAATTCATGCCGCTGCAGGTCTTACAATGATCAGTTGCCGCCAGTAAGGTTTGTAGCCTAGGCGCGTCCGCCCGGCTTTTTCTATCATGCAAGCGCATGCAAATGATTGGGAGTGAAATCGCTCTGCGGCAAGTCCCAGCCCGGCCGATGGGCACAACGCAGCGGGGTCTTACCTACACGCTAAGCTTGCGCGGCATCTGGGCACAGTGTATCGTGTTCCAGGAATATGTATTTTTATCGAGGCACGAAGCCTAGTTAGCAATGCACCCACTTGGAATAAACAATCAAGTGAGCTGTTTTAGCGGTCACTCACGGAGCTTTGTCGAGCGCTCGGGCGAGGAGTAATGTAGAGGAGTACTTGCTCGGGAGGTCTTCGAGTGCTCGGGTACTTAGAGTTCTGCGAGTAATCACTCGAGTATAGCCTTCGCTCTCGGGGTGAGGGAGCACCCGATACTCTGGGACCGTACGATCTCGCGAGTGCAGGTCTGCTTATCTTGTGACGTGGTGAGGGAGCACCCGAAACTCTCATGGGTGCGAGTAATTACTGGAGCACGTCTTTTTCTTCTAGGTTAGGGAGCACCTGAGACTCTCATTGGTGCGAGTAATTACTCGAGCACATCTTTTGCCATTCGGGTGATAGAGTACCCGAGCGCGTTTTTTTTCTTTCGAGTGAGGGAGCACCCGAAACTCTATGAGTTCGAGTGACCACTCGAGCACATGTTTATCTTTAGGTAAGGGAGCACCCAAAACTCTAGTGGAGATGCTCCCGATGGGAGTAGAATGTTTTCCCATCGGAAAAGATTTAAAAGGTGGAAATTCTGAGGCTGGGAAATGTACTCGATACGCCTTTTTAGGATGTGACACTGGCTTGGTCTTCTGGCATCTTGACCACTGTAGCCTGTCAAAATAAATGACTTAGCGTTGTCCCGCCGAAATTTTCGCGTCGTGTGATCATGGTCCTCTTTTTGCGCGCGTAGTGGGCGGTGTTGTTACTGCCCCGATTGGGTTTTCCATGCTTTTCGCCCGCCGTGGGATCGTGCCACGTTTACTGGACGCAGGAATTGAACGGTGCTCCTTCTCTCCTGGCTGTTGGTTAAATACCGAGCGGCTGGGTAAGTTTTAGATTTTACCCATCCATTGCCTTCCTCCTCTCGCCTCTGTATTTCCCCTGTTCTTGAGCCTTCACCTTCCTCCTCTTGCTGCTTGCTGCAAAATCTTATGACCAAGCGCTCCCGTGCTGCTCCGAAGTCGGCCAAGATGTCTGGCAAGTGGGAGCGCTCGACCTTTGGGGCCGCGGATCTCGGCTCGCGGATGGCTGATGGCTTGGTGGTGGGAGATGCTGTGCGGATTCCGGGGAATGAGCCGGTTCCCGCTCCGATGGCAGATGAGCGGGTGTGCTTTCAGGCGTTCTTCCCTCGCGGGTTTTCCCTTCCGATTCACCCCTTTCTTCGTGGTTTGCTGTACTCCTATCGGTTTCAGCTGCATGATTTGACTCCCATTGGGATTTTGCACATTGCTTGCTTTATTACCCTTTGTGAGGCCTTCTTGGGGATCTATCCCCATTGGGGGCTCTGGAAGCTCCTCTTTTGTATAAAGAGGACGAACTCCAAGTATGCTGTGGGGTAGGTGGGCATATCCATTAGGGATAAAAATTCGTACTTTGATTTAGAGATGCTGGACTCTATCAGTGCTTGGCGGAAAAGTTGGTTCTATCTGAAGGATCAGTACGTTGCTGGGCAACGATTTGGTCTCGCTCCCTTTAATCCCAAAGTGCGAGTGGTCAAGCAGGCTTCGTGGTTCCATTCTTTGTCTGCGAGAGAGTCGTCTGCAGTGGCTCCATTCTTGGAGAGGATTGCTGTATTGACGGACAACTTGACCGGTGGGCAGCTCATCTCTGTTTTTATGGGGAGGCGCGTCCAACCATTGCAGTATCGAGCCCGTCCCATGTGGCAGTATGAGGGTCTCGAGGACTCGACGAGATGCTCCTCCGAGGAGCTTAATGCTGATGTCCTATTGGCCCGAATCCAGTATGTGACCAAGTGCTCAAGCATTTCTGAGATGGGTTTCGTCCGTCCATATGCTCCTGATCACGCGCTGCAGCAGGTTCGCGTCTTTGAATTTCTCGTCCGATTTAGATGTTTGCTTGACTACTTGCTGATGATTCTATTTGCTTTGTACGACCATGTTCCAGTGTTGTGCAACCCTCCACAACCGGAGGATGATGATATTCACGAAGAGCCAGATGCTTCCACTGCTGATGATGTTGCTCCGAGTGTTGATACCAGTGTGCTCACGGGTGCCACTGGTGCTGACGAGTTGACGGGGGCCGAGCTGCCGGATACCGGAGATAGTGAGGACTCGGACCCCTTTCGTGTCAAGCGGTCGCGGCCTTCAGGCGCCGAAGATCTTGACGCAACGAGTGGTTTAGGACAGAACAGTACCAATTACTTAAATTGTCGTGGGGCACTTAGTGATATGCCATGTTTAGGATTGTGCCTCACTTAACTTGACTAGTATAGATAGATTACTTCGAGCTTCACCTCTTGTAATGTTTGTGTGCTATGCCATGCTTGAGTGAGATGACATGTTAACAACCTTTGTTGATAAACTGTAGCTAAAAAACTGGAACCTTTCTAAATGTGCGGTATCGTCGTTTGTGACGAGTACTCCACTTAACCTGTTAGTAACCGCTCTCGACTATAGGTGCGATGTTCGTGTTGCCTTCTTGTTGATGCTTGCTCATGTTTGCTTTGTAGTAATAGATGCTTGCTCATTGATTGCTTTCCAATGTTTCCTTCCTGTGTGCTTCCGCGGTTACTCTCGAAGACGATGCGAGCTTGCGATCAACTACACCTTCGGAACCCGACTTATCAACAGGCAAGGACTTTGCATTACTTATGATCCATTCTATTTCAACCAGCGGTTTGCACGCTAGTATAGGATAGGTTCGATGTTTGATCCTACCACATGTTTACAACCTCTTTCAAACCGATACAGCCATGTCCCCTCCCAGCAAACCATGTACAGCCCCTGCTTAATATGCATGCTTAGGATGCTACGATGTTACCCTGTTACCCCTTGGTTTGGGATATCATATTATTATATTGTTGTGGATGATATGATTATTATAATGTTGATTATACTCGACGAAGGATGGAAGGTCTAGGCTATCCCACCCCGACGCTTTGTTCCATTCGAGTCACCTAGGACCCGAGTTCCGGGTATTGGTTTTAAGACTGAGCGTGCCTAACCGCGTGTGGGATTTTATGGGGTCCCCTCTTCTTACCTACCTAGCTCCAAACATTTCTAGAGGTGGCCCAAGCTGATTTACCATTTGAAACCGTGTGTGTGCTTGGTTGGCCCCCCAGGAGTTTTAAAACAACTCGGGCTAGTGGAGACAGAGTTCCTCTGCTGGTCCACACTGGTGAGATAGGGAAGTCCCTTGTTATATAGGTGAGACTAAACTCGACCTTAGCCATACGGAAGAGTCCGATTCGAGGGCGCGGCCGGCTCTTGGATTGGGTGTCGACTCCTCGGGGGCCACCCGGATTTGTGCGTTGTTAGTTAAAGGGACCTGTCGTTTCGGATCTCTCGGAACTAAATCATAAAATGGTTGTCTATGGTGGGTAGCAACTGAGAGAGATGGGCGTGCGTGTGGAGCCTTGTAATGGGCAGTTGGTACACCCCTGCAGGGTTATATCTTTTCGAGAAGCCGTGTCCACGGTTATGGATGACTTGAGACCTACTCCTTGTTCATAGACAACAACAACTGAGATAATCTTAATATAACTTGATCAATGTGTGTGTGCCTTGACTGCTTCTTCTTCGTCGGGATGCGAAGAGGAGGACAATGATAGGATAGGTGTTATGTTTGCGTAGGTAGTTGATAGCAAGACATGTTGGAGGCGATTCCTCATCGAATGCTTGGCTTCTTATCTCACTCTGTAGATCGTTAGCCACTTCATAAATGCTAGTGCGGCAGCAACCTCACCACTTACCCCTTCCTTATCGTAAACTACTAGTTGTCCTAGAATGACGAGTGATGAAATCCTTGCTCGGTCAGATGACCACTACAGTTGGATGCTGAGTACTTCTGTACTCATGATACTACCCCCAAACTCTTTTTAGGGTTCTTGATCGACAACAGGTATGGTGATCGACGTTTCATGTGGAGAATCGACGACGACTAGTTAGGCGGATCACGGCGGAGGTCCTGGACCCGTGTGGTTATGGGGATCGATGTTTTTCTCTTTGCCAGTAGGCATTTGATTGTAGTCTGTACCCAGACATATATCTTCCGCTGTTGTATTGTATTAAGGCAGTTGTATGCCGATTCTATGAGATGTTGTATCCTTGTATCTGCAATGTTGTTATATCATGTTGGAAATCCGGGGCATATGGCATTGTCATATGTCGCGGTGGGACCGATATGTGCTTCGTCCCCGGATCTGGATGGAAACATCTAGATCTGGAATAGTACCGCATATCGGGCCTTACAATTGGCCGGGAGCTAATATTGCTCAAGTGGTGGAGGGTCCTCCAGGTGGTAGGGATCACCCGATGGATGAGCACTACGCGGCTGTCGATGAGCCTGCGCGCCAAGTTGTGAAGCGGGTTTGTGAAGAGAACGACCATTATCTAGGTTCTCTTATAAAGGAGAAGATGGAGCCTGGGGGTTAGGTGCTTCCTCTTGGTGTGTTGTACTCCTTCGTTGTCTTGGTTTTGCTGCTGAGGCGAGCCCCCGAGTGCTAACTTCATTTGTGTCGCGATTGCGAAGAACGCCTCGGGGGGTGGCTGCTGCAGCGAGCCCCCGAGTGTCAGTTTTGTTTATGTCGCGATTGCGAAGGATGCCTCGGGGGGTGGCTGCTGCGGCGAGCCACCGAGTGTCAATTTTTATGCTGCGTTTGCGAGGAACGCTTCGGAGGGTGGCTGCTGCGGCGAGCCCCCGAGTGCCAGTTTTGTTTATGTCGCGATTGCGAAGGACGCCTCGGAGGGTGGCTGCTGCGGCGAGCCCCCGAGTGCCAATTTTTTATGTCGCGATTGCGAAGAACGCCTCGTGGGGTGGATGCTGCGGAGAGCCCCCGAGTGCCAATTTTTTATGTCGCGATTGCGAAGAACGCCTCGGGGGGTGGCTGCTGCGGCGAGCCCCCGAGTGCCAATTTTTTATGTCGCGATTGTGAAGGACTCCACGGGGGGTGGCTGCTGCGGCGAGCCCCCGAGTGTCGATTTTTGTTTATGTCGCGATTGCGAAGAACGCCTCTGGGGGGTGACTGCTGCGGCGAGCCCCCGAGTGCCAATGAATCAATTTTTGGGGAAATATTTTTCAATATTCTTCCTGCTGTTTCTTACATTTAGTCATAATGGGGGGGGGTTCTGATGAAGACAGTCCCCTTTATTTACAACGACGGCGTGGTAGCCTTAAAGGCTAGGTAGCTTCTTCTCTGAGTGCTCGGGTCCTTCGGTGGTTTCTTCTTCTATGGGAGCGCTTCTTCTGCGAGTCCCGTGGTTCTGCTAGCTTGGTGAGCTCCAAAGGCCTCTGATATCTTGTGGAATTCCTTGTCGAAGAGGTCGGACCTGACGAAACTGGCGCTGTTTGTGATGACCCCATGTGGGCCTGGAATTTTTAGCTTAAGGTAGGCATAGTGTGGCACTGCCATGAAGCAGGTGAAGGCTGGTCGCCCGAGGATTGCGTGGTACTGCGACTTCCAGTCGAACACTTCAAAGTCTAGGATCTCCTTGCGAAAGTTGGTCGCATTGCCAGAAACCACCTCCAAGCTTATTTTCCCCAGAGGGTAGACTGCTTTTACTGTCACAATCCCATGGAAGGTTGTGCCTGAGGATTTGAGCGTGGAGCTCTGGATTAGCATTTCTTCGAGTGTCCTGGTGAAGATGATGTTGATCCCGCTGTCGCCGTCGATGAACACTCGTGACATGTCATAGTTTCCAATTCTGGCCTCGAGCACTAGCGCGGCGTGTCCTGGTCGAGGGATGGCTAGCGGGTGGTCCTCCCGAGAGAAAGTAATTTCTGTATCGGACCCGCGCAGGTACTCCGGAACAGCGGGGTGCGAGGAGGCTGCGAGAAAAACTTGTCCCGTGACCTGCTTCTGTTGCCTATTTGAAGGCATGCCTTCTTGTATCATGTAGATCCTGCCGTGGGCTTCTGGCTACTGCTCCTCTTCTTCTGGTGTCCTGCGCCGTTCCTGTATTGCGTCCACTTGCCTTGTTGGCAGAGGATGGGCTGGTGGTGCATTGTGGGAGATAGGCCCGACTGCTATGATCGCGAGTGGCTGGGCCGCTGTTGTCGCAGATCGACTTTTTTCCTCAGCCAACTCGTTGAAGCTTCTGCATGTCACAACCCCAACTTAGGTATGTGCTAGGATCAAAGGCTCACTTGCATTCATCAAAGAAATCAAATTCAAATTCCAAATGGGAGAGAGAACACCCCCCCAGATGAATTTAATTCAAATGGCCAGATAAAAAGTTGCTCCAAAAATTCCTTTTGCATTTTTGAAAAGTCACATAAATGAGTGTGATCACATATCAAGTGATGTGGTAGCAATCCCATGCTCATGGATTTTTCAAATATTCAAACAGGACCTTGGAATTAATCAAATACCCCTATTTGAATTTGAATTCAACTAAGTTGAATTTCGAAAATGTTGAAAACTTGGGAATGACTAGCTACGGGTCATGTAAGTCCCTATATAAATTTTGAGCATTTATAAAAATGCCTAGCTATTTTATTTAATGGGAAAAAATTACGGAAAAGAAATAAAGAAAGAAAAGTTTAAACAGAAAAAGAAAACAAAAACCTTACCTCTCGCATGGGCGAGGCCCACTCCTGCTCTGCCTCGGCCCAGCCCACCAAGTCCTCTGTCACCTTCCTCCCCGCGCCCAGAAGCAGCTTGCTGTCGAGCCGTGGGCGTGGTCGACGCCACCTCGACGCCCAAGGACTTCCAGGCCGCCCCAAGCCCTTTCTTCATGTCGTGGAGAATCGCCTCGCAGCCGTGCACCGTTTCCCCCCGTCTCCAGTGCCTACCCACCCCTCTCCTTCCCTCCCGCGAGCTTCCCCGAGAGCAGCCGTAGGCCATGGCCATGGCGACTCGCATCCCGAGCCCGAGCTAGGTCCCCGGAGCTTGTCTATCCTCCTCGCCGTCTTCGTCTTCGTCACCCTGCAAGAAATCAGGAGCGCGGAGCCCCTGGAGCCAGGGAATCGAGTCATCTTCTTCAGGTACGGCCGCCGCGCGCCATCGCCGGATTCTGCACCACCAGGACACCCCCGAGCTTTCCGTCTGCTCCGTTGAGTGCCTTGTGAGCTCCTGAACTTTTCCCCTAACCTGGCACCTCCCCATTCGATCCCTATTTCGATCCGCCATGGACACCGGAGCACATCGCTGCCGCAGCTCTCGACGGCGAGCAACCGCGAACCAAGCAAGCCCCAGACCGTGTCCATCTTCTTCCCTGTTTCCTTGCGCGTCGAACGCACCCATCCGGGGTTCAATTGTTGGTCGTGTCGTTGCTTCCACGCGACGCGCGAGTGCATGGGCTGCACTCCAGTGCCTTTGGTGCTGCGAATCATGCCTCGCGCCGCCGTCCCGTGGGACTCCGCCGTGCTGGGTGGTCGCCGGCGTTGAGCCACCGGCAAGGTGACGTGGCCGTAGTTAGTTTAAACCACTAACCAGCCCCACCAGCCATTGACATGTGGGCCCAGGCCAATAATTAACTTCTGGTTAATTTAATCAAACCAATTTAATTAACTAACCCCACGGACATGCTGACCCCACACGCCAGAGCACCCCCTACATCAGCATGACCTCACTGTGACGCCATAATTCAAATTTCTAATTAAAGAATAATTCAGAAATTCCAGAAAATGAATTAAACTCTAGAAAATCATAACTAATTCATTTTAACTCCAAATGAGGCATATAATATATCTAAAATTATCAGAAAAATAAAAGGATTGTGAATATGGGCTCTATTTTCATGTTTGACCAATTAAAATTGGGTGAACAGTGGCAAACATCCATGTGCATTTAATTTGAATTCAAATTTGGATTGAATTTTCAAATGACTTTGCATTCCACTTCTTTTAAATGGAATTGTGCCCACATTGCAACCATGAACATCACCATTGCAACCTTATACATGTGATTGTTCATTGTACTTTATGTTGATCCTATGATTGCCATGTTGTTCTTAGAAGTGGAACCGGAACCGGAAGGCACCCCCTTCGTTGAAGACCCCGTGACTGAACCTCGTCAGCAAGGCAAGCAAACCCCCATTGACCATGTCGATAAAATCCCACTTCCCTCTCAGTCTCGCTTATGCATTGTTTAGGATGATTACCGTGATGCGTTTCTACCGCATAGTCGAACCCATTCCTTTGCATGACCTATCATCTTGTCAAAGTAGTAAGCAAACCACAATCCTAGCAGATGTAGGAGTTGAATGATATCATGTGGCACCTGCAACTGTTACTACTTATTGCATGCTTAGAGTGATACAATGTTGATACTGTTATGTGAGTCGGGATGGTAGTGATCATGTTGATGATGGTGGAAATGTGTTGGTGAATCTACCCTAATACAAGGTGAATGATGAGAGGCTGTGTAGGAGTACACAGTGGGTTGTCTCATTGAACACCGCCTTAAGCCCGAGTTCTTGTGTGGTGATCCAAGCTGAAGAGTACTACCACATGTTGGGCAAACGGATCCCCGCTCAACCTACTAACTCACCCCTTCTCAGTTCAATGAGTCGCAATAGTTCGGAGTTCTGGTAGGTTTGTGGCCTGGCTGCAAAGTGAGAGAACGGCTCAGCCGAGACCGGCTTATGCACCACGCACACATCTTCTGGGACCACTTCGGTAAATCGGCCGGGTTACGAATGTGGAAACCATCCCAGATAGGCGTATTCATTGAACCTGAGTTGGCTGTGAGGTAAAAGTTGTGGATATTATACTCGCCGACACCCGCTTGAAGGGTGACGAGATCACGGCGGTAACTGATAGTTTCATGTGTGTAGCAGTACACCCCTGCAGGGTTAATAAACTATTCGAATTGCCGCGTCCGCGGTAAGGGACTACTTGGAAAGCTGTGCCTGATTATTAGACAACTTGAACTGGATACTTATAAAACTTGCCAAGATAAGCGTGAGTGCTATGGCGAGCTTTCTCGTGGGAAGTCGAGGAAGGCACCATAGTGGTGTAATTGGTTGGAGACATGTAGTGGACTCGTGTACGTTTCTTACCTCAAGTCTGGTATTTGTAGTACAGGACTAGCCAAGTCAAAGCTGGAACTTCTGCTTATGAACCCCACCCCCCTTTACCTTGATACATGTGCATGAGTAGTATAGCTCCTACGTAAGTCTTGCTGAGTATGACTTTGTACTCACGTTTTCTTATTCTATGTTTTAGATGAACCCACTGACCCCGAAGGTGGATTCTTCCTCGAGCTCGATGCTGAGTATGACTTTGTACTCACGTTTTCTTATTCTATGTTTTAGATGAACCCACTGACCCCGAAGGTGGATTCTTCCTCGAGCTCGACGACTGAAGACCAAGCTAGTGTAGTCCCAGTCAGCAGACTGGTTCCTTCATGGAGGGCTTGTGTTTAAATAAGGCTTCTTAAGCCATTTGTTAAACTTGTCTGTACTCATACCTACTTTCCTTCTGCATGCTTGTTGTAATGTTGGATCACGGTCTCGTGATCTCTGTGTGCACTCTGTAAGAGTTATCAATAAAGTTGTATACTTTGTAGAGAATTGCAATGATACCTGTTGTTCATACTGGACATGTGTGCTACGTTTATGATTATAACATGCATGTCTTAGTATGGGTTTTCGAGACCTTAGTTGTGATCTGGCTGACGATCTTTTATACACCAAGTGGCCCTTAGATGTGCGCAGCTTGGGGCATCGCGATGCGATTGGTCGTGACTCTGTCACGTGCACACTTTGATATATGATTGAGCCCGCCCTAGACCCCGACTAAGTGATCGGGCTGGAGTAAGTCTATGTAAGGGTCACAATACAATCGATAGTATGGTTGAGGCGACTTGTCTATGAGTATGGGAGTTCACAACCCATCTCATTTAGACTTGTGTGCGGACAATGAGGACCAATTTCAGTTGATCATCCGGCCTGGATGGGATGCCCCTCACGTTCGATGCTTTCCGAGAACGTTCTGTGCTTGGCCTTCTCTGCTTAGACAAGTGGGTACGGTTCTCGTCTCTCCATATGGTTGTGTTGTAGCGAGTCTTGCATACGCTAACCCCGGGTCCCGACACTACAATTCCTGAGAGTGTGCCCTGATCTAAGCTCCCCTCGTTTGTTTCTGAATCCGTGTATCGAGCACGGTCCATCGAGTTGTTCTTTGGCCAAGCGGTATGTTCTAGTGTTGTCGCGCGGCTGCCTCGTCCTCCAGTCTCGTTTCTGAGCTTGGGGCGCGTCTTCAGGGTTATCTCTTCGCTTTGTTCCGCTGTCGTTGCGATGCCTGATGTCTCTATCGTCTGGGAAGCCGGCAGCGACCATGTCGGGTCCTCTGTCGTCGTAGAAACTGCGCCTGGATCGATTCCATCGTCGGTCGAGTCCTCATTCTCCATTGTGGTTGTCGTAGTCGTGTTCTGAACGTGCGATGTGGATTTTTGTTTCGTTGCGAACGAAATCCTCGCCGTCCGCCCAGCTATTGGCTTGCTCTAGCAGCCGTGCGAGTGTTCGGACTTTCATCTGCCCGAGCTGTTCCTTGAATTCAATGCGCTGCAGGCCTCGCCTGAACGCATCGATTGCACTTTCGTCTGATATGTCTTCTGCTGAATTCTTGAGTATGGTCCACCGCTAGATGTAGGATCGCGAGATTTCCCTGTTTCCTTGCTTGCATGCCCACAGCTCCTCGAGCGACGTTGGTCGCTTGTATGTAGTTTAAAGTTTTCTATGAAGGCTCCATGGAACTGCCTCCATGAGCTGATGGATCCTTGCGGGAGATTCTTCAACCAATATCGTGCCGAGCTCTCGAGCATGAGATGCACGTACTGCATTGCCATGACATTGGTCCCTCGCTGAAACTTAACTGCTGTTAAGTAGTCGTCGAGCCATGCCTCCGGCTCCTCTAGTCCATTGTATTTTAACGTTGTGGAGTTCAATTTGAACCCACTCGGCATTCGCGTCTCGCGTATAGAACGCGTGAAGCATAATGCTCCGCATGGCTCAATTTCTTCGTCCGAAGCTTCTTTGTCCGAGTACTCTTCGCGTGCTGCGCGTCTTCGCCTGCTGCGGTTCACTTTGTTCTACGTGATGTCGTCGCGCGCGTCTCGTCGACTGCTGCGGCGCCTGTTGTCATTGTCGTCGCTGTCGTGCTTCTTGTTTTTGCCGGAGCGTTCGCGCCAGTCATCGCTGCTGTCGTCGTCGTCGGGTGAGCTGGGGTCCCTGTCTGGTGTCCTCTCGCGGGTCGGTCGCCTTGCACTTGATTTATTGGGTGCTGAGGCGGCGATGGCGTCTTTCATTATCTACAAGGCTATTGATGTGTTGAGGTCTGGTCTATTCTTCCTACTTTTCTGGGCGCGAGATAGGTGGTCTCGGGCACTTATAAGGGCTTCTGCTGGTGTGAGGGGTTCCTGATGGCGGAAAAGTTAATAGGTTTAGTTGGGTTGCCTTCCCTGTTAACCGCGCCAATAAACGATTATTGATAACCCACAAGTCTAGGGGATCAATTGTAGCTTTTCGATAAATAAGAGTATCGATCCCACGAGGAGCAGAAGGTGTTGATAAGTGACACTGGATAAGAAAAGGGCTGCAAACACTCAAAGGTAAATATTTAGGGGTTTTTGGTTTAAGCAACAGAAAAGTAAAAGACAGGCAAAGTAAATAGGGTAACTGAGGAGTAGCAAGTGGCCCAATCCTTTAACAAGGACAAGCCTAGGAACTGAACTTATAAAAGCTAAAGCGTTCTCGAGAAAACACGGCAGAGATAGTCAAGTCACTTTCACCATACTCCGCCAAGTAATATGTAACGTGTTGATAAGTGTCGGTGGGTGGATCAATGCTAGTACACCTTCTAGACTAAGATAAGTGTACTCTTATGATTACACACCTTGCAAGGATCCGCAAATACAAGGTAGTAATTAAGGCATAAGCCTAACCACAGCATTACGATCAAGGATCCATAACTCCCTTGTGCCAAAGTCTGCGAACTGGGGTTCAGGTTTCTGTCACTCCGGCAACCCACCATAAGCATCCTTTGTGCACAATGTATTCCTCTAGGCCCATGAAAGGTGAAGTGTTATGTGTTCGACTCACATAACACCACTAGAGAAATAACAACACAACTTAAGTATCAAACAACACATAATACTTCAACATAATATGACTACTAACAACTAGACTTCTCCCATGTTCTCAAGAACTAAAGTAATTACTCACAAGACATAAAAGAGATCATGATCAGAGGTGATAGATGGGTGATAAAAAATCTGGACACAATGATATTTCTCCAACAAAACTCAATAGCATTCACTACAAAGTAGTAATCAACACCAACAGAGTAGAGAGGATAGATAGTACGGATTACAACACAAGTTTCAATTGTGAGATGAGATGGGATGGAGATGGAGATGGTGCTGATGTTGATGATGATCTCGATGATGCCCGTGACGATGATGATGATGATGATGGCGATGATCTCCCCTTCCGGGAGGTGATCTCCCCGGCGGAATATGCCCGCCAGAGATGGCTTTTCTCCTCTGTAGGTTTCCGCCCCGTGGCGGCTGCGAAACACAGAAATGACTCTTGTTTAGGGGTTTCCACCCCAGGGGGTTTATATAGGCGAAAGGGGGCACCGAGGGGGGCCGCGCCAGGCACCCTTCTGGATGCCTGGTGGGTCCCCTCACCTCCTCCTTCGGTGATCCCCAGTCAATCTTCATAAAAATGCTCCCCGTAAAATTTCATCGCATTTAGACTTGATCTGATTCAGCAACTTGGTATCCACTTTTTACCACTGAATTCTGGTTCTGCTGCTTCGGCACTGGAAAATTCTAAACTGTGTAAAATAAGCCAAAACAACATAAGAACAATACTTTAAAGTGGAATATATCAATGAATAGGGTGAAATTACAATATAAAATAGTGATGCTTTTTTGACGTATCAGTTCCTCTTCATCGTCCTCCTCTAGCTTGAAGTCGTCGTCGAGCTTCCGAACCACTCTCTCCATGTCTGTTCGTCGCAGGTTGCTGAGTTTTGATTTAGTGCGGAGAGGGTAGCCATGATCGGGAGATTCGCCTCTGGGAGGTGGCTTGCGATTGTTTTTCTGCTCGGCGGCCGCCCTTTCTAGCTTCTCTGTAAGGCCCGATATGTGGTACTGTTCCAGATCTAGATGTTTCCATCCAGATCCGGGGTAGAAGCACATATCGGTCCCACCGCGACATATGACGAAGTCATACGCCCCGGATTTCCAACATGATATCACAACATTACAGATACAAGGATACAACATCTCATACAATCAGCATACAACTGCCTTAAATACAATATATCATCGGAAGGTATATGTCTGAGTACAGACTACAATCAAATGCCTACTGGCAAAGAGAAAAACATCGATACCCATAACCACACGGGCCCAGGCCCTCCGCTGGGATCCGCCTAACTAGTCGTCGTCGAGTCTCCACGTGAAACGTCGATCACCATACCTGTTGTCGATCAAGAACCCTGAAAAGAGTTTGGGGGTAGTATCATGAGTACAGAAGTACCCAGCATCCAACTGTAGTGGTCAACTGACCCAGCAAGGACTTCATCACTCGTCATTCTAGGACAACTAGTAGTTTACGGTAAGGATGCGGTAAGTGGTGATGTTCCTGCCGCACTAGCATTTATGAAGTGGCTAACAATCTAGAGAGTAAGATAAGAAGCCAAGCATTCGATGAGGAATCGCCTCCAACAAGTCTTGCTATCAACTACTACACAAACATAACACCTATCCTATCCTTGTCCTCCTCTTCGCATCCCGACGAAGAAGAAGCAGTCAAGGCACACACACGTTGATCAAGTTATATTAATATTATCTCGGTTGTTGTTGTCTATGAACAAGGAGTAGGTCTCAAGTCGTCCATAACCGTGGACACGGCTTCTCGAAAAGATTTAACCCTGCAGGGGTGTACCAACTGCCCATTACAAGGCTCCGCACGCATGCCCATCTCTCTCAGTTGCTACCCATGATAGGAAACCATTTTATGATTTAGTCCCAAGAGATCCGGAACGACAGGTCCCTCTAACTAACAACACACAAATCCGTGTGGCCCCCGGTGAGTCGACATCCAACTCAAAAGCCGGTCGCGCTCTCAAATCGGCCTCTACCGTCGGGACGAGGTCGGGATAACCTACCCTCTCCCGGGAAGGCTCTCTAGCTTCCAGGTGTGGACCAACAGGATATACCATCCCACTGGCCCGGTTTATTTTAAATCCACTGGCCGTAGACCAGTTACGCACACGATTTCTCAAATGGTAAAATCAGCTTGGGCCACCACTGGAAATGTTTGAAGCTAGGTAGGTAAGAAGAGGGGACCCCATAAAATCCCACACGCGGTTAGGCACGCTCAGTCTTAAAACCAAAACTCGGAACTCGGACCGTAGGTGACTCGAATGGAACAAAGCGTCGGGGCGGGATTGCCTAGACCTTCCATCCTTCGTCGAGTATAGTCAACAGTTATAATAATCATATCATACAAAACAATATAATAATGTGATGGCCCAACCAAGGAGTAACAAGGTAACATCGTAGCATCCTAAGCAGGGGCTGAGCAACGAGCAATAGTAACATAGCAGTACAAGGTTTGATGGGAGGGGACATCGTTGTTTCGGTTTGAAAGAGGCTGTAAACATGTGGTAGGATCAAACATCGAACCTAACCTAGACTATCATGCAAACCGCTGGTTGAAATAGAATGGATCATAAGTAATGTATAGTCCTTGCCTGTTGATAAGTCGGGTTCCGAAGGTGTAGCCGATCGCAAACTCGCGTCGTCTCCGAGAGGTACCCGCGAAGCACACACGACGGTAAACACTGCAAAGCAAGCAACGAGCAAGCATCTATTACTACGAAGCAAACACGAGCAAGCATCAACAAGAAGGCAACACGAGGCATCGCACCTACCGTCGAGAGCGGTTACTATCAGGTTAACTGGAGTATTCGTCACACATGACGATACCGTACATTTACGATGGTTCAAGTTGTTTCGCTACACAACATGAGAAAGGTTGTTCACATGGAATCTCACTCAAGCATGGCATAGCACACAAACATGGCAAGAGGTGAAGCACAAAGTAAACTATCTAATATAGTCATTTTAAGTGGGGGTAAAAACCTATACATGCCAACTATTATGGACCCCACGATAATTATAATGTTTGGTACTGTTTTGCCCTAAACAATATTTTATTATTTTTATTAGCAAGCAAGAGCATCATAAATACAATCTACATGCAAATCTAGTCAAGTTACATATAAGAAACATTTTAATCCGAACAACGGTTAAAAAGTTATTAAAGAAACAATTTACGGTGGCATGCGATGTAATTAGCAGTCAAACAACAGGTAAAAAAGTCAAACATGGCAAAGGAGCACATTTTATTAAACTACACGAAAAACTAAGCAAGTTTCATATTTTACGCATCGCGATCTAAGCTACCGTTTAAAAGATACGAGCACCGCAAAATATAACAATAATCTTCCAAAAGATAAAAGAAAAAAAATATAACAGAAAAAAAGAGAGAGTCTCACCCTAACGGGCTCGGCCCATCTGACAGGAGAGGCCGGCCTGGCGCTGGCTGGCTGAAGGTGGGCCTCGCGGGGGCGCTGGGCCGTGGAGCAGTGACCGGCCCATGAGCTGGAGGAGCCCAGCTGGGCAGCGGTCGACCGGATCGGCAAGTACCGATCCCGATCGGGAGCAGCGCGACGGCGGCTCCTAGGCCGGCAGCGAGCTCCGACGAGGGGGCACTGGTGGGCAAGGAGGTCAGGGGCGCGCGGGACCTGGAGGTTGGCCGGCGTGGCTCCAAGGTGCGGTGGTGGCGCGGGGCCGAGCTCGGCTCGAGGCCATCCATGGCGGGTCGGCCTCTGGCCATGGTGCTTCCGACGTGCTGCACAGGGGAGAGGAGAGGTTAGGAGAGGAAAGAGGGAGGGAGAAATAGAAGGGGAAGGGGAGGGCTCGGCTGGGAGGAGGGGAGCCGGCGGCCCTTGGCTCCGGCGGCCGGAGGAAGCTGCGGCGGCGGCTACTCCACGACTGGAGAGAGAGAGAGAGAGGAGGGAGGCTGGAGGTTGGTGGAGGCCAGGGCGCGATCTGGGCCGTTGGATCGGCCGATCCGACTGTCCAGATCCGCTGGGGGCCTAGGGTGCGAAAATGGAGCAATTTTGGGGCAAAACCAGGGGGTGGCTGCAATTTTGGACTAGGGAAACCCTAGAAAGAGATGGGAGTGTGGTGGTCTTTATATAGCCCAGGTGGTTGGCAGTTTGCAAAAACATCCCCGATTTTTCTCTCGCGCGCGCGGTGTTTACGTTTCTGACCGCCGGGGGTCCGCAGGACCTCCGATTCGGGTAAAACTTCGAACTGCGCGATCAGCGCGTCGAGCCGGCGGCGTTCACCTCGCGCGGGAACTGTTCTGTGAACACTTTCCGGCGCGCTATAAAAATATCCCGTTTACTTATTAAACGGGGTTTTTTGTTCCGTTGGCTGCGGCTGGTCTCGTGTAGTATTCGCGACGGTGATCGGGTGAAACCCGGTGTCGCAAAGGTCGAGTGTCAGGGTGGCAAGGGTCGGTCTCCGTCCGATACGAGATAAGAGGGAGAAAAATAATCGCCGATCGATAAATCGGGGATGCAAACATCGCAAACAAATCAGACAATCAAACAATTCACACCGAAAACAAAATATTTAATTTTTGTGAAAACTGGGCTGTTACAATACAACACCACCAAAAGGGATCTCGTCCCGAGATCCAGGATGATCCGGGGGAGAGGGGGAGGAGAGAAAAGAGAGACGACGATCTTCAACACCACCAACAAGGGGCTCTGCTCCATGTCGACGTCGAACTTCGGTTGAGATAAATTTCCGCAGAGAGACGATATCGTCGGAAAAATGAAACCGTCAGTGTCAAGAGGAAGAGCGACACTTCAAGGCGACGATCAAGGAAAGTACTCTCACTATAATCGTGAGGATACTGGGAAAGAGGACTGAAGTCAACAGACGACCAAGATGTTTACCCAGATTCGGAAGAACTAAAGTTACTACAGGAATTCCCAAACCTGAGATCGGAATCAAGACAATACGCTGTAAGCAAGGCATTGTAACGGTTCCGAAACTCCACACACTCGATACCCTAGAGTTTGAAAGAGATAAGATGAGAATAAAACACTTACGACACTTGTCCTGACCAGAGAAAGGGTAAGGAGTAAAAAGATTCCTACTCTCCGATATCTAACTTAGTAACTACAAAATAGTTTTTTGTCTAGACTCGACTTCGGCCAGAAAAGGGATCCTACGGTCGGTAAGGCTCTGATACCAACTTATAAGGCCCGATATGCGGTACTGTTCCAGATCTAGATGTTTCCATCCAGATCCGGGGACGAAGCACATATCGGTCCCATCGCGACATATGACGAAGTCATACGCCCCGGATTTCCAACATGATATCACAACATTACAGATACAAGGATACAACATCTCATACAATCGGCATACAACTGCCTTAAATACAATACATCAGCGGAAGGTATATGTCTGAGTACAGACTACAATCAAATGCCTACTGGCAAAGAGAAAACATCGATCCCCATAACTACACGGGTCCAGGCCCTCCGCCGGGATCCGCCTAACTAGTCGTCGTCGAGTCTCCACGTGAAACGTCGATCACCATACCTGTTGTCGATCAAGAACCCTGAAAAGAGTTTGGGGGTAGTATCATGAGTACAAAACGTCGGGGCGGGATAGCCTAGACCTTCCATCCTTCGTCGAGTATAGTCAACAGTTATAATAATCATATCATCCACAACAATATAATAATGTGATAGCCCAACCAAGGAGTAACAGGGTAACATCGTAGCATCCTAAGCATGCATACTAAGCAGGGGCTGAGCAACGAGAAATAGTAACATAGACGTACAAGGTTTGCTGGGAGGGGACATGGCTGTTTCGGTTTGAAAGAGGTTGTAAACATGTCGTAGGATCAAACATCGAACCTAACCTAGACTAGCATGCAAACCGCTGGTTGAAATAGAATGGATCATAAGTAATGTATAGTCCTTGCCTGTTGATAAGTCGGGTTCCGAAGGTGTAGCCGATCGCAAACTCGCGTCGTCTCCGAGAGGTACCCGCGAAGCACACACGACGGTAAACACTGGAAAGCAAGCAACGAGAAAGCATCTATTACTACGAAGCAAACACGAGCAAGCATCAACAAGAAGGAAACACGAGGCATCGCACCTACCGTCCAGAGCGGTTACTAACAGGTTAAGTGGAGTATTCGTCACACACGAGGGTACCGCACATTTACGGTGGTTCAAGTTGTTTAGCTACAAAACATGAGCAAAGGTTGTCCACATGGCATCTCACTCAAGCATGGCATAGCACACAAACAGGGCAAGAGGTGAAGCACAAAGTAAACTATCTAATCTAGTCATTTTAAGTGGGGGTAAAAACCTATACATGCCAACTATTACAGACCCCACGATAATTATAATGTTTGGTACTGTTTTTCCCTAAACAATATTTTGTTATTTTTATTAGCAAGCAAGAGCAGCATAAACACAATCTACATGCAAATCTAGTCAAGTTACATATAAGAAACATTTTAATCCGAGCAACGGTTAAAAAGTTATTAAAGAAACAATTTACGGTGGCATGCGATGTAATTAGTAGTCAAACAACAGGTAAACAAAGTCAAACATGGCAAAGGAGCACATTTTATTGATCTACATGAAAAACTAAGCAAGTTTCATATTTTATGCATCGCGATCCGAGCTACCGTTTAAAAGATACGAGCACCGCAAAATATAACAATAATCTGCCAAAAGATAAAAGAAAAAAAAGAAAAAAAACATAACAGAAAAAAAGAGAGGGTCTTACCCTAACGGGCTCGGCCCATCTGACAGGAGAGGCCGGCGTGGCGCTGGCTGGCTGGAGGTGGGCCTCGCGGGGGCGCTGGGACGTGGAGCAATGGCCGGCCCACGAGCTGGAGGAGCCCAGCTGGGCGGCGGTCGACCGGATCGGCAAGTCCCGATCCCGATCGGGAGCAGCGCGGCGGCGGCTCCCAAGCCGGCAGCGAGCTCCGACGAGGGGGCACTGGTGGGGCAAGAGGTCAGGGGCGCGCGGGACCTGGAGGTTGGCCGGCGTGGCTCCAAGGTGCGGTGGTGGCGCGGGGCCGAGCTCGGCTCGAGGCCATCCATGGCGGGTCGGCCTCTGGCCATGGTGCTGTCGGTGTGCTGCACAGGGGAGAGGAGAGGTTAGGAGAGGAAAGAGGGAGGGAGAAAGAGAAGGGGAAGGAGAGGGCTCGGCTGGGAGGAGGGGAGCCGGCGGCTCCGGCGGCTAGAGGAAGCTGCGGCGGCGGCTACTCCACGGCTGGAGAGAGAGAGAGGAGGGAGGCTGGACGTTGGTGGAGGCCAGTGCGCGATCTGGGCCGTTGGATCGGCCGATCCGACGGTCCAGATCCTTTGGGGGCCTAGGGTTCGAAAATGGAGCAATTTTGGGGCAAAACCAGGGGGTGGCTGCAATTTTGGACTAGGGAAACCCTAGAAAGAGATGGGAGTGTGGTGGTCTTTATATAGCCCAGGTGGATGGCAGTTTGCAAAAACATCCCCGGTTTTTCTCTCGCGCGCGAGGTGTTTATGTTTCTGACCGCCGGGGGTCCGCAGGACGTCCGATTCGGGTAAAACTTCGAACTGCGCGATCAACGCGTCGAGCCGGCGACGTTCACCTCTCGCGGGAACCGTTCTGAGAACACTTTCCGGCGCGCTATAAAAATATCCTGTTTATTTATTAAACGGGGTTTTTCGTTCCGTTGGCTGCGGCTGGTCTCGTGCGGTTTTCGCGATGGTGATCGGGTGAAACCCGGTGTCACAAAGGTCGAGTGTCAGGGTGGCAAGGGTCGGTCTCCGTCCGATACGAGATAAGAGGGAGAAAAATAATCGCCGATCGATAAATCGGGGATGCAAACATCGCAAAAAAATCAGACAATCAAACAATTCACACCGAAAACAAAATTTTTAATTTTTGTGAAAACTGGGTTGTTACATTCTCCATCTCTAGGCGTCGTTGTCTCGTTTGCTGGGTTAGCTCGCTTGCCATTTTGTTGTATGCCCTGAGCTCGTCCCTTGTTGCGTTTGCTGGTAGTAGCTTGCCGTGTTCGACTGCGTCCCTTACTCTGGCCATTGATTCTTTGTACAGGAATATTCGCTCTTTGGGTGGGTCACCTACCACCACACCCAGGGCTTGTTTCTTGCTGCTTGATGGCTCGTTGCTCTTGTGGTTGCTCTGTTCTTGTCCCTGTTGTACTTTCATTGGTATGCTTCCCACTGCTCCCAGATTTACGAAGGTCTTACTGGTGGTTCCGGGCTCTTTTGTGTTGCCGTTGGTTTGGTTATCTTAGCGAGTATTCGAGTCGTCGTCTTGGCCCTTGCCGTTTGCTGCTCGTGCGTCGACTTCTTCCATGAACACCTGCGATGGTGCCCTAACTGCCTTCTTGCTCACTCGTGTGATGCTGTTCTTCCAGGCCGAGGGTCCACCCGAGCGGTCGCGTGTGACGTGAAGTCTTGGGTTGGGTGGGCAGTCGCGGCTGGCTCGAAGGGTGGCCGCGCGGGTGGCGACCGCGTCGATTGTTGCTGTAGATGTCGTCGCAGGTGCTCGAGCGTCGTCCATGAGGCGGAGGGCGCCCCAATGGTTAATGTAGATCTGATATGCTCCGAAGATCAGGTTGATGCCGGAGCATAGATCAGCGAAGACTGGTCGGAGAGACGAAAGATGAGCCGTGAAACCGAGGGATCCAAACAGATCAGATTCTGCCTGGGTCATCGGATCGAAGGGTGCTGGTGGAGTCATCGCGTTGGCGGGTGTTGAAGATGCTGGTGAGGCCGCCGAGATCGCGTTCCCAACCTGTGCGGTTCCCACAGACGGCGCCAATTGACGGGGATCAACCCCGGTAAATCCCATGGTCAGGGACCCTTGGTTAGTCATGAGAGGCATAGGTTGGACGATAGCTCGTCGGCTAACAGGAAGAGACGTTCCTGCTCGATATTATTGCTTGGAGATGAGATTACAGGGAAGGCCAAGGCTAGTGCGCACAAGGCTAGGGTTACAAATTGTGTATTGGTTGATCTCGACGTCTCCCCTCCCAGCCCTTATATACTAGGCTAGGTCTCGGGGAACCCGTCTTGGATTACAGATGAGGTTTCCTAACCCTAATATTGTACCGCACGGCAGGTTTGCACCTTCCTTACGAGTCGCGGACTCCTACGTCGGTGCCACTAGTGGTCCAAGGCTGGGCCCAGGCGGCATCTTTGTGGGCCTTCTGTCTTCGGGTACACCGGGTAGTCCCATCCATAGGAGTCATGGGGTCACCCCCTCGTCACAACCCCTCTTATTCTCGAGGTAAAAGCCTACTCCTCCTTCTTATTATTATGGGTTCTGACTCCTCGAATAGAAGAGACGGTGGATCGATTACAAGAGAGTCGGTTCGCAACCTTAGTCTCGAGGAGATCTAGGTTACGTCGAAAGTGTCTAGTCCTATCTTGTATTGAGATTGTTCTGACTCTGGATCTCGTTAACCTCAGCTTATAAAGGTACCGGGTCCCGGGATTCCACGAGTCCGACTCCAACACGAGGTGGAGTCCTATTCTACTTTACAAATATGCTACGAGCTATACAAGGTAAGTCGAATTCCTTGTAAAACTTCGATCTTCTTGCTTGATGCAACCGGCCCGTGGTCGGGTCTTCTTTCGTGGGCCTTCCATACGAGAGTCGGCCCGTAGATCCTAATGCCGGGTTATGGGCTTGGTCCATCCCCCCGACAGGGTGGCTGCTGCTAGCGAGCCCCCGAGTGCCAAGTATGAAGTCGCGTAAGCGAATAACGCCTCGGAGGGTGGCTGCTGCGAGCGAGCCCCCGAGTGCCAAGTATGATTTTAGTGTAAGATACTTTTTAAGAAAATATTTAGAATCCTTCCCTGGTGTTCTTATATGAGGGGGGCTGTGAAAAAACAGTCCTTTATTTGGATCGATGGCTGAATAGCCCTTGAAATGTAAAGTTCCTGCTAGGATAGCTTGAGGTCTCGTCGCGAGGCTCCGGTTCGTCGAGTCCTTGGCTGGTGCCTTGCCTTTTACGGGAGTTCTTCTTCTTTCTCGTCGACTCCTCGACTGTGATGTGCTCCAAAGGTTTCTGATATCTTATGGAATTCTCTGTCGCAGCGATATGATCTGGCGAGGTTGCCGTTGACCGCGATGACTCCTCTTGGGCCTAGATTTTTAGCTTGAGGTACGCGTAGTGCGGCACAACAATGAAGCGCGCGAAGGCTAGTCGGCCGAGGATGGCATGATACTGTGATTTCCAGTCGACCACTTCGAAGTCTAGCGTTTCCTTGTGGAAATTGCTTGCGTTGCCGAAGACCACTTCGAGGCTTTTCTTTCCGAGGGGGTAGACAACTTTGCCTGGCACAATTCCATGGAAGGTTGTGCCTGAAGTTTTGAGTGCTCAGGTTTTGCTGAACATCTCTTCCAGAGTCTTGGTGAATATGATGTTTATTCCGCTACCACCATCCATGAAAACTCGCGACATGTCGTATTTTCCGATTATTTATTCGAGCACAAGTGTTGTGTGCCCTTGGCGTGGGATGGCTGGCGGGTGATCCTCTCTAGAGAAGGTGATGTCGGTCTCGGACCCGCGGAGGTATTCTGGTACGACTGTGTGAGAGGAGACTGCGAGGAAAACTTTGGTGACTTGCTTCTGCTGCCTATTTAACGGCCTTCCTTCTTCGACTGTGTGCCTTTGGGTATTCTTCTTTTCATCGGGCGATGTGCGCCGCTCCTAAATGGCTGCTACCTGTCTTGCTGGCGCTGCGGGTGGGGGTGGTGCATTGTGGGCGATGGGCCCGACTGCCACACTTGCCAATGGTTGTGTTGTTGGGGCTGTGGACCGGCTCTTTTCTGTTGAGAACTTGGTGAAGCGCCTGTAATTTCTAAGGGTATGGCTCGATCTTATTTCTTCGCACTCGTTCCTGAAACCATGTATTGTGCATGGTCCTTCTAGTTGTTCTTTGGCCGAGCGAGATGTTCGTGTGTCGTCTCGTGGCTGCCTAGGTCTCCAATCGCGCTTTTGGGCGTGTGGTGGGTCCTCCAGCTTGTATGTTCCCTGGATTATGTTGTTGTCGCGATGTCTGTCGTCTCTATCGCCCGAGAAACCGGCTGCGACCATGTCAGGTCCTCTGTCATCGTAGAAGTTGCGCCTGGGCCTTTCTTCTTCTGTCGACACCTCTATCTTCGTCGTAGTAGTCATAGTCGTGATTTGTACGAGTCATCGGGGCGTCTGATTCGTTGCGCACGGAGTTTTCTTCGCCGGCCTATTTGTTGGCATGATCTTGTAACTGCGTGAGTGTTAGGACTTTTAGCTGCCCGAGTTGTTCTTTGAAGTTTATGCGTTGTAGGCCTCTTCTAAATGCGTCGATGGCACTTTCATCTGATATGTCCTCGACTGAGTTTTTGAGTATGGTCCATCGTTGGATGTATGCCATTAAGGATTCTCTGGTTCCTTCTTTGCAAGCTCTCAGTTCCTCGAGTGAGGCCGACTTCTTGAAGGTTGATTTGAAGTTATCAATGAAGGAACTGCGAAAATGTTTCCAAGAGCTGATGGAGCTCCGCTGTAGGTTCTTTAGCCAGTGCCGCACTGAACCTTCGAGCATGAGCTGTACGTACTACATTGCTGTGGTCTTGGTTCCTCACTGGAACTTGACGCCTGTGAGGTAGTCGTCGATCCATGCTTCTGGTTCTTCGAATCCGTCATACTTGTGGGTCGTGAAGTTTAGTTTGAAACCTTTGGGCATGGGCGTCTTGAGTATGTCTCGAGAGAAACATAGGGCTCCGCCAGGTTCGAGATCTTTGTCGGATGCTTGCTCATCTGAGTACTCTTCGCGAGCTACGCACCTGCGTCTTCCTCGGTTGATTTTGTTCTGCTTGATATCGTCCTGCAGGTCCCGTCGCCGATCGCCGCTGCGTTGGTTGCCGCGGTCATCTTTGTCTAGGTCTCTTATTTTGTTTGGGCACCTGCGCCGATCGTCGTTGTTGTCGTCGTCGTCGGGCGAGCTAGGGTCCATGTCTAGAGTCTTCTCGCGCGGTGTTCGCCTCGTACTGGACTTTTTGATTGCTGAAGCGGCGATGGCGTCATTCATTACCTGGAGCGCCCGCGCAGTGTTGCGATTTGCACTGTCTTTTTCGCCACTTTGAGCGCGATGGAGGTATGCTTGAGCTGTGATTAGGGCTATGGCTGGTGGGCTTCTTTTCTTCCTCATCATCGTCTTCCAGCCTGAAGTCGTCGTCCAATTTGCGGGGGACTTTCTTCTTTTCCGTGCGTCGTAGGTTGCAGAATCTGGATTTGCGCCGAGAGGGAGAGCTATGATCAGAAAGATCACTCGAGAGCTCGGGTGATGCTTTGCGGGTAGTTCTCTCGAGTCATTCCCATTTTTTCTTTGATTTTCCAATTCGAGCCATAACCATCTTGTTTTCTTGGTGACATCGCTTGCCAACTTGTTGTATCCTCTGAGCTCGTCACGAGTTGCGTTCTTTGGAACAAGTCTATCGCGTTTTACCGCGTCTTTTACTCTGGCGATTTCTTCTTTTGATAGGTAGATTTTTCTGTGGTTGAACTTGTCTTGCGGGTTCTGAGTCCTGGCGCCTGGTACTTTCTGGTGGGTCATCCTGTCTTCTAAGTTCTTTTCTTGGTATGGTTCCTGGCTCGCCGAGGGTGACTGTGAGCTGACCAGTGTTATCGGGATCGCTATTTCTGTTGTTTGAGCGTGTTTCCCTGTGACTGTTCGGGTCATCTTATTTGTCCCTGCTATCTGAGGTTGGCTCGTGGGTACTGACGGGGATCAACCCCGGAAAATCCCATGGTCAGGGACCCTGGGTTAGTCATGAGAGGCACAGGTTGGACGATAGCTCATCGGCAAACAGGAGGACACGTTCCTGCTCGATATTATTGATGAGGGAGATGCGATTACAGTGGGTGCCATGGCTGGAGCGCTCAAGGCTAGGGTTACAGATGATATTGGATGCCTTTTGGCGTCGCCCCTCCTAGCCCTTATATACTGGGCTAGGTCTCGGGGGGTTCATCTACGTTTACAGGTAAGCTTTCCTAACCCTAGCTTGCTCCGTACGACAGGTCTTCGCACCTTCCTTGTGAGTCGCAGACTCCTGTGTCGGTGCCAACTAGCGGGCCAAGGCGGGTCTTCATGGGCCTTCTATCTTCAGGGACACCGGGTAGGCTTACCTGTAGGACTCGTGGGGTCACCCCCTCGCCAGGTACCTGCCATGAACAATTGGAACAGCATCCGACTCGCCAATTTTGTCTTTTTCCCATCTGCTTTTGACAGATGAGTGATGTGCTCCCGCGGTCACGAGTGGTGCCATGGACCGGGCTGAGGTGGGTTTCCCGAAGGACTCGTGGAGCCGTAGAGTGGGTGGGAGTTTCTTTTTTGACTAACATCGCCTTGGGTGTTGTAGTTGTTCCGAGTGTTTGAGCGTCGTCTGTGAGGAGGAGAGTGCCCCAGTGGTTGATGTGGATCTTGAGACTTCCGAAAGTCAGATATGCGCCTACGTGGAGATCAGCGAAGGCTGATCGCGAGACGGGAAGATGCGCGATGAAGCCGAGGGACTCAAACAGATCTGATTCCGCTAGAGTCGCGAAGGTGCCGAGCGCTGGAGCGGTCGACGAGTCGTTGATTTATGGTGAAGAGACCGCCGAGATCGTTGATCCAACCTGCTTCTTCCCTACGGTCGGCGCCAATTGACGAGGATTGACCTCGGCAAATCCCATGGTTAGGAACCCTGGGTTAGATCGTAGAGGAGATGTACAGGTTGGCGATACTCAACGGCTAATAGGAGACAATACTTTCTGATCGATTGTATTATGATGGAGGCGATACTGACGAGGGGGTGACCCCACGACTCTTACAGATGATGGTACCTGGTGCGTATCAAGACAGAAGGCCCGCTGGAAGCCTCGATCGGCCCATGCCTAGCCCACTCGAGGCACCGCCATAGGAGTCCTCGACGATTATGGAAGCTACGACTTGGCGTCCAAGACTGAAATTAGATTAGGAAACTCTCTGTGGAAACCTAGATGGACTCCTTGCGACCCAGCCTAATATATAAAGGCTGGGAGAGGGGACGTCTAGGGCATCGAATACCCAATCAACACCTTCGGTCCTGATCGAACTCGCCTCGACCTCCACTGTAATCACCTCCATCATAATACAATCGAGCAGGAATTATTGTCTCCTATTAGCTGATGAGTATCGCCAACCTGCACATCTCCTCTATGATCTAACCCATGGTTCCTAACCATGGGATTTGCCGAGTTCAATCCTCCTCACCTGGTATTTCTGTCTTACAGTCCACTATACAACCTCTTCTTCCATTTTGATACTAATGCATAAATGGTTAGTAGCCTGGGTTTAAGTCTCGCTGAATATGCTAGATACTCATCCCTGCTTTATTTCCCCCTTTTTTATATACCCAGTTGCTGCGATCAGACGTTGGAGCCTTGGAGTCCAGGAGCGGAAGACCCCCAGTGCTTGCTACGTCGTAGAGACCCTCGATGGCCAGGAGTAGTTTGGTGGTTCCCAGGCAAGAGGCCTTGCCTTTTCGATCGTTGAGTAGTGTTTGTGCTAGCCTTCTTAAGGCAAACTTGTATTCTCGTGTCTGTACTCGGATACTATTTCTTCCGCTGACCTTTTGTGCAACTCGAGCTGATGTATTCGATCCCTCGTGGCCCCTGGCTTGTATTATACAACTTGTATTATTTTATTATTACAGTTGTGTTGTGATATTATGTCGTGAGTCCTTGATCTCGGCCATGTACCTTGCGTGTATGATTACTGTACACGGTCCAATTTCAAGGGCGTCACAAGTTGGTATCAGAGCCGACTGTTTTTGAAAACTACTTTACTAACAGTGTCGTGTGTCTTATCGACCCATGTCGCAAACTGGGTGGTATTAGGATCTTTTTCTGCACACCTTTACTTTGGGACTCTGATCTCTCTTCTATTTCAGGTTAAAGATTTTGATAACTCTAACTCTAGGTTCTCGTGACTACTTTTCCCCGGAGACCCCTCATTCCCTATGATCGCCTGGTTCACCAGAAGATTTCGAAGATACTCTCTGATAAACTCCTGAAACCCTATGTGTTCATCGCCTTTGCAATCCCCTGTCACCGATAAGTCTGTATGGATAATTACATACACCTTCCCGATCTGGAAATCATAATTCCTTTGTACGTAAGAATCGAATTATTCGGATGCTTCTATAATCTGATGCCTTTGCATTCTTTCTTCTTATGGTTGAGTACCTATACTCACACCAAACTCTCTGTA
This sequence comes from Bromus sterilis, assembly GCA_950022295.1. NCBI lineage: Eukaryota > Viridiplantae > Streptophyta > Magnoliopsida > Poales > Poaceae > Bromus > Bromus sterilis. Next base: position 254,999,110 of record OX465595.1, on the reverse strand, counting down.
CATCACGCGACCTTTGGTGGATTATTATCCAATTGATCTAACATGGCTTCTTCCAAATCTCAATTGAATTCATGGTGAGAAATACCATCCTTGCCCCTCGATGATTTGTGTTATGATTGACAACCTCCTTTGACTCCCTGCCAATAAAAACTTGGTCATATATGTCTTGCTCTGCTTTCCCTTGGGAAAGATATACACCTGATACTTGTGTATCATCACATTTTCCTTTCCATTGGTCTATTTAACCTCCCTTGTAATATAACTTATCTGAGAAGTGATAATTCCCTGCTTATGAAAACACCTCGATGCGCTACTCAGTCAGTATAACCTGTTTCTATTGTTGATGGAATTTCAATAACCACCTATGGACGAGAACCTTGCCAATTGGTCCGCCTCGTTTTCACGAGCCGGAAAGTGGTTCTCATTGTCCCTCGCCCTTGGTATCGACATTGTTGCCAAAATTGTTAACAAGCTATTCTTTGACAAACCTTGCATCGTGCTTGCATAATATGTCACCACCAATATTTTTCATAATTTGCACTAAGCCACAGTTCCACAGGATCGAAACCTGGCTCTTGTCGTCTACCTTGTGATATTCACTCCGATATCAGACCCGGTGCTTATGCCTGATGATCTGGACCTCCCCCTTTTCATCGTCTGTCATCGACATCGAAGCCACGCCTATTCGCTTGAAACTTCTCATACCTTCTTTTTGTTTTTTGATGTATTCCCGTGAGTATAAAATCGGAAGATATTTTGTACCCTATTCCATCGGACAACCCCGGTTGATTAACCATGTACCGATCCGACCTCTTAAGTTTTTCCTCCTAGCCTATTCGTCAGTAAGATGAAGACCCTGAAGGAAGGATGACCACTATTCGTCACGCACTGATGCAGAAAAATGAGGACATCAATGAGAAGGCATAATTTCTTCGAGAAGGGCAATAAGAACCAGATGATTTGTTAGAATACGAAACCAAAACTTTAACCCTTACACTACCTTTTAATTCTCGAGATGAGAATTCTTTGTAGTGGGGGAGGTTTGTAATGCCCTCAGTGTCAAGCAACAGTAATCCTTTGTTACGGTTAATTCTGTGTGATTTGCAAGTCCCTAATCACTCTTGATCATGCCTAAGTCAAATTCAAAGCGAATTGAATTGCCAAAAACAAAGCGGAAAATAAGCTTGAACCAAATATTATGCAAACAATTTTATTAAACGAATAAAAGTCGCTAGGCCAAGATACTATGGTAATGCATATTTAATATAACATTTAAATATCATGAACCAATCAAACAGTACCTATAACAGTCCACAATAATCATTTGCACCTTATATAAAATTAAAATGAATTTATAATAAGCTCAAACTTTTTGTAGCAGCATATTAAAGTGTAATAGAAATACTGGGTCAAGTCTCATATTTTACAAAATATAATCGATGGCTAAACAAAATTGGAAACTGAAATGAAAACGAACAGAAAAGAAAAGAAAAGGAAAGAAGCCCACCCCACTGGAGCCCTAAGTGCAAAGTGCACTGGCCCAGCCCACCTAGCCATCCCACCCGCCCCTTGTCTTCTTCCTCCCCTCCCCATTTCACCATGCATGGCGACCATCCACGGTGCCTTGACACGGCCTCGTCGTTGTGGCGGCCATCCCACCGTCGCCGACGTTCATAAGGCCGCCCCCTCACCCCCCAAAACCCTAGTTGCCGCCAGATCCCCCTTCCCCGCTTGTACTCTTCCTCGCCCCTCTCCCCCTGCCTCGCTCGGTCGAGCGTCGGGCGCCGCACCGCTGCACCACCGTGGCGAACGACCACCTCGGGTTGTGTTACCACGTCCAGGAGAACCACAAGGGTCGTCTTTGTCAGCTCCTGTGAGCTAATCGACTCGGGGACACCCGAAGACGATGCCCTCTTCCTCGCCCTCACCTACGGCCACCGTTGTCGCGCGCCTCGATTCTCCGTTGTCTGCGCTGCGAGACCCCAAATGACCCATTCTTGTGCTCCATGGTGAGCGCCTGCTTCCTCCTCTTCTTCCCGTTATTCTGACTGTGCCCCGTAGCTCTCTCCCGTCGAGACCGTGTCCATGGCGCGTCCACTGTGCTCGTAATCGTCGCCGCCGTCCGCCTTGGGCACGCTTGGTCCGCGCCATTTGTGCTGCGCTGCCGAGGTCGCCTGCAGCTACGAATGCACGCGCGTGCGTGCATGGCCACACCCCCGCACCCACAGCTCCGCCGCTGCTAACCGCCGTCCTCCCTGTCTCACCGACAGTGAGGTGATGACATGGATGTACTTAGCCACGGTTAACCCCCTCCTTGTGTCACTGACTGTGGGCCAACCCCGTCTTAAGTAATCTGTGATTAACTCAAGGAAAACTGTTAATAAAACCCCCTCTCTATGACATGTGCCCCCCACCAGATAACTCTCTATTTTAATATAAATAGAAAATTGTTAGACTAACAATGTTGGATATGTGCCCTAGAGGAAAATTAATAAAGATATTTTTCACATGTTCATTTTTTTCATAATATGTTTTATACTATGCTAGAACTGCATTACTCGGAAACACTAATACACGTGTAGTAGATAAACACCCTTCCCTAGTTAACTCAGGTATACTACCTCATTGGGGAATCAATGATCAAGGTTTCCTGATCATGAGGTACGAACCGCCTATTGACAATGAGGTCATACCATTAGGAGAATTATGTGATGGACACACACCCACCTAAAGCATTGCGATGTGATCAAGTCACATAGTTCAGCATTGCGATGATTTTGTAACATATGGCTTATTCCTTACACCAGGATGATCATACGTAATTACTGTTTACTAGGGGACTTTAACTTGCATCCACCGCCTGAATGAAATATGATGGCCATAAAGGTGTATCTTAGGTACTCCGAAGTAGACACGTTAATGAGTAAACAATTAGATCAGAACGAGATTTTTCAGTCCTTGTGACGGACATGTACTCTGGGCCCACTCGGTGATATTGCATCAACACCTTGCAAGGAAGTGACTAGGTCACAAGAGATGTAATAGGCACCGACGAATAAAATTGTTTGTTGATAACGAGGTGTGAACTAGGTATAAGGATACCGACGATCAAACCTCAGACAAACAAAGTACCGCAGGACAAAGGGATCAAGTCTTATCGTTAACGGTTTCCAACATCGATTGAAGTTCATTCGATGGAAGCGTAGGGGCTATCAAGGATTGTAGCCAGGTCCAATTGATTAATCATTGAACAAGAGGGTGTCTTGATCATGTCTACTGTTTCTCGGACCGTAGGGTGTCACACTTAAGGGTAATCGATGCATTGGGATAGATTCAGGATCATCGGTGAAATAGGAGAGAGCAACGGAATTGTTCCGGGAGAGAACGAAAGTTCTTCCGGATATTTTAAAAGGTTCAAAATAATGTTTAATTATATTTAATAGTTTTTTTATTTAAATAAAATAATTAAATATTAAAATATATTTAAATTAATTAATTAAATGGGACAAGGCATATGGGCCTACTTGAGGCCCATTAGGGGAAGGAGGGGGTTCCCCCCTTGGGCCATGCGCCAAGGGAGGGGCCCACCCCGTAGGATGGCGCACTCCCCCCTCCCAAGGGTTTAGTCCCACATGGGGGAGGGGAGGAGGATCCCACCCTCCTTGGCCTATATAAGGAGGGGTAGACCCCCTTTTTCCATCATCTCATTGTGTTATCTCTCTCTCTCTCTTTCTCCTACCTCAACCGGATTCCCCTTGTTTGGAGTTTGCACTTGGTTGGGAGTTCTCCACCAAAGCACGTCGTCGCTCTGCCGGAGTCGGGATCCGAATCTGTCTTCTTTCTACTGGTCGCCTAGTTCGGAGCCCAGAGGGAACATCAGTTGCACCGTACGTGTGTTATCTCCTCGAGGCACTACACCTGTGGTGCTACTTCATCGTCTGGAGGTCGCCAGGGGTCTCCAACGTGGGGGATCATTTACACGACAGGGAGTTCATAGTTCAGAGTCTACGCCAACCAAGTTCGCAAGAATGTTTCCCTCTTTCGGTCTTCAAAGGTATGAACACCGATTCCCTTTGTTACATTACATCGCCATAGCATAGATCTTGGGTTAGTGTATCGTAGGTTGGAAAAATTATTGTTTTCTGCCCCGTATCCTAATAGTGTTATCAGAGCTAGCTGTGCGTAGATGTATTGTATGGGTAGAACACATCTTGGATGTTGGCATCAATTATCCAATTGTTACCCTCCCACGTGTACTCATTTAGCATTGCGACAATGTCTGGATGAAGCGGCCCCGACCGACCTTACGCGTTTACGCAAGACTAGTTCCACTCTTGACATATGGATGGTACCATATAAGTGGCTGGGGGGTGTCTGTCTCTCTAACATTAGAGATGAAAAGATGTTTGCAACGGAGGGCCCCGACAGGGGTGTGATAGAGAAGATTGCGGAATTGGTGTTGTGGCATGTTTTCGCTGGATAGAAACGGTTCTCTCTCGAAACCCGTAGTATCCACGTAAATTTTTCAAAAGATAAAGTAGAAGGCGTTTAACTTTAGTTTGCATGAAAGGGGATCATAGCATGTATGATTTACAGTTTTACATCATGTTTTTCTAATATACTAGATATAACGACGGTAGCATTATAGGATGATCTCTCACTAAAACCAACATAGTGTCCTTACCCTAGTGAGCGCCACTTGGAAAGATCAACATTATGGAGGCATCACGTGTCACACGGATGTCAAACATATTCGCCTTCAAATGAGATGGGTATAGCAAGCCTGGCATATGTATATGATATGGCCTTGTATGACACAACAACAAATCACATAGGGTATGGTGGCGAGCCTGGCATATGTATATGATATGGCCTCGGGACAGAAGAGACCGAAAGGTCGAGCATGAGTCACATAGATGATGTGATTGTCATGATGGCCTACCTTAAACACATACTGATGGCCATGATGATCGGGGAGGTATCGTGTTCTAGGATTCTGTAATCATTTAGTAAAACTGAGAGATGTTTTTCTAAGTGGGAGTTTTAGAATTAATTAAAATTGAACTCCACATTATGAACAAATATCTAAATATGTATCTTTGTGAATCACCATTGTAGATGACAGCACCACGTCTCTTATTTCAACTTAGGGTCATTCCTAGAGAAAGATAAACTGAAAACCGATGGGTAAAACTTCACCTCCTGGTTCCGTACTTTGATGATTCTCCTCATTCCCCTCAAAATGTCATATGTACTTGAGACTGCATTAGGTGATGCACCAGCAACTATAACTAATCTGACTGAGAAGAATGTCTACCTCATTGAGTCGGAGGATTCATCCCTTGTCAAGAAGGGTATGCTCTATGTCATGGAGGCTGAACTGCAGAAACGGTTCGAGAGTCTCAGTGCTTATGAGATAAACACTGACCTCAAGATCTTCTTTGCACCTCAAGCCAGGGTCGAGAGAAATGAAGTTTCTGAAGCTTTCGTTTCGGCAAAGATGGAAGAGCACAGCAGTATGACTGAGCACGTAGTCAAAAAGTCTGACTATGTTCAACGCCTAAATGATCTAGAATTTAAGATTCCAGATGAAGTCGCGATTGATAGGGTGTTGCATTCGCTACCCCCTAGCTATGAGAGTTTTGTGTTGAAATACAACATGCAAGGAACGGTTAAGACCCTTTCTGAATTATTCACGATACTCAAAATTGCTGAAATGGAAATCAAGAAGGAGCACAGCTACACCAAGTACTTAGAAGATAAGAAGGGCGGCAAGGTTGCCAGAAGAAACATGGATATATATGATATATATGTTATTGATGTTTTGCTGACAAGTGCTCGGAGCAACGTCTGGATATTTGATACCGGATCAGTTGCTCACATCTGTAACTCCCAGGAGGGGCCGTAGAATAAACGACTCTTATGGAAGGATGAAGTGACGATGCGTGGTGGAAACAGTTGCAAGGTTGATGTAATGTCCGTTGGCATGCTTTGTCTTAGTCTCCCTTAGGGATTGATTCTTGTTTTGAATAACTGCGATTATGTACCCATGTTGAGTATGAGCATTGTGAGTGGGTCTTGCTTAATGCAAGACCATTATTGTTTTAAATCCGAGACAACTGGTTGTTCGATTTATAAGAATAATGTCTTCTATGTTCATGCACCGGTGCGTAATGGTTTATTCTTAATGGATCTCGAATATCATGACTCCCACATCAATAACTGTAACAACCCAGATTTCACAAAAATTAAAATTTTTGTTTTCGGAGTGAATTGTTTGATTGTCTGATTTGTTTGCATTGTTTGCATCCCCGATTTATCGATCGGCGATTATTTGCCCCCTCTTATCTTGTACCGGACGGAGACCGACCCTTGCCACCGTGACACTAGACCTTTGCGACACCGGGTTTCACCCGATCATCGTCGCTAAAACCGCACGAGACCAGCCGCAGCCAACGGAATAAAAAACCCCGTTTAATAAGTAAACGTGATATTTTTATACCGCACCGGAAAGTTTTCTCGGAACGGTTCCAACGTGAGGTGAACGCCGCCTGCTCGACGCGCTGATCGCGCAGTTCGAAGTTTTACCCGAATCGGAAGTCCTGCGGACCCCCGGCGGTCTGAAACGTAAACACCGCACGCGAGAGAGAAAAACCGGGGATGATTTTGCAAACTGCCAGCCACCTGGGCTATATAAAGACCACCACAGTCCCACCCCTTTCTAGGGTTTCCCTAGCCTAAAAATTGCAGCCACCCCCTCAAACATAGCCCCAATTTTTGCAATTTATCCCATTTTTCCCAAAATCTAGCCTCCCTGCAATCTGGACCGTTGGATCGGCCGATCCAACAGCCCAGATCAGCCCAACCTCTTCACCTACCTCCCTCCTGCCCGTGGATGCGTAGCCGCCGCCGCCGAGCTTTCGGCCAGCCGCCACACGCCGTGCCCGCGGCCTCCTGTCTCCACCCGCTCCCCTCTCCTCTTTACTCTCCTCCTCTCACCTCCGCCCCCTCTGTCTCCGCAGGTCGCCGGAGAGGCCGCCGTCTTCGTCAGGGAGCAGCCATGGCCGACCTCCGCTCGAGCTCAGGCTGCCACGCCCCAACGCCGCCGGCCAGCTCCCGGCCTCCCACACCCCCGCGCCCGTTCCACCCCTCTTTGACACCCCGCCGCCCGGCGCCGCCTTGCCTCTCGCCGGAGCTAGCCGCCATCGGGGCTGGCTGTCAGAACCCTAATTTAGGTTTGTGCTTTTCCAAGCTAGCATTTTTTGCATCATGAAATTTTTTGTAAAAGAAAAAGAACTGGGGAGCAGAGAAGCCTCAAAATAAATTTAATAAAAGGACAGACAAAAATCTTTTTCCACAAATGCTTTGACCTTTTTGAAAAGTCTTATAAATGGGCATGATCACATTTCAAGTGAAGTGGGTCCCACTCCATGCTCAAAGAATTCTCAAAAAGTCCAAAATGCGCAAGGGAAATTAAATATTTATTGTATTTGCAATTGAAATTATTTAAATATAATTTCAATAATTCTATAACTTTATGTGTGGAGTTATATATGCCTCCTAATCCCACATAAATGTTTTTGGAATTTTATAAAATGATTTGATATGGAAATCAAATCAAAATAAATTACAGAAAAGGAAATAAAAAGAGAAAACAGAAAAGGGCAGAGCCCACTTACCTCCTTGGCCACTTGGCCCAGCCAGCGGCCCAGCCCACCAGGGGCAGGGGCGTCTTCTTCCCCTGGCCAGCAGAGCACGCCTCTGCGTGGCGTGCATGCCGCAGCGCGTCGGCCACCTCCTGCTTGCCCCCGTCGTCACCTGGCCGCCTCGAAGCCTCGCCTGGTCGCCCTCTGCATCCCCCCCTCTCTCTGGTCACCCCTTCTTCCTCCTCGCCGAATCCCGCGCAACCCCGAGCCCCAGCCGGAGCACGCCGTCCTAGTCCACGCGGCCACCGTGCCCATTCCGGCGAGCAAAGCTGTCCGGGGAGCTCCTCAAGGTCGAATGCAACGAACTGCAGCTTCAATTCGAGCCGGGAGCCAACGGCGATGACGTCCTCTTCAAGGATCCGCCGCGGCCACCGAGAGCTCCGGCGACAAATTGCGCCTCCTCCAGCTCCTCCCCGACGATGCCGCGCTCACCATCGCATCCAGGTGAATCTTCCTGTCACTCTCCACCTCCCCGTGCTCCTCCTCGACGTCTCGACGTCAATATCGCCGTGGACAGAAGCCGGCCGCCGCGCCCGTCGTCGTATTCGTGGCCCAGAGCACCCCCGTGACTCCCTGCTGGCTCCTTTGGATGCGGACGACAACTAGCTACGCGCCCGTGCCTCCAAATCCTCTCGCCGTGCCCTCTAGCGGCCTCCTCTTCAATGCCATGCGACGGCCGCCACGCCCCCTCGTCGCCGGTGTGGCCCGAGGCGTCCCCGAGGACCCCCAGCGTGCTCCATGCGAAGCACACGAGCGAGAGGCACCATCTGGTGCCCTCCTCTGCCCTTCCCGTGGCCGGGAACCCTACTCCGGCAGAGTGCCGCCGTGGCTAGGCCACCGGCGTCAAGCCGAGGCCATTAGCCCCCTAATCCCCGTGCTAATCCCCCACAAGCCACTGACACGTGGGCCCTAGGCCCCCCTAATTAAACCAGCCGGTTTAATTTAAACCAGGGATTAACCCCGAGTCACTGACCAGAGGGCCCCAGTCACTGACGAGTCAACCCCCCCTTGCGTCAGCATGACGCAGGCATGACGCAATAAAGCTTAAATGATTTAATTTAAATCAGAAAATCCAAAAAATATTCAAAACTTTGAAATTGAATATCTTTTAAACCGTAACTCCAATTGAAATGATTTTTATATGAAAATTGATCAGAATAAAATTCTCTATCCAAATATGCAACTTCTAACCATGTTTGAATTATATATATTGAGGAACCAGTAGCATTTTGCTGTATAGATTATTTGATATAATTCAATTCAAATGCCAACACCTTTTCAACTTGATTCATTGCAATGCAATACATATCACATGAACATAAGGAGCATAACACACCCATGTTCATCATCATACCATGCAATATTGCTTGTGCATTGTAATTTGTCGAATGTGTGCTACTTTCCATTGCTTCGGTGATTGCATCTTCTCGGTAGAGTTGATCTCGGAGACAAGTTCAACCTCACGTCAGAAGAGTGTTACATCGCGATCGTCAGCAAGGCAAGCACCCCCTCTTTGATCATGTCGATAAAATCCCAGTTCCCTCTCATTCTCGCTTATGCATGTTTAGGATGTCACCATGAAACGTTCTACCGCTAGTTCAACCTATTCCTTTGCATGACCTATCATTTTGTCACAGTAGTAAGCAAACCACAATCCTAGCAGATGTAGGAGTTGGTTGATATCATGTGGCCCCTGCAACTGTTACATCTTATTGCATGCTTAGAGTTGTTACATGAGGCTACTTTGATGTGAGTCGGGATGGTAGTGATCATGTGAATCATGGTGGTAACGTGTTGGTGAATTTGACCTAAACAAGGTGAACGATGAGAGGCTGTGTAGGAGTACACAGTGGGTTGTATCGTTGAACATTGCCTTAAGCCCGAGTTCTTGTGTTGTTATCCAAGACTAAGAGTACGACCACACATTGGGCTCACTGACCCCTCTCGGCCTAGTACCTCACCCCGGACCTGTCCAGGAGTCGCAAGTAGTTCGCCCTTTAACGATCACAAGCAGGTGGACCCAAGGTAAGTGGTTGGCGTAGGTTGTGGGCACGTTGAATCAAGTGATCATGATCGAGTTGAGCTTGATGGCGGTCACACAACGTTTGAGTCCACATCGGAAAAATCGTCCGGATTCCGATCGTGGTCCCAACTCAAATAGGCGACTCCCTAGGACTAGACATGGTGCCGTGAGTGAAGTGTCGTGGCAGCATCCTCGCCGGTACTCACTTGAAGGGTCCATCCCCAGGCGGTAACTGATGAGGCGTGTGTGTAGCAGTACACCCCTGCAGGGTTAATGAACTATTCGAATAGCCGTGTCTGCGGTTATGGACTACTTGGAGACCTTTACTTGATCATAGAAAACTTCAATGGTTACTCTAAAATTGCCAAGATAAGTGTGAGTGCTATGGCGTGTTTTCTCGTGGGGAAGTCGAGGAAGTAACCATAGTGGTGTATTTGATGGAGACTTGATACTTGGACTCGTGTACGCTCCTTACCTCATTCTGGTATTCGTAGTACATGACTAGCCAAGTCAAAGCTGGCACTTCTGCAATGAAACCCCACCTCCCTTTGCCTTGATACATATGCATGAGTAGTATAGTTCCTATGTAAGTCTTGCTGAGTACGACTTTGTACTCACGTTTGCTTATTCTATGTTTTAGAGACGAGACCACTGACCCTGATGGTGGTCTATACCTCGAGCTCGACGTGGACCAAGTCGTATAGTTCCAGACAACAGCCTGTGCCCTTTGGAGGGTCGTTGTATTTTCTTTCAGGCTTCTTAAGCCATTTGTTAAACTTGTCTTTACTAAGACATAATTTGCTTCCGTTGATGTTTGATGTAATGTTTGATCACAACCATGTGATCTCTGCTTGTAATACAACTACAATGTCTGCTCTGTTTAGCAGAAGTTATAAAGACTATGAGTTTGTAGAGTTCATGTTGTGATTACCTTCTATTTACACTGGACATGTATGCTGCGTGTATGATTATAACATGCATGTCTTAGCTTGGGGTTCGATAGCTTAGTTGTGTTCTTGACGGCGGTCTTTTATACACCAAGTGGCCCTTAGATGTGCGCAGCTTGGGGCACCATGATGCGATTTCTCGTGACTCTATCACGTGGCACACTTTGTTGTATGATTGAGCCCGCCCGAGATCCCGACTAAGTGATCGGGCTGGAGTCTGTTTATGTAAGTGTTATAATTCAATCGATAATATAATTGAGGCGAATTGTCTATGAGTATGGGAGTTCACCACCCATAATCATTTAGACTTGTGAGCGGGCGATGAGGACCCATCTCAGTTGATCATCCGGCCTGGATGGGATGCCCCTCACGTACGATGCTTTCCGAGAGTGTTCTGTGCTTGGCCTTGTCTGCTTGGAAAAGTGGGTACGACTCTCGGCTCTCCATATGATTGAGTTGTGCCTGGAATTACATACGAAAACCCCGGGTCCCGACACTGGCCGCTCGCACGGGATCGGGTCGATCCCGATCTGCAGCCGCCACCGTCGCACGTGTGGGCCGGCCTCCCACACGGCCTGCCAAGCCCAGTCCAGCGGCCCAGCCAACCGCCAGCAGTCGTCCAGTGGGCCGGCCCATGGTGAGCCGGCTTCCATTTTTTTATTATTTTTCTTTTCTCTGCTCTGTTTTTTCTAAGTCTGGAAATTACTGCTGCTGATTCAATTTTGCGCTGTAGATTGCGAGTAAACTGTAGCTCGGATCACGTTGCACCCAAAAGGAAATTTGTTTAGTTTTGTGTGTACTTCATTTCAACTTTTGTGAGCATTTTAATTTGAGGCCATCTTGATGTTGTTAATCTCTGTTGAAGTGGGCATCAGATTGTTAACTACTATTATTTTCTGTTAGTGTGCTTCTGTTGTTATTTTATTGCAAGTTTGGTTGATGATTGTGACTCATCCATGAGGCCTATTGCATTGATTCTTGTTGCATACTGTTAAGCGTCATGTCTACTTTCAATATATGTATTGCATTGTCATGCTTACATTCCTGGTAATAGTTATGTTTAGCTCCAAAGTTGCTATGCCACTGTTTTTGACAGCCACCTCTGTTTTTCTCTAAGTGTGTAACTTTCCGATGCCATGTTGCTTGCTTAATATCTTTTGATCTGTTATACCTATGACCTTGATTATTGTTTGTACCTGATCATCATCATGCCTACTCCATGCTCATATATTGCTATGTCATGTTGCTGCACTTTTGCATATAGTTTTGCTCCTGTTTATACAGCATGAAAATAACAGTTTCTGCCCTGTTTTCCTGATTTTCACTAAGTCCTAGACCAGTAATGTTTAATTGCATTTTGCGTGAGCTATATATAGTTGTTCATGATGCCTTTTTGCATGATTACTTTTTCCATGTCTTCCCTGTCATGTCTACTTTAGTTGCATATCAATTGTAGCTATAATTAGTTGTTTTTCTCTAAGTCTGTAAATTTCGAATGCCATGTTGTTTGCTTAATATCTTTTGATCTATGATGCCTATGACCTTGATTCTTGTTTGTACCTGATCACCATCATGTCTAGTTCATGCCCATATATTGTTATGTCATGTTGCTGCACATTTGCATATAGTTTTGCTCCTGTTTATACAACATGAAAATAATAGTTTATGCCCTGTTTTCTTGATTTTCACTAAGTCCTAGACCAGTAATGTTGTATAGCTTTTTGTGTTGCTTATAACTAGTGATCCATGATGTCTTTTTGCATGATTCCTTTTGCCATGCCTTCCCTGCCATGTCTACTTTAGTTGCATATCATTTGTGAGCATGTTTGCATTAATTATCCTGTTTATGTATTGCTCTAAAGTGTGCTTCCTGATGTTGGCAGATTGTGTGCATAACTTGTTTTGCTTATATCTTTTTAACCATAACTCCGTTTGGGGTGTTCTTTACATGTAACTTGATTAGTTTTTCGTGCACTTTGTGTTTATGCTATTGTTTGCTGCTGTTAACCAATCTAAAATATGGTTTAGTGCAGAACAGTACCAAATGTTCTAATTGTTGTGCGGCACTTAGTGTATGCCATGTTTAGGTTGTGCCTCACTTAAATTGACTAGCATAGATAGTTTACCTTCTGTTTCACCTCTTGCTATGTTAACAACCTTTTCTCATATTGTGTAGCTACACAACTTGAACCCTTGTAAACGTGCGGTATCGTCTTGTGTGACGAGTACTCCACTTAACCTCTTAGTAACCGCTCTCGACGGTAGGTGCGATGTCTCGTGTTGCCTTCTTGTTGATGCTTGCTCGTGTTTGCTTCGTAGTAATAGATGCTTGCTCGTTGATTGCTTTCCAGTGTTTACCATCTTGTGTGCTTCCGCGGGTACCTCTCGGAGACGATGCGAGCTTGCGATCAACTACACCTTCAGAACCCGACTTATCATTAAGCAAGGACTATACATTACTTATGATCCATTATATTTCAACCAGCGGTTTGCATGCTAGTCTAGGATAGGTTCGATGTTTGATCCTACCACATGTTTACAACCTCTTTCAAACCGATACAGCCATGTCCCCTCCCAGGAAACCATGTACTGCTATGTTACTATTACTCGTTGCTCAGCCTCTGCTTAGTATGCATTCTTAGGATGCTACGATGTTACCCTGTTACTCCTTGGTTTGGGCTATCACATTATTATATTGTTGTTGATGATATGATTATTATAATATTGACTATATTCGACGAAGGATGGAAGGTCTAGGCTATCCCGCCCCGACGCTTTGTTCCATTCGAGTCACCTAGGATCCGAGTTCCGGGTATTGGTTCTAAGACTTAGCGTGCCTAACCGCGTGTGGGATACTATGGGGTCCCCTTTTCTTACCTACCTAGCTTCAAACATTTCTAGTGGTGGCCCAAGCTGATTTACCATTTGCAAACCATGCATATATGTCTATCGGGTCGCTCCTAGCAGACATCCTTTAAACCAACCAGGGCCAGCGGGACTTTGTTTCCTTGTTGGTCCAACCTGTTCAGCTGAGGACCCGGCCTCATGTGAGAATTACCGGCAATCCAAACCTGTGACAGACGGTAGAGACCAGATCGACAGAGCGGCCGGCTCCTGAGCTGGATGTCGACTCACCGGGGGCCACCCGGATTTGTTCGTTGTTAGCTAGAGGGACCTGTCATTTCAGATCTCTTGGAACTAAATCATAAAATGGTTTCCTGTGATGGGTAGCAACTGAGAGAGATGGGCGTGCGTGCGGAGCCTTGTAATGGGCAGTTGGTACACCCCTGCAGGGTTAAATCTTTTCGAGAAGCCGTGTCCACGGTTATGGATGACTTGGAACCTACGTCTTGTTCATAGATAACATGAACTGAATCATATTTAATAACTTGTTCAACGTGTGTGTGCCTTGACTGCTTCTTCTTCGTCGGGATGCGAAATGTAGGAAAAGGATAGGATAGGTGTTATGTTTGCGTAAGTAGGTGGATAGCAGACTTCTTGGAGGCGATTCCTCATCGAATGCTTGGCTTCTTATCTTACTCTCTAGATCGTTAGCCACTTCATAAATGCTAGTGCGGCAGCAACCTCACCACTTACCCCATCCTTACCGTAAATTACTAGTTTTCCTAGAATGACGAGTGATGAAGTCCTTGCTGGGTGAGATGACCACTACAGTTGGATGCTGAGTACTTCTGTACTCATGATACTACCCCCAAAATCTTTTCAGGGTTCTTGATCAACAACAGGTATGGTGATCGACGTTTCTCGTGGAGACTTGACGGTGACTAGTTAGGCGGATCCCGGCGGAGGGCATGGACCTGTGTGCTTATGGGGATCGATGATTTTCTCTTTTCCACTAGGCATTTGATTGTAGTCTGTACTCAGACTTGTATCTTCCGCTGTTGTATTGTATTAAGGCAGTTGTATGCCGATTGTATGAGATGTTGTATCCATGTAGTTGTAATGTTGTGATATCATGTTGGAAATCTGGGGCATATGGCATTGTCATATGTCGCGGTGGGTCCGATATGTGCTTTGTCCCCGGATCTGGATGGAAACATCTAGATCTGGAACAATACCACATATCGGGCCTTACAATAACATAGAGGCCAAAAGATTAAATCCTGGTAACGAAGAACACATGACGATGTGGTCATTTTCGTCTTAGTCATATTATTATAAAACGAATGGAGAAGCTTCATAAATATGGACTCCTGGAGTCATTAGATTTTGCATCTCTTGACACGTGCGAGCCATGCCTGATGGGCAAAATGACAAAGTCTCCATTCAATGGAATAATGGAGCGTGCGGCAGAATTATTAGGGATCATACATACTGATGTATGTGGACTGATGAATGTCACCACACGCAATGGATTTCGTTACTTCGTTACCTTCTTGGATGACTTAAGTAGTTACAGATATATCTACTTAATGAAACACAAGTATGAAACCTTTGAAAAGTTCAAGGAATTTCAGAGTGAGGTCGAGAATCAACTCGGGAAGAAAATCAAGCACCTTTGATCCGATCGAGGAGGCGAATATTTAAGTCATGAGTTTGGCACTCATCTGAAGACTTGTGGAATTGTACCACAACTAACGCCAGCTGGAACACCTCAGCGAAACGGTGTGTTCGAACGACGTAATCAAACACTATTGGATAGTGTACGGTCAATGATGTCCCATACCGACTTACCTACATCATTCTGGGAGTATGCATTAGAAACTTCCGCTTACGTTCTTAATAGGGTACCGTCCAAATCCATGAAGACAACACCGTTTGAAGAATGGTGTGGCAAGAAGCCAAAGTTATCTTACCTGAAGATTTGGGGTTGTGAGGCTTATGTTAGGAATCTTTAGCCTGAAAAACCTGAACCTAAGGTGGAGAAATGCATCTTTGTAGGATATACAAAGGAAACTATTGGATACACCTTCTACAACCAGTATGAGGGCAAAACGTTTATCGCCAAGACTAGACACTTTCTTGAGAAAGAGTTTCTTTCAAAATAATTGAGTGGGAGGAAAATAGACCTCGATGAAGTGACTGACCAAGCACTCCAAATGGAAGATCCGACAATAGAAATTGTTATGGAACCATCTTCCAAAGTGGGAGATGAAGAAGGTGGTCAACACGACATTCAAAACGATCATTACATACATGATCATCATGATGAGAATGAAGAGGAACCTATTGTGCCACGTAGGTCAACAAGAATTCATCAAGCTCCTGAATTTTACGATCAACTTGCGAATGCAGTCACGGTTAATGAACTTGACGAACCTATAAACTACAAATAAGCAATGGAAGGATCCAAGTCCGAGAAATGGCTAGAAGCCATGAAATCCGAGATAGACTCCATGTATGGAAACAAAGTATGGATTTTGGTGGATATTCCCAAGGACCGCAAGGTTGTCGAGAATAAATGGATATTCAAGAAAAAGAGTGACGCAGATGGAAACGTTTCTGCCTATAAATCTTGACTTGTCGCGAAAGGGTCCCGACAAGTTCAAGGAGTTGACTACGAGGAGACATTCTCTCCTGTAGCGATGATAAAGTCTATTCGGATACTACTAGCAATAGCTGCCTATCATGATTACGAGATATGTCATATGGATGTGAAAACCGCGTTCCTTAATGGCAACATTGAGGAAGAGTTGTACATGGTTCAACCATAAGGTTTTATGGATCCTAAGAACGCTGGTAAAGTATGCAAGCTTCAACGGTCCATCTATGGGTTGAAGCAAGCATCTCGGACCTGGAACCTTCGATTTGATGAGGTGAACAAAGCGTTTGGATTTGTCCAAAACATCGAAGAGTTTTGTGTCTATAATAAAATGAGTGGGAGCTCTGTTGCATTCCTTGTGTTATATGTAGACGACATATTACTGATAGGGAATGATGTGAAATTCATAGAGAATGTCAAGAAATACTTGAATGGACAATTTTCCATGAAGGACTTAGGTGAAGCTGCATACATATTAGGCATTAAGATCTATAGAGATAGATCAAAACGCCTATTGGCTTTGAGTCAAAGAACTTACCTTGAGAAGATTTTGAAGAGGTTAAAAATGGATAACTCCAAGAGAGGTCTCTTGCTGGTTATAAGAGGAGTTAAGTTAAGTGTGACTCAATGTCCAGCAACAGCACAAGAAAGGGAGGATATGTCCTCAAATCCCAATGCCTCAGCTATAGGTTCTATAACTTATGCTATGCTATGTACTCGGCCGGATTTGGCTCTAGCATTTAGTATGACTAATCGCTACCAGAGTAATCGAGGAATGATTCATTGGACAGAAGTAAAGAACATGCCGAAATACTTACGAAGGACGGAGGATCTCCTTGTCGTCTATGGAGGATGTGAAGAGGAGTTGGCCGTGAAAGGTTACGTTGATGCTAGCCTTAACTCTGACACAGACGACTCTAAATCCCAGACGGGATATGTGTTCATGATGAATGGCGGTGCAATTAGCTGGAGGACCAGCAAGCAGTCAGTCATCTCCCAATCTTCAATGGAGTCGGAGTATATTGCCGCTTGCGAAGTGTCAAATGAAGTGCATTGGCTGAAGAAGTTCTTGATCGAGCTTGGTGTTTTTCCCAGCTGCACTGACCCCATTGGCATTTTCTGCGACAATACGGGTGCCATTGCTAATGCGAAGGAACCAAGAACTCACTCTACAGCCAATCACATTCTCCGACGTCTCCATGTGACGCGAGACTACGTCAAGGATGTTCATCCTAGGATTCACAAGATACATACGAATCTGAACGCAGCAGACCCAATGATTAAAGCTCTTCCACAAAGCAAGTTTGAAGAACACTGAGAGACTATAGGTGGTAGATACATGCCTGATGTAAACTAGTGTAATTTGTACTCTAGTGCAAGTGGGAGACTGATGGATATGTGCCCTAGAGGCAAATTAATAAAGATATTTTTCACATATTCATTTTGCTCATAATATGTTTTATACTATGCTAGAACTGTATTACTCGGAAACACTAATACACATGTAGTATATAAACACCCGTCCCTAGTTAACTCAGGTATACTAGCTCATTGGGCAGTCGATGATCAAGGTTTCCTGATCATGAGGTACAAACCACCTATTGACAATGAGGTCATATCATAAGGAGAATGATGTGATGGACACACACCCACCTAAAGCATTGCGATGTGATCAAGTCACATAGTTCAGCATTGCGATGACTTTGTAACATATGGCTTAGTCCTTAGACCAAGATGAATATACGTAATTATTGTTTACCAGGATAGTTTAACTTGCATCCACCGCCTGACTGAAATATGCTGGCCATAAAGGCGTATCTTAGGTACTCCGAAGTAGACACGTTAATGAGTATGCAATTAGATCAGAACGAGATTTGTCAGTCCTTGTGACGGACAGGTACTCTGGGCCAACTCGGTGATATTGCATCAACACCTTGTAAGGAAGTGACTAGGTCACAAGAGATGTAGTAGGCACAAACGAGTAAACTTGTTTGTTGATAATGAGGTGTGAACTAGGTATAAGGATACCGACGATCAAACATCGAACAAACAAAGTACCGCAGGATAAGGGATCAAGTATTATCGTTAACGTGGGGGGTGTTCTACCCTTCAGTTTTAAATCTTAAAAAAAAAGTCTTATCGTTAACGGTTTCCAACGGCGATTGAATTCATTCGATGGAAGCACAGGGGCTATCAAGGATTGTAACCAGGTCCAATTGATTATTCATTGATCAAGAGGGTGTCTTGATCATGTCTGCTGTTTCCCAGACCGTAGGGTGTAACACTTAAGGGTAATCGATGCATTGGGATAGATTTGGGATCATCGGTGAAATAGGAGAGAGCACCTGAATTGTTCCGGGAGAGAACGGAAGTTGTTCCGAATATTTTGAAAGGTTCAAAATAATGTTTAATTATATTTCATAATGTTTTATTATTTAATTAATAGAATTAAATATTATAATATATTTATATTAATTAATTAAATGGGAAAAGGCATATGGGCCAATTTGAGGCCCATTATTGGGAAGGAGGGGGTTCCCCCCCTTGGGCCATGCGCCAAGGGAGGGGCCCACCCCCCTAGGATGGCGCACTCCCCCCTCCCAAGGGTTTAGTCCCACATGGGGGAGGGGAGGAGGATCCCACCCCCTTGGCCTATATAAGGAGGGGTAGACCCCCCTTTTTCGATCATCTCATTGAGTTATCTCTCTCTTTCTCCTACCTCGAGTGGACTCCCCTTGTTTTGAGTTTGCACTTGGTTGGGAGTTCTCCTCCAAACGTCGTCGTCGCTCTGCCGGAGTCGGGATCCGAATCCGTCTTCTTTCCGATGCTCGCCTTGTTAGGAGCCCGGAGGGAACATCGGTTGCACCGTACGTGTGTAATATCCACGAGGCACTACACCTGTGGTGCTACTTCATTGTCTAGAGGTCGCCGGGAGTCTCCAACGCAGGGGATCTTCTACACGACAGGGAGGTCGTAGCTACGCCAACCACGTTCGCAAGAACGTTTCCCTCTTTCAGTCTTCAAAGGTATGAACACTGATTCCCTCCGTTACCTTGCATCACCATAGCATAGATCTTGGGTTCGATTATCGTAGGTTGCAAAATTGTTGTTTTCCTCCCCGTATCCTAAAAGACAGGTGGGTCCTAGGCCATTTAAATAATTTGAGTAATTGTTGAAGGCCACTATGTGTATGACATGTGGACCACTTGCTATTTACTTGATTAAATAAAAGTATTTAATTGTCACTGTCTATGACATGTACAGGTCCCACCAGTCATTGCATAGTTTTGGATAATGTTATGGATAATGTTGATTTAATAATAAAGAAATTGCAAAAAATGATTTAAACGATTTAAACTTTGAAAATCAATATCTTGTAAACCGTAAGTCAGATCAAAATATTTTATACATGAAAGTTGATAAAAAATACAACAATACGGCTACGCTACCTATATACTCCCTCCGTCCAAGAATTCTTGCCGCGATGGAATTTTTTCAAAAACCCCCTCGGCGTTTCTCCGACACAACCCGAGGTCCCTCTATCCTATCTACTCTCTGCTTGGTCGCCATCCATGCCGAGCAGCTCGACGATTCCACGCCGTGGAGCACGACGACGCCACGCCGCGCAACTTCCTGGCGCAGCGGAGCCCCCCGCGCATATGCTCCTTCGCGCCACGACCCCCGCCGCGCAGCTCCCCCGCTCCCGCCTAAAAGGCCTATATTTCCCCAATCACGGGACCGACGGAGCAGCAGGACGAAGGGGAGGAGCGGACCAGTGGCTGTGGCGCGCGGGGCCGCGGCTCCGGAGTGAAGGAGTGAACACGAAGTCTGCTTGCCACCGTCGACCATGAAGCCGGATGGGGGAGCAGCGACGACGTAGTCGGATGCCAGATGCTGGAGCGGCCCAAGTTGCCGCCTTTGTCCGCCTGCGTCTTCATGCTGTTGGATGGACTGCCGTCCCGCCTGGCCACGGCGTTCGCGTGCCTCTGCAAGCTCCCACTGCTGTGCAACTCCTTCTACCACGACCTCGTGTGAAGCTTCAGGTCAGCAGAGTAGGTGAATAAGGCATTTCCTGCACATTACAAAGTGGGGCATCTCCTGCAAGTGAACAAGGCATGTGCATCTCCTTCATAAAGTAGAGTAGTTATGTTGAATTTGATGATGTTACTGTGAAACAAGGCATGTGCATCGTCATGTGTTACTGTTAATGACTTGCAGGATCAAGCATAAATCCCTCAAGAATAGGACAAGAAGAGAATAGTGGTTCTGGTCTCACGTTCTTGTGACTGGAGTATCTTTGAAAATTAACCAAGAAAGAATCAAACCTCAAGCATTGACAGTTAGTGCTAATTATAGTTGGCAATTTACAGTAGTTTGGGAAAACAATGTCCAGGAAACAACCAAACCTCAAGCATTGACAGTTAGTTTGCTCTAAAATTTACATTAGTTCCCGGAAAGGAAGTCTCCATTCTTTAACCTTCAAGATTTATGCCCAGTTTGCTCTGAAATTTCAGGATTTAAATGATTGGCTAGTTTATAGTAGTTTTCTGAGATTTGTATCAATTCAGGTTCAGGTTCAGTGTTACAGGTTTAAGGTCAATCTACATTGTCACAACAAACAAGAGATATGAATTTATAACTTGGAATGACTGAACTTGTTAATTATAGCACTATGAGAACACATGCTTCTGCACATTGCCAAAACTTTATACTGAAACTTGCATACGATCAGTTTATGATTATATAATTAGACTGAAGCATCCATATGCAATTTATATCTTTGATTCAGAATATTTTTGCAACCTTGTTGCTGCAGAATTAAACTAATGCTCAATGTTCAGTTTAGTGTTCAAGTAGAACAGGGCCTATCTACTGATGCTCAATGTTCATGATTCAGCGCAAGTGAGAAGCCCTGCAGAGGACCTGGAATAGCGGCGTGGAGAAGCTGCTGGGCGTGGATCTCATGAATCCTGATGCTACCGGATGAGGCGAGAGCATCCATGTCCAAGGAGCCGTTGGAGGCCGACACGACGGCGAGGAGCTCCTCGAGGGCGAGGGCCTGGCGCGCGGCACAAGGGGACACAAAGAATATTTATAAGCTTTGACAGTTGAGTTGTCAATTCAAATGCACCTGAAATATAGTTTCTTGCAACAGAGTATTAATAGCAATTGTGATATGATAACGATAGTGATGATAGCGAAAGTGAAACAGCGAAAAGTAACAACTAGTGACCAGTAGGATTAAAGCACTGTAGGCTAGGGAGATGGATGGTTGGGCGCTGCATGAATAAGAATGAACATGTAATGGATTCTAACACGGGGCAAGGCACACAGAAAAGAAATGACCATCTAGGAAAATATCAAACACTGGGCATGTATCCCATAGGTAGTTGTGCGTGCGTGCAATAAGAACTTGCACAACATCTTTTGTCCTACCATCCCGCTACAAACGGGGCCAAAAAGAACTTATGAAGATTAAGGTGCTCCTATCAAAGAGCACCAGAACAAAGCAATAAACTCAATGGATACATGGAATCCTCAAATTATGGACCATCCCCTTTGGTGTCCCAAGCTGTCACCTTTGGGATCGCCGGTTCCGGACCATAATAGGTGCATACAACTCATACATAGGATCTTGAACATAGATAAACTCATGAAAACATAAGTGGTTCAGATCTTAAAACATGGCACTCGGGCCCAAAGTGACAAGCATTAAGAGCAACAAGTTGTAGCAAAGATGATAAACACCAAAGTAGATGATAGGCAACATGACCCCATCAATCTGACGAACTATTACATAATCAATCTCATCCAATCCCTACCATCCCCTTTGTCTATAACAAGGAATTACTCACACATGTGAAGAGAAGTAATGGAGGAATGATGGAGTGGTGATGGTGATGGCGATGGAGACGATCTCCCCTCTCCATAAGCCAAATCAGCCTCCAGATTAACCCTCGCGAGGAAGACCAGAGGTTGGCGGCGGCTCCGTGACGGGTTCTGGAAAAACGACTTCTATTTCAGAGTTTTCCCGTCACGGGAATAAATAGGAGACGAAGTAGGGCACCAGGGGAGGGGGGAGTCGCCCAGGCGGCCAGAGGGCTCGCCCCCACCCCTGTCCGCGCCAGCAGGGCGTCTGGGGCCCCCCTGGCTGCCCTCTGCCCCCCCTTCTGGCTCCGGGCTCCTTCGGGTGCGTGGATTTTTTGGTATTTTTCTGGGAATTTTCTAAGATGTCCAAAAATCCATTTTCCTGCGCACAATAAAACCGTACAGGCAGCTCTGCTGAAAACAACGTCAGTCCGGGTTAGTTTAGCTCAAATCATGAAAGAATGAGGGAAAAACAATAGCAAAAGTGTTTGGAAAAGTAGATACGTTTGAGACGTATCAGGCCCTAGGCGTGGAGCCGAGCGTTGGCGAGCGCGAAGAGCCCCGCTCGCGCCTTGGAAATGCAGAGGTGCTGGGCGAGGTGCCAGTTTCCGGCGCGGAGAGTGATGGCCTCGGTGCGCTGCTCCTCGAGGTGTCGCCGCTTGCGCGCGCTGCTACTCGACACCTTGCTACGGAGCCTCCGCTCCCTGTCCCCGTCGGTGTAGTAGCATGTGGGTTGCGAGCACGGCGGAATCCCACGGCGCCGGCCGCTGGCGACGCGGGGATGACGGACGGAGGAAGAAGAAGAAGCCAGGGATCCCACTGTTACGATCTTAAAACTACGAGGTTTCTTTTACAAAAGCACCACCGTACTGTGCTAGCGGCAAGAATTTTTGGTCGGAGGGAGTACCTACCACCCCCCTCTAGCATACCGAACCTGAGACATTCCCCCTACGGAATGCTTGTCCGATAAATACCCGGAGCCGGTAAATCATCCCTGGATGATTTCCCGCTCCGAGCAATACACCTTGTACTGCGTTAGAACACCGCCAACACCGCATTTGCTACTTGTATTGCTATTATTGTTGTGTATTTATTCTTTCTCCCCCCTTTATTCACTGATAGACCCCGATATTGCCGCCGCCGACACCACCGGGTACAACTACTACGTTGGTGATTGTACCCCTACTGTCGAGCTTCCAGGCAAGAAGTGCCCTTCACCTCTTCTAGATATCACCTATCTATCTATATTTATCAGTTGCACTAGGCATTGCTGCTGCTATGTTACATTCATATTCAATTTCATAGCCTATTTTTGTCGCCCCTTGATGTACATTCCTATTCAGCAGTTAACCCTGCGCAATGTTAGTCAACTAGGTTTAGTAATCGGGCCGCGATCACTCTGGGAGTGAACGTGGAACAAAAAGGATTTAAATTGCTGCTACAGGTACGGTACAGAGTAGACGCCCACGGGAATCTACAACAGCGAGACTCTTCCGAGTCGCCGGCTCGGTAGCCTAGCATTACCGGGGCGATACGAGGGTATTCCTTTTAAGTTCATACCCGTCGATGTCTTTGTCGAACAACTTCAAGTGTACTATCGAGGGTGATTCCTCCTTGTTTCACTTGATTGTAGGAACCTGAATCAACTGGTGTCCTTAAAGGTAAGTAGTCGGGTGACCCAACGGTGCCCACGAGAGGTATTGTATCGACACGGCAGGATAGAAGAATACCATCGTGGGCCTGGTCCTTGTTCGTTGGCCGTGAGATACCAAACCACGAAAGTCAAGCTCCTCCAGGAGCACACGTGAGATAAGGTAAGGAGCCGGTTCACCTCGTTGGTAACCGTGTGCTTTGACGGGACGATAGGTTGGGCCCCGGGGTGCGGTGGTCCTAGCTGTTGTTTGTTGTCTGTTGTGTTAATAAGTAGGGACAACGATAATGGTTGACCCGCGAGATAATAGAAATGATTAAATGGGTCAGGTGGACGACTTGAGTGGGTCGATGTGCCCTATACACGCTACCTCCATGCGAGATAATGGGTGTAGCCCCCTCGTCGGCGAACATTCTATCGGCAGCTCTGGAAGACGTCCAGTTCCGCATTCTGGCATAGACGGACCGTGTCATCAATTTGGGAGATGGTGCTGGAATTCACCCTGCTCACAACGACCTGTAGTGCGAGGGGCGACGGCCCAAGACCCCCTTGCTCTTAGGATGTAGACCGGTGGGGACCTCTCTAATGAGCCTAGGTAGGAGTACGTCGTGTCGGATAGCCCCGGTGGGGCATTCCCTAACAAGGTGTGTGCCACCCTGGAGATCCGAGCGTGTAGGGTAACAATAGTGCAACCCTTGCAGGGATGATAATCTATTAGAATAGCCGTGTCCACCATAACAGGACGCTTTATGCTCAAGCCATATC
Organism: Bromus sterilis; assembly: GCA_950022295.1. NCBI lineage: Eukaryota > Viridiplantae > Streptophyta > Magnoliopsida > Poales > Poaceae > Bromus > Bromus sterilis. The sequence continues at coordinate 254,974,647 of OX465595.1, read as the reverse complement.
CTACTACTACAAACTATTATGAGTAAAATGTTGGTTCCAGGTTTTCTTCCTCGTAGGGAAGTCGAGGAAGGGATCTCGGAGGCATTGATAATTATTAAAACTTACTATTATACAATGCTGCAACAACTTCTGCTGCATTGTTACTTTATGTTTTATATATAACTGTTGGCTAATCTCTTCTTGTGATTCAAGAACCAAGTGAAGATCCTAGTCTTCGATAGGCCTAGCTTCTTCCCTCTTACCCTGGTATTTCTGTCTTACAGTCCACTATACAACCTCTTCTTCCATTTTCATACCAATGCATAAATGCTTAGTAGCCTGGTTTTAAGTCTCGCTGAATATGCTAGATACTCACCCTTGCTTTATTTCCCCCTTTGTTTTATATACCCGGTTGCTTCAATCAGACGTTGGAGCCTTGGAGTCCAGGAGCAGAATACCCCTGGTGCTTGCTACAATGTAGAGACCCCCGATGGCCAGGAGTAGTTTGGACGTTCCCAGGATGGAGGCCTCGCCTTTTTGATCGTTGAGTAGTGTTTGTGCTAGCCTTCTTAAGGCAACCTTGTATTCTCGTGTATGTACTCAGATAAAATTGCTTCTGCTGACATTTTGTGTAACTCAAGCTGATGTATTCGAGCCCTAGTCGCCCCTAGCTTGTATTATACGGCCTGTATTATTTTATTATTAGAGTTGTGTTGTGATATCATGCCGTGAGTCCTTGATCTCGGTCGTGTACCTTGCTTGTATGATTACTGAACACGGTCCGATTTCGGGGGCGTCACAACAATTGACAGAATTATAAATGCATCGCAATGCTAATTATGCTACTAGAAAGTAAAGAGGCTCAATCATATGAGAATTACACCAAAACAAGTAGATTATTTATCCCTCAACATCTACTCACTAATCATCCACCTTGAGATATCTATCCAAAACATCTCATTGGTATTAAGTTGCGAACCCCAACCAAATTGTAGGCTCAAAGAAAAGGACAATTGACTTAACACTCTCTGTGTAATGTAAGCAATCCTTGCAACCGCAGTTACAAGCACCGTTGTTTTCTCCCTGGTGGCAACAACACATCCCCTAGTCTCATGTTTCTGTGACTCAAGCGGTACATCGGGAGGCATGAACGCACAATCATGCATAACGCTCCCTCTTGGAGTTACAATTTACTACTTGGCGAAACTAAAAAACGTGACGGGGAACATGCAAGAACACTCTAGGACTAAAATATATAGGTAAACAGAATATATTACTCATCACAAACTAAACATAATCTCATAATCCATCGGATCCCACCAAACACAACATAGCAAAACAGGAACTAATACATAGGTGCCTTGATCATTATAGGCATCTCACCAGGACTAAACATTGAAGCACAAGATTGGAGAGAAGACAACACATAGCTACTCGTCATGGACCCATGGTCCAAGGGGGACTACTCACGACACATCCCGGAGGCGATAAAGGTGATGGAGAGGTCTCCGGAGGTCAATCCTCCCTTTGGTAGGGTGCCGGGACAGTTTCTCTTGGCAAACTCGATATCAGAATCGCAACGGCGGTGGAACAATGGCCGAAATCGCGTAACAGGGTTGCTCTCGAGGGTTTTCGAAACGAGAGGTAAATGTAGGACAAAGGGGGGGCCTGAGGGGTTCCCCCCTAGCCGAGACAGCAAGGTAGCGCGGCCACCCCCCTGGCCGCGTTAGGAGGTCGCCTGGCTGGGCGGTGGCCTCCTTCGGGTTTCCATAGTCTTCTGTCTTGCATATTTTTATATGATTTTTCTAGAATTTTTCGAGCAATTTAATTTTTTACATTTTCCTGCAATGCACGGGAAATAGCATACAAAAACTGGCACTGTGCACTAAATTAGTAGGTTAGTCCAAAATATGTTGTAAATGATATGAAAGTGAATCCAAACATATAGCAATATCACCAAAATAAGCATGGAGCAAGCAGAATATATAGATACGTTTGGGACATATCAACATCCCTAACCTTAATTTCTGCTCGTCCTCGAGTGGGTAAATGACAACAAAGATAATTTATGTGGTGACAGGCTACCAACAAAGATTTGAACTTTAAGGTACAACAAGCAAGATATGCAATTCAAGTCAAGACAATAACAAACAAGAGTCTATATCTAGTTTGAAACTAGCAAAGTAAGAACATAAAGGTTCAAGAAGCTCTCGCTGTCCATGACTCGAATGTCTCCAATCGGTGTTCCCTTGCAAAAAGTGGGAGATGGGTCTAGAGCATAAAAATACTGAATAGTTGTTGAGAACTCAATCTACTAAAACTTCACACTTATTCTCCTTTGGAATCTTATTATGACTCGTCCCAAGACCACTGGATAGGTACAAGTCAATTCAATCCTCTTCTTTTTGACTTTGAGCACTAATGCAATGAATGAGCACGTGAAAGATTAGTTGGCGCTTAGGATGGCAAAGAGAATAAATGGTGGGGAAGGAAGACAAAAAGGTGTGAAAGGCTCACATCAATGAGCACAATCATAGGCGAGAGAAAGCCAAATGATAGATATGATGTGAGGAGTAGGGATTGTCATCCAACGGATGCACAAACAAGCTATAAATACAAAAGCTCTGCAATGGAACTAGTGGGGGTGCATTGTAACACCCTCAGTTTTGGTAACAGTAATCATCATCACTGTTGATCATCACTGTTGGATTATCACTGATTGATCTCCCTTGTCCTTGATAAAACTTTGTGATGCTAATGATCAAACCTTGCTGTGGTTGATCAACACCCCATACACCATGTACTTGAGCCCTTGGGATCAAAACCCAAAGCCAAATGCACCTTGCTCATCTAACAAACCAAACCCTAGTTGAAACTTCTTTGAATGAAAAATAAAACCAAAGTGCTCAAATAAAGTTGTTCCAAAAATCATGAAACTATTTTTGTAAATTGCCTAAAATCATTATAATCATGTTGGACCAATTTTGGGTATTTATTAAGTTATAGAAAATTCCAAACAATTCAAACAGTAGGTTAAAACCCTTACTTTGGGCATTTAATAATTACAAGAGATATCTAATGATTTTCTTTTGCTGCAAAAACTTTTGTGGCACTGATATAATATGTTATACTAATATTGGGACACCTAACACATTTTACAAAATTGCCTAAGCTTGGAAAACAATTACCAAAAGAGAAATACAGAAAAGAAAAGACACAAAAAATTAGAAAACCACTAAATGTCGCTAAGGGCGACGGCCCACCTAGCCCAGGCCCACCCCCATGGTTGTCTTCTTCCCCAACCACTCCCCCACCTGCTCCCGTACGGCGGCCGCCGTGGGCACGCCGCTGCCAGGCCGGCCCCGCCTCCACCTGCTCCCCTCCGGCGTCGACGCGATAAGGGCGACGCCCCCGACCCCCTGGACACCCTCCCCCTCTCCTTCCCCTCCTCCTCTTCTCTCACGCCTCGGAAAAAAGCCACCGCGGGCCGTCGTCGCCATTACCGTGGCCAAGCGCGGCCAACGTGCTCACGCCGCCTCGCCGTGTTGTCCAGGAGCTGCCTCGACGTTGACTACCTCACCCACCGTGAGGAATCGAGCCATGGTGCCTCTCTGCGACGACTACGTCTGCGTCTTCAACCTCGGCTCCGGCGGGATCCGCGACCGACTCCGGCTACTCCACCTCGCCCCCGAGCCCACTCTCACGGCTACTAGTTCCTGGTGAGCACCCGCATCACCCCCACCCACCCATGGTCGCCGCCATTGCCCGTGGACAAAAGCCCCAAATGGACGAGCTCTGGCAGCCGCCATTGTTGACGATGCCGAGCTCACAGGCCCTCCTAGCGCGCGCTTTTGGCACCGTTGTACTCCCCGTGCATCGTAGGCTCGATTCCATCCTCTTGCGCGCTCGGACTCGCCACGGTTCACAGGACGCCATTGACGCCCGACGTGCAGGCCCGCCGTTGTCGACCCCGAGCTCGATTCCGTCCACCTCGCGCCACGCCTCGGCTACCGTTCGATGCGGCTTGGACTGCTCGTTCGATTGGAACAAGAATCACGCGAAACCATCCACCAGAACGTGCGCTGGGTCGTCGTCAGTGAGCTCCGCCGGGTTCCTCGTCGCCGGCGGGATTCCGTGGGGCTGACCGGTGGGTCCTCCCGGTCAGGTTTTGCTGTTAGTGGCTAATGAGCCACTGACAGCCGGGCCCCACCCCCTGCTAACTATCTCTGTTAGAACAAATAGAAAATTTAACCTTTAGATTAATATGTCTCACTGACAGTGGGCCCTGGCCGTTTAACTTAATTAAAACAAGTTTAATTAGCACTGGAGTCAATGACACCTGGGCCCCCTTTGTCAGTTTGATTTTTAAAGATTTTAAAAGAAATTCCAGTGGCTGACATGTGGGTCCAGAGGCATTTCTGATTTAATAAAATGTTTTATAAATAAACAGAGGCTGACATGTGGGTCCCACATGTCAGGCACTGTTTTGGATAATTTTGTGGATAATGTTTTGGATAATGTTGAATAAATAATAAAAGAAATTCAGAAAATCATTTAAATGATTTAAAACTTTGAAATTCAATAACTATTAAACCGTAACTCGGATTCAAAAACTTTATACATGAAAATTGATCAGAAAAATACAACGAAAAAGAATACACTATCCATACCCTCACCACACACCCCTAATCCACCGATCATCGACATTCCCCCCTCCGGGCTGTTTGTCGATAATTCCCAGTGCCGGTAAAAACCTGCCGGATGAATTTATTCTGAACACGAATGTTGTTCGGAATAGTTCAACTAGCACGGATACACCCCCCTTATGTTTGTCCGGTACCCACGACACCTCCGGATTGATCCTTCCCCCTCCGGTCACCCTGTCCGGTAATCATCCGGAGCCGGTAGTTCATCCTCAGATGAATTTCCGTTCCGAGCAATGTACATTGCACTGCGTTAGGGTACCGTTAACATTTCATCTGTCCGGTCATGCATCTGTTTGTATATGCTTGCTGTATATTTACTGTTTTCTTCCCCCCCTTAATCTCCGGTAGACCCCGCTGCTGCCGTTGACTACACCGCTGCTGAGTACGACTACTTCGTCGACGACCCTACTACTACCGTCGAGCTTCCAGGCAAGCAGAGCCATTCTCTTCCCCAGATATCACCTATCTTTCCGTACATTTCTTGCACTAGGAATTGTTACTGCTGCTGCTACGTTGCTTACCTATTCAATTGCATAACCTGTTCTTTGTCGCCCCTTGATGTGCCCTCGTTTATCCTAGGCTGCCTATTATTATTATGCATTATTCAGCAGTGAGCCCTGCGCATTATTAGCTAGGATTAGGTAGAGGGCCGTGATCACTCAGGGGAGTGAACGCGGATACAATTATTATGACTGCACAGGTACGGTACAATGCAGATACCGCCTCAGGCCCCTATCTGGGTTATGCCTAGTCACCTCAAGTGTGAGCTATCAAGGAGTAATCCTTGTACTCCACTCGAGGCTGACTTTGTCTTACCGCCATAGGGTCCTGAACAACGGTTGTTCTTCAGGTAAGAAGTCGGGCGACCCAACGGTGCCCGCGAGAGGTATTGCGACGGGACGACAGGGAGGGTACGACCAGTGTACCGGTGTGCTTGGCCCCTGGTCGTTGGCCGCGAGAGTTACCAAACTATGAAAGTCGAGCTCCTCCAGGAGCACACGCGAGACAAGGTAAGGAGACGGTTCACCTTGTAGGTAACCGCAGTGACTTGGTGGGACGACGGGGCAGGCACCGATGTACTGGTGGCCCTGGCTGCTGTCGTTTCCGCGGGTCAGTTAAGTCGAGGCAACGATAACGGTTGTCACGTAGGTAAATTAAAATGCTAAATGGTTCAGTGAATGTCTTGAGTTGGCTATATGCCATGTACGCACTACCTACCCGTGGGAATTACGAGTTATGGGCTCCTCTGCTTCGTAGTGTCGTCCGAGGACTCTTCAGACGTCAGCAGTACCGCGGCCTGCGCCGGGAAGTGGTGTTGTCTTATTTGCCGCCGTAGTGTGATTTGTATTTGCTTTGATTTAACTTCACCGGCCAGCCTCGCACCGTGCAGGAGTACGTCGGGGTTAGGGTCCAAAGCCCTGCGTACAGAGGATATAGTCCGGCGGATGACCTCTTTGTTGAGTTTGAAAGATGGGGTATGAAGTATCGGATAGCCTCGGTGGAGCGTTCCCTAACAAGGTTCCCTCCACCCTGGAGATCCGTGCGTGTAGCGTAACACAAGTGCACCCCTGCAGGGAAGATTAATCTATTCGGATAGCCGTGTCCACGGTAGCAGGACGCTTTATGCTGAAGCTGGATCTTACCACTAGAAACTATTATTATTAAACTGTATGGTTCCGGGATTTCTTCCTCGCGGGGATGTCGAGGAGGTGAACTCGGAGGCATTGTTAATTATTACAACTTATTATTATACAATGCTGCAGCAACTTCTGCTGCATTGTTACTTTATGCTTTATATAAACTGTTGGCTGATTCTTACCTCATGCTGCAAGACATCGTCGGAAGATGCTAGTCTTCGTTAGGCCTAGCTTCTTACCCTTGCTCTGGATTTCTGTCTTTCAGCCCACTATATACAGCCTCTTCTTTCCGTTGATACAATGCATAATGCTTAGTAGCGGACGTAAGACTCGCGGGTATACTAGATACTCACCTGCTTTATTTCCTTTACTGTTTTTCCTGATCGGCCGCTGCAGCCGACGTTGGAGCCCAGGAGCAGGAGTACCCCGGAGGCGCCTACTACGACGTCGAGTTCCCCATTGACCAGGAGTAGTTTGGTGGATCCCAGGCAGGAGGCCTCGCCTTTTCGATCTGTATCTCTGATGTGATTTGTGCTAGCCTTCTTAAGGCAAAACTTGACTAACTATGTCTGTACTCAGATATTATGGCTTGTATGACTTATGTATTCAGGTCCACGTGACCCCCTCTATTGTAACATATTTGTTTATCCGTTTGTGTTTAGTGTTGTGCTGTGATATTATCACCGTGGCACCCTAATCTCAGCCGTGTACCCTGTGTGTATGGTTACTGTACAAGGATTGATTTTGGGGGCGTCACATGCATCCAGCTCGCTTACTCACGAAGGCCTAGAGATCTTTTGAGAAGGCTCATCATTGGAATATACAAGCTAAGTTCTATAGTGTAAGGTCCCCACATAGTCATGCATGAATGATATGAAACCTCTCTATGAAGTACAAATGCTACTTTGAAGCACGAGTGTGGTTCTTTCAAAAGGAATCATCCCCAAACCCCAAAAATGGACAAACCCTAGCTCCTACTCCCTTGTTTTCCGCACCAGACCTCTCCCCACGTCCAGACCTGGTGATCAATCCCGACCGTCGGATGCAGATCGGATGAACCGCGTCGTGCCATGTCACCCTGTGGATATGCCCCAAGCCCCAAGCTCGAGCTCCTCCCTCGCCTCCTGCCCGAGCCACCCCACCGCCATCGCTCCACCACAGCCCACTCCGGTGAGCTCCCTCCACCGCGGATCCCTCCTCTCCTCCTCCTCGCCTCCCCTTACCTCTCTCTCTCTCGCTCTCTCTCTCTCACACACTCGTGGAACAGGTCGACCGCCGACCGCCATGGCCACCCCGAGGTCCATGGCCATTGGTCCCGAGATCCGCCCTAAGCACGCTGCCTGCCAGATCCGGCCGGGATCCGGCGGATCCCGCGCCACCGCGCCCATGCCGCCTACCTCCTCCATGCACGCCTCGCCTCCACCTCACCAGCGACCAGCCGTCGTCTTCGGCTGCTTGGTCGTCCCGCTCGGGAACGAGCGACCACGCCTCCCAGCGCCCGTGTTGGGCCAGTCGCCAACACGCCCCAGCCCAGATCCGCGGCCCACCGAGCGCCCCAGCAGCCCAACTCGTCCTCCCCGGCCAGCGCCTCTTCCTCGCCCTGGGCGAGCGCCACGCTAACCCTTGTCCAGCCTGCTTCCTAGGTCGGGCCAGCTCGGTGAGCTCAACCCTCTTATTTTTGTTTTTTTTCCTGTGGCGCTAGATGGGCTCGACCCAGTACTGTGTAGCGCCTAGTGCGCCTTTATTGTTCAGCGCCCCTGTTAGGCCCGTGACTATCTGTTTCGGCCCGTTGCTCTGTTTTATTATTTTTCTGGGCATATTTTTGGCAGATTGGGTTATATTTTGGCGATGCTCGTATCTTTTTAACCGTTAGTCGGATCACGATGTGTTGTACATGAAACTTGCTTAGAATTTCGTGCAGATTAATAAAATGTGTTCCTTTGCCATGTTCGAACTTGTCGACATGTTGTTTCGTTGCTATTTACAACCCTGGCCACTGTAAAATGTTTTAGCTGATAACTTTTTAACCGTTGCTCCAATAAAAATGTTCTTTATATGTAACTTCACTAGAATTATGTGTAGGTCATGTTTATGCTATTGTTTGTTGTTTTTAATAAATATAAAATATGGTTTAGGGTATATCAGTACCAAATACTTAAATCATCGTGGGGTACTTAGTGGTATACCATGCTTAGAATTTTACCTCACTTAAATTGACTAGCATAGATAATTTACTTTATGTTTTACCTTTTTCCATGTTTTTCTGACATGCCAATGCTTGAGTGATATGCCTTGTTAACAACCTTGCTCATATTGTGTAGCTAAACAACTTGAACCCTCGTAAATGTGCGGTAACATCGTGTGTGGCCGATACCTCAGTTAACCTGTTAGTTACGGCTCTCGACGATAGATGTGATATCGTATTGCGTTGTCTCGTGTTCCCTTCTTGTTGTTTCTTGCTCGTGATTGTTTCATAGTAATAGATAAATATCCGTTGATCGCATTTCCAGTATATACTTCTTGTGTGCTGCCACGGGCATTCTCGGAGACGTTGCGAGCTTGTGATCGACTACACCTTCGGCTTCGTCTTCTCAACAGGTAAGGGGGAGCATATATCATGTTTATAACTTTCAGCTCACTTGTGCCTAGGTATAGGATAGAACGATTGCCTGATCCTACCACTTCATATTTATGCCTCTGAAATAAACCCAAACAGCCATGTCCCCCACATCCTAGCAAACCATTTCTTGGCCATGTACCTTGCTTTCTTAACCACTGCTTAGTATGCATGCTTAGGATGCTACAATTGTTCCTTGGATTGGGCTATCACACTATTATATTATTGTGGATTGGGCTATCACACTATACTCAACGAAGGATGGACGGTCTAGGCTATCCCGCCCCGATGCTTTGTTCCATTCGAGTCACCTAGGATCCGAGTTCTGGGTATTGTATCTCTTGGCGAGCGTGCCTAACCACGTGTGGGATACTATGGGGTCCCCTTGTCTTACCTACCTACATACAAACATTTCTAGTGGTGGTCCAAGCTGATTTTACCATTTGAAAATCATGTGTGTAACTGGTCTGCAGCCAGTGGATTTAAAATACACCGGGCCAGTGGGATGGTATATCCTGTTGGTCCACACCTGGAAGCTTGGGAGCCTGCCCGGGCGAGGGTAGGTTATCCCGACATCGTCCAGACGGTAGAGACTGATTCGAGAGCTCATCCAGCTTTTGAGTTGGATGTCGACTCACCGGGGGCCACCCGAATTTGTGTGTTGTTAGGTAGAGGGACTGCGACGTCTGAATCTCTCAGAACAACTCTTCAATGAGTGTGTTTAATGGGCCCGACTGACAGAGATGGGCGTGCGTGCGGAGCCTTCTGATGGGCAGTTGGTACACCCCTGCAAGGTTAAATATTTTTGAGAAGGCGTGTCCATAGTTATGGACCACTTGACACCTACTCCTTGTTCATAGACAACGACAACTAAGATAATCTTAATAATTTGATCAATGTGTGTGTGCCTTGACTGCTTCTTCTTCGTCGCGATGCGAAGGTGAGGACAAGGATAGGATAGGTGTTATGTTTGCGTAAGTAGCTGATAGCAAGACTTGTTGGAGGCGATTCCTCATCTAATGCTTGGTTCTCATCTTACTCCAAATAGATCGTTAGCCACTTATATAAGGCTAGTGCGGCTGCAACCTCAACCACTACCCCCATCTTACCATGGAAAGTTAGTTACAAGACTTGTTGATATAGCTCACCCCTTTCTTCTCTCTTTTATGCACGATAAGAAAATGATCTTGGACTTCAGTGGAGCTTAACGTCCTTCTTCTGGACGCCTTCGTGGAGACTCGACGACGACTAGTTATGCAGATCCCGACGGAGATCCTGGACCCGTGTGGTGACGGTAATGGTATGTTTTACCTTTGCCACTAGGTATTTGATTGTAATCTGTACTCAGGCATGTATCTTCCGCTGATGTATTGTATTAAGGCAATTGTATGCCGGTTGTATGAGATGTTGTATCCTTGTAGCTGTAATTTTGTGATATCATGTTGGACATCCGGGGCATATGTCATTGTCATATGTCACGGTGGGACCGATATGTGCTTCGTCCCCGGATCTGGATGGAAACATCTAGATCTGGAACAGTACCGCATATCAGGCCTTATAACTTGGTATCGGAGCCTTACCAACCGTAGGATCCCTTTACTGGTCGAAGTCGAGTCTAGAAGAAAAGCTATTTTGTAGTTACTAAGTAAGTTATCGGAGAGTAGGAATCTTTCTCCTCCTTACCCTTGCTCTAGTCAGGACAAGTGTCGTAAGTGTTTTGATTCTCGCCTTATCCCCTAGGATCTCGATTAAGTGGAGTTTCGGAACCGTTACAATGCCTTGCTTGCATCATATTATCCTGATTCCGATCTCGGTGTTTGGGAAATCCTGTAGTACCTTTGCTTCTCCGACTCGGGTGCGCATCTTGGTCATTCCTTGCCCTCCATCCTCTTACCTAGTCTCTTCACGATTTTGAGTGCAAAACTGTCACAACCCCAAGTTAGGTATGTGCTAGGGTTAGGTGGTCACTTTGCATCATGAAAAAATTCAAAATAAAGTCAAAAATGGGGAAAGCAGAAAGCCCTAAGAATTTAATTCAAAATGGCCAAACAAAAATTGCTTCCAAAAATTCCTCTGTTATTTTTGAAAAGCCTTATAAATATGCATGATCACATATAAAGTGAAGTGGGCCCCACTGCATGTTCCAAGATTTCTCAAAAAATCCAAACAGAGCTTGGAAATTAAATAAATACCCTATTTGATTTGAAATTCAAATTATTTGAATTTCAAAAATGCCCAAACTTTGTGAGTGGCTAGCTATATTCTTTGCAAGTCCACATAAAAATTTGGGGCATTTTACAAAATGCTTTGCTATTTTTACTAGCAGGCCAAAACAAATTACAGAAAGAAAATAGAAACAAAAAATAATAAAAAGGAGCTCACCTGGATCTGGCCCAACTCATCCCCCTGGCCCATTTGGCCTAGCCCAATCCGCACCTTCTTGTGGTCTTCTTCCCCCGCGCACCGAAGCAGCACGTTGGTGTGCATGTCGTGGCCACCATCGACGGCGAGGCCACGCAGCAGCCTCCGCGCCCACGTCCTCACGCCACGAGGCGCCCAGAAGCCTCCTCGACCATTACCACCTCTCGCTGCTCGCTCTCCCCCTCTCCCTGTCGCAAATCCCGTGCGGCCCGAGAACTCGCCGTAGCGCGCCGCCGTGACCTTCGCGGCCACAGGCCTCCTCCCGCCGGACGAGCATGTCCAGGAGCTCCGCCTCATCGAGCAGAACGCCCCCGTAGAAGATTACGAGCTCGGGTGCCCTGAAAGCGACGCCAGCACCACCGTTTTGGTTCGGCTGCCGTGGAACTTCTCGCCGGAATACGTCGCCACCGCGCCCTCCCAGCTCTCTTCGTCGACGCCATCGACTCTGGTGTGAGATCCTCGTCGTTTCGCCCCTTCACACACTCCTTCCCGTGGCCCCAATCGTCATCCTCCTCTCGGCCGAGCGCCGCCACCGCAAAGCTCATCGTCGGCCTCGTATCCGGCCACCCCCTAGTCGTCCACATGCCCCAGCCGACACACACGAGCAAGGGCTCACGTTTGGTGCCTCTGGCGCACAAAACGGTGGCCCGAGCCGCCGCCCGTGAGGGCTCCGACGTGGCTTCTGGCCACCGGCGTTGAGCCGCCGGCGAGCGCGCTGACGTGGCTGTCATTTGGGCCCTAACCCCTTGGGTTAGTTGACCTTAGGTCAATGACATGTGGGGCCATCCCACTAACTAAGCCCCTCTGGTATAACTAAACGGGGATTAACCCCTGAGCCTATGACATCCTGGCCCCACTGGTCAGCCCCCCCCACGTCATGCTGACGTTTGGATGACGCAGTAATCCTTTTTCTTTTTAAAAGAAAATCCAGAAAATAGAATAAACTTTGAAATTCAATAACTTTTTAATCTTAACTCCAAATTAAACATATAATATATGAAAAATTATCAGAAAAATGCAAGGAATGTGAATATGGACTTTGTTTTCATGTTTGACCAATTTAAATTGGGTGAACAGTGGCATTTGTCCATATGGCTTTAATTTGAATTCAAATTTGGAGTGAATTTGCAAATGACTTTGCATTCCACTTCTATTAAATGGAAATGTGCCCACATTGCAACCATGAACATCACCATTGCAATCTTATTCATGTGATTGTGCATTGTACTTTATTTTGATCCTATGATTGTCATGTTGCTAATAGAAGTGGAACCGGAACCGGAGGCCACCCCATTCATTGAAGACCCAGATCGTGAACCTCGTCAGCAAGGCAATCAAACCCCATTGATCATTCTATAAAATCCCACTTCCCTCTCAGTCTCGCTTATGCATGTTTAGGAGATCACCTTGTTATCGATTCTACCGCATAGTTGAACCCATATCCGATGCATGACCTATCATCTTGTCATAGTAGTAAGCAAACCACAATCCTAGCTGACATAGGAGTTGATTGATATCATGTGGCCCTGCAACTATTAAATCTTATTGCATGCCTAGAGTTTACAATGAGGTTACTTTTATTTGTGAGTCGGGACGGTAGTGAACATGGTATTCATGACGGTGAAACTGTGTTGGTGAATCCACCCTAATACAAGGTGAACGATGAGAGGCTGTGTAGGAGTACACAATGGGTTGTCTCGTTGAACACCGTCTTAAGCCCGAGTTCTTGTGTGGTGATCCAAGACGAAGAGTACTACCACATGTTGGGCACATGGACCCCCGCTCAGCCAACTAACTCACCCCAGTTCAAGTCCAGGAGTCACTAGTTCGGGTTTTCCATTTGGCATATGCATAGAAAAAGAATGAAGGAAAGTTTGCATCATTTAGATATGTGGGTGGACCTATGAGACAGTAAAACCATCTGCTAAGGTGGCGTCTCGGTCGCCTGCATCGTTTGAGTCCGTATCGTTGACCCGGCCGGACTCTTGAGCGGTGAGCAACTCAGATGGTTGATTCCTGCATTAGAGTTGGCTGTGAGGTAAAAGTTGTGGAAATTATCCTCGCCAACACCCGCTTGAAGGGTGACGAGATCCCCGCGGTAACTGATAGTTTCATGTGTGTAGCAGTACACCCCTGCAGGGTTAACAAAACTATTCGAATAGCCAAGTCCACGGTAAGGGACTACTTGGAAAGCTGTGCTTGATTATTAGACAACTTGAATGGATACTCTAAAACTCGCAAGATAAGTGTGAGTGCTATATTGTGCTTCCTCGTGGGAAAGTCGAGGAAGTATCCATAGTCGTGTACGCTTCTTACCCCACCTCCCTTTACCTTGAAACTTGAGCATGAGTAGTGTAGTTCTGATGTAAGTCTTGCTAAGTACGACTTTGTACTCACGTTTGCCTACTCTATGTTTTAGATGGAAACCCAGACCCTGATGGAGTCACCTTCCTGAAGCTCGACGTTGACTAAGTTAATATAGTTCCAGACAGCAGTGTGGTCCCTCGTGGAAGGGATTGTATGTTGAAAAAGGCTTCTCTAAGCCATTTGTTAATCTTGTCTAGACTCAGACCTAATTTGCTTCCGTTGTTTGATGTAATGATGGATCATAGTCATATGATCTTTGTGTACTCTATGTGTAAGTCAATAAAGATATACTTTGTAGAGTTCATGCAATGTGTACCTGCTGTTTACACTGGACATGTTGCTGCGTGTATGATTATAACGTGCATGTGTTAGTGTGGGGTTCGATAGCTTAGTTATGTTCTTGCTGGTGGTCTTTTATACACCAAGTGGACCTTAGATGTGCGCAGCTTGGGGCATCGCGATGTGATTGCTCGTGACTCTGTCACGTGGCACACTTTGTTGTATGATCGAGCCCGCCCGAGACCCCGACTAAGTGATCGGGCTGGAGTCTGTTTATGTAAGAGTTATAATTCAATCAATAATATGGTTGAGGCGACTTGTCTATGAGTATGGAATTTCACCACCCATAATCATTTAGACTTGTGAGCGGGCGATGAGGACCCATCTCAGTTGATCATCCGGCCTGGATGGGATTCCCCTCACGTACGATGCTTTCCGAGTGTGTTTTGTGCTTGGCCTTGTCTGCTTAGACAAGTGGGTACGACTCTCGGCTCTCCATATGATTGAGTTGTGACTGGAATTACATACGCATATTCCGGGTCCCGACAAAAACACTATCCTTTTGATCCGGTTTTCGTTGTCGTTCTTCCTCTTGGCACATGATGGTTTTGTTCTCCGACGTTGCTGTCTCTGCGGAAAGTTTGTCGACGGAAGGTCGTCATTCCACATGGGGCAGAGTCCTTTGTTGGTGTTGTTGAAGAGCATCGTCTTTCTTCTCACTTCCCCTATCCCCCGGATCGTCCTGGATCTCGGGACGAGATCCCTTGTTGGTGGTCTTGTATTGTAACAGCCCGAAAATTCCACCCTAATTAAATTTTGTTTGTTTCTTATTTTGTGGATTGCTAGAATTTTTTGCACTATTTTCTTAGCCGATTTATTAATTGGTGATTATATTTCCCCCCCTCTTTCGTGTTTCGGATGCGTGACCGAACCTTTCCACCATGGCACACGACCTTTTGCGACACCGAGTTTCACCTGAGTACCGTCACACCTTCTGGCACAAGACCAACCATCGCCATTGGAACAAAAACCCCATTTATTTAATAAATGGATTATTTTATCGGGCGGGTTTCGTCGTTCTCGGTTCTGTGCAAAATGATGTCGACGACGTTGGTTTAGTGCAACGAGGCGGTGTTTCGAATTTCGTGCGATTCCGACTTCGTTTGATAGGTGAACGATCGGACATGTCAGGCATAGTAGCCGGTGTAAGTCGAGGGACGTATTTACCAAATATCGTGTGCGCTTCTAGCTGGCCTTATGGTTTTCCCTCTTACCTTCTCTAAGCCTAACCCATTCAAAACTAGGACCAAAATCACCTCTAAACATCCCTAAAGACACCCATGCCTAATTAAGGCATCCCCAAACCCCAAAAATGGACAAACCCTAGCTCCTACTCCCTTGTTTTCCGCACCAGACCTCTCCCCACGTCCAGATCTGGTGATCAATCCTGAACGTCGGATGCAAATCGGATGAAACGCGTCGTGCCATGTTGCCCTGTGGATCTGCACCAAGCCCCAACCCCGAGATCCTCCCTCGCCTCCTGCCCGAGCCACCCCGTCGCCGTCGCGCCACCACAGCCCACTCCAGTGAGCTCCCTCCACCGCGGATCCCTCCTATCCTCCTTCTCGCCTCCCCTTACCTCTCTCTCTCTCTCACGTGGAACATGTCGGCCGCCGACCTCCATGGCCACCCCGAGGTCCATGGCCACCAGTCCCGAACTCCGCCCTAAGCACGCCGCCGGCCAAATCCGACTGGGATCCTGCGTATCCAGCGCCGTCGTTCCCATGCCGCCTACCCCGGACCTCCTGCATGCGTGCCTCGACTCCACCTCACCGGCGCCCACGCCTCCCAGCGTCCGTGTTGGGCTAGTCGCCAGCACGCCCCAGCCCAGATCCGCGGCCCACCGAGCGCCCCAACAGCCCAACGCTACCACCCGACCAGTGACTCTTCCTCTCCCTAGGCGAGCGCCACGCTAACTGAAGTCTTCTTCATGGTAGGGAGGTAAATTAGTACCAACTTATAGCAAACTGAAGTATTCTTCATTGTGCAGACAAACAATTTTCTCTATTTCGTGGCGAGTTTCTTTATCCTAACAATATTTCTAAGTTTCTTGACCTGGTTGATGGTCATGGTCACCTCATTTCCCCATATAAAAAATGGGTCGAACAGTGGATTTAAACCTCTTGTAAAAGGAGCTACAGGCAAGATGTAAATGTTAGACCCCAAACACTGTCATTTTTCCTTTGATTGTACATTAATGTGTATAAGCCATTTAGACCAAGTGCATACCTCGGATGTAAGTCTCAGAGTCACCCATTGCTAAGCTGCAATTGCATGAAGTATAAAATGATTAAATAATGTACGAATTGGGGGAAATCAATGATAACCGGTTACTTCATACAAAATAAACCATACAATGAAACAGATTCAAGACATGGAAAGTACAACTAAGTAACTACGATAAGACTAGCAAGCATTAGAACAATGCTATGAGAATAATGCACAAAGCGAACATTCAAACTCATGAATAAGATCACACAGAGCTAAGAATTAATAATATGAAACTTAAAATTACTTCAAGATTACAATGCTCATAGTCTAAACATAGTAGAGTGGTATCTCTCTTTCCCCTTAAGTGAAGCAAGACATAAATGCAGAGCCGATCAATGATGAAAGGTTCACTCATATAAACAAAAAAATACAACCAACTCGCAAAAAACATACAATCAAATAGATTCAAGACATGGAAAGTCCATCTAATTAACTATAACATAAGCATCATAATGCATAGTAGCATTTTATACTGTACGGTTCAATTGATTGAAATAATAGAAGCAATCCAACAAAAAATTAATTTACAGATGCGATTAGAAAACAGATTATGGCACATGCGGGCATGAGCATCCCACATGGAAACGTGAACTGAAGATAAATTAACTCTGCGGCATATCTAACTAAACATGATTTGGTAGTCGGGCATACATAATCGATGGAGGAGTAAGAGGATGAGCATTAGGAGGGCGGTCGGGATCTTATTGAAACAGGGTGAACGGTGAACCGAAGAGGCGCGGGTAGCAGGGAGGGGCCCGACCGGCATACATGGTCTAGACCTCCGCGCGTGGTATACAGAAGGGGGGTGGGGTGCGCAGTGTAGGCCGCCTCGCGCGGCAAACGGAAGGGGACTGTACCGTGTAGCACTTTGTTGTAGTTTCCTGCGATGTCCAGGATGCATCGCTAGGAGGAGCAATGGGGATTTGAACAAGAGGGGGGAATGCAGCTTTTTGTGGTGGATGGAGGGAGGGATGGGTTATATATTGACGCGGCCGGCGAAATTATTCGGTAGTTGATTAGTGGTGCCCGCAGGATAAGTGATATCACTAACGGGCATTCTTTTTTAGACGAGGGAAATGATAGGAAAATCCTTCGATGGATGGGGTGCTAGTTGCGTGTCAAATGATCACAAAAGTTTCTGCATTATAAACTGTGTGTAATATACCTGAACAAATATCCAACCAATCAGGCCGCATAACCAACTTCTCGCGGAATGCGGTAAGATCCAATGACTATCGTTCGACGCTAAGGTTACATCCAAGAGCCACAGTTGTACGCTAGGGTTAGGAGATATTCTGCTCGGTTTTGAGATGGTCAACGGGGTGTTGGTGAAATGATGACAGCATGCCAAGTCTCGTCCTTTTTAGAGGTCATTTGAATTGAATTTACTTTTCAAGGTCATTATGCTCAAAAATATTTCATTTAATGCATTACGATTGCAAAATGAAGTCAGAAATGTTTGAAATTTCAGTATGTTAGTGTGAATGCTTAATATTGATCATATAAAAGATTGGGGTTTAAAAGAGTTAAGAATAACGTGATGCCTTTTTGATATGATTGTTTCCGATCGAAACCCCGATACTTTGAAAGGAATGGCCAAGTTTGTACACCAATATAATTTGTCTAGTAATCCACTGAAACTTTTACCACGGACCATGTCGGTGAAATGAAGATAACTTGCCAAGTCTCATCCTTTTTAGAGGTCATTTGAATTGATTTTCAATTACAAGGTCATTATGCTAAAAAATAATTCATTTAATACATTAAAATTTCCAAATGATTTCAGAAACATTTGAAATTTCAGTATGGCAGTGTGAATGCTTAATGTGGATCATATAAAAAGCTTGGGGTTTAAATTTTTTAAGAATAACGTTATGCCTTCATGATGTGATTGTTTCCAATCGAAACACCAATACTTCAAAAGGAATGGCCTAGTTTCTACACGAAGTGTATCTAAGTTGTCTAGTAATTCACTGAAACTTTACCATGGACTGTGTCGGTGAAATGACGACAACATGCCAAGTCTCATCCTTTATAGAGGTAATTTGAATTAATTTTCAATTTCAAGGTCATTATGCTAAAAAATAATTCAGTTAATGCAATACAATTGCCAAATGAAGAAAGAAATCTTTGAAATTTCAGTATGTTAGTGTGAATGCTTAATGTTAATCACATAAAAAAATTGCGGTGTAAAAGATCTAAGATTAACGCGATGCCTTTGTGTTGTTTTTGTTTCCTATCGAAACCCCGATACTTCGAAAGGAATACCCTAATTTGTACACGAAGTGTATCTAATTTGTCTAGTAATGCACTGAAACTTTTACCACGGACCATGTCGATGAAATGATGATAGCATGCCAATTCTTATCCTTTTTAGAAGTCATTTGAATTGATTTTCAATTTCAAGGTCATTATGCTCAAAATAATTCATTTAATGCCTTAAAATTTGCCAATGAAGTAGGAAATGTTTGAAATATTCGTATGTTAGTGTGAACGCTTAATGTTTTTTGTGAAAAATGAATTCTTAATGTTGATCATATAAAAAAAATTAGGTGTAAAAGATTTAAGAATAACGTGATGCCTTTGTCATGTGGTTGTTTCCAATAAACCCGGCCCTGATACTACGAAAGGAGTGGCCTAATTCGTACACGAAGTGTATCTAATTTGTGTAGTAATCTAATAAAACTTTTACCACACACCATGTCGGTGAAATGATGACAGCATGTCAAGTATAATCCTTTTAGAGGTCATTTGAATTGATTTTCAAATTTAAGGTCATTATGCTCAATAATAATTCATTTAATTCATTAAAATTGCCAAAGTGTTTGAAATTTCAGTATGTAATGTGAATGCTTAATGTTGATCATACAAAAAGTTTGGGGTGTACAAGATCTAAAAAATGTTCAATTTCAAAGTCTCTTTTACTAAAAGCAATTCATTAAAAAGCATTACTCAACAACAATTGCATACACATGTTCTTAAGGTGAATTCCACCAAACATAGAACGATACACATACAATAATCACCCATAAGTCTTTTAAGAAAGCATAGCTCACGATCTTCATCACAAAATTTCTTCAACTAATGAACAGGAAAATCCCTGCAATGCCTTCGTACATGAAGAGGAAAACATTGTCTCCTGTTTTCGTGTGTGGACGAATTTCCATGACAACGTTCCACTTATGAATGAAAATAGTTCCATTTCTAGGGGAAATGTTGTATGACGACATCACACTCTTATTCTAACCAATAGCTAGTGTTATTGGACCAGCAGAGGGGATCAATTCAGGAACAACTGATGGCGGCAATACCTGTTGCAAGACCAATAAAACAATTGTAACACTTGATGAACGTAAAGTTTACGAAAGTATATATGGCATCAAAGATAAATATGTACCATGATATTTTCGGTACAATTCGCTCGGTCCAATGTATGCACGATTAGATAAACAAGATGCCATCATGCATCCAACACGATGACGCTTAATCATCGAGTTAATCCTTCCAGCAAATTCTATGACAGGCTCCAGATCTCGGCACCAAAATTTGGAACGAGGAATAATCTTAAGATCTTTAACCACACGCTCAACATCGACTACATAAAAAAGTTTTTTATAGTAGTTATTACAATTTTAATCCTAAAAAAATAACCGATAAGACAATGCAAGAAAGATAAATGCAAATTTGAAAGAAGACTAACTTTCATTATCAGTCCATCGACGGGTCTGAGCTGGAAACACCACATGTGTGATAAGACCAAGTTGGCTTATATACACTAACACTTTCATGCCAGTTTCTAGCACATAACATGTAGCGAACTATGTCCACAGCTCCTTCTCAAAGTAGAAGCGATCTCCAGCTTCGGTAGTAACCTCAACGTTGAAACTATATCCATAGTTCGTATGTACTGTAACCATAGCCGAGTCTTCAAACAAGTACATGGAGAACTTGTCTATCAGAGTTGCTGTAGAGAAGCAAGGGATGATCTGCAGGAAATAGTGGGGATGAGCAACCAAATCACCAAATTCCAACAAAAAATTACTGTAAATGGGGGTGGGGGTGGGGGCCGGTACAGGAACATACTGTGCGATTCAAGAACACATCTCTGACAGTGATGTCGAACATCCCCTATGTGCGGATGAGGACGCACGGTCCTCCCTTGCAATGAAACTTTTTGCACTCACATTGAACCCACATATAAGATTCAAGCAAAAACGAATCTACAACAATAGATTCTTTCTGATTGAGAGTTACTATATGCGGATGAAGCCTCCACTAACCTTCATCTTCGTTAGAAATACCCAAATAGGGTGTGTTGGCGGGCGTGTCCACGACAACTCTGTTTTGGGGAATGGCTCCGGCACGACGGGGGCTGCGTCTCCGGCGGCGGCGGCTGCGTGGGGGGGACGATGTGTATGTACTCTTCGAGAGGGTGTGAGAGATAGAGGGACGGCGACAAACTTGGCCCCACTGTAAAATGAAGTTAAATAATGGCACCATGAAAAGTTTTCCAAAATAAAATAGACTAGTGAAAAAATAAACCTTGAAAGTGGGCAGGCCTCATACATACACTCATCCGCCTTCGCCTCCAAGCCATGTTAGCCATCGCACCCATCATGGACTCTCAGTCTAAGTCTAGCTCATCAACTACTTCGACCTCACACTCACCCTCACCTCCTAAGCACCATCCATCACCGGGCACGCCGGCCAGGTCGGAAGTCCGGCCGAGGCCGCCAAGAATGCGACGGCGGAAGAGGGTCGCTTCTATCAACTCGCTTATAAAGCATCAGACTTGGCCTGGGAGACCGCTTAGAGGTCGGCATTGGCCTATTTGGCTACGCGTGCTACAAGAAAGAGAAAAGCCAAGCCCATCAAAGATTATGAAGCCGCAACGAATCTCTTCCGATCTCTCGACCTTCAGGAGACTGTAGATCAATAGAAGGCGGATGTGGCCCAACGCGACGCTGAACACGCGGATCTTACCGCCGCCTCTACCATCTTCCAGCTCAAATTCACCGTGAAGACTGAAGATGCCTTTCTCTTGTTCAAGGGAAATGTGGACAAAGATGAGGATCTAGACCCCAATGTGCGAGAAAGGATGATGAAGAGGTCCAAGGAAAATTTCTTTGCTTCAGACAAGGACATCAGTAGTAGCTTGATCCTCTTGTAGTCCACATTTATTTAGCTAAAACTCCGATGAACAATGTACTCCTCTATTTGTTTGGCTTGTCTCAGTTATTTTATTATTCTAGTTGTCTCCATGTATGTACGAAGCATTTATATAAGTTCAATCTACAAAATTTAGTTGTGAATACAAGATAGTATGTATCTATGTGCTTCGACTGTATTAGCAGCTCTTGTAACACTATCGATTATATATATGAGAGATGGGTCAACCATTTGACATGTCCGTCCAAGTCCTTGTACCAAGCTTCTTCGGTAAGGCAACTCTTGCAAGCTTCTTTGGTAAGCCAAGTCGCGCATTACAAACAGATTGTTTCAAAAACCCGTGTTGGTTATGCGTTATGATACAATTGTATGAGTTACAGTCTTATCGCAAACGGGCATTCTTTTTTAGACGAGAGAGATGATAAGAAAATCCTTCGGTGGGTGGGGTGTTGGTTACGTGTCAGATAATCACAAACGTTTCTGCATTATAAAATGTGTGTAATATACCTGAACAAATATCCAACCAATCAGGTCGCATAACCAGCTTCTCGCAGATCGTCGTAAGATCCAACGAATATCATTCGGTGCTAAGGTTACATCCAACGGGTAGAGTTGTACGCTAGGGTTACGAGATATTCTGCTGGGTTTTGAGACGGTCAACGGGGTTTTCCAGGGTTTGACTAACATTCAACTAATCTATTTTGTGCAAAAAGTGTATCTAATTTCTTTAGTAATCCACTGAAACTTTTACCATGGACCATGTTGGTGAAATGATGACAGCATGCCAAGTGTCGTCCTTTTTATTGGTCATTTGAATTGATTTTCAATTTCAAGGTCATTATGCTAAAAAATAAATGATTTAATGCATTAAAATTGCCAATTGAAGTCCGAAACGTTTGACATTTCAATATGTTAGTGTGAATACTTAATGTTGATCATATAAAAACTTTGGGGTCTAAAATATTTAAGAATAAGTTATGCCTTTGTGATGTGATTGTTTCCGATCGAAACCCCGATACTTTGAAATGAATAACCAAGTTTGTACATGAAGTGTATCTAATTTGTCTAGTAATCCAGTTGAACTTTCACCACAGACCATGTCGGTGAAATGATGACAGCATGCCAAGTCTCATCCTTTTTAGAGGTCATTTGAATTGATTTTAAATTTCAAGGTCATTATGCTAAAAATAATTCATTTAATGCATTAAAATTGTCAAATGAAATCTGAAACGTTTGAAATTTCAGTATGTTAGTGTGAATGCCTAATGTTGATCATATAAAAAAATTGGGGTTTAAAAGAGTTAAGAATAACGTGATGCCTTTGTGTTGTGATTATTTCCAATCGAAACCCCAATACTTTGAAAGGAATGGCCAAGTTTGTACACGAATATAATTTGTCTAGTAATCCACTGAAACTTTTACCACGGACCATGTCGGTGAAATGATGATAACATACCAAGTCTCATCCTTTTTAGAGGTCATTTGAATTTATTTTCAATTTCAAGGTCATTATGCTAAAAATAATTCATTTAATGCATTAAAATTTCCAAATGATTTCATAAACGTTTGAAATTTCAGTAGGTGAGTGTGAATGCTTAATGTGGATCATATAAAAAGTTTGGGGTCTAAAATATTTAAAAATAACCTGATGTCTTTGTGTTGTGGTTGTTTCCTATCGAAACCCCGATAGTTCGAAAGGAATGGCCTAGTTTGTACACAAATTGTATCTAATTTGTGTAGTAATCCACAATGGACCATTTCGGTGACATGATGACAGCATGCCAAGTCTCATCCTTTTTAGAGGCCATCTGAATTTATTTTCAATTTCAAGGTCATTATGTCAAAAATAATTAATTTCATGCATTAAAATTACCAAATGAAGTCAGAAATGTATGAAATTTCAGGAAAATTACCAATTTTGACCTATATAGTTTCCCTTTCAACACAATCGATTATATATCTGGGAAAAGGGTCACTAGACCTGCATGCGCTTCGAACATCCTCTACAAAGCTTGTTCAATAGGAAACCCTTCCTAGCTTCACTAGTAAGCCAAATTGTAAGAGAAAAGTTTTGCCTCCGTGTGTTTTGGATATTGTTAGACAAGACAGTAGAGGAACTAACACTGTTTTCTAAGTATGAACAGTTGTTTGGGTTCTTGAAGGACAAGCTAGGTGATAAAGCTTCAAGGAAGATTTTCAAGTTATCGAAGAACAACTCCAAGAGCAAAGTTTTATCACGGAGGATAACCCCTAAAAATGATGGTTTCCTGAAGCTTAACTCATTGAAGGAAATGAAGAAGACGGCACAAGACTTAGATATTTTTGTGTAGTTTTTTTGTATTCTTTGAGTCATAGGAAAAACCGTACTATCAAGAGGGGTTTAGTTTGTGGACATCGAAGCTATTCTGAAATTGCTCAGATCAAATCTAAACCAAGTGAGAATCCAGTGTGAAGAAATCTCATGTGCACTAAGTTATGTTTCGGTAGCAAAGACTTCGTTCTTTGGCTTCCGAAGCACAACTAACTCTGTGAGGCAGCTTTACTTGTTCCTCAAGTAAAGTTGTTCATTGATGACTAATCCAACCGTTGTGGACAAGCGTCAAGATGTCGCTTCTGGTCAAATCAGTCATTCTGCACCTCGGGATCGCCACCTATAAATACGCCGCCCCCGCCTCCATTTGCGGGTGGCTGCTCTGAGATTATTCCTGAGAGAGACTGAAGAGAGCATCCCAAGAACGCCACCGCAGAATAACACAAAAGCCAAACCACCGAATCCTAAGTCCCATTGATCTGAGTAGATTCATGATGACTTAGGTGAAAGCTTGCTAGCCATGTTATCTTGGAGAACTGCAATTCTCCTAGACGGTTAGAGTTTCGTCTTCAGATTGCGAAGAGTTATTGTCGCCTCGAAGTTCAAGTTTGTCAAAGGTTTCAGAGATTTCCTTGATAATCTACCCCGAGTAAAAACTGGCCAAGCTCAAGGAGATTGGTGCAATGGAGCAACGGACAGAGAGAGATTTTCTCCAGGTGTTCAGTCACCAGTCCCTCCAACCAGATGTAGCGCTTTGCAGATCGTAAACTGGTCGAACAAACATCACCAAGTCAAGAGTTCGTTTTACTTCAGGCATTCACTTTCTGCACTGCATTTGCTTCTAGTTATGCTTTAACTTGTTTTGATTCGCTTTGTTTAGTTTCGCTACTAGTTTTTCTTCCCAGTTACTTGTATCTGTGTTCCTTTTCTGCTGAGTTTATGCCTCACTTCAAAGCTTCGCTCGAAAATTTGAAGTGATCATTCACCCCCTCCCCCTCTGATCGCATACTTGGACTTTTAGTTGGTATCAGAGCTAGGCACTCCCTAGACTCTCTTTGTTTTGGATTAACTTCCTGGAGTGCTTCCAAGTATGTATTTTGCAGCTGTTCGCTCCCGCGAACCTATTCCTGTTTTCAATGGGAAGGACTACCCGTACTGGAAGGAAAAGATGATGAGGAATATCATTGCCATCAATTCTGCTGCCTAGGAAGATGTCAAGAACGGAGTTCAACTCAAGGATAAGGATACTCCCACTGCTGATGAAATCAAAGGTCTAGCACTTGATTATGAAGTCTGGGTATTCATCACGAATCATTTGACTCCAGAGAAGTATCATGAAGTGAAGAATATCCCATATGCCATAGGTGTCTGGGACTATCTTGAAAAGATTGGAGAAGGATTTTCCACTCAGAAAGATGCCAGAAATTGACACTCTTCGAAGCAAAGTATATCGATTCAAGAGACTCGAGGGAGAAAAGGTCAACTCCATATACAGAAGACTCACTACTCTTTCGAATGAGTTGATTTCCCTTGGCGCTGAAGACATCACCAGTCACATGGTGGTGAGAACTTTTCTTTGCTCCTTGGATGAATCGTTCGATAACATTGTGCTGATGATCAAGGAAAGGTCTGATTTCAGAAAACTTATTGTTGCTGACATTCTTGAGAGACTCACTACCTTTGAGATGGAAGAAGAAGAGAAGCGAGATATAAATGGTTCTCGAACAAGATCACATGCACTAAAAGCAAGAGCTTCCCGTCACTCTTCACCTGAAGTAAGTTCGGCTTCCGGTGTTGAGTCAGATGATCCTGCAAGCATCGGGAAGGATTTGGCATTGATCATGAGACGCTTCAACCACTTCCAAAGAAAAGGTTTTTCTTCAGCGAAGAAGAATGACTCGTCAAGGCACTCAAGCAATTCTTCTCACCGTTCGTCCTCACAAAGCTCGCCATCAAAGGACAACTGCTGCTACAAATGCAAGAAACCAGACCATTACATTGCTGACTGCCCAGTGTGGCAAGCTGAAAATAAATCAAAGCATTCGCTCAGAGATTCCTCAAGCAAGTCTCAAAGATCCTGCAAAAGAGACGAGTCAAAGAGACACGATTCCAGCTCAAGAAGAGACAAGAAGAAAGATTCTGATGATGACAAGAAGAAGAAGTATCACAAAAGGCGTCAGAGTTCTTCTTCGAAGACACACTCATCTCGGCGAAGCAATTCTCCCCGTGCCAAGGCTTATTTGGGTAAAGAGATGAAATCTGAAGAAGAAGCCTCTGGGTCCGAAGCTGAATCAGGCTCAAGATTAGCGTCTAGATCCGAGTCTGATGGTGTTTCTAAATTGACATTTGCTTCGGCCGGTGATTCGAGCTCCTTCTTCACCAACAACAACAGTGAAGATGAAACTCATGCATACTGCTTCATGGCCAAGGCTAAGGTATCCTCATCCAAAGTTACCTATGACACTTCTGATTGCTCATCATATGACAGTGACTCAAAGATAAGCTATGCTAAACTTCCTAAAATTGCTTCAATCCAACAAGATGAACTTGATTCGCTAAGAAAAACCGTTAAGAAATCAGAAGCCCTGTTGATCGATGAGATAGAGAAAGGTCAAACTTTAACTAATGAGCATGCTGCTCTGAAGGGGAAGTTTGAAGAACTATCCTCTCGGCATGATCTTCTTTCAGTAGACTATGAGAAGCTTACCTATGAATTTCTTCAGAGGAAAATGGCTCTTGAAAAAATGAAAGAGGCTCATGAAGAGTTAGAAAATATTAATCTCTCTCATGGCTAAACAAGGTTCAGAAGCAAATCATAATTCTGATTCACCATGCTTAACTTGTTTGGAACGAAGTAAAACTGATTATAAAGTCAAATCACCTATTGTTATTGATGATACTAATGACTCAGATGAGGAAAACTCTACTGTTACCGAGGAACTCCTCAGTTTGAAAGATTTGTTTGAATAAGGACTATTCAAAAGTGTTCAGGGACACAAGTACCTTTTGATATCTTGAAGAAGGCTCTCCTTCACAGGAATCCTAGGAATGAAGGTGTTGGCTTTGAAAGGAAGCTAAACCCTGATGGCACTTACTAGGAACCTAAGTAGTATCCAAAAACTGTATGGGTTTTAGCGAAGGATAAACCTATAGATATTGCTAACCTTTCAGGTTTCAACTACAAAATTGATAAGGCTATTGTTGAAGAATCACTTGATTCTGACTACAAGCTTATGAAGAACCAGGAAGGAAAGGTTTCGTCCGAATACATTGGTGCACCACCAAAAAATGGTTTCTATAAGAGACAAATTTGGGTGCGCAAGTCACTCATTGAGAAATTGCCTGCTAACAATTTTATGCAGTGAAAATCTTCGGTACCACCGAAACACTTCTATTCTCTCGAGGACAGAAGCGATTCACTGGTTCCCGAATCAAATGTTCCTCAAAAGGAATATTATCGCACTGGTCGTTACACTTATCGACACCGTAATAATAATGATAAGATTGCATATGTTCATTCATATCCTAACCCTTCGCAGAGGAATTTTATTTATGGTGTACTTGATGGTCCCCCTAGGTAATATAACCCTGTGCGCTTTAATATTGCTTCGATAAGTGCTTCCACCTCTTCTCAGTCACCTGCTTGTTTGTGGGTGGTTAAGAAGAACTAATTCTTCTGTAGGGATACGTCTCCGGTGGATCCGAATGGGTCATGGACAGTGGTTGCACTAATCATATCACCGGAGACAAGGAATTTTTCACCGAAGAAAAATTATCTCAATCTTCTCAGAAGTACATTACCTTCGACGACAACAACAAGGGTAAATTTTTAGGTTTGGGTAAGGTTGCCATATCGAAAGATAAGCACATAGAAATAGTTATGCTTGTTCAATATCTTGGTTCTAATCTCATGTCTATTTCAAAGCTATGTGATATGGGTATGCTTGTTCTATTTTGTGCTTCACGCTGTGTTGTCTTTTCACAGGATGACTATACATTTGTCTTCGAGGGCTACCGAAAAGGAGATTTATATATCGGTTATTTTTCTTTGGGCCCTGCCGTATCCACATGCCTAATAGCAAAAGCTTCATCTGGATGGTTATGTCATAGAAGACTTGGTCAAGCAGGGATGAGAAATCTTCAAACTCTAGTGAAGAATAAGCATGTTATTGGCCTTAGCGAAGTAGAATTCGATAAGTATCTTCTCTGCAGTGCCTGTGAAGATGGCAAGAGTGCGAAGAAACAACATTCAGCGAAGACTATCATCACTACTACTCGTCCCCTTGAATTGATTCACCTGGATCTTTTTGGTCCTCAAAATTATGCAAGTCTGGGAGGCAACAAATATGGTCTAGTTATTGTTGATGATTTCTCTCTCTATACTTGGGTTTTCTTTCTGGATGACAAGAGCAAAGTTGTGGAAATCTCCAAGTCATTCGCTCAGAGAGCTCAAACCGAATATGAATTATTATTGAAGCACAGCTGAAGTGACAATGGAACTGAATTCAAAAATACTCATATTGATGATTTTCTTGATGATCATGGTTTTACTCATGAGTTCTTAGGTGCTTATACACCTCAAAAAAATGGTGTAGTTGAAAGGAAGAATAGAACTCTTATTGAAATGGCCAGAACAATGCTTGCTGAATACAAGACTCCTATCAGGTTCTGGGCCGAAGTAATTAACACTGCCTGTCATATCATCAACAAGGTTTACCTTCATAAATTTCTAAAGAAAACTTTACATGAGATTATCACTGGTAACAAGCCCAATGTTTCATATCTTAGGGTATTTGGTGCTCCTTTTTTATTAGAGATATGAATCATAGCTCCAAATTTTTCCCCTAAGGCACATGAAGGTTTTCTGCTAGGTTATGGCTCAAACTCTCACCCTTACAGAGTGTATAACTCTCACTTTGGGAAAGTTATGGAAACTTTAAATGTGAGGTTTCATGAAACAAATGGCTCTCATAAGGAATATTTGCCTGATGATCTAGATGAACATCCTCTTGATGAAGTGATCAGGTCCATGGCTATAGGAGAGATTCGCCACGTCGAAGCAAATACTCATCAAGCTAACAGGGATGATGATGGTCCAATGTTCCCACACATAGCCCCGGGCGCTGGAGATCAACATACTGAAGCTAATGATGGACAGGACGAAGAAGAACCCATGAACGAAGAGAATGCAGATCTCGAAGGAAATGCAGATCCTGAAGGAAATGCTAATCCTGAAGGAAATTCTTATCCCAAAGGCAATGCTGACTCCGAAGAAGAACCAGAGCCACAAGATAATGAAAATGCACTTTCTCGAGTGCGAAGAAGAGTTGATGTTGATTCGACCCTTGAAGAAATTCAACAACCAGGTCGTCCCACAACTTGCTCTCGTACTCGTTGGGCTAACTTCTGTGGAAAATTTTCGTTTGTCTCCATGCTAGAACCTTCGAAATTTGATGAAGCCATGAAGGACCCAGATTGGTTAACTGCTATGCTCGAAGAAATCAATCAATTTGAGCGAAACAAAGTCTGGTCCTTAGTTGAAAGACCTGATCCCACGAAGCACAACATCATTGGAACAAAGTGTATTTTTCGGAACAAGCAAGATGAAGACGGTATTGTGGTAAGAAACAAAGCTTGACTGGTTGCACAAGGAAACACCCAAATCGAAGGTATCAATTTCGGCGAATATGCCATAGTTGCTCGTCTCGAATCTATTCGTGTTATGCTTGCTTTTGCAAATTTCAATGGTATCCTGCTTTATCAAATGGACATGAAAAGTTCTTTTCTTAACGTGGAAATCGAAGAAGAAGTGTATGTTAATGCAACCTCCGGGTTTTGAAGACTCGAAGAATCCTGACATGGTGTACAGGTTGCACAAAGCTCTTTATGGGTTAAAGCAAACACCTCGTGCTTGGTATGACACCCTGAAGGATTTCCTTCTGAAGAAAGGCTTCAAACCAGGAATAAATGACCCAACTCTTTTCACTCGTTCTTATAATGCTGATTTATTTGTATGTCAAATATATGTAGATGATATTATTTTTGGCTACACTAACACTTCTATCAGCAAAGAATTTGCCAAAATGATGTCGAAGAAATGTGAGATGTCTATGATGGGTGAATTGAAGTTCTTCCTTGGATTTCAAATCCGTTAACAGAAGAATGTCACCTTTATTTCTCAAGAAAAATATCTCAAGGATTGCCTGAAGAAGTTTGGACTCACTAATTGAAAAACGATTAAGTCTCCAATGCCTACCAAAGGCTTCCTAGATGCAGATGAGAAGGGCAAACCCTTCGATCAGAAGATGTATCGGTCTATGATTGGTTCACTCTTATACTTATGTGCCTCTAGAACTGAAATTATGCTTTCAGTATGTATTTGAGCTCGCTTTCAGGAAAATCCAAAGGAATAATATCATATTGCTGTAAAGCGAATTCTTCGGTATCTTGCTCACACACCTACCTTGGGCTTGTGGTATCCCAAGGGTGCTCAGTTTGATCTTATTGGCTATTCTAATTCGGACTGGGCTGGTGATCATGTTGATAGGAAATCTACCTCAGGCACTTGTCATTTCCTCGGTAGATCACTTGTGTGTTGGGCTTCCAAGAAGAAAAATTGTGTATCAAAGTCAACTGCTGAAGCCGAATACATTGCTGCTGGCTCATGCTGCACTCAGATTCTATGGCTTAAGCAGACGCTGAAGGATTATGGAATTCATGTGAAGAAAATTCCTCTCATTTGTGATAATGAGAGTGCTATCAAAATTGCTCACAATCCTGTGCAACACTCTCGCACGAAGCATATTCATATTCACCATCATTTTCTTCGTGATCATGTTCAGCGTGAAGATATTGTGATTAGTCATGTCAGAACTGAAGATCAATTGGCTGATATATTCAAGAAACCACTGTATTAGAAAAGGTTCTGTGCGTTGAGATGTGAGATCAATATCTTGGACTCACGCAATGTTCTGTAAGATCGAACCTTTACCTCCCTGTAAATATGCATTTACTTCTTTTTAAGTTCGGTTTTGATTTTCGTTTTTTCTTCCAGTTCTGTTCTTTTTCTCTTGATTGGATTTAGTCCTCCAAGCTTATCACCTTTAGCTTCGTTGTTGTTTTTCTTCGAGGTGATAAGTCTCGGACCCTACCCCTTCTATTATTTTTCTCTCTTACTCTATCTTTCTAAAATGGTTGAGAACACTTGAAACGGAAAGTATTTTGCTTCGAACTTCATTGAGTTCCTAATCAAATGCTTCCAACTTTATCGACGTTTTTACTCAAAGACCAAGACTTATTCTTCGGTCGTTGAGATCCCGTCGATTCTGGGTCATTGAGATTCCCTCGTGATTTGCTACCATATCATGACCGTAGAATTCGGAGAGAGAGCCACTGGGAGCCGTTCGATCTGACCTGACACGTCGTTCAGGCCAGCCCCATATAAGGCATTCCCCACCAGCGACCCCAAAACTTCCATTCACTTTGTATCTCCCGCAATCTCTCTCGCTCCCGAGCGCACCGCCGTGCCCACTCGATCCCGACGACGACTGCGCTGCTTTGTTGCCGGACCGCCGCCGTCGAGAATCTTCACAAGAAAAATCCTAGGGAGAAACCCGCAACAAAAGGGCTCAGGATTCAAGATCTAACAGACAAGCCCGCAGCTCGCCCAGTGATTGACACCACTCACTTGGTGATTTAGAAGCCTTTGGCCTCCAAGCCACCTGCAAAGAACCTTAACACTGAGAGGCGGTCGAAGAAGAAGCATGACCCCTCAAAGAAAATGCAGGCCGAGAAAATTACTGCCCCAGTGAAGCCTAAGCCATCTTCTGTACCGAAACCTGCTTCCAAGCGCAAGCTCACTGAAGAAGAATTGTGTCAGAAAGACCTCGAAGAGGCACTGGACAGAAGTGTGCTAGCCAATAATTCTGCACTCAAGCAGAAAGCTGAAGGAGAAGCAGCTAAGAAGAGGCAAGAACTTGATGCTGTCAATATTGCTGCTGAACAGGATGAAACGAAGCAATTAGCTCGCTGAAGCCAAAAAGAACGAAGAGAAAGCTACTGCTGAAGCCAAACAGCTGGCTTAGAAATAAGCCAAGCGTAAATCAACGCTGGGCAGCACTCAACACCAAGAAAGCTGAGAAAGAAGCTAGATCTGCTCAAAAGCAAGTTGTGGTAGACATGACTCCACCCGCTGAAGCGAATCCGCCAAAGCAAAAGGGTATTTCAATGCCCAAAACTCATGAAGAAGGAGATCGCCAATGTGAGCACAGATTTCCTGATCCCCGTGAAGGAGAACTTTGGGATCACTAGGGCATTGCTGAAACAATTTGGAAGAAGTGCGAAGCTGAAGATCCTGAAGCTCTTGATCTTAGTGATGTCTATATCTCAAGCACCATCGAAGCCATGATAGCCACCATGATCAGTCAGCTAAAGGACTTGCACTCTCGTGACAGGGCTGAATCAGCTAAAATTCACAAGTACCAACAGCGCGCCGAAGCCGAAACCGATGAGGACTTCAAGGCAAACGCTCTGTCAATGCTTTAAAAGGCGACTGATGCGAATACGCTCACCAAGGACAACATCAAAATATACAACGGCAAGGTGAAAGATGCCGTTGAAGAAATGGTCAGGAACCACAACACTGCCGTCATGGCAAGTGACTCGAAGAAACGCAAGGCTTCGGTTGAAGCAAAACACACTGAAGCTAATCCATCTAATCATTCACAAAAGAAGAGAAGCACCAAGAGGCGGAAGATTACGCTGGCCTCGGCTGCTAAGATGGATACCAGTGATGAACCCATTAGCCAACCGAAGCAAAACACTGAAGTTGTTCCCACTCCTTCTGCTCCCAAGCCGAAGCCATCCAAAACAAAACAACAAAGTGCTCCCCCAGCAAAACTATCACACCACCACCGCAAGCCCCCACTCCCAAAAGAACCCCTACTCCACCCACCGCAGAACCAACTCCACCTCGTGCTCCATCTCCACCGCATGCTCCCTCCCCCATGCCACAAAGAGATGACACCCCACCTGCTGCAGATGTGCCTCGCTCGCCTGCTCCACAGCAATCCCCTCGCCCGGAAGAACAAGCATCTCACCACTCCACCCCTTCAAACTGAAGGACTCGAGATTCTCGCGATTATTATTTAGCCCGATCAGTTCAAGAGTCTGAAGCCAATGTTTCCCAGACAGAGGCCCATGAATAAGATGAACAAGTGAAGATCATAAACCCTTCGCAAGAATTGGCTCTCACTGTTGCTCAGGCTACTGGCCCTTTGCAAATTGCTCCATCTGCTCGCCAGCAAAGGCCCCACACTCACTGCAGTCCTAGGAAAGACACCCAGCTTGACTTCAACTACACGAGGGAAAATTTTCCAATTTTCAAGGGTGCTTGTTGTTCTTCACGTCATGGCCCGAAATTCAACCTCGCTCAGCACCATAAGAAGCACAGATTCTTCAGAACCAGTCGATATGCTTCACCCCGGACTGCAGATGATCTTCGCTTCTGGACAACAGAACAACAAATCTTATACACTAAAGTCTACTGCCGGATGGGTGTGCTGTTACGCCACCCCTATTTAGACATGCGAAGCTTATCAACTGCAACATGCTTCCAGAACATCGCCGAAACAATTGAGTCTTAGAATTTGACCAAGTTATTTGCCCTGAGCACTCCCTTCAATTCTGAGCTCATTAAGCAATTCTATGCTACACTCTATGTTTCGGGTGATGCCAATGATCCTAGTACCTGGATTCTTGAATGGATGATCCAAGGTCAAGTCTTCAGAATGTCTTCCGAAGAATTCATTGAAATTGTCAACATTCCAAGGCACACTAGAGAACTTGAAAAGATTCACATGGAACCAGACCTCACCGAAGAACAATTTTCAATGTTGCTAGACACTGAAATAACTGCGGACTACATTCCTGACAACATTCGCCCGAAGAAGTTGATATTCATTTCCAAGACTTGGTTCTATATATTGTCAAAATCTTTGATTCCATTGAGTACTTTTTCGGAGGAATCGAATATTTATCCTGAAGTCCAGCAGGCCATCATGAAGCTCACGCATGGAATGGTGTTTGATTTCGAAGACTGCTTCCTTCGAAACTTGGTGCATGATGTGGAACTTCATTTTACATTGAAGCCATATGCTCCCTAGCTGCAAGCTATCTGCAACTATGGCAGCAATGAAGATTTTGTAGCGCGCCATCATCCGAAGCTTTTCACACCTCCGGTGCGTGACACTTTGGAATTGATGAGGAAACCGAATGACATATTTGCAACTTATGTTGGTGTACGCCATGAAGTCAACAAGCGGAATGTCTCGAAGAAATTCCAGAAAGACTGCCATCAATTTGAAGTTACTCTTCGGTCGCAGCAAATGCTTGAGAACTTCATTGAAGCAAATCAGCGCCAGATGCAATTCTTGGCAGATGAGATCAATCATGTTGGCAACATAGCACTTAACAATAATCAATATCTTCACGTGCTGAAGTGCCATTCTGGAAAGGGCTGCAGAAATTCAACTCTGTAAAGGCTCTTCGTAATGACCGCATGTTCAAAGAGTACGAGCATTTGCAGCGAAACTTTCCAGGGATGATACAGATGATCGTCCAAATCAGAAGCTCTCGCCCCTTCACAAGATTGATGAAGTCTTGTTCGTCAACGAGCCAGATCCCATCAGGCCCAACACCATCTCCTACAACGGCTCCATCACATCAAAGGGCGACGCCGGCCTCGATGACAGCAACCTCGACATCGACCTCATCGCCACAAAGAACTTTGAAACTCTTCCTTCGCCTAAGTCAGAAGAAGAATGTTCAGGAGATCAATCTTCTTCGGGCGAGTCATCTTCAAGTTCAGCTTCGTCTGGATCCAAGGGTGCTGATGCCGCGTAGTAGTTCTCTCGATACACTTCCCAACCTTTTTTCCAATCATTGGCAAAAAGGGGGAGCATGTTGGCATCGATGAGTTTAGAGTTTCTTCGGGGAAAGGTTTTATGCATTCTTATTTTTCTTCCCTCGGTTAAGTTACAATAAACAATCCATTCCTTTCGATTAGATTGTAACTTAAGTTTACATTCGGTTGTGCTACGCTTAAGATTTAATAACCCTTTGCTCGCAAGTATTGCTTCGTATTTTCTATCTTGCAGGAGGTTATTATTTTTAAGTCACAATCATTGGAAGGACTTCCACATACTCATGGATTTTTACTCTCTAATACAATTCCCTTTGCTAAGATATTTGTTCAGCTCCCCATCGAAGAAATATTCCTCAAGCATTTACTTCGATTATAAATCTTTGATGCTTGCATTCAGGGGGAGTCAAAAACTTCATATCTTAGAGTTTGTTCACATCACTTCACAAAAACTTCAATATCTTTTGTCGATGCCTGTTTTGTTAACAATAGTCCAAAGATGGGGAGATTGTAAGAGCAAAGTTTTTCCCCCATGTGTTTTGGATATTGTTGGACAAGACAGTAGAGGAACTAACAATGTTTTCTAAGTATGAACAGTTGTTTGGGTTCCTGAAGGACAAGCTAGGTGATAAAGCTTCTAGAAATATTTTCAAGTTATCGAAGCACAACTCCAAGAGCGAAGTTTTATCACGGAGGATGACCCCTAAGAATGATGGTTTCCTGAAGCTTAACTCATCGAAGGAAATGAAGAAGACGGCGCAAGACTTAGATGTTTTTGTGTAGTTATTTTTTTATTCTTTGAGTCATAGGAAAAACCGTACTATCAAGAGGGGTTTAGTTTGTGGACATCGAAGCTATAGTGAAATTTCTCAGATCAAATCTAAACCTAGTGAGAAGCCAGAGTGAAGAAATCTCATGTGCACTAAGTTAAGTTTCGGTAGCACATACTTCGTTCTTAGGCTTCTGAAGCACAACTAAGTCCGTGAGTCAACTTTACTTGTTCCTCAAGTAAAGTAAACATGCGTTGTGAACATGCGTCAAGCTATCGCTCCGGGTCAAATTCGTCATTTCGCACCTCGGGATCGCCACCTATAAATACGCCGCCTCGCCCCCATTTGGGGGTGGCTGCTCTGAGATTATTCCTGAGAGAGACTGAAGAGAGCATCCCAAGAACGCCACCGAAGAATAACCAAAAAGCCAAACCACCGAATCCTAAGTCCCATTAATCTGAGTAGATTCACGATGACTTAGGTGAAATCTTGCTAGCCTTGTTATCTTGGAGAATTGCAATTCTCCTAGACAGTTAGAGTGTCATATTTAGAGAGCGAAGATTTATTGTCGCCTCGAAGTTCAAGTTTTTCAAAGGTTTCAGAGATTTCCTTGATAATCTACCTCAAGTCAAATCTGGCCAAGCTGAAGGAGATTGGTGCAGTGGAGCAACGGACGGAGAGAGGTTTGCTCCAGGTGTTCAGTCACCAGTCCCTCCAACCAGACGTAGCGCTTTGCAGAGCGTGAATAGGTCGAACAAACATCGCCGAGTAAAGACTTCATTTTACTTCAAGCATTTACTTTCCGCACTGCATTTTCTTCCATTTATGCTTCAACTTGTTTTGATTCACTGTGTTTAGTTTCGCTACTAGTTTTTCTTCCCAGTTACTTGTATATGTGTTCCTTCTCCGCTAAGTTTATACTTCACTTCAAAGCTTCGCTCAAACATTTTAAGTGATCATTCACCCCCTCCCCCTCTGATCACATACTTGGACTTTCACAAATCACACATTGCAAATAGTTTGTTTTAACAACCCGTGTTGGTTATGCGTTATGATAAAAAAACTATCACATATATATTGACCTAAATTCCAGTTGCATATTACATTTATTACATACAATGCTTAATATAAATTACCCCACACACCTGATATATAATAAACACAGGCACATAGTCCCATCAGAACACACTTTCATGCTGGCACCTCTGGATCATGCTTGTTCCAGTCGTGGAAGTTTCGCAGCGAAGACACTATCCACAGAGGGGCTAACTCCTGGCCGATGTAGAAACTTGGTAGGTTACAACTAAGCATAGAAGAGTCGTCCAAGGGAAAACGACAAAGATCAGCAGATGGTGTTGCCAAGTCTGAGACTGATACGTCCAAAATGTATCTATAATTTCTGCTTGCTCTGTGCCTCTTTTGTGTGATATTTCTATGACATTGATGAACTTCCATACAATTTTGATCATATTTGGACTAACCTATTAACTCAGTGCACCCCAGTGCCAGTTCCTGTTTTCTGCTGTTTTTCTATTTCAGGTTTCCCCCTTATTAAAAGTACCAGAAAAATTCCGGGAAAAATATAGGAAAAATCAGCGTACCGGAAGCTTCTCGAAGAGCCCAGGAGGGCCCAGAGGGGAGCCAGGGGGGCCCAGGCGGCCAGAGGGCGCGGCCAGGCCCCTGGCCGCGCCAGGGGGGCGCCTGGAGCCCCTGGCCCACCTCTGGCTGCCCCCTTTCGCCTATTTATTCCCCCTGACGAGAAACCCTCGCGGACGGAACCCTTTTTCGCGATCTCTCCTTGTTTCTCCGCCGTCGCGCTTCCAAGATCGGGAGCACCAGAAGACTTCTTCCCGGCACTCTGCCGGAGGGAGGAATCACCTCCGGGAGCTTCTCCACCACCATGGATGCTTCCCGGATGAACCGTGAGTAGTCCACCTTGGACGATGGGTCCATGATCAGTAGCTATGTGACGTTCTCCTCCCCTCTTTGTTCTTCATGGATTAGACCTCGTGAGATGCCCTACACGATCGAGGCACATATGTAATCTTTCTGCTGTTGCTATGCTGATTTTGCTGGGATCCAATGGATTATGAGATTATGTTCAGATTGGGATTGAGTTATATATTTGATTCTCTTCTTTTATATTTATGATCTTGAGTAACTCTTGCATGTTCTCCGTTGTTGTTTATTGCTTTGGCCAAGTAGTACGTAGTGACTCCAACAGGGAGCGTTATGCATGATTTTGGGTTCATGCCCCCCGATGACTAGCTTGAGTGACATAAACATGAGTCTAGGGGATGTGATGTTGCCACCAGGGGGAAAACAACGGTGCTTGTACTTGCGGGTGCAAGGATTGTTTACTTTACGCAAAGTTCTTTAATGCAGTTGTCCGTTTCTTTGATTTTACACTTTGGGTGGGATTCGCAACTTAATACCAGCGAGATGTTCTGGATAGATATCTCAAGGTGGATGATTAGTGGGTAGATGCAGATGGATTTTGGTCTAATTGTCTTGGCGTACCGCCCGTTCTTTTGAGCCTCTTCCTGTCTGTTTTGCATAATTAGCATTGGTTTGCGCACATAATCCTGTTAATTTCCCAGCTGTAATTTTTTTACCTCGCGTGGCTATTTTATCGTCTTTTGGGAGAGAGACATCACTAGTGAACATCATGAGATCCCGGTCCATACTTCCACCACTGTTTACACTATCAATTTACTTTCAGTATTTAGTTTTTCAGTTGCTATCACTATCTATCATTATTATCCCGTGCGTTTTATCCTTCGTAAACAACAAGGCCGGAGGAATTGACAACTCCTTTGTACTCGTTGGGAAGCAAAGCTATATGTGTGTGTGCAGGTCCAGGTGAAGTTAGCAATCCTTAGATTGTCAACGGCGCCAGTTGTTCACTTCACCACCTACTTGTTGACCCAGGAGTCCTATGGGTTCGATACTTTAAACCTTAGCATCTATGCTAAGGGAAACTTGCCGTTAGGCTACATCTCACCTTCCACTTGGGGTAACCAACGAGGGCGAGAAGTTATCTCGTGTATCAGAGACGCGGTGACGCGCAATGAAGACACAACCAGGCTTAAGGAACGGTAGGACATCATCCCTAGTGTGCATCGAACAGTTCATGCGCATCATCTGTGGTGTTATTTCCATCATGCGAGGATAAATTTTCCCTAAAAAGATGGAGTACTCACCCAAGTCGGGGATCAGCTCCCATTGTGCGCCGCGGAGATCGCGTTGTGCTGAATAAATCTTGAAGAGATCGCAGCTCGCATTGTTGTAACTTCGAATTGTTCGCTTCAGGAAAGGAATTTTAGGTTCGTTTTCCGGTGATTTCTGCAGAAATACTATAATGACATATACACCATGGGATATATATA
This sequence comes from Bromus sterilis, assembly GCA_950022295.1. Taxonomy (NCBI): domain Eukaryota; kingdom Viridiplantae; phylum Streptophyta; class Magnoliopsida; order Poales; family Poaceae; genus Bromus; species Bromus sterilis. The sequence goes on along the minus strand of OX465595.1, from coordinate 254,935,750 downwards.
TATAAGCTTTACCTCCATCATTTGGATCCCACATGTAACAATTACCACTATCCGTCACGGCGAAGTACCGACTGGCACTGTAAACGACATCTTCATATCGCCAAGGAGTCAGATGGGGTGTTGCGAGCAAGTACCATGTTCAGGAGTTGGTAACAGCGCATCGTCCAGTGATGGCAATCCTTTTGTCGAAGATGGCAATGAGATTGTAGTCTTCGAAGTCACGATACCTTGCTGGTGGAAATGCAATGGCTATCTTCTTTAATATAGGATTTATGAGATCATAGCTGAAAGTCCGTCGGGTTTTATGACAAAGGCCAGCAGATGACAATGGAGGCACATCAACTATTTTTCCAGTGTACACGTTGTGCAACTGGACCCCTCCTCCGTTACGTACAATAAAGGCCAGCCATTCACCATTCGGACCAACCCAAGGCTGTCGTGCAGTTGGATCGTCAATAATCAGGCTTGAGAGAAATGAAATATGGTAATAAAGAAGTAAGTGATCGATCACCTACCTTAGGGAGGCAGAATTTTTTTGTTTGAAAAGGTATGGCATCAAGAGGGGTGATGGTGCACTTCTCGCTCAGCGGTTGTTCCTACTTCAAACCCCAATACTGATCTTGTAGCACTTTCTCCATTGCGCAGAGACGCCCTAGCACCGCATTCATCTCCTCACTTTTACTTAGGAGGATGCGCATAACCCCCGCGTCAGATGATGCAAGCCTTGGGCCGCTCAAGAAATCCACTCTACTGCTCTTGGAGACCATGGTTGTAAGGGTGGACGCCGATTTCCTCCAGGCGACGTCTTTGCGCCGGAGGTGAACCATCGATGTCGTCCTGCGCAACCATGTGGAACCTCTCGATAGGGCTAGAGACGATGAAACCTTTGGTGTGTAAGCGCCGGAGTGGAGAGACAAGAGAAAGCGGTCGTGGTTTGGGATGGTTTGGCGGCGGCGCCGAGCTGGAAGTTGATGGGAGACAGGGGGAATGCTCTGGAGAGGGGAGGAAACTTCTCTGTTTGGTATCTTTGGTGATAACCGAACAGGGGCCACATCCCTTACAAGGTTTGCCGGTGCGGTTCCCCTTCTACTGCTCCATGATCAAAGGGGTCCAATCAGAGGCCGGGCTTATGGCCCAATAAGCACGCCGGTCAAACTATACGCGTGACACTTCAGAATTAGCGCTGAAGGGGACTGGACGAGTGGGCGACGGGGCTTCAATGCTTGGGCACCCCGTTCGTTCGAGTTAGCTATATATCGCCTACTACTAAGACGGTGCCCTATAGGGTTTCCGGCCGTGACGCATAGTCCCCAACCACCGCAATCTATTTTCTCTGCCACAGCTTCACTCCTCCAACTCGGGCGAGTTATTCCATGGCGAGCAACTCAAGGTCTTGGCCGTGGAGGACGGAGACGTGGAGAAAACGGCGGCTCCGATACCTACGCCTTCCTTCCGACAGGCGTCAAAGGAAGCGTGGATATTTGGTCGAGCGCCCTCGGCTTAACCCCGGAGCTCGGGGCAGCTCTCGCTAAGCTATACCACGTCGAGCAGGATCTCCGCGCCGCCAACGCGACACTCATGGTCATGGAAGATCGGGCATCCGTACACCGTGTCGTGGCAAAAGCGGCGTACGACGTTGCCTATGATGAATACAAGGCGGTGATTGACCGTGCCACATTCACCCTGCCGTGAGCCATCGCCGACTTGATGAAGGCCATTATAGCTAGTACGGTATTTCAAGTATGAATGAGTTAAAGGGTAGCGATGAACTCCGGGTGTGTGCTGCATGCGCTAGTGGCCGGCTTCAATGTACCTCGAACTATCTATATTTAAATGTTATCTTAATGCTCATAGTAGACAGTTGTTTGGACGGACCGTCAGCCTTGCTTCCACCCACGGAAGGATTTTCAGAAACACCTATGATATATTATCCATCTCACACATTTCAGTAAGTATGAACGATTGCGAAGAAGATCTAGTGTTCCATTGTTTGGAGCCATTGGTTTTTAGCATTTATATCACAAACGGTTGGTTGGACAAACCGTCAGTCCTACATCGCCCACAAAAGTATTTTTAGAAATGAGCCAGACAGATCAGACATCCCACAAATTTCAGTAACTATGAGTGATTGGGAAGAAGGGCTACCGGTTCATCGTTTGCAACTGTGGGTTATCATAGACGATTGCTTGGACCAACCGTCGGCCTTGATTCCGCCCACGAAAGGATTTCTAGAAGCGTGGTTGATAGATTCGTATCCCACACACTTCATTATCAATGAACGATTATGAAAACAGCCCAACGGTCCATTGATTTTAATCATGCATTTTTATCACAGACGTTTTTTTGATAAACCGTCAGCCCTGCATCGCCCACGAAACAATTTTCATAATGGTGGCTGATGGCATATGTTTCCCAGATGGTTGAGTTTCGGGCACACGGATTTTTTTTCTACCGTTTGTGTTGATAGCATCGCAAATAGTTTTGGCCAAGGGTTTGGGAAAGCAGTAACGTGTTAGCCCCTCGATGCACTAGTGGATGGACACACACCCAAATAAAAGTATTGTAATATGATCTAGTCAAATAGTTCTACATTGTGATAACTAGGTAACGTAGTAACCCGATCGTCAGCCCGTAAAGATCATATGTAATTGCTATCTCCGGAGGATGATTTGATTTATCAACTGTTACACCTTGACAGGGTAACCATAAAGGTGCAACTCAGGTATTCCGAAGAAATTTGTCCATCCGAGTGACGGATAGGTACTCTGGGCCCACTCGGTGATATTACATCATAAAGTTTGCGCAAACCTGTGACTAGGTCATGGAGTTGTAATATCACAGGACGAGTAATATGTTTGTCAGTAACGAGGATGAACTAGGCATAGGATACTGATGATCAATCCTTGGACAAATAAAGTACCGTAGCGACAAAGGGATTAGGACTCTTCGTTAAAGGTTCAATCGAAGAAGACAAATTCGATGGAACCACATGGGGCATCTGATAGAGGCGAAGGTGTCCCGATGTTTCGATGAGATGGGGGAGATCGATTATGGTGGAGACGACTTTCACGATCCCACTACGAACGTGCGAAGACGTTGCGCCTTAGCGATCACTAAACCAACTCCGAGAGGTTATTGATCCCGCGGATGCATGATCAACCTGACCACGAAGGTCTAATTCGAAAGTTGGGGTTCCAATGAGGTCTTGGCCTGGTCGGATAACACAAACGAAGAGCTCGAAGTTGCGGCTATGGCTAACTTAAATCTAATTAAAACCCAAGTCTAAACGACGCCCTAAGGGCTGTATATATGGGGGAACAGAGGGGAATTTCGTGGCCCCTTGGAGGAGGGGTCCGAAAACAACCCTAACTCGGTTTCCCCACACATACGGACTCTAAAAAATAGTCTATTAAGTGTATTTCGAAATTACATGGGCCTGGCCCAATAATAAGGTGACGCAGCACCTATAATAACCCTTGGACGAAAATATTAATGTGGCGTGTCTCTCGTCCAAGTCTTCATGCACGCCTTATGGTGGGCTCAAAGTGCGAAAATCACCACTGGAAGCTCCATTGTCCTTTCCCGCGCGCACACCTCCTTCTCCATGCTTGATCCCGCTCCAATGACCATCCTTCTTATCCATGCTAGGTCCTTCATTCATAAGACAAACAAAAGTATCTAATTTAGGCAGCATCATATGTTCCTGAACATTAGAAGGATTCGCAAGAAACGAAAGTACCTGATAATTTAGTTGACGTGCGCGTGCTCTAGTAACTGGTCCAGTATGTGTAGTTGGTGAAGATGTGGGTGTAACATTAGTAGAGATGTCCTCATCAGCATCAAGGAGTGTAACCAGGTCCCACATGATGGTCATTGATCAGAGAGTGTCTCGATCATGTATGTCTTTATCCCGAATTGAAGTCGTCCTCGACGGAAGCTCATCATCTTCTCCCAAATAAGGTTTCAAATCTGCAATGTTAAATGTGGGACTAACCCCAAAATCTGCAGGTAGCTCAAGTTTATATGCATTATCATTAATTTTCTGTAAAACCTTAAAGGGACCATCAGCTCGTGGCATTAACTTAGAATTGCGCAAATCAGGAAACCTATCTTTACGTAGATGTAACCAAACAAGATCTCCTGGTTCAAACACAACATGCTTTCTACCCTTATCACCAGCAATCTTGTATCTAGCATTCATTTTCTCAATGTTTTCTTTCGTTAACTCATGCATTTTCAATATCAAATCAGCACGTTGCTTAGCATCAAAATTAACCTTCTCCGAAGATGGACGAAGCAGCAAATCAATAGGTGCACGAGGTAGAAAACCATAAACAATTTCAAAAGGGCACATTTTAGTGGTAGAATGAAATGAACGATTATAAGCAAATTCAATATGAGGTAAACATTCTTCCCACATTTTCAAGTTACTCTTTAAAACAGCCCTAAGCATAGTAGACAAAGTCCTATTGACTACTTCAGTTTGTCCATCAGTTTGGGGATGACAAGTAGTACTAAAAAGTAGTTTAGTCCCCAACATAGCCCATAAGCATCTCCAAAAATGGCTAAGAAACTTAGTATCACGATCCGAGACAATAGTATTGGGCACACCATGTAAGCGAATAATCTCACGAAAGAATAAATCAGCAACATTAGCGGCATCATCGCTTTTATGACATGGTATAAAATGTGCCATCTTAGAAAATCTATCCACGATAACAAATATGCTATCCCTCCCCTTCTGTGTTCGAGGCAAGCCTAAAACAAAGTCCATGTATATGTCCTCCCACGGAACACTAGGTACAGGTAAAGGCATGTATAAACCATGAGGATTGAGTCGTGACTTAGCTTTTTGACATGTAGTGCAGCGAGCAACAAAACGCTCAACATCCCGTCTCATCTTTGGCCAAAAGAAATGTGTAACATGTACGTCCTCCGTCTTCTTCACGCCAAAATGTCCCATTAATCCTCCTCCATGCGCCTCCTGCAACAACAAAAGACGAATAGAGCTAGCTGGAATGCATAGCTTGTTAGAACGGAACACAAACCCATCATTAAGCACAAACTTGTTCCATGTTCTACCCTCTCTACAATTCTGCAAAACATCTTTAAATTCCGCATCATGTACATATTGATCTTTGATTGTCTCTAAACCGAATATCTTGAAGTCAAGTTGTGAAAGCATAGTATAACGACGAGACAAAGCATCAGCAATAATATTATCTTTCCCCTTCTTGTGTTTAATGACATAAGGGAAAGTCTCAATAAATTCAACCCACTTAGCATGTCTACGATTAAGTTTTGCTTGACTTCTTATGTGTTTCAAAGATTCATGATCAGAATGTATAACAAATTCTTTGGGCCATAAATAATGTTGCCAAGTTTCTAATGTCCGAACAAGAGCATATAATTCCTTATCATAAGTAGAATAGTTCAGACTAGGCCCACTCAATTTTTCAGAAAAGTATGCAACAGGTTTAGCATCTTGTAATAACACACCTCCCAAACCAATACCACTAGCATCGCATTCAAGCTCAAAAGTCTTATTAAAATCAGGAAGTTGGAGCAAAGGAGCATGTGTTAACTTATCTTTCAATACCGTGAAGGCTTCTTCCTGTGCGGTACCCCAAGTAAAAGGCACATCCTTGCGTGTAAGCTCATTGAGAGGTGCAACAATGGTGCTGAAATCTCTCACAAAACGCCTATAGAATCCAGCGAGGCCAAGAAAACTCCTCACTTGTGTGACCGTTTTGGGCTGCGGCCAACTCTCAATCGCCTCGATCTTGGCTTTATCAACTTCAATTCCCTGCGGAGTAACAACATAGCCAAGAAACGATACTCGGTCGGTGCAAAAGGTGCACTTCCCAAGGTTACCAAACAAACGTGCATTACGTAGAGCAATAAAAACAGCACGTAAATGATCCAAATGTTCCTCCAAAGATTTGCTATAAATCAGTATATCATCAAAATAGACTACCACAAATCGTCCAATGAAAGCACGTAAAACCTCGTTCATTAATCTCATGAAAGTGCTAGGTGCATTAGTTAACCCAAAAGGCATGACTAACCACTCATATAATCCAAACTTAGTTTTAAATGTCGTTTTCCATTCATCTCCTAATTTCATGCGAATTTGATGGTATCCACTACGCAAATCAACTTTGGAAAACATGGTAGAGCCACTTAATTCATCAAGCATATCATCTAACCTAGGAATAGGATGACGATAACGAATAGTAATATTATTAATGGCTCGACAATCAACACACATACGCCATGTTCCATCCTTTTTAGGCACTAATATAACAGGAACAGCACAAGGACTAAGGGATTCACGTATGTAACCTTTGTCGAGTAGCTCTTCTACTTGACGCTGAATCTCCTTTGTCTCCTCCGGATTGGTACGGTATGGCGCACGGTTGGGCAGTGAAGCACCGGGAATTAATTCAATCTGATGCTCAATCCCTCGAATAGGTGGTAATCCCGGTGGTACGTCTTGTGGAAAGACGTCAATAAACTCCTGCAAAAGGTCAGTGACAACAGGAGGCAAAGAAGGAGGCAATTCCTCAAATGAAAACAAAGCTTCTTTGCACACAAAAGCATAGCACACATATTGACTAACATCCAAATCTGAAATATCAACTTTTGTAGCAAGCAAAGTTGGACTAGTCAATTTAATTTCATTAGAAACAGCAGAAGAAGATTTGTTATTAGTCTTATGTTGTTGCTCAAATTCTTTAGCTGCTATCTCATTTTCACTCTTATTTTTCTCCTGTTTAGCTTTACTAGCTCTAGCAAGGTCATCTTTCACAATTTGTTCAGGAGACAGAGGAAGTAAAGCAATATTTTTATCCTGATGAACCAGAGTAAACTAATTGGTCCTACCATGGTGTACAACATTCCTATCAAATTGCCATGGTCTACCAAGTAAAAGAGAGCATGCTTGCATGGGTACCACATCACAATCAACATAATCAGCATATGCAGCAATGCTAAAGTGCACACGAACAGAACGCGTTACCTTAATCTTACCACTATTGTTAAACCACTGAATATAGTACGGATGGGGGTGTGGTCTTGTGGTGAGAGATAGCTTCTCCACCAACTCCATGCTAGCCAAGTTGTTGCAACTCCCTCCGTCAATGATGATGCGAACTGAACGTTCTTTCACCACTCCCTTTGTGTGGAACAAATTATGCCTCTGGTTTTGCTCGGCCTTCGTTACCTGCACACTTAACACACGTTGAGCAACCAAACTAGCATATTTATCTGCATCATCAGGAGCCATATACTCTATATCATGAGCATCATCATGGGCACCCTGTTCCTCATGAGCAATGAGAACTAAAGTCTCCTCATCATAGTCACTCGCTGACTCATACCCACCATCCGCCGTAATAGTCACCACACGCTTGGAGGGACAATCTTTTGCGAAGTGACCTCCACCTTGGCACCTGCGACATTTAATATCACGATCTCGTGTTTGCCCTGTGGAAGCCATGGATGAAGAAGAAATCGCCGCTGGACCACTCTGTGCACCCTTGAATGGTGGCGCTGGCTGTTTTGGTGGCTTCCTGTAAGAATGAGCGGCTGAAGTAGATGGTGGTGCAGCAGGACGTGTGGATGTAGAAGCTCCACGCGATGTCCATGATGTATTTCGTCCTGCAGAAAAGTTAGGTCTCGTAGCGGCCTGTCGATCCTGCACTTCACGTTCAGCTTTACAAGCAAGATGAAACAAACGAGTGATAGTAGCAAAGTCCTTGTATTCTAGAATAGTTTGTATCTCCCTGTTTAAACCACCCATGAATCGTGCAAGCATAGCTTCATTATCCTCTACTAGGCCACATCTAATCAATCCAGTTTGTAATTCTTGATAATATTCCTCTACAGAATTTTTTCCTTGTCTCAAACGCTGTAATTTTTGTAACAATTCACGTTGATAATAAGGAGGAACCCAGCGAGTACGCATAGCATCTTTTAAAGCAGCCCAAGTAGTTGGAATATTATTAGCATGCAATCTACAATGTTCAGAACACCAAATAGATGCAAATCCCGTGAGTTCACAAACTGCAGCAGTAACACGTCTATTCTCAGGATATTGTAAACATGTAAAGCGTTGTTCAGTTTCTAACTCCCAAGTAAGATAAGCATCAGGAATATATCTACCCTCAAACGGCTTAAGATTCAATTTCAGTTTAGGCACATGTTCATCATCACGTACCTGAGGGGGTGGTTGGTGTCGACCGTGGCGAATGTTGGGACTTGGACGTCCAGCTAGCTGTTCATAGGCCGCTTCCTGTTCCACCTCCTCCTCATAATCACCCTCGTAGTTGTCGTCCTGGCCGACGTCAGAAGCAGAAGCAGCAGGTACTGCAGCAGCAGCAGGAGCACCAATACCAGCAGCTTGTCCTCTCGGAAACAGAATACGTCGTGCACGTGGTAGTGGCGGTGGCTGTGGCTGTGCTGGAGCGGCAGCAGGCTATGTAGGTAGGCGTGCGATCAACTCAGTAAACTTGGCGTCGAGCTTGGTGTCGATCATCTTTTCCACGCCATCAATTGCCTCTGTAAATCTTGTCTCGATGTCATTCACCTGTTCAGACATCATTTGTGCAAATTTATCATGTAGCTCCTTGTTTGTCATGTTCTCCAATCGGGTGCATCCCGCGCCACTTCATCATGTGATCCTGGCATGGTTAGCAGAAATAGAAAACACACAGTAATATGATCCTACTTCTACTAATGGGATGTGGGGTGGTGGAAAACACAAATCCGTCAAGCTTTTCTTTCGTTCTTACCGATTCTTACCTAGCAGCAGGTGGTGATGTACAACCAACGGGTCAAAACTCTCAGAGATATGGTGGAGCGATGGCCAGGAGGTGTCAAACGCACGATGTAGAATATATGTGGAGCTGTAGGAAGGCTGACAAGTATGGTAGGAAAAACTCAACAGTAATCAAAACAGAGATGCAAAGCTGAATAAACACTCAACGTCGGTACTGTGCTGATCCTAGGCTAGACCGTACTAGAGACGCGAGCCTAAAACACCAACGAAAGCACGGCGCGGCACGTAAACAACTGAGAAGCACACTCTGAATTTTTTTTTCTCTTTTTTTTTTTTTGGAAATCACCCTCTTCTACGTACGACAAAGATTGGTGAAATCCGACTGTAATCAACTCAAACTAATCTGGCTACGGAGAGATCACAAACCGACTGGGTGATGGAACTCAACTCGGATCGGTAGGTCGTGGTGGTGTATATGGACTCTGCTTGGCGAAACGTGGTGGTGTATCTGGACTCGGATTGGCGGAACGTGGTGGTGTAGTACTGTGCGGCGGCGGCGTGACAAACTGTGATCAGAACTCGAAACTCTAAGGGAACTAGACGCTAAGATCAGCAACTCGACACAACGATGCAACCGCAAATTCAACAAAGCAAACTACTGTAAGGAAGACTGGACAAAGGCTCGGACTGTTTAGGGACGTGATGATCTAACCCTAAATGTTTGTTTGGCTTTTTCGTGGACTGTAGGTATGAAGAACAGAAGTAATCTAGAGTACGAAAACTGGTAAATCTCACAGATCAACCTGGAAATCTGATACCACTTGATAGAGGCGAAGGTGTCCCGATGTTTCGATGAGATGGGGGAGATCGATTATGGTGGAGACGACTTTGACGATCCGACTACGAACGTGCGAAGACGTTGCGCCTTAGCGATCGCTAAACCAACTCCGAGAGGTTATTGATCCCGCGGATGCACGATCAACCTGACTACGAAGGTCTAATTCGAAAGTTGGGGTTCCAATGAGGTCTTGGCCTGGTCGGATGACACAAACGAAGAGCTCGAAGTTGCGGCCATGGCTAACTTAAATCTAATTAAAACCCAAGTCTAAACGACGCCCTAAGGGCTGTATATATGGGGGAACAGAGGGGAATTTCGTGGCCCCTTGGAGGAGGGGTCCGAAAACAACCCTAACTCGGTTTCCCCACACATACGGACTCTAAAAAATAGTCTATTAAGTGTATTTCGAAATTACATGGGCCTGGCCCAATAATAAGGTGACGCAGCACCTATAATAACCCTTGGACGAAAATATTAATGTGGCGTCTTGTGTCTCTCGTCCAAGTCTTCATGCACGCCTTATGGTGGCCTCAAAGTGTGAAAATCACCACTGGAAGCTCCATTGTCCTTTCCCGCGCGCACACCTTCTTCTCCATGCTTGATCCCGCTCCAATGACCATCCTTCTTATCCATGCTAGGTCCTTCATTCATAAGACAAACAAAAGTATCTAATTTAGGCAGCATCATATGTTCCTGAACATTAGAAGGATTCGCAAGAAACGAAAGTACCTGATAATTTAGTTGACATGCGCGTGCTCTAGTAACTGGTCCAGTATGTGTAGTTGGTGAAGATGTGGGTGTAACATTAGTAGAGATGTCCTCATCAGCATCAAGGAGTGTAACCAGGTCCCACATGATGGTCATTGATCAGAGAGTGTCTCGATCATGTATGTCTTTATCCCGAACCTTAGGGTTTCACGCTTAAGAGTATTTGACGCATTCAGGATAGATTCGGGATCACCGAGAAATAAGAGAGTACTCCAGAATTGTTCCGGACGGGGCATAAATAATTTATGAGATTTTGAATTGTTCAAAGTATTTTTTAAATATGTTTTAGTATTTAATTAATTAACTAAATATTAAAAATCTGATTTAAATAAATACATATAAATAAAAGGGTATATGGGCCCTATGTGCCCCCATAGGTGGAGAGGGAGGCTCCCCCTTTGGCCCTTGCGCCAGGGGAGGCCCCTCCTCCTCCTATGGCCTGTGTACCCCCCCCCCCCCTCTGTTGTGAGCTTAGTCCCACATGGGGAGAGGAGGGGGGCTTGCACCTCCCCTTGTCCTATATAAGAAGGGGAGGGGTGCCCCTATTGACCCAGTTGATCTCAATTTGAGACAACTCTATTCTCCTTCTCCTTCCTTCGTCATGCTCCCATTGTTTGCAGATTGTACTAGGTTGGGGATTTCTCCACCATACGCACGTTGTCGTGCCGATGGAATCGGGATCCGAATCCATCTTCTTCTGCTGATGGTCTGGTTCGGAGCACGGGGGGGGGGGGGGGGGGCGTCGCTTAGGCCGTATGCGTGTGAGACTATGAGGTGCTGCATGTGCGGTTCTCCTTCATCGTCGAGGTCATGGTGCGTACATCTTCACCAACAATGTTCCGACGGTAATATGGGATGGCCCGATCTTCTCAGTAAGCGGTGGGTGGATGATGAAGATGAAGATAGCTAACTTGGTGTCGCCGATGATCTCTCCTCGCTAGATCTCTGATGACAATTCAACAACTCTCTACCCTTTGAATATTCACGACTTCACACACTTGCGCACCTAGCCGCCGATCACGAACGATATAATTGCAATCTACTAATTCCCAGTGGATACAAGAATTCAAGATGAATGCTTAAAACTATTCTCCAGAACTAGGTTTTATCTAAAACGTGATCTAACCCTAAAACAAGGTGGGGCTAGGTATATATAGTCTAGGGGGTAATAGATGGGATACAAGGGTCGCAACCCGTCTAACTTCGTGCAGGCAGTTGATACGTCCAAAATGCATCACTATTTTACATATTAATTTACCTATATTTATTGATATATTTCATATTATGAGCTTATTCTTATAGTGTTTTGGCTTGTTTTACACAGTTTACAACTTTCCGATGCCGAAACAGCAGACGCAGGAATCAGCGGGGAAAAGTGCACATGGAGTTGGCATATCAGCACATCTCCAAATGACCTAAAAATTACGAGGGAGTATTTTCTGAAGAAATCACGAAGGCACACAAAAGTCGAGCCGGAGGGGCTCACCAGGCTCCTAGGTGGCCTGGTGGAGCGCCCCCCTTAGGCCGCGCCGGGTGGACGCCTAAGAGGTGGGACCCACCCCCGGGGCTCTCGTCTGGCACATATATCTCTCGTGACCGAAAACCCCGAGAACAGAAGTTGGATCTGGAGTTCCTCCGCCGCTCCGTGGGGAAACCCTACACAGAAGAAAAGACCTTTCCGGAGGTCAGATTCCGCCGGGGAGAACTCCTCCCGGAGGGGGAGATCATCCTCATCATCATCACCATCATGACGGGAATCATTGAGATCATCATCACCAGAACCATCTCCACTACCATCCCATCTCATCTCACCATTGCAATCAGAGTTGTAACTTGGACTGTTCATCCATTTTACTTTACCGGTGTTGGTTACTCTTTTGTGCTGAATGGTGTGAAGTTTTGTGGGAGAATTATTGTTATGATCAGATTTTCACCTCTCATCATGATCTCTTTTATGTCTTGTGAGTAGTTCCTTTAGTTCTTGAGGATATGGGAGAAGTCTAGTTTTTAGTAGTCATATGTGAAGTAATACGGGTTGATTGATATCCCTACACTTGTGGGTCATCAAGACCATTTTTTGGCGCCGTTGCTGGGGAGTGTAGCGCTATTGATAAGTGAAATTGGTAAGGAAACCTTTACACTGTATGTATTGTTTTTATTTTGCAGTTGCTAATTTTTGTCCGTATGGATATCTCTGCCCTTTGTTCTTTGCTTGTGGGGAACCGGCCCACCACTATTGTGGTGGAGAAGGCTCACCCACCTACTAAAATTGTCCCTTTCAAAATACCAACTGGTACTGTTGATTATGTTTTAGCTAATCGATATGCAGGAGACATGCATCTAGGCAATCACTTGCTCTATCTTTCACAATTATGTTCCTTATTTAATCTTGCAGGTGTATCGATGGTTTTTTTTATGAGGAAGCTATTCTCTCTATCATTGAAAGATAAGGCTCTGGATTGGTACAGGCTCGTCGATAACTCTCATTTACTAAATTGGCAAGAGCTTATGCCTCTCTTTTATGGATAATTTTATCCTTGTCATGAAATACATCGAGACAGGAACTATATATATAACTTTTCGTCTCGTGATAGAAAAAGCATCGCTCAAGCTTGGGGGAGATTGAAATCCCTAATTCTCAAATGCCCCAATCCTGAGCTCCCCATGGAAATTGTTCTTATTAAATTTTATGCAAGACTTTCTCGTCAGGATAGATAGATGCTTGATGCCTCCTCTAGTGGGGTATTTTGAACCAGAAGCGCTGAAGACAGATGGGATCTTATTGAAAGGATCTAGAAGAACACTGAATATTGGGAGATTGATAAAGGTATTGAACCCGTTATAAATTATGGGTACGATTATATTGAGACCTATGTGAAAACTGATTACTTCAATACATTTTGTGCTACGATTGGTCTTGATTCCCAACTTTTACTTTCTTTTTGCAAAGACTTTGCCTCTCATATTGATTCTTCTAAAAATAAGGAGGATCAGCATCATAAGCCCTTTAAGGAATTACCTTTTGATATTCATGTTGCTGACCCTATCTTACCTGCAGTTTTAAATTAAAAGCCCCTTTTTCCCGCGAGGATGAGGGAGCATTCTTTTGTCACAGGGATATTGATTAAGGTCGATCCTCTAGTTGCATTGGTTAAGGATCTTGTTACTAGTGGTATTGGAAAATCCATTATAAATTTTTGTGTTGTTTCTACTAACCTTGTCACAATCAAGTATAAAGGCCCAATTTAGGGTACTCCAGTGGTATCTGTTAAAAAAGGAGATCATAATTATTATGGGCTATGCCATTTTGGATCCAATTCTAGTGCTATTCCTTTTTCACTTTATCAAGAGATCATGAATAACAGTTTACCTTGTGAAATTGAACACGTTGATGTCACGATTCATCTTGAAAATAAAGAAATTATCTATCCGATCGGAATTGTGAGAGATGTTGAAGTCTTCTATGGAAAACTAAAATATCCTACCGACTTTTTAGTTCTTGGTTCAGTACAAGATAGTTTTTTCCCTATTATCTTTGGTAGACCTTTTCTCAAGACTTGTGGAGATATTATAGATTAGTATCTGTTGAATTCAATGGTGAGCCATATGAATTTAACTTTTCTAAAATTTCCAAGAAAACTCGTTGTACTGATTTGCCTAGTAATGATAAAATTATTGAAGATATCTATTGCTATTCCTACTAACGATCCGTTGCAGCAATACATGGGGGACCACGAGAATGAAATTCATATGCAGGAAAGGAACGAACTAGATGACATCTTCTTGAGACAACCTGCTATCCTAAAGCACAACCTTCCGGTTGAACCCTTAGGAATTCTATCACAACCAAAGGCAGACCCGGTGTTTGATCTAAATCCTCTTCCCGATACGCTCAAGTATGCTTATTTAGATGAAAAGAAAGTATATCCTAGTATTATCAATGCTAACCTTTCAGGATATGAAGAAGAATAATTATTGGAAACCATTCGTAAACACCGAGGCGCCATCGGCTATACCCTTGATGATCTCAAGGGGATTAGTCCATCTATTTGTCAACATACTATCAACTTGAACCTGATGCTAAACCGGTTTTTGATCATCAACGACGGTTGAAACCGAAGATGAAGGATGTGGTGAGGACCGAAGTCCTCATGCTTCTAGCAGCATGTATTATCTACTCTCTAGATGATAGTAAGTGGGTAAGTCAAGTACATTGTGTTCCTAAGAAAGGAGGTATGACTATGGTTACTAATGATAATAATGTACTAATACGTCAAAAAATTGTTATTGGATATAGAATGTGTATTGACTAGAGGAAGTTGAACAAGGCACCCAGGAAGAATCACTACCCATTCTCGTTCATCGCCCAAATGCTTGAAAGGTTATCTAAAAACACTCATTTTTGCTATCTTGATGGGTATTCTGGCTTCTCTCAAATTCATGTTAACACTGCTGATCAAGAGAAGACCACTTTTACTTGTCTTATTGGTACTTATGCTTATAGACATATGCCTTTCGGTTTATGCAATGCCCCTACTACTTTTCAAAGGTGTATGTCTGCTATCTTTCATGGTTTCTGTGAGGAAATTGTGGAGGTTCTCATGGACGATTTCTCCGTCTATGGAATCTCTTTTGACCATTGTCTCCACAATCTTAATAAAGTTTTGCAGAGATGTGAGTAGAAAAACTTGGTACTCAATTGGGATAAGTGCCACTTCATGGTCAACGAGGGAATTGTTCTTGGCCACAAGATTTCTGAAAGGGGAATCGAGGTGGACAAGGCGAAGATTGAAGCAATTGAGAGAATGCCGTATCCAAGGGACATCAAAGGTATTCGTAGTTTCTTCGGTCAGGATGGTTTCTATAGAAGATTTATTAAAGACTTTTCTAAGACTTCGAGACCCCTCACTAATCTTATCCAGAAGTATATTCCTTTTGTCTTTGATGAAGATTGTAAGGAAGCCTTCTAAGTTCTTAAGAAAGCTTTGATAACGGCTCCTATAGTCCAGCCACCTAATTGGAGTTTACCTTTTGAAATCATGTGTGATGCTAGTGACTTTCCTGTTGGAGCTTTTTTAGGACACAGGGTTGATAAGAAATTGAATGTTATACATTATTCTAGCAAAACCCTTGATAGTGCTCAACAGAATTATGCTACTACTGAGAAAGAGTTTTTAGAGGTATTTTTTGCTTCTGACAAGTTTAGACCCTATATTGTTGATTCAAAAGTCATTATTAATACTGACCATGCTGCTATTAAGTATCTTATGGAGAAGAAGGATACCAAGACAAGGCTTATCAGATGGGTTCTTCTTCTTCAGGAATTTGGTTTGCAGATTGTTGATAGGAAAGGAGCAGACAATCCTGCGGCACGAAACCACTCCAGTATGGAGAACATATCATACGTCCCAAACATATCTATAATTTCTGCTTGTTCCACGCTATTTTAGGTGACATTGCTATGTGTTTTTCTAAAATTTTATATCTTTATACACATATTTGGACTAACATACTAACTCAGTGCACCCAGTACCAGTTTTTGTCTACCGAGGTCTGTAAGTTGCAGGTTTTTACCCATATTTACAGAGCTCCAAAAATTCCAAGAAAATTAGATAAAAAAATGAGCGTGACGGAAGCTTCCAGATCACCGAAGGAGAACCGGGAGGGGGGGAGCTAGGCACACCTAGGCGGCCAGGTGGCGCGACCCCCCTCCTGGTTGCGCCACCAGGGCGCATGGGAGGAGGGGCCACCCCTGGTGCCCTCCTTCGGCCTATTTTTACCCCTTGTTTTGAAAACCCTCTAAGAGACCCCCGCATCGCGAATTTCCTCTCTGTTCCTCCGCCACCGCGCTTCCAATATCAGGAGCACCAGAAGTCCTCTTCCCGGCACCATGCCGGAGAGAGGATTGACCTCCGGGAGCTTCTCCACCACCATGGATGCTTCCCGGATGTGCCATTAGTAGTGCCCCTTGGACCATGTTTCATGGGAAAGTCACGACAGATGTCCTCATGAGAGAAATTGATTGCGGGGCATTTGCTACGAGTGTACGAGGAAGAAAAAATATCACACAGGGAGAGAGACGCGATTTATACAGCTTCGAGCCATGGGAAACATCATCCGGTAAAAACCCTACATGTTGTTTGTGTCTAGGTCTTTATTCCTTTTTTCACGGGGAGTCGCCGGCGTGTCGCCGGCTCTCCTATTGTTGTGTCTAGTTGCCCCAGGTTTAGACGACCCGAGAATAATCTCTAATCTAGAGCCTATTGCGGTCTGTTGATTCTATCTCAGTATGTCCTCATTGGGGTTCTACCCCTTCTTATATAGGTGGAGAGGGGGAGGCTTACGTGTAAAGTCCTATCCTAATACAAACTAGTCTCATCTTGTATTACAAGTCAGATATCAATCCGGATCCTACTCTAAGTCTTGTGGACTTTTGTGTCTTCC
Organism: Bromus sterilis; assembly: GCA_950022295.1. Classification (NCBI taxonomy): domain Eukaryota; kingdom Viridiplantae; phylum Streptophyta; class Magnoliopsida; order Poales; family Poaceae; genus Bromus; species Bromus sterilis. Next base: position 254,918,918 of record OX465595.1, on the reverse strand, counting down.
AAGTTAGATGGACTCCTTCCGATATTGGGACTTCATTGCTATAGCGGATCCTATTTTTATTGTAGCAGGCCAACTCATGGGTCCTATAGAGGAGTCCATGTCGGTACTGTAGCAGGCCGACTCATGGGTCCTATAGAGGAGTCCATGTCGGTACTGTAGCAATCTGACTCATGGGTCATGTAGAGGATACCATGTCGGTACTGTAGAAGTCCAACTCATGGGTCATGTAGAGGAGTCCATGTCGGTACTGTAGCAGGCCGACTCATTGGTCCTGTAGATGAGTCTATGTCGGTACTATAGCAGGACGACTCATGGGTCCTATAGAGGAGTCCATGTAGGTACTGTAGCAATCCGACTCATGGGTCCTATAGAGGAGTCCATGTTGATACTTTAGTAGGCCGACTCATGGGTCCTCTATTCTTTAGTACATGTATTCTGGCCGAGTCTTCCTTTTGGGTGTTGCATTCTGGCCGGCTCTTAACTGTGAGTAATCCCCCCGAAACCATGGGTCCATGACCAGTAGCTATGTGATGTCTTCTCTCCAATCTTGTGCTTCAATTCTTAGCCCTTGTGAGTTGCCCAATATGATCAAGCCATTTATATAATTTTCCTGCTGTTGCTATGCTGTGTTTGCTGGGATCTAATGGATTATGAGATTATGTTCAGATTGTGATGAGTTATATATTTGGTTTATCTTGTACATTATGCAAGGATAACGAAACCCGCAAACAGTCCTCCTCGAGGTGCTTGTCTCTTTGTGGATCTCCTGACTAGATAGAGAGTTACCGATAATAAGTGCATGAGTTCTTCGGACTAATGCGAGTATTCGATTGTTGGCACTTCCACCTTCCATATTTTGCTAGCCTCTTCGGTACCGTGCATTGCCCTTTCTCATCTTGAGAGTTGGTGCATACTTCGCTCGTGCATCCAAACCCTTGGCATGATATGCTCTATCATCATAAATCTCCTTATATCTTCCTCAAAACAGCCACCATACCTAACTATCAAGGCATTTCCATAGCCTTTCCGAGATACATTGCCATGTAACATTCACCATCTCATGACTTGATCTTCATGTCATACATGTTTTTGCTTGATCGAGGAGCTGCATGCTAGTTGGGCATTGCCCTAATAATTTCTACATGACGCGCTAGTATCATTGCATATCCTGCTACACTACCAGAGGCATACATTTGCATACATCATGATAGTTTTTGTTCTTATTTATGTTGAGTACTTCTTGTAAAGTGTGAAGATCTTCTTTATATTCTTGTAAAATATAGAGTGTTGCCCTTACGTGAGGCAAAGATCCCAAAGAGGAAAAATGAGAGATAAATAGAAAGAGCTGATGAGGCCACAAAAATACAAAAAATAGAAAACGGAGAAAAAGAAATAAAAAGAGAGAAGGGGGAAACACTACTATTCCTTTTTGTAACAACCCATATTTCACAAAAAATAAAAATTTTGTTTTCGGTGTGAATTGTTTGATTGTCTGATTTGTTTGCGGTGTCTGCATCCCCGATTTATCGATCGGCGATTATTTTCCCCCCTCTTATCTCGTACCGGGCGGAGACTGATCCTTGCCACCCTGACACACGACCTTACGACACTGGGTTTTACCCGAGCACCGTCGCAACCGGCACAAGACCAGCCATAGCCAACGGAACGAAAAACCCCGTTTAATAAGTAAATGGGATATTTTTATAGTGCGCCAAAAACTGTTCTCGAAATGGTTCCAGCGCGAGGTGAACGCCGCCGGCTCGACGCGTTGATTGCGCAGTTCGAAGTTTTACCCGAATCGGAGGTCCTGCGGACCCCCTGCGGTCAGAAACGTAAGCACCACGCGCGAGAGAGAAAAACCGGGGATGTTTTTGCAAACTACCAGACACCTGGGCTATATAAAGACCACCACACTCCCACCCCTTTCTAGGGTTTCCCTAGCCAAAAATTTCAGCCACCCCCCTCACAATTGCCCCATTTTCGCAGTTTTATCCCCAAAATCCAAACCCTAGCCTCCTAGCGGATCTGGACCGTCGGATTAGCCAATCCAATGGCCCAGATCGCGCCCTGCCCTCCACCAACCTCCAGCCATCTCCTCTCTCCATCCACGCCGCTGGCTCCGGCGCCGACGCCGCGCGCCGACAAACGCGCCGTCGGCCACCACCTCTCATCCCGCGCCCTTCCTCCTTCCCTCGCGCCCCTTCTCCTCTTTCCTCTCTTCCCTCCTCACCTCTTCTCCCTCCTGCACAAGATCCCGGCCGAGGCACCATGGAGGACCCGAGAGGAGCTCGGGCCGGAGCCGCCTCCTGAGCCGGCCGCTCAACCACCGTCGCCTGCCTCCCGGCCTCCCTCCGTCGCCAGTCGCCGCCCCTGCCCGCCTCCAATTGCGCGTCGCGGCCGCCCTCGCCTGCCGGCTGGCGCCGCCACCTGCTCACCGGCAGGGAGGTCACCAGCCGCCAGCCGGTGCCTCGAAGCAGGTCGCCCCTCCCTCCAAGCCTATCCAGCCGCCGCGGGTGGGCCGGCCCAGGCCACCGAGGCCCACCGCGCCAGATCCAGCCAGCCCAGCCGCTAGATGGGCCGAGCCCATCAGGGGTGAGGCCCTCTTTTTTTTCTTTTATATTTTTTTTCTTTTTATCTAATTTTTTGGTAAGTCTAAAAAATTGTACTGCTGTTTCATTTTTGCGAGTAGATTTGCGAGTGAACCGTAGCTTGGATGACGTTGCGCCCAAAAGGAAAGTTGTTTAGATTTGTGTGCACTTCAGTTCATCTTTTGTGACCATTTTGATATGAGGCCATCTTGATGTTGTTAATCTGTGTTGAAGTGGGCATTAGGCTGTTAACTGCTATTAATTTCTGTTAGTGTGCTGCCGCTGTTATTTTATTGCAAGTTTGCTTGATGATTGTGACACATCCATGAGGCCTATTGCATTGATTCTTGTTGCATACTATTAAGCATCATGTCTACTTCCATTATATGTATTGCATTGTCATGTTTGCATTTCTAGTCATAGATATGTTTAGCTCCAAAGTTGCTATGCCACTATTTTTGACAGCCACCTCTGTTTTTCTCTAAGTCTGTAACTTTCCGATGCCATGTTGCATGCTTAATTAATTTTGATCTGATATGCCTATGACCTTGATTCTTGTTTGTAACTGAACACCATCATGTCTAGTTCATGCTCATATATTGCTATGTCATGTTGCTGAAATTTTGCATAGAGTTTTGCTCCTGTTTATACAGCATGAAAATTACAGTTTATGCCCTGTTTTCTTGATTTTCACTAAGTCCTAGACTAGTAATGTTTTATAGCTTTTTGTGTTGCTTATAACTAGTGATCCATGATGCCTATTTGCACGATTCCTTTTGCCATGCCTTCCCTGCCATGTCTACTTTAGTTGCATATCATTTGTGAGCATGTTTGCATTCATTATCCTGTTTATGCATTGTTCTAAAGTGTGCTTCCTGATATTTCCAGATTGTGCCCGTAACTTGTTTTGCTTGTATATTTTTAACCGTAACTCCGTTTGGAGTGTTCTTTATATGTAACTTGATTAGTTTTTCATGTACTTTGTGTTGATGCTATTTTTTCTATTGTTAACATACCTAAAATATTGTTTAGGACAGAACTGTACCAAATGTTTTAATTGTCGTGGAGCACTTAGTGTTATGCCATGTTTAGGTTGTGCCTCACTTAAATTGACTAGCATAGATAGTTTATCTTATGCTTAACCTCTTGCCATGTTTGTGTGCTATGCCATTCTTGAGTGACATGCCATGTTAACAACCTTTGTTGATCACCTGTAGCTAAACAACTTGAATCCTTGTAAACGTGCGGTATCTTCGTGTGTGACGAGTACCTCACTTAACCTGTTAGTAATCGCTCTCGACGGTAGACCCGTATCGTGTTGCGTTGTCTCGTGTTACCTTCTTGTTGGTGCTTGCTCGTGTTTGCTTCGTAGTAATAGATGCTTGCTCGTTGATTGCTTTCAAGTGTTTACCCTCTTGTGTGCTTCCGCGGGTACCTATCGGAGACGATGCGAGCTTGCGATCAACTACACCTTCGGAACCCGACTTATCAACAGGCAAGGACTATACACTACTTATGATCCATTCTATTTCAACCAGCGGTTTGCATGCTAGTCCAGGTTAGGATCGATGTTTGATCCTACCACATGTTCACAACCTCTCTTAAACCGATACATCCATGTCCCCTCCCAGCAAACCATGTACTGCTATGTTACCATTGCTCGTTGCTCAGCCCCTGCTTAGTATGCATGCGTAGGATTCTACGATGTTACCCTGTTATTCCTTGGTTACGGCTATCACATTATTATATTATTGTTGATGATATGATTATTATAATGTTGACTATATTCGATGAAGGATGGAAGGTCTAAGCTATCCCGCCTTGGCTCTTTGTTCCATTCGAGTCACCTAGGATCCGAGTTCCGGGTATTGATTTTAAGACTGAGCGTGCCTAACCGCGTGTGAAATACATTGCAACTGATTTTCGCAGCAACGCGCGCAGGGTATCATCTAGTATTAGAAAAACTCCACACGACCCCATAGCCTACCTATTTGGGAAAAAACTAAGTAGAACCCCGATGATCCCGGCATTCTGTCGAGACCATCACTCAGCTCTAGTATTTAGCATTACATAGCAACTTGGATAGTCATACTTCACCGGATATGGTACGGCATAGAATTAAGAAGGTGGTATGGCCGGGTTTGTGGAACATCGTCAGACATGGACAAAGTCTGGAGGGACTCTCTATAAGTGCCGCAAAAAATCTAGCCTTACAATACAACCACTATACTTTGGTATGGGACAGGGCTAGTTGGAAGCTTGTTTGTCTTAGTACGGGGGTCTTATAACTACACATGGATGGGTGATTCCACGAATCCGATAGCCCTCGAAGTCGATGAGTGAAATTCGCTAGGCTTAGTGTCGGAAGGAACCTTGGTAGTCTTCGACTACGGTGCAGGCTTGGCTCCAAGAGGGGCATGACCTGACACAGGACAGTCCATGTAGTACGCAAGGGGTAGATTCACCTGTACTAGGACAGACAAGGGGAAGACTATGGTCGATTATCCAAGACCCGCATACTGAAGTATGGCGATCCGTGGAGACACACGACGGATGTATCGAGTGTGGTGGGTAAAGTGTACAACCTCTGCAGAGTGAAAACTATTCGAGTAGCTGGAGTCCACGGTCATGGACAGCTAGTGAGGCCACACTTTGTGGGGAATAGATGAGAAAGCCCGTTACCGAGTTTATGGTTCGCGATGATGGTGTTGATATTGTTGGAAAAAGATTGGACTTGACTTATCCAAATTCATTGTGGGAAATAAAATTTTCCAAGTTTAAAACTTTTCCAACTTAATAATAAGCTTGAGTAGATAGGAAATCCCTATGAAAAACTCCATCATATAGCCATCCCATTACTTTTGTATACAAAACCTTGTTTCTTTCTTTAGGTGGTTTGCGAGTACTTTGTATGTACTCACGGATTTTCCCCTGGTTATTCAATCGTCCAGGCTTGGAGGAGCAGGTATATGACGATGATGCTACCGACGATTACTAGGACGTGCTATGCTCTGATCTACCCTGTGGATTGTGCCGCTACTACCTTTGATGCTTTTTCTTTTCCGCTGCTATTTGAGCCCGATGAGGCCATGTAAGACTTTATTGTTGTATGACTTTGTATTCGGTAATGTATGAACATTGAGACTATGATTTCCATATCGAGTTGTGTTTCATGCGAACTGATCATGGGAGCATGACTGTATACACAGCTGGTCGCTTCGGACATATAGTTCGGGGTGCCTACAGACTTGGCATTAGAGCCTCTGTTCAGACTGTAGCAGCCTAGTTAGCTTGGACGTTAGTTAGAAATTTTTTTGATAAAAAAATCTCTTATACCTCTTACCCATTCAAAATGTTTTAAGTCAAGTGAGACCAAAGATTAAGAGGGAATGGTGTCCCAAAACATATGAGAACTAGTGGAAGATTTTAGTTTAGTCTCCCCTACCTGAATTCGTGATCTTATGCTTGTTTGATTTGTGTGGTTTAGTCTTTTGTTAGAGTGACCCTACCCCCACTTAGGATGTCACTAACATGTGCACTTTTACCTTGCGAAACAACCTTAGGATGTCTGGAAGAAACCACGTCGACCCAAGTGGATCCGGTGATGTGCCACAACCCAATCCGAACATGGAACAACTTTTGCGACTGCTTATGGAGGAGCGCCAGGCCGCTCTTGACGAGCGCCAAGCAAACATGGTTGTACTCCAGCATTTAGTCCAGGCTGCCACCAATGCCAACCTAGGAGGCGGAGGAGCTGGTGGGAATGAGGAGCCCAGGTCTAGGCTCCGAGACTTCCAGAACACCAACCCGCCCGTGTTCTCGCAGACGAAGGAGCCTCTGGATGCTGAGGATTGGCTCCGCACCATGGAGAACAATCTCGCTGTCTCCACTATTAGCCACAACGAGAAGGTCCTGTATACCACCCACTACCTCACCGGCACCGCAAGGAGCTGGTGGGAAGGAATGTGTGCTCGTCTTCCTAAAGGGCAAGTACTCACCTGGGCTGAGTTCTCCGAGAAGTTCAAGAAGGCGCACATCCCGACTGCACAGATCAGGAGGATGAAGGACGAGTTCTGCCACCTCAAGAAAGGGGGCATGACTGTGGTTGGATATCTTGACCGCTTCACTCAGCTGTCAAGGTATGCCCCGGAGGAGGTGGACACCGAGGAGAAGCGGAAGGACTGTTTCCTAGATGGACTGAACGATGAGCTGCAGGTTGTCCTGGTGGCCATGCAGTTCCCCGATCTTGAGTCTCTTCCGGATGCTTCTATCATGATGGTGGGCAAGCTCAAGATGGCCTCAGAGAACCGCAAGCGCCACATGATGCAACAGGGTGGATCCAGCAACCCCCGACTGCGTCTGACACTACCGCCAAGGCCAGCACCCCAGCCTCAGAGGAGCCCTTACCCAGCGCCACGCCCCAGTGCTCCTACTCGCCCTGTTGGAGTTCCGCTCCCAGTAGGCGGAGTTCCTCGCGACCCTACATTAGAAGTGGTCTGCTTCAAGTGTGGCCAGAAGGGCCACTATGCCATTACCTGCACCAATAAGGCGAATGCTGCCCCACGCCCCAATGCTCCAGCACTAGCCAGAGGGAACCCCGGACGCAAAAATTCCCAGCGCGGTGCGCCTAACGCCTCCAAGGGACGTCTGAACCATGTGCAAGACGAGGAAGCCGTGGAGGCAGCAGACGTTATCTTGGGTACGTTTCCAGTTAATTCAGTACCTGCCCAATTATTGTTTGGTTCTGGTGCATCACACTCGTTTGTTACGAAAACATTTGTGGATAGAAGTAAGTTGTCACCTAATGAAATGAGGAGACCCATGATAGTCAAAATACCCGGATCCAAAACCCGACCCATTTTAGCTTGTTCCGGAGTTCCCATAGCGATTCATGGAGTCGAGTTCCCAGCTGACCTGATCGTGTTAGGGACAGAAGGTATAGATGTGGTACTTGGTATGAATTGGTTGTCCAGATACCGAGGCCGGGTAGATTGCACAGAGAGGACAGTCAACCTCACGAGTGCCGATGGAGTTCAGATAGAGTACACCGACGAGGAAGACACTGCCAGAGCCTTTTGTAATCAGAGTGTCTCGGTGCCACCACTTGAGGAGGTGAAGGTTGTATGGGAATTCCCGGATGTCTTTCCAGAGGAGTTACCCAGTATGCCGCCTGATCGGGATATCGAGTTCATCATCGAGTTAGTGCCTCGCACATCCCCAATTGCACAGAGACCCTACCGGATGAATGTCGAAGAGCTGGTTGAATTGAAGAAACAGCTAAATGACATGCTCCATAAGGGAATAATTCGACCCAGTGCTTGTAAGGCCCGATATGCGGTACTATTCCAGATCTAGATGTTTCCATCCAGATCCGGGGAAGAAGCACATATCGGTCCCACCGCGACATATGACAATGCCATATGCCCCGGATTTCCAACATGATATCACAACATTACAGCTACAAGGATACAACATCTCATACAATCGGCATACAACTGCCTTAATACAATACATCAGTGGAAGATACATGTGTGAGTACAGACTACAATCAAATGCCTAGTGGCAAAGGTAAAAACATCGATCCCCATAACCACACGGGTCCAGGCTCTCCGCAAGGATCCTCCTAACTAGTCGTCGTGTAGTCTCCACGAAGGCGTCTAGAAGAAGAGTCAAGGTGGTAATCAACTGCAGCGGCCGATCAGGAAAAACATAAAAGGGAAAGGAAAAGCAAGGGGTGAGAATATATAAAAAGTCTTGTAACTAACTTCTCACAGGTAAGAGGGGGGTAGTGGTGAGGTTGCAGACGCATTAGCAATATATGAGTGGCTAACGGTCTATTTTAGAGAAAGATGAGAACCAAGCATTCGATGAGGAAGCGCCTCCAACAAGTCTTGCTATCAACTACTTACGGAAGCATAACACCTATCCTATCCTTGTCCTCCTTTTCGCATCCCGACGAAGAAGAAGCAGTCAAGGCACACACACGTTGACCAATTTATATTAAGATTATCTCAGTTGTTGTTGTCTATGAACAAGGAGTAGGTCTCAAGTCATCCATAACCATGGACACGGCTTCTCGAAAAGATTTAACCCTACAGGGGTGTACCAACTCCCATTACAAGGCTTCGCATGCACGCCCATCTCTCTCAGTTGCTACCCATCACAAGCAACCATTTTATGATTTAGTTCCAAGAGATCCGAAACGACAGGTCCCTCTAGCTAACAACGAACAAATCCGGGTGGCCCCCGGGGAGTCGACACCCAATCCAAAAGCTGGCCACGCTCTCGGATCGGACTCTTTCGTCTGGCCAAGGTCGAGATAACTGATCCCCTCACATGTGGGCAGCTCTCTAGCTCACCATTATGGACCAACAGAGAAACCATGTCTCCGCTGGCCCGGGTTGTTTTAAAGGATATCTGCTAGGAGCGACCCGACAGACATATATGCATGGTTTCAAATTGTAAACCATCTTGGGCCACCTCTAGAAATGTTTGAAGCTAGATAGGTAAGAAAAGGGGACCCCATAAAATCCCACACGCGGTTAGGCACGCTCAGTCATAAAACCAATACCCGAAACTCGGATCCTAGGTGACTCGAATGGAACAAAGCGTCGGGGCGGGATAACCTAGACCTTCCATTCTTCGTCGAATATAGTCAACATTATAATAATCATATCATCAACAACAATATAATAATGTGATAGCCCAATCCAAGGAGTAACAGAATAACAGTTGATAACATCCTAGCATGCATACTGAGCAGTGGCTGAGCAGCGAGCAAAAGTAACATAGCCGAACAAGGTTTGTTGGCATGTTTAGGGACATGGTTGTTTGGGTTTAATTGAGAGGCATGCATATAAAGTGGTAGGATCAAGAAATCGTTCTATCCTACACCTAGGCACGAGTGAGCTGAAAGTTATAAGCATGATATATGCTCCCCCTTACCTGATGAGAAGACGAAACCGAAGGTGTAGTTGATCGCAAGCTCACATCGTCTCCGAGAGGTACCCGCGGAAGCACACAAGAAGGAAACACTGGAAAAGGCAATCGACGAGCAAGCATCCATTACTACGAAGCAATCACGAGCAAGCATCAACAAGAAGACAACACGATACAACACACTACGACATCGCATCTATCGTCGAGAGAGGTCACTAGAAGGTTAAGTGGAGTACTCGTCACACACGACGATACCGCGCATTGACGGTGGTTCAAGTTGTTTAACTACAGGTGATCAAAAAAGTTGTTAACATGGCAAAACACATAAGCATGGCATAGCACACAAACATGACAAGAGGTGAAGCATAAAGGAAACTGTCTATGCTAGTTAATTTAAGTGAGGCACAACCTAAATATGGCATACACTAAGTGCCGCACGACAATTGAAACATTTGGTACTGTTCTGTCCTAAACCATATTTTAGGTTGGTTAACAACAACAAACAATAGCATAAACACAAAGTACACAAAAAACTAATCAAGTTACATGTAAAGAACACTCCAAACGGAGTTACGGTTAAAAAGATACAAGCAAAACAAGTTTGGAACACAATCTGCCAACATAAGGAAGCACACTTTAGAGCAATGCATAAACAGGATAATGAATACAAACATGCTCAAAAATGATATGCAACTAAAGCAGACATGGACGGCATGGCATGGAAAAAGGAATCATGCAAATAGGAATCATGAACAGGTCTAGGACTTAGTGAAAATCAGGAAAACATGGCAGAAACTGTTATTTTCATGCTATAAAAATAGGGGTAAAACTATATGCAAAAGTGCAGCAACATGACATAGCAATATATGGGCATGAACTAGACATGATGGTGATCAGGTACAAACAAAAATCATGATCATAGGCATAATAGATCAAAAGATATTAAGCATGCAAACTGGCATTGGAAAGTTACAGACTTAGAGAAAAACAGAGGTGGTTGTCAACAATAGCAGGATAGCAACTTTGGAGCTAAACATATCTATGACCAGAAATGTAAACATGAAAATGCAATACATATAATGGAAGTAGACATGATGCTTAACAGTATGAAAAAAGAATTAATACAATAGGCCTCATGGATGTGTCACAATCATCAATCAAACTTGCAATAAAATAACAGCAGCAACACACTAACAGAAATTAGCAGCAGTTAACAGCCTGATTCCCACTTCAATAGAGATTAACAACATCAATATGAGCTCAAATCAAAATGCTCACAAAATATGAACTGAAGTACACACAAAACTAAATAATTTTCCTTTTGGGCGCAACGTCATCCGAGCTACGGTTTGATCGCAAATTACACGGAAAAATAGTACCAACAGTATAAAACTAAGGACTTAGCAGAAAAAGATAAATAGAAAAAAAAAACATAAAACGGAAAAAAGGGGCTGGGCTCAGGCTCACCATGGCCCGAGCCCATCTGGCCGGGAGGCTAGACTGGACCTCTGGGGCCGCTAGGGTTGTTGGGGTTGCTGGGACGGCCCACTGGCAGCGGCGGCAGTTGGCGTCTGGGAGGCCGCTCCCGATCGGATCGAGCCCACGGCGAGGCCGGCGTGGACGGCGATGACCATGCCGGCGAGGGGCGGCGACGCCGGACTCCGGCGAGTGGGCGTGGGCGGCGCGGCAGGCGGAGAAGGCCGCGGTGAGAGGAGGAGTTTGGGCCCGTGCTCTCGGCGGAGAGGCGCTTCGAGGCCGAGGCCATGGTGTCGCCGGCAACGGTCTGCAGCGGTCGAGGCGGCGGCGACCTGCAGCGGGGAGGAGAGGGAGGAGGGGGTGAGGAAGCGGAGAGAGGAAGGCACAGGTGTGGCGGTGACCTGCGGGGGCGGCGCCTGCCGGCGGCGGCGGTGCGGCCGTGGAGGCGCTCGGGCTGGCGGCGGCTGTGCTCACGGCTAGAGGAGAGAGGAAGGATGGGTGGAGGATTCCTGGCCGTCAGATCGGAAGATCTGACGGTCCAGATCGCTTAGGAGAAAAATTCCAGATCTGATGGGCTAGGGTTGATGAAAATGGGGATATTTTGGGGAAGATTGTGGCAAAGTGGAGGGGGTGGCTGCAATTTTTGGCTTAGGGGAAACCCTAGAAAGGGGTGGGAGAGTGGTCGTCTTTATATAGCCCAGGTGGCTGGTAGTTTGCAAAAACATCCCCGGTTTTTCTCTCGCGCGCGCGGTGTTTACGTTTCTGACCGCCAGGGGTCCGCAGAACCTCCGATTTCGGTAAAACTTCGAACTGTGCGATCAACGCGTCGAGCCAGAAGCGTTCACCTCGCGTTGGAACCATTCCGAGAACACTTTCCGACGCGCTATAAAAATAGCCCGTTTAATTATTAAACGGGGTTTTTCGTTCCGTTGGCTGCGGCTAGTCTTGTGTGGTTTTTGCGACGGTGATCGGGTGAAACCCGGTGTCGCAAATGTCGAGTGTCAGTGTGGCAAGGGTCGATCTCCGTCCGGTACGAGATAAGAGGAGAGAAAATAATCGCCGATCGATAAATCGGGGATGCAAACACCGCAAACAAATCAGAAAATCAAACAATTCACACCGATTTTTTTTATAATTTTTGTGAAATCTGGGTTGTTACAGTGCTTCACCCTGGGGTTCTCTAGTTCTCTTTGTGGACAAGACAGACGGCACCATACGCATGTGTGTGGACTACTATAAGCTGAATGAGGTGACCATCAAGAACAAGTATCCGCTCCCTAAGATCGAGGATCTGTTCGACCAGTTGAACGAAGCCCGAGTCTTCTCCAAGATCGATTTAAGGACCGGATATCACCAGTTGAAGGTCCGCGAGTCGGACATCCCCAAGACATCTTTCACAACTCGCTATGGTTTGTTCGAGTACACGGTGATGTCCTTCGGACTTACCAATGCCCCGGCCTATTTCATGAACCTCATGAACAAGATCTTCATGAAGTACCTCAACAAGTTTGTCGTGGTTTTCACTGATGATATCCTAATATACTCCAAGACCAAAGAAGAACATGTCGAGCATCTGCGCTTAGTCCTCGAGACTTTGCGAGAGCACCAGCTGCACGCCAAGTTCAGCAAGTGTGAATTCTGGATCAAGGAAGTCGGATTCTTGGGACATGTATTGTCAGAAGGAGGAATATCTATCGACCCAGCCAAGATTCAGTCCATCATAGACTGGACAGCTCCGACCACTCAGACCGAAGTTAGAGGATTCCTCGGACTAGCGGGATACTACCGCAAGTTCGTGGAAGGTTTCTCCAGCATTGCCTGCCCCATGATCCAATTGCTGAACAAGGATCAGAAGTTTCTGTGCACAGAAAAGTGTGAAGCCAGTTTCCAGGAGTTGAAGAGGAGATTGGTATCCGCCCCAGTGTTGACGAAGCCTGACCTGACCAAGAGCTTTGATGTGTACTGTGACACATCGAAGATTGGTTTCGGTTGTGTGCTTATGCAAGTGAGCAAGGTGATTGAGTACCTGTCACGACAGTTGAAGCCGCACGAGTTGAACTACCCCACTCACGACTTGGAGCTAGACGAAGTTGTGCTTTCTCTCAAGAGATGGCGACATTACCTGATGGGTCTCTGTTGTGACATCTACACAGACCATAAGATCTTGAAGTACATTTTATCTCCGAAAGAGTTGAACATGAGGCAAAGGAGATTGATCGAGTTGATTAAAGACTACGATCTCGAAATCCACTACCATCCTGGCAAGTCCAATGTGGTATCAGATGCCCTTAGCCGCAAGCCTTGCTCACTTAATGCAATGATCAGAGAGATGCATCCAGATCTGCACGAGGAGTTCGAGAAGCTGGGTTTGGAGCTTGTTACACCCGGTTATCTTGCTCACCTCGAGCTGACTCCGACTCTATTTGATCAGATCAAGGAGGCGCAGAAGGGACACGATAGTATCGAGGGAATCAAGAAGAAGATGCCCCTAGGCAAGGCCCCAAAGTTCTCGGCAGATGATAAAGGAGTTCTTTGGTTCGATGGCCGATTGTGTGTGCCCGATGTAGAAGAATTGAAGCTCACTATCCTGAAGGAAGCTCACAATACACCTTACTCCATCCAACCTGGAGGGACTAAGATGTATCAAGACCTGAAGGACTTGTTCTGGTGGCACGGTATGAAGTGTGAAATTGCCTTGTATGTGCCAAGTGTGACATTTGCGAGAGACTAAAAGCAGAGCACCAGAGACCTGGAGGATTATTGCAGCCACTCCGAGTTCCTGAATGGAAGTGGGAACAGATAGGCATGGACTTCATCACAGGACTACCAAGGTCGAGCAAGGGTCATGACTCTATCTGGGTCATTGTCGACCGACTCACACAAGTAGGGCACTTCATTCCCGTGTGAACCACCTATCGAGGAGACCAGCTGGCAGACTTGTACATGTCGAGGATCGTATGCTTGCACGGAGTCCCGAAGGAGATTGTGTCTGACCGAGGTACCCAGTTTACCTCGAGGTTCTGGAAGCAAGTCCAGGAGGCACTAGGCACCAAGCTCACATTCAGCACAGCCTTTCACCCGAAGACTGGAGGCCAGACCGAGCGAGTGAACCAGATACTAGGGGATATGCTCCACGCATGTGCTCTAGCCTATGGTTCCAAGTGGGAGGACTGCTTACCGTATGCAGAATTCTCCTACAACAAAAGCTACCAGTCGAGTTTGCAGATGGCCCCATTTGAAGCCCTGTATGGATGAAAGTGTCGCACGCCCCTAAACTGGTCTCAAACCAGAGAAGGGAAGATTTTCAGAACCGATGTTCTGAAGGAGGCCGAAGAGCAGGTCCAGTTGATTCGTGAGCGTCTCAAGACCGCTCAATCTCGATAGAAGAGCTATGCCGACCCCAAGCGTCGAGAGGTGAATTTTGCAGTTGGAGACTTTGTGTATCTCTGAGTCACCCCATTGAAGGGAATGCAACGATTCCATGTGAAGGGAAAGCTAGCACCTCGTTACATTGGACCATTTGAGGTGATAGCCAGACGAGGCCAAGTTGCCTATCAGTGGAGACTGCCAGCAGAGCTATCCGATGTGCACGGGTTCTTCCACGTCTCGCAGCTCCGGAAGTGTTTGGAGGTGCTGGACAAACCCGATGTTATCAAGAACATCGATCATCGCACGGTGGACATCAACCAGGATCTCACGTACCGCGAGACACCCCTTCGTATCCTGGAAGAAGCCACCTGAGTCACCTGTAAGCGCGCGATCAAGTTCCACAAGTTCCAGTGGACAAATCACACAGAGGAGGAAGCCACCTGGGAACGAGAGGACTACCTCAAGCACGAGTTCCCGCATCTCTTCACTAGCTTGTGAATCTCGGGGACGAGATTCTTTTAAGTAAGGAAGGTCTGTCACACCCTAACTTTTATGCTAAATTTTAGGGTAAATAAAAACTTTGCTTTGTTTGATTGCCATGCCCTGTATTTTCATGCTTGATAATGATTTACCTTATGTTGTTGTCTTGCCTTGGCTAAAAAGGAAAAATCAAACTAAGTAGTAGTATAAACTCACAACACCAATTTTCAAACAACCACATTTAGTCACCCATAATAATTGGTGTCAATAAAATGGCTACGAAATAAATATTTGTCTATATGGAAATTCATTATTTAAATAACTAAAAATACCTCTATAGCAGAAAGTATTTAATAAAGATATTTCAAAAATGCTAATTGATTAATTAGTATTAATATAATAGTAATAATATTATTAACTGAATGAAAAATTCCCTAAAAAATTTAAATAAAGGAGGAAAATAATCCTGGAGGTTTATAAAGTATTTAGAAGACTTAATTTTAAAAACTTGGTGAAATCTAAATCAAAGAGGGAGTAGTTATTTGGCAAAACAATTTCGTCAGTAAAAAGAGAAAAACAAAACTAGACTAACTGGACCGCAGATCATCTCTACATATCCCTATCCCACGCCCCTTCTTCTACCTCTAGCCTCTGACCAACAGACCCCACCAGTCAGCCTCACACCATGCATGCCTACGTAAGCGCTGACGTCATCGCCCATTCCCACGTGACGCAGCCGGGCTACGTCAGCCCCACCGGCGCTCTCGCCCAACTGCGAGCGAGGCCACGGATCGCCCGGGCGAACTCCCGCGATGTAGTTCGAGTTCGCCACCACGTTTCCTGCCCATGGTCGCTCCCTTTGCGGCTATAAAAGGAGAAGCCCGAGCCTCCATCCTCACACCAACTCGAGCCCCCTTCCACTTCTCCCCCCTTCGCCACTCTACCTGGCCACCACCTCGCCTCGCCACCCAGACCCAGCCCGAGAGGAAGGAAGAAAAGAGAAGAAGAGGAGACAGGAGGAAGAAGGAGGAGGAAAGGTGGAAGAAAAGAGAGGAGGAGAGGGAAGGCCGGCGAGCCCCCCCCCCTCACTAGCTCACGCCGGCGCCGGCGCCGCCCGTCGGCCCCGACCCCGCTGCCCCGAGCCGCCTCCACGATGCCCTGCCCCGAGCCGCCCCAAGCCGACGTCCCGGTCTAACCCGACGTCCGCCGCCTCTCCGAAGTTCAAAAATGGGTTGAGGACCCTATCCCGCACCCCCCCGGCCACTTTCGCCGCCAACCGCCGCCGGAAACTCCCTCGGTGAGCATCCCGGCCTACCTTCTGTCCTCCATGGGGGTCGCAGTTTTCCGCGTCGCATGCCTCCGTTTTGGGTAAAATGGGGTCCCCTGGCCGCGCCGCGCCTCCCCCTCCAGTGATCGAACGGCCAGGAAAGGCCCGTACCCTTTCGTTTCTTAAAAAAAAACAAGGCAGCGCCCTGTGGAGAGGCCCAACCCGCTACAAAAAAAACGTTCGTGGGCGCTGGTTAGCCTTGTGCCGGCTGTACAGTTTCGTTTCTTTTTATTATTTCCGCCTAAAAAAATACTTTTAGAAAAATACTTACAACTCAGAAAAATATGAAATAAATTTTGTGATGTTTATAAAATTATGTTTATTTTTCTGCATGTATAGAATATTATTTTTCTTATATAAAATTGTGACTTTTTATTATTATTGCTATTGCTAGTTCAATTTGTATAGAATTTATGTTAGTAGTATTAAATTATTAGCTTATTTTTAAAATTGCCTCTGGTCAGTAACAATTTTGTTATGCATTTAGTTAAAAAAATAAAATAAATTTAAAAGTTGTTAGTGATTAAAATGGGTTAAAAACATTGCTTTTATTTAAAGTTGTTTTATTTAATATTAATGTTAATAAATCCACCAAAATTATACTATTGCCTTGTAATAAATTTTAACCTTGTTGAAGTGGTATAAACTTTAAATCTTAATAAATATAAAACCTTGAAAATTGTTTTGTGCTTTGTTGCTTGTGTCTTTGTTTGAAAAATTGAGTGTTGTTGTGCTTGCTATTGCCCCGTTGTAATATTGTGAATTTCCTTGTTTCGCAACGTGTAGACGAGACGATTGACCCTGTAGGGCAATACTACCTCCAAGCTGCCCCCGAGACTGACCAGGAGACCACCACCGACGAAGGCAAGCCACTGTCAAAAACTCAAAACCCCGCATTACCCTTTTTAATTTTCTTGTACCACTTATATTGTATAATGCTAGTATTATATTCATGTGATTTTGGATTGTATTAGTTATATTAGAAAAACTCCACACCACCCCATAGCCTACCTATTTGGGAAAAAAACTAAGTAGAACCCCGATGATCCCGGCATTCTGTCAAGACCATCACTCAGCTCTAGTATTTAGCATTACATAACAACTTGGATAGTCATACTTCACAGGATATCGTACGGCATACACCTCAGAAGGTGGTATGGCCAGGTTTGTGGAACATCGTCGGACATGGAAAAAGTCTGGAGGGACTCTCTATAAGTGCCGCTAAAAATCTAGCCTTACAGTACAACCACTATACTCTGGTATGGGACATGGCTAGTTAGACGCTTGTTTGTCTTAGTACGGGGGTCTTATAACTACACATGGATGGGTGATTCCACGAATCCAATAGCCCTCGAAGGCGATCGGTGAAATTTGCTAGGCTTAGTGTCAGAAAGAACCTTTGATGAGGACATCTCTACTAATGTTACACCCACATCTTCACCAACTACACATACTGGACCAGTTACTAGAGCACGTGCACGTCAACTAAATTATCAGGTACTTTCGTTTCTTGCGAATCCTTCTAATGTTCATGAACATATGATGCTGCCTAAATTAGATACTTTTGTTTTGCTTATGAATGAAGGACCTAGCATGGACAAGAAGGACGGTCATTGGAGCGGGATCAAGCATGGAGAAGAGCGCGCGGGAAAGAACAATGGAGCTTCCAGTGGGGATTTTCGCACTTTGAAGCCACCATAAGGCATGCATGAAGGCTTGGACGAAATACACGAGATGCCACTTCATTATTTTCGTCCAAGAGCAATTATAGGTGCTGCGTCACCTTAATATTGGGCTGGGCCCATGTAATTTCGAAATACCACATTATAGGCTGTTTTTAGAGTCCGTATGTGTGGGGAAACCGAGTTAGGGTTGTTTTCGGACCCCACCTACAAGGGGTCACGAAAATCCCCTCTGTTCCCCCATATATACAGCCCTTAGGGCGTCGTTTAGACTTGGGTTTTAATTAGATATAAGTTAGCCATAGCCGCAACTTCGAGCTCTTCGTTTGTGTCATCCGACCAGGCCAAGACCTCATTGGAACCCCAACTTTCGTAATCATTCATCTTATATTCGCAATATCCAGATTGCAATTCTTAGTTCTTTCTTGTTCTTCGATTGCTTGCAGGAATTAGACCTTCGTGGTCAGGTTGATCGTGCATCCGCGGGATCAATAACCTCTCGGAGTTGGTTTAGCGATCGCTAAGGCGCAACGTCTTCGCACGTTCGTAGTCGGATCGTGAAAGTCGCCTCCACCATAATCGATCTCCACCATCTCATCGAAACATCGGGACACCTTCGCCTCTATCAAGTGGTATCAGATTTCCAGGTTGCTCGGTGAGATTTACCAGTTTTCATAGTCTAGATTGGTTCTGTTCTTCATACCTACAGTCCACGAAAAAAAAAAAGAGTCTGGCACGCTTTCCAGAGCAGTTTTTAGGCCAAAAATTTCGGGGGTTAAAATTTTTTCCGCCCATACGTTCCTTAGGTCCAGAAACTCATTTTGAGACGTTCGCCACCATAGTGATTTTTTCGCACTTTTTCAGCCACAACAGTCCCGCATCGCAAAAAAAAAAAAAAAAAGAGAAATTTTTTTTTCAGAGTGTGCTTCTCAGTTGATTACGTGCCGCGCCGTGCTTTCGTTGGTGTTTTAGGCTCGCGTCTCTAGTACGGTCTAGCCTAGGATCAGCACAGTACCGACGTTGAGTGTTTATTCAACTTTGCATCTCTGTTTTGATTACTGTTGAGCTTTTTGCTACCATATTTGTCAAGCCTACCTACAGCTCCACATATATTCTACTTCGTGCGGTTGACACCTCCTGGCCATCGCTCTACCACATCTCTAAGAGTTTTGACCCGTTGGCTGTACATCACCACCTGCTGCTAGGTAAGAATCGGTAAGAACGAAAGAAAAGCTTGACGGATTTGTGCTTTCCACCACCCTACATCCCATTAGTAGAAGTAGGATCATATTTCTGTGTGTTTTCTATTTCTGCTAACCATGCCAGGATCCCATGATGAAGTGGCGCGGGATGCACCCGATTGGGAGAATATGACAAACAAAGCGTTACATGATAAATTTGCACAAATGATGTCTGAACAGGTGAATGACATCGAGAACAGATTTACAGAGGCGATTGATGGTGTGGAGAAGATGATCGACACCAAGCTCGACGCCAAGTTTACTGAGTTGCTCGCACGCCTACCTGCACAGCCTGCGGCCGCTCCAGCACAGCCACCGCCACCACGACGTGCACGACGTATTCTGTTTCCGGGCAGACAAGCTGCTGGTGCTCCTGCGGCTGCTGCAGTTGCTACTACTGCTGCTGCTTCTGACGTCGGCCAGGACGACAACTACGAGGGTGATTACGAGGAGGAGGTGGAACAGGAAGCGGCCTATGAGCAGCCAACTGGGCGTCCACGTCCCAACATTCGCCACGGTCGACACCAACCACCCCCTCAGGTACGCGATGATGAACATGTGCCTAAACTTAAATTGAATCTTAAGCCGTTTGAGGGTAGATATATTCCTGATGCTTATCTTACTTGGGAGTTAGAAACTGAACAACGCTTTACATGTTTACAATATCCTGAGAATAGACGTGTTACTGCTGCTGTTTGTGAATTCACGGGTTTTGCATCTATTTGGTGGTCTGAACATTGTAGATTGCATGCTAATAATATTCCAGCTACTTGGGCTGCTTTAAAAGATGCTATGCGTACTCGCTGGGTTCCTCCTTATTATCAACGTGAATTGCTACAAAAACTACAGCGTTTGAGACAAGGAAAAAATTCTGTAGAGGAATATTATCAAGAATTACAAACTGGATTGATTAGATGTGGCCTAGTAGAGGATAATGAAGCTATGTTTGCACGTTTTATAGGTGGCTTAAACAGGGAGATACAAACTATTCTAGAATACAAGGACTATGCTACTATTACTCGTTTGTTTCATCTTGCTTGTAAAGCTGAACGTGAAGTGCAGGATCGACAGGCCGCTACGAGACCTAACTTTTCTGCAGGACGAAATACATCATGGACATCGCGTGGACCTTCTACATCCACACGTCCTGCTGCACCACCATCTACTTCAACCGCTCATTCTTACAGGGAGCCACCAAAACAGCCAGCGCCACCATTCAAGGGTGCACAGAGTGGTCCAGCAGCGAGTTCTTCTTCATCCATGGCTTCCACAGGGCAAACACGAGATCGTGATATTAAATGTCGCAGGTGCCAAGGTGGAGGTCACTTCGCAAAAGACTGTCCCTCCAAGCGTGTGATGATTATTAAGGCGGATGGTGGGTATGAGTCAGCGAGCGACTATGATGAGGAGACTTTACTTCTCATTGCTCACGAGGAACAGGGTGCCCATGATGATGCTCATGATATAGAGTATATGGCTCCTGATGATGCAGATCAATATGCTAGTTTGGTTGCTCAACGTGTGTTAAGTGTGCAGGTATCGAAGGCCGAGCAAAACCAGAGGCATAATTTGTTCCACACAAAGGGTGTGGTGAAAGAACGTTCGGTTCGCATCATCATTGACGGAGGGAGTTGCAACAACTTGGCGAGCATGGAGTTGGTGGAGAAGCTATCTCTCACCACAAGACCACACCCCCATCCGTACTATATTCAGTGGTTTAACAATAGTGGTAAGATTAAGGTAACGCGTTCTGTTCGTGTGCACTTTAGCATTGCTGCATATGCTGATTATGTTGATTGTGATGTGGTACCCATGCAAGCATGCTCTCTTTTACTTGGTAGACCATGGCAATTTGATAGGAATGTTGTACACCATGGTAGGACAAATCAGTTTACTCTGGTTCATCAGGATAAAACTATTGCTTTACTTCCTATGTCTCCTGAACAAATTGTGAAAGATGATCTTGCTAGTGCTAGTAAAGCTAAACAGGAGAAAAATAAGAGTGAGAATGAGATAGCAGCTAAAGAATTTGAGCAACAACATAAGACTAATAGCAAAGCTTCTTCTGCTGTTTCTAATGAAATTAAATTGACTAGTCCAACTTTGCTTGCTACTAAGGTTGATATTTCGGATTTGGATGTTAGTCAATATGTGTGCTATGCTTTTGTGTGCAAAGAAGCTTTGTTTTCATTTGAGGAATTGCCTCCTTCTTTGCCTCCTGTTGTCACTGACCTTTTGCAGGAGTTTATTGACGTCTTTCCACTAGACGTACCACCGGGATTACCACCTATTCGAGGGATTGAGCATCAGATTGACTTAATTCCCGGTGCTTCGCAGCCCAACCGTGCGCCATACCGTACCAATCCGGAGGAGACGAAGGAGATTCAGCGTCAAGTACAAGAGCTACTCGACAAAGGTTACATACGAGAATCCCTTAGTCCTTGTGATGTTCCTGTTATATTAGTGCCTAAA
Source organism: Bromus sterilis (assembly GCA_950022295.1). Classification (NCBI taxonomy): domain Eukaryota; kingdom Viridiplantae; phylum Streptophyta; class Magnoliopsida; order Poales; family Poaceae; genus Bromus; species Bromus sterilis. Next base: position 254,897,344 of record OX465595.1, on the reverse strand, counting down.
AAGGATGGAACTTGGCGTATGTGTGTTGATTGTAGAGCCATTAATAATATTACTATTCGTTATCGTCATCCTATTCCTAGGTTAGATGATATGCTTGATGAATTAAGTGGCTCTACCATGTTTTCGAAAGTTGATTTGCGTAGTGGATACCATCAAATTCGCATGAAATTAGAGGATGAATGGAAAACGGCATTTAAAACTAAGTTTGGATTATATGAGTGGTTAGTCATGCCTTTTGGGTTAACTAATGCACCTAGCACTTTCATGAGATTAATGAACGAGGTTTTACGTGCTTTCATTGGACGATTTGTGGTAGTCTATTTTGATGATATATTGATTTATAGCAAATCTTTGGAGGAACATTTGGATCATTTACGTGCTGTTTTTATTGCTCTACGTAATGCACGTTTGTTTGGTAACCTTGGGAAGTGCACCTTTTGCACCGACCGAGTATCGTTTCTTGGCTATGTTGTTACTCCGCAGGGAATTGAAGTTGATAAAGCCAAGATCGAGGCGATTGAGAGTTGGCCGCAGCCCAAAACGGTCACACAAGTGAGAAGTTTTCTTGGCCTCGCTGGATTCTATAGGCTTTTTGTGAGAGATTTCAGCACCATTGCTGCACCTCTCAATGAGCTTACACGCAAGGATGTGCCTTTTACTTGGGGTACCGCACAGGAAGAAGCCTTCATGGTATTGAAAGATAAGTTAACACATGCTCCTTTGCTCCAACTTCCTGATTTTAATAAAACTTTTGAGCATGAATGCGATGCTAGTGGGATTGGTTTGGGAGGTGTGTTATTACAAGATGCTAAACCTGTTGCATACTTTTCTGAAAAATTGAGTGGGCCTAGTCTGAACTATTCTACTTATGATAAGGAATTATATGCTCTTGTTCGGACATTAGAAACTTGGCAACATTATTTATGGCCCAAAGAATTTCTTATACATTCTAATCATGAATCTTTGAAACACATAAGAAGCCAAGCAAAACTTAATCGTAGACATGCTAAGTGGGTTGAATTTATTGAGACTTTCCCTTATGTCATTAAACACAAGAAGGGGAAAGATAATATTATTGCTGATGCTTTGTCTCGTCGTTATACTATGCTTTCACAACTTGACTTCAAGATATTCGGTTTAGAGACAATCAAAGATCAATATGTACATGATGCGGAATTTAAAGATGTTTTGCAGAATTGTAGAGAGGGTAGAACATGGAACAAGTTTGTGCTTAATGATGGGTTTGTGTTCCGTTCTAACAAGCTATGCATTCCAGCTAGCTCTATTCGTCTTTTGTTGTTGCAGGAGGCGCATGGAGGAGGATTAATGGGACATTTTGGCGTGAAGAAGACGGAGGACGTACTTGCTACACATTTCTTTTGGCCAAAGATGAGATGGGATGTTGAGCGTTTTGTTGCTCTCTGCACTACATGTCAAAAAGCTAAGTCACGACTCAATCCTCATGGTTTATACATGCCTTTACCTGTACCTAGTGTTCCGTGGGAGGACATATCCATGGACTTTGTTTTAGGCTTGCCTCGAACACAGAAGGGGAGGGATAGCATATTTGTTGTCGTGGATAGATTTTCTAAGATGGCACATTTTATACCATGTCATAAAAGCGATGATGCTGCTAATGTTGCTGATTTATTCTTTCGAGAGATTATTCGCTTACATGGTGTGCCCAATACTATTGTCTCGGATCGTGATACTAATTTTCTTAGCCATTTTTGGAGATGCTTATGGGCTAAGTTGGGGACTAAACTACTTTTTAGTACTACATGTCATCCCCAAACTGATGGACAAACTAAAGTAGTCAATAGGACTTTGTCTACTATGCTTAGGGCTGTTTTAAAGAGTAACTTGAAAATGTGGGAAGAATGTTTACCTCATATTGAATTTGCTTATAATCGTTCATTTCATTCTACCACTAAAATGTGCCCTTTTGAGATTGTTTATGGTTTTCTACCTCGTGCACCTATTGATTTGCTGCCTCTTCCATCTTCGGAGAAGGTTAATTTTGATGCTAAGCAACGTGCTGAATTGATATTAAAAATGCATGAGTTAACAAAAGAAAACATTGAGAAAATGAATGCTAGATACAAGCTTGCTGGTGAGAAGGGTAGAAAGCATGTTGTGTTTGAACCAGGAGATCTTGTTTGGTTACATCTACGTAAAGATAGGTTTCCTGATTTGCGCAAGTCTAAGTTAATGCCACGAGCTGATGGTCCCTTTAAGGTTTTACAGAAAATTAATGATAATGCATATAAACTTGAGCTACCTGCAGATTTTGGGGTTAGTCCCACATTTAACATTGCAGATTTGAAACCTTATTTGGGAGAAGATAATGAGCTTCCGTCGAGGACGACTTCAATTCAAGAAGGGGAGGATGATGAGGACATCTCTACTAATGTTACACCCACATCTTCACCAACTACACATACTGGACCAGTTACTAGAGCACGTGCACGTCAACTAAATTATCAGGTACTTTCGTTTCTTGCGAATCCTTCTAATGTTCATGAACATATGATGCTGCCTAAATTAGATACTTTTGTTTTGCTTATGAATGAAGGACCTAGCATGGACAAGAAGGACGGTCATTGGAGCGGGATCAAGCATGGAGAAGAAGGTGCGCGCGCGGGAAAGAACAATGGAGCTTCCAGTGGGGATTTTCGGACCCCACCTCCAAGGGGTCACGAAAATCCCCTCTGTTCCCCCATATATACAGCCCTTAGGGCGTCGTTTAGACTTGGGTTTTAATTAGATTTAAGTTAGCCATAGTCGCAACTTCGAGCTCTTCGTTTGTGTCATCCGACCAGGCCAAGACCTCATTGGAACCCCAACTTTCGTAATCATTCATCTTATATTCGCAATATCCAGATTGCAATTCTTAGTTCTTGCTTGTTCATCGATTGCTTGCAGGAATTAGACCTTCGTGGTCAGGTTGATCGTGCATCCGCGGGATCAATAACCTCTCGGAGTTGGTTTAGCGATCGCTAAGGCGCAACGTCTTCGCACGTTCGTAGTCGGATCGTGAAAGTCGCCTCCACCATAATCGATCTCCACCATCTCATCGAAACATCGGGACACCTTCGCCTCTATCAACCTTGGTGCTCTTCGACTACGGTGCAGGCTTGGGTCCAAGAGGGGCATGAACTGACACACGGACAATCCATGTAGTACGCAAGGGGTAGATTCACCTCTACTAGGAAAGACAAGGGGAAGACTATGGTCGATTATTCGAGACCCGCATACTGAAGTATGACGATCCGTGGAGACACACGGCGGATGTATCGAATCTGGTGGGTAAAGTGTACAACCTCTGCAGAGTGAAAACTATTCGAGTAGACGGAGTCCACGGTCATGGATAGCTAGTGAGGCCACACTTTGTGGGGAATAGATGAGAAAGCCCGGTACCGATATTATGGTTCGCGATGATGGTGTTGATATTGTTGGAAAAAGGTTGGACTTGACTTATCCAAATTCATTGTGGGAAATAAAATTTGCCAAGTTTAAAACTTTGCCAACTTAATAAAAATCTTGAGTAGATAGGAAATCCCTATGAAAAACTCCGCCATATAGCCATCCCATTACTTTTGTATACAAAACCTTGTTTCTTTCTTTAGGTGGTTTGCGAGTACTTTGTATGTACTCACGGCTTTGTCCCTGGTTATTCAATCGGCCAGGCTTGGAGAAGCGGGTATATGATGATGATGCTACCGGAGATTACTAGGACGTGCTATGCTCTGATCTACCATGTGGATTGTGCCGCTACTACCTTTGATGCTTTTGGTTTCCCGCCGCTATTTGAGCCGGATGAGGCCATGTAAGACTTTATTGTTGTATGGCTTTGTATTCGGTAATGTATGAACATTGAGACTATGATTTCCATGTCGAGTTGTGTGTCATGCGAACTGATCATGGGAGCATGACCGTATACACAGCTGGTCGCTTCAGACATATAGTCCGGGGTGCCTACAATTAACAAACTTTGTGTAAGGTAAACAATCTTTGCAACCGCGGTTACAAGAATCGTTGTGTTCGCCCTGGTTACAAGAACACATCCCCTAGTCTCATATTTCTGTCACTCAAGCTAGACATCGGGGGACATGAACCCACAATCATGCATAAATGATCCCTCTTGGAGTTACTATCTACTACTTGGCCACAACAATAAAAATTTACGGAGAACATGCAATAATTACACAAAAACAAAATATAAAAGGTAAACCAAATATATAACTCATCACAATCTGAACATAATCTCATAATCCATCGGATCCCTGCAAACATAGCATAGCAACAACAGAAAATTACATAGATTCCTTGATCATGTAGAGAAGCTCACAAGGGCTAAGAATTGAAGCACAAAATGTGAGAGAATACATCACATAGCTACTAGTCATGGACCCATGGTCCAAGGGGGAGTGCTCACGGCACATCCGGGAAGCGTCCATGGTGGTGGAGAAGCTCCCGGAGGTCAATCCTCCCTCCGGGAAAGTGCCGAGAAGAGGTCTTTTGGTGCTCCCGATCTTGGAAGCGCGCCGGCGGCGGAATAGAGTGAAAATTCGCGATGCGGCGGTCTCTCCGTGGGTTTTCGGAACGAGGGGTAAAAATAGTCCGAAGCTGGGCACTAGGGGGTGGCCCCTCCTCCCAAGCGCACTGGTGGCGCGCCTAGGAGAGGGGGCCACGCCACCTGTCCGCCTAGGTGGGGCGTGGCTCCCCCAGGCTCTCCTTCGGTGCTCTGGAAGGTTCCATCACGCAGATTTTATCGGATTTTCTTACAATTTTTGGAGCTCTGTAAATATGGGTAAAAACCTGCAACTTATAGATATCAGCAGACAGAAACTTGCACTAGGTGCACTGAGTTAGTAGGTTAGTACAAATATGTGTAAAAAGATATAAAAGTGTAGCAAAAGCCATAGCAATGTCAACTAAAAGAGCATGGAACAGGCAGAAATTATAGATACATTTGAGACGTATCAACATCCCCAAGCTTAATTCCTGCTCATCCTCGAGTAGGTAAATGATCACACAGATAATTTCTGCGGTGACATGCTAACACACATATAAGAACTTCAAAGTAAAGCAAGTAAGATATGCAAGTCAAGTCAAGAAAATAACAAGGAAGAGTCTATATATAGTATTGAAACTAGGAAAGTATGAACATAAAGGTGCAAGAGCTCTCTCTATCCGTGACTCGAATGTATCCAAATGGTTTTTGCGTGCAAGAAATGGGAGATGGGTTTAGAGAATAAAACATACTATATAGTTTAATTGAGAATTCAATATACTGAAACTTCACACTTGGTCTCCTTTCGGATGTTATTTTGACTCGTCCCTAGACCACTAGTCAGGTACAAGTCAAACTGATCCTCTCCCTTTTGACTTTGAGCACTCATGCAATGGATGAGCGCGAGCAAGATACGTTAGCACTTAGGATGGCAAAGAGAGAAATGATGGGGAAGGAAGAAAAAAAAGGTGTGAAAGTTTCACATCAATGAGGAAAATTATGTGCGAGTGAAAGCCAAATGATAGATATCATGTGAGGAGTAGGGATTTCCATTCAACGGATGCACATATGAGCTAAGTTAAGCTCTCCAATGGAACTAGTGGGGGTGCATCCAACTTGCTTGCTCACGAAGACCTAGAGCTCATTGGAGGAGGCTCATCCTTGGAATATGCAAGGCAAGTTCTATAGTGTAAGGGTCCCCACATAGTTATGCATGAATGATAATCTCTAAGGAGTACACGTATGACAATGGAGTACGAGTGTGGATATTTCAAAAGTGTAAGGCCCGATATGCTGTACTGTTCCAGATCTAAATGTTTCCATCTAGATCCGGGGACGAAGCACATATCGGTCCCACCGCGACATATGACAATGCCATATGCCCCGGATTTCCAACATGATATCACAACATTACAGATACAAGGATACAACATCTCATACAATCGACATACAACTGCCTTAAATACAATACATCAGCGGAAGATATATGTCTGAGTACAGACTATATTCAAATGGCTAGTGGCAAAGAGAAAAACATCGATCCCCATAATCACACGGGTCCAGGCCCTCCGCCGGGATCCGCCTAACTAGTCGTCGTCGAGTCTTCACGTGAAACATCGATCACCATACCTGTTGTCGATCAAGAACCTGAAATGAGTTTGGGGGTAGTATCATGAGTACAGAAGTACTCAGCATCCAACTGTAGTGGTCAACTGACCCAGCAAGGAATTCATCACTCGTCATTCTAGGACAACTAGTAGTTTACAGTAAGGATGGGGTAAGTGGTGAGGTTGCTGCCGCACTAGCATTTATGAAGTGGCTAACGATCTAGAGAGTAAGTTAAGAAGCCAAGCATTCCATAAGGAATCGCCTCCAACAAGTCTGCTATCCACCTACTTATGCAAGCATAACACCTATCCTATCCTTGTCCTCCTCTTTGCATCCCGACGAAGAAGAAGCAGTCAAGGCACACACACGTTGATCAAGTTATATTAAGATTATCTCAGTTGTTGTTGTCTATGAATAAGGAGTAGGTCTCAAGTCGTCCATAACCGTGGACACGACTTCTCGAAAAGATTTAACCCTGCAGTGGTGTACCAACTGCCCATTACAAGGCTCCGCATGCACGCCCATCTCTCTCAGTTGCTACCCATCACAGGCAACCATTTTATGATTTAGTTCCGAGAGATCCGAAACGACATGTCCCTCTAGCTAACAACGAACAAATACGGGTGGCCCCCGGTGAGTCGACATCCAGCTCAGGAGCGGGCCGCGCTCTCGATCTGGTCTCTATCGTATGACTCCAGGTTTGGATTGCCGGTTAATCTCACATGAGACCGGGTCCTCAGCAGGTCATGATGGGCCAGTAAGGAACCATGTCCTTACTGGTCCGGTTGTTTTAAAGGATGCCTGCCAGGAGCTACCCGATAGACATATATGCATGGTTTTCAAATGGTAAATCATCTTGGGCCACCACTAGAAATGTTTTTGAGTTGTAAATCAGCTATGGGGTGGGGTGGAGTTTTTCTAATACTAGATGATACCCTGCGCGCGTTGCTGCGAAAATCAGTTGCAATGTATTTTGAATGATTGATTGCATGAAACATGAATAGTTGAATTAATAGTATATAAACTAAAGTATAAAAATATGTTTTATGTATTTTATTTTATTATTTTGTACTTAAAAATATTTATTAAATATAAGTAATTCAATATAATGAAAAAAAAACCATGCATGTTGAGTGAGTTGGCATCGATCATCATATTGATGTATGCATGAGATCAACTAATAACAAAGAACGTATTACCATATTGTGGTCAGTATTTGATGATGTGACATGTATGCATGTCAAAAGTGATGTAATATAATAGGACAAAAATCCATGCATGTTGAGAGAGGTTGCATGTGTCATTAAATGGATGTGTGCATGTGTGCATGAGATCAACTAATAATGAAGAACTTATTCTCATGCATATTGTGGTGAACCTTTGATGAGGTGGCATGCTTGCATTTTGAGATAAATAAGATAGTAAGGATGAACTATTATATTATTATAGATAACTAATACAATCCCAAACCATATGAATATAATACTAGCATGATACAATATAAGTGGTACAAGAAAAGTAAAAAGGTTGCGTGCCTAACCGCAGAAAAATAAAGCATAATTATATGAACATCACAAAATTTATTTCATATTTTTGGGTTGTAAATATTTTTCTAAAAGTTTTTTAGGAGGAAATAATAAAAAGAAACGAAACTGTACAGCCGGCACAAGGCTAACCAGCGCCCACAGACGTTTTTTTGTAGCGGGCTGGGCCTCTCCACAGGGCGCTTCCTTGTTTTTTCTTTCTTTTTTTTAAGAAACGAAAGGGTACGGGCCTTTCCTGGCCGTTGGATCAAGTCTGATCGAACGACCAGGGGGCTTCTTTTTCCTCCCGCTAGGGCAGGAACGGGAGTAGCCTCCCATGGTGGCCAGGGGGCGTGTGGACCTCGCCGGAGGGCCTCCGGTGGCCGGCGGCCGGCGGCGAGTGGAGGGGAAGGAGTGGCGCGGCCATGGGACCCCATTTTGCCCCAAAACGGAGGCATGCGACACGGAAAACCGCGACCCCCATGGCGGACAGAAGGTAGGCCGGGATGCTCATCGAGAGAGTTTCCGTCGGCGGTTGGCGGCGAAAGTGGACGGTGGGGGTGCGGGATAGAGTCCTCAACCCATTTTTGAACTTCGGAGAGGCGGCGGACGTCGTGTTAGACCGGGAGGTCGGCATGGGGTGGCTCAGGACAGCGGGGTCGGGGCCGACGGGCGGCGCCGGCTCCGGCGCGAGGCAGTTAGGGGGGCTCGCCGGCCTTCTCTCTCCTCCTCTCTTTTCTTCCACCTTTCCTCCTCCTTCTTCCTCCTGTCTCCTCTTCTTCTCTGTTTCTTCCTTCCTCTCGGGCTGGGGATGGGTGGCGAGGCGAGGTGGTGGCCAGGTGGAGTTGCGAAGGGGGAGATGTGGAAGGGGGCTCGAGTTGGTGTGAGGATGGGGGGCTCGGGCTGCTCCTTTTATAGCTGCGCGGGGAGCGACCATGGGAGGGAAACGTGGTGGCGAACTCCAACTACAGCGCGGGAGTTCACCCAGGCGATCCGTAGCCCAGCTGCGACATGTGGGCATGGGCGATGACATCAACGCTTACGTTGGCATGCATGGTGTGAGGCTGACTGGTGGGGTCTGTTGGTCAGAGGCTAGAGGTAGAAGAAGGGGCGTGGGATAGGGATATGCAAAGATGGGCTGCGGTCAAGTTATTCTAGTTTTGTTTTTCTCTTTTTACTGACGAAATTGTTTTGCCAAATAACTACTCCCCTCTTTGATTTAGATTTGACCAAGTTTTTAAACTTAAGTCTTCTAAATACTTTATAAACCTCCAGGATTATTTTCCTCCTTTATTTAGAATTTTTAGGGAATTTTTAATTCCATTAATAATATTATTACTATTATATTAATAGCAATTAATCAATTAGCATTTTTGAAATATTTTTATTAAATACTTTCTGCTATAGAGGTATTTTTAGTTCTTTAAATAATGAATTTCCATATAGGTAAATATTTATTTGGGAGCCATTTTATTGACACCAATTATTATGGGTGACTAAATGTGGTTGTTTGAAAATTGGTGTTGTGAGTTTATACTACTACTTAGATTGATTTTTCCTTTTTAGCCGAGGCAAGAAAACAACATAAAGTAAAGCATTATCAAGCATGAAAAGACAGGGCATGGCAATCAAACAAAGCAATGTTTTTATTTACCCTAAAATTTAGCATAAAAGTTAGGGTGTAAAATTAATGCAGTTGTCTGTTGCTTTGAGTTTACACTTTGGTGGGGCTCGCAGCTTAATACCAGCGAGATGTTCTGGATAGATACCTCAACGTGGATGATTAGTGAGTAAATGCAGATGGATTTCGCTCTACTTGTCTTGGCGTATTGCCCATACTTTTGAGCCTCTAGATTTCTAGTAGCATAATTAGCATTGCGGTGCATTTTTAATTCTGTCAATTGCCTAGCTGTAATTTATTTACCCAGCTTAGTTATTTTATCGTCATTTGGGAGAGAGACATCACTAGTGAACATCATTGGACCCCGGTTCATATTTCCACCACTGTTTACACCTCCACTTTATTTCCTGCTTTTACTTTCCATTGCAATTATCACTACTATCTACCCTTGCGATTAATCCTTTATAAACAATAAGGCCGGAGAGATTGACAACCTCCCTGTACTCGTTGGGAACAAAGCTATCTGTTGTGTGTCCAGGTCAAGGTAAAGTAAGCAACCTCGGTTGTGAACGGCGCCATTGTTCACTTTACCAACTACTTGTCGTCGTTGGACTCCTATGGGAGACATAAACCCTATCCTCTACGTTAGGGGAAATTTGCTGCTAGGCTACATCCAACCTTCCACTAGGGGTAACCAACAAGGAGCGCTAACCCACGCCAGCAACATACCACGTGATCCTATTCCCGTTAACGATAGCTTTCCTGATGAGCAGTTAGGTGCTTTTAGGATTGTTGACACACAAACACGTCACGTGTACCCTCGACGCCTGGGGTGATTCATCGCAACTCACCTCCAAGGAGATCCAACCGGCAGCGCGATACGCAAGATAGACGGTGGACGCTTTGGTAGACCTGAAACCCCACACTCCCGGGAGGGACCCCGTCAGGGAGTACGGCGACAATGGGCTGCCCTAGGTCGACCTAATCACCCCTAGGACCTCATGGATCGTTGCCCTACAAGAACAAAACGAACGAAGAACGATAAGAAAGATACAAAGGGACAGACATAAAATTAGGGTCTGGAAGTGTAGATATGTTTATTCGATTGTGTGTTGTTTCAATCGGCCGTCACCTCATATATTTATGAGGGGGTTGGGCTTCCCTTGCAAGAAAACGTGTCCTTGTCCCGTCCAATCAACCAAAATCCCGAGCAAACTCGGATTCCTCGCGGGCAAGTCGGATGTTCGAACTGTATCCTGGGCGGTTCGGAAGATAGGCCGGATGATCGGACCTTAGGGTCGGATGATCCGGATTATCAATAAAATCCTTCTGTAACCGGGTGCACTTTTTCGGACGGTCCGGACGATGTCCCGTACCGTCCGATGTGATGGTCGGACATGCGTCAAAACCCTTCTTTACTCCGAGTCCATTTTTTGGACGGTCCGACTTGGAGCCCGGACCGTCCGACCTGTTTTTTAGTGTTGTACTATTTTGGCCTTAACTTTTTCATACAAATTCGAATTTGGACGTTTTAAATATCAAAATCAACCGGTTCGACGAGCCAAAGCCACACATGGAGAACATTTTTACATTTGACAATGTCTTGAAGACCTTATTGGTATAATAGTACTTCGAATGCTAGGATCTTATCGCTTTCAACATAGTTTCAGCCTCCAAGATGGAATCGGATGATGATGACTCAAACTAAAAAGATGTTCATATCGATGATACCAAACTTTTCGATGTAGAAAACTTTTTCATTTGAGGTCGTCTTGTATATGAATATTGTCGTGTAAAAATCTGGTGTCAACACATGCCCCCCAGTTTTTCGGCAAAACTTGTGTGCCGAAAAATAATTTGTACCACATAGGGTCTAAGGACGATGTCAACACTCCATTGGCCATGCATACTCTTAGGGCGATTAACGTATATCGGCCATGTTTTGTTCTTAGGTCGATAAATCATATATCGTCCATTGCCTATTCAGGCTTCTTGCCACACACTTGGGTGGTACTTCTTCAAATACTTGCCATTGAGAGCTTTAGGCAGCAATGTTCCCTGTATAGACTCCACCAAATACGAGTTTCCAGGAACTATTCTAGTAATCTTGAAAGGACCTTCCAAGCTTGGTGACCACTTCCCGAATTTTCTGTCCTTTGAACCAATTGGTAGAAACACTTTCCACACAAGATCTCCAACCTTCGTAATACCATGCCTTGAAATCCTATGTGCCCACAAAGCTTCAGACAATAGCTCATGCCATCTCCTTGGATTATCTTCAATGTTCTTCTTGATGAGTTTCATCAATATCTTATTACTAGACTCAGCTTGTCCATTAGCTTGGGCATAATATGGTGAGGAATGGAGCAACTTTATATTATAGAATTCGGCAAACTCTCTAACTTGATGTGCCATGAAAGATGAACCTTGATCCGTAGTCAACATTTGAGGGATGCCGAATATATGAATAATATGCTCGGTCATAAATTTAATGAGCTCCACATGCGTCATATTCCTGAGAGGTATTGCTTCAAACCACTTGGTAAAATAATCAGTTGCCACTAATACGAACCGATGCCCCTTTGAAGAAGAAGGGTGAATTTGTCCAATGAAATATAATCCCCAACCTCTGAAAGGCCACACCTTGACAATAGGATACAACATAGCAGCGGGAGCCAACTGGATATCACCAAACTTTTGACAAGTTTCACATCCTTTATAGTATTTGAAGCAATCAATAATCATAGTTAGCCAATAAAATCCAGCATGTCTTGTACCACTTCATCTTTGGAGACGGATGATGAGTACCCCAAATTTCTTCATGTACTTCTCCCATAGAAACTTTCGCTTGATCATCATCCAAGCACTTTAAAGAAATATCATCAAACGTTCGGTGATAAAGATCACCATCCCTCAACTCGTACTTGAAAACCATATGCCGAACAGTCCTGTCCACTCTTTTACTAGGATCAAGCAAATAATCAATAATGGGCCTAGCGCCACCAAACTCAGCAATAGGAATATCAATCGAGTAGGCATTGTCATTGATCTTGGTTAACACCTTGTAAGGACCAGCACCACGCGGCTTCAAATTGGAATCCCGCAACCCTGGAAATCTATCCTTGCTCAAATGTACCCAAACCATATCTCCAGGCTGAAATAAAACTTGCTTCCGTGACTGGTTCCTTGCAGAAGCAACATTCTTGCCTTGCTTCTCAATAGCATCTCGTGTCTTCTCATGAATGTGCTTCACATAATCTGCTCATTTGGATGCCTCCATATTAATTTTTTCCTGCAATGGAAGAGGCGGCAAATCAAGCGGCGTAATAGGCTTAAAACCATACACCACCTCAAAAGGAGAAAGCTCTGTAGTAGTGTGTACTGCCCTGTTATAAGAAAACTCAACATGTGGCAAATAATCCTCCCATTCACGCAGATATTTCTTGATCATAGTTCGAAGCAATTGTGACAATGTTCTATTTACTACTCCGTTTGACCATCAGTTTGGCGATGACATGTAGTGCTGAACATCAACTTTGTCCCCAACTTTCCCCAAAGTGTCTTCTAGTAGTAGCTCACAAACTTCACATATTTATCAGAAAAAATTGTCTTGGGCACTCCATGCAAGCATACAATCTCCCTAAAAAACAGGTTAGCAACATGCGACGCATCGTCGCTTTTGTGGCATGCAATAAAATGTGTCATCTTAGAAAATATATCCACTACCACAAATATACTATCATGACCATGTTTAGTACGTGGAAATCCCAACACATAATCCATACTAATATATTCCCAAGGTCTGGTAGGAGCTAATAGTGGAGTGCACAAACCGTGAGGCTTCAGCTTGGACTTGGATGTGTTGCATACAATGCAGCGTTGAACAAACCTGTCTACATCACGCCTCATCCTGGGCCAATAAAAATTATCAGTAAGCATGAGTAGTGTCTTCTCACGCCCAAAGTGACCCATCAACCCTCCTGCATGTGATTCCTGCAACAATAGCAAACGCATAGACGATTCTGGAACACAAAGTTTCTTATCTCGAAACAAAAATCTATCATGGATGTGGAACTTTTCCCATGCGGTTCGAAGAAAACACAAACGATATGGTTCAGCAAAATCATGATCAGTTGCATATAAATCACACAAGCTCTCTAAACCAGGAATTTGAACATCAAGATGTGTCAATATATATTCTTACTAGATAGAGCATCAACAACAAGATTATCTTTCCCTTTCTTATATTTGATGATGTAGGGAAAAGACTCAATGAACTCAACACTCTTAGCTAAGCATCTATGCAAATTAGATTGAGCTTTCAGATATTTCAAAGCGTCATGATCAGAATGTATGATAAATTCTTTAGGCCACAAATAATGTTTCCAAACCTCAAGAACTCTAACAAGTGCATACAATTCTTTATCATAAATAGGATAAGTCAATCTAGCACGAGAAAGTTTCTCACTAAAATAAGCAATAGGAATACCTTCCTGCATCAACACACCACCAATTCATATGCCACTAGCATCACATTCAATCTCAAATTGTTTAGCAAAATCTGGTAATGCAAGTAATGGTGCAGAAGTAAGCAAACATTTCAGCTCATCAAATGCAAGGTCTTGGGCAACGCCCCGAACAAAAGGTACACCTTTCATAGTCAATTCATTCAAAGGTGCAGCAATAGTACTAAAGTCTTTCACAAAACGTCTATAAAAACTTGCTAGACCGTGAAAATTTCGTACTCTACTAACATTCATGGGAGCAGGCCAATTTTGAATTGCTTAAATTTTAGAAGAATCTACTTCTACTCCATGCTTAGATACAATATATCCCAGAAATATGACCTTATCTTGCAAAAGTGCACATCTCAAGATTAGCATATAATTTAGCATCACGCAACACTTGCAAAACTTGTCTAATATGATCAGCATGTTCAAATTCAGTGCGACTGTAAATAAGTATATCATCAAAATACACAACCACAAAACGTCCAATAAACTCTCTCAAAACATGGTTCATTAATCTCATGAAAGTACTAGGAGCATTAGTAAGACCAAAAGGCATGAATAACCACTCATATAAACCAAACATACTTTTACAAGAAGTTTTCCATTCATCCCCTTCTTTCAACTTAATTTGATGGTATCCACTACGCAAATCAAATTTAGAGAAAATGGCAGAACCACTCAATTCATCGAGCATATCCTCTAAACGTGGAAAAGGATGGCGATATCGAATGGTGATATTATTTATCGCTCTACAATCTACGCACATACGCATGTACCATCTTTCTTAGGAACCAAAATAATAGGAACAACACAAGGGCTAAGTCTGACACGAATATAGCCTTTGTCTCTTCGGGGTTGGTCCTGTAAGGCGCTCAGTTGGGGAGTGTGGCTGCAGGAATGAGATCAATTTGGTGCTCAATGCCACGAAAAGGTGGCAACTTTGCTGGTATATCCGCCGAAAACACATCATCATAGTCCTGCAAAACATTAGACACACCAGGAGAAACAGGATGGTTATCATTACAAACCAAAACCTCGCCTTTATACATGAGGACAAGAGGTATGGTTGCAGGATCCTCACTAAATTCTCTCAAGTCTTCTTTGGTGGCTAATATAAGCAAACTATTCACTCGCTCACTTTTCGTTATATTATCACACACAGCTATTACATTTTCTCTCATGATGGTGTGTGTCCTACATTCACTTCTAATTTCTGAAGAGACTCATTTACAATTTGCTGCGGTGACATAGGCTGAAGATTAATTTTCTTGCCCTTGAACTCCAAGTGATACGTATTGGCACGGCCATTGTGTTGCACATGGCGATCATATAACCACAGCCGACTCAATAGAAGATGGAAAACTGGCATAGGCACCACATCAAATTCCACAGAATCCTGGTATGGGCCTATCTCAAAATTCACGTGCACCATATGATTCACCTTCATCTCACCATTGTCACTTAACCATTGCACGTAATATGGATTCAGGTGAGGGGAATATTTCATATTTAGCTTGGGACATAACTCCTTGCTTGCAAGATTGTGATAGCTACCTCCATCAATGATCAATTTTCAAGCTTTGTTGGGGGCAACTAATGCTTTGGTTTGGAACAAATTGGAGCGCTGAGATTCAGATTGTGGCTGCACAGTAAGAGCACGTTGTGACACATCAATAGTAGGAGCATTCATCACTGTTGTATCCCTCTTCATCGAATGCGGATGTGTCTTCTCATCACCGGTTTCATACTCGCCGGTTTCTTCATTGACAAACCTGACCTTTCTATTGGGACAATCTCTTTTGAAGTGACCCGGATTACTGCAAGCATGACAAGTCATCTCTCGATTGCGAGCTGTAGACATATTGGAGCCTGCACTAGTGGAAAGAGCATTTGGCTTCTTGGCCATAGAAACATTGGAGGTTGGTTTGGAGTATGAAGAAGAGGGACGGTTGGAAGCAACCGGGCTCTCCATAGGCGCGGAAGATGGTGTCCTTGGAGAGAACCTGCTAGATGCTGAATATCTAGATATCAATTGAGCCTCTTCTGCAAGCTGTGATTCAGCCTCCCTTGCAAGATGTAGCAAGTCATTCATGTTATATTATTGATTATTTCGAACAATACTTTTGATGGTAAATATTATCCCATGGAGAAAAAATTGCATAGTCATCTCAAATTCTTCGCGAACTCGTGCACGTTGCAGCAACATATCCATCTCCATATAGTATGCATCAACTGTCATAGTACCTTGCCTAAATTTCTGCAATTTATCAAAAATTGTTTGTAAGTAATTAGTGGGAACAAACCGAGCTTCTATGGTCACCTTCATGTCGCGCTATGTACGAATAGGCTGCCCATTGGTTTCTTGTTTCTTGGTCAAAACACTCTCCCACCAACGCAAGGCATAACCGTCAAATTCTGAGGAAGCAATCTTGATCTTCTTATCCTCAGAATAATCATACAAACACCATAATTTTTCCATCTTAAGATCCCATGTGAGGTAATCTTGCACATCCGTGGATCCTTCAAATATGGGAATTGAAAACTTGAGCTTGCTCAAGACATCTTCTTCCTGAATGGGTAGACGCGGAGCACCAACACTAATTTGAATTGGCGAACCGGCCATTGAACACCACGCCCACGACCATGATTTCCCCTGAGGTTGTCATTGTCACCATGGACACTACGATCATCTTCATGGACTTTATTTTGATGTTGGTCAATAGTAGCTTGCAGCCCATTAATTGACGTTGTCAACTGTTGTATGCTTGCTTGGAGAGCAGTAATTTGTGTTTGCATAGTGGTGACGGTGGCTTCTGTGCCATCCACTTTCATTTAGACTGCTTGCATATTAGTATCAACATTGTCAACGGATTTAGTGATCATCTTCGTCAAATGATCACGAAGACCTTCATAGGCCTTCCATGTAAGCGTAGCATCCTTAGCCTGTTTCTGCATCACATCAAAACCACTTTGAGACATGATTAGTAGGTTAGTGCACTAAAGCAAAATCTTTTGGTGGACACTCACAACTCACTCAAAACTGACAAGAAAAGGTGAATCTTACCATTCCAAAGTGAATAGTAATGCGTACCCGTCCGGATGGAGGACTAGTGCGCGGATGTGATGAAGTGAATGACTTAGGCAGTATATAGTTCTCATTAAGCACTATCAGATTCTATTAAGAGCAAGTTCACATGTTGTTCTATTAGCTTTGCACGAGCTCTTGTAATAGATTCTAGTCTGATTTGATTGGAATGTTCATCATGAAGAGTTGAGGATGTACTAACAGTAGCGATGTCCTCATCATGATCTCTCTAAATTGGCACACGTGTACTGAAATAAAACCGTTTGGAAGATATAGACCGTGCACACATTTAAAATGTAGAAATCGTGGCTTATAATAGTATCATCGCACACAAATAGTTGTAGAAAATCGCCAGTGATTGATAATGGGTCACAACCCTAAACCCAAAACCGAATAGTGTAACCCCAAAACCGGTACCGTAAAGAAACTGTTTGGGATATATGTATTTTCATAGACAGTTCTGACCTATTAATTGTTTGTGTTCCTAGTTGCATAGCAAACGATCATGTCGAGTAAACTGCATGTGATACAAATGTTACGTCCACACGGTCATTCTGCCAATGGCCGTGTGAGTTATTGTTGTACATCAGACACGATTGTTTACACGGAAGCGTCTGCTTGACATCGCCACATAGCGAACGATTTTTCCATATCGTTTCCAAAAGGCCCCCCGTATCGCAATCGAAGGCAATGCGACGGTTCCAATTCCCGTAGGAGATAGGGATCAAAAACCGTTTGGATAGACCCTAACAGCACTAGTGTGAAGTCACACAACTTGGTTTCTTTAGTGGAACCCATGGTGACAGCAGCAAGCAAGAACAAAGTAGCTAATTTTTTGATGTTTTTGTTATAAGACTCAAAAGCAAAAACTGAAAAGTAAACTAACAAGACTAAAAAGAAAACGTAAAATGTAGTGTGCAACTCCCCTATCTTGAAGACTAGAATCGCCGCAATGGCTCTAGAAATTTAGTTTGATGGGTGCAGATAACACCTCCTCGTTGGTTACCCCAAGTGAAAGGTTAAGATGCAGATAGCAGCAAATTTCCCTCAGTAAAGATACCAAGGTTTATGTCTCCCATAGTATTCCAAGCTCGACAAGAAGGTGGCAAGCAAATAATGGCGCCGTTTACAACCTTGAGGTTGCTTACTTAACCTGGACCTGCACACAAGACACAAGTAAATTTTCTCCCAACGAGTATAGAGAGGTTGTCAATCTTTTCTCTCTTGTTGTTTACAAAGGATCGAACATAAAGGGGAAATAATAGTGGGTGCAACTGAAAGGAAATAAAAGCAGTAAATACGACCAGTGTACACTATAATGGAAATATGGACCGGTGTCAGAGGTCTGCTTTCTCAGGCCCTCCTTCTAGAACCCATCATCTGTCGGGACAGCAGCAGGGGAGAACAGCAGCGACGCTGTCCCGAAGACACCCTCCGGAAGGACCGCTCCCGGAAGGGCACGACCCGGAGACCGTGCGGGACGGGGAACACGCTGGGTTCCTAGTTGCTTGATGTGGACGAAGGTTGTTGTGGCGTCGAAAAGGCAATCGGCTGATGCGAGTAAACACAGGGGTTTACCCAGGTTCGGGCCGTCCAGAGACTAAAAGCCCTACTCCTGCATGTCTTATCTTCGTTGCTGGCAATGGAGTAGAACACAGTACAAGGTGATCTTCTATGAGAAGATACCCTACACTACACTCCACTACACTCTTCTACTCTGGGTAGAACTAGTCACCCACCCGAGGGGAATCCTTGAAAGGTCTACCGAGAACCTCTGGCAGTGAACTCCTATGCCTTCTTTTGTGTGGATACATCCAGGGGTGATTGTATGGAGGTGGTGGCTTCTCACTGGGACGGATCTTCCTTCTTCTCTTCATTCTTTTCGTTTCTCCACCTTCTCTCTCTCGTTCTCCTCCTTTCCTCCGGTCCAAGACCCCGTTATAATGTGGTTGGCGTCTTCCATTTATAGAGCAAGGGGGTCGCCACAGTCCCACTAACAGTTACATTAAGGGTGGTTATCTTATGATTGTGGATGCGAGGCGTTCCAAGCTCTTCCAGGAAGCTCCCGTGGCGTCGCGGGGACGATTGGGGCATGCATGCGCTGAGTACGCACGAGAGAGCCCGCCAGGTCTAGGCTGCCTCCTGTCAGCGGAGCATGCTTTTCTTCTAGTGCATTGAATGCACTGTACTCTTTGTCGAGCGGTGGGAGCCACCTGGATGACTCCACCCTTCGGGAACTGGTCTGGGGCATTCTTGCGCAGTGTTCTCGCCATCTCCTTGCCAGAATCCTCCATGGTCGCACTTGGGATGTCCGAGAGGTGTAGTCGGAAACCAGGGAAACATGGTACCCCAGTATCCGGTTACCGATAGTAGCCCCCAGGCTCGTCTTCTGATGAATGCTTCCCGGAATCAAAGTCGAGTCGTCCGAGAAGTTTTTGTAGACTGTGCACTGGCTCTCATGTCACGGCGACAGGGCAGGCGTTGCCAAGTGGTGTGCCTCCAGTCGTATTTGAGGGATGATGATAATGCCCCTACAAAATATGGAAAGACTCGAGGTAATGCAGCGGCTGACCCCACGGTAATTTAATGTTCTTACAGTAGAGTAGAAAATTACTCCCCTTTGAGTGTCCGTTCGGTATATAAGTGAGCCGGCGTGACGCGGAGGAGTCCATTCTCCTTCTCGGTCTCCTTCTGGCTTCGTGCTCCCATGGCACCCCCGACGTCCCCCAACACTATTGGCGCTGCGGCCCAAGCGATCATAGGAGTTCGAGGCGGCGGCGTGGGTCGAGGCGGCGTGGCTGCCCAGCGCGGCCGTGGTCGTGGCCGCGGCGAGGCTGTGTATTCTGCCCTGACGAGGGCGCACACGGCGGTTCCGGCCCCGAGTTCTTTGTGGCGGCAACCGACCCAATGTGCAGTTGGCTTCGGCTGCCGGAGCCGTTCGCGCAGGCAATGGCGGGACGCATGCCACAGGGTTAGTATCTCCGGATGGAGGGCTGCCCCCATGGCTCCGCGTAGGTGGCCACATCCTTTGGAGAAGGCAGCGCCATGTACCTGGACCAAGATTGGGCGGCATTTTTGATGAGGACATGACTACCATAGTTACAGCCACAACCCCTACTAATATACCTACTGGAGCAATTATTAGAGATCGTGCACACCAATTAAATTATCAGGTGCTTTCGCTTCTTGGTAATGTTTCTAATGTTCATGTGAATATGATGCTGCCTAACGTCGATATATTTCTGTTGCTGACAAATGAAGGACCTAGCATGGACAAGAAGGATGAGCATTGGAGCATGTTCAAGCATGAAGATGACGAGGACATAATTATCATGGATATGACCATTAATTCCTCTATATTTGATCAAGAAATGAAGTCAATAAAAAGGGGCATGATTGTGTGCTGTACAAGAAGTTATTTCACGTCACTTTTGGCCCAAGAGAAGATAGAGACCAAGTCTTTCACGTCATGGACTCAGATTCGGACTGCAGAGATATACCCAACTTCAAACAGCCGCCGTTTCTACATACGAACTCCAAATTGGGTGATTCTTTTTTCTGGTGATAGCTTATCTCGTTTAGTTTCCAACGCAATTGGTTTCACCTTCAAATTCCTTCGGAGCGTGGAGATATTGCGAAAATGGTGCGACCCAGCAGCAGAATCCGAATCAAAGTCCAACTCAATAGGTGTTGCATCACCTCCACATGGGCCCAAGTGCCTTGTACGACCTAGGTTTAGTTTTAGGACTCCTTGGGACGTCCTTCCACCCCCTTGGCCTCCACCCTTTAGTCCTATATAAGTAGATCAACCCCTAGGGTTTTTCTTTGGATTTCTTTTAGTTAAAAAGACTGCTTAGCTAATTGCTGCATCTTCGTGTACTCGGTTTGTGTCCAACGACCAGATCAAGACCGCTTTCGGAATCCCAACTTTATTCATACTTCATCTACATATTCGCAATATTCAGATTGCTTTATCATAGTTCTTGCTTGTTCTTCGATTGCTTGCAGGCACTAGACCTTCGTGGTCAGGTTGATCGTGCTCCGACGTGGTCAATAACCTCCGGAGATTGGTTTAGCGATTGCTAAGGCGCGACGTTGTTGCACGTTCGTAGTCGGATCGTCAGAGTCGTCTCCACCAAATCGATAGTTATCTCTCATCGAAAGATCGGGACACCCCGCCTCTATCAATTGGTATCAGTTTTCAGGTTGCTCGGTGAGAATTCCACATCCATATATTAGATCTATTTTTTATCACCTATCATCCACACAAAAACCCATAAAAATAGGATTAGATCATCATATCCAAACCAATCTGAGACTTCGCAATTTTCTTTTCGGTGCTTTGCTTTATTGAATTATCGGTTGCATCGTCGTGTTCAGTTGCTGGTCTTAGTATCTAGTCCTTTAGAGTTTCGAGTTCTGTTCACGTTAGTCACCGCCGCCGCTGCACCATCATCCCATCCGCTGCCTACTTCTACCATCCACCATAGAAAAAGAGAGAAAAAGAGTTGAAAAAAGAGAGAAAAGAGAAAAAAGGAAAAAAAGAAAGAAAAAAGGAAAAAAGAGAAAAAAGAAGAAAAAAATTCGGATCTATCTCTAGTTCAACTCGTATTTGAAATCTCGTCGGAATCAGTTTTGAGCCGTGTCCACTAAAACGGGCATAACTTTGTCATCCAAAGTCCGTTTTGGCTCCACGAGTACTCAAATTAAAGATAATTCCGAGCCGCTTCTAAATAGTTCTGGAGCTAGTGTGTTATTTAAAACTCCAGATCGGCTTCTAAGACGGACTTTTTGACCTCTAAAGTTTCCGAACACAGTTTTTGTCAGATTTCGGGCTGATTCTCAATTTTTTTGACACCTCATCCGAACTCTAAATTGAGTGATTCTGATTGCGTCGGAAAGCTTAAGTCAGTGCCCTATGGAGTAAACATATCAAAAAATTAGCAAATATAATTCAGAGGAAACTTGTAGCGAGAATATTGGTGTATCTTGATTTGGAGCCTATTTTCACCATTATCTTTGCTCTGTTGATGATCTTCACATATATCTTGCTATTCAGAGCTACTTCATATCATTCATTGCTGCTAGTTGTGCTACGCCGTGACCACATTAGTGTTCTAGGCTCGCGTCTCTAGTCCGGTCTAGACTAGGACCAGCACAGTATCGTCGTTGAGCGTTAATTCAATTTTGCATCTCTGAATTGATTATTGCTGATATTTTTGCCACCATATTAAAGCCTTCCAAGCTCCACATATTTCTACATCGTGTATACGTGCGTTCACCTGGCAATCGCTCTACTTAATCTTTGGAGTTCTTTGACACCGTTGGTTGCCGATCACCACCTGCTGCATGGTAAGAACTAGTAAGACATTGATATTTGCTATCCTGTGAGCGTTTTACCACCACATCCTAGTAGTTCATAGGGACATATACTTGTGATTTGTTTCTTGTTTTCTACTAATCATGGCAGGTTCTGGAGTTAGATCTTCTTGGGCGGCAACTATAGTTGGAGATTTTCCACCACCTACAACTACACAACAGTCACTGCAAAAGGTAAACACACATAAGCATGCACATGATCAGGTTATTGTTTCTATACCACACTTTCATAGACGTCTAAGACCTGATTTATACATTGAGTGGGAGTTTGAAATAAATGATATATTTGTTTCCCATAATTTTCTTGAGCATAAGAAAGTAAAAACTTCAATTAGTGCTTTCAAAGATTTTGCTTCTATTTGGTGGAATGAATATTGTAGTTTATATCCTGATTATATACCTAATACTTGGAATGATCTCAAACTTGCTATGCGATATAGATTCGTTCCCTCTTATTATACTCGTGACAAGGTTAGGAAATTAAAAAATTTAAAACAAGGTACTAAAACTGTTTCAAAATATTATGATGCTTTAGAAACTACATTCTTGCATTCTCTTTTAGAGGAAAGTGAAGAATATTTCATGGACATATTTTGGGAAGGTTTAAACCGTGACATTCAGGATATCCTAATTCATGAAAAGTGTTATCCTATGGATCGTTTGTTTCGTCTTGCTTGTAAAGATGAACAGGAAATCGACAGACGTGTTGCCCAGAAGACGAACAAGCGGAATGTGCAAATACCACAAGTTGAGAAGGTTGTTCCTTCAACCACTATGAGCACTACCATAACCACATCAATTGTCGTAAGCACTCCTCCAATATCTGATCTATCATCACAAAAAGGTAATGACAAAGGTATGGATCTTTCCCCTCCACATGAGAACCTTGCTGATTTAAAAGCAACATGTGTTGAGCTATCCAGTAGTTTCATCACACAACCAATTTTCGAGAATGTCATAACTTCACATGAAGATGTTGCTTGCCTAATAGACTTTAATACATCATGTCTTGAGTTACATGTTGATTTGAGCACACCATCTATTTTGGATAATCATGTTACTATTATGAAACTGCCAATGCTTAATCATTTTGATATGACCTCTAATCTTGGTGATGATTCTGCGTCGAATGACTTGTTGCATGACTACTTAGTTAAGCCTGTTGTAGCATGTCCTTCGAAAAACATTAATGTTTCTTCACCGGTATTGGGATGGTTTAATGATGAGCATTGTACATCTTTAGATATGAATAAGAGCTTCACTTCTATATGCAAACTGAGTTGCAATACTTTCATGTCGTTTATGTATTGTGATGATCATATATGTTTATATTTCACGACATACGAAAGTTACTCATATATACATGTGTTACATGTCCAAAAACTAAGATAAGTAAGAATGGATGACATATATATATACAACATGTACACCTTGTCTCTTTTGTTAGCCACATTTCAGATTAAGAAACGCCGGGGATGACTTTATTTTCAAGAAGGGGAGGATGATGAGGACATGACTACCATAGTTACAGCCACAACCCCTGCTAATATACCTACTGGAGCAATTATTAGAGATCGTGCACACCAATTAAATTATCAGGTGCTTTCGCTTCTTGGTAATGTTTCTAATGTTCATGTGAATATGATGCTGCCTAACGTCGATATATTTCTGTTGCTGACAAATGAAGGACCTAGCATGGACAAGAAGGATGAGCATTGGAGCATGTTCAAGCATGAAGATGACGAGGACATAATTATCATGGATATGACCATTAATTCCTCTATATTTGATCAAGAAATGAAGTCAATAAAAAGGGGCATGATTGTGTGCTGTACAAGAAGTTATTTCACGTCACTTTTGGCCCAAGAGAAGATAGAGACCAAGTCTTTCACGCCATGGACTCAGATTCGGACTGCAGAGATATACCCAACTTCAAACAGCCGCCGTTTCTACATACGAACTCCAAATTGGGTGATTCTTTTTTCTGGTGATAGCTTATCTCGTCTAGTTTCCAACGCAATTGGTTTCACCTTCAAATTACTTCGGAGCGTGGAGATATTGCGAAAACGGTGCGACCCAGCAGCAGAATCCGAATCAAAGTCCAACTCAATAGGTGTTGCATCACCTCCACATGGGCCCAAGTGCCTTGTACGACCTAGGTTTAGTTTTAGGACTCCTTGGGACGTCCTTCCACCCCCTTGGCCTCCACCCTTTAGTCCTATATAAGTAGATCAACCCCTAGGGTTTTTCTTTGGATTTCTTTTAGTTAAAAAGACTGCTTAGCTAATTGCTGCATCTTCGTGTACTCGGTTTGTGTCCAACGACCAGATCAAGACCGCTTTCGGAATCCCAACTTTATTCATACTTCATCTACATATTCGCAATATTCAGATTGCTTTATCATAGTTCTTGCTTGTTCTTCGATTGCTTGCAAGCACTAGACCTTCGTGGTCAGGTTGATCGTGCTCCGACGTGGTCAATAACCTCCGGAGATTGGTTTAGCGATTGCTCAGGCGCGACGTTGTTGCACGTTCGTAGTCGGATCGTCAGAGTCGTCTCCACCAAATCGATAGTTATCTCTCATCGAAAGATCGGGACACCCCGCCTCTATCAATTTTTCCGCTGGGGGAATATACAGCAGTTCCAGGCCATCATCTTCCGCTTTGATGGCCAGGACACCCTCTGGCTGAAGGTCTTCCATCTATAGGGGGGCCCGCGCGGAATGTTGTGAGAAGGTCGCTGGCGGAGATCTCGGCGAGCAAGGCATTGTGGGAGTCGTCCATGACTTCATCGGTGCTGAGCCTACCGCCGATCACTGATGAGGCGGAACGCTGCCGGAATGGTCAGAGAGAGGGTTGCAGCATAGATCCGGTGGTTCACCCCTGTAGGGCTCTTCTTATTTTGGCCCTGCACTTTTGTACTTAGCAGTAGGTGGACAATGGTAGTGGTGTAACCACTCCGTCCAGTTAGCGCAAGATGTAAATATCGATCCGGGATCCCAAGCAATGCTCTGGTTCCGAAAGAATCCCCTACGGGGTAGTAGTAATGAAATGTAGTAACTTTTTAGAAAACTTGTCCCTTTTTTATCTCATGGGTACCTTTCCGTGTTTTCAGCCTCCGAGAGAGGGAGAGAGAGAACATCTGACAAGCGGATTCCGGTAGCTTTTCTTTGACCTTTTGCATGGCTTATCGGAGGAGTATTGCGGGAATTCTCCATGGCGTGCAGCAGGCACAGCTAATGGGAACACCGATGGGAATATGAGCAGCGTGATAGAGGCGAAGGTGTCCCGATGTTTCGATGAGATGGTGTAGATCGATTATGGTGGAGACGACTTTCACGATCCGACTACGAACGTGCGAAGACGTTGCGCCTTAGCGATCGCTAAACCAACTCTGAGAGGTTATTGATCCCGCGGATGCACGATCAACCTGACCACGAAGGTCTAATTTCTGCAAGCAATCGAAGAACAAGCAAGAACTAAGAATTGCAATCTGGATATTGCGAATATAAGATGAATGATTACGAAAGTTGGGGTTCCAATGAGGTCTTGGCCTGGTCGGATGACACAAACGAAGAGCTCGAAGTTGCGGCTATGGCTAACTTAAATCTAATTAAAACCCAAGTCTAAACGATGCCCTAAGGGCTGTATATATGGGGGAACAGAGGGGATTTTCGTGACCCCTTGGAGGTGGGGTCCGAAAACAACCCTAACTCGGTTTCCCCACACATACGGACTCTAAAAACAGCCTATAATGTGGTATTTCGAAATTACATGGGCCCAGCCCAATATTAAGGTGACGCAGCACCTATAATTGCTCTTGGACGAAAATAATGAAGTGGCATCTCGTGTATTTCGTCCAAGCCTTCATGCATGCCTCATGGTGGATTCAAAGTGCGAAAATCCCCACTGGAAGCTCCATTGTTCTTCCCCGCGCGCGCACCTTCTTGTCCATGCTTGACCCCGCTCCAATGACCGTCCTTCTTGTCCATGCTAGGTCCTTCATTCATAAGCAAAACAAAAGTATCTAATTTAGGCAGCATCATTTGTTCATGAACATTAGAAGGATTCACAAGAAACGAAAGTACCTGATAATTTAGTTGACGTGCACGTGCTCTAGTAACTGGTCCAGTATGTGTAGTTGGTGAAGATGTGGGTGTAACATTAGTAGAGATGTCCTCATCATCCTCCCCTTCTTGAATGGAAGTCGTCCTCGACGGAAGCTCATTATCTTCTCCCAAATAAGGTTTCAAATCTGCAATGTTAAATGTGGGAATAACCCCAAAATCTGCAGGTAGCTCAAGTTTATATGCATTATCATTAATTTTCTGTAAAACCTTAAAGGGACCATCAGCTCGTGGCATTAACTTAGACTTGCGCAAATCAGGAAACCTATCTTTACGTAGATGTAACCAAACAAGATCTCCTGGTTCAAACACAACATGCTTTCTACCCTTATCACCAGCAATCTTGTATCTAGCATTCATTTTCTCAATGTTTTCTTTAGTTAACTCATGCATTTTTAATATCAATTCAGCACGTTGGTTAGCATCAAAATTAACCTTCTCCGAAGATGGAAGAGGAAGCAAATCAATAGGTGCACGAGGTAGAAAACCATAAACAATCTCAAAAGGGCAAATTTTAGTGGTAGAATGAAATGAACGATTATAAGCAAATTCAATATGAGGTAAACATTCTTCCCACATTTTTAAGTTACTCTTTAAAACAGCCCTAAGCATAGTAGACAAAGTCCTATTGACTACTTCAGTTTGTCCATCAGTTTGGGGATGACAAGTGGTACTAAAAAGTAGTTTAGTCCCCAACTTAGCCCATAAGCATCTCCAAAAATGGCTAAGAAACTTAGTATCACGATCCGAGACAATAGTATTGGGCACACCATGTAAGCGAATATCTCTCGAAAGAATAAATCAGCAACATTAGCAGCATCATCGCTTTTATGACATGGTATAAAATGTGCCATCTTAGAAAATCTATCCACGACAACAAATATGCTATCCCTCCCGTTCTTTGTTCGAGGCAAGCCTAAAACAAAGTCCATGGATATGTCCTCCCACGGAAAACTAGGTACAGGTAAAGGCATGTATAAACCATGAGGATTGAGTCGTGACTTAGCTTTTTGACATGTAGTGCAGCGAGCAACAAAACGCTCAACATCCCGTCTCATCTTTGGCCAAAAGAAATGTGTAGCAAGGACGTCCTCCGTCTTCTTCACGCCAAAGTGTCCCATTAATCCTCCTCCATGCGCCTCCTGCAGCAACAAAAGACGAATAGAGCTAGCTGGAATGCATAGCTTGTTAGAACGGAACACAAACCCATCATTAAGCACAAACTTGTTCCATGTTCTACCCTCTCTACAATTCTGCAATACATCTTTAAATTCCGCATCATGTACATATTGATCTTTGAGTGTCTCTAAACCGAATATCTTGAAGTCAAGTTGTGAAAGCATAGTATAACGACGAGACAAAGCATCAGCAATAATATTATCTTTCCCCTTCTTGTGTTTAATGACATAAGGGAAAGTCTCAATAAATTCAACCCACTTAGCATGTCTACGATTAAGTTTTTCTTGACTTCTTATGTGTTTCAAAGATTCATGATCAGAATGTATAACAAATTCTTTGGGCCATAAATAATGTTGCCAAGTTTCTAATGTCCGAACAAGAGCATATAATTCCTTATCATAAGTAGAATAGTTCAGACTAGGCCCACTCAATTTTTCAGAAAAGTAAGCAACAGGTTTAGCATCTTGCAATAACACACCTCCCAAACCAATACCACTAGCATCGCATTCAAGCTCAAAAGTCTTACTAAAATCAGGAAGTTGGAGCAAAGGAGCATGTGTTAACTTATCTTTCAAGACCGTGAAGGCTTCTTCCTGTGCGGTACCCCAAGTAAAAGGCACATCCTTGCGTGTAAGCTCATTGAGAGGTGCAGCAATGGTGCTGAAATCTCTCACAAAACGCCTATAGAATCCAGCGAGGCCAAGAAAACTCCTCACTTGTGAGACCGTTTTGGGCTGCGGCCAACTCTCAATCGCCTCGATCTTGGCTTTATCAACTTCAATTCCCTGCGGAGTAACAACATAGCCAAGAAACGATACTCGGTCGGTGCAAAAGGTGCACTTCCCAAGGTTACCAAACAAACGTGCATTACGTAGAGCAATAAAAACAGCACGTAAATGATCCAAATGTTCCTCCAAAGATTTGCTATAAATCAGTATATCATCAAAATAGACTACCACAAATCGTCCAATGAAAGCACGTAAAACCTCGTTCATTAATCTCATGAAAGTGCTAGGTGCATTAGTTAACCCAAAAGGCATGACTAACCACTCATATAATCCAAACTTAGTTTTAAATGCCGTTTTCCATTCATCTCCTAATTTCATGCGAATTTGATGGTATCCACTACGCAAATCAACTTTGGAAAAAATGGTAGAGCCACTTAATTCATCAAGCATATCATCTAGCCTAGGAATAGGATGACGATAACGAATAGTAATATTATTAATGGCTCGACAATCAACACACATACGCCATGTTCCATCCTTTTTAGGCACTAATATAACAGGAACAGCACAAGGACTAAGGGATTCACGTATGTAACCTTTGTCGAGTAGCTCTTGTACTTGACGCTGAATCTCGTTCGTCTCCTCCGGATTGGTACGGTATGGCGCACGGTTGGGCAGCGAAGCACCGGGAATTAAGTCAATCTGATGCTCAATCCCTCGAATAGGTGGTAATCCCGGTGGTACGTCTTGTGGAAAGACGTCAATAAACTCCTGCAAAAGGTCAGTGACAACAGTAGGCAAAGAAGGAGGCAATTCCTCAAATGAAAACAAGGCTTCTTTGCACACAAAAGCATAGCACACATATTGACTAACATCCAAATCCGAAATATCAACCTTAGTAGCAAGCAAAGTTGGACTAGTCAATTTAATTTCATTAGAAACAACAGAAGAAGATTTGCTATTAGTCTTATGTTGTTGCTCAAATTCTTTAGCTGCTATCTCATTTTCACTCTTATTTTTCTCCTGTTTAGCTTTACTAGCTCTAGCAAGATCATCTTTCACAATTTGTTCAGGAGACATAGGAAGTAAAGCAATATTTTTATCCTGATGAACTAGAGTAAACTGATTTGTCCTACCATGGTGTACAACATTCCTATCAAATTGCCATGGTCTACCAAGTAAAAGAGAGCATGCTTGCATGGGTACCACATCACAATCAACATAATCAGCATATGCAGCAATGCTAAAGTGCACACGAACAGAACGCGTTACCTTAATCTTACCACTATTGTTAAACCACTGAATATAGTACGGATGGGGGTGTGGTCTTGTGGTGAGAGATAGCTTCTCCACCAACTCCATGCTAGCCAAGTTGTTGCAACTCCCTCCGTCAATGATGATGCGAACCGAACGTTCTTTCACCACTCCCTTTGTGTGGAACAAATTATGCCTCTGGTTTTGCTCGGCCTTCGTTACCTGCACACTTAATACACGTTGAGCAACCAAACTAGCATATTTATCTGCATCATCAGGAGTCATATACTCTATATCATGAGCATCATCATGGGCACCCTGTTCCTCATGAGCAATGAGAACTAGAGTCTCCTCATCATAGTCACTCGCTGACTCATACCCACCATCCGCCGTAATAGTCATCACACGCTTGGAGGGACAGTCTTTTGCGAAGTGACCTCCACCTTGGCACCTGCGACATTTAATATCACGATCTCGTGCTTGCCCTGTGGACGCCATGGAGGAAGAAGAACTCGCCGCTGGACCACTCTGTGCACCCTTGAATGGTGGCGCTGGCTGTTTTGGTGGCTCCCTGTAAGAATGAGCGGCTGAAGTAGATGGTGGCGCAGCAGGACGTGTGGATGTTGAAGCTCCACGCGATGTCCATGATGTATTTCGTCCTGCAGAAAAGTTAGGTCTCGTAGCGGCCTTTCGATCCTGCACTTCACGTTCAGCTTTACAAGCAAGATGAAACAAACGAGTGATAGTAGCAAAGTCCTTGTATTCTAGAATAGTTTGTATCTCCCTGTTTAAGCCACCCATAAAACGTGCAAGCATAGCTTCATTATCCTCTACTAGGCCACATCTAATCAATCCAGTTTGTAATTCTTGATAATATTCCTCTAAATTTTTTTTTCCTTGTCTCAAACGCTGTAATTTTTGTAACAATTCACGTTGATAATAAGGAGGAACCCAGCGAGTACGCATAGCATCTTTTAAAGCAGCCCAAGTAGTTGGAATATTATTAGCATGCAATCTACAATGTTCAGACCACCAAATAGATGCAAAGCCCGTGAATTCACAAACAGCAGCAGTAACACGTCTATTCTCAGGATATTGTAAACATGTAAAACGTTGTTCAGTTTCTAACTCCCAATTAAGATAAGCATCAGGAATATATCTACCCTCAAACGGCTTAAGATTCAATTTAAGTTTAGGCACATGTTCATCATCGCGTACCTGAGGGGGTGGTTGGTGTCGACCGTGGCGAATGTTGGGACGTGGACGTCCAGCTAGCTGCTCATAGGCCGCTTCCTGTTCCACCTCCTCCTCGTGTATTCCGTCCAAGCCTTCATGCATGCCTTATGGTGGCTTCAACGTGCGAAAATCCCCACTGGAAGCTCCACTGTACTTTCCCCCGCGCACACCTTCTTCTCCATTCTTGATCCCGCTCCAATGACCATCCTTCTTGTCCATGCTAGGTCCTTCATTCATAAGCAAAACAAAAGTATCTAATTTAGGCAGCATCATATGTTCATGAACAATAGAAGGATTCGCAAGAAACGAAAGTACCTGATAATTTAGTTGACGTGCACGTGCTCTAGTAACTGGTCCAGTATGTGTAGTTGGTGAGGGTATGGGTGTAACATTAGTAGGGATGTCCTCATCAATCACCCTCGTAGTTGTCGTCCTGGGCGACGTCAGAAGCAGCAGCAGCAGCAGTAGCAGCAACTGCAGCAGTAGGAGGAGCACCAATACCAGCAGCTTGTCCTCGCGGAAATAGAATACGTCGTGCACGTGGTAGTGGCGGTGGCTGTGGCTGTGCTGAAGGTAGGCGTGCGATCAACTCAGTAAACTTGGCGTCGAGCTTGGTGTCGATCATCTTCTCCACGCCATCAATCGCCTCTGTAAATCTGGTCTCGATGTCCTGCACCTGTTGAGACATCATACGTGCAAATTTATCATGTAACTCCTTGTTTGTCATGTTCTCCCAATCGGGTGCATCCCGCGCCACTTCATCATGTGATCCTGGCATGGTTAGCAGAAATAGAAAACACACAGGAATATGATCCTACTTCTACTAATGGGATGGATGTGGGGTGGTGGAAAGCACAAATCCGTCAAGCTTTTCTTACGTTCTTACCGATTCTTACCTAGCAGCAGGTGGTGATGTACAACCAACGGGTCAAAACTCTCAGAGATATGGTAGAGCGATGGCCAGGAGGTGTCAAAACGCACGATGTAGAATATATGTGGAGCTGTAGGAAGGCTGACAAGTATGGTAGGAAAAACTCAACAGTAATCAAAACAGAGATGCAAAGCTGAATAAACACTCAACGTCGGTACTGTGCTGATCCTAGGCTAGACCGTACTAGAGACACGAGCCTAAAACACCAACGAAAGCACGGCGCGGCACGTAACAACTGTGAAGCACACTCTGAATTTTTTTTTCTCTCTCTTTTTTTTTTTTTTTGCTTTTTTTTTTTTTGGAAATCACCCTCTTCTACGTACGACAAAAGATTGGTGAAATCCGACTCTAATCAACTCAAAACTGTTCTGGCTACGGAGATATCACAAACCGAACGGGTGATGGAACTCAACTCGGATCGGTAGGTTGTGGTGGTGTGTATGGACTCTGCTTGGCGGAACGTGGTGGTGTATCTGGACTCGGATTGGCGGAACGTGGTGGTGTACTACTGTGCGGCGGCGGCGTGACAAACTGTGATCAGAACTCGAAACTCTAAGGGAACTAGACGCTAAGATCAGCAACTCGACACAACGATGTAACCGCAAATTCAACAAAGCAAACTACTGTAAGGAAGACTGAACAAAGGCTCGGACTGTTTTGGGCCGTGATGATCTAACCCTAATTTTTTTTTGGCTTTTTCGTGGACTGTAGGTATGAAGAACAGAAACAATCTAGACTACGAAAAACTGGTAAATCTCACCGATCAACCTGGAAATCTGATACCACTTGATAGAGGCGAAGGTGTCCCGATGTTTCGATGAGATGGTGTAGATCGATTATGGTGGAGACGACTTTCACGATCCGACTACGAACGTGCGAAGACGTTGCGCCTTAGCGATCGCTAAACCAACTCCGAGAGGTTATTGA
The DNA here is from genome assembly GCA_950022295.1 of Bromus sterilis. Classification (NCBI taxonomy): domain Eukaryota; kingdom Viridiplantae; phylum Streptophyta; class Magnoliopsida; order Poales; family Poaceae; genus Bromus; species Bromus sterilis. Next base: position 254,864,720 of record OX465595.1, on the reverse strand, counting down.
TCCCGCGGATGCACGATCAACCTGACCACGAAGGTCTAATTTCTGCAAGCAATCGAAGAACAAGCAAGAACTAAGAATTGCAATCTGGATATTGCGAATATAAGATGAATGATTACGAAAGTTGGGGTTCCAATGAGGTCTTGGCCTGGTCGGATGACACAAACGAAGAGCTCGAAGTTGCGGCTATGGCTAACTTAAATCTAATTAAAACCCAAGTCTAAACGATGCCCTAAGGGCTATATATATGGGGGAACAGAGGGGATTTTCGTGACCCCTTGGAGGTGGGGTCCGAAAACAACCCTAACTCGGTTTCCCCACACATACGGACTCTAAAAACAGCCTATAATGTGGTATTTCGAAATTACATGGGCCCAGCCCAATATTAAGGTGACGCAGCACCTATAATTGCTCTTGGACGAAAATAATGAAGTGGCATCTCGTGTATTTCGTCCAAGCCTTCATGCATGCCTCATGGTGTTCTTCCCCGCGCGCGCACCTTGTTCTCCATGCTTGATCCCGCTCCAATGACCGTCCTTCTTGTCCATGCTAGGTCCTTCATTCATAAGCAAAACAAAAGTATCTAATTTAGGCAGCATCATTTGTTCATGAACATTAGAAGGATTCGCAAGAAACGAAAGTACCTGATAATTTAGTTGACGTGCACGTGCTCTAGTAACTGGTCAAGTATGTGTAGTTGGTGAAGATGTGGGTGTAACATTAGTAGAGATGTCCTCATCACAGCGAGTACTCATTTCCATTGGTTGTCCTCATGGTCAAAGCGACTTCAAGAACCGAGAGGTTCGTGGAATCATAATCTCTCAAGGGTGCTGTGGTGGTGCCTCGGCTCGAGGTCCGAGTTGTGCGGTTCTTTCTAGCTTGTCTTTCTGGGAGACTGGTACATCCGTCCGCATGGATGCTTGACAGGGACTCTAGCCCGGTCTCTCCGGGATGGCAGGATCTCGGGAGGTGAGGAACAACCGTTGGAACCTTATCCTAGGCAGGTACGGAGCCTCCGTAGGCTACTAGGTGCGGAGCTTTATTGGGCGGACCGATAGTGATAGCTTTGCACTGTCCACGCTGAGAGGATTCAGTCGTCCGAGTGGGGTTGATCTTGCTGAGAACCGGCGTCGATGGACGGCGTGGTCTGTCGCGAGTCTCTTTCCAAGGCAAAGCGAGGGTGAGGCCTCGTGCACTCTCCCGCTTTGGTGGAAAGGTGTGTTCCGGGAATTATCGTCCGGGAAGAACAAACCATCCGGCACAAGATAGCCATTCTCGGGTGGACGAGAGACCGTCCGGGGGAAGGCATCCAGCAACATGGCGGGGACAGACATCCAACACGAAAAACCATCCGAGAGTATCCTGGAGGCGAAGTTCCTCGAAACACTCACGAGGGAGCGCCGAGAAGCCCCGAGCGCAGAAACCATATAGTGTGATGATCAGTTGTCCGTGACAATGCCCACACCAGCGCTGCTTGCTGTGGCTCGATGCAGATGGGATTAAATTCCAAAACGTGCACATGAAACAAACGTTACGGACGACGTGTCTCCTGCCCTACTTCTAGCGCCATCTGTCGGGGTCGGGTTTCTCGGGCCCTCCTTCTAGCGCCAATCATCTGTCGGGCCAGAAGCAGGGGAGAACAGCGGTGATGCTGCCACGAAGACACCCTCCGGAAGGACCGCTCCCGAAAGGGCACGGCCCGGAGACCGTGCGGGACGGGGAACACGCTGGGTTCCCGGTTGCTTGATGTGGACGAACGTTGCTGTGGCGTCGAGACGACAATGGGCTTATGCGAGTAAACACAGGGGTTTACCCAGGTACGGACCGTCTTGTCACATCCCAACATTTATTACCCTGTTATTAGAGTAGCAAAAATTAGGGGTAACAAAAACTTGCTAAAGTTGTGATGTGATGCGAATGAGATTGCCATGCCATGCTTGCCTTATGCTTTGTTTCTATGTCATGCCTGATAGTTTCTTGTCTTGCTATGTTATGTTATCCCAGTGTCTTGCTAAAAACAAAAGAACTAACCCATAAAAAATGTTTAGCTCACTCTACTCATATTATATTAGCCACACTTTTACCACCATAGGAAATTAGGATCAATAAATTATGTTCTAAATAAATCTTTGACTTCAAAAATAATAATTATTTAAATAATTCAAAATACCACCATAGCAGAAAGTATTTAATAAAAGTAATTCAAAACTGATAATTGATTAATTGCTATTAATATAATAGTGATAATAATCTTAACATCAATAAAAGTTTCCTAAAATTCTAAATAAATTAGGATAATACCCCTGGAGTTTTTAAAGTATTTTAGAGGTTTGATTTTGAAATTTTGTTTGAAATTTAAACCAAACCAGAGGTATAACTTTTTCAAAACCAGTAAAATTTGGAAAAAAAAATAGAGAACCTAATCTAACTGGGCCGAAGCCCATCCCACTAAGACCTAACCCACACCCTCTCTCTCTCCCCCTTACAACCCTACCCCACATGTCATTGTGCTCCCCAGCGCCCTGACCACCCCGGCCCACTTGGCAGCCACTCTATCCCTCGTCCTAACGTCAGCCCCTGGGTCCCACGTTGACGTAAGCGTTGTGACGTCTGCCCTCGCCACCGCCCTGTGAGCGGCGAGCCCACGGATCAACCGGGCGCAGCACGCACGCTCGCCCCGCTCCCCTTCCCCCCGAGAGGCCCTCCCCTCGCCCTATATAAACCGCACGCCCCAGCCTCCCCTCGTCACTCACTCCACACCAAGCACCACCCTAGTACCCCACCCGTGCAGCAGTAGCTACAGAGAAGGAAGAGGAGTAGCGGGGGTGGGGGGGAAGAAGGAAGAGGGGGAAGGAAGAAGAAGAGGGAGAGGAGGAAGGAAGAAGAGGAGGGAGAGGAGGGGGCTGGCGAGCCACCCCTCTCCGCCCATCGCCGGAGCGCCGCGGCAAGGAGTCAGAGAAGCCTCCGAGTTCGTTTGTCTACACCCCCAAGCAGCCTCCGTTTCCGACGTAGGAGGTCGCCCCCGAACAAAAAAATGGAGCCCTGATGCCCTCCCGCACGTCCGCCACCCCTCCACGCCGTTCGCCGTCGACCGGAACTGCACCGAGCCGCCGCCTTCATCCACCCCATCTACCCCGATCAGTTTTCAAACCCGAGGTCCCCACGCTCTATTTTTGGCAAAAAAGGACCTCTCACAAAGGCATGCACGCCCTCCGCCCAACTCCGGTGATTGCCGCCAGCCAGAAGCCCCTCCGATGAGCCCCCGCATGCCCCCTGGTCGCCATTTCCAGTGAAGAGGCTGAGCCACCCAGGCTCACTAGGGAAGACGGGCCCCGACCGTCGGATCTGTCTTGATCCCACGGCTAGGGTGGCGTAGTACCCTTTCGTTTTTTTAAGAAGAAAAAAACAATGCAACGCCCTATGGAGAGGCCCAGCTCGCTAATAAAATAAAATATAAAACATCTGTGGGCGCTGGATAGCCTTGTGCCGATTCTACAGTTTCGTTTTCTTTTTATTAAATCCTCCTAACAAAAATAGTTTTAGAAAAATAATTACAAGTGATGCTTTATTTTTCTGCATGTGAAGACTTTTGTTTCGCTTGAATAAAATTGTGACCATTTATTATTAATTAGATTGCTTGTTTAATTTTTCATATTTTTTCTATTCGTGATATTAATTTGTTAGTATGCTATTAAAATCACCTCTGGTCAGTAAGAAATTTTTGTGAATATAGTTAATGAAAATAAAATAATTTAAAAAGGAGTTGGTGATTAACTTGGGTGAAAACATTGCTTTTAGTTAAAGTTTGTTTTATTTAATCTTGATGTTAATAAATTCACCAAAATTATCCTAATGCCTTGTTATAGATTTTTAACTTGATAAGGTGATTATAAGAAAATAAAACCCTGAGAATTGTTTTGTCCTTTGTTTCTTGTGAATTCTTTTGTAAATATTGAGTGATGTGTGTATTGCTTGCTATTGCCTTATTGTGATGGTGAATTTTTTTTCTTCCGCAACGTGTAGACGAGACGCTTGACGCTGCAGGTAAAGACTCCTTCCAAGCAGTCGAAGAAGCCGATCCAGGGTACATCGCCGAGGAAGGCAAGCCACCGTCAAAACTCAAACTCCGCTTTACCCAATTTTTACTTTGCTTTGTATCATCTATATTGTATCATGCTAGTATGTTCATATGGTTGGGACTATATTAGTTATAGTAGGAAAACTCCACACACGCCATAGCCTACCTATTTGGGAAAACAAAGTAGAACCACGATGATCCCGACACTCTGTCGAGACCACCACTCAGCTCTGGTAAATAGCATTACATAACAACATGGATAGTCATACTTCACCCTATATGGTACGGCATACACCTAAGAAGGTGGTATGGCCGGTATTGTGGAACATCGTTGGACATGGACAAAGTCTGTAGGGACTCTCTATAAGTGCCGCCAAAACCTAGCCTTGTAGTACAACCACTATACTCTGGTATGGGACAGGGCTAGTTGGAAGCTTGCGTATCTTAGTACGGGGATCTTCTAACTACATAATACATAGAAGCCTGTAAGCCTACCGATACGTCAGTGGTGAGGTCGCTGCCGAGGTAGCGGTGGCATGGAACTTTTACGCACCTCTACTACGTTGAAGGCATGTGTCCAAGAGGAGCATGACCTTGCACGCAGACAGTTCAGGATGTGGTCATCGGGTAGATCACCTGTACTAGGTGATGTGCGAGATGATGATAATGGTTTCTCTCCCTTCGTTGGTTACCCCAAGTGGAAGGTGAGATGTAGGATAGCAGCAAATTTCCCCTATGTAGAGGATAGGTTTTGTCTCCCATAGGACTCCGGCAATGATAAGTAGGTGACAACGGCGCAACTGATGTGGACCTGCACACAACACAAGTAACTTTGCTCCCAACGAAGTTCAGAGAGGTTATCAATCTCTCCGGTCTTGATGTTTACAAAGGATCAAACACAAGGGATAATGATAATGATAGCAACTGAAAGTAAAAGCAGAAAAGTAAATGAGCGTGTAGACAGTGAGGAGAATATGGACCGGGGTCCCGTGATGTTCACTAGTGATGTCTCTCTCCCAAAAGACGATAAAACTGCTATGCGAGGTAAACAAATTACAAATGGGCAATTGACAGGATTATAAATGCACCGCAATTCTAACTATGCTACAAAAAAGGAAGAGGCTCAAAAGCATGGGAAGTACACCCAAATAAGTAGACCGAAATTCAACTGCATCTACTACTAATAATCCACCTTGAGATATCTATCCAGAACATCTCGTTGGTATTAAGTTGCGAGCCCCAGCCAAAGTGTACACCCAAAGCAACAGACAACTGCATTAAAAAGCACTTTGCGTAAAGTAAACAATCCTTGGAACCGCGGTTACAAGCACCGTTATTTTTCCCTTGTGGCAACAACACATCCCCTAGACTCATGTTTCTGTCACTCAAGCTTGTCATCAGGGGGCATGAACCCACAATCGAGCATAATGTAACCTCTTGGAGTTATTACCTGCTACTTGGCCAAAGCAATAAACAGCAACGGAGAACATGCAAGAAATACTTAGGAAAGAAAATATAAAAGATAAGAACCAAATATATTACTCTATCACAATCTGAACATAATCTCATAATCCATCATATCCCATCAAACTCAAGATATCAACAGCAGAAAGATTACATATGTGCCTCGATCATGTAGGGCAGCTCACGAGGTCTAAACCATGAAGAACAAAGAGGGGAGGAGAACATCACATAGCTACTGATCACGGACCCATGGTCCAAAGGAAACTAATCACGGCACATCCGGGAAGCGTCCATGGCGGAGGGGAAGCTCCCGGAGGTAGATCCTCCCTCCCGCAGTGTGCCGAGAAGAAGTCTGCTGGCACTCCTGATCTTGGAAGCGCAGCGGCGGTGGAACAGAGGCGAGATCGTGAAAAAGGGTTATGTTCTCAGGGGTTTCGCGTCACGGGGAATAAATAGGCGAAGGGGGGCAGCTAGGGGGTCACTAGGGGTCCAGGCACCCCCCCTGGCGCGGCCAAGCCCTAGGCCGCGCCAGGTGGCCGCATGGGCACTTGGTGGTGGCCCCCTGGCTCCACTTCGGGACTCCGGAAGCTTCTATTGCGCTGATTTCTTATCTGATTTTCCCGAATTTTTGGAGCACTTTTAATAAGGGGGGAAACTGAAATAGAAAAACAGCAGAAAACAGAAACTGGCACTGGGGTACACTGATTTAATAGGTTAGTCCAAACATGATCAAAAGTGTATGAAAGTGTATCTAGATCATAGCAATATCACAAAAAATATGCATGGAGCGAGCAGAAATTATAGATTCATTTGGGACGTATTGGAAGGCCCCCCGATGCGGTGCTAACTCAAGTTAGTCGCTTTCGCGTCCCGCTCAAGTTAGTAGCGCATAAAAGGCCACCGACTCACGACACTCGCACTTGTGTCGCTGTCGGATTCTCAACAACAGGTATAAGAACAATGAACTTAATACTAAGACATAAATATATAGAGTCCAGGGCATACATCACCGTTGGTATTTATTACATCATCTCAGAGGTCCATAGACCCAACAGTACATCATGCAACAAGCGGAAGACAATCACGACCGAGTACGGTCAAAATCCAAATGGCCCTAGAGAGGGCTGCACATAAATAGTCCACCCACGGATCGTCGGAACCCAACTATAGGATCTACTGAGCGAAGTAGTCATCGTCGTCGTCCTCCGGGGGCACCTCCACGAAGTAACGTCCGGTGCTCGGGTCGAGGTAGTAGTCAACTGCAGCGGCCGATCAGGCAAAATAGTAAAAGCAAAAAAGGAAAACAGGGGTGAGATTATATCATTACAGGATAACTAACTCCCTACGGTAAGACAAGGTAAAGTAAAGGTTGCAGTCGCACTAGCATATATGGTGGCTATCGTTCTATTAGAGTAGAGGTAAGATCCAAGAATACACGCGACATCGTGTCATAAGTCTGCTATCCACCTACTACGTCAAACATAACACAACATGGATCTTCTCTCGCTCCCCCTGGACGAAGAAAAGCAACCAAGGCACTCACACAGTAGGCAAGTTTTAGTTATGATTCCAAATGATGTTATTCTATGAACAAGGAGTAGGTCTCAAGTCGTCCATAACCGCGGACACGGCTTTTCGAAAAGATTTAACCCTGCAGGGGTGTACCAACTGTCCATTATAGGCGTCGCATGCACGCCCGGTTTCCACTTGGCTGGGTAAGCGCCTGAAACTCCGGAACGTCAGAGTCCCTCTAGCTAACAACATACAACTCCGGGTGGCCCCCGGTGAGTCGACACCCAACTCTAGAGCTGGCCACGCTCTCGAATCGGCCTCTACCGTCTGGACGAGGTCGGGTTAGTTACTGATGAGGACATCTCTACTAATGTTACACCCACATCTTCACCAACTACACATACTGGACCAGTTACTAGAGCACGCGCACGTCAACTAAATTATCAGGTACTTTCGTTTCTTGCGAATCCTTCTAATGTTCAGGAACATATGATGCTGCCTAAATTAGATACTTTTGTTTGTCTTATGAATGAAGGACCTAGCATGGATAAGAAGGATGGTCATTGGAGCGGGATCAAGCATGGAGAAGGAGGTGTGCGCGCGGGAAAGGACAATGGAGCTTCCAGTGGTGATTTTCGCACTTTGAGGCCACCATAAGGCGTGCATGAAGACTTGGACGAGAGACACAAGACGCCACATTAATATTTTCGTCCAACGGTTATTATAGGTGCTGCGTCACCTTATTATTGGGCCAGGCCCATGTAATTTCGAAATACACTTAATAGGCTATTTTTTAGAGTCCGTATGTGTGGGGAAACCGAGTTAGGGTTGTTTTCGGACCCCTCCTCCAAGGGGCCACGAAATTCCCCTCTGTTCCCCCATATATACAGCCCTTAGGGCGTCGTTTAGACTTGGGTTTTAATTAGATTTAAGTTAGCCATAGCCGCAACTTCGAGCTCTTCGTTTGTGTCATCCGACCAGGCCAAGACCTCATTGGAACCCCAACTTTCGTAATCATTCATCTTATATTCGCAATATCCAGATTGCAATTCTTAGTTCTTGCTTGTTCTTCGATTGCTTGCAGGAATTAGACCTTCGTGGTCAGGTTGATCGTGCATCCGCGGGATCAATAACCTCTCGGAGTTGGTTTAGCGATCGCTAAGGCGCAACGTCTTCGCACGTTCGTAGTCGGATCGTGAAAGTCGTCTCCACCATAATCGATCTCCACCATCTCATCGAAACATCGGGACACCTTCGCCTCCATCAAGTGGTATCAGTTTTCAGGTTGCTCGGTGAGAATTCCACATCCATATATTAGATCTGTTTTTTTATCACCTATCATCCACACAAAAAGCCATAAAAATAGGATTAGATCATCATATCCAAACCAATCTGAGACTTCGCAATTTTCTTTTCGGTGCTTTGCTTTATTGAATTATCGGTTGCATCGTCGTGTTCAGTTGCTGGTCTTAGTATCTAGTCCTTTGGAGTTTCGAGTTCTGTTCACGTTAGTCACCGCCGCCGCTGCACCATCATCCCATCCGCTGCCTACTTCTACCATCCACCATAGAAAAAGAGAGAAAAAGAGTTGAAAAAAGAGAGAAAAAAAAAGTCTGGCACGCTTTCCAGAGCAGTTTTTAGGCCAAAAATTTCTGGGGTAAAAAATTTCGTGCCCATACGTTCCTTAGGTCCAGAAACTCATTTTGAGACGTTCGCCACCATAGTGTTTTTTTCGCACTTTTTCAGCCACCGCAGTCCCCCATCGCAAAAAAAAAGCAAAAAAAAGAGAGAGAAAAAAAATTCAGAGTGTGCTTCTCAGTTGTTTACGTGCCGCGCCGTGCTTTCGTTGGTGTTTTAGGCTCGCGTCTCTAGTACGGTCTAGCCTAGGATCAGCACAGTACCGACGTTGAGTGTTTATTCAGCTTTGCATCTCTGTTTTGATTACTGTTGAGTTTTGCCTACCATACTTGTCAGCCTTCCTACAGCTCCACATATATTCTACATCGTGCGTTTGACACCTCCTGGCCATCGCTCCACCATATCTCTGAGAGTTTTGACCCGTTGGTTGTACATCACCACCTGCTGCTAGGTAAGAATCGGTAAGAACGAAAGAAAAGCTTGACGGATTTGTGCTTTCCACCACCCCACATCCCATTAGTAGAAGTAGGATCATATTACTGTGTGTTTTCTATTTCTGCTAACCATGCCAGGATCCCATGATGAAGCGGCGCGGGATGCACCTGATTGGGAGAATATGACAAACAAAGCATTACATGATAAATTTGCACAAATGATGTCTGAACAGGTGAATGACATCGAGAACAGATTTACAGAGGCGATTGATGGTGTGGAGAAGATGATCGACACCAAGCTCGACGCCAAGTTTACTAAGTTGCTCGCACGCCTACCTATACAGCCTGCGGCCGCTCCAGCACAGCCACCGCCACCACGATGTGCACGACGTATTCTGTTTCCGAGCGGACAAGCTGCTGGTGCTCCTGCTGCTTCTGCAGTTACTGCTGCTGCTGCTGCCTCTGACGTCGGCCATGACGACAACTACGAGGGTGATTACGAGGAGGAGGTGGAACAAGAAGCGGCCTATGAACAGCCAGCTGGACGTCCACGTCCCAACATTCGCCACGGTCGACACCAACCACCCCCTCAGGTACGCGATGATGAACATGTGCCTAAACTTAAATTGAATCTTAAGCCGTTTGAGGGTAGATATATTCCTGATGCTTATCTTACTTGGGAGTTAGAAACTGAACAACGCTTTACATGTTTACAATATCCTGAGAATAGACGTGTTACTGCTGCTGTTTGTGAATTCACGGGTTTTGCATCTATTTGGTGGTCTGAACATTGTAGATTGCATGCTAATAATATTCCAGCTACTTGGGCTGCTTTAAAAGATGCTATGCGTACTCGCTGGGTTCCTCCTTATTATCAACGTGAATTGCTACAAAAATTACAGCGTTTGAGACAAGGAAAAAATTCTGTAGAGGAATATTATCAAGAATTACAAACTGGATTGATTAGATGTGGCCTAGTAGAGGATAATGAAGCTATGTTTGCACGTTTTATAGGTGGCTTAAACAGGGAGATACAAACTATTCTAGAATACAAGGACTATGCTACTATTACTCGTTTGTTTCATCTTGCTTGTAAAGCTGAACGTGAAGTGCAGGATCGACAGGCCGCTACGAGACCTAACTTTTCTGCAGGACGAAATACATCATGGACATCGCGTGGACCTTCAACATCCACACGTCCTGCTGCACCACCATCTACTTCAACCGCTCATTCTTACAGGGAGCCACCAAAACAGCCAGCGCCACCATTCAAGGGTGCACAGAGTGGTCCAACAGCGAGTTCTTCTTCATCCATGGCTTCCATAGGGCAAACACGAGATCGTGATATTAAATGTCGCAGGTGCCAAGGTGGAGGTCACTTCGCAAAAGACTGTCCCTCCAAGCGTGTGATGATTATTACGGCGGATGGTGGGTATGAGTCAGCGAGCGACTATGATGAGGAGACTTTAGTTCTCATTGCTCACGAGGAACAGGGTGCCCATGATGATGCTCATAATATAGAGTATATGGCTCCTGATGATGCAGATCAATATGCTAGATTGGTTGCTCAACGTGTGTTAAGTGTGTAGGTATCGAAGGCCGAGCAAAACCAGAGGCATAATTTGTTCCACACAAAGGGAGTGGAGAAAGAACGTTCGGTTCGCATCATCATTGAAGGAGGGAGTTGCAACAACTTGGCGAGCATGGAGTTGGTGGAGAAGCTATCTCTCACCACAAGACCACACCCCCATCCGTACTATATTCAGTGGTTTAACAATAGTGGTAAGATTAAGGTAACGCATTCTGTTCGTGTGCACTTTAGCATTGCTGCATATGCTGATTATGTTGATTGTGATGTGGTACCCATGCAAGCATGCTCTCTTTTACTTGGTAGACCATGGCAATTTGATAGGAATGTTGTACACCATGGTAGGACAAATCAGTTTACTCTGGTTCATCAGGATAAAACTATTGCTTTACTTCCTATGTCTCCTGAACAAATTGTGAAAGATGATCTTGCTAGAGCTAGTAAAGCTAAATAGGAGAAAAATAAGAGTGAAAATGAGATAGCAGCTAAAGAATTTGAGCAACAACATAAGACTAATAGCAAATCTTCTTCTGCTGTTTCTACTGAAATTAAATTGACTAGTCCAACTTTGCTTGCTACTAAGGTTGATATTTTGGATTTGGATGTTAGTCAATATGTGTGCTATGCTTTTGTGTGCAAAGAAGCTTTGTTTTCATTTGAGGAATTGCCTCCTTCTTTGCCTCCTGTTGTCACTAACCTTTTGCAGGAGTTTATTGACGTCTTTCCACAAGACGTACCACCGGGATTACCACCTATTCGAGGGATTGAGCATCAGATTGACTTAATTCCCGGTGCTTCGCTGCCCAACCGTGCGCCATACCGTACCAATCCGGAGGAGACGAAGGAGATTCAGCGTCAAGTACAAGAGCTACTCGACAAAGGTTACATACGTGAATCCCTTAGTCCTTGTGCTGTTCCTGTTATATTAGTGCCTAAAAAGGATGGAACTTGGCGTATGTGTGTTGATTGTAGAGCCATTAATAATATTACTATTCGTTATCGTCATCCTATTCCTAGGTTAGATGATATGCTTGATGAATTAAGTGGCTCTACCATGTTTTCCAAAGTTGATTTGCATAGTGGATACCATCAAATTCGCATGAAATTAGGGGATGAATGGAAAACGGGATTTAAAACTAAGTTTGGATTATATGAGTGGTTAGTCATGCCTTTTGGGTTAACTAATGCACCTAGCACATTCATGAGATTAATGAACGAGGTTTTACGTGCTTTCATTGGACGATTTGTGGTAGTCTATTTTGATGATATACTGATTTATAGCAAATCTTTGGAGGAACATTTGGATCATTTACGTGCTGTTTTTATTGCTCTACGTAATGCACGTTTGTTTGGTAACCTTGGGAAGTGCACCTTTTGCACCGACCGAGTATCGTTTCTTGGCTATGTTGTTACTCCGCAGGGAATTGAAGTTGATAAAGCCAAGATCGAGGCGATTGAGAGTTGGCCGCAGCCCAAAACCGTCACACAAGTGAGGAGTTTTCTTGGCCTCGCTGGATTCTATAGGCGTTTTGTGAGAGATTTCAGCACCATTGCTGCACCTCTCAATGAGCTTACACGCAAGGATGTGCCTTTTACTTGGGGTACCGCACAGGAAGAAGCCTTCACGGTATTGAAAGATAAGTTAACACATGCTCCTTTGCTCCAACTTCCTGATTTTAATAAGACTTTTGAGCTTGAATGCGATGCTAGTGGGATTGGTTTGGGAGGTGTGTTATTACAAGATGCTAAACCTGTTGCATACTTTTCTGAAAAATTGAGTGGGCCTAGTCTGAACTATTCTACTTATGATAAGGAATTATACGCTCTTCTTCGGACATTAGAAACTTGGCAACATTATTTATGGCCCAAAGAATTTGTTATATATTCTGATCATGAATCTTTGAAACACATAAGAAGACAAGCAAAACTTAATCGTAGACATGCTAAGTGGTTTGAATTTATTGAGACTTTCCCTTATGTCATTAAACACAAGAAGGGGAAAGATAATATTATTGCTGATGCTTTGTCTCGTCGTTATACTATGCTTTCACAACTTGACTTCAAGATATTCGGTTTAGAGACACTCAAAGATCAATATGTACATGATGCGGAATTTAAAGATGTATTGCATAATTGTAGAGAGGGTAGAACATGGAACAAGTTTGTGCTTAATGATGGTTTTGTGTTCCGTTCTAACAAGCTATGCATTCCATCTAGCTCTATTCGTCTTTTGTTGTTGCAGGAGGCGCATGGAGGTAGATTAATGGGACACTTTGGCGTGAAGAAAACGGAGGACGTACTTGCTACACATTTCTTTTGGCCAAAGATGAGACGGGATGTTGAGCGTTTTGTTGCTCGCTGCACTACATGTCAAAAAGCTAAGTCACGACTCAATCCTCATGGTTTATACATGCCTTTACCTGTACCTAGTGTTCCGTGGGAGGACATATCCATGGACTTTGTTTTAGGCTTGCCTCGAACAAAGCAGGGGAGGGATAGCATATTTGTTGTCGTGGATAGATTTTCTAAGATGGCACATTTTATACCATGTCATAAAAGCGATGATGCTGCTAATGTTGCTGATTTATTCTTTCGTGAGATTATTCGCTTACATGGTGTGCCCAATACTATTGTCTCGGATCGTGATACTAAGTTTCTTAGCCATTTTTGGAGATGCTTATGGGCTAAGTTGGGGACTAAACTACTTTTTAGTACCACTTGTCATCCCCAAACTGATGGACAAACTGAAGTAGTCAATAGGACTTTGTCTACTATGCTTAGGGCTGTTTTAAAGAGTAACTTGAAAATGTGGGAAGAATGTTTACCTCATATTGAATTTGCTTATAATCGTTCATTTCATTCTACCACTAAAATGTGCCCTTTTGAGATTGTTTATGGTTTTCTACCTCGTGCACCTATTGATTTGCTGCCTCTTCCATCTTCGGAGAAGGTTAATTTTGATGCTAAGCAACGTGCTGAATTGATATTAAAAATGCATGAGTTAACTAAAGAAAACATTGAGAAAATGAATGCTAGATACAAGCTTGCTGGTGATAAGGGTAGAAAGCATGTTGTGTTTGAACCAGGAGATCTTGTTTGGTTACATCTACGTAAAGATAGGTTTCCTGATTTGCGCAAGTCTAAGTTAATGCCACGAGCTGATGGTCCCTTTAAGGTTTTACAGAAAATTAATGATAATGCATATAAACTTGAGCTACCTGCAGATTTTGGGGTTAGTCCCACATTTAACATTGCAGATTTGAAACCTTATTTGGGAGAAGATGATGAGCTTCCGTCGAGGACAACTTTAATTCAAGAAGGGGAGGATGATGAGGACATCTCTACTAATGTTACACCCACATCTTCACCAACTACACATACTGGACCAGTTACTAGAGCACGCGCACGTCAACTAAATTATCAGGTACTTTCGTTTCTTGCGAATCCTTCTAATGTTCAGGAACATATGATGCTGCCTAAATTAGATACTTTTTTTTGTCTTATGAATGAAGGACCTAGCATGGATAAGAAGGATGGTCATTGGAGCGGGATCAAGCATGGAGAAGGAGGTGTGCGCGCGGGAAAGGACAATTGAGCTTCCAGTGGTGATTTTCGCACTTTGAGGCCACCATAAGGCGTGCATGAAGACTTGGACGAGAGACACAAGACGCCACATTAATATTTTCGTCCAAGGGTTATTATAGGTGCTGCGTCACCTTATTATTGGGCCAGGCCCATGTAATTTCGAAATACACTTAATAGGCTATTTTTTAGAGTCCGTATGTGTGGGGAAACCGAGTTAGGGTTGTTTTCGGACCCCTCCTCCAAGGGGCCACGAAATTCCCCTCTGTTCCCCCATATATACAGCCCTTAGGGCGTCGTTTAGACTTGGGTTTTAATTAGATTTAAGTTAGCCATAGCCGCAACTTCGAGCTCTTCGTTTGTGTCATCCGACCAGGCCAAGACCTCATTGGAACCCCAACTTTCGTAATCATTCATCTTATATTCGCAATATCCAGATTGCAATTCTTAGTTCTTGCTTGTTCTTCGATTGCTTGCAGGAATTAGACCTTCGTGGTCAGGTTGATCGTGCATCCGCGGGATCAATAACCTCTCGGAGTTGGTTTAGCGATCGCTAAGGCGCAACGTCTTCGCACGTTCGTAGTCGGATCGTGAAAGTCGTCTCCACCATAATCGATCTCCACCATCTCATCGAAACATCGGGACACCTTCGCCTCTATCAGTTACCCAAACTATGTGGGCAACCCCCGAGCTTCCAGGTTTGGACCAACAGAAAAACTATGTCTCCACTGGCCCGAGTTGTTTCGAAAACAGCTGGGGCACCAACCAACACACACACGTTGCAAAACTAAAACCAGCTTGGGCCACCACTAGAATTGTACGAAGCTAGGTAGTAAGACAAGGGGGACCCCATAGCATCCCACACACGATTAGGCACGCTCGTCAAGAAACACAATACCCGGAACTCGGGACCTAGGTGACTCAAATGGAACAAAACACCTGGCGGGAACAGCCCGGTCTCCCATCTTTCTTCAAGTATAAATTAACATCATAATAATATTAAATATCAACCAACTTCTTTAATAACATGATATCCCAACCATAGCATAGGGTAAGCAGCAGGTTTTCCTACTCATACTAAGCAATGGCTGAGCAGCGGTAACTTAGCAATATAAAGTTTTGCTGGGACGTGGGGATCATGGCTATTTGGTTTTTGAGTAAGGCATAATCAAAGTAGATAGGATCAAACAAACGTTCTAGACTACAGCTAAGCAGGTAGGCAGAAAGGTATCAAGTAATGGTATAAATCTTCCCCTTGCTTGGGTAATCTTTCGTCGAAGCAGACGTAGCAGGGTCCTCGGGCTCGATGTCAAAAACCTCTACATAAGTCTCCTCGGCAGTCTCAGGTGCTAACGTAAAGTACCGGCAAGGAAAGGCACACAAGTAAGCAATGGGTGCAATGCACAGGTAAGGATGGTATGATCAAGTTTATTAGACATGATGTGACCCTATCTAGTCAATTTAAATGAAGGTGGTGACGACACGTCGACAACTTCATATGCAATTATTTACATTTTTATGGCTTTGGCCTTAGCCTTAATTTTTGGTGTAATTAACATGGCAACATGACATGATCAATAAAGCAATTAACAGAAATAATTACAACGTGAAGGTAAAACATCGATTCCGGAGACGGAGAGATGGTGATGAACTTGACATCGGAAAGGTGCGACAAAAGATAGGAACCCAGCCACATTGCATATGACAATATGCTAGGGGCTGGTTTGATGATGCAAAGATTTGAAGATGATATGAAAAGGACTTGGAATTGAACAGATGACCAAGATTCAACATGCACTGAAGTTGAAAGAAGGGAAGGACATGCAAAGCAGGTTTGATATGGTTAGGTGTTTCACACCATGTCCACTTGAGTTGCACAAAACATCACCTGGACATCACCATTCGAATGCCTACATTATTCTACCCCAAAATCATATATGAGATGTCATATTTAAACTTGGGATAGCACCTGGCAAATTCAAAAGAAAAGAGGGGCCTATTTTCATATTTGCCACCATCACAAAATTTGAGGGGGAAAATTGCAAAATGGTCATCACCATTGTGTTCAGTGGGCCAAACAACCCCAAAAACATATATGGGGTGCCCAAAATTGAGTTGGAAGTTTAAAAACACATTTGAATTTGAAAACAAATTCAAATTTGAATTTAAACTGAAAGAGAAATAACAAGAAAAGAAAAAGGAAAAAGAAAAAGGGCTCAGAACCAAATGGGATGGCCTCGGGAAGGAGGACCATCTCCTCTCTCCCTGGCCCAAGCGGGCAAGCCCACTCGACTGGAGAAAGAAATTCAAAAAAAAAAGAATAAGGGCCAAGCCCACTGCTGGACCAGGCCCACTGGCCTTTCTTATCCTCCTCGGCCCAGGCCTCTCTCTCTCAACTCCGCGCGACACCTGACGAATGAAGAAAAAGGGGGCTTTTCTCTGAAGCCGACGACTACGGCAAGTTCAGACGAGCCCCACGTCGTGCTCCGGCCACGCTCCGACGAACTTCGACATGGAAACCCGAGAGGGCACTTCCCTCTACACCTGGATGCAAAGCACGGCCACCCTCAACCTCTCTGCTCGCCGGAATCTTCAAAGAATCAGAGGTGCGGCGGCAAGTTCAGAAGATGCAGAAACACAAGGTTTCCGGCGAACTTCCGATGACCACGGCGACGTGCACAACTCGACTCTAGCCACACTACGACGATCTACACTGAGCTGGGACATCCCTCTACAGATCCATGCTCTGGGTCGGGTTCCTAGCTCGAGGACGGCGAGGCTACGCTCTCCTGAACCACACGGCGACGATGTGGGTTCTGCGCGGAAGCTTCAGAGGTGACGCAACAGCGACCAAACGCAAGGCAAGGGCTCCCCTTTGGGGCCAAATGTGTGGCCTGGACACGCCCAGAGAAAGTACGCGTGCACCCCGGGCACGCCAGGGACGAGGCGACCACGGTGGTTCAACGGCGACGGCGTCTTGCGGAAGGGAGTGAGACGACACGCCTTGGGAGCTCTTGCTACGGTCTACGGGAAGAAGGGAGATGTCACTGTGCTCACCTAGGGGTTGCTGATGACGAGCTTGTGACGCGGAAGGAAGGAGAGGAAGACGACGTCGCCAGGAAAGAAGAGGCCCGCGGCGGAGCTTGTCGTCGAGGTCTCGGTACGCGCGTCCCGCGGCAAGCTGCAAGGGGGAAACGGCATAGATGAGGTCGGAGATCACGAGCGCGAGCGCACGCTCGACGACATCGAGGCACGGCGGCAAGATTGTTCACCGGAGTTCCGGCTTCAGTCGGAACAGGGGACGGTCATGGCTGCGCAGCGGCGACGGCGACGAGATTTGGAAGGGGGAACAGGTTCTAGGGTTCTCCGCGGGGGAAGGCGACGCCTTGGCTATATAGGGGGGCTCTCCTAGCCACGTCGGCGCTGGAGCTGCCCTCGTGGCCGCCGGTGTGAGAGGAGGCTGGCGAGGTCCCCTCGGACACGCTGGAAAGGCTACGGTGGACGGCCGTCCGACCAATATCAACGGCTCGGAGGCCACCCCGCGTACCGGTTTGCCAGGTGGGCTACAGCCCAAAAGGAGGCAGGCCAGGCTGGGCTGGGCCTACTGGCTGTCTTTGAAAAAAGATTAAAATGAAAAAAATTCCCATTAAAAATAGAAAAACTTCCAGAGTTTTTGAGAATTAATTACAAGGCACAAAAATACAAAAAAATATGTATAAT
The DNA here is from genome assembly GCA_950022295.1 of Bromus sterilis. Taxonomy (NCBI): domain Eukaryota; kingdom Viridiplantae; phylum Streptophyta; class Magnoliopsida; order Poales; family Poaceae; genus Bromus; species Bromus sterilis. The sequence continues at coordinate 254,846,707 of OX465595.1, read as the reverse complement.
TCTCCTTGAATTAACCTTCGAATTCCAAAAATGATTTGAGCATTTTTGGATGCAGAGAAAATCTCCAAAAGGAAAACAGTACCTTTTCTATTTAAAATTAAATAGAGGAGGTGCATTTGGGGATTTTGGAGAAGAAACACAAGGGGAAGAAAATTCCATCAGCTCAAGAACCTCACACCTTGCATTATTCTGGATTTTTCAAAATTGGTTTGACCAATTTTGGCAACAACAAAATGTGACCTCCTTTTTAAAATTCAAAACCATTTGAACTAGGGCCACTGTTTTGAAAGTTGCAACAAAAGATTGATGAGGAAGAAAATCCTTGCCAAACAAAAGAAATGGCTAGGCCAAAGTTGAAGCTTAGGGGAGGTGACATGCAAACAGAACAATTGCATGAACATGTCACTTGAACCTAACTTGAGAGCAACTGAAACCAAAACAGAAGGGCTCCAATCCCAATGCAATTTAAAATCACCACATGAAATGTCATGGACAACCACCATGTGAAGTTACAAAGCCAACAGACAAAGTAAAGTTACATGATGTTTTATAATTATTCAAGTGGGCTGTTACAACTCTCCCCTACCAACACTGGATCTCGTCCCGAGATCTAAGCATGAAAAAGCTCTGGATACTCAGAACGGAGATGATCTTCACGCTCCCACGTTGCCTCCTTCTCCGAGTGATGTGCCCACTGCACCTTCAGGAACTTGACAGTCTTGTTGCGAGTCTTGCGCTCGGAAGACTCAAGAACACGAACTGGACGCTCTGAGTAGGAAAGGTCCGCACTCAGCTGGATCTCGACCAAGTCAACGGCCTTCTCTGGCTGCTTGAAGCACTTCTTTAGCTGGGACACATGAACACGTCGTGCACCATGGACAGACTCTCTAGAAGCTTGAGCCAAAAGGCAAGAGGTCCTCTAGTCTCAAGGATGCGGAAAGGTCTGACAAATCTTGGAGCGAGCTTTCCTTTGATGCCAAAGCGGTGAGTACCCCTCAATGGAGACACTTTGAGGTATGCCCATTCACCAACCTGAAACGCTACACCACGGTGCCTTTTGTCATAATAGGCCTTCTGCCTAGACTGTGCTGCGTTTAGGTGCTCGCGGACAATCTTCACTTTGTCCTCTTCCTCTTGGATCACGTATGGACCGAACAACTGCCTCTCGCCTGTCTCGGACCAGTTCAAAGGTGTCCTGCACTTGCGGCCATACAAGACTTCGAACGGCACTGCCTGCAGACTTGCCTGATAGTTGTTTTTGTAAGAGAACTCAGCATACGGCAAGCACTCTTCCCATTTCATGCCAAAGGAGATGACACATGCCCGAAGCATGTCCTCGAGGATTTGGTTCACGTGCTCGACTTGCCCACTTGTCTCAGGGTGATAAGCTGTACTGAACAACACTGCCGTACCAATCGCCTTTTGAAAGGCCTGCCAGAACTTAGAGGTGAAAAGACTGCCTCTATCGGAACTGATCTTCTTGGGAATGCCATGCAAAGACACAACTCTTGCGGTGTACAAATCCGCCAACTGAGCTGCTAAAATAGAATCCTTCACTAGAAAGAAGTGGGCAACTTTGCAAAGATTGTCAATGACAACAAAGATGGCATTGTTCTTCTTCTGTGACAAGGGGAAACCTGTGATGAAATCCATCTCTATGTGATCCCATTTCTACTCCGGAATCTCAATTGGCTGAAGCAACCCTGCAGGCTTCTGGTGCTATGCCTTCACTCTCCTGCACACATCACACTGAGACACGTAACGGGCAACATCCCGCTTCATACGAGTCCACCAAAAGCTTTGCTTGAGATCTTGATACATCTTTGTACTGCCAGGGTGAATCGATAGCTTGGAATCATGGGCTTCCTTCATGATGACCTCTCTGAGATCACCCTCCTTGGGAACAACAATTCGCTCTTCGAACAACACGGTATCGTCATTACGCACTGAAAAACAACCGTACTTTGGAACTGAGGCTGCAATACCCTGCTTGATCTTTTGTATCATTGAGCTGCCAGAATGAGATTCACGAATCTTCTCATGGATAGTGGGCTCTACCACAAGGTTGGCAAGGTAGCTTGCTAGAACTAGCTCGAGATTGAGCCTTCGAAAGGACTCACACAAGTCAGGGTGGATCTTCTGCTCCTGGATATTATTGCAATCGCCCTTGCGGTTCAACGCATCAGCTATGACATTCGCCTTCCCAGGCGTGTACTGAATATCAACTGTGTACTCAGTAATGGTTTCAAGCCATCTTCTTTGCCTCAAGTTCAGATTTGGCTGAGTGAACAAGTACTTCAGACTATTGTGGTCGGTGAACACATCCACCTTCCTCCCTAAGAGGAGGTGTCGCCAAGTGATCAAGGCGTGCACAATTGCTGCAAGCTCCAAGTCGTGCGTGGGATAATTCCTCTCACTCGTCTTCAACTGTCGTGAGGTATACGCCACAGTATTCCTGCCTTGCATCAGAACTCCACCTAGACCTTGCAATGAGGCATCAAAAAACACCTGAAAAGGCTGTGATTCATCTGGCGGCGTGAGAATTGGAGCTGTGGTCAACTTCTCTTTCAACTCCTCAAAGGCTGACTGGCAAGCTGGTGACCAAGTGTACCGTTTGCCTTTTCACAACAACTCGGTCATTGGCTTTGCTATTTTGGAGAAATTCTTCACAAACCTCCTGCAATAACTGGCGAGGCCGAGAAAACTCCTTAGCTGCTTCACATTCTTCGGTGGAGCCCCTCTTGAATAGTGCGGACTCGCTCTGGATCAACCGCAATTCCCTTGGCGGAAATAACATGGCCCATAAAATTGACCTTGTCCAGCCAAAACTCACACTTGGAGAACTTAGCATAGTAAAAGTGCTCTCTCAACTTCTGCAGCACCAAGCGTAGATGTTCCTCATGTTCAGCCTCTGACTTGGAATAGACAAGAATGTCGTCGAGGTAGAGGATCACAAACACATCAAGCCATTCTTGGAACAAATAGTTCATAGCTCTCATGAATGTTGAAGGGGCGTTTGAGAAGCCGAAAGTCATGAATGTGAACTCATATAGCCCATAACGTGTGCTGAACGCGGTCTTGGGAATGTCCTCTTCACGAACACGGATTTGATGATACCCCATCCTCAAGTCAACCTTGGAAAACACCTTTGCCCCATTCAACTGTTCGAACGGATCATTGATGCGGGGTAAAGGATATTTGTTCTTGATGGTCTTATTGTTGATACCGCGATAGTCCTGGACCAAGCGGCTAGTCCCATCTTTCTTCTTGACAAACAAAGCTGGTGCGCCCCAAGGGGAAGTGCTTGCGCGGATAAAACCGCCTGCCTCCAACTCTGTCAACTGCTTCTTTAGCTCAATCAACTCCTCTGAACACATCTTGTACGGATGCAGAGAAATCGGCTGAGTACCAGGCTCTAGCTCAATAACGTACTCAATAGCTCGAACTGGGGGAATTCCTAGCAACTCCTCTAGAAAGACGTCTGGGAACTCACAGACAACTTTGACTTCTTTGAGAAAAGGCGCGACTCCTGCGTTCAAAGCGTACAACTGTGCTGGTCCTGTCATAGAGCCACAAGTGTACAAGACCTCTGCGCCTGAATCATGTGTCAACTTCATGGATCTGGTCGGACAATCAATATTGGCCTTGTGTTGCACAAGCCAATCCATGCCCAAGATGACATCAATGTCAGAACGCGGAAGCAAGATTAAAGAAGCTGGAAACATGCAGCCCTGGATATCAATCCTCACAAACGGGGCACGGAGAGACGAAGCCATCCTAGAACCGGGAGAAACAATGCGCAAGGAACTGGGCAAATCCTCCAATGATAGGACCTGCTCATCAGCGAACTTCTGGGAGACGAAGGAATGGGAAGCTCCGGAATTGAACAACACGGTCGCGGGAACAGAATTAACAAGCAACCTACCAAGAAAAATCTCTGACGACTGCTGAGCCTCTGCCACGGTCACATTGTTCACCCGAAGTGCTCGTGGCTGGGCCCGCACCATCGCATTGCTCAGTGTAGAGCAAGGTGGGGGTGGAGGCAGCTGAGCGAAGCGGGGGTCGGTGCACATCGGAGACTTGTGCCCCAGCTTGTGACACTTAAAGCAAATGATCTCAGGCCTGGGCTGGCCCTGAGGTGCACGCGGCCTCGCGAAGGGTGGAGTAGAGCGAGGTCCCTGCTTCACTGGGACGGGAGGGCGGGAAAAAGTGCGGACAACTGACCAATCTGCTGGAACTGCCGCCTCTGCGGTGGTGCCTCTGTGACCCAAGTCTCTGCCTTCTTGTGGACCATCACTACGGAACTGAGCTCTCTCTGGCGCTTCATGTCTGCATCCCACTCTGCTCTGGCTGACTCCTGGCGGATAGCCTGATCCACGAACTGCGAGAACAGCGTGGGGTTGCACTGGGTGAGTGCGTACTTGATCTTTGTGCTGAGACCCCCACAGAACCTGGCAATCCTCTTGGCCTCTGTGCTAACCTCCTCCGGAGCGTACCTCGCGAGCCTGACGAAGGCCAGGTGGTACTCCTGAACCGACCTGTCACCCTGTCACAGAGCCAAGAACTCCTCCCGCTTCTTGTCCATCAAGCCACTCGGAATATGTGCTGCTCTGAAGTCTGCGACGAAGTCTGCCCACGTGATGATAGCATCCCCCTTGTTGGCCTTGTAGGTATCGTACCAGCTGCCTGCTGCACCCTGAAGCTAGAAGGAGGTGAAGGTGACGTAGTCGACTGGTCAGATGGTGTTTGCATTGAAGTGCTTCTTGATTTCTGCGATCCAATCATCCGCTTCCAGCGGGTCTCGAGCCTCGGAGAACCTGGGGGGGTTGATAGCAAGGAACTGCTGCAGAGTCGTGTACTGTGGTCGATCACTATAATGGGCTGTCTGGTTCTGCAGCATCTATAAGATCGCAGTTGTGCCTTGAGCCACTGCAGTCACAGCCTCCCCAAGGAGAGGGTTCTCTGGCGGCGGCATGTTCTCTCTTGGCATCCTGTATACAGGAACACTTATGAGAACATGGTAGAAACATTGACGAAACCAGAAGATAAAGAATATTGACAACAAAACTTCCTCACGAGGTATGAGAAAGCTGAAGGCTGAAATTCCACCAAGGTTAACCCGGAAAGTCGAAAGCTAGGTGCTACTGGAATCCCCAAACCGAGATCATCCGAATCCAAGATAATAATCTGCTAGTGAGCACACAACAATATATATACGAGTGGTTGAAGACCTGAACATTGAGACATCTGCCTTGAGCGGCCCGCCGAATCGGTCTCCTATAGGGGGAGGAACCACATCCGGAGGATGCCAACCATCCCTGTATAGGAGTTTCACCTGAGGTACGCCGTAAGCGAGGTGGAGCTGTCAACCCCAAGTGGCGTCTCAGTGTTCTCAACGTACACCAACCCTTCTCGTCGCTAGCAAAAAATTATAGAGGAATCAGAGCCTCATGTAAACGAGAACCTAGATTTGTTTTTGAAAGGGGATAAGTTGCAGAGAGAAAACAGCGTTTCACTTCCTCACGGAAAAAGGGGTGGGAGGGTGGGATAAGAAGAAAAATAAAGAGTTCCTACTCTCCGATTTTCCTTAGTAACTACAAAATAGTTTCTAGACTCAACTTCGGCTAGTAAGGGGTCCTACATTCAGTCCTGCTCTGATACCAAGTTGTAAGGCCCCTGATGCGGTGCTAACTCAAGTTAGTCGCTTTCGCGTCCCGCTCAAGTTAGTAGCGCATAAAAGGCCACCGACTCACGACACTCGCACTCGTGTCCCTGTCGGATTCTCGACAACAGGTATAAGAACAATGAACTTAATACTAAGACATAAATACATAGAGTCTAGGGCATACATCGCCACTGCTATTTATTACATCATCTCAGAGGTCCATAGACCCAACAGTACATCATGCAACAAGCGGAAGACAATCACGACCGAGTACGGTCAAAATCCAAATGGCCCTAGAGAGGGCTGCACATAAATAGTCCACCCACGGATCGTCGGAACCCAACTATAGGATCTACTGAGCGAAGTAGTCATCGTCGTCGTCCTCCGGGGGCACCTCCACGAAGTAACGTCCGGTGCTCGGGTCGAGGTAGTAGTCAACTGCAGCGGCCGATCAGGAAAAACAGTAAAAGCACAAAAGGAAAACAGTGGTGAGATTATATCATCACAGGATAACTAACTCCCTACGGAAAAAAAAGGTAAAGTAAAGGTTGCAGTCGCACTAGCATATATGGTGGCTATCGTTCTATTAGAGTAGAGGTAAGATCCAAGAATACACGCGACATCTTGTCATAAGTCTGCTATCCACCTACTACGTCAAACATAACACAACCTGGATCTTCTCTCGGTCCCCCTGGACGAAGAAAAGCAACCAAGGCACTCACACGGTAGGCAAGTTTTAGTTATGATTCCAAATGATGTTATTCTATGAACAAGGAGTAGGTCTCAAGTCATCCATAACCGCGGACACGGCTTTTCAAAAATATTTAACCCTGCAGGGGTGTACCAACTGTCCATTATAGACGTCCCATGCACGCCCGGTTTCAACTTGGCTGGGTAAGCGCCTGAAACTCCGGAACGTCAGAGTCCCTCTAGCTAACAACATACAACTCCGGGTGGCCCCCGGTGAGTCGACACCCAACTCTAGAGCTGGCCACGCTCTCGAATCGGCCTCTACCGTCTGGACGAGGTCGGGTTAGTTACCCAAACTATGTGGGCAACCCCCGAGCTTCCAGGTTTGGACCAACAGAAAAACTATGTCTCCGCTGGCCCGAGTTTTTTCGAAAACAGCTGGGGTGCCAACCAACACACACACGTTGCAAAAGTAAAACCAGCTTGGGCCACCACTAGAATTGTACGAAGCTAGGTAGTAAGACAAGGGGGACCCCATAGCATCCCACACACGATTAGGCACGCTCGTCAAGAAACACAATACCCGGAACTTGGGACCTAGGTGACTCAAATGGAACAAAACACCTGGCGGGAACATCCCGGTCTCCCATCTTTCGTCTGGTATAAATTAACATCATAATAATATTAAATATCAACCAATTTCTTTAATAACATTATATCCCAACCATAGCATAGGGTAAGCAACAGGTTTTCCTACTCATGCTAAGCAATGGTTGAGCAGCGGTAACTTAGCAATATAAAGTTTTGCTGGGACGTGGGGATCATGGCTGTTTGGTTTTTGAGTAAGGCATAATCAAAGTGGATAGGATCAAACAAACGTTCTAGATTACAGCTAAGAAGGTAGGCAGAAAGGTATCAAGTAATAGTATAAATCTTCCCCTTGCCTGGGTCATCGGTCGACGAAGCAGACGTAGCAGGGTCCTCGGGCTCGGTGTCGTAAACCTCCATGTAAGTCTCCTCGGCAGTCTCAGGTGCTAACGTAAAGTACCGGCAAGAAAAGGCACACAAGTAAGCAATGGGTGCAATGCACAGGTAAGGATGGTATGATCAAGTTTATTAGACATGATGTGACCCTATCTAGTCAATTTAAATGAAGGTGGTGACGACACGTCGACAACTTCATATGCAATTATTTACATTTTTATGGCTTTGGCCTTAGCCTTAATTTTTGGTGTAATTAACATGGCAACATGACATGATCAATAAAGCAATTAACAGAAATAATTACAACGTGAAGGTAAAACATCGATTCCGGAGACGGAGAGATGTCGATGAACTTGACATCGGAAAGGTGCGACAAAAGATAGGAACCCGGCCACATTGCATATGACAATATGCTAGGGGCTGGTTTGATGATGCAAAGATTTGAAGATGATATGAAAAGAACTTGGAATTGAACAGATGACCAAGATTCAACATGCACTGAAGTTGAAAGAAGGGAAGGACATGCAAAGCAGGTTTGATAGGGTTAGGTGTTTCACACCATGTCCACTTGAGTTGCACAAAACATCACCTAGACATCACCATTCGAATCCCTACATTATACCATAAAATCATATATGAGATGTCATATTTACACTTGGGATAACACCTGGCAAATTCAAAAGAAAAGAGGGGCCTATTTGCATATTTGTCACCATCGCAAAATTTTAGGGGGAAATTGAAAAATGGTCATCACCACTGTGTTCAGTGGGACAAACTACCCCAAAAACATATATGGGGTGCCCAAAATTGAGTTGGAAGTTTAAAAACAGATTTGAATTTGAAAACAAATTCAAATTTGAATTTAAACTGAAAAAGAAATAACAAGAAAAGAAAAAGGAAAAAGAAAAAGGGCTCAGACGCAACTGGGCTGGCCTCGGGCAGGAGGACCATCCTCTCTCTCTCTCTCTCTGGCCTAAGCGGGCAAGCCCACTCGGCTGGAGAAAGAAATTCAAAAAAAAAAGAATAAGGGCCAAGCCCACTGCTGGATCAGGCCCACTGGCCTTTCTTCTCCTCCTCGGCCTAGGACTCTCTCTCTCTCTGAACTCCGCACAACACCTGATGACTGAAGAAAAAGGGGGCTTTTCTCTGAACCCGACGACTGCGGCAAGTTCAGACGAGCCCCACGTCGTGCTCCGGCCACGCTCCGACGAACTTCGACATGGAAACCCGAGAGGGCACTTCCCTCTACACCTGGATGCAAAGCACGGCCACCCTCAACCTCTCAGCTCGCCGGAATCTTCAAAGATTCGGAGGTGCGGCGGCAAGTTCAGAAGATGCAGACACACGCGGTTTCCGGCGAACTTCCGATGACCACGGCGACGTGCACAACTCGACTCTAGCCATACTACGACGATCTACACTGAGCTGGGACATCCCTCTACAGATCCATGCTCCGGGTCGGGGTCCTAGCTCAACGACGGCGAGGCTACGCTCTCCTGAACCACACGGCGGCGCTGCGGGTTCTGCATGGAAGCTTCAGAGGCGACGCGATAGCGACCAAACGCACGGCAAGGGCTCCCCTTTGGGGCCAAATGCGTGGCCTGGACACGCCCAGAGCACGTACGCGTGCACCCCGGGCACTCCATGGACGAGGCGGCCACGGTGGTTCAACGGCGAAGGCGTCATGCGGAAGGGAGTGAGACGACACGCCTCGGGAGCTCTTGCTACGGTCTACAGGAAGGAGGGAGGCGTCACTGTGCTCACCTAGGGGTTGCTGATGACGAGCTTGTGACGCGGAAGGAAGGAGAGGAAGACGACGTCGTCAGGGAAGAAGCGGCCCGCGGCGGAGCTTGTCGTCGAGGTCTCGGTACGGCGCGTCCCGCGGCAACCTGTACGGGGGAAACGGCATAGATGAGGTCGGAGATCACGAGCGCGAGCACACGCTCGACGACATCGAGGCACGGCGGCAAGATTGCTCACCGGAGTTGCGGCTTCAGGCGGAACAGGGGACGGTCATGGCTGCGGAGCGGCGACGGCGGCGAGATTTGGAAGGGGGGAACGGGTTCTAGGGTTCTCCGCGGGGGAAGGCGACGCCTTTGCTATATAGGGGGGCTCTCCTAGCCACGTCGGCGCCGGAGCTGCCCTCGTGGCCGCTGGTGTGAGAGGAGGCCGGCGAGGTCCCCTCGGACACGCTGGAAATGCGACGGGGGACGGCCGTCCGATCAAGATCAACGGTTCGGAGGCCACCCCGCGTATCGGTTCGCCAGGTGGGCTACAGCCGAAAAGGAGGCAGGCCAGGCTGGGCTGGTCCTGCTGGCTGTCTCCGAAAAAAGATTAAAATGAAAATTTTCCCATTAAAACAGAAAAACTTCCAGAGTTTTCTAGAATTAATTACAAGGCACAAAAATACACAAAAATATGTATAATTCTCCTTGAATTAACCTTCAAATTCCAAAAATGGTTTGAGCATTTTTGGATGCAGAGAAAATCTCCAAAAGGAAAACAGTACCTTTTCTATTTAAAATTAAATAGAGGAGGTGCATTTGGGGATTTTGGAGAAGAAACACAAGGGGAAAAAATTCCATGAGCTCAAGAACCTCACACCTTGCATTATTCTGGATTTTTCAAAATTGGTTTGATCAATTTTGGCAACAACAAAATGTGAACTCCTTTTTAAAATTCAAAACCATTTGAACTAGGGCCACTGTTTTGAAAGTTGCAACAAAAGATTGATGAGCAAGAAAATCCTTTCCAGGACAAAAGAAATGGCTAGGCCAAAGTTGAAGCTTAGGGGAGGTGACATGCAAACAGAACAATTGCATGAACATGTCACTTGAACCTAATTTGAGAGCAACTGAAACCAAAACAGAAGGGCTCTAATCCCAATGCAATTTAAAATCACCACATGAAATTTCATGGACAACCACCATGTGAAGTTACAAAGGCAACAGACAAAGTAAAGTTACATGATTTTTTATAATTATTGCAAGTGGGCTGTTAGACGTATCAACATCCCCAATCTTAATTCCTGCTCGTCCTCCAGTAGGTAAATGATAACAAGCATAATTTCTATGGTGACATGCTAGAAACCATATAAGAACTTTGAAAATTAAACAAATCAAGGTATGTGATTCAGTTCAAGTCATAACATGCAAGATTCTATATTAGCATTGAAACAAGCAACAAAAGAACATTAGGTGCAAGAGCTCTCGCTGTCCGTGACTCGAATGTCTCCAAATGGTGTTTGCGTGTGCAAGAAGGGGGATAGGGAATACGAGAAAAAAGTATTTTTTTTTGAGAACTCAATCTACTAAAGTTTCACACTTGGTCTTCTTTGGAATATTATCTTGACTCGTCCCCAGACCACTAGCCAGGTACAAGTCAATTTGATCCACTCCTTTTCGATATTTTGAGCACTCATGCAATGGATGAGCGTAAGCACGAGAGTTGACACTTAGGATGGCAAAGAGAGAAATATGGTGGAGGGGGAAGACAAAAAGGTGAGAAAGTCTCACATCAATGAGGACAATCATAGGCGAGAAGGCCAAATAATAGATATGATTTGAGGAGTAGGGATTTCTATGCAACGGATGCACATATGAGCTAAAAAGCTCTCCGGTGGAACTAGTAGGGGTGCATCTAATTTGCTCTCCCATGAAGACCTAGAGCTCGTTTGAGGAGGCTCATCCTTGGAATATGCAAGCCAAGTTCTATAGTGTGAAGGTCCCCACAGAGCTATATGCATGAATGATCATCTCTATGGAGTACAGGGATAAGAGGGAGAACTAGTGTGGATCCTTCAAAAGCATAGTAGTGTTGCCCCTTTCTCTCTTTTTATTTTTCTTTTTCTCTTTTTTATATTTTTTTGTATTTTTTTGGTGGCCTCAATGGCTCTTTCTATTTAACTCTCATTTGTCCTCTTTGGGATCTTTATTATGTACACTTCGGGATCTTTTCCTCACTTAAGGGAAACACTCTAATTTACAAGAGGGTATAGAAGATCTTTCACACTTTAAAAGGTACTCAAATCATAAAGAAGATGTAGCTATCATGATGTATGCAATGTATGCCCCTGCCAGTGTAGCAGGAACATGTATGACATGAAGATCAAGTCATGATGACGTGGAAGTTGCATGGCAATATATCTCGGAAAGGCTATGGAAATTCCCTGATAGGTAGGTATGGTGTATGTTTTGAGGAAAGATGTAAGGAGGTCTATGATGACAGAGCATATCATGCCAAGGGTTTGGATGTACCGGCGAAGGTCGACGCTAACTCTCGGAGTGAGAAGAAAGCAATGCATGGTATGGGAGAGGCTAGAAAATATGAGGAGGTGGAAGTGTCAACTTTCAATACTTACATTAGTCCGAAGAACTCATGCACTTATTATCAGTAAGTCTTAATATAATAAGGAGGTTCACAAAGAGACAAGTACCCTAAGGAGGAGTGTATGGGATTTTGGTTATCCTTGCGCATCCTCGACTCATGGTACGTGAGTATACTCTAATATCCGATTCCTCCAAAGATTAGCGATCCATCTAGTAGCTAGAGTTCTTAACTAGTTTTGTAGGTTTTGAAAATAAACACGGATTGCCCAAAATACGACACCTATCACTAATAGGCTAGAGCTCTTGACACCAAAAGTTCAAACATTACTCACAACAATACCTCAAAACTATTGCAAGTTACTGCGAAAATTAAATAGCAACCTCAATTACCTACTTTCGAGACAAGACACAAATCAGTGCAACAACCAACTCTCTTAACAAGAAAAACATGAAGACTAAAGAGAGTTCCAGCAACAAACTAAGCAAAAGCCAAGGCTCTTGCTAAATAGAAACTAAAACTAAAACTAAACATGGCAGTAGCTACAAAAAGATAAAGAACAGACAACAGTAGAAAGATAAGTATGAAAAATCCTATGATCTGTTCTAGATTGGAGTGGAGCATGTTTCTCTCCCACACAAAGTAAGATGGGGTCTAACTTGTTATGAACAGAAAGAAAAGCTAAATAAAACTAAAAATAAAACCTAAGAGCGAGACGCTCCAAGCATAGCACATAACGCATGAAGTGATAAAAATATAGTGAGACGAAGGACGAACTGATGATTGTTGATGGAGAAGGGGATGCACGAGGGCATCCCCAAGCTTAGACGCTTGACTCTCCTTGAATATTTATTGGCGATGCATGGGGGGCATCCCCAAGTTTGAGCGCTTGACACTCCCGGATCTTCTTTCATCATCTTGTATCGCACACTTGAAAACTCCATTCATACATAACTCATCATAAGCTGATTAGAGAGGTTAGTACCCTTAATAAAATAATTTTTTCTCACTGGATATAAAGATATTCTTGAATAGCTACTGTTTCTCAAGATTTCCAAAAGGTTTTTGCAAATAAAAATCAAGCGTAAGGTTTGCAAAAGTAAGGAGAGACAAAACGTGGCAAAATCTATGAAAAACAGAATAGAAAGTAGTAAAGAATTTTTTAGGGGTACTTCTGCAACTCAAATAAAAAAACTCAGAACATACGAAAGTTTCACAATTATATAGAGCATGCTGTGTAAACATTTCAGCTCAAAAGATGAACCGGTGATTGTTTTCTGATTTTTTCCTTCAAGAAGACAGAATCTGTTTTCTGGACAGCATGTCACAATTTTTGCTTCCCTTATCATAAGAGGTTATAACTTGGCACAAAGCTTGAAAATAAAGATACAATGATGTTGCTACAGTAGTAACAATCATCAAGACCCCTAAAAACAGAAGTATAAACATCTTGGGTTGCCTCCCAACAAGCGCTTTCTTTTACGCCTTTAAGCTAGGCATAAGGTAAAAGAAGAATCAAGTTTTATCGAGAGAAAGAGAATAGCTAGCCCGTGTAACGGACTCAAATGGTAACTTGATTTTCTTTCTAGGAAGTGTTCCATCCCCTTTTTGAGAGGGAATTGCAATTTTATATTCCCCTCTTTCATGTCAATAACAGCACAAACGGTGCGAAGAAAAGGACGTCCCAAAATAATTGGACATAAAGGTTCACACTTTATATCCATAATAATAAAATCAACGGGAACATAGTTTTCATTGACAATGATAAGAACATCGTCGATCTTCCCCAAAGGTTTCTTTATGGAATAATCAACAAGACGAACACCAAAATAACAAGAATCAAAAGGTTTCAATTCAAACATATCATACATTCTTTTGGGCATGACGGAGGTACTAGCTCCAACGTCACATAAAGCATAGCAAGAGAGGTTATTTAATTTAATTTTTATCATAGGGTCCCAACCATCATCTAGCTTCCTAGGTATGGAGGCTTCTATCCTAAGCTTCTCCTCCCTAGCTTTGATGAGAGCATTTGTGATATGCTCCGTGAAGGCAAGGTTGAGTGTGCTAGTGTGGGGGTCTCTAGACATTTTGTGTAGCAAGCTAATAACTTCTGAGAGGGTGCAACTATCAAAATAAATATCACTACTATCAAAGGTGGTAGTAGTGTCATCTAGGCTCACTTGTTTGAAATCCTCTATGTTCATAAGAGTTTCTTCTTCAACGGTTGAGGTATTAGCATGTAAGGCCCGATATGCGGTACTGTTCGAGATTTAGATGTTTCCATCCCGATCCAGGGACGAAGCACATATCGGTCCCACCTCGACATATGACAATGCCGTATGCCTCGGATTTCCAACATGATATCACAACATTACAGCTACATGGATACAACATCTCATACAAGTCGGCATACAACTGTCTTAATACAATACATCAGCAGGTAAAACACACCATTTCCGTAACGACATGGGTCCAGGCTCTCCGCCGGGATCCGCCTAACTAGTCGTCGTCGAGTCTCCACGAAGGCGTCCAGAAGAAGGGCCGAGGTAGTAATCTACTGCAGCGGCCGATCAGGCAAAACATAAAAGGGAAAAGAAAATAAAGGGGTGAGAATATATAAAAAAAAGTCTTGTAACTAACTTCTCACGGGTAAGGTGGGGGTAGTGGTGAGGTTGCAAACGCACTAGCAATATATGAGTGGCTAACGGTCTATTTTAGAGTAAGATGAGGACCAAGCATTCGATGAGGAATCGCCTCCGACAAGTCTTGCTATCAACTACTTACGTAAGCATAACACCTATCCTATCCTTATCCTCCTCTTCGCATCCCGACAAAGAAGAAGCAGTCAAGGGGCACACACGTTGATCAAATTATTAAGATTATCTCAGTTTTTGTTGTCTATGAACAAGGAGTAGGTCTCAAGTCATCCATAACCGTAGACACGGCTTCTGAAAAAGATTTAACCCTGCAGGGGTGTACCAACTGCCCATTACAAGGCTCCGCACGCACGCCCATCTCTCTCAGTAGCTACCCATCACAGGCAACCATTTTATGATTTAGTTCCAAGAGATCCGAAACGACAGGTCCCTCTAGCTAACAACGAACAAATCCGGGTGGCCCCCGGTGAGTCGACATCCATCTCAGGAGCCGACAGCTCTCTCAATCTGGTCTCTACCGTATGACTCGGGTTTGGATAACCGGTGAATTCTCACATGAGTCCGGGTCCTCAGCCGGCCAGGTTGGACCAACAAGGAAACAAAGTCCCCGCTGGCCCTTGTTGGTTTAAAGGATGTCTGCTAGGAGCGACCCGACAGACATATATGCATGGTTTGCAAATGGTAAATCAGCTTGGGCCACCACTAGAAATGTTTGAAGCTAGGTAGGTAAGAAAAGGGGACCCCATAAAATCCCACACGCGGTTAGGCACGCTTAATCTTAAAACCAATACCCGGAACTCGGATCCTAGGTGACTCCAATGGAACAAAGCGTCGGGGCAGGATAGCCTAGACCTTCCATCCTTCGTCGAATATAGTCAATATTATAATAATCATATCATCAACAACAATATAATAATGTGATATCCCAATCCTAAGAGTAACAGGATAACAGTTGATAACATCCTAGCATGCATACTAAGCAGTGGCTGAGTAGCGAGCAATAGCAACATAGCCGAACAAGGTTTGCTGGGAGGTGGAGGACATGACTGTTTGGGTTTATTTGAGAGGCATGAATATAAAGTGGTAGGATCAAGAAATCGTTCTATCCTACACCTAGACGCGAGTGAGCTAATAGTTATAAGCATGATATATGCTCCCCCTTACCTGATGAGAAGACGATCCGAAGGTGAAGTCGATCGCAAGCTCGCAACGTCTCCGAGAGGTACCCGCGGAAGCACACATGACGGTAAACACTAGAAAGCAATCAAAGAGCAAGCATCTATTACTACGAAGCAATCACGAGCAAGCATCAACAAGAAGGCAACACGAGTCAACGCACGGTATCGCATCTATCATCGAGAGAGGTTACTAACAGGTTAAGTGGAGTACTCGTCACACACGACAGTACAACACATTTAGAATGGTTCAAGTTGTTTAGCTACACAAGGTGAGCAAAGGTTATTAACATGGCATCTCACCCAAGCATGGCATAGCACACAAACATAACAAGACGTGAAGCATAAAATAAACTATCTATGCTAGTCAATTTAAGCGAGGCACAACCTAAACATGGCATTCCACTAAGTGCCCCACGACAATTTAAGTAATTGGTACTGTTCTGCCCTAAACCACATTTTAGGTGGGTTAACAACAGCAAACAATAGCACAAACACAAAGTACACACAAAAACTAATCAAGTTAAGTATAAAGAACACTCCAAACGGAGTTACGGTTAAAAAGATATAAGCAAAACAAGTTTGGAACACAATCTGTCAACATCAGGAAGCACACTTTAGAGCAATGCATAAACAGGATAATGAATGCAAACATGCTCACAAATGATATGCTACTAAAGTAGACATGGCAGGCATGGCATGCCAAAAGGAATCATGCAAATAGGCATCACGGTTCACTAGTTATAAGAAACACAAAAAGCTATAAAACATTACTGATCAAGGACTTAGTGAAAATCAGGAAAACATGGCAGAAATTGTTATATTCATGTTGTATAAACAGGGGTAAAGCTATATGCAAAAGTGCAACAACATGACACATCAATATATGTGCATGAACTAGACATGATGGTGATCAGGTACAAACAAGAATCATGGTCATAGGCATCACAAATCAAAAGATATTAAGCATGCAACATGGCATCGGAAAGTTACAGAATTAGTGAAAATCAGAGGTGGCTGTCAAAAACAGTGGCATGGAAAATTTGGAGCTAAACATAGCTATGGCCAGGAATGTAAACATGGCAATGCAATACATATAATGTAAGTAGACATGGCATAGATCAAAATGACATATTGCAATGCTCAATAGGACGCACGGTTAAAAAGATATGGGGCAGCAAAGTTGCAACTTTATATAAACAGCAGCACATATCATCAGGGTCACCACTTTGGAGCAATAAATAATATAGCTACAACATGCAAACATGACAAGAGATTGCATAGGATTGAAGTAGACATGATGCTTAACGGTATGCAACAAGAATTAATAGCATATGCCTCATGGATGTGTCACTATCATCATGCAAACTTGCAATAATAACAACAACAGCACTAAACAGAAATTAGCAGCAGTTAACAACCTGATGCCCAATTCAACAGAGATTAACAACATCAAGATGGCCTCAAATCAAAATGCTCACAAAATATGGATTGAAGTACACACAATTCTAAGCAATTTTCCTTTTGGGCGCACATGCATCCAGGCTACGGTTTACTCGCAAATATCGTCGCAAAAAAGAATCAGCAACAATTTAACTCAGGACTTAGAAAAAAAATAGACGGGAAAAAATAAAACAACAAAAAAAGAAAAGGGTCCTCACCCCTTGGGCTTCGGCCCAAGTTGGCCTGGGAGGCGGCCTGGCAGATCTGGCCTGGGATGGCCTGGATCTGGGCCGTGTTGGAGTAGGCCGGTCCATGTGGCAACCGTGGCTGGCTCGGGACCGCGGCCTCCCGAAGACCGGCGGCGGCAGCGGCCGTCCGGCTTCGGCGAGAAGAGGGGCAACGGGGCGAGCGGATCCTGGAGGCGGCGCGAGCACAGCGGCTTGGATCCGGCGGCAGTGCGGCGGGACGGCGGCCTCGGACGAGGGCGACGGCGGCCGGCTGGTGCGAGCTCCGGCCCGAGCTCGACCATGGCGCGCGTCGGCGCGGTCTCTGTGCAGGAGGAGGAGAAAGGGGTGAGGGGAGGAAGAAGGTGAGAAGGGAGAGAGGGAAGGAGGGGGCGCGGCAGAGGAGGTGGAGCGGCGGCCGGCTGGCCGGAGGAAGCGGTGGCGGCGTCATGGGAGGAGGCGGCGCTTGGGAGGAGAGAGAGAGGAGGCTGGAGGTGCGGTTCGTGGGAAGCCAGGGCGCGATCTGGGCCGTTGGATCGGCCGATCCGACGGTCCAGGTCCGTTGGGGGGGAAATCTCAGATTTGCAGGGCTAGGGGGAGTTTTTGGGGAAAAATTGAGGGGGTGGCTGCAATTTTTGCTAGGGGAAACCGTAGAAAGGGGTGGGAGAGTGGTGGTCTTTATATAGCCCAGGTGGCTGGCAGTTTGCAAAAACATCCCCGGTTTTTCTCTCGCGCGCGCGGTGTTTACGTTTCTGACCGTCGGGGGTCCGCAGGACCTCCGATTCGGGTGAAACTTCGAACTGCGCGATCAGCGCGTCGAGCCGGCGGCATTCACCTCGCGCTGGAACCGTTCCGAGAACACTTTCAGGCGCGCTAAAAAATAACCCGTTCAATTATTAAACGGGGTTTTTCGTTCCGTTTGCTGCGGCTGGTCTTGTGCGATTTTCGCGACGGTGATCGGGTGAAACCCGGTGCCGCAACGGTCAAGTGTCAGGGTGGAAAGAGTCGGCCTCCGTTCGGTACGAGATAAGAGGGGGGGAAATAATCGCCAATCAATAAATCGGGGATGCAAACACCGCAAACAAATCAAACAATCAAACAATTCACACCGAAAACAAAAAATTTATTTTTTGTGAAATATGGGTTGTTACATAGCATCACCATTAATAGGTCCAATGGGACCATGAGTGCATTGGGTGCTAATAGTTTCGGTATCCTCAAAAATTTGGATAGTGGCAACTATGTGGTGTGTAGAAGGCTCTTAATTCTATCCTCTTCCTCTTTTTCTCTAGCCCATCTTTTTTAAGTTTAGCCATCATCCTACTATTTTCATTGATTTGTAATTGGATAGCATTAATAGGAGTGGCCTTCCTCTCCTCAAGGGGAGAGGTTTTAATTTTTAACATATCAACATCAAGGGCTAAGCTATCTACCTTCAGAGAAAGATTATCTAATTTAGCTAACTTTTCATCTACATTCTTCTTGAGGGATTTTTGGGTAGTGATAAAGTCTCTAAGTGATGAGGACATCTCTACGAATGTTACACCCACATCTTCACCAACTACACATACTGGACCAGTTACTAGAGCACGTGCACGTCAACTAAATTATCAGGTACTTTCGTTTCTTACGAATCCTTCTAATTTTCATGAACATATGATGCTGCCTAAATTAGATACTTTTGTTTTGCTTATGAATGAAGGACCTAGCATGGACAAGAAGGACGGTCATTGGAGCGGGATCAAGCATGGAGAAGAAGGTGCGCGCGCGGGAAAGAACAATGGAGCTTCCAGTGGGGATTTTCTCACTTTGAAGCCACCATAAGGCATGCATGAAGGCTTGGACGAAATACACGAGATGCCACTTCATTATTTTCGTCCAAGAGCAATTATAGGTGCTGCGTCACCTTAATATTGGGCTGGGCCCATGTAATTTCGAAATACCACATTATAGGCTGTTTTTAGAATCCGTATGTGTGGGGAAACCGAGTTAGGGTTGTTTTCGGGCCCCACCTCCAAGGGGTCACGAAAATCCCCTCTGTTCCCCCATATATATAGCCCTTAGGGCGTCGTTTAGACTTGGGTTTTAATTAGATTTAAGTTAGCCATAGCCGCAACTTCGAGTTCTTCGTTTGTGTCGTCCGACCAGGCCAAGACCGCATTGGAACCCCAACTTCTGTTAATCTTTCATCTTATATTCGCAATAACCAGATTGCAATTCTTAGTTCTTGCTTGTTCTTCGATTGCTTGCAGGAATTAGACCTTCGTGGTCAGGTTGATCGTGCATCCGCGGGATCAATAAACTCTCGGTGTTGGTTTAGCGATCGCTAAGGCGCAACGTCTTCGCACGTTCGTAGTCGGATCGTGAAAGTCGCCTCCACCATAATCGATCTCCACCATCTCATCGAAACATCGGGACACCTTCGCCTCTATCACTAAGAATGTTTTCTAGTTCATAAGTGAGGTTCTTGTTGCTAGGGTAGGTGTTGTTGTTCCCATAGTTCAATGGAAACGGTCTAGGATTGATAGCAAAATAGCCCCTATAAGCATTGTTATTAAAAAAATTATAGAAATAATGTTCACATCTACTTGTTCTTGAGCAACCAAAGAATTTAAAGGAACATCATGAGGATCAATAGAGGGTTTCTTGGTAAGAAGAGACATAATCAAGTCAACTTTTTCATTTAGGGAATTAATCTCCTTGACAGAGTTTACCTTCCTACTTGTTGGAGCGCATTCGGTGTGCCATTGGAAATAGTTGGTCATCATCTCATCGAGAAGTTTTGTGGCAGCACCAAGTATAGTTGACATCAAGATTCCTCCCGCGCCCGAATCTAACAGATTCCGCGAGGTAAAGTTCAAGCCTGCATAAAAAGTCTGGATAACCATCCATGTAGTCAAACCATGTGTAGGTCATTTCTTAATAAGAGATTTCATACGTTCCCAAGCTTGGGCAACGTGTTCATTATCCAATTTCTTAAAATTCATAATGTTACTTCTTAATTGGATAATTTTAGCACGTGGGTAATACTTTCCAATAAAAGCATCTTTGCACTTATCCCAAGAATCTATGCTATTCCTAGGCAAAGATTGAAACCAGATTTTAGCTTCTCCCCTCAAAGAGAAAGGAAAAAAGCTTGAGCTTAACAACATCACCTTCTACTTCTTTATAATTTTGCATATCACATAACTCAACAAAATTATTTAAGTGTAAAGCAGCATCATCTCCAGCACCAGCGAATTGATCTCTCATAACAAGGTTTAGCAAAGCAGGTTTAATTTCATAAGAGGTAGCTGAAGTGGCAGGTGTGGCAAAAAAATTGTAATTTTTGATATAAGACACAAAGACAAAAACTGAAAGGTAAACTAACAAGACTAAAAAGCAAAGGTAAAGGTAGTGGGAAACTTTACATGTAATAGTCCTATTACAGATAGTAATTATTTTGTAGCCATTGATGTCCCAACATCAGGATAGAGTTTCCGAGGACCCTCATTCCCAGTTCCAAGTTGGCTCAAACTCCCATACATTCCAAATAGAACATATGCCACAACTTCCCAATGGCAATCAGGATACCCAGTAAATCTGTGTACCATTCTTGAGTAAGGAAGTACAACACTCGTCATAATATTACTAGAAAGATAGCATACGAATCAGCAAGCTTTACAATTTTCACTGGCCTTGCACTACATAAATGATAAACTACATATGCATGAGACCATGAGCACAGTACTAATCAACATTTATAATTTTAGGAAGGAAAACAACAAGATTATGCGATTTTTACAAATACTTACATGAATTGCTAGTATTCCGTGTACAATAAATGGCAACAAAAGACAGACAAACGGTTGCAAAATCTAGTGATACTACTTGAACTGAGATAAATTTATTATAGACTTATAGTTGATCTGAGACGATTTAACAACTTGAACTGAGATAGTCAACTGATTGATTGCAAAAAAAGTGTCTAAATCAACTGGTCTTGGCAGAGTCATTATATTAGAATCGATTTTTTTACTAGTTGAACTGAGACAGTCAAGTGATTGATTGCAAGAGTCTAAATAAATTTCTTGTTGGAGGAAGTGGAGGAAGAAGCATATCAGTACACAATGGTTCAGCGCAGCAAAAAAGAGCAACTGCATTATGAATTGAAATTTTACAACACAAGAAAACGCTTGAAGCAACCCAACAAATTCATGAGAAAATCGTGCATTGAAAGAGTTACAGAAGGTGTGAAATCATCATATGGATTTTTTCCTGCCTTCGAATCTGCTAGAAGCTTTTTTCGTTCTCGATCTATGCTCCCAGCCTAACAGGATAGCTGAGTTAAATCGACAAGCCTAGGAAATGAAAACATTTAGCAGGAAAAGAATAATCTTTAACTAATTTGCATCAATTCTGCCTATGAAATTCTTTGACTTCCACTAGAAAGCTAGTAACATACAAGTTCACAGGTGGCTAGGATATTCTATGGGTCCATTTTATATGCACATACGGGTAACATAAATTTTGAAAAACTTTATTAATACAGTCCAAGACACACCTTATGAAAAGAAGCTTTTCTTCTTGTCATTGTCAACATTGGGTTCTGGCCGGTGTTCAAACAAGTGCCCCTGGCCCTCGTTTCCGCGGAATGCTCGCAAACAGTTGTTATCTATTCAGTATTCCCCATGGATGTCATCACTGCAAAACACATAAACATAGATGAAAGGAAGGGGTGTGGAGGTAAAGTTTCTACGCATCACATCAGCTAACAAAAAATGAGAGGAAATATTACAAGAAGATCTAAGAAATACTGCAGTAACACGTGGATCAGCTCTTAATTGAACTGAACTCAATTAAACTGAAACTATAACAGTTATTGAATTGAACTAAATTTAGTAATTGAACTGACAGTCTTGTCGAATCACACACTGAACAACTGCTATATGTCCTACGTAATATATTGTCTGACCAAAAGCTCGAAATGAACTGAAGTCATGTTACGGCTGGTACCCACCATGGCTCCGGCAGATTTGTGGTTCTGTCCCCTCATTGAAGCCGGCACACACGGACATGAGCACTCCAGCTTCACATCACGGACACAACACGTCATGTCAAGCGTTCACCAAATAGGCCTCGGTGGCCTCCTGCAGCGCAGACCATTCTACATTAACTGGAGATGTCACTGAACTAGGACATTTGTACCACAAGAACCAAACCTATTACAAATCTTGAACTGATGTTAATACTCCACATTCGAAAACAAGTTCTCATTCAGTTACTCCTCCACAGGAAACAAACCTATTACTAAATTAGTATTGAACTGGACTAAAATTAGAAGATGAAACAAACTAAAATAAGAAAATGAACTGATGACATACGTAATTGCACAAAAAAAATAGATAGAGGCAGAAAATTTCCTCTGTGTTGGATCCGTCGATGGTCGAGGATCGGTCTCCTTGATTGAGAGCCGCAGGTACGACAACACCTCCGGTTGCCGAGGAAAGAGGCGGGCGGCGCTGGGCTGGAGAGAGACCAACGACCAGTGAAGGAAGGCAGATATTGATGGGGTGGAGCGAGGCTGGTGGGGGAGGGAGGCCGGCGACACGCGGGAGGAAGGAGGGAGACGCTGACGCGCGGGAGGAGCCTGGTGGTAGCGCACGGGCGGGAGGAGAGAGGCGACAGCGCTCGGTAGGAGGCTGGCGACGACACGTGGGAGGAAGGAGGGAGGCGCCGACGGGTGGGAGGAGGCTCGTGGCGGCGCACATGCGAAGGAGAGAGGCGCCGGTATGGGAGGAGGCTGGCGACGGCTCGCGGGCGGAAGTAGGGAGGCGCCGACGTGCGGGAGAAGTCTAGCGGCGGCGCACCGACGGGAAGAAGGGCAGCGGTTGGGGCGTGCGAGGAAGCTTGGGGATTTTCGGGAGGGTTTAACTGGGCTGATACAGGATGGGTTGCTTTGCGTATTTCGCGTTAGGAGGTCCGGTAAGTTTTTCACGGATCAGCCCTATAAGGGCCCTGATGTAATAGAATAGTATTATATTACAGGTAATAGAATAAACGGGTCTTTTATATATATATATATATATATATATATATATATATTCTACTAACACCCTCTAAGAGCTTATTCTACTAACAAACCCCTTATTCTACTAACACCCCCCTAACCTAGTTTCATGCGCGGAGCGCTCCCCTTGGACAATAACCCCCCTCCCCACCCCGGCTTCTAGCGAGGCAGCGCCGCAGGCGACGTCCCCCTCCCGATCCCACCTTCTCACACGGAAGCGTCGGCGGCCGGCGACGACCCCCTCCCCTCCCACCTTCTTGTGCGGAGCATCGGCGGACGGCGTCACAGGTGATGGAGATCCAATCGGGAGAGATTTGTTCGGAAGCAGCGCGTAATCAGCGCCGCCGCGCCTCTACTTCAAACAATCGCCCCCAAATCGCCGCTGGAATCTCCGTCGGAATCGCCGCCACTCCTCTCCTCCTCGCAATCAACATGGGCGGCGCCGCCAGCACGCTTCCGCTCTCCTACTACCGGGATATGACTGTTGCACCGCCTTCTCAAGCCCAGCCTCCTCAAGCACCGCCGTGAATCGGAGCCTCTGGCATGGGAGAGTTGCCACCATTCAGCAAATCGTCGCATCCAGCGTCGAAGTTGCATGGCACGGGAAAGAGAACTGCAAGGAGGCCTTCGCCAGCAAACTCGCAATCGTCGTGGGAGCGAACTGCAATGGTCATATCGCCCATCTAGCCTTCGCCGGCAACAATGGCGAAATTTGAAAAAGCTCATGTGTTCCTGCAGCGCAGGTGGACTGCACGGCGACAGCATTCCGAACTGCATCTGCAGAACAACAGAACTACTCTCAAGAGGAGGGTGGCGCGTCAAGATAAGCGTCAAGATAATGTAAGCAGTTCGACTACCAAAAACACCCTCACCCCCAGTTTAATATAGTGCAAGTTGGCTTCTAGTATTGATGATAATTTCAAATTGCAGTGCTCTATTTATAGCCATGCAGTTTCTTCTTGCGTCAACTGCAACCACGTCTGTCTCCAGGGCTTACATGTGTAGGGGTACATGTAAAGAACTAGTTTGTAACAATGCAGTGCACATTGGCTTACATATGTAGAGCACTATGTCTTAAGACTGAACTTCAAGGAGCTAGTTTGCTTATTTTTTCCTGTTAAATAACTTCCAGTGCCATATAGTATGGAAATACAGTGCAGTTCACTCTGAACAGAAAATGACATATAGTGTGTTGTGAAGTGCAGTTTCTGCGGTTGCGTATAGAATGACAAATAGAATGGAAATGCAGTGCAGTTCACTATTTTAACAGAAAAAATGTACCACTTTTAATTAATACTAAAGTGAAGTTCACTGCCTATATTCCAATGCAGGACATGGTTCTGCAAAGAAGACAGAAGATGCAACGAGTGATTCACAACACACAACCACTGAACTGCGTTGGGAGAGAAGAGTGGGAGATGGTGATAAGGGGTGGCCCGATCTTCTCAGTAAGCGAACGGTGAATATGGGGGCGATGATAGATAACTTGTGGGTAGCCGATGAACTCTCCTCGCTAGATCCCTATTGCCAATGCGACAGCTTTCTACCCTTTGGATATTCACAACTTCACACACTTGCGCAACGTAGCCGTCGACCACGAGACGGTAATTTGCAATCTACTAATTCCCAGTGGAACAACAGACCACACAAAACTTGCAGTAGCAACACTTCAGATCGATACGAATTGAAGTATTTGATTCAAGATGAATTCTTGGAGCAATTCTCAGGAACTAGGGTTTATCTAAACGTGGTCTAACTCTAAAACTCGTCGGGGGACTTGTATTTATAGTCTAAGGGGGTCCAGACTCGGATACAGGGGTCGTAGGCCCGTTTCTACACGCAGGCAGCACGGTAGTACCATGATAGGCGCGGTAGTACCGCGGCTACTACTGTAACCACTTCCGCATCTCTCTTGACCAGCACGGTAGTAGTTACGGTAGTACCGTAAGGACTACCGTAAACCTTCTGTTGCTGTGGCAGTACGTGCGGTAGTAGGCCCGGTAGTACCGTGGCGCGGTAGTACCGCGGTCAGCGCGGTAGTACCGCGGCCTGAAGCTTGGTTCTTCCTGTCCTTGTCTTCTTTAGGTTCTTCTTCCAATGTAGCTTGTCCTTGTTCTTGATATCTGATCATGCATACAAACAAGGATTCAGGCAGTATAAAATTCTTATTAAGCAAAACATCAGATTCTATTAAGAGCAAGTTCACCTGTTGTTCTATTAGCTTTGCACGGGCTCTTGTAATAGGTCTAATTCTGATTTCATTACCTTGTGCTTCATGAAGTGATAGAGGCGAAGGTGTCCCGATGTTTCGATGAGATGATGGAGATCGATTTTGGTGGAGTAGACTTTCACGACCCGACTACGAACGTGCGAAGACGTTGCGCCTTAGCAATCGCTAAACCAACTCCGAGAGGTTATTGATCCCGCGGATGCACGATCAACCTGACCACGAAGGTCAATTCCTGCAAGCAATCGAAGAACAAGAAAGAACTAAGAATTGCAATCTGGATATTGCGAATATAAGATGAAAGATTAACAGAAGTTGGGGTTCCAATGCGGTCTAGGCCTGGTCGGACGACACAAACGAAGAACTCGAAGTTGCGGCTATGGCTAACTTAAATCTAATTAAAACCCAAGTCTAAACGACGCCCTAAGGGCTGTATATATGGGGGAACAGAGGGAATTTCGTGGTCCCTTGGAGGTGGGGTCCGAAAACAACCCTAACTCGGTTTCCCCACACATACGGACTCTAAAAACAGCCTATAATGTGGTATTTCGAAATTACATGGGCCCAGCCCAATATTAAGGTGACGCAGCACCTATAATGGCCCTTGGACGAAAATAATGAAGTGTCATCTCGCGTATTTCGTCCAAGACTTCATGCGCGCCTTATGGTGGCTTCAAAGTGTGATAATCACCACTGGAAGCTCCACTGTACTTTCCCGCGCGCGCACCTTCTTCTCCATGCTTGATCCCGCTCCAATGACCATCCTTCTTGTCCATGCTAGGTCCTTCATTCATAAGCAAAACAAAACTATCTAATTTAGGCAGCATCATATGTTCATGAACAATAGAAGGATTCACAAGAAACGAAAGTACCTGATAATTTAATTGACGTGCACGTGCTCTAGTAACTGGTCCAGTATGTGTAGTTGGTGAGGATATGGGTGTAACATTAGTAGGGATGTCCTCATCATCCTCCCCTTCTTGAATTGAAGTCGTCCTCGAAGGAAGCTCATCATCTTCTCCCAAATAAGGTTTCAAATCTGCAATGTTAAATGTGGGACTAACCCCAAAATCTGCAGGTAGCTCAAGTTTATAAGCATTATCTTTAATTTTCTGTAAAACCTTAAAGGGACCATCAGCTCGTGGCATTAACTTAGACTTGCGCAAATCAGGAAACCTATCTTTACGTAGATGTAACCAAACAAGATCTCCTGGTTCAAACACAACATGCTTTCTACCCTTATCACCAGCAAGCTTGTATCTAGCATTCATTTTCTCAATGTTTTCTTTAGTTAACTCATGCATTTTTAATATCAATTCAGCACGTTGCTTAGCATCAAAATTAACCTTCTCCGAAGATGGAAGAGGCAGCAAATCAATAGGTGCACGAGGTAGAAAACCATAAACAATCTCAAAAGGGCACATTTTAGTGGTAGAATGAAATGAACGATTATAAGCAAATTCAATATGAGGTAAACATTCTTCCCACATTTTCAAGTTACTCTTTAAAACAGCCCTAAGCATAGTAGACAAAGTCCTATTGACTACTTCAGTTTGTCCATCAGTTTGGGGATGACAAGTGGTACTAAAAAGTAGTTTAGTCCCCAACTTAGCCCATAAGCATCTCCAAAAATGGCTAAGAAACTTAGTATCACGATCCGAGACAATAGTATTGGGCACACCATGTAAGCGAATAATCTCACGAAAGAATAAATCAGCAACATTAGCAGCATCATCGCTTTTATGACATGGTATAAAATGTGCCATCTTAGAAAATCTATCCACGACAACAAATATGCTATCCCTCCCCTGCTTTGTTCGAGGCAAGCCTAAAACAAAGTCCATGGATATGTCCTCCCACGGAACACTAGGTACAGGTAAAGGCATGTATAAACCATGAGGATTGAGTCGTGACTTAGCTTTTTGACATGTAGTGCAGCGAGCAACAAAACGCTCAACATCCCGTCTCATCTTTGGCCAAAAGAAATGTGTAGCAAGTACGTCCTCCGTTTTCTTCACGCCAAAGTGTCCCATTAATCCTCCTCCATGCGCCTCCTGCAACAACAAAAGACGAATAGAGCTAGCTGGAATGCATAGCTTGTTAGAACGGAACACAAACCCATCATTAAGCACAAACTTGTTCCATGTTCTACCCTCTCTACAATTCTGCAAAACATCTTTAAATTCCGCATCATGTACATATTGATCTTTGATTGTCTCTAAACCGAATATCTTGAAGTCAAGTTGTGAAAGCATAGTATAACGACGAGACAAAGCGTCAGCAATAATATTATCTTTCCCCTTCTTGTGTTTAATGACATAAGGGAAAGTGTCAATAAATTCAACCCACTTAGCATGTCTACGATTAAGTTTTGCTTGACTTCTTATGTGTTTCAAAGATTCATGATCAGAATGTATAACAAATTCTTTGGGCCATAAATAATGTTGCCAAGTTTCTAATGTCCGAACAAGAGCATATAATTCCTTATCATAAGTAGAATAGTTCAGACTAGGCCCACTCAATTTTTCAGAAAAGTATGCAACAGGTTTAGCATCTTGTAATAACACACCTCCCAAACCAATACCACTAGCATCGCATTCAAGCTCAAAAGTTTTATTAAAATCAGGAAGTTGGAGCAAAGGAGCATGTGTTAACTTATCTTTCAATACCGTGAAGGCTTCTTCCTGTGCGGTACCCCAAGTAAAAGGCACATCCTTGCGTGTAAGCTCATTGAGAGGTGCAGCAATGGTGCTGAAATCTCTCACAAAACGCCTATAGAATCCAGCGAGTCCAAGAAAACTCCTCACTTGTGTGACCGTTTTGGGCTGCGGCCAACTCTCAATCGCCTCGATCTTGGCTTTATCAACTTCAATTCCCTGCGGAGTAACAACATAGCCAAGAAACGATACTCGGTCGGTGCAAAAGGTGCACTTCCCAAGATTACCAAACAAACGTGCATGACGTAGAGCAATAAAAACAGCACGTAAATGATCCAAATGTTCCTCCAAAGATTTGCTATAAATCAGTATATCATCAAAATAGACTACCACAAATCGTCCAATGAAAGCACGTAAAACCTCGTTCATTAATCTCATGAAAGTGCTAGGTGCATTAGTTAACCCAAAAGGCATGACTAACCACTCATATAATCCAAACTTAGTTTTAAATGTCGTTTTCCATTCATCTCCTAATTTCATGCGAATTTGATGGTATCCACTACGCAAATCAACTTTGGAAAACATGGTAGAGCTACTTAATTCATCAAGCATATCATCTAACCTAGGAATAGGATGACGATAACGAATAGTAATATTATTAATGGCTCGACAATCAACACACATACGCCATGTTCCATCCTTTTTAGGCACTAATATAACAGGAACAGCACAAGGACTAAGGGATTCACGTATGTAACCTTTGTCGAGTAGCTCTTGTACTTGACGCTGAATCTCCTTCGTCTCCTCCGGATTGGTACGGTATGGCGCACGGTTGGGCAGCGAAGCACTGGGAATTAAGTCAATCTGATGCTCAATCCCTCGAATAGGTGGTAATCCCGGTGGTACGTCTTGTGGAAAGACGTCAATAAATTCCTGCAAAAGGTCAGTGACAACAGGAGGCAAAGAAGGAGGCAATTCCTCAAATGAAAACAAAGCTTCTTTGCACACAAAAGCATAGCACACATATTGACTAACATCCAAATCTGAAATATCAACCTTAGTAGCAAGCAAAGTTGGACTAGTCAATTTAATTTCATTAGAAACAGCAGAAGAAGATTTGCTATTAGTCTTATGTTGTTGCTCAAATTCTTTAGCTGCTATCTCATTTTCACTCTTATTTTTCTCCTGTTTAGCTTTACTAGCTCTAGCAAGATCATCTTTCACAATTTGTTCAGGAGACATAGGAAGTAAAGCAATATTTTTATCCTGATGAACCAGAGTAAACTGATTTGTCCTACCATGGTGTACAACATTCCTATCAAATTGCCATGGTCTACCAAGTAAAAGAGAGCATGCTTGCATGGGTACCACATCACAATCAACATAATCAGCATATGCAGCAATGCTAAAGTGCACACGAACAGAACGCGTTACCTTAATCTTACCACTATTGTTAAACCACTGAATATAGTACGGATGGGGGTGTGGTTTTGTGGTGAGAGATAGCTTCTCCACAAACTCCATGCTAGCCAAGTTGTTGCAACTCCCTCCTTCAATGATGATGCGAACCGAACGTTCTTTCACCACTCCCTTTGTGTGGAACAAATTATGCCTCTGGTTTTGCTCGGCCTTCGTTACCTGCACACTTAACACACGTTGAGCAACCAAACTAGCATATTTATCTGCATCATCAGGAGCCATATACTCTATATCATGAGCATCATCATGGGCACCCTGTTCCTCATGAGCAATGAGAACTAAAGTCTCCTCATCATAGTCACTCGCTGACTCATACCCACCATCCGCCGTAATAATCATCACACGCTTGGAGGGACAGTCTTTTGCGAAGTGACCTCCACCTTGGCACCTGCGACATTTAATATCACGATCTCGTGTTTGCCCTGTGGAAGCCATGGATGAAGAAGAACTCGCCGCTGGACCACTTTGTGCACCCTTGAATGGTGGCGCTGGCTGTTTTGGTGGCTCCCTGTAAGAATGAGCGGCTGAAGTAGATGGTGGTGCAGCAGGACGTGTGGATGTAGAAGCTCCACGCGATGTCCATGATGTATTTCGTCCTGCAGAAAAGTTAGGTCTCGTAGCGGCCTGTCGATCCTGCACTTCACGTTCAGCTTTACTAGTAAGATGAAACAAACGAGTGATAGTAGCAAAGTCCTTGTATTCTAGAATAGTTTGTATCTCCCTGTTTAAACCACCCATAAAACGTGCAAGCATAGCTTCATTATCCTCTACTAGGCCACATCTAATCAATCCAGTTTGTAATTCTTGATAATATTCCTCTACAGAATTTTTTCCTTGTCTCAAACGCTGTAATTTTTGTAACAATTCACGTTGATAATAAGGAGGAACCCAGCGAGTACGCATAGCATCTTTTAAAGCAGCCCAAGTAGTTGGAATATTATTAGCATGCAATCTACAATGTTCAGACCACCAAATAGATGCAAATCCCGTGAATTCACAAACAGCAGCAGTAACACGTCTATTCTCAGGATATTGTAAACATGTAAAGCGTTGTTCAGTTTATAACTCCCAAGTAAGATAAGCATCAGGAATATATCTACCCTCAAACGGCTTAAGATTCAATTTCAGTTTAGGCACATGTTCATCATCGCGTACCTGAGGGGGTGGTTGGTGTCGACCGTGGCGAATGTTGGGACGTGGACGTCCAGCTGGCTGTTCATAGGCCGCTTCCTGTTCCACCTCCTCCTCGTAATCACCCTCGTAGTTGTCGTCCTGGCCGACGTCAGAAGCAGCAGCAGCAGGTACTGCAGCAGCAGGAGGAGCACCAATACCAGCAGCTTGTCCTCTCGGAAACAGAATCCGCCGTGCACGTGGTAGTGGCGGTGGCTGTACTGGAGCGGCAGCAGGCTGTGTAGGTAGGCGTGCGATCAACTCAGTAAACTTGGCGTCGAGCTTGGTGTCGATCATCTTTTCCACGCCATCAATTGCCTCTGTAAATCTGGTCTCGATGTCATTCACCTGTTCAGACATCATTTGTGCAAATTTATCATGTAGCTTTTTGTTTGTCATGTTCTCCCAATCGGGTGCATCCCGCGCCACTTCATCATGTGATCCTGGCATGGTTAGCAGAAATAGAAAACACACAGGAATATGATCCTACTTATACTCATGGGATGTGGGATGGTGGAAAGCACAAATCCGTCAAGCTTTTCTTTCGTTCTTACCGATTCTTACCTAGCAGCAGGTGGTGATGTACAACCAACGGGTCAAAACTCTCAGAGATATGGTGGAGCGATGGCCAGGAGGTGCCAAACGCACGATGTAGAAAATATGTGGAGCTGTAGGAAGGCTGACAAGTATGGTAGCAAAAGCTCAACAGTAATCAAAACAGAGATGCAAAGCTGATCCTAGGCTAGACCGTACTAGAGACGCGAGCCTAAAACACCAACGAAAGCACGGCGCGGCACGTAATCAACTGAGAAGCACACTCTGAAATTTTTTGTTTTTTTTTTGCTTTGTTTTTTTTTTGCGATGCGGGCCTGCGGTGGAAATCACCTCCTTCTACGTACGACAAAAGATTGGTGAAATCCGACTCTAATCAACTCAAAACTAATCTGGCTACGGAAAGATCACAAACCGAACAGGTGATGGAACTCAACTCGGATCGGTAGGTTGTGGTGGTGTGTATGGACTCGGCTTGGCGGATAGTGGTGGTGTATCTGGACTCGGATTGGCGGAACGTGGTGGTGTACTACTGTGCGGCGGCGACGTGAAAAACTGTGATCAGAACTCGAAACTCTAGGGTAAGTAGACGCTAAGATCAGCAACTCGACACAATGATGCAACCGCAAATTCAACAATGCAAACTACTGTAAAGAAAACTAGACAAAGGCTCGGACTGTTTTGGGACGTGATGATCTAACCCTAATTTTTTTGTTGGCTTTTTCGTGGACTGTAGGTATGAAGAACAGAACCAATCTAGACTACGAAAATTGGTAAATCTCACCGAGCAACCTGGAAATCTGATACCACTTGATAGAGGCGAAGGTGTCCCGATGTTTCGATGAGATGATGGAGATCGATTTTGGTGGAGTAGACTTTCACGACCCGACTACGAACGTGCGAAGACGTTGCGCCTTAGCAATCGCTAAACCAACTCCGAGAGGTTATTGATCCCGCGGATGCACGATCAACCTGACCACGAAGGTCAATTCCTGCAAGCAATCGAAGAACAAGCAAGAACTAAGAATTGCAATCTGGATATTGCGAATATAAGATGAAAGATTAACAGAAGTTGGGGTTCCAATGCGGTCTTGGCCTGGTCGGACGACACAAACGAAGAACTCGAAGTTGCGGCTATGGCTAACTTAAATCTAATTAAAACCCAAGTCTAAACGACGCCCTAAGGGCTGTATATATGGGGAAACAGAGGGGAATTTCGTGGTCCCTTGGAGGTGGGGTCCGAAAACAACCCTAACTCGGTTTCCCCACACATACGGACTCTAAAAACAGCCTATAATGTGGTATTTCGAAATTACATGGGCCCAGCCCAATATTAAGGTGACGCAGCACCTATAATGGCCCTTGGACGAAAATAATGAAGTGTCATCTCGCGTATTTCGTCCAAGACTTCATGCGCGCCTTATGGTGGCTTCAAAGTGTGATAATCACCACTGGAAGCTCCACTGTACTTTCCCGCGCGCGCACCTTCTTCTCCATGCTTGATCCCGCTCCAATGACCATCCTTCTTGTCCATGCTAGGTCCTTCATTCATAAGCAAAACAAAACTATCTAATTTAGGCAGCATCATATGTTCATGAACAATAGAAGGATTCACAAGAAACGAAAGTACCTGATAATTTAATTGACGTGCACGTGCTCTAGTAACTGGTCCAGTATGTGTAGTTGGTGAGGATATGGGTGTAACATTAGTAGGGATGTCCTCATCATGAAGAGTTGGGGATGGCTTGTCAATAGGGATGTCCTCATCATCTCCCCCCCCTTCAAAAGGCGTCGACCTCGACGCTCCAAGGTCATCTCCCATGTATGGTGATAAATCAGCAACGTTGAAACTGTTGCTAGCGCCACCAAACTCAGCAATGGGAATATCAATCGAGTAGGCATTGTCATTGATCCTGGCTAACACCTTGTAAGGACCAGCACCACGAGGCTTCAATTTGGAATTTCGCAACCCTGGAAATCTATCCTTGCGCAAATGCACCAAAACCATGTCTCCGGGCTGAAATAAAACTTGCTTCCGTGACTGGTTCCTTGTAGCATCAACACTCTTGCCTTTCTTCTCACTTGCCTCTCGGGTCTTCTCATGGATCTTCTTCACATAATCTGCTCGTTTGGATGCCTCCATATTAACTCGTTCCTGCAATGGAAGAGGCAGCAAATCAAGAGGTGTAATAGGCTTGAAACCATATACCACTTCAAAAGGACAAAGGTGAGTAGTAGTGTGTACTGCCCTGTTATAAGCAAATTCAATATGTGGCGAACACTCCTCCCATTCGCACAAATTTTTCTTTATCATAGCTCGCAACAATTGTGACAATGTTCTATTGACCACCTCCGTTTGACCATCAGTTTGGGGATGACATGTAGTGCTGAACATCAACTTTGTCCCCAACTTTCCCCAAAGTGTCTTCCAGAAGTAGCTCACAAACTTTACATCCCTGTCAGAAACAATTGTCTTCGGCACTCCATGCAAGCATACAATCTCCCTGAAAAACAGGTTAGCAACATGCGACGCATCGTCGCTCTTATGGCAAGCAATAAAATGTGCCATCTTGGAAAATCTATCCACTACCACAAATATACTATCATGACCATATTTAGTATGTGGCAATCCTAACACAAAGTCCATACTAATATCTTCCCAAGGTGTGGTAGGAGCCGATAGTGGAGTATACAAACCGTGAGGCTTTAGCTTGGACTTGGATGTGTTGCATACAATGCAGCGTCGAACAAACCTGTCCACATCACGCCTCATCTTGGGCCAATAAAAATTATCAGCAAGCATGAGTAGTGTCTTCTCACGCCCAAAGTGACCCATCAATCCTCCTGCATGTGATTCCTGCAACAATAGCAAACGCACAGAAGATTCTGGAACACAAAGTTTTTTAGCTCGAAACAAAAATCTATCATGGATGTGGAACTTATCCCATGCATTCCGAAGCAAACACAAACGATATGGTTCGGAAAAATCATGATCGGTTGCATATAAATCACACAAACTCTCTAATCCAGGAATTTTAACATCAAGATGTGTCAATAAAATGTTCTTCCTAGAGAGAGCATCAGCAACAACATTATCTTTCCCTTTCTTATATTTGATGATGTAGGGAAAAGACTTAATGAACTCAACCCACTTTAAGATATTTCAAAGCTTCATGATCAGAATGTATGAGAAATTCTTTTGGCCACAGATAATGTTGCCAAACCTCAAGAACTCGAACAAGTGCATACAATTCTTTATCATAAACAGGGTAAGTTTGTACTAACAAACCCCTTATTCTACTAGCACCAGAAAGTTTCTCACTGAAATAAGCAATAGGTCTACCTTCTTGCATCAACACACCACCAATGCCTATACCACTAGCATCACATTCAACTTCAAATTTCTTCGTAAAATCTGGTAACGCAAGTAATGGTGCAGAAGTAAGCAAACGTTTCAACTCATCAAATGCAAGATCTTGGGCAACGCCCCAAACAAAAGGCACACCTTTCTTAGTCAATTCATTCAACGGTGCAGCAATAGTACTAAAGTCTTTCACAAAACGTCTATAAAAACCAGCAAGACCGTGAAAACTTTGTACTTGGCTAACATTCATGGGAGTAGGCCAATTTTGAATTGCCTCAATTTTAGAAAAATCTACTTCTACCCCATGCTTAGATACAACATATCCCAAAAATATGACCTTATCTTTTGCAAAAATGCACTTCTCAAGATTAGCATATAATTTAGAATCATGCAACACTTGCAAAACTTGTCTAATATGATCAGCATGTTCAAATTCATTGCGGCTGTAAATAAGTATATCATCAAAATACACAACCACAAAATGTCCAATAAACTCCCTCAAAACATGCTTCATTAATCTCATGAAAGTACTAGGAGCATTAGTAAGACCAAAAGGCATAACTAACCACTCATATAAGCCAAACTTAGTTTTGAAAGCAGTTTTCCATTCATCCCCTTCTTTCATCCTAATTTGATGGTATCCACTACGCAAATCAATTTTAGAGAAAATAGCAGCACCACACAATTCATCAAGCATATCCTCTAAACGTGGAATAGGATGACGATATCGAATAGTGATGTTATTAATAGCTCTACAATCTACACACATACGCCATGTACCCTCTTTATTAGGAACCAAAATAACAGGAATAGCACAAGGGCTAAGGCTGACACGAATATACCCTTTATCCAGAAGCGCTTGTACTTGTTGCTGAATTTCCTTCGTCTCTTGGGGGTTTGTCCTGTATGGTGCCCGGTTAGGAAGAGTTGCACCCGGTATAAGATCAATTTGGTGCTCAATACCACGCAAGGGTGGCAAACCTGCTGGAACCTCCGCCGGAAACACATCATCATAATCCTGCAAAACAGTAGCCACACCAGGAGAAATAGGATGGTTATCATTAGAAACCAAAACCTCGCCTTTATACATGAGGACAAGAGGTATGGCTGTAGGAACCTCACTAAATTCTCTCATGTCTTGTTTGGTGGCTAATGTAAGCAAACTAGTCTCTCTCGCACTTTTCGTTATATTATCACTCAAAGCTATTACATTGTTCTCTCGTGTTGGTTCTACATTCACCTCTACCTTCTGACGAGACTCATTCACAATTTGCTGTGGGGACATAGGATGGAGATTAACTTTCTTGCCCTTGAACTCCAAATGATATGTATTGGCTCGACCATTGTGTTGCACATGGCGATCATATAACCACGGCCGACCCAATAAGAGATGGCAAACTGTCATAGGCACCACATCAAAATCGATGGAATCCTTGTATGGGCCTATCTCAAAATTTACGCGCACCATGTGGTTCACCTTCATCTCACCACTGTCACTCAACCATTGGACATAATAAGGATTTGGGTGAGGTAAGTATTTCAGATTTATCTTGGCACATAACTCCTTGCTTGCGAGGTTGCGGCAGCTACCTCCATCAATGATCACTTTGCAAGCTTTGTTGGGGCCAACGAGTGCCTTAGTTTGGAACAAATTTCAGCGCTGAGAATCAGCATGTGGCTGCACTGTAAGAGCACGTTGTGACACAACAATGGTAGGAGCATGCGACGGAAAAGCATCATGCCTTCTTCGGTATTGTAACCTTCATCATCCAACGCGGCTGGGTCTTCATCATCACCGGTTTCATACTCGCCGGTTTCTTCATTAATAAACATGACCTTTCGGTTCGGGAAATCTCTCTTAAAGTGACCCGGATTACCGCAAGAATGAAAGTCATCTCGCGATTGCGAGCTGTAGACATGTTGGAGCCTGCACTAGTGGCAGGAGCAGCTGGCTTCTTGGCCATAGAACCATTGGAGGCTGACTTGGAAACTGAAGAGGAAGCCCGAGTATTGGCACCATAATTCTCCATAGGCGCGGACGGTGTCCGTGGAGAAAATCTGCTAGATGTAGAGTATCTGGACTTCAGTTGTGCCTCTTCTGCAAGCTGGGATTCCGCCTCCCTTGCAAGATGCAATAGATCATTCATATTATAGTATTGGTGATGCCGCACAATACTCTTGATATTAAATTCCAGCCCATGGAGAAAACGTTGCATAGTCATCTCAACCTCTTCGCGCACTCGCGCACGTTGCAGCAACATCTCCATCTCCATATAGTATGCATCAATGGACATAGTACCTTGCTTCAATTGTTGCAATTTATCAAAAACTGTCCATAAGTAATTAGTGGGAACAAACCGAGCTTTCATGGTCGCCTTCATGTCACGCCATGTAAGAATAGTGTCGGGACCCGGGGTTAGCGTATGTAATTTCAGTCACGATACAATCACATGGAGAGCCGAGAGCCGTACCCACTTGTCTAAGCAGACAAGGCCAAGCACAGAACGCTCTCGGAAAGCATCAAACGTGAGGGGCATCCCATCCAGGCCGGATGATCAACTGAGATGGGTCCTCAACGTCCGCTCACAAGTCTAAATGCTTATGGGTGGTGAATCCCATACTCATAGACAAGTCGCCTCAACCATGTTACCGATTGGATCCTAACTCTTACATAGACTTACTCCAGCCCGATCACTTAGTCGGGGTCTAGGGCGGGCTCGATCATACAACAAAGTGTGCACGTGACAGAGTCACGAACAATCGCATCGCGATGCCCCAAGCTGCGCACATCTACGGGCCACTTGGTGTATAAAAGACCGCCAGCCAGATCACAACTAAGGTCTCGAAAACCCATACTAAGACATGCATGTTATAAACATACACGCAGCACACATGCCTAGTATGAACAGCAGGTATCATCACATAACGCTACAAAGTACTCTTTATTGATATACACATAGAGCATACAAAGATCACATGTCTGTGATCAACATTACATCATACAACGGAAGCAAATTAGGTCTGAGTACAGACAAGTTTAACAAATGGCTTAGAGAAGCCTTGTAAACAAACATGCCCTTCCACGAGGGACCAGACTGCTGTCTGGGACTATACTACCAAGGTCAACGTCGAGCTTCACGAAGGTAACTCCATCGGGGTCCGGGTTCTCATCTAAAACATAGAATTAGCAAACGTGAGTACAAAGTCGTACTCAGCAAGACTTACATCAGATCTATACTACTCATGCTCAAGTATCAAGGTAAAGGGAGGTGGGTTTTCATCATGCAGAAGTACCAGCTTTGACTTGGCTAATCCTGAACTACGAGTACCAGACTTGAGGTAAGAAGCGTACACGAGTCCACTACATCTCCAACCAATACACCACTATGGTGCCTTCCTCTACTTCCCCACGAGAAAGCACGCCATAGCACTCACACTTATCTTGGTGTATTTTAGAAGTATCCAGTTCAAGTTGTCTAATAATCAGGTACAGGTTCCAAGTAGTCCTTAACCGCGGACGCGGCTATTCGAATAGTTTTGTTAACCTTGCAAGGGTGTAAGCTACACACACATGACCATCGGTTACCGCCAGGTCTCGCCACCGTTCAAGAGGTGACAACGAGGATGTTCACCACGACACTTCGCTCACAACCGGTCTATTCCAGGAGTCGACTATCTGAGTTTCCCTCCGCTCGAGAGCCCGGCCGGATCAACGAAACGGACTCAAACAATGCAGGTGACCGAGACGCCACCTCTGGCAGATGGTTTTCCTGCCTCACAGGTGCACCCACATATCTATATGATGCAACCATTTCCTTTGTTCTTTTTCTATGCACATGTCAAATGGAAAGCCCGAACTAATGTGACTCTTGGACGTCGACACGGATCAAGGTACTAGGCCGAGAGGGGTCAGTGAGCCCAATGTGTGGTTGTACTCTTTGTCTTGGATTACCATACAAGAACTCGGTGCTTAAGGCGGTGTCCAACGAGACAACCCACTGTGTACTCGTACACAACCTCTCATCGTTCACCTTGTATTAGGGTGGATTCACCGACACAGTTTCACTTTCATCAACACCATGTTTACCATCATCCCGACTCACATCAAAAGCAACCTCACTGTAACACTAAGCATGCAATAAGCTGTAACAGTTGCAGGGGCCACATGATATCAACCAACTCCTATGTCAGCTAGGATTGTGGTTTGCTTACTACTGTGACAAGATGATAGGTCATGCATCGGATATGGGTTCAACTATGCGGTAGAATCGATACAAAGTGATCTCCTAAACATGCATAAGAGAGACTGAGAGGGAATTGGGATTTTATAGACATGATCAATGGGGTTTGCTTGCCTTGCTGACGAGGTTCGATATCGGGGTCTTCAACGAAGGGGGTGGCCTCCGGTTCCGGTTGCACGTCTATCGAGCAAACAATCAAACAAGGTATAAATTTATTTGCAATGCTCAAACACATGATCAATATTGAAATGGTGATGTTCTTGGTCACAATGTGGGTACAATTCCATTTAAAAGAAGTCAAATGCAAATTCATTTGCAAATGTGCTTCAAATTTGAATTTGAAATAAAGCCAAATTCACCCATTTTAAAATGGTCAAACATGAAAACAGAGCCCATATTCATAAACCTTGGATTTTTTGATAATATTAGACATATTATATGTCCAATTTGGAGTTCATATGAATTAGTTATGATTTTCCAAAGTTTATTCAATTTTCTGTAATTTCTGTAATTACTTTAATTCATTTCTATTTTCTGGAAAGTCTTTATTGCGTCATGCTAAGGTCAGGGTGACGTCACAGGGGGGGGGGCTGACGGGTGGGGTCGGCTTGTCAGTGGAAGAGGGGTTTAAACCCGGTTTAGTTTAATTAAACAGGGTTATTAGGGGGGCCAGGGCCCACCAGTCAGTGACCCAAGGGTCACTAACAGGGGATTAGCCCCCTAAGCTAATCGGGCCGCCGGCGGTTAGCCGCCGGTGACTAACCCGTGCGGCGGCGCCCGTTGCGGAAGGCGGTTCCGGGCACGTCTGGGCACGGGGAAGCTACCAGGGGGTAGCCCGTGCTCGCCCGCTTCGAGCTGTGCCACTAGGGTCTCAAGGGGAGGTCTGGGAGCGCGTCGGCGACGAAGAGCAGCGGCGGCGCAGCTCTGTCTTCGGCGAGATCAGTGGCTAGGGCAAGGGGAGGAGAAGGGAGTAGGGAAAAACGACGAGCTGCTCACCCTGAGCGTGAAGAGGAACTCGGGGAAGCCGGAGGAGGCGAGACGGCGGCGTATTTCTCGCCGGAGCTTCACGGCGGCCGGAGAGGAACGGTGACGAAGGCGTTGGCTCCGGAGCTCCTAGGCTCTATTAACTGCACGGCTTGATGAAGATGATGTTGGCGGAGCTTCTGGACAGCTTGCGGCGGCGAGTGGGGCACGGTGGCCGCGAGTTCTACGGCGGCGTGCTCCGGCTGGGCTTCGGGTCCGTGCGAAAACTCGACGAAGAGCGACGGGGAGGAAGCAGCGATGCGGGCAAAAGGTGTGGCGGCTCCTGGCGGGTGTGGTGGCGCGAGGAGAAGCCTCGGGGGGGCCTAGAAGGTGCTCGCCGTCGAGGTGGCGGTCGTCGGCCCCCGGCATGCTCGACAGCGAGCTGCTTGGGGTAGACGACAAGCTCGTATGGTGGGCTGGGCCGAGGCCTAAGGTAAGTTGGGCCAGATGGCCAGGGGGTTCCTCTTTTCTATTTCTTTCTGTTTTCCTTTTTTGTAAATATGTTTTGCCCTGAATAAAATAGCAAGGCATTTTCTAAAATCATGAAAACTTTTATGTGGGCTTATAACATAAATAGCTAGCCACTCATAAGTTTTGGTGACTTTTAAAAATCAAAAAATTTGAATTTAAATTCAAATTGGAGTTTAATTTAATTTCCAAAGCACCTTTTGAATTTTTGAATATTCCATGGGCATGGGAAAATTCCCAAACCACTTTTGCAATGATCAGCAACAATTCTAGGAATTTTCCAAACATTCAAATGATTTTTGGAAAAAGATTTTTATCTGGCCATTTATTTAAATTCTCAGGGCTTTCTGTTTTCCCCATTTTGAATTTCTTTTGAAATTTCCCATGATGCAAAGGGACAAGCAAACCCTAGCACTTACCCTAGTTGGGGTTATGACAAATAGGCTGCCCATCGGTTTCTTGTATCTCGGTCAACACACTCTCCCACCAACGCAAAGCATAACCGTCAAACTCGGACGAAGCAATCTTGATCTTCTTGTCCTCCGGATAATCATGCAAACGCCATAATTTTTCCATCTTAAGCTCCCATGTGAGGTACTCTTCCACATCCGTGGAACCTTCAAATTTGGGAATGTTAAACTTGGGCTTGCTCAAGACATCTTCTTCCTGAATGGATAGACGGCGCGCACCAAAACCAAGTGGAGGTTGGCGAACCGACCCTTGAACACCACGTCCACGGCCTTGATTTCCCCTTAAATCAGCATTGTCACCATGGACACTACCATCATCTTCCTGAGCGTCAGGTTGGCGTTGGGAAATAGCTGCTTGTATGCCCGTGACAGATGTTGTCATTCGTTGTAGGCTCTGCTGTATAACAACAAGTTGTTGTTGCATAGTGGCGACTGCAGCTTCAGTCGCGTCCACTTTCAGTTGGACCGCTTGAACATTTGTATCAATCGCATCAGCGGATTTAGTAAACATCCCAGTCAAGTGATCACGGAGACCTTCATATGCCTCCCATGTAACTGGCACATCCTTGTCCTGTTTCTGCATCACATCAAAACCACTTTGAGACATGATTAGTAGGTTAGTGTACTAAATCAAAATCTTTTGGTGGACACTCACAACTCACTCGAAACTGACAAGAAAAGGTGAATCTTACCGTTCCAAAGTGAATAGTAATGCGTACCCGTTCGAATGGAGGACTAGTGCACGGATGTGATGAAGTGAATACCCGAGTAAAAGAGTGAACACACGACAAAGCAGGATATATGTGGTGGAGCTATAGGTATGGCACCCTAACTACACCGAAGTCAAGTCCTAGTGCTGATCGTGTGATACAAACCCAAAGAAAAACTCACACAGTGGAGACAAATGAAAGACAGGCCCCTCAAAAGATCACCACTATGATATTTCCTTTCGAAAACTTGTATATCTCTTTGCACTATTTGATAACTCTTTTTTATCACACTTCTTTCTCTTTTTTTTTCAATATTTTCTCTTTTTCTCTTTTTTTTGATTTTTCTGACACTATTCCAAACTGGACGAAAATTGCTACAGTACTGCTACAGTAACTTTTCTCTTTAGGCCACAATATGTCGCACCGCGGAGAAAATTTTGGGAAGAACACATGAAATAGCAAACTAACACAATGACTCCGATGCAATCTAAGTTATGGAAAAACTAGAAACCCTAATATTTTTGTATGACTATTTCTGGATAGGACGAAACAAAAAACGATCTAATAGATGGATTAGGTGGATGCTTACCGAGGAAACACTGGAAATCTGATACCAAGATGATAAGGGGTGGCCCGATCTTCTCAGTAAGCGAACGGTGAATATGGGGGCGATGATAGATAACTTGTGGGTAGCCGATGAACTCTCCTCACTAGATCCCTGTTGCCAATGCGACAACTTTCTACCCTTTGGATATTCACAACTTCACACACTTGCACAACGTAGCCGTCGACCACGAGACGGTAATTTTCAATCTACTAATTCCCAGTGGAACAACAGATCACACAAAACTTGCAGTAGCAACACTTCAGATCGATACGAATTGAAGTATTTGATTCAAGATGAATGCTTGGAGCAATTCTCAGGAACTAGGGTTTATCTAAACGTGGTCTAACTCTAAAACTCGTAGGGGGACTTGTATTTATAGTCTAAGGGGGTCCAGACTCGGATACAGGGGCCGTAGGCCCGTTTCTGCGCGCAGGCAGCACTGTAGTACCGTGATAGGCGCGGTAGTACCGCGGCTACTACCGTAACCACTTCCGCATCTCTCCTGACCAGCACGGTAGTAGTTACGGTAGTGCCGTAAGGACTACCGTAAACCTTCTGTTGCCGCGACAGTACGTGCGGTAGTAGGCCCGGTAGTACCGTGGCGCGGTAGTACCGCGGTCAGCGCGTTAGTACCGCGGCCTGAAGCTTGGTTCTTCCTGTCCTTGTCTTCTCAAGGTTCTTCTTCCAATGTAGCTTGTCCTTGTTCTTGATATCTGATCATGCATACAAACAAGGATTCAGGCAGTATAAAATTCCTATTAAGCAAAACATCAGATTCTATTAAGAGCAAGTTCACCTGTTGTTCTATTAGCTTTGCACGAGCTCTTGTAATAGGTCCAATTCTGATTTCATTAGCTTGTGCTTCATGAAGAGTTGGGGATGGCTTGTCAATAGGGATGTCCTCATCAGATGGTCGCATGGAGAATACCAGAAATACTTAGAGTTTTTTTCAACACAACAAACAGGACTGCGTACTCACCAGAAGAAGATGTAGATGACAAAGATGAAAACAGAGAATAAGATAGGGGGCAACATGAGGAGGAAGATGATCTGGTCTACATGAGGGAGCATGTGCAGCAAAACAACGATGATGATGATGATGAAGAGCAACTCATCACAGTTATGCAGCCAAGGTACACGCACGTTTTTGAAACATTTGGTCAGCAGATGAGAACGGATAATATTGTGCCTCCACAAACCAATGTTGCGCCTCCACAAACCAATCTTGAACCCCAGCAAGTTCAGGAGCGACCAATTCGTCAACACAGAGACAGTGGAATTCCACCCAGGCCACCTACCACGCAACAAAGGAATCAGAACCCGAATCAAAAAGAGACACAAGCAACAAGAAAAGTAAAGTTCTCAACACTTCTGCCTCCTCGAGATCCTCGACTACACAGGTTTGTTGTAACTCCTCCATGCCCAATAAACATCGGTGAGCTGCAAACACCAGAGTAGAAGAAGCAATACACGCATGTAAGCTTCCTTGCCTTACTGCTGCAGTTCACATATGAATTCTTTTTCATCCTGAGCATTCTTCGTTAACAAAAAGAAAAACATTTCATGTTGCGGTGCAGAACGAGAACTTGCTCCAAGAACGTGTGCCTGCGAAAGGTATGCAATTCACCTCTTGCGCTGCAGCACAAAACTTCTAAAACACATATGCAAGGCACGCAGGCTTCGGGACACGCAAAGGGAGAACATTCAAGACAAACAGCTACATAGTTTTCTCAAGGGAGGGAAAGAACAAAGAGAGTGTGGAAAATTATGGCAGAAAGCGAGAAAAAACAATGAAAAGAACT
Source organism: Bromus sterilis (assembly GCA_950022295.1). Taxonomy (NCBI): domain Eukaryota; kingdom Viridiplantae; phylum Streptophyta; class Magnoliopsida; order Poales; family Poaceae; genus Bromus; species Bromus sterilis. The sequence continues at coordinate 254,802,721 of OX465595.1, read as the reverse complement.
GGCTGCAAGGCGAGAATAAGAGTGAAAAAATAATGGATGTATTTGTGATAGAACATGTTGAGCTCAACCACAACCACAAGATGATTGAGAGCCCGGCTATGCTTCTGCACATGCACTCGCATAAGAGGGATGATCTGTTGCTTGATAAACTAGTGAAGGACATGCAGAGCGACAACCTGACGCACATGCAGATTATGTCTACCCTGTCAAGAATGTCAGGAGGACTACACTTTATGGGGCGCACTAGCCGTGACTTGGTGAACAAGTACGTTCATTAAACTAGTGGATATCTTCGTCTATTTCATGTAGTTCGCTTGTGCATTTCTCTGTGTTGTTTAATGTTGATGTATATACTCTGCTTTTGAACTGCAGGAAGTACAAGTTCGCAAAGGAGGAAACATAGAACGACGTGAAGAAACTCCTGGCTTTCTTTGAGAAGAAGCAGGAAATAAACCCAGAGTTCTTATATGATTACTACAAAGATGTCGATAACCGTGTGCGAAACATCTTCTGGGCGTAAGCAAGCTGTCGGGGGTCCTACGAAGATTTTGGAGATTGTGTCACATTCGACACGACGTAGAAGACAAACAAGTTTCACATGCCTCTGGCCGTGTTCGTTGGAGTAAACCACCACCTGCAAAGTACAACATTTGTTGTGGCTCTCGTCAGAGAAGAAACGATACTTTCTTTCGAGTGGATGTTTCGGACGTTCCTGCGTTGCATGAACAACAAACGGCCAATCTGCATACTAACAGGTAAACTAAGGAAGACCATTTCTTACATTCAAACAAAAAATCAGCAAAAAAGCAAAAAAACGCAGTTCTCTCCAAATAACTAACCACTTGTTTTCAAAACCATGCAGATCAATGCCCCTCCATGGATGCAGCGATAAACAGTACATTGCTAGGCACGCTGCACAAGTTATGCCGTTGGCATATACTTAAAAATACGAGGATCACCTGTCCTTGCTATACAAAACGTATGAGACATTCAAAGATGAGCTGACCTCAGTTCTCGACCACCCACTAATGCCATCGGAGTTTGAACGCGCTTGGTGTGATCTCATAGAGAAGTATAACCTGCAAGGTGATGAAATTATGAAGGCACTCTAGACAGAACAGAAAGAATGGATATCAGCTTACTACAAGGAGGTATTATGTGCACGGATGATGTCGACAGAGAGAAGTGAAAGCATGAAACAGATCTTGAAGAGGAACTTTGTAAGGGAAAGACACGACCTGCACATCTTTGCAGAGCAGGTGGATAGGTGCATCCAGACAAGGAAGGGCATCGAGCACGCGGAGAACATGGCTAACGAGGTATGTAACATAGAAAGCATTTTAAGCTAGATGAGCGAATCACAATCACTACTGCTTCCCTTGATTTTTAAAATGCAGTTCTCTTATGTATTAATAAAAATGCGATGAGAGTGTGATGCTAATATGTAGTTCTCTTCTATATACATAGAGTAAAACACAATGCTTCATGTATATAGTGGAGTGCACTTAGTGCAAAAATGCAGATCCATATGTTTTAAAATACTTGGCTGCAACTCATATGCGCAAATGCAGTGCGCTTAGAACATGTTATAATTACATCAGGTTGCGAATACATAATAAGTATGTGTTAGTGGGATGTGTTCTCCACATTTATCTATTCTATTTTTGTTTAGCAAATATGGGGGGGGGGGTCCCCACAGCCCCTCCCCCCCACACACTATCCAAAGAAAACACAAAAAGAGAACTCTTAGTGTTTGTTGCTCTTAGATGTAGTGCATATCCGTATGTTTTAAAAACTTGGCTGCAACTAATATGGTCAGTGTAGTTCGCTCGAACATGCTAAAAATAGCAGCATGCCAGATGCTCCATTGTGTGCATAGATGACAATATTGCTCACTCATGTAACATAAGTTTCACTGAAAAATAATTACTGTTGTTGCAGGCCAAACCTTGATTTTTGCTGTAAAAAAAAGCTACTTGAATGGTTTCTTTATTTAGAAGACGGAGATAAAAACTACTACTCAGTTTGGTTTCGAGATTCAGCTCTCCAAGATTTACACCAGAGCAGTCTTTGTTGACTTCAAGGAAATGCGCTACAGCAGCACTGCGTTCAGATTAGAGCAGTGCCATGGCAACCCAACAAAATATTTGGTGCGCCACTACAACCAGTCTGATGATTTTGATTTAGCGAGACACGAGTTCCAGGTTGTTGTTGATGTGACGAACGGAATCTTCGAATGTGAATGCAAGCTCTGGACACACACAGGTCAGTGAGACAAGAAACAAAAATAAAGCGTGCAAAAAACATAATGAAGTTCACTTAGCTCTGGTAGCTAGAGATGGAAACAAAAAAACCTTAGTGAAGTTCACTAGAAGAGAAACCCATGACATATTTATAATGTAGTTCACAACAAAATTTCTTTGTTGTAGGCCTGTTCTGCGTGCACATCGTCTGCATGTTAGATCAGCTGCGGGTGGACAAGATACCTGAAGAAAACCTATTGAAGAGGTACACACAGAACGCGCGGCAGAATGCAACTTTTGACCACAGAGACTATGAACAAACTGATTCGGATGGAAGTTCGATGTTCTGCCGTAGAAGACTACTTGCAGAAACAGCCATGGACCTGGCAAACAGGGGTGTGAAATCGGATAGAGGATTCAACAGAGCTTTAGATGGGACGAGAGCACTCATACAAGAAGTCGACGTACTAAACGAAGAAGAAAAAGCAGAGAACATCAAGAATGCGCGGAGTGAAGAACAAGGAGAGGAGCGCGAACATGCCGTCGATGGTGCAACTCACACTACATATGAAACAATTCTCCCCCACCTGTTTCAACACAAAGGGGAGAAAGAAAGAGAGAAAATCGGAAAATAAAAAAGTTGTAGCAAGGGATAAAGGTCCTAAAAACAAGAACAAGAGTGAGCCAGAACTGGAAAGTGAAGGAAGACCACTGGGACTGAGGATGTGCAAATCACGCAATAAGATTGCGGGACACAACTCAAGAACGTGTGAGGAGAGGCTAAAAAAATCTAGGCCGAAAATGCAGCCACAGATCACCAAGCTAACCAACAAGATGATATGACCAAGAGAAGACTATGCAGCAGATGCAACAAGAGGGAGAAGCATAATGCAAGAACTGCCCCCTTGAGAGAAGAAGCGAAAGATGAAGAAGATGAGGAAGAAGATGCTCATGAGGAAGATGTTGACGAAGAAGAGAATGAAGAAGATTCTAATGAAGAAGACTCTAATGAAGAAGACAATGCTGATGAACCTGAAGAGGAAGATGACGAGGCAGAAGAAGATGATGAAGACAGCGAAGAAGCCGCATCAACATTGAAGGGGAGAGGCATGCAGAAAACAGCACGTAGGAAAGCGTCGCAGACACACGGGCGCGTTACAAGGAATAACACATAGAACAAGAAGAAAACAGATGCAGCAAGAACCATGGAAACAAATGAAGTGCACACTTTAAGAAGAAGCAGCAGGAACAGGGCATAGCTAAAACACAGATACATTGTAACCTTTTACATATATTAACTTCATCATTTTATGTGGCATAAAAAATATATATAGTATGTGTTAGTGGGATGTGCTAAGATGCGGTTCTCTTCTGTATGAACAAAATTAGATGAGAGTGTCATGTTAAATTGCAGTTCTCTTCTGTATACAGAAGCTCCGATGGAAAAAAACAACGCTTCATGCATACATGCAGTGCGCTTCAATTATACAGTGCAGTGCGCATCATGTCTGGAGTGCAGTGTGCTTAGTGCAAAAAAAATGAGCTCTCACTTAGCAGACACATATGAAGTTCTGTATTCCAATACTATAATAAAAATTATGAATATCGACGACAAACCACGTTGAAGTCCTCTTTGCACTTCATGTATTAAAATTAGATGAAGTGCAGATCCATATGTTTATAAAACTTGGCTGGAACTCATATGAGCGTTGCAGTGCGCTTCAAAACATGTTATAATTAATGCAGGCCAGATGCTCCATTATGTACATAAAAGACAGAATATTTCTCACTAATGTAACTTAAGTTTCGCTGAAAATAAGAAGCTCCATTATGTACATAGATGACAGTATTGCTCTCTGACACAAAAAGTGATGAGGACATCTCTACTAATGTTACACCCACATCTTCACCAACTACACATACTGGACCAGTTACTAGAGCACGTGCACGTCAACTAAATTATCAGGTACTTTCGTTTCTTGCGAATCCTTCTAATGTTCATGAACAAATGATGCTGCCTAAATTAGATACTTTTGTTTTGCTTATGAATGAAGGACCTAGCATGGACAAGAAGGACGGTCATTGGAGCGGGATCAAGCATGGAGAAGAAGGTGCGCGCGCGGGGAAGAACAATGGAGCTTCCAGTGGGGATTTTCGCACTTTGAAGCCACCATAAGGCATGCATGAAGGCTTGGACGAAATACACGAGATGCCACTTCATTATTTTCGTCCAAGAGCAATTATAGGTGCTGCGTCACCTTAATATTGGGCTGGGCCCATGTAATTTCGAAATACCACATTATAGGCTGTTTTTAGAATCCGTATGTGTGGGGAAACCGAGTTAGGGTTGTTTTCGGACCCCACCTCCAAGGGGTCACGAAAATCCCCTCTGTTCCCCCATATATACAGCCCTTAGGGCGTCGTTTAGACTTGGGTTTTAATTAGATTTAAGTTAGCCATAGCCGCAACTTCGAGCTCTTCGTTTGTGTCCTCCGACCAGGCCAAGACCTCATTGGAACCCCAACTTTCATAATCATTCATCTTATATTCGCAATATCCAGATTGCAATTCTTAGTTCTTGCTTGTTCTTCGATTGCTTGCAGGAATTAGACCTTCGTGGTCAGGTTGATCGTGCATCCGCGGGATCAATAACCTCTCGGAGTTGGTTTAGCGATCGCTAAGGCGCAACGTCTTCGCACGTTCGTAGTCGGATCGTGAAAGTCGTCTCCACCATAATCGATCTACACCATCTCATCGAAACATCGGGACACCTTCGCCTCTATCAAGTGGTATCAGATTTCTAGGTTGATCGGTGAGATTTACCAGTTTTTCGTAGTCTAGATTGTTTCTGTTCTTCATACCTACAGTCCACGAAAAAGCCAAAAAAAAAATTAGGGTTAGATCATCACGTCCCAAAACAGTCCGAGCCTTTGTTCAGTCTTCCTTACAGTAGTTTGCTTTGTTGAATTTGCGGTTACACTATTGTGTCGAGTTGCTGATCTTAGCGTCTAGTTCCCTTAGAGTTTCGAGTTCTGATCACAGTTTGTCACGCCGCCGCCGCACAGTAGTACACCACCACGTTCCGCCAATCCGAGTCCAGATACACCACCACGTTCCGCCAAGCAGAGTCCATACACACCACCACAACCTACCGATCCGAGTTGAGTTCCATCACCCGTTCGGTTTGTGATATCTCCGTAGCCAGAATAGTTTTGAGTTGATTAGAGTCGGATTTCACCAATCTTTTGTCGTACGTAGAAGAGGGTGATTTCCAAAAAAAAAAAAAAAAAAAAGAGTGGCACGCTTTCCAGAGCAGTTTTTAGGCCAAAATTTTCAGGGGTAAAAAATTTTCGTGCCCATACGTTCCTTAGGTCCAGAAACTCGTTTTGAGACGTTCACCACCATAGTGATTTTTTCGCACTTTTTCAGCCCCCGCAGTCCCGCATCGCCAAAAAAAAAAAGCAAAAAAAAAAAAGAGAGAGAAAAAAAAATTCAGAGTGTGCTTCACAGTTGTTACGTGCTGCGCCGTGCTTTCGTTGGTGTTTTAGGCTCGCGTCTCTAGTACGGTCTAGCCTAGGATCAGCACAGTACCGACGTTGAGTGTTTATTCAGCTTTGCATCTCTGTTTTGATTACTGTTGAGTTTTTCCTACCATACTTGTCAGCCTTCCTACAGCTCCACATATATTCTACATCGTGCGTTTTGACACCTCCTGGCCATCGCTCTACCATATCTCTGAGAGTTTTGACCCGTTGGTTGTACATCACCACCTGCTGCTAGGTAAGAATCGGTAAGAACGTAAGAAAAGCTTGACGGATTTGTGCTTTCCACCACCCCACATCCATCCCATTAGTAGAAGTAGGATCATATTCCTGTGTGTTTTCTCTTTCTGCTAACCATGCCAGGATCACATGATGAAGTGGCGCGGGATGCACCCGATTGGGAGAACATGACAAACAAGGAGTTACATGATAAATTTGCACGTATGATGTCTCAACAGGTGCAGGACATCGAGACCAGATTTACAGAGGCGATTGATGGCGTGGAGAAGATGATCGACACCAAGCTCGACGCCAAGTTTACTGAGTTGATCGCACGCCTACCTTCTGCACAGCCACAGCCACCGCCACTACCACGTGCACGACGTATTCTGTTTCCGCGAGGACAAGCTGCTGGTATTGGTGCTCCTCCTACTGCTGCAGTTGCTGCTACTGCTGCTGCTGCTGCTTCTGACGTCGCCCAGGACGACAACTACGAGGGTGATTACGAGGAGGAGGTGGAACAGGAAGCGGCCTATGAGCAGCCAGCTGGACGTCCACGTCCAAACATTCGCCACGGTCGACACCAACCACCCCCTCAGGTACGCGATGATGAACATGTGCCTAAACTTAAATTGAATCTTAAGCCGTTTGAGGGTAGATATATTCCTGATGCTTATCTTACTTGGGAGTTAGAAACTGAACAACGTTTTACATGTTTACAATATCCTGAGAATAGACGTGTTACTGCTGCTGTTTGTGAATTCACGGGCTTTGCATCTATTTGGTGGTCTGAACATTGTAGATTGCATGCTAATAATATTCCAACTACTTGGCCTGCTTTAAAAGATGCTATGCGTACTCGCTGGGTTCCTCCTTATTATGAACGTGAATTGTTACAAAAATTACAGCGTTTGAGACAAGGAAAAAATTCTGTAGAGGAATATTATCAAGAATTACAAACTGGATTGATTAGATGTGGCCTAGTAGAGGATAATGAAGCTATGCTTGCACGTTTTATGGGTGGCTTAAACAGGGAGATACAAACTATTCTAGAAGACAAGGACTTTGCTACTATCACTCGTTTGTTTCATCTTGCTTGTAAAGCTGAACGTGAAGTGCAGGATCGACAGGCCGCTACGAGACCTAAGTTTTCTGCAGGACGAAATACATCATGGACATCGCGTGGAGCTTCTACATCCACACGTCCTGCTGCGCCACCATCTACTTCAGCCGCTCATTCTTACAGGGAGCCACCAAAACAGCCAGCGCCACCATTCAAGGGTGCACAGAGTGGTCCAGCGGCGAGTTCTTCTTCCTCCATGGCGTCCACAGGGCAAGCACGAGATCGTGATATTAAATGTCGCAGGTGCCAAGGTGGAGGTCACTTCGCAAAAGACTGTCCCTCCAAGCGTGTGATGACTATTACGGCGGATGGTGGGTATGAGTCAGCGAGTGACTATGATGAGGAGACTCTAGTTCTCATTGCTCATGAGGAACAGGGTGCCCATGATGATGCTCATGATATAGAGTATATGACTCCTGATGATGCAGATAAATATGCTAGTTTGGTTGCTCAACGTGTATTAAGTGTGTAGGTAACGAAGGCCGAGCAAAACCAGAGGCATAATTTGTTCCACACAAAGGGAGTGGTGAAAGAACGTTCGGTTCGCATCATCATTGACGGAGGGAGTTGCAACAACTTGGCTAGCATGGAGTTGGTGGAGAAGCTATCTCTCACCACAAGACCACACCCCCATCCGTACTATATTCAGTGGTTTAACAATAGTGGTAAGATTAAGGTAACGCGTTCTGTTCGTGTGCACTTTAGCATTGCTGCATATGCTGATTATGTTGATTGTGATGTGGTACCCATGCAAGCATGCTCTCTTTTACTTGGTAGACCATGGCAATTTGATAGGAATGTTGTACACCATGGTAGGACAAATCAGTTTACTCTAGTTCATCAGGATAAAAATATTGCTTTACTTCCTATGTCTCCTGAACAAATTGTGAAAGATGATCTTGCTAGAGCTAGTAAAGCTAAACAGGAGAAAAATAAGAGTGAAAATGAGATAGCAGCTAAAGAATTTGAGCAACAACATAAGACTAATAGCAAATCTTCTTCTGTTGTTTCTAATGAAATTAAATTGACTAGTCCAACTTTGCTTGCTACTAAGGTTGATATTTCGGATTTGGATGTTAGTCAATATGTGTGCTATGCTTTTGTGTGCAAAGAAGCCTTGTTTTCATTTGAGGAATTGCCTCCTTCTTTGCCTCCTTTTGTCACTGACCTTTTGCAGGAGTTTATTGACGTCTTTCCACAAGACGTACCACCGGGATTACCACCTATTCGAGGGATTGAGCATCAGATTGACTTAATTCCCGGTGCTTCGCTGCCCAACCGTGCGCCATACCATACCAATCCGGAGGAGACGAAGGAGATTCAGCGTCAAGTACAAGAGCTACTCGACAAAGGTTACATACGTGAATCCCTTAGTCCTTGTGCTGTTCCTGTTATATTAGTGCCTAAAAAGGATGGAACATGGCGTATGTGTGTTGATTGTCGAGCCATTAATAATATTACTATTCGTTATCGTCATCCTATTCCTAGGCTAGATGATATGCTTGATGAATTAAGTGGCTCTACCATGTTTTCCAAAGTTGATTTGCGTAGTGAATACCATCAAATTCGCCTGAAATTAGGAGATGAATGGAAAACGGCGTTTAAAACTAAGTTTGGATTATATGAGTGGTTAGTCATGCCTTTTGGGTTAACTAATGCACCTAGCACTTTCATGAGATTAATGAACGAGGTTTTAGGTGCTTTCATTGGACGATTTGTGGTAGTCTATTTTGATGATATACTGATTTATAGCAAATCTTTGGAGGAACATTTGGATCATTTACGTGCTGTTTTTATTGCTCTACGTCATGCACGTTTGTTTGGTAACCTTGGGAAGTGCACCTTTTGCACCGACCGAGTATCGTTTCTTGGCTATGTTGTTACTCCGCAGGGAATTGAAGTTGATAAAGCCAAGATCGAGGCGATTGAGAGTTGGCCGCAGCCCAAAACGGTCACACAAGTGAGGAGTTTTCTTGGCCTCGCTGGATTCTATAGGCGTTTTGTGAGAGATTTCAGCACCATTGCTGCACCTCTCAATGAGCTTACACGCAAGGATGTGCCTTTTACTTGGGGTACCGCACAGGAAGAAGCCTTCACGGTCTTGAAAGATAAGTTAACACATGCTCTTTTGCTCCAACTTCCTGATTTTAGTAAGACTTTTGAGCTTGAATGCGATGCTAGTGGTATTGGTTTGGGAGGTGTGTTATTGCAAGATGCTAAACCTGTTGCTTACTTTTCTGAAAAATTGAGTGGGCCTAGTCTGAACTATTCTACTTATGATAAGGAATTATATGCTCTTGTTCGGACATTAGAAACTTGGCAACATTATTTATGGCCCAAAGAATTTGTTATACATTCTGATCATGAATCTTTGAAACACATAAGAAGTCAAGCAAAACTTAATCGTAGACATGCTAAGTGGGTTGAATTTATTGAGACTTTCCCTTATGTCATTAAACACAAGAAGGGGAAAGATAATATTATTGCTGATGCTTTGTCTCGTCGTTATACTATGCTTTCACAACTTGACTTCAAGATATTCGTTTTAGAGACAATCAAAGATCAATATGTACATGATGCGGAATTTAAAGATGTATTGCAGAATTGTAGAGAGGGTAGAACATGGAACAAGTTTGTGCTTAATGATGGGTTTGTGTTCCGTTCTAACAAGCTATGCATTCCAGCTAGCTCTATTCGTCTTTTGTTGCTGCAGGAGGCGCATGGAGGAGGATTAATGGGACACTTTGGCGTGAAGAAGACGGAGGACGTCCTTGCTACACATTTCTTTTGGCCAAAGATGAGACGGGATGTTGAGCGTTTTGTTGCTCGCTGCACTACATGTCAAAAAGCTAAGTCACGACTCAATCCTCATGGTTTATACATGCCTTAACCTGTACCTAGTGTTCCGTGGGAGGACATATCCATGGACTTTGTTTTAGGCTTGCCTCGAACAAAGAACGGGAGGGATAGCATATTTGTTGTCGTGGATAGATTTTCTAAGATGGCACATTTTATACCATGTCATAAAAGCGATGATGCTGCTGATGTTGCTGATTTATTCTTTCGAGAGATTATTCGCTTACATGGTGTGCCCAATACTATTGTCTCGGATCGTGATACTAAGTTTCTTAGCCATTTTTGGAGATGCTTATGGGCTAAGTTGGGGACTAAACTACTTTTTAGTACTACATGTCATCCCCAAACTGATGGACAAACTGAAGTAGTCAATAGGACTTTGTCTACTATGCTTAGGGCTGTTTTAAAGAGTAACTTAAAAATGTGGGAAGAATGTTTACCTCATATTGAATTTGCTTATAATCGTTCATTTCATTCTACCACTAAAATGTGCCCTTTTGAGATTGTTTATGGTTTTCTACCTCGTGCACCTATTGATTTGCTTCCTCTTCCATCTTCGGAGAAGGTTAATTTTGATGCTAAGCAACGTGCTGAATTGATATTAAAAATGCATGAGTTAACTAAAGAAAACATTGAGAAAATGAATGCAAGATACAAGATTGCTGGTGATAAGGGTAGAAAGCATGTTGTGTTTGAACCAGGAGATCTTGTTTGGTTACATCTACGTAAAGATAGGTTTCCTGATTTGCGCAAGTCTAAGTTAATGCCACGAGCTGATGGTCCCTTTAAGGTTTTACAGAAAATTAATGATAATGCATATAAACTTGAGCTACCTGCAGATTTTGGGGTTAGTCCCACATTTAACATTGCAGATTTGAAACCTTATTTGGGAGAAGATAATGAGCTTCCGTCGAGGACGACTTCCATTCAAGAAGGGGAGGATGATGAGGACATCTCTACTAATGTTACACCCACATCTTCACCAACTACACATACAGGACCAGTTACTAGAGCACGTGCACGTCAACTAAATTATCAGGTACTTTCGTTTCTTGCGAATCCTTCTAATGTTCATGAACAAATGATGCTGCCTAAATTAGATAGTTTTGTTTTGCTTATGAATGAAGGACCTAGCATGGACAAGAAGGACGGTCATTGGAGCGGGATCAAGCATGGAGAAGAAGGTGCGCGCGCGGGGAAGAACAATGGAGCTTCCAGTGGGGATTTTCGCACTTTGAAGCCACCATAAGGCATGCATGAAGGCTTGGACGAAATACACGAGATGCCACTTCATTATTTTCGTCCAAGAGCAATTATAGGTGCTGCGTCACCTTAATATTGGGCTGGGCCCATGTAATTTCGAAATACCACATTATAGGCTGTTTTTAGAATCCGTATGTGTGGGGAAACCGAGTTAGGGTTGTTTTCGGACCCCACCTCCAAGGGGTCACGAAAATCCCCTCTGTTCCCCCATATATACAGCCCTTAGGGCGTCGTTTAGACTTGGGTTTTAATTAGATTTAAGTTAGCCATAGCCGCAACTTCGAGCTCTTCGTTTGTGTCATCCGACCAGGCCAAGACCTCATTGGAACCCTAACTTTCGTAATCATTCATCTTATATTCGCAATATCCAGATTGCAATTCTTAGTTCTTGCTTGTTCTTCGATTGCTTGCAGGAATTAGACCTTCGTGGTCAGGTTGATCGTGCATCCGCGGGATCAATAACCTCTCGGAGTTGGTTTAGCGATCGCTAAGGCGCAACGTCTTCGCACGTTCGTAGTCGGATCGTGAAAGTCGTCTCCACCATAATCGATCTACACCATCTCATCGAAACATCGGGACACCTTCGCCTCTATCAAAAAGGAAAACACAAACTAAGTAAAACGGAATATACAAAAGAACACGTCGTAGTGGGAAAGTGTTACAGATCCAGACACCTCAAAACACAACACACATTAGGCGCTGCTACCATTCTATGCCTAATCCTGCTTCTGTGAATCCGATTCTGGAGGAAGACCAAGAGAAATGCACATATTTTTTAGCTTCTCCGGGAACTCGCTCACTAAGACCATGTTCTCAGGGTGGAACAGAATCTGGTACAAGAACTCAGCCTTCCAGTACTCAACGTCGGCTTTCAACTATGAAGTAAAAAAACCAAAATAAAAAATTTGTTAGAACGAACATCATCTATAAGTAGTGTTACGAAAGAAGAGAAGATGAAAAATTATATTAGATACAAAAATAAGATACTTACATTACACTTCCCGAATTTTACAACAAAGCTTTTGCCATCGTAAAACTGAGCCATTGTAACACCCCGGGTGTCACGCTATCGTAGTCCAACAGTAATCACCGTGTTAATGGTCATGTCATCATGATTAAGCCAGGGTTAAACAACCTTGATCGAGTTGAGCTCGAATTCAATCGAATGAAAATTCCAGAAACAAGTGGAAATTAAACTTGACCCAAAAGTTGTGCAAACAATTTTATAAAATGCCTAAAAGTCAGTAGAGCAAGTTACCATGATGGTGGATATTTATTACAACATTCAAATATTTTGAACTATTTAAATAGTAGCAAAACAACCCCCTTTAATCATTTTAATTAGATAAAAATCTAAAAGATTTTTATTAATGCTCAAACTTTTTGCAGCAGTGTATTATATTGCAACATAAATATTGGGGCTAGTTTCACATTTTACAAAAATCAAATGTTGTACAAACAAAATATAAACAGAAAAATAAAATAAAACATAAAAGCAAAATTTGAAAAAACACTAAAAGTTGCCCAGGGCGAGGCCCACCCGGCCCAGCCCAAACCCCACCTCCTCCCTCCTCCCACTGCACACCATGGTGCGTGGCGGCCATCCCAGGGCCGGCCACTCCGTGGGCATGCCGTGGCCGCCATCAGCGGCTTGCCGGCGGAGATAAGACCCCGAGGCAACCCAGGGCCCTCCCCAACGCAACCCTAGCCTCACAGATCGCCAGATTCCCCCCTCCCTCTCTCCATGGCTACGAACCGCCCCCGAGCTCCCCGCCGCCGCGCCATTGCCTCGCCGTGGCCAACGGCCAACTCTGGCCGCCCCTTCGTGTCCAGGGTCTCCGCCGCAGACGTCCACTCCTCCACTTTCTCTCAATCGTCGTCGGGCGTCGTTGCTTCGACCGAATCGGTCATCCCCAACCTTCGGACCCGCAGCTTGCCAGCAACAAATTCGTCCTCCTCGTGCCTTCCCCGAGACCGCCGTCTGCGCCATCACAATCACGGTGAGCTCCTCTCCCATTCCCCCATTTTTCCCTCACTGATTTGTCGTCGTAGCCGCCGTCCCCGGGGTTGTCTGCCATGGACAGGGGCTTGTGCTTCTGTGCACTCAGGCCGCGCCTGGTGCGCCTCCCTGTCCACATGTGCACCTTGGCCGCGCCCTACGTCGCGCTCGGCCGCACATGCGTGCCTTGGCCGCGCCCCGCACGTGGCCTCGCCGCGCGACGCACACCCGTTGTGCCCCCCTCCTTTGGCCCGACCGCCACTGGACCTCGTTGTGGCCTGCCGGCGCCGCTCGCCTCACCCACATGGGACTGCGCCTCGCTGCGCCGGCCTCCGCCCAACGCAGCCCGCAGACCCCCGCCGTTGCCGCTCGCCGAGCCTCTCCGGCCGCCGCTCCCCTCCGGCCGTGGCCGCGCTCCGGCGTGTGCTGCGTGCCCGTGTGGTTAGCGATGGGTTAATCCCCCTCCCTCTGGCACTGACACATGGGCCTGTCGCCCTTTTAATTATCAGTGTCTTTATTTAAACCAGAGAACCCCCCCTATACATGACATGTGGGCCCTAGGCCATTAAGTTAACCCCTGACCAATTAGATTAATTGATTAACACATGTGTGAATGACAGACTGGGCCCACTGCTAATCTAGATTAACTAGTTTGATTAAAATATGTTTTAGTGAATGTCTCACTGACCAGTGGGTCAGGGTTGACCTGGTCAAATATACTGTTCTCGATAATGTTGGATTATTTAATAAGGAAATTCCAGAAATGCTTTTAATTTGATTAAAACTTTAAAATTCAATATCTTTTAAACCGTAAGTCAGATTCAAAAACTTTATACATCAAAATTGATTAGAAAAATACAACGAATAAGAATATGCTATCTGTATGTCCACCCCCCCCCTCTAACATACCGAGAATCGAACCATCCCCCTCCGGTAGCACTGACCGATGATTGCCCGTTACCGATAAACTATCCGGATGAATTTATTCTGAACACGAAAGTTGTTCAGAATGGATCAACTAACACGGATACACCTTGCACATGTTTGTCGGATGTCCACGAAACCTCCGGCATGATTCCTTCCCCCTCCGGACACTCTGTCGATAATCACCCGAGCCGGTATTTCATCCCCGGATGAATTCACGCTCCGAGCATAACACATTGTACTGCGTTAGAACACCGTTAATGTTGCATTCGTCATGCCTTTCGTCTGTTTGATATGATTTCTTTATATTTACTGTCCCCCCCTTTTTATTCTCCGGTAGACCCCGCTGCTACCGCCGACTACACCGCTGCCGGTTACGACTACTTCGTCGATGACCCTACCCCTACCGCCGAGCTTCCAGGCAAGCAGAGCCATTCTCTTCCCCAGATATCGCCTATCTTTTCCGTACATTTCTTTCACTAGGCATTGTTACTGCTGCTGCTACGTTATAATCCTATTCAATTGCATAGCCTTCTTTTGTCGCCCCTTGATGTACCTTCCTTTGTCCTATGCTGCCTATTATATTTAAGCATTATATTCAGCAGTGAGCCCTACGCATTGTTAGCTAGGATTAGATAGCGGGTCGTGACCACTCAGGGGAGTGACGCGGATACAAAATATATACAACTGCAATAGGTACGGATCAATGCAGACGCCCTAGGGAACCTACAACAGCGAGACTCTGCCGAGTCGCTTCGAGTTTGACTTATGAGTGGACGAACTCGTATTTCACTCTCGTCGGCTAAGTAGCGTAGCATCACTGGGATGATACGAGGTTTACCTCTTTAGTTCATTCCGCTGATGTCTCTGTCAAACCTCTTTAAGTGTGCCATCGAGGGTGATACCTCCTAGTTTCACTTAATGGTAGGCACTCGAACCAACTGGTGTCCTTAAAGGTAAGAGTCGGGCGACCCAACGGTGCTCGCGAGCGGTATATTGTCAGGAGCGACATGGAGGGTACGACCGACGTTACTGGCGTGCTTGGCCCCTGCTCGTATCTCGCGAGAGTTACCAAACAACGAAAGTCGAGCTCTACCAAGAGCACACGTGAGACAAGGTAAGTAGACGGTTCACCTTGTTGGTAACCGCAGAGACTCGGTGGGACGACAAGGCAGGCACCGATGTACTTATGGTCTTGACTGCTGTCGTTGTCCGCGGGTGTAACAGCCCATGTGCAATAAATTGAAAACACCATGAAATTGTATTTTGTCTGTTGACTATGTAACTTGGCATGATGCTAAACTTTATAATTTCATGTGGTGATTTAAATTTGCATGGGGATTGGAGCCCATTTGGGTTGTTTGTTTTGGCATCCAATGTGGCTCAAGAAGGGTGTTGGAGGATTTTTCCTTGTTGGGTGCTTGCTCTACTTGACCCCAAACTTGGCCTAGCCATTTCTCTTGATGTGGCAAGGGTTTTAAAATCCTCAAGGTATTTTTGCCAACATAAAAAACAAAGGCTCTAGTTCAAAGTGGTTTTGAAATTCAAAATGAGCTCACATTTTTGTTGTTGCCAAAAAAATGCCCAAACCATTTTAGGAATTGAGGATTAATGCAAGGTTCAAGATTATCAAGTTTATGGAATTTTTGCACCTTGTGTTCTCCTCCTCAAAAGTCCACAAGCACCTTTTCTATTTAATTTTAAATAGGAAATGGTATTGTTTTTCTATGGCAATTTTTCCTTGCTTCTAAAATTGACCAACCCATTTTTGGGTGATCAAGTGTGCCTCAAGGGTTTAAATATATATTTTTCCCTTTTTCTTTTATCCTTTTTCTTTTTCTTTTCCTGCTGGTTTTTCTGTTCTGGAATAGTTGGGCCTCCTTCCCTTTTCCTCCCAGCCGGCCAGGCCAGGCCAGGCCCATCTGGGCCGTCTCCTCCTCAGCCCGCCTGGACGAAGGGGTACGCACCTTTCTTCCTCCTCTTTCCAGCGCGACACTCCTTTTCCCCTCCCTCTCTCTCGCAGCGAGCTGCCACGGCGGCAGTGGAGCCCCAGGTCCAGGGAGACGCGATCCCCTCATTTTAAGCGCTGCGAGAGGACCCCCGGGAACCCTAGGATCCATTCCCCTTCGCCCCCTTCTCCCGCCGCCGCCGCCATGAGGGTCTCGCAGCTCCCCTGTTCTTCAATGTCCGCCGGGTGGTTCCGGTGAATTCGTCGAGGTCCATCACCGTCTTCGATCGGGAGCTCGTGCAGCGCGTCTCCAGCTTCGTCCTCGTCCTCCCCGACCCGTGGATTCGCCGTAGGAGCAAGGCGACCCGCGACTTCCTCCTCTTCTTCCACGGGCCGCCTCCGTCTCCGACGCCGAGCAGATCGACTCCTTCCCCTCCAGGACAGCGAGCCCGACTCCAACCTCCCCGCTGTGAGGCTCCTTGTTCTTCCCCGCCTCGTGTTCTCTCTCGTTAGATGCTTAGGATCGAGCGTAGCAGAGACGCCGCCGCGTGCGTGTTGGCGTGCCCTCACGGGACGCCCGTGTTCCAATTCGCGTCACCGTTGAGCGGGAGCAGCAACCCGCGTGCTCTGCGTGCGGCCAGAGCATGCGCAGAGCAGCCGGAAGCCGTGCGCGTCTCCAAGCCGTCGCCTTTTTCATCTTCAGAACGGTTGCGCCGCCCCCTTTTCCGGCGAGACTAGCGTCACCGCCGTATGACCTACGACCCGTTGCCATGGTGCTATGTGCTCCTGGATGTCCCGTCTAGCGAACCCCGGCGTTAGTTGGACGAACACCTCCCCGTAGCGGATGCGAGGGTCGCCGGAAGTCGTGGCTGCGCAAGTGCTGACTGAACTTCAGATGCAGTTTCAGTGTGCAGCTTCAGATCCACCAGGGTCTCCTTATTTTTGTTCGCAAGCCTTCCGTAGCCACGAGTGGAGCAGCAACAGAGTGGCTAGCGAGCTGGACTGCAAGGGGGAGGTCGCGGGTTCGAATCCCGCCGGGCGCTAGCTCCCCCCCCCCCCCCCCCCCCGTTTTCTTTTTTTTTGCCTTGCCCTGCGAGAGAGTGGCTCGGCCCACAGGGGGCTGCTGGGTCATCCCAGCAGGCCACTAGAGGAGGCAGCCCAAGTGGCCAAGCCCTCCTTTCTTTTTATTTATTTATTATTTTCTTTTTTTTTGTTTTAATTCTTTTCTGGTTCAAATTCAATTTGAATTTAAATTTCAAATTCAAATCTGAATTTGTCCATGTTGTCAAACAGGGGCATCCCATATATGAACTTGGGGTAGTTTGAACTACTGATTATCATGGTGAGGTGCACTTTTCCAATTGGCCCCTCTGTGAATTAGAGCTTGGCCAATTTTGCAGTCTGCCCCTTCTAAATCTTTAATTTCTTGTCAGCTTGATCATTTTTGAAATTGCTCATGCCATATATGGATTTTGGGTAGTTTTGCACAAGGAGTTGCATGGTGATGATGATTTAATCATTTGAACCTTTTTCAAAATTCATGTGGTGCAATTTTACACTCAGCCCCCTGAACTTCAGCTGAATTTGCAACTGCCCCTGCAAATTCAAATTGAGTCATATCATATATGTTTTTGGGGTATTTTTCTGCAAGGATTTCAATAGTGATGTCCTCATGATGTTTTGAACAACTCATGAATCAAGGTGTGGTCACCTGATCCAGGAGCATCCAGATCTTTCTGCCTGCAGCATTTTCAACTTCAGTGCATTTGAAATGTTGATCATCTGATATTTTCAATCTTGTTTCATGTCGTCTTCTTCTTCTATTCAGCCCCTAACATATTGTCATATGTAATGTGGCTGGGTTCCAACCTTTGTTGCACCTTCTTGTGTCAAGTTCACCGACACTACTCCGTCTCCGGAATCATTGTTTTACTTTTATGTTGTTTAAATTCTTGTAATGCTTTGTTGTTCATGTCATGATTATTATGTTACTTACACCTAAATTAAGGCTCAGACCAAAGCCATTACAATGTAAATAAAATGCATGTGAAAGTGATGACTTGTCGTCATCACCTTCATTTAAACTTGACTAGGCAGGGTCATATCATGTAAATAAAACCTGAACATGCCATCCTTGTTTGAGTTTGTGTCAGTTGCTTACTTGTGTGTTTTCCTTGCCGGTATCCTTACGTTAGCATCCGAGACTGACGAGGAGACTTACGTGGAGCTGTCCGACACCGAGCCCGAGGGTACCGTGGGTGCTGCTTCGACTACCTTACCAGGCAAGGGGGAGACCTGTGTCATTACTTTATAACTTTCTGCTCATGCCTAGCTGTAGACCTAGAACGTTGTTGCTTGATCCCATCTACCTTATATGCCATGTTTAAACCCATAAATCCATGGTCCCCACATCCCAGCAAACCATTGTACTGCTAAGTTACCGCTGCTCAGCCATTGCTTAGTATGGATAGAAAACCTGCTGCTTACCTTATATATTTATGGTTGGGATATCATGTTATAAAAGAAGTTGGTTGATATTTATTATTGTTAAATGATGTTAATTTATATTCGACAAAAGGTGGAAGGCTGGACTATTCCCGTCTGGTGCTTTGTTCCATTTGAGTCACCTAGGACCCGAGTTCCGGGTATTGTGTTTCTTGACGAGCGTGCCTAATCGTGTGTGGGGTTTTATGGGGCCCCTTGTCTTACCTACCTAGCTTCGTACATTCTAGTGGTGGCCCGAGCTGATTTACATTGGCAACGTGTGTTTGCTGGTTGGATCCCCAATTGTTTCCAAACCAAACCAGGGCCAGGAGGACATAGTTTCTTGGCTAGCCCAAATAGGCCTGCTGAGGACCCGGTCTCATAGGAGAACTAACCGGTAATCCAAACCCGAGTTATACGGTAGAGTCCGATTCGAGAGCGTGGCCAGCTTTTGAATTGGGTGTCGACTCACCGGGGGCCAGCCGGAGTGTGCGTTGTTAGCTAGAGGGGCTCTGACGTTCCGGAGTTTCAGGCGCTTACCTAGCCAAGTGGAAACCGGGCGTACATGCGACGTCTATAATGGACAATTGGTACACCCCTGCAGGGTAAATCTTTTCGAAAAGCCGTGTCCGCGGTTATGGACTACTTGAGACCTACTCCTTGTTCATAGAATAACATCAAATACAATCATGATATAAAACTTGACAAACCGTGTGCGTGCCTTGGTTGTCTTTTTTCGTCCAGGGGGACCGAGAGGGAAACGAGGTTGTGTTATGTTTGCGTAAGTAGGTGAATAGCCGACTTATGACACGTTGTCAACGTCACTTCTTGGATCTCATCTCTATTCTGATAGAACGTGTAGCCACCATATATGCTAGTACGGCTGCAACCTATCTATGTCTTTACCTTTCCTGTAGCGTTAGTTATTCCGTAATGATATGTTCTCACCCCCGTTTACATTTTTGTCTTTACCGCTTTGCCTGATCGGCCGCTGCAGTGGACTACTACCTCGACCCTAGCACCGGACGTTACTTCGTGGAGGTGCCCCCGGAGGATGACGACGAGTACGAGTACCTCGACCAGTAGGATCTTATAGTTGGGTTCAGACGTTCCCGTGGGTGGATATTTATGTGTAGCCCTCTCTAGGGCAATTTGGATCTTGACCGTACCCGGTCCTTTTTATGCTTCCGCTTGATGTATTGATGAGTTGTACTCATGATGATGTTATATTGTTAGGCAGTGGCGTTGTATGCCCTGCTCTATTTATCTTTCTATACGTATTTCTATTCTTGTAGAGATGTGCTTTACATACCTGTTGTCGACAATCCGGTAGCGACACGAGTGCGAGTGTCGTGCGCCGGTGGCGTTTGATACGCTTCTAACTCCGACCGGACGCAAAAGCGACTAGTTAGAGTTAGAACCACATAAGGGGCCTTACAACTTGGTATCAGAGCAGGACTGACTGTAGGACCCTTACTGGCCGAAGTTGAGTCTAGAAACTATTTTGGTAGTTATGTAGGAAAAATTTCGGAGAGTAGGACCTCTTTCTGTTTTCTCCTTATCCCACCCTCCCACCCCTTTTTCCGTGAGGAAGTGAAACGATGTTTTGTCTCTGCAACTTATCCCCTTTCAAAACAATCTAGGTTCTCGTTTACATGAGGCTCCGATTCCTCTATAATTTTTTGCTAGCGACGAGATGTGTTGGCGTCTTTGAGACCACTGAGCCGCCACTTGGGGTTGACTGCTCTACCTTGCTTACGGCGTACCCCAGGTGAAACGTCCATACAGGATTGGCGGGCATCCTATGGTAATATGGATGTGGTGTCTTTCCCCTATGGACGACCGTGATGGCGGGCCGCTCAGGGCAGATGTCTCATTGTTCAGGTTTCCAACCGCTCGTATATATTGTTGTGTGCTCGCTAGCAGATTATTATCTTGGATTCGGATGATCTTGGTTTGGGAATTCCAGTAGCATCTAGATATCGACTTTCCGGTTAACCTTGGTGGAATTTCAGCCTTCGGCTTTCTCATACCTCGTGAGGAAGTTTTTTTGTCAATATTGCTTTAACTTCTGGTTACTTCAATGATTCGATCATGTTCTCATAAGTGTTCCTGTATACAGGATGCCAAGAGCGAACATGCCGCCGCCAGAGAACCCTATCCTTGGGGAGGCTGTAGCCACAGTGGCTCAGGGCACAGCTGCGATCCTTCAGATGCTGCAGAACCAGGGTGCTCAGAGGAATGATCGACCACAGTACACCACACTACAGCAGTTCCTTGCGATCAGCCCCCCCAGGTTCTCCGAGGCTCGAGACCCGCTGGAGGCGGATGACTGGATCGCAGAGATCAAGTAGCACTGCAGTGCCAACGCCGTCAGACCTGTCGACTACGTCACCTTCGCCTCCTTCCAGCTTCAGGGTGCCGGAGGCAGTTGGTTCTCGACGTACAAGGCCAACAAGGGTGATGCAGAGATCACGTGGGAGGACTTCGTCAGGGATTTCAGAGCTGCTCACATTCCCAGTGGACTGATCAAGAGGAAGCGCGAGGAGTTCTTAGCTCTGAGGCAGGGGGACAGGTCTGTGCAGGAGTATAACCTGGCCTTCGTCAGGCTTGCCAGGTACGCTCCAGAGGAGGTCTCGTCAGAGGCCAAGCACATTGCCAGGTTCCGCGGGGGTCTTACCACGGACATCAAGTATGCGCTCACCTTGTCCACGCCAAGCCTGTTCTCAGAGTTCGTCGACCAGGCTATCAGACAGGAGTCAGCTGAGGCAGAGCGTTCCGCAGAGAAGAGGAAGCAGAGAGAGCACAGTTCAGCAGTGATGGTCCACAAGAAGGCCAAGTCCTGGGTTACAGAGCCACAGCCTCAGCCGCAACGTAATCAGTTTCAGCAGAGGGGGCAGTTGTCCGCACTTTTGCCCGCCCTCCCGTCCCAGTGCAGCACGGACCTCGCTCTACTCCACCCTCCGCGAGGCCGCCTGCTCCACAGGGCCAGCCCAGGCCAGAGATCACGTGCTTCAAGTGTGGCAAGCCGGGGCACAAGTCTCCGCAGTGCACCGACCCTCGTTACGCACGACTGCCTCCGCCACCACCTCGCTCTACACCGAGCAACACGATGGTGCGGGCCCAGCCACGAGCGCTCCGTGTGAACAACGTGACCATCGCAGAGGCCCAGCAGTCGTCTGAGATTGTGCTTGGTAGGTTGCTTGTATGTTCGGTTCCAGCATCAGATTTGTTCGATTCCAGAGCTTCCCATTCCTTCATTTCCGATGCTTTTGCCAGTTCACTTGACCTTCCGCGTGAGAGGTTGCCTGTACCTCTAGCAATTTCTTCTCCAGGTTCGAGGATGCAGTCAGCGGGAAGTATCCCAGATGTGCAGATTTGTATCCAAGGAGCCATCTTTTCCTCGTCTCTGATTGTCTTGCCCCGTTCAGACATTGATGTCATTTTGGGCATGGATTGGCTTGTCAAGTACAAGGCCAAGATTGATTGTCCGTCCAAAACCGTGTTGCTGACGCACGATTCAGGCGCAGAGATTTGGTACACTTGTGGCTCGACAGTGGGATCAGCACAGTTGTACGCTCTGAACGCTGGAGTTGCTCCATTGATCGAGGAGGTCAGAGTTGTTCGAGAGTTCCCAGATGTCTTTCCAGAGGAGTTGCCAGGTATTCCACCCGTGCGTGCTATTGAGTTCGTGATTGAGCTGGAACCTCGTACACAGCCGATATCTCGGCAGCATTACAAGATGTGCCCGGAAGAGCTGATTGAGTTGAAAGAGCAGCTGGTGAAGCTTGAGAAGGATGGGCTCATTCGTTCGAGCACTTCCCCTTGGGATGCCCCATGTCTTTTTGTGAAGAAGAAAGATGGTACTAGCCGGTTGGTTCAAGACTACCGTGGTATCAACAAGAAGACGATAAAAAACAAGTACCCTTTGCCCAACATCAATGACTTATTTGAGCAGTTGCATGGAGTAAAGGTGTTTTCAAAGCTTGATTTAAAGATGGGGTACCACCAGATTCGTGTCCGTGAGGAGGACATTCCCAAGACAGCCTTCCGCACTCGTTATGGACTGTACGAGTTTACGGTCATGACGTTTGGCTTTTCAAACGCACCTCCGACGTTCATGAGGGCCATGAACTATCTGTTCCAGGAGTGGCTAGATGTGTTCGTCCTCCTCTACCTCGACGACATCCTTGTCTTTTCCAAGTCAGAGGCTGAACATGAGGAGCATCTCAGATTGGTGTTGCAGAAGTTGAGAGATCACTAGTTTTATGCCAAGTTCTCCAAGTGTGAGTTTTGGCTCAATAAGGTCAACTTCCTTGGCCATGTCATTTCCTCAAAGGGCATTGTCGTTGACCCAGACAGAGTCCGGACGATTCAAGATTGGACTCCGCCGAAGAATGTCAAGCAGCTGAGGAGTTTTCTCGGACTTTCCAGCTATTGCAGGAAGTTTGTCGAGAATTTCTCCAAGATAGCAAATCCGATGACGAAGTTGTTGTGCAAGGGCAAGAAGTACTTTTGGTCACAGACTTGCCAGGCAGCTTTTGATGAGTTGAAGCTCAGGCTGACCACAACTCCGATCCTTACACCGCCAGACGAGTCACAGCCGTTTCAAGTTTTCTGTGACGCCTCGTTGAATGGCCTTGGCGGAGTGTTGATGCAGGGAAAGAATATTGTGGCTTACACCTCCAGACAGTTGAAGCAGGCTGAGAGGAACTATCCGACACACGATCTTGAGCTGGCTGCAGTGATTCATGCGTTGGTTACTTGGCGACACCTCCTCCTAGGGAGGAAGGTTGATGTGTTCACCGATCACAAAAGCTTAAAGTACTTGTTCACGCAGCCTAACCTGAACTTGAGGCAAAGGAGGTGGCTCGAGTCTATTACTGAGTACTCCGTGGATATTCAGTATACGCCTGGCAAGGCGAATGTCATAGCTGATGCGTTGAGCTGCAAGGGTGATTGCAACAGTGTCCAGGTGCAGAAGATACACCCTGATTTGTGTGAGGCATTTCGAAGGCTCAATCTCGAGCTAGTTCCAGCAGGCTATCTAGCCAACCTTGTGGTAGAGCCCACTATCCGTGAGAAGATTCGTGAAGCTCAGTCTGGTAGCTTGATGATTCAGAAAGTCAAGCGGGGTATTGCCGCCTCAGTTTCGAAGTACGGTTGCTTTTCAGTGCATAATGACGGCACCGTGATGTTCGAGGAGAGAGTTGTTGTTCCCAAAGAAGGGGGTCTCAGAGAGGTCATCTTGAAGGAAGCCCATGACTCAAAACTGTCTATCCACCCTGGTAGCACCAAGATGTATCAGGACCTCAAGCAGAGCTTTTGGTGGACTCGTATGAAGCGGGATGTTGCCCATTTTGTCTCCCAGTGTGATGTGTGCAGGCGAGTGAAAGCACAACATCAGAAGCCTGCAGGGCTAGTGCATCCAATTGAAATTCCAGAGTGGAAATGGGATCACATTGAGATGGATTTCATCACAGGTTTTCCTCTGTCGCAGAAGAAGAACAATGCCATCTTTGTCGTCATTAACAATCTCTCCAAAGTTGCCCACTTCTTCCCGGTGAAGGACTCCATTTCAGCAGCTCAGTTGGCAGATTTGTACACCGCAAGAGTTGTATCTTTGCATGGCATTCCCAAGAAGATCAGTTCAGATAGAGGCAGCCTTTTCACCTCCAAGTTCTGGCAGGCCTTCCAAAAGGCGATTGGTACGAAGGTGTTGTTCAGTACCGCTTATCACCCTCAGACCAGTGGGCAGGTTGAGCGTGTGAATCAAATTCTCGAGGACATGTTGAGGGCATGTGTGATCTCGTTTGGCATGAAGTGGGAAGAGTGCTTGCCGTATGCTGAGTTCTCTTACAACAACAGCTATCAGGCAAGTCTGCAAGCAGCGCCGTTTGAAGTCTTGTATGGCCGCAAGTGCAGGACACCTTTGAACCGGTCTGAGACAGGTGAGAGGCAGCTGTTCGGTCCAGATGTGATCCAAGAGGCAGAGGACACAGTGAAGATTGTCCGAGAGCACCTAAAGGCAGCACAGTCTAGGCAGAAGGCTTATTATGACAAAAGGCACCGTGGTGTAGCATTTCAGGTTGGCGATTGGGCGTACCTGAGAGTGTCTCTGTTGAGGGGAACTCACCGCTTTGGTATCAAGGGAAAGCTCGCTCCAAGATTTGTCGGACCTTTCCGCATCCTTGAGACTAGAGGACCTCTTGCGTTCTGCCTCGAGCTTCCAGACAGCTTGGCTATGGTGCATGATGTGTTCCACCTATCTCAGTTGAAGAAGTGTTTCAAACAGCCAGAGCAAGCAGTGGACTTGGGCGAGATCCAGCTCAGTGCGGATCTTTCTTACTCAGAGCGTCCAGTCCGTGTTCTTGACTCGTCCGAGCGCAAGACTCGCAACAAGACCGTCAAGTTCCTCAAGGTGCAGTGGGCACATCACTCGGAGAAGGAGGCAACGTGGGAGCGTGAAGATCATCTCCGTTCTGAGTATCCCGAGCTTTTTCATGCTTAGATCTCGGGACGAGATCCTGTGTTGGTAGGGGAGAGCTGTAACAGCCCATGTGCAATAAATTGAAAACACCATGAGATTGTATTTTGTCTGTTGACTATGTAACTTGGCATGATGCTAAACTTTATAATTTCATGTGGTGATTTAAATTTGCATGGGGATTGGAGCCCATTTGGGTTGTTTGTTTTGGCATCCAAAGTGGCTCAAGAAGGGTGTTGGAGGATTTTTCCTTGTTGGGTGCTTGCTCTACTTGACCCCAAACTTGGCCTAGCCATTTCTCTTGATGTGGCAAGGGTTTTAAAATCCTCAAGGTATTTTTGCCAACATAAAAAACAAAGGCTCTAGTTCAAAGTGGTTTTGAAATTCAAAATGAGCTCACATTTTTGTTGTCGCCAAAAAAATGCCCAAACCATTTTAGGAATTGAGGATTAATGCAAGGTTCAAGATTATCAAGTTTATGGAATTTTTGCACCTTGTGTTCTCCTCCTCAAAAGTCCACAAGCACCTTTTCTATTTAATTTTAAATAGGAAATGGTATTGTTTTTCTGTGGCAATTTTTCCTTGCTTCTAAAATTGCCCAACCCATTTTTGGGTGATCAAGTGTGCCTCAAGGGTTTAAATATATATTTTTTATATATATATTTTTTCCCTTTTTCTTTTATCCTTTTTCTTTTTCTTTTCCTGCTGGTTTTTCTGTTCTGGAATAGCTGGGCCTCCTTCCCTTTTCCTCCCAGCCGGCCAGGCCAGGCCAGGCCCATCTGGGCCGTCTCCTCCTCAGCCCGCCTGGACGAAGGGGTACGCACCTTTCTTCCTCCTCTTTCCAACGCGACACTCCTTTTCCCCTCCCTCTCTCTCGCAGCGAGCTGCCACGGCGGCAGTGGAGCCCCAGGTCCAGGGAGAGGCGATCCCCTCCTTTTAAGCGCTGCGAGAGGACCCCCGGGAACCCTAGGATCCATTCCCCTTCGCCCCCTTCTCCCGCCGCCGCCGCCATGAGGGTCTCGCAGCTCCCCTGTTCTTCAATGGCCGCCGGGTGGTTCCGGTGAATTCGTCGAGGTCCGTCACCGTCTTCGATCGGGAGCTCGTGCAGCGCGTCTCCAGCTTCGTCCTCGTCCTCCCCGACCCGTGGATTCGCCGTAGGAGCAAGGCGACCCGCGACTTCCTCCTCTTCTTCCACGGGCCGCCTCCGTCTCCGACGCCGAGCAGATCGACTCCTTCCCCTCCAGGACAGCGAGCCCGACTCCAACCTCCCCGCTGTGAGGCTCCTTGTTCTTCCCCACCTCGTGTTCTCTCTCGTTAGATGGTTAGGATCGAGCGTAGAAGAGACGCCGCCGCGTGCGTGTTGGCGTGCCCGCGTGTGGACGCCCGTGTTCCAATTCGCTTCACCGTTGAGCGGGAGCAGCAACCCGCGTGCTCTGCGTGCGGCAAGAGCATGCGCAGAGCAGCCGGAAGCCGTGCGCGTCTCCAAGCCGTCGCCTTTTTCATCTTCAGAACGGTTGCGCCGCCCCCTTTTCCGGCGAGACAGGCGTCACCGCCGTATGACCTACAACCTGTTGCCATGGTGCTATGTGCTCCGGGATGTCCCGTCTAGCGAACCCCGGCGTTAGTTGGACGAACACCTCCCCGTAGCGGATGCGAGGGTCGCCGGATGTCGTGGCTGCGCAAGTGCTGACTGAACTTCAGATGCAGTTTCAGTGTGCAGCTTCAGATCCACCAGGGTCTCCTTATTTTTGTTCGCAAGCCTTCCGTAGCCACGAGTGGAGCAGCAGCAGAGTGGCTAGCGAGCTGGACTGCAAGGGGGAGGTCGCGGGTTCGAATCCCGCCAGGCGCTAGCTCCCCCCCCCCCGTTTTTTGCCTTGCCCTGCGAGAGAGTGGCTCGGCCCACAGGGGGCTGCTGGGTCAGCCCAGCAGGCCACCGGAGGAGGAAGCCCAAGTGGCCAAGCCCTCCTTTCTTTTTATTTATTTATTGTTTTCTTTTTTTTTGTTTTAATTCTTTTCTGGTTCAAATTCAATTTGAATTTGAATTTCAAATTCAAATCTGAATTTGTCCATGTTGTCAAACAGGGGCATCCCATATATGAACTTGGGGTAGTTTGAACTACTGATCATCATGGTGAGGTGAACTTTTTCAATTGGCCCCTCTGTGAATTAGAGCTTGGCCAATTTTGCAGTCTGCCCCCTATAAATCTTTGATTTCTTGTCAGCTTGATCATTTTTGAAATTGCTCATGCCATATATGGATTTTGGGTAGTTTTGCACAAGGAGTTGCATGGTGATGATGATTTAATCATTTGAACCTTTTTCAAAATTCATGTGGTGCAATTTTACACTCAGCCCCCTAAACTGCAGTTGAATTTGCAACTGCCCCTGCAAATTCAAATTGAGTCATATCATATATGTTTTTGGGGTATTTTTCTGCAAGGATTTCAATAGTGATGTCTTCATGATGTTTTGAACAACTCATGAATCAAGGTGTGGTCACCTGATCCAGGAGCATCCAGGTCTTTCTGCCTGCAGCATTTTCAACTTCAGTGCATTTGAAATGTTGATCCTCTGATATTTTCAATCTTGTTTCATGTCGTCTTCTTCTTCTATTCAGCCCCTAACATATTGTCATATGTAATGTGGCTGGGTTCCAACCTTTGATAGAGGCGGGGTGTCCCGATCTTTCGATGAGATGATAACTACGATTTGATGGAGTCGACTTTGACGATCCGACTACAAACGTGCAACGACGTTGCGCCTTAGCAATCGCTAAACCAATCTCCTGAAGGTTATTGACCACGCCGAAGCACGATCAACCTGACCACGAAGGTCTAGTGCCTGCAAGCAATCGAAGAACAAGCAAGAACTATGATAAAGCAATCTGAATATTGCGAATATGTAGATGAAGTATGAATAAAGTTGGGATTCCAAAAGCGGTCTTGATCTGGTCGTTGGACACAAACCGAGTACACGAAGATGCAGCAATTGGCTAAGCAGTCTTTTTAACTAAAAGAAATCCAAAGAAAAACCCTAGGGGTTGATCTACTTATATAGGACTAAAGGGTGGAGGCCAAGGGGGTGGAAGGACGTCCCAAGGAGTCCTAAAACTAAACCTAGGTCGTACAAGGCACTTGGGCCCATGTGGAGGTGATGCAACACCTATTGAGTTGGACTTTGATTCGGATTCTGCTGCTGGGTCGCACCGTTTTCGCAATATCTCCACGCTCCGAAGGAATTTGAATGTGAAACCAATTTGCGTTGGAAACTAGACGAGATAAGCTATCACCAGAAAAAAGAATCACCCAATTTGGAGTTCGTATGTAGAAACGGCGGCTGTTTGAAGTTGGGTATATCTCTGCAGTCCGAATCTGAGTCCATGACGTGAAAGACTTGGTCTCTATCTTCTCTTGGGCCAAAAGTGACGTGAAATAACTTCTTGTACAGCACACAATCATGCCCCTTTGTATTGACTTCATTTCTTGATCAAATATAGAGGAATTAATGGTCATATCCATGATAATTATGTCCTCGTCATCTTCATGCTTGAACATGCTCCAATGCTCATCCTTCTTGTCCATGCTAGGTCCTTCATTTGTCAGCAACAGAAATATATCGACGTTAGGCAGCATCATATTCACATGAACATTAGAAACATTACCAAGAAGCGAAAGTACCTGATAATTTAATTGGTGTGCACGATCTCTAGTAATTGCTCCAGTAGGTATATTAGCAGGGGTTGTGGCTGTAACTAGGGTAGTCATGTCCTCATCAACCTTTGTTGCACCTTCTTGTGTCAAGTTCACCGACACTACTCCGTCTCCGGAATCATTGCTTTACTTTCATGTTGTTTAAATTCTTGTAATGCTTTGTTGTTCATGTCATGATTATTATGTTACTTACACCTAAATTAAGGCTCAGACCAAAGCCATTACAATTTAAATAAAATGCGTGTGAAAGTGATGACTTGTCGTCATCACCTTCATTTAAACTTGACTAGGCAGGGTCATATCATGTAAATAAAACCTGAACATGCCATCCTTGTTTGAGTTTGCGTCAGTTGCTTACTTGTGTGTTTTCCTTGCCGGTATCCTTACGTTAGCACCCGAGAGTGACGAGGAGACTTACGTGGAGCTGTCCGACACCGAGCAAGAGGGTACCGTGGGTGCTGCTTCGACTACCTTACCAGGCAAGGGGGAGATCTGTGTCATTACTTTATAACTTTCTGCTCATGCCTAGCTGTAGACCTAGAACGTTGTTGCTTGATCCCGTCTACCTTATATGCCATGTTTAAACCCATACAGCCATGGTCCCCACATCCCAGCAAACCATTGTACTGCTAAGTTACCGCTGCTCAGCCATTGCTTAGTATGGATAGAAAACCTGCTGCTTACCTTATATATTTATGGTTGGGATATCATGTTATAAAAGAAGTTGGTTGATATTTATTATTGTTAAATGATGTTAATTTATATTCGACAAAAGGTGGAAGGCTGGACTATTCCCGTCTGGTGCTTTGTTCCATTTGAGTCACCTAGGACCCGAGTTCCGGGTATTGTGTTTCTTGACGAGCGTGCCTAATCGTGTGTGGGGTTTTATGGGGCCCCCTTGTCTTACCTACCTAGCTTCGTACATTCTAGTGGTGGCCCGAGCTGATTTACATTGGCAACGTGTGTGTGCTGGTTGGATCCCCAGTTGTTTCCAAACGAAACCAGGGCCAGGAGGACATAGTTTCTTGGCTGGCCCAAATAGACCGGTTGAGGACCCGGTCTCATAGGAGAACTAACCGGTAATCCAAACCCGAGTTATACGGTAGAGTCCGATTCGAGAGCGTGGCCATCTTTTGAATTGGGTGTCGACTCACAGGGGGCCACCCGGAGTGTGCGTTGTTAGCTAGAGGGGCTTTGACGTTCCGGAGTTTCAGGCGCTTACCTAGCCAAGTGGAAACCGGGCGTACATGCGACGTCTATAATGGACAGTTCGTACACCCCTGCAGGGTAAATCCTTTCGAAAAGCCGTGTCCGCGGTTATAGGCTACTTGAGACCTACTCCTTGTTCATAGAATAACATCAAATACAATCATGCTATAAAACTTGACAAACCGTGTGCGTGCCTTGGTTGTCTTTCTTCGTCCAGGGGGACCGAGAGGGAAACGAGGTTGTGTTATGTTTGCGTAAGTAGGTGTGATAGAGGCAAAGGTGTCCCGATGTTTCGATGAGATGGTGGAGATCGATTATGGTGGAGACGACTTTCACGATCCGACTACGAACGTGCGAAGATGTTGCGCCTCAGCGATCGCTAAACCAACTCCGAGAGGTTATTGATCCCGCGGATGCACGATCAACCTGACCACGAAGGTCTAATTCCTGCAAGCAATCGAAGAACAAGCAAGAACTAAGAATTTCAATCTGGATATTGCGAATATAAGATGAATGATTACGAAAGTTGGGGTTCCAATGAGGTCTTGGCCTGGTCGGATGACACAAACGAAGAGCTCGAAGTTGCGGCTATGGCTAACTTAAATCTAATTAAAACCCCAGTCTAAACGACGCCCTAAGGGCTGTATATATGGGGGAACAGAGGGGAATTTCGTGGCCCCTTGAAGGTGGGGTCCGAAAACAACCCTAACTCGGTTTCCCCACACATACAGACTCTAAAAACACCCTATAATGTGGTATTTCGAAATTACATGGGGCCAGCCCAATATTAAGGTGACGCAGCACCTATACTTGCTCTTGGACGAAAATAATGAAGTGGCATCTCGTGTATTTCGTCCAAGCCTTCATGCATGCCTTATGGTGGCTTCAAAGTGCGAAAATCCCCACTGGAAGCTCCATTGTTCTTTCCCGCGCGCGCACCTTCTTCTCCATGCTTGATCCCGCTCCAATGACCGTCCTTCTTGTCCATGCTAGGTCCTTCATTCATAAGCAAAACAAAAGTATCTAATTTAGGCAGCATCATATGTTCATGAACATTAGAAGGATTCGCAAGAAACGAAAGTACCTGATAATTTAGTTGACGTGCACGTGCTCTAGTAACTGGTCCAGTATGTGTAGTTGGTGAAGATGTGGGTGTAACATTCGTAGAGATGTCCTCATCATCCTCCCCTTCTTGAATTGAAGTCGTCCTCGACAGAAGCTCATTATCTTCTCCCAAATAAGGTTTCAAATCTGCAATGTTAAATGTGGGACTAACCCCAAAATCTGCAGGTAGCTCAAGTTTATATGCATTATCATTAATTTTCTGTAAAACCTTAAAAGGACCATCAGCTCGTGGCATTAACTTAGACTTGCGCAAATCAGGAAACCTATCTTTACGTAGATGTAACCAAACAAGATCTCCTGGTTCAAACACAACATGCTTTCTACCCTTATCACCAGCAAGCTTGTATCTAGCATTCATTTTCTCAATGTTTTCTTTAGTTAACTCATGCATTTTTAATATCAATTCAGCACGTTGCTTAGCATCAAAATTAACCTTCTCCGAAGATGGAAGAGGCAGCAAATCAATAGGCGCACGAGGTAGAAAACCATAAACAATCTCAAAAGGGCACATTTTAGTGGTAGAATGAAATGAACGATTATAAGCAAATTCAATATGAGGTAAACATTCTTCCCACATTTTCAAGTTACTCTTTAAAACAGACCTAAGCATAGTAGACAAAGTCCTATTGACTACTTCAGTTTGTCCATCAGTTTGGGGATGACAGGTAGTACTAAAAAGTAGTTTAGTCCCCAACTTAGCCCATAAGCATCTCCAAAAATGGCTAAGAAACTTAGTATCACGATCCGAGACAATAGTATTGGGCACACCATGTAAGCGAATAATCTCACGAAAGAATAAATCAGCAACATTAGCAGCATCATCGCTTTTATGACATGGTATAAAATGTGCCATCTTAGAAAATCTATCCACGACAACAAATATGCTATCCCTCCCCTGCTTTGTTCGAGGCAAGCCTAAAACAAAGTCCATGGATATGTCCTCCCACGGAACACTAGGTACAGGTAAAGGCATGTATAAACCATGAGGATTGAGTCGTGACTTAGCTTTTTGACATGTAGTGCAGCGAGCAACAAAACGCTCAACATCCCGTCTCATCTTTGGCCAAAAGAAGTGTGTAGCAAGTACGTCCTCCGTCTTCTTCACGCCAAAGTGTCCCATTAATCCTCCTCCATGCGCCTCCTGCAACAAGAAAAGACAAATAGAGCTAGCTGGAATGCATAGCTTGTTAGAACGGAACACAAACCCATCATTAAGGACAAACTTGTTCCATGTTCTACCCTCTCTACAATTCTGCAATACATCTTTAAATTCTGCATCATTTACATATTGATCTTTGATTGTCTCTAAACTGAATATCTTGAAGTCAAGTTGTGAAAGCATAGTATAACGACGAGACAAAGCATCAGCAATAATATTATCTTTCCCCTTCTTGTGTTTAATGACATAAGGGAAAGTCTCAATAAATTCAACCCACTTAGCATGTCTACGATTAAGTTTTGCTTGACTTCTTATGTGTTTCAAAGATTCATGATCAGAATGTATAACAAATTCTTTGGGCCATAAATAATGTTGCCAAGTTTCTAATGTCCGAACAAGAGCATATAATTCCTTATCATAAGTAGAATAGTTCAGACTAGGCCCACTCAATTTTTCAGAAAAGTATGCAACAGGTTTAGCATCTTGCAATAACACACCTCCCAAACCAATCCCACTAGCATCGCATTCAAGCTCAAAAGTCTTATTAAAATCAGGAAGTTGGAGCAAAGGAGCATGTGTTAACTTATCTTTCAATACCGCGAAGGCTTCTTCCTGTGCGGTACCCCAAGTAAAAGGCACATCCTTGCGTGTAAGCTCATTGAGAGGTGCAGCAATGGTGCTGAAATCTCTCACAAAACGCCTATAGAATCCAGCGAGTCCAAGAAAACTCCTCACTTGTGTGACCGTTTTGGGTTGCGGCCAACTCTCAATCGCCTCGATCTTGGCTTTATCAACTTCAATTCCCTGCGGAGTAACAACATAGCCAAGAAACGATACTCGGTCGGTGCAAAAGGTGCACTTCCCAAGGTTACCAAACAAACGTGCATTACGTAGAGCAATAAAAACAGTACGTAAATGATCCAAATGTTCCTCCAAAGATTTGCTATAAATCAGTATATCATCAAAATAGACTACCACAAATCGTCCAATGAAAGCACGTAAAACCTCGTTCATTAATCTCATGAAAGTGCTAGGTGCATTAGTTAACCCAAAAGGCATGACTAACCACTCATATAATCCAAACTTAGTTTTAAATGCCGTTTTCCATTCATCTCCTAATTTCATGCGAATTTGATGGTATCCACTACGCAAATCAACTTTGGAAAACATGGTAGAGCCACTTAATTCATCAAGCATATCATCTAACCTAGGAATAGGATGACGATAACGAATAGTAATATTATTAATGGCTCGACAATCAACACACATACGCCATGTTCCATCCTTTTTAGGGACTAATATAACAGGAACAGCACAAGGACTAAGGGATTCACGTATGTAACCTTTGTCGAGTAGCTCTTTTACTTGACGCTGAATCTCCTTCGTCTCCTCCGGATTGGTACGGTATGGTGCACGGTTGGGCAACGAAGCACCGGGAATTAAGTCAATCTGATGCTCAATCCCTCGAATAGGTGGTAATCCCGGTGGTACGTCTTGTGGAAAGACGTCAATAAACTCCTGCTAAAGGTCAGTGACAACAGGAGGCAAAGAAGGAGGCAATTCCTCAAATGAAAACAAAGCTTCTTTGCACACAAAAGCATAGCACACATATTGACTAACATCCAAATCTGAAATATCAACTTTAGTAGCAAGCAAAGTTGGACTAGTCAATTTAATTTCATTAGAAACAGCAGAAGAAGATTTGCTATTAGTCTTATGTTGTTGCTCAAATTCTTTGGCTGCTATCTCATTTTCACTCTTATTTTTCTCCTGTTTAGCTTTACTAGCTCTAGCAAGATCATCTTTCACAATTTGTTCAGGAGACATAGGAAGTAAAGCAATATTTTTATCCTGATGAACCAGAGTAAACTGATTTGTCCTACCATTGTGTACAACATTCCTATCAAATTGCCATGGTCTACCAAGTAAAAGAGAGCATGCTTGCATGGGTACCACATCACAATCAACATAATCAGCATATGCAGCAATGCTAAAGTGCACACGAACAGAACGGGTTACCTTAATCTTACCACTATTGTTAAACCACTGAATATAGTAAGGATGGGGGTGTGGTCTTGTGGTGAGAGATAGCTTCTCCACCAACTCCATGCTAGCCAAGTTGTTGCAACTCCCTCCGTCAATGATGATGCGAACCGAACGTTCTTTCACCACTCCCTTTGTGTGGAACAAATTATGCCTCTGGTTTTGCTCAGCCTTCGTTACCTGCACACTTAACACACGTTGAGCAACCAAACTAGCATATTTATCTGCATCATCAGGAGCCATATACTCTATATCATGAGCATCATCATGGGCACCCTGTTCCTCATTAGCAATGAGAACTAAAGTCTCCTCATCATAGTCACTCGCTGACTCATACCCACCATCCGCCGTAATAATCATCACACGCTTGGAGGGACAGCCTTTTGCGAAGTGACCTCCACCTTGGCACCTGCGACATTTAATATCACGATCTCGTGTTTGCCCTGTGGAAGCCATGGATGAAGAAGAACTCGCCGCTGGACCACTCTGTGCACCCTTGAATGGTGGCGCTGGCTGTTTTGGTGGCTCCCTGTAAGAATGAGCGGCTGAAGTAGATGGTGGTGCAGCAGGATGTGTGCATGTAGAAGGTCCACGCGATGTCCATGATGTATTTTGTCCTGCAGAAAAGTTAGGTCTCGTAGCGGCCTGTCGATCCTGCACTTCACGTTCAGCTTTACAAGCAAGATGAAACAAACGAGTAATAGTAGCATAGTCCTTGTATTCTAGAATAGTTTGTATCTCCCTGTTTAAGCCACCTATAAAACGTGCAAACATAGCTTCATTATCCTCTACTAGGCCACATCTAATCAATCCAGTTTTTAATTCTTGATAATATTCCTCTACAGAATTTTTTCCTTGTCTCAAACGCTGTAATTTTTGTAGCAATTCACGTTGATAATAAGGAGGAACCCAGCGAGTACGCATAGCATCTTTTAAAGCAGCCCAAGTAGCTGGAATATTATTAGCATGCAATCTACAATGTTCAGACCACCAAATAGATGCAAAACCCGTGAATTCACAAACAGCAGCAGTAACACGTCTATTCTCAGGATATTGTAAACATGTAAAGCGTTGTTCAGTTTCTAACTCCCAAGTAAGATAAGCATCAGGAATATATCTACCCTCAAACGGCTTAAGATTCAAATAAAGTTTCGGCACATGTTCATCATCGCGTACCTGAGGGGGTGGTTGGTGTCGACCGTGGCGAATGTTGGGACGTGGACGTCCAGCTGGCTGTTCATAGGCCGCTTCTTGTTCCACCTCCTCCTCGTAATCACCCTCGTAGTTGTCGTCCTGGCCGACGCCAGAGGCAGCAGCAGCAGTAACTACAGCAGCAGCAGGAGCACCAGCAGCTTGTCCGCCCGGAAACAAAATACGTCGTGCACGTCGTGGTGGCGGTGGCTGTGCTGGAGCGGCCGCAGGCTGTATAGGTAAGCGTGCGAGCAACTCAGTAAACTTGGCGTCGAGCTTGGTGTCGATCATCTTCTCCACACCATCAATCGCCTCTGTAAATCTGTTCTCGATGTCATTCACCTGATCAGACATCATTTGTGCAAATTTATCATGTAATGCTTTGTTTGTCATATTCTCCCAATCAGGTGCATCCTGCGCCACTTCATCATGGGATCCTGGCATGGTTAGCAGAAATAGAAAACACACAGAAGTATGATCCTACTTCTACTAATGGGATGTGGGGTGGTGGAAAGCACAAATCCGTCAAGCTTTTCTTTAGTTCTTACCGATTCTTACCTAGCAGCAGGTGGTGATGTACAACCAACGGGTCAAAACTCTCAGAGATGTGGTAGAGCGATGGCCAGGAGGTGTCAAAACGCACGATGTAGAATATATGTGGAGCTGTAGGAAGGCTGACAAGTATGGTAGCAAAAGCTCAACAGTAATCAAAACAGAGATGCAAAGCTGAATAAACACTCAACGTCGGTACTGTGCTGATCCTAGGCTAGACCGTACTAGAGAGGCGAGCCTAAAACACCAACGAAAGCACGGCGCGGCACGTAATCAACTGAGAAGCACACTCTGAATTTTTTTTTCTCTCTTTTTTTTTTTGCTTTTTTTTTTGCGATGCGGGACTGCGGTGGCTGAAAAAGTGCGAAAAAATCACTATGGTGGCGAACGTCTCAAAATGAGTTTCTGGACCTAAGGAACGTATGGGCACGAAATTTTTTTACCCCCGAAATTTTTGGCCTAAAAACTGCTCTGAAAAGCGTGCCAGACTCTTTTTTTTTTTTTGGAAATCACCTCCTTCTACGTACGACAAAAGATTGGTGAAATCCGACTCTAATCAAATCAAAACTAATCTGGCTACGGAGAGATCACAAACCGAACAGGTGATGGAACTCAACTCGGATTGGTAGGTCGTGGTGCTGTATATGGACTCGACTTGGCGGAACGTGGTGCTGTATCTGGACTCAGATTGGCGGTAACGTGGCGGTGTACTACTGTGCGGCGGCGGTGTGACAAACTGTGATCAGAACTCGAAACTCTAAGGGAATTAGACGCTAAGATCAGCAACTCGACACAACGATGCAACCGTAAATTCAACAAAGCAAACTACTGTAAAGAAAACTGGACAAAGGCTCGGACTGTTTTGGGACGTGATGATCTAACCCTAATTTTTTTTTGGCTTTTTCGTGGACTGTAGGTATGAAGAACAGAACCAATCTAGACTACGAAAACTGGTAAATCTCACCGAGAAACCTGGAAATCTGATACCACTTGATAGAGGCAAAGGTGTCCCGATGTTTCGATGAGATGGTGGAGATCGATTATGGTGGAGACGACTTTCACGATCCGACTACGAACGTGCGAAGACGTTGCGCCTTAGCGATCGCTAAACCAACTCCGAGAGGTTATTGATCCCGCGGATGCACGATCAACCTGACCACGAAGGTCTAATTCCTGCAAGAAATCGAAGAACAAGCAAGAACTAAGAATTGCAATCTGGATATTGAGAATATAAGATGAATGATTACGAAAGTTGGGGTTCCAATGAGGTCTTGGCCTGGTCGGATGACACAAACGAAGAGCTCGAAGTTGCGGCTATGGCTAACTTAAATCTAATTAAAACCCCAGTCTAAACGACGCCCTAAGGGCTGTATATATGGGAGAACAGAGGGGAATTGAGTGGCCCCTTGGAGGTGGGGTCCGAAAACAACCCTAACTCGGTTTCCCCACACATACGGACTCTAAAAACAGCCTATAATGTGGTATTTCGAAATTACATGGGCCCAGCCCAATATTAAGGTGACGCAGCACCTATACTTGCTCTTGGACGAAAATAATGAAGTGGCATCTCGTGTATTTCGTCCAAGCCTTCATGCATGCCTTATGGTGGCTTCAAAGTGCGAAAATCCCCACTGGAAGCTCCATTGTTCTTTCCCGCGCGCGCACCTTCTTCTCCATGCTTGATCCCGCTCCAATGACCGTCCTTCTTGTCCATTCTAGGTCCTTCATTCATAAGAAAAACAAAAGTATCTAATTTAGGCAGCATCATATGTTCATGAACATTAGAAGGATTCGCAAGAAACGAAAGTACCTGATAATTTAGTTGACGTGCACGTGCTCTAGTAACTGGTCCAGTATGTGTAGTTGGTGAAGATGTGGGTGTAACTTTCGTAGAGATGTCCTCATCAAGGTGAATAGCCGACTTATGACACGTTGTCAACGTTACTTCTTGGATCTCATCTCTATTCTGATAGAACGTGTAGCCACCATATATGCTAGTACGGCTGCAACCTGTCTATGTCTTTACCTTTCCTGTAGCGTTAGTTATTCCGTAATGATATGTTCTCACCCCCGTTTACATTTTTGTCTTTACCGCTTTGCCTGATCGGCCGCTGCAGTGGACTACTACCTCGACCCTAGCACCGGACGTTACTTCGTAGAGGTGCCCCCGGAGGATGACGACGAGTACGAGTACCTCGACCAGTAGGATCTTATAGTTGGGTTCAGACGTTCCCGTGGGTGGATATTTATGTGTAGCCCTCTCTAGGGCAATTTGGATCTTGATCGTACCCGGTCCCTTTTATGCTTCCGCTTGATGTATTGATGAGTTGTACTCATGATGATGTTATATTGTTAGGCAGTGGCGTTGTATGCCCTGCTCTATTTATCTTTCTATACGTATTTCTATTCTTGTAGAGTTGTGCTTTACATACCTGTTGTCGACAATCCGGTAGCGACACGAGTGCGAGTGTCGTACGCCGGTGGCGTTTGATACGCTTCTAACTCCGACCGGACGCGAAAGCGACTAGTTAGAGTTAGAACCACATAAGGGGCCTTACAGCGGGTCAGTTAAGTCGAGGCAACGATAATGGTTGTCACGCAGGTTAATTAAAATGCTAAATTGTTTGGTGGATGACTTGAGAGGCCGCAAAGGCCTGTACGCACTACCTTCACGTGGGATAAGGGGTTATGGGCTCCCCTGCGTCGTAGTTTGTCCGAAAGCTCTTCAGACGTCAGCAGTACCGCGACCTGCGCCGGGAAGTTGTGTCTTCTTCGCTCAAGCGGTGTGTATTTGGATTTGCTTTTGCTTCACCGGCCAGCCACGCAAGGGTTCCTAGACCCCTAATCGCATAGGATATAGTTCGGCGGATGGCCTCTCTGTTGAGCCTAGGATGGGCTGCGTCGTGTCGGATAGCTTTGGTGGAGCGTTCCCTAACAAGGTTCCCGCCACCCTGGAGATCCGAGCGTGCAGGCTGAACAGTAGTGCACCCCTACAGAGAGTTTAATCTATTCGAATAGCCGTGTCCACGGTAACAGGACGGTTTATGCTGAAGCTGGACCTTACCACTACACACTACTACTATTAAACTATATGGTTCCGGGTCTTCTTCCTCGCAGGGAAGTCGAGGAGGGGAACTCGGATGCATTATTATTATTATTAATCATTACAGCTTATATTATACAATGTTGCAGCAACTTCTACTTCATTGTTACTTTATGCTTTCTATAAACTGTTTGCTATTCTCATCTTGTGCTGCAAGACTCGTCAGAAGATGCTAGTCTTCGATAGGCCTAGCTTCTTACCCTTATTCAGATTTCTACCTTGCAGTCCACTATATACAACCTCCCTTTTCCATTTGATACAAATGCATAAATGCTTAGTAGCGGACGTAAGACTCGCGGGTATACTAGATACTCACCCTTGCTTTATTTCCCCCTTTATGTTTTGCCTGATCGGCCGCTGCAGTCGACGTTGGAGCCCAGGAGCAGGAGTACCCCGGAGGCGGATACTACTACGTCGAGACCCCCGCTGACCAGGACCAGGAGTAGTTTCGGAGGCTCCCAGGCAGGAGGCCTTGCCTTTTCAATCTGTATCTCTGATGTTATTTGTGCTATCCTTCTTAAGGCAAAAACTTGACTAACTATGTCTGTACTTAGATATTATGGTTTTTATAGCTTTGTATTCGGGTCCGCGCGACCCCCCTTTTATAGTAACATATTGGTTTATCCTTTAGTGTTTAGTGTTGTGCTGTGATATTCTCACCGTGGCACCCTAATCTCAGCCGTGTAGCCTGCGTGTATGATTACTGTACACGGATTGATTTTAGGGGCGTCACAACCATCTTCAGAACAAAGAATCCGCACCCATTGGGGCCCTGTTCAGGGGCACCGAAAAAGATAGATTTATCTGAAACATCAACCCAGTCTACCGAATCCTTTCTCTTGTACTCCTTTTCTCCATAAACCTTCTTCATCAATGCAGTCATCTTGATCATCTGGTGAATGCGAAAATGCACACACAATACACATCACAAAACCGTTGTTCAACACGTACACAGATAAAAAGGAAATATTTTACCATTTCAGTGCGGTCACTGTGGTAGTTAGACTTACGCCGCCTTGCTGTTTGATCAAACGGTCCGTTGTACCCCCTAGTGTCATGAATATCAGGGGTCCCACGATGTATGTTCATCGTGTATAGCGAGTAATGCTCGTCTTTAAACCGTGGTAACATGATCTGAAATTGGTTTTCATAAAAAGTGTTTTGAGTTTTAAGAGGGAAACATGGTTGCTAGAGAAAATGAGACAAAAAATAAGAACTTACTAATTTGCAATCAAGAAGGTTCTCTCATCGCGAACATGAAGTTTGAACTACTTTGCTGCATTATCAACATTAAACTTGCTGTGGAAAAAAGGCAACACAACATTTCCATTTTCATCTCTATCCGCATGATCGTTCATTTGAAGCACATAATGCAAGTAGGTAATTCGCAAAAAACATTAATTAGCAAAATCAGTGCATCTCACCACGCAAAAAACTGAAAAAGAAACAATTAACAACACAATATATAAGCAGTTCACTCTGGAGATAAATGAAAAATAGATCACACTTCTCTAGAGTTATGGGTTAGAAAGAAAATACAGAATGGCCATCAATTCCAAAACAATAATGTATGCAATTTACTACATTTGACACTACTAATGCGGTTCCCCCACAACAGAAAAATAAAAAAGGAGAAAAGAGAAATACCGTGATAAATAAAGGGGACAGAAGAACGCATTCGCCGGATCGGTAAACCATATTCATTCGCTCGTCAATCTTCCAATAATTGATGATACGATCCATCAAATCGGAGTCCATGTAACTAGCCCTGGTGAAAGTTAAGAACATGTAGTCCACATTCACAGAGTACACTTCGATAGGATTTCTGTACATGAACAACGAGGACCTGCACACAAAAATAGCGAGGGGGAGGGGATTAGGAACACAAATAAAAATCACACAAACATTACACAAAAAGAAAAGAGAACTCACTCGATGTGTTTCTTCCTGAATACAGGGCTTGTGACAAGTTCCAATACTTTCCCCGCTTCCGCAAGATAGCCGAATCTCACAGGCTCCAACTTTGTACTGGGGTTATAAACTTTGATGGCTTCTGCACAGCCCTCTTATTGGATAGAAAAATGCCTCAAGGTCCTTTGGGAGTTCCACAGTTGCGCTCCTGGTCCTCTTACAAACTGGTGCTGGCGTCATAAAATCATCATCTCTATCTTCAGCAATAGGAGGGCTAATTGCCCTCCTGGACCTCTTAGTCACTCGATTCTTCCTAGTCTTCACGGGAGATTTTTAGAAGCTTCGGCATCGCTCCTCGTCCTCTTACAGACAGGCTCCTTTACACGCTTGACAGGGGGTTCATCATCAAGGACAAAACTCCCGATGGTTGAAGTGTGAACCTGAGTTTCAAACAATGAAATTCCACCTTGGTGTGCGCCTTCATCAAAGCCTGCGCGAAAAGAGTGGTGATGAGCAAATTGAAAAGAATCGTGAAGTTCAATAACAAAAAATGGTATAATGCACCATACTAAGAACAAAGTATACTGCAGTGCACTTTTCATATAAAAAACATATAACTTAATGCAGTTCATATAATATCATTTTAGCGAAAAGGACATGTGCAAAAGTGAAAAACATAGAAAGAAAAAAGAATCTGTAAAATATAAAAATGAAGTGCACTTTGAGGTACAATACAACACCTATTGCATACATGCAGTTCATATAGAATCATTTTTACAAGAACTATGAGAATGGGCATACAGGAGAGATCCTTGTTATACTAAAACTTAACAAAAGAAGTGGGCCTCGCCATTCTGTATTAATGAAGTTCATTTAATAGAATAGGTGTGCGAATGAGAAAATGTAATAACCTTCTTTAAAAATCAAAAGAGATCTCAAGTCCAGATAGAAATACGTCGAGGTCACCCAACTATAGAACATCGCCTTCCGAATGTAGCCAATGTGCTCATTCCCAAACTTGGCAACAGATTCACCATCCCAGCTCTGCATGAATTAGAACATGAAAAATCCACAAACATGCCTGCGAAAGAAAAAAAAATTATTAAATTCACTTCACTCAAAGAAGAAAGTTCTTCTGGTGTTAGTAAAGCAATGCAGCTCACTATGCAAGATCCAAGGGAGAACAACTAAATAACACATTAGTAATGCAGTTCACTCAAAAGGAAAAAAGATGTTCTTAATTGAGTAAAGCAATGCAGCTCACTATACAATGGGCAAAAAAAGGAGAACAACTAATAACACATTAGTAATGCAGTTCTCTCAAAGGAAGGTGCTTCTGAAATTCAGTAAAACAATCCGGATCACTATGCAGAAAAATATAAAGGAGGAAATAGAAAGGAGAACACGTACAAACGCGTTTTCCTGCTGCGGAACATTAACATGAGCCAGCACAAAGCCGTCGAGGGTGGAAGGGTTCAACGGTTCATCGTAGCTTGCACTGCCATCTTTCCAAACTTTTTTGATATTCTTAACCATTTTTCTGAAGAAATTACTTACAACAGGACTGTCAGGAACATTGTATGAGTCGAGAAACTCAAAACGCTTTGCTGACAGGTTCAAAGTAACGAAGCAGTAGTGACCGATCACATCCTTCATTGATGCAGGAGGAGGATCAAACATTGCAAACATAATCTATATTAAAAAGGAATACAACAAACCAGATGAGAAAAAATGACGAAAAATGGTCAAGTGGAATACCAAGTTTTTCTTGTCCACATGTTCCTTTGCGCTTGAAGAAAACATCTTTTTAAGAGCCCTATTTGTGGCACCGCCATTGCAGATGCAATTCTGCCAAAAAGACAAAACCAACAAAGTTAATGTGACCACTAAAAAAACTTATATTACAATAAAATTAGAAGAGGGAGAAGGATAAATTAATGAAAACGCTTACACATAGGTTGTACGGGACAATCAATGTTTGAGATCCTTTGAACCTCTCAACTAACATAGAGACCCCAATATTTGCGAGGCGTGTGCTCAGCGTTTTTAGGACCAAAAAGACTCGCCAACCTGACCGATAGTAATATCACCAAACTCGTCCTTGAATGCAACTAAATCCCTTCAGAAAAGAAGAAAAAGTCATAAGTTGTGTGTACCTAAAAAAATAACACAATAAATAACCGGGTATAAGAGAAAAAATAACACACTTCTTCTTCTTATCCCTCCTAGCCCTCGTAACAGCGTCATATAACTCGTTGTATCTCCTCAGAAGAGCTGGATCCATGATCGAAGGAGTGACAATAGCTAATTCCTCGTCTACAAAACATAGTGAGACCGATATCAGAGAATAGAACAACACGGTTGATTTGACCAGAAAATAGAACAAAAATAATGCAGTTCGCTTACCTTCGGTTTTAGAATCCGCATCATGCCGCTCCCCGGATGCATCTTCGTTGAGACTCAAGTGCTCCAGCCCGGTGATATCATCGTCAAGCGATGCTTGATTGCTCATGTCCTGCATAAGACTTGGTTGTTCCTCTTCAGAGCCAATCAAAACTGTCTCAGCTGGGGCTTTGGTTGTCTCAGCTGGGACATTCGAATTACTGTGAGCCAGATTGCCTTGAGATTGCTCGGTTGCATGAGAGGCGACATGGAAGTCCTCAGGCACATCGTCACCAGACAACAAAATAGATGGCCCAACAACACCATCACTGCTGATGGCGGTCGCGCAACATCATCCACGACTCTAGCTCCTTCTTTCCCTTCTGCCATTTCAACTGTAACACGAGGAGCTCCTTCTCTCTCTTCTTGCTTATCAGCATCCACAACATCCTCCCTTCCTTCTCTCTCTTCTTCCTTTTTAACCTCGACGGAACACTCAACTC
Source organism: Bromus sterilis (assembly GCA_950022295.1). Taxonomy (NCBI): domain Eukaryota; kingdom Viridiplantae; phylum Streptophyta; class Magnoliopsida; order Poales; family Poaceae; genus Bromus; species Bromus sterilis. Next base: position 254,758,745 of record OX465595.1, on the reverse strand, counting down.
CTTCTCTGCCATCTGCCTTATCAACCTCCACATTAGGATCCCCTCCTTCTCTCGTTTCTACAGTATCAGCAGCCTCCATGGTGCGCTCCCATTGAATTTCATCATTTAATCTGTAGTCCTGATGAGTAAAAAAACATTACACATTGGTGGTGATGTAGTTCACTAAGAAAATAAAAAACCATGCAGCTCGCATGAAAAATAAAAAAATAAAACATAAATGCAGTTCTCTATGCTCACCAGACCAGCGTCCCCTTCTACAGTATCAGCAGCCTCCATGGTGCGCCCCCTTGAATTTCATCATTTAATCCGCAGTCCTGATGGGTAAAAGAAATACATTACACATTGGTGGTGATGCATTTCACTAAGAAAAGCAAAAACCATCCAGCTCGCATGAAAAATAAAAATAATAATAAATAAATGCAGTTCTCTATGCTCACCAGACCAGCGTCCCCTTCTACAGTATCAGCAGCCTCCGTGGTACACTCCCCTTTAATTTCATCATTTCATCCGTAGTCCTGATGAGTAAAAAAACACATTACACATTGGTGGTGAGGCAGTTCACTAAGAAAACAAAAACATAAATAAATAAAATGCTTTCAAAAAAAATGCACTTCACTGGGGATACTGGTCCAAGTATAATTCTTTCTTAGTAGAAACTACAAAATAATAAACTGTAGTTCACTACCACTAATTATGCATCTGTACTTCTTTATTTTGGACCCTACAAAAAGATTAAGATGCAGTTCACTGCCACTGCTGGTGCACATGTGATTCTTTGTTTTGCACACTAAAAAAAATTAAAACAATGAAGTCTAATAGAAAAATAGAAAGAAATCAAACCTTGTCTATGACACCTTCGTCAACAGGGTTGTCTCTGGAAGCCTCAAGAACAGGGGACTGTGGCCAATCAAAAAGGATATCGGAATCAAAACCATGGTGATCGTGGGGGTCATCACCGCGACACGCATTAGCATTAGAAAACTCTTGACGAGGGGGTGACCCCACGACTCCTACGGATAGGCCTACCCGGTGTCCCTGAAGATAGAAGGCCCATGAAGACCCGCCTTGGCCCGCTAATTGGCACCGACATAGGAGTCTGCGACTCACAAGGAAGGTGCGAAGACCTGTCGTACGGAGCAAGCTAGGGTTAGGAAAGCTTACCTGTAAACGTAGATGAACTCCCCGAGACCTAGCCCAGTATATAAGGGCTAGGAGGGGCGACACCAAAGGCATCCAATATCATCTGTAACCCTAGCCTTGAGCGCTCCGTCCTTGGCATCCACTGTAATCGCATCTCCCTCATCAATAATATCGAGCAGGGAACGTGTCCTCCTGTTTGCCGACGAGCTATCGTCCAACCTTTGCTTCTCATGACTAACCCAGGGTCCCTGACCATGGGATTTTCCAGGGTTGATCCCCGTCAATTGGCGCCGTCTGTGGGAACTACACATGTTGGGATCACGATCTCGGCGGTCCCGTCTTTAGCAAGCCAAAACTCAAGGGTAAGGACCAGATCTAGCCCACTCGAAAGATTCAAGATCACGTCGAACATCTCTGCCACCCCATCAAGACCGCTCGGGCTACAGCTGTGCCAGGACCGGTACTATGGTAACAGCCAAGTGCAGCGTCAGCAGCGAAGGAGTCGACGACCCAGAAGAACGGCGAGAAGCCTCTACAAAGGAATTCCACTCGACGAACCGCGACGCGCAGCGGAGGACTCACAAATCTTTCGACAACCCACCGCCGCCCGGGCACCCGCCGCACATCAAGACGATGACTACGAGATCGAAACCAGCGATCAGCAGAACCATCGCCAAGCAAGAAGGAATCGACGACCCAAAAGGCGCGCACGGGAGATCTACGACGAGGCCCAACTGAACGAGCCACGTCACGCAGCCGCGCAACCGATGGCCACTCGACGACACGCCGTCGCACAAGCACCTGCCGCCAGACAGGATAGCGACTCCGAGACGCCGGTGGGCGAGTACTATGACCCAGATCGAAGGCCAGATGAATCCGCCAAACTCATCAAGAACCAAGATATGAGTCGAGGAATCGAAACGGACCCTCGCTTCCACGAACACCCGCAGGATCACGAGCAAATCTTCATAATCTCAAGAAGGAAGAGGCACGCCGGATCTAGCAAACTCACGGTTAGAGAGCAGCTAGCAGGACCCTGCACGATCCACAACTTCGAGGATGACTGGGGACGCGTCAGGTCAGGTCACACTTTGGGAGACTGCCGCCTGTTCAACGAGCTAGCCGACGACCTTAAGAAGGAGAAGCAGAAATAAGACAAGCGCAACCGACGACCCGAACAATCGTCGCCCTCAATCCCGGAAGGACGTCACATCCCGCTGCAAGGACATGTGCTCATGATTCAAGAGGGAAGGGTGCCGCTAGCACAACGCGGCGCCTACACCCTGCAAGCTAGAGCAGCCGAGAGCATAAATATAGTCGAAGTCTACCAACTACATGATGCGGAGACCAGCATCACGTTCTCACAGGACGACCATCCACCCGCAGTCCCAAGACCGGGGCACGCGCCCCTGGTGCTCGATGCACAAATCGGAGGGTACGACATGGATAGGGTCTTCATGGATGGAGGCAGCAGCATGAATATCATCTTCACCAGCACCCTGCAAAAGATGCTGATCCCACGATCAGTATGGAAGAAATCGAGCACCGTGTTACACGGGGTAGTCCCAGGAGAAGCAGCCACATCCCTCGGAGTCGTTGAACTCGAAGTTGTCTTTGGCAACCGAAGCAACTTCGCTAAGCACGTCCTCGAGTTCGAAGTACTCGACTGGCAATCGCAGTATCACACCATATTGGGACAGCCAGCATTCGCGCAGTTCATGGCGGTTCCACATTACGCCTACCTCAAGCTCAAGATGCCAGGATCAACGGGAGTCCTCACGATCAACGGAAGCTTCATCAAATCAGATCAATGTGACTGTGACTTTCACAAAATCTCGGACACATTCGGAGCCGAACAAGAACTCAGAGAAATAGCCATGGTGACGGACAAGAGTACCTTCCCATTGGTGAGCCAAAGAGAATCTAAGGAGTACGGACGCGACTTCAGCATCGACAGCGACACAGTCACTCACCAAGTGCACCCGACGGACCCGGACATAACAGTCCGCGTGTACGCCCACCTACCAGAGGAGCAGGCGACGGCTCTCGTCGCTTTCCTTCGAGATCAGTGGGAAATATTCGCCTGGTGCCCAGCCGACATGCCAAGAATACCACGCGAATTCGCGGAGCACGCCCTACGCATCAAGCAAAACACGAAGCCGGTGAAGCAAGCTCTGAGACGATTCTCGGAGCCCAAGCGCAGAGCGATCGAAGAGGAAGTCAACCGGTTACTCGACGCCCCGTTCATCCGAGAAACGAAGAAAGCCACCTGGATAGCCAACCCAGTGCTGGTGCCCAAGAAAGACACGACCGTGTTGCGCATGTGTGTCGACTACGGACCAGTCAACAAGCATTGACCAAAGGACCACTTCCCCTGCCTAGAATCGATCAGATAATCGACTCGACAGCAGGGTGCGATCTACTTTCCTTTCTTGATGCCTACTCAGGATACAACCAGATCAGGATGAAGGAAGAAGACGAAGAGCACATATCGTTCATCACCCCCTATGGCATATTCTGCTACAGGACCATGCCCTCCGGGCTCAAGAACGCAGGTGCCACATACCAGCGAATGATGCAGGCCTGCCTGAAAGAGCAAATCGGAAGAATTGTGCAAGTCTACATGGACGACATCGTCATCAAGACCTACAAAGCAGCCACACTACTCGACGACCTGCGCGAAACCTTCGCAGCGCTCAACAAATACAGAATCAAACTCAACCCAAAGAAGTGCGCATTCGGCGTACCGGCGGGGAAGCTGCTCGGCTATATGGTCTCTGCCTGAGGAATCGAGGCAAACCCTGAGAAAGTCCAAGCCATCGCCCGAATACAAGAACCAACCGACATCAAAGGAGTATAGCAGCTCACTGGAAAACTCGCAGCCCTAAGCCGCTTCATCAGCAGGCTGGGAGAACGCACGCTGCCTTTCTATCAGTTGCTCAGGAAAGGAAAGAAATTCGAGTGGACGGAGGAAGCCCGCCAAGCATTCGCGGACCTGAAAAAGACACTCTCGACCCCACGAATCCTGGATGTACCCAAGGAACGAGAGAAGCTATACCTCTACGTGGCAGCACGTAACAGTGTAGTAAGCACAGCGCTCGTTGTCGAACGCACAGAAGAAGGCAAGGTCCAGAGCATCCAGAGACCAATCTACTACCTCAGCATGCTCCTGACCAAATCCCAGCAGCGGTACCCGCATTATCAGAAGCTACTACTGGTCGTCATCATGGCCTCAAGAAAGGTGTCCCACTACTTCGACGAGCACCCTATCACAATCGTGAGCAGCGCACCACTCGCTGACATACTCAACAACCCTGGAGCGACTGGACGAGTCGCCGAGTGGAACATTGAGCTCAGCCCACGGGACCTGCAGTTCAAGCACCCAACAGCCATCAAATCACAAGTAGTCCCAGATTTCCTGGTCGAGTGGACGGAGGTTCAGACACCAGGCCCCCCAGACCTATCAAATTCATGGTCAATGTTCTTCGATGGGTCCAAGAGACAACAAGAAGCCGGGGCAGGAGTTGTGCTCATCTCCCCTAAAGGAACAAAGCTAAAATATGTCCTCTAGATCAACTTCAGTCATGCCTCCAACAACGAAGCAGAATACGAGGCACTCCTCCATGGCATGCGCATGGCCAAAACGTGCGGAGCCACTCGCCTCATAATCTACGGGGACTCCAATATCGGCGTCCAGCAGACGATGAGAAACTGCGATGCAATAGCTGACAACATGGCGGCCTACCAGAAGCTCTACAACGCACTCTAAGGAAGTTTCGACGGTTGCGAGCTCAACTACATCACCAGGGCCAAGACACAGAAGCTGACGAACTCGCGAACATTGGCTCGACTCTAAGGAGGACTAATACCACCCAGCGTTTTTCTCGAAAGCATCAGCCAGAGATCCATCGAGGTACAGGCAGCAGCACCTGAAGCAGTCGTGGACGGCGAGGACGCAACAGACCTGGCGCAGGTGGTAGCAGCAAGACCATCAGAAGGCACAAGCACCAGCACACCCGACAGCACAGCTCCGATAGAGCTCAAAGGACCTTTCTGGGCAAAACCGTTCCTCCGATTCCTAATCGAAGGTACGCTACCACAAGACGCGGCCGAAGCACGACGCATCAGCCAACGATCCAAGGCGTTAACTGTGATCAACAAACAGCTATACAAGCGCAACATCACCCAGATACTCCAAAGGTGCATCGACGAAGAGGACGGCAAATCCCTACTGCTCGAAATCCACGAAGGCACCTGAGGGCACCATGTGAGCAGTCGAGTACTCGTGTACAAAGCATTCCGAGCCGGGTTCTATTGGCCCACAGCCACGAAAAACGTAGAGGAAATCGTGCGACGTTGTGTCGCCTGCCAGAAATTCGCCAACAGGCCACACGCTCCGCCTCAGAGCTCAAGACCATACCGCTATCCTGGCCGTTCGCCACCTGGGGACTCGACATGGTGGGCCCACTCAAGAAATCATCAAAGGGCGGAAGGACACACCTGCTCGTCGCAGTCGACAAGTTCACTAAATGGATCAAAGTAGTGCCCATCACCAGCTCCACAGCCCTCACGGCTGTCAACTTCATCAAATCGATCATCTTCAGGTTCGGAGTGCCACACAACATCATCACGGACAACGGCACGAACTTCACAGCCGCAGAATTCCAGAACTTTTGCGAAGAACTGGGCATGAAAATCAATTATGCATCAGTCGCGCACCCGCAGTCCAACGGCCAAGTGGAAAAAGCAAACGGCTTTGTATGCGGGGGAATCAAGAAGCGGCTCCTCGCACCACTCGAGCAAGCCGCCGGAAACTGGGTAGAAGAACTCCCCGCGGTACTATGGATCCTACGAACTACACCAAACACCGCGACCCAGTACACACCCTTCTTCATAGTGTACAGGGCAGAGGCAGTACTACCACATGACCTCAAGTTCGGAGCACCTCGGGTCACCGGGTACGAAGAAGAAGAAGCAGAAGAAGCATTACAAGATGACAAAGATACAGCTGACGTAGCAAGAGATACAGCCCTGGCAAAATCAGAGGGGTACCAGGACAAGCTATGCACCTACCAAAGCAGTCGCTTGTGCACTAGAACCTTCAACAAAGGTGACCTAGTCCTACGGCTGATACAAGAGAAGGTCCATAAACTTGCCCCCCAATGGGAAGGACAATTTATAGTCTCAGAAGTCATCGGAGGTGGCGCCTACAGGCTGAAGTACCCGAAGACAGACGAGGACGTGGGTAACCCATGGAACGTAGAAAACTTGCGACTGTTCTATCCATAGTCCCCATCGGTCAGACATGACTGGCAACTCATGTAGCCGCTCGACCGCAATAAAATAAATGTTTCCCAAATACTTCCATATCAAAGCACTCAGGGGATTAAGCATAAAATCCCCCCGAGAGACGCTATCGCCTACGCGATCTTAACCAAAGCACTCGGGGGCTTAAGCATAAAATCCCCCCAAGAGACGCTATCGCCTACGCGATCTTAACCAAAGCACTCGCGGGCTCGAGCACACACTCCCCCCGAGAGACGCTATGATCGCCTACGCGATCTTAACCAAAGCACTCGGGGGGTTAAGCATAAAATCCCCCCGAGAGCGCTATCGCCTACGCGATCTTAACCAAAGCACTCGGGAGCTTAAGCATAAAATCCCCCCGAGAGACGCTATCGCCTACGCGATCTTAACCAAAGCACTCGGGGGGCTTAAGCATAAAATCCCCCCGAGAGACGCTATCGCCTATGTGATCTTAACCAAAGCACTCGGGGGCTTAAAGCACAAAATCCCCCCGAGAGATGCTATCACCACCTACGTGAGCTCACCTTAAAAACTCGGAGGCTCAGGCATAAGCATTCCCCGCGACACGCTACGGTCCTATTCAAAAAACACCAAGTTAGCAATCTTCAAGTTTTCACCCGGACGACAAACAACCAAGACTCAGGGACTACTCCAGAGTTGAACGGCGAGGAAATACGCACAGTTTTAAGCCTACGTTTGACTCTACAACTCAAACGTAGCCTCGGGGGCTACTCCCATCGGGAGCGCTCCCGCGCATCCGATAGAACACACTAGAAGGTTAAAGTCAGTGCATCACGGAAGGAGTCGAAGACATTTCACACTATTAGATGGAGTCGAAGACATTTCGCGCTATCAGATGGAATCGAAGACATTCTGCGCTATCAGAAGGAGTCGAAGACAGGGCATCACAGGAGTCGAAAACATAGTTTATAGCAAGATCTCAACCACAGCTTGAATTCAACCATAAAGGTATAAAAGGACTCAACTACATTTGGATAGAAGGAAACTCCTGTTGCAAGAGGGAATTACCCAAGGAATTAAGACTTGTACATGTGTGCCCATGAGGGGTAATCGACTCTAGTACAAGGGCATCACCACAAACAAAGAAAAAAAAGGAAGCTAACAGAGGATGTCAATGACATAACAAAAGGGTGAAGCTCGACTTATTTGTCGATGCTCCACCAGCTTCTTCTCATGCTCCACCAGCTTCTTCTCCATCTGCATTTGCACACCTTCTTCTCCGGCTGCACAACTTCTTCTCTGAGTTGCCGGCGAAGATGAGGCCGCCTCCAGTTCTACAAGGTCGCTTGGCGCGCCCGCTTGATCGACGGCTTGACGTCGATGTCCTCATCGGAGCTGATGGAGACCGCATCACCACCTGAGGAGTCGCTAGAAGACGGAGCTGTAGAAGATGCAGGCGTAGGTCTCGTCGACCTTGTGGAGCTGTCGCTGCTCGACTCCTGCCAGTGCGGATCCATGCTGTTGCCGCTCGGGTCGAACGCACGGACAGTGACAGTGCTTTCGTCGTCAAAACGACAGCTGAGCATATCGCCATCTCGCAAATTCAACCGCCGAGCAAACAAACTCCAACCAGAACCAAGAAAAATCAAGCGGGAGCTATCAACCTCCAAGTCAACATAAGAAGGAGATCGACAGCTCCCTTGAAGATGCAGAAGCAAGCCATCTAAGCCAAGTTCAGAGACAATGGCGGAAAAAGAAGAGGGAAGAAGAACGCGATTGGCGCTCTGGCCACGAACGCGTAAAATAAAATCATAGCGCCAGAATTCCTCCTCCAAGGGAGAGGAGGAAGGCATTGGCGCCGTACCATGACGACCACCACGGCATGAGCTTGGTGTACGACCACCACGGCCACGACGAACACGGCCACGGCCAACACCTCGCCTGGGAACCATGAGAGGAAGAAGAGAAGAAGAAAGAAGAAAAGCAGCAAGCTGGATAGAGGGGAAACGTTGTGGAAGAGAAAGGCTTATTTATAGAACAAAAATCTCCCAGCACAGAGAAGCCAAGACGACAGCAGCAATTAATTCAAAGACCAAACGTCGCAGACATCTCAGATTCCAAGACCAAGATTCTTTCCCACGGGACGCACTGTGCGTGAGACGCGTCAATTCACGCGCGTTTCCAAACGCGCGTATTGGAAACTCAACCAGCGCCTGCCGCACGCCACAACGGTCATCATTATGACTGGTCATGAAAACGTGATGGTTCACTGGCGGAGCATCCCTGACAGCCATCAAACAAAGGCATCATTATCTTGACAAGCGGCGAAGAATGCCAAAAGGCATTAAGAATGATCTCTTAAACACATTTTTCAAATATATTTAAACTCCCATCGGGAGCGTACCCACTCAAAACCGAGTCCCAGGTGCTCCCTCACCCAAAGGTCAGCAATGTGCTCGAGTAATCACTCACACTCACGAGAGTCTCGGGTGCTCCCTCAACCCGATGCAAGACAAACATTCACTCGCCAAGATCATACGGCGCTAGAGTTTCAGGTGCTCCCTCACCTCAAGAGCCGAAACGGCATTCGAGTGACTACTTGCGAAGAACCCCCCACCTGAGCACTCGAAACAAGCTCCGCGGGTGAATGAGTGAACAACTCGCTTGATGTTTTGTTCCAAGTGGGTGCAATACTATTAGGCTCCACGCCTCAAAAACACACATTCCTGGAACACGATACACTGTGCCCAGATGCCACGCAAGATTAGCGTGTAGGCAAGACCCCGCTGCGAAGTTCGGCCGGGCTGGGACTTGCCGAAGAGCGATTTCACTCCCAACCTTTTCCATGCGCCGCGCATGATAGAAAAAGCCAGGCGGACGCGCCTTAGGCTACGCACATTACTGGCGGAAAATGAACACCGTAAGACCTGAAGCGGCAGGACTTTTGCTCGACACCAGTGTTCCAAGCTCACGTCGAGGGACATGGTTTTGATTGGGCTACTGCGGTATTTTCCACTAGTGCAATTCACCAAGGCTCGACCAGTCGACTCCTTGGGCCCTTTCAGCTTAGCATCCCTCGAAACAGGTTTTGTCATGGCCACCAGACTGCCAGCGACCCGCGGTTGTACCGCGCATACAAACAACAGACGAATGGATGTACTCGAGTCCCTGCGCGACTCTTCGAGTCCCGCAGGCACTCGGGGGCTACTGACGAGGGGGTGACCCCACGACTCCTACGGATAGGCCTACCCGGTGTCCCTGAAGATAGAAGGCCCATGGAGACCCGCCTGGACCCTCCTTGGCCCGCTAATTGGCACCGACATAGGAGTCTGCGACTCACAAGGAAGGTGCGAAGACCTGTTGTACGAATCAAGCTAGGATTAGGAAAGCTTACCTGTAAATGTAGATGAACTCCCCAAGACCTAGCCCAGCATATAAGGGCTAGGAGGGGCGACGCCAAAGGAATCCAATATCATCTGTAACCCTAGCCTTGAGCGCTCCGGCCTTGGCATCCACTGTAATCGTATCTCCCTCATCAATAATATCGAGCAGGAACGTGTCCTCCTGTTTGCCGACGAGCTATCGTCCAACCTATGCTTCTCATGACTAACCCAGGGTCCCTGACCATGGGATTTGCCGGGGTTGATCCCCGTCAACTCTCCTCCGCAATGCAAAATTAAAAGGATGCAAAAAACAAATGGTCAATGCCACAAAACACACACATAAAAAACCAAGAAAAACAAAACCGATAAAAAGCAGTTCACGTATGAGATAAAAAAACATACATCAACAGCTGCACGGTCAGACAAAGAAGGCCTAACAACATGTTCCCGCCTGTTCATTTCCTTCACAATTTCCTCAGCTTCCTTCTCATACCTAGCACACTTGTCATCCTGAGGATGCTTATACTGAACGAATGACGACCTGATATTCATGACTGACAGCTTAAGTAATTGAAGCTGCCCATAGTCAAAGTTATGAGTGACCTCGATTTCTGCTTCAGAAGGGCCTTCGCTAGCAGTAAAAATTCCAGTGATATTCCTCATCCTAGAACCAGATGTTGGCAAATCAGAACATAAATTAATGACCCTGCCAAGAAGCTCATCGACCCGGACAAATATATTGCGGTCATCACGAGCCTCGCTGGAACCCTCGCAAGAAAAAACTCCAGCAGCCGCACTAGCAGCATCGTGAACACGCCGAAGTGGAGAACCCCTAGCGTCACCATGAACCGGCCGAATTGGAGAACCCCTATCAAGAGGCTCACAAAACCTTGCGTGCAGTTCGGCAGTTGGAGTCCGCATGTACACAATGTCCCCTGGTGCCTTCCACTAAACAAGTTAACAACAAAAGAAGCAGTTCACATGTAGGTACATAAAAGGTTCACAATTAGCATACCGAAAAAATAGGAGTATAACAAACACACACAAATGGCTATGAAGTGACCGACAACTTCCCAAACTTGTAAGTATCCACGTGTATCTTTCCCTTAACAATAATGTCGGCGTTGTGAAGCTTCTTCAACTGCTCATGGGACAGTATTGCAACACGTGGCGTGTGTGTATGCATAACAGATACATTGCGAAGATTCAAGCAATCCAGGTACATGAACAGGGGCACAATGGTGCAGCCCTTGGCACAGTTCTGCTTGCTCCCTTCAGAATTCCACTTGTACACAGCTGCCTTCAGCTCATCAACAACAAGCTGGCAAAAGTCCATCTCAGCCATAGAGGCAAAGTCCAAGTTTTCAACCATAGCAGCTACCCTGGACAACCGAGGTGCAGGACTAAAGCAAAGCAAGCTTTATAAAACAATGAGAAATAAAACTTTTACAACCATATCAACCTTCGCAGGGTCCTCAATCAGGGTGCCAAGTAGAATAAGCAGGTCCTTCACGTCTATGCTCCGAGAACGGTTAAAACAAAGCTCGTCCTTCAGAGCCATCGAATCATCATGGCCGCTGTCAGCAGGCCTGGGAGTAGTGCGAGAACCCATAGGCAAATAAAAAAAATTCATGGACAGCCTCACGATTAATTTCCAGAACCTTATTTGACCCGCAGTCCAATCTCATCGTCTCAGGGTTGATGTTTCCCATCAGCTTGCACATAAGCACATGAGAAACATTCCTCTTCACTTTCAAGTCGAGAAAAATACCAAAACCTGCTTGGTGCACCAAAATTTTGTGCGGGTCTTGCAACTTATCAATAGCTTTGCATACGTTTGGGATAGACAGCCGAACAGTGTCACTAAACCGCCATTCCTCCGCAGCAACGTCTTTAGACCTCTTCCTTTTGGTACTCTTAGCAATCTACAAACAAGAATAAAAATGCGGTTCACATCTGCAACCCATGCACAAAAAAAAAATAAAAATAAAAATGCAGTTCACATCAACAACTCATGCACAAAACAACTTAAGAAAAAAAAACAAAAGTGATAACAGCGAATATGTCACAACCCCAAGTTAGGTACGTGCTTGGAGTAGCAAGTCTTTTTGCATCATGTTAAAATTTTCAAAAGAAATCAAAATGGGAGAGAGAACACCCCCCAGATGAATTAATTCAAAAGGCCAGAAATAAATCTTCTCCAAAAATTTCTTTTGTATTTTTGAAAAGTCCCATAAATGAGTGGGATCACATATAAAATGATGTGGTAGAAATCCCATGCTCATGGATTTTTCAAATATTCAAACAGGAGCATGGATTTAAATTTAAACCCCTATTTGAGTTAAAGTTCAAATAATTTGAATTTTAAAAGTGCTCAAATTTTATAAGTGGCTAGCTCTATATTTCATGAGGCCACATAAAAATTTGGGGCATTTAATAAAATGCCTAGGTATTTTTATCTAGGCGGAACAAATAGAACATAATTACATAAAATAAAAAGAAAAGGGGGATCGTACCTTGTGCCCAGGGCAAGACCCACCTAACTTGGCCGTCCCAGCCCACCCGGGGGCGCCTTGTCTTCTACCTCCCCGCCGAGCCAAGCAGCTCGGTGGAGGTAGAGCACGCACCGGGCGCCACCTCGACGCCGAGAGGCTTCCATCCCCCCTGGACCTCATCCCCACGCCATGCAGACGCCCAAGCCGCCCTGGTTCTTTTCCCCCTCCTCTGGCTCATCTTCCCCCTCTCCCTTCGCCGTTCTGTTCGCCGCCCGAAGCTCGCGCCGGAGCGCGCCGCCGCAACCGCGTGGCCATCGTCTTCCTTAAGCTTCGCCGAGGTGTCCAGAAGACTCGCCGCCGTCTACTTGCTGACCGTGCGCAACGAATCGAGCCGAAGCCCTTTGGAGACGTCGCTCGCATGGACTTCCTCCACCACGGCCGCCGTGCGCCATTGCTGGAATTCGTCGCCGTCGAGAAACCCCCGGCCCCGAAGAGCTGCGCAACCTACTCGGGGTGAGCTCCTCTCCATTCCTCCCTATCCCCCGCTCTACCCCGTGCCCTAGTCGCCGTTCATCACAGAAGCAGTACGCCGGCCGCCGCAGTTTTGGCCTAGCCGTGGCCAGAGGTCATGCTTTTGGCCCCCTCCTACCCCGCTGGATGCGCGAGACGAAAAGGAGCACGCCCGTGGTCTCCCCTCCTCGCCCCGTGCCGAAAACCTAAGTCCGGCGAGCTCTCCGGCGAGAACTCCGACGACCCACGCCATTAGAAGCTAACCCTAACCCCTAATCACCACACTAACCACCCCCTGGGCCACTTACATGTGGGCCCAGGCCACTAACTAACCCCCTGGTTAGTTTAACTAACCGGGTTACTTACCCCCCCCCCCACTAACTTGGTGGACCCACACGTCAGCTGCCCCCTGACGTCACCCTGACGTCAGGCTGGCCCAGTAAATCTTTTAAATGATTTATTCTAATTCCAGAAATTTCCAGAAAATGCTTTAAACTTCAAAAATTCATAGAAAATTCATATTAACTCCAAATTGGACAAATAATATGTCTAAAATTATCAGAATAATACAAGGATTATGAATATGCAACTTGTTTCTATGTTTGACCATTTTAAAATGGGTGAAATGTAGCAAACATGCATATGGATCCTTTTCAAATTCAAATTTGGAGTGAATTTGCAAATGACTTTGGAACCCATTTATTTTAGATGGATTCATCCACACATCAGAGGCTTTACCTCACCTTTACAACATCACTTCATGATCAACATTTTCAAATGAACTTTCATGCATTCAAATGCATTTGAAATTCATCGATAAATCAAATGGAGTTTGAATTTGCAATTCAATTGCAATATACTCCTTTTAAATGGAATTGTCCACACAATGCAACCATGAACATCACCATTACAATCTTATTCATGTGATTGTGCATTGTACATTATGTTGATTCTATGATTGTCATGTTGCTGATAGAAGTGGAGCCGGAACCCGAGTTCACCCCCTTCGCTGAAGACCCCGTGACTGAACCCCGTCAGCAAGGCAAGCAAACCCCCATTGATCATGTATATAAAATCCCACTTCCCTCTCAGTCTCGCTTATGCATGTTTAGGAGATCACCTTGTATCGATTCTACCGCATAGTTGAACCCATATCCTTTGCATGACCTATCATCTTGTCACAGTAGTAAGAAAACCACAATCCTAGCAGATGTAGGAGTTGGTTGATATCATGTGGCCCCTGCAACTGTTACTGGTTATTGCATGCTTAGTGGTACAATGAGGTTGCTTTTGATGTGAGTCGGGATGATGGTAAACATGGTGTTGATGAAAGTGAAACTGTGTTGGTGAATCCACCCTAATACAAGGTGAACGATGAGAGGCTGTGTAGGAGTACACAGTGGGTTGTCTCGTTGAACACCGCCTTAAGTCCGAGTTCTTCTGTGGTGATCCAAGAAGAAGAGTACAACCACACATTGGGCTCACTGACCCCTCTCGACCTAGTACCTCACCCCGTTCGAACCCCAAAAGTCGCAGTAGTTCGGAGTTCTGGTAGGGCTGTGGCACGGTCTGCGAAGTGGATGAACGGCTTTTCAAGAGCGGCTTGGGACCCTGCACACATCGTTTGAGTCTGTACTGAAACCTCGGCCGGACTTCCATACGGATCCCCCTCAGATAGGCGACTCTCTGGACTAGAACGGAGCTGTGGGCGAAGTGTCGTGGCAACATCCTCGCCGGTACCCGCTTGAAGGGTCCCACTCCCAGGAGGTAACTGATGAGTGTGTGTGTGTAGCGGTACATCCCTGCAAGGTTATCAAAACTATTCGAATAGCCGCGTCCGCGGTTAAGGATTGCTTGGAAGCTTAGCTTGATTATTAGACAACTTGAACTGGATACTTCTAAAACTCGCAAGATAAGCGTGAGTGCTATGGTGTGCTCCTCGTGGGGAAGTCGAGGAAGTAACCATAGTGGTGTATTGGTTGGAGATGTAGTGGACTCGTGTGCGCTTCTTACCTCAAGTCTGGTACTCGTAGTTCAGGACTAGCCAAGTCAAAGCTGGCACTTCTGCAAGTGAAACCCCACCTCCCTTTTCCTTTATACATGTGCATGAGTATTATAGTTCCTACGTAAGTCTTGCTGAGTACGACTTTGTACTCACGTTTTCTTATTCTATGTTTTAGATGAACCCATCGACCCCGAAGGTGGAATCTTCCTGGAGCTCGACGACTGATCAAGCTAGTGTAGTCCCAGTCAGACGACTGGTTCCCTCGTGGAAGGGCTTGTTTTAGATAAGGCTTCTCTAAGCCATTTGTTAAACTTGTCTGTACTCAGACCTACTTTGCTTCCTCATGTTTGATGTAATGTTGGATCACAGACTTGTGATCCCTTTGTGCACTATGTAAGAGTTATTAATAAAGATGTATACATTGTAGAGAATTGCAATGATACCTGTTGTTCATACTAGACATGTGTGCTGCGTGTATGTTTGTAACATGCATGTCTTAGTATGGGTTTTCGAGACCTTAGTTGTGATCTGGCTGGCGGTCTTTTATACACCAAGTGGCCCTTAGATGTGCGCAGCTTGGGGCATCGCGATGAGATTGTTCGTGACTCCGTCACGTGCACACTTTGATGTATGATCGGGCTGGAGTAAGTCTATGTAAGGTTTATAATACAATCGATAGTATGGTTGAGGCGACTTGTCTATGAGTATGGGAGTTCACCACCCATATCATTTAGACTTGTGTGCGGACGATGAGGACCCATTTCAGTTGATCATCCGGTCTGGATGGGATGCCCCTCACGTTCGATGCTTTCCGAGAACGTTCTGTGCTTGGCCTTGTCTGCTTAGACAAGTGGATACAGTTCTCGGCTCTCCATATGATTGCGTTGTAGCGAGGCTTGCATACGCTAACCCCGGGTCCCGACAGACTTGGTATCAGAGCAGGACTGACTGTAGGATTATCAGCCTTGGCCGAAGTCGAGTCTAGCACTCTATAGTTATATAGTTACTCTGGGTATATAAGGGAACCACGTAAGGCTTCTTTTTTCTCCTTACCCTCATCGATCTGAGTTCTGAGTCACCCTTACCTTTTCTACGGGAAGATAGGACTAGGCTCATCTATGTCTTACTAGAACATCTCGTTGATTGCCTCCTTATAGCCGTAGGATTGTTGTGGTTGTCCAGAGTCTCCGTGTTTTGAGTTCCTTGAAGAAGTTCTGTCCAATTTCTTCGAGGTTGTTTCATTTTCCATCCCAGTGTAGCCTTTATGTTGCCGGATTTGTTCCGTGTTTCTTTGAATCATTGCCTTCGCATTATTATCTTTTCCACCTAAATCATATCCTTTTATCCTTGCCTCCATCGTACAACCTGTTCTGATTGTTGATTTTTTATCACACAGGATGTCAGGTGGAACTCGTAGTGCTGTTCTTCGGAATCGAGACCGTGATCGGAATCGAAATGATGATGAACTTCCACCCCCGCCTTCTGCGGCGGAAATCATGATGGAAGCTAAGTGGAATAGACGTGATCAAACACGCCTTCTGGAGCTCATCGAGCAGAATACCTCCCACCATAGTAATGTGGTGGTCAGCATTCAGGACTTCATCTTCCTCAAGCCACCGGTATTCCGATGTTCTTCTGAGCCCCTCGAAGCTGATGATTGGCTCCGTTCCATCGAGCGTAAGCTTGATACAGCACATGATGCTCCCGATGACCGAGTTATTTTCGCGGTATACTTCTTGGAAGGTGCTGCTCTTCAGTGGTGGGAGAACTATGTTGCAATGCAGCCAGATGGTCACGTAGTGACTTGGCAAGAGTTCTGTGTTGCCTTTCGAGGGTACCACATTCTGGATGAGTTGATGGAGCGCAAGAAGGAAGAGTTCTGCAATCTGAATCAAGGAGAGATGTCCATTCATGAGTATGTGAGGGAGTTCAACTGTCTTGCTCGTTATGCCCAAGATGAGATCACCACCGATCCCAGAAAGCAGGCAATGTTCCGCAAGGGACTTAGCCCCATCCTTCGTCGTGACCTCAACCTCTTTGAGTTTGCCACCTTTGAGGATTTAGTCAACAGATTCTTCAGAGCTGAGCATGGCAATGAAGTTTTCGAGAAGTCTCGCAAGCATGCTCTTGAGCTTGCCCCTTCTTCCAGTTCACGCCCTCAGAAGCGCATGATCTGGATTCCTAACAGTTTGATCCACCAAAACGACCCACCGAGGCCATCACTTGTGCCGCCTCGTCCACCAGCTCCACCAAACAACCCAGTTCCCTGCACTATCTTTGGGGC
The DNA here is from genome assembly GCA_950022295.1 of Bromus sterilis. Taxonomy (NCBI): domain Eukaryota; kingdom Viridiplantae; phylum Streptophyta; class Magnoliopsida; order Poales; family Poaceae; genus Bromus; species Bromus sterilis. The sequence continues at coordinate 254,741,660 of OX465595.1, read as the reverse complement.
CTGCTTCAGATGTGGCCATCCTGGTCACTATTCTCGTGATTGTTCCATAAATCAGAATGCTCCACCCCATGCCAAAGGAAACCCCAATGTTCGTGCCAAGCCACCCCCGAAGGTTTCCACTGCCAAGCCATCCACCTCAGAAAATTCTGGACGTGTGAACGAAATCTCAGCTGAGGAAACTGATAGTACTTCTGACGTCATTCTTGGTACGCTCCCAGTCAATTTTGTTCCCACTTCTGTCCTTTTCGATCCAGGAGCATCTCACTCATTCATGTCAGAGAGTTATGCACTTCGGCATGAGATATCCTTTGATGAAATGTTCACCCCTATGATCATTCAAACTCCTGGTTCCAAATGGCAAACTAATAGAGTAAGCCATGTGATAGAGGCGAAGGTGTCCCGATGTTTCGGTGAGATGATGGAGATCGATTTTGGTGGAGTAGACTTTCACGACCCGACTACGAACGTGCGAAGACGTTGCGCCTTAGCAATCGCTAAACCAACTCCGAGAGGTTATTGATCCCGCGGATGCACGATCAACCTGACCACGAAGGTCAATTCCTGCAAGCAATCGAAGAACAAGCAAGAACTAAGAATTGCAATCTGGATATTGCGAATATAAGATGAAAGATTAACAGAAGTTGGGGTTCCAATGCGGTCTTGGCCTGGTCGGACGACACAAACGAAGAACTCGAAGTTGCGGCTATGGCTAACTTAAATCTAATTAAAACCCAAGTCTAAACGACGCCCTAAGGGCTGTATATATGGGGGAACAGAGGGGATTTTCGTGACCCCTTGGAGGTGGGGCCCGAAAACAACCCTAACTCGGTTTCCCCACACATACGGACTCTAAAAAACAGCCTATAATGTGGTATTTCGAAATTACATGGGCCCAGCCCAATATTAAGGTGACGCAACACCTATAATTGCTCTTGGACGAAAATAATGAAGTGGCATCTCGTGTATTTCGTCCAAGCCTTCATGCATGCGAAAATCCCCACTGGAAGCTCCATTGTTATTTCCCGCGCGCGCACCTTCTTCTCCATGCTTGATCCCGCTCCAATGACCGTCCTTCTTGTCCATGCTAGCTCCTTCATTCATAAGCAAAACAAAAGTATCTAATTTAGGCAGCATCATATGTTCATGAACATTAGAAGGATTCGCAAGAAACGAAAGTACCTGATAATTTAGTTGACGTGCACGTGCTCTAGTAACTGGTCCAGTATGTGTAGTTGGTGAAGATGTGGGTGTAACATTAGTAGAGATGTCCTCATCATCCTCCCCTTCTTGAATTGAAGTCGTCCTCGATGGAAGCTCATTATCTTCTCCCAAATAAGGTTTCAAATCTGCAATGTTAAATGTGGGACTAACCCCAAAATCTGCAGGTAGCTCAAGTTTATATGCATTATCATTAATTTTCTGTAAAACCTTAAAGGGACCATCAGCTCGTGGCATTAACCCATAAGCATCTCCAACTTAGTTTGGGGATGACATGTAGTACTAAAAAGTAGTTTAGTCCCCAACTTAGCCCATAAGCATCTCCAAAAATGGCTAAGAAACTTAGTATCACGATCCGAGACAATAGTATTGGGCACACCATGTAAGCGAATAATCTCACGAAAGAATAAATCAACAACATTAGCAGCATCATCGCTTTTATGACATGGTATAAAATGTGCCATCTTAGAAAATCTATCCACGACAACAAATATGCTATCCCTCCCATTCTTTGTTCGAGGCAGGCCTAAAACAAAGTCCATGGATATGTCCTCCCACGGAACACTAGGTACAGGTAAAGGCATGTATAAACCATGAGGATTGAGTCGTGACTTAGCTTTTTGACATGTAGTGCAGCGAGCAACAAAACGCTCAACATCCCGTCTCATCTTTGGCCAAAAGAAATGTGTAGCAAGTACGTCCTCCGTCTTCTTCACGCCAAAGTGTCCCATTAATCCTCCTCCATGCGCCTCCTGCAACAACAAAAGACGAATAGAGCTAGCTGGAATGCATAGCTTGTTAGAACGGAACACAAACCCATCATTAAGCACAAACTTGTTCCATGTTCTACCCTCTCTACAATTCTGCAATACATATTTAAATTCCGCATCATGTACATATTGATCTTTGATTGTCTCTAAACCGAATATCTTGAAGTCAAGTTTTGAAAGCATAGTATAACGACGAGACAAAGCATCAGCAATAATATTATCTTTCCCCTTCTTGTGTTTAATGACATAAGGGAAATTCTCAATAAATTCAACCCACTTAGCATGTCTACGATTAAGTTTTGCTTGACTTCTTATGTGTTTCAAAGATTCATGATCAGAATGTATAACAAATTCTTTGGGCCATAAATAATGTTGCCAAGTTTCTAATGTCCGAACAAGAGCATATAATTCCTTATCATAAGTAGAATAGTTCAGACTAGGCCCACTCAATTTTTCAGAAAAGTAAGCAACAGGTTTATCATCTTGTAATAACACACCTCCCAAACCAATACCACTAGCATCGCATTCAAGCTCAAAAGTCTTATTAAAATCAGGAAGTTGGAGCAAAGGAGCATGTGTTAACTTATCTTTCAATATCGTGAAGGCTTCTTCCTGTGCGGTACCCCAAGTAAAAGGCACACCCTTACGTGTAAGCTCATTGAGAGGTGCAGCAATGGTGCTGAAATCTCTCACAAAACGCCTATAGAATCCAGCGAGGCCAAGAAAACTCCTCACTTGTGTGACCGTTTTGGGCTGCGGCCAACTCTCAATCGCCTCGATCTTGGCTTTATCAACTTCAATTCCCTGCGGAGTAACAACATAGCCAAGAAACGATACTCGGTCGGTGCAAAAGGTGCACTTCCCAAGGTTACCAAACAAACGTGCATTATGTAGAGCAATAAAAACAGCACGTAAATGATCCAAATGTTCCTCCAAAGATTTGCTATAAATCAGTATATCATCAAAATAGACTACCACAAATCGTCCAATGAAAGCACGTAAAACCTCGTTCATTAATCTCATGAAAGTGCTAGGTGCATTAGTTAACCCAAAAGGCATGACTAACCACTCATATAATCCAAACTTAGTTTTAAAAGCCGTTTTCCATTCATCCCCTAATTTCATGCGAATTTGATGGTATCCACTACGCAAATCAACTTTGGAAAACATGGTAGAGCCACTTAATTCATCAAGCATATCATCTAACCTAGGAATAGGATGACGATAACGAATAGTAATATTATTAATGGCTCTACAATCAACACACATACGCCAAGTTCCATCCTTTTTAGGCACTAATATAACAGGAACAGCACAAGGACTAAGGGATTCACGTATGTAACCTTTGTCGAGTAGCTCTTGTACTTGACGCTGAATCTCCTTCGTCTCCTCCGGATTGGAACGGTATGGCGCACGGTTGGGCAGCGAAGCACCGGGAATTAAGTCAATCTGATGCTCAATCCCTCGAATAGGTGGTAATCCCGGTGGTACGTCTTGTGGAAAGACGTCAATAAACTCCTGCAAAAGGTCAGTGACAACAGGAGGCAAAGAAGGAGGCAATTCCTCAAATGAAAACAAAGCTTCTTTGCACACAAAAGCATAGCACACATATTGACTAACATCCAAATCCGAAATATCAACCTTAGTAGCAAGCAAAGTTGGACTAGTCAATTTAATTTCATTAGAAACAGGAGAAGAAGATTTGCTATTAGTCTTATGTTGTTGCTCAAATTCTTTAGCTGCTATCTCATTTTCACTATTATTTTTCTCCTGTTTAGCTTTACTAGCTCTAGCAAGATCATCTTTCACAATTTGTTCAGGAGACATAGGAAGTAAAGCAATAGTTTTATCCTGATGAACCAGAGTAAACTGATTTGTCCTACCATGGTGTACAACATTCCTATCAAATTGCCATGGTCTACCAAGTAAAAGAGAGCATGCTTGCATGGGTACCACATCACAATCAACATAATCAGCATATGCAGCAATGCTAAAGTGCACACGAACAGAACGCGTTACCTTAATCTTACCACTATTGTTAAACCACTGAATATAGTACGGATGGGGGTGTGGTCTTGTGGTGAGAGATAGCTTCTCCACCAACTACATGCTCGCCAAGTTGTTGCAACTCCCTCCGTCAATGATGATGCGAACCGAACGTTCTTTCACCACTCCCTTTGTGTGGAACAAATTATGCCTCTGGTTTTGCTCGGCCTTCGTTACCTGCACACTTAAAACACGTTGAGCAACCAAACTAGCATATTTATCTGCATCATCAGGAGCCATATAATCTATATCATGAGCATCATCATGGGCACCCTGTTCCTCATGAGCAATGAGAACTAAAGTCTCCTCATCATAGTCACTCGCTGACTCATACCCACCATCCGTCGTAATAGTCATCACACGCTTGGAGGGACAGTATTTTGCGAAGTGACCTCCACCTTGGCACCTGCGACATTTAATATCACGATCTCGTGTTTGCCCTGTGGAAGCCATGGATGAAGAAGAACTCGCCGCTGGACCACTCTGTGCACCCTCGAATGGTGGCGCTGGCTGTTTTGGTGGCTCCCTGTAAGAATGAGCGGCTGAAGTAGATGGTGGTGCAGCAGGACGTGTGGATGTAGAAGCTCCACGCGATGTCCATGATGTATTTCGTCCTGCAGAAAAGTTAGGTCTCGTAGCGGCCTGTCGATCCTGCACTTCACGTTCAGCTTTACAAGCAAGATGAAACAAACGAGTGATAGTAGCAAAGTCCTTGTATTCTAGAATAGTTTGTATCTCCCTGTTTAAACCACCCATAAAACGTGCAAGCATAGCTTCATTATCCTCTACTAGGCCACATCTAATCAATCCAGTTTGTAATTCTTGATAATATTCCTCTACAGAATTTTTTCCTTGTCTCAAACGCTGTAATTTTTGTAACAATTCACGTTGATAATAAGGAGGAACCCAGCGAGTACGCATAGCATCTTTTAAAGCAGGCCAAGTAGTTGGAATATTATTAGCATGCAATCTACAATGTTCAGACCACCAAATAGATGCAAATCCCATGAATTCACAAACAGCAGCAGTAACACGTCTATTCTCAGGATATTGTAAACATGTAAAGCGTTGTTCAGTTTCTAACTCCCAAGTAAGATAAGCATCAGGAATATATCTACCCTCAAACGGCTTAAGATTCAATTTCAGTTTAGGCACATGTTCATCATCGCGTACCTGAGGGGGTGGTTGGTGTCGACCGTGGAGAATGTTGGGACGTGGACGTCCAGCTGGCTGTTCATAGGCCGCTTCTTGTTCCACCTCCTCCTCGTAATCACCCTCGTAGTTGTTGTCCTGGCCGAAGTCAGAGGCAGCAGCAGCAGTAACTGCAGCAGCAGCAGGAGCACCAGCAGCTTGTCCGCCCGGAAACAGAATACGTCGTGCACGTCGTGGTGGCGGTGGCTGTGCTGGAGCGGCCGCAGGCTGTATAGGTAAGCGTGCGAGCAAATCAGTAAACTTGGCGTCGAGCTTGGTGTCGATCATCTTCTCCACACCATCAATCGCCTCTGTAAATCTGTTCTCGATGTCATTCACCTGTTCAGACATCATTTGTGCAAATTTATCATGTAATGCTTTGTTTGTCATATTCTCCCAATCAGGTGCATCCCGCGCCACTTCATCATGGGATCCTGGCATGCTTAGCAGAAATAGAAAACACACAGAAGTATGATCCTACTTCTACTAATGGGATGTGGGGTGGTGGAAAGCACAAATCCGTCAAGCTTTTCTTCAGTTCCTACCGATTCTTACCTAGCAGCAGGTGGTGATGTACAACCAACGGGTCAAAACTCTCAGAGATGTGGTAGAGCGATGGCCAGGAGGTGTCAACCGCACGAAGTAGAATATATGTGGAGCTGTAGGTAGGCTTGACAAATATGGTAGCAAAAAGCTCAACAGTAATCAAAACAGAGATGCAAAGTTGAATAAACACTCAACGTCGGTACTGTGCTGATCCTAGGCTAGACCGTACTAGAGACGCGAGCCTAAAACACCAACGAAAGCACGGCGCGGCACGTAATCAACTGAGAAGCACACTCTGAATTTTTGTTTCCTCTTTTTTTTTTTTTTTTTTGCTTTTTTTTTCTTTTTTTTTGGAAATCACCCTCTTCTACGTACGACAAAGATTGGTGAAATCCGACTCTAATCAACTCCAAAACTATTCTGGCTACGGGGATATCTCAAACCGAACGGGTGATGGAACTCAACTCGGATTGGTAGGTCGTGGTGGTGTATATGGACTCGGGTTGGCGGAACGTGGTGGTGTTTCTGGACTCGGATTGGTGGCAGCGGACGGATGGAACTAGTGCGGCGGCGGCGTGAAAAACTGTGATCAGAACTCGAAACTCTAAGGAACTAGGCGCTAAGATCAGCAACTCGACACAACGATGCAACCGCAAATTCAACAAAGGAAACTACTGTAAAGAAAACTGGACAAAGGCTCGGACTGTTTTGGGACGTGATGATCTAACCCTAATTTTTTTGTTGTTGGCTTTTTCGTGGACTGTAGGTATGAAGAACAGAATCAATCTAGACTACGAAAACTGGTAACTCTCACCGAGCAACCTGGAAATCTGATACCACTTGATAGAGGCGAAGGTGTCCCGATGTTTCGATGAGATGGTGGAGATCAATTATGGTGGAGACGACTTTCACGATCCGACTACGAACGTGCGAAGACGTTGCGCCTTAGCGATCGCTAAACCAACTCCGAGAGGTTATTGATCCCGCGGATGCACGATCAACCTGACCACGAAGGTCTAATTCCTGCAAGCAATCGAAGAACAAGCAAGAACTAAGAATTGCAATCTGGATATTGCGAATATAAGATGAATGATTACGAAAGTTGGGGTTCCAATGAGGTCTTGGCCTGGTCGGATGACACAAACGAAGAGCTCGAAGTTGCGGCTATGGCTAACTTATATCTAATTAAAACCCAAGTCTAAACGACGCCCTAAGGGCTGTATATATGGGGGAACAGAGGGGAATTTCGTGGCCCCTTGGAGGAGGGGTCCGAAAACAACCCTAACTCTGTTTCCCCACACATACGGACTCAAAAAAATAGCCTATTAAGTGTATTTCGAAATTACATGGGCCTGGCCCAATAATAAGGTGACGCAGCACCTATAATAACCCTTGGACGAAAATATTAATGTGGCGTCTTGTGTCTCTCGTCCAAGTCTTCATGCACGCCTTATGGTGGCCTCAAAGTGCGAAAATTACCACTGGAAGCTCCATTGTCCTTTCCCGCGCGCACACCTCCTTCTCCATGCTTGATCCCGCTCCAATGACCATCCTTCTTATCCATGCTAGGTCCTTCATTCATAAGACAAACAAAAGTATCTAATTTAGGCAGCATCATATGTTCCGGAACATTAGAAGGATTCGCAAGAAACGAAAGTACCTGATAATTTAGTTGACGTGCGCGTGCTCTAGCAACTGGTCCAGTATGTGTAGTTGGTGAAGATGTGGGTGTAACATTAGTAGAGATGTCCTCATCACCCAGCCCAATATTAAGGTGACGCAACACCTATAATTGCTCTTGGACGAAAATAATGAAGTGGCATCTCGTGTATTTCGTCCAAGCCTTCATGCATGCCTTATGGTGGCTTCAAAGTGCGAAAATCCCCACTGGAAGCTCCATTGTTATTTCCCGCGCGCGCACCTTCTTCTCCATGCTTGATCCCGCTCCAATGACCGTCCTTCTTGTCCATGCTAGCTCCTTCATTCATAAGCAAAACAAAAGTATCTAATTTAGGCAGCATCATATGTTCATGAACATTAGAAGGATTCGCAAGAAACGAAAGTACCTGATAATTTAGTTGACGTGCACGTGCTCTAGTAACTGGTCCAGTATGTGTAGTTGGTGAAGATGTGGGTGTAACATTAGTAGAGATGTCCTCATCACCATGGTAAGCAAATTGCAATTGAGGGTTTAGTATTCCTTGCTTCACTCATAGCCCTCAAGTCTTCATTCATTGATGTCATCCTTGGTATGGATTGGTTATCAAGACAACATGCTTTTCTTCATTGTAAAGCCAAGTCAATTAGACTTACACATCCTTCAGGCCAGACAATAGATTACTCCTCACCAAGAACAAGAACCCAAGTTCAATCTGTGAATGTGCTTCCCCTTCCCGACCTTGAAGATGTTCCGGTGGTTCGTGACTTCCCGGATGTCTTTCCTGAAGAACTGCCAGGAATGCCTCCTGACAGATGCGTAGAATTCATTGTAGATCTTGCCCCAGGAACCGCACCAATTTCCAGACGCCCATACAAAATGGCCCCACGTGAGTTAGATGAGCTTAAAACCCAACTGGAAGCTTTGTTGGAAAAAGGCTTCATCCGCCCTAGCTCATCGCCATGGGGTTGCCCCGTTCTGTTCATAACGAAGAAAGATGGAACAGAAAGGATGTGCGTGGACTATCGCCCGCTAAATCTAGCGACGATAAAGAACAAGTACCCACTGCCCAGGATCAATGATCTTTATGATCAACTTGCAGGATCCTCTGTCTTCTCCAAGATGGATTTGAGATTAGGTTATCATCAAATCAAAATCCGAAACGAGGACATTCCCAATACGGCTTTTACTACTCGTTATGGTCTTTACGAGTACACCGTCATGTCCTTTGGTTTAACCAATGCCCCCGCCACTTTCTCACGCATGATGAATTCGATCTTCATGGATTACCTAGTTAAATTTGTTGTCGTTTATCTCGATGACATTCTCATCTACTCGAAGAACGAAGAAGAACATGCCGAACACCTAAGACTGGTATTGATGAAACTTAGAGAGCATCGCCTGTATGCTAAATTCTCCAAGTGTGAATTTTGGCTACCAGAAGTGACTACTTAGGCCACGTGATTTCTGCAAAAGGCATCGCTGTGAATCCCGAGAGAGTTCAGGCCGTCCTTGACTGGACTCCACCTGAATCGGTTAAGCAATTTAGGAGTTTTCTTGGTTAGCAACCTATTGTCGCCGCTTCGTCGAGAACTTTTCTAAAGTTGCAAAGCCTCTGACTGAACTCCTCAAGAAAGATAAGAAATTCGAATGGACCCCCAAGTGCGAGGAAAGCTTTCAAGAGCTAAAAAGAAGATTGACTTCTGCACCCGTACTTGCGCCTCCAGACACCAAAAAGGATTTCGAGATCTTTTGTGACGCCTCACGGCAAGGGTTAGGATGCATACTTATGCAAGATAGACATGTGGTAGCTTATGCTTCACGCCAGTTGCGGCCACATGAAGAGAACTATCCTACCCATGATCTTGAGCTCGCTGCCGTAATTCATGCCCTAACAACTTGGTGACATTACCTCCTTGGTAATCGTTGTGAGATCTCTTCCGACCACCAAAGCCTCAAATATATATTCACCCAGCCAGATCTTAATCTCAGGCAAAGACGCTGGATTGAGTTGATAAAAGATTATGACTTAGGAATTTCTTACACCCCAGGCAAAGCCAATGTCATGGCTGATGCACTAAGTCATAAGTCGTATTGTAACAACCTCATGTTACAACAGTATCAACCACTTCTTCATGAGGAATTTCGAAAGCTCAATCTTGAGATTGTTCCTCATGGCTATCTTTCTACCTTGGTGGCGAAACCAACTCTTGAGGATCAAATCGTAGTTGCCCAAAGGCTTGCACGAGATGTTCGCCGGATCAAGGAGAACATTGCTAGCGGAGTTGCTAAATGTTTCTCCACAGATAGTAAAGGAACGGTATTCTTTGGAAATCGTTTGCTAGTACCTAAGAATAGGGAACTAAGGAAACTCATCCTCAAGGAAGCCCATGACACACCCCTCTCGATTCATCCCGGTAGCACAAAAATGTACCGAGATCTACGCCAGAGATTTTGGTGGACTAGGATGAAGAGAGACATTGCTCGATTTGTTGCCGAATGTGATGTTTGTCGTCGCATTAAGGCAGAACACCAAAGACCTGCTGGTACGCTTCAACCTTTGCCTATTCCAGAGTGGAAATGGGACAAAGTCGGTATGGACTTCATGACCGGCTTTCCAAAAACCCAGAAAGGAAACGATGCCATCTTCGTTGTCATAGATAGGCTTTCCAAAGTTGCTCACTTCCTTCCAGTTCGCGAGTCTATAACTGCTAGCCAGTTAGCAGACTTGTATGTCTCGAGAATTGTGTCTCTTCATGGTGTTCCTTTGGAAATCAATTCTGACGTGGTAGCCTTTTCACCTCTAGATTTTGGGGAAGCTTCCAACATGCTATGGGAACTCATTTCTCCTTTAGTACAGCTTTCCATCCTCAGTCTAGCGGTCAAGTCGAAAGGGTTAACCAAATTCTTGAAGACATGCTCAGAGCTTGTGTTATCTCATTCGGGAAGAATTGAGAGAAGTCTCTTCCATTCGCCGAATTTGCTTATAACAATAGTTTTCAATCTAGTCTGAACATGGCTCCTTTTGAACTCCTTTATGGACGACGATGTCGAACACCCCTTAACTGGTCAGAAACCGGTGAAAGACAATTCTTTGGACCGGACATGATCCAGGAAGCAGAAGAGCAAGTTCGCATTATTCGAGATCGATTGAAAGCCGCACAGTCTCGTCAGAAAAGCTATTATGATCGTCATCATAGGAAAGAAAGCTACAATCCGGACGAGAAGGCTTACCTTCGGGTTACTCCTCTGAAGGGATTCCAACGATTCGGTATCAAAGGCAAGTTGGCCCCACGTTACATTGGACCTTTCCGCATTCTTTCTAAACGTGGAGAAGTTGCCTACCAACTTGAACTACCCCCGCACGTTTCCTGAGTACATGATGTATTCCATGTGTCACAACTCATGCGTTGCTTCAAAGACCCCATCCGCGAAGTCGACCATGAAACGCTTGATCTCCAAGATGACCTTTCTTATCGAGAATACCCCGTTCGTATTCTTGATTCTGCAGAGCGTGTCACTCGTCGTCAGAAGATTAAGTTTCTGAAACTGCAATGGTCACACCACTCTGAAAGAGAAGCCACGTGGGAAAGAGAAGACCGTCTCCGTGCCGAGTACCCCACCTTCCTCCCGCAGACTTCTGAATCTCGGGACGAGATTCTTTTGAGTGGGGGCGAGTTGTCACAACCCCAAGTTAGGTATGTGCTAGGAGTAGCAAGTCTTTTTGCATCATGTTAAAATTTTCAAAAGAAATCAAAATGGGAGAGAGAACACCCCCAGATGAATTAATTCAAAAGGCCAGAAATAAATCTTCTCCAAAAATTCCTTTTGTATTTTTGAAAAGTCCCATAAATGAGTGGGATCACATATAAAATGATGTGGTAGCAATCCCATGCTCATGGATTTTGCAAATATTCAAACAGGAGCATGGATTTAAATTTAAACCCCTATTTGAGTTAAAGTTCAAATAATTTGAATTTTAAAAGTGCTCAAATTTTATAAGTGGCTAGCTCTATATTTAATGAGGCAACATAAAAATTTGGGGCATTTAATAAAATGCCTAGGTATTTTTATCTAGGCAGAACAAATAGAACATAATTAAATAAAAGAAAAAGAAAAGGGGGATCTTACCTTGCGCCCAGGGCAAGGCCCACCTAACTTGGCCGTCCCAGCCCACCCGGGGGCGCCTTGTCTTCTACCTCCCCGCCGAGCCAAGTAGCTCGGTGGAGGCAGAGCACGCACCGGGCGCCACCTCGACGCCGAGAGGCTTCCAGCCCCCCTGGACCTCACCCCCACGCCTTGGAGACGCCCAAGCCGCCCTGGTTCTTTTCCCCCTCCTCTGGCTCATCTTCCCCCTCTCCCTTCGCCGTTCTGTTCGCCGCCCGAAGCTCGCGCCGGAGCGCGCCGCCGCAACCGCGTGGCCGTCGTCTTCCTTAAGCATCGCCGAGGTGTCTAGAAGACTCGCCGCCGTCTACTTGCATACCGTGCGCAACGAATCGAGCCGAAGCCCTTTGGACACGTCGCTCGCATCGACTTCCTCCACCACGGCCGCCGTGCGCCATTGCTGGAATTCGTCGCCGTCGAGCAACCCCCGGCCCCAAAGAGCTGCTCAACCTACTCGGGGTGAGCTCCTCTCCATTTCGCCCTATCCCCCGCTCTACCCCGTGCCCTAGTCGCCGTTCATCGCAGAAGCAGTACACCGACCGCCGCAGTTTTGGCCTAGCCGTGGCCAGAGGCCATGCTTTTGGCCCCCTCCTACCCCGCTGGATGCGCGAGACGAAAAGGAGCACGCCCGTGGTCTCGCCTCCTCGCCCCGTGCCGAAAACCCAAGTCCGGCGAGCTCTCCGGCGACAACTCCGGCGACCCGCGCCATTAGAAGCTAACCATAACCCCTAATCACCACACTAACCACCCCCTGGGCCACTTACATGTGGGCCCAGTGTAAGGCCCGATATGCGGTACTGTTTCAGATTCAGACGTTTCTGCCCGAACCCGAGGACGAAACACATATCGGTCCCACCGCGACATATGACAAAGCCATATGCCTCGGATTTCCAACATGATATCACAACATTACAGATACAAGGATACAACATCTCATACAATTGGCATACAATTGCCTCAATACAATACAACAGCGGAAGATACATGTCTGAGTACAGACTACAATCAAAAGCCTACTGGCAAAGAGAAAAACATCGATCCCATAACCACACGGGTCCAGGCCCTCTGTCGGGATCCGCCTAACTAGTCGTCGTCAAGTCTCCACGTGAAACGTCGATCACCATACCTGTTGTCGATCAAAAACCCTGAAAAGAGTTTCGGGGTAGTATCATGAGTACAGAGGTACTCAGCATCCAACTGTAGTGGTCATCCGACCCAGCAAGGACTTCATCACTCGTCATTCTAGGAAAACTAGTAGTTTACGGTAAGGATGGGGTAAGTGGTGAGGTTGCTGCCGCACTAGCATTTATGAAGTGGCTAACGATCTAGAGAGTAAGATAAGAAGCCAAGCATTCGATGAGGAATCGTCTCCAACAAGTCTTGCTATCAACTACTTACGCAATAATAACACCTATCCTATCCTTGTCCTCCTCTTCGCATCTTGACGAAGAAGAAGCAGTCAAGGCACACACACATTGATCAAGTTATATTAATATTATCTCAGTTGTTGTTGTCTATGAACAAGGAGTATGTCTCAAGTCGTCCATAATCGTGGACACGGCTTCTCGAAAAGATTTAAACCTGCAGGGGTGTACCAACTGCCCATTACGAGGCTCCGCACGCACGTCCATCTCTCTCAGTTGCTACCCATCACAGGCAACCATTTTATGATTTAGTTCCAAGAGATCCGAAGCGACAGGTCCCTCTAACTAACAACGAACAAATCCGGGTGGCCCCCTGATGAGGACATCCCTACTAATGTTACACCCATATCCTTACCAACTACACATATTGGACCAGTTACTAGAGCTCGTGCACGTCAACTAAATTATCAGGTACTTTCGTTTCTTGTGAATCCTTCTATTGTTCATGAACATATGATGCTGCCTAAATTAGATACTTTTGTTTTTCTTATGAATGAAGGACCTAGCATGGACAAGAAGGATGGTCATTGGAGCGGGATCAAGCATAGAGAAGAAGGTGCGCGCGCGGGAAAGGACAGCGGAGCTTCCAGTGGTGATTGTCGCACTTTGAAGCCACCATAAGGCGCGCATGAAGTCTTGGACGAAATACGCGAGATGCCACTTCATTATTTTCGTCCAAGGGCAATTATAGGTGCTGCGTCACCTTAATATTGGGCTGGGCCCATGTAATTTCGAAATACCACCTTATAGGTTGTTTTTAGAGTCCGTATGTGTGGGGAAACCGAGTTAGGGTTGTTTTCGGACCCCACCTCCAAGGGGTCACGAAAATCCCCTCTGTTCCCCCATATATACAGCCCTTAGGGCGTCGTTTAGACATGGGTTTTAATTAGATTTAAGTTAGCCATAGCCGCAACTTCGAGCTCTTCGTTTGTGTCATCCGACCAGGCCAAGACCTCATTGGAACCCCAACTTCTGTTAATCTTTCATCTTATATTCGCAATATCCAGATTGCAATTCTTAGTTCTTGCTTGTTCTTCGATTGCTTGCAGGAATTGACCTTCTTGGTCAGGTTGATCGTGCATCCGCGGGATCAATAACCTCTCGGAGTTGGTTTAGCGATTGCTAAGGCGCAACGTCTTTGCACGTTCGTAGTCGGGTCGTGAAAGTCTACTCCACCAAAAATCGATCTCCACCATCTCATCGAAACATCGGGACACCTTCGCCTCTATCAAGTGGTATCAGATTTCCAGGTTGCTCGGTGAGATTTACCAGTTTTCGTAGTCTAGATTGGTTCTGTTCTTCATACCTACAGTCCACGAAAAAGCCAACAAAAAAAATTAGGGTTAGATCATCACGTCCCAAAACAGTCCGAGCCTTTGTCCAGTTTTCTTTACAGTAGTTTGCATTGTTGAATTTGCGGTTGCATCGTTGTGTCGAGTTGCTGATCTTAGCGTCTAGTTACCTTAGAGTTTCGAGTTCTGATCACAGTTTGTCACGCCGCCGCCGCACAGTAGTACACCACCACGTTCCGCCAATCCGAGTCCAGATACACCACCAAGTTCCGCCAAGCAGAGTCCATACACACCACCACAACCTACCGATCCGAGTTGAGTTCCATCACCCGTTCGGTTTGTGATATCTCCGTAGCCAGAATAGTTTTGAGTTGATTAGAGTCGGATTTCACCAATCTTTTGTCGTACGTAGAAGAGGGTGATTTCCAAAAAAAAAAAAAAAAAAAATTCAGCTTTCCAGAGCAGTTTTTAGGCCAAAATTTTCAGGGGTAAAAAAATTTCGTGCCCATACGTTCCTTAGGTCCAGAAACTCGTTTTGAGACGTTCGCCACCATAGTGATTTTTTCGCCCTTTTTCAGCCCCCGCAGTCCCGCATCGCCAAAAAAAAAAAAGCAAAAAAAAAAAGAAAAAAAAAGAGGAAAAAAAAATTCAGAGTGTGCTTCACAGTTGTTACGTGCCGCGCCGTGCTTTCGTTGGTGTTTTAGGCTCGCGTCTCTAGTACGGTCTAGCCTAGGATCTGCACAGTACCGACGTTGAGTGTTTATTCAGCTTTGCATCTCTGTTTTGATTACTGTTGAGTTTTTCCTACCATACTTGTCAGCCTTCCTACAGCTCCACATATATTCTACATCGTGCGTTTTGACACCTCCTGGCCATCGCTCTACCATGTCTCTGAGAGTTTTGACCCGTTGGTTGTACATCACCACCTGCTGCTAGGTAAGAATCGGTAAGAACGTAAGAAAAGCTTGACGGATTTGTGCTTTCAACCACCCCACATCCATCCCTTTAGTAGCAGTAGGATCATATTCCTGTGTGTTTTCTATTTCTGCTAACCATGCCAGGATCACATGATGAAGTGGCGCGGGATGCACCCGATTGGGAGAACATGACAAACAAGGAGCTACATGATAAATTTGCACGTATGATGTCTCAACAGGTGCAGGACATCGAGACCAGATTTACAGAGGCGATTGATGGCGTGGAGAAGCTGATCGACACGAAGCTCGACGCCAAGTTTACTGAGTTGATCGCACGCCTACCTTCAGCACAGCCACCGCCACCGCCACTACCACGTGCATGACGTATTCTGTTTCCGCGAGGACAAGCTGCTGGTATTGGTGCTCCTCCTGCTGCTGCAGTTGCTGCTACTTCTGCTGCTGCTGCTTCTGACGTCGCCCAGGACGACAACTACGAGGGTGATTACGAGGAGGAGGTGAAACAGGAAGCAACCTATGAGCAGCCAACTGGACGTCCACGTCCCAACATTCGCCACGGTCGACACCAACCACCCCCTCAGGTACGCGATGATGAACATGTGCTTAAACTTAAATTGAATCTTAAGCCGTTTGAGGGTAGATATATTCCTGATGCTTATCTTACTTGGGAGTTAGAAACTGAACAACGTTTTACATGTTTACAATATCCTGAGAATAGACGTGTTACTGCTGCTGTTTGTGAATTCACGGGCTTTGCATCTACTTGGTGGTCTGAATATTGTAGATTGCATGCTAATAATATTCCAACTACTTAGGCTGCTTTAAAAGATGCTATGCGTACTCGCAGGGTTCCTCCTTATTATCAACGTGAATTGTTACAAAAATTACAGCGTTTGAGACAAGGAAAAAATTCTGTAGAGGAATATTATCAAGAATTACAAACTGGATTGATTAGATGTGGCCTAGTAGAGGATAATGAAGCTATGCTTGCACGTTTTATGGGTGGCTTAAACAGGGAGATACAAACTATTCTAGAATACAAGGACTTTGCTACTATCACTCGTTTGTTTCATCTTGCTTGTAAAGCTGAACGTGAAGTGCAGGATCGACAGGCCGCGACGAGACCTAACTTTTCTGCAGGACGAAATACATCATGGACATCGCGTGGAGCTTCTACATCCACACGTCTTGCTGCGCCACCATCTACTTCAGCCGCTCATTCTTACAGGGAGCCACCAAAACAGCCAGCGCCACCATTCAAGGGTGCACAGAGTGGTCCAGCGGCGAGTTCTTCTTCCTCCATGGCGTCCACAGGGCAAGCACGAGATCGTGATATTAAATGTCGCAGGTGCCAAGGTGGAGGTCACTTCGCAAAAGACTGTCCCTCCAAGCGTGTGATGACTATTACGGCGGATGGTGGGTATGAGTCAGCGAGTGACTATGATGAGGAGACTCTAGTTCTCATTGCTCATGAGGAACAGGGTGCCCATGATGATGCTCATGATATAGAGTAGATGACTCCTGATGATGCAGATAAATATGCTAGTTTGGTTGCTCAACGTGTATTAAGTGTGCAGGTAACGAAGGCCGAGCAAAACCAGAGGCATAATTTATTCCACAAAAAGGGAGTGGTGAAAGAACGTTCGGTTCGCATCATCATTGACGGAGGGAGTTGCAACAACTTGGCTAGCATGGAGTTGGTGGAGAAGCTATCTCTCACCACAAGACCACACCCCCATCCGTACTATATTCAGTGGTTTAACAATAGTGGTAAGATTAAGGTAACGCGTTCTGTTTGTGTGCACTTTAGCATTGCTGCATATGCTGATTATGTTGATTGTGATGTGGTACCCATGCAAGCATGCTCTCTTTTACTTGGTAGACCATGGCAATTTGATAGGAATGTTGTACACCATGGTAGGACAAATCAGTTTACTCTAGTTCATCAGGATAAAAATATTGCTTTACTTCCTATGTCTCCTGAACAAATTGTGAAAGATGATCTTGCTAGAGCTAGTAAAGCTAAACATGAGAAAAATAAGAGTGAAAATGAGATAGTAGCTAAAGAATTTGAGCAACAACATAAGACTAATAGCAAATCTTCTTCTGTTGTTTCTCATGAAATTAAATTGACTAGTCCAACTTTGCTTGCTACTAAGGTTGATATTTCGGATTTGGATGTTAGTCAATATGTGTGCTATGCTTTTGTGTGCAAAGAAGCCTTGTTTTCATTTGAGGAATTGCCTCCTTCTTTGCCTACTGTTGTCACTGACCTTTTGCAGGAGTTTATTGACGTCTTTCCACAAGACGTACCACCGGGATTACCGCCTATTCGAGGGATTGAGCATCAGATTGACTTAATTCCCGGTGCTTCGCTGCCCAACCGTGCGCCATACCGTACCAATCCGGAGGAGACGAAGGAGATTCAGCGTCAAGTACAAGAGCTACTCGACAAAGGTTACATACGTGAATCCCTTAGTCCTTGTGCTGTTCCTGTTATATTAGTGCCTAAAAAGGATGGAACTTGGCGTATGTGTGTTGATTGTAGAGCCATTAATAATATTACTATTCGTTATCGTCATCCTATTCCAAGGCTAGATGATATGCTTGATGAATTAAGTGGCTCTACCATGTTTTCCAAAGTTGATTTGCGTAGTGGATACCATCAAATTCGCATGAAATTAGGAGATGAATGGAAAACGGCATTTAAAACTAAGTTTGGATTATATGAGTGGTTAGTCATGCCTTTTGGGTTAACTAATGCACCTAGCACTTTCATGAGATTAATGAACGAGGTTTTACGTGCTTTCATTGGACGATTTGTGGTAGTCTATTTTGATGATATACTGATAAAAGCAAATCTTTGGAGGAACATTTGGATCATTTACGTGCTGTTTTTATTGCTCTACGTAATGCACGTTTGTTTGGTAACCTTGGGAAGTGCACCTTTTGCACCGACCGAGTATCGTTTCTTGGCTATGTTGTTACTCCGCAGGGAATTGAAGTTGATAAAGCCAAGATCGAGGCGATTGAGAGTTGGCCGCAGCCCAAAACGGTCACACAAGTGAGGAGTTTTCTTGGCCTCGCTGGATTCTATAGGCGTTTTGTGAGAGATTTCAGCACCATTGCTGCACCTCTCAATGAGCTTACACGCAAGGATGTGCCTTTTACTTGGGGTACCGCACAGGAAGAAGCCTTCACGGTATTGAAAGATAAGTTAACACATGCTCCTTTGCTCCAACTTCCTGGTTTTAATAAGACTTTTGAGCTTGAATGCGATGCTAGTGGGATTGGTTTGGGAGGTGTGTTATTACAAGATGCTAAACCTGTTGCTTACTTTTCTGAAAAATTGAGTGGGCCTAGTCTGAACTATTCTACTTATGATAAGGAATTATATGCTCTTGTTCGGACATTAGAAACTTGGCAACATTATTTATGGCCCAAAGAATTTGTTATACATTCTGATCATGAATCTTTGAAACACATAAGAAGTCAAGCAAAACTTAATCGTAGACATGCTAAGTGGGTTGAATTTATTGAGACTTTCCCTTATGTCATTAAACACAAGAAGGGGAAAGATAATATTATTGCTGATGCTTTGTCTCGTCGTTATACTATGCTTTCACAACTTGACTTCAAGATTTTCGGTTTCGAGACAATCAAAGATCAATATGTAAATGATGCGGAATTTAAAGATGTATTGCAGAATTGTAGAGAGGGTAGACCATGGAACAAGTTTGTGCTTAATGATGGATTTGTGTTCCGTTCTAACAAGCTATGCATTCCAGCTAGCTCTATTCGTCTTTTGTTGTTGCAGGAGGCGCATGGAGGAGGATTAATGGGACACTTTGGCGTGAAGAAGACGGAGGACGTACTTGCTACACATTTCTTTTGGCCAAAGATGAGACGGGATGTTGAGCGTTTTGTTGCTCGCTGCACTACATGTCAAAAAGCTAAGTCACGACTCAATCCTCATGGTTTATACATGCCTTTACCTGTACCTAGTGTTCCGTGGGAGGACATATCCATGGACTTTGTTTTAGGCTTGCCTCGAACAAAAAATGGGAGGGATAGCATATTTGTTGTCGTGGATAGATTTTCTAAGATGGCACATTTTATACCATGTCATAAAAGCGATGATGCTGCTAATGTTGCTGATTTATTCTTTCGTGAGATTATTCGCTTACATGGTGTGCCCAATACTATTGTCTCGGATCGTGATACTAAGTTTCTTAGCCATTTTTGGAGATGCTTATGGGCTAAGTTGGGGACTGAACTACTTTTTAGTACTACATGTCATCCCCAAACTGATGGACAAACTGAAGTGGTCAATAGGACATTGTCTACTATGCTTAGGGCTGTTTTAAAGAGTAACTTGAAACTGTGGGAAGAATGTTTACCTCATATTGAATTTGCTTATAATCGTTCATTGCATTCTACCACTAAAATGTGCCCTTTTGAGATTGTTTATGGTTTTCTACCTCGTGCACCTATTGATTTGCTGCCTCTTCCATCTTCGGAGAAGGTTAATTTTGATGCTAAGCAACGTGCTGAATTGATATTAAAAATGCATGAGTTAACTAAAGAAAACATTGAGCGCATGAATGCTAGATACAAGCTTGCTGGTGATAGGGGTCGAAAGCATGTTGTGTTTGAACCCGGAGATCTTGTTTGGTTACATCTACGTAAAGATAGGTTTCCTGATTTGCGCAAGTCTAAGTTAATGCCTCGAGCTGATGGTCCCTTTAAGGTTTTGCAGAAAATTAATGATAATGCATATAAACTGGAGCTACCTGCAGCCTTTGGGGTTAGTCCCACATTTAATATTGCAGATTTGAAGCCTTATTTGGGAGAAGATGATGAGCTTCCGTCGAGGACGACTCCAATTCAAGAAGGGGAGGATGATGAGGACATCCCTACTAATGTTACACCCATATCCTCACCAACTACACATATTGGACCAGTTACTAGAGCTCGTGCACGTCAACTAAATTATCAGGTACTTTCGTTTCTTGCGAATCCTTCTATTGTTCATGAACATATGATGCTGCCTAAATTAGATACTTTTGTTTTGCTTATGAATGAAGGACCTAGCATGGACAAGAAGGATGGTCATTGGAGCGGGATCAAGCATAGAGAAGAAGGTGCGCGCGCGGGAAAGGACAGCGGAGCTTCCAGTGGTGATTGTCCCACTTTGAAGCCACCATAAGGCGCGCATGAAGTCTTGGACGAAATACGCGAGATGCCACTTCATTATTTTCGTCCAAGGGCAATTATAGGTGCTGCGTCACCTTAATATTGGGCTGGGCCCATGTAATTTCGAAATACCACCTTATAGGCTGTTTTTAGAGTCCGTATGGGGAAACCGAGTTAGGGTTGTTTTCGGACCCCACCTCCAAGGGGTCACGAAAATCCCCTCTGTTCCCCCATATATACAGCCCTTAGGGCGTCGTTTAGACATGGGTTTTAATTAGATTTAAGTTAGCCATAGCCGCAACTTCGAGCTCTTCGTTTGTGTCATCCGACCAGGCCAAGACCTCATTGGAACCCCAACTTCTGTTAATCTTTCATCTTATATTCGCAATATCCAGATTGCAATTCTTAGTTCTTGCTTGTTCTTCGATTGCTTGCAGGAATTGACCTTCTTGGTCAGGTTGATCGTGCATCCGCGGGATCAATAACCTCTCGGAGTTGGTTTAGCGATTGCTAAGGCGCAACATCTTCGCACGTTCCTAGTCGGGTCGTGAAAGTCTACTCCACCAAAAATCGATCTCCACCATCTCATCGAAACATCGGGACACCTTCGCCTCTATCACCCCCGGTGAGTTGACATCCAACTCAAAAGCCAGCCACGCTCTCGAATCGGCCTCTACCGTCTTCATGAGGTCGGATAGGTTGCCCAAACAGATGTGGACAACCCCCTAGCTCCCTGGTGTGGACCAACAAAAGAAACCATGTCTCCGCTGGCCCAAGTTGTTTTTAAAGAATATCTGCCAGGAGCGACCCAACAGACACACACACGGTTTTCAAATGGTAAATCAGCTTGGGCCACCACTAGAAATGTTTGAAGCTAGATAGGTAAGAGAAGGGGACCCCATAAAATCCCACACGCGGTTAGGCACGCTCAGTCTTAAAACCAATACCCGGAACTCGGATCCTAGGTGACTCGAATGGAACAAAGCGTCGGGGCGGGATAGCCTAGACCTTCCATCCTTCGTCGAATGTAGTCAACATTATAATAATCATATCATCAACAACAATAGTAATAATGTGATATCCCAAACCAAGGAGTAACAGGGTAACATCGTAGCATCCTAAGCATGCATACTAAGCAGGGGCTAAGCAACGAGCAATAGTAACATAGAAGTACAAGGTTTGATGGGAAGGGACATGGCTGTATCGGTTTGAAAGAGGCTGTAAACATGTGGTAGGATCAAACATCGAACCTAACCTAGACTAGCATGAAAACCGCTGGTTGAAATAGAATGGATCATAAGTAATGTATAGTCCTTGCCTGTTGATAAGTCGGGTTCCGAAGGTGTAGTCGATCGCAAGCTCGCATCGTCTCCGAGAGGTACCCGCGGAAGCACACAAGACGATAAACATTGGAAAGCAATCAACGAGCAAGCATCTATTACTACGAGGCAAACACGAGCAAGCATCAACAAGAAGCAACACGAGACACGGCAACGCGATACGGATCTATCGTCGAGAACGGTTAGTAATAATTTAAGTGGGGTATCGGTCACACACGACGAATACCGCACGCTTACAGAAGTTCACGTTGCTTAGCTACAGGTGACCAACCAATGGTTGTTAACATGGCAACTCAAGCAAGCATGGCATAGCACACAAACATGTCAAGAGGTGAAGCACAAAGTAAACTATCTATGCTAGTCAATTTAAGTGAGGCACAACCTAAACATGGCATAACACTAAGTGCCGCACGATAATTAGAACATTTGGTACTGTTTTGTCCTAAACCATATTTTAGGTTGGTTAACAACAGAAACCAATAGCATAAACACAAAGTACACGAAAAACTAATCAAGTTACATATAAAGAACACCCCAAACGGAGTTACGGTTAAAAAGATATAAGCAAAACAAGTTACGGGCACAAACTGCCAACATCACGAAGCACACTTTAGAGCAATGCATAAACAGGTTAAACAAAGCAAACATGCTCACAAATGATATGAAATTAAACTAGACATGACAAGGAAGGCATGGCAAAAAGAATCATGCAAATAGG
This sequence comes from Bromus sterilis, assembly GCA_950022295.1. NCBI lineage: Eukaryota > Viridiplantae > Streptophyta > Magnoliopsida > Poales > Poaceae > Bromus > Bromus sterilis. The sequence continues at coordinate 254,719,163 of OX465595.1, read as the reverse complement.
CATCATAGATCAAAAGATATTAAGCAAACAACATGGCATCGGAACGTTACAGACTTAGAGAAAAACTGAGGTGGCTGTCAAAAACAGCAGCATAGCAACTTTGGAGCTAAATATCTATATGACCAGTAATGATAACATGAAGATGCAATAAATCTAATGAAAGTAGACATGATGCTTAACAATATGCAATTGGAATCACTCAAATCCGATAAACGGTCGCGACACACTCGTCGACCGAAGTTGCAACAAAATAACAGTTTCAGCAACAGCAGCACATTAACATCAGGATCACCACTTTGGAGCAAGATTTAATATAGCTAAAGCACCCAAATATGACAAGTTAAATCATGGAAATGAAGTACACATGATGCTTAACACATAGGAAAAAGAATCAATGCAATAGGCCTCATGGATGAGTCATAATCATCATGCAAAGTTGCAACAAAATATAAACAGCAGCACTTAACAGGAATTTGTAGCAGTTTAACGGCCTGATGCCTATTTAGCACACAATTACACAATCAAGATGACCTCAAACGGAAAAACTTTCTAGATACGAATGCTAGAGCACGCAAAACTGAGCAACTTTCGTTTTGGGGGCACGTTCATCGGAGCTACGGTTTGATCGCTATTAACGGTGCAAAATCGAATCAGCAGCAAAAATCTCAGCACTTAGAAAAATTCACAGGGGGTTAAAAAAAGGACTCGGGCCAGATCTCACTTTGGGCCTCGTCCCAAAACGGCCTGGAGGCTGGCCTGGCTGGACTTGAGGCAGCTGGGCCTGCTGGGGACAGGTGGGCCGTGTGCGCGCGCCGGCCCACACGTGCAGCGGGAGGCCGCGGCTGCGTCCCCGTCCCGACTGGATCGGGCACGGCAGCGGACAGAGGCGCCGGCTCCTGGCAGCGGCCGGTGGCCAACTCCGGCGACGTGGCAGGGGGTCGGGGCCTGGAGGTCGTTGCGGCGGCCTCAAGCCATGGCGGCGGTCCTGGAGGTCGTTGCGGCGGGCCAGGCGACCTGCGGCAAGGAGAGAGGAGAGAGGGGTCAGGAGGGAGCGGAGGAGAGCACGAGAGAGGAGGAGCGGGGCGCGGCGGCGCGGCCTCGCCGGAGCGAGCACGGCGGCGGCACAGGACTCCACGGCTGGCGGGCTGGAGGTTGGAGGAGAGGAGGATGGATAGGGGGTGACGTGGCGACGTCCTGGCCGTTGAATCTGAGGATCTGACGGTCCAGGATCATTTGGGCGAATCTCAGATCTGGAATTTAGGGTTTGCTGCGAAAATGGGGGATTTTTCCAGATATTGGGGGCTAGTGTCTGCCTAGGTGCTTAGGGAAAACCCTAAGTGCCCCGGTGGCTGGAAGATTGCAAAAACATCTCCGGTAATTCTCTCGCACGCCGGGGGTCCGCAGGACCTCCGATTCGGGTAGAACTTCGAACTGCGCGATCAGCGCGTCGAGCCGGAGGCGTTCACCTCGCGCTGGAACCGTTTCGAAAACACTTTCCGGCGTGCTATAAAAATATCCCATTTAATTATTAAACGGGGTTTTTCGTTCCGTTGGCTGCGGCTGGTCTCGTGCGGTTTTCGCGACGGTGATCGGGTGAAACCCGGTGTCGCAAAGGTCGAGTGTCAGGGTGGCAAGGGTCGGTCTCCGTCCGGTATGAGATATGAGGGAAAAAATAATCACCGATCGATAAATCGGGGATGCAAACACCGCAAACAAATCAGACAATCAAACAATTCACACCGAAAACAATTTTTTTAATTTTTGTGAAAACTGGGCTGTTACACCCAGGCCACTAACTAACCCCCTGGTTAGTTTAACTAACCGGGTTACTTAACCCCCCCACTGACTTGGTGGACCCACACGTCAGCTGCCCCCTGACGTCACCCTGACGTCAGGCTGGCGCAGTAAATCTTTTAAATGATTTATTCTAATTCCAGAAATTTCCAGAAAATGCTTTAAACTTCAAAAATTCATAGAAAATTCATATTAACTCCAAATTGGACAAATAATATGTCTAAAATTATCAGAAAAATACAAGGATTATGAATATGAAACTTGTTTCTATGTTTGACAATTTTAAAATGGGTGAACAGTAGCAAACATGCATATGGATCCTTTTCAAATTCAAATTTGGAGTGAATTTGCAAATGACTTTGCAACCCATTTATTTTAGATGGATTCATCCACACATCAGAGGCTTTACCTCACCTTTACAACATCACTTCATGATCAACCTTTTCAAATGAACTTTCATGCATTCAAATGCATTTGAAATTCATCGATAAATCAAATGGAGTTTGAATTTGCAATTCAATTGCAATATACTCCTTTTAAATGGAATTGTCCACACAATGCAACCATGAACATCACCATTACAATCTTATTCATGTGATTGTGCATTGTACATTATGTTGATTCTATGATTGTCATGTTGCTGATAGAAGTGGAGCCGGAACCCGAGTTCACCCCCTTCGTTGAAGACCCCGTGACTGAACCCCGTCAGCAAGGCAAGCAAACCCCCATTGATCATGTCTATAAAATCCCACTTCCCTCTCAGTCTCGCTTATGCATGTTTAGGAGATCACCTTGTATGGATTCTACCGCATAGTTGAACCCATATCCTTTGCATGACCTATCATCTTGTCACAGTAGTAAGCAAACCACAATCCTAGCAGATGTAGGAGTTGGTTGATATCATGTGGCCCCTGCAACTGTTACTGGTTATTGCATGCTTAGTGGTACAATGAGGTTGCTTTTGATGTGAGTCGGGATGATGGTAAACATGGTGTTGATGAAAGTGAAACTGTGTTGGTGAATCCACCCTAATACAAGGTGAACGATGAGAGGCTGTGTAGGAGTACACAGTGGGTTGTCTCGTTGAACACCGCCTTAAGTCCGAGTTCTTGTGTGGTGATCCAAGAAGAAGAGTACAACCACACATTGGGCTCACTGACCCCTCTCGACCTAGTACCTCACCCCGTTCGAACCCCAGAAGTCGTAGTAGTTCGGAGTTCTGGTAGGGCTGTGGCACGGTGTGCAAAGTGGATGAACGGATTTTCAAGACTGGCTTGGGACCCTGCACACATCATTTGAGGCTGTACTAGAACCTCGGCCGGACTTCCATACGGATCCCCCTCAGATAGGCAACTCTCTGGACTAGAACGGAGTTGTGGGCAAAGTGTCGTGGCAACATCCTCGCCGGTACCCGCTTGAAGGGTCCCACTCCCAGGCGGTAACTGATGAGTGTGTATGTGTAGTGGTACACCCCTGCAGGGTTATCAAAACTATTCGAATAACCGCGTCCGCGGTTAAGGACTGCTTGGAAAGCTTAGCTTGATTATTAGACAACTTGAACTGGATACTTCTAAAACTCGCAAGATAAGCGTGAGTGCTATGGTGTGCTCCTCGTGGGGAAGTCGAGGAAGTAACCATAGTGGTGTATTGGTTGGAGATGTAGTGGACTCGTGTGCGCTTCTTACCTCAAGTCTGGTACTCGTAGTTCAGGACTAGCCAAGTCAAAGCTGGCACTTCTGCAAGTGAAACCCCACCTCCCTTTTCCTTGATACATGTGCATGAGTAGTATAGTTCCTACGTAAGTCTTGCTGAGTACGACTTTGTACTCACGTTTTCTTATTCTATGTTTTAGATGAACCCATCGACCCCGAAGGTGGAATCTTCCTGGAGCTCGACGACTGATCAAGCTAGTGTAGTCCCAGTCAGACGACTGGTTCCCTCGTGGAAGGGCTTGTTTTATATAAGGCTTCTCTAAGCCATTTGTTAAACTTGTCTGTACTCAGACCTACTTTGCTTCCGCATGTTTGATGTAATGTTGGATCACAGACTTGTGATCTCTGTGTGCACTCTATAAGAGTTATTAATAAAGATGTATACATTGTAGAGAATTGCAATGATACCTGCTGTTCATACTAGACATGTGTGCTGCGTGTATGTTTATAACATGCATGTCTTAGTATGGGTTTTCGAGACCTTAGTTGTGATCTGGCTGGCGGTATTTTATACACCAAGTGGCCCTTAGATGTGCGCAGCTTGGGGCATCGCGATGCGATTGTTCGTGACTCCGTCACGTGCACACTTTGATGTATGATCGAGCCCGCCCTAGACCCCGACTAAGTGATCGGGCTGGAGTAAGTCTATGTAAGGTTTATAATACAATGGATAGTATGGTTGAGGCGACTTGTCTATGAGTATGTGAGCTCACCACCCATATCATTTAGACTTGTGTGCGGACGATGAGGACCCATTTCAGTTGATCATCCGGTTTGGATGGGATGCCCCTCACGTTCGATGCTTTCCGAGAACGTTCTGTGCTTGGCCTTGTCTGCTTAGACAAGTGGGTACGGTTCTCGGCTCTCCATATGATTGTGTTGTAGCGAGGCTTGCATACGCTAACCCCGGGTCCCGATAGAATACCTTCGTAGCATCAACATCGTCCCCACCAGAATCATTTTCCACCCTTTCTCCACCTACATTTTCCCGTGCCTGCTTGGATGGAGGATCGAAGTCAACACCAGAGTAATCATCAGCATTTGGCCGCTTTATTTGAGTCGGATCCACATCAACCTCAGCGTAATTAGTCCTCTTTGAGTAATCAACACGAAGGCTACGCCGTGGAGAACTTAAACCTTCCTCTGCAACAGTGTTCAGTTTTCTCTTCACAGTATTCTTTGAAGGGGCAAACTTAGAAGACTTTTTTGAGTCTGCAATCCTCCTTCCTATCTCCTTACCCTCAACAAACTTTACTTGCTTCGCCTTATGCTCCTTCTCGAAACGGTTACCAAGCGCAATTGCTTTCTGCCTTTTCCTTTCTCATTATCAGCTGCGATCTGATCGGGGACCATCCAATCTTGCGTAACTGGTTATGTGCCATCAACAGATTGCGACTAGGTTTTGCTCATTTCAGGTAGCATGGTACCATGACCAGATGTCCCGCCCCTGACAACATCGGCTGTGAAATAACGTGTAATCAAATAGTTAACACCCACACCACCGGACCCATCAGGACATAAAACTGTAGGTAAGAAAAATATGTGTGTGAGAGGGAAAACTAAACTAAATGAAACTCATATTAATTGGGCCACACATATGGATAGACAAAAAATACTAAAGCAATGTACAAATGCAGTGCACTTTTAAACAAGATAAGAGAAAAATGGACACAAAATAACTTAATGCAGTTCATTAACATATAAAATGTAAAAAATGCAGTGCACTATTGCAAGCAACAAAAATAAACAATTAAAAACTTAATGCAGTTCAGTTCATTACAAAAAATTTGAAAACAATTAACTTGAGGCAGTTCATATCAATTTTGGCATCATGTCTAAAATGGATATTAGTAAGGAAATATGTGATGTAGTACACTATTTCGTTCAAAAAGAAAAGAAATTAACAAACAATATACAATGCAGTGCACTTTGATGTACAAAGATAAATACATGCAGTTCTCCATAACAAAAAAGTGCTATCAGATTTTTTGCCTTCTACTTGGTGAGGAAGAAGTTGACTAGTGGGGCAATTCTCCAAAAAACAGTGTGCCGAAATGGGACAAGAAGATATTAAAAATTACCAGATGGGGTCGCCATGCTGATTGGTGAGGCATCTATTGGTGATGAAGAAGATGTATTATCAAAATGAAATTAAAAAAAAGCAAGAAAAGTATAAGCCTGAAGGAGAATTACAAAAATGAACTACAATCCTTCATGATCGATCACATGGATAGGAGAAGCAGTTCACTTATATTTTCCTCCAAACCTTGGACTTCTTCTAGTAAGAGAAACCATGCTATATCTGCAAACAAAAAGGGATAATAATCAAACCCTAGGCAGCAACCTAAAACATACAGAGAGAAAACCCTAGATGCACATTGCTAACAATTTCAAAAGCCAACAGACCACAACCTAGTTAAGCAAATGATGTTGCGATTGGAGCATACAAAAAGTACTTAAGCAGAGGATGCTACTCCAAACTAACCCTAGAAACACAATCGTGAACACCGATGGCAATTTTCCGGATCCAAAAATAGACGAGCAGAGTGGAAGAGATGGAGATAGTGGAAAGGAAATAGAGGGACTAACCGTGAGATGTTGTGAAGGGCGACTGAGCAGCACGGCGGTGGCGGCGGACGGCGCCGGCTCAGGCGTCGTCCCTCTACGCCAGGAGACCAGGGGGATTTCGTACGGGCGAGGGGGTAATGAGGAGGCGGCAGAGAGAAGAAGAGGAGACAGGGGAGGTTAGTAACTACAACACTTGGGCCCACGAGTCAGCGACGCGTATTATAAAAAATAAAATACTCTATAGCCGCGGCCCACAAGTTAGAGACAAAAACCAAAAAACGGCTCGTTCTCTACGAGAACAGAAATGTAGCATTTCGGTTACAAAATACAATGCGGTTCGCCTGCGAACCTCTCTTCAATTACTTTGTTAGAAACCGCCCGAAAAATACGAGGCCACGATCTCTCGACACAAGCTAAGCGCCGCGCGCCCTACTCCTCTTTCACGCCGGTTCAAAAAACGCAAGAAGGCCACGACCCTCACGATCCCCACGATCCTCACGAACGCAAACCACGATCTCCATGCCGGTTGGAGAAGGAGATCGTGCGCTGGGTAGATGTTGCTCCCGCTCCCCTTTAAATTCCGCACTCCAACGCCTGATCATTCACAAAAACTACAATTCCTCCTCCTGTTCCTCCTCTTTCCATCCATGCCGTTCACCAAGGTCTACAATGATGTCGAGGCGCACGGGAAGACCGTGCTCACAGTGGTTTACACCAACGACGTGGACACCGTGGCGATGTACGTCCACGAGTACAAGGAAGTTCTCCAGGGGCGCTGCGAGAAGATCGTCGGCATCGACATCGAGTACACCTCTGACAAGAGGGACGCTGCCGTGATTCAACTCTCCATCGGCAAAGATCAGGCGGTGCTGCTTTTCCAAGTTTCCCCTACAATGGGCAAGAGATGCATCGCCTTCGACAAGTTCCTCAGCAACCCAAAGTAAGCCATTCTTTCTATGTGTAGGCCGATGGATCTCTCCTTGTCGTCTGTATGCAGTTCTATTTGTCATCTGTATGCAGTTCGCATAAGAATAACTTGTGGTTCATGTAGGTACAAGTTCCTGGTTTCTCCATAGACCAGGACAAGGAGAAACTTTCATGCTGCAACCTGAACATCCACAACTTCACTGACATTCAGACGAACGGGAGGGTGCCTGAAGCAACGAAGAAACTGGAGTCACTTGGCGATGTATCTGCTATCATCATCAACGACTACTACGCAGACATGAAGAGAAAAATGACCGACCGGGAGCACCGCGAGTGGACTTCGATTCTCAGCAGGAGGCACGTTGAGTATGCTGCAAAGGATGCCTACACTTCGTTCGACATATGGAACGTCATCACCACAATGCATAATGGCCTCACTCAAGCTATAAAGGAGGAGACCAGGAAGCGCTCGAGGTCATCCTAGGGCAAGGGGAGCTGGGGGGATAACCTTCCACCTCCGCCTAGCATGAGTGGAACTGATGATGTAGGCCAAATGCTGATAACCAAGGGTTCCTATCGCGACTGCTCAAGTTGTTTCCTTCTGCTTATGTCGATTAGTTTGCTTTCTTTGTTATTTGATTTAGCACAATGTTTGCTTATGTTTCTTTAGTTTTCTTGATGATGTAATTTGCTTATTATGAGCACATAACCTTGGTTTGTATCTATCAACAATTTGCAGTTCTCAGTGTGTTATCAAAAATAGTTCACAAAACAATGGTTCATGCAGTCCTCTTTTATTAGCACTGTAGTTCCATGTATGGGTTAATGCAGTCCTCTTTTATTAGCCCTGTAGTTCCATATATGGTTTACTGGAAAAAAACAAAAGCTCAGTGGGTGTTTCCAGTACATATATATCTCAACTACTGCTGCTACTAGGATACACATAAAACACTCTCTGTCAAAAAGTAGTTCACTTATACTCAGTGATAATGTTTCCTTCACAAACTACTACTGCTACAATAATAAAATAGTGTTAACTACACACATGCGAGTTCACAAACTGCATTTCGTTAGTAATGAATCAAAAAACTTTTGACAAAACACAAATATTAAGATAATGTTTCACTTCCTTTTCAGCAACAAGATAAAACATTGTTCACCATGCAAGTCAGATTTCTCTAGAAAATAAACTAGATGCCACACAAGATGGCAAATTATTACAAAAAATTGTTTCATGCTACTGCTACTCAAAGAAGAACTGATCTAAAGCAAATTTAACTTGATTTCCAAACAATTTGCGTGCCTATAAAACATAGCCATGACAACATCCCCAGCCTGAAGACCAGATTCCTCCACCAATTCCTTCTAGAGAACCAAATAATCATCAGAGCCAACAGAATACATGACATCAACATTATGATATCCATTCTTGCTAACCAAGACCAAATTAACACAACTTTCTTTTACCCTGACTAGGCTAGAAGGGAATTTCTGCAAAACAAGAACAAATATGAAGAAGGTATAACACAGGAAAGCTTCAACTGCTACTGCTGTTAAAATCTTCCTTATAAAAAACTATGGGAAAGCAGTTCACTTGTACTAAATGAAAAATGTTTCTTCAGAGGCTAATACTGCTACAATCTTCATAATAAAAATATATGGGAAAGCAGTTCACTTGTACTCGTGAAAATGTTTATTCAGAAACTAAATACTGCTACAATATTCAGATAGGGTTAACTACACACAAGAAAAAAGAAACGATATGCATAAAAATACATACCCATGAATCTATGGGAAAGCAGTTCACTTGTACTTGTGCAATTTTTTCTTCAGAAACTAATACTACTACAGTACTCAGATAGAGTTACCTAGACACAACAAAAGAAAACATATCCATAAAAATACATACCCATGAATTACTGAAATTATCGTCCGTCATTTGATGGACGAAAGGATCCTGAAATACAATAACTGGAGAATACAACAGGGAACAGAGAGTGTTCTGTCGCTGCCTCTGATTCAAAACCAAACCTTCCGAAAAAATGAAGGTCTCCAGCATGGGCTCCATCCTTGCCAAGCAGCGGCACGAGCAATCCGTTGTCGGGGGGAGGATATGGTTGGGGGAAGAAGACGGATCTGCGGGGACAAATAATGGGGGTGGGGGTCGGGGGGGAGGAGGAGCGACTACAAAAGACACTCATGGCCGCCGCGGATAAGGTAGGAGGGGAGGCAATGGACCCAGACGTATATATACACAGCGGCCATACAAAAATGACCCCGATGGAGTGCGGTAGGATGACCAACTGCAGTGCAGACCACTGACCAGATGCAGCTCACATGGCAAATAACTGCAGCTCATGTGCGTGACCAAACAAAAAACTAATTAATCAAACAAAAACCGGTCTGCCTAGTTCACCTCGACAATCCGCGCAAAAAAACACACAACAAGGATACAATGCGCTACCGAACAAAACATATAGCGCACGAACAAAATATATAAGGCGCTAACTATGTCACTACTAGGAAAGGGCCTTATGCGCCACTATTAAATTTTTTAAAATTTTGAATTTTGAATCTAGATCTGGAAAACAATTTTTTTACTTTTATTTTTATTTATTTTTTCTTAATCTTAGGTTAGCATGCTTAATGCTCGGTCACTATGCTTAATCTCAGGTCAAACTAACCTCCATGGTCAAACTTCCCCGAGGGTCTCCCATCCTAGCACTACTTCTGCCCGAGCACGCTTAACTTCTCGATTCTATTCAACTCTCAATCCAGCTCACCTAGCAGGCAATTGTTGATATATCTATCATATAAATCCTATTGAACCATGTTGATATCTAGGACCTTGTTGATGTTCATGGGTGTGCTAAAATTTTCAAAAAAAATTTGAAACTTTCTCGATGGGACCATTAGCATATCTTGAACTTAAAAAAAATGAAAATAAAAATTTTAACTATTTTTTTAATTTTTTTATGTTTTTAGCTAAAATTTTCAACTTTTTTTTGAAACTTCCAGATCGGTCCTCTAGCCTATTTTGAATTCATAAAAAAAAATTTAAAAAAATTTCAATTTTTTTTCTCTTACTAGTGGCGCATCGGAGGTCGTATGCAAAAGTTATGCCCATTTTACAAAATTCTCGAGAGATTTTGCAAAAAAAGTCAAAATTCATATTTGTAAATTTTCCTAACAACTAGACCACATATCATATGGGAAACTTATTTTCTTTTATTTTTTGACATTTCTATCATTTTCTTTTATTTTTTCAAATTGAAAAGGCGGTCCATTGGGGGGGTGTATTTGGGAATTTTCCCTCACAGTTTTTTTTCTTAGTAGTGGCGCATATGCAAGATGCGCCACCCCTAAGAGCTTATGGGTGGCGCATTCTGAATGCGCCACTAATAATTCCTTAGGGGTGGCGCATTTCCAGAATGCGCCACCCATAAGCTCTTAGGGTGGCGCATCTCCAAAATGCGCCACCTATAAGGTTCTTAGGGGTGGCGCATTTCTCCATATGCGCCACGTATAAGGGGATCCAGGGGTGGCGCATTTTTAAAAATGCGCCACCTATAAGAGCTTATGGGTGGCACATTTTTTCCCAGTGCGCCACCCCTTACAACATAGTGGCGCATTACATATAAAATACGCCACTAATAAGGTTTCCATGTATAGCTATTTCTCTAGTAGTGTGTTTCATATGCACTCGCTATGAATTTATTTGCATTTTGAACTACAAGTGCACTGAAATTACACAAAGATATCCTGCGAAGTCATATTATGACATGTTAACGTGTAGGCTACACGTACAGTATTAGAATGAACTTCAACCACCTTTTGGCCACGTCTTTAGGATTAATAATGGAGATTTGCGTATTTCATAGCCCGGCAAATCCAGAATCACTTGGAAAATGATTTGAATTTACTCGTCACCATGTGATGAGGACATGACTACCATAGTTACAGCCACAACCCCTGCTAATATACCTACCGGAGCAATTACTAGATATCGTGCACACCAATTAAATTATCAGGTGTTTTCTCTTCTTGGTAATGTTTCTAATGTTCATGTGAATATGATGCTGCCTAACGTCGATATATTTCTGTTACTGACAAATGAAGGACCTAGCATGGACAAGAAGGATGAGCATTGGAGCATGTTCAAGCATGAAGATGACGAGGACATAATTATCATGGATATGACCATTAATTCCTCTATATTTGATCAAGAAATGAAGTCAATACAAAGGGGCATGATTGTGTGCTGTACAAGAAGTTATTTCACGTCACTTTTGGGCCAAGAGAAGATAGAGACCAAGTCTTTCACGTCATGGACTCAGATTCGGATTGCAGAGATATACCCAACTTCAAACAGCCGCCGTTTCTACATATGAACTCCAAATTGGGTGATTCTTTTTTCTGGTGATAGCTTATCTCGTCTAGTTTTCAATGCAATTGGTTTCACCTTCAAATTCCTTCGGAGCGTGGAGATATTGCGAAAACGGTGCGACCCAGCAGAAGAATCCGAATCAAAGTCCAACTCAATAGGTGTTGCATCACCTCCACATGGGCCCAAGTGCCTTGTACGACCTAGGTTTAGTTTTAGGACTCCTTGGGACGTCCTTCCACCCCCTTGGCCTCCACCCTTTAGTCCTATATAAGTAGATCAACCCCTAGGGTTTTTCTTTGGATTTCTTTTAGTTAAAAAGACTGCTTAGCTAATTGCTGCATCTTCGTGTACTCGGTTTGTGTCCAACGACCAGATCAAGACCGCTTTCGGAATCCCAACTTTATTCATACATCATCTACATATTCGCAATATTCAGATTGCTTTATCATAGTTCTTGCTTGTTCTTCGATTGCTTGCAGGCACTAGACCTTCGTGGTCAGGTTGATCGTGCTCCGACGTGGTCAATAACCTCCGGAGATTGGTTTAGCGATTGCTAAGGCGCGACGTTGTTGCACGTTCGTAGTCGGATCGTCAGAGTCGTCTCCACCAAATCGATAGTTATCTGTCATCGAAAGATCGGGACACCCCGTCTCCATCAAGTGGTATCAGTTTTCAGGTTGCTCGGTGAGAATTCCACATCCATATATTAGATCTGTTTTTTTATCACCTATCATCCACACAAAAAGCCATAAAAATAGGATTAGATCATCATATCCAAACCAATCTGAGACTTCGCAATTTTCTTTTCGGTGCTTTGCTTTATTGAATTATCGGTTGCATCGTCGTGTTCAGTTGCTGGTCTCAGTATCTAGTCCTTTAGAGTTTCGAGTTCTGTTCACGTTAGTCACCGCCGCCGCTGCACCATCATCCCATCCGCTGCCTACTTCTACCATCCACCATAGAAAAAGAGAGAAAAAAGAGTTGAAAAAGAGAGAAAAAAAAGAAAAAGGAAAAAAAGAAAGAAAAAAAGGAAAAAAGAGAAAAAAGAAGAAAAAATTCGGATCTATCTCTAGTTGAACTCGTATTTGAAATCTCGTCGGAATCAGTTTTGAGCAGTGTCCACTAAAACGGGCATAACTTTGTCATCCGAAGTCCGTTTTGGCTCCACGAGTACTCAAATTAAAGATATTTCCGAGCCGCTTCTAAATAGTTCTGGAGCTAGTGTGTTATTTGAAACTCCAGATTGGTTTCTAAGACGGAATTTTTGACCTCTAAAATTTTCGAACACAGATTTTGTCAGATTTCGGGCTGATTCTCAATTTTTTTGACACCTCATCCGAACTCTAAATTGAGTGATTCTTATTGCGTCGGAAATCTTAAGTCAGTGCCCTATGGGAGTAAAAATATCAAAAAATTAGCAAATATAATTCAGAGGAAACTTGTAGCGAGAATATTGGTGTATCTTGATTTGGAGCCTATTTTCACCATTATCTTTGCTCTGTTGATGATCTTCACTTATATCTTGCTATTCAGAGCTACTTCATATCATTCATTGCTGCTAGTTGTGCTACGCCGTGACCACATTAGTGTTCTAGGCTCGCGTCTCTAGTCCGGTCTAGACTAGGACCAGCACAGTATCTTCGTTGAGCGTTAATTCAATTTTGCATCTCTGAATTGATTATTGCTGATATTTTTGCCACCATATTAAAGCCTTCCAAGCTCCACATTTTTCTACATCGTGTATACGTGCGTTCACCTGGCAATCGCTCTACTTAATCTTTGGAGTTCTTTGACACCGTTGGTTGCCGATCACCACCTGCTGCATGGTAAGAACTAGTAAGACATTGATATTTGCTATTCTGTGAGCGTTTTACCACCACATCCTAGTAGTTCATAGGGACATATACTTGTGATTTGTTTCTTGTTTTCTACTAATCATGGCAGGTTCTGGAGTTAGATCTTCTTGGGCGGCAACTATAGTTGGAGATTTGCCACCACCTACAACTACACAACAGTCACTGCAAAAGGTAAACACACATAAGCATGCACATGATCAGGTTATTGTTTCTATACCACACTTTCATGGAGGTCTAAGACCTGATTTATACATTGAGTGGGAGTTTGAAATAAATGATATATTTGTTTCCCATAATTTTCTTGAGCATAAGAAAGTAAAAACTGCAATTAGTGCTTTCAAAGATTTTGCTTCTATTTGGTGGAATGAATATTGTAGTTTATATCCTGATTATATACCTAATACTTGGAATGATCTCAAACTTGCTATGCGATATAGATTCGTTCCCTCTTATTATACTCCTGACAAGGTTAGGAAATTAAAAAAATTTAAACAAGGTACTAAAACTGTTTCAGAATATTATCATGCTTTAGAAACTACATTCGTGCATTTTCTTTTAGAGGAAAATGAAGAATATTTCATGGACATATTTTGGGAAGGTTTAAACCGTGACATTCAGGATATCCTAATTCATGAAAAGTGTTATCCTATGGATCGTTTGTTTCGTCTTGCTTGTAAAGCTGAACAGGAAATCGACAGACGTGTTGCCCAGAAGACGAACAAGCGGAATGTGCAAATACCACAAGTTGAGAAGGTTGTTCCTTCAACCACTATGAGCACTACCATAACCACATCAATTGTCGTAAGCACTCCAATATCTGATCTATCATCACAAAAAGATAATGACAAAGGTATGGATCTTTCCCCTCCACATGAGAACCTTGCTGATTTAAAAGCAACATGTGTTGAGCTATCCAGTAGTTTCATCACACAACCAATTTTCGAGAATGTCATAACTTCACATGAAGATGTTGCTTGCCTAATAGACTTTAATACATCATGTCTTGAGTTACCTGTTGATTTGAGCACACCATCTATTTTGGATAATCATGTTACTATTATGAAACTGCCAATGCTTAATCATTTTTATATGACCTCTAATCTTGGTGATGATTCTGCGTCGAATGACTTGTTGCATGACTACTTAGTTAAGCCTGTTGTAGCATGTCCTTTGAAAAACATTAACGTTTCTTCACCGGTATTGGGATGGTTTAATGATGAGCATTGTACATCTTTAGATATGAATAAGAGCTTCACTTATATATGCAAACTGAGTTGCAATACTTTCATGTCGTTTACGTATTGTGATGATCATATATGTTTATATTTCACGACATACGAAAGTTACTCATATATACATGTGTTACATGTCCAAAAACTAAGGGAAGTAAGAATGGATGACATATATATATACAACATGTACACCTTGTCTCTTTTGTTAGCCACATTTCAGATTAAGAAACGCCGGGGACGGCTTTATTTTCAAGAAGGGGAGGATGATGAGGACATGACTACCATAGTTACAGCCACAACCCCTGCTAATATACCTACTGGAGCCATTACTAGATATCGTGCACACCAATTAAATTATCAGGTGTTTTCGCTTCTTGGTAATGTTTCTAATGTTCATGTGAATATGATGCTGCCTAACATCGATATATTTCTGTTGCTGACAAATGAAGGACCTAGCATGGACAAGAAGGATGAGCATTGGAGCATGTTCAAGCATGAAGATGACGAGGACATAATTATCATGGATATGACCATTAATTCCTCTATATTTGATCAAGAAATGAATTCAATACAAAGGGGCATGATTGTGTGCTGTACAAGAAGTTATTTCACGTCACTTTTGGGCCAAGAGAAGATAGAGACCAAGTCTTTCACGTCATGGACTCAGATTCGGATTGCAGAGATATACCCAACTTCAAACAGCCGCCGTTTCTACATACGAACTCCAAATTGGGTGGTTCTTTTTTCTGGTGATAGCTTATCTCGTCTAGTTTTCAACGCAATTGGTTTCACCTTCAAATTCCTTCGGAGCGTGGAGATATTGCGAAAACGGTGCGACCCAGCAGCAGAATCCGAAGCAAAGTCCAACTCAATAGGTGTTGCATCACCTCCACATGGGCCCAAGTGCCTTGTACGACCTAGGTTTAGTTTTAGGACTCCTTGGGACGTCCTTCCACCCCCTTGGCCTCCACCCTTTAGTCCTATATAAGTAGATCAACCCCTAGGGTTTTTCTTTGGATTTCTTTTAGTTAAAAAGTATGCTTAGCTAATTGCTGCATCTTCGTGTACTCGGTTTGTGTCCAACGACCAGATCAAGACCGCTTTCGGAATCCCAACTTTATTCATACATCATCTACATATTCGCAATATTCAGATTGCTTTATCATAGTTCTTGCTTGTTCTTCGATTGCTTGCAGGCACTAGACCTTCGTGGTCAGGTTGATCGTGCTCCGACGTGGTCAATAACCTCCGGAGATTGGTTTAGCGATTGCTAAGGCGCGACGTTGTTGCACGTTCGTAGTCGGATCGTCAGAGTCGTCTCCACCAAATCGATAGTTATCTCTCATCGAAAGATCGGGACACCCCGTCTCTATCACCATGATGTGGCCAAAGTAGGCCGTTGTAACAAAATTGGTCGTTCCGAAAAGTTTAGGATGTCGTCGTCTCTTGCAAACCAGGGGCATCTCGCATGAGTGATCATATGGTTTCGGTATGAAACATCTTCTTAAGGTCCAAGGCAAACAAGGTGCCCCCTATGTCGGATGCCCTTGATTCTTTTTCTACGAAAGACTCGTTGTGTCACAAGCGGCATCTTAAAATTTTGCATTTAAGGGGCGTGTTTCATTTATTTAAGTCGTCAAGTCTATATTGCGCAATTTCTATGAAATTATTGTTGGAAATATGCCCTAGAGGAAATAATAAAATGTTATTATATATATTTCCACGTTCGTAATTAATGTTTATATTTCTGTGCTATAATTGCAATGACCCTCACTATGAGATTCAGAAGAAAACTCACTTGCATGTGTGGAAATGTAAACACCAAGAGTTCCTGGTTTAGCCTCTAAGACCAGCTCATGTGCTAACTGATGATTATGTTTTCTTAATCATGGACATTGTTCTTGTAACAAGGATGTCAGTAGCAATGGGAACATATTGTTAGCAGAACAATGATGTTGAACCGACCCTAGTATTGAATGATATACTTAGAGATCACATCGTAACAACGTTATAAGTCATATCATGAAATTTTATCATATACGTAATTCCTTAGACCATGAGAGTATCGAGTTGCTTCACACGGGAAGATGTACTTTGGTTCTTCGATGAATCTTCCCGTTACTGGGAAGTAGTAAAATAAGTTTTGGGTACATCGGATAGTGTGTCTAGTAACTGCGATAGTTCAAGATTGGGATTTGCTTCTTCACGATGAAGAAGATATCCACTTCGGGCCCACTCGGTATGACGGTATCCATTATAGTCTGGCCAGACGCATTGTGATTTAGTCACGAGGATACCGGAATACAATAACGAGAAAAAGGGACAAACGAGCAAAGAGGATAACGAGTGGCTTGTGTTCAAGAAGTTGTTACACATGGGTGCCAAACTTCTCTCCTCTGACTTTGTCATATATCTCGAAGCAAAGGGATTGGTACATGACTAAACATAATGGTTCACTCGAAGTTTCTTCGTATATGTGCGGGAGTCTACATGGGTGTCCATGGCTCCGTTGTTGATTATTGGTTATTGACAAAAAGCTGTTGACCTATGTCCAAAAGATGTTGTGAGTCATGTACGTATTATACCGAACCTATTGGGTCACACACTTAACGAGCAGTAGTCTGTTATAATGCTGGAATGGTAGAAGGTTTAGTGGAAGCAAAGCGGAATAGTTCATACGGGTACCGGAAGTAGTTCCGGGGATTTATGGAATAGTTCATAAGGGCACCAGAAGTAGTTATCGGTATTTAAGGATATGTCCGGATCACTCTGGAGTAGTCCCATCTGGTTTCGGAACATATGAGAATGGTACTGGGGAAGTTCTGGATCAACCGGAATAGTTTCCGGATAATCGCTGGGTGTCCCGACAACCTTCGCGGTCATCGGGTGGCTTAAACTGTAACTCAGATGGTCTTGGAAACTATCTGGATGGCTCCATAACGTCCGAGAACGGTCCCGGATGGTCCTGGAAGTGCTCCAAAAGGTTCTAGAATGTCCCGAAATGATCCCGGAAGGTCCCAAAAGGTCCTGGATGGTCCTGGAAGCTTCTGGAAGGTTCCGGAAGTTTCCGGGAAGTACCACCCACTACCCCACACCCCTAGCCTTGGGGGGCAAGCCACATAGGCTGCCCTGGCCGGCCAAGGGGTGGGGGGCGCACCAAGGGGGAGGAATCCTCCTCCAGGTGGGAAGTCCAACTCTCCAATATGACAGGTTTCCGGTGGGAAGGTTTGGGAGGTTTGGGAGTCCAAGTTGGACTCCCCACCCCCCTTATTGCGCCCCAAGGGCCTCCTGGCCACCTATATAAGGAGGGGAGGGGTGAGGGCGCAGAACACAACTTGTCCCAAAGGCCTATGCGCCACCCTCCCTCCTATAAACCCAGTTGCTCCACAATTAGACCCCGGTTTAGACGCTGTTCTAGATCGGAATCCGTTAGAGTTTTCTCCCTCTAGTTTTCTCGGTGGCGTTCATCTATGGACGGCGGAGCGCTGCTGGATTGCTGCTACGGAACTTGTGGATACTAATAGAGGGATCATATCTTTGGTCCTTCTCGGAGGAGCTTCTTCTTCCTCGGAGATCTTGTTCGAGGGACTTGCTCGAGGGACTTGTGCGCGGGACGGATCGCGGTGCTTCTTCTTCCTCGGTGATCTTGATCGAGTGACTGTTTGTGGGACGATCCGCGAGATCTACTTCAACGAGCTACACCAACTCTACTTCCGCTACATCGGTTGGTGAGCCATGACCTAAAACCTTGTATGCAATCTTCTTGGTTGATCTTGGGTTCTTGATTCGTAGGCCGAATTTTTTTGTTTTCTACTATGTTTCCCAACAGTGGTATCAGAGCGATCCTTGATTAGATGCATGTTTAGGTCTAGAGCATATGTTTGATATGAGGCATTGATTTTCTTGTTGCTTCCCTGTCATGTGATTTTTTCTATGCTTGATGGAAAGTTGAGGTTTTGCTACAAGGATTGAGTTTTCCATCGATCCCTCTATGCTGCTTTCAGTATGCTGGTTGCCTTGATCATGGTCTACATAAAACTCCTTGGATTTCATCTTAATCTCGCAATAGAAGATTTAACATGGAGGGGCTTGTGTATTTTATGAACTCAAATCCACACGGGGGTCACGCGTTGAACGAAGTTTGGCTTGTGGCATTAGTTGCTGCACGCACCCCGAACGTTAAACTAGCAACAATGAAGTATCGTGTTTGGTTTGTATAGGGAACAACGTTTGCATGTAACCTGCTAATCAACCACGATAAAAGTTGCAACAACCCGTGTAGATGGCGATCTAACTCGTTTTTGCAGAATGTGCATGTGATGTGGTATAGCCTTCAAGATTTGCAATGTGTTTGTATGAGATTCTATATGTTATGTAATATTTATTCGCGACCTGCGTGTCGTGGTACGGCATGATGACTAGAGTCATATGATTGTCACTTAATTATGGCCTGCGTGCCAGAACTGTTTATTAGCTCGAGGCAAAGTAATAGATAGATGCAAGGTGATCATCTACGATACGGAGGTGGCCCCGACGCACATGCCGGAAGCCGTGGTGTTGGTCCCGACGCCAAGCAGAAAGTTGGTGGAGACGGTGACTTCTACCACGACGACGTGAAGACAACGAAGACTTCACGAAGCAAAGGGCTATACTATATCACATAATTTTATGAACTGCCTGTGATGTTTATCCCTTTTATGCACCCTTGTTTGATGCGCGGTAGTCGTATTTTATTAGGGTGATCTCTCGCAAAACAATATCAACTTGATAGTGTTCTTCCAACTGTAGCACCGTCTATACTATGTTTCACATCGGAGCAGGTCATGTCACATGTGTGCACACGGTGTGACGCATAAAAGGCGGGTGTGTTAAGAACACACTGCAATTACACTTGGTTATCTTGACGGTTTGGATAAAAACCGGAACACGCCCATCGAAAGATGAACAAGAATCACCTTTGGCGTGATTGGCAAGTTGGCCTACCGGTCCAGTCTAAGTCATCAGTGATGTCACATCAATGGCGGACGATTTGGTCGGATCTTGAATCACTCCAACATCAATTACGAGAGATATTGATCTGAGTGGGAGCGCACTAAGTAATTAAATTGATTAATCACAAGTGCAACTTAATTATGAACAAAGTCTAAGTATTTGCATTATCGTTGTAGAATAATGGCTCGCATTACCACCTTCCCAATTGATTTTGATTAACTGTATTATCTGGTAAAAACTTTACGATTGGTACCGTATTGTGAGGACTATCCTCAATAGTGTCGAGAAGGAGCTTGTCCTATCGCAAATTTTTGATGCTCTCCCGCTGCTTCTATGGATGACGTGACTTACGTCCATAATCCAAAATGCTAGAATTCCACCACATCTAAGTGCATTGTCTTCACCACCATGAAACCCGAACTTCAAAACGTTTGGGATAGTTATGTTATATTCATGGAACTGAAAAATTGTTTTCAGTAGTAAGACAATTAATGTTGGATATAAGATATCTAGTAAACAAAACTGATAAGTGTGGGATCCAGAAGAACACCGATCATATGATGATGAGAATTAAGGGAAAGGAAGTCCAAAGGATGTTAGTAAGACTCACACGCCAGAAAGTCCATGGCATGCGCCACCCTTGATCATATGTGATCTTCTGTGAGTAGGAGTGACATTGGAAATAGAACTATGATACGTATAAAGGCAAAGCGAAAGAAGACTGGAATATCCAGCTCAGAAATGAAAGTCATACGAAGTTATAGATGAATTCATTGCTGGTCAAAAGATGTAATTCTTGGGAATCATGATTAAGCGGTTAATCTTAATTCTTGTATATTGTGATTAAACTGTTGATCACTAGAATATCGCTTCAATTGCATATCGTTGCAAGTCGATGCAAGAAATACTATGGCCTTTATGACTACCTAAATGATGAGTTTTGACACTCGAGAACACGGTAAAAGGTTTACTATACTGTGTGTTGACTCTATGATTATCTTCATAATTCATTTTAGAGTTGAGTAAATTTTTACTACACTTTATCCTTGTTGCAAAACATCATTTTTTGAATCATGTTTATTGCAAGAGAGTTGTTCAAAGCTATGAATAACATAAAGGCCATACTTCTATTTTGAATAGGTTGTATGTTATGAAT
Source organism: Bromus sterilis (assembly GCA_950022295.1). Classification (NCBI taxonomy): domain Eukaryota; kingdom Viridiplantae; phylum Streptophyta; class Magnoliopsida; order Poales; family Poaceae; genus Bromus; species Bromus sterilis. The sequence continues at coordinate 254,698,539 of OX465595.1, read as the reverse complement.
CTTGATAATAACGCTAAACATCCATAACACTGACGCTAAACGTCGCAAGACTAACAGAAATACCACAAGTGTGTGGCACTGCAGTTTGTCACAAGTGACATAACATTCATGAAGAATTTCCATAAGTGATGGACTTTTGAGTCATACGATTATGAATCACTTGACGCTTTCATACATTGTCTAAAAGTAATGTGACAAAAAACACCGTTGATAGGCCATGCATGAACGGGCAACTAAATTATTGAAAATCATACATGATGATGTGTGTAATCCAATAAGTGTAGTTGTGTGCAGTGGATTTTCTATCTTCACTCATGAACTGAAGTAAATATATGGATATCTGTTCAGTGGAGACATACGTCTGAAATCTTTGAAACGTTCAAAGAAAATTAGAGTGAAATAGAAATGTATTGTAACAAGAAATAATGCTTCTGCAAATTAGATTGTAGAAAGTAATATTTGAGTTACAAGTTTAGCGAACGTCTGATGAGTTGTGAAAAGGTGTCATAACTTGTGCCTCTCGAAACACCACTATGAGTAAAGTGTTCGAGAGACATAATCAAGCCATGTATGACATAGTAAGATCAAACATGACGTTTATCAAATTGCCATTATACTTATTAAAGTTATGCGTTAGTGACTACAGCTTTTACACTGAAAAGAACACCATCAAATCTGTTGAAATGACATCATATTAGATATGGTATGGAAGTGTTAAAACCATATTGTCTTTTCTTAAAATTCGGGTATATGAGACATGTGTTTGACATGCTCAAAACACCAAATCAGATAAGTGCTACTTTGTTAAGGTTATTCCAAAAGGTTTGTTATTCCTCTATCACTACACAAAAGAAAAACTGTTTGCTGTTAAGAACAATGTGTTTTGAAGAAAATAGTTTCTTGCAAAAGAGTGAGTGGGAGGACAGTGCAACTTGTTAAAGATTGTTGAATCTTCAAATAAGTGCGCAGCTGAACCACACAGGTTAGACAAAACTCGTATAAACATTCATGATATGTAAACTGAGATATTGTTGTTTGACAATGATAAACCTGTGATATACAAAGAAGCGTTGATGGGCCCTGAATCCGGGATTTGGCTAAATGCCAAATAATCCGAGATAGTATCCATGGAAGTAAGTCAAGTTTTGAACTTGGTAGACCCTCCGAAAGACTAAAAGTCTAAAGAATATATATATGGATCTATAATTGATTCGGATGAAATTGTTTTATCCATAAAGCTCAACTCATTGGAAAATTGTTTTCTAGCAAGTTCAAAGGTTGACTACGGTGAAATAGTTTCGACCGTGGAGATGCTTTAGTCAGTTCGGGTTATATTAGCAATTACTACATATCTCATTTATAGGATATGGTAGAATGAACGTCAAAACAAAGTTCCTACACGGAAATATAACAAAGGACATATATGTGATACAACCGGAATGTTTTGTCGATTCAAAGGATGCTAAAATAGATGCAAGCCTTGGATATCCAGTGATGGACTGAAGCTAGCACAATGGAGTTGGAATTTTCGTTATGATGAAATTACCAAAAGAGTTTTTTTTCATCGGGAATAAACGAAGATGCTTGAATGTTCAAGAAAGTAAGTGGGAGCTGAATGATATTTCTAAAACCTTATGTAGATGACATATTGTTGATTGGAAATGATATAAATTTCTTGACACGAATAAGGACTTCATTGGAAATAGTTTTCAGCTGAAGAACTTGGGCTAATATAGCATTAGTATTGAGCACAGTGATCTATGAAGATAGTAAGTGCCTGATCATGCTAAAGCCAACACTACATATTGACATGATACTAAAGTAGTTTAGTATGAAACGCCAAGAAACATTTTCTTGCCGAGGTCATGGTGAAAAGTTGTTTGCAAAAATCGGTGTTTATGAACACAGATAAGCAAAACACGTGAATTGAATTCCACTCACCTGTGTGTTTGGATTAATCATGTACACCATAATATGTAAAACAACCAGATATGTTCCAGTGCTCCAAAAGGTTGTGAGCAAAATACCAAAGTGATCAAGATGTTGATCATTGGACAAACAGTGAAAAGTTAAACTTATGAAAGATAAGATATGTTTCTCGGAAAAATGGAGAGAATGAAGAGCTCGTTGTAATGAGTTACACCAGCTGAATTTTTGATGTAAATAGTTACACCAATTCAGTCTTCATACTTACTCCGACCGATTTTCAATATTAAATGGGATTATGTGTTTCACACGTAAGGGTGGCACAGTATGAAGGAACTGTGTTAAGTTAGATACTGTGGTGAATTCTATAACAGAGGCTAAATATATTGTTGCTTAAAGAAGTAACAAGGGAGGGTATTTTGAATCATAAGTTCATTTATGAACGTGGTATGGTTTGCTAGATGTTTGAAGCTCATGGAACATTGATGAATGATTTCATAACTTATTCTAAGGAACCAAGGTCCTACCAAATGATCCAAAACATATACAAAGCTAAACTGATAAAATTAGTGAATTTTATGATAGCGTGAAAACGCGAAGATATGCAAGATACAAATGGGCCTAAAACGTCAGATCCGATGATGAAGTCAATACCACAAATGAAGCATGTATTACACCGGTATGCCATAGGTGTAAAGTGCTCAAGCACTGATAATATTATTGACTCTAGTGCAAGTGGGAGACTGTTGGAAATATGCCCTAGAGGCAATAATAAAATGTTATTATATATATTTCCACGTTCGTAATTAATGTTTATATTTCTGTGCTATAATTGCAATAACCCTGACTATGAGATTCAGAAGAAAACTCACTTGCATGTGTGGAAATGTAAACACCAAGAGCTCCTGGTTTAGCCTCTAAGACCAGCTCATGTGCTAACTAATGATTACGTTTTCTTAATCATGGACATTGTTCTTGTAACAAGGATGTCAGTAGCAATGGGAACATATTGTTAGCAGAACAATGATGTTGAACCGACCCTAGTATTGAATGATATACTTAGAGATCACATCGTAACAACGTTATAAGTCATATCATGAAATGTTATCATATACGTAATTCCTTCGACCATGAGAGTATCGAGTTGCTTCACACAGGAAGATGTACTTTGGTTCTTAGATGAATCTTCCCGTTACTGGGAAGTAGTAAAATAAGTTTTGGGTACATCGGATAGTGTGTCTGGTAACTGCGATAGTTCAAGACTGGGATTTGCTTCTTTACGATGAAGAAGATATCCACTTCGGGCCCACTCGGTATGATGGTATCCATTATAGTCTGGCCAGACGCATTGTGATTTAGTCACGAGGATACCGGAATACGATAAAGAGAAAAAGGGACAAACGAGCAAAGAGGATAACGAGTGGCTTCTGTTCAAGAAGTTGTTACACATGGGTGCCAAAATTCTCTCCTCTGACTTTGTCATATATCGTGAAGCAAAGGGAATGGTACATGACTAAACATAATGGTTCACTCGAAGTTTCTTCGTGTATGTGCGGGAGTCAACATGGGTGTCCATGGCTCCGTTGTTGATTATTGGCTATTGACAAAAGGCTGTTGACCTATGTCCAGAACATGTTCTGAGTCATGTCCGTATTATACCGAACCTATTGGGTCACACACATAATGAGCAATAGTCTGTTAGAATGCTGGAATGGTAGAAGGTTTAGTGGAAGCAAAGCAGAATAGTTCATACGGGTACCAGAAGTAGTTCCGGGGATTTATGGAATAGTTCATAAGGGCACCAGAAGTAGTTCTCGGTATTTAAGGATATGTCCGGATCACTCTGGAGTAGTACTAGGTGGTTCCGGAACATATGAGAATGGTACTGGGAAAGTCCTGGATCAACCGGAATAGTTTCCGGATAATCGCTGGGCGTCCCGACAACCTTCGCGGTCATCGGGTGGCTTAAACTGTAACTCGGATGGTCTTGGAAACTATCTGGATGGCTCTAGAATGTCCGAGAACGGTCCCGGAAGGTCCTGGAAGTGCTCCAGAAGGTTCCGGAATGTCCCGAAACGATCCCGGAAGGTCCTGGAAGCTTTTGGAAGGTTCCGGAAGTTTCTGGGCAGTACACCCACTACCCCATGCCCCTAGCCTTGGGGGGCAAGCCACCTAGGCTGCCCTGGCCGGCCAAGGGGTGGGGGGCGCACCAAGGAGGAGGAATCCTCCTCCAGGTGGGAAGTCCAACTCTCCAATATGGCAGGTTTCCGCTGGGAAGGTTTGGGAGGTTTGGGAGTCCAAGTTGGACTCCCCACCCCCTTATTGCGCCCCAAGGGCCTCCTGGCCACCTATATAATGAGGGGAGGGGTGGGGGCGCAGAACACAACTTGTCCCCAAGGCCTATACGCCACCCTCCCTCCTATAAACCCAGTTGCTCCCCAATTAGACCCCGGTTTAGACGCTGTTCTAGATCGGAATCCGTTAGGGTTTTCTCCCTCTAGTTTTATCGGTGGCGTTCATCTCTGGACGGTGGAGCGCTGCTGGATTGCTGCTACGGAACGTGTGGATACTAATAGAGGGATCATATCTTTGGTCCTTCTCCGAGGAGCTTCTTCTTCCTCGGAGATCTTATTCGAGGGACTTGCTCGAGTGACTTGTGCGCGGGACGGATCGAGGTGCTTCTTCTTCCTCGGTGATCTTGATCGAGGGACTGTTTGTGGGACGATCCGCGAGATCTACTTCAACGAGCTACACCAACTCTACTTCCGCTACATCGGTTGGTGAGCCATGACCTAAAACCTTGTATGCAATCTTCTTGGTTGATCTTGGGTTCTTGATTCGTAGGCCGAAGTATTTTGTTTTCTACTACGTTTCCCAACATTTATTTATGTTTGAACTACAAGCGCAACGAAAAATTCCCAAAGGTGTGCTGAAAATCATGTATGTGCTCTCGGGTTAACGTGTATCACTCATAAGTGGAATTGGAATGAACTTGCGGCACCTTGGCTCACGTCTTTCGATCAGGAAACATTGCGGTCAGTGTTTTTAAACTCCAAAAAATTCAAAATCGCTCAGAAATCTATGAGATTTTGTGTGGAGCCGTGATAATGTAAAAATATGATGTGGTAAAAAATTAAGACGTTCTAAGAAATGTTATCATGCACTCGCCTTGAAAACGGGGACATCTCACATGAAGGACCGTGGTTTCGATATGTATGGAACGAGTCGTGAAATGTTCAGGTAACAAGTAGATTTTATCGTTACTTCGTCGATTGTGCTGGATTTTTTTCCACAGTTGGCACGCGTCTATACATGACATGTCTTCAATTTTTGACACATTCCTTGTTATTTTGGTATTTTTTAAAATTTAATTAACTTACAAACCTTAAAAAAGAGTTAAATATAATATCCACCAGAACTACGGCTACATGATGTTGGTTGATTGGTGTCGTTCAATCCGTGTGCATTGAACGGTGCAGGTGTGCGATCCGTGGTGCTGCTTTCTGGCCAATCCGAACGGAAGGACGAATTGTGCAGGGCATATGTTAGACAAATGGTTATAATTTATGAACCTTGTGCTTCATCGTCTCACCAAAATTTTGGCATTTAATAGGATGTGTTTGGTATATTAAAGTCATTAGGTGTAGATTATGTAGTTGCTATGGATTTATTTACACTTGAGCTATGATTTTTTGTCATTTTTCATGTTCTGTTTTCTATATTTAAGGTGCGAAGTCTATTTCATATGCACTCTCTATGAATTTATTTGCATTTGAACTACAAGTGAAAAAAATATGCCAAAAGTTGTGCTAAAAAATCATGTATGTGCTCTCGGGTTAACGTGTAGCACATATACGTGGAATTGCAATGAACTTGCGGTACCTTGGTCACGTATTTAGATCGGGAAACATTAAAGTCTGTGGTTTTAAAATTCCAAAAAAATAAATCACTCAGAAATCTATGAGACTTTGTGTGTCGCCGTGATAAGGTAAAACTATGATGTTGTAAAATTTTCAGACGTTTTCAGAAAGGTTATCATGCAATCGCCTTGCAAAGGGTGGCATCTCACATGAAGTAACGGGGTTTCGATATATATGGAGAGAGTCATGAAAGGTTCTGGTTACACAAAGATTGTGTCGTTAATTCGTCGATTGTGGTAGTTTTTTTTTCACAGCTGGCACGCGTCTATGGATGACATGTCCTTGAATTTGGACACATTCCTTGTTATTTTGGTATTTTTAAACATTTAATTACATTTAAAAATCGTAAAAATGATTTAAATACAATTTCCACTGGAACTATAGCTGCATGATGTTGGTTGATTGGTGACCTTTTGATCCGTGTGCATTGGACGGTGCAGGCGTGTGATCCGTGGTGTTGTGTTCTGGCCAATCAGACCGCACGGGAGAATTGCGCGGGGCGTACGTTAAGCCAACGGTTATAATTTATGAACCGTGTGCTTCACTGTACCACGTGAATTTTAGTTATAATGAATTTCAATTTTCGGATTGAAAACATAACTACGTTGATTTTGTTTGCTCACTTCCTAAAACTGACATTCTCGGTGATTCAGTCCAAATAACGGCTAGCATTGAAATGTCATGATCCCATGCCTAGTTGATCACCATCAACACCATCATCAGAATCATACATGGCCATAAGGCAAATTAATTTTCCATCACAATAGGGAAATCAACATAGATCCATCCATACATTAAATATCACCAATCATGCTCCAAAGCAATAATTTACGAACATTTCGCTATTACTTGACATGGGCTACTACCCTTACATTATTCGTCATGGAGCAAGCCGATAGTTATGCACTGCATAATATAGCTACTACCTGGGGCGACCTAAGGGGGCGTGCCACCAGGGTGCCTAGAGCCCTCGTGGCCCCCCTCCGGCTGCCCTTTGGCCAGTCTTCGTTATATCTTCCAAAACTTCTTCCCCGTGATTTCCAGGATATTTGGAGATGTGCTGATATGGCCACTCTATGTGCCATCTTCTCTGCTGATTCCTACGTCTGCTGTTTCGGCACCGGAAAGTTGTAAACTGTGTAAAACAAGAGAAAACACTATAAGAACATCATCATAATATGAAATATATTAATGAATAGAGGTATATTGATGAGGACATGACTACCATAGTTACAGCCACAACCCCTGCTAATATACCTACTAGACCAATTACTAGAGATTGTGCACACCAATTAAATTATCAGGTACTTTCGCTTCTTGGTAATGTTTCTAATGTTCATGTGAATATGATGCTGCCTAACGTCGATATATTTCTGTTGCTGACAAATGAAGGACCTAGCATGGACGAGAAGGATGAGCATTGGAGCATGTTTAAGCATGAAGATAATGAGGACATAATTATCATGGATATGACCATTAATTCCTCTATATTTGATCAATAAATGAATTCAATACAAAGGGGCATGATTGTGTGTTGTACAAGAAGTTATTTCACGTCACTTTTGGCCCAAGAGAAGATAGAGACCAAGTCTTTCACGTCATGGACTCAGATTCGGACTACAGAGATATACCCAACTTCAAACAGCCGCCGTTTCTACATACGAACTCCAAATTGGGTGATTCTTTTTTTCTGGTGATAGCTTATCTCGTCTTGTTTCCAACGCAATTGGTTTCACCTTCAAATTCCTTCGGAGCGTGGAGATATTGCGAAAACGGTGCGACCCAGCAGTAGAATCCGAATCAAAGTCCAACTCAATAGGTGTTGCATCACCTCCACATGGGCCCAAGTGCCTTGTACGACCTAGGTTTAGTTTTAGGACTCCTTGGGACGTCCTTCAACCCCCTTGGCCTCCACCCTTTAGTCCAATATAAGTAGATCAACCCCTAGGGTTTTTCTTTGGATTTCTTTTAGTTAAAAAGACTGCTTAGCTAATTGCTGCATCTTCGTGTACTCGGTTTGTGTCCAACGACCAGATCAAGACCGCTTTCGGAATCCCAACTTTATTCATACTTCATCTACATATTCGCAATATTCAGATTGCTTTATCATAGTTCTTGCTTGTTCTTCGATTGCTTGCAGGCACTAGACCTTCGTGGTCAGGTTGATCGTGCTCCGGCGTGGTCAATAACCTTCAGGAGATTGATTTAGCGATTGCTAAGGCGCAACGTCGTTACACGTTTGTAGTCGGATCGTCAAAGTCGACTCCATCAAATCGTAGTTATCATCTCATCGAAAGATCGGGATACCCCGCCTCTATCATATATTATGATGTAAAATAGTGATGCATTTTGGACGTATTGATGAGGACATCTCTACTAATGTTACACCCACATCTTCACCAACTACACATACTGGACCAGTTACTAGAGCACGCGCACGTCAACTAAATTATCAGGTACTTTCGTTTCTTGCGAATCCTTCTATTGTTCATGAACATATGATGCTGCCTAAATTAGATACTTTTGTTTTGCTTATGAATGAAGGACCTAGCATGGACAAGAAGGATGGTCATTGGAGCGGGATCAAGCATGGAGAAGAAGGTGCGCGCGCAGGAAAGGACAATGGAGCTTCCAGTGGTGATTATCGCACTTTGAAGCCACCATAAGTTGCGCATGAAGTCTTGGACGAAATACGCGAGATGCCACTTCATTATTTTCGTCCAAGGGCAATTATAGGTGCTGCGTCACCTTAAAATTGGGCTGGGCCCATGTAATTTCGAAATACCACATTATAGGCTGTTTTTAGAGTCCGTATGTGTGGGGAAACCGAGTTAGGGTTGTTTTCGGACCCCACCTCCAAGGGGTCACGAAAATCCCCTCTGTTCCCCCATATATACATCCCTTAGGGCGTCGTTTAGACTTGGGTTTTAATTAGATTTAAGTTAGCCATAGCCGCAACTTCGAGCTCTTCGTTTGTGTCATCCGACCAGGCCAAGACCGCATTGGAACCCCAACTTCTGTTAATCTTTCATCTTATATTCGCAATATCCAGATTGCAATTCTTAGTTCTTGCTTGTTCTTCGATTGCTTGCAGGAATTGACCTTCGTGGTCAGGTTGATCGTGCATCCGCGGGATCAATAACCTCTCGGAGGTGGTTTAGCGATTGCTAAGGCGCAACGTCTTCGCACGTTCGTAGTCGGGTCGTGAAAGTCTACTCCACCAAAATCGATCTCCATCATCTCATCGAAACATCGGGACACCTTCGCCCCTATCAAGTGGTATCAGATTTCCAGGTTGCTCGGTGAGATTTACCAGTTTTCATAGTCTAGATTGGTTCTGTTCTTCATACCTACAGTCCACGAAAAAGCCAACAAAAAAAAATTAGGGTTAGATCATCACGTCCCAAGACAGTCCTAGCCTTTGTCCAGTTTTCTTTTCAGTACTTGCTTTGTTGAATTTACGGTTGCATCGTTGTGTCAAGTTGCTGATCTTAGCGTCTAGTTCCCTTAGAGTTTCGAGTTCTGATCACAGTTTGCCACGTCGCCGTCGCACAGTAGTCATCCTACCACGTTCCGCCAATCCGAGTCTAGATACACCACCACGTTCCGCCAAGCAGAGTCCATATACACCACCACGACCTACCGATCCGAGTTGAGTTCCATCACCCGTTCGGTTTGTGATCTCTCCGTAGCCAGATTAGTTTGAGTTGTTTAGAGTCGGATTTCACCAATCTTTGTCGTACGTAGAAGAGGGTGATTTCCAAAAAAAAAAAAATCGGGGGTAAAAAAATTTCGTGCCCATACGTTCCTTAGGTCCAGAAACTCATTTTGAGACGTTCGCCACCATAGTGACTTTTTCGCACTTTTTCAGCCACCGCAGTCCCGCATCGCAAAAAAAAAAGAGCAAAAAAAAAAAGAGAAAAAATTCAGAGTGTGCTTCTCAGTTGTTTACGTGTCGCGCCGTGTTTTCGTTGGTGTTTTAGGCTCGCGTCTCTAGTACGGTCTAGCCTAGGATCAGCACAGTACCGACGTTGAGTGTTTATTCAGCTTTGCATCTTTGTTTTGATTACTGTTGAGTTTTTGCTACCATACTTGTCAGCCTTCCTACAGCTCCACATATATTCTACATCGTGCGTTTTCACACCTCCTGGCCATCGCTCTACCACATCTCTGAGAGTTTTGACCCGTTGGTTGTACATCACCACCTGCTGCTAGGTAAGAATCGGTAAGAAGGAAAGAAAAGCTTGACGGCTTTGTGCTTTCCACCACCCCACATCCCATTAGTAGAAGTAGGATCATATTTCTGTGTGTTTTCTATTTCTGCTAACCATGCCAGGATCCCATGATGAAGTGGTGCGGGATGCACCCGATTGGGAGAATATGACAAACAAAGCGTTACATGATAAATTTGCACAAATGATGTCTGAACAGGTGAATGACATCGAGAACAGATTTACAGAGGCGATTGATGGTGTGGAGAAGATGATCGACACCAAGCTCGACGCCAAGTTTACTGAGTTGCTCGCACGCCTACCTGCACAGCCTGCGGCCGCTCCAGCACAGCCACCGCCACCACGACGTGCACGACGTATTCTGTTTCCGGGCAGACAAGCTGCTGCTGCTCCTGCGGCTGCTGCAGTTGCTGCTACTGCTGCTGCTTCTGACGTCGGCCAGGACGACAACTACGAGGGTGATTACGAGGAGGAGGTGGAACAGGAAGCGGCCTATGAGCAGCCAGCTGGGCGTCCACGTCCCAACATTCGCCACGGTCGATACCAACCACCCCCTCAGGTACGCGATGATGAACATGTGCCTAAACTTAAATTGAATCTTAAGCCGTTTGAGGGTAGATATATTCCTGATGCTTATCTTACTTGGGAGTTAGAAACTGAACAACGCTTTACATGTTTACAATATCCTGAGAATAGACGTGTTACTGCTGTTGTTTGTGAATTCACGGGTTTTGCATCTATTTGGTGGTCTGAACATTGTAGATTGCATGCTAATAATATTCCAGCTACTTGGGCTGCTTTAAAAGATGCTATGCGTACTCGCTGGGTTCCTCCTTATTATCAACGTGAATTGCTACAAAAATTATAGCGTTTGAGACAAGGAAAAAATTCTGTAGAGGAATATTATCAAGAATTACAAACTGGATTGATTAGATGTGGCCTAGTAGAGGATAATGAAGCTATGTTTGCACGTTTTATAGGTGGCTTAAACAGGGAGATACAAACTATTCTAGAATACAAGGACTATGCTACTATTACTCGTTTGTTTCATCTTGCTTGTAAAGCTGAACGTGAAGTGCAGGATCGATAGGCCGCTACGAGACCTAACTTTTCTGCAGGACGAAATACATCATGGACATCGCGTGGACCTTCTACATCCACACGTCCTGCTGCACCACCATCTACTTCAACCGCTCATTCTTACAGGGAGCCTCCAAAACAGCCAGCGCCACCATTCAAGGGTGCACAGAGTGGTCCAGCAGCGAGTTCTTCTTCATCCATGGCTTCCACAGGGCAAACACGAGATCGTGATATTAAATGTCGCACGTGCCAAGGTGGAGGTCACTTCGCAAAAGACTGTCCCTCCAAGCGTGTGATGATTATTACGGCGGATGGTGGGTATGAGTCAGCGAGCGACTATGATGAGGAGACTTTAGTTCTCATTGCTCACGAGGAACAGGGTGCCCATGATGACGCTCATGATATAGAGTATATGGCTCCTGATGATGCAGATCAATTTGCTAGTTTGGTTGCTCAACGTGTGTTAAGTGTGCAGGTATCGAAGGCCGAGCAAAACCAGAGGCATAATTTGTTCCACACAAAGGGAGTGGTGAAAGAACGTTCGGTTCGCATCATCATTGACGGAGGGAGTTGCAACAACTTGGCGAGCATGGAGTTGGTGGAGAAGCTATCTCTCACCACAAGACCACACCCCCATCCGTACTATATTCAGTGGTTTAACAATAGTGGTAAGATTAAGGTAACGCGTTCTGTTCGTGTGCACTTTAGCATTGCTGCATATGCTAATTATGTTGATTGTGATGTGGTACCCATGCAAGCATGCTCTCTTTTACTTGGTAGACCATGGCAATTTGATAGGAATGTTGTACACCATGGTAGGACAAATCAGTTTACTCTGGTTCATCAGGATAAAAATATTGCTTTACTTCCTATGTCTCCGGAACAAATTGTGAAAGATGATCTTGCTAGAGCTAGTAAAGCTAAACAGGAGAAAAATAAGAGTGAAAATGAGATAGCAGCTAAAGAATTTGAGCAACAACATAAGACTAATAGCAAATCTTCTTCTGCTGTTTCTAATGAAATTAAATTGACTAGTCCAACTTTGCTTGCTACTAAGGTTGATATTTCAGATTTGGATGTTAGTCAATATGTGTGCTATGCTTTTGTGTGCAAAGAAGCTTTGTTTTCATTTGAGGAATTGCCTCCTTCTTTGCCTCCTGTTGTCACTGACCTTTTGCAGGAATTTATTGACGTCTTTCCACAAGACGTACCACCGGGATTACCACCTATTCGAGGGATTGAGCATCAGATTGACTTAATTCCCGGTGCTTCGCTGCCCAACCGTGCGCCATACCGTACCAATCCGGAGGAGACGAAGGAGATTCAGCGTCAAGTACAAGAGCTACTCGACAAAGGTTACATACGTGAATCACTTAGTCCTTGTGCTGTTCCTGTTATATTAGTGCCTAAAAAGGATGGAACTTGGCGTATGTGTGTTGATTGTAGAGCCATTAATAATATTACTATTTGTTATCGTCATCCTATTCCTAGGTTAGATGATATGCTTGATGAATTAAGTGGCTCTACCATGTTTTCCAAAGTTGATTTGCGTAGTGGATACCATCAAATTCGCATGAAATTAGGGGATGAATGGAAAACGGCATTTAAAACTAAGTTTGGCTTATATGAGTGGTTAGTCATGCTTTTTGGGTTAACTAATGCACCTAGCACTTTTATGAGATTAATGAACGAGGTTTTACGTGCTTTTATTGGACGATTTGTGGTAGTCTATTTTGATGATATACTGATTTATAGCAAATCTTTGGAGGAACATTTGGATCATTTACGTGCTGTTTTTATTGCTCTACGTAATGCACGTTTATTTGGTAACCTTGGGAAGTGCACCTTTTGCACCGACCGAGTATCGTTTCTTGGCTATGTTGTTACTCCGCAGGGAATTGAAGTTGATAAAGCCAAGATCGAGGCAATTGAGAGTTGGCCGCAGCCCAAAACGGTCACACAAGTGAGGAGTTTTCTTGGCCTCGCTGGATTCTATAGGCGTTTTGTGAGAGATTTCAGCACCATTGCTGCCCCTCTCAATGAGCTTACACGCAAGGATGTGACTTTTACTTGGGGTACCGCACAGGAAGAAGCCTTCACGGTATTGAAAGATAAGTTAACACATGCTCCTTTGCTCCAACTTCCTGATTTTAATAAGACTTTTGAGCTTGAATGCGATGCTAGTGGTATTGGTTTGGGAGGTGTGTTATTACAAGATGCTAAACCTGTTGCATACTTTTCTGAAAAATTGAGTGGGCCTAGTCTGAACTATTCTACTTATGATAAGGAATTATATGCTCTTGTTCGGACATTAGAAACTTGGCAACATTATTTATGGCCCAAAGAATTTGTTATACATTCTGATCATGAATCTTTGAAACACATAAGAAGTCAAGCAAAACTTAATCGTAGACATGCTAAGTGGGTTGAATTTATTGAGACTTTCCCTTATGTCATTAAACACAAGAAGGGGAAAGATAATATTATTGCTGATGCTTTGTCTCGTCGTTATACTATGCTTTCCCAACTTGACTTCAAGATATTCGGTTTAGAGACAATCAAAGATCAATATGTACATGATGCAGAATTTAAAGATGTTTTGCAGAATTGTAGAGAGGGTAGAACATGGAACAAGTTTGTGCTTAATGATGGGTTTGTGTTCCGTTCTAACAAGCTATGCATTCCAGCTAGCTCTATTCGCCTTTTGTTGTTGCAGGAGGCGCATGGAGGAGGATTAATGGGACATTTTGGCGTGAAGAAGACGGAGGACGTACTTGCTACACATTTCTTTTGGCCAAAGATGAGACGGGATGTTGAGCGTTTTGTTGCTCGCTGCACTACATGTCAAAAAGCTAAGTCACGACTCAATCCTCATGGTTTATACATGCCTTTACCTGTACCTAGTGTTCCGTGGGAGGACATATCCATGGACTTTGTTTTAGGCTTGCCTCGAACAAAGAACGGGAGGGATAGCATATTTGTTGTCGTGGATAGATTTTCTAAGATGGCACATTTTATACCATGTCATAAAAGCGATGATGCTGCTAATGTTGCTGATTTATTCTTTCGTGAGATTATTCGCTTACATGGTGTGCCCAATACTATTGTCTCGGATCGTGATACTAAGTTTCTTAGCCATTTTTGGAGATGCTTATGGGCTAAGTTGGGGACTAAACTACTTTTTAGTACTACTTGTCATCCCCAAATTGATGGACAAACTGAAGTAGTCAATAGGACTTTGTCTACTATGCTTTGGGCTGTTTTAAAGAGTAACTTGAAAATGTGGGAAGAATGTTTACCTCATATTGAATTTGCTTATAATCGTTCATTTCATTCTACCACTAAAATGTGCCCTTTTGAGATTGTTTATGGTTTTCTACCTCGTGCACCTATTGATTTGCTGCCTCTTCCATCTTCGGAGAAGGTTAATTTTGATGCTAAGCAACGTGCTGAATTGATATTAAAAATGCATGAGTTAACTAAAGAAAACATTGAGAAAATGAATGCTAGATACAAGCTTGCTGGTGATAAGGGTAGAAAGTATGTTGTGTTTGAACCAGGAGATCTTGTTTGGTTACATCTACGTAAAGATAGGTTTCCTGATTTGCGCAAGTCTAAGTTAATGCCACGAGCTGATGGTCCCTTTAAGGTTTTACAGAAAATTAATGATAATGCATATAAACTTGAGCTACCTGCAGATTTTGGGGTTAGTCCCACATTTAACATTGCAGATTTGAAACCTTATTTGGGAGAAGATGATGAGCTTCCGTCGAGGACGACTTCAATTCAAGAAGGGGAGGATGATGAGGACATCTCTACTAATGTTACACCCACATCTTCACCAACTACACATACTGGACCAGTTACTAGAGCACGCGCACGTCAACTAAATTATCAGGTACTTTCGTTTCTTGCGAATCCTTCTATTGTTCATGAACATATGATGCTGCCTAAATTAGATATTTTTGTTTTGCTTATGAATGAAGGACCTAGCATGGACAAGAAGGATGGTCATTGGAGCGGGATCAAGCATGGAGAAGAAGGTGCGCGCGCGGGAAAGGACAATGGAGCTTCCAGTGGTGATTATCGCACTTTGAAGCCACCATAAGTTGCGCATGAAGTCTTGGACGAAATACGCGAGATGCCACTTCATTATTTTCGTCCAAGGGCAATTATAGGTGTTGCGTCACCTTAAAATTGGGCTGGGCCCATGTAATTTCGAAATACCACATTATAGGCTGTTTTTAGAGTCCGTATGTGTGGGGAAACCGAGTTAGGGTTGTTTTCGGACCCCACCTCCAAGGGGTCACGAAAATCCCCTCTGTTCCCCCATATATACAGCCCTTAGGGCGTCGTTTAGACTTGGGTTTTAATTAGATTTAAGTTAGCCATAGCCGCAACTTCGAGCTCTTCGTTTGTGTCATCCGACCAGGCCAAGACCGCATTGGAACCCCAACTTCTGTTAATCTTCCATCTTATATTCGCAATATCCAGATTGCAATTCTTAGTTCTTGCTTGTTCTTCGATTGCTTGCAGGAATTGACCTTCGTGGTCAGGTTGATCGTGCATCCGCGGGATCAATAACCTCTCGGAGTTGGTTTAGCGATTGCGAAGGCGCAACGTCTTCGCACGTTCGTAGTCGGGTCGTGAAAGTCTACTCCACCAAAATCGATCTCCATCATCTCATCGAAACATCGGGACACCTTCGCCCCTATCACGTATCAACTTCCCCAAGCTTAGACCTCGCTTGTCCCCAAGAGAATACTGGGCTCGTTAAACCAGTCCACAAGTTTAGAGAGTGAAGTGTTAATAATAAGAATATGGAAAATAAGCATCATAATTTCTTCTACTAAACTCAAGTCTCCTCAACAGCAACCTCAACTCATATGGCCCTTATGAAAGAGTAATATCAATTTCAACCAAAAGTAGGGCTAAGGAAACTCATTAAACCATGTCAAACATGTCCTTGGTCAAAGAACAACTAATAACTTTTAACTTTTGCTTTTTCCATTATATTTTGATGAGATCATTTGAAGCTTTCAAAAGAACATGTTATTAGTCAAGAAGTGAAAGTGCTAACACAAAGGAAGATATTTGACGTACTAGGGCTCAACAAACCACTTTCTTATCTTAATGATAATGTCAACAAAGATGTAGTATGGAAATTCTAAATGAGACAATATAAATGCATGCATATTTGTCATCATAAGGTGTCTGCTCTTTGTGGGATAGAAAAAAATAGGTTTACTGGCTCAACATAAAAGTAAAGGCTTAGCCCTTCGCAGAAGTAGGGAAAACTCATGAGCTAGAGCTTTTAGTGGTTTTGAAATCAATAAGATCATAAAATAAGATTTTGGGAGGTGCATAATTCGTCAATGAATGCTTGTAGATAGCCCAATACTTCTCATGCTAGACAAGTTTCAAGGAACAACTCCCAAAGTGGGGAAAATCACATCCCCTTAGTCTTCTTTGTTTATCACTACCAAAGTTTTCTGATTTCTCATGAACAAAGCGTGAAGGAGGTTTTGTTTGTTGCTATTATCTTTTGTGAGCTGGGCGCACTCATGCGAGTCCCTCCTTGTATTCGGGGTTTGCAGACTGGACATGCAATCCCAAGATAAAGCTTTTCCAGTATGAGAAGATCATGAATTATCGACTACTTCCTCATGAGCTAAACCATAGGCATAATACAAGGAGTATACTATTTTAAAGGTTTAAAGATAGCACATGAATAATATACTTTAGGAGTGGCGGTGAAATACAACAAATAGGAAAGGTATGGTGGACTCTTTGGAAGTTTAAGGTTTGAAGGTATGGGTGAACAATCAGTACTCCCTCTTAGTACAAGATTTGGCTAGCAAAGGCTTTTGAAAGCAGACAAATGATGTTAACTTAGATGCAAAACAATATAAAGTCTACATTAAGAATTGGTATGAAACATCAAGTTGTCTTCCTTGTCAGCATAACACTTCAAGCATAAGATCATAAAGGTTTTGGCTATGTCGCTGCTAGAAAAACTCATGCTTGTTGTTATGACCAAAGATATTTTTGCCAAGATTAAATAAAGTTTTCAAAGCCATACCTGATATATAAGATCAGTACTCCTATAAGAATCATCATATAAGGTTGATTGCGTGAAGAGAATACCAAGTGCAGCGAAGAAACCGATAGACATCTCATTAATATTCCATCATAGACAACTACAGACTCACGGATACAAGTCTCTCCACAAAGGAGTGATAGACCTCAATGCAGACACCTCTTTCATAAGATAACTTCCCTAGACACGATATGACACTACTCTTGACAACAAAATACAAAGACGAAGATAAAGATACTGGGCACTCCCCCAAGCTTGGAAAAAGCTAAGGGGATGCCATTACCCATGAAGGTTTCACTCTTGATCTCTGTTCTTGTATATCAGGTAAGTCTTAGAAAAACGCTTCGATGGAAAAGGTCCGCCATCCACACATGATTCTTCAGTCTCCCGGATCCTGCAGTCGACTGATAAGCCTATACGCAAAAACTTTAGTTCATACTCACAGTTCTGGTTTTGGAGGTCATAGATGTGTCCTTGAAGCTCGAGCACTTTGGTCTCCAGTGCAGATATGCTTGACTGCACTTCCTTCATCTCCTCCTCATGTTGTTTCTTCAGCTCGGTGATGATGTCGATGTTGGCGTCGACACCACACTCTATCATCAACTTGTACTTGAATAATTCTTTCTCCACTTCTTCCAGCATGGCCTTGGTGCTCCCCTCCTTGACCTATCCCTTCAGATCTTCTTTGTGGAGGACACCATCCTCCACCCAAAGTGTTTGAGGGTGCCTCTTCACCTCTGCGAGGCAAGGGTTGATGACGTTGACGAGGAACTTGTCCTTGGGGGAACTTAAGGAAGCCATGGAACCTAGGTTTTCCTGAAAGTTTTCCAGGAAACAACAGATCAAAAAGAAAACGCACGGAATCGCAAGATACAGAGCCGGGACAATCCCGACAAATATATAGCAAAAATTTCTGCACCGAAAGGAAGGTAACAAGCCAAAGAGGGGTCGGATACGAGTCCCTGGTGGCCCAGGCGGCCACCCGGCGCGGCCAGGAGACAGGTCTCGCCACCAGGGCACTTGGAGCCCCGGGAGCTCCTCTCCGGCTCCACTTCGGCTCAGAATTTTCCTAATTTTGCAAAAACACGTAATACGGAACTATTACGTGTGTTCGCGAAGTTTCCTTACCGTATTTCATACTTATTCTTATTCTACTTCTGCTGGTGTCTGAATCAGTGTTGCAACATGTTCTTCTTGAGTGGTTGTTCGTATTGTATCCGCATCAACATTGACAGGGTCTCCCTCCATGTAATGCTTGAGTCTTTGCCCATTCACAACTTGAGGTTTGGTGCCTTCAAAATTGTTAATCTTGATCGCACCGGAGCGGTAGACTTCTTCAATGTGGAATGGTCCTTCCCATCTAGAGAGTAATTTACCTGGAGAAAACCTGAAACTAGATATAAACAACAAAACTTATCACCAACATTAAATTCACATTTCAAAATTCTCTTGTCATGCCACTTCTTTACATTTTTCTTAAACATTCTTTCTCTCTCGTAAGCTTCACTTCTCCACTCAGCTAGAGAAGTCAAGTTCATGAGACGCTTTTCACCAACAAGTTTAGGGTCAGCAATAAGCTCTCTAACATCCCAGAAAGCTTTGTGCTCTAATTCTAGAGATAAATGGAAAGCTTTGCCACAGACCATGTCATAGGGAGACATGCCCATAGGGTTTTTGTAAGCAGTTCTATATGCCCACAAGGAAAATCCTAATTTTTTGGACCAGTCCTTTCTAGAACTGTTCACTTTCTTTTTTAAGATCAAGTTGATCTCCTATTTGTGAACTCAACTTGCCCACTCATTTGAGGGTGAAAAGGTGAAGCAATCCTATGATTGACATCATACTTTGCAAAATCTTTTCTAAAAGCACCATGTGTAAAATGTGATCCTTCGTCGGTCATGAGGTACCTTGGTACACCAAACCTAGGAAAGATCACATCTTTAGGCATTTTCAAAGATGTCTTATGATCAGCACTTTCAGTGGGGATTTCCTCAACACACTTGGTTACATAATCAACAGCTACTAAAATGTGAGTGTCCTTGTGTGAAGGAGGAAAAGGACCCATAAAATACCAGCCCTAGCAATCAAAAGGTTCAATAACTAGAGAGTAATTCATAGGCATCTCATTTCTCCTACTAATATTACCAACTCTCTCACACTTATCACAAGATAAAACATAATTTCTAGCATCTTTAAAGAGAGTAGGCCAATAAAAACCTGATTGGACAACCTTGTGTGTAGTCCTCTCACCGGCATGATGTCCTCCATAGGGACTATCATGACATTACCTCAAGATATCCTTCTTCTTATGCTCTGTTATGCATCTCCTTACAACTCTCCTATAGTAGTGTCTAAACGCCTAGGGTCTAGATGACCCGGACTTGATATCTAATCTAGAACTTGTTGAATCTCCACAGTTTGTCCAATCTAAACTAGATCTTCTAACTTCTTCCAATCTTCCCTCTTCGGGGCGCCCTACCCCTCCTTATATAGGTGGAAGGGGAAGTCTTACATGTAGAGTCCTAGCGTAATACAAACTAGTCTCATTTTGTATTACAAGTCAATTAATAGTCGGAGTCCTATTCTAAAGCTTTTAGTCTTTCGTGTATTCCAAGTTAAGTGAACTCCTTCCAAGATCGGGACTTCCTTCCTATAACGGTCCCTATGTTTACTGTAGCAGACCCTGCGGATACTGTAGCAGCTGGGGTCCTGTAGCGCCGACTCCTATAGCAGCCGGGTCCCTCAGCACCGACTTCTGTAGCAGCCGGGTCCTGTAGCACCGACTCTTGTAGCAGTCATACACTATAGCACGCCGGGTCTTCTCTTCTGGACATGTCTTCTGGCTGAGTCTTCCTTTCGAGTGCTGTGGCGCCCCCGATTCAGGGCGGGGACCCACGGTAAGGTAATGACAGCACAACTCTATAAATAAATGAACACAAGCTTTATTTTACAAGCCGTGGGCCATGAAGGCTCGAATACAACAGCTCGACATACATAAAGTTAGCAGAAGGAGTAGTATCTGAGTACAGACACAAATACACAAGTTTTCCTTAATAAGGAGAGCACAAATCACTACACAACGATTGAAAAGGCGATGCCTCCTGCCTGGGAACCTCCGAACTATTCCTTGTCCTCGGGAATCTCCATGTCGTAGTAGGCACCTCCGGGTACTCCTGCTCCTGGGCTCCAACGTCTGATTGCATCAATCGTGTATACAAAACAAAGATAGAAAAGCAAGAGGGGGAGGGTGAGTATCTAGCATGTATGATCCGACCCATCCACAATGCTGAAATGGACGTCTTTTAGAGCTCTCAATAGAATGTACACCACTGATGAACCACAAGTGTAGGGGATCTATCGTAGCATTTTTGATAAGTAAGAGTGTCGAACCAAACCAGGAGCAGAAGGTATTGACAAATGATTTTGAGAAAGAAATAACTTCAAGCACTAAAAGGTAACTTTTTATGGGTTTTCTGGTATAAGCAATAATGAAATAAAAGCAAGTAAAGTAAATTGTGCTCAGGTGCAGCAAGCGGCCCAATCCCTTCGTGCAAAGGATAAGCCGAAACATCAAACGTGTAAGAGCCAAAACGTTCTTGAGGACACACGGGAGAAATAGTCATGTGCTTTCGCCATATTCCGTATAGTAATGTGTTTTGTGTTGATAAGTGTTGTGTGGGTGGACCTATTCTACTGCACCTTCTAGTGGATAAGTACACTCTTATGATTAAACCTCTTGCAAGCATCCACAAATACAAGAGAGAAATTAAGGCAAAGCCTAACCATAGCAACAAACTTTAGGATCAAACACTCCCTCATGCAATAAAACCTCTTGCAAGCATCCACCTACGTTTTGCTGAAAGTTTTCCTAGCAACAACAGATCGAAAATAAAACGCACTGAATTGCAAGATACAGAGCCGAGACGATCCGGGCAAATATATATCAAAAATCATGCACCGAAAGGAAGATAACAAGCCAAAACGGGGTCAGATACGAGTCCCTGGTGGCCCAGGCGGCCATCTGGCGCGGCCAGGAGGCAGGCCGCGCCACCAGGACGCCTGGAGCCCCGGGATCTCCTCTCCGGCTCCACTTCGGCTCGGAATTTTCTTAATATTGCAAAAACACGTAATATGGAACATTTATGAGTGTTCGTGAAGTTTTCTTACCTTATTTCATACTTATTCTTATTCTTCTTCTATTG
Source organism: Bromus sterilis (assembly GCA_950022295.1). NCBI lineage: Eukaryota > Viridiplantae > Streptophyta > Magnoliopsida > Poales > Poaceae > Bromus > Bromus sterilis. The sequence goes on along the minus strand of OX465595.1, from coordinate 254,677,079 downwards.
GTGTCTCAATTAGTGCGACAACATGTTCTTCGTTAGTGGTTGTTCGTATTGTATCCGCATCAACATTGACAGGGTCTCCGCCATGTAATTCTTGAGTCTTTTCCCATTCACAACTTGAGGTTTGGTGCCTTCAAAATTGTTAATCTTGATCGCACCGGAGCGGTAGACTTCTTCAATGTGGAATGGTCCTTCCCATCTAGAGAGTAATTTACCTGGAGAAAACCTGAAACTAGATCTAAAGAACAAAACTTTATCACCAACATTAAATTCATGTTTCAAAATTCTCTTTTCATGCCACTTCTTTAACTTTTCCTTAAAAATTATTGCGCTCTCGTAAGCTTCACTTCTCCACTCATCTAGAGAAGTCAAGTTCATGAGACGCTTTTCACCAGCAAGTTTAGGGTTAGCTTTAAGGTCTCTAACACCCCAGAAAGCTTTGTGCTCTAATGCTAGAGGTAAATGGCAATCTTTTCCATAGATCATCTTATATGGAGACATGCCCATGGGGTTTTTGTAAGAAGTTCTATATTTTCACAAGGCAACTCCTATTTTTTTGGACCAGTCATTTCTAGAGCTGTTCACTATCTTTTGTAAGATCAACTTGATCTCCTATTTGTGAGCTCAACTTGCCCACTCGTTTTAGGGTGGTAAGGTGAAGCAATCCTATGATTGACATCATACTTTGCTAAAGCTTTTCTAAAAGAACCATATGTAAAATGTGATCCTCCGTCGGTCATGAGGTACCTTGGTACACCAAACCTAGGAAATATCACATCTTTATGCATTTTCAAATATGTCTTAAGATCAGCACTTGGTTACATAATCTAAGATACTAAAATGTGAGTGTACTTGTGTGAAGGAGGAAAAGGACCCATACAATCAAAACCCCAGCAATCAGTAGGTTCAATAACTACAGAGTAATTCATAGGCATCTCATTTCTCCTACTAATATTACCAACTCTCTGACACTTATCAAAAGATAAAACATAATTTCTATCATCTTTAAAGAGAGTAGGCCAATAAAAACCTGATTCGAGAACCTTGCGTGCGGTCCTCTCACCGTCATGATGTCCTCCATAGGGAATATCATGACATTCCCTCCAGATATCCTTTTGCTTATGATCTGTTATGCATCTGCTTACGATTCCATCCGCACATTCTCTTAAGAGATGAGGGTCATCCCAAAAGCAATATCTCAAGTCGTGGAAGAATTTCTTCATTTGCTGAAATGTTAAACCTGGAGGTAAAAACTTGGTAACAATAAAGTTAGCATAATCTGTAAACCGAGGATGAGAAATAGATTGTATTCTCAAATAGATAACTGTTCATCAGGAAAGCTATCATTAACCGGAATAGCATCGTGTGGTATGTTCTCTACAATGGAGTGTTGTCTGCCACATGATTGTCCGCTTCTTTCCTATCAAGAATCTGCAAATCAAACTCTTGAAGAAGAAGAACCCATCTAATAATCCTTGGTTTGGCATCCTTATTCTCCATAAGATAGTTAATGGCGTCATGGTAAGTATGAATAATTACTTTGGAATCAACAATATAAGGACTAAACTTATCACAAGCAAACACTACTGCTAAAATTTCTTTTTCAATAGTAGCATAATTCTGTTGAGAACTATAAGGGTTTTGCTAGCATAATGTATAACATTCAATTTCTTATTAAACCTTTGTCCTAGCACAGCTCCAACAGCAAAGTCACTAGCATCACACATGATCTGGAAAGTTAAATTCCAATCAGGTGGTTGGACTATAGGAGTGGTTATCAAAGATTATTGTAAGAACTTCGAAGGCTTCCTTAAAATCTTCATCGAAAACAAAAGGAATATCCTTCTTGAGAAGATTAGTGAGGGGTCTCGAAGTCTTAGAAAAGTCTTTAATAAAACTTTTATAGAAACTAGCATGACATAGGAAACTATGAATACCTTTCATGTCCCTTGGATAGGGAATCCTCTCGATTGCTTCAATCTTTGCCCTGTCCACCTCCATTCCCCTTTAAGAAATCTTGTGGCCAAGAACAATTACTTCATTGACCATGAAGTGGCACTTCTCCCAAATGAGCACCAAATTTTTCTCCTCGCGTCTCTGCAAACTTTATTAAAGTTGTGGAGACATTGATCAAAAGAGGTTCCATAGACGGAGAAATCATCCATGAAGTCCTCAACAATTTCCTCACAAAAACCATAAAAGATAGCAGACATACACCTTTGAAAAGTAGTAGGGGCATTGCATTAACCAGAAAGGCATACGTCTATAAGCATAAGTACCAAAAGGACAAGTAAAAGTGGTCTTCTCTTGATCAAAAGTGTTAACATGAATTTGAGAGAAGCTAGAATATCCATCAAGATAGCAAAAGTGTGTGTTTTTGGATAACCATTCAAGCATTTGGTCGATGAACGGCAACGGGTAGTGATCCTTCCTAGTCGCCTTGTTCAAATTCCTGTAATCAATACACATTCTATATCCAATAATAATTCTTTGAGGTATTAGTTCATTCTTATCATTAGGAAGAACAGTTGTATCTCCTTTCTTAGGAACACAATGTAATGGACTTACCCACTTACTATCAGCTATAGGGTAGATAATACCTGCATCTAGAAGCTTGAGGATTTCGGTCCTCACCACATCCTTCATCTTCGGGTTCAACCATCGTTGATGATCAACAACCGGTTTAGCATCGAGCTGAAGGTTGATGGTATGTTGACAAATTGATGGACTAATCCCCTTGAGAGCATCAAGGGTATATCCAATAGCGCTTTGGTGTTTACGAAGGGTTTCCAATAATCGCTCTTCTTCATATCCCGAAAGGTTAGAATTGATAATAATACGATATAGTTTTTTTCATCTAAATAATCTTACTTGAGGGTATCGGGAAGAGGTTTTAGATCGAACACTATTTCTTCTTTTGGTTGTGATAGGATTCCTAAAGGTTCAACCGGAAGGTTGTGCTTCAGGATGGCAGGTTGTCTCAAGAAGATATCATCTATTTCATTTCTTTCCTGTATATGAATGTCATTCTTGTGGTCCTGCATGTATTGCTGCAAAGGATCATTATGAGGTATATCAATAGAGGCAATATCTTTAATAATTTTATCATTACTAGGCAGATCAGTACCACGAGTTTTCTTGCAAAACTTAGAAAATTTAAATTCATATGGTTCACCATTGAATTCAACAGATACTTTTCCTTTCTTGCAATCTATAATAGCTCCACAAGTCTTGAGAAAAGGTCTACCAAATATAATAGGACAAAAACTATCTTGCGCCGAACCAAGTAATAGAAAGTTGGTAGGATATTTTACCTTTCCACATAAGACTTCAACATCTCTCACAATTCACATAGGAGAGATAGTTTCTCTGATTGCAAGATGGATTTAAACATCAATCTCTTCAAGTTCACAAGGTGAAATATCACTCATGACCTCTTAATAGAGTGAATAAGGAATAGCACTAGAACTGGATCCCAAATCGCATAGCCCATAATAATTATGATCTCCTATTTTAACAGATACCATTGGAGAACCTGAAATTGGGCCTTTATTCTTGGATGTGACAAGGTTAGTAGAAACAACAAAAAAAATTATAAAGGAATCTTCAATATTTCTAGTAACAAGATCTTTAACCAATGCAACTTGAGGATCGACCTTAATCCGGTCATCATGCTCATAATTCTTTCTCTCACTTTTATTTAATATACCTGTCACAAAAGAATGCTCCCTCATCCTTGTGGGAAAAGGGGGCTTTTCATATATAACTGCAGGCTAAATAGATTCAGCAACATGAATATCAACTGGTAATTCCTTAAAGGTCTTATGATGCTGATCCTCCTTCTTTTTAGAGCGATCAATATGAGAGGCAAAGTCATTGCAAAAATCAATTATAAGTTGGGAATCAAGACCAATCTTAGCACAAAAGGTATTGAAGTAATCAATTTTCATGTAGCTCTCAATGTAATCATGCTCATAATTTATAACGGGTTCAATACCTTTATCAATCTCCCAATCTTCAGTGTTCTTCTGGATCCTTTCAATAAGATCCCACCTTTCGTCAACGCTTCTAGTTCGGAATACCCCACTAGACACTACTAGGATAATGGCCTTCAGAAGCGCGGGGTAAAGGCCCAATAGCAGCGCGGGGTACCCGCGCTGTAGATAACGCGCTGCTGCTAACTTCCATTTATAGCGCGGGGTACCCGCGCTGCAGCTAATTTTACAATTAGCAGCGCGGTCCTAGCACGCCACGCTGCAGAACTGCACTTCCACTAGCAGCGCCTCTAGCCAGCCCGCACTGCAGGTACATTTTTAGCATTTTTGTTTATTCTGCAATATTATTTGTTTATACAGTTTTTATAAATTTCCAGCATACACACATAACATTTATATACAAAGTAGAATCACACACATATAAACCACATCATATCATAGACATGCAATAGGCTCAAAGATCATCATAAATATATATATATATGTATATATATATATCATCCCATAAGTATAATATCCAACACAAAAGTCAATTTTTCCTAGTTTAACTTCGCTAATATCCAACAACATAATGTTTAACAACAACTACGAACCAACCTACTCATCACCACCACAAGGTGAAATGAAAAAAAAAAAGACAACCCACATTCCATTATGTAATATGGAGAACAACTTATCTCCATGTTTTATATTCATCTGATTCACTATCCTTTTCCATCCTATTATTCTTACACATCCATCATCTCCACTTTCAGTGGAGTAGCCAGTCTTGAAGAGGACATCCCATGGCCGTGCAGAAACAACTGTAAGCTCGCCTTGAGGAGGCATCCACCTAGGCATACATGCTGCCGGGTTCCTCTGTTGAAAACATATGAGTAAAATACTTAGTAATACATTATACTTAATGTTAGGTCAAACGATTTCTGAAAATGTACTTGTGTGAAAGAATAGTAAATTTTTTTACCATGCTATAATCTTTTAGATGTCCTGGAAACAACTTGAGAACAAATGGAACATATGGTGTATAAGGTTCGCCAACATTATTCAAGTTCAAAAACGAAGGAACACCTTTAAGAACATCAATGAAATCATCTTGTACGTCAATTGTCAGGTCAAGGCCACCATTATGAAAAGTATCATCTAACATCTTCCGAACTTCTTTTGGGGCATGGAGATAAACTAACAATTATAAATAAGTTGTCAACTTGGGAAGCAAGGAAATAAGGAAGTAAACAAGTCAAAGTTGTTTAAGAAACTCACGTGGAGATAGAACGAGCTTAATGTCGTCCACTAGCATCCAAATGTCCTTATTTCGAAATGTTTGACCATCTCGACGACTAAGTCCAAGATCAAATGTTATTTGCATATCATCCTCTAATGCATATGCCTTGCATAGTGCATACCAATTTGGACAATCAAAATGTGTGCTATTTGGTTCATTAAAGACCTCGACCTTTAAAGTTATACCATGTTTCGCGCCACTCATCGGTTTTCACAAACTTGCAGACGTGAGGTCTTGCATAGCAAGGGATGTGCTAGTTGATTATTAAAAAATTACACGTCAAACCAAAAACTAAGCGAAGCATGCTTAAATAAGAAGATGTCGCAGAAGTTGCATACCGTTTGAAATTCGAAGCCCTCCCTAGGCGTGATGGGGAAGTATATTTCTTCCTCCCCATCCAACTCTGGAAACTTGTCGCACTGACCCGAGTCATCGCCACAATAGTCGCACTCGGGGATTCTATCGCCAGCAGCCATTTTCTGTGTTCATAATTCAAATGTGTCACATTGTGTCACAACGGTTTTAATCATTGGCATTTAAAAAAAATGAAAAAATGGTGAGCTCAAATAAAAATGCAACAATAATATTTTATCATATAATATCACTAATACATCTCGACTAATCCAGTCAATGCAATAATAATATAACTAATACATATCGATTACTACATCTCAAAAATTCACTACTACATCTCGGAAAATCAAACTCGACGACGACCCGGAGCAATGCCGCGGGTGGGAAACACCCAAAGATAAGGAACCGCCACAGGAACATAGCTCAGGTGAGAGCCGTGAAGAATCTGCCAGGTATTGGCCGTGGAGAACCCGACGTCCAACGCAACCAAGTAGCGACGGACGTGTTGGTCCTCCTCGCTGACCCGGCGACGTACCACCTCCTCGCGGCCCGGCTCCCTCTGCACCCTTTGTGGCCCATGCAACCGCCACCAAAGAAGCTCCGGGTCGACGACAGGACCCGGAATCCTCACCAAGCGGCGCGCCCCAAAGACCACCTCCCAGTGCCAGCCAGGGGGATCCCAGTCCCGGACATTGCGCATCTGATCAAGCAGGTGCTCGCCGCGGCGGTGAAGAGGATGCGGACCGGGCATCGTCGTTGAGAAATTATTTAAATTTATACTAACTAACAAATTTATTTTTCTAAAAAAATAGCAAAAGTAATGATTAAAAGTAATTTGATGTTGAAACGCCTTTTAATTCATGTTTCGACAAATATCAAGCACTCGATATGTCCTACTTTTCTAGTAGAAGACATGCCAAAATCCACGGAAATTTTCGGCATGACATTTGCTAAAAATTCCGACATATCGAGCGCCTGAAATTTGCCGGAACGGAAATGAATCGACATTTCGGCAAAACATAGGCCACTCATATCCTGCAAACAATGATCCTAATTATTCAATATGCTAACAAAATGACAATTTAAACTACACAAGCACCACACACACATATTTAAACTAAGGGAGGATCACTAATGATCTTGTGTGCTGCTCAAGTTACAATATTTTTTCCCTATCAATAATATGAACCCTAACATGCATCCATAGCAATAGCAATTTTTCATAGCAATAGAATAGCAATTTTTCAAACCCTAACAATGCATGAGGTAGAGGTGGATGCGGGAGTGGGGAGGAGGCGAGAGATCTCACCTGGGACGGAGGCGGCGACGGCGTCGAGTGTATGGCGGCGATGGCGTCAAGTGTACGGAGGCGACAGCGTCGAGTGAATGGCAGCGATGGCGTCGAGTGGACGACGGCGGCGACGGCGTCGAGTGGAGGGCGGCGATGGCGGCGACCGAATCCGGTGGCAGGGCGGCTCCAACGGCGTCGAGCGGAGAAGGGGAGAGGGAGGATAGGGAGTTCCGTGAGGAGAGAGTGAGGGGCATCCCGACCTGGTTTTAGTTATACAAACTACATCATGGTCGAAGGGTCGCGCTGCTGATATGTGGGCCGAAAAAACCTGGTCCGTTTTTAGCCACATTAGCAGCACAGATTTAGCACACCGTGTTGCAGATGTCATACATCTGTAGCGCGGCTGTTGATATACGCGCCACTAAAGTGGTTAGCCACGGGCACACAAATTCTGAACCCATATTAGCAGCGCGGGTCCCCAGGACCCGCGCTGCCAACGCGCAATCTCCTGCATCGCAGCCCTGCGCCTCGCGCTGCTAAAATACACCTGCAACGCCTGTACATTGGACCGCGTTGATAATGTCCATTCTTGTATGGCCAAAATCCTAGTAGTGTAGTCTTTGTTCTATCTTCTGAAACTTCTTCCCCGTGATTTTCAGGATATTTGGAGATGTGCACTTTTCCCCGCTGATTCCTGCGTCAGCTGTTTCGGCACCGGAAAGTTGTAAACTGTGTAACACAAGCCAAAACACTATAAGAACGTCATCATAATATGAAATATATCAATGTATAGAGGTAAATTATGATGTAAAATAGTGATGCATTTTGGAAGTATCAGCCGTCGAGGATCCCATATTCGTAATCCCGCTTGGAGGTGGTGCGTTTAAGCCAGTGGCCATCTCAGATCACTGACACCGATCCATTAAGCGCATTATTAATATCTCGCGGAGACGACATTTATCGTTGTTCCTACTGGGTAACACATCGGACAACGAACAGTATTCAGATCCACATCTCTATCCAGGCGACACCTTCCCTGTCATCCCATCAAATCTCGCGGGTACCCTTAGGGGTAATTTCATCTACTTACCTTATCTTGCGAGCAACCTTGGAGTCACTCGACTTTCATCGTGCAAGGGTATATCGCGGACAATGACTAGAGTCCAGGCCCACCTCTCTCTCCAGGCGGCACCTGGCCTGTCATCCCATCGCAATACCTATCGTGGGTACCGTTCAGTCACCCGACTCCTTACCTTGTCTTGTGTCCAATGAAGTTACAATAATGTAAAGTTCCCGCGTTCACTCCCCAGAGTGATCTCCGCCTGATAACTAAGCATAGAAGAATGACAAGGGTATAGGGCCAACTGGTGAGTAATTATTCTAAGCAGCATAGGACAAGGTAGGGTACAATAGTAAAGTGGCGACAAAGACAGGTAATGCAATAGAATAGGATTTAACGTAATAGCAGCAACAATGCCTAGTGCAAGAAATGTACGGAAAAGATAGGCGATATATGGGGGAGGGGAATGTCTCTACTTGCTTGGAAGCTCAGTAGTAGTGGTATGGTCGTCGACAAAGTCGTCATACTTGGTGGTGCTGGCGGTGGCACTATCAGAGTCTACCGAATAAGAAGGTGGAAGAAACAATAAATACACGGAAATAATAGCAACTCAGATGAACGGCATGGCAATACGTTAAACTAGGGTGAACTAATGTGGTGCTACACTTTGCAGACGAAACGGGAATTCAACCGGATGTTTTACCGGATCTGGGTGATTACCGGACAGACGATCCGGAGGGGAATGTCCTCTGTTTGGTATGTTAGAGGGGAATGGTGGACATGTGGCTGACGAGTTCTTATTTTTGAATTTTTCTGATCAACTTTCATATATATATTATTTTAATCCGACCTACGGTTTAAAAGATATTCAATTACAAAGTTTAAATTATTTAAAACAAACTATGGAATTCTTTTTATTAATAAAATTAACATTATCCGCCACAGGGATATTGAGCATTCAAACTGACGTAGGGGGTCCACCTGTCAAAGGTTGGGCCTTTCACTGGTCAACTAACCAGTGGGTCCCACATGTCATTGACAGTGACAAATTAAATCATTTAATTTATTTAAACTACAAGTGGCCCACATGTCATTGAGGTAATGTTTTTAATATATTAATTATTATCCTAATAACTGATGGAGTCCATCAACCAGTCTCTTAGGCGACACTTTAATTTCACTAAAACATTTAATTAAGAGGGGGCCCATCTTTCATGGACTGTTGGAGAGGGGTTAACTTAATTGGGGATTAGCCCCCCATTTATCTTGCCTGCCCCGCTGGCCAGCAGCTATCCCACTAGCTACCAGCCGTGCACGCCGGCGTGACCAGGGAGCACAACGGCGAGCCATTCCGGCGAGGGGAGGTGCGGCTGTGCACACGCGCGTGCACATTGGGGCGCGGCCAGGGGAGGCTGGACGCGACCGAGCGCGAGGTAAGGCGCGGCCAAGGCTTGGTCGGCCATGGAGGATGGCGGCACGAAGTGGGGGCGAGGAAAAATGCCGGCCGAGGCCACAATGGAGAGCGCTGGAAGAGGGAATCCATAGAGAAGCTCACCTCAAGCTCGAAGAGGAATGTTGGGACCCAGAATATGCATATGTAATTCTAGCCACAATTCAATCATATGGAGAGCCGAGAGCCATACCCACTTGTCTAAGCAGACAAGGCCAAGTACAAGACCCTCTCAGAAAGCTCGAACGTGAGGGGCATCCCATTCAGGGTCGGATGATCAACTGAAATGGGTCCTCATCGTCCGCTCACAAGTCTAAATGCTTATGGGTGGTGAAATCCCACACTCATAGAAAAGTCACCTCAACCATATCGTCAATTGAACCATAGCATTTACATAAACAAATCCCGCCCGATCCACTTAGTCGGGGTCTCAGGCGGGCTCGGTCGTACAATGAAGTGTGACACATAACGGGATCAGATGAGAACATCTCCGTACGTGCAATCGCATTGCGATGCTCCGCGTTGCTCACAACTCAAGGCCACCTGGCTGTAAGAAAGACCACTAGCGAGAACACAACCAATCTATCGAACCCCACACATGACATTCACGATATGAACATACACGCAACATGCATGCCAAGTGTATAACAGCAGGTAACACAACATGGACTCTACAAACCATAGTTTTATTGCATCTGCTCAACTAAGCAGACAGAGTAGTTGTATTACAAGAAGAGATCACATGAATGTGATCCAACATTACATAAAATAACAACGGAAGCAAATTATGTCTTAGTAAAGACAAGTTTAACAAAAGGCTTAAGAAGCCTGAAAGAAAATACAACGACCCTTCAAAGGGACCAGGCTGTTGTCTGGAACTATACGACTTAGTCGGTGTCGAGCTCGAGGTAGAGGACACCATCGGGGTCGGTGATTGCATCTAAAAACATAAATAAGAAAACGTGAGTACAAAAGAGTACTCAGCAAGACTTACATTAGATCTATACTACTCATGCTCAAGTTTCAAGGTAAGGTAGGTGGGGTTTGTAATGCAGAAGTGCCATCTTTGACTTGGCTAACATGTACTACGATTACCAAAATGAGGTAATAAGTGTACTCGAGTCCATCTATCCAAGTCTCCCAATCAATACACCACTATGGATCCTTCCTCGACTTCCCACGAGGAGGAAAAACATTGAACACACACTTATCTTGGAAATTTTAGAGTAACCATTGAAATTGTCTATGATCATGTATAGGTCTCCAAGTAGTCCATTGTAACAGCCCGGGATTTTCACCCATATTAAAAAAATTGATTGTTGCTATATTTTGTTGCATGTAGATTTTTTGTAGTATTTGCTTCACCGGTTTACTAATCGTTGATTATATTTCCCCCTCCTTCTCATACCGGCATGCGTGACTGACCCATTTCCACCACGGTACACGACCTTTCTGACACCGGGTTCACCCGAGCACATTCGCAACTTCCAGCACAAGACCAGCCATCGCCATCGGAATGAAAAGCTCATTTATTTAATAAATGTATTATTTTATTGGGCACCAGAAAATGTTCTCTGAACGGTATCGAAGTGAGGTAGAAGTGACCGGCTTGTCGCGCAAAGCACGTGGTTCGAAGATTTACCCGAATCGGAGGTCGTATGGACTCCCGGCGGTCAGAAACGTGGAGTACCGGATGCGAGACAGAAAATCCAAGGGCGTTTGCGTAAACCTGCCATCCAAGACAACCTATAAATAGACCACCACTCTCCCCTAGCCCTTCTAGGGTTCCCCTTAATAAAATTTGCAGCCACCCCCCTAGATCTGTCCCAAATTTTCCCTCACATCCTTCTCTTCCCGAAACCCTAACTCCCAGCCAATTTTGGCCATCGGATCGCGAGATGGAGGGTTTAGAAGCCTCCACTTCACCCTCCAGATCTCCTCCCCAGCCTCCATCGCGCCTTGGTCCACGTGGGCCCGCAACCACCGCCGTCGGACCCGATCCGGCCCGCGGCCAGCCCACTGCGTTGCGCCTCCGCCTCCACACCACGCCTCCTCCTCTCCCTCTTCCCTCTCTCACCTCCCCCTCTCCCTCTTCCCTCTCTCACCTCGCCCTCTCCTTCCTAGCAGCACGTCGTAGTCCGCCGCCGCCGCCGCGCCATGGTCACCTCTGCCGGATCCCGAGCTCGCCCACGCCGCCGCCCGGCCACGGCACCGCCTGGATCCAGCGACCCGAACGCCCTCCGCGCCCGTTCCTCCTCCTCCTGGCCTCCCTGCACCCCACCTCGCCATGCGCCGCCTCTCGCCGGAGGGCGAGGCCCACCGCCACCACCCTCCCTGTGCGGGACGGTGAGGGAACAGCCAGGCCGTCGTCGTCGCCTTGGGCTAGCCCGCTCCTCACCTCACGCGCCTCCCCGGCCCGCTTGCCCCTTCCGGCCCAGCGCGCCGCAGCACCCAGGGTGAGACCTTCTAACCCTCTCCCACCCGCCGTCATGCGGTCGGCCCACCTAGTGAGCTCCTCCCCTCTGTTTTTCTCTAAGTCCCTGGTAAATATTATTTTGTGCCTCTTTCCGAGTAGTTTTGTGTAAGATCTGTAGCTCATATGACTTTGCACCCAAAATGAATTTTGTTGCTGATGATGTACTCAACATTTTGCTTTTGTGAGTTAATTCATTTGAGGCCATCTAGTTGTTGTAAATCCCTGTTGAAGTGTGCTCCAGAATATTAGTGCTGTTGTTGTTATTTTTATCAAAGTTCGGTTGATGTTTGCGTCATATCCATGATGCATATGCCAGATATTATTTCGTTTATGTGTTAAGCATCATGTCTACTTCAATTAGATGCATTTAAGTGCCATCTTTACCCGCTGTAGCTATTTCATATCTTGCTCCCAAGTGGTGTACCTGATAATCTGTGGTGATGTTTGTATAAAGTTGACTACTTGCATGCCTTATAGTTAATGATCCATGATTCACATGCTCTGGCTCAAATGTAATGAAATTCTCCTTGTCATGTATACTTTCATGCCATGCATTGCTATGCCATGATAACCTTCCTGTTCATATAATTATTGGGCTCCCAAAGTGCATACTTCCTGTTTGCTGTCAAGTATCCTGAAATTCTACTATGTCCTAAACTAGTATAATATTTTAGCATTTTGCATGAGTTATAATTATTTATTCTTGATGATCATATACATGAAACCTTGATGCCATGTCATGCTTGTCATGTCTACTGTTGATCCACATCTTTTTGGTGCATGCTTGCATTTAGTAGCTTGTTGTTGCATTGCTCCCAAGTGTCCTACCTGATGTTGGCAGATTGTGCCCATAACTTGTGTTGCTTGTATCTTTTTAACCGTAACTCCATTTGGGGTGTTCTTTATATATAACTTGACTATAATTACGTGTAGATTTTGAGATAATGAAGCTATGCTTGCACGTTTTATGGGTGGTTTAAACAGGGAGATACAAACTATTCTAGAATACAAGGACTTTGCTACTATCACTCGTTTATTTCATCTTGCTTGTAAAGCTGAACGTGAAGTGCAGGATCGACAGGCCGCTACGAGACCTAACTTTTCTGCAGGACGAAATACATCATGGACATCGCGTGGAGCTTCTACATCCACACGTCCTGCTGCACCACCATCTACTTCAGCCGCTCATTCTTACAGGGAGCCACCAAAACAGCCAGCGCCACCATTCAAGGGTGCACAAAGTGGTCCAGCGACGAGTTCTTCTTCATCCATGGCTTCCACAGGGCAAACACGAGATCGTGATATTAAATGTCGCAGGTGCCAAGGTGGAGGTCACTTCGCAAAAGACTGTCCCTCCAAGCGTGTGATGACTATTACGGCGGATGGTCGGTATGAGTCAGCGAGTGACTATGATGAGGAGACTTTAGTTCTCATTGCTCATGAGGAACAGGGTGCCCATGATGATGCTCATGATATAGAGTATATGGCTCCTGATGATGCAGATAAATATGCTAGTTTGGTTGCTCAACGTGTGTTAAGTGTGATGCTCATGATATAAAGAATTTGTTATACATTCTGATCATGAATCTTTGAAACACATAAGAAGTCAAGCAAAACTTAATCGTAGACATGCTAAGTGGGTTGAATTTATTGAGACTTTCCCTTATGTCATTAAACACAAGAAGGGGAAAGATAATATTATTGCTGATGCTTTGTCTCGTCGTTATACTATGCTTTCAAAACTTGACTTCAAGATATTCGGTTTAGAGACAATCAAAGATCAATATGTACATGATGCGGAATTTAAAGATGTATTGCAGAATTGTAGAGAGGGTAGAACATGGAACAAGTTTGTGCTTAATGATGGGTTTGTGTTCCGTTCTAACAAGCTATGCATTCCAGCTAGCTCTATTCGTCTTTTGTTGTTGCAGGAGGCGCATGGAGGAGGATTAATGGGACATTTTGGCGTGAAGAAGACGGAGGACGTACTTGCTACACATTTCTTTTGGCCAAAGATGAGACGGGATGTTGAGCGTTTTGTTGCTGGCTGCACTACATGTCAAAAAGCTAAGTCACGACTCAATCCTCATGGTTTATACATGCCTTTACCTGTACCTAGTGTTCCGTGGGAGGACATATCCATGGACTTTGTTTTAGGCCTGCCTCGAACAAAGAATGGGAGGGATAGCATATTTGTTGTCGTGGATAGATTTTCTAAGATGGCACATTTTATACCATGTCATAAAAGCGATGATGCTGCTAATGTTGCTGATTTATTCTTTCGAGAGATTATTCGCTTACATGGTGTGCTCAATACTATTGTCTCGGATCGTGATACTAAGTTTCTTAGCCATTTTTGGAGATGCTTATGGGCTAAGTTGGGGACTAAACTACTTTTTAGTACTACATGTCATCCCCAAACTGATGGACAAACTGAAGTAGTCAATAGGACTTTGTCTACTATGCTTAGGGCTGTTTTAAAGAGTAACTTAAAAATGTGGGAAGAATGTTTACCTCATATTGAATTTGCTTATAATCGTTCATTTCATTCTACCACTAAAATGTGCCCTTTTGAGATTGTTTATGGTTTTCTACCTCGTGCATCTATTGATTTGCTTCCTATTCCATCTTCGGAGAAGGTTAATTTTGATGCTAAGCAACGTGCTGAATTGATATTAAAAATGCATGAGTTAACTAAAGAAAACATTGAGAAAATGAATGCTAGATACAAGCTTGCTGGTGATAAGGGTAGAAAGCATGTTGTGTTTGAACCAGGAGATCTTGTTTGGTTACATGTACGTAAAGATAGGTTTCCTGATTTGCGCAAGTCTAAGTTAATGCCACGAGCTGATGGTCCCTTTAAGGTTTTACAGAAAATTAATGATAATGCATATAAACTTGAGCTACCTGCAGATTTTGGGGTTAGTCCCACATTTAACATTGCAGATTTGAAACCTTATTTGGGAGAAGATAATGAGCTTCCGTCGAGGACGACTTCAATTCAAGAAGGGGAGGATGATGAGGACATCTCTACTAATGTTACACCCACATCTTCACCAACTACACATACTGGACCAGTTACTAGAGCACGTGCACGTCAACTAAATTATCAGGTACTTTCGTTTCTTGCGAATCCTTCTAATGTTCATGAACATATGATGCTGCCTAAATTAGATACTTTTGTTTTGCTTATGAATGAAGGACCTAGCATGGACAAGAAGGACGGTCATTGGAGCGGGATCAAGCATGGAGAAGAAGGTGCGCGCGCGGGAAATAACAATGGAGCTTCCAGTGGGGATTTTCGCACTTCGAAGCCACCATAAGGCATGCATGAAGGCTTGGACGAAATACACGAGATGCCACTTCATTATTTTCGTCCAAGAGCAATTATAGGTGTTGCGTCACCTTAATATTGGGCTGGGCCCATGTAATTTCGAAATACCACATTATAGGCTGTTTTTAGAGTCCGTATGTGTGGGGAAACCGAGTTAGGGTTGTTTTCGGGCCCCACCTCCAAGGGGTCACGAAAATCCCCTCTGTTCCCCCATATATACAGCCCTTAGGGCGTCGTTTAGACTTGGGTTTTAATTAGATTTAAGTTAGCCATAGCCGCAACTTCGAGTTCTTCGTTTGTGTCGTCCGACCAGGCCAAGACCGCATTGGAACCCCAACTTCTGTTAATCTTTCATCTTATATTCGCAATATCCAGATTGCAATTCTTAGTTCTTGCTTGTTCTTCGATTGCTTGCAGGAATTGACCTTCGTGGTCAGGTTGATCGTGCATCCGCGGGATCAATAACCTCTCGGAGTTGGTTTAGCGATTGCTAAGGCGCAACGTCTTCGCACGTTCGTAGTCGGGTCGTGAAAGTCTACTCCACCAAAATCGATCTCCATCATCTCATCGAAACATCGGGACACCTTCGCCTCTATCAACTGAGGATGGAAAGCTGTACTAAAGGAGAGATGAGTTCCCATGGCATTTTGAAAGCTTCCCCAAAATCTAGAGGTGAAAAGGCTACCACGATCAGAATTGATTTCCAAAGGAACACCATGAAGATACACAATTCTAGAGACATACAAGTCCGCTAACTGGCTAGCAGTAATAGACTCGCGAACGGGGAAGGAAGTGAGCAACTTTGGAAAGCCTATCCACAACAACGAAGATGTCATCATTTCCTTTCTGGGTTTCTGGAAAGCCAGTGATGAAATCCATACTGACTTTGTTCCATTTCCACTCGGGAATAGGCAAAGGTTGAAGAGTACCAGCAGGTGTTTGGTGTTCTGCCTTAATGCGACGACAAACATCAAATTCATCAATGAACTTAGCAATTTCTCTCTTCATCCTAGTCCACCAAAATCTCTGGCGTACGTCTCGGTACATCTTTGTGCTACCAGGATGAATCAAAAGGGGAGTATCATGAGCTTCCTTAAGAATTAGACTCCTAAGATTGTGTTTTCGTGGTACAACCAATCGAGTGCCAAAGAAAACGACACCTTGATCATTTATGGAGAAACATTTAGCAACTCCGCTAGCAATGTTATTCTTGATCTCTCGAATACCACTATCACGTTTCTGGGCGGCTATAATTTTATCCTCAAGGGTTGGTTTCGCCACCAAGGTAGAAAGAAAGCCACGAGGAACAATCTCAAGACTGAGCTTGCGAAATTCCTCATGAAGAAGTGGTTGACACTGTTGTAACATGAGGTTGTTACAATACGACTTACGACTTAGTGCATCAGCCATGACATTGGCTTTGCCTGGGGTGTAAGAAATTCCTAAGTCATAATCTTTTATCAACTCTATCCAGCGTCTTTGCCTGAGATTAAGATCTGGCTGGGTGAATATGTATTTGAGGATTTGGTGATCGGAATATATCTCACAACGATTACCAAGGAGGTAATGTCGCCAAGTTTTCAAGGCATGAACTACGGCAGCGAGTTCAAGATCATGGGTAGGATAGTTCTCTTCATGTGGACGCAACTGGCGTGAAGAATAAGCTACCACATGTCTATCTTGCATAAGTATGCATCCTAACCCTTACCGTGAAGCATCACAATAGATCTCGAAATCCCTTGTGGTGTCTGGAGGCGCAAGTACGGGTGCAGAAGTCAATCTTCTTTTTAGCTCTTGAAAGCTTTCCTCGCACTTGGGGGTCCATTGGAATTTCTTATCTTTCTTGAGGAGTTCAGTTAGAGGCTTTGCAACTTTGGAGAAGTTCTCAACGAAGCTGCGACAATAGCTTTCTAAGCCAAAAAAACTCCTAACTTGCTTAACCGATTCAGGTGGAGTCCAGTCAAGGACGTCCTGAACTCTCTCGGGATTGACAGCAATGCCTTTCGCAGAAATCACGTGGCCTAAGTAGGTCACTTCTGGTAGCCAAAATTCGCACTTAGAGAACTTGGCATATAGGGATGCTCTCGAAGTTTCATCAATACCAACCTAAGATGTTCTGTGTGCTCTTCTTCGTTCTTCGAGTAGATGAGAATGTCATCAAAATAAACCACAACAAATTTATCTAGGTACTCCATGAAGATCGAATTCATCAAGCACGAGAATGTGGAGGGGGCATTGGTTAAACCGAAGGACATGACGGTGTACTCGTAAAGACCATTACGAGTAGTGAAAGACGTTTTGGGAATGTCCTCTTTTCGGATTTTTATTTGATAATAGCCTAATCTCAAATCCATCTTGGAGAAGACAGAGGATCCAGCAAGTTGATCATAAAGATCATTGATCCTGGGCAATGGGTACTTGTTCTTTATCGTCGCTAGATTTAGCGGGCAATAGTCTACACACATCCTTTCTGTTCCATCTTTCTTCGTTACGAACAGAACGGGGCAACCCCATGGCGATGAGCTAGGGCGGATGAAGCCTTTTTCCAACGAAGCATCAAGTTGGGTTTTTAGCTCAGCTAACTCATGTGGGGCCATTCTATATTGGCGTCTAGAAATTGGGGTTGTGCCTGGTATAAGATCCACTATGAATTCTACACATCTGTCAGGAGGCATCCCCGGCAGCTCTTCAGGAAAGACATCCGGGAAGTCAAAAACCACCGGAATATCTTCAAGGTCAGGAAGGGGAAGCACATTCAAAGTATGCATCTGGATTCTAGAGCTGGGTGATGTGTAGTCAATTGTCTGGCCTGAAGGATGGGTGAGTTTTACTGACTTGGATTTACAATCAAGGAAAGCATTCTGTCTTGATAACCATACCATACCAAGGATGACATCAATGTCTGAAGACTTGAGGGCTATAAGTGAGGCAAGGAATACTAAACGCTCAATTGCAATTTGATTGCCATGGCTTACTCTATTAGTTTGCCACTTTGAACCAGGAGTTTGAATGATCATTGGAGAAAACATTTCTTCAAAAGGGAATTCATGACGAAGTGCATAACTCTCCGACATGAGTGAATGAGAAGCTCCTGGATCGAAAAGAATGGAGGCGGGAACAAGATTGACTGGGAGTGTACCAAGGATGACGTCAGACGCAGCAGTGGTTTCCTCAACGGAGATTTGGTTCACACAACCACTACTAGGGGATGGAGGCTTTGCTTGCAAGGGTTTGGAGGTGGATTTCCTTGAAGGCTTACGTCGAGAATGACGTGGTGTCATCAAAACCTGAGGGCACTGACGGAGGTAATGGCCTGGCAGACCACACTTGAAACACACCCTTCCTGAATTGCTGGGAGCAGGATTACCTGATTGCACACCATCATTCCTGGGAGGAACAAAGTGTTGAGGTGGATGGAATATATTGGATGGTGGCCTCTGAAGAAGTTTTTGAGGTATGGCACTAGTTGAAAACAATACTCGGCGTTTTTGAGGGGCTGAACTTGAAGAAGGAGAAAGCTCAAGAGCATGCTTGCGAGACTCTTCGAACACTTCATTGCCATGCTCAGCTCTGAAGGATCTGTTGACTAAATCCTCAAAGGTGGCAAATTCAAGGAGGTTGAGATCATGGCAAAGGATGGGGCTAAGTCCCTTACGGAACCTTGCCTGCTTTCTGGCATCGGTGGTGATCTCATCTTGGGCATAACAAGCAAGACGAATGAACTCTCTCACATACTCATGAATGGACATATCTCCTTGAGTCAAATTGCAGAACTCTTCCTTCTTGCGCTCCATTAACTCATCTAGAAGGTGGTACCCTCGAAAAGCATCACAGAACTCCTGCCAAGTCACTATGTGACCATCAGGCTGCATTGCAACATAGTTCTCCCACCATTCAGCAGCAGCACCTTCCAGAAAGTATGCCGCAAATATAACTCGATCATTGGGAGCAACATGTGCCGTGTCAAGCTTACGCTTGATGGAACAGAGCCAATCATCAGCTTCAAGGGGCTCAGAAGAACATCGGAATACCGGTGGCCTGAGGAGGATGAAGTCCTGAATGCTCACAACCACATTACGCTGACGAGCGGTATTCTGCTCAATGAGCTCGAGAAGGCGTGTTTGATCACGTCGATTCCGCTCAGTTTCCATCATGATTTCCGCCGCAGAAGGCGGTGGTGGAGGTTCACCATTACTTCGATTACGATTACGGTCTCAATTCCGACGAACAGCACTACGAGTTCCACCTGACATCCTGTGTGATAAAGATCAACAATCAGAACAGGTTGTATGATGGAATCAAAGACAAGAAGGACATGATGAAGACGGAAAATATTGTAATGCAACAACAATGACTACAAAAGGACCACCGGATAACTCGGGCAGCATAACGGCTACACCGGGATGAAAAATGAGACAACCTTGAAGAGATTGGACAGAACTTCTTCAAGGAACTCAACAACACGAAGACTCTGGACAACCACAACAATCCTACGGCTATAAATAAGCAATCAACGAGATGTTCTAGTAAGACATAGATGAGCCTAGTCCTATCTTCCAGTAGAAGAAGATGAGGGTGACTCAGGACTCAAATCGATGAGGGTAAGGATAAAAAGAAGCCTTACGTTGTTCCCTTTATACCCAAGTAACTGTATAACTATAGAATGCTAGACTCGACTTCGACCAAGGGTTTGAATAATCCTACAGACAGTCCTGCTCTCATACCAAGTCTGTCGGGACCGGGAATATGCGTATGTAATTCCAGTCACGATGCAATCACATGGAGAGCCGAGAGCCATACCCACTTGTCTAAGGAGACAAGTCCAAGCACAGAACACTCTCGGAAAGCATCGTACGTGAGGGGCATCCCATCCAGGCCGGATGATCAACTGCGATGGTTCCTCATCGTCCGCTCACAAGTCTAAATGCTTATGGGTGTTGAATCCCATACTCATAGACAAGTCGCCTCAACCATGTTATCGATTGAATCCTAACTCTTACATAGACTTACTCCAGCCCGATCACTTAGTCGGGGTCTAGGGCGGGCTTGATCATACAACAAAGTGTGCACGTGACAGAGTCACGAGCAATCGCATCGCGATGCCCCAAGATGCGCACATCTAAGGGCCACTTGGTGTATAAAAGACCGCCAGCCAGATCACAACTAAGGTCTCGAAAACCCATATTAAGACATGCATGTTATAAACATACACGCAACACACATGCCTAGTATGAACAGCAGGTATCATCACATAACTCTACAAAGTGTATCTATATTGTCTTACACATAGAGCATACAAAGATCACATGTTTGTGATCATCATTACATCATACAACGGAAGAAAATTAGGTCTGAGTACAGACAAGATTAACAAATGGCTTAGAGAAGCCTTGTACAACAAACATGCCCTTCCACGAGGTACTAGACTGTTGTTTGGAACTATACTAGCTTAGTCAACGTCAAGCTTCAGGAAGGTGACTCCATCGGGGTCTGGGTTTCCATCTAAAACATAGAATAAGCAAATATGAGTACAAAGTCGTACTCAGCAAGACTTACATCAGAACTATACTACTCATGCTCAAGTTTCAAGGTAAAGGGAGGTGGGGTTTCATCATGCAGAATGTGCCAGCTTTGACTTGACTAGTCCTGTACTACGAGTACCATACTTGAGGTAAGAAGCGTACACGAGTCCACTACCAAGTCTCCAACCAATACACCACTATGGATACTTCCTCGACTTCCCCACAAGAAAGCACGCCATAGCACTCACACTTATCTTGCGAGTTTTAGAGTATCCATTCAAGTTGTCTAATAATCAAGCAAAGCTTTCCAAGTAGTCCCTTACCGCGGACGCGGCTATTCTAATAGTTTTGTTAACCCTGCAGGGGTGTACTGCTACACACATGAAACCATCAGTTACCGTCGGGATCTCGTCACCCTTCAAGCGGGTGTCGGCGAGGATAATTTCCACAACTTTTACCTCACAGCCAATTCTAATCCAGGAATCAACCATCTGAGTTGCTCACCGCTCAAGAGTCCGGCCGGGTCAACGATACAGACTCAAACGATGCAGGCGACCGAGACACCACCTTAGCAGATGGTTTTACTGTCTCACAGGTCCACCCACATATCTAAATGATGCAAACTTTCATCCATTATTTTTCTATGCATATGCCAAATGGAAAGCCCGAACTAGTGACTCCTGGACTTGAACTGGGGTGAGTTAGTAGGCTGAGCAGGGGTCCATGTGCCCAACATGTGGTAGTACTCTTCGTCTTGGATCACCACACAAGAACTCGGGCTTAAGGCGGTTTTCAACGATACAACCCACTGTTCACTCCTACACAACCTCTCATCGTTCACCTTGTATTAGGGTGGATTCACCAACACGTTAACAACAGCAACACTGTGAACATTCCATCCCGACTCACAATCAAAGTAACCTCATCGTATCACTAAGCAGCAATAAGCAATAACAGTTGCAGGAGCCACATGCTCATCATTCAACTCCTACATCTGCTAGGATTGTGGTTTGCTTAATACGGTGACAAAATGATAGGTCATGCATCGGAATGGGTTCAACTATGCGAAAGAACGTGTCTCAGTGATCTCCTAAACATGCATAAGAGAGACTGAGAGGGAAGTAGGATTTTATAGACATGATCAATGGGGTTTGCTTGCCTTGATGACGATACACGAGTCTTAACGGTGGTCTTCTTCTTCGGGGGTGATCACCGTCTCGGAGGCACTGTTATCGGTACAAACATCAACCAAGGGGGCAACATTGAATGTAAATGCACAAGCACATGTTTATGTTGTCACATGATGTGAATGGTATTGATTTGTAGCAAATTCAATTTAAATGAAGTGTTTTGCATTTGGAGTGCAAATTCAAACTTCAAATTCAAATTCAAATTATGCCATATGCATGTTTGCTAATGTTCACCCATTTTAAAATGGTCAAACATATAAACAAGTTGCATATTCATAATACTTGCATTTTTCTGAAATTTTTTCATATATTATATGTTTAATTTGGAGTTAAAATGAATTTTCTAGTCCCTCCGATTCAAATTAATTGACATACACTTAGTACAATTTTATACTAAAATTGTACTAAGTGTGCGTCAATTAATATGGATCGGAGGGAGTATGATTTTTCAAAGTTTAATTGAATTTCTGGATTTTTTCTGAATTCTTTTAATGTTTTTTCTAATTATTGCGCCAGCATTAAATCAGCATGACATCAGGAGGTTTGACCCAGTCAAACTGACATGGGGGGCCCATCTGTCATGGACACAGGGGTTAACTATGATTTGATTTAATTAACAAGGATTAATTAACGGGGCAGGGCGCACCTGTCATAGGCTGTTAGGGGGGGATTAGTGGGTTAACCACCCTAGCTCGCCGACGGCTCGTCGCCGGTGCCACTGGGGACGGCGGTGGCACCCCGGAGCAGGGTTCTCGGCCACGGGAAGGGTAGAGGAGGGCACCAGGGGGTAGCCCGTGCTCGCCCGCTTCACCCAGCACCCACGGGGAGGCTCGGGAGTGGCCGGAGCCTTGTCAGCGTCGTGCTCGGGCGGCGGACGGGGGAGGGCTCAGGGAAACGGCGGCTACAGGGCAGCAAAAGGAGCGCGGGTTGGGGCAAAACCATCGGGGCCTCACCGTGGAGACGAAGGTGTTGAAGTTCGAGGCGAGGAGGCACCGTGGACGACGAATTCCGGCGAGCCCCGTGGCGGCCGTGGCGGAGAGAAGCGACGCGGGCATCGTCCCTATGGCGAGGAAGCTCGTCCTCTTCCGCTGGAAGGTGCGGAGCGTCACCGCGGTTCTTCTGGACAACTTGGGGCGGCATCTCGTCGATGTTCGCCGCGTCGGAGCACGAAGGCGGGGCGGCGACGCTCTCTTTCCTCGAGGGGATTCCGGTGGGGCAAGCGCAACAGAGAGCGGGGAGAGGAGGAAGAAGATGCGGGGCATGTTACGCGTCGTCGTGGCGCCCTTGGAGGCGAGGGGGAGTGCCAGGAAGGGAGGCAGACACCTCGCCGTCGTCGACATGCCGGGCACACAGCTGTGTGCTCGTGCCCGGGGTAGACGACAAGGGAGGTGGCGGCTGGGCTGGGCTGGTCCAAGGCTAGGTGGGCCTGAGGTAAGTGGCCAGGTAACTCTCTCTCTCTTTTCTTTTTTATTTCTTCTGACATTTGTTCTGTTTTGATATATAAAAAAATACCAAAACATTTTATAAAATCCCCAAATCATTTATATGGACTTACATGGCACAACACTAGCCAATCCCAAGATTTGAAGATTTTTGAAATTCAACTTATTTGAATTTCAATTCAAATAGGGTTTTTATTTAATTAACAAGCCCTTTTCTGAATTTTTGACAAATCTGAGAGCATGCAGTGGGACCCACTTCACTTTATATGTGATCATGCATACTTAGAATACTTTTCAAAAATACTAGAGGAATGTTTGGAAGCAATTTTTATCTGGCCTTTTGAATTAAATTCTCTAGGGCTTTTCTTTTCCCATTTTCGAATTTCTTTTGAATTTTCACATGATGCAAAGGCACAAGCTAGCCCTAGCACATACCTAACTTGGGGTTGTGACATCTTCAGGCATGGATTATTCGACTACATCATCGACAACACCTCGCGGTTTGGGATAGGAGAACCCTTACCGCCAGGCATTAATCTTCCCATTGGCAGTCATCGTGTCTTTATCGCCGAGCTCCCTGACGCATACCCCAGGGAGGTACATATCTTTTCAGGTGCGACGGATCCTCTTACGAGCAGAGGTTGCTCGGCAGTTCAGGGCGGAGAGACCTCCAGCATACATGTAGAGGTAATGATGGCAGGAACTACTGCATCCAGCACCGCCAGTTCGTCTCCTAGAGCCAAAGAGGTTGTGGACGCTTCTCCAGCAGCCGCATATCTCACCAGCTTGCGGGATGTGTTATATACACCCGTCAACCTCAACGCCGACCCATCTCAGGTGCACGCCAAGCTGGAGAAGTCCCGCTTGGTCTTGTCCAAGAAGGCCGAGCATGTGCTTGTAAAGGAAAGGCGCCTGGGAGAAATTACCAGGGAGTAGAATGCCGTGCACAGAGTCCAGCCTCGTGCAGTCGAGCCAATGATTTTGGAGGATCTCCAAGCTAAAGGGCGAGTAGTTGACAGAGAAATAGCTCGGGCCGCGCAACCAACAACGTCTGCGTTCGTCCAGCGATGGGCGTACAACTCTCTGGACAAGAACCTGTGGGCGGTCGAGAAGATTGCGCAGGAGTTGGATAATATTTTGGGAGATGAGCTACGTCCACAAACGCGCCGAATGCGCGAGCTTCTGTCGGCTATGAAGTAGCAGCAAGAAGAAACTGAGCCACCGCCCAGACCGGAGGCATCGAGAAGAACTGCTCGTGGAGCTCTGGATGCTAATCAGCAGCCAATTGCCCCCATCATCATAGGCAGCAAGGCTCATCTCGTCATGAGAGTCGAGCTCAGAGTCACAGAGAACCGCCGGTTGCAAACAGCCGAGCAGAGGAACCAGCGGTGAACAGCCGGCGAAGTGATCGACGTTCGCCCCCTAGACCAGCGGTGAGCAATCGGCTCGGAGCTAGTCAGATCATATAAAATGATGTTCGGCATCACATTGAGCAGCTGGAGAAGGATACCCAGGCGGAGGACGGAGCACCAGCCGGACCTGGATGTTTCGGATACAGTATCCGAGCTGAGCAGTTCCCCAAGGGATTCACTCTGCCCATACACGCCCCCAAGTACAAGGCACGGTCAAACCAGAGGATTGGCTGACAGATTACATGACCGCAGTCGGCATCGCCGGCGGCAATCGGCGTGTGGCTGTTCGCTATGCTCCCTTGATGCTTCAAGGGTCAGCTCGGTCTTGGCTGAACAGCCTACCCAGCATTAGCATAAACTGTTGGCATTTTTTTCAGGACGCAATTGTGCGCAACTTCACTGGTCCTATGAGCGGCCAGGTTTACTTCGATAGCTTGCTCTATGCGTGCAGGGCAAGGATGATCCCCTTCGTGACTATCTAGCTCGGTGGATAAAGCTCAGAAACTCTTGCGAAGGGGTCCATGAGATTCTAGCCATTCAGTACATCACCGACGAATGCTTGGACGGCTCGATGCTAAAGCACAAGCTGCTCCGCAAAGAGATCACGTCCTTGGCCGAGCTCATGAAGATCGCCAACTCATTTGTTGTCTCCGATTCAGGTATGCGATCCATCAAGCTCGATGCAAACGGCGTCATTCAAGAATAGCAAGTTGGGCAATCAGCAGATCCAGCACACCAGGGGCTCAGTCGGAGAGAGCGACGTGAGAACAACCGCAACAACAACAACAGCGACAACAAGAACAACAACATCAACCAGTACAGTGGCCATCTCGGCACTGGAAAGAGGAAGGACGAGCAACCGGATGCTCACTATGGCAGTCGGCAGGTGGCTGCAGTGCAAGGACAGGAGGCACATGGGGCTGCAGGCGGCAGTCGGAGGATGAAACCCGGTGAAAAACCACAGTGGCCAGCTCGGCCCAAGTACACTTTCAAGGACATTCTCGACCAACCGTGCAAGATGCACAGTGGACCTGGCAAGCCTGCAACGCACACCACTCGGGAGTGCAATTGGACGAAGCGCATTGCACAAGGTGACTAAGGACTCCCACCACCACCCTCTCCTCCTCCTCAGAACCGTGCTCCACCTCAAGCTCAGAACTAGTTCCCACGTCAGGACGTGGCTTATATGATCTTCACCAGCGAGTCAACTGACAAGGGCAGTCGAAGGGCCCGAGCTCAAGATGTCAATGCTACCATGCCCCCGATTCCCCAATACATGCATTGGTTGGACAAGACCATCACTTGGTATAGAGAGGACCACCCAAGCATTATGCAAAATCCTGGCAGCTATGCTCTGGTGGTGGATGCACTCGTTACATCGACGAAGTTCTCGTGCTTGTTCTCCCGAGTGCCCATTGATGCTGGCGGTACCATCAACATTCTGTATTGAGAGACCATGATCAAGCTGGGACTCACCGAGCAAGATTTGCAACCCAGCAAGACTACCTTCCACGGCATGTTTCTCGGTCTAGCATGCACTCCTCTGGGTTGCATCCGGCTGGAAGTCATCATTGGCACGGAGTAGAATTTCCGCCGAGAACCAATCTGGTTCGAGTGGCCGATCTAAGCAGCCCATACCATATGCTTTTGGGACTTCCCGCAATCGCCAAGTTTATGTTGAGCGTCTTGCAAACTTATCTGAAGATGAAGCTCCCAAGGCCAAACGACATCATTACCGTCCGCGGGGACTACAATAAATCCCTCGAGTGCTCTTCTGACGGTTCCCATTTGGCCGATTCCCTCATTGTGGCTGAGGAGAAGCGTCATCTCGGCAAGGTGGTGGCCATGTCCCAAGCTCAGAGCAAAGCACACCTTCCGGTTAGCAGAGCCAAGCGAGCTGAAGATGAGACCAAATTCCAGGTCACCAAGGATAGCAAGAAGATTGCTCTCGATTCCTCCGACCCCAGCAAGTTTGTGGTCGTCAGAGCTGGACTGAGCATCAAATAGGAAAGCGAGCTTGTCGAGTTCCTCCGTGAGAATCGGGACATCTTTGCATGGTCTCCACAAGACATGCCTCGAATGCCGAGGGAACTCGCCGAGAATAGGCTTCACATCCGTCCAGGCTCCAAGCCGGTCAAGCAACCTCTTCAACGCTTTTTCGAAGACAAGAGGAGAGCAAACGGCGTAGAGATCGCCAAGCTACTCGCAGCAGGGTTCATCATGGAAGTGTTCTATTCGGATTGGCTAGCAAATCCAGTTCTGGTTATGAAAAAGAATGGGACTTGGTGCATGTGTATTGATTACACTTGCCGGAACAAGGCATGCCCCAAAGATCCGTTTGCTCTTCCCCGTATAGATCAAGTAATTGACTCTACGGCCGGCTGCGAATATAACTCGGTCATTGGGAGCAACATGTGCCGTGTCAAGCTTACACTCAATGGAACGGAGCCAATCATCGGCTTCAAGGGGCTGAGAAGAACATAGGAATACCGGTGGCTTGAGGAGGATGAAGTCCTGAATGCTGACCACCACATTACGATGGTGGGCGGTATTCTGCTCGATGAGCTCCAGAAGGCGTGTTTGATCACGTCGATTCTTCTCAGCTTCCATCATGATTTCCGCCGCAGAAGGCAGTGGTGGAGGTGCATCATCATTTTGATTCCGATCACGGCCTCGATTGCAACGAACAGCACTATGAGTTCCACCTGACATCCTGTGTGATAAAAATCAATAATCAGAACAGGTTGTACGATGGAATCAAAGATAAGAGGACATGATTTCGGAAGAAAAGATCATAATGCAAAGGCGATGATTCATAGAAACACGGGATAAATCGGGCAGCATAACAGCTACGCCAGGATGGAAAATGAAACAACCTTGAAGATATTGGACAGAACTTCTTCAAGGAACTCAAAATACGAAGACTCTAGACGACCACAACAATCCTATGTCTACAAGGAAGCACTCAACGAGATGTTCTAGTAAGACATAGATGAGCCTAGTCCTATCATCCCGTAGAAAAGATAAGGGTGACTCAGAACTCAGATCGATGAGGGTAAGGAGAAAAAGAAGACTTACGTTGTTCCCTTTATACCCAAGTAACTATATGATAGAGGCGAAGGTGTCCCGATGTTTCGATGAGATGGTGGAGATCGATTATGGTGGAGGCAACTTTCACGATCCGACTACGAACGTGCGAAGACGTTGCGCCTTAGCAATCGCTAAACCAACTCCGAGAGGTTATTGATCCCGCGGATGCACGATCAACCTGACCACGAAGGTCTAATTCCTGCAAGCAATCGAAGAACAAGCAAGAACTAAGAATTGCAATCTGGATATTGCGAATATAAGATGAATGATTACGAAAGTTGGGGTTCCAATGAGGTCTTGGCCTGGTCGGATGACACAAACGAAGAGCTCGAAGTTGCGGCTATGGCTAACTTATATCTAATTAAAACCCAAGTCTAAACGACGCCCTAAGGGCTGTATATATGGGGGAACAGAGGGGATTTTCGTGACCCCTTGGAGGTGGGGTCCGAAAACAACCCTAACTCGGTTTCCCCACACATACGGACTCTAAAAACAGCCTATAATGTGGTATTTCGAAATTACATGGGCCCAGCCCAATATTAAGGTGACGCAGCACCTATAATTGCTCTTGGACGAAAATAATGAAGTGGCATCTCGTGTATTCCGTCCAAGCCTTCATGCATGCCTTATGGTGGCTTCAACGTGCGAAAATCCCCACTGGAAACTCCACTGTACTTTCCCCCGCGCGCACCTTCTTCTCCATTCTTGATCCCGCTCCAATGACCATCCTTCGTGTCCATGCTAGGTCCTTCATTCATAAGCAAAACAAAAGTATCTAATTTAGGCAGCATCATATGTTCATGAACAATAGAAGGATTCGCAAGAAACGAAAGTACCTGATAATTTAGTTGACGTGCACGTGCTCTAGTAACTGGTCCAGTATGTGTAGTTGGTGAGGGTATGGGTGTAACATTAGTAGGGATGTCCTCATCAAATAAGATATGACCTTTCTTGTGTGTGATATCGATGCATTTTCAGTACTATTGATCTTTGCTTCGTCGAATTTTCTTCGGTTCTTTATTTGGTTCTTCAGTGTTTAATGAAGATGTTTGCCTTTGAGTACATATTAGTAGGTGGTATGTGACTTTGATGGAACCTTTCTTGCCTTTCTTGGATGTCGGCACCCCGCCTGTGCTCTGAGCTGCTTCCGACCGTCCGGGGTGGATGCCAACTTTATATTTCTCTTTTCAACCACTGGCCCGTGTTCTGAGATACTTTTCGGCCGTCTTGGGCAGTTGTTGAGTTTCTTTTCGCAGTGGGTACCACCTGCTCTGAGCTTCTTTCCGGCCGTCTTAGGGGATCTGCATTCTTTTTATCAATGTTGTCTCATGCTCTGAGCTGCTTTTGGGCCGTCTTGAGCAGTGGTTGAGTTATTTCGGTGACGTCCCAGATCTGAGTTGTAAAGACCGTTCTGGTGGGTACTGGTTTATTTTCTGGTTTCATGCAAGGGGTTCAGATGGTCATCGACTACCGTTAAAACTTGTGAAGTGGTGAATTTTCTATCTATGTGAGTATGACTCGCATCCATCGCAGTTCTATGCATGTCGATAACTGCCATGTGAGCAGTGCCATTCATGATATCATCTACTTTTTTGCCATGAAACTGTTTCGTTATTTACCTCGTTTTTCATTCGGCCTTCAATTGGTGCTGCTTTATTTTCCCCCTTATGGAAAGTTGCTCATCAACCCGCCGCATACCGCGAAGAATCAGTGAAAGACCACAAGGAATTGTGAAGATCAGCAAGTCAAAAATCAATAATATTATCTTTCCCCTTCTTGTGTTTAATGACATAAGGGAAAGTCTCAATAAATTCAACCCACTTAGCATGTCTATGATTAAGTTTTGCTTGACTTCTTATGTGTTTCAAAGATTCATGATCAGAATGTATAACAAATTCTTTGGGCCATAAATAATGTTGCCAAGTTTCTAATGTCCGAACAAGAGCATATAATTCCTTATCATAAGTAGAATAGTTCAGACTAGGCCCACTCAATTTTTCAGAAAAGTATGCAACAGGTTTAGCATCTTGTAATAACACACCTCCCAAACCAATCCCACTAGCATCGCATTCAAGCTCAAAAGTCTTATTAAAAAATAGGAAGTTGGAGCAAAGGAGCATGTGTTAACTTATCTTTCAATACCGTGAAAGCTTCTTCCTGTGCGGTACCCCAAGTAAAAGGCACATCCTTGCGTGTAAGCTCATTGAGAGGTGCAGCAATGGTGCAGAAATCTCTCACAAAACGCCTATAGAATCCAGCGAGGCCAAGAAAACTCCTCACTTGTGTGACCGTTTTGGGCTGCGGCCAACTCTCAATTGCGTCGATCTTGGCATGATCAACTTCAATTCCCTGCAGAGTAACAACATAGCCAAGAAACGACACTCGGTCGGTGCAAAAGGTGCACTTCCCAAGGTTACCAAATAAACGTGCATTACATAGAGCAATAAAAACAGCACGTAAATGATCCAAATGTTCCTCCAAAGATTTGCTATAAATCAGTATATCATCAAAATAGACTACCACAAATCGTCCAATGAAAGCAAGTAAAACCTCGTTCATTAATCTCATAAAAGTGCTAGGTGCATTAGTTAACCCAAAAGGCATGACTAACCACTCATATAATCCAAACATAGTTTTAAATGCCGTTTTCCATTCATCCCCTAATTTCATGCGAATTTGATGGTATCCACTACGCAAATCAACTTTGGAAAACATGGTAGAGCCACTTAATTCATCAAGCATATCATCTAGCCTAGGAATAGGATGACGATAACGAATAGTAATATTATTAATGGCTCGACAATCAACACACATACGCCATGTTCCATCCTTTTTAGGCACTAATATAACAGGAACAGCACAAGGACTAAGGGATTCACGTATGTAACCTTTGTCGAGTAGCTCTTGTACTTGACGCTGAATCTCCTTCGTCTCCTCCGGATTGGTACGGTATGGCGCACGGTTGGGCAGCGAAGCACCGGGAATTAAGTCAATCTGATGCTCAATCCCTCGAATAGGTGGTAATCCCGGTGGTACGTCTTGTGGAAAGACGTCAATAAACTCCTGCAAAAGGTCAGTGACAACAGGAGGCAAAGAAGGAGGCAATTCCTCAAATGAAAACAAGGCTTCTTTGCACACAAAAGCATAGCACACATATTGAATAACATCCAAATCCGAAATATCAACCTTAGTAGCAAGCAAAGTTGGACTAGTCAATTTAATTTCATTAGAAACAACAGAAGAAGATTTGCTATTAGTCTTATGTTGTTGCTCAAATTCTTTAGCTGCTATCTCATTTTCACTCTTATTTTTCTCCTGTTTAGCTTTACTAGCTCTAGCAAGATCATCTTTCACAATTTGTTCAGGAGACATAGGAAGTAAAGCAATATTTTTATCCTGATGAACTAGAGTAAACTGATTTGTCCTACCATGGTGTACAACATTCCTATCAAATTGCCATGGTCTACCAAGTAAAAGAGAGCATGCTTGCATGGGTACCACATCACAATCAACATAATCAGCATATGCAGCAATGCTAAAGTGCACACGAACAGAACGTGTTACCTTAATCTTACCACTATTGTTAAACCACTGAATATAGTACGGATGGGGGTGTGGTCTTGTGGTGAGAGATAGATTCTCCACCAACTCCATGCTGGCCAAGTTGTTGCAACTCCCTCCGTCAATGATGATGCGAACCGAACGTTCTTTCACCACTCCCTTTGTGTGGAACAAATTATGCCTCTGGTTTTGCTCGGCCTTCGTTACCTGCACACTTAATACACGTTGAGCAACCAAACTAGCATATTTATCTGCATCATCAGGAGTCATATACTCTATATCATGAGCATCATCATGGGCACCCTGTTCCTCATGAGCAATGAGAACTAGAGTCTCCTCATCATAGTCACTCGCTGACTCATACCCACCATCCGCCGTAATAGGTATCACACGCTTGGAGGGACAGTCTTTTGCGAAGTGACCTCCACCTTGGCACCTGCGACATTTAATATCACGATCTCGTGCTTGCCCTGTGGACGCCATGGAGGAAGAAGAACTCGCCGCTGGACCACTCTGTGCACCCTTGAATGGTGGCGCTGGCTGTTTTGGTGGCTCCCTGTAAGAATGAGCGGCTGAAGTAGATGGTGGCGCAGCAGGACGTGTGGATGTAGAAGCTCCACGCGATGTCCATGATGTATTTCGCCCTGCAGAAAAGTTAGGTCTTGTAGCGGCCTGTCGATCCTGCACTTCACGTTCAGCTTTACAAGCAAGATGAAACAAACGAGTGATAGTAGCAAAGTCCTTGTATTCTAGAATAGTTTGTATCTCCCTGTTTAAGCCACCCATAAAACGTGCAAGCATAGCTTCATTATCCTCTACTAGGCCACATCTAATCAATCCAGTTTGTAATTCTTGATAATATTCCTCTACAGAATTTTTTCCTTGTCTCAAACGCTGTAATTTTTGTAACAATTCACGTTGATAATAAGGAGGAACCCAGCGAGTACGCATAGCATCTTTTAAAGCAGCCCAAGTAGTTGGAATATTATTAGCATGCAATCTACAATGTTCAGACCACCAAATAGATGCAAAGCCCGTGAATTCACAAACAGCAGCAGTAACACGTCTATTCTCAGGATATTGTAAACATGTAAAACATTGTTCAGTTTCTAACTCCCAAGTAAGATAAGCATCAGGAATATATCTACCCTCAAACGGCTTAAGATTCAATTTAAGTTTAGGCACATGTTCATCATCGCGTACCTGAGGGGGTGGTTGGTGTCGACCGTGGCGAATGTTGGGACGTGGACGTCCAGCTGGCTGCTCATAGGCCGCTTCCTGTTCCACCTCCTCCTCGTAATCACCCTCGTAGTTGTCGTCCTGGGCGACGTCAGAAGCAGCAGCAGCAGCAGTAGCAGCAACTGCAGCAGTAGGAGGAGCACCAATACCAGCAGCTTGTCCTCGCGGAAACAGAATACGTCGTGCACGTGGTAGTGGCGGTGGCTGTGGCTGTGCTGAAGGTAGGCGTGCGATCAACTCAGTAAACTTGGCGTCGAGCTTGGTGTCGATCATTTTCTCCACGCCATCAATCGCCTCTGTAAATCTGGTCTCGATGTCCTGCACCTGTTGAGACATCATACGTGCAAATTTATCATGTAACTCCTTGTTTGTCATGTTCTCCCAATCGGGTGCATCCCGCGCCACTTCATCATGTGATCCTGGCATGGTTAGCAGAAATAGAAAACACACAGGAATATGATCCTACTTCTACTAATGGGATGGATGTGGGGTGGTGGAAAGCACAAATCCGTCAAGCTTTTCTTTCGTTCTTACCGATTCTTACCTAGCAGCAGGTGGTGATGTACAACCAACGGGTCAAAACTCTCAGAGATATGGTAGAGCGATGGCCAGGAGGTGTCAAAACGCACGATGTAGAATATATGTGGAGCTGTAGGGAGCCTGACAAGTATGGTAGGAAAAACTCAACAGTAATCAAAACAGAGATGCAAAGCTGAATAAACACTCAACGTCGGTACTGTGCTGATCCTAGGCTAGACCGTACTAGAGACGCGAGCCTAAAACACCAACGAAAGCACGGCGCGGCACGTAACAACTGTGAAGCACACTCTGAAATTTTTTTTCTCTCTCTTTTTTTTTTTTTTTTTTTTTGCTTTTTTTTTTTGGCGATGCGGGACTGCGGGGGCTGAAAAAGTGCGAAAAATTCACTATGGTGGCGAACGTCTCAAAACGAGTTTCTGGACCTAAGGAACGTATGGGCACGAAATTTTTTTACCCCTGAAAATTTTGGCCTAAAAACTGCTCTGAAAAGCGTGCCAGACTTTTTTTTTTTTTTTTTTTTTTGGAAATCACCCTCTTCTACGTACGACAAAAGATTGGTGAAATCCGACTCTAATCAACTCAAAACTATTCTGGCTACGGGGATATCAGGAACCGTACTGATGGTGGAACTCAACTCGGACTCGTGAGACGTGGTGGTGTATATGGACTCTGCTTGGCGGAACGTGGTGGTGTATCTGGACTCGGATTGGCGGAACGTGGTAGGATGACTACTGGTGCGGCGGCGACGTGGCAAACTGTGATCAGAACTCGAAACTCTAAGGGAACTAGACGCTAAGATCAGCAACTTGACACAACGATGCAACCGTAAATTCAACAAAGCAAGTACTGAAAAGAAAACTGGACAAAGGCTAGGACTGTCTTGGGACGTGATGATCTAACCCTAAATTTTTTTTTGTTGGCTTTTTCTTGGACTGTAGGTATGAAGAACAGAACCAATCTAGACTATGAAAACTGGTAAATCTCACCGAGCAACCTGGAAATCTGATACCACTTGATAGAGGCGAAGGTGTCCCGATGTTTCGATGAGATGGTGGAGATCGATTATGGTGGAGGCAACTTTCACGATCCGACTACGAACGTGCGAAGACGTTGCGCCTTAGCAATCGCTAAACCAACTCCGAGAGGTTATTGATCCCGCGGATGCACGATCAACCTGACCACGAAGGTCTAATTCCTGCAAGCAATCGAAGAACAAGCAAGAACTAAGAATTGCAATCTGGATATTGCGAATATAAGATGAATGATTACGAAAGTTGGGGTTCCAATGAGGTCTTGGCCTGGTCGGATGACACAAACGAAGAGCTCGAAGTTGCGGCTATGGCTAACTTATATCTAATTAAAACCCAAGTCTAAACGACGCCCTAAGGGCTGTATATATGGGGGAACAGAGGGGATTTTCGTGACCCCTTGGAGGTGGGGTCCGAAAACAACCCTAACTCGGTTTCCCCACACATACGGACTCTAAAAACAGCCTATAATGTGGTATTTCGAAATTACATGGGCCCAGCCCAATATTAAGGTGACGCAGCACCTATAATTGCTCTTGGACGAAAATAATGAAGTGGCATCTCGTGTATTCCGTCCAAGCCTTCATGCATGCCTTATGGTGGCTTCAACGTGCGAAAATCCCCACTGGAAACTCCACTGTACTTTCCCCAGCGCGCACCTTCTTCTCCATTCTTGATCCCGCTCCAATGACCATCCTTCGTGTCCATGCTAGGTCCTTCATTCATAAGCAAAACAAAAGTATCTAATTTAGGCAGCATCATATGTTCATGAACAATAGAAGGATTCGCAAGAAACGAAAGTACCTGATAATTTAGTTGACGTGCACGTGCTCTAGTAACTGGTCCAGTATGTGTAGTTGGTGAGGGTATGGGTGTAACATTAGTAGGGATGTCCTCATCACTATATAACTATAGAATGCTAGACTCGACTTCGACCAAGGGTTGAATAATCCTACAGTCAGTCCTGCTCTGATACCAAGTCTGTCGGCACCCGGAATATGTGTATGTAATTCCAGTCACAACTCAATCATATGGAGATCCGAGAGCTGTACCCACTTGTCTAAGCAGACAAGGCCAAGCACAGAACACTCTCAGAAAGCATCGTACGTGAGGGGCATCCCATCCAGGCCGGATGATCAACTGAGATGGGTCCTCATCGCCCGCTCACAAGTCTAAATGATTATGGGTGGTGAAATCCCATACTCATAGACTAGTCGCCTCAACCATATTATCAATGGAATTATAACACTTACATAAACAGACTCCAGCCCGATCACTTAGTCGGGATCTCAGGCGGGCTCAATCATACATCAAAGTGTGCCACGTGAAAGAGTCACGAGCAATCGCATCGCGATGCCCCAAGCTGCGCACATCTAAGGGCCACTTGGTGTATAAAAGACCGCCGGCAAGAACACAACTAAGCTATCGAACCCCACACTAAGACATGCACGTTATAACCATACACGCAGCATACATGTCTAGTGTAAACAGCAGGTACTCATTGCATGAACTCTACAAAGTATATCTTTATTGACTTACACATAGAACATACAAAGATCACATGTCTGTGATCAACATTACATCATACAACGGAAGCAAATTATGTCTGAGTATAGACAAGTTTAACAAATGGCTTAGAGAGGCCTTGTAACATACATGCCCTTCCACGAGGGACCATACTGCTATCTGGGACTATACTACAATGGTCAAAGTCGAGCTTCACGAAGGTGACTCCATCGGGGTCCGGGTTCTCATCTAAAACATAGAATAAGCAAACGTGAGTACAAAGTCGTACTCAGCAAGACTTACATCATAACTACACTACTCATGCTCAAGTTTCAAGGTAAAGGAGGTGGGGTTCAACACGCGGAAGTGCCATCTTTGACTTGGCTAGTCTTGTACTACGAGTACCAGACTTGAGGTAAGAAG
Organism: Bromus sterilis; assembly: GCA_950022295.1. Classification (NCBI taxonomy): domain Eukaryota; kingdom Viridiplantae; phylum Streptophyta; class Magnoliopsida; order Poales; family Poaceae; genus Bromus; species Bromus sterilis. The sequence continues at coordinate 254,640,887 of OX465595.1, read as the reverse complement.
CGTACACGAGTCCACTACCAAGTCTCCAACCAATACACCACTATGGTTACTTCCTCGACTTCCCCACGAGGAAGCACGCCATAACACTCACGCTTATCTTGCGAGTTTTATAAGTATCCATCCAAGTTGTCTATGATAAAGTAAAGGTCTCCAAGTAGTCCATAACCGCAGACACGGCTATCCGAATAGTTTATTAACCCTGCAGGGGTGTACATCTTCACATGCGTGTCATCACTTATCGCCTCATTCTTGTCACCCTTCAAGCGGGTGTCGGACGTGGATGAAACCAAGGCACTACCCTCACATCACCTTCTCTAATCCAGGAGTCGACTACCTGAGTTTGTCACCGCTCGAGAGTCAGGCCGGTTCTACGAAAAGGACTCAGATAATGCAAGGGACCGAGACGCCACCTTTGACAGATGGTTTCGCTGCCTCATAGGTCCACCCACATATCTATGCATAAGTCAAATGGAAAGCCCGAATCTAGTGTGACTCCTGGACCGGATCGGGTACGTAAAGAGGCCAAACGGGGCTCCCATAAACCCTACATGTGGTCATACTCTTTGTCATGGATCACAAAACAGGAACTCAGGGCCTAGGGTAATGTTCAACGAGACAACCCACTGTGTACTCCTACACAGCCTCTCATCGTTCACCTTTGTTTAGGGTGGATTCACCAACACGTTATAATCAGCACCATTATGAATATCCATCCCGACTCACAAACAAAGTAACCTCATTGTATCACTAAGCAGCAATAAGCAGTAACAGTTGTAGGGGACACATGCTCATCATTCAACTCCTATATCTGCTAGGATTGTGGTTTTCTTAATACGTTGACAAAATGATAGGTCATGCATCGGAATGGGTTCAACTATGCGAAAGAACGTGTCTCGGTGATCTCCTAAACATGCATAAGCGTGATCAATGGGGTTTGCTTGCCTTGCTGACGATACACGGGTCTTAACGGTGGTCTTCTTCTTCGGGGGTGATCAACGTCTCGGAGGCACTGTTACTGGCACAACCATCAATAAGAGGGGGCAACATTGAATTTAAATGCACAATCACATGATAATGTTGTCCATGATTTGAGTGGTGCTGGTTTGTGGTACATTTGATTTAAATGAAGTGTATTGCATTAGAAACTCTGAAAACCAAGTTGCAATTGCTATTTTTTGTTCTTTGAAAACCATGTGATCATGTGTGTAATATGTCTCTGATGTACAAGTGACCAAGTTTACATTGTATTGGTTCAAAGTGGAAAAGCAGTTGAATTAAATTTGAATTAATTCCATTTAAACCAAATAGCAAAAGCTACTGGTCCCATTTTAAATTCAACTCAAACATAGCTGAAAGTTGTATATTTGGGTAGATTATTTTCTGCTGATCATTTTTCATATATTATTTGTCCAATTTGGAGTCAATATGAATTTTCTATGAATTTCCAAAGTTTAGCTATTTTTCTGCAATTTCTGGATTTTCTTTAATTATTTTGATCCCTTTTCTTTTTATTGCGTCAGGGTGACGTGGGGGTGATGTCACAGGGCTCTAGCCAGTGGGGACCTGAGGTTAGTGCGAGGGGGGGTTAATTCCCTGTTAGTTATAAACTAACAGTGGTTAGTTAAGGGCTGGGGCCCACTGTCAGTGAGGTTAGGGGTGGTTAGAGAGGTGGGTTAGGGCCTAAGTGGCCGGCGGCTTGACGCCGGTGGCACTGGCCACGGCGGCGCTCCGGCGGAGCAGAGCTACGGGCCACGGGAGGGGTAGAGGAGGCCACCCGGGGGTGCCTCGTGCTCTCCCGCGCGTGCTGGTGCTAGTAGGGGGACTCTAGGGGCACTAGAGCTGCGCCGACGACGACTCTCGCGGCGGCCGGAGCTACTGAAAAGAGGAACTCAGCGACCGGGGCACGGGGAGGGGCGAGGAGTGGGGGAATCTAACCAGCGGCTCACCCAGAGCGTAGTGGCGAGCTCGAGGAGGCCGGAGGAGGGACGAAGGCGGCGTAATTTGACGTCGACGACCACGGTGACCCGCGGCGAGATGATGAGGATGACGGCGTCTCCAGGGCTTCCGAGGCTCGGTTCGAAGCGCCGTTCGACGAAGACGAAGATGGCGCAGCGTCTGGACACATCGGAGTGGCCTCGGTGTGGCTCGGGGCACGAGGGCGCACGACGGCGTGCTCCGGCGTCCGTCGGGTGGGGATGAGCACGGGCGTGAGAGAAGGGGAGAGACGATCCAGAGGGAGGGAAATGGATGAGGGAGAACGAGGTGGCTTCCAGGCGCGAGATGAGGAAAGGGGAGGCTCTCCACGTCCAAGCAAGAGGTCGAAACCATGCGGTGTCGATGGCGGCCTCGGTGCCTTCCTTCTGGCACGGGGAGGAAGATGACCCTGCCCTCCTAGTGGGCTGGGCTGGCTGGTTCAGCAAGTTGGGCCAGTTCCCAGGTAGGCCTTCTTTTCTTTAGTTCTTCTTTTCTTTTTATTGTTTTCTGTTTTCTTTGTTTTCTATTGGATAAAATACCCAAAGCATTTTATAAAATCCCCAAATATTTTATTTGGACTTATGTGACATATAGCTAGTCACTCCCAAGATTTGAAGATTTTTGAAATTCAAAACTATTTGAATTTCAAATCAAATAGGGGTATTAATTAATTTCCAAGCTCTGTTTGGATTTTTTTGAGAAATCTTGGAGCATGTAGTGGGACCCACTTCAGTTTATATGTGATCATGCTTATTTATAAGACTTTTCAAAAATAACAGAGGAATTTTTGGAAGAAATTTTTGTCTGGCCATTTCAATGATTTATTTTGGGGCTTTTATTTTTCCCCATTTGGATTTCTTTTTGAAATTTTCACATGATGCAAAGGGGCACTCAAACCCTAGCACTTACCAAAATTGGGGTTCTGACATATCGGGCGGTGTTTCGAATTTTGTGCGATTCCGACTTCGTTGGGTAGGTAAACGATCGGAGGTGCCAGGCATAGTAGCCGATATATCTCCAGGGCGTATTTATAAAATGTTGCGCGCACTAATAGTTGACACCCAAGATTTCCCTCTTACCTTGTAACCTAGCCCACCCAAAATCTAGCCCAAAACCCCCTCCAAACAGGCCCAGAACAACCCATTTAACCTTTCCTAAGAACCTACTATAAATGGACAAGCCCTCATACCAAATCTGGACAAACCCTAGCCCTACTCCTCTCTTTCAGCGCCTACCCAACCCACGGCTACCACCTTGCAGCACCAGCTTCCCCCATCCACATCCAGCCGATCTGATCTGATTCGTTCGATCTGGACCGGACGACCCCAAACACGCCACGTCACCAGATCTCCCCGCCCGAGCCTCTGCTCCCCAAGCCTACACGCCCGAGCCGGCCTCCTTCCGCTCGGCAGTCGCGTCGCCCGCCACCGGCCGTCGTCCGGCGAGCCACCGCTGCGCCCACGTCCGGTGACCACCTCTGCGCGCCTCCTCTTCTTCTCCTTCCCTTCTCCTCTCTTTACTTCACCTCGCTCTCTCTCCCTCGCAGCAACCCGCAATGGCCATGGAGCACGAGGAGCTCACGCCGCCGCCATTGAACGTCACCGGCGGCCAGATTCGGGCCCCTGCGACCGGATCTGCCTATTCCCGCCTCCTCCACGACGACCCCGCGACCTCCCCGTACTGCTCCACTTGCCGGACCGCGCCGTCGCTGCAATGTTCGTCCTGGAGATGAGGACGATGTGCCAAGCCTCCAGCGCTCCCTGATGGGCCCTCCCAACGCACGTGGGCCGCCGCCTCCAGCGCCTCGGCCCAAATGCCCCGCCAGCAGCCCAGCACCGGCATGCTGCCATTTTCCTCTGCCCCGACCGCCCCCACGCTATTCCTCGCCCGCTGCTGTTGGGCCATGGCCCGGGAGGTGAGCGCCCCCAGCCTTTCATTTATTTTGTTGCGCAGTAGTGGGCTTGGCCCAGTTAAATTTTTGCTCTGTAGAGCTTTGTGCATTGTATAGTTATTCAGCGCCCGCCCTTGGTTAGGCCCGATAGCGTAGCCTCGGCCCAGTAAGCATTCTATTTATTTCTGGAGTTATTAATTGGAAGATTGTGTTGTAATTTTGCGAGGCTTATATGTTTTAGACCGTTTTTCGGATCAAGGCGCATTCTACATGAAACTTGCTTAGTTTTTTGTGTAGATTAATAAAATGTGCTCCTTTTCCATGTTTGCAATGGTTTACATGCCGTTTCACTACTATTTAAATGCCATGTCACTACAAATGTATTAGTTGATAACTTTTTAACCGTTGGTCCGATAAAAATGTTCTTTACATGTAACTTGACTAGAATTTCGTGTAGATAGTGAATATGCTGCTCTTGCCTTCTAATAAAAAAATATGGTTTAGGACATAATAGTACTAACCGTTATAATTTTCGCGGGGTAATTAGTGATATGCATTGTGTAGTGTTTTACCCCGCTTAACTTGACTAGCATAGATAGTTTACTTTTCGCTTCACCTCTTGACATGTTTGTGTGCTATGCCATGCTTGAATGATATGACATGTTAAAAACCTCTGCTCATGTTGTCTACCTAGACAACTGGAACCATCGTGAATTTGCAGTATCGTTGTGTATGACCGATACTTCACTTAACCTGTTAGTAACCGCTCTCGACGATATATGCGATATCGTATTGCGTTGTCTTGTGTTGCATTCTTGTTGTTGCTTTCTCGTGATTTCTTCGTAGTAATAGATGCTTGCTCATTGATTGCCTTTCCAGTGTTTCCTTCTTGTATGCTTCCACGGTTACTATCGGAGACGATGCGACCTTGTGGTCGACCACACCTTTGGCTTCGTCTTCTCATCAGGTAAGGGGAGCATATATCATTCTTATAACTTTCAGCTCACTTGTTCCTAGGTATAGGATAGAACGATTTCTTGATCCTACCACATCATATTTATGCCTCTCAAATAAACCCAAACAGCCATGTCCCCCACATCCTAGAAAACCATTGTATGGCCATGTACCTTGCTCGCTTAACCACTGCTTAGTATGCATGCTAGGATGTTATCAACTGTTATCCTCTTACTCCTTGGATTGGGCTATCACGTTATTATATTTTTGTGGATGATATGATTATTATAATTTTGACTATATTCGACGAAGGATGGAAGGTCTAGGCTATCCCGTCCCGATGCATTGTTCCATTCGAGTCACCTAGGATCTGAGTTCTAGGTATTGTGTCACTTGACGAGCGTGCCTAACCGCGTGTGGGATTCTATTCGGTCCCCTTTTCTTACCTACCTAGCTCCAAACATTTCTACTGGTGGCCCAAGCTGGTTTTTTATTTGCATCATAGCAGAGGCGGGAAGGGGCCCGTAGGTTCTCGGAATAGGTTCACGCGGGCCAGTGGGATGGTATATCCTGTTGGTCCAAAACTTTGCGGAGCGCGGGATTCCTACCTGCTTTGCAGATGTCATTGCAACCTGACGTGAGACGGAAGAGGCCAATTCGAGACACGGTCAACTCTTGAGTTGGGTGTCGACTCTACCGAGGGCCACCCGGATTTGTTCATTATTAATTAGAGGGACTATGATGTCCGGATCTCTCGGGACAACTCTTCAATGAGTGTCTTTAACGGGCCTGACTAAGAGAGCCGGCGTACATGCGGAGCTTATAATGGGCAGTTTCTACACCCCTGCAGGGTTAAATCTTTTCGAGAAGTCGTGTCCATGGTTATGGATGACTTGAGACCTACTCATTGTTCATAGCACTAGTAGGAAATAGGCTACTGCTGGCGTACGGTTTTCTGTTACCGATGGCGGCCAAGCGTACGCCAGCGCTGTCACGCCAATGGTAATAGGTACCGCTGGCGTACAAGCTGTACGCCAGTGCTACGATTTGTTACCGCTGGCGTACTATTTACTTGCTCGGTAGAGCTATCTTCTAATACCTCTGGCGTGCTGTTTTGGTCGCCAGTGGTAAGACAGACGTACGTCAGCGGCAATTTTTCTGGATTTGGTACTGTCCGCCAGCAGAATCCCTTCTGTACGCCAGCAATATATTTTCTGGAATTATTTTTTTGCTGAAACTTGTTATTCCAGCAACACAAATACTCAAATATTTTCACAGTTTACCAACACAATACAAATACACAGAATCCATAAGTTCAAATATACAAGAGTGATCAAATATGTTTACATCACATTTCTGATCAAAATAGAGAAGTTGGTAGTAGTGGCATCACATATTGTATCACACATAGACAAACAGAAAAGTATAGACAAGTTGGAGTTACATCACGTAGATGGTATCACACACAACTACATCTCGATGGAATTGGTAGTTTAGGTCGCAAGGTTTTTCGAAAGGAAGGTAGTCATCTAATAACTAGCTACAATCACATACAAGAGAATGGTAATGACGATGAGCAATAAGGGAATCACGATGAAGTTGGACTTCATCCGGTGGTTCTTCCTCTCTTTCCCTTGCCGGTAGTTCAAGTACCGAGCTTCCGCCTCCGCTTTACTCTTGTAACTCTTGTAGTTGTTGCCCTTGAACTTGTTCACTTGCTTGAAGCAGTCTTACCAGTGCTCATAGACTCCTGGAACGCTACCTTCGTACACCACATACCACTTCTTCATCTCTGGAGTATAAAAGACATATAAAAATATTAACCAAGATAGTTAAAAAGGAAGATGTGTACATTCTTGCATTATAAAAGAAGACTACAACAACATCATTAGCAAGCAGCCAAGAAGTAGCAGCAGCAGCTAGTAGCACTAGCAGCCAGCAGTACAGCAGTAGCAGCTAGCAGACAGCAGCAAGCAGTAGCTGCCAGCAGCTAGCAGCCAGCTAGTAGTAGCAAGCACAAGCAAATACAAGTATACAACCACTGTCTAGTGAACCTACTAGTGTCTACTATGGCTCCACCCCTCCACCTAGCAGGCTAGCACTAGCTACAGGAGAAGGAATGCTTTTCTCAGCGCACAAGCCTTAAGCGAGGCGTTGAGCCAACGCACCACGCCTAGGCGCGCATAAGCGGCTGATTAGGCGCGCCTTTTTGAACTTTGAATGTAAAAGGAGTTCACATGTCCGCAATATTTGATAGCAAATAGTTAAGTATGCACACGATTCATATAACCCTAAATATAGAATATATGCATCATGTAGTACGTACACAAGTTCAACATGAGATAAAGTTTACAACACATGTTCATCGATTGTTCAAAAAAAACTACATGCATAGGGAACACACCGTCTCACTTCTTGCTCGGCTTCGGCTTCGGCTTCGGCTTCGGCGGAGGGAACGGGAGACAACCTTGCAATGAGTTGAATGGTCTGTCATCGCCATGTTGATGTAAGCGGGCTTCTATGTCGGCGTTAGGTAGTGGACGATGACTATAGAAGAACACCCCATCGCTATGTATGACATCCCTGGAGATTGTTCGCGCAATCATTTGCTGGATTCGGCCGAACTCTTGTCTTATTTCGGCATCGGAGGACTTCGCCAAGGTTTCGCACCATTTTGCGAGAGACGACGGATATTGTAGTCGTTGTTCATCCTTTACGTACTCGCGCATATGCTAGATTGCATACCAGGCCTCCATCGTACTGCCTGGCGCCTGCTTGATGTAGGGGAACTCCGTTTTATGGATGAATGTGTATTTTCCTCGCCTTTGGTTTTTTCTTTTTATGATGCCCTCCCTATAAGAGTAGCCAGTGAGAGCATCATCTAGAACATCCTTGATTAGCTTGTAGTCTTTGTACTTCTGATGACTTCCCGAGTCGAGATATATGGCAAGCGACTCTTTCGGCTCCAGAGCGATGAGGGTGCCGTATTGGTTGCTACACAAAATAGTTTGTAGTTCAAAGAGATCATCAGCCTCAGATTAGTTTAACGATAGCGAAAGCATGTTACGGCTGCAAGCGAGAATGACTTACTCAGGAAAGTAAGGCATGAGAAAGATGTTCTTGGCAGGATGATCCACGAAGAAATCTTTGATGTACTTCGTTGCCCCTATCTTACCCTTAGGGTTCTTCAAGAACATTTCTTGCATGTAGAAGGGGTCCATTATAGCGTTGTTCGGGGTATTCTCTTTGATGAGTTGGTGAGCCAAGCTGAGCGCAGCCAGGCGGACCATGGATGGGTGGAGCGCATTCATGTGGAACATGTCAAAGATGTCATTAAACCTCAAGAAGAACAAGTCCCCTGGGTATTTATCCACGAAGCCCAAGCCCTCCGGTACCTTTCCTATGTAAAGCGGGTATGTTGGATTGTCATCTTTGGCAAGATTCGTCTCCACATAAAGAATAACATTATGGAGGTTCCTCATATCCGAAGTGACGATTTCTAAAAAATTTCCGGCAACATCGGTTTACCCAACTCATGGATCTCATACCAGTTTATGATGGGTACCTTGTCCTGGACCCGGATCGGCTTCCTACACCCCTCCACCGGTTGGCTGCTGGAGTCAAGGGCACGTTTCTTCTGTCTTTTCCGCCCCGTCGTCTTCCTGCTAGAAGGCTGCACAAATGAATCTTGGAGCGCCTCTTGGAGTGTGTCTTGGCTGAGACCAGCTGGATCACGACGGCTGAAGGGGGCTGCTTCTGGCTCTCCTTGAGAAGAGAATATACGCCTCGAGCAATGATCAGCGCGGGGAGGACCCTGACTGGGACCGGCGACTTGTGTATCATCAAGAGGACCCTGGCTGGCAGCAGGTAATAAGTCCTCGTAATCAACGAGAAAGTCTTCGACGCGAACAGCATTGTCGTCGTGATGATCCGCAGGTTCAGCAAAGGACTCGGTTTGCTCTGGTGGGTTGGTGAAAGAAGGGTCCACACGAATCAGATCTTTAGGCCATAGCATGGGCCAAGAAAAGCATTGGTCGAGGTTCAACTCGCTATCGGCTTCGGGGGGTTGAGTCGGAGGATCCAAATTTCCGCAACCCGGGAACACCCGGTCAAATGCAACCCTAAACATGGTATCGGCCATAGGCACTGTGTGGAACACACGGTTAAGTGGTGCCACGATACGTGCCTTTGCCACGTCCTTCAACTCATTGTTGACTTGTAATAGCAATGTGCATCCCACCTCATCGGCCTGCGAAAACATGTAAGGCGTTAGAGAGGGTAAGCAATCGCCAATTAAACTAGTCGAGACTTTTGCGGCGCTTATTTACCGTCAGGGCGTTGAGCTCGTCTAATGACGAAGAACCGCGGACGGCCGCCGGCGTGTAAGAGATGGAAGGGCTGCTACGAGGCGCGGTGCCGGCCGGCGATTCATCCCTCACACCTTGTGATGTGTTGCCGGCCGCCCGTCGTATTGTCCACAATAGGCGGCTGATTAGTCGAGCTGCCGGCACCTAAGGTGATCATGGGGAGAGGCCCTTGTCGGCCTCCGTCGATCCAATCCGCGATCGACTTCATCATGGTAGGAATGAGGTTGTTGACCATCTGTGTCACTTCTGCAGTGATTATGTTGGGCATCTCAGCTTTCACGGTCTCCAATTCTTCCCTCACATTCTTCTCCTCGTTCCTCTTCCTCTCCTTTCGTGCCTCCTTGGCCTCGGGGTAGTAAAATGAATGCTTGTGATTGAGTACGGCGCCGACCACGAGCCTAAACTCTACCCACGAGGCTTGCTATCAACCATCATGCCGAGGATCTAAATCCGTCCTATCGGATGAGGAGAGCAAGAGGGATTGCACGACGAAGTAGATCTGCACGTGGAAAGAAAGGGCACGGCCACGATGTGGCGGCGTGTCAACCGGCACGTTCTTTACCTTGTTTAGCGCCCTTTGAAAAGAGGCGTCATATGGCACCTGGGTTGAGGATCCTTGAGATTGAGCTAATTCTTCTTCCTCCCGAATTTTTTTCTCAAGATCCTTGACCTTCGCGTTCGTGCATAGCTCCTTGGTTTTGGGATTTACCCTGTATCGGGCCCGCACAAATCGATTTCCGAGCGGGTTTTTAAACTCCGGGTAGGGGTCCGGCCCTTTCCTTTCCGCGTCCTCCTTATCCCAAATTGGCTGCTTTCCCTCGTAACCACGGCTTCCGAGATTGTGGGGAGCTACATTCTTTTCATGCATATCTTTCCCCCACTTCCTAAGAGCCTTAGTTGCAGCTAGGTCATGGTTGGCCTTGAAAACATTGAAGTCCTCTTCCGAAATTGAGGGCCAGTGGCTTTGGATCTTAGCAAGATTGGAACCCGCATCAAGCTCCTGCCTCACATATAATTTCCAAGTGGACAAGGCTTTGCTGAACTTGCCTAGGGCCAATGTGTTCGCCAGATTTTTCTTGATATCAAGGTTATCATAGGGTTCCGGGAACTTGTATCGCGCGTGCAGCCTCTGAATGAGGAGGGTGGCCACAGGTTCCTTGTCTTTTTCCCTTATGTCCTCTTCATTGATGTTGACGACTTCTCGAAGGATGCATCCAATGCTTCTGCCGTACCCTTTTGCAACATGAATCGGCTGTGTAGGCAAACCGCTAGTGGGGTGCACCTCCGTAAATTCTTCTCGGATGGTGCTGATCTTGTTTGGGCCCCTTTCCTTACGCTTCCGCTTGGCTTCGCTACCAGATGTCGTGTTGGCTGCATCCCCGGCACCACTAGTAGTGCTCTCGTTGCCTGCATCCCCGGCACCACTAGTAGTGCTCTCGTTGCCAGCATCCCCGGCACCACTAGTAGTGCTCTCGTTGCATGCATCCCCGCCTTCATCATGTTGATCGTCAAAGTGTTGACCCGCAAGCATTAAGAAATAAGGATGATCCTCTACAGGATCGACAGGTACCCGAGAACCACCGGCTTCCTCATTGTTTGACATCTATTATCACCATTTAAAAATACTACTAGTAAGTAGGATAGGTTAGTGCAAAATGAGTTATAAAAAAGTAGCAAAATGAGTTATAAAAAAGTAGCAAAAATACTATAGAACAATATATCACTAAGTTCAGTTCATATCTTATATTAGGTCATTTAAACAGTAGCGAAATGAGTTAAAGTTCTCATTTTCAGTATTTTTAGCATGTCCTATTTAGCATAAGTCATGCCAAAATTGAAGGAAAATTTTGGCATGACCTGTAACAGCCCACATGTAATAAGCTATCAAAACCATGTAATTTATTCTCCTCTGTTGGACTTGTAACTTGGCATGGTGGAGGTTTATGTCATTTCATGTGGTGATTTAAATTGGCATTGGGATTGGAGTTTTGTTGAGTTGTTTTCTTTTGCTTCCAAAGTGGCTCAAGAAAGGCAGTCAGAGATTTTTCCTTGTCACTTGCTCACTCCTCTTGATCCCAATCTTGGCCAAGCCTTTTCTTTTGCCTTTGCAAGGGTTTTAAAACCCTCAAAGTATTTTTGACTTCATCACAAGCAGAAGCTCTAGTTCAAATGGTTTTTGAAATTCAAATGAGCTCACATTTTTTGTGGTTGCAAAAAATGCCCAAACCATTTTTAGAAATTCAGGAATAATGCAAGGATAATTCCACATATTTTTATGTGAATTTTGCACTTGTACTTAATCCAGAATTAATCCCTTTTCCTTTTCTGTTTTTGGTAAATGGAAAAGTCCAGCAAGCCATTTCTCTCCTATGCCCCAAGTCGTGCTAGAGGCCCAGCCCATCTCCCGCAGCCCCGCAGCCCAGCTGGGGGCCTTTCCAGCGAAGCGTTACGCGGGAGACACCAGGGCCGCCCGATCAAGATCCGAGGGAGGGGACTCATCGCCTTTCCACCGTGGAGAGGTCCCCTCCCCCATCTCCTCTCACACCGGCGGGCGGCATCGACGTCGACGCCCTACCGACGTGGCTGGAGGCCGCCCCTCCATATAAGCCGCCTCCTGGAGCCGCACGAACCCCCTAGGGTTCCGTTTCCCCAGCGTTTTCCCCCTCGCTGCCGCCGGGATAGGTTTCCCCCTCCGTCCTGTGTCCGCTCTGTTCCGGTGAGGTTCCGACCAATTCGGCGCCGCCTTGTGATCTTTCTCCAATTCCGTGGCTTCACGCCATTGTGATGACCTTGTGTGTGCGTTCCTTTTTTTCAGAAGCGTGCCAGGGGGAGCAAGACGCCCCCGCGCCGTGGATCCCCGCCTCGGGCCGTCGTCTTCCCCGACGCCGACGGCGACGTCTTCCTCCTCTGCAGTAGGGCTGGGACACACTACGTGACCCACGAGGTGAGCTCAAGCCCTCAGTTCATCCCGTAGATTCGTGTAGGTGCGTGTACGCGCTAGCTGTAGAAGGCCTGCCGCTCGGTTCGTCGCCGGCGAGGAATCCGTGACCACCGTGCCGTGGTGCGTCTCGGGCGACCTCACGCGTGCTCTGGAGTGTCCAGTGCACGTCTATGGCGCCAAAGGAGCCCCTTTTCGTGTTGTCTGCTCTGGGTTGTACCGCGTCTGAACTCTGCAAGTTGCTGCAGTCAGATCCGCCGTGAAATTCAGGCGAGAAGGGCATCCGCTCCGGTGAGATCCAGGGCTGGGGCAGGGCATCCATGTGATCTTGGTACCCCCCTCTCGCGATTGCAAGAAATCCCATGGCCAGAGGCGTCGTGTGCTTGTCGCACGGTTCGCCGGATGTTGGAGGCACGGGATGTCTGAAGATGCAGTTCAGAGACGCCGCAACAGTATTGTTCCGGTGAGGCTAGCGAGCAGTAGGGTTGGAGATAGGGGCCATGGCGCGCGTCGTCGTGTAGAGCTAGCTGGCCTCTCGGTTTCGTTCCATGGCGGGGTGGCCGGAGCTTGCCTATACACGACGCGAGGTTTGCCGCGTTAGAGCGTCGCCGTCGCGGTTCAGAGACGACAGGTGTTCGAGGTTCAGAAGCGGGATACTGAACCTTACCTAGCTCGCGTAGTGTATATGTTCAGAAAACGTTTCGAGGCGCAGTGGTAGCGAGCAGTGGAGCGAGCGCTGCGTCGTGGGTTCGAGTCCCCGTCGCCCCCCATTTTTTTTGATTTTTCACCCGAGGCTGACATCTGGGGCCCGCTGGTCAGCGAGCCAGGCCGAGTGGGCTGAGCCCATTTCGGGCCAGAGAGCTGGCATGGGCCGGTTTCGCCCGAAACCAGCCCATGGAGGCTGTCCTCTGTTTTCTTTTTTGTTTCTTTTCCTTTTCTTTTATTTCTTTTCTGTTTAAATTCAAATTTGAATTTGATTCCAAATTCAAATCTGTTTTTGAACATTCTTTTCAAATAGGTGCATGCCTTATATGTTTTTGGGGTAGCTTGAGCTACTAAACCCCATGGTGAGGTCCATTTTTGCATGTGACCCCTTCAAAAAATTGAAGTATGGTCATTTTGCAAATAAGACCCCCTTTCCTTTTCTTTGCTTTTGGAATTTTGGTCCAAATTCTAAATTGCCCATGTCATATATGATTTTTGGGTAGTTTTGCACAAGGAGTTGCATGGTGATGATGTTTTCATCATCTGAACCTCTTTCAAAATTCATGTGGTGCAATTTTGCACTCAGCCCCCTAAACTTTAGTTGAATTTGCAACTTCCTTTGCAAATTCAAATGGAGACATATCATATATGTTTTTGGGGTGCTTTTCTGCAAGGATTTCAGCAGTGATGTTATCAGGATGTGTTGTGCAACTTTTGAGACAAGGTGTGATCACCTGGTTCAGAAGTTTTCTGATCTGTCTGCCTGCAACGTTTCAGCTTCAGTGCATCTGAAATGTTGTTCATCTGATCTTTCAAGTCTGTTCCAGGTCATCTTCTTCCTTCAAGTCAGCCCCTAGCATATTTTCATATGCTCAGTGGCTGGCCTCAACCTTTGTTGCTCCTTCCTGTGTGTCAATTTCACCGACACTACTCCGTCTCCGGAATCATTGTTTTTACTTTCATATTATTTAAAATGCTTGTAATGCTTTGTTGATCATGTCATGCTATCATGCTAACTACACCTAAATTAAGGCTCAGACCAAAGCCATTACAGTGTAAAATAAAATGCATACGAAAGTGCTGACTTGTCGTCATCACCTTCATTTAAATTTGACTAGACAGGGTCATACCATGTAAATAAAAACTTGAGCATGCCATCCTTGTTTGAGTTGCGTCAGTTGCTTACTTGTGTGCCTTTTCTTGCCGGTATCTTACGTTAGCACCTGAGACCGCCGAGGAGACTTACGTGGAGCTGTCCGACACCGAGCCCGAGGGTACCGTGAGTGCTGCTTCGACTACCTTACCAGGCAAGGGGGAGATCTGTGTCATTACTTTATAACTTTCTGCTCATGCCTAGCTGTAGATCTAGAACGTTATTGCTTGATCCTATCCACCTTATATGCCATGTTTAAAACCATACAGCCATGATCCCCACATCCCAGCAAACCATTGTTCTGCTAAGTTACCGCTGCTCAGCCATTGCTTAGTATGAATAGAAAACTTGCTGCTTACCCTATATATTTATGGTTGGGATATCATGCTAAAAAAGAAGTGGGTTGATATTTATTATTAGATGATGTTAATTATATTTTGACGAAAGCTGGGAGGCTAGACTATTCCCGTCTGGTGCTTTGTTCCATTTGAGTCACTTAGGACCCGAGTTCCGGGTATTGTGTTTCTTGACGAGCGTGCCTAATCGTGTGTGGGGTTTTATGGGGCCCCCTTGTCTTACCTACCTAGCCTCGTACAATTCCAGTGGTGGCCCGAGCTGATTTACATTTGCAGTTGCGTGTGTGTTGGTAGGTACCCCAGCTGTTTTCGAAACAAACCGGGCCAGCGGAGACGTGGTTTCTCTCGTTGGTCCACACTTGACCGAGCTAGGGGTCCCCTGAATATTCAGGTGTGACTTACCGACCTTGGCCAGACAGTAGAGACCGATTCGAGAGCGTGGCCAGCTTTTGAGTTGGGTGTCGACTCACCGGGGGCCACCCGGATTTGTGCGTTGTTAGTTAGAGGGACTCTGACGTTCCGGAGTTTCAGGCGCTTACCTAGCTGATAGAGACGAAGGTGTCCCGATGTTTCGATGAGATGGGGGAGATCGATTATGGTGGAGACGACTTTCACGATCCGACTACGAACGTGCGAAGACGTTGCGCCTTAGCGATCACTAAACCAACTCCGAGAGGTTATTGATCCCGCGGATGCACGATCAACCTGACCACGAAGGTCTAATTCCTGCAAGCAATCGAAGAACAAGCAAGAACTAAGAATTGCAATCTGGATATTGCGAATATAAGATGAATGATTACGAAAGTTGGGGTTCCAATGAGGTCTTGGCCTGGTCGGATGACACAAACGAAGAGCTCGAAGTTGCGGCTATGGCTAACTTAAATCTAATTAAAATCCAAGTCTAAACGACGCCATAAGGGCTGTATATATGGGGGAACAGAGGGGAATTTCGTGGCCCCTTGGAGGAGGGGTCCGAAAACAACCCTAACTCGGTTTCCCCACACATACGGACTCTAAAAAATAGTCTATTAAGTGTATTTCGAAATTACATGGGCCTGGCCCAATAATAAGGTGACGCAGCACCTATAATAACCCTTGGACGAAAATATTAATGTGGCGTCTTGTGTCTCTCGTCCAAGTCTTCATGCACGCCTTATGGTGGCCTCAAAGTGCGAAAATCACCACTGGAAGCTCCATTGTCCTTTCCCGCGCGCACGCCTCCTTCTCCATGCTTGATCCCGCTCCAAAGACGATCCTTCTTATCCATGCTAGGTCCTTCATTCATAAGACAAACAAATGTATCTAATTTAGGCAGCATCATATGTTCCTGAACATTAGAAAGATTCGCAAGAAACGAAAGTACCTGATAATTTAGTTGACGTGCGCGTGCTCTAGTAACTGGTCCAGTATGTGTAGTTGGTGAAGATGTGGGTGTAACATTAGTAGAGATGTCCTCATCATCCTCCCCTTCTTGAATTGAAGTCGTCCTCGACGGAAGCTCATCATCTTCTCCCAAATAAGGTTTCAAATCTGCAATGTTAAATGTGGGACTAACCCCAAAATCTGCAGGTAGCTCAAGTTTATATGCATTATCATTAATTTTCTGTAAAACCTTAAAGGGACCATCAGCTCGTGGCATTAACTTAGACTTGCGCAAATCAGGAAACCTATCTTTACGTAGATGTAACCAAACAAGATCTCCTGGTTCAAACACAACATGCTTTCTACCCTTATCACCAGCAAGCTTGTATCTAGCATTCCTTTTCTCAATGTTTTCTTTCGTTAACTCATGCATTTTCAATATCAAATCAGCACGTTGCTTAGCATCAAAATTAACCTTCTCCGAAGATGGAAGAGGCAGCAAATCAATAGGTGCACGAGGTAGAAAACCATAAACAATTTCAAAAGGGCACATTTTAGTGGTAGAATGAAATGAACGATTATAAGCAAATTCAATATGAGGTAAACATTCTTCCCACATTTTCAAGTTACTCTTTAAAACAGCCCTAAGCATAGTAGACAAAGTCCTATTGACTACTTCAGTTTGTCCATCAGTTTGGGGATGACAAGTAGTACTAAAAAGTAGTTTAGTTCCCAACTTAGCCCATAAGCATCTCCAAAAATGGCTAAGAAACTTAGTATCACGATCCGAGACAATAGTATTGGGCACACCATGTAAGCGAATAATCTCACGAAAGAATAAATCAGCAACATTAGCGGCATCATCGCTTTTATGACATGGTATAAAATGTGCCATCTTAGAAAATCTATCCACGACAACAAGTATGCTATCCCTCCCCTTCTGTGTTCAAGGCAAGCCTAAAACAAAGTCCATGGATATGTCCTCCCACGGAACACTAGGTACAGGTAAAGGCATGTATAAACCATGAGGATTGAGTCGTGACTTAGCTTTTTGACATGTAGTGCAGCGAGCAACAAAACACTCAACATCCCGTCTCATCTTTGGCCAAAAGAAATGTGTAGCAAGTACGTCCTCCGTCTTCTTCACGCCAAAATGTCCCATTAATCCTCCTCCATGCGCCTCCTGCAACAACAAAAGACGAATAGAGCTAGCTGGAATGCATAGCTTGTTAGAACGGAACACAAACCCATCATTAAGCACAAACTTGTTCCATGTTCTACCCTCTCTACAATTCTGCAAAACATCTTTAAATTCCGCATCATGTACATATTGATCTTTGATTGTCTCTAAACCGAATATCTTGAAGTCAAGTTGTGAAAGCATAGTATAACGACGAGACAAAGCATCAGCAATAATATTATCTTTCCCCTTCTTGTGTTTAATGACATAAGGGAAAGTCTCAATAAATTCAACCCACTTAGCATGTGTACGATTAAGTTTTGCTTGGCTTCTTATGCGTTTCAAAGATTCATGATCAGAATGTATAACAAATTCTTTGGGCCATAAATAATGTTGCCAAGTTTCTAATGTCCGAACAAGAGCATATAATTCCTTATCATAAGTAGAATAGTTCAGACTAGGCCCACTCAATTTTTCAAAAAAGTATGCAACAGGTTTAGCATCTTGTAATAACACACCTCCCAAACCAATCCCACTAGCATCGCATTCAAGCTCAAAAGTCTTATTAAAATCAGGAAGTTGGAGCAAAGGAGCATGTGTTAACTTATCTTTCAATACCGTGAAGGCTTCTTCCTGTGCGGTACCCCAAGTAAAAGGCACATCCTTGCGTGTAAGCTCATTGAGAGGTGCAGAAATGGTGCTGAAATCTCTCACAAAACGCCTATAGAATCCAGCGAGGCCAGGAAAACTCCTCACTTGTGTGACCGTTTTGGGCTGCGGCCAACTCTCAATCGCCTCGATCTTGGCTTTATCAACTTCAATTCCCTGCGGAGTAACAACATAGCCAAGAAACGATACTCGGTCGGTGCAAAAGGTGCACTTCCCAAGGTTACCAAACAAACGTGCATTACGTAGAGCAATAAAAACAGCACGTAAATGATCCAAATGTTCCTCCAAAGATTTGCTATAAATCAGTATATCATCAAAATAGACTACCACAAATCGTCCAATGAAAGCACGTAAAACCTCGTTCATTAATCTCATGAAAGTGCTAGGTGCATTAGTTAACCCAAAAGGCATGACTAACCACTCATATAATCCAAACTTAGTTTTAAATGCCGTTTTCCATTCATCCCCTAATTTCATGCGAATTTGATGGTATCCACTACGCAAATCAACTTTGGAAAACATGGTAGAGCCACTTAATTCATCAAGCATATCATCTAACCTAGGAATAGGATGACGATAACGAATAGTAATATTATTAATGGCTCTACAATCAACACACATACGCCAAGTTCCATCCTTTTTAGGCACTAATATAACAGGAACAGCACAAGGACTAAGGGATTCACGTATGTAACCTTTGTCGAGTAGCTCTTGTACTTGACGTTGAATCTCCTTCGTCTCCTCCGGATTGGTACGGTATGGCGCACGGTTGGGCAGCGAAGCACCGGGAATTAAGTCAATCTGATGCTCAATCCCTTGAATAGGTGGTAATCCCGATGGTACGTCTTGTGGAAAGACGTCAATAAACTCCTGCAAAAGGTCAGTGACAACAGGAGGCAAAGAAGGAGGCAATTCCTCAAATGAAAACAAAGCTTCTTTGCACACAAAAGCATAGCACACATATTGACTAACATCCAAATCCGAAATATCAACCTTAGTAGCAAGCAAAGTTGGACTAGTCAATTTAATTTCATTAGAAACAGCAGAAGAAGATTTGCTAGTAGTCTTATGTTGTTGCTCAAATTCTTTAGCTGCTATCTCATTTTCACTCTTATTTTTCTCCTGTTTAGCTTTACTAGCTCTAGCAAGATCATCTTTCACAATTTGTTCAGGAGACATAGGAAGTAAAGCAATAGTTTTATCCTGATGAACCAGAGTAAACTGATTTGTCCTACCATGGTGTACAACATTCCTATCAAATTGCCATGGTCTACCAAGTAAAAGAGAGCATGCTTGCATGGGTACCACATCACAATCAACATAATCAACATATGCAGCAATGCTAAAGTGCACACCAACAGAACGCGTTACCTTAATCTTACCACTATTGTTAAACCACTGAATATAGTACGGATGGGGGTGTGGTCTTGTGGTGAGAGATAGCTTCTCCACCAACTCCATGCTAGCCAAGTTGTTGCAACTCCCTCCGTCAATGATGATGTGAACCGAACGTTCTTTCACCACTCCCTTTGTGTGGAACAAATTATGCCTCTGGTTTTGCTCGGCCTTCGTTACCTGCACACTTAACACACGTTGAGCAACCAAACTAGCATATTTATCTGCATCGGCCTTCGTTACCCTGTTCCTCGTGAGCAATGAGAACTAAAGTCTCCTCATCATAGTCGCTCGCTGACTCATACCCACCATCCGCCGTAATAATCATCACATGCTTGGAGGGACAGTCTTTTGCGAAGTGACCTCCACCTTGGCACCTGCGACATTTAATATCACGATCTCGTGTTTGCCCTGTGGAAGCCATGGATGAAGAAAAACTCGCTGCTGGACCACTCTGTGCACCCTTGAATGGTGGCGCTGGCTGTTTTGGTGGCTCCCTGTAAGAATGAGCGGTTGAAGTAGATGGTGGTGCAGCAGGACGTGTGGATGTAGAAGGTCCACGCGATGTCCATGATGTATTTCGTCCTGCAGAAAAGTTAGGTCTCGTAGCCGCCTGTCGATCCTGCACTTCACGTTCAGCTTTACAAGCAAGATGAAACAAACGAGTAATAGTAGCATAGTCCTTGTATTCTAGAATAGTTTGTATCTCCCTGTTTAAGCCACCTATAAAACGTGCAAACATAGCTTCATTATCCTCTACTAGGCCACATCTAATCAATCCAGTTTGTAATTCTTGATAATATTCCTCTACAGAATTTTTTCCTTGTCTCAAACGCTGTAATTTTTGTAGCAATTCACGTTGATAATAAGGAGGAACCCAGCGAGTACGCATAGCATCTTTTAAAGCAGCCCAAGTAGCTGGAATATTATTAGCATGCAATCTACAATGTTCTGACCACCAAATAGATGCAAAACCCGTGAATTCACAAACAGCAGCAGTAACACGTCTATTCTCAAGATATTGTAAACATGTAAAGCGTTGTTCAGTTTCTAACTCCCAAGTAAGATAAGCATCAGGAATATATCTACCCTCAAACGGCTTAAGATTCAATTTAAGTTTAGGCACATGTTCATCATCGCGTACCTGAGGGGGTGGTTGGTGTCGACCGTGGCGAATGTTGGGACGTGGACGCCCAGCTGGCTGCTCATAGGCCGCTTCCTGTTCCACCTCCTCCTCGTAATCACCCTCGTAGTTGTCGTCCTGGCCGACGTCAGAAGCAGCAGCAGTAGCAGCAACTGCAGCAGCCGCAGGAGCACCAGCAGCTTGTCTGCCCGGAAACAGAATACGTCGTGCACGTCGTGGTGGCGGTGGCTGTGCTGGAGCGGCCGCAGGCTGTGCAGGTAGGCATGCGAGCAACTCAGTAAACTTTAATCGCCGCAGGCTGTCCACACCATCAATCGCCTCTGTAAATCTGTTCTCGATGTCATTCACCTGTTCAGACATCATTTGTGCAAATTTATCATGTAACGCTTTGTTTGTCATATTCTCCCAATCGGGTGCATCCCGCGCCACTTCATCATGGGATCCTGGCATGGTTAGCAGAAATAGAAAACACACAGAAATATGATCCTACTTCTACTAATGGGATGTGGGGTGGTGGAAAGCACAAATCCGTCAAGCTTTTCTTTCGTTCTTACCGATTCTTACCTAGCAGCAGGTGGTGATGTACAACCAACGGGTCAAAAGTCTCAGAGATGTGGTAGAGCGATGGCCAGGAGGTGTCAAAACGCACGATGTAGAATATATGTGGAGCTGTAGGAAGGCTGACAAGTATGGTAGCAAAAGCTCAACAGTAATCAAAACAGAGATGCAAAATTGAATAAACACTCAACGTCGGTACTGTGCTGATCCTAGGCTAGACCGTACTAGAGACGCGAGCCTAAAACACCAACGAAAGCACGGCGCGGCACGTAAACAACTGAGAAACACACTCTGAATTTTTTTTCTCTCTTTTTTTTTTTTGCTCTTTTTTTTTTTGGAAATCACCTCCTTCTACGTACGACAAAAGATTGGTGAAATCCGACTCTAAGCAAACTCAAAACTAATCTGGCTACGGAGAGATCACAAACCTAACAGGTGATGGAACTCAACTCGGATTGGTAGGTCGTGGTGCTGTATATGGACTCGACTTGGCGGAACGTGGTGGTGTATCTGGACTCGGATTGGCGGAAACGTGGCGGTGTACGACTGTGCGGCGGCGGTGTGACAAACTGTGATCAGAACTCGAAACTCTAAGGGAACTAGACGCTAAGATCAGCAACTCGACACAATGATGCAACCGCAAATTCAACAAAGCAAACTACTGTAAAGAAAACTGGACAAAGGCTCGGACTGTTTTGGGACGTGATGATCTAACCCTAATTTTTTTTGTTGGCTTTTTCGTGGACTGTAGGTATGAAGAACAGAACCAATCTAGACTACGAAAACTGGTAAATCTCACCGAGCAACCTGGAAATCTGATACCACTTGATAGAGGAAAAGGTGTCCCGATGTTTCGATGAGATGGTGGAGATCGATTATGGTGGAGGCGACTTTCACGATCCGACTACGAACGTGCGAAGACGTTGCGCCTTAGCGATCGCTAAACCAACTCCGAGAGGTTATTGATCCCGCGGATGCATGATCAACCTGACCACGAAGGTCTAATTCCTGCAAGCAATCGAAGAACAAGCAAGAACTAAGAATTGCAATCTGGATATTGCGAATATAAGATGAATGATTACGAAAGTTGGGGTTCCAATGAGGTCTTGGCCTGGTCGGATGACACAAACGAAGAGCTCGAAGTTGCGGCTATGGCTAACTTAAATCTAATTAAAACCCAAGTCTAAACGACGCCCTAAGGGCTGTATATATGGGGGAACAGAGGGGATTTTCGTGACCCCTTGGAGGTGGGGCCCGAAAACAACCCTAACTCGGTTTCCCCACACATACGGACTCTAAAAACAGCCTATAATGTGGTATTTCGAAATTACATGGGCCCAGCCCAATATTAAGGTGACGCAGCACCTATAATTGCTCTTGGACGAAAATAATGAAGTGGCATCTCGTGTATTTCGTCCAAGATTCATGCATGCCTTATGGTGGCTTCAAAGTGCGAAAATCCCCACTGGAAGCTCCATTGTTATTTCCCGCGTGCGCACCTTCTTCTCCATGCTTGATCCCGCTCCAATGACCGTCCTTCTTGTCCATGCTAGGTCCTTCATTCATAAGCAAAACAAAAGTATCTAATTTAGGCAGCATCATATGTTCATGAACATTAGAAGGATTCGCAAGAAACGAAAGTACCTGATAATTTAGTTGACGTGCACGTGCTCTAGTAACTGGTCCAGTATGTGTAGTTGGTGAAGATGTGGGTGTAACATTAGTAGAGATGTCCTCATCACCTTGTCTCAAACGCTGTAATTTTTGTAACAATTCACGTTGATAATAAGGAGGAACCCAGCGAGTACGCATAGCATCTTTTAAAGCAGCCCAAGTAGTTGGAATATTATTAGCATGCAATCTACAATGTTCAGACCACCAAATAGATGCAAATCCTGTGAATTCACAAACCGCAGCAGTAACACGTCTATTCTCAGGATATTGTAAACATGTAAAGCGTTGTTCAGTTTCTAACTCCCAAGTAAGATAAGCATCAGGAATATATCTACCCTCAAACGGCTTAAGATTCAATTTCAGTTTAGGCACATGTTCATCATCACGTACCTGAGGGGGTGGTTGGTGTCGACCGTGGCGAATGTTGCGACGTGGACGTCCAGCTGGCTGTTCATAGGCCGCTTCTTGTTCCACCTCCTCCTCGTAATCACCCTCGTAGTTGTCGTCCTGGCCGACGTCAGAAGCAGCAGCAGCAGCAGGAGCACCAATACCAGCAGCTTGTCCTCTCGGAAACAGAATACGTCGTGCACGTGGTAGTGGCGGTGGCTGTGGCTGTGCTGGAGCGGCAGCAGGCTGTGTAGGTAGGCGTGCGATCAACTCAGTAAACTTGGCGTCGAGCTTGGTGTCGATCATCTTTTCCACGCCATCAATTGCCTCTGTAAATCTGGTCTCGATGTCATTCACCTGTTCAGACATCATTTGTGCAAATTTATCATGTAGCTCCTTGTTTGTCATGTTCTCCCAATCGGGTGCATCCCGCGCCACTTCATCATGTGATCCTGGCATGGTTAGCAGAAATAGAAAACACACAGTAATATGATCCTACTTCTACTAATGGGATGTGGGGTGGTGGAAAGCACAAATCCGTCAAGCTTTTCTTTCGTTCTTACCGATTCTTACCTAGCAGCAGGTGGTGATGTACAACCAACGGGTCAAAACTCTCAGAGATATGGTGGAGCGATGGCCAGGAGGTGATGAGGACATGGCTACCATAGTTACAGCCACAACCCCTGCTAATATACCTACTGGACCAATTACTAGAGATCGTGCACACCAATTAAATTATCAGGTACTTTCGCTTCTTGGTAATGTTTCTAATGTTCATGTGAATATGATGCTGCCTAACGTCGATATATTTCTGTTGCTGACAAATGAAGGACCTAGCATGGACAAGAAGGATGAGCATTGGAGCATGTTCAAGCATGAAAATGACGATGACATAATTATCATGGATATGACCATTAATTCCTCTGTATTTGATCAAGAAATGAAGTCAATACAAAGGGGCATGATTGTGTGCTGTACAAGAAGTTATTTCACGTCACTTTTGGCCCAAGAGAAGATAGAGACCAAGTCTTTCACGTCATGGACTCAGATTCGGACTGCAGAGATATACCCAACTTCAAACAGCCGCCGTTTCTACATACGAACTCCAAATTGGGTGATTCTTTTTTCTGGTGATAGCTTATCTCGTCTAGTTTCCAACGCAATTGGTTTCACCTTCAAATTCCTTCGGAGCGTGGAGATATTGCGAAAACGGTGCGACCCAGCAGCAGAATCCGAATCAAAGTCCAACTCAATAGGTGTTGCATCACCTCCACATGGGCCCAAGTGCCTTGTACGACCTAGGTTTAGTTTTAGGACTCCTTGGGACGTCCTTCCACCCCCTTGGCCTCCACCCTTTAGTCCTATATAAGTACATCAACCCCTAGGGTTTTTCTTTGGATTTCTTTTAGTTAAAAAGACTGCTTAGCTAATTGCTGCATCTTCGTGTACTCGGTTTGTGTCCAACGACCAGATCAAGACCGCTTTCGGAATCCCAACTTTATTCATACTTCATCTACATATTCGCAATATTCAGATTGCTTTATCATAGTTCTTGCTTGTTCTTCGATTGCTTGCAGGCACTAGACCTTCGTGGTCAGGTTGATCGTGCTCCGACGTGGTCAATAACCTCCGGAGATTGGTTTAGCGATTGCTAAGGCGCGACGTTGTTGCATGTTCGTAGTCGGATCGTCAGAGTCGTCTCCACCAAATCGATAGTTATCTCTTATCGAAAGATCGGGACACCCCGCCTCTATCAAGTGGTATCAGTTTTCAGGTTGCTCGGTGAGAATTCCAC
This sequence comes from Bromus sterilis, assembly GCA_950022295.1. Classification (NCBI taxonomy): domain Eukaryota; kingdom Viridiplantae; phylum Streptophyta; class Magnoliopsida; order Poales; family Poaceae; genus Bromus; species Bromus sterilis. Next base: position 254,616,385 of record OX465595.1, on the reverse strand, counting down.
ATCCATATATTAGATCTGTTTTTTTATCACCTATCATCCACACAAAAAGCCATAAAAATAGGATTAGATCATCATATCCAAACCAATCTGAGACTTCGCAATTTTCTTTTCGGTGCTTTGCTTTATTGAATTATCGGTTGCATCGTCGTGTTCAGTTGCTGGTCTTAGTATCTAGTCCTTTAGAGTTTCGAGTTCTGTTCACGTTAGTCACCGCCGCCGCTGCACCATCATCCCATCCGCTGCCTACTTCTACCATCTACCATAGAAAAAGAGAGAAAAAAGAGTTCAAAAAAGAGAGAAAAAAAAAGAAAAAGGAAAAAAAGAAAGAAAAAAGGAAAAAAGAGAAAAAAGAAGAAAAATTTCGGATCTATCTCTAGTTGAACTCGTATTTGAAATCTCGTCGGAATCAGTTTTGAGCAGTGTCCACTAAAACGGGCATAACTTTGTCATCCGAAGTCCGTTTTGGCTCCACGAGTACTCAAATTAAAGATATTTCCGAGCCGCTTCTAAATAGTTCTGGAGCTAGTGTGTTATTTGAAAGTCCAGATCGGCTTCTAAGACGGACTTTTTGACCTCTAAAGTTTCCGAACACAGTTTTTGTCAGATTTCGGGCTGATTCTCAATTTTTTTGACACCTCATCCGAACTCTAAATTGAGTGATTCTTATTGCGTCGGAAAGCTTAAGTCAGTGCCCTATTGGAGGAAAAATATCAAAAAATTAGCAAATATATTTCAGAGGAAAGTTGTAGCGAGAATATTGGTGTATCTTGATTTGGAGCCTATTTTCACCATTATCTTTGCTCTGTTGATGATCTTCACTTATATCTTGCTATTCAGAGCTACTTCATATCATTCATTGTTTCTAGTTGTGCTACGCCGTGACCACATTAGTGTTCTAGGCTCGCGTCTCTAGTCCGGTCTAGACTAGGACCAGCACAGTATCGTCGTTAAGCGTTAATTCAATTTTGCATCTCTGAATTGATTATTGCTGATATTTTTGCCACCATATTAAAGCCTTCCAAGCTCCACATATTTCTACATCGTGTATACATGCGTTCACCTGGCAATCGCTCTACTTAATCTTTGGAGTTCTTGGACACCGTTGGTTGCCGATCACCACCTGCTGCATGGTAAGAACTAGTAAGACATTGATATTTGCTATCCTGTGAGCGTTTTACCACCACATCCTAGTAGTTCATAGGGACATATACTTGTGATTTGTTTCTTGTTTTCTACTAATCATGGCAGGTTCTAGAGTTAGATCTTCTTGGGCGGCAGCTATAGTTGGAGATTTGCCACCACCTACAACTACACAACAGTCACTGGAAAAGGTAAACACACATAAGCATACACATGATCAGGTTATTGTTTCTATACCACACTTTCATGGACGTCTAAGACCTGATTTGTACATTGAGTGGGAGTTTGAAATAAATGATTTATTTCTTTCCCATAATTTTCTTAAGCATAAGAAAGTAAAAACTGCAATTAGTGCTTTCAAAGATTTTGCTTCTATTTGGTGGAATGAATATTGTAGTTTATATCTTGATTATATACCTAATACTTGGAATGATCTCAAATTTGCTATGCGATATAGATTCGTTCCCTCTTATTATACTCGTGACAAGGTTAGGAAATTATCAAATTTAAAACAAGGTACTAAAACTGTTTCAGAATATTATGATGCTTTAGAAACTACATTCTTGCATTCTCTTTTAGAGGAAAGTGAAGAATATTTCATGGACATATTTTGGCAAGGTTTAAACCGTGACATTCAGGATATCCTAATTCATGAAAAGTGTTATCCTATGGATCGTTTGTTTCGTCTTTCTTGTAAAGCTGAACAGGAAATCGACAGACGTGTTGCCCAGAAGACGAACAAGCGGAATGTGCAAATACCACAAGTTGAGAAGGTTGTTCCTTCAACCACTATGAGCACTACCATAACCACATCAATTGTCGTAAGCACTCCTCCAATATCTGATCTATCATCACAAAAAGGTAATGACAAAAGTATGGATCTTTCCCCTCCACATGAGAACCTTGCTGATTTAAAAGCAACATGTGTTGAGCTATCCAGTAGTTTCATCACACAACCAATTTTCGAGAATGTCATAACTTCACATGAAGATGTTGCTTGCCTAATAGACTTTAATACATCATGTCTTGAGTTACCTGTTGATTTGAGCACACCATCTATTTTGGATAATCATGTTACTATTATGAAACTGTCAACTCTTAATCATTTTGATATGACCTCTAATCTTGGTGATGATTCTGCGTCGAATGACTTGTTGCATGACTACTTAGTTAAGCCTGTTGTAGCATGCCCTTCGAAAAACATTAATGTTTCTTCACCGGTATTGGGATGGTTTAATGATGAGCATTGTACATCTTTAGATATGAATAAGAGCTTCACTTATATATGCAAACTAAGTTGCAATACTTTCATGTCGTTTATGTATTGTGATGATCATATATGTTTATATTTCACGACATACGAAAGTTACTCATATATACATGTGTTACATGTCCAAAAACTAAGGGAAGTAAGAATGGATGACATATATATATACAACATGTACACCTTGTCTCTTTTGTTAGCCACATTTCAGATTAAGAAACGCCGGGGACGGCTTTATTTTCAAGAAGGGGAGGATGATGAGGACATGGCTACCATAGTTACAGCCACAACCCCTGCTAATATACCTACTGGACCAATTACTAGAGATCGTGCACACCAATTAAATTATCAGGTACTTTCGCTTCTTGGTAATGTTTCTAATGTTCATGTGAATATGATGCTGCCTAACGTCGATATATTTCTGTTGCTGACAAATGAAGGACCTAGCATGGACAAGAAGGATGAGCATTGGAGCATGTTCAAGCATGAAAATGACGATGACATAATTATCATGGATATGACCATTAATTCCTCTATATTTGATCAAGAAATGAAGTCAATACAAAGGGGCATGATTGTGTGCTGTACAAGAAGTTATTTCACGTCACTTTTGGCCCAAGAGAAGATAGAGACCAAGTCTTTCACGTCATGGACTCAGATTCGGACTGCAGAGATATACCCAACTTCAAACAGCCGCCGTTTCTACATACGAACTCCAAATTGGGTGATTCTTTTTTCTGGTGATAGCTTATCTCGTCTAGTTTCCAACGCAATTGGTTTCACCTTCAAATTCCTTCGGAGCGTGGAGATATTGCGAAAACGGTGCGACCCAGCAGCAGAATCCGAATCAAAGTCCAACTCAATAGGTGTTGCATCACCTCCACATGGGCCCAAGTGCCTTGTACGACCTAGGTTTAGTTTTAGGACTCCTTGGGACGTCCTTCCACCCCCTTGGCCTCCACCCTTTAGTCCTATATAAGTACATCAACCCCTAGGGTTTTTTCTTTGGATTTCTTTTAGTTAAAAAGACTGCTTAGCTAATTGCTGCATCTTCGTGTACTCGGTTTGTGTCCAACGACCAGATCAAGACCGCTTTCGGAATCCCAACTTTATTCATACTTCATCTACATATTCGCAATATTCAGATTGCTTTATCATAGTTCTTGCTTGTTCTTCGATTGCTTGCAGGCACTAGACCTTCGTGGTCAGGTTGATCGTGCTCCGACGTGGTCAATAACCTCCGGAGATTGGTTTAGCGATTGCTAAGGCGCGACGTTGTTGCACGTTCGTAGTCGGATCGTCAGAGTCGTCTCCACCAAATCGATAGTTATCTCTCATCGAAAGATCGGGACACCCCGCCTCTATCAAGTGGTATCAGTTTTCAGGTTGCTCGGTGAGAATTCCACATCCATATATTAGATCTGTTTTTTTATCACCTATCATCCACACAAAAAGCCATAAAAATAGGATTAGATCATCATATCCAAACCAATCTGAGACTTCGCAATTTTCTTTTCGGTGCTTTGCTTTATTGAATTATCGGTTGCATCGTCGTGTTCAGTTGCTGGTCTTAGTATCTAGTCCTTTAGAGTTTCGAGTTCTGTTCACGTTAGTCACCGCCGCCGCTGCACCATCATCCCATCCGCTGCCTACTTCTACCATCTACCATAGAAAAAGAGAGAAAAAAGAGTTCAAAAAAGAGAGAAAAAAAAAAGGAAAAAAAGAAAGAAAAAAGGAAAAAAGAGAAAAAAGAAGAAAAATTTTCGGATCTATCTCTAGTTGAACTCGTATTTGAAATCTCGTCGGAATCAGTTTTGAGCAGTGTCCACTAAAACGGGCATAACTTTGTCATCCGAAGTCCGTTTTGGCTCCACGAGTACTCAAATTAAAGATATTTCCGAGCCGCTTCTAAATAGTTCTGGAGCTAGTGTGTTATTTGAAAGTCCAGATCGGCTTCTAAGACGGACTTTTTGACCTCTAAAGTTTCCGAACACAGTTTTTGTCAGATTTCGGGCTGATTCTCAATTTTTTTGACACCTCATCCGAACTCTAAATTGAGTGATTCTTATTGCGTCGGAAAGCTTAAGTCAGTGCCCTATTGGAGGAAAAATATCAAAAAATTAGCAAATATATTTCAGAGGAAAGTTGTAGCGAGAATATTGGTGTATCTTGATTTGGAGCCTATTTTCACCATTATCTTTGCTCTGTTGATGATCTTCACTTATATCTTGCTATTCAGAGCTACTTCATATCATTCATTGTTTCTAGTTGTGCTACGCCGTGACCACATTAGTGTTCTAGGCTCGCGTCTCTAGTCCGGTCTAGACTAGGACCAGCACAGTATCGTCGTTAAGCGTTAATTCAATTTTGCATCTCTGAATTGATTATTGCTGATATTTTTGCCACCATATTAAAGCCTTCCAAGCTCCACATATTTCTACATCGTGTATACATGCGTTCACCTGGCAATCGCTCTACTTAATCTTTGGAGTTCTTGGACACCGTTGGTTGCCGATCACCACCTGCTGCATGGTAAGAACTAGTAAGACATTGATATTTGCTATCCTGTGAGCGTTTTACCACCACATCCTAGTAGTTCATAGGGACATATACTTGTGATTTGTTTCTTGTTTTCTACTAATCATGGCAGGTTCTAGAGTTAGATCTTCTTGGGCGGCAGCTATAGTTGGAGATTTGCCACCACCTACAACTACACAACAGTCACTGGAAAAGGTAAACACACATAAGCATACACATGATCAGGTTATTGTTTCTATACCACACTTTCATGGACGTCTAAGACCTGATTTGTACATTGAGTGGGAGTTTGAAATAAATGATTTATTTCTTTCCCATAATTTTCTTAAGCATAAGAAAGTAAAAACTGCAATTAGTGCTTTCAAAGATTTTGCTTCTATTTGGTGGAATGAATATTGTAGTTTATATCTTGATTATATACCTAATACTTGGAATGATCTCAAATTTGCTATGCGATATAGATTCGTTCCCTCTTATTATACTCGTGACAAGGTTAGGAAATTATCAAATTTAAAACAAGGTACTAAAACTGTTTCAGAATATTATGATGCTTTAGAAACTACATTCTTGCATTCTCTTTTAGAGGAAAGTGAAGAATATTTCATGGACATATTTTGGCAAGGTTTAAACCGTGACATTCAGGATATCCTAATTCATGAAAAGTGTTATCCTATGGATCGTTTGTTTCGTCTTTCTTGTAAAGCTGAACAGGAAATCGACAGACGTGTTGCCCAGAAGACGAACAAGCGGAATGTGCAAATACCACAAGTTGAGAAGGTTGTTCCTTCAACCACTATGAGCACTACCATAACCACATCAATTGTCGTAAGCACTCCTCCAATATCTGATCTATCATCACAAAAAGGTAATGACAAAAGTATGGATCTTTCCCCTCCACATGAGAACCTTGCTGATTTAAAAGCAACATGTGTTGAGCTATCCAGTAGTTTCATCACACAACCAATTTTCGAGAATGTCATAACTTCACATGAAGATGTTGCTTGCCTAATAGACTTTAATACATCATGTCTTGAGTTACCTGTTGATTTGAGCACACCATCTATTTTGGATAATCATGTTACTATTATGAAACTGTCAACTCTTAATCATTTTGATATGACCTCTAATCTTGGTGATGATTCTGCGTCGAATGACTTGTTGCATGACTACTTAGTTAAGCCTGTTGTAGCATGCCCTTCGAAAAACATTAATGTTTCTTCACCGGTATTGGGATGGTTTAATGATGAGCATTGTACATCTTTAGATATGAATAAGAGCTTCACTTATATATGCAAACTAAGTTGCAATACTTTCATGTCGTTTATGTATTGTGATGATCATATATGTTTATATTTCACGACATACGAAAGTTACTCATATATACATGTGTTACATGTCCAAAAACTAAGGGAAGTAAGAATGGATGACATATATATATACAACATGTACACCTTGTCTCTTTTGTTAGCCACATTTCAGATTAAGAAACGCCGGGGACGGCTTTATTTTCAAGAAGGGGAGGATGATGAGGACATGGCTACCATAGTTACAGCCACAACCCCTGCTAATATACCTACTGGACCAATTACTAGAGATCGTGCACACCAATTAAATTATCAGGTACTTTCGCTTCTTGGTAATGTTTCTAATGTTCATGTGAATATGATGCTGCCTAACGTCGATATATTTCTGTTGCTGACAAATGAAGGACCTAGCATGGACAAGAAGGATGAGCATTGGAGCATGTTCAAGCATGAAAATGACGATGACATAATTATCATGGATATGACCATTAATTCCTCTATATTTGATCAAGAAATGAAGTCAATACAAAGGGGCATGATTGTGTGCTGTACAAGAAGTTATTTCACGTCACTTTTGGCCCAAGAGAAGATAGAGACCAAGTCTTTCACGTCATGGACTCAGATTCGGACTGCAGAGATATACCCAACTTCAAACAGCCGCCGTTTCTACATACGAACTCCAAATTGGGTGATTCTTTTTTCTGGTGATAGCTTATCTCGTCTAGTTTCCAACGCAATTGGTTTCACCTTCAAATTCCTTCGGAGCGTGGAGATATTGCGAAAACGGTGCGACCCAGCAGCAGAATCCGAATCAAAGTCCAACTCAATAGGTGTTGCATCACCTCCACATGGGCCCAAGTGCCTTGTACGACCTAGGTTTAGTTTTAGGACTCCTTGGGACGTCCTTCCACCCCCTTGGCCTCCACCCTTTAGTCCTATATAAGTACATCAACCCCTAGGGTTTTTTCTTTGGATTTCTTTTAGTTAAAAAGACTGCTTAGCTAATTGCTGCATCTTCGTGTACTCGGTTTGTGTCCAACGACCAGATCAAGACCGCTTTCGGAATCCCAACTTTATTCATACTTCATCTACATATTCGCAATATTCAGATTGCTTTATCATAGTTCTTGCTTGTTCTTCGATTGCTTGCAGGCACTAGACCTTCGTGGTCAGGTTGATCGTGCTCCGACGTGGTCAATAACCTCCGGAGATTGGTTTAGCGATTGCTAAGGCGCGACGTTGTTGCACGTTCGTAGTCGGATCGTCAGAGTCGTCTCCACCAAATCGATAGTTATCTCTCATCGAAAGATCGGGACACCCCGCCTCTATCAAGTGGTATCAGTTTTCAGGTTGCTCGGTGAGAATTCCACATCCATATATTAGATCTGTTTTTTTATCACCTATCATCCACACAAAAAGCCATAAAAATAGGATTAGATCATCATATCCAAACCAATCTGAGACTTCGCAATTTTCTTTTCGGTGCTTTGCTTTATTGAATTATCGGTTGCATCGTCGTGTTCAGTTGCTGGTCTTAGTATCTAGTCCTTTAGAGTTTCGAGTTCTGTTCACGTTAGTCACCGCCGCCGCTGCACCATCATCCCATCCGCTGCCTACTTCTACCATCTACCATAGAAAAAGAGAGAAAAAAGAGTTCAAAAAAGAGAGAAAAAAAAAAGGAAAAAAAGAAAGAAAAAAGGAAAAAAGAGAAAAAAGAAGAAAAATTTTCGGATCTATCTCTAGTTGAACTCGTATTTGAAATCTCGTCGGAATCAGTTTTGAGCAGTGTCCACTAAAACGGGCATAACTTTGTCATCCGAAGTCCGTTTTGGCTCCACGAGTACTCAAATTAAAGATATTTCCGAGCCGCTTCTAAATAGTTCTGGAGCTTGTGTGTTATTTGAAAGTCCAGATCGGCTTCTAAGACGGACTTTTTGACCTCTAAAGTTTCCGAACACAGTTTTTGTCAGATTTCGGGCTGATTCTCAATTTTTTTGACACCTCATCCGAACTCTAAATTGAGTGATTCTTATTGCGTCGGAAAGCTTAAGTCAGTGCCCTATTGGAGGAAAAATATCAAAAAATTAGCAAATATATTTCAGAGGAAAGTTGTAGCGAGAATATTGGTGTATCTTGATTTGGAGCCTATTTTCACCATTATCTTTGCTCTGTTGATGATCTTCACTTATATCTTGCTATTCAGAGCTACTTCATATCATTCATTGTTGCTAGTTGTGCTACGCCGTGACCACATTAGTGTTCTAGGCTCGCGTCTCTAGTCCGGTCTAGACTAGGACCAGCACAGTATCGTCGTTGAGCGTTAATTCAATTTTGCATCTCTGAATTGATTATTGCTGATATTTTTGCCACCATATTAAAGCCTTCCAAGCTCCACATATTTCTACATCGTGTATACATGCGTTCACCTGGCAATCGCTCTACTTAATCTTTGGAGTTCTTGGACACCGTTGGTTGCCGATCACCACCTGCTGCATGGTAAGAACTAGTAAGACATTGATATTTGCTATCCTGTGAGCGTTTTACCACCACATCCTAGTAGTTCATAGGGACATATACTTGTGATTTGTTTCTTGTTTTCTACTAATCATGGCAGGTTCTAGAGTTAGATCTTCTTGGGCGGCAGCTATAGTTGGAGATTTGCCACCACCTACAACTACACAACAGTCACTGGAAAAGGTAAACACACATAAGCATGCACATGATCAGGTTATTGTTTCTATACCACACTTTCATGGACGTCTAAGACCTGATTTGTACATTGAGTGGGAGTTTGAAATAAATGATTTATTTCTTTCCCATAATTTTCTTGAGCATAAGAAAGTAAAAACTGCAATTAGTGCTTTCAAAGATTTTGCTTCTATTTGGTGGAATGAATATTGTAGTTTATATCCTGATTATATACCTAATACTTGGAATGATCTCAAATTTGCTATGCGATATAGATTCGTTCCCTCTTATTATACTCGTGACAAGGTTAGGAAATTATCAAATTTAAAACAAGGTACTAAAACTGTTTCAGAATATTATGATGCTTTAGAAACTACATTCTTGCATTCTCTTTTAGAGGAAAGTGAAGAATATTTCATGGACATATTTTGGCAAGGTTTAAACCGTGACATTCAGGATATCCTAATTCATGAAAAGTGTTATCCTATGGATCGTTTGTTTCGTCTTTCTTGTAAAGCTGAACAGGAAATCGACAGACGTGTTGCCCAGAAGACGAACAAGCGGAATGTGCAAATACCACAAGTTGAGAAGGTTGTTCCTTCAACCACTATGAGCACTACCATAACCACATCAATTGTCGTAAGCACTCCTCCAATATCTGATCTATCATCACAAAAAGGTAATGACAAAAGTATGGATCTTTCCCCTCCACATGAGAACCTTGCTGATTTAAAAGCAACATGTGTTGAGCTATCCAGTAGTTTCATCACACAACCAATTTTCGAGAATGTCATAACTTCACATGAAGATGTTGCTTGCCTAATAGACTTTAATACATCATGTCTTGAGTTACCTGTTGATTTGAGCACACCATCTATTTTGGATAATCATGTTACTATTATGAAACTGTCAACTCTTAATCATTTTGATATGACCTCTAATCTTGGTGATGATTCTGCATCGAATGACTTGTTGCATGACTACTTAGTTAAGCCTGTTGTAGCATGCCCTTCGAAAAACATTAATGTTTCTTCACCGGTATTGGGATGGTTTAATGATGAGCATTGTACATCTTTAGATATGAATAAGAGCTTCACTTATATATGCAAACTAAGTTGCAATACTTTCATGTCGTTTATGTATTGTGATGATCATATATGTTTATATTTCACGACATACGAAAGTTACTCATATATACATGTGTTACATGTCCAAAAACTAAGGGAAGTAAGAATGGATGACATATATATATACAACATGTACACCTTGTCTCTTTTGTTAGCCACATTTCAGATTAAGAAACGCCGGGGACGGCTTTATTTTCAAGAAGGGGAGGATGATGAGGACATGGCTACCATAGTTACAGCCACAACCCCTGCTAATATACCTACTGGACCAATTACTAGAGATCGTGCACACCAATTAAATTATCAGGTACTTTCGCTTCTTGGTAATGTTTCTAATGTTCATGTGAATATGATGCTGCCTAACGTCGATATATTTCTGTTGCTGACAAATGAAGGACCTAGCATGGACAAGAAGGATGAGCATTGGAGCATGTTCAAGCATGAAAATGACGATGACATAATTATCATGGATATGACCATTAATTCCTCTATATTTGATCAAGAAATGAAGTCAATACAAAGGGGCATGATTGTGTGCTGTACAAGAAGTTATTTCACGTCACTTTTGGCCCAAGAGAAGATAGAGACCAAGTCTTTCACGTCATGGACTCAGATTCGGACTGCAGAGATATACCCACGTCATGGACTCAGATTCGGACTGCAGAGATATACCCAACTTCAAACAGCCGCCGTTTCTACATACGAACTCCAAATTGGGTGATTCTTTTTTTTGGTGATAGCTTATCTCGTCTAGTTTCCAACGCAATTGGTTTCACCTTCAAATTCCTTCGGAGCGTGGATATATTGCGAAAATGGTGCGACCCAGCAGCAGAATCCGAATCAAAGTCCAACTCAATAGGTGTTGCATCACCTCCACATGGGCCCAAGTGCCTTGTACGACCTAGGTTTAGTTTTAGGACTCCTTGGGACGTCCTTCCACCCCCTTGGCCACCACCCTTTAGTCCTATATAAGTACATCAACCCCTAGGGTTTTTCTTTGGATTTCTTTTAGTTAAAAAGACTGCTTATCTAATTGCTGCATCTTCGTGTACTCGGTTTGTGTCCAACGACCAGATCAAGACCGCTTTCGGAATCCCAACTTTATTCATACTTCATCTACATATTCGCAATATTCAGATTGCTTTATCATAGTTCTTGCTTGTTCTTCGATTGCTTGCAGGCACTAGACCTTCGTGGTCAGGTTGATCGTGCTCCGACGTGGTCAATAACCTCCGGAGATTGGTTTAGCGATTGCTAAGGCGCGACGTTGTTGCACGTTCGTAGTCGGATCGTCAGAGTCGTCTCCACCAAATCGATAGTTATCTCTCATCGAAAGATCGGGACACCCCGCCTCTATCAGGAGGTGTCAAACGCACGATGTAGAATATATGTGGAGCTGTAGGAAGGCTGACATGTATGGTAGGAAAAACTCAACAGTAATCAAAACAGAGATGCAAAGCTGAATAAACACTCAACGTCGGTACTGTGCTGATCCTAGGCTAGACCGTACTAGAGACGCGAGCCTAAAACACCAACGAAAGCACGGCGCGGCACGTAAACAACTGAGAAGCACACTCTGAATTTTTTTTCTCTTTTTTTTTTGCTATGCGGGACTGCGGTGGCTGAAAAAGTGCGAAAAAAACACTATGGTGGCGAACGTCTCAAAATGAGTTTCTGGACCTAAGGAACGTATGGGCACGAAATTTTTTTACCACCGAAATTTTTGGCCTAAAAACTGCTCTGAAAAGCGTGCCAGAGATGTCCTCATCACTAGCCAAGTGGAAACCGGGCGTATATGCGACGTCTATAATGGACAGTTGGTACACCCCTGCAGGGTAAATCATTTCGAAAAGCCGTGTCCGCGGTTATGGACCACTTGAGACCTACTCCTTGTTCATAGAATAACATCAATTGAAATCATGTTATAAAACTTGACAAACCGTGTGCGTGCCTTGGTTGTCTTTCTTCGTCCAGGGGGACCGAGAGAGAAACGAGGTTGTGTTATGTTTGCGTAAGTAGGTGGATAGTCGACTTACGACACGTTGTCAGCGTAACTTCTTGGATCTCACCTCTAATCTGATAGAACGTGTAGCCACCATATATGCTAGTACGGCTGCAAACTGTCTATATCTTTACCTTACCTGTAGCGTTAGTTATTCCGTAATGACATGTTCTCACCCCCGTTTACTTTTCCGCCTCTACCGCTTTGCCTGATCGGCCGCTGCAGTGGACTACTACCTCGACCCCAGCACTGGGCGATACTTCGTGGAGGTGCCCCCGGAGGATGACGACGAGTACGACTACATCGACCAGTAGGATCCTTAGTTGGGCTCAGATGTTCCCGTGGGTGGATTTATGTGTAGCCCTCTCTAGGGCAATTTGGATCTTGACCGTACCCGGTCCATACTTTGCTTCCGCTTGATGTATTGTTGAGATGTACTCATGATATTGTTGCATTATGAAACAGTGGCGTTGTATGCCCTGCTCTATTTATCTATCTATGTATATTTCCTTTCTGTTAGAGTTGTGCTTATATACCTGTTGTCGAGAATCCGGCAGCGACACGAGTGCGAGTGTCGTGCGCCGGTGGCGTTTGATGCGCTTCTAACTCCGACCGGACGCGAAAGCGACTAGTTAGAGTTAGTACCGCATCAGGGGCCTTACAACTTGGTATCAGAGCAGGACTGACTGTAGGACTCTTTACTGGCCGAAGTTGAGTCTAGAAACTATTTTGGTAGTTATATAGGAAAATTTTCGGAGAGTAGGACCTCTTTCTTTTTTCTCCTTATCCCACCCTCCCACCCCCTTTTCCGTGAGGAAGTGAAACGATGTTTTGTCTCTGCAACTTATCCCCTTTCAAAACAATCTAGGTTCTCGTTTAAATGAGGCTTCGATTCCTCTATAAATTTTTGCTAGCGACGAGATGTGTTGGCGTCTTTGAGACCACTGAGCCGCCACTTGGGGTTGACTGCTCTACCTCGCTTATGGCGTACCCCAGGTGAACCGTCCATACAGGATTGGCGGGCATCCTATGGTAATATGGATGTGGTGTCTTTCCCCTATGGACGACCGTGATGGCGGGCCGCTCAGGGCAGATATCTCATTGTTCAGGTTTCCAACCGCTCGTATATATTGTTGTGTGCTCGCTAGCAGATTATTATCTTGGATTCGGATGTTCTTGGTTTGGGAATTCCAGTAGCACCTAGTTATCGACTTTCCGGGTTAACCTTGGTGGAATTTCAGCCTTCGGCTTTCTCATACCTCGTGAGGAAGTTTTGTTGTCAATTTTGCTTTAACTTCTGGTTACTTCAATGATTCGTTCATGTTCTCATAAGTGTACCTGTATACAGGATGCCAAGAGCGAACATGCCGCCGCCAGAGAACCCTATCCTTGGGGAGGCTGTAGCTGCAGTGGCTCAGGGCACAGTTGCGATCCTTCAGATGCTGCAGAACCAGGGTGCTCAGAGGAATGATCGACCACAGTACACCACACTGCAGCAGTTCCTGGCGATCAGCCCCCCCAGGTTCTCCGAGGCTCGAGACCCGCTGGAGGCGGATGACTGGATTGCAGAGATCAAGAAGCACTTCAATGCCAATGCCGTCAGACCCGTCGACTACGTCACCTTCGCCTCCTTCCAGCTTCAGGGTGCCGCAGGCAGTTGGTTCTCGACGTACAAGGCAAACAAGGGTGATGCAGAGATCACGTGGGACGACTTCATCAAGGATTTCAGAGCTGCTCATATTCCCAGTGGACTGATTGAGAGGAAGCGCGAGGAGTTCTTAGCTCTGAGGCAGGGGGACAGGTCTGTGCAGGAGTATAACCTGGCCTTCGTCAGGCTTGCCAGGTACGCTCCAAAGGAGGTCTCGTCAGAGGCCAAGCGCATTGCCAGGTTCCGCGGTGGTCTTGCCCCGGACATCAAGTATGCGCTCACCTTGTCCACGCCAAGCCTGTTCTCAGAGTTCGTCGACCAGGCTATCAGACAGGAGTCAGCTGAGGCAGAGCGTTCCGCAGAGAAGAGGAAGCAGAGAGAGCACAGTTCAGCAGTGATGGTCCACAAGAAGGCCAAGTCCTGGGTTTCAGAGCCACAGCCTCAGCCGCAGCATCAGCAGTTCCAGCAGAGGGGGGCAGTTGTCCGCACTTTTGCCCGCCCTCCCGTCCCAGTGCAGCACGGACCTCGCTCTACTCCACCACACGCGAGGCCGCCTGCTCCACAGGGCCAGCCCAGGCCTGAGATCACGTGCTTCAAGTGTGGCAAGCCGGGCCACAAGTCTCCGCAGTGCACCGACCCTCGTTACGCCAGGCTGCCTCCGCCCCCACCTCGCTCTACACCGAGCAACGCGATGGTGCGGGCCCAGCCACGAGCGCTCAGGGTGAACAACGTGACTGTGGCAGAGGCTCAGCAGTCGTCCGAGATTGTGCTTGGTAGGTTTCTTGTGTGTTCAGTTCCAGCGACAGTGTTGTTTGATTCTGGAGCTTCCCATTCCTTCATGTCCAAGCCCTTTGCTCGTTTCCATGGTTTTCAGTCAGAGATGATGGATTCGCCTTTCGCTATTTCTGCACCGGGTTCCAAGATGAGCTCAGCTGTCAGAGTTCCTGATGTGCAGATTCAGATCCAGGGTCTTCTTTTCTCAGCATCCTTGATCTTGCTTCCAAGTTCCGACATTGATGTAATCTTGGGCATGGATTGGCTTGTCAAGTACAAGGCCAAAATTGATTGTCCGTCCAAGACCGTGTTGCTGACGCACGATTCAGGCGCAGAGATTTGGTACACTTGTGGCTCGACAGGGGGATCAGCACAGTTGTACGCTCTGAACGCTGGAGTTGCTCCATTGATTGAGGAGGTCAGAGTTGTTCGAGAGTTACCAGATGTCTTTCCAGAGGAGTTGCCAGGTATTCCACCCGTGCGTGCTATTGAGTTCGTGATCGAGCTAGAACCTGGTACACAGCCGATATCTCGGCAACCTTACAAGATGTGCCCGGAAGAGCTGATTGAGTAGAAGGAGCAGCTTGTCAAGCTTGAAAAGGATGGGCTCATTCGTCCGAGCACTTCACCTTGGGGTGCCCCGTGTCTTTTTGTGAAGAAGAAAGATGGTACTAGTCGGTTGGTTCAAGACTACCGTGGTATCAACAAGAAGACGATCAAAAACAAATACCCTTTGCCCAACATCAATGACTTGTTTGAGCAGTTGCATGGAGCAAAGGTGTTTTCTAAGCTTGATCTAAAGATGGGGTACCACCAGATTCGTGTCCGTGAGGAGGACTTTCCCAAGACATCCTTCCGCACTCGTTATGGACTGTACGAGTTTACGGTCATGACGTTTGGATTTTCAAACGCTCCTCCGACGTTCATGAGGGCCATGAACTATCTCTTCCAAGATTGGCTAGACGTGTTCGTGCTCCTCTACCTCGACGACATCCTTGTCTTTTCCAAGTCAGAGGCTGAGCATGAGGAGCATCTCAGGTTGGTGTTGCAGAAGTTGAGAGATCACCAGTTTTATGCCAAGTTCTCCAAGTGTGAGTTCTGGATGAATAAGGTCAACTTTCTTGGCCATGTCATTTCCTCAGAGGGCATTGCCGTTGACCCAGATAGAGTCCGGACGATTCAAGATTGGACTCCGCCGAAAAATGTCAAGCAGCTGAGGAGCTTTCTCGGACTTGCCAGCTATTGCAGGAAGTTTGTCGAGAATTTCTCCAAGATAGCAAAGCCGATGACGGAGTTGTTGTGCAAGGGCAAGAAGTACGTTTGGTCACAGGCTTGCCAGGCAGCTTTTGATGAGTTGAAGATAAGACTGACCACAGCTCCGATCCTTACGCCGCCAGATGAGTCACAGCCGTTTCAAGTGTTTTGTGACGCCTCGTTAAATGGCCTTGGCGGAGTGTTGATGCAGGGAAAGAGTATTGTGGCGTACACCTCCAGACAGTTGAAGCAGGCTGAGAGGAACTATCCGACCCACGATCTTGAGTTGACTGCAGTGATTCATGCGTTGCTTACTTGGCGACACCTCCTCCTAGGGAGGAAGGTTGATGTGTTCACCGATCACAAAAGCTTAAAGTATTTGTTCACGCAGCCTAACCTGAACTTGAGGCAAAGGAGGTGGCTCGAGACTATTACTGAGTACTCCGTGGATATTCAGTATACGCCTGGCAAGGCAAATGTCATAGCTGATGCGTTGAGCCGCAAGGGTGATTGCAACAGTGTCCAGGTGCAGAAGATACACCCTGATTTGTGTGAGGCCTTTCGAAGGCTCAATCTTGAGCTAGTTCCAGCAGGCTATCTAGCCAACCTTGCCGTAGAGCCCACTATCCGTGAGAAGATTCGTGAAGCTCAGTCTGGTAGCTTGATGATTCAGAAAGTCAAATAGGGCGTTGTCGCCTCAGTTCCGAAGTACGGTTGCTTTTCAGTGCATAATGACGGCACCGTGATGTTCGAGGAGAGAGTTGTTGTTCCCAAAGAAGGAGGTCTCAGAGAGGTAATCTTGAAAGAAGCCCATGACTCAAAGCTGTCTATCCACCCTGGTAGCACCAAGATGTATCAGGACCTCCAGTAGAACTTTTGGTGGACTCGTATGAAGCGGGATGTTGCCCGTTTTGTCTCGCAGTGTGATGTGTGCAGGAGAGTGAAGGCACAGCATCGGAAGCCTGCAGGGCTACTTTAGCCAATTGAAATTCCAGAGTGGAAGTGGGATCACATTGAGATGGATTTCATCACAGGTTTTCCTCTGTCGCAGAAGAACAATGCCATCTTTGTTGTCATTGACAATCTCTCCAAAGTTGCCCACTTCTTCCCAGTGAAAGACTCCATTTCTGCAGCTCAGTTGGCGGATTTATACACCGCAAGAGTTGTGTCTTTGCATGGCATCCTGATGAGGACATCTCTACTAATGTTACACCCACATCTTCACCAACTACACATACTGGACCAGTTACTAGAGCACGCGCACGTCAACTAAATTATCAGGTACTTTCGTTTCTTGCGAATCCTTCTAATGTTCAGGAACATATGATGCTGCCTAAATTCGATACTTTTGTTTGTCTTATGAATGAAGGACCTAGCATGGATAAGAAGGATGGTCATTGGGGCGGGATCAAGCATGGAGAAGGAGGTGTGCGCGCGGGAAAGGACAATGGAGCTTCCAGTGGTGATTTTCGCACTTTGAGGCCACCATAAGGCGTGCATGAAGACTTGGACGAGAGACACAAGACGCCACATTAATATTTTCGTCCAAGGGTTATTATAGGTGCTGCGTCACCTTATTATTGGGCCAGGCCCATGTAATTTCGAAATACACTTAATAGACTATTTTTTAGAGTCCGTATGTGTGGGGAAACCGAGTTAGGGTTGTTTTCGGACCCCTCCTCCAAGGGGCCACGAAATTCCCCTCTGTTCCCCCATATATACAGCCCTTATGGCGTCGTTTAGACTTGGGTTTTAATTAGATTTAAGTCAGCCATAGCCGCAACTTCGAGTTCTTCGTTTGTGTCGTCCGACCAGGCCAAGACCGCATTGGAACCCCATCTTCTGTTAATCTTTCATCTTATATTCGCAATATCCAGATTGCAATTCTTAGTTCTTGCTTGTTCTTCGATTGCTTGCAGGAATTGACCTTCGTGGTCAGGTTGATCGTGCATCCGCGGGATCAATAACCTCTCGGAGTTGGTTTAGCGATTGCTAAGGCGCAACGTCTTTGCACGTTCGTAGTCGGGTCGTGAAAGTCTACTCCACCAAAATCGATCTCCATCATCTCATCGAAACATCGGGACACCTTCGCCTCTATCACATCCCCAAGAAGATCAGTTCTGATCGAGGCAGTCTTTTCACCTCCAAGTTCTGGCAGGCCTTCCAAAAGGCGAATTGTACGACAGTGTTGTTCAGTACCGCGTATCACCCTCAGACCAGTGGGCAGGTTGAGCGTGTGAATCAAATCCTCGAGGACATGCTTCGGGCATGTGTCATCTCGTTCGGCATGAAGTGGGAAGAGTGTTTGCCGTATGCTGAGTTCTCGTACAACAACAGCTATCAAGCAAGTCTGCAAGCAGCGCCGTTTGAAGTCTTGTATGGTCGCAAGTGCATGACACCTTTGAACTGGTCCGAGACAGGCGAGAGGCAGCTGTTCGGTCCAGATGTGATCCAAGAGGCAGAGGACAGAGTGAAGATTGTCCGGGAGAACCTAAAGGCAGCACAGTCTAGGAAGAAGGCCTATTATGACAAGAAACACCGTGGTGTTGACTTCAAAGTTGGTGACTTCGCATACCTCAAAGTGTCTCCACTTCGGGGCACTCACCGCTTTGGGATCAAAGGCAAGTTGGCTCCCAGGTTCGTTGGTCCGTTCCGCATCCTCGAGACTAGGGGACCTCTTGCGTTCCGCCTCGAGCTTCCAGACAGTTTGGCTATGGTGCATGATGTGTTCCACCTGTCTCAGTTGAAGAAGTGTTTCAAGCAGCCAGAGCAGGCAGTGGACTTGGGCGAGATCCAGCTCAGTGCGGATCTTTCTTACTCAAAGTGTCCAGTCCGTGTTCTTGACTCGTCCGAGCGCAAGACTCGCAACAAGACCGTCAAGTTCCTCAAGGTGCAATGGGCACATCACTCAGAGAAGGAAGCAATGTGGGAGCGCGAAGATCATCTCCGTTCTGAGTATCCCGAGCTTTTTCTTGCTTAGATCTCGGGACGAGATCCTATGTTGGTAGGGGAGAGTTGTAACAGCCCACATGTAATAAGCTATCAAAACCATGTAATTTATTCTCCTCTGTTGGACTTGTAACTTGGCATGGTGGAGGTTTATGTCATTTCATGTGGTGATTTAAATTGGCATTGGGATTGGAGTTTTGTTGAGTTGTTTTCTTTTGCTTCCAAAGTGGCTCAAGAAAGGCAGTCAGAGATTTTTCCTTGTCACTTGCTCACTCCTCTTGATCCCAATCTTGGCCAAGCCTTTTCTTTTGCCTTTGCAAGGGTTTTAAAACCCTCAAAGTATTTTTGACTTCATCACAAGCAGAAGCTCTAGTTCAAATGGTTTTTGAAATTCAAATGAGCTCACATTTTTTGTGGTTGCAAAAAATGCCCAAACCATTTTTAGAAATTCAGGAATAATGCAAGGATAATTCCACATATTTTTATGTGAATTTTGCACTTGTACTTAATCCAGAATTAATCCCTTTTCCTTTTCTGTTTTTGGTAAATGGAAAAGTCCAGCAAGCCATTTCTCTCCTATGCCCCAAGTCGTGCTAGAGGCCCAGCCCATCTCCCGCAGCCCCGCAGCCCAGCTGGGGGCCTTTCCAGCGAAGCGTTACGCGGGAGACACCAGGGCCGCCCGATCAAGATCCGAGGGAGGGGACTCATCGCCTTTCCACCGTGGAGAGGTCCCCTCCCCCATCTCCTCTCACACCGGCGGGCGGCATCGACGTCGACGCCCTACCGACGTGGCTGGAGGCCGCCCCTCCATATAAGCCGCCTCCTGGAGCCGCACGAACCCCCTAGGGTTCCGTTTCCCCAGCGTTTTCCCCCTCGCTGCCGCCGGGATAGGTTTCCCCCTCCGTCCTGTGTCCGCTCTGTTCCGGTGAGGTTCCGACCAATTCGGCGCCGCCTTGTGATCTTTCTCCAATTCCGTGGCTTCACGCCATTGTGATGACCTTGTGTGTGCGTTCCTTTTTTTCAGAAGCGTGCCAGGGGGAGCAAGACGCCCCCGCGCCGTGGATCCCCGCCTCGGGCCGTCGTCTTCCCCGACGCCGACGGCGACGTCTTCCTCCTCTGCAGTAGGGCTGGGACACACTACGTGACCCACGAGGTGAGCTCAAGCCCTCAGTTCATCCCGTAGATTCGTGTAGGTGCGTGTACGCGCTAGCTGTAGAAGGCCTGCCGCTCGGTTCGTCGCCGGCGAGGAATCCGTGACCACCGTGCCATGGTGCGTCTCGGGCGACCTCACGCGTGCTCTGGGAGTGTCCAGTGCACGTCTATGGCGCCAAAGGAGCCCCTTTTCGTGTTGTCTGCTCTGGGTTGTACCGCGTCTGAACTCTGCAAGTTGCTGCAGTCAGATCCGCCGTGAAATTCAGGCAAGCAGGGCATCCGCTCCGGTGAGATCCAGGGCTGGGGCAGGGCATCCATGTGATCTTGGTACCCCCCTCTCGCGATTGCAAGAAATCCCATGGCCAGAGGCGTCGTGTGCTCGTCGCACGGTTCGCCGGATGTTGGAGGCACGGGATGTCTGAAGATGCAGTTCAGAGACGCCGCAACAGTGCTGTTCCGGTGAGGCTAGCGAGCAGTAGGGTTGGAGATAGGGGCCATGGCGCGCGTCGTCGTGTCGAGCTAGCTGGCCTATCGGTTTCGTTCCATGGCGGGGTGGCCGGAGCTTGCCTATACACGACGCGAGGTTCGCCGCGTTAGAGCGTCGCCGTCGCGGTTCAGAGACGACAGGTGTTCGAGGTTCAGAAGCGGGATACTGAACCTTACCTAGCTCGCGTAGTGTATATGTTCAGAAAACGTTTCGAGGCGCAGTGGTAGCGAGCAGTGGAGCGAGCGCTGCGTCGTGGGTTCGAGTCCCCGTCGCCCCCCATTTTTTTTTTTGATTTTTCACCCGAGGCTGACATCTGGGGCCCGCTGGTCAGCGAGCCAGGCCGAGTGGGCTGAGCCCATTTCGGGCCAGAGAGCTGGCATGGGCCGGTTTCGCCCGAAACCAGCCCATGGAGGCTGTCCTCTGTTTTCTTTTTTGTTTCTTTTCCTTTTCTTTTATTTCTTTTCTGTTTAAATTCAAATTTGAATTTGATTCCAAATTCAAATCTGTTTTTGAACATTCTTTTCAAATAGGGGCATGCCTTATATGTTTTTGGGGTAGCTTGAGCTACTGAACCCCATGGTGAGGTCCATTTTTGCATCTGACCCCTTCTAAAAATTGAAGTATGGTCATTTTGCAAATAAGACCCCCTTTCCTTTTCTTTGCTTTTGGAATTTTGGTCCAAATTCTAAATTGCCCATGTCATATATGATTTTTGGGTAGTTTTGCACAAGGAGTTTCATGGTGATGATGTTTTCATCATCTGAACCTCTTTCAAAATTCATGTGGTGCAATTTTGCACTCAGCCCCCTAAACTTTAGTTGAATTTGCAACTGCCTTTGCAAATTCAAATGGAGACATATCATATATGTTTTTGGGGTGCTTTTCTGCAAGGATTTCAGCAGTGATGTTATCAGGATGTGTTGTGCAACTTTTGAGACAAGGTGTGATCACCTGGTTCAGAAGTTTTCTGATCTGTCTGCCTGCAACGTTTCAGCTTCAGTGCATCTGAAATGTTGTTCATCTGATCTTTCAAGTCTGTTCCAGGTCATCTTCTTCCTTCAAGTCAGCCCCTAGCATATAGTCATATGCTCAGTGGCTGGCCTCAACCTTTGTTGCTCCTTCCTGTGTGTCAATTTCACCGACACTACTCCGTCTCCGGAATCATTGTTTTTACTTTCATATTATTTAAAATGCTTGTAATGCTTTGTTGATCATGTCATGCTATCATGCTAACTACACCTAAATTAAGGCTCAGACCAAAGCCATTACAGTGTAAAATAAAATGCATACGAAAGTGCTGACTTGTCGTCATCACCTTCATTTAAACTTGACTAGACAGGGTCATACCATGTAAATAAAAACTTGAGCATGCCATCCTTGTTTGAGTTGCGTCAGTTGCTTACTTGTGTGCCTTTTCTTGCCGGTATCTTACGTTAGCACCTGAGACCGCCGAGGAGACTTACGTGGAGCTGTCCGACACCGAGCCCGAGGGTACCGTGAGTGCTGCTTCGACTACCTTACCAGGCAAGGGGGAGATCTGTGTCATTACTTTATAACTTTCTGCTCATGCCCAGCTGTAGATCTAGAACGTTATTGCTTGATCCTATCCACCTTATATGCCATGTTTAAAACCATACAGCCATGATCCCCACATCCCAGCAAACCATTGTTCTGCTAAGTTACCGCTGCTCAGCCATTGCTTAGTATGAATAGAAAACTTGCTGCTTACCCTATATATTTATGGTTGGGATATCATGCTAAAAAAGAAGTGGGTTGATATTTATTATTAGATGATGTTAATTATATTTTGACGAAAGGTGGGAGGCTGGACTATTCCCGTCTGGTACTTTGTTCCATTTGAGTCACTTAGGACCCGAGTTCCGGGTATTGTGTTTCTTGACGAGCGTGCCTAATCGTGTGTGGGGTTTTATGGGGCCCCCTTGTCTTACCTACCTAGCCTCGTACAATTCCAGTGGTGGCCCGAGCTGATTTACATTTGCAATTGCATGTGTGTTGGTAGGTACCCCAGCTGTTTTCGAAACAAACCGGGCCAGCGGAGACGTGGTTTCTCTCGTTGGTCCACACTTGGCGAGCTAGGGGTCCCCTAAATATTCAGGTGTGACTTACCGACCTTGGCCAGACGGTAGAGACCGATTCGAGAGCGTGGCCAGCTTTTGAGTTGGGTGTCGACTCACCGGGGGCCACCCGGATTTGTGCGTTGTTAGTTAGAGGGACTCTGACGTTCCGGAGTTTCAGGCGCTTACCTAGCCAAGTGGAAACCGGGCGTATATGCGACGTCTATAATGGACAGTTGGTACACCCCTGCAGGGTAAATCTTTTCGAAAAGCCGTGTCCGCGGTTATGGACCACTTGAGACCTACTCCTTGTTCATAGAATAACATCAATTGAAATCATGTTATAAAACTTGACAAACCGTGTGCGTGCCTTGGTTGTCTTTCTTCGTCCAGGGGGACTGAGAGAGAAATGAGGTTAAGTTATGTTTGCGTAAGTAGGTGGATAGTCGACTTACGACACGTTGTCAGCGTAACTTCTTGGATCTCACCTCTAATCTGATAGAACGTGTAGCCACCATATATGCTAGTACGGCTGCAAACTGTCTATATCTTTACCTTACCTGTAGCGTTAGTTATTCCGTAATGACATGTTCTCACCCCCGTTTACTTTTCCGCCTCTACCGCTTTGCCTGATCGGCCGCTGCAGTGGACTACTACCTCGACCCCAGCACTGGGCGATACTTCGTGGAGGTGCCCCCGGAGGATGACGACGAGTACGACTACATCGACTAGTAGGATCCTTAGTTGGGCTCAGACGTTCCCGTGGGTGGATTTATGTGTAGCCCTCTCTAGGGCAATTTAGATCTTGACCGTACCCGGTCCATACTTTGCTTCCGCTTGATGTATTGTTGAGATGTACTCATGATATTGTTGTATTATTAGACAGTGGCGTTGTATGCCCTGCTCTATTTATCTATCTATGTATATTTCCTTTCTGTTAGAGTTGTGCTTATATACCTGTTGTCGAGAATCCGGCAGCGACACGAGTGCGAGTGTCGTGCGCCGGTGGCGCTTGATGCGCTTCTAACTCCGACCGGACGCGAAAGCGACTAGTTAGAGTTAGTACCGCATCAGGGGCCTTACATGACCTTTGCTGAAAATAGGACATATGGAGTACCCGAATTTGCCGGAACGGAAGTTAATCAACATTCCGGCAATCTCAAGGCCTCATGGGTACCTACAAACTGGATACAACACCACACAACAGCAGCTAGCAGCAGCACCAACAGCAGCACCAGCAATGTGGCAGCACCACACAACAGCAGCTAGCAGCAGCACACAACAGCAGCACCAGCAATGTGGCAGCACCACACAACAGCAGCTAGCAACACCACACAACAGCAGCTAGCAGCTAGCACACATGCATAAAGCTATAAGATGAAGAGATCACCTCACATGCTATAGCACACGGGGGCTGGTACAGTGGCAACTCGTCTTGCTTTTATACATTATAAGAACACATAAGTTAGTGCCAACCTCACAATTTATTAATATATCTATATTGATGATGGCAATGCAAAGGAACATGAAATATATCTACAGAAGTTTTACATCTTAAGTAACAGTAACAACAACTAGTAATTGGTAATTCTTTTATAAGGTCTCAGGGCAACATTTTGTGCCATGGTATATACTTCATGCATAAAGCAAGTTGATGACAATTTAAAATCTAAATAGGAAGAAGTCAATGACACAATTTCAGTGCTCAGGATAAGCTCGATACCTGCCAACAGATGAATCATGAATATGGTCAGATACAAAACCATTACATTAAGAACAAACATATCGATACTCTTGCAGGCATGTATTGCCTTGTCAACCTAGCTAGTTCTCAGAAAAATAGACCCTGGACAATGGTTTACTGAGTGCTAACAAATTTTGAATAGGCCAGCACAGTTTTATTTGAGGATCTCTGTTTCATGTGTAACAAAATTATTTGATCACAAGATTGAAAAGGAAAGCCCATTGACAGTAGCAAACAGCTTTGCATTAATCTTCAGTAGCACTGTCAACATCTCAATGATCAACATGGATCAGCAAGACTGACAGTAGCTCATTGGGAGAGCAAGGACAGTAAACCTATAGAATCTAGTGCATATATAGTACCAGAGAAACACCACAAGCACCCCAAGCACAACCGGCCTTGAACTGAAGAAGATGTTCACTGTCAGTGACACTGACAGATTCAGAACATTTTCGCAAGAAAATTTCTTTGATTGTATCAATCACTACACACCATCATAGAGTCCCTCTACAACATCTAGAACACCAGCCCGTACCTTATCTAGACCTAGACATCTCGGAAACCTACAGAACAGTGAGGTTCAGAGGGAGAGCAGTGAGAGAGAGTAGACAGAAGAAGGAGGGGAGCGGCTTACCTGTGCTGTGCTCGTCCAGGCGTCAGGTGACCTCCTTCTCCCCTCCAGGCGTCAGGCGGCGGTGCTCGTCCTGGTGCCCGGCTCTCCTTCTACCTGCGGACGGCCGGCGAGCGGCGGGTTAGGGTTCGTCAGGGAGGGGGATGGGGAGGGGAGGGAAGAGAGATGGGAGAGGGCGGCGGCGTACCTGCAGACGGGAGAGGTCAGGAGGCGGTGGCGGGCGGCCGTTCCGGCGAGCGGCGGGTTAGGGTTCCGGCGAGTGGCGGGCGCGCGCGTGAGGGGGGCCGGAAAGGAAATTTGGATCCAGAAAACGGGCGCGGGGGAGCATAGAATATATATATGGCCCAAGTTACCACTGGCGGACAGACTACACGTCCGCCAGCACTACATTTTTTTCTCTGGCGTGCAAATGACGTCGTCCGCCAGAGGTAACCCTACCACTGGCGTACACAATGTCCGGCCGCCAGAAATATTTTTTAAAATATTTGCTTCTGTTTTTTCTATTCTTGTATTTGATTTTCTCTCTATTTTATTAAAAGAGTTGTTTTCATATAAAAATGGTCAAAAAATGTATATTACAAAAGAGAGGTACATATAATAAGAGTGTCGTCGAATATTAGTTCATCGATACAACAAGTTTGTAGTCTCATACAAAAGAGAAATCAATACTAGCTAGTTTCTTCACACACATTGCACGTCTTTCTCAGCGTTTGGTAATTTTCTTGCCTTTTTTTTGTCGCGGTTGCATAATTTAGCCCGACATCATGACTACTTCTTTTGAACGGACGACCTGACCTAGGTAGCGTCGTTCTGCTCCTTCTTGTGGTGTATTTTGCCTTATCGTCGTCATCTTCATCATCTTCGATATTTGGGTCGCCGAACATGTCGAAGTCGTCTTCGTCGGCCATTCCGATGATGTTTCTTTTGCCTCTCCTCACGACCACACGGCTAGGCCTACAGGGGTTTGTTATGAAGAAGCATTGGGACACGTGCTTAGCCAATACCCATGGCTCATTTTGCGCAGTGACGTTCACGCTTGATGAAGTGTTGCCGGCTTCGGGTATAACCATGGTGGTGAAGTATTTGTCTTCTTTCATGACGGTTGATCTCCTAGCCCATCTGACACGAAACATCGGCACCTTCTCTCCAGAGTAGTCTAGCTCCCATATCTCCTCGATCCTTCCGTAGTATCTTAATTTTTCTTTACCGATTGAGGATACCATCGTTACTCCTGAGTTTTGATAAGCAGAACTTTTATCCTTTTCTTTCGTGTAGAATGTGAACCCATTTATATCATATGCCTGAAACGTCGCAAGGTTGGGTGAGGGACCATGTGACAAAGCGTATAAGAGTCTGCCTTCTGGACAATCCATCGGTGGATTAGCGATAAGGCGTTCTTTGAACCAGCGCAAGAAAGTGGAGTTGTGCTCTCTGATTACTTCCCCATCTGTCCTTTCCCTACCCTGGTCAGTGTACTTCTTCCTAATGATGTTTTCGTGCTCTTTGCACTAGGGATCGACCATTTCAAGGTGTTGTAGAGCTACCAAGTTTGCCCTGTTAAAGTCGATGCATCGTTTTTCAAAGTCCACATGCAATTCCCTAAGGCCATTCCTGTGGCCTACTCCGTCGAGCCTGCCAAGGTGCCTGTTTCTGGACAGGCCAACAGGGTCATCGACTTCGCCCAGGAGATTCGTGCAGAAAGAGATGCACTCTTCGGTGAGATAGCCCTGAACGATGCTTCCTTCCGGACGGGCCCTGTTACGAACGAATCCTTTAATGACTCCATTCATCCTTTCGAACGGCATCATGTTGTGCAGGAACGCCGGTCCGAGGTGGATGATATCATCCACAATATGGACCAACAGATGCACACAAATGTCAAAGAATGCGGGTGGAAAGTAAATCTCAAGTTCGCATAATATCACAACGATCTCTTCCTTCAACCTTGAGAGCTGCTTCCATGTAATCGACTTTCGAGAGATCACGTCAAAAAAGTTACAGAAACCGAAAAGGGTTTCACGCACGTGCTTGTCCATTATCCACCGAATCGCAACCGGAAATATCTGCGTCATCATCACATGACAGTCATGAGACTTCATCCCGCTGAACCTTTGTTTCTGCTGGTCTAGATATCTGCTTATCAGCCCACAGTAACCGAAAGGGGTTTTGACTCCTAGAAGGCACTTGATCAATTGTTGGAGCTCGTTCTCACTTAGAGTGAAACAGGATGGGGGGCAGTGATAGTCATTTTTCTTAACCTTTTTTCCCTTGTGTCGGTTCGTCTCCTCGTCCGATGACTCGATTCCCCCGTGAAGCTCTTCCCTGATACCTAGATGTATCAGGTCATTTCTTGCTTTCGGCCCATCTTTGGTTTTTTCCGGCATGTTGAGCAGAGTGGCAAACAAACTCTCGAACACATTCTTCGTGATATGCATTAGATCGAGACAATGAGGCGTATCGAGAACGGGCCAGTACTTCAAGTCCCAAAACACGGACCTCGTCTTCCATACATCCAGGAGCGGTTTTGGTGCCTTTTGCTTCTTTCCCGGCTTAGGGCACTGATCCCAATCATTCAGCAACTCATATATTTCTTCACCGCACCTCATACGTGGAGGTCCCCGGAGCTCATCTTTACCATTGAAAAGGTCTCCACGCCTTCTCCACGGGTCGTCCTTGTGTAACCACCTTCGATGCCCCGTGTAGACAGTTTTTGAAGACCCAGGATCTTTCTTAAGTTGCATAAACGTTGGATCATCCATGCACCTCATACATCCCCAATGTCCGTGGCAAACCTGGCCTGCGACATATCTGTGGCCGAGATAGTCGTGCACCGTACAAAGCAAGGCGGCTCTCATAGGGAAATATTCTTCTGCGACGGCGTCCCATGTGTTCACCCCTTCCCATAACGTGTCTAGCTCATCTTTCAGTAGCTTTAGATACAGATTGATGTCGTTGCCTAGTTGTTTTGGCCCTTGAATTAGCATGCACATGTGTACGTACTTACTCTTCATGCATAACCAGGGGGGGAGGTTGCATATCCATACAAACACGGGCCAAGTGCTATGTGTGCTGCTCTGGTTGCTGTACGGATTCACTCCATCGGTGCTCACACCCAACTTGAGGTTCCTCGGATCTGTCGCGAAACTTGCATCTACGCCGTCTAATGCTTTCCACTGGCTTGCGTCCGAAGGGTGTGTCAGAACTTCCTTTTCACACCGTTTTGGATCTTTCAACACTACATTTTTTCTGTCCGCGTGCCACCGCATGAGCTTTGCTTCCTTGTAGTCCGCGAAATACCGCTGCAAACGGGGAATGACCGGAAAGTACCACACAACTTTACGAGGTTCTTTCTTCCCTTTCTTGTATCGATCGACATTGCACTCCGGACATGTGATCATGTCTGCGTCCTCTTTCCGATAAATGTAGCAATCATTGATGCACACGTGGTATTTTTCATGCGGTAAATCAAAGGGGCACACGACTTTCTTGGCCTCATCACAACTTGTAGGACACGAGTTGCCCTCCGGAAGCTTACTCTGCCAGTATTGCAGGTTAGCGTCGACGCTTACGTCGGTCCATTTGTGTTTTGCCTTCATCTGGAGAACATCGAGCGCTACTTTCAAGCGAGAGTCTTCCGATCCGCAACCTGGATACAACGGAGTATTCGAGTCTACCTCCAGTTGTGCCAGCTTAGCTTGCTCTATACTAGCAGATCTGCAGTTAGTCGTCTTCTTCAAGAGCAGCTCTTTGAGATGAGGGTCCCGCACGGCTGAAGCTAGCAGTGTTTTCATGTCATCGTCTTCGGTTACGTGTTGTTCAACATCTAATTCTAGATCTCCAACATCATGTGCGGGAGCAGGATCATCAGGCAGCTCTTCGTCTTCTTTCCCGTGATCGCTATTATTGTCATGCTCTGCCGCACCATCATGGACTTCATCATCATCATCTTCATCAAGCCACTGAGTGTGGCCATCCATGAAACCATGCATGAGCAGGTGCTCCAGCAATATTCCCGAAAAGGGGTTCAGACAGCCCAATTTTTTGCATTTTCGACACGGACATCTTATCTCCCTGCGGTTATTTTGTACCATGTCGTCTTTAGCGTATCTCAAATATTTGTTCACGACACGTTCACTCATACGTCCGGGCGCCATATCGCCTGCACGTGATAGAACCACACAAGATAAGTAAAACCATCAGTTTTAATGAAAAAATTCGGCATGACCTTCCTACAAATAGGACTAAGAGTGCCAAAATTTGCCGAAACGGAAATGAATCAACATTCCGGCAAACTCTATGACATCATTTCCTGCACAATACAAGAATAGCACTGTCGGGACCCGGGGTTAGCGTATGCAAGCCTCACTACAATACAATCATATGGAGAGCCGAGAACCGTACCCACTTGTCTAAGCAGACAAGGCCAAGCACAGAACGTTCTCGGAAAGCATCGAACGTGAGGGGCATCCCATCCAGGCCGGATGATCAACTGAAATGGGTCCTCATCGTCCGCACACAAGTCTAAATGGTATGGGTGGTGAACTCCCATACTCATAGACAAGTCGCCTCAACCATACTATCGATTGTATTATAACCCTTACATAGACTTACTCCAGCCCGATCACTTAGTCGGGGTCTAGGGCGGGCTCGATCATACCACAAAGTGTGCACGAGACAGAGTCTCGAACAATCGCATCGCGATGCCCCAAGCTGCGCACATCTAAGGGCCACTTGGTGTATGAAAGACCGCCAGCCAGATCACAACTAAGGTCTCGAAAACCCATACTAAGACATGCATGTTATAAACATACACGCAGCACACATGCCTTGTATGAATAGCAGGTATCATTGCAATTCTCTACAAAGTATATACTTTATTGATAACTCTTACAGAGTGCACACAGAGATCACAAGCATGTGATCCAACATTACAACAGACAAGCGGAAGCAAAGTAGGTCTGAGTACAGACAAGTTTAACAAATGGATTAGAGAATCCTTATCTAAAAACAAGCCCTCCACGAGGGAACCAGTCGTCTGACTGGGACTACACTAGCTTGGTCTTGGTATGAGTCTTCAATCTTCGAGCTTCAGGTAGAAGCCACCATCGGGGTCGGTGGGTTCATCTAAAACATAGAATAAGCAAACGTGAGTACAAAATCGTACTCAGCAATCCTTACATAGGAACTATACTACTCATGCACATGTATCAAGGTAAAAGGAGGTGGGGTTTCACTTGCAGAAGTGCCAGCTTTGACTTGGCTAGTCCTGAACTACGAGTACCAGACTTGAGGTAAGAAGCATACACGAGTCCACTACATCTCTTCAACCAATTACACCACTATGGTTACTCCCTCGACTTCCCCACGAGGAGCACGCCATAGCACTCACGCTTATCTTGGTGTGTTTTAGAAGTATCCAGTTCAAGTTGTCTAATAATCAAGCTAAGATTTCCAAGCAGTCCTTAACCGCGGACGCGGCTATTCGAATAGTTTTGTTAACCCTGCAGGGGTGTACCGCTACACACACATGTCATCATTTACCGCCTTTTGCATGTCACCGTTCAAGAGGTGACAGCGAGGATGCCACCACAACACTTCGCCCACAGCTCCGTTCTAGTCCAGAGAGTCGCCTATCTGAGGGGGATCCGTATGGAAGTCCGGCCGAGGTTCCAGTACAGACTCAAACGATGTGCAGGGTCCCAAGCCGGTCTTGAAAAGCCGTTCATCCACTTCGCAGACCGTGCCACAGCCCTACCAGAACTTTGAACTACTGTGACTCTTGGGGTTCGAACGGGGTGAGGTACTAGGATGAGAGGGGTCAGTGAGCCCAATGTGTGGTTGTACTCTTCTTCTTGGATCACCACACAAGAACTCGGACTTAAGGCGGTGTTCAACGAGACAACCCACTGTGTACTCCTACACAGCCTCTCATCGTTCACCTTGTATTAGGGTAGATTCACCAACACATTTCACTTTCATCAACACCATATTCACCATCATCCCGACTCACATCAAAAGCAACCTCATTGTACCACTAAGCATGCAATAAGCAGTAACAGTTGCAGGGGTCACATGATATCAACCAACTCCTACATCTTCTAGGATTGTGGTTTGCTTACTACTGTGACAAGATGATAGGTCATGCAAAGGATATGGGTTCAACTATGCGGTAGAATCGATACAAGGTGATCTCCTAAACATGCATAAGCGAGACTGAGAGGGAATTGGGATTTTTTAGACATGATAAATGGGGGTGCTTGCCTTGCTGACGATCACGATGTAACACTCTTCTGACGTGAGGTTGAACTCATCTCCGAGATCAACTCTACCGAGAAGATGCAATCACCGAAGCACTGGAAGTAAAGCAGAATCAAGATAATACAATGCACATTCAATATGCAAAACATAGCATGACAATGTGCTGATGTGACCTATGTTTGAATTGCCACATGTTAATTGAAGTTGATTTGAAAAGTGAATTCAAATTCAAACTCCAAATGTTATTTAAATTTGGTCAACTTGCATTTGCTAATGTTTGTTCATTGGAAACCAAATGGTCATGTGTGTGAAATGCTTCTGAAGTAAAAGTTATGTGTGGTGCATTTCAAAGTTTGAAGTTGGAATAGCAATTGAATTGATTTTGAATTAAATCCAATTAAATCAAATAGCAAAAGCTACTGATCCCTTTTTAAGATCAACTCCAACATAGGTGGAAGTTGGAAAGTTGGATAGAGGATTTTCTCCTGATCGTTTTTCATATATTATATGATAAATTTGGAGTTAAAATGAATTTTCTATGATTTTTCAAAGTTTCAGCTATTTTCTGGAATTTACTGAATTTCTTTATTTCTTTTTAAAAGGTTTTTCTGTTTATTGCGTCATTAAGACGTCAGCATGACGCAAGGGGGGGGGCTGACCAGTGGGTCCTGGCTGTCAGTGAGAGAGGGGGTTATTATCCTTCTGTTTAACTTTAACCCGGTTTAATTAAGGGGCTGGGCCCACTGTCAGTGAGAGGAGAGAGGGGATTAGAGGGGGCATTAGGCCTAACAGGCCGGCGGCTAAACGCCGGTGGCTTGGGCCACGGCGGCGCTCTCGCCGGAGTCAGATAGGGGGCACGGGGAGGCGAACGGAAGGCACGGGCGTGATGCCCGCGACGTCGCGCGTCGGCTGCGGCTACTGGGGGTTCAAGGGGGCGCTCGGGGCCACGTCTACGACGACGGGAAGCGGCGGCCGGAGCCCCTGGCCATGGCGGACTGGCACAGAGAGCACGGGGAGACGCACGGATGGGGGGAAAAGAAGCTCGTGCTCACCTGAACTCGATGGAGAGCTCGGGACGGCCGGGGAGAAGCTGGACGCGGCGAATTCGAGCTCGGGGTCGTCGGCGGCGAAGTCGGAAGGTGAACGTCGCGTCTGCTGCGTCTCGTCCCAAATTGAAGCGGCGGCTCGAACTGGTGGTCGCCGGGGATCCTCATAGACACCTTGTCTCGCCGGAAGGAGCTCGGTGGCCGCGCTGTTCGTCGTCGGCGCTCCGGCTGGGGCTCGGGATCCCGCGAAATGGCGACGAGGAGGAAGGGGAAGACAGAGAGAGGGGGGGAAAGGAAGGAGGCTTCGAGGCGCTTCTCCTCGCCACGCAGAAGAGGAGAGGGGGAGCAGGAGGTGGCGTGGCGGCCGGCGCATGGTCGCCACCGAGCAGCATCGGGGTCAGGGGAGGAAGACGACAGGGGAGGCCCCCCTGGTGGGCTGGGCCGGCTAGGCTAGAAGGGCCAGGTAAGGTGGGCTCTGCCCCTTTTTCTTTTGTTTTCTCGTTTTTATTTCTTTCTGTTATTTGTTTTGCCCTTTAAAATAAATAGCTAGGGCATTTGTAAAAACTCCCAATTATTTTGATAAACCCTAGGTGACTCTATAGAAGTCAACCCCAAGTTTTGGGAATTTTTGAAATTCACTTTATTTGAATTTCAATTCAAATAGACAAATGATTTAATTTCCATGCCACTATTTGGATTATGGAAAAATCTATGAGCATGGGATTAATCCCAAATCACTTTTAAAATGATCACACTCGTTTTTAGGATTTTTCAACACATCCAAAAGAATTTTGGAAAAAGATTTATTTCTGGCCTTTTTATTTAATTCATTTAGGGCTTTTCTTTTCCCCAATTCCTTGTTTGTTTTGCAATTTTTTTCAAGATGCAAAAATGCAAACTTAGAAAAGCACAAACCTAAAATTAGGTTTCTGACAACTCGCCCCCACTCAAAAGAATCTCGTCCCGAGATTCAGAAGTCGTCGGGAGGAAGGTGGGGTATTCAGCTCGTAGACGATCCTCTCGTTCCCAGGTTGCTTCTTTCTCTGAATGATGCGACCACTGCACTTTGAGGAATCTGATCTTCTGACGTCTGGTGCTACGCTCGGCTTCATCAAGAATACGAACAGGGTACTCTCGATATGAAAGGTTATCTTGGAGATCA
Organism: Bromus sterilis; assembly: GCA_950022295.1. Taxonomy (NCBI): domain Eukaryota; kingdom Viridiplantae; phylum Streptophyta; class Magnoliopsida; order Poales; family Poaceae; genus Bromus; species Bromus sterilis. The sequence goes on along the minus strand of OX465595.1, from coordinate 254,583,142 downwards.
AGCGTTTCGTGGTCTACTTCGCGGATGGGATCCTTGAAGCAACGCCTGAGTTGAGAGACGTGGAAGACATCATGAACCTGGGAGAGGTGAGGGGGTAGTTCCAATTGGTAGGAAACTTCTCCACGTTTAGCGAGAATGCGAAAGGGACCGATATAACGTGGGGCCAACTTGCCTTTGATACCGAAGCGATGGGTACCCTTCAGAGGAGTAACCCGAAGGTAAGCCTTCTCATCCAGATTATAGCTTTCTTCCCTATGATGAAGATCATAATAGCTTTTGTGACGAAACTGGGTTGTTTTCAACTTCTCACGAACAATGCGAACCTGCTCTTCTGCATCCTGAATCAAATCCGGTCCAAAGAATTGTCTTTCACCGGTTTCTGACCAGTTTAGGGGTGTTCGACATTTCCGTCCATAGAGAAATTCAAAAGGAGCCATGCCCAAACTAGACTGGAAGCTATTGTTATATGAAAATTCGGCAAAAGGAAGAGAATTCTCCCATTTCTTTCCGAAAGAGATAACACAAGCTCTGAGCATGTCTTCGAGAATTTGATTTACTCTTTCTACTTGACCACTGGACTGCGGGTGATAAGCGGTGCTAAAGGAGAGGTGGGTTCCCATAGCATTCTGGAAACTTTCCCAAAATCTAGAAGTGAAAAGACTACCACGGTCTGAATTGATTTCCAAAGGAACACCGTGAAGTGACACGACTCGGGAGACATACAAGTCCGCTAACTGGCTAGCAGTTATAGACTCTCGAACTGGAAGGAAGTGAGCAACTTTTGAAAGTCGACCAATGACAACGAAGATGGCATCATTTCCTTTCTGGGTTTTTGGAAAGCCAGTGATGAAGTCCATACTGACTTTATCCCACTTCCACTCGGGGATAGGCAAAGGTCTAAGAGTACCAGCAGGTCTTTGATGTTCTTCCTTAATGCAACGACAAACATCACATTCAGCAATGAACTGAGCAATTTCTCTCTTCATCCTAGTCCACCAAAATCTCTGGCGCAGATCTCCGTACATTTTGTGCTACCGGGATGAATCGAGAGGGGTGTGTCATGGGCTTCTTTGAGGATGAGTTGCCTTAGTTCCCTATTCTTAGGTACTACCAAACGATTTTCAAAGAATACCGTTCCTTTGCTATCTGTGGAGAAACATTTAGCAACTCCGCTAGCAATGTTCTCCTTGATCCGGCAAACACCTCGTGCACGCCTTTGGGCAACTATGATTTGATCCTCAAGGGTTGGTTTCGCCACCAAGTTGAAAAGAGATCCACGAGGAAAATTCTCGAGATTAAGCTTTCGAAATTCCTCATGAAGAAGTGGTTGATACTGTTGTAACATGACGTTGTTACAATACGACTTACGACTTAGTGCATCAGCCATGACATTGGTTTTGCCTGGGGTGTAAGAAATTCCTAAGTCATAATCTTTTATCAACTCAATCCAGCGTCTTTTCCTGAGGTTAAGATCTTGCTGGGTGAATATGTATTTGAGGCTTTGGTGGTCGGAATAGATCTCACAACGATTACCAAGGAGGTAATGTCGCCAAGTTATTAGGGCATGAACTACGACAGCGAGTTCAAGATCGTGGGTAGGATAGTTCTCTTCATGTGGCCGCAACTGGCGTGAAGCATAAGCTACCACATGTCTATCTTGCATAAGTATGCATCCTAACCCTTGCCGTGAGGCGTCACAATAGATCTCGAAATCCTTTTTGGTGTCTGGAGGTGCAAGTACGGGTGCAGAAGTCAGTCTTCTTTTTAGCTCTTGAAAGATTTCCTCGCACTTGGGAGTCCATAGGAATTTCTTATCTTTCTTGAGGAGTTCAGTAAGAGGCTTTGCAACTTTATAGAAGTTCTCGACGAAGCGACGGCAATAGCTGGCTAGGCCAAGAAAACTCCTAACTTGCTTAACCGATTCAGGTGGAGTCCAGTCAAGGACGGCCTGAACTCTCTCGGGATTTACAGCAATGCCATTTGCAATAATCACGTGGCCTAAGTAGGTCACTTCTGGTAGCCAAAATTCACACTTGGAGAATTTAGCATACAGGTGATGCTCTCTAAGTTTCATCAATACCAGCCTAAGGTGTTCAGCATCTTTTTCTTCGTTCTTCGAGTAGATGAGAATGTCATCGAGATAACCCACAACAAATTTATCTAAGTACTCCATGAAGATCGAATTCATCATGCGTGAGAAAGTTGTGGGGGCATTGGTTAAACCAAAGGACATGACGGTGTACTCGTAAAGACCATAACGAGTAGTAAAAGACGTTTTGGGAATGTCCTCGTTTCGCATCTTGATTTGATGATAACCTAATCTCAAATCCATCTTGGAGAAGACAGAGGATCCTGCGAGTTGATCATAAAGATCATTGATCCTGGGCAGTGGGTACTTGTTCTTTATCGTCGCTAGATTTAGCGGGCGATAGTCTACGCACATCCTTTCTGTTCCATCTTTCTTCGTTACGAACAGAACGGGGCAACCCCATGGCGATGAGCTAGGGCGGATGAAGCCTTTTTCCAACAAATCTTCCAGTTGGTTTTTAAGCTCAGCTAACTCACGTGGGGCCATTTTGTATGGGCGTCTGGAAATTGGTGCGGTTCCTGGGGAAAGATCCACTATGAACTCTACACATCTGTCGGGTGGCATGCCCGGCAGCTCTTCAGGAAAGACATCCAGGAAGTCACGAACCATCGAAACATCTTCAAGGTCGGGAAGGGGAAGCGCATTCAAAGAATGCACCTGGGTTCTTGTTCTTGGCGAGGAATAAGCTATTGTCTGGCCTGAAGGATGGGTTAGTTTCACTGACTTGGCTTTACAATCAAGGACAACATTCTGTCTTGATAACCAATCCATTCCTAAGATCACATCAATGTCTGAAGACTTGAGGGCTATAAGTGAGGCAAGGAATACTAAACCCTCAATTGCAATTTCATTCTCATGACTCACCATGGTGGTGTGCCATCTGGATCCGGGGGCTTGCACAACTAAGGGGGTGGATAACATCGAAAAAGAAATGTCATGTGACAGTGCAAAGTCCTGGGATATGAATGAGTGAGATGCTCCTGGGTCAAACAGAACCAAAGCTGGGGTGGAATTGAAAGGAAGGGTTCCGAGTACAACATCGGTTGACTTGTGGGAATCTAGAATGGATACATGATTCACATAACCATGTTCATAAACAGGAGGCTTGACATTGGAAGTCTTGGGTGGTGGCTTACCACGACGAAAAGCTTGCTTTGGATTAGGTGTGGTGGCTACATGATTTTGGGGACACTCTCGAACATTGTGGCCTGATTGTCCACATTGGAAACAAACACCACGTGGAATGAAAGGAACTTGAGCACTTGATTGTCCAACAAAATTCCAAGGAGGAAGATTGGGTTGAGGTGGACGATATATGGTTGTTGGTGGTCTAGAAGCACTTACAGCATGACTGACGTCACTGAAGGGAATCCATACACATCGTTTTCGAGAAACTGGGCTAGAAGATTGGGCAAACTCACGATCACGCTTGCGAGACTCTTCATACAACTCATTTCCATACTCGGCCTTGAAGGATTTGTCGACCAAGTCCCTGAAGTTGACGAACTCATGAAGGTTCAGGTCATGACGTAGAATGGGGCTAAGTCCCTTACGAAACCTTGCTTGTTTCTTGGCATCGGTGGATACTTCTTCTTGGGCATAACGTGCTAGACGAGTGAACTCAGTCCTATACTCATGAACAGACATCTTTCCTTGGGTCAGATTGCAAAATTCTTCTCTCTTGCGCTCCATCAACTGATCCGGAATATGGTAACCTCGGAAGTCCTCACAGAACTCTTGCCAAGTCACCACGTGACCAACTGGTTGCATTGCCACGAAGTTCTCCCACCACTAAAGAGCAGCACCTTCCAGAAAGTATGCCGCAAATAGCACACGATCACCTGGAGCAACATGGGTTGTCTCAAAGCTTACGCTCGAGGGAACGAAGCCAATCATCGGCATCAAGGGGCTCGGAAGGACATCGGAATACTGGCGGGTTGAGGAGAATGAAGTCCTGGATGGTGACAACACTATGATGCTGACAAGAAGTGTTCTTCTCAATACGCTCGAGAAGACGTGTCTGATCACGACGATTCTGTTCAGCCTCCATCATGATTTCTGCCGTTGAGGTTGGTGGTGGAGGTTCTTCACCGTCTATGTTACCGGAACTGGGATCAATACCTTGATTTTCACCTGACATTCTGTGTGATAAGAATCAACAATCATAATAGGATTTAGGACACAAATCTATGCTAAGGTAGAAGACTATAATGCAATAGCATCAAAGCCACAAACGGACAGCATAACGGCTGTACCGGGATGGAAATTGAGACAACCTATAGGATAACGGACATCACTTCCACAGAAACACTATGGAATGATGGTTCAGAAAAGACCACAACACTCCTACAGCTACAAAGAAGCAATCAACGAGATGTCCTATTAAAGACATAGATGAGTCTAGTCCTATCTTCCCGTAGAATAAGATGAGGTTGACTCAGAACTCAGAGCGATGAGGATAAGGAGAAAAAAGAAGTCTTACGTTGTTCCCTTATACCCAAAGTAACTATATAACTATAGAATGCTAGACTCGACATCGGCCAATGGTTTGATAATCCTACAGGCAGTCCTTCTCTGATACCAAGTCTGTCGGGACCCGGGGTTAGCGTATGCAAGCCTCGCTACAACACAATCATATGGAGAGCCGAGAATCGTACCCACTTGTCTAAGCAGACAAGGCCAAGAACAGAACGTTCTCGGAAAGCATCGAACGTGAGGGGCATCCCATCCAGGCCGGATGATCAACTGAAATGGGTCCTCATCGTCCGCACACAAGTCTAAATGATATGGGTGGTGAACTCCCATACTCATAGACAAGTCGCCTCAACCATACTATCGATTGTATTATAACCCTTACATAGACTTACTCCAGCCCGATCACTTATTCGGGGTCTAGGGCGGGCTCGATCATACCACAAAGTGTGCACGAGACAGAGTCTCGAACAATCGCATCGCGATGCCCCAAGCTGCGCACATCTAAGGGCCACTTGGTGTATGAAAGACCGCCAGCCAGATCACAACTAAGGTCTCGAAAACCCATACTAAGACATGCATGTTATAAACATACACGCATCACACATGCCTTGTATGAACAGCAGGTATCATTGCAATTCTCTACAAAGTATATACTTTAGTGATAACTCTTACAGAGTGCACACAGAGATCACAAGCATGTGATCCAACATTACAACAGACAAGAGGAAGTGATGAGGACATCTCTACGAATGTTACACCCACATCTTCACCAACTACACATACTGGACCAGTTACTAGAGCACGTGCACGTCAACTAAATTATCAGGTACTTTCGTTTCTTGCGAATCCTTCTAATGTTCATGAACATATGATGCTGCCTAAATTAGATACTTTTGTTTTGCTTATGAATGAAGGACCTAGCATGGACAAGAAGGACGGTCATTGGAGCGGGATCAAGCATGGAGAAGAAGGTGCGCGCGCGGGAAAGAACAATGGAGCTTCCAGTGGGGATTTTCGCACTTTGAAGCCACCATAAGGCATGCATGAAGGCTTGGACGAAATACACGAGATGCCACTTCATTATTTTCGTCCAAGAGCAATTATAGGTGCTGCGTCACCTTAATATTGGGCTGGGCCCATGTAATTTCGAAATACCACATTATAGGCTGTTTTTAGAGTCCGTATGTGTGGGGAAACCGAGTTAGGGTTGTTTTCGGACCCCACCTCCAAGGGGTCACGAAAATCCCCTCTGTTCCCCCATATATACAGCCCTTAGGGCGTCGTTTAGACTTGGGTTTTAATTAGATATAAGTTAGCCATAGCCGCAACTTCGAGCTCTTCGTTTGTGTCATCCGACCAGGCCAAGACCTCATTGGAACCCCAACTTTCGTAATCATTCATCTTATATTCGCAATATCCAGATTGCAATTCTTAGTTCTTGCTTGTTCTTCGATTGCTTGCAGGAATTAGACCTTCGTGGTCAGGTTGATCGTGCATCCGCGGGATCAATAACCTCTCGGAGTTGGTTTAGCGATCGCTAAGGCGCAACGTCTTCGCACGTTCGTAGTCGGATCGTGAAAGTCGCCTCCACCATAATCGATCTCCACCATCTCATCGAAACATCGGGAAACCTTCGCCTCTATCAAGTGGTATCAGATTTCCAGGTTGCTCGGTGAGATTTACCAGTTTTCGTAGTCTAGATTGGTTCTGTTCTTCATACCTAAAGTCCACAAAAAAGCCAACAAAAAAATTAGGGTTAGATCATCACGTCCCAAAACAGTCTGAGCCTTTGTCCAGTTTTCTTTACAGTAGTTTGCATTGTTGAATTTGCGGTTGCATCGTTGTGTCGAGTTGCTGATCTTAGCGTCTAGTTACCTTAGAGTTTCGATTTCTGATCACAGTTTGTCACGCCGCCGCCGCACAGTAGTACACCACCACATTCCGCCAATCCGAGTCCAGATACACCACCAAGTTCCGCCAAGCAGAGTCCATACACACCACCACAACCTACCGATCCGAGTTGAGTTCCATCACCCGTTCGGTTTGTGATATCTCCGTAGCCAGAATAGTTTTGAGTTGATTAGAGTCGGATTTCACCAATCTTTTGTCATACGTAGAAGAGGGTGATTTCCAAAAAAAAAAAAAAAGTCTGGCACGCTTTCCAGAGCAGTTTTTAGGCCAAAAATTTCGGGGGTGAAAAAATTTCGTGCCCATACGTTCCTTAGGTCCAGAAACTCATTTTGAGACGTTCACCACCATAGTGATTTTTTCGCACTTTTTCAGCCACCGCAGTCCCGCATCGCAAAAAAAAAGAGAAAAAAAAAGAGAAAAAAATATATTCAGAGTGTGCTTCTCAGTTGATTACGTGCCGCGCCGTGTTTTCGTTGGTGTTTTAGGCTCGCGTCTCTAGTACGGTCTAGCCTAGGATCAGCACAGTACCGACGTTGAGTGTTTATTCAACTTTGCATCTCTGTTTTGATTACTGTTGAGATTTTTGCTACCATATTTGTCAAGCCTACCTACAGCTCCACATATATTCTACTTCGTGCGGTTGACACCTCCTGGCCATCGCTCTACCACATCTCTGAGAGTTTTGACCCGTTGGTTGTACATCACCACCTGCTGCTAGGTAAGAATCGGTAAGAACGAAAGAAAAGCTTGACGGATTTGTGCTTTCCACCACCCCACATCCCATTAGTAGAAGTAGGATCATACTTCTGTGTGTTTTCTATTTCTGCTAACCATGCCAGGATCCCATGATGAAGTGGCGCGGGATGCACCTGATTGGGAGAATCTGACAAACAAAGCATTACATGATAAATTTGCACAAATGATGTCTGAACAGGTGAATGACATCGAGAACAGATTTACAGAGGCGATTGATGGTGTGGAGAAGATGATCGACACCAAGCTCGACGCCAAGTTTACTGAGTTGCTCGCACGCTTACCTATACAGCCTGCGGCCGCTCCAGCACAGCCACCGCCACCACGACGTGCACGACGTATTCTGTTTCCGGGCGGACAAGCTGCTGGTGCTCCTGCTGCTGCTGCAGTTACTGCTGCTGCTGCCTCTGACGTCGGCCAGGACGACAACTACGAGGGTGATTACGAGGAGGAGGTGGAACAAGAAGCGGCCTATGAACAGCCAGCTGGACGTCCACGTCCCAACATTCGCCACGGTCGACACCAACCACCCCCTCAGGTACGCGATGATGAACATGTGCCTAAACTTAAATTGAATCTTAAGCAGTTTGAGGGTAGATATATTCCTGATGCTTATCTTACTTGGGAGTTAGAAACTGAACAACGCTTTACATGTTTACAATATCCTGAGAATAGACGTGTTACTGCTGCTGTTTGTGAATTCACGGGTTTTGCATCTATTTGGTGGTCTGAACATTGTAGATTGCATGCTAATAATATTCCAGCTACTTGGGCTGCTTTAAAAGATGCTATGCGTACTCCCTGGGTTCCTCCTTATTATCAACGTGAATTGCTACAAAAATTACAGCGTTTGAGACAAGGAAAAAATTCTGTAGAGGAATATTATCAAGAATTACAAACTGGATTGATTAGATGTGGCCTAGTAGAGGATAATGAAGCTATGTTTGCACGTTTTATAGGTGGCTTAAACAGGGAGATACAAACTATTCTAGAATACAAGGACTATGCTACTATTACTCGTTTGTTTCATCTTGCTTGTAAAGCTGAACGTGAAGTGCAGGATCGACAGGCCGCTACGAGACCTAACTTTTCTGCAGGACGAAATACATCATGGACATCGCGTGGACCTTCTACATCCACACGTCCTGCTGCACCACCATCTACTTCAACCGCTCATTCTTACAGGGAGCCACCAAAACAGCCAGCGCCGCCATTCAAGGGTGCACAGAGTGGTCCAGCAGCGAGTTCTTCTTCATCCATGGCTTCCACAGGGCAAACACGAGATCGTGATATTAAATGTCGCAGGTGCCAAGGTGGAGGTCACTTCGCAAAAGACTGTCCCTCCAAGCGTGTGATGATTATTACGGCGGATGGTGGGTATGAGTCAGCGAGCGACTATGATGAGGAGACTTTAGTTCTCATTGCTCACGAGGAACAGGGTGCCCAGGATGATGCTCATGATATAGAGTATATGGCTCCTGATGATGCAGATCAATATGCTAGTTTGGTTGCTCAACGTGTGTTAAGTGTGCAGGTATCGAAGGCCGAGCAAAACCAGAGGCATAATTTGTTCCACACAAAGGGAGTGGTGAAAGAACGTTCGGTTCGCATCATCATTGACGGAGGGAGTTGCAACAACTTGGCGAGCATGGAGTTGGTGGAGAAGCTATCTCTCAACACAAGACCACACCCCCATCCTTACTATATTCAGTGGTTTAACAATAGTGGTAAGATTAAGGTAACGCGTTCTGTTCGTGTGCACTTTAGCATTGCTGCATATGCTGATTATGTTGATTGTGATGTGGTACCCATGCAAGCATGCTCTCTTTTACTTGGTAGACCATGGCAATTTGATAGGAATGTTGTGCACCATGGTAGGACAAATCAGTTTACTCTGGTTCATCAGGATAAAACTATTGCTTTACTTCCTATGTCTCCTGAACAAATTGTGAAAGATGATCTTGCTAGAGCTAGTAAAGCTAAACAGGAGAAAAATAAGAGTGAGAATGAGATAGCAGCCAAACAATTTGAGCAACAACATAAGACTAATAGCAAATCTTCTTCTGCTGTTTCTAATGAAATTAAATTGACTAGTCCAACTTTGCTTGCTACTAAAGTTGATATTTCGGATTTGGATGTTAGTCAATATGTGTGCTATGATTTTGTGTGCAAAGAAGCTTTGTTTTCATTTGAGGAATTGCCTCCTTCTTTGCCTCCTGTTGTCACTGACCTTTTGCAGGAGTTTATTGACGTCTTTCCACAAGACGTACCACCGGGATTACCACCTATTCGAGGGATTGAGCATCAGATTGACTTAATTCCCGGTGCTTCGTTGCCCAACAGTGCGCCATCCCGTACCAATCCGGAGGAGACGAAGGAGATTCAGCGTCAAGTACAAGAGCTACTCGACAAAGGTTACATACGTGAATCCCTTAGTCCTTGTGCTGTTCCTGTTATATTAGTGCCTAAAAAGGATGGAACATGGCGTATGTGTGTTGATTGTCGAGCCATTAATAATATTACTATTCGTTATCGTCATCCTATTCCTAGGCTAGATGATATGCTTGATGAATTAAGTGGCTCTACCATGTTTTCCAAAGTTGATTTGCGTAGTGGATACCATCAAATTCGCATGAAATTAGGGGATGAATGGAAAACGGCATTTAAAACTAAGTTTGGCTTATATGAGTGGTTAGTCATGCTTTTTGGGTTAACTAATGCACCTAGCACTTTTATGAGATTAATGAACGAGGTTTTACGTGCTTTTATTGGACGATTTGTGGTAGTCTATTTTGATGATATACTGATTTATAGCAAATCTTTGGAGGAACATTTGGATCATTTACGTGCTGTTTTTATTGCTCTACGTAATGCACGTTTGTTTGGTAACCTTGGGAAGTGCACCTTTTGCACCGACCGAGTATCGTTTCTTGGCTATGTTGTTACTCCGCAGGGAATTGAAGTTGATAAAGCCAAGATCGAGGCGATTGAGAGTTGGCCGCAGCCCAAAACGGTCACACAAGTGAGGAGTTTTCTTGGACTCGCTGGATTCTATAGGCGTTTTGTGAGAGATTTCAGCACCATTGCTGCACCTCTCAATGAGCTTACACGCAAGGATGTGCCTTTTACTTGGGGTACCGCACAGGAAGAAGCCTTCGCGGTATTGAAAGATAAGTTAACACATGCTCCTTTGCTCCAACTTCCTGATTTTAATAAGACTTTTGAGCTTGAATGCGATGCTAGTGGGATTGGTTTGGGAGGTGTGTTATTACAAGATGCTAAACCTGTTGCATACTTTTCTGAAAAATTGAGTGGGCCTAGTCTGAACTATTCTACTTATGATAAGGAATTATATGCTCTTGTTCGGACATTAGAAACTTGGCAACATTATTTATGGCCCAAAGAATTTGTTATACATTCTGATCATGAATCTTTGAAACACATAAGAAGTCAAGCAAAACTTAATCGTAGACATGCTAAGTGGGTTGAATTTATTGAGACTTTCCCTTATGTCATTAAACACAAGAAGGGGAAAGATAATATTATTGCTGATGCTTTGTCTCGTCGTTATACTATGCTTTCACAACTTGACTTCAAGATATTCGGTTTAGAGACAATCAAAGATCAATATGTAAATGATGCAGAATTTAAAGATGTATTGCAGAATTGTAGAGAGGGTAGAACATGGAACAAGTTTGTCCTTAATGATGGGTTTGTGTTCCGTTCTAACAAGTTATGCATTCCAGCTAGCTCTATTCGTCTTTTGTTGTTGCAGGAGGCGCATGGAGGAGGATTAATGGGACACTTTGGCGTGAAGAAGACGGAGGACGTACTTGCTACACACTTCTTTTGGCCAAAGATGAGACGGGATGTTGAGAGTTTTGTTGCTCGCTGCACTACATGTCAAAAAGCTAAGTCACGACTCAATCCTCATGGTTTATACATGCCTTTACCTGTACCTAGTGTTCCGTGGGAGGACATATCCATGGACTTTGTTTTAGGCTTGCCTCGAACAAAGCAGGGGAGGGATAGCATATTTGTTGTCGTGGATAGATTTTCTAAGATGGCACATTTTATACCATGTCATAAAAGCGATGATGCTGCTAATGTTGCTGATTTATTCTTTCGTGAGATTATTCGCTTACATGGTGTGCCCAATACTATTGTCTCGGATCGTGATACTAAGTTTCTTAGCCATTTTTGGAGATGCTTATGGGCTAAGTTGGGGACTAAACTACTTTTTAGTACTACCTGTCATCCCCAAACTGATGGACAAACTGAAGTAGTCAATAGGACTTTGTCTACTATGCTTAGGGTTGTTTTAAAGAGTAACTTGAAAATTTGGGAAGAATGTTTACCTCATATTGAATTTGCTTATAATCGTTCATTTCATTCTACCACTAAAATGTGCCCTTTTGAGATTGTTTATGGTTTTCTACCTCGTGCGCCTATTGATTTGCTGCCTCTTCCATCTTCGGAGAAGGTTAATTTTGATGCTAAGCAACGTGCTGAATTGATATTAAAAATGCATGAGTTAACTAAAGAAAACATTGAGAAAATGAATGCTAGATACAAGCTTGCTGGTGATAAGGGTAGAAAGCATGTTGTGTTTGAACCAGGAGATCTTGTTTGGTTACATCTACGTAAAGATAGGTTTCCTGATTTGCGCAAGTCTAAGTTAATGCCACGAGATGATGGTCCTTTTAAGGTTTTACAGAAAATTAATGATAATGCATATAAACTTGAGCTACCTGCAGATTTTGGGGTTAGTCCCACATTTAACATTGCAGATTTGAAACCTTATTTGGGAGAAGATAATGAGCTTCCGTCGAGGACGACTTCAATTCAAGAAGGGGAGGATGATGAGGAAATCTCTACGAATGTTACACCCACATCTTCACCAACTACACATACTGGACCAGTTACTAGAGCACGTGCACGTCAACTAAATTATCAGGTACTTTCGTTTCTTGCGAATCCTTCTAATGTTTATGAACATATGATGCTGCCTAAATTAGATACTTTTGTTTTGCTTATGAATGAAGGACCAAGCATGGACAAGAAGGACGGTCATTGGAGCGGGATCAAGCATGGAGAAGAAGGTGCGCGCGCGGGAAAGAACAATGGAGCTTCCAGTGGGGATTTTCGCACTTTGAAGCCACCATAAGGCATGCATGAAGGCTTGGACGAAATACACGAGATGCCACTTCATTATTTTCGTCCAAGAGCAATTATAGGTGCTGCGTCACCTTAATATTGGGCTGGGCCCATGTAATTTCGAAATACCACATTATAGGCTGTTTTTAGAGTCCGTATGTGTGGGGAAACCGAGTTAGGGTTGTTTTCGGACCCCACCTCCAAGGGGTCACGAAAATCCCCTCTGTTCCCCCATATATACAGCCCTTAGGGCGTCGTTTAGACTTGGGTTTTAATTAGATATAAGTTAGCCATAGCCGCAACTTCGAGCTCTTCGTTTGTGTCATCCGACCAGGCCAAGACCTCATTGGAACCCCAACTTTCGTAATCATTCATCTTATATTCGCAATATCCAGATTGCAATTCTTAGATCTTGCTTGTTCTTCGATTGCTTGCAGGAATTAGACCTTCGTGCTCAGGTTGATCGTGCATCCGCGGGATCAATAACCTCTCGGAGTTGGTTTAGCGATCGCTAAGGCGCAACGTCTTCGCACGTTCGTAGTCGGATCGTGAAAGTCGCCTCCACCATAATTGATCTCCACCATCTCATCGAAACATCGGGACACCTTCGCCTCTATCAGGAAGCAAAGTAGGTCTGAGTACAGACAAGTTTAACAAATGGATTAGAGAAGCCTTATCTAAAAACAAGCCCTCCACGAGGGAACCAGTCGTCTGACTGGGACTACACTAGCTTGGTCTTGGTATGAGTCTTCAATCTTCGAGCTTCAGGTAGAAGCCACCATCGGGGTCGGTGGGTTCATCTAAAACATAGAATAAGCAAACGTGAGTACAAAATAATACTCAGCAAGACTTACATAGGAACTATACTACTCATGCACATGTATCAAGGTAAAAGGAGGTGGGGTTTCACTTGCAGAAGTGCCAGCTTTGACTTGGCTAGTCCTGAACTACGAGTACCAGACTTGAGGTAAGAAGCGTACACGAGTCCACTACATCTCTTCAACCAATTACACCACTATGGTTACTCCCTCGACTTCCCCACGAGGAGCACGCCATAGCACTCACGCTTATCTTGGTGTGTTTTAGAAGTATCCAGTTCAAGTTGTCTAATAATCAAGCTAAGCTTTCCAAGCAGTCCTTAACCGCGGACGCGGCTATTCGAATAGTTTTGTTAACCCTGCAGGGGTGTACCGCTACACACACGTGTCATCATTTACCGCCTTTTGCATGTCACCGTTCAAGAGGTGACAGCGAGGATGCCACCACAACACTTCGCCCACAGCTCCGTTCTAGTCCAGAGAGTCGCCTATCTGAGGGGGATCCGTATGGAAGTCCGGCCGAGGTTCCAGTACAGCCTCAAACGATGTGTGCAGGGTCCCAAGCCGGTCTTGAAAAGCCGTTCATCCACTTCGCAGACCGTGCCACAGTCCTACCAAAACTCCGAACTACTGCGACTCTTGGGGTTCGAACGGGGTGAGGTACTAGGATGAGAGGGGTCAGTGAGCCCAATGTGTGGTTGTACTCTTCTTCTTGGATCACCACACAAGAACTCGGACTTAAGGCGGTGTTCAACGAGACAACCCACTGTGTACTCCTACACAACCTCTCATCGTTCACCTTGTATTAGGGTAGATTCACCAAAACATTTCACTTTCATCAACACCATGTTCACCATCATCCCGACTCACATCAAAAGCAACCTCATTGTACCACTAAGCATGCAATAAGCAGTAACAGTTGCATGGGTCACATGATATCAACCAACTCCTACATCTCCTAGGATTGTGGTTTGCTTACTACTGTGACAAGATGATAGGTCATGCAAAGGATATGGGTTCAACTATGCGGTAGAATCGATACAAGGTGATCTCCTAAACATGCATAAGCGAGACTGAGAGGGAATTGGGATTTTATAGACATGATCAATGGGGGTGCTTGCCTTGCTGACGATCACGATGTAACACTCTTCTGACGTGAGGTTGAACTCGTCTCCGAGATCAACTCTACCGAGAAGATGCAATCACCGAAGCACTGGAAGTAAAGCACAATCAAGATAATACAATGCACATTCAATATGCAAAACATAGCATGGCAATGTGCTGATGTGACCTATGTTTGAATTGCCACATGTTAATTGAAGTTGATTTGAAAAGTGAATTCAAATTCAAACTCCAAATGTTATTTAAATTTGGTCAACTTGCATTTGCTAATGTTTGTTCATTGGAAACCAAATGGTCATGTGTGTGAAATGCTTCTAAAGTACAAGTGATGTGTGGTGCATTTCAAAGTTTGAAGTTGGAATAGCAATTGAATTGATTTTGAATTAAATCCAATTAAATCAAATAGCAAAAGCTACTGATCCCTTTTTAAGATAAACTCCACCATAGCTGAATTTTGGAAATTTGGATAGAGGATTTTCTCCTGATCATTTTTCATATATTATATGTTAAATTTGGAGTTAAAATGAATTTTCTATGATTTTTCATAGTTTCATCTATTTTCTGGAATTTACTGAATTTCTTTATTTCTTTTTAAAAGGTTTTTTCTGTTTATTGCGTCATTAAGACGTCAGCATGACGCAAGGGGGGGCTGACTAGTGGGTCCCGGCTGTTAGTGAGAGAGGGGGTTATTATCCCTCTGTTTAACTTTAACCCGGTTTAATTAAGGGGCTGCGCCCACTGTCAGTGAGAGGAGAGAGGGGATTAGAGGGGGCATTAGGCCTAACAGGCCGGCGGCTAAACGCCGGTGGCTTGGGCCACGGAGGCACTCTCGCCGGAGTCAGATAGGGGGCACGGGGAGGGGAACGGAAGGCACAGGCGTGATGCCCGCGACGTCGCGCGTCGGCTGCGGCTACTGGGGGTTCAAGGGGGCGCTCGGGGCCACGTCTACGACGACGGGAAGCGGCGGCCGGAGCCCCTGGCCATGGCGGACTGGCACAGAGAGCAAGGGGAGACGCACGGATGGGGGGGAAAAGAAGCTCGTGCTCACCTGAACTCGAAGGATAGCTCGGGACGGCCGGGGAGAAGCTGGACGCGGCGAATTCGAGTTCGGGATCGTCGGCGGCCAACGGTGAAGTCGCAAAGTGAACGTCGCGTCTGCTGCGTCTCGTCCCAAATTGAAGCGGCGGCTCGAACTGGTGGTCGTCGGGGATCCTCGTAGACACCTTGGCTCGCCGGAAGGAGCTTGGTGGCCGCGCTGTTCGTCGTCGGCGCTCCGGCTGGGGCTCGGGATCCCGTGAATTGGCGACGAGGAGGAATGGGAAGACAGAGAGAGGGGAGGAAGGAAGGAGTCTTCGAGGCGCTTCTCCTCGTCACGCAGAAGAGGAGAGGGGAGCAGGAGGTGGCGAGGCGGCCGGCGCATGCTCGCCACCGAGCAGCATCGGGGCCAGAGGAGGAAGACGACAGGGGAGGCCCCCCTGGTGGGCTGGGCCGGCTAGGCTGGAAGGGCCAGGTAAGGTGGGCTATGCCCCTTTTTCTTTTGTTTTCTTTTGTTTATTTCTTTCTGTTATTTGTTTTTCCCTTTAAAATAAATAGCTAGGGCATTTGTAAAAACTCCCAATTATTTTTATAAACCCTAGGTGACTCTATAGAAGTCAACCCCAAGTTTTGAGAATTTTTGAAATTCAATTTATTTGAATTTCAATTCAAATAGACAAATGATTTAATTTCCAAGCCACTATTTGGATTATGGAAAAATCTATGAGCATGGGATTAATCCCAAATCACTTTTAAAATGATCACACTCATTTTTAGGATTTTTCAACACATCGAAAAGAATTTTGGAAAAAGATTTATTTCTTGCCTTTTTATTTAATTCATTTAGGGCTTTTCTTTTCCCCAATTCCTTTTTCTTTTGCAATTTTTTTCAAGATGCAAAAATGCAAACTTAGAAAAGCTGTCAGAACCCCAAATAGGGTAAGTGCTAGGTTTGTTTGTGCCCTTTGCATCATGCAAAATTTTAAAAGAAATTCAAAAATGGGGAAGCAGAAAGCCCTGAGAAATTAATTGAAATGGCCAGATAAAATTCTTTTTCCAAAAATCATTTGAATGTTTGGAAAATTCCTATAAATGATGCCGATCATTTTAAAAGTGGTTTGGGTATTTTCCCATACTCATGGAATTTTCTAATATTCGAAAGGTGCTCTGGAAATTAAAGTTTACCCCTTTTTGAATTGAAATTCAAATTAATTGAATTTCAAAAATGTCCAAATTCTTTATGTGACTAGCTACTGGTCACCTAGTATTTATAAAATTATTTGGACATTTATTAAAAATGCCTAGCTAATTTATTTAGTGGGGCCAACCTATTTACAGAAAAATAAAAAGAAAAGGAAAGGAGAGGCTTACCTTGCGCCCACAGGTGAGGCCCACCTCTCCACTGGCCTGGCCC
Organism: Bromus sterilis; assembly: GCA_950022295.1. Taxonomy (NCBI): domain Eukaryota; kingdom Viridiplantae; phylum Streptophyta; class Magnoliopsida; order Poales; family Poaceae; genus Bromus; species Bromus sterilis. Next base: position 254,566,368 of record OX465595.1, on the reverse strand, counting down.
AGCCCAGCCCGAGCACTTGTCGTCTACCTCCCCTCCCCCCGAAGCAGCTCGGTGGAGGGCAGGGGGGCGCCGACGGCCACCTCGATGGCCAGGGGCCTTCTAGGCCTCCTCCTCGCAGCGGGGCACGCCACGGAGCTGCTCTTACACCCCCGCACCCCCTTCCTCTCCCCCAGGTCCCTCTCCCCGCTCCTCAGCTCGCATTTTTGGCCGCCACAGAGAGCACACCGGAGCACCACCGTGGAGAACCCGTGGCCAACGAGCTCCTCAACCCTCGCCACCTTGCCCATTACGTGCAGCGACGTCGTCTTCGTCAAAGCCCTCTTCGAATCGAGCCGCGCAAGCCCTGGAGTCGTCGTCCCCTTCACCGGACCGTCGCCGGCCGCCGAGATCTCCATCGCCGAAATTCGCTCGCTACGGAGCTCCTCCGCCTTTGTCGACACCTGCGTCTGCATCAGGGTGAGCTACACCGTCGAACGCCCCCTCTCTTGCTCTCTCTCGTGGTCGGGTTCGGGATTCCGGCGAGGTCAGTCCACGGCCGCCGCGCCTTTTGTCCTAGCCGTCGCCCTGGAGCTCAGGCTTGACCCCCTCCTACTCAGTTGTCTTCGGGAGCCCGCGAGGAGCACGCACATACCACCCAAACCCCACCCCGTGCCCATTTTGACAACTCCGGCGACACTCCGGCAGCACTCCGGCGACCCTGCCATTAGCCTAAGCTAATTTCCCACTAAACCTAACCCTAAGTCAATGACAGGTGGGCCCTGTCCCTAATTAAGCTTCTGCTAATTTAATTCAAACCGGAGATTAAACCACTGAGGCTGACACTCTGGCCCTACTGGTCAGCCCCCTGCTGATGTCATGCTGATGCATGGCCGATGCAAGAAACCAATTTCCAGAGATTTAAAATAATCCAGAAAAATCCAGAAAATAATTTAAACTTTGGAAATTCATAACTAATTCATATTAACTCCAAATTAAACATATAATATATGAAAAATTATCAGAAAAATACAAGGATTAAGGATATGCAATTTGTTTTTATGTTTGACCATTTTAAAATGGGGAAACAGTAGCAAATGTGCATATGTCTTAATTTGAATTCAAATTTGAAGTTTGAATTTGCATTCCAAATGCAATATACTTCAATTAAATTGAAATTGCCACAAATCAGTACCCTTTACATCATGTCACAACTTAACATGTGCTTGAGCATTGTACTTTATTTGTGTTCCCCTTTGTTGATGATTGTGCCGGTAACAGCTTCGCCGAGACGGTGATCACCCCGAAGAAGAAGACCACCGTTAAGACCCGTGTATCGTGAGCAAGGCAAGCAAACCCCATTGATCATGTCTATAAAATCCTATTTCCCTCTCAGTCTCGCTTATGCATGTTTAGAGGATCATCGAGACACGTTCTTTCGCATAGTTGAACCCACTCCGATGCATGACCTATCATTTTGCCACCGTATTAAGCAAACCACAATCCTAGCAGATTTAGGAGTTGAATGATGAGCATGTGGCCCCTGCAACTGTTACTGCTTTTGCTGCTTAGTGATGCCATGAGGATGTTATGATTGTGAGTCGGGATGGAATGAACACAGTGATGCTGATGTAAACGTGTTGGTGAATCCACCCTAAACAAAGGTGAACGATGAGAGGCTGTGTAGGAGTACACAGTGGGTTGTCTCGTTGAACACTGCTCTAGGCCCCGAGTTCCTGTTTTGTGATCCAAGACAAAGAGTATGACCACATGTAGGGTTTTATGGGAGCCCCGTTTGGCCTCTTTACGTACCCGAACCAGTCCAGGAGTCACACTAGATTCGGGCTTTCCATTTGATTTATGTATAGATATGTGGGTGGACCTGTGAGGCAGTGAAACCATCTGTCAAAGGTGGCGTCTCGGTCCCTTACATTATCTGAGTCCGTTTCGTGGAACCGGACGGACTCTCGAGCGGTGACAACTCAGGTAGTCGACTCCTGGATTAGAGAAGGTGATGTGAGGGTAGTGCCTTGGTTTCATCCACGTCCGACATCCTCTTGAAGGGTGACAAGAACGAGGCGATAAGTGATGACACGCGTGTGAAGATGTACACCCCTGCAGGGTTAATGAACTATTCGAATAGCCGTGTCCGCGGTTATGGACTACTTGGAAACCTCTACTTGATCATAGACAACTTGAATGGATACTTATAAAACTCGCAAGATAAGCGTGAGTGCTATGGTGTGCCTCCTCGTGGGGAAGTCGAGGAAGTAACCATAGTGGTGTATTGGTTGGAGATGTAGTGGACTCGTGTACGCTTCTTACCTCAAGTCTGGTATTCGTAGTTCAGGACTAGCCAAGTCAAAGCTGGCACTTCTGCATGTTGAACCCCACCTCCCTTTACCTTGATATTTGAGCATGAGTAGTGTAGTTCTGATGTAAGTCTTGCTGAGTACGACTTTGTACTCACGTTTGCTTATTATATGTTTTAGATGAGAACCCGGACCCCGATGGAGTCACCTTCGTGAAGCTTGATGTTGACCTTGGTAGCATAGTCCCAGACAGCAGTCTGGTCCCTCGTGGAAGGGCATGTTTGTTGTACAAGGCTTCTCTAAGCCATTTGTTAAACTTGTCTGTACTCAGACCTAATTTTCTTCCGTTGTATGATGTAATGTGATCACAGACATGTGATCTTTGTATGCTCTATGTGTATATCTATAAAGAGTACTTTGTAGAGTTATGTGATGATACCTTCTGTTCATACTAGGCATGTGTGCTGCGTGTATGTCTATAACATGCATGTCTTAGTATGGGTTTTCGAGACCTTAGTTGTGATCTGGCTGGCGGTCTTTTATACACCAGGTGGCCCTTAGATGTGCGCAGCTTGGGGCATCGCGATGCGATTGCTCGTGACTCTGTCACGTGCACACTTTGTTGTATGATCGAGCCCGCCCTAGACCCCGACTAAGTGATCGGGCTGGAGTAAGTTTATGTAAGAGTTAGGATCCAATCGATAACATGGTTGAGGCGACTTGTCTATCAGTATGGGATTCACCACCCATAAGCATTTAGACTTGTGAGCGAACGTTGAGGACCCATCTCAGTTGATCATCCGTCCTGAATGGGATGCCCCTCACGTTCGATGCTTACCGAGAACGTTATGTGCTTTGCCTTGTCTGCTTAGACAAGTGGGTACGGTTCTCGGCTCTCCATGTGATTGTATCGTGACTGGAATTACATACGCTAACCCCGGGTCCCGACAAAAGCACAAACCTAAAATTAGGGTTCTGACAAGCACATATATATATGCATCATCACATATCCGGCAAAATTTCATCATCTCATATATGCATGCATACATCATATACATCAAGAGAATAGCACATATATATATATGCATCATCACATATCCGCGGGCACAATACAAAATACAAGAATAGCACATATATGTTGATCCCTCACCTTAAGAGACACAATGTAGGAGAGGAAGAGAGATGTAGATAGATATCTAGCTAGACCTAGGAGATGGTATATTTGGATCTACACCAAAAGGAGCTAAATTTGGTTCTTTTGTGGCCATTTCTTTTGGTAGAGAGGAACTTAGAAGGGTAATGGAGCTAGATCTATCACCTAAACTAGTTTCAATTGGTTATAAAGAGTGGTGAAGATGGGGGGAAGGGGAGGAACTTTGAGCTAATGGTAAAGCAAGATTGGAGATGCAATAATGGAGTGCTTGGTGGCCAGCCCGAGCATCAATAATTGCACAAAATACCACTGGCGTACAACTCAGCTGGCCGCCATAAGAACTTGTATTAGTACTGGCGTACGGTGCATCTTACCCGCCAGCAAAAACATCTCACCTCCAAAGTATTTCGGGGCAAATTATCTCTGGCGTACAATACAAACTGTACGCCAGTGGTAACTTAACTAGCACTGGCGGTCAGAAATAAAGTACGCCAGTTGTAGTTAGCCCCGCTGCCTAGCCGGGGTCAAGTCGTGCCACTAGCATGCACATACATCTGTACGCCAGTGGGACTTACAATTTCCCTGGCGTGCACTATTTTTTATACGCCAGTGCTAGTATCACTGGCGTACGACTTTTTGTGTCCGCCAGTAATAAGGTGGCGGCTATAGCCTATTTCCTACTAGTGTAGACAACAACAACTGAGACAATCTTAATAACTTGATCAACGTGTGAATGCCTTGACTGCTTCTTCTTCATCGGGATGCGAAGGGGAGGACAAGGATAGGATAGGTGTTATATTTGTGTAAGTAGCTAATAGCAAGACTTGTTGGAGGCGATTCCTCATCAAATACTTGGATTCTCATCTCACTCTAAATAGATTGTTAGCCACCTCATATATTGCTAGTGCGGCTGCAACCTCAACCACTACCCCCATCTTACCGTGGGAAGTTAGTTACAAGATTCGTTGATATAGCTCACCCCCTTCTTCTCTCTTTTATGTACGTTATGCAAATGATCATGGACTATAGAGGAGCTCGACGACCCTTCTTCCGGACGCCTTGCGGAGTCTCGACGAGGACTAGCTAGGCGGATCCCGGCGGAGAGCCTCGACCCGTGTGGACGTGGGAATGGTGTGTTTTACCTTTTCCACTAGGCATTTGATTGTAGTCTGTACTCAAACATATATCTTCCGCTGATGTCATGTTTAAGGAAGTTGTATGCCGATTGTATGAGATGTTGTATCCTTGTAGCTGTAATGTTGTGATATCATGTTGAAATCTGAGACATATGGCTTTGTCATATGTCACGGTGGGTCCGATATGTGATTCGTCATCGGGTTTGGACGGAAACGTCCAGATCTAAAAACAGTACAACATATCGGGTCTTACATGGACGAAGCCTTCAAGGAGCTCAAGCGCATGCTCTACACTGCATTAGTCCTCGCTGCACCATTTGAGAAAGAACCGATGATGTTATACATCGCGGCAACCACTCGGGTGATCAGTGTTGTGATGGAGCACACCGAAAAGGATAAATCACAATCAATCCAGAGGACAGTGTACTATGTCAGTGAAGTGTTATCAACCTCCAAGCATAACTATCCTCACTATCAGAAGATGTGCTATGGAGTGTACATGGAAGCTAAGAAGATGAATCCATACTTTGAAACCCATCCGTTCACAGTGATCAGCTCAACACCGCTAGCAGAGATCATAGGCGGTTGAGATCCATCCGGTCGAGTGGAAAAATGGGCTATTGATATTGCAAATTATGGCATCAAGTATGAACCGCGAACTGCAATCAAATCCCATGCACCGGACGAGTTCTTGGTGGATTGGGATGAGACTCATTATGAGCCACCTTGCCCCGATCCGGACCACTAGAGGATGTACTTTGATGGCTCCAAGATGAAGAGTGGCCTAGGGGCTGGCATTGTCCTCACATCCCCCAAGGGTGACCAGTTGAACTATGTGCATCCAACAACGTGGCCGAGTATGAAGCACTTGTGCATGGCATCCGGCTAGCCAAGGAGATCGGCATAAGGAACATCATATGTTTTGGCGATTCCGACCTGGTGGTGCAGCAGTGCACAGAGAACTGGGATGCAAAGGACGCAAATATAGCAAGCTATCGATCCCTAGTCCAGCAACTCAGTGGGTCTTTTAAAGGCTGTGAATTTCATCATGTACCCAGAGCAAACAATGAGGCAGCAGATGCACTCTCCAAGATAGGCTTTACCAGAAAGTCAACTCCGTGAGGCATATCTTTGAAGAACATCAAGAAACCATCCATCAAGCCTTCACCAGAGTCAGAAACGATTTTCATACCAGAAGCCAACCTGTAATTTTTGAAGTAACAAAAGTTGGCACAGCCTTCCAAGACGTCTGACCTGAAAGCGCAATCGACAGCTCCAGGGGCTGCCGACTGCGGTCCATGGGCTGATGTCGTCAGCTCGGGGACTAAAATCACAATGCAAGAGGCATCCGGATCCGTTTCCGAAGAAGCAGAGGCACCTGTTCCAGCGGCGGCGGCTGTTCTGGTCATAGTGACCGCTCCATCTTGGGCACAACCATTCAGAGATTTCCTGGTGGATGCTACCCTACCCCTAGATGAAGTAGAAGCTCGGTAGATACAGCGCCGATCTGGCGCATATACCATCATCAACAACGAGTTGATTCACCGCAGCGCAACCGGAGTCCTTCAGCGTTATGTGGAAGAAGAAAAGGGGCTGCAGTTACTGAGAGATATCCATCAAGGCAAATGTGGCCGCCACGCATCAGCAGCATCAATAGTAGCCAAAGCTTTCCGCCACGGGTTTTACTGGCGGACTGCGAGAGCAGCAGCCGAGAACCTCGTGAAGCATTGCAACGGTTGCCAGCATTTCAAAGCCAAAAGCCACCAACCGGCGTCAGCACTCAAGACCATCCCAATAACCTGGCCGTTTGCAGCTTGGGGACTAGACATGATCGGGCCATTCAGGCCGGCCAGGGGCGGTTTGACTCATCTTTTGGTCGCAGTCGACAAATTTACCAAGTGGACTGAAGCTCGGTCGATCAAGAAATTGGACGGTCCGACTGCAGTCAGATTCATAGCATAGCAAGCAGATATGGGTTTCCGGACAGTATTATCACTGATAATGGCACAAACATCGGAAAGGGGGCACTAGCATGATATGAATCTCAGCAGGGCATTCGGCTAGATGTGGCATCGGCTCCTCACCCATAGTTGAATGGCCAAATAGAAAGACCAAACGGTCCTATATTATCAGGCATCAAGCCTCGATTGGTTGAACCACTAGAGAGATCACCCGGAGCATGGATTGATGAACTTCCAGCTATGCTATTCAGTTTGCGCACCACACCAAACCATTAACCTGGATTTACTCCATTCTTCCTCGTGTATGTCTCAAAGGCAATCATTCCTTCGGATATTGAGTTCGACGCACCTCGCCATTCCCTATACATGGAGGCAGAATCCAAGGAAGCTTGAGAGAATGGTGTCGGTCTGAAAGAAGAAGAATGCCTACCGGCTCTGTCCAGATCAGTGATATACCAGAAAAAGTTGCGTCACTATCACAGCAAGAAGATCCGCCCCCTAGATTTTCCTGAGGGCGATTTGGTGCTCCGTCGAATTCAGAAGTCGGCGGGCCAGCACAAATTTTCCTCTCCTTGGGAAGGTCCATTCGTCGTCAGCCGAGCTCTGAAGAACAATCCATATTATCTCATCGATTGCACGAAGGGAATCTGGCATGTGGACACTTCAGGAGTGGAAACGGAGCATCACTGGAACGCCGACCTATTGTGCCCATTTTACAGTTGAATGATAACATTGTATCTTTATCACTTCAAAGTTTATCAGTAAAGCTGTCATGCATCCATGAGATCGCATTTGATTGTCTTATACATGATCCAGTTAGCGAAATTATTTACATTCTGATCCCACAGCCGGCAGAACCAAGCTCGGGGACTGATCGGCCAAACCCACACAAATAGATTTCAAAAAATCACTAAGGGTGATAGCTCGTGGACAAGCTCCTACCTAATCCGGATGCAGACCGCAGGTTGCCTGTAATATCAGGGAGGGCAGGGTCGATCATAGCTTGTGCTTGAAAGTTCATTTTTGAAATATGTTGGAGTGGGGTATGGCCGATTGAGATACTTTCCGATTGCAATGGGACGGTTCCCCGCAACTGGCACAATGCAATCGTCTCAATAAATTATACGCAAAGGCAAAAAGCAAAGTATGGGCCAAAGGCTGAATAAATTCGTTACAGATAAAACACCCCCAGTGGGGGCACTTGCGTTCTTAGAAAGTTCAGAAAAGTGTGCAGTAAAAAGCAGCAGGCGCCGCTGATCAAGTACTTGGCGCGGTCGGCATTATCTTCTCGCCAGAGGGTGAAACGCCTGTCTCTGGTGGAGGAGCAGCGGCAGGTTGCTCAGGCGCAGTCGGAGGTATCTGGGTGGCAGTTGGGTCTTCTTGTGAAGCGACATTCTTGGCACAGTCGACCGGACGCTCCTCCGAAGATTTGGAGGAACTCCCGGCGATTCGCCGTCTTCACTGGTCCTTTGATACAGTGGCGAGCTGGAAGTCGGAGTCGGCCGGTTGGATTTACCTAACTGCGTAGCCTTTGAGCTACTGTTGGCCAGGCCAACCACTGAGATCAGAGGAATTGGTGCGCCGTCAGCATCCAGATAGGGGTGATACTCAGTATGGTTGAACCAAGTGGACATCTCAGCGGCGAGATAATTGATCTGGGTGTACGTAGCCTCAAGCGTCTCATCAGCTCCTTTGCGCATTCCGCTGAGAACATCCAGATTCAATCGAGGATACCAGCTGAGGACAGTTTGAAAGGCGATTTCAGCACCAGCTCGGGAAGCAGAGTCCAGCATAGTTAGGACGCGCCGAGGAGAAGCTTTGAGCAGCAGCAGTACTTGCTCGTTGGTAGCGTTGGGTGCTTAACCATGTTCAGACCGTTCCTCGGCGCCCTCCTCTTCATCGTCCGTCTGATGGAAATCCTTTTCTTCATCAGGTTGGAAGGCAAATGCAGTTTTGATCTCGGCAGGGGACCAGATATACTTGGCTAGTTTTTGTACAACCATCTTGAAGGCAAAGGCGCAACCCTGGATAATGGGGAGGCGAGACTGGGTGGACAGGATGAGCTCGGAGGGACTCCAAGGGGCAGTTTCGTAGATCACTGCGTCCGCTTCTTGACGAGCTTGTCGTTCATTCGTGACAGCATCCTCAGCAGCAGCCTGCGAAGCAGGACAACTCTCTGAGGCAATGAGAAGGTCGGAAGTCAGCAGAAAGCAATTGGAAGTTAAGAAAGAAGCGGAAAACGAGAGAATCCTCACCGGCAAGCATGTCGTCCATCACGTGCATCCATCCAGAGCGGCAGCAGTTCTCTGGTTAGCAGTGTTTAGCTCCTCCCGGTACTGTTGGATTATTGCGGCAAGTTGGCCCACTGCACCGTCGCGCTCTTCGCGCACCATGTCTTCCGTGGAAGCTTGGGCGGCAACCACCTTCTCCAGCTCCTCCTTAAGGTTAGCTCTCAGGTTCGCCAGCTACCTTTGCAATCTCTCCGAGCTATTGCTCAGATTGGTTTCAACAGCGCGCAACCACTCAAGTTTCTGGATCGCGGCGCCAAGCTGATCCTCAAGATCGGAAACCTGTGTCTTTACCGCGTTGGCCTCAGGCAGGGCGGTTGTGGTAGCTAGGCATACAAAAAGGTCAGAACGGAAAAATAAGGGATGGAAAGAAAACAGAAGCAACCAAGGCAAAATACCTGTGAGTTCGGCAAGCTTGGCGGCCTGCGCCTCTGATTCAAATTTGGCTTGGGTAAAGAGCCTCTAGCCGGCTGCGTAGCTTTGTAGCAGCCGGTCGAATACACCCTGTCTGGCCTCATGAATGTATTGAAATAAAGCAATACACGATAAGTTAGTCACAAGTACAGGTCAAAGAAGATCCGAGCTGATTGTGAGAAATCAGCCCGAATCTCGGGGACTACACCCAGTGGGTGCACTGGCGTGCACCCAACTGAGGTTAGGTCCACCGATCTGAACATAAAGCATAGAGTAAAAGAAACAAAAGAAAAAGAAGATCCAAGATGATTGCGAGCAATCGGGCCGAATCTCAGGGACTACACCCAGTGGGCATGCTATCGCGCACCTAACTGAGAGATGGTCAACCAATCAGAATAATACTTACAGCAAACGAATCTTCGACGGCGACAAGTTCGGGGAGGATGCTGGCAAGAAGGTCGCGAATCCGGTTGCGCGCCAAAGTCAAGTGGCCATGGGTTCCAGCCGAAGTCCGAGCTGTGGCACGATGGATAGCAGTGGCAGAGTCAAAGAGTCCAGCGCTCTGGTAGAACATTTGAAATTGCTCCGCGGAAGGGAGGAGCCGATCTGGAGCATTGGGCTGGACCACCAAGGCGGAGGCAGGGTTGGTGGCGGCAGAATCGACTGAGGCTTGGTGCACAGGAGGGACCACATCCTCCGCAGACGGAGAAGTTGCCATCTCGGCATCAACCCGATCGCCTCCATCCGAGCTGGAGTTGGGAATGCCATGATTCACGTAAGCCGTCCGAGGAGAGGACGGCGTCACCATGGCATCCGGTTGTGGGTAAGCAGTCGGGTTTCGTGGGGCAGTCGGCGAAGTGGCGTAAGAAATGGTCAGATCAACTGTAGTGGAAGGATCTGGAAGCTGAGAAGAAGTGGCAGCACCATGAGCTTTCTTAGCTCGGCGTTCAGCGTTGTCTACGACAGCTGCATCTCTCTTTCTAGTGGCCCCGGTCTTCTTGGACACATCGTACAATATATAAATAACCATATCAAGTGCAATCACGAATATAATAAAACATGTTCACCTCAAGTAGGAGTGTCCAAAAATACCGTAATTATATGATGATGAAGTACCATAGTCCTCCCACTGAAGTTTAGAACTCCAGAATTAATAAAGCCACTTAATTTAGTTCCTTGATATGCGACCAAGTCATAAGTAAAATAAAATATAATAATTGAACCTCTAGTGGGAGTGTAAAACAAAAATACCACCAATGTTACTGTGGCACCCCAGCTCAGAGTACCGGAACGCCCCATGCTCTAGCCAAGAGATCATGTCTTCTGTAACATGGAAATGCTTGATATAGAACTAAAAAACTTTCAATTACCAATGAAATGGGTACAATTGTCTATTACAACGCTAGCGGAGCGGGGCGGAGAAATAGCTTGCTCCTAATGCTAGCATCGGAACCAAATCAAGCAGCGGAATAACTCTATAGAAGTGGAATAATTCTTAGCAGTGGAAAAATGGCGATGGTGATGGACTCCACTCCACAGGGACACTGGCTGGGACACCTCCTAGCTCGCATACTCCGGGAACGTTGTCCTACGCAATCACGACATTTACTGCAAATCTGGCATGACACGCCAGGTCAGTACATTGAATGTACTTGCAAGCTCACAACAACCAAAGCATAGGGGCAAAACAATAACATAACAAGAAGGTTAGAGTATATTAATGAATTAAGCATGTGAGGGCCACAATAATGTAAGCTAGTATTGTAAAGTGGATAACCATCATGTAACTTATCCGGGATCACCTTACTCATAATCACTTGCAACATCTCATACCGAGATCACTCCGGATCCATAACTTAGGATCACTCCGGATCCACAACTATCTCGTGGCTACCGTGTAGTCATCTCCCGTAGCTACCACGTAGCCATCTCATCAACACCTCATGACTACCGCGTAGTCGTCTTACCAACATCTCGTAAGCTTCGCAAGCTTACCATCACTTTCACTCATCCACAGGTGCAACACAATATCTCATCCATATCACTGTGATCGAACGGTGTGACTTAGTACGAACTTGTCCTTAACCGACGACGCGGCTATTCGAATAGATTTTGATTCTGCAGAGTTTGCGCACATTACGCACACTATGGATTTATTCTCTCATCTAGTACTGATGAGGACATCTCTACTAATGTTACACCCACATCTTCACCAACTACACATACTGGACCAGTTACTAGAGCACGCGCACGTCAACTAAATTATCAGGTACTTTCGTTTCTTGCGAATCCTTCTATTGTTCATGAATATATGATGCTGCCTAAATTAGATACTTTTGTTTTTCTTATGAATGAAGGACATAGCATGGACAAGAAGGATGGTCATTGGAGCGGGATCAAGCATGGAGAAGAAGGTGCGCGCGCGGGAAAGGACAATGGAGCTTCCAGTGGTGATTATCGCACTTTGAAGCCACCATAAGTTGCGCATGAAGTCTTGGACGAAATATGCGAGATGCCACTTCATTATTTTCGTCCAAGGGCAATTATAGGTGCTGCGTCACCTTAAAATTGGGCTGGGCCCATGTAATTTCGAAATACACTTAATAGGCTATTTTTTAGAGTCCGTATGTGTGGGGAAACCGAGTTAGGGTTGTTTTCGGACCCCTCCTCCAAGGGGCCACGAAATTCCCCTCTGTTCCCCCATATATACAGCCCTTAGGGCGTCGTTTAGACTTGGGTTTTAATTAGATATAAGTTAGCCATAGCCGCAACTTCGAGCTCTTCGTTTGTGTCATCCGACCAGGCCAAGACCTCATTGGAACCCCAACTTTCGTAATCATTCATCTTATATTCGCAATATCCAGATTGCAATTCTTAGTTCTTGCTTGTTCTTCGATTGCTTGCAGGAATTAGACCTTCGTGGTCAGGTTGATCGTGCATCCGCGGGATCAATAACCTCTCGGAGTTGGTTTAGCGATCGCTAAGGCGCAACGTCTTCGCACGTTCGTAGTCGGATCGTGAAAGTCGCCTCCACCATAATCGATCTCCACCATCTCATCGAAACATCGGGACACCTTCGCCTCTATCAAGTACCTTGGAACGTCACCCATGGAATGGACTAGGATATCTCCAACGAGACCGTTCTACCGCATGCCTCCCTTGCCGTATGACCCGACATACTCCGCGAGTCATGTCGTGAGTAGCCATGTGTCCTCCAGACAACCGCCACCATCGTGGCAAACGGCCACCGCGTGGCAAACAACATTGTCCCACATGGGGAATGAGCTCAATAACCGAACCGGCTCTTAAGACTATCGCCGTTTACCGGGCCAGGATAATCAAGCGCGCATAGCCTTCCCTTCTTGGTGATACGAATAAAAGAGCACACCGATAGACCGAGTCAAGGCCTTCCCATACAGGCGAGTGTGGCTGCATTGATAAGTTTGGTTCGGTGGCACCTGATCACACAACATCAAGCATGTCTCTAAAATAATAATCATCAAAGTGCCAGTTGCTATATGAAATAGTCCAAGTCATAACAATATCCATAAAATAATCCAAGGCACGATCATGGGTATATCATAATCCAAAGCATAATCCGATGAATAACTAAGCCATATCAGGATGATCAAGGTAATTATAACTATCACAACATGCAGCATAGCAAGATCATAATCACATCTAGTAGTCATGTAGAATCCAAGCATATTCATGGCAATAACATGATCATGGTTAACTCCGAACATGCCATGAACAATAACCGTATAATCCGAGAACAATGGAAAGTTGAAGAACCATGTCAAAGCTTTATGAAGATGCAAAAGGGAATTGTGGCTTGCCTTCCACCAGAGGAGTGTGAATATACTCCTGGCCTTCAACACAAATAAATACCTGAAAATATACTTTTAAAAGGGAAAGTAAAATGCCACATAAAGCAATTCTTTTAACCAGCAAATATAAACAGAAAAACATGGTACAAAAGCTATGCCAATTAAAGAGGAGCTCAAGAGAAAACTAATGCAAAAAGTTTTGAATCATTTGGACTTGTAGAATAAAATAAATTGATGGTTAGAGATGAGTCAAAGAAAATGATTTAAATCGTTTCTATGGATTTTCCAGAAGAGGTACGTCGAAGGCGTATTCTGTGGAAACGTCTCCACTTAGATACCTCTTCGGCTAGGGCTGGGTGGTTGACAGTGGGCCACCCCTGTCATATGACCAAGAGAGAGAGAGGGGAAATAGAGCAGGCAAGCTCACCGGCGACGCTCTCCGGCGAGGAGGCCACGGCTGCGGGAGGGAAGGGCGCGGCTAGAACGGAAGCATGACGGCGAGTCTGCCCGTACTCGTAGCACGTCGGGAGATGGATGGACGGTGAGGTGCGCGTCTTCTCCAATGGCGGCAGGTGGCGGAGCTCGTCGGCCGTCAACCCAATCGTCGATTCCGGCAGCAATCCCGCAGGGACGCGGTAGGGGAAGCACCAGGGGAGACAGGGGAGTGCTCTGGTTGTCTTCATGAGACCGAAGGGGCACCGGAGTGAGTGGGAGGGAGAGGAGCAGAGCGGCGGCTATGGCTGCCGGAGCTGGGAAGAAGACCCTCCCTGCTTCGATTGACTACCTAAGGGGTCTATTAGTAGGTGGTGGGGGCTTCTGGTGAAGAGTAACGGCGGGTGCGAGCTCCTTTTATAGGGGGGCGATGCCGAGCTCGAGCGCCGCCGTGGAAAAGCGGACGAGGCCGGCGATGAGCTGGCTGGTTAGTGGAGCAGGGGGTGACTAGAGTGAGGGAGTTGTGGCTAGTGGAGCAGGGGGCACATGAAGCAAAGGAGGGGAGCAATGGCACTGGGGCTGCGGCGGTTCACTGTGGCCGTCTGGTTCGGAATTGTGGCGAACGGCAGAGCGCGATTCAGACGAGGGGAAGGCGGAGGAGGGGACGCGTCTGTATAGCAAAGCCGTGTGGCGTGGGTGGACAAGGAGAAGGCGATAGGGGCACGCTTCCAGGGCGGCGGCGACGAGTCCAGGGGCTCAGGCACGCGCAGAGAACGCTAGTGGCATGCCATGGGCGTGTCCACCACGTGAGCTGGTGCATTGGATAAGTTTTCACGTGGCCAACCATGTCCAGCATGTTTTCCTTTCATTGCTGATCACTGTGGTGGCATTGAATGGTCAAGGGGAGCAATAGGGTGAGCTTGGCTTCCTTGCAAAGATTGATGAAGCAAACTTGCAGAGCAAGCTGGGGTTACATTATGAAGAGGGGGTGGGAGCAAGGTTGTCACACTGGCTTAGTGTTGGAAGGACTAAATTTGTGTGAAGTTGCAGCTCATTTGACCAAGAAAACAATGCACTTCCTTTGTAAAGCACCATTTGGTCCAGAAATGCATTGGAGAAGCTGGCATCACTTTGGCTTCATGGATTTGGCTGAAATTTGGTAGAGAGGGGTTATTTGGGGGTGGGCACAAGTGTGCAAAATTTTAGGGCTAGGGGGTGTAACTAGACAGCACTTGCTTCACAAGGTATCCTGCTGGCCAGAAATTTGATCTTGAGGGTACCCTCACATGGGTGGTTGCGTTTGCCTAAAACTTGGTGTAGGAGAGTCATTTGGGGGTGGGAACATGAGTAAAAAAATTTAGAGCCTATCTTGCACTTTCTTCACAATGCCCCTTGCTGCATACAAAATTTGGGGATTTGGTGAGGGCGATTGGCTAGGAAAATTGGGCAGAAATTTGGCATAGGCTAATGATATGATCATAAGAGTTTGCACAAAAAGTTTCATAGTAAATGGATAAAGATAAATAACAATTGCTTCACAAAGTGTTATTATGCCCCCACAAACAAACGAATTTCTCTAGGTGAAAATTCCACTTGGGCCATGCAATGTTTTTATATATTTTGGCAAGATGTGAGATCAAGGACATGTGGGAATTATTTTGGGATTTATGGAGCAATGTAAATTGGGGTAGCTTCACAATCCTCAAATAGAATGAATATTCCTTTTAATGGAAAAAGGAATATATAGCATGAAGAAAAATGGTGGCTTGGAGAGGGTGGATCAAGGGAAGATTTTTGTGGAGGTTTTAGGTAATCAAGGTTCACTTGAGCAAGGAAAGAAAATATGCGCAAGTTCCAAGTCCAAAGAGTTGTTCAAAATCAAACCAACCGGCAAATCTTAAACTAAATCAGAAAAGTTTTCGAAATGAAAAAGTTGCAAAATCCAGGGTGTCACAAACCTACCCCCCTTAGGAATATCTCTTCCTCGAGATTTGGTTGCTCAGGGAATCGTTGGAAATATACCATCTTATGGAAAATTATTGTTTCTCGGGTTTCCTTTTTACTGCATAGTGTTCCCTCGAGAGCATCCAAGAAATTTCGTCTCAGGGGTTTACTTCACCCAATCCATATTGCGGACGGGATATTTTTCCTTTATGTATCAGATCCTTTCCTGCCGACTTCCATCCTCATGTCGGTTGACTTGTATGATAGCAGGGTATCTTTCCATAGGTTAAATGCTGACGATGTCCGTACAATCCTCGGTGTATCTCGGGCCTTATCTTTGGCACATTATTGAATCCTTTGTATTGGCTTCTTCGAGAATACACTTTGCTTCCATGGGTGGTTAATAAGCTCGGCATGCTCATCATCATGATAGCCCCTTGTGCGGAACTCTGACTGTCTGCACATGGTGTTGTATCGCTTTGCTTTCGGCTCGCCCATTTCGAGCATTAATTTTGACCGGGAGGCACAAACTTTGAACCCTTACTCACGTTGTGATTTACTTGACATGTTGCCATATCCTTGTGTGGAGATAGGCCGTGCTATGCTTCAACACCGTCCTTGTAGCCAAATGTTGAGATAGGTAGGGGATCTTTAGCGAAACATACTTGTGTGTCCCAACACTTACTCACAATTCCAAACATGTGTAATTGCACAAGTTGATTGGTTGGGTATTTGATATTTTCCCATATGAAGTGAGTTTCCTTTGGTTTACGTCTCCATGGTGAACCATATGGAGACATGGTTTCGACTGATCGAGGTGAATTTGACCATGAATTCCATCGAATGATCCTTTTGCCTTACCTATCGGACTCACAAGGGTTGCATACCTTTGGTGGCTTATGGGTGTAGCTCTAACTCTTGTCGCATATATCGCAGCAAGATTCGACATACGCCATGTTTGTCTGCCTTGGTCCTTGCTGCTGCGATAATCACTCTTTTAGGTACTTATCGTATACTGACTTTCCCTTTGTCGGAATCCTTTCTCTGAGCTGGCTCGGCTGCCTTCAGCTTTCGTCTCTTGGCAACTTATGATGATTCTCGGTCGGAGCGAATTGGGCCTCAGGATTATCCTTCTTCGGGGCCTTATCAGATGTGAGGAGCTGAACCTCACGGTTGTGGTCAAGATCAAATGCTTCATTGTTTCCATTTCTTAGGGTATTCCTTCATGACATGTCAGTCTTTATACCAGGCTGAGATGCGGATTTGCTTCCTCTGCTTGCTTTCCTCTCATGAGTTGCAACTCTTATTTTCATGGGTATAACTCACTTGACTACAAGCATGGTTGTATCCATATAGGAGTAGCTCGCATAACTTGAGAAGTATACCCGTGACATGTGTCGGTCCGTATGTAACTGTCTAGATTGAAGTCTTCATGGATTCTAAACATGTGGGTTTCTGACAACACCGTTGCAGGCACGATGGCGTGTTGGAGAGGGTTGGGTAGCTTATCCTCGAAGCTTCGCTAGGGTAGCATGATGAAGAAGGCTGGGTTCCGTATCCCAGATGCTTTTCTTCCGTGGTGTAATGAGGAAGGCTGGGTGTCATACGTGTGATGCTTCTCCGATAGCTTGCTAAAGAAGACTGGGTGTCTTGCCTCAGAAGTTTTCCCTTTGTACTGTGGATGTACAGGTTCCTTGTGCTGGAAGTTTCTGTGGCAGTTTACTATAGACAGTTGGGTAGCTTGTGCTGGAATCCATCCATGTGGCGTACTGAGCACGATTGGGTGCCTTGCACCGTAAGATTCTCTCGGTGGCTTGTGGTAGAAGGTTGGATGCCTTGGCTGAGAAGCTATCCAGATAGCGTACCGGGGAAGGTTGATGCACTTTACATGTCAGTTGTGTCCGATATCTTACCCAAGGAAGGCTGTGGATCCTTATGTCCAAAGTTTTCCCATGGTAGCGTGTGGACAAATTGAATACTGTGCAGGGTAGTTTATTGTCTTACCGACTGCCGACTTGTCTGGGGAGATCATTGTCCCAATCACTTCTTTGTTGGGTACTACACACATTCTGACGTTCTTCCGGAGTATACCATAATAACTTGTATATGACCAGATTGCAACTCGTGTAGGGCATACCTTTGATTCCGGACATTCAGGGTATTATGAACACGGCTTATCTTTTCCTTTGATGCGGACCTTATTCAAATGATTGATCCAGGTAGATTTCACACTTGAGCCGAATATTCCAATACAATCGTCATGTATCCTTTTTGACTTGCTGATCTTCACAATTCCTTGTGGTATTTCACTGATTCTTCGCGGTATGCACCAATTGAAGACCGAATGAAAAACGAGGTAAATAACGAAACAGTTTCATGGCAAAAAAGTAGATGATATCATGAATGGCACTGCTCACATGGCAGTTATCGACATGCATAGAACTGCGATGGATGCGAGTCATACTCACATAGATAGAAAATTCACCACTTCACAAGTTTTAACGGTAGTCGATGACCATCTGAACCCCTTGCATGAAACCAGAAAATAAACCAGTACCCACCAGAACGGTCTTTACAACTCAGATCTGGGACGTCACCGAAATAACTCAACCACTGCTCAAGACGGCCCAAAAGCAGCTCAGAGCATGAGACAACATTGATAAAAAGAATGCAGGTCCCCTAAGACGGCCGGAAAGAAGCTCAGAGCAGGTGGTACCCACTGCGAAAAGAAACTCAACAACTGCCCAAGACGGCCGAAAAGTATCTCAGAACACGGGCCAGTGGTTGAAAAGAGAAATATAAAGTTGGCATCCACCCCGGACGGTCGGAAGCAGCTCAGAGCACAGGCGGGGTGCCGACATCCAAGAAAGGCAAGAAAGGTTCCATCAAAGTCACATACCACCTACTAATATGTACTCAAATGCAAACATCTTCATTAAACACTGAAGAACCAAATAAAGAACCGAAGAAAATTCGACGAAGCAAAGATCAATAGTACTGAAAATGCATCGATATCACACACAAGCAAGGTCATATCTTATTTGATGAGGACATCCCTACTAATGTTACACCCATACCCTCACCAACTACACATACTGGACCAGTTACTAGAGCACGTGCACGTCAACTAAATTATCAGGTACTTTCGTTTCTTGCGAATCCTTCTATTGTTCATGAACATATGATGCTGCCTAAATTAGATACTTTTGTTTTGCTTATGAATGAAGGACCTAGCATGGACACGAAGGATGGTCATTGGAGCGGGATCAAGAATGGAGAAGAAGTTGCGCGCGGGGGAAAGTACAGTGGAGTTTGCAGTGGGGATTTTCGCACGTTGAAGAAACCATAAGGCATGCATGAAGGCTTGGACGGAATACACGAGATGCCACTTCATTATTTTCGTCCAAGAGCAATTATAGGTGCTGCGTCACCTTAATATTGGGCTGGGCCCATGTAATTTCGAAATACCACATTATAGGCTGTTTTTAGAGTCCGTATGTGTGGGGAAACCGAGTTAGGGTTGTTTTCGGACCCCACCTCCAAGGGGTTACGAAAATCCCCTCTGTTCCCCCATATATACAGCCCTTAGGGCGTCGTTTAGACTTGGGTTTTAATTAGATATAAGTTAGCCATAGCCGCAACTTCGAGCTCTTCGTTTGTGTCATCCGACCAGGCCAAGACCTCATTGGAACCCCAACTTTCGTAATCATTCATCTTATATTCGCAATATCCAGATTGCAATTCTTAGTTCTTGCTTGTTCTTCGATTGCTTGCAGGAATTAGACCTTCGTGGTCAGGTTGATCGTGCATCCGTGAGATCAATAACCTCTCGGAGTTGGTTTAGCGATTGCTAAGGCGCAACGTCTTCGCACGTTCGTAGTCGGATCGTGAAAGTTGCCTCCACCATAATCGATCTCCACCATCTCATCGAAACATCGGGACACCTTCGCCTCTATCAAGTGGTATCAGATTTCCAGGTTGCTCGGTGAGATTTACCAGTTTTCATAGTCTAGATTGGTTCTGTTCTTCATACCTACAGTCCAAGAAAAAGCCAACAAAAAAAAAATTTAGGGTTAGATCATCACGTCCCAAGACAGTCCTAGCCTTTGTCCAGTTTTCTTTTCAGTACTTGCTTTGTTGAATTTACGGTTGCATCGTTGTGTCAAGTTGCTGATCTTAGCGTCTAGTTCCCTTAGAGTTTCGAGTTCTGATCACAGTTTGCCACGTCGCCGCCGCACCAGTAGTCATCCTACCACGTTCCGCCAATCCGAGTCCAGATACACCACCACGTTCCGCCAAGCAGAGTCCATATACACCACCACGTCTCACGAGTCCGAGTTGAGTTCCACCATCAGTACGGTTCCTGATATCCCCGTAGCCAGAATAGTTTTGAGTTGATTAGAGTCGGATTTCACCAATCTTTTGTCGTACGTAGAAGAGGGTGATTTCCAAAAAAAAAAAAAAAAAAAAAAGTCTGGCACGCTTTTCAGAGCAGTTTTTAGGCCAAAATTTTCAGGGGTAAAAAAATTTCGTGCCCATACGTTCCTTAGGTCCAGAAACTCGTTTTGAGACGTTCGCCACCATAGTGATTTTTTCGCACTTTTTCAGCCCCCGCAGTCCCGCATCGCCAAAAAAAAAAGCAAAAAAAAAAAAAAAAAAAAGAGAGAGAGAAAAAAAAATTCAGAGTGTGCTTCACAGTTGTTACGTGCCGCGTCGTGCTTTCGTTGGTGTTTTAGGCTCGCGTCTCTAGTACGGTCTAGCCTAGGATCAGCACAGTACCGACGTTGAGTGTTTATTCAGCTTTGCATCTCTGTTTTGATTACTGTTGAGTTTTTCCTACCATACTTGTCAGCCTTCCTACAGCTCCACATATATTCTACATCGTGCGTTTTGACACCTCCTGGCCATCGCTCTACCATATCTCTGAGAGTTTTGACCCGTTGGTTGTACATCACCACCTGCTGCTAGGTAAGAATCGGTAAGAACGTAAGAAAAGCTTGACGGATTTGTGCTTTCCACCACCCCACATCCATCCCATTAGTAGAAGTAGGATCATATTCCTGTGTGTTTTCTATTTCTGCTAACCATGCCAGGATCACATGATGAAGTGGCGCGGGATGCACCCGATTGGGAGAACATGACAAACAAGGAGTTACATGATAAATTTGCACGTATGATGTCTCAACAGGTGCAGGACATCGAGACCAGATTTACAGAGGCGATTGATGGCGTGGAGAAAATGATCGACACCAAGCTCGACGCCAAGTTTACTGAGTTGATCACACGCCTACCTTCAGCACAGCCACAGCCACCGCCACTACCACGTGCACGACGTATTCTGTTTCCGCGAGGACAAGCTGCTGGTATTGGTGCTCCTCCTACTGCTGCAGTTGCTGCTACTGCTGCTGCTGCTGCTGCTTCTGACGTCGCCCAGGACGACAACTACGAGGGTGATTACGAGGAGGAGGTGGAACAGGAAGCGGCCTATGAGCAGCCAGCTGGACGTCCACGTCCCAACATTCGCCACGGTCGACACCAACCACCCCCTCAGGTACGCGATGATGAACATGTGCCTAAACTTAAATTGAATCTTAAGCCGTTTGAGGGTAGATATATTCCTGATGCTTATCTTACTTGGGAGTTAGAAACTGAACAACGTTTTACATGTTTACAATATCCTGAGAATAGACTTGTTACTGCTGCTGTTTGTGAATTCACGGGCTTTGCATCTATTTGGTGGTCTGAACATTGTAGATTGCATGCTAATAATATTCCAACTACTTGGGCTGCTTTAAAAGATGCTATGCGTACTCGCTGGGTTCCTCCTTATTATCAACGTGAATTGTTACAAAAATTACAGCGTTTGAGACAAGGAAAAAATTCTGTAGAGGAATATTATCAAGAATTACAAACTGGATTGATTAGATGTGGCCTAGTAGAGGATAATGAAGCTATGCTTGCACGTTTTATGGGTGGCTTAAACAGGGAGATACAAACTATTCTAGAATACAAGGACTTTGCTACTATCACTCGTTTGTTTCATCTTGCTTGTAAAGCTGAACGTGAAGTGCAGGATCGACAGGCCGCTACGAGACCTAACTTTTCTGCAGGACGAAATACATCATGGACATCGCGTGGAGCTTCTACATCCACACGTCCTGCTGCGCCACCATCTACTTCAGCCGCTCATTCTTACAGGGAGCCACCAAAACAGCCAGCGCCACCATTCAAGGGTGCACAGAGTGGTCCAGCGGCGAGTTCTTCTTCCTCCATGGCGTCCACAGGGCAAGCACGAGATCGTGATATTAAATGTCGCAGGTGCCAAGGTGGAGGTCACTTCGCAAAAGACTGTCCCTCCAAGCGTGTGATGACTATTACGGCGGATGGTGGGTATGAGTCAGCGAGTGACTATGATGAGGAGACTCTAGTTCTCATTGCTCATGAGGAACAGGGTGCCCATGATGATGCTCATGATATAGAGTATATGACTCCTGATGATGCAGATAAATATGCTAGTTTGGTTGCTCAACGTGTATTAAGTGTGCAGGTAACGAAGGCCGAGCAAAAGCAGAGGCATAATTTGTTCCACACAAAGGGAGTGGTGAAAGAATGTTCGGTTCGCATCATCATTGACGGAGGGAGTTGCAACAACTTGGCTAGCATGGAGTTGGTGGAGAAGCTATCTCTCACCACAAGACCACACCCCCATCCGTACTATATTCAGTGGTTTAACAATAGTGGTAAGATTAAGGTAACACGTTCTGTTCGTGTGCACTTTAGCATTGCTGCATATGCTGATTATGTTGATTGTGATGTGGTACCCATGCAAGCATGCTCCCTTTTACTTGGTAGACCATGGCAATTTGATAGGAATGTTGTACACCATGGTAGGACAAATCAGTTTACTCTAGTTCATCAGGATAAAAATATTGCTTTACTTCCTATGTCTCCTGAACAAATTGTGAAAGATGATCTTGCTAGAGCTAGTAAAGCTAAACAGGAGAAAAATAAGAGTGAAAATGAGATAGCAGCTAAAGAATTTGAGCAACAACATAAGACTAATAGCAAATCTTCTTCTGTTGTTTCTAATGAAATTAAATTGACTAGTCCAACTTTGCTTGCTACTAAGGTTGATATTTCGGATTTGGATGTTAGTCAATATGTGTGCTATGCTTTTGTGTGCAAAGAAGCCTTGTTTTCATTTGAGGAATTGCCTCCTTCTTTGCCTCCTGTTGTCACTGACCTTTTGCAGGAGTTTATTGACGTCTTTCCACAAGACGTACCACCGGGATTACCACCTATTCGAGGGATTGAGCATCAGATTGACTTAATTCCCGGTGCTTCGCTGCCCAACCGTGCGCCATACCGTACCAATCCGGAGGAGACGAAGGAGATTCAGCGTCAAGTACAAGAGCTACTCGACAAAGGTTACATACGTGAATCCCTTAGTCCTTGTGTTGTTCCTGTCATATTAGTGCCTAAAAAGGATGGAACATGGCGTATGTGTGTTGATTGTCGAGCCATTAATAATATTACTATTCGTTATCGTCATCCTATTCCTAGGCTAGATGATATGCTTGATGAATTAAGTGGCTCTACCATGTTTTCCAAAGTTGATTTGCGTAGTGGATACCATCAAATTCGCATGAAATTAGGGGATGAATGGAAAACGGCATTTAAAACTAAGTTTGGATTATATGAGTGGTTAGTCATGCCTTTTGGGTTAACTAATGCACCTAGCACTTTTATGAGATTAATGAACGAGGTTTTACGTGCTTTCATTGGACGATTTGTGGTAGTCTATTTTGATGATATACTGATTTATAGCAAATCTTTGGAGGAACATTTGGATCATTTACGTGCTGTTTTTATTGCTCTGCGTAATGCACGTTTATTTGGTAACCTTGGGAAGTGCACCTTTTGCACCGACCGAGTGTCGTTTCTTGGCTATGTTGTTACTCCGCAGGGAATTGAAGTTGATCATGCCAAGATCGAGGCAATTGAGAGTTGGCCGCAGCCCAAAACGGTCACACAAGTGAGGATTTTTCTTGGCCTCGCTGGATTCTATAGGCGTTTTGTGAGAGATTTCAGCACCATTGCTGCACCTCTCAATGAGCTTACACGCAAGGATGTGCCTTTTACTTGGGGTACCGCACAGGAAGAAGCTTTCACGGTATTGAAAGATAAGTTAACACATGCTCCTTTGCTCCAACTTCCTGATTTTAATAAGACTTTTGAGCTTGAATGCGATGCTAGTGGGATTGGTTTGGGAGGTGTGTTATTACAAGATGCTAAACCTGTTGCATACTTTTCTGAAAAATTGAGTGGGCCTAGTCTGAACTATTCTACTTATGATAAGGAATTATATGCTCTTGTTCGGACATTAGAAACTTGGCAACATTATTTATGGCCCAAAGAATTTGTTATACATTCTGATCATGAATCTTTGAAACACATAAGAAGTCAAGCAAAACTTAATCGTAGACATGCTAAGTGGGTTGAATTTATTGAGACTTTCCCTTATGTCATTAAACACAAGAAGGGGAAAGATAATATTATTGCTGATGCTTTGTCTCGTCGTTATACTATGCTTTCACAACTTGACTTCAAGATATTCGGTTTAGAGACAATCAAAGAACAATATGTAAATGATGCGGAATTTAAAGATGTATTGCAGAATTGTAGAGAGGGTAGAACATGGAACAAGTTTGTGCTTAATGATGGATTTGTGTTCCGTTCTAACAAGCTATGCATTCCAGCTAGCTCTATTCGTCTTTTGTTGTTGCAGGAGGCGCATGGAGGAGGATTAATGGGACATTTTGGCGTGAAAAAGACGGAGGACGTACTTGCTACACATTTCTTTTGGCCAAAGATGAGACGGGATGTTGAGCGTTTTGTTGCTCGCTGCACTACATGTCAAAAAGCTAAGTCACGACTCAATCCTCATGGTTTATACATGCCTTTACCTGTACCTAGTGTTCCGTGGGAGGACATATCCATGGACTTTGTTTTAGGCTTGCCTTGAACAAAGAAGGGGAGGGATAGCATATTTGTTGTCGTGGATAGATTTTCTAAGATGGCACATTTTATACCATGTCATAAAAGCGATGATGCTGCTAATGTTGCTGATTTATTCTTTGGAGAGATTATTCGTTTACATGGTGTGCCCAATACTATTGTCTCGGATCGTGATACTAAGTTTCTTAGCCATTTTTGGAGATGCTTATGGGCTAAGTTGGGGACTAAACTACTTTTTAGTACTACATGTCATCCCCAAACTGATGGACAAACTGAAGTGGTCAATAGGACATTGTCTACTATGCTTAGGGCTGTTTTAAAAAGTAACTTGAAACTGTGGGAAGAATGTTTACCTCATATTGAATTTGCTTATAATCGTTCAGTGCATTCTACCACTAAAATGTGCCCTTTTGAGATTGTTTATGGTTTTCTACCTCGTGCACCTATTGATTTGCTGCCTCTTCCATCTTCGGAGAAGGTTAATTTTGATGCTAAGCAACGTGCTGAATTGATATTAAAAATGCATGAGTTAACTAAAGAAAACATTGAGCGCATGAATGCTAGATACAAGCTTGCTGGTGATAGGGGTCGAAAGCATGTTGTGTTTGAACCAGGAGATCTTGTTTGGTTACATCTACGTAAAGATAGGTTTCCTGATTTGCGCAAGTCTAAGTTAATGCCACGAGCTGATGGTCCCTTTAAGGTTTTACAGAAAATTAATGATAATGCATATAAACTTGAGCTACCTACAGATTTTGGGGTTAGTCCCACATTTAACATTGCAGATTTGAAACCTTATTTGGGAGAAGATGATGAGCTTCCGTCGAGGGCGACTTCAATTCAAGAAGGGGCGGATGATGAGGACATCCCTACTAATGTTACACCCATACCCTCACCAACTACACATACTGGACCAGTTACTAGAGCACGTGCACGTCAACTAAATTATCAGGTACTTTCGTTTCTTGCGAATCCTTCTATTGTTCATGAACATATGATGCTGCCTAAATTAGATACTTTTGTTTTGCTTATGAATGAAGGACCTAGCATGGACACGAAGGATGGTCATTGGAGCGGGATCAAGAATGGAGAAGAAGGTGCGCGCGGGGGAAAGTAAAGTGGAGTTTCCAGTGGGGATTTTCGCACGTTGAAGCCACCATAAGGCATGCATGAAGGCTTGGACGGAATACACGAGATGCCACTTCATTATTTTCGTCCAAGAGCAATTATAGGTGCTGCGTCACCTTAATATTGGGCTGGGCCCATGTAATTTCGAAATACCACATTATAGGCTGTTTTTAGAGTCCGTATGTGTGGGGAAACCGAGTTAGGGTTGTTTTCGGACCCCACCTCCAAGGGGTCACGAAAATCCCCTCTGTTCCCCCATATATACAGCCCTTAGGGCGTCGTTTAGACTTGGGTTTTAATTAGATATAAGTTAGCCATAGCCGCAACTTCGAGCTCTTCGTTTGTGTCATCCGACCAGGCCAAGACCTCATTGGAACCCCAACTTTCGTAATCATTCATCTTATATTCGCAATATCCAGATTGCAATTCTTAGTTCTTGCTTGTTCTTCGATTGCTTGCAGGAATTAGACCTTCGTGGTCAGGTTGATCGTGCATCCGCGGGATCAATAACCTCTCGGAGTTGGTTTAGCGATTGCTAAGGCGCAACGTCTTCACACGTTCGTAGTCGGATCGTGAAAGTTGCCTCCACCATAATCGATCTCCACCATCTCATCGAAACATCGGGACACCTTCGCCTCTATCATTATTGCTAGCACAACATGAAACGACTTGCAAGACTACTACTAGTTATGCAACATGAACTACGCGAAAGCTTAGGGACTGCGATCTAACGACGGGTTGCCAGAGGCTGAAGGAGCTAGCGGAGGAGTTGACGAAGCCAATGCTGTAGCAAGAGCTCTTCTTGCATGCCTTGCATCACGGATTAGCTCGACGATGAGGGAGTACTCAGCGATCATGTAGCGGGACATGCCAATCACCGATGTATCAGCTTCCCCAAGAGGACGAGGAAACCTTACTTGTTGAGGAATGGTGGTCAAGGTGGGATAGAAATGGAAGGCACGATTCTACTGCATCGCGCTCTCTTGGTGGCGTAGACCTGTGAGGCCTGCCAAAGAAGCAAGTTGAACGGCACGATCTAGGTTAGAGGCGTATCCACCATGGAAGTTGTAGGTACGCATGCCGATCGGGAGGTTGACTGCCATGAAGACCTTGGCATGGTACTCAAGTACCGGTCCTCCAAGTGGCGTCTGGAGAACTTGGTACCTCGGAACTTCTCCACTGGGATAGAGACTCCACCAAACGTCGGCAAGAAGATAGGCAAAGTTGGTTGGAAAAGGGGATGATTGGTGGTCAAGCGGATACTCTGCCATCTAAACTTATCAGATCAGATCATTAGCGAAAAAGGAATGCTATCTATATGCATGCTATGCGGAAAACAAATGCAGCAATCAAATGCATCACATAAGCAAGCTATATACTATAGTTCTAACGTTATTCTAGCGTCCATGCTAACTAAGGTGTCCTACAGTCAGTCCTGCTCTGATACCAAGCGATGTCACACCCCGGCTCAGAGTACCGGAACGCCTCGTTCTCCAGCCCAGAGATCATGTCTTCTGGAACACGACACTGCTTGATATAGAACTGAACAACTTTCTATTACCAATGAAATGGGTACAAGTGTCTACTACAACGCTAGCGGAGCGGGTCGGAGAACAAGCTTGCTCCTAATGCTAGCGGCGAAACCACATCAAGCAGCGGAATAACTCTATAGCAGTGGAATAAATCTTAGCAGCGGAACAATGGCGATGGTGATGGACTCCACTACACAGGGACACTGGCTGGGATACCTCCAAGCTCGCATACTCTGGGAACGTCGTCCTACGCAATCACGGCATTGCCTGCAAATCTGGAAAGACCCGCAAGGTCAGTACATTGAATGTACTTGCAAGCTCACAACAACCAAAGTATCAAGGCAAAACAATAACATAGCAAGCAGGTTAGAGTATATTAATGAATTAAGCATGTGAGGGCCACAATAATGTAAACTAGTATTGTAAAGTGGAGAACCATCATGTAACTTATCTGGGATCACCATACTCATGATCACTTGCAACATCTCATACCGGGATCACTCCGGATCCATAACTCGGGATCACTTCGGATCCACAACTATCTCGTGGTTACCGCGTAATCATCTCCCGTGGCTAAGGCATAGCCATCTCATCAACATCTCATGACTACCGCGTAGTCATCTTACCAACATCTAGTAAGCTTCGCAGGCTTACCATCACTTGCACTGATCCACAGGTGCAACACAATCTCCCATCCTAATCACTGTGATCGAACGGTGTGACTTAGTACAAACTTGTCCATAACCGAGGACGCGGTTATTCGAATAGATTTTGACTCTACGGAGTTTGCGCACTTTACCCACACTATGGAGTTCTTCCCTCATCCAGTACCTTGGAACGTCTCCCATGGAATGGAATAGGATTTCTCCAACGAGACTGTTCTACCGCATGCCTCCCTTATTGTATCACCCGACATACTCCGCGAGTCATGCCGTGGGTAGCCCGGTGTCCTCCAGACACCCTCCACCGTCGTGGCGAACGGCCACTGTGTGGCAAGAAACATTGTCCCAAATGGGGACTGCGCTCAATAACCAAACCGGCTCTAAATACTATCGCCGTTTACCGGGCCAGGGTAATCACGCGCGCATAGCCTTCCCTCCTTGGTGATACAAATAAAAGAGCACACCGATAGACCGAGTCAAGGCCCTCCCATACAGGCAAGTGTCGCTGGAGTGATAAGTTCGGTTCGGTGGCACCTGATCACACAACATGAAGCATGTATCCAAAATCATAATCATCAAAGTATCAGGTGTTATATGAAAATCCATAGTCCAAGTCATAACAATATCCATAAAATAATCCAAGGCACGAGCATGGCTATATCATAATCCAAAGCATAATCCGATGAATAACTTAGCCATGTCAGGATGATCAAGGTAATTATAACTATCACAACATGCAGCATAGCAACATCATAATCACATCTAGTAGTCATGTAGAATCCAAGTATATTCATGGCAATAACATGATCATGGTTAACTCCGAACATGCCATGAACAATCACCGTATAATCCAAAAACTATGACAAGTTGTAGAACCATGTCAAAGCTTTACGAAGATGCAAAAGGGAGTTGTGGCTTACCTTTCACAGGGGAGTGTGAATATACTCCTGGCCTTCAACACAAATAAATCCCTGGAAATATATTTTTAAAAGGGCAAAGAAAATTTCACATAAAGCAATTCTTTTACCCAGAAAATATAAACAGAACAACATGGTACAAAAGCTACGCCAAATTAAAGAGGAGCTCAAGAGAAAAATAATGCAAAAAGTTTCAACTTATTTGGACTTGTAGAATAAAATATATTGATGATCAAAGATGAGTCAAAGAAAATGATTTAAATCATTTTTATGGATTTTCCAGAAGAGGTGACGTCGAAGGCGTATTCTGTGGATGTGTCTCCACTTAGATACCTCTTCGGCTGGGACTAGGTGGCTGACAGTGGGCCACCCCTGTCATATGACCAAGAGAGAGAGAGGGGAAACAGAGCAGGCGAGATCACCGGCGGTGCTCAACGGCGAGGAGGCCACGGCTGCGGGAGGGAAGGGCGCGACTGGAGCGGAAGCATGACGGAGAGTTTACCTGTACCCGTAGCACGTCGAGAGATGGCCGGACAGTGAAGTGCGCATCTTCTCCAACGGTGTCAGGTGGCGGAGCTCGTCGGGCGTCGACCTAGCCGTCGATTCCGGCAGCAATCTCGTTGATACGCGAGAGAGGATTGCTTCTCGCCCTCTGTTGGTTACCCCAAGTGGAAGGTAAGATGCAGCGTAGCAGCAAGTTTCCCTCGGTGAAGATAACGAGGTTGAGTATCAACCAGTAGGACTCCGGCGATGATAAGTAGGTGTCAGCGGCGCACCTAACGCGGACCGGCACACAACACAATTAACTTTGCTCCCAACGAAGTTCTGAGAGGTTTTCAATCTCTCCCGTCTTGTTGTTTACAAAGGATCAAAAACACACGATAATGATAATGATAGCAACTGAAAGTAAAAAAAACAAGAAAATAAATGAGCGTGTAAACAGTGATGAGAATATGGACCGGCGTCCCATGATGTTCACTAGTGATGTCTCTCTCCCAAAATACGGTAAGACTCTTATGCGAGGTAAACAAATTACAGACAGGCAATTGACAGGATTATAAACGCACCACAATGCTAACTATTCTACAAAGAAAGGAAGAGGCTCAAAAGCATGGGCAGTACGCCAAAATAAGTAGACCGAAATCCATCTGCATCTACTACTAATCATCGACCTTGAGATATCTATCCAGAACATCTCGCTGGTATTAAGTTGCGAGCCCCACCCAAAGTGTAAACCCAAAGTAGTAGACAACTGCATTAAAAAGAACTTTGCGTAAAGTAAGCAATCCTTGTAACCGCGGTTACAAGCACCGTTGTTTTCCCCCTTGTGGCCACAGCACATCCCCTAGACTCATGTTTCTGTCACTCAAGCGTGTCATCAAGGGGCATGTACCCACAATCGAGCATAACGTTCCCTTATGGAGTCACTACCTACCACTTGGCCAAAGCAATAAATAGCAACGGAGAACATGCAAGAGTTACTTCGGAACAAAAATACAAAAGATAAGAACCAATTATATTACTCTATCACAATCTGAACATAATCTCATAATCCATCAGATCCCATCAAACTCAGCATAGCAAAAGCAGAAAGAATTACATATGTGCCTCGATCATGTAGGGAAGCTCACGAGGTCTAAACCATGAAGAACAAAGAGGGGAGGAGAACATCACATAGCTACTGATCACGGACCCATGGTCCAAGATAGACTACTCACGGCACATCCGGGAAGCGTCCATGGTGGAGGAGAAGCTCCCGGAGGTCGATCCTCCCTCCGGCTGGGTGCCGGGAAGGGTCCTGACGGTGCTCCCGATCTTGGAAGCGCGGCGGCGGCGGAACAGAGGAGAATTTGCGAAATAGGATTCTGTCTTCGGAGTTTCCCCGTGATGGAGAATAAATAGGCAAAGGGGGGCAGCCAGGGGGCCACCAGGATCGCCCCTGGCGCGTCCAGGCCCCTGGCCGCGCCAGGTGGCCGCCTAGGTGCCTGGTGGTGGCCCCCTGGCCCTCGTTCGGGCTTCTGGAGTCTTCCGACACGCTGATTTTTTATCTGATTTTTCCCGGATTTTTGGAGTATTTTTTATATGGGGAAAACTGAAATAGAAAAACAGCAGAAAACAGGAACTGGCATTGGGGTGCACTGAGTTAGTAGGTTAGTCTAAATATGATCAAAAGTGTATGAAAGTGTATCTAGATCATAGCAATATCACACAAAACATGCATGGAGCGAGCAGAAATTATCGATATGTTTGAGACGTATCACCCGCCGGGGTGCGGTCGGGGAAGCACTAGCAGAGACAGGGGAGTGCTCTAGTGGTCTTGCTGAGGACAGTGGGGCACCGGAGTGAGTGGGAGGGGCAGGGACAGAGCGGCGGCAATGGATACCGGAGCTGGGGAAGAAGACCCTCCCGGCTTCGATTGACTGCCTAGGGGGTCGATTAGGAGGTGGTCGGCACTGCTGGTGAAGAGTAACGGCGGGTGCGAGATCCTTTTATAAGGGGAGCGATGCCGAGCTCGGGCGCCGCCGTCCAGAAGTGGACGAGGCCGGCGATGAGCTGGATGGTTTGAGAGCTTTCTCGGGGTGACTAGAGTGAGGGAGCAGTGGCTTGCGGAGCAGGGGGCACATGGAGAAAAGGGGGGAGCAATGGCACTGGGGCCGCCGCGGCTCGCTGTGGTCGTTGGGTTCTGAATGGCGGCGAGCGGCAAAGCGCTATTCTGGCGAGGGGAAGGCAGAGGAGTGGACGCGTGTGCATAGAAAAGCCGTGCAGCACGGTTGGAAAAGGAGAAGGCGACGGGGGCACACTACCAGGGCGAGGGCGACGTTTCCAGGGGCTCGGGCACGCGCAGAGCGCGCTAGTGGCACCCCATGGGCTTGGCCACCACGTGAGCTAGTGCATTGGATAAGTGTTCACGTGGCCAACCATGTCTAGCATGTTGTCCTTTCATTGCTTATCACTATGGCGGCATTGAATGGTAAAGGGGAGAAACAGTGTGAACTTGGCTTCCTTGCAAAGATTGCTGTAGCAAACTTGCATAGCAAGATGGAGTTACATTATGAAGAGGGGGTGGGAGCAAGGTTGTCACACTGGCTTAGTGTTGGAAGGACTACAATTGTGTGAAATTTCAGCTCATTTGGCCAAGAAAACAATGCACTTTGGCTTGATGGATTTGGCTGAAATTTGGTGTAGAGGGGTTATTTGGGGGTGTGCACAAGTGTGCAAAATTTCAGGGCTAGGGGATGTACCTAGCCAGCACTCGCTTCACAAGGTATCCTGCTGGCCAGAAATTTGATCTTGAGGGTTCCCTCACATGGGTGGTTGGGTTTGGCTAAAACTTGGTGTAGGAGAGCCATTTGGGGGTGGGAACATGTGTAAAAAGTTTCAGAGAAAATGGGTTCTCCTATCTTGCACTTGCTTCAGAATGCCCCTTGCGGCATACAAACTTTGGGGATTTGGTGAGGGCGATTGGCTAGGCACATTGTGTTGAAATTTGGCATAGGCTAATGATATGATCATAAGAGCTTGCATAAAAATTTTCATAGGAAATGGATAAAGATAAATAACACTTGCTTCACAAAGTGTTATTCTGCCCCCACAAACAAATGAATTTCTCTAGGGGGAAATCCACTTGGGCCATGCAATGTTTTGGATATTTCGGCAAGATATGATATCAAGGACATGTGGGAATTATTTGGGTATTTATGGAGCAATATAAATAGGGGTTGCTTCACAATCCACAAATAGAATGAATATTCCTTTTAATGGAAAAAGGAATATATAGCATGAAGAAAAATGGTGGCTTGGAGAGGGTGGATCAAAGGAAGTGACGAGGATCGGCCTCGTCAAATCCCATGGCCAGGGACCCTGGGTTGATCATAGAGAAGGAATAGGTTGGACGATACTCGTCGGCTAACAGGAGAAGCACTTCCTGCTCGATATTATTGCGTGAGGGGGCGATTACAAGGGAGGCCAAGGCGAGTTCTCGCAAGACCAGGAGAGTCGATTGGATATTGGATGATTTAGACGTCTCCCCTCCCATCCTTTATATACTAGGCTAGGTCTCGGGGAGACCGTACTAGATTACAAAGATAGTTTCCTAGTACTAGTCTTGCCTTGTACGCCAAGTCGAGCCTTCCATATCAGTTGCGGACTCCTACGTCGGTGCCTTGGTTGGGCCAGTCGTGGGCCTGTCGAGGCTTTCCAGCGGGCCTTCCGTCTTCATACGCACCAGGTATCCTCACACGCGGGAGTTGTGGGGTCACCCCCTCGTCAGTAGCCCCCGAGTGCCTGGGGGACTCGAAGAGTCGCGCAGGGACTCGAATTCGTCAGTGCTTTATTGTTTGTAGGTGCGGCACAGCCGCGGGTCGCTAGCAGTTTTGAGCCATGACAATACCTGTTTCGAGGGATTGCTAAGCTGAAAAGGGCCCAAGGATTCGACTGGTCGAGCCTTGGTGAATTGCGCTAGTGGAAAATGCTGCAGTAGCCCAATCAAGCTCACGTCCTCGACATGAACTTGGAACGACCGGTGTCTAGCAAAGTCATGCCGATGCAGGTCTTATAGGATCAATTGCTGCCAGTCTAAGCAAATAGCCTGAGCGCGTCTGCTCGGCTATTTCTATCATGCGAGCGCATGGAAAAGTTCGGGAGTGAAATCGCTCTGCGGCAAGTCCCGGCCCGGCCGTTCTGCGCAGCGGGGTCTTACCTACACGCTAAGCTTGCGTGGCATCTGGGTAAAGTGTGTCGTAGCCCAGGTATAATTGTTTTTTGCAGAGGCATGGGGCCTGGTTAGCGATGCACCCACTTGGAATAAACAATCAAGTGAGCTGTTAGCAGTCACTCGCGGAGCTTCTCGCGAACTCAGGCGAGGAAAATAAGAAAGTGCCCACTCGGAAAGTCGTCGAGTGCGCGATTAGATCATGAATACTTGTTGGATCTCTGCGAGTAGTCACTCGAATGCTTTACTATCTTCAGGGTCAGGGAGAACCCGAACTCTGAAGGTACGTTGTTCCTGCTAGTGCGAGTGATCACTCGATCACGTGTATGACTTCTGGGTGAGGGAGCACCCGAACTCGATTAAAGGTACTCCCGATGGGAGTAAAAGATTTTAGAATCGGAAAATTTTTGCACCAAGAAACAGGTAGCCTTTGCAGTCTTTTGTTTTTTTCCAATTGCTCTTATCTTGATCCGTCCTTCGTGAGATGTCACGTTGATAGGCGTTGTCATGCTGTTTTTGTGACCTATGATGATGCTTTGTCTTCAATCCGTCGCGTCTTCTGGCCAGTCATAATGATGACTTGGACGCCGTCCTGCCTGGTGCCTATTGGATTTCCAAGGTGTGTATGGGAAACAGGCGAGATTTGAGGTGTCCTTTAAATAGTGCTGACCGCGTGAAGGCATCTTGTCTTGGAATTCGTAACACCCGGCGTGTTTGGTCTTTGATTTAATGATGGATCCGCCTGGGCTTCTACGTTTTTTTCCTGGTTTGCCCGTGGATTGTGTTATAAATACCTCCTATGGTTTGTCTGTCCTTGGCATCCATTCTTTGCTTCTTTCTCTTCTGCTTCTTCTTCATATGGCACCCAAGCGTGGTGGTGGTGTGACTAGGCGAGGTCGTGGCCGCCGCGGCCGTGGTGGTCGCACGCCTCATTCCTCACGCGATGGACGTCGTGGTGTTGCGTCGGCACCTTCTTATTCTTCCGTGGAGGAGGGTTTTTGGCGCTATGATTTCCTTTTGCGTGTTCTTAGCCGGACCGCTGCCCGGATTCCTCTTCCGTTCTCGATTGCCTCCATTGCGTCTGAGCTTAATTTGAGGGGTTTTTGTCTCCATCTTCAAGGATGCGCTCGATCTTCTTCTTGGTTGGAATTGGAAGTTGACAATTCCTCCCCGATTTTCTTGGATCTGGCTGGAGAGCGTTTTCTCATCGGTTGAATCTGCGTAACGGAGATAGCCTTTGTTGTCGTTTTGATGGCAAAGATACTCTCACTGTTCATGCATTTGATGCCGGTGGCAATCTTCTGGATCCATACTGGGAGGAAACAAGCAGTGACAATTCCAATGGGTCGAGTGGTGGTTCGCCTGCTTCTCCCGTGACTTCATCTTCGGCCGATTCCTCAGCTGATGGTGCTTGCTCTTCTAGTTCTAAAGATGAGAAGGACGTCAAGCTGGTCGTCAAGCGGCTGCGTCAGTAGGAGAGGCACCTTGTAGAACTGGAGGACGGCGACCTTCTTCTTCGCGGACTGAGTTGCTACTTTGTTTGTGGTGATGCTCGTCAAGTTGTGGTACGAAAGTGCCAATTATCTCAGCAGGAGCATACATGTAGAAGTCATAATTCCGTGGGATAATTGTAACCCGTCTGGTAGTTGCTCGAGTCCTTTTGTAGTGATAACTAACCTTTGACTCCTTTGTAAGTGAGAAACTGTGTTCGACTCCTTTGTAATGGAAATTGTCCTCGACTCCTTTGTAATGGAAAATTGTCTTCGACTCCTTTGTGATGAAATTGTCCTTCGGCTGCGCGGCAGCGCTCCCGATGGGAGTAGCCCCCGAGGCTACGTTTGATTTGTAGAATCAGGCGTAGGTTGTGAGTTTTTGTCTACCTGGGATGTCCCTTCTTGTGGCTTCTTTTTGAGTTATTCCAAGTTTTTTGGTCGGGTGCGCGTCAGCGCTCCCAATTGGAGTAGCCCCCAAGTCTTTAGGTGATCGTTTGCGATCAGGTGAAGACTAAAGAACTTTTTGCGTTTTTCGATGTGATTCTTTTGTGGAAGACTCTTGGTGCTTCGGGGGAATCTTATGCTCGAGTTCCTGAGTACTTTCGTAAGTAAAGTCGCGTTTAGCGAAGATAGCGTCTCTCGGGGGGGTTATGCTCGAGCCCCCGAGTGCTTTTGAGTAAAGTCGCATGAGCGAGGATAGCGTCTCTCGAGGGGAGTTTAGGCTCAAGCCCCCGAGTGCTTTTGAGTAAAGTCGCATGAGCGAGGATAGCGTCTCTCGGGGGGAGTTTAGGCTCGAGCCCCCGAGTGATTTGGAGTAAAGTAGCAGGAGCGAGGATAGCGTATCTCGGGGGGAGTTTAGGCTCGAGTCCCTGAGTGCTTTTGAGTAAAGTCGCATGAGCGAGGATAGCGTATCTCGGGGGAGTTTATGCTCGAGCCCCCGAGTGCTTTTGAGTAAAGTCGCATGAGCGAGGATAGCGTCTCTCGGGGGAGTTTATGCTCGAGCCCCCAAGTGCTTTTGAGTAAAGTCGCATGAGCGAGGATAGTGTCTCTCGGGGGGAGTTTATGCTCGAGCCCCCGAGTGCTTTTGAGTAAAGTCGCATGAGCGAGGATAGCGTCTCTTGGGGGGAGTTTATGCTCGAGCCCCCGAGTGCTTTTGGGTAAAGTCGCATGGGCGAGGATAGCGTCTCTCGGGGGGATTTAGGCTCGAGCCCCCGAGTTCTTTTGAGTAAATTGTTTGGACAGCATCATTTTATTTCTTCGAGTTTTACACGGGTTGCCGATCGGTGCTGCTGCCGATGTCTCTGACAATGTCTAGAGGACTATGGGTAGAACAGGCGTAGGTTCGCTACGTTCCTTGGATTTCCCACGTCCTCATTGGTCTTCGGGTTCTTCAACCTGTATGCGCCTCCTCCTATGACTTCAGAGATTATGAACGGCCCTTCCCATTGCGGGGCAAGCTTGTGCACTTTTTCCTGTATCAGCCGCAACACAAGGTCTCCTTTGGTGAACGTTCTGGTCCGCGGGCGACTACTTTGATATGTGCGCAGTTTGTCCTGGTATCCTTCAGATCTTGTGATGGCTGTGTCCTATGCTTCGTCTGCTGTGTCTTTATCGTTCTGCGGTGCTTTTTCTGCCTCTTCCTCTTTGTACCCTGAGATTCTGGGAGCTCCATATTTTAAGTCATGCGGCAGTACTGCTTCTGCCCCGTATACCAAGAAGAAAGGTGTATACTGGTTCGAGTTGTTTGGGGTGGTGCACAAGCTCCATAGTACCGCGGGAAGTTCCTCTACCCAGTTGTCTGCGGCTTGTTCTAGTGGTGTGAGGAGTCGTTTCTTTATTCCTCCGCATACTAGGCCGTTTGCTTTCTCCACTTGGCCGTTGGATTGTGGGTGCGCGACTGATGCGTAGTTGATTTTGATGCCTAGTTCTTGACAGAAGTTTTGGAATTCTGCTGCTGTGAAATTTGTACCATTGTCTGTGATAATGTTGTGTGGTACTCCAAATCTGAATATGATTGACTTGATGAAGTTAACTGCCGTGAGGGCTGTTGAGCTAGTGATAGGTACTGCTCCGATCCATTTAGTGAACTTGTCGACTGCGACTAGTAGGTGTGTTCATCCCCCTTTTGAAGATTTCTTGAGTGGGCCTACCATGTCAAGTCCCCATGTGGCAAATGGCCAGGACAACGGTATGGTTTTGAGTTCCGATGCTGGGGCATGTGGCCTGCTGGCGAACTTTTGGCAGGCGATGCAACGCCGTACGATATCCTTTGCATTTCTCATAGCGGTCGGCCAGTAGAAACCTGCTCGAAAGGCCTTGGCCACGAGTGCTCGACTGCTCGCGTGATGTCCGCAGGTACCTTCGTGAATCTCGAGCAGTAGGGCTTTGTTGTCTTCTTCATCGATACACTTTTGGAGGACCTGAGAAATGCTGCGCTTATAGAGCTTTCGGTTGATTACTATGAATGCTTTAGATCATCGACTGATGCGTCGGGCTTCTGCAACGTCTTGTGGTAGGGTGCCCTCGATTAGGAATCGAAGGAAAGGTTTTGCCCAGGCTGGGTCTTCGAGTGCGGCTGGTTCTACGGCTTCGGTTGCTTGGCTGCTTGTGCCGTCGTATGTGCTCGTTGCTGCCACCTATGCTGATTCATTTGTGTCATCTTCCTCTGCGACTGCCTCGGGTGCCGCTGGCTTTGCTTTGATTGATCTCTGGTTGATGCTCTCGAGGAAGACACCTGGTGGTATTGGTCCTCGAGTCGATCCGGTGTTCTCACGTTCGTCGGCTTCTGTGTTATTTTCTCTGGGGATGTAGTTGAGTTCGCAGCCGTCGAATCCTCCCTCTAGTGTGTTATAGAGCTTCTGGTAGGCCGTCATGTTGTCTGCGACTGCGTTACAGTCTCTCATCGCCTGCTGGACGACGAGGTTGGAGTCGCCATAGATCGAGAGGCGAGTGGCGCCGCAAGTTTTTTCCATGCGCATGTCGTGGATTAGTGCCTCGTATTCTGCTTCGTTGTTGGAGGCATTGCTGAAGTTGATCTGGAGGACGTATTTGAGCTTCGTTCCTTTGGGGGAGACTAGTACGACGCCTGCTCCGGCTCCTTGTTGTCTTTTGGATCCGTCGAAGAACATCGTCCATGAGTTGGACAGATCTGGGGCCTGGTGTTTGGACCTCTGTCCACTCGACCAAGAAGTCTGGGAGTACTTGGGCTTTGATTGTTGTTGGGTGTTTGAACTGCATATCTCGTGGGCTGAGCTCGATGTTCCACTCGGCGACTCGGCCGGTCTCTCTGGGTTGTTGAGGATGTCCGCGAGTGGTGCACTGCTCACGATTGTGATGGGGTGTTCGTCGAAGTAGTGCGATACTTTCCTTGAGGTCATGATAACGGCGAGCAGGAGCTTCTGGTAGTGCGGGTATCGTTGTTGTGGCTTTGTGAGCAACGTGCTAAGGTAGTTGATTGGTCTTGTATGCTCTGGATTTTTCCTTCTTCTGCGCGCTCGACGGCGAGCTCTGTGCTGACTACGCTGCTGCGCGCTGCTATGTAGAGGTACAGTTTCTCCCATTCTTTGGGCACCGCCAAGATTGGTGGGGTCGAGAGGGTTTTCTTTAGGTCTGCGAATGCATTGCGGGCTTCCTCGGTCCACTCGAATTTTTCTCCTTTTCTGAGCAGTTGGTAGAACGGTAGGGTCCTTTCTCCTAGCCTGCTGATGAAACGGCTCAATGTTGTGAGTCTTCCTGTGAGCTGCTACACGCCTTTGATGTTGGTTGGCCTTTGCATCTTGACGATTGCTTGGACCTTTTCAGGGTTTGCTTCGATTACTCGGGCGGAGACCATGTACCTGAGTAGTTTTCCGGCTCGGACACCGAACACGCACTTTTTTGGGTTGAGCTTAATACTGTACTTGTTGAGGGTCGCGAATGTTTCACGGAGGTCATCGAGTAGCGTGTTTGCGCTATAGGTTTTGATGACGATGTCGTCAACGTAGACCTGAACGTTTCTGCCAATTTGGTCTCTCAAGCATGCTTGCATCATTCGTTGGTACGTGGCTCCCGCATTTTTTAGGCCGAAAGGCATTGTTTGGTAGCAGAACACGTCGTAGGGGGTGATGAACGAGGTGTGCTCTTCGTCTTCTTCCTTCATCCTGATCTGATTGTATCCTGCATATGCATCGAGGAAGGATAGGAGGTCACATCCTGTTGTGGAGTCAATTATCTGATCAATTCTTGGTAGGGGGAAGTGGTCTTTCGGGCAGTGCCTTTTTACACGCCCATAGTCGACGCACATCCTCAGTACGTAGATGTCTGTTTTAGGGACTAGGACTGGGTTTGCAATCCAGGTTGCTTTCTTCGTCTCCCGATGAACTGTGCGTCGAGTAGTCGGTTGGTTTCTTCTCTGATTGCTCTGCGCTTGGGCTCTGAGAATCGTCGCAACGCCTGCTTTACTTGCTTTGTGTTTGGCTTGATGTGGAGCGCGTGTTCTGCAAATTCTCGCGGTATTTCGGGCATGTCGACTGGGCACCAGGCGAAGATTTTCCACTCTTTGCGAAGGAAGGTTAGGACGGCGGTTTCTCGTTCTTCTAGGAGGTGGGCGGATATGCAGACCGTCTTCTCTGGGTCTTTTGGGTGAACTTGGTGCGTGATTGTGTCGATGTCGACGCTGAAATCGCGGCCGAATTCTTTTGACTCGCTTCGGCTCGCCAGTGGAAACATGCTTTTATCCGTCACCACGGCTATTTCTTTGAGTTGTTGTTGGGCTCCAAACGTGTCGGATACTTTGTGGAAGTCGCGATCGCACTGGTCTGATTTGGTGAAGCTTCCATTGACTGTGATGACTCCTGCGGGTCCTCGTATCTTGAGCTTGAGGTATGCATAGTGCGGAACCGCCATGAATGGCGTGGTACTGCGACTGCCAGTCGAGCACTTCGAACTCGAGGACTTGCCTTGCAAAGTTGCGCTTGCTGCCGAAGATGACATCAAGCTCGATTGTTCCGATGGAGGCGGCTGCTTCACCTGGAACTACGCCATATATTGTGGTGCCTGACTTCTTCCAAACTGATCTTGGGATTAGCATCTTGTGTAGGGTGCTGGTGAAGATTATGTTTAGGCTGCTGCCTCCATCCATGAAGAGTCTGTCCATGTCATAACCTCCGATCTGGGTTTCGAGGACCAGGGGTGCGTGCCCCGTCCTTGGGACTTAGGGCGGGTGGTCGCTTTGAGAGAAGATGATGCTGGTCTCGGCGCCACACAGTTGGTAGATTTTTGCTATCTTTAGGCCCTCGGCTGTTCGGGCCTGCAGGGTGTAAGCGTCCTGCTTTGTTTTTTAGGGTCTTCCTTCTTGGATCATGCAGATTCATCCATGGGACGTAGGGTATTGCTTTTTTGTACTTGGTGTTGGTGACTGCGCGCTCATTCGAGTGCGCTTGGCTTCACGCTTCTTTTCCTCCTTGAGACTGTTGGAGAGTTCGGTGAATAGGCGACAGTCTCTTAGGGTGTGGCTTTCTCTGAGGTGTCCCCAACTGTCTTCGAAACAGTGGATCGCGCAAGGTCTTTCTAGTTGCTCTCTGGCTGTGAGCTTACTGGAGCCAGTGTGCCTTCTTCTCCTTGATACTTGGAAAACCTGTGAGTGGTCTTCTGTTCGGTTGTGGAATCTTGGGTCGAGCTCTATCCCATCGCTGAGCGATTGGTTCCGGATGAAATTGGCGAATTCATCTGGTCTTCGGTCTGGGTCGTAGTACTCGCCGATCTGGGTTTCGGAGTCGCTGTCTTGTCGCGCGGCGGGGGTCCGTGTGGCGGCGGGTCGTCGAGTGGTTGGCGAGTCTTCTGTCACGCGCCGCGACTCTTCGAGTGGGGTTCCCGTGTAGGGTCCCCGCGCCTATCTTCTGGGTCGCTGAGTTCTTTTCCGTCGGCGATAGATCTGGCGGTCGTCGAGGTGCTGGACTTGATTCGGTTGCAGGCTAAGTGACCTTGACGAGGCGATGGAGATGCTTGTGGTGAACTTGAACTCCTCGAGCGAGCTAGATCTGGCTCTAGTCCTCGAGTCCTGATTTGCTGAGGGCGGGACCGCCGGGATCGTGATTCCAACCTGTGTAGTTCCCACAGACGGCGCCAATTGATGAGGATCGGCCTCGGAAAATCCCATGGTCAGGGACCCTGGGTTGATCATAGAGAAGTAACAGGTTGGACGATACTCGTCGGCTAACAGGAGAAGCACTTCCTGCTCGATATTATTGCGTGAGGGGGCGATTACAAGGGAGGCCAAGGCGAGTTCTCGCAAGACCAGGAGAGTGGATTGGATATTGGATGATTTAGACGGCTCCCCTCCCAGCATTTATATACTAGGCTAGGTCTCAGGGAGTCCGTACTAGATTACAAAGATAGTTTCCTAGGTCTAGCCTTGCCTTGTACGCCAAGTCGTGCCTTCCATATCAGTTGCGGACTCCTACGTCGGTGCCTTGGTTGGGCCAGTCGTGGGCCTGTCGAGGCTTTCCAGCGGGCCTTCCGTCTTCATACGCACCAGATATCCTCACACGCAG
The DNA here is from genome assembly GCA_950022295.1 of Bromus sterilis. Classification (NCBI taxonomy): domain Eukaryota; kingdom Viridiplantae; phylum Streptophyta; class Magnoliopsida; order Poales; family Poaceae; genus Bromus; species Bromus sterilis. Next base: position 254,524,931 of record OX465595.1, on the reverse strand, counting down.
GAGTCGTGGGGTCACCCCCTCGTCAGGAAGATTTTTGGGAAGGTTTTAAGGAATCAAGGTTCACTTGAGCAAGGAAAGAAAATATGCTCAAGTTTCAAGTCCAAAGAGTTGCTCAAACTCTAACCAACTGGCAAATCTTGAACTAAATCAGAAAAAAATTCGAAATGAAAAAGTTGCAAAATCCAGGGTGTCACAGTTACTTTGAAGAAAACTCCATAGTTGATAGTCCTCCCACTTATTGTTTATAATTCCAGAATTAACAAGCCTCATAATTCTGTTTATAGAATAAGACCAAGTCGTAAATACCAAACAATTATAAAATTCCAAGCATGTGTTCCCATTGTTGGTATTCCTCTCTCTGGAGTTATGTTCCCCAAATAACAATTTGGGTTATCAACTTCCAATGAGCCATCAAGAAAGAAGAGACCATTGTGTAAAATTCAATAATGCACTAATTTTAATATTGAGCAATACTCACTACTAGGAAAGGGCTTTATAGTGACGTCCTTTTTTTGCCTTTAGTGGCACATTTCAAATGCGCCACTAAGGACAAGCCACTAATAAGGCTTTAATAGTGGCGCATTACCCCTAAAACTCTTATGTGTGGCGCATTTCGAAATGCGCCACCCATAAGCCCTTATGGGTGGCGCATTCTGAAAATGCGCCACCCATAAGAGTCTTAGGGGTGGCGCATTCTGAAAATGCGCCACTATTAAAAAAATTAAATTTTGAATTTTGAATCTGGATCTGGAAAACAATTTTTTTATTTTTTATTTTTTTACTTTTTTCTTAATCTCAGATTAGTATGCTTAATGCTCGGTCACTATGCTTAATCTCAGGTCAAACTAACCTCCATGGTCAAACTTCCCCGAGGGTCAGCCATCCTAGCACTACTCCAGCCTCAGCACGCTTAACTTTTCGGTTCTATTCAACTCCCACTCCAGCTCACCTAGCAGGCACTTGTTGATATATCTATCATATAAATCCTATTGAACCATGTTGATGTCTAGGACCTTGTTGATGTTCATGGGTGTGCTAAAATTTTCAAAAAAAATTGAAACTTTCTCGATGGGACCATTAGCATATTTTGAACTTTTTTAAAAAAAATTGAAAATAAAAATTCAATTTTTTATTTTTTTTAATGTTACTAGCTAAAATTTTTAACTTTTTTTTTGAAACTTCCCGATCGGTCCTCTAACCTATTTTGAATTTTTTTTTAAAAATAAAATATATATTTTACAAAAAATTCAATTCTTTTCCGTTACTAATGGCGCATTTCATACAAAATGCGCCCCTACTAAGTTCAAACCTTTTTTCATTTTTTTACTCCAGATCTTCAAATGCCCGTAACTTTTTTTCTGTTAGGTTTTCGAGGATTCTAAAAATGTTCAACGGGTTTTTTACCCAGTTGAATTTGGATATAACTTTTCGAGTAGATGATTTTTCATATAAAAAACCTTTTCATCGGAGGTCGTATGCAAAAGTTATGCCCATTTTACAAAATTCTCGAGATATTTTGCAAAAAAAGTCAGAATTCATATTTGTAAATTTTCGTAACAACAAGACCACATATCATATGATAAACTTATTTTCTTTTATTTTTTTTGACATTTCTATCATTTTCTTTTATTTACTTTCAAATTGAAAAGGCGGTCCGGGGGGGGTATTTGGGAATTTCTCCGCACAGTTTTTTGCTTAGTAGTGCCGGATATGCAAGATGCGTCACCCCTAAGAGATTATGGGTGGCGCATTTTGAATGCGCCACTAATAATTCCTTAGGGGTGGCAATTTCCAGAATGCGCCACCCATAAGCTCTTAGGGGTGGCGCATTTCCAAAATACGCCACCTATAAGGTTCTTAGGGGTGGCGCATTTCTCCAAATGTGCCATGTATAAGGGGATCCAGGGCTGGCCCACTCTTAGGGATGGCGCATTTTTAAAATATGCCACTTATAAGTACTTATAGGTGGCGCATTTTTTACCAGTGCGCCACCCCTTACAACATAGTGACGCATTACATATAAAATGCGTCACTAATAAGGTTTCCATGTATAGCTATTTCCCTAGTAGTGACTTCCACTCTTACTTTTCCAAATAGTATAACATAGTCAATAGATTCCAAGATAGAATAATAAATCAATCTCTTCTCACCGAAGTTGCACAAAGTGTCCTATCACAATAATAATTTTCCTCCACCAGTAAGTTTCATAGCATAAATTCGAATTCAATGTTCGTCAATTTCCTTTGAAATTGTTGCATGCCAATAAAGTTACGGCAACTGAAGAGAAAATTTCCTAGTCCTCGGAGTGTCCCTCATATTCTTCCATACACAAGTGATGGTCAATAATAATACTTCTTTGAAATCCCTTCCAGGTTATGTGTAATTTTTAGAACAATATTCCCACCATAGCATTTTCCAGTATTTAACTATTTGCTTGGTGCAGCCCATCCACACAATTATAATCCGGAGTCCTCCTAAATTACTTCCAAAGAGTAGACATCTTTTCCTTGCACTCGATTAGCAACCAAACAAGTTAGTCCATTAATTAACAATCAAATAAATTAAATTAAATTATTAGATACTAGGTAGGATTCGTAATTAGCATCCCTTCCCTCATAGCAAGCGCTTCCGCACAGGCGCAAGTGGATCTTCCGGCCGGCAAGTTGGTCGTGCAGTTGGCGATGGTATGTCTTCAGTTTCCGAACAACTAGCTTGTTCGGCTTGGCAAGTTCGTAGCAGCAGCACCCTCATTATGACAGAGGATTTGGAGAGTACACGAACGAAGAAGAAAAATCACCAATAGCGATGTCCATGTAAAATTTGGTCTGATTTATTCCGATCCAGCAAATAGTAGTATTCCTTGATCAACTAGATGCGATCCAGCAAGAGTAGTGCGCCTGATCAACTTGATGGAGAAAAAAAGAATTAACCGTGAGCTAGCACACGTGAAAACGCTTGCCCTTCCTTTATTCATGTGCCAAGAAAGTTGCATGGATCGTAAAACAGCGACCAAGTTTCTTCCTTCCGTGCAACGCGTGTGTGAACCACAGCGTAAACTGGAGCAGGATTAACTTCCTCATCACCCCGTACGCAATAGCCTGATCAGATCAACGATAAACAGATTAGGCCATCTAATTTGTAGTTCCTGATCAATTCCAAGCAGCCAACGAACTAGCTTGTGTACGACGTCGATTACCAGCAACTTAGCAGCAGCGGACGACCAAAAGAAGCGAAGGGCGTCGAAGATCGGCGGCAAGCTTGGCAGCAGCGGATGGCCTCGTCGGCGGGCGTCCAGCGGCATTTGATGACGATCGACATCGTCACCGGCTTGGCAGTACGCGCATCCTTTTTGTTTCATTATCTTCGTTACGAACAAAACAGGGCAACCTCATGACAATGAGCTAGGGCGGATGAAGCCTTTTGCCAACAAATTTTCGAGTTGGATTTTTAGCAGCAGTGTGCTCGTGCCCGGGGACGACGACAAGGGCACGAGTGGGCTAGGCTGGGCCTAGGCTACCTGCCAGGTAAGTGAGCCTCGCCCAGGTAAGCTTCTGTTTCTGTTTTCCTTTTTATTTCCTTTTTTGACTTTTGTTTTATTTTGATTTTTCTATCAAAACATTTTATAAAATTCTGAAAACTTTTATGTGAGCTTAGAGGACCTATATAAATCCACTCACCAAGTTTCAGAATTATTGGAATTTTATTTAATAAATTCCAATTGCAAATACAATATTGATTTAATTTCCAAGGGCATGTTGGACTTTTTGAAGATTTCATGAGCATGGAGTGGGACCCACTTCACTTGAAAAGTGATCATGCCCATTTATGAGACTTTTCAAAAAGTTCAAAGCATTTTTTGAAATAGATTTTTCTCTGACCTTTTATTAAAATAGTTTGGGGCTTTTCTGCTTCCCCAATTCTTTTTGTTTTGCAAAACAATTCATGATGCAAAAATGCTAGCTCAGAAAAGCACAAACCTAAGTTAGGGTTCTGACATAGACTCCAAGTTCCAGATATTTCAATCTGTTTCCAGTTAGGAATCGTGACTCATTAAACCAACCACATAAATTAACAGTCAGTTACGAGTCCAAATATTATTAATCAAATAGGTCTCATACACGCGGATACACGCGTGTCTGAGTCACGCGCCGAGTTTGAATATAAAATCAACCTCGCAGGCTTAAAAATCCATAGAATCAATCCTATGGACAAGCTGGCATTCCACTATATACTGTTACCGGGTATAAATCCTGCATATTTGACGGGGATCAGCCCCGGAAAATCTCATGGTCAAGGACCCTGAGTTAGTCATAGAGAAGGCACAGGTTGAACGATACTCGTCGGCTAACGGGAGAAGCACTTTCTGCTCGATATTATTGCGTGAGGGGGCGATTACAGAGGAGGCCAGGCGAGTTCTCGCAAGACCAGGTGTGTAGACGTGTATTGGATTGATCTGGACGTCTCCCCTGCCAGCCTTAATATACTAGGCTAGGTCTCGGGGAGTCCGTACTAGGTTATAAAGATAGTTTCCTAGTTCTAGTATTGCCTTGTACGCTAAGTCATGCCTTTCATACTAGTCGTGGACTCCTACGTCGGTGCTTGGTTGGGCCAGTCGTGGCTTCCCGACGGGCCTTCTGTCTTCATACGCACCGGGTAGCCCCATATGTAGGAGTCGTGGGGTCACCCCCTCGTCAGTAGCCCCCGAGCGCCTGGGGGACTCGAAGAGTCGCGCGGGGACTCAACTTTCGTCAATGCTTTATTGTCTGTAGGCGCGGCACGGCCGCGGGTCGCTGGCAGTTTTGAGCCATGGCAATACCTGTTTCGAGGGATTGCTAAGATGAAAGGGCCCAACGAGTCGACTGGTCGAGCCTTGGTGTTTTGCGCTAGTGGCAAATATCTCAGTAGCCCAATCAAGCTCACGTCCCTCGACATGAACTTGGAACGACCGGTGTCAAGCAAAGTCATGCTGTTGCAGATCTTATAGGATCAATTGCTGCCAGTCTAAGAAAATAGCATGAGCGCGTCCGCTCAGCTCTTTCTATCATGCGAGAGCATGGAAAAGGTCGGGAGTGAAATCTCTCTACGGCAAGTCCCGGCCCGGCCGTTCTGCGCAGCGGGGTCTTACCTACACGCTAAGCTTGCGTGGCATCTGGGTACAGTGTGTCGTAGCCCAGGCATAATTATTTTTTTTGTAGAGGCACGGAGCCTGGTTAGGGATGCACCCACTTGGAATAAACAATCAAGTGAGCTATTTAGCAGTCACTCTCGTAGCTTCAAGCGAGGAAAATAAGAAATCACCCACTCGGAAAGTCGTCGAGTGTGTGAGTAGATCATGTTGTTGAGTACTTGTTGAGTCCTTCGCGAGTGGTCACTCGAATGTTGTACTGTCTTCAGAGTGAGAGAGCACCCGAACTCCGAAAGTACGTAGTTTTTGCTGGTGCGCGATGATGGCCCTCGTTTTTCGCGCAGTGGGCAGTATGGTTAGTGCGCCGGTTGAGTTTTCCATGTTTCTCGGCTATCGTGGGATCGCACCACATCTGCTGGATTCCAAGATGAGCGGTAACGATTTTCTTGCTCCGACTGCTGGTTAAATACTGGGGGTCTGGTTTGTTTAGGTTTTCACCCAGCCATTGCCTTCTCCTGCCTCTCTTCCTTCTTACTTCTTCCTTCTTCGTTCTTTGTCTCCTGTCTGTCCTTTCGTGCGGTTTGCTTTGTTAAGATCCTGTCCAAGCATCCTCGCAGTGCAGCACAGGAGTTGGCGAGGATGACCGGCAAATGGGAGCGGTCTGCTTTTGGACTGCAGATCTGGATGAGTTGGTGGCGCACGGCGTGGTGGCGCATGGTGCCGCCCGGATTCCTGGGGATAAGGAGGTTCGTGCACCCCGTCCAGATGAACGGGTATGCTTTCAGAGCTTCTTCCCTCCTGGTTTTGCGCTTCCCATTCATCCTTTTCTCCGGAGGTTGCTTTGCGCCTATCAATTGCAACTGCATGATTTGACTCCCAATGGGATTCTGCACATTGGCTGCTTCATTAAGCTCTGTGAGGGTTTTTTGGGGATCTATCCCCATTGAGGCCTCTGGAAACGTCTCTTCAATGTGAAGAGGACAAATTCTGAATATGCCATTGGGGGCGTAGGTATTTCCATTAAGGAGAAGTCTGCCTATTTTGATCTGGAGAAGCTGGACTCCATCTTTTCATGGCGGAGGAGTTGGTTTTATATGAAGGACCAGTGCATTGAGGGTCAGCGGTTTGGTCTGTCCCCTTTCGATCCTGCTGCGCGGGCGGTTAAGCGGTCTTCATGGGCACATCCTTTGTCCGCTCGCGAGGTGTCTCTCGTGGATCCGTTTGTGCAAAAGATTACTGCTTTGAAGGATGAATTGACTGGCGGCCAGCTTATCTCCGTGTTTGTCAAGAGACGCGTGCAGCCGCCTCAGCATCGGGTGCGTCCCATGTGGCAATACACTGGGTCTGATGACTCGACCAGGTGCTCGCCCAAGGAGTTTTCTGACGACGACCTTTTGGCCCGGGTTCAGCAAGTCACAAAGTGCACGAGCATTGGGGAAGAGAGCCTTGTTCGTCCTTACTCTGCTGACTTGCTTCGTCCTTACTCTGCTGACTTGCCTCTTCCTCAGGTACTTTATCTTGAATTATTTACTTGTAATTTTGACTCATTTCTATTGATTGCTGATGCTGCTTTAATCTGTAAGGTCACACCCCTTTGTTGAACAATCCGCCGCAGCCTGAAGATGCGGATATACTCGATGAGCCTGGTGAGGCTGATGCTGATCCTATGCCCGCGAGTGATGGGGGTGCTTGTGGCGCTTCGGGTGCTGTTGCTGTCGAGTCCACGGGTGGTCCACCGTCGGTTGCGGATGACTCTGAGGATTCGAGTCTTTTGCGTGTCAAACGCACTCGCCCTTTTAGTGCGAGTGGTCGTGATGCGGCGGGTGACAGTGATGGCTTGCCAACGGTCGTGCGTCCTGCTACGTCGTGTCCTCCCTCAGCTGCCCCGAAGAAACGCAAGTTCGGTATATTGCTGCGTCCGGGCATTGCGCCTGCTGGGTTAGTCTAACTTTCCACGTTGACGTTCTGTTGTTCATTGCTTTGACTGGTGTTCTGAAGATAATTTTTTTATAGGACTGCTCCTGCTCCGTCTTCTTCCTCTGCGAGTGCCGGTGCTATTAGTGCTCCTTCGACTGATTCTGGTGCGGCGCCTGATCGGCTGGCTGGTTCTGCTACTCCTGTGGCTTCCGCGACTGCTCCGTCTGGGGGATCTGCTGCGACTGCTGCGGCTCCTGGAGGGGACTTACCACCAGATGTTAAACCAGTGATCCCTGAGGAGCACTTCTTGGAGAGGCAAGATCTCTCTGCTGAAGATAAAGTGAAGTTCTTTGATCGCATGGCGAAGCAGGTATGTGATTTCCTTGTCCTTCTGAGATTTTTCTATAGTAGCCCCCGAGGCTGCAAGAAATCGCTTGTGATTGGTTGTAGTCTTTAGCTTGGGTTTCCTTTGTCGCTCTTATGAATATTGGGAGCACGGCAGTGCTCCCAATGGGAGTAGCCCCCGAGGCTGCAGCAATCACTTGTGATTGGTTGTAGTCTTTGAGCTTGATTTTCTTCTTTCCTAGGCATTGACTGGTGCATATACTTGAATTCAGCCTTTGTTCCGGATGTGAGAGCGTGTGCTTACTGAGACTGATCGGTGGAACGTGCTCATGACTCGGTCCAAGGGAGCTTGACCACTATGAGACATGAGATCTTGATTCTTGGTCTTTCTTTCTTTTGCTAGTTGGTTTTGTCTGATTTGTGTCTGTTTCCCCAGGTCGTAAGAAAGGTGCTGACAAGCGGGCGGAGGCTGCGAAGAAAGAGCTTGCTGAGCTTCGGGCCGCTCTGGAGTCCAAAGAAAAGGATCTGCAGGCGCAGCATGGCGAGCTCGAGCGGTTGCGGCGGGTGGAGGAGCAGTTTCTCCAGGTCGAGAAGGCTGAGTGCGAGCGCCTGCAGGACTTGGCGGGCTCTTTAACTGGTTTGTGGACTCTTCCTGTCTTCCGTTTATTGGGGTTCGTTTGTCTCTGAAATTGCTGGATATTTAATGTTTTTCCTTCTTCCAGGTTCTGCGGGTATTGGGGCGGTGGAGGTAGCTGCTGCAGGTTCGGGCGCTCTCCGTGGCGCTGTAGATGTTGTTTCGGGCGCTGATGTAGCTGTTGGGGATGTCTGTGCTCGGGCTTCGACTCTCCTGAAGCTTCTTCATGAGCATATGTTCCCAGATGAGGAGAAACGCCCTGAGGGTCTTGATTCTGTGGTTGCTGCCTTCGGTCCGGACGGTGATCAGCTAGAGGGTTTGGTTCGCGAGAACGTGGTGAGTGGGCTTGCCACGTCTATTGTTGTTCTTCTGGTGCATGGTGTTCCCATTGAGGAATCCATGGTGGATAGTTTACCTGCTTATACGGACGAGCAGAGTGCTCGAGCCACTCGGCTGGCCCGCCAGCTGCAGCTGGTCGTAGAGGCTGCGAACAATTCTTCAGCCGAGGAGTAGGGTGAACTTGTTTTTGTTTTTGAAAACTGCAGCTGTAATGTGCCTCCTGCGGGACGGTGGATCTTTTTTAATTGATGGACCTACTTTGCTTTTGTGCTGCTTTTTGTCTTGTTTCCTTTGACTTGTTTCTCTTTACGGTAGGCCATCCCGGGCGTCTCTCGGGCTTGGAATTTGTTGAAGGAGGATGCTCGTGAGGGTGCTTACGAGTCTGTTTGCTTGAGGATGAAAGAGGCCGAGCGTGAGATCGTTCGACTGAAAGGTGCTGTTGTGGTCCATCGCTCGAAACGTGAACGTGCTGAGGCCGTCTTGGATGGCTTGGCGGCTTGGATGATGAAGCTGTGTGATCTTCTGAAGGGTGTGTTTTTCTTTTCTTCGACCGCTCGACTGCGTGGGTTCTTTTCCTTATGCTTTGCGGATGATCTTTGTTCTTTGTTGCGAAGTGCTTGCTGGGCGTTCTTGCGAGGAAGAGGAGGCAGTACAATCTGAGTTGTTGCGTCTGGAGGACCCGGTTGTGCAGGAGAACAATCCTTTCTGGATGTATAGGGCGCGTGCTCGGGTGTTCGCCATTCTGCGGATGCGGGTTGAGAGAGTACCACGGGCTCTTGAGTACTGTTGCGGAGTGTTTGGCAGGATCTTTCCAGAAGTTTATCCTTTGGATCCTGTCCTGTCTTCTCTTGAGAAGCTTTGTCGGGTATTCTCTCAGCCTGCGGATCTTCGGCGTGTAGTTAATCACCAAATATATGCAGGGGCTCGCTGTGCTTTTGCCTTTGTCCATACTCATTGGCCAGGGGTGGACATTATGCTAGCACCTCAAGGTCCTCCTGGTAGTCGGGCTCAGCCGATGGACGATCATTACGCCGTGGCGGATAAGCCTGCGAGTCAAGTTGTGAAGTGGGTGGTCGAGGATAACGACCGTCGGTTGGGTGCTCTGTGCAAAGTAAAATCAGAACCTGGAGATTAGTCCCTGTTTGGAGTTGGTTCCTTTGCTGGACAACGTGTGTTGTTGTTCCCTTTTTGCTTTACTTTGATCATTGTAAATCCATCCTGCGTGATACAGGTTAGTCTTGTCAGCTGCTAAGTTTTTGGGCGAGGAGTCCTCGCGTGATGTTTTTAGAGTCGCGTAGCGAAGAACGCCTCGGGGGGTGGCTGCTGCGGCGAGCCCCGGAGTGCCAATTTTTAGAGTCGCATAAGCGAAGAACGCCTCGGGGGGTGGCTGTTGTGGCGAGCCCCCGAGTGCCATTTTTGAGAGTCGCATAAGCGAAGAACGCCTCGCGGGGTGGCTGCTATGGCGAGCCCCCGAGTGCCAATTTTTAAGTTGCGTGAGCGAAGAACGCCTCGGGGGGTGGCTGCTGCGGCGATCCCCGGAGTGCCAATTTTTAGAGTCGCGTAAGCGAAGAACACCTCGGGGGGTGGCTGCTGTGGCGAGCCCCCGAGTGCCAATTTTTAAGTCGCGTGAGCGAAGAACGTCTCGGAGGGTGGCTGCTGTGGCGAGCCCCCGAGTGCAAATTTATTAAATCGCGTGAGCGAAGAATGCCTCGGGGGTGGCTGCTGCGGCGAGCCCCTGAGTGCCAATCTTTAGAGTCGCGTAAGCGAAGAACACGTCGGGGGGTGGCTGCTGTGGCGATCCCCCGAGTGCCAATTTTTAAGTCGCGTGAGCGAAGAACGCCTCGGGGGGTGGCTGCTGCGCCGAGCCCCCGAGTGCCAATGAGCAAGAAGAATTTTTTTGGAAGAATTTTTTCAATATTTTTCCTTTTGTTTCTTACACGAGGGGGGTTTCTGTTTGAAGACAACCCCTTTATTTGGATCGATGGCTTAGTAGCCCTAAGGACGGTAGATTTTTGTGGCTCCCTTTTTCTTCTATGGTAGGGCCTCTTCCTCTGATGTTGTGGCTCCGCTGGCTTGGTGTGCTCCGAAGGTTTCTGATATCTTGTGGAACTCTTTGTCGCAGCGGTCAGATCTGACGAAGCTGCCGCTGACTGTGATCACTCCTCGCGGGCCTGCAATTTTCAGTTTGAGGTAGGCGTAGTGTGGGACTGCCATGAAACACGCGAAGGCTGGGCGTCCTGGGATGGCATGGTAATGTGATTTCTAGTTGACCACTTCGAAATCCAATGTCTCTTTGCGGAAGTTGCTCGTGCTGCCAAAAACCACCTCGAGACTTATTTTTCCGAGGGGGTAGACTGCTTTCCCTGGCACGATTCCATGAAACGTTGTGCCTGAGATTTTCAGCGCTGAGTTTTGGATGAGCATTTCTTCCAGGGTTCTGGTGAATATGATGTTGATTCCACAGCCGCCGTCCATGAAGACTCGTGACATGTCATAGTTTCCGATTCTTGCTTCGAGTACTAATGCGGCGTGTCCTGGGCGTGGGATGGCTGGCGGGTGGTCTTCTCGAGAGAAGGTGATTTCAGTCTCATACCCGCGCAAGTATTCTGGGACGGCAGGGTGCGAGGCGACTGCGAGGAAAACTTGTCTGGTGACCTGCTTCTGCTGCCTGTTTGACGGTCTTCCTTCTTATATCATGTAGATCCGCCCGTGCGCTTCTAGGTACTTTTCTTCTTCCTCGGGTGTCATGCTTTGTTCTTGGATTACTGCTACTTGCCTTGCTGATATTGCAGGGGCTGGTGGTGCGTTGTGGGCAATGGCCCCGACTGCCACACTTGCGAGAGGTTGTGCTGCTGTTGTTGTAGATCATCTTTTTTTTTCTGAGAGCTCGATGAAGCGCCTGCAGTTTCTGAGGGTATGTCATAATCTGAGCTCTCCACGCTTGTTTCTGAACCCGTGCAGTGGACATGGTCCATCGAGCTGTTCTTTGGCCGAGCGATACGCTCGGGCGTCATCTCGCGGCTACCTTGTTCTCCTATCCCGTTTTTGAACTTGGGGTGCTTCTTCTTGGTTGTCACTGTGCTGCATTCTTCTGTCGTCGCGGTGTCTGCCTTCTTTGTCATCCGGGAAACCGGCTGCGACCATATCGGGTCCTCTGTCGTCGTAGAAGCTACGCCTCGGGCGTTTTCTTCTTCTGTCGAATCCTCTGTCGCTGGTGTGGTAGTCCTAGTCGCGTTCTGAGCGCGCTATCTGGATCTCTGATTCGTTCCGTACAGAGTCTTCTCCGTTTGCCCAGTTGTTGGCTTGCTCTAGCAGTCGTGCGAGTTTTCGGACCTTCATCTGCCGGAGTTTCTCCTTGAAGTCGATGCGTTGCAAGCCCCTCTTGAATGCGTCGATTGCGCTTTCGTCTGATATGTCCTCGGCTGAGTTTTTGAGTATGGTCCATCGCTGGATGTATGCTCGCAGGGATTCTTTGGATCCTTGTTTGCAGGCCCTTAGTTCCTCGAGTGATGCCGGTCGTTTGTAAGTGGACTTGAAGTTCTCGATGAAGGCGCTGCGGAACTGCTTCCAGGAGCTGATTGATCCTCGCGGTAGGTTTTTCAGCCAGTGTCGCGCCGAGCTCTCGAGCATGAGTTGTACGTACTGCATTGTTGTTATATTGGTTCCACGCTGGAATTTGACGGCCGTTAGGTAGTCTTCGAGCCATGCTTCTGGCTCTTCCAACCCGTCGTACTTGCGTGTTGTGGAGTTTAGCTTGGAACCTTTCGGCATCCTTGTTTCCCGTATGGATCATGTGAAGCACAGTGCTCCACATGGTTCTATGTCCTCGTCGGAAGCTTGCTCGTCCGAGTACTCTTCGTGGGCTGCTCTCCTTTGCCTTCCATGGTTGACTTTGTTTTGTGTTATGTCGTCGCGTGCGTCTCTTCGATTGTTGTTGTGTCTATTGCTGTTGTCGTCGCTTTCGTGGTTTTTTTTTGTTCGGGCACTTGCGCCAGTCGTCGCTGCTGTCATCGTCGGGTGAACTGGGGTCCCTGTCCGGGGTCTGCTCGCGGGGGGCTCGTCTTGTGCCTGCTCTCTTGGGGGGTGAGATGGCATCTTTCATTATTTTGAGTGCCATTGTCGTGTTGCGATCTAAGCTGCCCTTCTTGCCTTTCTGAGCATGGTATAGGTACTCTTGGGTAGTTATAAGGGCTTCGGCTGGCGTGAGTTATTCTTCCTTGTCGTCGTCCTCTTCTAGCTTGAAGTCGTCATCTAGCTTGCGGGCCACCTTCTTCTTGTCCATGCGTTTCAGATTGCTGAATCTGGATCTAGCTCGGATGGGGGAGTCGTAGTCGGAGGAGTCGCTTCTACGAGATGGCCTTCAGTTGGTCCTTGGGTCGATGGCAGTTTTTCCTTGCTTCTCTAATTCTAAGCGTTGATGTCTTGTTTACTTGGTGACGTCACTCGCCAGCTTGTTGTATGCTCTGAGCTCGTCTAGTGTTGCGTTCTCCGGGAGTAGTTTGCCGCGTTTGACTACGTCCCTTACTCTGGCGATTGCTTCCTTGGATTGGTAGATTTTTTCTACGTGATGGTCCTCTTTCGCCATGCCCGGGGTCTGGTTCTTGCTGCTTTCTGGCTCGTCGCTCCTGTGATTGCTATGCTCCGTTCCTTTGTATATTTTCTTTGGTGTGGTTCCTGGTTCTCCAAGTGTGACGGTGACCTGTCCGGTGTTGTCGGGATCACTGTTTTTGCTGTTCGAGCGAGTGTCTCAGCGACTGCTCGAGTCGTCATCTTGGCTTTTGTCGTCTGCGGTTGGCTCGTGAACGTCTGCCATGAACACTTGGGACGGTGTCTTGACTGTCGTCTTGCTTGCGCGCATGTTGAGCTTCTTCCAAGGACCGCTCGAGTAGTCGGGTTGGGAGTCGTGGCTGACTCGCACGGTCGCCACGCGGGCGGGTGCTGCTTCGGTCGCTGGTGTAGGATCTGTTACTTCGGGTGTTCGAGTGTTGTCCGTGAGGCGGAGAACTCCCCAGTGGTTGATGTAGATCTGGTACGCTCCGAAGCTCAGGTTGACACCGGTGCGCAGATCGGCGAAGGCCGGCTGAAAGGTCGGGAGGTGAGCCATGAAGCCGAGGGACCTGAACAGATCGGAGTCTGCTCGGGTTGTGGAGTCGATGAGTGATGTCGGAGTCGCTGCTTCGATGGATGTTGGTGATGAGGCCGCCGAGATCGCGATTCCAACCTGTGTAGTTCCCACAGACGGCGCCAATTGACGGCGATCAGCCTCCGGCAAATCCCATGGTCAGGGACCCTGGGTTAGTCATAGAGAAGGCACAGGTTGGACGATACTCGTCGGCTAATAGGAGAAGCACTTCCTGCTCGATATTATTGCATTAGGGGGCGATTACAGAGGAGGCCAGGTGAGTTCTCGCAAGACCAGGTGTGTAGACGTGTATTGGATTGATCTGGACGTCTCCCCTCCCAGCCTTTATATACTAGGCTAGGTCTCGGGGAGTCCGTACTAGGTTACAAAGATAGTTTCCTAGTTCTAGTCTTGCCTTGTACGCCAAGTCGTGCCTTCCATACTAGTCGCGGACTCCTACGTCGGTGCTTGGTTGGGCCAGTCGTGGCTTCCCGACGTGCCTTCTGTCTTAATACGCACCGGGTAGCCTCATATGCAAGAGTCGTGGGGTCACCCCCTCGTCAATATTCATATACACTGTGTTCCGGTATAGCCATAATGAGGTATTCCGAATATTATTATTTCCAAGTGATTTGAATATAGTTGCAGGACACATAACTCCAACAGATCCAGCGGTCGACGGTGAAGACGACGACGAGTGCGACGGCTAGAGGGCCTCCGGGCATGCGATCTTCTGCTCGGGGACGAAGTAGTCGACGAAGAAGACGTAGGACACCTTGGCGTGGCTCAAAGACGGCGATGGCGACGAGGGCACGGAGGCGTGCTCTGCGGCGGCGCTCGGGCGGTGGCGAAAATGAACATGAGACCGGGGGAGGGCAACAGGGACAGGGAGAAAATGAATCACGGTGGCTAGGGAGTCTCCGTGACGTTGAGATAGGCTTCGGGCACTACTAGGAAAATGCCTTATGGTGGCGTCCTTTTTTTGTCTTTAGTGGCGAATTTCAAATGCGCCACTAATAAGGCCTTGATAGTGGCGCATTTCAAATGTGACACCCCTAAGACTCTTATGCGTGGCGCATTTTCATAATGCGCCACCAATATGCCACTATTAAGTTTTTTTAATTTTGAATTTTAAATATGGATCTAAATAACGGTTTTTTCTAAAAAAAATATTTTATTTTTTTGTTAATCTCAAGTTAGTACGCTTAATGCCCGATCATTATGCTTAATCTCAGGTCAAACTTCCCGGAGGGTCACCCATCCTAACACTACTCCAGGCCCAGCACGCTTAACTTCTCGATTCTATTCAACTCTCACTCCAGCTGACTTAGCAGACACATGTTGATACATATATCATATAAATCCTCTTAAACCATGTTGATGTTCATGGGTGTGCTAAAATTTTCAACATTTTTTTGAAACTTTCTCGGTCAGTCCTCTAGCATATCACGAACTTTTTTAAAAAATGAAAAAATGATTTTTAATTTTTAATTTTTAATTTTTTTTAATGTTACTAGCTAAATTTTTTTAAAAAAAATTGAAACTTCCCAATCGGTCCTCTAGCCTATTTTGAACTTTTAAAAAAATTAAGAATTTTTTTTCTGTTACTAAGTTTTAATTTTTTTTCCTTATTTTTGCTCTAGATCTTGAAATGCCCATAACTTTTTTTCTGATAGGTTTTTGAGGATTCTAAAAATATTCAACGGGGTTCCCTCTGTTCAATTTGGACATAACATTTTTCAAGTAGATGGTTTTTTATATAAAAAACTTTTTCATCGGAGTTCGTATGCAAAAGTTATGCCCATTTTACAAATTCTCGAGAGATTTTGCAAAAAAAATCGAAATTCATGTTTCTAAATTTTCCTAATAACTAGACCACATATTACATGGGAATCTTATTTTCTTTTATTTTTTTGACATTTCTATCATTTTCTTTTATTTTTTGAGATTTCTATCATTTTCTTTTATTTTTTTCAAACTGAAAAGGCGGTTCACAGGTGGGTGTATTTGTGTATTGGGAATTTTCCCCTCACATTTTTTAGGTTAGTAGTGGCGCATATGCAAGATGCGTTACTAATAAGTCCTTATGGGTGGCGCATTTCAGAATGCGCCGCTAATAATTCCTTAGGGGTGGCGCATTCTCAATATGCGCCACCCATAAGCTCTTAGGGTGACGCATTTCCAGAATGCGCCACCTATATGTTTCTTAGGGGTGACGCATTTCTCCAAATGTGTCACGTATAAGAGGATCCAGGGCTGCCCACTCTTAGGGGTGGCGCATTCTAAAAAATGCTCCACCTATAAGAGCTTATAGGTGGCGCATTTTGAACCAGTGTGCCACCCCTTACAACATAGTGGCGCATTACATATAAAATGCACCACTCATAAGAATTCCATGTATAGTCTTTTCTCTAGTAGCGGGGGTGGCTGGAAACGCCTTTGTGGCGTCCACAGCGTGCTCTCCCTCCAGCGAGCAGCTTTGCTCGGCGGGGAGGAAGACGGCAAGGGAAGGAGAGGTGGGATGTGCCAGCTGGATGGGCCAGCTGGGCCAGAGTTAACGAAGGTGGGTTTTCTATCTTTTTCTCTTTTCTTGTTTTCATGTTTCTTTGTTTTTCTCTGAAAAATCACCAAAGCATGTTATACAATCCTCAAACATTTTATTTGGACTTAGGTTACTTATACATAGCCACTCCCACTGTTTGAGAAGTTTTGAAATTCAAAATATTTGAATCCAATTCAAATATGAATAATATTTAATTTCCAAGCTTTTGTTTTGAGTTTTTGAAAATTCCATGGACTACTGGAATCTGCTCGTTTGCCGTCACCCTGACGGCAATGGCTTTCCCGTCAGCTTGCTGGCGGCAAAGCACTCGGTCACGATTTTATCGGCAAAGGCGTTCTTTGTCGTCAGCCAAAAATCGACCGACGACAAAGGCTTTGCCGTCAGTCTTTCTAACTAGCAGATGACAATGTTCTGATTCTATGCATCTGTTTATAGGTGGGCCCGGTAAAAAATTATCATCTGTTTAGCGGACGACAATGAATTTTCAGTTCTTAAAAAAATCCATTCACGTTCCTGTTCCCGTTCCCGTTTTTATTCCCGATCTTGTTGCCTTTGTCGTTCCCGTTTCTATTCCCGTGCAAGATGGGGAGGCATGGGGAGGCAGGGGAGGTGCGACCATCAATCTTGGAGAGCTCGGGAGGTGTGGCCGGTGAGGAAGGATGACCGACGACTCGACGAGGTAGGGAGGCAGGTGCGGCCGGGGAGGTGTGGCGAGGAAGTGGAGGTGCGGCGACTCAGCGAGGTAGGGGAGGCGCGACGAGGAAGTGGAGGTGAGGTGGATAGGAAGGGGAGACCGACGAGGCAGGGGAGGTGTGGCGACGCAGGAAGACGCATGGGCGAGGTAGGGGAGGCACGACGAGGCAGCGAAGGCCGATGACGTAGGAGAGTTGCCTCCGGCAAGCTAGGAAGGCAGGGCAGGCCGACGAGGTAGGGGAGGCGCGGCTGGCGAGCTCGGAGGTAGGGGTGTCTCGCGATCTGACGAGGTAGGGGAGGCCCGCGAGCTCACGAGGTAGGGAGGCGGGGTCGGCCGGCGAGCTGGGGAGGTAGGTGCGGCCGCTGAGCTGGGGAGGCAGCGGTGGCCGGCGAGCTGGGGAGGGGGGAGGCATGTGCGGCCATCGAGTTGGGAAGAGAGGGGCGCGTCTGAGGAGAGGACAAGGGAGAGAGAGAGAGGCAGGACCGAGCGGTTGGTGGGTGTGTGTGGTGGGGTCGGCGGGGAGGTGGGGGTGCGGTTGGTGGGTGTGTGGTGGGGTGGCTCTCCTGCCACGTCATCGATCCGTGGGAGGGCTACCCCAGCCAATAGGAAACAAGAATTTTTTGTGTTTCTTTAGGTTGTAAATTTTAAGAAAATAAATAGTTTAATAATTCGAAAAATACAAATAATTTTTTCCACGTTCTCTAGGGATCATAGACCAACATCACACAAATTTCATGTTATTTAGACATTGCTTGCATTTTCAAAAAAAACATACAAACTGATGCAACCATTATGCCAATAGCAATCTTTGCCATCAGCCAAAAAAAAGCTGACGGCAAACACCGTCTTTGCTCACAGCCAAAACAAAGCTGACGGCAAAGACCGTCTTTGCCCACAGCCAAAAAAAGCTGAAGACAAAGTCATCTTTGCCGTCTGCAATTCTTTGCCGTCCGCAGCGGATGGCAAACCTCCTCTTTGCCTTCTGCCACGACAAAATGCTGACGGCAAAGAAAAAACAGACGACAAACTAGCAAATTCCAGTAGTGATGAGAATGAGATGGAACCCACAAAACATGAAATGTGATCATGCCCATTTATAGAGATTTTCAAAAATGAAAGAAGATTTTTGTCTGGACTTTTATTTGATTTGATTTTCAGGCTTTTCAAAATTCCCCATTTCTTAATTAAAGGAATTTAAACATGATGCGTTAATTCTAGCAATAAAACCACATAACAAAACTAGGGTTGTGACAGGGAAGGCAGGGGAGGCACCGGAGATGACGAATCGCGACGGTGTTCCCCGACAGCCCTGGCGGCTGTCGATGACGAATGTGACGCCTGCGATGCGTCCCGGCCCGAGTGCTTGTGGGATGTGGCGAAGCCGTCAATGGCGAAACATGTAGACACGGAGAGGCGGCGCGGGGAGGTCGATGGTTGCGCGAGCTCACGGCAGCGCGTCCATGGCGCCTCGGGCGACGACGAGCATTATGAGCAGGAGGGGGAATGGCGTGGCCAAGATCTAGGGTTTCCATGGGGCTCCTATGGTCGTCCTTATACTCGCCGACGAGCCGCGCGATGGTCGCCACGATGGCACGACGCGCCATGGCGCCATGGATGCGCGCCACGGTACCCCTGTGAACAGGAGGTAGGACATGAGGAAAGGTGGTCTGGGCACGTTGGGAAGTTGCCCTAGGTGATGGATAGGGTTTTCCTTTTATTTTGGTTTTAGTTTCTGCTATTTTGTTTTCTTTTGCTATAGTTCTACTTTTATTTGGTTATTAATGGATTTATACAAAAATGTGCAACTACTTGCAATATTCCTGTTACACTATATAGTGATACCACAAAAAGTTTGGCCCACATTAAAATACATTTAGATTTTATTTAATTTCACAAAGTATTCAATGGAGCTATTTTTGCTGTTGTTTTGATTTATTTAAATTATTTAACAATTTAATAAATCGCCAATACTAGATTATCATGATCTACTAATTATGAGATATTTAATAAAATTGATTGCATCATGTTTGGTTCAACTATAATTTCCACTTGTCTTTTCAATTCCATCCAAGGAGGATTTTGAATGTGATTTGAATTAATGATTATCAAGGCATGGTTAATCACAAGGATCTGTCATTAACAAAGTAATTACTGTAGCATGACACTGGGGGTGTTACAAATCGCCCCCACTACAAGAAATATTGTCCCGAGATTTAAGAGGTAGGGTAAGGTAAAGTTTTGGTTTTGTATTTTAACGAATCTTCTGGTCTCTTTTGCTCTTCTCGAGGGAGTCAATCCTTCTCGTTGATGTCTTCATTTCTCTGCATTAGTGCAATCTCGACGAGTTGACATGCTTCCTTCGGGGGCTTCATCGTACTTACGAATAGGCTAGGATGAAAACTTAAGGGGTGTTGGATCGATACCATGTTAATCAACCGAGGCTGTCCGAGGGAACGGGGTACAAAGTATCTCTCAAGTTTAAACTCATGGAAATACATCGAGAGAAACAAATAAAGGTATGAGAAGTTTCAAGCGGATAGGCATGCATTCGATGTCGATAACGGATGATGAAAACGGGTCCATAGCATTAGTCATAAATACTGCAGCTGATATCGGACTGAATATCACAAGGTAGGTGAGTCACAAATTTCATACGAGGTCAAGCGCGAAGAATAACTTTGGGAACAGAAAGGTACAGTAGAGTCAGGTTTCGATCATGTGGAACTGTAGTTTAGTGCGGATTATGAATAATAAGGGCGGTGACCTATTTTGCGATCACGATGCAAGGTTTGTTAGAGAACAGCTTGTCAACTATGTCGGCAACAACGTCGGTACCAAGGGCAAGGGGCAAAGAGAACCATTTTCCTGCTCATTAAGAAGAGGCGGACCAATTGGCAAAGTTCTCGTCCATTGGTGGTTACCGAAATATCATCAACAATGGTAACAGGGTTTCACTGACAGAGTAGTACACCGAGGTGTATTACATAAGCAGGGAACTATCACTGCTTAAATCACATGGATCATAAGAAAGGTTAAACAGAACAATGAAAAGGAAAATGTGATATATACAAGTAACAGGTGTATATCTTTGCCAAGGGAAAGCAGAGCAAGACATACATGACTAAGTTGGTATTGGCAGGGAGTCAAAGGATGTTGTCGCTGATAACACAAATCATTGAGGGGCAAGGATGGTATTTCTCATCAAGAAGCCAAAATGTCGATGATGACCACAACACATTATGTCGAAAGGTTTCCATAGAATGAAAACGAATAGAGGTGACATCAAGCAAAAGGAATAGTGAGGAAAAATGTATTCGGTGTTCTCGGTTGACGACAACCCAAAACCATGGAAATGGCTACGCGACGATTATACATTGGCACTCGGGGGCTCGAGCGTGGACTCGCCCTCTCCCCCGAAGCGTTTTTCGCTTATGCGACGACTATACATTAGCACTCAGGGGGCTCGAGCGCGGACTCACCCTCTCCCCCGAGGCGTTTTTCGCTTATGCGACGACTATACATTGGCACTCCGGGAATCGAGCGCGGACTCACCCTCTCCACCGAGGCGTTCTTTCGCTTACGCGACGATCACACATTGGCACTCGGAGGCTCGAGCGCAGACTCACCCTCTACCCCGAGACGTTTTTCGCTTACGCGACATTTATAGACTGGCACTCGGAGGCTCGAGCATAACTTTTCCCTCCCAAGACACTTACGCAACAAATTTACGCCGAGCACTCGAGCGAAACCATGCCCCAGTTCCCCGGGAATTTTTTCCTTATCTAGACAATTCTCCAACTCTCGAAGATTCAAGGAAAAGAGCACAACAGAAAGGAAAACAAGGACCGCCCAGAAGAAAAAACACAAGAGTACTCGAAAACAAAGGCACTGCAACCAAGGTAATATTAAAGGAGCACAGATTATAGCCTTCACCCAATCGCAAGCAATCGGCCAAAGCCTCGGGGGCTACTCCCATCGGGAGCGCTACCGCGCACCCAATATTCTCATGGACCTAGGCATACAAAGGAAGCAAAAGTTGAAGCATTCTCAATACATAAGCAAAACAAAGGGTTTTCAAATGGAGTACAAGGCCAAGCATTACAAAGTGATTTCTCTACAATCAAAGGGAGTACAAGGCCAAGCATTACAAAGTCATTTCTCTACAATCAAAGGGAGTACAAGGCCAAGCATTACAAAGTGATTTCTCTACAATCAAAGGGATCACAAGGCCTAGAATTACAAGGAATTATGACTTCTACATGTGCGCCCATGCTGAGATAATTGGCACTCACCCACATCTCGACGAGCATCATCACAGACAAAGGTAGAAGCTACCCCAAGACTATGTGGTGCAGCCAGACTCCTTCTTGAGCTTGTTGGCCTTGTCCTACCGGCGCACTCGCTTGGTCGGCGGCTTAACATCAGCGTCCTACTCAAAACTGGAGTAGCTAGCACCACCCCCAGCCGACAAGTCGCTAGAACGAGAGCCACTACCTCCAGTCGAAGAGCCGCTAGAGCGGGGTGTGGCAGGCGAGCTACTAGAAGAATAAGACACAGAAGACCTCATGTGCCACCAAATTCGTCATTGCTCGAACCATCCCAGGAAGGCTCCAGGCGATTCCACCAGCATCAAAAGCACGGATTGTGAGAGTTTCTTTACGATCAAAACGGCAGCAGAGACTATCAACATTCGCGCATATTCAGTTGACGGGCAAACAACATCCAACCAGCCCCCAAGAAAATCAAGAAAGAGCTCTCAACTCGAAGCTCTACCCACAAAGGGGACCGGGAGCAGCCTTGAAGCCAAAGCCAAAGACCTCTCAAGTCAAGCTCAGAAACAATGGGAGCAAAAGAAAAAGGAAGAGGAATAGGAACTAGCAATGCAGCTAAGAACACGCGTGACGAGGGGGTGTCCCCACGACTCCTACAGATGAGGGTACCTGGTGTGTGTCAAGAGAAAAGGCCCACTGGAATATTTGACCGGCCCACGGCTGGCCCACTCGAAACACCGACGTAGGAGTTCATGGAGATTATGGAAGCTGCGACTTGATGACCAAGACAAAGACTAGATTAGGCAACTATCTCTGTAAACCTAGATGGACTCCTTGCGACCCAGCCCAGTATATAAAGGCTGGGAGAGGGGACGTCTAGGGCATCCAATCTCATAGCAACACCTCCGGTCCCGAGTGATCTCGCCTCGACCGCCACTGTAATCGCCTCTATCATAATTCAAAAGAGCAGGAAGTAGGGGTTTCACCGATAAAGGGGCCTGAACCTAGGTAAATCCATGTCTCCTGTTAGCCGACGAGTATCGCCAACCTACACCTTCTTTCTACGATCTAAACCCAGGGTTCCTAACCATGGTATTTGCCGAGGCCGATCATCGTCAATTGGCGCCGACCGTGGGGAAGACGCGGGTTGGAATCACAATCTCGGCGGTTCTTCCATCAGTAACCAGCAACTCGACAGTTCGAGCAAGATCCAACCCACCCGAAGAGCTCAAATTCATTGCAAGCCTATCCGTCGTGACACCAAGCTCGCTCGGTCAGCAACTGGGTCAAGATCAGTTTTTCAGCAACTACCAAAGTCGCACCCGACGAAGAAAAACTCGACGACCCAGAAGACGAACACAAGGCGTAGTCGCTAGATCAGCTACAGCGCCAGATCAGGTGCAGGAAGTTCACAATGAAGTTTCGCTCGAGAAACTACAACATGCCACAGCAAGCCCCGTCGCCACCCGAGCACCTTCCGTGGCCCGCGACAGGGACTCTGACACCCACCCCGGTGAATAATACGATCCCGGCGAAAGACCGGACGAGTTAGCCAAGATGATCCGGAACTACTCGATCAACGACGGAATCGAGCTCGACCCAAGGATTAACTCTCGTTCCGAAGACCACTCGCGGACATACCGCATTGCAAGAAGAAGAAGACACGCCGGCTCGAGCAGTCTCATACCCAAAGAGAAGCTGGACGGGCCCTGCACAATCCAATGTTTCGAAGATGACTGGGGACGCCACAGGGAAGGCCACACCTTGAGGAGCTGCTGCCTGTTTACCGAACTCTCCAATAGACTAAAAGAAGAGAAGCAGCGCAAAGCCAAACAGGCTCGAGAATCAGTGCAGTCACCAGCATCTAACGCAGAAGAGAAATATCCGCCGTCTCACGGACGAGTTTGCATGATCCAAGAAGGACGACCCTCAAAGGCGAAGCAGGAGGCGAACACCCTGCAAGCTCGAGCAGCCGAAGACATGTTGGTAGAAGAACCATATCACTTATGTGATTCAGAAGTCAACATCACTTTCTCGCAAGACGACCATTCACCCGCAGTTCCAAGGCCAGGGCACGCACCGCTGGTTCTCGAAGCATAGATTTGCGGGTACGACATGACCTGAGTGTTCATGGACGGACGGAGCAGCCTGAACATCATCATCTTCACCGACCCTTTGCGCAAGATGTTGATCCCACGATCGGTCTGGAAGAACTCAGGCATCACGCTCTACGACATAGTACCGGAAGAGGCAGCCTCCTCCCTGGGCACAATTGAGCTCGACCTAATCTTTGGAAGTAAAGGTAACTTCACAAGAAAAAACCTTGAGTTGGAAGACCTCGACTGGCAGTCCCAATACCACGCCATACTGGGTCGTCCAGCGTCTACGCAATTCATGCCAGTCCCGCACTACGCGTACCTCAAGCTCAAGATGCTAGGACCGCGGGGGTCATCACGGTCAATGGAAGCTTTACCAAATCAGACAAATGCGACCGAGATTTTCATCAAGTCTCCGACACATTTGGAGCACAATAGCAACTCGAAGAAATGGCTATGGTGGTAGACAGGAGCGTCTTTTCACTATCCAGCTAAGGCGAAATAAAGGAAATCACTCGTGACTTCAGTGTCGACAACGACACTGTCACCCACGAAGTGCACCCAACGGACCCGGACAAGACGGTATGAATCTATGCTCATCTACCAGAAGAACAGGCAACAACTCTTTTGACCTTCCTCCGCGAAGAGTGGAAATTTTTCGCCTGGTGCCCGGCTGACATGCCCGGAATACCACGAGAGTTTGCGGAGCACGCACTGCTAATCTATCCAAAACCAAACCAGTGAAGACGACACTACGCAAATTCTCCGAGCCCAAGCGCAGAGTCATCGGAGAGGAAGTTAATCGACTACTCGATGCACAATTCATCCGGGAGACAAAGAAGGCCACCTGGGTCGCAAACCTAGTCCTAGTTCCCAAAAAAGACACCGACGTACTGCGCATGTGTGTCGACTACGGACCCATCAACAAACATTTCCCAAAGGACCACTTTCCTCTCCCAAGGATCAACCAAATAATCGAATCCACTGCAGGGTGCGACCTCATGTCCTTCCTCGATAACTACTCGGGATACAGCACAATCAGGATGAAGGAGGAAGACGAGGATCACACCTCATTCATCACACCCTACGGCATATTATGCTACAGGACAATGCCCTTCGGGCTAAAAATGTTGGAGCCACGTACCAGCAGATGATGCAAGCATGCCTAAGGGATCAAATCGGCAAGAAAGTCCAAGTATACGTAGACGACATCTTCATCAAAACATACAATGCAAATACACTGCTATATGACCTTCGAGAAACCTTCGCAGCTGTAACAGCCCAGATTTCACAAAAAATAAAAAATTTGTTTTCGGCGTGAATTGTTTGATTGTCTGATTTTTTTGCGGTGTTTGCATCCCCGATTTATCGATCGGAGATTATTTTTCCGCCTCTTATCTCGTACCGGACGGAGAACGACCCTTGCCACCCTGACACTCGACCTTTGCGACACCGGGTTTCACCCGTTCACCGTCGCGAAAATCGCACGAGACCAACCGCAGCCAACGGAACAAAAATCCCGTTTATTAATTAGACGGGTTATTGTTATAGCGCGCCGGAAAGTGTTCTCGTAACGGTTCCAGCGCGAGGTGAACGCTGCCGGCTCGACGCACTGATCGCGCAGTTCGAAGTTTTACCCGAATCGGAGGTCCTTCGGACCCTCGGCGGTCAGAAACGTAAACACCACGCGCGCGAGAGGAAAACCGGGGATGTTTTCGCAAACTGCCAGTGATGAGGACATCTCTACTAATGTTACACCCACATCTTCACCAACTACACATACTGCACCAGTTACTAGAGCACGTGCACGTCAACTAAATTATCAGGTACTTTCGTTTCTTGCGAATCCTTCTAATGTTCATGAACATATGATGCTGCCTAAATTAGATACTTTTGTTTTGCTTATGAATGAAGGAGCTAGCATGGACAAGAAGGACGGTCATTGGAGCGGGATCAAGCATGGAGAAGAAGGTGCGCGCGCGGGAAATAACAATGGAGCTTCCAGTGGGGATTTTCGCACTTTGAAGCCACCATAAGGCATGCATGAAGGCTTGGACGAAATACACGAGATGCCACTTAATTATTTTCGTCCAATAGCAATTATAGGTGCTGCGTCACCTTAATATTGGGCTGGGCCCATGTAATTTCGAAATACCACATTATAGGCTGTTTTTAGAGTCCGTATGTGTGGGGAAACCGAGTTAGGGTTGTTTTCGGGCCCCACCTCCAAGGGGTCACGAAAATCCCCTCTGTTCCCCCATATATACATCCCTTAGGGCGTCGTTTAGACTTGGGTTTTAATTAGATTTAAGTTTGCCATAGCCGCAACTTCGAGTTCTTCGTTTGTGTCGTCCGACCAGGCCAAGACCGCATTGGAACCCCAACTTATGTTAATCTTTCATCTTATATTCGCAATATCCAGATTGCAATTCTTAGTTCTTGCTTGTTCTTCGATTGCTTGCAGGAATTGACCTTCGTGGTCAGGTTGATCGTGCATCCGCGGGATCAATAACCTCTCGGAGTTGGTTTAGCGATTGCTAAGGCGCAACGTCTTTGCACGTTCGTAGTCGGGTCGTGAAAGTCTACTCCACCAAAATCGATCTCCATCATCTCATCGAAACATCGGGACACCTTCGCCTCTATCAAGTGGTATCAGATTTCCAGGTTGCACGGTGAGATTTACCAGTTTTCATAGTCTAGATTGGTTCTGTTCTTCATACCTACAGTCCACGAAAAAGCTAACAAAAAAAAATTAGGGTTAGATCATCACGTCCCAAGACAGTCCTAGCCTTTGTCCAGTTTTCTTTTCAGTACTTGCTTTGTTGAATTTACGGTTGCATCGTTGTGTCAAGTTGCTGATCTTAGCGTCTAGTTCCCTTAGAGTTTCGAGTTCTGATCACAGTTTGCCACGTCGCCACCGCACAAGTAGTCATCCTACCACGTTCCGCTAATCCGAGTCCAGATACACCACCACGTTCCGCCAAGAAGAGTCCATATACACCACCACGTCTCACGAGTCCGAGTTGAGTTCCACCATCAGTACGGTTCCTGATCTCTCTGTAGCCAGATTAGTTTTCAGTTGTTAGGCACGCTTTCCAGAGCAGTTTTTAGGCCAAAATTTTCAGGGGTAAAAAAATTTCGTGCCCATACGTTCCTTAGGTCCAGAAACTCATTTTGAGACGTTCGCCACCATAGTGATTTTTTCGCACTTTTTCAGCCACCGCAGTCCCGCATCGCAAAAAAAAAAAAAAGAGAGAGAGAATTTTTTTTCAGAGTGTGCTTCTTAGTTGTTTACGTGCCGCACCGTGCTTTCGTTGGTGTTTTAGGCTCGCGTCTCTAGTACGGTCTAGCCTAGGATCAGCACAGTACCGACGTTGAGTGTTTATTCAGCTTTGCATCTCTGTTTTGATTACTGTTGAGATTTTTGCTACCATATTTGTCAAGCCTACCTACAGCTCCACATATATTCTACTTCGTGCGGTTGACACCTCCTGGCCATCGCTCTACCACATCTCTGAGAGTTTTGACCCGTTGGTTGTACATCACCACCTGCTGCTAGGTAAGAATCGGTAAGAACGAAAGAAAAGCTTGACGGATTTGTGCTTTCCACCATCCCACATCCCATTAGTAGAAGTAGGATCATATTCCTGTGTGTTTTCTATTTCTGCTAACCATCCCAGGATCACATGATGAAGTGGCGCGGGATGCACCCGATTGGGAGAACATGACAAACACGGAGCTACATGATAAATTTGCACAAATGATGTCTGAACAGGTGAATGACATCGAGAACAGATTTACAGAGGCGATTGATGGTGTGGAGAAGATGATCGACACCAAGCTCGACGCCAAGTTTACTGAGTTGATCGCACGCCTACCTACACAGCCTGCTGCCGCTCCAGCACAGCCACAGCCACCGCCACTACCACGTGCACGACGGATTCTGTTTCCGAGAGGACAAGCTGCTGGTATTGGTGCTCCTCCTGCTGCTGCAGTACCTGCTGCTGGTGCTTCTGACGTCGGCCAGGACGACAACTACGAGGGTGATTACGAGGAGGAGGTGGAACAGGAAGCGGCCTATGAACAACCAGTTGGACGTCCACGTCCCAACATTCGCCACGGTCGACACCAACCACCCCCTCAGGTAGGCGATGATGAACATGTGCCTAAACTGAAATTGAATCTTAAGCCGTTTGAGGGTAGATATATTCCTGATGCTTATCTTACTTGGGAGTTAGAAACTGAACAACGCTTTACATGTTTACAATATCCTGAGAATAGACGTGTTACTGCTGCGGTTTGTGAATTCACGGGATTTGCATCTATTTGGTGGTCTGAACATTGTAGATTGCATGCTAATAATATTCCAACTACTTGGGCTGCTTTAAAAGATGCTATGCGTACTCGCTGGGTTCCTCCTTATTATCAACGTGAATTGTTACAAAAATACCACATTATAGACATCTCTACTAATGTTACACCCACATCTTCACCAACTACACATACTGGACCAGTTACTAGAGCACGCGCACGTCAACTAAATTATCAGGTACTTTCGTTTCTTGCGAATCCTTCTAATGTAATTTCGAAATACCACATTATAGGCTATTTTTTAGAGTCCGTATGTGTGGGGAAACCGAGTTAGGGTTGTTTTCGGGCCCCACCTCCAAGGGGTCACGAAAATCCCCTTTGTTCCCCCATATATACAGCCCTTAGGGCGTCGTTTAGACTTGGGTTTTAATTAGATTTAAGTTAGCCATAGCCGCAACTTCGAGTTCTTCGTTTGTGTCGTCCGACTAGGCCAAGACCGCATTGGAACCCCAACTTCTGTTAATCTTTCATCTTATATTCGCAATATCCAGATTGTAATTCTTAGTTCTTGCTTGTTCTTCGATTGCTTGCAGGAATTGACCTTCGTGGTCAGGTTGATCGTGCATCCGCGGGATCAATAACCTCTCGGAGTTGGTTTAGCGATTGCTAAGGCGCAACGTCTTCGCACGTTCGTAGTCGGGTCGTGAAAGTCTACTCCACCAAAATCGATCTCCATCATCTCATCGAAACATCGGGACACCTTCGCCTCTATCAGCCAGCCACCTGGGCTATATAAAGACCACCACACTCCCACCCCTTCCTAGGGTTTCCCTAGCCAAATATTGCAGCCACCCCCTCAGATCTGCCTCCAAAATTACCCCCTAGTCCTCCTCTCCCCGAAACCCTAATCTCAGGCAATTTTCAGCCATCAGATCTGAGATCTATGGCTCAGATCGCGCCACACAGTCCCCAGCCAGCTCCTCCACCAACCTCCAGCCGCCGGGCCCCGCAGGGCCCCAATCTGGGCCGAGGTGGGCCGCAGCCGCGCCGCCCGTGGAGCAGCAGCCGCCGCCGCCTCCCTCTGGCCCGCGTCGCGCGCCCCCCTCCGGTGAGCCTCCTTCTCGCCGCGCCTCGCTCTCCTCTTGTGATAAAGACGGGGTGTCCCGATCTTTCGATGAGAGATAACTATCGATTTGGTGGAGACGACTCTGACGATCCGACTACGAACGTGCAACAACGTCGCGCCTTAGCAATCGCTAAACCAATCTCCGGAGGTTATTGACCACGTCGGAGCACGATCAACCTGACCACGAAGGTCTAGTGCCTGCAAGCAATCGAAGAACAAGCAAGAACTATGATAAAGCATTCTGAATATTGCGAATATGTAGATGATGTATGAATAAAGTTGGGATTCCGAAAGCGGTCTTGATCTGGTCGTTGGACACAAACCGAGTACACGAAGATGCAGCAATTAGCTAAGCAGTCTTTTTAACTAAAAGAAATCCAAAGAAAAACCCTAGGGGTTGATCTACTTATATAGAACTAAAGGGTGGAGGCCAAGGGGGTGGAAGGACGTCCCAAGGAGTCCTAAAACTAAACCTAGGTCGTACAAGGCACTTGGGCCCATGTGGAGGTGATGCAACACCTATTGAGTTGGACTTTGATTCGGATTCTACTGCTGGGTCGCACCGTTTTCGCAATATCTCCACGCTCCGAAGGAATTTTAAGGTGAAACCAATTGCGTTGGAAACTAGACGAGATAAGCTATCCCCAGAAAAAAGAATCACCCAATTTGGAGTTCGTATGTAGAAACGGCGGCTGTTTGAAGTTGGGTATATCTCTGCAGTCCGAATCTGAGTCCATGACGTGAAAGACTTGGTCTCTATCTTCTCTTGGGCCAAAAGTGACGTGAAATAACTTCTTGTACAGCACACAATCATGTCCATTTGTATTGACTTCATTTCTTGATCAAATATAGAGGAATTAATGGTCATATCCATGATAATTATGTCCTCATCATCTTCATGCTTGAACATGCTCCAATGCTCATCCTTCTTGTCCATGCTAGGTCCTTCATTTGTCAGCAACAGAAATATATCGACGTTAGGCAGCATCATATTCACATGAACATTAGAAACATTACCAAGAAGCGAAAGTACCTTATAATTTAATTGGTGTGCACGATCTCTAGTAATTGGTCCAGTAGGTATATTAGCAGGGGTTGTGGCTGTAACTATGGTAGTCATGTCCTCATCATCTTGCCCTGACTCCATCCTTCTCCTCTCCTCAAACTGCACAGCCGCCGGCCTCCATGGAGGTCCCGCGGAGCTCGCCGCGCCATGGTTGTCTGAGGTCGGTCCGGCGACCCCGAGCTCGGCCCCGACCCTAGGACCTCGCCGCGCCGCCCCTGAACCCACCGGCGACCGGATCCGTGCCGCCCCGCGCCGAAAGACCCCCACACCGCTGTCGCCGCCCCGGAAGGCCGCCGACCGCCGACATGCAGACGAGATCAGAACCGATCCCGATCTGGCCGCCTCCAGCCGCTGCCTGTTGGGCCGGCGCGCCCAACGAGGCCCAGCCAGCCCTGCGTCAGGCCGCCCTCAGCCTCATGGGCCAGCCCATTGGGTGAGGTTTCATCTTTTTTTCTGTTGTTAAAACCTGCGAATTTTCTGCTACGTCCGGAGAATTTTGTTGTTGATTCCGTTTTGCGATGAAGTTTGCGATCAAAACGTAGCTCGGATGACGTTGCGCCCAAAAGGAAAATTGCTTAGAATTGTGTGTAATTCAATTCATCTTTTGTGAGCATTTTGATTTGAGGCCATCTTGATGGTGCAAATCACTGTTGAAGTGGGCATCAGGCCGTTAACTGCTACGAATTGCTGTTATGTGTTGTTGTTGTTATTTTGTTGTAACTTTGATTGATGATTGTGACACATCCATGAGGCCTATTGCATTGATTCTTTTTTCATACTGTTAAGCATCATGTCTACTTCCATTACATGTATTGAATTTTCATGATATGCTTGCTGGTCATATAGTTATTGAGCTCCAAAGTTGCTATCCCGATGTTGTTGACAGCCACCTCTGTTTTTTCTCTATGTCTGTAACGTTCCGATGCCATGTTGTTTGCTTAATATCTTTTGATTTGTGATTCCTATGACCTTGATTCTTTTTTGTACCTGATCCTCATCATGTCTACTCCATGCTCATATACTGATATGTCATGTTGCTGCACATTTGCATATAATTTTGCACCTGTTTATACAACATAAAAATAATAGTTTATGCCCTGATTGTGTTCCAAACTTGTATTGCTTGTATCTTTTTAACCGTAACTCCGTTTGGAGTGTTCTTTATATGTAACTTGATTAGTTTTTCGTGTACTTTATGTTTATGCTATTTTTTGCTGTTGTTAACCAACCTAAAATATGGTTTAGGGCAGAACAGTACCAAATGTTTTAATTGTCGTGGGGCACTTAGTGATATGCCATGTTTAGGTTGTGTCTCACTTAAATTGACTAGCATAGATAGTTTATTTTGTGCTTCACGTCTTGCCATGTTTGTGTGCTATGCCATGCTTGAGTGATATGCCATGTTAACAACCTTTTTCTCACCTTGTGTAGCTAAACAACTTGAACCGATTCTAAATGTGCGGTATCGTCGTGTGTGACGAGTACTCCACTTAAATTGTTAGTAACCGCTCTCGACGGTAGGTGCGATGTCTCGTGTTGCTTCTTGTTGATGCTTGCTCGTGTTTGCCTCGTAGTAATATATGCTTGCTCGTTGATTGCTTTCCAGTGTTTACCGTCTTGTGTGCTTCGCGGGTACCTCTCGGAGACGTTGCGAGCTTGCGATCAACTACCCCTTCGGAACCCGACTTATCAACAGGCAAGGACTATACATTACTTATGATCCATTCTATTTCAACCAGCGGTTTGCATGCTAGACTAGGTTTGGTTCGATGTTTGCCCCTACCACACGTTTACAGCCTCTTTCAAACCGATACAGCCATGTCCCCTCCCAGCAAACCATGTACTGTTATGTTACTATTGCTCATTGCTCAGCCCCTGCTTAGTATGCATGCTTAGGATGCTACGATGTTACCCTGTTACTCCTTGGTTTGGGCTATCATATTATTATATTGTTGTTGATGATATGATTATTACAATGTTGACTATATTCGGCGAAGGATAGAAGGTCTAGGCTATCCCGCCCCGACGCTTTGTTCCATTCGAGTCACCTAGGATCCGAGTTCCGGGTATTGGTTTTAAGACTGAGCGTGCCTAACCGCGTGTGGGATTTTATGGGGTCCCCTTTTCTTACCTATCTAGCTTCAAACATTTCTAGTGGTGGCCCGAGCTGATCTACCAATTGAAACCCCGTGTGTGTGCTTGGTGGATCCCCTCGCAGTTTTTAAACAACCCGAGCCAGCGGAGACATGGTTTCTCTGTTGGTCCACACTGGTGAGCTAGGGAATTCCCCTGTTATATAGGTGAGACTAAACCCGACCTTGGCCAGACGGAAGAGTCCGATCCGAGAGCGTGGCCAGATTTTGGATTGGGTGTCGACTCCCCAGGGGCCACCCGGATTTGTTCGTTGTTAGCTAGAGCGACCTGTCGTTTCGGATCTCTTGGAACTAAGTCATAAAATGGTTGCCTATGATGGGTAGCAACTGAGAGAGATAGGCGTGCGTGCGGAGCCTTGTAATGGGAAGTTGGTACACCCCTGCAGGGTTAAATATTTTCGAGAAGCCGTGTCCGCGGTTATGGACGACTTGAGACCTACTCCTTGTTCATAGACAACAACAACTGAGATAATCTTAATATAACTTGATCAATGTTTAAGTGCCTTGACTGCTTCTTCTTCGTCGGGGTGCGAAGAGGAGGACAAGGTTAGGATAGGTGTTATGTTTGCGTAAGTAGTTGATTGCAAGACTTGTTGGAGGCGATTCCTCATCGAATGCTTGGTTTCTGATCTTACTCTCTAGATCGTTAGCCACTTCATAAATTCTAGTGCGGCAGCAACCTCACCACTTACCCCATCCTTACCGTAAACTACTAGTTGTCCTAGAATGACGAGTGATGAAGTCCTTGCTGGGTCAGTTGACCACTACAGTTGGATGCTGAGTACTTCTGTACTCATGATACTACCCCCAAACTCTTTTCAGGGTTCTTGATCGACAACAAGTACGGTGATCGACGTTTCACGTGGAGACTCGACGACGACTAGTTAGGCGGATCCCGGCGGAGGGCCTGGACCCGTATGGTTATGGGGATCGATGTTTTTCTCTTTGCTAGTAGGCATTTGGTTGTAGTCTGTACTCAGACATGTATCTTCCGCTGTTGTATTGTATTAAGGCAGTTGTATGCCGATTGTATGAGATGTTGTATCCTTGTATCTGTAATGTTGTGATATCATGTTGGAAATCCGGGGCATATGGTTATGTCATATGTCGCGGTGGGACCGATATGTGCTTCGTCCCCGGATCTGGATGGAAACATCTAGATCTGGAACAGTACCGCATATCGGGCCTTACAACTTGGTATCAGAGCCTTACCGATCGTAGGATCCCTTTTCTGGCCGAAGTCGAGACTAGACGAAAACTATTTTGTAGTTAATAAGTTAGTTATCAGAGAGTAGGATTCTTTTTCCTCCTTACCCTTGCTCTGGTCAGGACAAGTGTCGTAATTGTTTTAATTCTCGACTTATCCCCTTTCAAACTCTAGGATCTCGAGTAAGTGGAGTTTTAGAACCGTTACAATGCCTTGCTTGTAGCGTATCGTCTGGATTCCGAGATCAGGTGGGAATTCCTGTAGTACCTTTAGCTTCTCTGATTTTGGATATCATCTAGGTCATCCATTGCCATCCATCCTCTTACCGGTGTTTTCACGACTTGCGTCGAAAACACTATCCTTTGATCCGGTTATCGTTCTCGTTCCTCCTCTTGACACCGACGGTTTCGTATTTTCGACGATTGCGTCTCTCTGCGGAAATTTTATCTCGACCGAAGTTTGACGTCGACATGGAGCAGAGTCCCTTGTTGGTGGTGTTGAAGATCGCCGGCTCTCTTTTCTCTCCCCCCTCTCCCCCAGATCGTCCTGGATCTCGGGACGAGATCCCTTGTTGGTGGTGGTGTATTGTAACAGCCCAGATTTCACAAAAATTAAAAAAAAATTGTTTTCGGCGTGAATTGTTTGATTGTCTGATTTGTTTGCGGTGTTTGCATCCCCGATTTATCGATCAGCGATTATTTTTCCGCCTCTTATCTCATACCAGACGGAGACCGACCCTTGCCACCCTGACACTCGACCTTTGCGACACAGGGTTTCACCCGATCACCATCGCGAAAATCGCACGAGACCAGTCGCGGCCAACGGAACGAAAACCCCGTTTATTAATTAGACGGGTTATTTTTATAGCGCGCCGGAAAGTGTTCTCGGAACGGTTCCATCGTGAGGTGAACGCTGCCGGCTCGACGCGCTGATCGCACATTTCAAAGTTCTACCCGAATCGGAGGTCCTGCGGACCCCCGGCGGTCAGAAACGTAAACACCACGCGTGCGAGAGGAAATCCCGGGATGTTTTCGCAAACTGCCAGCCACATGGGCTATATAAAGACCACCACACTCCCACCCCTTCCTAGGGTTTCCCTAGCCAAATATTGCAGCCACCCCCTCAGATCTGCCTCCAAAATTACCCCCTAGTCCTCCTCTCCCCGAAACCCTAATCTTAGGCAATTTTCAGCCATCAGATCTGAGATATGTGGCTCAGATCACGCCACACAGCCCCCAGCCAGATCCTCCACCAACCTCCAACCGTCGGGCCCCGCAGGGCCCCGATCTGGACTGGGGCGGGCCGCAGCTGCGCCGCCCGTGGAGCAGCAGCCGCCGCCGCCGCCTCCCTCTGGCCGCCCATCGCGCGCACCCCCTCCAGTGAGCCTCCTTCTCGCCGCGCCTCGCTCTCCTCTCGCCCTGACTCCCTCCTTCTCCTCCCCTCACAGTGCACAGCCGCCGGCCTCCATGGAGCTCCCGCGGAGCTCGCCGCGCCATGGCTGTCCGAGGTCGGTCCGGCGACCCCGAGCTCGGCCCCGCCCCTAGGACCTTGCCGCACCGCGCCTGAACCCACCTGGGACCGGATCCGTTCCGCCCCGCGCCGGAAGACCCCCACCGTGCCGCCGCCGCGCCGGAAGGCCGCCGCGCCGCCGCCAGGCAGACGGGATCGGGCCCGATCCCGATCTGGCCACCTCCAGCCGCCGCCTGTTGGGCCGACGCGCCCAACGAGACCCAGCCAGCCCAGCGCCAGGCCGCCCTCAGCCTCATGGGCCAGCCCATTGCGTGAGGTTTCATCTTTTTTTCTGTTGTTAAAACCTGCGAATTTTCTGCTAAGTCTGGAGAATTTTGCTGCTGATTCAGTTTTGCGATGAAGTTTGCGATCAAACCGTAGCTGGGATGACGTTGCTCCCAAAAGGAAAATTTCTTAGAATTGTGTGTACTTCAATTCATCTTTTGTGAGCATTTTTATTAGAGGCCATCTTGATGGTGAAAATCACTATTGAAGTGGGCATCAGGCCGTTAACTGCTACGAATTGCTGTTATGTGTTGTTGTTGTTGTTATTTTGTTGCAACTTTGATTGATGATTGTGACACATCCATGAGGCCTATTGCATTGATTCTTTTTGCATACTGTTAAGCATCATGTCTACTTCCATTGCATGTATTGCAATGTCATGATATGCTTGTTGGTCATATAGTTATTGAGCTCCAAAGTTGCTATCCCATTGTTGTTGACAGCCACCTCTTTTTTTCTCTAAGTCTGTAACGTTCCGATGCCATGTTGTTTGCTTAATATCTTTTGATCTGTGATTCCTATGACCTTGATTCTTTTTTGTACCTGATCCTCATCATGTCTACTCCATGCTCATATATTGCTATGTCATGTTGCTGCACATTTGCATATAGTTTTGCACCTGTTTATACAGCATAAAAATAATAGTTTATGCCCTGATTGTGTTCCAAACTTGTATTGCTTGTATCTTTTTAACCGTAACTCCGTTTGGAGTGTTCTTTATGTGTAACTTGATTAGTTTTTCGTGTACTTTGTGTTTATGCTATTTTTTGCCGCTGTTAACCAACCTAAAATATGGTTTAGGGCAGAACAGTACCAAATTTTTTAATTGTCATGGGGCACTTAGTGATATGCCATGTTTAGGTTGTGCCTCACTTAAATTGACTAGCATAGATAGTTTATTTTGTCCTTCACCTCTTGCCATGTTTGTGTGCTATGTCATGCTTGAGTGATATGCCATGTTAACAACCTTTTGTTCACCTTGTGTAGCTAAACAACTTGAACCGATTCTAAATGTGTGGTATCGTCGTGTGTGACGAGTACTCCACTTAAATTGTTAGTAACCGCTCTCGACGGTAGGTGCGATGTCTCGTGTTGCTTCTTGTTGATGCTTGCTCGTGTTTGCCTCGTAGTAATATATGCTTGCTCGTTGATTGCTTTCCAGTGTTTACCGTCTTGTGTGCTTCGCGGGTACCTCTCGGAGACGTTGCGAGCTTGCGATCAACTACACCTTCGGAACCCGACTTGTCAACAGGTAAGGACTATACATTACTTATGATCTATTCTATTTCAACCAGCAATTTTCATGCTAGACTAGGATTAGTTCGATGTTTGCCCCTACCACATGTTTACAGCCTCTCTCAAACCGATACAGTCATGTCCCCTCCCAGCAAACCATGTACTGCTATGTTACTATTTCTAGTTGCTCAGCCCCTGCTTAGTATGCATGCTTAGGATGCTACGATGGTACCCTGTTACTCCTTGGTTTGGGCTATCATATTATTATATTGTTGTTGATGATATGATTATTATATTGTTGACTATATTCGACGAAGTATGGAAGGTCTAGGCTATCCCGCCCCGACGCTTTATTCCATTCGAGTCACCTAGGATCCGAGTTCCGGGTATTGGTTTTAAGACTAAGCGTGCCTAACTGCGTGTGGGATTTTATGGGGTCCCCTTTTCTTACCTATCTAGCTTCAAACATTTCTAGTGTAGGCCCGAGCTGATTCACCATTTGAAACCCCGTGTGTGTGCTTGGTGGATCCCCTCGCAGTTTTTAAACAACCCGGGCCAGCAGAGACATGGTTTCTCTGTTGGTCCACACTGGTGAGATAGGGAAGTCCCCTGTTATATAGGTGAGACTAAACCCGACCTTGGCCAGACGGAAGAGTCCGATCCGAGAGCGTGGCCAGCTTTTGGATTGGGTGTCGACTCCCCGGGGGCCACCCGGATTTGTTCGTTGTTAGCTAGAGGGGCCTGTCGTTTCGGATCTCTTGGAACTAAATTATAAAATGGTTGCCTATGATGGGTAGCAACTGAGAGAGATGGGCGTGCGTGCGGAGCCTTGTAATGTGCAGTTGGTACACCCCTGCAGGGTTAAATCTTTTCGAGAAGCCGTGTCCGCGGTTATGGACGACTTGAGACCTACTCCTTGTTCATAGACAACAACAACTGAGATAATCTTAATATAACTTGACTGCTTCTTCTTCGTCGGAATGCGAAGAGGAGGACAAGGTTAGGATAGGTGTTATGTTTGCGTGAGTAGTTGATAGCAAGACTTGTTGGAGGCGATTCCTCATCGAATGCTTGGCTTCTTATCTTACTCTCTAGATCATTAGCCACTTCATAAATGCTAGTGCGGCAGCAACCTCACCACTTACCCCATCCTTACCGTAAACTACTAGTTGTCCTAGAATGACGAGTGATGAAGTCCTTGCTGGGTCAGTTGACCACTACAGTTGGATGCTGAGTACTTCTGTACTCATGATACTACCCCCAAACTCTTTTCAGGGTTCTTGATCGACAACAAGTACATTGATCGACGTTTCACGTTGAGACTCGACGACGACTAGTTAGGCGGATCCTGGCGGAGGTCCTGGACCCGTATGGTTATGGGGATCGATGTTTTTCTCTTTGCTAGTAGGCATTTGATTCTAGTCTGTACTCAGACATGTATCTTCCGCTGTTGTATTGTATTAAGGCAGTTGTATGCCGATTGTATGAGATGTTGTATCCTTGTATCTGTAATGTTGTGATATCATGTTGGAAATCCGGGGCATATGGCTATGTCATATGTCGCGGTGGGACCGATATGTGCTTCGTCCCCTGATCTGGATGGAAACATCTAGATCTGGAACAGTACCGCATATCGGGCCTTACAGCAGCACTCAACAGATACAAAATCAAGCTCAGTCCAAAAAAGTGTGTGTTCGACGTCCTGGCCGGAAAGTTGCTTGGGTACATGGTTTCTGCCCGAGGAGTAGAGGCTAACCAAGAGAAAGTCCAAGCGCTCGCCAGGATGCAAGAACCATTCAACATAAAGGGAATACAACAACTCACCGGAAGACTCGCAGCCTTGAGCCGCTTCATCAGTAGGCTAGGAGAAAGGACACTGCCATTCTACCAATTACTCAGGAAAGGAGGGAAGTTTCGAGTGGACCGAAGAAGCCCGGAACGCTTTCGCGGACCTAAAGAAGACCCTCTCGACTCCACCCATCCTAGCAGTACCCAAGGAACAAGAACCCCTATACCTCTACATAGCAGGGGGAGCAGCGAGGTCAGCACTGCACTCATAGTTGAGCACACGGAAGAAGGCAAAGTGCAAAGCATCCAAAGGCCAATCTACTACCTCAGCGAGGTCCTCACAAAATTTCAGCAGCGGTACCCGCACTAGCAGAAGCTCGTGTACGCCATTGTCATGACGTCACGAAAAGTAACGCATTACTTTGAGGAGCACCCGCTCACAGTGGTGAGCAGTGCACCACTCTCGGACATCCTCAACAACCCAGGAGCAACGAGTCGAGTCGCCGAGTGGAATATCGAGCTCAGCCCTCGCGACCCGTAATTAAGGCACCCAACGGCGATAAAAGCGCAAGTTGTCCCAGATTTCTTGGTCGAGTGTATGGAGGTACAAACGCCCGGCCCCCCAGACCTCTCCAATTCCTGGAAGATGTTCTTCGACGGGTCAAAAAGGCACCGAGGAGCTGGAGCAGGCGTCGTGCTAATCTCACCCAAAAGAGACAAGCTCAGATATGTGCTCTAGATCAAATTCGACAAAGCATGAAACAACGAAGCAGAATACGAGGCACTCCTTCACGGCATGCACATGGCAAAAGCCTGTGGCGCCACCCGCCTTGTAATCTACGGGGACTCCAATATCGTCGTCCAACAAGCAGATAACATGTCAGCATACCAGAAGCTCTACAACGCTCTAGAAGGGGAGTTTGACGGATGCAAGCTTAACTACGTCACCAGGGCAAATAACACATAAGAAGACGAGCTCGCAAACATCGGATCGACCCGAGGGCCAATTCCCCCGGGCATTTTTCTCGAGAGTATCAACCAGAGATCAATCAAAACCAAAGCACTCACGCCAGTAGTAGCCGCAGAAGCCGGCAGCATAAGCGAACTAGCATAGGTAGCAGCAGCAAACTCAGCCACTGACGAAGGAGGAAGAGCCAGCGGTACCCGGAGGCCCATCCTGGACAAGATCTATCCTCAGATATCTGATACACGGCACATTGCCACAAGACGTCAGGGAGGCTCTACGCATCAGACGACGCTCCAAGGCATTCACCATAATCAATGGACAGCTCTACAAGCGCAACATTTCTCAAGTACTCCAAAAGTGCATCGAGGAAGAAGACGGCAAGGAACTACTACACTCGAGATCCACGAAAGCGTTTGCGGACACCACGCGAGCAGCCGCGCTTTAGTGGCTAAAGCTTTTTGGGCAGGTTTCTATTGGCCAACCCTGTCCCTTTGCAACATGGGGACTCGATATGGTGGGTCCACTCAAAAATCCTCAAAAGGTGGTCGAACGCATCTCTTAGTAGCAGTCGACAAGTTCACCAAGTGGATCGAGGCGGTGCCAATCACCAGCTCGACAGCCCTCACGGATGTCAACTTCATCAATTCAATCATTTTTCGGTTCAGCGTACCACACAACATCATCACCGACAATGGTACAAACTTCACGGCAACAGAATTCCAAAACTTCTGCCAAGAATTGGGCATCAAGATCAATTACGCATCAGTCGCGCACCCACAATCCAACGGACAGGTGTAGAAAGAAAACGGGCTAGTATGTGGCGGAATCAAAAAGCGTCTCCTCGCACCACTCGAGCAGGCCGCGGGAAACTGGATAGAAGAGCTGTCCGCCGTCCTTTGGAGCCTGCGCACCACACCCAATGCTTCACCCCAATACACGCCACTCTTCATGGTGTTCGAAGAAGAGGCTATACTCCCACATGACCTTAAATTTGGAGCCCCCCGCATCACGGGGTATGAAGAGGAAGAAGCGGAAGACACACTCGCCGACGAAAAAGATGTCGCGGATGAAGCAAGAGACACAACCCTAGCACGGTCAGAAGGGTACCAAGACAAACTACGGACGTACAAAAGCAGTCTTCGAACAAGAATTTTTAGAGAGGGGAACCTCGTCCTATGGTTAATTCAAGAGAAGGTCCGCAAGCTCGCCCCAAAGTGGGAAGGTCCATACATACTCTTAGAAGTAATAGGCGGCGGAGCCTACAAACTGAAGAACCCGAAGACAGGCGAAGATGTGGGAAACTCGTGGAACATGGAAAATTTGCGCCTCTTCTACCCATAAACTACCCGCGGGTACCTTCGCCCCTGCACCTCTATATCGGCGGCACCGCCAAGGCAACCCATGTAAAGACTGAATGCAATAAAACATGTGTTTCCCAAATTAAAATACTCTGGCACTCGTGGGCTCGCTCGCAGCAGCCACCCTCCGAGGTGCTTTTCTGCTTACGCGACGACATCACTCTGGCACTCGGGGGCTCGCTCGCAGCAGCTACCCTCTGAGGCTCTTTTCCGCTTACACAACGACATCACTTTGGCACTCAGGGGCTCGCTCGCAGCAGCCACCCTCCGAGGCATTTTTCCTCTTACGTTACGACATCACTCTAGCACTCGGGGGATCGCTCGCAGGAGCCACCCTCCGAGGCATCTTTTCCCTTACGCGATGACAACACTCTGGCACTCGGGTGCTTGCTCGCAGCAGCCACCCTCCAAGGCGTTTTTTCACTTACGCGACGACAACACTCTGCCACTCGGGGGCTCGCTCGTAGCAGCCACCCTCCGAGGCGTTTTTCTGCTTACGCGACGAAAACA
Organism: Bromus sterilis; assembly: GCA_950022295.1. Classification (NCBI taxonomy): domain Eukaryota; kingdom Viridiplantae; phylum Streptophyta; class Magnoliopsida; order Poales; family Poaceae; genus Bromus; species Bromus sterilis. The sequence continues at coordinate 254,484,309 of OX465595.1, read as the reverse complement.
CTCTAGCACTCGGGGGCTTGAGTACGGACTAACCGTCCCCCCCCGAGACGTTTTCTCTCTTATGCAACGATGGCGCTCAGGCACCCGGGGGTTTGAGCGCGGACTCATCCCCCCCCCCACAAGACATCTTTCTGCCTACTTAAATGAGAATACATCCACGCAGCGGACATATATCAGAAACATTCGCACCGCAAGCTCAGAGAAAGGGGACTACCCCCAAAGATCGTCCTTTTCAGAACATTTCCTCTGCACGCAAAAAGTCAAAGGACAACACATGATATAAAGTGTCAAGGGCCTCTTGAAAAGAAGAAATGGTAGAACCACTAGAGAAGAACAACACCACTGGAAAAAGAAGTCTATAGCCTTCACCCGATCACAAGCAATCGACCAAAGACTCGGGGGCTACTACCGCGCTCCCGATGAATCTTATAGCTCAGATCAAACAAATGAGCGGGTCTAGTTTAACAGAATAACTCCGGCCTATGACCGACTCTACGAGTCAAACATAGCCTCGAGCGCTACTCCCATCGGGAGCGCTGCCACGCACCCGATAATGTACAAGGATCACAAAGTTCAGCACTCGAAGACAATTTCTGTTATACATCACAAGAAGTAAAAATTCTAACACTCGAAAACATTTCTCTTTATACATCACGAAGGGTACAAAGACTAGCACTCGAAGACAATATCTGTTATACATCAAAGAGATACAAGGACGAGCACCCAGGGACAATTTCTACTACCTATCAAAAGGAATACAAGGCCTATCATTACAAGAAATTATGACTTCTACATGTTTGCTCATGCTGAGATAATTGGCACTTGCCCGCTTCTTGACGAGCATCATCACACACAAAGGAAAATTTCTACCCTAAGCTTGCGTAATGAAGCCAGCTTCCTCCTTCAGGTTGTCGACCTTGATCTACCGGCGCACCCGCTTGGATGGCGGCTTGACATCTGAGTCCTCCTTAGAACTAGAAGAGCAAGCACGACCAGCCGTGGAGTCAGCAGAACATGAAGCCACAGGTGAACCACCAGGAGAAGAAGGAAGAGAAGTTGAAGCACCCCTTCATTCTTCAGAACTATCACTGCTCGAGCACTCCCAGTATGGGTCTGGATGATTCCTGCCAGCATCAAAAGAACGGATAGTGAGAGTATCTTCACCGTCGAAGCGACAACAAAGACTATCACCTACGCGCAGATTCAGTTGACGAGAAAAAGACCTCCAACCAGACCCCAAGAAAATCAAGAACGAACTATCAACTTCAAGCTCTATCCATAAAGCGGATCAAGAGCACCCTTGAAGCCGAAGCCAAAGACCTCTCAAATTGAGCTCAGAAACAATTGGAGCAAAAGAAAATGGATGAGGAATACGACTAGATGTCTGGCTAAGAAACTGGAGAAGGAAGTCGTAGCGCCAGATGCCCTCCTCCGCAACAGCAAGGGTAGGCACCATTGCAGCACTACCGCGTCCCCGTCGAGAAGGGCGAGGAGCCCGGGCACCACTACCACGGCGGCCTCGGCCTCGGCGAGCCATGTCGCGAGAAGAACTGGCAGAAGCTACACGAGCGCAGCGCTTTGGAGCTGATGAGGACATCTCTACTAATGTTACACCCACATCTTCACCAACTACACATACTGGACCAGTTACTAGAGCACGTGCACGTCAACCAAATTATCAGGTACTTTCGTTTCTTGCGAATCCTTCTAATGTTCATGAACATATGATGCTGCCTAAATTAGATACTTTTGTTTTTCTTATGAATGAAGGACCTAGCATGGACAAGAAGGACGGTCATTGGAGTGGGATCAAGCATGGAGAAGAAGGTGCGCGCGCGGGAAATAACAATGGAGCTTCCAGTGGGGATTTTCGCACTTTGAAGCCACCATAAGGCATGCATGAAGGCTTGGACGAAATACACGAGATGCCACTTCATTATTTTCGTCCAAGAGCAATTATAGGTGCTGCGTCACCTTAATATTGGGCTGGGCCCATGTAATTTCGAAATACCACATTATAGGTTGTTTTTAGAGTCCGTATGTGTGGGGAAACCGAGTTAGGGTTGTTTTCGGGCCCCACCTCCAAGGGGTCACGAAAATCCCCTCTGTTCCCCCATATATACAGCCCTTAGGGCGTCGTTTAGACTTGGGTTTTAATTAGATTTAAGTTAGCCATAGCCGCAACTTCGAGTTCTTCGTTTGTGTCGTCCGACCAGGCCAAGACCGCATTGGAACCCCAACTTCTGTTAATCTTTCATCTTATATTCGCAATATCCAGATTGCAATTCTTAGTTCTTGCTTGTTCTTCGATTGCTTGCAGGAATTGACCTTCGTGGTCAGGTTGATCGTGCATCCGCGGGATCAATAACCTCTCGGAGTTGGTTTAGCGATTGCTAAGGCGCAACGTCTTCGCACGTTCGTAGTCGGGTCGTGAAAGTCTACTCCACCAAAATCGATCTCCATCATCTCATCGAAACATCGGGACACCTTCGCCTCTATCAAGTGGTATCAGATTTCCAGGTTGCTCGGTGAGATTTACCAGTTTTCATAGTCTAGATTGGTTCTGTTCTTCATACCTACAGTCCAAGAAAAAGCTAACAAAAAAAATTAGGGTTAGATCATCACGTCCCAAGACAGTCCTAGCCTTTGTCCAGTTTTCTTTTCAGTACTTGCTTTGTTGAATTTACGGTTGCATCGTTGTGTCAAGTTGCTGATCTTAGCGTCTAGTTCCCTTAGAGTTTCGAGTTCTGATCACAGTTTGCCACGTCGCCGCCGCACAAGTAGTCATCCTACCACGTTCCGCTAATCCGAGTCCAGATACACCACCACGTTCCGCCAAGAAGAGTCCATATACACCACCACGTCTCACGAGTCCGAGTTGAGTTCCACCATCAGTACGGTTCCTGATCTCTCTGTAGCCAGATTAGTTTTCAGTTGTTAGAGTCGGATTTCATCAAACTTTTTCCGTACAGAGAAGGGGGGTGATTAGCAAAAAAAAAAAAGAGTCTGGCACGCTTTCCAGAGCAGTTTTTAGGCCAAAATTTTCAGGGGTAAAAAAATTCGTGCCCATACGTTCCTTAGGTCCAGAAACTCATTTTGAGACGTTCGCCACCATAGTGATTTTTTCGCACTTTTTCAGCCACCGCAGTCCCGCATCGCAAAAAAAAAAGAAAGAGAGAAAAAAAAATTCAGAGTGTGCTTCTCAGTTGTTTACGTGCCGCGCCGTGCTTTCGTTGGTGTTTTAGGCTCGCGTCTCTAGTACGGTCTAGCCTAGGATCAGCACAGTACTGACGTTGAGTGTTTATTCAGCTTTGCATCTCTGTTTTGATTACTGTTGAGCTTTTTGCTACCATATTTGTCAAGCCTACCTACAGCTCCACATATATTCTACTTCGTGCGGTTGACACCTCCTGGCCATCGCTCTACCACATCTCTGAGAGTTTTGACCCGTTGGTTGTACATCACCACCTGCTGCTAGGTAAGAATCGGTAAGAACGAAAGAAAAGCTTGACGGATTTGTGCTTTCCACCATCCCACATCCCATTAGTAGAAGTAGGATCATATTCCTGTGTGTTTTCTATTTCTGCTAACCATGCCAGGATCACATGATGAAGTGGCGCGGGATGCACCCGATTGGGAGAACATGACAAACAAGGAGCTACATGATAAATTTGCACAAATGATGTCTGAACAAGTGAATGACATCGAGACCAGATTTACAGAGGCAATTGATGGCGTGGAAAAGATGATCGACACCAAGCTCGACGCCAAGTTTACTGAGTTGATCGCACGCCTACCTACACAGCCTGCTGCCGCTCCAGCACAGCCACAGCCACCGCCACTACCACGTGCACGACGGATTCTGTTTCCGAGAGGACAAGCTACTGGTATTGGTGCTCCTCCTGCTGCAGCAGTACCTGCTGCTGCTGCTTCTGACGTCGGCCAGGACGACAACTACGAGGGTGATTACGAGGAGGAGGTGGAACAGGAAGCGGCCTATGAACAGCCAGCTGGACGTCCACGTCCCAACATTCGCCACGGTCGACACCAACCACCCCCTCAGGTACGCGATGATGAACATGTGCCTAAACTGAAATTGAATCTTAAGCCGTTTGAGGGTAGATATATTCCTGATGCTTATCTTACTTGGGAGTTAGAAACTGAACAACGCTTTACATGTTTACAATATCCTGAGAATAGACGTGTTACTGCTGCGGTTTGTGAATTCACGGGATTTGCATCTATTTGGTGGTCTGAACATTGTAGATTGCATGCTAATAATATTCCAACTACTTGGGCTGCTTTAAAAGATGATATGCGTACTCGTTGGGTTCCTCCTTATTATCAACGTGAATTGTTACAAAAATTACAGCGTTTGAGACAAGGAAAAAATTCTGTAGAGGAATATTATCAAGAATTACAAACTGGATTGATTAGATGTGGCCTAGTAGAGGATAATGAAGCTATGCTTGCACGTTTTATGGGTGGTTTAAACAGGGAGATACAAACTATTCTAGAATACAAGGACTTTGCTACTATCACTCGTTTGTTTCATCTTGCTTGTAAATCTGAACGTGAAGTGCAGGATCGACAGGCCGCTACGAGACCTAACTTTTCTGCAGGACGAAATACATCATGGACATCGCGTGGAGCTTCTACATCCACACGTCCTGCTGCACCACCATCTACTTCAGCCGCTCATTCTTACATGGAGCCACCAAAACAGCCAGCGCCACCATTCAAGGGTGCACAAAGTGGTCCAGCGGCGAGTTCTTCTTCATCCATGGCTTCCACAGGGCAAACACGAGATCGTGATATTAAATGTCGCAGGTGCCAAGGTGGAGGTCACTTCGCAAAAGACTGTCCCTCCAAGCGTGTGATGACTATTACGGCGGATGGTGGGTATGAGTCAGCGAGTGACTATGATGAGGAGACTTTAGTTCTCATTGCTCATGAGGAACAGGGTGCCCATGATGATGCTCATGATATAGAGTATATGGCTCCTGATGATGCAGATAAATATGCTAGTTTGGTTTCTCAACGTGTGTTAAGTGTGCAGGTAACGAAGGCCGAGCAAAGCCAGAGGCATAATTTGTTCCACACAAAGGGAGTGGTGAAAGAACGTTCGGTTCGCATCATCATTGACGGAGGGAGTTGCAACAACTTGTCTAGCATGGAGTTGGTGGAGAAGCTATCTCTCACCACAAGACCACACCCCCATCCGTACTATATTCAGTGGTTTAACAATAGTGGTAAGATTAAGGTAACGCGTTCTGTTCGTGTGCACTTTAGCATTGCTGCATATGCTGATTATGTTGATTGTGATGTGGTACCCATGCAAGCATGCTCTCTTTTACTTGGTAGACCATGGCAATTTGATAGGAATGTTGTACACCATGGTAGGACAAATCAGTTTACTCTGGTTCATCAGGATAAAAATATTGCTTTACTTCCTATGTCTCTTGAACAAATTGTGAAAGATGATCTTGCTAGAGCTAGTAAAGCTAAACAGGAGAAAAATAAGAGTGAAAATGAGATAGCAGCTAAAGAATTTGTGCAACAACATAAGACTAATAGCAAATCTTCTTTTGCTGTTTCTAATGAAATTAAATTGACTAGTCCAACTTTGCTTGCTACTAAGGTTGATATTTCAGAGTTGGATGTTAGTCAATATGTGTGCTATGCTTTTGTGGGCAAAGAAGCTTTGTTTTCATTTGAGGAATTGCCTCCTTCTTTGCCTCCTGTTGTCACTGACCTTTTGCAGGAATTTATTGACGTCTTTCCACAAGACGTACCACCGGGATTACCACCTATTCGAGGGATTGAGCATCAGATTGACTTAATTCCCGGTGCTTCGCTGCCCAACCGTGCGCCATACCGTACCAATCCGGAGGAGACGAAGGAGATTCAGCGTCAAGTACAAGAGCTACTCGACAAAGGTTACATACGTGAATCCCTTAGTCCTTGTGTTGTTCCTGTTATATTAGTGCCAAAAAAGGATGGAACATGGCGTATGTGTGTTGATTGTCGAGCCATTAATAATATTACTATTCGTTATCGTCATCCTATTCCTCGGTTAGATGATATGCTTGATGAATTAAGTGGCTCTACCATGTTTTCCAAAGTTGATTTGCGTAGTGGATACCATCAAATTCGCATGAAATTAGGAGATGAATGGAAAACGGCTTTTAAAACTAACTTTGGATTATATGAGTGGTTAGTCATGCCTTTTGGGTTAACTAATGCACCTAGCACTTTCATGAGATTAATGAACGAGGTTTTACGTGCTTTCATTGGACGATTTGTGGTAGTCTATTTTGATGATATACTGATTTATAGCAAATCTTTGGAGGAACATTTGGATCATTTACGTGCTGTCTTTATTGCTCTACGTAATGCACGTTTGTTTGGTAACCTTGGGAAGTGCACCTTTTGCGCCGACCAAGTATCGTTTCTTGGCTATGTTGTTACTCCGCAGGGAATTGAAGTTGATAAAGCCAAGATCGAGGCGATTGAGAGTTGGCCGCAGCCCAAAACGGTCACACAAGTGAGGAGTTTTCTTGGCCTCGCTGGATTCTATAGGCGTTTTGTGAGAGATTTCAGCACCATTGCTGCACCTCTCAATGAGCTTACACGTAAGGATGTGCCTTTTACTTGGGGTACCGCACAGGAAGAAGCCTTCACGATATTGAAAGATAAGTTAACACATGCTCCTTTTCTCCAACTTCCTGATTTTAATAAGACTTTTGAGCTTGAATGCGATGCTAGTGGTATTGGTTTGGGAGGTGTGTTATTACAAGATGCTAAACCTGTTGCTTACTTTTCTGAAAAATTGAGTTGGCCTAGTCTGAACTATTCTACTTATGATAAGGAATTATATGCTCTTGTTCGGACATTAGAAACTTGGCAACATTATTTATGGCCCAAAGAATTTGTTATACATTCTGATCATGAATCTTTGAAACACATAAGAAGTCAAGCAAAACTTAATCGTAGACATGCTAAGTGGGTTGAATTTATTGAGACTTTCCCTTATGTCATTAAACACAAGAAGGGGAAAGATAATATTATTGCTGATGCTTTGTCTCGTCGTTATACTATGCATTCAAAACTTGACTTCAAGATATTCGGTTTAGAGACAATCAAAGATCAATATGTACATGATGCGGAATTTAAAGATGTATTGCAGAATTGTAGAGAGGGTAGAACATGGAACAAGTTTGTGCTTAATGATGGGTTTGTGTTCCGTTCTAACAAGCTATGCATTCCAGCTAGCTCTATTCGTCTTTTGTTGTTGCAGGAGGCGCATGGAGGAGGATTAATGGGACATTTTGGCGTGAAGAAGACGGAGGACGTACTTGCTACACATTTCTTTTGGCCAAAGATGAGACGGGATGTTGAGCGTTTTGTTGCTGGCTGCACTACATGTCAAAAAGCTAAGTCACGACTCAATCCTCATGGTTTATACATGCCTTTACCTGTACCTAGTGTTCCGTGGGAGGACATATCCATGGACTTTGTTTTAGGCCTGGCTCGAACAAAGAATGGGAGGGATAGCATATTTGTTGTCGTGGATAGATTTTCTAAGATGGCACATTTTATACCATGTCATAAAAGCGATGATGCTGCTAATGTTGCTGATTTCTTCTTTCGAGAGATTATTCGCTTACATGGTGTGCCCAATACTATTGTCTCGGATCGTGATACTAAGTTTCTTAGCCATTTTTGGAGATGCTTATGGGCTAAGTTGGGGACTAAACTACTTTTTAGTACTACATGTCATCCCCAAACTGATGGACAAACTGAAGTAGTCAATAGGACTTTGTCTACTATGCTTAGGGTTGTTTTAAAGAGTAACTTAAAAATGTGGGAAGAATGTTTACCTCATATTGAATTTGCTTATAATCGTTCATTTCATTCTACCACTAAAATGTGCCCTTTTGAGATTGTTTATGGTTTTGTACCTCGTGCACCTATTGATTTGCTTCCTATTCCATCTTCGGAGAAGGTTAATTTTGATGCTAAGCAACGTGCTGAATTGATATTAAAAGTGCATGAGTTAACTAAAGAAAACATTGAGAAAATGAATGCTAGATACAAGCTTGCTGGTGATAAGGGTAGAAAGCATGTTGTGTTTGAACCAGGAGATCTTGTTTGGTTACATCTACGTAAAGATAGGTTTCCTGATTTGCGCAAGTCTAAGTTAATGCCACGAGCTGATGGTCCCTTTAAGGTTTTACAGAAAATTAATGATAATGCATATAAACTTGAGCTACCTGCATATTTTGGGGTTAGTCCCACATTTAACATTGCAGATTTGAAACCTTATTTGGGAGAAGATAATGAGCTTCCGTCGAGGACGACTTCAATTCAAGAAGGGGAGGATGATGAGGACATCTCTACTAATGTTACACCCACATCTTCACCAACTACACATACTGGACCAGTTACTAGAGCACGTGCACGTCAACTAAATTATCAGGTACTTTCGTTTCTTGCGAATCCTTCTAATGTTCATGAACATATGATGCTGCCTAAATTAGATACTTTTGTTTTGCTTATGAATGAAGGACCTAGCATGGACAAGAAGGACGGTCATTGGAGTGGGATCAAGCATGGAGAAGAAGGTGCGCGCGCGGGAAATAACAATGGAGCTTCCAGTGGGGATTTTCGCACTTTGAAGCCACCATAAGGCATGCATGAAGGCTTGGATGAAATACACGAGATGCCACTTCATTATTTTCGTCCAAGAGCAATTACAGGTGCTGCGTCACCTTAATATTGGGCTGGGCCCATGTAATTTCGAAATACCACATTATAGGCTGTTTTTAGAGTCCGTATGTGTGGGGAAACCGAGTTAGGGTTGTTTTCGGGCCCCACCTCCAAGGGGTCACGAAAATCCCCTCTGTTCCCCCATATATACAGCCCTTAGGGCGTCGTTTAGACTTGGGTTTTAATTAGATTTAAGTTAGCCATAGCCGCAACTTCGAGTTCTTCGTTTGTGTCGTCCGACCAGGCCAAGACCGCATTGGAACCCCAACTTCTGTTAATCTTTCATCTTATATTCGCAATATCCAGATTGCAATTCTTAGTTCTTGCTTGTTCTTCGATTGCTTGCAGGAATTGACCTTCGTGGTCAGGTTGATCGTGCATCCACGGGATCAATAACCTCTCGGAGTTGGTTTAGCGATTGCTAAGGCGCAACGTCTTCGCACGTTCGTAGTCGGGTCGTGAAAGTCTACTCCACCAAAATCGATCTCCATCATCTCATCGAAACATCGGGACACCTTCGCCTCTATCAGGAGCCATATCAAGCAAGTAAGGGAGAAAGGAATGGCAGAAGAATGGCTGCTGCGAGACGCTGCAACAGCATATATATATATATATATATATAGGGAAAAAAGTAACGCTCTAAGAAACTCAAACGGCGCCACAGTTAATAACCAAGACCGACGCACGAAAATGCTACGAATTCCAAGACAAGACGACCTTTCATATCAAGCAAAAATTTAACAATGTATGAAATCACGCGTGTTCCCACGCACGCCTCGGAAACCCAGAAGACAACAGCATCACAGGGTGACAATACAGTATCCAAGACGTCATTATGACTACAAATAGGATGTGACGGCTCACAAGCTTGCCACTGTCACAAAGCACGTCATCAAGCGCATCATTACAACTCCTACCATCACGGCAGCACTGATGGGACGATTCAAGACAGGATACAGCCAAACTCGCCACTGGAAAGATGCCCTACTTTTCAGACTTTTCATTTCTTCAAAAATTTGCTTTACATCAAATTTTACTCCCATCGGGAGCGCTCTCTCTTTGCTAAAAACAGATCATGGACCAAGTCTCAAGGATGTGAGTGTCCACTCCTCTCCAAACAAGAACAAGTGCATCTACAGAGTTCGGGTGCTCCCTCACCCAGATGATGAAGTGTTCGAGTGGCTACTCGCACTAACAAGCAAAATTTGGATGACACACGGAAGAACAAACCGCCCAAGCACTCGAGTACATCACGGGTGCTTTATGCTATTAGCCCACTCGACAACTATCCGAGTGGGTGCATTTCTTAACAATTCCTCGCTTGAGCTCGAAAATGCTCCGCGAGTGACTGCTATTAGTCCACTTGATTGTTATTCGAGTGGGTGCACTCTATTTTGTCACTACGCGCCTACAAATATTGCCTGGGTTGCGACACAATGCACCCCAGATGTCGCGCAAGCTAACGCGTAGGTAAGACCCCGCTGCGCAGTCGGTCTGGTTGGGACTTGCCACAACGTGATTTCACTCCCGATGTTTTCCATGCGCGATGCATGAAGAAAGTTGAGCCAATAACGAACGCGTTAAGGCTGTATTTGCTGAGACCGGCGGCATTGATCATGTAAGCCCTGTAGCGGTGTGGACCTTGCTAGACATCGGTTGTATCCAAGTTCGTGTCGAGGGACACGAGTTTGATTAGGCTACTGAGGTATTTTCCTCTAGCGCAATTCACCAAGGCTCGACCATTCGAGTATCTTGGGCCATTTCATCTTAGAATCCCTCGAATAAACTATCTTTTGTGTCTAACAGCCGACGGCTCGCAGAAAAGTGACACGCACAACGGTAGACGACTACGAACCTGACTCCCTTAGCAACTCTTCGAGTCCCCTAGGCACTCGGGGGCTAATGATGAGGGGGTGTCCCCACGACTCCTACAGATGAGGGTACCTGGTGCGTGTCAAGACAAAAGGCCCACTGGAAGCTTCGACCGGCGCATGACTAGCCCACTCGAAGCACCAACGTAGGAGTCCATGGCGATTATGGAAGTTGTGACTTGACGACCAAGACAAAAACTAGATTTGGCAACTGTCTCTGTAAACCTAGATGGACTCTGACGGGGATGTACCCCGGAAAATCCCACGGTCAGGGACCCTGGGTTAGTCATGAGAGGCACAGGTTGGATGATAGCTCGTCGGCTAACAGGAGGATACGTTCCTGCTCGATGTTATTGATTGGAGATGGCGATTACAGGGAAGCCAAGGCTAGTGCGCACAAGGCTAGGGTTACAGATGGTGTATTGCTCGATCTCGACGTCTCCCCTCCTAGCCCTTATATACTAGGCTAGGTCTCGGGGAGTCCATCCTGGATTACAGATGAGGTTTGCTAACCCTGATCTTGTTTCGTACGGCAGGTTTGCACCTTCCTTATGAGTCGCGGACTCCTACGTCGGTGTCATTAGTGGGCCAAGGCTGGGTCCAGGCGGCATCTCGGTGGGCCTTCTGTCTTTGGGTACACCGGGTAGGCCCATCTATAGGAGTCGTGGGGTCACCCCCTCGTCAGTAGCCCCCGAGTGCCTGGGGGACTCGAAGAGTCGCGCAGGGACTCGAGTCCATTCTTGCGTCGTTTCGATGTATGCACGATTCAACCGCGGGTCGCTGGCAGTCTGGGGCCATGAAAAAACCTGTTTCGAGGGATTGCTAAGCTGAAAGGGCCCAAGGAGTCGACTGGTCGAGCCTTGGTGAATTGCACTAGTGGAAAAAACCGCAGTAGCCCAATCAAACTCACATCCCTCGACATGATCTTGGAACACTGGTGTCGAGAAAAAGTCATGTCGCTGCATGTCTTATAGTGATCAATTGCCGCCAGTAAAGTTCGTAGCCTAGGCGCGTCCGCCCGGCTTTTTCTATCATGCAAGCGCATGGAAAAGGTTGGGAGTGAAATCGCTCTGCGGCAAGTCCCAGCCCGGCTGATCTGCGCAGCGGGGTCTTACCTACACGCTAAGCTTGCGTGGCATCTGGGCACAGTGTATGGTGTTCCAGGAATATGTATTTTTATTGAGGCGTGGAGCCTAGTAGATAATGCACCCACTTGGAATAAACAATCAAGTGAGTTGTTTTAGCAGTCACTCGCGGAGCTTGGTCGAGCGCTCAGGCAAGGAGTATTTGCTCGGGAGGTCGTCGAGTGCTCGGGTACTCAGGGTTTTGCGAGTGATTACTCGAGTATCGCTTTTGCTCTCGGGGTGAGGGAGCACCCGATACTCTGGGACCGCTCAATCTGGCGAGTACAGGTCTGTTTATCTTCTGTCGTGGTGAGGGAGCACCCGAAACTCTCATGGGTGCGAGCAATTACTCGAGCACGTATTTTATTTTCCTTTCGGGTGATAAAGTACCCGAGCGCGTTTTTCTTTCGAGTGAGGGAGCACTCGGGACTCTGTGAGTGCGAGTGATCACTCGAGCACATATTTATCCTTTAGGTGAGGGAGCACCCGAGACTCTAGTGGAGATGCTCCCGATGGGAGTAAAATGTTTTTCCCATCGAAAAATATTTAAAAGGTTGAAACTCTGAGGCTGGGAAACGTATTCGATACGCCTTGTTGGGATGTGACGCTGGCTTTGTTTTCTGGCATCTTGACCACAGTGGCCTGTCAAAGGAAATGACTTGGCGCTGTCCTGCCGAAATTTTCGCTTCGTGTGATTATGGTCCTCTTTTTGCGCGCGTAGTGGGCGGTGTTGTTACTACGTCGGTTGGGTTTTCCATGTTTTTATCCTATTGTGGGATCATGTCACGTTTACTGGACGCTGGGATTGAATGGTGCCCCTGCTCGCCTGGCTGTTGGTTAAATACCAAGCGGCTGAGTAAATTTTAGGTTTTACCCAGCCATTGCCTTCTCCTCTCGCTTCTGGATTTCCCCTGTTCTTGAGCCTTCTCCTTCCTCCTTTTGCTGCTTGCTGCGAAATTGATGACAACGCGCTCCTGTGCTGCTCCGGAATCGGCCAAGATGTCTGGCATGTGGGAGCGCTCGACCTTTGGGGCTGCGGATCTCGGCTCGCTGATTGCTGATGGCTTGGTGGCGGGAGATGCCGTGCGGATTCCGCGGGATGAACCTGTTCCCACTCCGACGACAGATGAGCGGGTGTGCTTTCATGCGTTCTTCCTGCGCGGGTTTGCCCTTCCGATTCACCCTTTTTTTCGTGGTTTGCTGTACACCTATAGGCTTCAGCTGCACAATTTGACTCACAATGGGATTTTGCACATTGCTTGCTTTATTACCCTTTGTGAGGCCTTCTTGGGGATCTATCCCCATTGGGGGCTCTGGAAGCGCCTCTTTTGAATAAAGAGGACAAACTCTGAATATGTTGTGGGGCAGGTGGGTATATCCATTAGGGATAAACATTCATACTTTGATTTGGAGATGCTTGACTCCGTCAGTGCTTGGCGGAAAAGTTGGTTCTATCTGAAGGATCAGCACATTGCTGGGCAGCGATTTGGTCTTGCTCCCTTTAATCCCGAGGCGCGAGTAGTTAAGCAGGCTTCATGGTCCCATTCTTTGTCTGCGAAAGAGTCGTCTGAAGTGGCTCCATTCTTGGAGAGGGTTGCTCTAGTGAAGGACAACTTGACCGGTGGGCAGCTCATCTCTGTTTTTATTGGGATGCGCGTCCAGCCATTGCAGTCTCGAACCCGTCCCATGTGGCAATATGAGGGACTTGAGGACTCAACGAGATGCTCCCGCGAGGAGCTTAATGCCGATGGCCTCTTGGCCCGGATCCAATATGTGACCAAGTGCTCGAGTATTTCTGAGATGTGCTTCGTCCGTCCTTATTCTTCTGATCACGCGCTGCCGCAGGTTCGCGTTTTTGAGTTTCTTGCCTGATTTAGATGTTTGCTTGACTACTTGCTGATGATGATATTTTCTTTGTAGGACCACGTTCCTGTGTTGTGCAACCCGCCGCAGCCGGAAGATGCTGATATTCAGGACGAGTCGGGTGCTTCCGTTGCTGTCGATGCTGCTCCGAGTGTTGATGTCAGCGTGCTCGCGGGTGCCACTGGTGCTGACGAGTCTTCGGGGGTCGAGCTGCCGGAGACCGGAGATAGTGAGGAATCTTCTCCCTTTCGTGTCAAGCGGTCGCGGCCTGTAGGCGCGAAAGATCTTGACACGACTAGTGGTGTTGCACCGTCCGCTAAGCTGTCGCCTCCTGTTGTTGTCTGTAAAAGGCTCAGGTTTTGGAGGTTGTTGCGTACTCGCTCTACGCGTGGCGGGTAAGAACATGCTTGACTTTGTCGGGGATGTTTTCCTCTGTTCTTTTGTCTAATGAAGTTTTATTTTGTAGCGCTTCGACTACTCCGGTTGCTTCCTCCACCAGTGCGGCTATTGTCGACCTGCAGCCGACTGACTCTGGAGTGGCCACCAAGCATACTGGGGATTCTTCGGCTGCTGTTGGTCAGCCCATACCGTCGGTGACTCCTGCTGTCCCGTGTGCGGGTGTGATTCCTGCTGCTGCTCCTCCTATGGCGTCTGGTGTTGTTGCTTCTTATGTTAAGCTTGCTGCTCCAGGTCATCCTTACTTGGGCCATCTTGATCTCGCTGCTGAAGATAAAGTCCGCTTTTTCGACCGCATAGCTGGGCTGGTGAGTTTGTTTCCTGTTTGCTTGTGTAGTTTTTGTCATCGGGGGCACGGCAGTGCTCCCGATGGGAGTAGCCCCCGAGGCTGCAAGCAAGTGCTTGCGATTGATTGTAGTCTTGCCTTAGCTCTATCTTTGCATTTTGTTGTCATTGGGAGCACGGCCAGTGCTCCTGATGGGAGTAGCCCCCGAGGCTGCGAGCAAGCGCCTGCGGTTGATTGTAGTCTTGCTTTGGTTCTGTCTTAACATTTGATTTCTTCGAGTAGCCGGTGTTCCAACACTGTGAGCGTCTGGTGGTCGAAGCTGAGTATTGGCAACAGGCGCATGATTCTGCCCAGGATGCTCTATCTGCCATGAGTAGTAAGTATTTTTCCTGTACTGCTGCTCTTGAACTGCTGGGTCCTTTGTTCTGAATGTTGTCTTGTTTCCCAGATCGTCGCCAAACTACCGATAAGCAGATCGAGAAAGCGGAAAGAACGATTTCCAACCTCAAGGTTGCTTTGGCTTCCAAGGAGAAAGAGCTGCACGATCAGCACGAGGAGCTGGTACGCCTGCGTCAAGCCGGGGATGCGCTCGTACAGGCAGAGGTGGTTGAGTGCGAGCGTCTTCGGGTCTTGGCGGACTCTCGTTTGTGTAAGTCGTCTTTTGCTGCTGGGTGCTTTTCTCTTTGTCTTACCGTAGTAATTTTGGTTGCCTGGTGCAGCCTCGACGGGTGCGAGTGCGGCGGAAGTGGTTGCATCGGGGTCTGGATTTCTCCGAGGGGCCGTGGATGCCATGTCAGCTGCTGTTGATGTTGCGAAGGGAGTCTGTGCCCGGGCTTCCACTCTTGTGGGTCTTGTTCATGAGCACCTCATGCCGGAGGGCACGGAGGTGCCAGCTGGTCTGGACGCCCGTGTTGTTGCGTTTGGCGATGGCGGGAATCTCTTGGAGGATCTAGTTGGCGAGAACGTGGTGAGTGGTCTTTCCACGTCCCTTGTTGTTCTTATGGGGCACAGAATTGCCATTGATGACTCTTTGGTTGAGACTGTCCCTGATTGCACCGACGAGCAAAGTGAGCGAGCCACTGTTCTGGCTCGTCGCTTGCAAAAAGTTGTGGATGCCCAGTCTCCCTCCTCTTCGGGTAAGGGGGGGCGTCGCCATGTCGTGTCGTCTGAAAATTCTGTCTGTAATATGCCTCCTTCGTGGTGGTGAATCTGTGCTACTTTTACTGGGGTAACTGCTTGGTTATCCTGCTGTTGAGCTTGATTTTCCTTTCTTTTTGTTCGTCTTGCAGTAGGCCACCCCGGGCGTTCTTCGGGCTTGGAGTTCGTTGAAGGAGGACGCTCGCCAGGGTGCGTACGAGTCCGTGTGCTTGAGGCTGAGAGACGCTGAGCGGGAAGTTGTTCGCCTTAAAGGTGTTGCAGCAGTCCATCGTTCCAAGCGCGAGCGTGCTGAGGCCGTGCTGGTTAGGCTTGCTTCGTGGGTGGTGAAGTTGTCTGACCTCCTACGGGGTGAGTTTAGCTTCTTCTCGATTGCTCGACTGCATTTGGTAGGTTTTCTGTCTTCGTCTTGATTTTGATCCTGTTTTTCAAAGTGTTGTCGGGACGCTCCCGGGATGAAGAGAAGGTCGTTCGGTCGTAACTGTCGCGCCTGGATGAGCTTAACGTGCAGGCGAACAATCCTTTCTGGGCAGATGGGGCTCGTGCTCGAGCATTTGTTGTGCTTCGTCTTCGAGTTGAGCGGGTGTCGACTGCTCTGCGGTACTGTCAACAGGTGTTGGGCGGGATCCATTCTGAGTTTTAACCGCTGCAGGTGGTGCCATCGTCCTTTGAGATGCTCTGCCGCGTATTTTCTCAGCCTGCGGAGCTGCGTCGTGTGATGAATCACCAGATTCATGCTGGAGCCCGCGCTGCCTTGGGCTTGGTCCATAGTCATTGGCCGGGAGCTGATATTGCTCAAGTGGTGGGGGGTCCTCCAGGTGGTAGGGATTATCCGATGGATGAGCATTACACGGCGGTCGATGAGCCTGCACGCCAAGTTGTGAAGCGGGTTTGCGAAGAGAACGATCGTTATCTGGGTTCCCTTATTAAGGCGAAGATGGAGCCTGGGGGTTAGGTGCTTCCTCTCTTTGTATGTGCTTCCTCTTGGTGTTTTGCATTCCTTTGTAGCCTTGGTTTTGCCTCGAGTGCCAGTTTTTTTATGTCGCGATTGTGAAGAACGCCTCGGGGGGTGGCTGCTGCGGCGAGCCCCCGAGTGCCAATTTTCTTTTGGTCGCGATTGCGAGGGGCGCCTTGGGGGTTGCTGCTGCTGCGATCCCCCGAGTTCCAATTTTGTTTGGGTCGCGATTATGAAGAACGCCTCGGGGGGTGGCTGCTGCGACGAGCCCCCGAGTGCCAATTTTGTTTGGATCGCGATTGCGAAGAACGCCTCGGGGGGTGGCTGCTGCGGCGAGCCCCCGAGCGCCAATTTTTTTTGGATCGCGATTGCGAAGAACGCCTCGGGGGGTGGCTGCTACGGCGAGCCCCCGAGTGCCAATTTTGTTTGAGTCGCGATTGCGAAGAACGCCTCGGGGGGTGGCTGCTGCGGCGAGCCCCTGAGTGCCTATTTTGTTTGGATGGCGATTGCGAAGAACGCCTAGGGGGGTGGCTGCTGCGGCGAGCCCCCGAGTGCCAATTTTGTTTGAGTCGCGATTGCGAAGAACGCCTCGGGGGGTGGCTGTTGCGGAGAGCCCCCGAGTGCCAATTTTTTTTGGATCGCGATTGCGAAGAACGCCTCGGGGGGTGGCTGCTGCGGCGAGCCCCCGAGTGCCAATAAATCGATTTTTGGAAAAACATTTTTCAATATTCTTCCTGTTGTTTCTTACATTTAGCAAGAATGGGGGTCTGATGAGGACAGTCCCCTTTATTTAAAACGGCGACGTGGTAGCCTTAAGATCTAGTTAGATTCTTATCCGAGTGCTCGGGTCCTTCGGGTGGTGACTTCTTCTACGGGAGTGTTTCTTCTGCGGGTCCTGTGGTCTTGCTGGCTTGGTGAGCTCCAAAGGCCTCTGATATCTTGTGGAATTCCTTGTCGCAGCAGTCGGATCTGACGAAACTGCTGCTGACTGTGATGACCCCATGTGGGCCTGGAATTTTTAGCTTAAGGTAGGCATAGTGCGGCACTGCCATGAAGCGGGCGAAGGCTGGTCGCCCGAGGATTGCGTGGTACTGCGACTTCCAGTCGACCACTTCAATGTCTAGGATCTCTTTGCGAAAGTTGGTCGCGTTGCCAAAAACCACCTCCAGGCTTATTTTTCACAGAGGGTAGACTGATTTTCCTGGCACAATCCCATGGAAGGTTGTGCCTGAGGATTTGAGCGCGGAGCTCTGGATTAGCATTTCTTCTAGTGTCCTGGTGAAGATGATGTTGATTCCGCTGCCGTCGTCCATGAACACTCGTGACGTGTCGTAGTTTCCAATTCTGGTCTCGAGCACTAGCGCGGCGTGTCCTTGTCACAACCCTAGTTTGGTATGTGCTTTTTATTTCTAGAAATATTTGCATCATGTTTAAATTCTATGGTTTAAGAATTGGGGATCTGGAAAAGCCTCAAATTGAATTTAAATAAAAGGCCAGAGAAAAATCTTTTTCCAAAAATCTTCTGATGATTTTCAAAATCTCTATAAATGGGCATGATCACATTTCATGTGTTGTGGGTCCCACTGCATGCTCCAAGATTTTTCAAAAAATCAAACAGAGGCTTGGAAATTAAATTTAAATGTTATTTGAGTTGAAATTCAAATCTTTTGAATTTAAAAAATCTTCAAATCTTGCGAGTGACTAGCTATATGTCACATAAGTCCAAATAAAATATTTGGGGAATTTTTTTAAATGCTTTGGTATTTTTCTTAGAGCAAATCAAATAAAATAGAAAGCGGAAAAAAGAAAAAAAAAAGAACAAAAGGGCCAAAGGCCACTTACCTGGCCCATCTGGCAGCAGAAGAGGCCCAGCACCTGCGTGGCGAGCATGTCGTCGTCGGCAGCCCGCTCACGGCGCCCCTCGTCCCTATCTCCACGCCGTGGACGCCCCCAAGCTCCCCCCCCTTCCATTTCCCCCTCCACTGGAACCCTCCTCTCCTCTCTCTCCGGCGAATTCCACGAAGACCCGAGCGCCTGGAGCTCACCATCGCAGCGTCCACGCGGCCACCGGAGTTCTCTGTCCACGCGAGGTTGTCCAAGGCGTGCCCCATCGTCGTCTTCGTCGCCCCGGACGCCCAATCGAGCCCGAGGAGCTTCACCGGCGACGCTCTCTTCAATCTCCTCCGCCGCGGACCTCCTACTCCGGCGAGCAATCGTGCACTTTCCGCTGCGTCTCCGGTTCCGTAGACCACACAGGCGCACTCCCGATGAGCTACTCTCCACTCCCAGCCTCCCCGTTCTCCTCCGGAAGCACTCCGTCGCCGAGCTCAGCGGAGCCCGAGCAGCGCCACCGCGGGAGCTCGTCCCCGCCATGGCCTCCGGCCTCCTCCGGTGCGCGCAAAGGCACCCCTGGACGCGCACGTGCACGGGGCATGTTTTGGTGCCCCTGCAGTGGCCTCCCGTGCCCGCAATCGTCGGCAGCAGAGAGCGCTGCCGATCTGTGGTCGCCGCTGGCCTCCTCTCCGGCGAGGCCCACCTGCCAAGGTAATTAGGGGGCTAACCCCCTGATTAGTTGGGCCTTAGGCCACTGACAGGTGGGGCCAGCCCCCTCTAATTAAATCAAAAGTTTAAATTAAACAGGAATTAACCACTGTGCCTATGCCAATGCTGGCCCACATGTCAGCCCCCCTGGTGACATCAGCATTGCATCATGCTGATGCAATAAGTGATTTTCTCTGTTTAATTTAATTCCAGGAAATTCCAGAAATTGATTAAATCTTCAGAAATTCATAGAAAATTATCTGTAACTCCAAATCAAAAGTGTTATATATGAAAAATCATCAAAAAAATGCAAGGATTCCAAATATCATATTTTCATAGATGAAAAATACATCTATGATGATGTAACAATAGAATTTAGCTATTTGGGTTATTTTGAATAATTCAAAATAAATGTTTAAATCATTTCAAATTTAATCTTTGCAATGCCAACCTTATCACATGAACATCAGAGGAATATCATACACTTGATAACATGGTTTAACATATCCAAACATTAGCAAATGCAACTTGGGATAGTTTGAACAACATTTGAGGTTTGAAATTGAATTCCTTATTCAAATCAACTTCAATTAACATGTTGTAACTTGAACATAGAGCACATCAGTACCATGCCATGCTATATTATGCATCTTGATTGTGCATTGCAATGTGATGTTTACATTATTGTTGTCTCGGTGTTTGCCTCTTCTCGATAGATTCATCGCCGGACGTAGTTTCCGACTGCCCTGAAGAGTGACAACTCATGATCATCAACATGGCAAGCAAACCCCATTGATCATGTCTATATAAACCCATTTTCCCTCTTGTTCTCTTATGCATGATTAGGTGATTCACATGTTACCGTTATACCGCTAGTTGAACCCATCCTTTGCATGACCTATCATTGCTACCACAGTATTAAGCAAACCTCAACCTAGCAGATACAAGATTGTTTGTGTTCATCATGTGGCCCTTCATCCATGTTATGCTATGCCATGCTAGAGTTGTATGCAATGAAGATGATCCATCTGGGTGATGTATCGGGATGGTAGTGAACACATGCAACAAGGTGGTAACGTGTTGATGAAGTCACCCTAATATAAGTGAACAATGAGAGGTTGTGTAGGAGTACACAGTGGGTTGTCTCATTTACACTGCCCTAGGCCCCGAGTTCTTGTATTGTGATCCAAGACACAGATTACTACCACATGTTGGGCTCATTGACCCCTCTCGACCTATTAACTCACCCCGACTATGGTCCAGGATTCGCATGGGTTAATTTTTTTTCTATTTTATTTCATAACGTAGCACGGTTTTAGGCAAGCGCAGCACCATCCGTCGAGGTGGGCTTGTCGGACCGTCCATACATCGTCTGGGTCCTGAACGGAAACCCCGGTCGGCTTCCCGATTGGGGTACATACTCAGATAGGCGATCCCCTGGACTAGAGTTGGAGCCGTGAGGTAAGTGTCGTGGTACTATCCTCGCCGACATCGCTTGAAGGTGACGAGTTCTAGGCGGTAAGTGGTAGCTACGTATGTGAAGAAGTACACCCCTGCAGGGTTAATGAACTATTCGAATAGCCGTGTCCGCGGTTATGGACTACTTGGAGACCTTTACTTGATTATTAGACAACTCAAATGGATACTCTAAAAATCTCAAGATAAGTGTGAGTGCTTTGGGTTGCTTCCTCGTGGGGAAGTCGAGGAAGGATCCATGGTGGTGTATTGATGTGGTGATCAAGATTAGATGGACTTGTGTGCGCCTCTCATCTCAACTCTATGTAGTCGTAGTACAGGATAGACAAGTCAAAGCTTTCTGCATTACAACCCCACTTGTCTTTACCTTGATACTTGAGCATGAGTAGTATAGTTCTGACGTAAGTATTGTTGAGTACGACTTTGTACTCACGTTTGCTTATTCTATGTTTTAGAGACGAGACCACTGAACCTGATGGTGGCCTCCCCTCAAGCTCGACGTTGACGAAGTAATGTAGTCCCAGACAGCAGCCTGGTCCCTCTCGAGGGTCGTTGTGTTTTCTTAAAGGCTTCTTAAGCCATTTGTTAACCTTGTCTTTACTAAGACATGTATGATGTAATGTTGGGTCACAGTTATGTGATCTTTGCTTGTAACACTACTATATCTGCTCTGTAGAGAAGATGCAATAAAACTATGAGTTTGTAGAGTTCGTGTTGTGTTACCTGCTATTATACAGTTGGCATGCATGCTGCATGTATATTTATATCGTGCATGTCATGTGTGGGGTTTGATGCCTTAGTTGTGCTCTCGCCAGCGTTCTTTCTTACACCAAGTGGCCCTGAGATGTGCGCAGCTTGGGGCATCGCGATGCGATTGCTCGTGACTCCGTCACGTGGCACACTTCATTGTACGATCGAGCCCGCCCGAGACCCCGACTAAGAGATCGGGCTGGAGTCTGTTTATGTAAGTGTTATGATTCAATCGATAATATGGTTGAGGCGACTTGTCTATGAGTATAAGATTTCACCACCAATAATCATTTAGACTTGTGAGCGGGCGATGAGGACCCATCTCAGTTGATCATCCGGCCTGGATGGGATGCCCCTCACGTTCGAGCTTTCCGAGAGTGTCTTGTACTTGGCCTTGTCTGCTTAGACAAGTGGGTATGGCTCTCGGCTCTCCATATGATTGAATTGTGACTGGAATTACATATGCAAACCCCGGGTCCCGACAGTCCTGGTCGAGGGATGGCGGGCGGGTGGTCCTCCCGAGAGAAAGTGATTTCTGTCTCGGACCCGCGCAAGTACTCTGGGACAGCAAGGTGCGAGGAGGCTGCGAGAAAAACTTGTCTTGTGACCTGCTTTTGCTGCCTATTTCAGGGCCTGCCTTCTTGTGTCAGGTAGATCCTGCCATGGGCTTCTGGATACTGCTCCTCTTCTTCCGGTGTCCTGCGCCATTCCTGTGGTGAGGCCACTTGCCTTTTTGGCAGAGGAGGGGCTGGTGGTGTGTCGTGGGCGATAGGCCCGACCTCTATGCTCTCGAGTGGCTGGACCGCCGTTGTCGCAAATCGACTTTTTTCCTCAACCAAATCGTTGAAGCTTCTGCAGTTCCTGAGGGTGTGCCCTGATCTAAGCTCCCCTCGTTCGTTTCTGAATCCGTGTATTGAGCATGGTCCGTCGAGTTGTTCTTTGGTCGAGCGGTATGTTCTAGTGTTGTCGCGCAGCTGCCTCGTCCTCTAGTCTCGTTTCTGAGCTTGGGGCGCGTCTTCGAGATTATCTCTTCGCTGTGCTCTTCCGTCGTCGCGATGTCTGCCGTCTCTATCGTATGGGAAGCCGGCGGCGACCATGTCGGGTCCTCTGTCATCGTAGAAGCTGCGCCTGGGTCGCTTCCTTCGTCGGTCGAGTCCTCTTTCTCCGTTGTGGTAGTCGTAGTCGTGTTCTGAGCGTCCAACGTGGATTTATGTTTCGTTGCGAACGGAATCCTCGCCATCCGCCCAGCTATTGGCTTGCTCTAACAGTCGTGCGATTGTTCGTACTTTCATCTGCCTAGATGTTCCTTGAATTCGATGCGCTACAGGCCTCGCCTGAACGCGTCGATTGCGCTTTCGTCTGATATGTCTTCTGCTGAATTCTTGAGTATGGTCCACCGCTGGATGTAGGCTCGCAGGGTTTCCCTGGTTCCTTGCTTGCATGCCCGCAGCTCCTCGAGCGATGTCGGTCGCTTGTATGTGGATTTGAAGTTTTCTATGAAGGCTTCACGGAACTGCCTCCATGAGATGATGGATCCTCGCGGGAGATTCTTCAACCAGTGTCGTGCCGAGCACTCGAGCATGAGCTGCACATACTGCATTGCCGTGACGTTGGTCCCTCGCTGGAACTTAACTGTTGTTAAGTAGTTGTCGAGACATGCCTCTGGCTCCTCGAGTCCATTGTATTTTAGCGTTGTGGAGTTCAATTTGAACCCACTCGGCATTCGCGTCTCGCGTATAGAACGCGTGAAGCATAATGCTCCGCATGGCTCAATTTCTTCGTCGAAGGCTTCTTCGTCCGAGTACTCTTCATGTGTTGCGTGTCTTCGCCTGCTGCGGTTGACTTTGTTCTGTGTGATGTCGTCGCGTGCGTCTCGTCGACTGCCACGGCGCCTGTTGTCGTTGTCATCGCTGTTGTGCTTCTTGTTTTTGCCGGAGCGTTTGCGCCAGTCATCGCTGCTGTCGTCGTCGTCGGGTGAGCTGGGGTCCCTGTCTGGTGTCCTCTCGCGAGTCGGTCGCCTTGCACTTGATTTTTTGGGTGCTGAGGCGGCGATGGCATATTTCATTATCTGCAAGGCTATTGATGTGTTGCGGTCTGGTCTGTTCTGCCTATTTTTCTGGGCGCGAGATAGGTAGTCTCGGGCACTTATAAGGGCTTCTGCTGGTGTGAGGGGTTCCTCTTCGTCGTCGTCCTCTTCTATCTTGAAGTCGTCGTCGAGCTTCTGAACCACTCTCTTCTTGTATGTTCGTCGCAGGTTGCTGAATTTCGATTTGGTGCGGAGAGGGGAGCCATGATCCGGAGAGTCGTCTCTTGGGGGTGGCTTGCGATTGTTTTTCTGCTCGGCGGCCACCTTTTCTTGCTTCTCTATCTCTAGGCACCGTTGTCTCGCTTGCTGGGTTAGCTCGCTTGCCAATTTGTTGTATGCCCTGAGCTCGTCCCTTGTTGTGTTTGATGGTAGTAGCTTACCGTGTTCGACTGCGTCCCTTACTCTGACCATTGACTCTTTGGACAGGTATATTCGCTCTTTGGGTGGGTTGTCCGCCGGACCCGGGGTTTGTTGCTTACTGCTTGATGGATCGTCGCTCTTATGGTTGCTCTATTCTTGCCCCTGTGGTACTTTCATTGGTATTTCCCACTTCTCCCAGCTTCACGACGGTCTTGCTGGTGGTTCCGGGCTCTTTTGTGTTGCCGTTGACTTGGCGAGTGTTCGGGTCGTCGTCTTGGCCCTTGCCGTTTGCTGGTGGTGCGTCGGCTTCTGCCATGAACACCTAGGATGGTGCCCTGACTTCCTTATTGCTCGCGCGTGTGATGCTGCTTTTCCAGGCCGAGGGTCCAATCGAGCGGTCGTGGGTGACGTGAAGCCTTGGGTTGGGTGGGCAGTCGCGGCTGGCTCGAAGGGTGGCCGCGCGGGTGGCGACTGCGTCGATTGTTGTTGTAGATGTCGTCACGGGTGCTCGGGCGTCGTCCGTGCGGCGGAGGGCGCCCCAGTGGTTGATGTAGATCTGATATGCTCCGAAGATCAGGTTGATGCCGGAGCGGAGGTTGGCGAAGACTGGTCGGAGAGTCGAGAGGTGGGCCATTAAACCGAGGGACCCAAACAGATCGGATTCCGCCTGGGTCGTCGGATCGAAGAGTGCTGGTGAAGTCATCACGTCGGCGGGTGTTGAAGATGCTGGTGAGGCCGCCGAGATCGCGTTCCCAACCTGTGCGATTCCCACAGACGGCGCCAATTGACGGGGATGTACCACGGAAAATCCCACGATCAGGGACCCTGGGTTAGTCATGAGAGGCACAGGTTGGACGATAGCTCGTCGGCTAACAGGAGGATACGTTCCTGCTCGATGTTATTGATTGGAGATGGCGATTACAGGGAATCCAAGGCTAGTGCGCACAAGGCCAGGGTTACAGATGGTGTATTGCTTGATCTCGACGTCTCTCCTCCTAGCCCTTATATACTAGGCTAGGTCTCGGGGAGTCCGTCCTGGATTACAGATGAGGTTTCCTAACCCTGATCTTGTTTCGTACGGCAGGTTTGCACCTTCCTTATGAGTCGCGGACTCCTACGTCAGTGCCATTAGTGGGCCAAGGCTGGGTCCAGGCGGCATCTCGGTGGGCCTTCTGGCTTTGGGTACACCGGGTAGGCCCATCTATAGGAGTCGTGGGGTCACCCCCTCGTCAGACTCCTTGCGACCCATCCTAGTATATAAAGGCTGTGAGAGGGAACGTCTAGGGAATACAATCTCATAGAAACACTTCCGGTCCTGAGTGATCTCGCCTCGATCGCCACTGCAATCGCCTCCATCATAATACAAAAGAGCAAGAAGTAGGGGTTTCACCGATCGAGGGCCCTGAACAAGGGAAATCTCTGTCTCCTGTTAGCCGAAGAGTATCGCCAACATGCACCTTCTCTCTACGATCTAAACCATGGCTCCTAACCATGGGATTTGCCGATGCCGATCCTCGTCAACGCAGAAGGAAATTATAACCGCAGACGCCTTCGTCGACAGCACCACTAGATGCAACCACTGCGGAACCACCGCGCCCTCGCCGCGAAGAACGAGGAGCATGGGCACCATGATCGCGGCGGCCTCGCCCTCGGCCACCAATGCCGCGAGAAGAGCCACGGGAGGCCACAGGACCACGACACTTGGGAGCCATGCTAGCAAGTAGGAGAGAAAAGGATAGAAGAAAGATGGCCGCAACACATCACAACAGCAACCTATATATACGCCCGGACAAGGGCAAAAGAGGAACGTCCCAAGAATTTCAAACCAGTGTCGCGGATAACATTCAAGACCAGAGCATGCAACGTTTCTTATTCCAAGATGAGGCGCCCCTTCGCATCAGGCAACATATTAAAACATGCATTTAATTGCGCGTGTTCCCACACAATCTTGGAAACCCAACAGGTGGCAGCAGTACAGAGTCACAACACCCCTACAAACAATTGAGTGACTGCTATTAGTCCAATCGATTGTTTCTGAGCCACAATAGGGGCTACTGAGGTATTTGCTGCTAGCGCAATTCTCCAAGGCTTAACCAGTCGAGTACCTTGGGCCCTTTCAGCTTAGCATCCCTTGAAAAAAGGCTATCTCTCATGAACAATAGTCGACGACTCAAGACAATGCGACACACACTACTACAGCTGATTGCGGCTTTGAGTCCCTGCGCGAATCTTTGAGTCCCCTAGGCACTCAGGGGCTACTGACGAGGGGGTGTCCCCACAACTCCTGCGGATGAGGGTACCAAGTGCGCGTCAAGACAGGAGGCCCGCTAGAAGCTTCGATCGGTCCACGACTGGCCCACTCTAAGCACCGACGTAGGAGTCCTCGGAGTCATGGAAACCAAGACTTGGCGTCCAAGACTGAAGCTAGATCAAGCAACTGTCTGTGTAAACCTAGACGGACTCCTTGCGACCTAGCCTGGTATATAAAGCATGGGAGAGGGGACGTCTAGGGCATCCAATCTCATAGCAACACATCCGATCCCGAGCGATCTCACCTCGACCGCCACTATAATCACCTCCATCATAATACAAAAGAGCAGGAAGTAGGGGTTTTATCGATTGAGGGCCCTGAACCTGGTTAAATCCATGTCTTCTGTTAGCCGACGAGTATCACCAACCTGCACCTCTTCTCTGCAATCTAAACCCGGGGTACCTTACCATGGTATTTGCCGAGGCCGATCCTCGTCAGGATGCATTCTATATTGGAAACTCGCCCCTACTAAGACATGGGCTGTGATAAATTGCACCCCAGAAGTCACGCAAGCTTGTGTTTAGGTAAGACCCCGCTAATCTGTCGGCCGGGCCGGCACTTGTCACAGCGCGACTTCACTCCCGCCCGTTCCATGCCCAGGTGCATGATATAGATAACCACTAACGGACGCGTTAGGGTCGTAAACAGTACTTTAACTGGCGGCATTGATCCTATAATCCCTCGGCAGCATGGACCTTGCTTGACACCAGTCGTTTCCAAGCTTGTGTCGAGGGACTCGAGCTTGATTGGGTTACTGTGGTATTTTCCACGAGAGAAATTCACTGAGGCTCGACCCGTCGAGTGCCTCAGGCCCTTTAGCTTACCATCCCTCTCAAAAATATATCTTACGAATAAATTTATATCTCACGAACAAGCTCACAACTCGCAAACGCGACACGCACTACAGCAGCTAACACAGATTGGAATCCATGCGCGACTTTTCGACTCCCCCAGGCACTCGGGGGCTACTGACAAGGGGATACCCCCACGACTCCTCTACATGAGGGTACCTGGTGTGTGTCAAGACTGACGGTCCATTGGAAGCTTCGGCAGGCCCAAGATCACCCCACCCGAAGCATAGACGATTGCACCGACATGGAGTCCAAGGTGTGGTCGCCAAGACTATCTATATTAGGCAACTCTCTATGTAAACCTGGACGGACTCCTCGAGACCTAGCCTAGTATATAAAGGTTGGGAGAGGGGACGTCTAAGGAACTCAATAATCTCCGGGCAATACTTTCACCAGAGCTATCTCACCAGAACCACCACTATAATCGCATCCACCATATAATACATCTAGCAGGAAGTATGGTTTTACCGATCGAGGGCCCTGAACCGGGGTAAATCCCTGTCTCCTGTTAGCTGACGTGATCACCAACCTTGCACTCCTTCTTTTATGATCAACCCAGGGTTCCTAACCATAGGATTTGTCGAGGCTAAGCCTCGTCACTAGGCTAAGGTTGTCCTCACTGTTGTGAGACTTTCATACTTTTTTGTCTTCCTTCCCCGTCATTTATTGTCTTTGCCATCTTAAGTGCCAACTAATATTGCTCATGCTCATTCATTGCATTAGTGCTCAAAGTCAAAAGGGAGAGGATCGAATTGAATTGTACCTGGCCAGTGGTCTGGGGACGAGTCATAATAAGATTCCAAAGGAGACTAAGTGTGAAGTTTTAGTAGATTGAGTTCTCAACAATTACTAGTATTTTTATAATTCTAAACCCATCTCCAACTTTCTTGTATGGGAACACTGATTGGAGATATTCGAGTCACAGACAGCGACAGCTCTTGCACCTTTATGTTCTTACTTTGCTAGTTTCAATACTAGATATAGACTCTTGCTTGTTATTGTCTTGACTTGAATTGCATACCTTGCTTGCTGTAATTTAAGTTCAAATATTTTTTGTTAGCATGTCACCATAGAAATTATCTTTGTTGTCATTTACCTACTCGAGGACGAGCAGGAATTAAGCTTGGGGATGTTGATACGTTCCAAACGTATCTATAATTTCTGCTTATTCCATGCTTATATTGGTGATGTTGCTATATGTTTCGATGCACTTTCATATCTTTTACAACATATTTGGACTAACCTATTAACTCAGTACCCAGTGCTAGTTTCTGTCTGCTGTCGTCCGTGCATTGCAGGAAAATTTCAAAAATAAAAGTGCTCGAAAAATTCTAGAAAAATTATATAAAAAATCAGCAGTACGAAAGACTCCAGAAGCCCGAAGGACAGCCGGATGAGGGCCACCCTCCTTACAGGCAACCTGACCGCGCGGCCTAGGGGGTGGTCGTGCCACCAGGTCGCCTGGTCGAGTGGGGCCACCCCTGAGGCCCCCTTTAGTCCTATTTTTACTCTCGAGGAGGAAACCTTGGAAATCCAACTCCATTTTCCAGAAGAGATTTCGATCTCCACCGCCATCGCGAACAAGCTTTGGGGGACCAGAATTCCTGCTCTGTGATGTCTACACACGCTTCTATTCTTGTAGACTATGTTGGGCCTCCAAGCGCAGAGGTTTGTAGGACAGCATCAATTTCCCTCAAGTGGATGACCTAAGGTTTATCAAACTCAGGGAAGTAGAGGTTGAAGGTGGTCTCTCTCAAGCAATCATATAATTAAGAAACAAGAAGTCTCTTGTGTCCCCAACACACCTAATACAATGGCAAATTGTATAGGTGCGCTAGTTCAGCGAAGAGATGGTAAAATATGGGTGATAGGTGTGGCAAAGCAAGGCAATATAAATCTGAATAAATAAAAACAGCAAGGTAGAAAGAAGTAAACGTGAGCAGAAACGTTATTGCAATGGTGAGAAACAAGGCCAAGGCTTCATACTTTCATTAGTGGCAACTCCCAAGAACATTATCATAGTCTAATCACATGATATTTCCACTAAAACATGCAATGGAGACGTACTCGGATGTCATTCCTTTGTGATCAAGAGAGGACGAGAATTATGTGGGGATACAAAAGCACACCTCAGAGTTCGTAGTTCTCATCTACGGATTTCTGAATGTCACCGCGGCCATCCAAAGAGAGTACCACAATCACCGCAATATATCTCAAGGATAGTCAAAGACAAGCACCAAGAGACTCTCAATCTTCAATCAATTCACAATAGAAGAAATCACTCATGAAAATATTGTTCTGATCTATGTCCACCTGACCGCTGTCACCTTAGTCTCCGAGATTATACTAGATATAGACGAGTACATAAAATCCAATACATAGAAGAAGGGGAAACATCATGGGCTCACCCTAGATTAACATAGCCTATGATCACAATCAAGATCACATCATGGGAGAGATAATTAACCACATAACTATTGTAGAAACCTCAGCCCCGAGGAGGAACTACTCCCGCATCATGAGGAGGAGGAAGCAAAGTCGATGGAGGTGAACTCGGGGGCACATCATCGTCCCTGCAGGGTGCCGGAGCAGGAAGTTCTAGTCCCCTGAAGCTTGTTGGCGATGGCAGCGGAGATCGGAATCGCTTCTGGAAAAAGGAGTTGCGGAATCAGGGTTTCCTCTACGGGGGTAAAAATAGGGCCAAAGGGGGGCTCGAGGGGAGGCTCCACCTGACCAGGCGGGTCCTTGGCGCGACCTCCACCCTGGTCGCGCGGGCAGGTCGCCTGGTTGGGGGTGGGCCCCCTCCGGCTGTCCTTCAGGCTTTTGGAGTCTTCCATCATGCTGATTTTTTATATAATTTCTGTGGATTTTCCGAGCACTTTTATTATTGGTATTTTTCCTATAGTGCAAGGACAACAGCAGACAGAAACTGGCACTGGGGCACTGATTTAGTAGGTTAGTCCAAATATGCTGAATAAGGTATAAAATGTAGAAAAACATATATCAAATTCACCAATATAAGCATTGAACAAGGAGAAATTATAGATACGTTTGGGAAGTATCACTCTGGCACCCTGCCGGGATGGGGAAGTGCCCCCGGATTCATCTCCATCGATGTTGCTTCCTCCCGCCATGATGCGGGAGTAGTTCTTCCTCGGGGTTGAGGTTTCTACCAGTAGCTATGTGGTTAATTCTCTATCCCATGATGTGATCTTGAGTGTGATCATAGGCTATGTTAATCTAGGGTGATCCCATGATGTTTCCCCTTCTTCTATGTATTGGATTTCATGTACTCACTTGTCTATATCTAGTATAATCTCCAAGTCCATGGTGACAGCGGGTCTACTGGACATAGATTAGAAGAATATTTTCATGAGTGATTTCTTCTATTGTGAATTGATTGAAGATTGAGAGTCTCTTGGTGCTTGTCTTTGACTATCCTTGAGATATATTGTGGTGATTGTGGTACTTTCTTTGGATGACCGTGGTGACATTGGGAAATCCATAGATGAGAACTACGAACTCTAGTGTTTGCTCTTGTAGCCCTACACAATTCTCGTCCTCTCTTGACAATAAAGGAATGACCTCCGAGTTACGTCTCCTTGCATGTTTTAGTGGAAATATCATGTGATTAGACTATGTTAATGTTGTTGGAAATTGCCACTAGTGAAAGTATGAAGCCTAGGCCTTGTTTCTCACCATTGTTACACCGTTTGTGCTCGCTTTTGTCACTTGCTACCTTGCTGTAATTTTTATTATAGATTTATATTGATTTGTTTTGCCACACCTATCACACATATTTTACCATCTCTTCACTGAACTAGTGCACCTATACAGTTTTCCATTGTACTAGGTGTGTTGGGGACACAAGAGACTTCTTGTTTCTTAATTTTAGAGTTGCTTGAGAGAGACCATCTTCAACCTCTACTTCCCTGAGTTCGATAAACCTTAGGTCATCCACTTGAGGGAAATTGTCGTTGTCCTACAAACCTCTGCGCTTGGAGGCCCAACATAGTCGACAAGAATAGAAGCGTGTGTAGACATCAGCTAGCACCAGAAAATTATAAGATCGAACCACCTTCATATCAGCTTACGAGCCTATGCCCGATCGCAAGCGGTCGCACGTACCCTCGGGGGCTACTCCCATCGGGAGTGTTGTCGCGCACCCGATCAATCATATTGTGGACTACGAGCCTACGCCCAACCGCAAGCGATTGCATGTAGCCTCGGGGGCTACTCCCATCGGGAGTGCAGTTGCGCACCTAATATATCATTCAACAATGATAGACACTCGAGACAACAATTCAAGTGAAGACATACTCGAGAAAATTCATATTGCCAAAAATGTGATAGTCTCATTTATATCACGGATCACCCGACGCCTCATCAGGCATCATCACAGAAAAAGTAGGATGGGCCCTAACCTAGTCTACGCACTCGGGCTTTGGAAGACCCGCCATCTTCAGCGCTACTTCCACACCCGGAATAGATATCACCACCACTACCGCCATGGCTGCTACTATTGGTTGCCTGGACTTCATCGGAGGTGTTATCCTCATCGAGTGGATCGTCTTCACTTTAACTCTCCATACAGCACTCCAAACGATCACCAACGGCGTTGAAATCCCTCACTGACAAGGTATCTTCCCCGTCAAACCTACATCAAAGGCTTTCTCCATTGCGTCCGTTGAACCAGGGTGCAAAGGTTCTCCAACCATTCTCCAAAAACATGGAAGAAGTGCCCTCGAAATGGGTCTCACCCAATGTGCATAGTAAGGATACACCTGAGCACGAAGCCATAGCCCGGAGGGACTCAACTTCGACACAGCAACAACAAAAGAATGAGGAAGAGCAATCCGACGACAGACGGGACCGCGGATGTTCAAAATAAAATCATGGTCGAAGACACATTCGTCCACAGCGGCGCTTGGAGGAGTCACTACAGACCCCACAAGGCCACCACGGCCACGTGAACCGCGTAAGCCATGATTTACCCGACCGCAGCCTCACCGCCCGCGAGCCGTGACACATCGGCCTACACCGGAATCCTACACTTCGTGCCATCGGAGCTTGGGGGCATGGAGGAAGAAGTATGAAGAAGCAAAGGGAAGAAAAACTGAAGATTAAGGAGAAGTATGGACACTATTGCTAAGACCTCACCACCAGACGGTATATATACTACTCACCGGGGGTAAAGCAGTCTTTTCAACTGCGACGGTGGCAAAGCAGTCACGACGGATATCATTAAAAAAAGGACCATTCGGTTCCCCATACGGCGTGCTCCTTGGCAAACGTTTCCCATGTGCAGCAGCGGTAACCATTGCATTTACACCGCTCGGATTCCAACCAACACGGTAATGTCTTCACCCACTGTACGCGTAAACCAAAGTGTCACCATTACTCTGGCAAAAACTGCCACGCCCCGATGGGTCAAATCGCGTCTGATCGCTGCATCGCAACTATTCACAACCGTCAAGGATCATCATAACGTCCCATCCTCACAGACGCGTAGCAAGCAAGCCACTTGTGCATCAGCAATGGCAACTTCAAATTGACCAAGACAAAGAAATCCTCATTACGGTATCGTTCCTTTCACCTTATTTATTTCTAACCTTTTGTTTGATTTTCTATCAAATAAAACTCTCATCGGGAGCGTATTCTTCTTTGTCCACAATAGGTCAAGGCACATTACAGGGGCTCGAGTGCTAACTCGTCCCCGCGTACCACCCAATACAGCTCAACAAAAGTTCGAGTCCTCACTCATGGGAAATGATACTGAACACACAACAGAATAGTCACTCGCCGAACCGTTCGAGTGCCCACTCGTACCTGCTTCAAGCGGAGCCCTTCATCGACTAAAATGTTCGCTCGATAGTTCCCCGAGCGAAAACATCATTATGGCGCTCGCCCTCAAACATGACCTAGGTTGCCACAACACCCTAGAAGCCACGTTCGTGAACATGCAGGTAAGACCCCGCTGATCCGTCGGCTGGGCCGGGAGTTGCCACAGCGCGACTTCACTCCCATTTATACCATACCCAAGGTGTGAAGAAAATCCATACAGACGTGTTAGGTCACTAAAATACATCGTTGGCAGTATTGATTCTGTAAGCCCTCCACAACGTGAATCCTACTGACCCCTGCCTCGCCAAGTTCGAGTCGGGGGACTCGAGCTTGATTAGATTATTAAGGTATTTGCCACTAGAGAAATTTACTGGGGCTCGATCCATCGAGTGCCTTGGGCCCCTTAGTTGAACATCCCTCGCAACTCACAAAGTCATCATATGAGCGGTATTGGTACAAGAGAACTCTTGGTCATATAAAGCTCGTATGATGACACACACTTACAGGTACCACGGCTTGGAGTACCTGCGCGACCCTCGTGTCCTACAGGCATTCGGGGGCTACTGACGAGGTAACACCCCAAGGATTCCCCTCCGTGAGGGTACCCAGTGCGTGTCAAAACCACTGGCCCACTAGAAGTCTCAGAAGGCCCAACGTCAACCAGCTGAGCTCACCCGAGGCACCGACGATTGAACCGACTTGGAGTCCAAGACCTACCTGGAGTCCAACATTTGGCGCACAAGACCGCGAAGAATAGGAAACTCTCTGTAACTCTAGATGGACTCCTCGGGGCCTAACCTAGTACATAAAGGCTGGGAGAGGGAACGTCTAGGGACATCGCAATACATCTCGCAACACCTCTGGCAATACATCTCCGGACATTGCAATACATCAAGCATGAAGTAGGGTTTTTACCGATCGAGGGCCCTGAACTTGTGTAAATCCCTGTCTCCTGATAGCCGAGGAGATCACAAACTACGCACTCCTCCCCCTTCAATCAACCCAGGGTACCTAACCATGGGATTTGCCGAGGTCCACCCTCGTCAAATGGTTATTAATTTTGGAGGATGATTCAAATGATTTATTTTGGTTTGATTTGAGTCTTAGGAAAACCACACTATCAAGTGAGGTCAACGAGGTTCGAGTATGTGCTGGAACACAATTTTTCCATAACCAATGCCACCCACTATACCATCCTAGAGGTGGAGACATTTGTGTGTGTAGGCTTTCCCAAAAAATATCCTTTAGTTAACCTCACTCGACACCCCTTGTACACGAGCATGGTGGTGGAGAAGCTCCCGGAGATCAATCCTCCCTCCGGCAGGGTGCCGGGACATGGTCTTCTCGGGATCGCCGCGACAGCAAAACAGTGGGGAAAATCGCGTAACGGAGGACCTCTCGGGTGTTTTTACCCCGAGGGATAAATATAGGCGGGAGGAGGGCACCGGGGGAGGCTTGGACCCACCAGACGGGTACCTAGCGTGGCCTCCCCCTGGACCGCGCCAGGTGGCCGCCTGGGAGGGGGCCACCCCCCTCCGGCGCTCCTTCGGTCTTCTGGATGCTTCTGGACTGCTGGTTTTTTCTATTTTTTCTAGATTTTTCGAGCACTTTAAATATTGGTAAATACCTGTAATGCACGGACAATAGTAGACATAAACTGGAACTAGGGCACTGAGTTAGTAGGTTAGTCCAATTTTGTGGAAAAAGGTATGAAAGTGTAGCAAAATATGTAGCAAAGTCACACATATAATCATGGAACAAGCAGAAATTATAGATACGTTTGGGACGTATCAGTGTAGTGGTCGCCTTCAAGACCAACCCCGAGTGAATCGAGGTTCATCCGTTGGGCGTGACTCGAAATGGCCTAAACAAAGCTAGGAATTGCAGCAGAAATAGTGCTAAGATTGCAATCCGGAGGCCTTTCCCTCCACACCTGGATTCGTTCTTCTCCCGCGGCAACTCTGGCCAGTACATGGGCCGCCATGTTCGCAGTTTGCCTTCTCCAAGAGATCTTGCACTGGACTAGCTCCATCTTGTTCTTGATTTCATGCACCAATGGACCTAACGCAGAGAAGTTTGTACCGGCTGTTGTGAGTAGTCTCACAACATCCTTGCAGTCCACCTCAATGTGAAATCTTTGAAGGTTCATCTCCTCTACTAGCTCCAATGCCTTGTTGCAGTCCTGCAGCTCCACCACCACTGGTGAGGAAACAACAGCTAAAAAAGTTAGGAGATCCACCAAGGAAGCCTCCTTGATGGTCTCACAAAACTACTAGTCCTCCACCCGCTCTTCTGAACCCAGCCCTCATCTGGTGCCTCCCACTTCTCTCTGATTAGGCTTTGTTTCTGCTTCGGCTCCCGAGGATGAACCGCACGCCACTCTCCCATAAAGCGCAGAACCGTCTTCATGATTTCATGTGTTGGTTCAATCTGCTTTCCATCCCTCGCGTTGTTCCTTGCCAACCACATGGAATATAGAGCATTTACCATCAGTTTCTTCTCGTCCTCCCCCGCATCAGAGAACCATTGTAAAATCCAGTGGACTAAATCACTCTGGGTGCTAATCTGACTAGGTGGGGAAGCCACCCTTTCACCCTCTTAGAGCTCAATAACTCCCAGAATAGTGCCGAGTGTGGGCAGTGACAGAATCTATGAAGCGAGGATTCTAGGCAACCACACGCCACACACACCACACATGTCTTGATCGTCCTTCTTTGTAGTTCTATGCCAACCGCCAAACCATTTTTTATGAGTCTCCATGTATGGATTTTTGCCTTGCCCAGCGCATTCTTCCCCCACAATGTCATCCATGCTTTATGATCTTCCACTAAGGAAGATGAACCCAGCTGTCCGGTCCTTTCCTTCTCTAGCGACCTACACAAATGATATGCAGATCTCATAGTGAACACTCCAGATGATGTATAGTTCCAAGCTGGATAAACTTATGTGTTTTCGCCCCCAACACATATTCCTTTGATCTGCTCCACCTCGTTTGGTCCAAAGACTTGATTAAGTTTGTTCATGTACCAATCCAACCCATCCTCTGAAAGCAGACAAGCCACCTTAGTGATTCTGCGGACATAGGTAGTGCCCAATGGTGTCATGTAGCCCTGCCGTGGGATCCATGGGTCATGGACAATGTTAACAGTGGAGTCGTCCCCAATCCTCCACAATACCCCCTCCCAGAAAAGATTTCTGCTATGTAAAATACTCTTAAACATGTAATAACCTCCACTCGGCCAGGATGCAGATAATATCGTGGAGCCTTTGTAGTATCTCTCTCTCAAAACTCTAGCACACAGGGAGTCGGGATTTATAAGCAGACGCCACGCTTTCTTAGCCATCAACGCTTGGTTAAAATCTTCATAGTCTCTAAATCCCATACCACCCTCGTGCTTGCGCGTACACATCTTGTCACATGCAATCCAATGCACCTTCTTTTTACCATGAGCTGACCCCCATGAGAAATTTGAAGAGGTAGAAATCAGGTTCCCGCACATTTTCTTTGAGAGTTGAAAACAACTCATCGTGTAAGTCGGAGTCGACTGCAAAACGGATTTGATAAGTACTTCGTGTGCTGCCTTAGAGAGGTGATGAGGATCGGCCTCGGCAAATCCCATGGTTAGGAACCCTGGGTTTAGATCGTAGAGAGAGGAGTGCGGGGTTGGCGATTCTCGTCGGCTAACAGAAGACAGAGATTACCCAGGTTTAGGTCCCTCGATCGATAAAACCCCTACTTCCTGCTCGATATATTATATGGTGGAGGCGATTACAGTGGAGGTCTCGGCGAGATTGTTCTAGCTGAGGGCGTTGCTTTGCGAGATTGGATGCCCTACACGTCCCCTCTCCCAGCCTTTATATACTAGGCTAGGTCTCGAGGAGTCCGTCTAGGTTTACACAGATAATTGCCTATTCTAGCTAGTCTTGGCAGTCACGCCTTGGACTCCAAACCGTCTTGGACTCCATGTCGGTGTAGCCGTCGGTGCTTTGGGTGGGCTCATCTTGGGCCGAACGAAGCTTCTAGTGGGCCTTCCATCTGGACATGCACCAGGCACCCTCATGATGAGGAGTCGTGGGGGTAGCCCCTCGTCAGTAGCCCCCGAGTGTCTGGGGAACTCGAAGAGTCGCGCAGGGACTCGAATCCATATTAGCTGCAATAGTGTGTGTCATTCTGCAAGTTATATGTTTATTCGTAAGAGATAGGTTTGAGAGGGATGCTAAGTTTAAAGGCCCCGAGATACTCGACGGGTCAAGCCTCAGTGAATTGCGCTAGCGGCAAATACCACAGTAGCCCAGTCAAGCTCGACTCCCTCGACACGAAATTGGGAACGGCTGGTGTCAAGCAAGGTTCATGATGCCGAGGGCTTATAGGATCAATGCCGCCAGTTAAAGAACTGAATACAACCCTAACGCGCCCGTTAGTGGTTAATCTCTATCATGCACCGAGCATGGAACGTTCGGGAGTGAAGTCGCGCTGTGGCAAGTTCCGTCCCGGCCGATGGATCAGTGGGGTCTTACCTATACGCTAGCTTGTGTGGTATCTGGGGTGCAGTGTATCGCATCCCAGGTCATTTAGTAGGGTCGTGCGACGAATATAGAGTGCACCCACTCGAAAAACGATCAAGTGGACTTATAGTGTAAGCACCCGACGAGCTTTCGGGTGCTCTCTTGAGGAGTTAATATAGAATGCACCAACTCGGGAAACGATCGAGTGGACTTAAAGTATGAACACCTGATGAGCTTTCGGGTGCTCACTCGAAGATGTAGTTTCTTGTTCCTCCTGTACTTTGCGAGTAGGCACTCGGGCATTTTATAGCAGGGGCGAGTAAACACTCAAGCCTTGAAGGGGTGTTGTTTTGAATACGTTAAGGGGAGTAGCCACTCGGACCCTTGTAATGTGCATCGTGCTGCCTTTGCTCCATTAGCGATGGCGGAGTGCTCCCTATGGGAGTTTATTTGATGGAATCAAATCCAAAAAGGAGGAAAACTTTAGAGAAAAGAACAGGGCATCTCCTCCGTGTCAGAGCGCCTGCAAGGGCATCGAACCGTCCTGATAGAGGCAAAGGTGTCCCGATGTTTCGATGAGATGATGGAGATCGATTTTGGTGGAGTAGACTTTCACGACCCGACTACGAACGTGCGAAGACGTTGCGCCTTAGCAATCGCTAAACCAACTCCGAGAGGTTATTGATCCCGCGGATGCACGATCAACCTGACCACGAAGGTCAATTCCTGCAAGCAATCGAAGAACAAGCAAGAACTAAGAATTGCAATCTGGATATTGCGAATATAAGATGAAAGATTAACAGAAGTTGGGGTTCCAATGCGGTCTTGGCCTGGTCGGACGACACAAACGAAGAACTCGAAGTTGCGGCTATGGCTAACTTAAATTTAATTAAAACCCAAGTCTAAACGACGCCCTAAGGGCTGTATATATGGGGGAACAGAGGGGATTTTCGTGACCCTTGGAGGTGGGGCCCGAAAACAACCCTAACTCGGTTTCCCCACACATACGGACTCTAAAAACAGCCTATAATGTGGTATTTCGAAATTACATGGGCCCAGCCCAATATTAAGGTGACGCAGCACCTATAATTGCTCTTGGACGAAAATAATGAAGTGGCATCTCGTGTATTTCGTCCAAGCCTTCATGCATGCCTTATGGTGGCTTCAAAGTGCGAAAATCCCCACTGGAAGCTCCATTGTTATTTCCCGCGCGCGCACCTTCTTCTCCATGCTTGATCCCGCTCCAATGATCGTCCTTCTTGTCCATGCTAGGTCCTTCATTCATAAGCAAAACAAAAGTATCTAATTTAGGCAGCATCATATGTTCATGAACATTAGAAGGATTCGCAAGAAACGAAAGTACCTGATAATTTAGTTGACGTGCACGTGCTCTAGTAACTGGTCCAGTATGTGTAGTTGGTGAAGATGTGGGTGTAACATTAGTAGAGATGTCCTCATCGTCCTCCCCTTCTTGAATTGAAGTCGTCCTCGATGGAAGCTCATTATCTTCTCCCAAATAAGGTTTCAAATCTGCAATGTTAAATGTGGGACTAACCCCAAAATCTGCAGGTAGCTCAAGTTTATATGCATTATCATTAATTTTCTGTAAAACCTTAAAGGGACCATCAGCTCGTGGCATTCACTTAGACTTGCGCAAATCAGGAAACCTATCTTTACGTAGATGTAACCAAACAAGATCTCCTGGTTCAAACACAACATACTTTCTACCCTTATCACCAGCAAGCTTGTATCTAGCATTCATTTTCTCAATGTTTTCTTTAGTTAACTCATGCATTTTTAATATCAATTCAGCACGTTGCTTAGCATCAAAATTAACCTTCTCCGAAGATGGAATAGGAAGCAAATCAATAGGGGCACGAGGTAGAAAACCATAAACAATCTCAAAAGGGCACATTTTAGTGGTAGAATGAAATGAACGATTGTAAGCAAATTCAATATGAGGTAAACATTCTTCCCACATTTTTAAGTTACTCTTTAAAACAGCCCTAAGCATAGTAGACAAAGTCCTATTGACTACTTCAGTTTGTCCATCAGTTTGGGGATGACATGTAGTACTAAAAAGTAGTTTAGTCCCCAACTTAGCCCATAAGCATCTCCAAAAATGGCTAAGAAACTTAGTATCACGATCCGAGACAATAGTATTGGGCACACCATGTAAGCGAATAATCTCTCGAAAGAATAAATCAGCAACATTAGCAGCATCATCGCTTTTATGACATGGTATAAAATGTGCCATCTTAGAAAATCTATCCACGACAACAAATATGCTATCCCTCCCATTCTTTGTTCGAGGCAGGCCTAAAACAAAGTCCATGGATATGTCCTCCCACGGAACACTAGGTACAGGTAAAGGCATGTATAAACCATGAGGATTGAGTCGTGACTTAGCTTTTTGACATGTAGTGCAGCGAGCAACAAAACGCTCAACATCCCGTCTCATCTTTGG
Organism: Bromus sterilis; assembly: GCA_950022295.1. Taxonomy (NCBI): domain Eukaryota; kingdom Viridiplantae; phylum Streptophyta; class Magnoliopsida; order Poales; family Poaceae; genus Bromus; species Bromus sterilis. The sequence continues at coordinate 254,444,635 of OX465595.1, read as the reverse complement.
CCAAAAGAAGTGTGTAGCAAGTACGTCCTCCGTCTTCTTCACGCCAAAGTGTCCCATTAATCCTCCTCCATGCGCCTCCTGCAATAACAAAAGACGAATAGAGCTAGCTGGAATGCATAGCTTGTTAGAACGGAACACAAACCCATCATTAAGGACAAACTTGTTCCATGTTCTACCCTCTCTACAATTCTGCAATACATCTTTAAATTCTGCATCATTTACATATTGATCTTTGATTGTCTCTAAACCGAATATCTTGAAGTCAAGTTGTGAAAGCATAGTATAACGACGAGACAAAGCATCAGCAATAATATTATCTTTCCCCTTCTTGTGTTTAATGACATAAGGGAAAGTCTCAATAAATTCAACCCACTTAGCATGTCTACGATTAAGTTTTGCTTGACTTCTTATGTGTTTCAAAGATTCATGATCAGAATGTATAACAAATTCTTTGGGCCATAAATAATGTTGCCAAGTTTCTAATGTCCGAACAAGAGCATATAATTCCTTATCATAAGTAGAATAGTTCAGACTAGGCCCACTCAATTTTTCAGAAAAGTATGCAACAGGTTTAGCATCTTGTAATAACACACCTCCCAAACCAATCCCACTAGCATCGCATTCAAGCTCAAAAGTCTTATTAAAATTAGGAAGTTGGAGCAAAGGAGCATGTGTTAACTTATCTTTCAATACCGCGAAGGCTTCTTCCTGTGCGGTACCCCAAGTAAAAGGCACATCCTTGCGTGTCAGCTCATTGAGAGGTGCAGCAATGGTGCTGAAATCTCTCACAAAACGCCTATAGAATCCAGCGAGGCCAAGAAAACTCCTCACTTGTGTGACCGTTTTGGGCTGCGGCCAACTCTCAATCGCCTCGATCTTGGCTTTATCAACTTCAATTCCTTGCGGAGTAACAACATAGCCAAGAAACGATACTCGGTCGGTGCAAAAGGTGCACTTCCCAAGGTTACCAAACAAACGTGCATTACGTAGAGCAATAAAGACAGCACGTAAATGATCCAAATGTTCCTCCAAAGATTTGCTATAAATCAGTATATCATCAAAATAGACTACCACAAATCGTCCAATGAAAGCACGTAAAACCTCGTTCATTAATCTCATGAAAGTGCTAGGTGCATTAGTTAACCCAAAAGGCATGACTAACCACTCATATAATCCAAACTTAGTTTTAAAAGCCGTTTTCCATTCATCTCCTAATTTCATGCGAATTTGATGGTATCCACTACGCAAATCAACTTTGGAAAACATGGTAGAGCCACTTAATTCATCAAGCATATCATCTAACCGAGGAATAGGATGACGATAACGAATAGTAATATTATTAATGGCTCGACAATCAACACACATACGCCATGTTCCATCCTTTTTTGGCACTAATATAATAGGAACAGCACAAGGACTAAGGGATTCACGTATGTAACCTTTGTCGAGTAGCTCTTGTACTTGACGCTGAATCTCCTTCGTCTCCTCCGGATTGGTACGGTATGGCGCACGGTTGGGCAGCGAAGCACCGGGAATTAAGTCAATCTGATGCTCAATCCCTCGAATAGGTGGTAATCCCGGTGGTACGTCTTGTGGAAAGACGTCAATAAATTCCTGCAAAAGGTCAGTGACAACAGGAGGCAAAGAAGGAGGCAATTCCTCAAATGAAAACAAAGCTTCTTTGCACACAAAAGCATAGCACACATATTGACTAACATCCAAATCTGAAATATCAACCTTAGTAGCAAGCAAAGTTGGACTAGTCAATTTAATTTCATTAGAAACAGCAGAAGAAGATTTGCTATTAGTCTTATGTTGTTGCTCAAATTCTTTAGCTGCTATCTCATTTTCACTCTTATTTTTCTCCTGTGTAGCTTTACTAGCTCTAGCAAGATCATCTTTCACAATTTGTTCAGGAGACATAGGAAGTAAAGCAATATTTTTATCCTGATGAACCAGAGTAAACTGATTTGTCCTACCATGGTGTACAACATTCCTATCAAATTGCCATGGTCTACCAAGTAAAAGAGAGCATGCTTGCATGGGTACCACATCACAATCAACATAATCAGCATATGCAGCAATGCTAAAGTGCACACGAACAGAACGCGTTACCTTAATCTTACCACTATTGTTAAACCACTGAATATAGTACGGATGCGGGTGTGGTCTTGTGGTGAGAGATAGCTTCTCCACTAACACCATGCTAGCCAAGTTGTTGCAACTCCCTCCGTCAATGATGATGCGAACCGAACGTTCTTTCACCACTCCCTTTGTGTGGAACAAATTATGCCTCTGGTTTTGCTCGGCCTTCGTTACCTGCACACTTAACACACGTTGAGCAACCAAACTAGCATATTTATCTGCATCATCAGGAGCCATATACTCTATATCATGAGCATCATCATGGGCACCCTGTTCCTCATGAGCAATGAGAACTAAAGTCTCCTCTTCATAGTCACTCGCTGACTCATACCCACCATCCGCCGTAATAGTCATCACACGCTTGGAGGGACAGTCTTTTGCGAAGTGACCTCCACCTTGGCACCTGCGACATTTAATATCACGATCTCGTGTTTGCCCTGTGGAAGCCATGGATGAAGAAGAACTCGCCGCTGGACCACTTTGTGCACCCTTGAATGGTGGCGCTGGCTGTTTTGGTGGCTCCCTGTAAGAATGAGCGGCTGAAGTAGATGGTGGTGCAGCAGGACGTGTGGATGTAGAAGCTCCACGCGATGTCCATGATGTATTTCGTCCTGCAGAAAAGTTAGGTCTCGTAGCGGCCTGTCGATCCTGCACTTCACGTTCAGCTTTACAAGCAAGATGAAACAAACGAGTGATAGTAGCAAAGTCCTTGTATTCTAGAATAGTTTGTATCTCCCTGTTTAAACCACCCATAAAACGTGCAAGCATAGCTTCATTATCCTCTACAAGGCCACATATAATCAATCCAGTTTGTAATTCTTGATAATATTCCTCTACAGAATTTTTTCCTTGTCTCAAACGCTGTAATTTTTGTAACAATTCACGTTGATAATAAGGAGGAACCCAGCGAGTACGCATAGCATCTTTTAAAGCAGCCCAAGTAGTTGGAATATTATTAGCATGCAATCTACAATGTTCAGACCACCAAATAGATGCAAATCCCGTGAATTCACAAACAGCAGCAGTAACACGTCTATTCTCAGGATATTGTAAACATGTAAAGCGTTGTTCAGTTTCTAACTCCCAAGTAAGAAAAGCATCAGGAATATATCTACCCTCAAACGGCTTAAGATTCAATTTCAGTTTAGGCACATGTTCATCATCGCGTACCTGAGGGGGTGGTTGGTGTCGACCGTGGCGAATGTTGGGACGTGGACGTCCAGCTGGCTGTTCATAGGCCGCTTCCTGTTCCACCTCCTCCTCGTAATCACCCTCGTAGTTGTCGTCCTGGCCGACGTCAGAACCAGCAGCAGCAGGTACTGCAGCAGCAGGAGGAGCACCAATACCAGCAGCTTGTCCTCTCGGAAACAGAATCCGTCGTGCACGTGGTAGTGGCGGTGGTTGTGGCTGTGCTGGAGCGGCAGCAGGCTGTGTAGGTCGGCGTGCGATCAACTCAGTAAACTTGGCGTCGAGCTTGGTGTCGATCATCTTTTCCACGCCATCAATTGCCTCTGTAAATCTGGTCTCGATGTCATTCACCTGTTCAGACATCATTTGTGCAAATTTATCATGTAGCTCCTTGTTTGTCATGTTCTCCCAATCGGGTGCATCCCGCGCCACTTCATCATGTGATCCTGGCATGGTTAGCAGAAATAGAAAACACACAGGAATATGATCCTACTTCTACTAATGGGATGTGGGATGGTGGAAAGCACAAATCCGTCAAGCTTTTCTTTCGTTCTTACCGATTCTTACCTAGCAGCAGGTGGTGATGTACAACCAACGGGTCAAAACTCTCAGAGATATGGTGGAGAGATGGCCAGGAGGTGTCAAACGCACGATGTAGAATATATGTGGAGCTGTAGGAAGGCTGACAAGTATGGTAGCAAAAGCTCAACAGTAATCAATACAGAGATGCAAAGCTGAATAAACACTCAACGTCGGTACTGTGCTGATCCTAGGCTAGACCGTACTAGAGACGCGAGCCTAAAACACCAACGAAAGCACGGCGCGGCACGTAAACAACTGAGAAGCACACTCTGAATTTTTTTTCTCTCTCTCTCTTTTTTTTTTTTGCTCTTTTTTTTTTGCGATGCGGGACTGCGTTGGCTGAAAAAAAGTGTGAAAAAAATCACTATGGTGGCGAACGTCTCAAAATGAGTTTCTGGACGTAAGGAACGAATGGGCACGAAATTTTTTTACCCCTGAAAATTTTGGCCTAAAAACTGCTCTGGAAAGCGTGCCAGACTCTTTTTTTTTTGCTAATCACCCCCCTTCTCTGTACGGAAAAAGTTTGATGAAAACCGACTCTAACAACTGAAAACTAATCTGGCTACAGAGAGATCAGGAACCGTACTGATGGTGGAACTCAACCCGGACTCGTGAGACGTGGTGGTGTATATGGACTCTGCTTGGCAGAACGTGGTGGTGTATCTGGACTCGGATTAGCGGAACGTGGTAGGATGACTACTTGTGCGGCGGCGACGTGGCAAACTGTGATCAGAACTCGAAACTCTAAGGGAACTAGACGCTAAGATCAGCAACTTGACACAACGATGCAACCGTAAATTCAACAAAGCAAGTACTGAAAAGAAAACTGGACAAAGGCTAGGACTGTCTTGGGACGTGATGATCTAACCCTAATTTTTTTTGTTGGCTTTTTCGTGGATTGTAGGTATGAAGAACAGAACCAATCTAGACTATGAAAACTGGTAAATCTCACCGAGCAACCTGGAAATCTGATACCACTTGATAGAGGCGAAGGTGTCCCGATGTTTCGATGAGATGATGGAGATCGATTTTGGTGGAGTAGACTTTCACGACCCGACTACGAACGTGCGAAGACGTTGCGCCTGAGCAATCGCTAAACCAACTCCGAGAGGTTATTGATCCCGCGGATGCACGATCAACCTGACCACGAAGGTCAATTCCTGCAAGCAATCGAAGAACAAGCAAGAACTAAGAATTGCAATCTGGATATTGCGAATATAAGATGAAAGATTAACAGAAGTTGGGGTTCCAATGCGGTCTTGGCCTGGTCGGACGACACAAACGAAGAACTCGAAGTTGCGGCTATGGCTAACTTAAATCTAATTAAAACCCAAGTCTAAACGACGCCCTAAGGGCTGTATATATGGGGGAACAGAGGGGATTTTATTGACCCCTTGGAGGTGGGGCCCGAAAACAACCCTAACTCGGTTTCCCCACACATACGGACTCTAAAAACAACCTATAATGTGGTATTTCAAAATTACATGGGCCCAGCCCAATATTAAGGTGACGCAGCACCTATAATTGCTCTTGGACGAAAATAATGAAGTGGCATCTCGTGTATTTCGTCCAAGCCTTCATGCATGCCTTATGGTGGCTTCAAAGTGCGAAAATCCCCACTGGAAGCTCCATTGTTCTTTCCCGCGCGCGCACCTTCTTCTCCATGCTTGATCCCGCTCCAATGACCGTCCTTCTTGTCCATGCTAGGTCCTTCATTCATAAGCAAAACAAAAGTATCTAATTTAGGCAGCATCATATGTTCATGAACATTAGAAGGATTCGCAAGAAACGAAAGTACCTGATAATTTAGTTGACGTGCACGTGCTCTAGTAACTGGTCCAGTATGTGTAGTTGGTGAAGATGTGGGTCTAACATTAGTAGAGATGTCCTCATCACGTCCTGTCTATCTTGCAGAGATGCGTAAGGGCATAATGATGCGCCTTGATGACGTATGTAAGATGACAGCAGTCTGATGTGAGTTGTCACTTCCGTCTATGACACTTTGATATGCGTGGGGATTTGATTGCCACTTTTATTCTGCCCGTTGGGTTTTAGAGGTTGTGTCATTTATTGCTAAGTTTGAATAGTGTTGGATGTGAAGAGACGCCCTTATCTTGGAATCCGCAGGGTTGCCTGCTTCTGTTTTTAATTGTTTGTATCGTGTCGTTTCCTATTTCATTGGACCGGATGGACCCATTTACCCTTGAGAGGGTGTATAAATATGGGTCATTGCTTTGTTCTGGGCAGTCCATCTTCTTCCCCGTGCTCTGTTCTCTGGTTTATTCTCATGGCTCGTAAACGCCGTGCCCGCAATGCTTCTGATGTTGATGCTTCGCATGGCGCCACCGGTCGTAGTCGTGAAGGCCGAGGTGCGCGTGTTACACGTGGAGCCATCGTTCGTGGCCGTTGAGGCCGTGGTGCCGCATGATCCCCGCACAGCACGCTGCCACCAAGGGTGTGGGAGTTCTTCTGTCGGGTTGTGGATGAGGGTGTTTGCGTCTAGGATTTCATTCCGTACATCCGTAGTTGTGTTACTGGTCGGATTCCCCTTCCTTCTTCTTTTTCTAATGTTATTTCTGAACTTGGCTTGGATGGTCTCTGGTTACGCCTTCAAGGCTATCCCTACTGCCCGCTGTGGGTGATGCTCCGGGTAGTCTTCATCCTTGGTTTTCTTGGAGACCGGCCGGAGGGTGGTTGCCCGCCAATTTAATCTGGGCATGGGTGACGGCCGCTGCTGCCAGTTTGATGGAGAAGAAACCCTCTCCATTAGGTATTTGACTCTGATGGGAATCGGCTGGAGCCTTGCTGGGAGAGTTCCAGCGACGACGAGTCCGGTGGCACAAGTGGCGCTTCCATTTCTTCTACTGGTGACTCCCCTGCTGTTTCTTGCTCCTTCGAGTCGTCGACTGGTGGTGGTAGTGATAGCTACTCCAGTTTTGAGCAGGACGCTGATGTCAAGTCGTCGGTCAAGCAGACTCGCCGGTAGGGCAAGCCTATAAGTCGAGGTTCACCATGTAGACTTAGGGTTGTATTTGCCTTTGTCTGTGGATGCCCGACACAGTGTAGAGTAGTGCCAATTATCTCAGCATGAGCACACATGTAGAAGTAATATTTCCTTGGGGTGTTGGCATTGTAATCCTTTTGGTGTAAAGAAACTCCTTTGAATGACCTGTTTGCAAGCCTTTGTGCAGATTAATATATGCTAAAGAACTTTCTCTTATGGAGGTGCTTTAGTCTTTGTATTAGCCTTCTTCTCGAAAAATCTCTAATTTATCAGGTGCGCGACAGTGCTCCTGATGGGAGTAGCCCCCGAGGCTTCGACCAATTGCTTGTGATTGGGTGAAGGCTTAAAAATTACCGAGTTGTTTCGTTTTTCCCTTGTAGTTGGATCCGACCTTGCGGTTTTTATATCCTTAGGCAAGTCGGGTCCTTGGATATGAATATTTTTCAGGTAGATATGCTTATACTTCTTGCGTGTCCTTGCGATGTTTTACCTTGGGCCTCCACTGATCCTGGCGTGCTTGGTGCAGCCTTTAGATTGTCGAGTTCATGTTTGTCAGTTCCTTGATCTATCGGGTGCGCGACAGCGCTCCCGATAGGAGTAGCCCCCAAGGCTTCGTTCAATCGCTTGTGATTGGGTGGAGGCTCTATTACCGCTTGCCTTAGTAAGTTGTTCGATGTTCTGGTGTTCCGCCCCGAAAAGTGTCCTTCGGTGTTTCTGAGATCTTTCGAGTGCTGCGACACTGATAACGTCTCGGGGGAGGGGGTGAGATGGCTCTCGAGTATTCAAGTGTCATTGTTGCGTGTGCGAATGGGTGCTTCGGGGGAGGGGATGAAGCCGCACTCGAGCCCCCGAGTGTTGATATATAAGGTGTCGCGTAAGCAAAAAAGCCTCTATGGAGAGGGTGAAGCTGCGCTCAAGCCCCCGAGTGTCAGTATATAAGGTGTCGTGTAAGCGAAAAATGCCTCGGGGGAGGGGGTGAAGCCGCGCTCGAGCCCAGAGTGTCATGACTTGTGTGATATGTAAATGCATACTTTTATTGTTGCATTCTTACATGAGTGGCTTATGCAGCCTTGAACAACACTCTGATTGTTGAAAGAGAGGTACGGAGAGTATTTGCGAGCGATTATGGATAGAAAAGGCGTAGTTTTGCCACGTTCCAAGGATTGCCCACATCTTCGTCGGTCTTCGGGTTCTTTAGCCTGTAGGATCCTCCTCCGATCAATTCAAACACTATGTAGGGGCCCTCCCATTGTGGGGCGAGTTTGTGCACCTTTTCCTGCTTTAGTCGTAGCACGAGATCTCCCACGCTGAAGACCCTGGTGCGGAGACGATTGCTTTGGTAGGTGCATAGCTTCTCTTAGTACCCTTCTAGTCGTGATAGCGTTGTGTCTCGTGCTTCATCCTCTACGTCCTCGTCGTCCTCGAGTACTTCTTCTACCTCCTCTTCTTCGTATCCGGTGATGCGCGGGGCGCCGAACCTTAGGACATGTGGGAGTACTGCTTCCGCTCCATACACCATAAAGAAAGTAGTGTATTGGGTTGAGGCGTTGGGTGTTGTTCGTAGACTCCATAGAACAGCCAGTAGATCTTCGACCTAGTTGCCCGCGGCTTTCTCGAGTGGTGCGAGGAGCCGTTTCTTCATGCCACCGCAGACCAGATTGTTGGCTTTATCGACCTAGTCGTTCGACTGCCGATGTGCAACTAATGCATAGTTGATTTTGATGCCTAGTTCTTTGCAGAAGCTATGGAATTCATCAGTTGTAAAGTTTTTGTCGTTGTCAGTGATGATGTTGTATGGGACTCCGAAGTGAAAGATGATGGATTTGTTAAGTTCACGGCTATGAGAGCAATCGAGCTGGTGATGGATACTGCTTCAATCCACTTTGTGAACTTGTCGACTGCCACGAGTAGGTGGGTGTTACCACCCTTTGAGGATTTCTTGAGAGTTCCTACCATGTCGAGTCCCCAGGTCGTGAAGGGCCAGGCCAATGGTATTGTCTTGAGTTCTGATGCTGGTGCGTGAGGCCTGCTGGCGAATTTCTGGCAGGCGACGCAGCGTCGTACGATGTCTTCTGCGTTTCTCATGGCGGTTGGCCAATAAAGACCTGCCCGCAAAGCTTTGGCAACTAAGATTCGGCTGCTCACGTGGTCGCCACAATCCCTTCGTGAATCTCGAGTAGTAGTGCCTTGTGATCTTCTTCTTCGATGCATCTTTGGAGCACCTAGGAGATGTTGCGCTTGTAGAGCTCCATGTTGATTCTGGTAAAGGCTTTGGATCGTTGAGTGATACAACGTGCTTCTGTGACATCTTGTGGTAGAATGTTGTGTATCAGATAATTTAGGAAGGGTCTCGTCCATGCTGGCCCTTTGGGTGGTGGAGGTTCTTGTTCTGCGACTATGTCATCGGCTTCTCCTTCAACAAATGGATCCGCCACTGCTACGTGTTCAGGCCCGACATCCTTGTCGACTGTTGCTCTTGTGGAGGCAGTGCCCTTGGTCGTGGTAGGTTCGAGTGCTTTTGGTGCTTTGATGGAGCGGTGTTTGATGCTCTTAAGAAAAACGCCGTGTGGTATTGGTCCACGGGTAGACCCGATGTTTGCGAACTCATCTGCTTCTGTGTTATTGGCTCTGGTGACGTAGTTGAGCTCGCACCCGTCGAAATCGCCTTCTAGGGTGCTGTAGAGCTTCTGATATGCTGACATGTTGTATGCAAATTCTTCGCAATCTTTCATTGTTTGCTGGACGACGAGGTTAGAATCACCGTAGATGAGTAGGCGGGTGGCTCCACAGGCTTTTTCCATGCGCATTCCGTGAAAGAGAGCTTCGTATTCTGCTTCATTGTTGGATGCCTTCTCGAAGTTGATCTGTAGTATGTATTTTATCGTTTCTCCCTTGAGGGAGATTAGCACGACACCGGCTCTGCTCTTTGCTATCTTTTTGATCCGTCGAAGAACATCTTCCAAGAGTTGGAGAGGTCCGGGGGACCGGGTGTTTGGACTTCCATCCACTTGACCATAAAATCAGGGAGGACATTAGCTTTGATGGTTGTCGGGTGCTTGAATCTGAGGTCACGAGGATTGAGCTCAATATTCCATTGGGCGACTCGTCCTGTAGCGCCTGAGTTGTTGAGGATGTCCGAGAGTGGTGCGCTGCTGACCACTGTTATTGGGTGTTCATCAAAGTAGTGTGATACCTTGTGGGGGGTCATGAAGATGGCATAGACAAGCTTTTGATAGTGTGGGTATCTTTGCTGGGAGCGCATGAGAACTTCGCTGAGGTAGTAGATTGGTCTCTGGATGTCTTGCATTTTGCCTTCTTCGGTGCGCTCGACAACGAGTACAATGCTTACGACGCTGCTTCGAGCGGCGATGTAGAGGTATAGGGGTTCCCGTTCCTTGGGCACTACAAGTGACGAGGATTGGCCTCGATAAATCCCATGGTAAGGTACCCTGGGTATAGATCGCAGAGAGGAGGTGCAAGTTGGCGATACTCGTCGGCTAACAGGAGACAGGGATTTACCCAGGTTCATGGCCCTCGATCGGTGAAACCCCTACTTCCTGCTCTTTTGTATTATGATGGAGGCAATTACAGTGGCGGTCGAGGTGAGATCGCTCGGGACTAGAGGTATTGCTATGAGATAGGATGACCTAAACGTACCCTCTCCCAGCCTTTCTATACTAGGCTGGGTCGCAAGGAGTCCATCTGGGTTTATAGAAGCAGTTGCCTAATATAGCTTTAGTCTTGGACGCCAAGTCGCGGTTTCCATAACGCCAAGGATTCCTACGTTGGTGCTTCGAGTGGGCCAGTCATGGGCAGCTCGAAGCTTCTAGTGGGCCTTCTGTCTTGACACGCACCAGGTACCCTCATCCGCAGGAATCATGGGGACACCCCCTCGTCAGTAGCCCCCGAGTGCCTGGGGGACTCGAAGAGTCGCGCAGGGACTGAAGCCTGTAATCCGTTGTAGTTGTGCGTGTCGCTTTGTTGCGAGTCGTCGACTGTTTGCCATAAGAGATAGTTTTTTCGAGGGATGCTAAGCTGAAAGTGCCCAAGGTACTCGACTGGTCGACCCTTGTTGAATTGCACTAGCGGCAAATACCTCAGTAGCCCAATCAAGTTCGCGTCTGATGAGGACATCTCTACTAATGTTACACCCACATCTTCACCAACTACACATACTGGACCAGTTACTAGAGCACGTGCACGTCAACTAAATTATCAGGTACTTTCGTTTCTTGCGAATCCTTCTAATGTTCATGAACATATGATGCTGCCTAAATTAGATACTTTTGTTTTGCTTATGAATGAAGGACCTAGCATGGACAAGAAGGACGGTCATTGGAGCGGGATCAAGCATGGAGAAGAAGGTGCGCGCGCGGGAAATAACAATGGAGCTTCCAGTGGGGATTTTCGCACTTTGAAGCCACCATAAGGCATGCATGAAGGCTTGGACGAAATACACGAGATGCCACTTCATTATTTTCGTCCAAGAGCAATTATAGGTGCTGCGTCACCTTAATATTGGGCTGGGCCCATGTAATTTCGAAATACCACATTATAGGCTGTTTTTAGAGTCCGTATGTGTGGGGAAACTGAGTTAGGGTTGTTTTCGGGCCCCACCTCCAAGGGGTCACGAAAATCCCCTCTGTTCCCCCATATATACAGCCCTTAGGGCGTCGTTTAGACTTGAGTTTTAATGAGATATAAGTTAGCCATAGCCGCACCTTCGAGCTCTTCGTTTGTGTCATCCGACCAGGCCAAGACCTCATTGGAACCCCAACTTTCGTAATTATTCATCTTATATTCGCAATATCCAGATTGCAATTCTTAGTTCTTGCTTGTTCTTCGATTGCTTGCAGGAATTAGACCTTCGTGGTCAGGTTGATCGTGCATCCGCGGGATCAATAACCTCTCGGAGTTGGTTTAGCGATCGCTAAGGCGCAACGTCTTCGCACGTTCGTAGTCGGATCGTGAAAGTCGCCTCCACCATAATCGATCTCCACCATCTCATCGAAACATCGGGACACCTTCGCCTCTATCAAGTGGTATCAGATTTCCAGGTTGCTCGGTGAGATTTACCAGTTTTCGTAGTCTAGATTGGTTCTGTTCTTCATACCTACAGTCCACGAAAAAGCCAACAAAAAAAATTAGGGTTAGATCATCACGTCCCAAAACAGTCTGAGTCTTTGTCCAGTTTTCTTTATAGTAGTTTGCTTTGTTGAATTTGCGGTTGCATCGTTGTGTCGAGTTGCTGATCTTAGCGTCTAGTTCCCTTAGAGTTTCGAGTTCTGATCACAGTTTGTCACACCGCCACCGCACAGTCGTACACCGCCACGTTTCCGCCAATCCGAGTCCAGATACACCACCACGTTCCGCCAAGTCGAGTCCATATACAGCACCACGACCTACCAATCCGAGTTGAGTTCCATCACCTGTTAGGTTTGTGATCTCTCCGTAGCCAGATTAGTTTTGAGTTTGCTTAGAGTCGGATTTCACCAATCTTTTGTCGTACGTAGAAGGAGGTGATTTCCAAAAAAAAAAAACAAGAGTCTGGCACGCTTTCCAAAGCAGTTTTTAGGCCAGAAATTTCGGGGGTAAAAAAATTTCGTGCCCATACGTTCCTTAGGTCCAGAAACTCATTTTGAGACGTTCGCCACCATAGTGATTTTTTCGCACTTTTTCAGCCACCGCAGTCCCGCATCGCAAAAAAAAAAGAGCAAAAAAAAAAGAGAGAGAAAAAAAAATTCAGAGTGTGTTTCTCAGTTGTTTACGTGCCGCGCCGTGCTTTCGTTGGTGTTTTAGGCTCGCGTCTCTAGTACGGTCTAGCCTAGGATCAGCACTGTACCGACGTTGAGTGTTTATTCAACTTTGCATCTCTGTTTTGATTACTGTTGAGCTTTTGCTACCATACTTGTCAGCCTTCCTACAGCTCCACATATATTCTACATCATGCGTTTTGACACCTCCTGGCCATCGCTCTACCACATCTCTGAGAGTTTTGACCCGTTGGTTGTACATCACCACCTGCTGCTAGGTAAGAATCGGTAAGAACGAAAGAAAAGCTTGACGGATTTGTGCTTTCCACCACCCCACATCCCATTAGTAGAAGTAGGATCATATTTCTGTGTGTTTTCTATTTCTGCTAACCATGCCAGGATCCCATGATGAAGTGGCGCGGGATGCACCCGATTGGGAGAATATGACAAACAAAGCGTTACATGATAAATTTGCACAAATGATGTCTGAACAGGTGAATGACATCGAGAACAGATTTACAGAGGCGATTGATGGTGTGGAGAAGATGATCGACACCAAGCTCGACACCAAGTTTACTGAGTTGCTCGCACGCCTACCTGCACAGCCTGCGGCCGCTCCAGCACAGCCACCGCCACCACGACGTGCACGACGTATTCTGTTTCCGGGCAGACAAGCTGCTGGTGCTCCTGCGGCTGCTGCAGTTGCTACTACTGCTGCTGCTTCTGACGTCGGCCAGGACGACAACTACGAGGGTGATTACGAGGAGGAGGTGGAACAGGAAGCGGCCTATGAGCAGCCAGCTGGGCGTCCACGTCCCAACATTCGCCACGGTCGACACCAACCACCCCCTCAGGTACGCGATGATGAACATGTGCCTAAACTTAAATTGAATCTTAAGCCGTTTGAGGGTAGATATATTCCTGATGCTTATCTTATTTGGGAGTTAGAAACTGAACAACGCTTTACATGTTTACAATATCCTGAGAATAGACGTGTTACTGCTGATGTTTGTGAATTCACGGGTTTTGCATCTATTTGGTGGTCAGAGCATTGTAGATTGCATGCTAATAATATTCCAGCTACTTGGGCTGCTTTAAAAGATGCTATGCGTACTCGCTGGGTTCCTCCTTATTATCAACGTGAATTGCTACAAAAATTACAGCGTTTGAGACAAGGAAAAAATTCTGTAGAGGAATATTATCAAGAATTACAAACTGGATTGATTAGATGTGGCCTAGTAGAGGATAATGAAGCTATGTTTGCACATTTTATAGGGGGCTTAAACAGGGAGATACAAACTATTCTAGAATACAAGGACTATGCTACTATTACTCGTTTGTTTCATCTTGCTTGTAAAGCTGAACGTGAAGTGCAGGATCGACAGGCCGCTACGAGACCTAACTTTTCTGCAGGACGAAATACATCATGGACATCGCGTGGACCTTCTACATCCACACGTTCTGCTGCACCACCATCTACTTCAACCGCTCATTCTTACAGGGAGCCACCAAAACAGCCAGCGCCACCATTCAAGGGTGCACAGAGTGGTCCAGCAGCGAGTTCTTCTTCATCCATGGCTTCCACAGGGCAAACACGAGATCGTGATATTAAATGTCGCAGGTGCCAAGGTGGAGGTCACTTCGCAAAAGACTGTCCCTCCAAGCGTGTGATGATTATTACGGCGGATGGTGGGTATGAGTCAGCGAGCGACTATGATGAGGAGACTTTAGTTCTCATTGCTCACGAGGAACAGGGTGCCCCTGATGATGCTCATGATATAGAGTATATGGCTCCTGATGATGCAGATCAATATGCTAGTTTGGTTGCTCAACGTGTGTTAAGTGTGCAGGTATCGAAGGCCGAGCAAAACGAGAGGCATAATTTGTTCCACACAAAGGGAGTGGTGAAAGAACGTTCGGTTCGCATCATCATTGACGGAGGGAGTTGCAACAACTTGGCAAGCATGGAGTTGGTGGAGAAGCTATCTCTCACCACAAGACCACACCCCCATCCGTACTATATTCAGTGGTTTAACAATAGTGGTAAGATTAAGGTAACGCGTTCTGTTCGTGTGCACTTTAGCATTGCTGCATATGTTGATTATGTTGATTGTGATGTGGTACCCATGCAAGCATGCTCTCTTTTACTTGGTAGACCATGGCAATTTGATAGGAATGTTGTACACCATGGTAGGACAAATCAGTTTACTCTGGTTCATCAGGATAAAACTATTGCTTTACTTCCTATGTCTCCTGAACAAATTGTGAAAGATGATCTTGCTAGAGCTAGTAAAGCTAAACAGGAGAAAAATAAGAGTGAAAATGAGATAGCAGCTAAAGAATTTGAGCAACAACATAAGACTACTAGCAAATCTTCTTCTGCTGTTTCTAATGAAATTAAATTGACTAGTCCAACTTTGCTTGCTACTAAGGTTGATATTTCGGATTTGGATGTTAGTCAATATGTGTGCTATGCTTTTGTGTGCAAAGAAGCTTTGTTTTCATTTGAGGAATTGCCTCCTTCTTTGCCTCCTGTTGTCACTGACCTTTTGCAGGAGTTTATTGACGTCTTTCCACAAGACGTACCACCGGGATTACCACCTATTCGAGGGATTGAGCATCAGATTGACTTAATTCCCGGTGCTTCGCTGCCCAACCGTGCGCCATACCGTACCAATCCGGAGGAGACGAAGGAGATTCAGCGTCAAGTACAAGAGCTACTCGACAAAGGTTACATACGTGAATCCCTTAGTCCTTGTGCTGTTCCTGTTATATTAGTGCCTAAAAAGGATGGAACTTGGCGTGTGTGTGTTGATTGTAGAGCCATTAATAATATTACTATTCGTTATCGTCATCCTATTCCTAGGTTAGATGATATGCTTGATGAATTAAGTGGCTCTACCATGTTTTCCAAAGTTGATTTGCGTAGTGGATACCATCAAATTCGCATGAAATTAGGGGATGAATGGAAAACGGCATTTAAAACTAAGTTTCGATTATATGAGTGGTTAGTCATGCCTTTTGGGTTAACTAATGCACCTAGCACTTTCATGAGATTAATGAACGAGGTTTTACGTGCTTTCATTGGACGATTTGTGGTAGTCTATTTTGATGATATACTGATTTATAGCAAATCTTTGGAGGAACATTTGGATCATTTACGTGCTGTTTTTATTGCTCTACGTAATGCACGTTTGTTTGGTAACCTTGGGAAGTGCACCTTTTGCACCGACCGAGTATCGTTTCTTGGCTATGTTGTTACTCCGCAGGAAATTGAAGTTGATAAAGCCAAGATCGAGGCGATTGAGAGTTGGCCGCATCCCAAAACGGTCACACAAGTGAGAAGTTTTCTTGGCCTCACTGGATTCTATAGGCGTTTTGTGAGAGATTTCAGCACCATTGCTGCACCTCTCAATGAGCTTACACGCAAGGATGTGCCTTTTACTTGGGGTACCGCACAGGAAGAAGCCTTCACGGTATTGAAAGATAAGTTAACACATGCTCATTTGCTCCAACTTCCTGATTTTAATAAGACTTTTGAGCTTGAATGCGATGCTAGTGGGATTGGTTTGGGAGGTGTGTTATTACAAGATGCTAAACCTGTTGCATACTTTTCTGAAAAATTGAGTGGGCCTAGTCTGAACTATTCTACTTATGATAAGGAATTATATGCTCTTGTTCGGACATTAGAAACTTGGCAACATTATTTATGGCCCAAAGAATTTGTTATACATTCTGATCATGAATCTTTGAAACACATAAGAAGCCAAGCAAAACTTAATCGTAGCCATGCTAAGTGTGTTGAATTTATTGAGACTTTCCCTTATGTCATTAAACACAAGAAGGGGAAAGATAATATTATTGCTGATGCTTTGTCTCATCGTTATACTATGCTTTCACAACTTGACTTCAAGATATTCGGTTTAGAGACAATCAAAGATCAATATGTACATGATGCGGAATTTAAAGATGTTTTGCAGAATTGTAGAGAGGGTAGAACATGGAACAAGTTTGTGCTTAATGATGGGTTTGTTGTAAGGCCCGATATGCGGTACTGTTTCAGATTCGGGCGTTTCCGCCCGAACCCGAGGACGAAGCACATATCGGACCCACCGCGACATATGACAAAGCCATATGCCCCGGATTTCCAACATGATATCACAACATTACAGATACAAAGATACAACATCTCATACAATCGGCATACAACTGCCTCAAATACATGTCTGAGTACAGACTACAAGTAAATGCCTACTGGCAAAGAGAAAAGCATCGATCCCATAACCACACGGGTCCAGGCCGTCCGCCGGGATCCGTCTAACTAGTCGTCGTCGAGTCTCCACGTGAAACGTCGATCACCATACCTGTTGTCGATCAAGAACCCTGAAAAGAGTTTGGGGGTAGTATCATGAGTACAGAGGTACTCAGCATCCAACTGTAGTGGTCATCTGACCCAGCAAGGACTTCATCACTCGTCATTCTAGGACAACTAGTAGTTTACGGTAAGGAAGGGGTAAGTGGTGAGGTTGCTGCCGCACTAGCATTTATGAAGTGGCTAACGATCTAGAGAGTAAGGTAAGAAGCCAAGCATTCGATGAGGAATCGCCTCCAACAAGTCTTGCTATCCACCTACATACGCAAACATAACACATATCCTATCCTTGTCCTCCTCTTCGCATCCCGACGAAGAAGAAGCAGTCAAGGCACACACACATTGATCAAGTTATATTAAGATGTCTCAGTTGTTGTTGTCTATGAACAAGGAGTAGGTCTCAAGTCGTCCATAACCGTGGACACGGCTTCTCGAAAAGATTTAACCCTGCAGGGGCGTACCAACTGCCCATTACAAGGCTCCGCACGCACGTCCATCACTCTCAGTTGCTACCCATCATAGGCAACCATTTTATGATTTAGTTCCAAGAGATCCGAAACGACAGGTCCCTCTAACTAACAACGAACAAATCCGGGTGGCCCCCGGTGAGTCGACATCCAGCTCAGGAGCCGGCCGCTCTCTCGATCTGGTCTCTACCGTCTGTCGCAGGTTTGGATAGCCGGTTAATCACACATTGGGAAACCGGGTCCTCAGCCGGACAAAGTGGGCCAGCAAGGGAACTATGTCCTCACTGGTCCGGGTTGTTTTAAAGGATGTCTGCCAGGAGCTACCCGACAGGCATATATGCATGGTTTTCAAATGGTAAATCAGCTTGGGCCACCACTAGAAATGTTTGAAGCTAGATAGGTAAGAAAAGGGGACCCCATAAAATCCCACACGCGGTTAGGCACGCTCAGTCTTAAAACCAATACCCGGAACTCGGATCCTAGGTGACTCGAATGGAACAAAGCATCGGGGCGGGATAGCCTAGACCTTCCATCCTTCGTCGAATATAGTCAACATTATAATAATCATATCATCAACAACAATAATAATAATGTGATATCCCAACCCAAAGAGTAACAGGGTAACATCGTAGCATCCTAAGCATGCATACTAAGCAGGGGCTGAGCAACGAGCAATAGTAACATAGCAGTACAAGGTTTGCTGGGAGGGGACATGGCTGTATCGGTTTGGAAGAGGCTGTAAACATGTGGTAGGATCAAACATCGAACCTAACCTATACTAGCATGCAAACCGCTGGTTGAAATAGAATGGATCATAAGTAATGTATAGTCCTTGCCTGTTGATAAGTCGGGTTCCGAAGGTGTAGTTGATCGCAAGCTCGCATCGTCTCCGAGAGGTACCCGCGGGAGCACACAAGAAGGAAACACTGGAAAGCAATCAACGGTGCACCACTATTACCACGGAGCAATACAAGAGCAAGCATCAACAAGAAGTAACACGAGACATCGCACTACCGTCGGGAGCGGTTACTAACGATTTAAGTGGAGTACTCGTCACACACGACGGATACCGCACGTTTACGGTGGTTCAAGTTGCTTAGCTATAGGTGACCAAACAACGGTTGTTAACATGGCAACTCAAGCAAGCATGGCATAGCACACAAACATGGCAAGAGGTGAAGCACAAATAAACTACCTGGGCTAGTCAATTTAAGTGGGGTGAAATCCTAGACATGCAAACTATTACGGACCCCACGATAAATATTGCATTTGGTACTGGTTTGCCCTAAACAATATTTTAGGTTGGTTAACTGATGAGGACATCTCTACGAATGTTACACCCACATCTTCACCAACTACACATACTGGACCAGTTACTAGAGCACGTGCACGTGAACTAAATTATCAGGTACTTTCGTTTCTTGCGAATCCTTCTAATGTTCATGAACATATGATGCTGTCTAAATTAGATACTTTTGTTTTGCTTATGAATGAAGGACCTAGCATGGACAAGAAGGACGGTCATTGGAGCGGGATCAAGCATGGAGAAGAAGGTGCGCGCGCGGGAAAGAACAATGGAGCTTCCAGTGGGGATTTTCGCACTTTGAAGCCACCATAAGGCATGCATGAAGGCTTGGACGAAATACACGAGATGCCACTTCATTATTTTCGTCCAAGAGCAATTATAGGTGCTGCGTCACCTTAATATTGGGCTGGGCCCATGTAATTTCGAAATACCACATTATAGGCTGTTTTTAGAGTCCGTATGTGTGGGGAAACCGAGTTAAGGTTGTTTTCGGACCCCACCTCCAAGGGGTCACGAAAATCCCCTCTGTTCCCCCATATATACAGCCCTTAGGGCGTCGTTTAGACTTGGGTTTTAATTAGATATAAGTTAGCCATAGCCGCAACTTCGAGCTCTTCGTTTGTGTCATCCGACCAGGCCAAGACCTCATTGGAACCCCAACTTTCGTAATCATTCATCTTATATTCGCAATATCCAGATTGCAATTCTTAGTTCTTGCTTGTTCTTCGATTGCTTGCAGGAATTAGACCTTCGTGGTCAGGTTGATCGTGCATCCGCGGGATCAATAACCTCTCGGAGTTGGTTTAGCGATCGCTAAGGCGCAACGTCTTCGCACGTTCGTAGTCGGATCGTGAAAGTCGCCTCCACCATAATCGATCTCCACCATCTCATCGAAACATCGGGACACCTTCGCCTCTATCAAGTGGTATCAGATTTCCAGGTTGCTCGGTGAGATTTACCAGTTTTCGTAGTCTAGATTGGTTCTGTTCTTCATACCTAAAGTCCACGAAAAAGCCAACAAAAAAATTAGGGTTAGATCATCACGTCCCAAAACAGTCCGAGCCTTTGTCCAGTTTTCTTTACGGTAGTTTGCATTGTTGAATTTGCGGTTGCATCGTTGTGTCGAGTTGCTGATCTTAGCGTCTAGTTACCTTAGAGTTTCGAGTTCTGATCACAGTTTGTCACGCCGCCGTCGCACAGTAGTACACCACCACGTTCCGCCAATCCGAGTCCAGATACACCACCACGTTCCACCAAGCCTAGTCCATACACACCACCACAACCTACCGATCCGAGTTGAGTTCCATCACTTGTTCGGTTTGTGATCTCTCCGTAGCCAGATTAGTTTTGAGTTGATTAGAGTCGGATTTCACCAATCTTTTGTCGTACGTAGAAGGAGGTGATTTCCAAAAAAAAAAAAAAAGAGTCGGGCACGCTTTCCAGAGCAGTTTTTAGGCCAAAAATTTCGTGCCCATACGTTCCTTAGGTCCAGAAACTCATTTTGAGACGTTCGCCACCATAGTTTTTTTCGCACTTTTTCAGCCACCGCAGTCCCGCATCGCAAAAAAAAAAAAAAAAAAGAGCAAAAAAAATATATATATTCAGAGTGTGCTTCTTAGTTGATTACGTGCCGCGCCGTGTTTTCGTTGGTGTTTTAGGCTCGCGTCTCTAGTACGGTCTAGCCTAGGATCAGCACAGTACCGACGTTGAGTGTTTATTCAACTTTGCATCTCTGTTTTGATTACTGTTGAGCTTTTTGCTACCATATTTGTCAAGCCTACCTACAGCTCCACATATATTCTACTTCGTGCGGTTGACACCTCCTGGCCATCGCTCTACCACATCTCTGAGAGTTTTGACCCGTTGGTTGTACATCACCACCTGCTGCTAGGTAAGAATCGGTAAGAACGAAAGAAAAGCTTGACGGATTTGTGCTTTCCACCACCCCACATCCCATTAGTAGAAGTAGGATCATACTTCTGTGTGTTTTCTATTTCTGCTAACCATGCCAGGATCCCATGATGAAGTGGCGCGGGATGCACCTGATTGGGAGAATATGACAAACAAAGCGTTACATGATAAATTTGCACAAATGATGTCTGAACAGGTGAATGACATCGAGAACAGATTTACAGAGGCGATTGATGGTGTGGAGAAGATGATCGACACCAAGCTCGACACCAAGTTTACTGAGTTGCTCGCACGCCTACCTGCACAGCCTGCGGCCGCTCCAGCACAGCCACCGCCACCACGACGTGCACGACGTATTCTGTTTCCGGGCAGACAAGCTGCTGGTGCTCCTGCGGCTGCTGCAGTTGCTACTACTGCTGCTGCTTCTGACGTCGGCCAGGACGACAACTACGAGGGTGATTACGAGGAGGAGGTGGAACAGGAAGCGGCCTATGAGCAGCCAGCTGGGCGTCCACGTCCCAACATTCGCCACGGTCGACACCAACCACCCCCTCAGGTACGCGATGATGAACATGTGCCTAAACTTAAATTGAATCTTAAGCCGTTTGAGGGTAGATATTTTCCTGATGCTTATCTTATTTGGGAGTTAGAAACTGAACAACGCTTTACATGTTTACAATCTCCTGAGAATAGACGTGTTACTGCTGATGTTTGTGAATTCACGGGTTTTGCATCTATTTGGTGGTCAGAACATTGTAGATTGCATGCTAATAATATTCCAGCTACTTGGGCTGCTTTAAAAGATGCTATGCGTACTCGCTGGGTTCCTCCTTATTATCAACGTGAATTGCTACAAAAATTACAGCGTTTGAGACAAGGAAAAAATTCTGTAGAGGAATATTATCAAGAATTACAAACTGGATTGATTAGATGTGGCCTAGTAGAGGATAATGAAGCTATGTTTGCACGTTTTATAGGTGGCTTAAACAGGGAGATACAAACTATTCTAGAATACAAGGACTATGCTACTATTACTCGTTTGTTTCATCTTGCTTGTAAAGCTGAACGTGAAGTGCAGGATCGACAGGCCGCTACGAGACCTAACTTTTCTGTAGGACGAAATACATCATGGACATCGCGTGGACCTTCTACATCCACACGTCCTGCTGCACCACCATCTACTTCAACCGCTCATTCTTACTGGGAGCCACCAAAACAGCCAGCGCCACCATTCAAGGGTGCACAGAGTGGTCCAGCAGCGAGTTCTTCTTCATCCATGGCTTCCACAGGGCAAACACGAGATCGTGATATTAAATGTCGCAGGTGCCAAGGTGTAGGTCACTTCGCAAAAGACTGTCCCTCCAAGCGTGTGATGATTATTACGGCGGATGGATTGTTTGAGTCAGCGAGCGACTATGATGAGGAGACTTTAGTTCTCATTGCTCACGAGGAACAGGGTGCCCCTGATGATGCTCATGATATAGAGTATATGGCTCCTGATGATGCAGATCAATATGCTAGTTTGGTTGCTCAACGTGTGTTAAGTGTGCAGGTATCGAAGGCCGAGCAAAACCAGAGGCATAATTTGTTCCACACAAAGGGAGTGGTGAAAGAACGTTCGGTTCGCATCATCATTGACGGAGGGAGTTGCAACAACTTGGCTAGCATGGAGTTGGTGGAGAAGCTATCTCTCACCACAAGACCACACCCCCATCCTTACTATATTCAGTGGTTTAACAATAGTGGTAAGATTAAGGTAACGCGTTCTGTTCGTGTGCACTTTAGCATTGCTGCATATGCTGATTATGTTGATTGTGATGTGGTACCCATGCAAGCATGCTCTCTTTTACTTGGTAGACCATGGCAATTTGATAGGAATGTTGTACACAATGGTAGGACAAATCAGTTTACTCTGGTTCATCAGGATAAAACTATTGCTTTACTTCCTATGTCTCCTGAACAAATTGTGAAAGATGATCTTGCTAGAGCTAGTAAAGCTAAACAGGAGAAAAATAAGAGTGAAAATGAGATAGCAGCCAAAGAATTTGAGCAACAACATAAGACTAATAGCAAATCTTCTTCTGCAGTTTCTAATGAAATTAAATTGACTAGTCCAACTTTGCTTGCTACTAAAGTTGATATTTCGGATTTGGATGTTAGTCAATATGTGTGCTATGCTTTTGTGTGCAAAGAAGCTTTGTTTTCATTTGAGGAATTGCCTCCTTCTTTGCCTCCTGTTGTCACTGACCTTTTGCAGGAGTTTATTGACGTCTTTCCACAAGACGTACCACCGGGATTACCACCTATTCGAGGGATTGAGCATCAGATTGACTTAATTCCCGGTGCTTCGTTGCCCAACCGTGCGCCATACCGTACCAATCCGGAGGAGACGAAGGAGATTCAGCGTCAAGTACAAGAGCTACTCGACAAAGGTTACATACGTGAATCCCTTAGTCCTTGTGCTGTTCCTGTTATATTAGTCCCTAAAAAGGATGGAACATGGCGTATGTGTGTTGATTGTCGAGCCATTAATAATATTACTATTCGTTATCGTCATCCTATTCCTAGGTTAGATGATATGCTTGATGAATTAAGTGGCTCTACCATGTTTTCCAAAGTTGATTTGCGTAGTGGATACCATCAAATTCGCATGAAATTAAGAGATGAATGGAAAACGGCTTTTAAAACTAAGTTTGGATTATATGAGTGGTTAGTCATGCCTTTTGGGTTAACTAATGCACCTAGCACTTTCATGAGATTAATGAAGGAGGTTTTACGTGCTTTCATTGGACGATTTGTGGTAGTCTATTTTGATGATATATTGATTTATAGCAAATCTTTGGAGGAACATTTGGATCATTTACGTGCTGTTTTTATTCCTCTACGTAATGCACGTTTGTTTGGTAACCTTGGGAAGTGCACCTTTTGCACCGATCGAGTATCGTTTCTTGGCTATGTTGTTACTCCGCAGGGAATTGAAGTTGATAAAGCCAAGATCGAGGCGATTGAGAGTTGGCCGCAGCCCAAAACGGTCACACAAGTGAGGAGTTTTCTTGGACTCGCTGGATTCTATAGGCGTTTTGTGAGAGATTTCAGCACCATTGCTGCACCTCTCAATGAGCTTACACGCAAGGATGTGCCTTTTACTTGGGGTACCGCACAGGAAGAAGCCTTCGCGGTATTGAAAGATAAGTTAACACATGCTCCTTTGCTCCAACTTCCTGATTTTAATAAGACTTTTGAGCTTGAATGCGATGCTAGTGGGATTGGTTTGGGAGGTGTGTTATTACAAGATGCTAAACCTGTTGCATACTTTTCTGAAAATTTGAGTGGGCCTAGTCTGAACTATTCTACTTATGATAAGGAATTATATGCTCTTGTTCGGACATTAGAAACTTGGCAACATTATTTATGGCCCAAAGAATTTGTTATACATTCTGATCATGATTTTGATGCTAAGCAACGTGCTATGGTTTAGCGATCGCTAAGGCGCAACGTCTTCGCACGTTCTTAGTCGGATCGTGAAAGTCGTCTCCACCATAATCGATCTCCACCATCTCATCGAAACATCGGGACACCTTCGCCTCTATCAAGTGGTATCAGAGCATCGGGACACCTTCGTCTCATCGGAGAAGGTTAATTTTGATGCTAAGCAACGTGCTGAATTGATATTAAAAATGCATGAGTTAACTAAAGAAAACACTGAGAAAATGAATGCTAGATACAAGCTTGCTGGTGATAAGGGTAGAAAGCATGTTGTGTTTGAACCAGGAGATCTTGTTTGGTTACATCTACGTAAAGATAGGTTTCCTGATTTGCGCAAGTCTAAGTTAATGCCACGAGCTGATGGTCCTTTTAAGGTTTTACAGAAAATTAATGATAATGCATATAAACTTGAGCTACCTGCAGATTTTGGGGTTAGTCCCACATTTAACATTGCAGATTTGAAACCTTATTTGGGAGAAGATAATGAGCTTCCGTCGAGGACGACTTCAATTCAAGAAGGGGAGGATGATGAGGACATCTCTACGAATGTTACACCCACATCTTCACCAACTACACATACTGGACCAGTTACTAGAGCACGTGCACGTGAACTAAATTATCAGGTACTTTCGTTTCTTGCGAATCCTTCTAATGTTCATGAACATATGATGCTGCCTAAATTAGATACTTTTGTTTTGCTTATGAATGAAGGACCTAGCATGGACAAGAAGGACGGTCATTGGAGCGGGATCAAGCATGGAGAAGAAGGTGCGCGCGCGGGAAAGAACAATGGAGCTTCCAGTGGGGATTTTCGCACTTTGAAGCCACCATAAGGCATGCATGAAGGCTTGGACGAAATACACGAGATGCCACTTCATTATTTTCGTCCAAGAGCAATTATAGGTGCTGCGTCACCTTAATATTGGGCTGGGCCCATGTAATTTCGAAATACCACATTATAGGCTGTTTTTAGAGTCCGTATGTGTGGGGAAACCGAGTTAGGGTTGTTTTCGGACCCCACCTCCAAGGGGTCACGAAAATCCCCTCTGTTCCCCCATATATACAGCCCTTAGGGCGTCGTTTAGACTTGGGTTTTAATTAGATATAAGTTAGCCATAGCCGCAACTTCGAGCTCTTCGTTTGTGTCATCCGACCAGGCCAAGACCTCATTGGAACCCCAACTTTCGTAATCATTCATCTTATATTCGCAATATCCAGATTGCAATTCTTAGTTCTTGCTTGTTCTTCGATTGCTTGCAGGAATTAGACCTTCGTGGTCAGGTTGATCGTGCATCCGCGGGATCAATAACCTCTCGGAGTTGGTTTAGCGATCGCTAAGGCGCAACGTCTTCGCACGTTCGTAGTCGGATCGTGAAAGTCGCCTCCACCATAATCGATCTCCACCATCTCATCGAAACATCGGTACACCTTCGCCTCTATCATTAACAGCAGCAAACAATAGCATAAACACAAAGAACACGAAAAACTAATCAAGTTACATATAAAGAACATTTTAAACAGAGCAACAGATAAAAAGTTATAGCAGTTACAGTTTACAGTGGCAGGCAGTGTAATTAACAGTCAAACAACAAGTAAACAAAGTCAAACATGGCAACAAGCAACAAATTATTAAACTAGGCACAAAACTAAGCAAGTTTCATATTTAAATCGTCGCAATCGGAGCTACGGTTAAAAAGTTACGGCACTGCAAAAACCCTAATACAATCTGCCAAATTAAATAAAAAAAACCTAGCAGGGTAAAAAAAACCTAAACGGGCCAAAAGCTACTGGCCCAACAGAAAAAAAAAGAAAACAGTAAAAAAAAGAGGCTGGGGGCGCCTCACCCCATGGGCTGTGGCCCATCTGGCCGGTGCTGGACTGGGCTGCGAAGCCGGCCCACGTGGGGAGCGGGCGAGCGGGAGCCTCGTCCCGAGCGGGGCTTGCGCCCTCCCGAGCGGAGCCACACGCCGGCGGCGGCGCTGCAGAAGGCCTCCGGCGAGGAGGAGGCCGAGGGCGGCGATGGGCGCGAGGGCCGCGGACGTGGCGGGTCCGGCCGGGGAAGCTCCGGCGGCGGCTGGTGCGAAGGCTTCGGCGTAGGGTCATCGCGAGCTCCTGGCCGAGCTCGTCCATGTCCATGGTGGGACTTCGACGGCCGGCGGCGAGGCGTCCTGCACGGGGAAAAGGAGGAGCGGGGTGAGGGCGAGAGGAAGGGAGAGGAGGGCGCGCGGCACTGGAGGACCTCACCGGCGTGGCGGCTCGGCGACGCCGGCGAAAGACAGCAGGCGGCGACTCTCCACGGGAGACGGCGCGGCGCGATGGGCTCGGGCGGGCCCGCGGCGGCTGCGCTCGGCCCGGCGGGGCCCGCGGCGGCTGGAGAGACGGTGGGTGGCGGGTTGGCCAGATCTGGGCCGTCAGATCCCAGATCTGACGGTCTGGATCTGATGGGGGCTAGGGTTTCGGCTGGTGGAGGGTTAGGGGACAGATTTCGGGGATTTTCTGGGGGTGTGGCTGCAAAATGTGCAAGGGGGAACCCTAATTGGCTGGTTTGGGAGGTGGGGTGATCTTTATATAGCATGGGTGGCTGGCAGTTTGCAAAAACATCATCGGTTTTTCTCTCGCGCGCACGGTACTCACGTTTCTGACCGCCGGGGGTCCGCAGTACCTCCGATTCGGGTAAAACTTCGAACTGCGTGATTGGTGCGTCGAGCCGGAGGCATTCACCTTGCGCTGGAACCGTTCTGAAAACACTTTCCGGCACGCTATAAAAATAACCCGTTTAATTATTAAACGGGGTTTTTCGTTCCGTTGGCTGCGGCTAGTCTCGTGCGGTTTTCGCGACGGTGATCGGCTGAAACCCGGTGTCGCAAAGGTCGAGTGTCAGGGTGGCAAGGGTCGGTCTCCGTCCGATACGAGATAAGAGAGGGGGAAATAATCGCCGATCGATAAATCGGGGATGCAAACACCGCAAACAAATCAGACAAGCAAACAATTCACACCGAAAACAAAAATTTTAATTTTTGCAAAAAATGGGTTGTTACATTTGTGTTCCGTTCTAACAAGCTATGCATTCCAGCTAGCTCTATTCGTCTTTTGTTGTTGCAGGAGGCGCATGGAGGAGGATTAATGAGACATTTTGGCGTGAAGAAGACGGAGGACGTACTTGCTACACATTTCTTTTGGCCAAAGATGAGACGGGATGTTGAGCGTTTTGTTGCTCGCTGCACTACATGTCAAAAAGCTAAGTCACGACTCAATCCTCATGGTTTATACATGCCTTTACCTGTACCTAGTGTTCCGTGGGAGGACATATCCATGGACTTTGTTTTAGGCTTGCCTCGAACACAGAAGGGGAGGGATAGCATATTTGTTGTCGTGGATAGATTTTCTAAGATGGCACATTTTATACCATGTCATAAAAGCGATGATGCTGCTAATTTTGCCGATTTATTCTTTCGAGAGATTATTCGCTTACATGGTGTGCCCAATACTATTGTCTCGGATCGTGATACTAAGTTTCTTAGCCATTTTTGGAGATGCTTATGGGCTAAGTTGGGGACTAAACTACTTTTTAGTACTACATGTCATCCCCAAACTGATGGACAAACTGAAGTAGTCAATAGGACTTTGTCTACTATGCTTAGGGCTGTTTTAAAGAGTAACTTGAAAATGTGGGAAGAATGTTTACCTCATATTGAATTTGCTTATAATCGTTCATTTCATTCTACCACTAAAATGTGCCCTTTTGAGATTGTTTATGGTTTTCTACCTCGTGCACCTATTGATTTGCTGCCTCTTCCATCTTCGGAGAAGGTTAATTTTGATTCTAAGCAACGTGCTGAATTGATATTAAAAATGCATGAGTTAACTAAAGAAAACATTGAGAAAATGAATGCTAGATACAAGCTTGCTGGTGATAAGGGTAGAAAGCATGTTGTGTTTGAACCAGGAGATCTTGTTTGGTTACATCTACGTAAAGATAGGTTTCCTGATTTGCGCAAGTCTAAATTAATGCCACGAGCTGATGGTCCCTTTAAGGTTTTACAGAAAATTAATGATAATGCATATAAACTTGAGCTACCTGCAGATTTGGGGGTTAGTCCCACATTTAACATTGCAGATTTGAAACCTTATTTGGGAGAAGATAATGAGCTTCCGTCGAGGACGACTTCAATTCAAGAAGGGGAGGATGATGAGGACATCTCTACTAATGTTACACCCACATCTTCACCAACTACACATACTGGACCAGTTACTAGAGCACGTGCACGTCAACTAAATTATCAGGTACTTTCGTTTCTTGCGAATCCTTCTAATGTTCATGAACATATGATGCTGCCTAAATTAGATACTTTTGTTTTGCTTATGAATGAAGGACCTAGCATGGACAAGAAGGACGGTCATTGGAGCGGGATCAAGCATGGAGAAGAAGGTGCGCGCGCGGGAAATAACAATGGAGCTTCCAGTGGGGATTTTCGCACTTTGAAGCCACCATAAGGCATGCATGAAGGCTTGGACGAAATACACGAGATGCCACTTCATTATTTTCGTCCAAGAGCAATTATAGGTGCTGCGTCACCTTAATATTGGGCTGGGCCCATGTAATTTCGAAATACCACATTATAGGCTGTTTTTAGAGTCCGTATGTGTGGGGAAACCGAGTTAGTGTTGTTTTCGGGCCCCACCTCCAAGGGGTCACGAAAATCCCCTCTGTTCCCCCATATATACAGCCCTTAGGGCGTCGTTTAGACTTGGGTTTTAATTAGATATAAGTTAGCCATAGCCGCAACTTCGAGCTCTTCGTTTGTGTCATCTGACCAGGCCAAGACCTCATTGGAACCCCAACTTTCGTAATCATTCATCTTATATTCGCAATATCCAGATTGCAATTCTTAGTTCTTGCTTGTTCTTCGATTGCTTGCAGGAATTGACCTTCGTGGTCAGGTTGATCGTGCATCCGCGGGATCAATAACCTCTCGGAGTTGGTTTAGCGATTGCTAAGGCGCAACGTCTTCGCACGTTCGTAGTCGGGTCGTGAAAGTCTACTCCACCAAAATCGATCTCCATCATCTCATCGAAACATCGGGACACCTTCGCCTCTATCATGTTTGCTTCGTAGTAATAGATGCTTGCTCGTTGATTGCTTTCCAGTGTTTCTCGTCTTGTGTGCTTCCGCGGGTACCTCTCGGAGACGATGCGAGTTGCGATCAACTACACCTTCGGAACCCGACTTATCAACAGGCAAGGACTATACATTACTTATGATCCATTCTATTTCAACCAGCGGTTTTCATGCTAGTCTTGGATAGGTTCGATGTTTGATCCTACCACATGTTTACAGCCTCTTTCAAACCGATACAGCATGTCTCCTCCCAGCAAACCTTGTACTGATAAGTTACTATTGGTCGTTGCTCAGCCCCTACTTAGTATGCATGCTTAGGATGCTACGATGTTACCCTGTTACTTTATGTTTGGGCTATCACATTATTATATTGTTGTTGATGATATGATTATTATAATGTTGACTATATTCGACGAAGGATGTAAGGAAGGGGTAAGTGGTGAGGTTGCTGCCGCACTAGCATTTATGAAGTGGCTAACGATCTAGAGAGTAAGGTAAGAAGCCAAGCATTCGATGAGGAATCGCCTCCAACAAGTCTTGCTATCCACCTACATACGCAAACATAACACATATCCTATCCTTGTCCTCCTCTGCGCATCCCGACGAAGAAGAAGCAGTCAAGGCACACACACGTTGATCAAGTTATATTAAGATGTCTCAGTTGTTGTTGTCTATGAACAAGGAGTAGGTCTCAAGTCGTCCATAACCGTGGACACGGCTTCTCGAAAAGATTTAACCCTGCAGGGGTGTACCAACTGCCCATTACAAGGCTCCGCACGCACGTCCATCACTCTCAGTTGCTACCCATCATAGGCAACCATTTTATGATTTAGTTCCATGAGATCCGAAACGACAGGTCCCTCTAACTAACAACGAACAAATCCGGGTGGCCCCCGGTGAGTCGACATCCAGTTCAGGAGCCGGCCGCTCTCTCGATCTGGTCTCTACCGTCTGTCGCAGGTTTGGATAGCCGGTTAATCACACATTGGGAAACCGGGTCCTCAGCCGGACAAAGTGGGCCAGCAAGGGAACTATGTCCTCACTGGTCCGGGTTGTTTTAAAGGATGTCTTCCAGGAGCTACCCGACAGGCATATATGCATGGTTTTCAAATGGTAAATCAGCTTGGGCCACCACTAGAAATGTTTGAAGCTAGATAGGTAAGAAAAGGGGACCCCATAAAATCCCACACGCGGTTAGGCACGCTCAGTCTTAAAACCAATACCCGGAACTCGGATCCTAGGTGACTCGAATGGAACAAAGCATCGGGGCGGGTCCGGCCGGGGAAGCTCCGGCGGCGGCTGGTGCGAAGGCTTCGGCGTAGGGTCATGGCGAGCTCCTGGCCGAGCTCGTCCATGTCCATGGTGGGACTTCGACGGCCGGCGGCGAGGCGTCCTGCACGGGGAAAAGGAGGAGCGGGGTGAGGGCGAGAGGAAGGGAGAGGAGGGCGCGCGGCACTGGAGGACCTCACCGGCGTGGCGGCTCGGCGACGCCGGCGGAAGACAGCAGGCGGCGACTCTCCACGGGAGACGGCGCGGCGCGATGGGCTCGGGCGGGCCCGCGGCGGCTGCGCTCGGCCCGGCGGGGCTCGGGGCGGCTGGAGAGACGGTGGGTGGCGGGTTGGCCAGATCTGGGCCGTCAGATCCCAGATCTGACGGTCTGGATCTGATGGGGGCTAGGGTTTCGGCTGGTGGAGGGTTAGGGGACAGATTTCGGGGATTTTCTGGGGGTGTGGCTGCAAAATGTGCAAGGGGGAACCCTAATTGGCTGGTTTGGGAGGTGGGGTGATCTTTATATAGCATGGGTGGCTGGCAGTTTGCAAAAACATCATCGGTTTTTCTCTCGCGCGCACGGTACTCACGTTTCTGACCGCCGGGGGTCCGCAGTACCTCCGATTCGGGTAAAACTTCGAACTGCGTGATTGGTGCGTCGAGCCGGAGGCATTCACCTTGCGCTGGAACCGTTCTGAAAACACTTTCCGGCACGCTATAAAAATAACCCGTTTAATTATTAAACGGGGTTTTTCGTTCCGTTGGCTGCGGCTAGTCTCGTGCGGTTTTCGCGACGGTGATCGGCTGAAACCCGGTGTCGCAAAGGTCGAGTGTCAGGGTGGCAAGGGTCGGTCTCCGTCCGATACGAGATAAGAGAGGGGGAAATAATCGCCGATCGATAAATCGGGGATGCAAACACCGCAAACAAATCAGACAAGCAAACAATTCACACCGAAAACAAAAATTTTAATTTTTGCAAAAAATGGGTTGTTACATTTGTGTTCCGTTCTAACAAGCTATGCATTCCAGCTAGCTCTATTCGTCTTTTGTTGTTGCAGGAGGCGCATGGAGGAGGATTAATGAGACATTTTGGCGTGAAGAAGACGGAGGACGTACTTGCTACACATTTCTTTTGGCCAAAGATGAGACGGGATGTTGAGCGTTTTGTTGCTCGCTGCACTACATGTCAAAAAGCTAAGTCACGACTCAATCCTCATGGTTTATACATGCCTTTACCTGTACCTAGTGTTCCGTGGGAGGACATATCCATGGACTTTGTTTTAGGCTTGCCTCGAACACAGAAGGGGAGGGATAGCATATTTGTTGTCGTGGATAGATTTTCTAAGATGGCACATTTTATACCATGTCATAAAAGCGATGATGCTGCTAATGTTGCCGATTTATTCTTTCGAGAGATTATTCGCTTACATGGTGTGCCCAATACTATTTTCTCGGATCGTGATACTAAGTTTCTTAGCCATTTTTGGAGATGCTTATGGGCTAAGTTGGGGACTAAACTACTTTTTAGTACTACATGTCATCCCCAAACTGATGGACAAACTGAAGTAGTCAATAGGACTTTGTCTACTATGCTTAGGGCTGTTTTAAAGAGTAACTTGAAAATGTGGGAAGAATGTTTACCTCATATTGAATTTGCTTATAATCGTTCATTTCATTCTACCACTAAAATGTGCCCTTTTGAGATTGTTTATGGTTTTCTACCTCGTGCACCTATTGATTTGCTGCCTCTTCCATCTTCGGAGAAGGTTAATTTTGATGCTAAGCAACGTGCTGAATTGATATTAAAAATGCATGAGTTAACTAAAGAAAACATTGAGAAAATGAATGCTAGATACAAGCTTGCTGGTGATAAGGGTAGAAAGCATGTTGTGTTTGAACCAGGAGATCTTGTTTGGTTACATCTACGTAAAGATAGGTTTCCTGATTTGCGCAAGTCTAAGTTAATGCCACGAGCTGATGGTCCCTTTAAGGTTTTACAGAAAATTAATGATAATGCATATAAACTTGAGCTACCTGCAGATTTGGGGGTTAGTCCCACATTTAACATTGCAGATTTGAAACCTTATTTGGGAGAAGATAATGAGCTTCCGTCGAGGACGACTTCAATTCAAGAAGGGGAGGATGATGAGGACATCTCTACTAATGTTACACCCACATCTTCACCAACTACACATACTGGACCAGTTACTAGAGCACGTGCACGTCAACTAAATTATCAGGTACTTTCGTTTCTTGCGAATCCTTCTAATGTTCATGAACATATGATGCTGCCTAAATTAGATACTTTTGTTTTGCTTATGAATGAAGGACCTAGCATGGACAAGAAGGACGGTCATTGGAGCGGGATCAAGCATGGAGAAGAAGGTGCGCGCGCGGGAAATAACAATGGAGCTTCCAGTGGGGATTTTCGCACTTTGAAGCCACCATAAGGCATGCATGAATGCTTGGACGAAATACACGAGATGCCACTTCATTATTTTCGTCCAAGAGGAATTATAGGTGCTGCGTCACCTTAATATTGGGCTGGGCCCATGTAATTTCGAAATACCACATTATAGGCTGTTTTTAGAGTCCGTATGTGTGGGGAAACCGAGTTAGGGTTGTTTTCGGGCCCCACCTCCAAGGGGTCACGAAAATCCCCTCTGTTCCCCCATATATACAGCCCTTAGGGCGTCGTTTAGACTTGGGTTTTAATTAGATATAAGTTAGCCATAGCCGCAACTTCGAGCTCTTCGTTTGTGTCATCCGACCAGGCCAAGACCTCATTGGAACCCCAACTTTCGTAATCATTCATCTTATATTCGCAATATCCAGATTGCAATTCTTAGTTCTTGCTTGTTCTTCGATTGCTTGCAGGAATTAGACCTTCGTGGTCAGGTTGATCGTGCATCCGCGGGATCAAGAACCTCTCGGAGTTGGTTTAGCGATCGCTAAGGCGCAACGTCTTCGCACGTTCGTAGTCGGATCGTGAAAGTCGCCTCCACCATAATCGATCTCCACCATCTCATCGAAACATCGGGACACCTTCGCCTCTATCAGCGTCCCTCGACACGAACTTGGATACAGCCGGTGTCAAGGAAGGTCCATGCCGCTGCAGGGCTTACGGGATCAATGTCGCCGGTCTCAGCAAATATGTCCCTAACGCGTTCGTCAGTGGCTTAACTTTCATCATGCATCGCGCATGGAACCGTCGGGAGTGAAGTCACGATGTGGAAGTCCTGGCCCGGACGTCTGTGCAGCGGGGTCTTACCTACGCGCGAGCTTGCGCGACATCTGGGGTGAAGTGTGTCGCAGCCTAGGCAATATTCGTAGGGGTGTAGTGCCAAAATATAATGCACTCGCTCGGAAAATGATTGAGTGGGCTAATAGAAATCATTCGTGTAGCGTTTGCGAGCCCAGGCAAGGAAATAGTAAGAGATGCACCCACTCGGAAAGTCCTCGAGTGGATTATTAGCGTAAGCACTCGTGGAGCGCTCGAGTGCTCGGGAGGATTGTCCTTCTGCATGTGTTTCGGGTCTTGCTTGTTAGTGCGAGTAGCCACTCGAGCACTTCATCATCTGGGTGAGGGAGCACCCGAACTCTGTAGATGTTTTTGTACTTGTTTGGAGGGGAGTGGCCACTCGCACCCCTGATGGGAGTAAGATTTTGATGTAAAGCAAAAGATTGAAGGAACCTTTTCGCTTGATCTGCTGATGTGGAGTGGTCCATAGTCAAAGAATCCCTTGCTCTAGCGTGTGCTCAGCACGTACTGCTAAGATGGGACGTTACACGAAAGACTGACAGTTGTGGACTGCTCCGTGTTGTGATCAGATGTGACATGATGTATCGTGCCGCGGTAATTTCGCAGCGTGTGATGATGATTCCTTGATTTTCGTGCGAAGTGGACGGCGTGGTTACTGTGCCGGTTGAGATTTCCATGCCGCATGGGTATCGTCGGATCGTGCTACGTTGATTGGGTTTCGAGATCGACGATGGGTGCATGGCCCATCGCTATTGGTTAAATACGAGAGGCTCGGGTAGTTTTAGGTTTTAACCAGCTCTCGCCTTCCCCTTCTTCTTCTTCTTCTTCTTCTTCTTCTTCTTCCTCTGCCTCTTGCCTCTCTGTTCCTTTGATCCACACGGCTGTCTGTGAGGGCTATGTCCAAGCGTGCTGAGATCACAAAGGCGTCCAAGGGTGCGTCGCAGGAGTCATCGTCGAGGATGACCGGGAGATGGGAGCGGTCGTCCTTCGAGGTTGCTGATGTGGATGAGCTAGTGGCGGATGGGCTCGTCTCGGAGGGAGCTACTGTAACAGCCCAGCTTTCACAAAAATTAAAATTTTTGTTTTCGGTGTGAATTGTTTGATTGTCTGATTTGTTTGCGGTGTTTGCATCCCCGATTTATCGATCGGCGATTATTTTTCCCCCCTTTTATCTCATACCGGACGGAGACCGACCCTATCCAACCTGACACTCGACCTATGCGACACCGGATTTCGCCCGATCACCGTCGCGAAAACCGCACGAGACTAGCCGCAGCAACCGGAACGAAAAACCCCGTTTAATAATTAAACAGGCTATTTTTATAGCGCGCCGGAAAGTGTTCTCAGAACGGTTCCAGCGCAAGGTGAACGCCGCAGGCTCGACGCGCAGATCGCGCAGTTCGAAGTTTTACCCGAATAGGAGGTACTGCGGACCCCCGACGGTCAGAAACGTGAACACCACGCACGCGAGAGAAAAACAGGGGATGTTTTTGCAAACTGCCAGCCACATAGGCTATATAAAGACCACCACACTCCCACCCCTTTCTAGGGTTTCCCTAGCCAAACACTGCACCCACCCCCCTCACAAAACTCAAATCTTCCCAATTTGTCCCAAAATCCCAAAATTTTTGCTCCCCTGCGATCTGGACCGTCAGATCTCGCGATCCGACGGCCCAGATCCACCCTAGCCTCCCACCAACCTCTCCACCTTCTCCCTCCTCTGGCCTCCCATGCCGCAGCCACCGCCGGCGAGCCGCTCGGCCACGCTGCCCCGGCCAGGTTCTCTCCTCCCCCTCGCGTCTCCTACCTCCTCCTCCCCCTCACCTTGCCCTTTCTTTTCTCTCCAGAACGAGCAGACGCCGCCGCACCTGCCATGGAGCCGCCGCCTCGAAGCTCCCTGGCCGCCGCACAAGAACACGCCGGCAACCTCCCAACGGGCGGATCTAGCCGGATCCCGAGTCGTGCCGCCCCCCCCCCCTCGGCCTCGTCTGCACCACCCCGCCGCCTGCGCCCCTGGCCAGAGCACCACCAGCCGGCGAGCGCCGCCGCGAGCTGCCGCCAATCCCGATCCGATCGGGACAGACAGGCGCCGCTGCGCGTGGGCCAGCCCACCTCCCACGGCCTGGCTTCCAAGGCCCAGCCGAACTGCGGCCCAGCCAGCGCCAAGCCGAGCTGGCCTCTCCAGCCGCCGCCTTGGGCCGTCCCATGGGTGAGCCAGGCTTCCTTTTTTGTGTCTGTTATTTTCTTTTTCCTATTTTGGCTAAGTCTGTGAAAACTGTTGTTGTGATCTGTTTTGCGCGTAGTTTTACGGTAGATCTGTACCTCGGATGAACCTGCGCCCAAAATAAATTTTGTTGTTGTTGATGTGCTCTATCATAATGCTTTTGGGAGTTAATCCATTTGAGGCCATCTTGAATGTGTAATTTTGTGATGAATAGGGCATCAGGCCGTTAACTGCTACAAATTGTTGTCATGTGCTGCTGTTATTATTTTATTGCAACTTTGATTGATGATTGTGACACATCCATGAGGCCTATTGCATTGATTCTTTTTCCTATGTGTTAAGCATAATGTGTAATTCATTTCCATGCTTTAACTTGTCATATTTGGGTGCTCTAGCTATATTAAATCTTGCTCCAAAGTGGTGATCCTGATGTTAATGTGCTGTTGTGCTGAAAACTGTTAATTTGTTGCAACTTCGGGTGACGGTTGCGTCGCAACCGTTTATCGGAATTGAGTGATTCCAATTGTATATTGTTAAGCATCATGTCTACATTCATTATATGTTTTGCATTGTCATGGTATGCTTGCTGGTCATATAGTTATTGAGCTCCAAAGTTGCTATCCCGTTGTTTTTGACAGCCACCTCTGTTTTTCTTTAAGTCTGTAAAGTTCCGATGCCATGTTATTTGCTTAATATCTTTTGATCTATGATGCCTTTTTGAATGATTATTTTTGCCATGCCTTCCCTGTCATGTCTACTTTAGTTCCATATCATTTGTGAGCATGTTTGCATTGATTATCATGTTTATGCATTGCTCTAAAGTGTGCTTCCTCATGTTGGCAAATTGTGCCCGTAACTTGTTTTGCTTGTATCTTTTTAACCGTAACTCCGTTTGGGGTGTTCTTTATATGTAACACTATTAGTTTTTCGTGTACTTTGTGTTTATGCTATTGTTTTCTGCTGTTAACCAACCTAAAATATGGTTTAGGGCAGAACAGTACCAATTACTTGAATTGTCGTGGAGCACTTAGTGGAATGCCATGTTTAGGTTATGCCTCACTTAAATTGACTAGCATAGATAGTTTCCTTTATGATTTACCTCTTGACATGTTTGTGTGCTATGCCATGCTTGCTTGAGTTGCCATGTTAACAAACTTTGTTGATCACCTGTAGCTAAAAAACTTGAACCTTTCCAAATGTGCGGTATCGTCGTGTGTGACGAGTACTCCACTTAACTTGTTAGTAACCGCTCTCGACGGTAGGTGCGATGTCTCGTGTTGCCTTCTTGTTGATGCTTGCTCATGTTTTGATGAGGACATCTCTACTAATGTTACACCTACATCTTCACCAACTACACATACTGGACCAGTTACTAGAGCACGCGCACGTCAACTAAATTATCAGGTACTTTCGTTTCTTGCGAATCCTTCTAATGTTCCGGAACATATGATGTTGCCTAAATTAGATACTTTTGTTTGTCTTATGAATGAAGAACCTAGCATGGATAAGAAGGATGGTCATTGGAGCGGGATCAAGCATGGAGAAGGAGGTGTGCGCGCGGGAAAGGACAATGGAGCTTCCAGTGGTAATTTTCGCACTTTGAGGCCACCATAAGGCGTGCATGAAGACTTGGACGAGAGACACAAGACGCCACATTAATATTTTCGTCCAAGGGTTATTATAGGTGCTGTGTCACCTTATTATTGGGCCAGGCTCATGTAATTTCGAAATACACTTAATAGGCTATTTTTTAGAGTCCGTATGTGTGGGGAAACAGAGTTAGGGTTGTTTTTGGACCCCTCCTCCAAGGGGCCACGAAATTCCCCTCTGTTCCCCCATATATACAGCCCTTAGGGCGTCGTTTAGACTTGGGTTTTAATTAGATTTAAGTTAGCCATAGCCGCAACTTCGAGTTCTTCGTTTGTGTCGTCCGACCAGGCCAAGACCGCATTGGAACCCCAACTTCTGTTAATCTTTCATCTTATATTCGCAATATCCAGATTGCAATTCTTAGTTCTTGCTTGTTCTTCGATTGCTTGCAGGAATTGACCTTCGTGGTCAGGTTGATCGTGCATCCGCGGGATCAATAACCTCTCGGAGTTGGTTTAGCGATTGCTAAGGCGCAACGTCTTCGCACGTTCGTAGTCGGGTCGTGAAAGTCTACTCCACCAAAATCGATCTCCATCATCTCATCGAAACATCGGGACACCTTCGCCTCTATCAAGTGGTATCAGATTTCCAGGTTGCTCGGTGAGATTTACCAGTTTTCATAGTCTAGATTGGTTCTGTTCTTCATACCTACAGTCCACGAAAAAGCTAACAAAAAAAATTAGGGTTAGATCATCACGTCCCAAGACAGTCCTAGCCTTTGTCCAGTTTTCTTTTCAGTACTTGCTTTGTTGAATTTACGGTTGCATCGTTGTGTCAAGTTGCTGATCTTAGCGTCTAGTTCCCTTAGAGTTTCGAGTTCTGATCACAGTTTGCCACGTCGCCGCCGCACAAGTAGTCATCCTACCACGTTCCGCTAATCCGAGTCCAGATACACCACCACGTTCCGCCAAGAAGAGTCCATATACACCACCACGTCTCACGAGTCCGAGTTGAGTTCCACCATCAGTACGGTTCCTGATCTCTCTGTAGCCAGATTAGTTTTCAGTTGTTAGAGTCGGATTTCATCAAACTTTTTCCGTACAGAGAAGGGGGGTGATTAGCAAAAAAAAAAAAAGAGTCTGGCACGCTTTCCAGAGCAGTTTTTAGGCCAAAATTTTCAGGGGTAAAAAAATTCGTGCCCATACGTTCCTTAGGTCCAGAAACTCATTTTGAGACGTTCGCCACCATAGTGATTTTTTCGCACTTTTTCAGCCACCGCAGTCCCGCATCGCAAAAAAAAAAAGAAAGAGAGAAAAAAAAATTCAGAGTGTGCTTCTCAGTTGTTTACGTGCCACGCCGTGCTTTCGTTGGTGTTTTAGGCTCGCGTCTCTAGTACGGTCTAGCCTAGGATCAGCACAGTACTGACGTTGAGTGTTTATTCAGCTTTGCATCTCTGTTTTGATTACTGTTGAGCTTTTTGCTACCATATTTGTCAAGCCTACCTACAGCTCCACATATATTCTACTTCGTGCGGTTGACACCTCCTGGCCATCGCTCTACCACATCTCTGAGAGTTTTGACCCGTTGGTTGTACATCACCACCTGCTGCTAGGTAAGAATCGGTAAGAACGAAAGAAAAGCTTGACGGATTTGTGCTTTCCACCATCCCACATCCCATTAGTAGAAGTAGGATCATATTCCTGTGTGTTTTCTATTTCTGCTAACCATGCCAGGATCACATGATGAAGTGGCGCGGGATGCACCCGATTGGGAGAACATGACAAACAAGGAGCTACATGATAAATTTGCACAAATGATGTCTGAACAAGTGAATGACATCGAGACCAGATTTACAGAGGCAATTGATGGCGTGGAAAAGATGATCGACACCAAGCTCGACGCCAAGTTTACTGAGTTGATCGCACGCCTACCTACACAGCCTGCTGCCGCTCCAGCACAGCCACAGCCACCGCCACTACCACGTGCACGACGGATTCTGTTTCCGAGAGGACAAGCTACTGGTATTGGTGCTCCTCCTGCTGCAGCAGTACCTGCTGCTGCTGCTTCTGACGTCGGCCAGGACGACAACTACGAGGGTGATTACGAGGAGGAGGTGGAACAGGAAGCGGCCTATGAACAGCCAGCTGGACGTCCACGTCCCAACATTCGCCACGGTCGACACCAACCACCCCCTCAGGTACGCGATGATGAACATGTGCCTAAACTGAAATTGAATCTTAAGCCGTTTGAGGGTAGATATATTCCTGATGCTTATCTTACTTGGGAGTTAGAAACTGAACAACGCTTTACATGTTTACAATATCCTGAGAATAGACGTGTTACTGCTGCGGTTTGTGAATTCACGGGATTTGCATCTATTTGGTGGTCTGAACATTGTAGATTGCATGCTAATAATATTCCAACTACTTGGGCTGCTTTAAAAGATGATATGCGTACTCGCTGGGTTCCTCCTTATTATCAACGTGAATTGTTACAAAAATTACAGCGTTTGAGACAAGGAAAAAATTCTGTAGAGGAATATTATCAAGAATTACAAACTGGATTGATTAGATGTGGCCTAGTAGAGGATAATGAAGCTATGCTTGCACGTTTTATGGGTGGTTTAAACAGGGAGATACAAACTATTCTAGAATACAAGGACTTTGCTACTATCACTCGTTTGTTTCATCTTGCTTGTAAAGCTGAACGTGAAGTGCAGGATCGACAGGCCGCTACGAGACCTAACTTTTCTGCAGGGCGAAATACATCATGGACATCGCGTGGAGCTTCTACATCCACACGTCCTGCTACACCACCATCTACTTCAGCCACTCATTCTTACAGGGAGCCACCAAAACAGCCAGCGCCACCATTCAAGGGTGCACAGAGTGGTCCAGCGGCGAGTTCTTCTTCATCCATGGCTTCCACAGGGCAAACACGAGATCGTGATATTAAATGTCGCAGGTGCCAAGGTGGAGGTCACTTCGCAAAAGACAGTCCCTCCAAGCGTGTGATGACTATTACGGCGGATGGTGGGTATGAGTCAGCGAGTGACTATGATGAGGAGACTTTAGTTCTCATTGCTCATGAGGAACAGGGTGCCCATGATGATTCTCATGATATAGAGTATATGGCTCCTGATGATGCAGATAAATATGCTAGTTTGGTTGCTCAACGTGTGTTAAGTGTGCAGGTAACGAAGGCCGAGCAAAACCAGAGGCATAATTTGTTCCACACAAAGGGAGTGGTGAAAGAACGTTCGGTTCGCATCATCATTGACGGAGGGAGTTGCAACAACTTGGCGAGCATGGAGTTGGTGGAGAAGCTATCTCTCACCACAAGACCACACCCCCATCCGTACTATATTCAGTGGTTTAACAATAGTGGTAAGATTAAGGTAACGCGTTCTGTTCGTGTGCACTTTAGCATTGCTGCATATGCTGATTATGTTGATTGTGATGTGGTACCCATGTAAGCATGCTCTCTTTTACTTGGTAGACCATGGCAATTTGATAGGAATGTTGTACACCATGGTAGGACAAATCAGTTTACTCTGGTTCATCAGGATAAAACTATTGCTTTACTTCCTATGTCTCCTGAACAAATTGTGAAAGATGATCTTGCTAGAGCTAGTAAAGCTAAACAGGAGAAAAATAATAGTGAAAATGAGATAGCAGCTAAAGAATTTGAGCAACAACATAAGACTAATAGCAAATCTTCTTCTGTTGTTTCTAATGAAATTAAATTGACTAGTCCAACTTTGCTTGCTACTAAGGTTGATATTTCGGATTTGGATGTTAGTCAATATGTGTGCTATGCTTTTGTGTGCAAAGAAGCTTTGTTTTCATTTGAGGAATTGCCTCCTTCTTTGCCTCCTGTTGTCACTGACCTTTTGCAGGAGTTTATTGACGTCTTTACACAAGACGTACCACCGGGATTACCACCTATTCGAGGGATTGAGCATCAGATTGACTTAATTCCCGGTGCTTCGTTGCCCAACCGTGCGCCATACCGTACCAATCCGGAGGAGACGAAGGAGATTCAGCGTCAAGTACAAGAGCTACTCGACAAAGGTTACATACGTGAATCCCTTAGTCCTTGTGTTGTTCCTGTTATATTAGTGCCTAAAACGGATGGAACTTGGCGTATGTGTGTTGATTGTAGAGCCATTAATAATATTACTATTCGTTATCATCATCCTATTCGTAGGTTAGATGATATGCTTGATGAATTAAGTGGCTCTACCATGTTTTCCAAAGTTGATTTGCGTAGTGGATACCATCAAATTCGCATGAAATTAGGGGATGAATGGAAAACGGCATTTAAAACTAAGTTTGGATTATATGAGTGGTTAGTCATGCCTTTTGGGTTAACTAATGCACCTAGCACTTTCATGAGATTAATGAACGAGGTTTTACGTGCTTTCATTGGACGATTTGTGGTAGTCTATTTTGATGATATACTGATTTATAGCAAATCTTTGGAGGAACATTTGGATCATTTACGTGCTGTTTTTATTGCTCTACGTAATGCACGTTTGTTTGGTAACCTTGGGAAGTGCACCTTTTGCACCGACCGAGTATCGTTTCTTGGCTATGTTGTTACTCCGCAGGGAATTGAAGTTGATAAAGCCAAGATCGAGGCGATTGAGAGTTGGCCGCAGCCCAAAACCGTCACACAAGTGAGGAGTTTTCTTGGCCTAGCTGGATTCTATAGGCGTTTTGTGAGAGATTTCAGCACCATTGCTGCACCTCTCAATGAGCTTACACGCAAGGATGTGCCTTTTACTTGGGGTACCGCACAGGAAGAAGCCTTCACGGTATTGAAAGATAAGTTAACACATGCTCCTTTGCTCCAACTTCCTGATTTTAATAAGACTTTTGAGCTTGAATGCGATGCTAGTGGGATTGGTTTGGGAGGTGTGTTATTACAAGATGCTAAACCTGTTGCATACTTTTCTGAAAAATTGAGTGGGCCTAGTCTGAACTATTCTACTTATGATAAGGAATTATACGCTCTTGTTCGGACATTAGAAACTTGGCAACATTATTTATGGCCCAAAGAATTTGTTATACATTCTGATCATGAATCTTTGAAACACATAAGAAGCCAAGCAAAACTTAATCGTAGACATGCTAAGTGGGTTGAATTTATTGAGACTTTCCCTTATGTCATTAAACACAAGAAGGGGAAAGATAATATTATTGCTGATGCTTTGTCTCGTCGTTATACTATGCTTTCACAACTTGACTTCAAGATATTCGGTTTAGAGACACTCAAAGATCAATATGTACATGATGCGGAATTTAAAGATGTATTGCAGAATTGTAGAGAGGGTAGAACATGGAACAAGTTTGTGCTTATTGATGGTTTTGTGTTCCGTTCTAACAAGCTATGCATTCCAGCTAGCTCTATTCGTCTTTTGTTGTTGCAGGAGGTGCATGGAGGAGGATTAATGGGACACTTTGGCGTGAAGAAGACG
Organism: Bromus sterilis; assembly: GCA_950022295.1. NCBI lineage: Eukaryota > Viridiplantae > Streptophyta > Magnoliopsida > Poales > Poaceae > Bromus > Bromus sterilis. Next base: position 254,401,475 of record OX465595.1, on the reverse strand, counting down.
GAGGACGTACTTGCTACACATTTCTTTTGGCCAAAGATGAGACGGGATGTTGAGCGTTTTGTTGCTCGCTGCACTACATGTCAAAAAGCTAAGTCACGACTCAATCCTCATGGTTTATACATGCCTTTACCTGTACCTAGTGTTCCGTGGGAGGACATATCCATGGACTTTGTTTTAGGCTTGCCTCGAACAAAGCAGGGGAGGGATAGCATATTTGTTGTCGTGGATAGATTTTCTAAGATGGCACATTTTATACCATGTCATAAAAGCGATGATGCTGCTAATGTTGCTGATTTATTCTTTCGTGAGATTATTCGCTTACATGGTGTGCCCAATACTATTGTCTCGGATCGTGATACTAAGTTTCTTAGCCATTTTTGGAGATGCTTATGGGCTAAGTTGGGGACTAAACTACTTTTTAGTACTACTTGTCATCCCCAAACTGATGGACAAACTGAAGTAGTCAATAGGACTTTGTCTACTATGCTTAGGGCTGTTTTAAAGAGTAACTTGAAAATGTGGGAAGAATGTTTACCTCATATTGAATTTGCTTATAATCGTTCATTTCATTCTACCACTAAAATGTGCCCTTTTGAGATTGTTTATGGTTTTCTACCTCGTGCACCTATTGATTTGCTGCCTCTTCCATCTTCGGAGAAGGTTAATTTTGATGCTAAGCAACGTGCTGAATTGATATTAAAAATGCATGAGTTAACTAAAGAAAACATTGAGAAAATGAATGCTAGATACAAGCTTGCTGGTGATAAGGGTAGAAAGCATGTTGTGTTTGAACCAGGAGATCTTGTTTGGTTACATCTACGTAAAGATAGGTTTCCTGATTTGCGCAAGTCTAAGTTAATGCCACGAGCTGATGGTCCCTTTAAGGTTTTACAGAAAATTAATGATAATGCATATAAACTTGAGCTACCTGCAGATTTTGGGGTTAGTCCCACATTTAACATTGCAGATTTGAAACCTTATTTGGGAGAAGATGATGAGCTTCCGTCGAGGACGACTTCAATTCAAGAAGGGGAGGATGATGAGGACATCTCTACTAATGTTACACCTACATCTTCACCAACTACACATACTGGACCAGTTACTAGAGCACGCGCACGTCAACTAAATTATCAGGTACTTTCGTTTCTTGCGAATCCTTCTAATGTTCCAGAACATATGATGCTGCCTAAATTAGATACTTTTGTTTGTCTTATGAATGAAGGACCTAGCATGGATAAGAAGGATGGTCATTGGAGCGGGATCAAGCATGGAGAAGGAGGTGTGCGCGCGGGAAAGGACAATGGAGCTTCCAGTGGTAATTTTCGCACTTTGAGGCCACCATAAGGCGTGCATGAAAACTTGGACGAGAGACACAAGACGCCACATTAATATTTTCGTCCAAGGGTTATTATAGGTGCTGCGTCACCTTATTATTGGGCCAGGCCCATGTAATTTCGAAATACACTTAATAGGCTATTTTTTAGAGTCCGTATGTGTGGGGAAACAGAGTTAGGGTTGTTTTCGGACCCCTCCTCCAAGGGGCCACGAAATTCCCCTCTGTTCCCCCATATATATAGCCCTTAGGGCGTCGTTTAGACTTGGGTTTTAATTAGATTTAAGTTAGCCATAGCCGCAACTTCGAGTTCTTCGTTTGTGTCGTCCGACCAGGCCAAGACCGCATTGGAACCCCAACTTCTGTTAATCTTTCATCTTATATCCGCAATATCCAGATTGCAATTCTTAGTTCTTGCTTGTTCTTCGATTGCTTGCAGGAATTGACCTTCGTGGTCAGGTTGATCGTGCATCCGCGGGATCAATAACCTCTCGGAGTTGGTTTAGCGATTGCTAAGGCGCAACGTCTTCGCACGTTCGTAGTCGGGTCGTGAAAGTCTACTCCACCAAAATCGATCTCCATCATCTCATCGAAACATCGGGACACCTTCGCCTCTATCATGTTTGCTTCGTAGTAATAGATGCTTGCTCGTTGATTGCTTTCCAGTGTTTCTCGTCTTGTGTGCTTCCGCGGGTACCTCTCGGAGACGATGCGAGTTGCGATCAACTACACCTTCGGAACCCGACTTATCAACAGGCAAGGACTATACATTACTTATGATCCGTTCTATTTCAACCAGCGGTTTTCATGCTAGTCTTGGATAGGTTCGATGTTTGATCCTACCACATGTTTACAGCCTCTTTCAAACCGATACAGCATGTCTCCTCCCAGCAAACCTTGTACTGATAAGTTACTATTGGTCGTTGCTCAGCCCCTACTTAGTATGCATGCTTAGGATGCTACGATGTTACCCTGTTACTTTATGTTTGGGCTATCACATTATTATATTGTTGTTGATGATATGATTATTATAATGTTGACTATATTCGACGAAGGATGGAAGGTCTAGGCTATCCCGCCCCGACGCTTTGTTCCATTCGAGTCACCTAGGATCCGAGTTCCGGGTATTGGTTTTAAGACTGAGCGTGCCTAACCGCGTGTGCGATTTTATGGGGTCCCCTCTTCTTACCTATCTAGCTTCAAACATTTCTAGTGGTGGCCCAAGCTGGTTTTACCTTTTGCAAAACGTGTGTGTGCAAGTGTCGACCTCGCAGATTTTCAAACAACTCGGGCCAGCGGAGACATGGTTTCTTCGTTGGTCCAAACCTGGAAGCTCGGGGGTTGCCCACATAGTTTGGGTAACTAACCCGACCTCGTCCAGACGGTAGAGGCCGATTCGAGAGCGCGGCCGGCTTTTGAGTTGGATGTCGACTCACCGGGGGCCACCCGGAGTTGTGCGTTGTTAGTTAGAGGGACCTGTCATTCCAGATCTCTTGGGACTAAATCATAAAATGGTTGCCTATCATGGGTAGCAACTGAGAGAGATGGGCGTGCGTGCGGAGCCTCGTAATGGGCAGTTGGTACACCCCTGCAGGGTTAAATCTTTTCGAGAAGCCGTGTCCACGGTTATGGACGACTTGAGACCTACTCCTGGTTCATAGACAACAACAACTGAGATAATCTTAATATAACTTGATCAACGTGTGTGTGTGCCTTGACTGCTTCTTCTTCGTCGGGATGCGAAGAGGAGGATAAGGATAGGATAGATGTTATGTTTGCGTAAGTAGTTGATAGCAGACTTGTTGGCGGCGATTCCTCATCGAATGCTTGGCTTCTTATCTTACTCTCTAGATCGTTAGCCACTTCATAAATACTAGTGCGGCAGCAACCTCACCACTTACCCCATCCTTATCGTAAACTACTAGTTGTCCTAGAATGACGAGTGATGAAGTCCTTGTTGGGTCAGATGACCACTACAGTTGGATGCTGAGTACCTCTGTACTCATGATACTACCCCCAAACTCTTTTCAGGGTTCTTGATCGACGACAGGTATGGTGATCGACGTTTCACGTGGAGACTCGACGACGACTAGTTAGGCTGATCTCGGCGGAGGGCCTGGACCCGTGTGGTTATGGGGATCGATGTTTTTCTCTTTGCCACTAGGCATTTGCTTGTAGTCTGTACTCAGACATATATCTTCCGTTGTTGTATTGTATTAAGGCAGTTGTATGCCGATTGTATGAGATGTTGTATCTTTGTATCTGTAATGTTGTGATATCATGTTGGGAATCCGGGGCATATGGCTATGTCATATGTCGCGGTGGGACCGATATGTGCTTCGTCCCCGGATCTGGATGGAAACATCTAGATCTGGAACAGTACCGCATATCGGGCCTTACAGCTGCTCGCATCCCTGGTAAAGAGGAGGTGCATGTGCCCCGTGCCGATGAGCGGGTATGCTTCCAGAGCTTCTTCCCTCATGGAATTTCTCTTCCTGTTCACCTATTTGTCCGTGGGTTGCTCTTCGCATATCAGCTTCAGTTGCATGACTTGACGCCCAATGGGGTACTGCACATAGCGTGCTTCATCATGCTATGTGAGTGCTTTTTGGGAATCTATCCCCACTGGGGGATCTAGAAACGCCTCTTCAATGTGAAGAGGATCGACATGTTGATGGTCATCAGTTTGATCTTGCTCCGTTTAACCTGGTTGCGCGAGTCACTAAGCAATCATCTTGGGGACATGTCATGTTTGTTGATGAAGTGGCTGTCATGGAGCCCTTAGTGCGAAAACTCGCGGATCTGAAAGGGAGGATAACTGGTGGACATCTCATTGGTGTGTTTATGAGGAGGCGCATCCAGTCACTACAGCATCGATTGCACCCTATGTGGCGGTACACAGGACTCAAGGATCCGACTAGATGCTCCGTCGTAGATATTTTAGGTAGTATCTTCTATTTCGAATCCAACAAATCACCAAGTGCACGAGTACCAGTCTCGATAGCTCTGAATTTCCATATGCGGATGACGTGCCTTTGCTTGAGGTATTTGTTCGTGTCTTTCCCATCTTGTGAAATTGTCCGGAATCTTGTTGTTTGCTGACTGTGCTTTGTTTTGTAGGACCATGTTTCTCTGCTGAGCAATCCGCCGCAGCCCGAGGACGCTGAAATGCGGGAGGATCCCGATGTGATGCTGGTGGATCATGTGCCCGCGAGCGACGAGGGTGTCGGTCAGCCTTCACATGCTAAAGCTGGGGAGCCTTCGGGTGCTGATGGCTTCTCGCCCTTCGTTGGTTACCCCAAGTGGAAGGTGGAGATGTAGCGCAGCAGCAAGTTTCCCTCGGTGAAGATACCAAGGTTTGTCTCCAGTAGGACTCCGGAGATTATAAGTATGTGTCAGCGGCGCAACTGACGTGGACCTGCACACAGACACAGATAACTTTGTTCCCAACGAAGTTCAGAGAGGTTGTCAATCTCTCCGGTCTTGTTGTTCACAAAGGGTAAAACGCAAGGGATAATGATAGCAAATAAAAGCAGTAAAGTAAATATAGTGTGGAAATAATAATAAGGATATGGACCGGGATACGTGATGTTCACTAGTGATGTCTCTCTCCCAAAAGACGATAAAACTGCTATGCGAGATAAACAAATTACAGAAGGGCAATTGACAGGATTATAAACGCACCGCAATGCTAACTATGCTACAAAAGAAAGGAAGAGGCTCAAAAGCACGGGCAATACGCCAAAATAAGCAGACCGTAATCCAACTGCATCTACTACTAATCATCCACCTTGAGATATCTATCCAGAACATCTCGCTGGTATTAAGTTGCGAGCCCCACCCAAAGTGTAAACCCAAAGCAACAGACAACTGCATTAAAAAGAACTCTGTGTAAAGTAAACAATCCTTGTAACCGCGGTTACAAGCACCGTTGTTTTCCCCCTTGTGGCAACAGCACATCCCCTAGACTCATGTTTCTATCACTCAAGCATGTCATCGGGGGGCATGAACCCACAATCTAGCACAACGTTCCCTCTTGGAGTCACTACCTACTACTTGGCCAAAGCAATAAACAGCAATGGAGAACATGCAAGAATTACTTAGGAACAAAAATATAAAAGATAAAAACCAAATATATTAATCTATCACAATCTGAACATAATCTCATAATCCATCAGATCCCATCAAACTCAGCATAGCAATAGCAGAAATATTACAAAAGTGCCTCGATCATGTAGGGCAGCTCACGAGGTCTAAACAATGAAGATCAAAGAGGGGAGGATAACATCACATAGCTACTGATCACGGACCCATGGTCCAAGGAAAACTACTCACGAGACATCCGAGGAGCATCCATGGTGGAGAGGAGACTCCCGGAGGTCAATCCTCCGTCCGACAGGGTGCCGGGAAGAGGTCTTCTGGTGCTCCCGATCTCGGAAGCACGGCGGCGGCGGAACAGAGGCGACTTTGCGGAATAGGGTTCTTCTTCTGGAGTTTTCCCGTGACGGAGAATAAATAGGCGAAGGGGGGCAGCCAGAGGTGGACCAGGGGCCCCAAGCGCCCCCTGGCGCGGCCAGGGGTGGGGCCACGCCGGGTGGCCGCCTGGGCCCCCTGGATCCCCTCTGGCCCCTCTCGGGCTCTTCGCGAAGCTTCTGTCACGCTGATTTTTTTATCTGAATTTTCCCGAATTTTTCTGGCACTTTTTATATGGGGGAAAACTGAAATAGAAAAACAGCAGAAAACAGGAACTGGCACTGGGGTGCACTGAGTTAATAGGTTAGTCCAAATATGATCAAAAATGTATGAAAGTGTATCTAGATCATAGCAATATCACACAAAACATGCATGGAGCAAGCAGAAATTATAGATACGTTTTGGACGTATCAACATCCCCAAGCTTAATTCCTGCTCGTCCTCGAGTAGGTAAATGATAACAACATAATTTCTGTGGTGACATGCTAGCAACCATATAAGAACTTTGAAAAGTAAAGCAATCAAGGTTAGAGATTCAATTCAAGTCATAACATGCAAGAGTCTATATTAGCATTGAAACAAGTAACAAAAGAACAATAGGTGCAAGAGCTCTCGCTGTCCGTGACTCGAATGTCTCCAAATGGTGTTTGCGTGCAAGAAGGGGGATAGGGAATACGAGAAAAACAGTTTATTTGTTGAGAACTCAATCTACTAAATTTTCACACTCGGTCTTTTTCTGGAATCTTATCTTGACTCGTCCCGAGACCACTAGCCAGGTACAAGTCAATTTGATCCACTCCTTTTCGATATTTTGAACACTCATGCAATGGATGAGCGTAAGCACGAGAGTTGACACTTAGGATGGCAAAGAGAGAAGTGCGGAGGAGGAAGACAAAAAGGATGAGAAAGGCTCACATCAATGAGGACAACCATAGGCAAGAGATGCCAAATGATAGATATGATGTGAGGAGTAGGGATTGCCATGCAACGAATGCACATACAAGCTAAGAAGCTCTCCAATGGAACTAGTGGGGGTGCATCTAACTTGCTCGCTCATGAAGACCTAGAGCTCGTTTGAGGAGGCTCATCCTTGGAATATGCAAGCCAAGTTCTAAAGTGTGAAGGTCCCCACATAGCTATATGCATGAAGATCATCTCTATGGAGTACAAGGATATAAAAGGGAGTACTAGTGTGGATCTCTCAAAAGGATAGTAGTGTTGCCCCTTTCTCTCTTTTTATTCTTTTTTTTCTTTTTTTCTATTTTTTTGTATTTTTTGTGGCCTCAATGACTCTTTCTATTTAACTCTCATTTGTCCTCTTTGGGATCTTTTATTGTGTCCACTTTGGGATCTTTTCCTCACTTAAGGGCAACACTCTATTTTACAAGAAGGTAAAGGAGATCTTTCACACTTTACAAGGTACTCAAAATCATAAAGAAGATGTAACTATCATGAAGTATGCAATGTATGCCGCTGCCAGTGTAGCAGGAACATGTATGACATGAAGATCAAGTCATGAAGAGGTGGAAGTTGCATGGAAATGTAACTCGGAAAGGCTATGGAAATGCCTTGATAGGTAGGTATGGTGGCTGTTTTGAGGAAAGATATAAGGAGGTTTATGATGATAGAGCGTATCATGCCAAGGGTTTGGAAGTACCGGCGAAGGTGGACACCAACTCTCGGAGTGAGAAGAAGGCAATGCACGGCACAGGAGAGGCTAGCAAAATATGGGAAGGTGGAAGTGTCAACTTTCAATACTTACATTAGTCCGAAGAACTCATGCACTTATTATCGGTAACTCTCAATCTAATAAGGAGGTTCACAAAGAGACAAGTACCCCAAGGAGGAGTGTATGGGGGGTTGGTTATCCTTGCGCATCCTCGACTCATGGTACGTGAGTGTACTCTAATATTCGATCCCTCCAAAGATTAGTGATCCATCTAGTAGCTAGAGTTCTCAACTAGTTTTTGTAGATTTTGAAAATAAACACGGATTGCCCAAAATACGACACCTATCACTAATAGGCTAGAGCTCTTGACACCAAAAGTTCAAACATTACTCACATCAATACCTCAAAACCATTGCAAGTTACTACTAAAATTAAATAGCAACCTCAATCACCTACTTTCAAGACAAGACACAACTCAGTGCAACAACCAACTCTATTTAACAAGATAAACATGAAAACTAAAAAGAGTTCCAGCAACAAACTAAACAAAAGCCAAGGCTCTTGCTAAAGACAAACTAAGACTAAAACTAAACAAGGCAGGAGCTATGAAAAGATAAAGAACACACAACACCAAAAAGATAGGCAGGAAATATCCTATGATGTGTTCTAAATTTTGAAAGTGGAGTGTGTTTCTCTCCCACACAAAGTAAGACGGGATCTAACTTGTTATGAACAGCAAGCAAAGCTAAAGAAAACTAAAAACAAAACCTAAGAGCGAGACGCTCCAAGCATAGCACATAACGCATGAAGTGATAAAAATATAGTGAGACGAAGGACGAACTGATGATTTGTTGATGGAGAAGGGGATGCACGGGGGCATCCCCAAGCTTAGACGCTTGAGTCTTCTTGAATATTTATTGGGGATGCATGGGGCATCCCCAAGCTTGAGCGCTTGACACTCCTGGATCTTCTTTCATCATCTTCTATCGCACACTTGAAAACTCCCTTCATACATAACTCATCATAAGCTGATTAGAGAGGTTAGTACCCTTAATAAAATAATTTCCCCCCACTGGATATAAAGATATTCTTGAAGAGCTACTGTTTATCAAGGGTTCCAAAAAGTTTTTGCAAAGAAAAAGCAAGCTTAAGGTTTGCAAAAGTTAGGACAGACAAAACGTGGCAGAATCTGTGAAAAACAGAATAACAGGTAGTAAAGAATTTTTTAGGGGCACTTCTGCAACTCAAATCGAAAAACTCAGAACATACGGAAGTTTCATAATTGTATAGATCATACTGTGTAAAAATTTCAGCTCAAAAAGATGAACTGGGATTTTTCTGGAATTTTTCTGGTCACGAGGACAGAATCTGTTTTCTGGACAGCATGTCACAACTTTTACTTCCCTTGCCGTAAGAGGCTATAACTTGGCACAAAGTTGAAAAATAAAGATACAATGATGTTGCTACAGTAGTAACAATCATCAAGACACAACAAAAGAAAAAAGAAAAACCTAAATTCGTTGCGGGCTGCCTCCCGAAAGCGCTTCTTTAAAGCCATTAGCTAGGCATAATGCAAAAAATAAAGTTGTATCAATCGAATCATTATCAAGATCATCAAAAAGCTCTTCAATTGTACAACTAGTCTTAAGAGGTCTTTCAAATAAAGGCCTAATGAAGATACTTCTAGGGAGAAAACCAAAAGGCGAAAAATCAATGGAAGATAGGTGGTTTCTTCCAGAGTTTTCACGGTTTCAACTTCTTTGGCAATAGGTGGTTTATTCTTAGGCCGGGGAACCTTAGGGACATAATTGAACTTAGGTTCCCTTCTTGCCGAAGTCTCTACCTTATTTGGTTTGATTGAGGAGAAAGTAGTTCCTAGAGTATTAATGATTTCCTCAATCTTATTTATCCTAGAAAGATCAGTATCACGGGATTTGATGACCTCCAAAGTTTTAATAATTTTAAGCATGGAGCTATCAAGCCTATTCAAATTCCCTTGAATCTTGCGATCCAACTCATTTATCCTAGTTATACTTGGTATTTCTAACTCTATCTTTTCAAGTTTCTTCATAATGTGAGATAGAGTTATATCTTTTTGTATGCTAGCAACAGGGGGGGTTTCCAACAAGATTTTCAATAACATAAAGAGACTCCCAAGTCGGGGCTTCTAGAAAATTCCCATTGATAGCAGTATCTAATATGAACCTATTACAAGGAGTAATCCCAACATAAAAATTTCTAAGCAGGATAGTAGTGGATTGCTTCTTGGTGGCTCTTTTTTGAGAATCATTAATTCTATACCAAGCATCTTTTAAGCTTTCTCCACCTTTTTGTTTAAAGGTGAGAACCTCTGTCTCAACAAAGGCAAAAGGGCCAGACATAATGACAACTAGTAAGATAAATATTTTTTTAAAATTTTGATAAAAGACACAAAGATAAAAACTGAAAGATAAACTAACAAGACTAAAAAACAAAGGTAAAGGGTAGTGTGCAACTCCCCTATCTTAGCACTCGGAGTCCCCGGCAACGGCGCCAGAAATTCGCTTGATGGCTTCTCGCCCTTCGTTGGTTACCCCAAGTGGAAGGTGGAGATGTAGCGCAGCAGCAAGTTTCCCTCGGTGAAGATACCAAGGTTTGTCTTCAGTAGGACTCCGGAGATGATAAGTAGGTGTCATCGGCGCAACTGACGTGGACCTGCACACAGATAACTTTGTTCCCAATGAAGTTCAGAGAGGTTGTCAATCTCTCCGGTCTTGTTGTTCACAAAGGGTAAAACGCAAGGGATAATGATAGCAAATAAAAGCAGTAAAGTAAATATAGTGTGGAAATAATAATAAGGATATGGACCGGGATACGTGATGTTCACTAGTGATGTCTCTCTCCCAAAAGACGATAAAACTGCTATGCGAGGTAAACAAATTACAGAAGGGCAATTGACAGGATTATAAACGCACCGCAATGCTAACTATGCTGCAAAAGAAAGGAAGAGGCTCAAAAGCACGGGCAGTACGCCAAAATAAGTAGACCGTAATCCAACTGCATCTACTACTAATCATCCACCTTGAGATATCTATCCAGAACATCTCGCTGGTATTAAGTTGCGAGCCCCACCCAATGTGTAAACCCAAAGCAACAGACAACTGCATTAAAAAGAACTCTGCGTAAAGTAAACAATCCTTGTAACCGTGGTTACAAGCACCGTTGTTTTCCCCCTTGTGGCAACAGCACATCCCCTAGACTCATGTTTCTGTCACTCAAGCATGTCATCGGGGGGCATGAACCCACAATCTAGCACAACGTTCCCTCTTGGAGTCACTACCTACTACTTGGCCAAAGCAATAAACAGCAACGGAGAACATGCAAGAATTACTTAGGAACAAAAATATAAGAGATAAAAACCAAATATATTAATCTATCACAATCTGAACATAATCTCATAATCCATCAGATCCCATCAAACTCAGCATAGCAATAGCAGAAATATTACAAAAGTGCCTCGATCATGTAGGGCAGCTCACGAGGCCTAAACAATGAAGATCAAAGAGGGGAGGAGAACATGACATAGCTACTGATCACGGACCCATGGTCCAAGGAAAACTACTAACAAGACATCCGGGGAGCATCCATGGTGGAGAGGAGACTCCCGGAGGTCAATCCTCCCTCCGGCAGGGTGCCGGGAAGAGGTCTTCTGGTGCTCCCGATGTCGGAAGCGCGGCGGCGGCAGAACAGAGGCGAGTTTGCGGAATAGGGTTCTTCTTCTGGAGTTTTCCCGTGACGGAGAATAAATAGGCGAAGTGATAAAGACGGGGTGTCCCGATCTTTCGATGAGAGATAACTATCGATTTGGTGGAGACGACTCTGACGATCCGACTACGAACGTGCAACAACGTCGCGCCTTAGCAATCGCTAAACCAATCTCCGGAGGTTATTGACCACGTCGGAGCACGATCAACCTGACCACGAAGGTCTAGTGCCTGCAAGCAATCGAAGAACAAGCAAGAACTATGATAAAGCAATCTGAATATTGCGAATATGTAGATGATGTATGAATAAAGTTGGGATTCCGAAAGCGGTCTTGATCTGGTCGTTGGACACAAACCGAGTACACGAAGATGCAGCAATTAGCTAAGCAGTCTTTTTAACTAAAAGAAATCCAAAGAAAAACCCTAGGGGTTGATCTACTTATATAGAACTAAAGGGTGGAGGCCAAGGGGGTGGAAGGACGTCCCAAGGAGTCCTAAAACTAAACCTAGGTCGTACAAGGCACTTGGGCCCATGTGGAGGTGATGCAACACCTATTGAGTTGGACTTTGATTCGGATTCTACTGCTAGGTCGCACCGTTTTCGCAATATCTCCACGCTCCGAAGGAATTTGAAGGTGAAACCAATTGCGTTGGAAACTAGACGAGATATGCTATCCCCAGAAAAAAGAATCACCCAATTTGGAGTTCGTATGTAGAAACGGCGGCTGTTTGAAGTTGGGTATATCTCTGCAGTCCGAATCTGAGTCCATGACGTGAAAGACTTGGTCTCTATCTTCTCTTGGGCCAAAAGTGACGTGAAATAACTTCTTGTACAGCACACAATCATGTCCCTTTGTATTGACTTCATTTCTTGATCAAATATAGAGGAATTAATGGTCATATCCATGATAATTATGTCCTCATCATCTTCATGCTTGAACATGCTCCAATGCTCATCCTTCTTGTCCATGCTAGGTCCTTCATTTGTCAGCAACAGAAATATATCGACGTTAGGCAGTATCATATTCACATGAACATTAGAAACATTACCAAGAAGCGAAAGTACCTGATAATTTAATTGGTGTGCACGATCTCTAGTAATTGGTCCAGTAGGTATATTAGCAGGGGTTGTGGCTGTAACTATGGTAGTCATGTCCTCATCACGAAGGGGGGCAGCCAGAGGTGGACCAGGGGCCCCAGGCGCCCCCCTGGCGCGGCCAGGGGTGGGGCCGCGCCGGGTGGCCGCCTGGGGCCCCTGGCTCCCCTCTGGCCCCTCTCGGGCTCTTCGCGAAGCTTCCGTCACGCTGATTTTTTATCTGAATTTTCCCGAATTTTTCTGGCACTTTTTATATGGGGGAAAACTGAAATAGAAAAACAGCAGAAAACAGGAACTGGCACTGGGGTGCACTGAGTTAATAGGTTAGTACAAATATGATCAAAAATGTATGAAAGTGTATCTAGATCATAGCAATATCACACAAAACATGCATGGAGCAAGCAGAAATTTTAGATACGTTTTGGACGTATCAGGTGCTGGTGCTGGTGCTGGCGGTCGTCCTACGGTTGATGAAGATGACGGTGACCGGACCCCGCCGCGCTTTAGGCGGAATCGCTCCTCGACTGCCGTTGGGCAGCTAGCTGGGGTTGGTGGAGGAGTGCCGCCACCAGCGGCACCAAATGTTGCGCCTTGCCCCCCTACGACTGCTCCGAAAAACAGAAATTTGGGATGCTTATCGTCCGAGTGCTGCACCTGTTGGGTTTGTACTTCTTCCTTCTTCAGACTGATTGTGTTTCTTCTTTGAGTTCTTGTACTGATAATTTATATGTTGCAGTACTTTACCTATTCCGACTTCTTCCTCCACGAGTGTCGTTGTTGTCGATCTTCAGTCGACTGATTCTGGCACGGTGGCTGAATAGTGGGTCCTTCGGCGGCTCCGGCAGTCTCAGGCGCGGGTACGACCCCTGCAGCTGCTCCATCTGGTGGTTCTGGAGCAGCTATTGAAGGAAACTCTTCCCCGGACGTGAAGCCCGTGGTTGCTGAGGGATACGTCTTGGAAAAGAAAGGCCTCCCTATTGAGGAAAAAGTTGTGTTCTTTGATCGGATGGCTGAGCAGGTATTGATCCTTGTCCTCTGAAATTTATTGGGGGCGCGGCAGCGCTCCCGATGGGAGTAGACCCCGAGGCTGCGAGCAACCACTTGTGGTTGGTTGTAATCTTGAACTATTCTCCTTTGCGCGGCTTTGTTTTCTGAATATCGATGGGGGCGCGGCAGCGCTCCCGATTGGAGTAGCCCACGAGGCTGCGAGCAACCACTTGTGGTTGGTTGCACTCTTTAACTGTTCTCCTTTGCCTGACCTTGTTTCTTGCATTTGTGCTATTGTAGTCGTTGTTCCGGATTTGCGATCGTGTGCTGACTGATGCTGATTGGTCCCGACACTCCCATGATGTTGTCTAGGGGAAGCTTACCCTCATGAGGCGTGAGTTGCATTGTTACTTTTTGTTCAACTGTTGTTCCTTTTTGTGGTTTATGATGCCTTTTTTGTAGGATGCAAGAAGGAGGCTGAGAAGCGGGCTGCTGCAGTGGAGAAAGAGCTCGCCTTGCTTCGAGACACTTTGGAGTCGAAGGAGAAAGAGCTTCAAGTGCACCTTGGTGAGGCTGATCGGCTTCGGCAGGCGGAAGAGCAGTTCCGACAGGTCGAGATGACCGAGGGTGATCGCATGCGCGCCTTGACGAGTTGTTTCACAGGTAAAAGATTTGCTCCTCTACTTTTGCTTTGGTGGTGACTTTTGGCTTGAATTGCTGATCATCGTCTTGCTGGTGATGTAGACTCCATGGGTGTTGAGATTGCGACGGTTGCCTCCGCGGACTCGAGCACTCTTCATGGTGTTGTGGATGCCGTGTCGAATGCTGCAGGCGCCGTTAAGTCCGTCAGTGATCGAGCTTCGACCCTCCTCGGGATTTTGCATGAACACTTGTATCCGCAAGAGGAGGATCGACCCGAGGGTCTTGATCTGCAGGTTGTTGTCTTTGGCCCAGATGGTGGCCTCTTGGAAGGCTTAGTCCATGAAACTGTGGTGAGTGGGCTTGCGACGTCCTTTGTTGTTCTCTTGGGGCGTGGTGTGCCAATTTAGGTTGACATGGTAGATAGCGTGCCCGACTACACGGAGGAGCAGAGCAGGCGGGCCACTGAACTTGCCCGCCGGCTGCAGTTGGTTGTAGAGGTTGATATCCGCAAGTCTGAGGGTGCTCAGTAGATGGGGGAAAACGTTGTTTTCCTTGTGCTTGGATGACTTCTTGAGTTTTGTAATATGTACTCTGGAACAAAAGATGTTGAATTTTGCTGGCGATATTGCTTTGTTCATGTGGCTGTGTTTTCCTTCCGTGTTTGACTCCTTTTGCTTTTCTTCTTACGGTAGGCCATCCCGGACGTCTCCCGGGCTTGGAATTTGTTGAAGCAGGACGCTCGCGAGGGTGACTACGAGTCTCTCTGCTTGAGACTTAGAGACGCGGAGCGTGATATTAGCCGACTCAAAGGTGATGTTGCAATCCATCGCTCGAAGCGTGAACATGCTGAGGCTGTTGGATAGTTTGGTTGCTTGGATACCAAAGTTGTCCGATCTGCTGAAGGATGAGAATTGATGTTTAACTGTTCGGTTGTTCGAGTACTTCTTCTTGTGCCCTGGCTGATCTTTATCCTTTGTTTGCTTTCCTGCGAAGTGTTGTCTGGTCGCTCCCGCGAGGAGGAGGAGGCTATGCAGTCGGAGCTGTCGCGACTGGACGACCCGACCGTGCAAGCTGAAAATCCACTTTGGATGGATAGGGCGCGTGCACGGGCATTTGCTATTCTTCGTCTGTGGGTCAGCAGGGTACCAAGAGCCCTTGCGTACTGCTGCAGGGTGCTTGGTCATATTTTCTCTGAATTTTATCCATTAGATCCTGTTCCGACGACTCTCGAGAAGCTTTGTCGAGTGTTTTCTCAGTCCGCAGAGCTTCGCCGTGTTGTGAATCATCAGATTTATCATTGTCAGTACACCCTTGCCCAAAAAATATAGACGACTTCTACAAATTGACCTTCTGACCCGATGCCTCCTCATATGCCCCCAGAATATCCTTCAACATCCTTAGGTTCTCCTACAAACCCTTCAAGAAAACAACACTATCATCAACAAAGAGTAAATATGTTATATGGGAGCCAGTGCTCCCAAACTTCACTACATTAAGATTATTTTGCTGCTGTGCTTGACGTAATAAGGATGAGAATCCTTCCACACAAAACAAAAATAAATATGGGGACAAAGGATCTCCCTACCGCAATCCTATTGAGGGTAAAAAAAGTATCTGAGCAAGCGCCGTAACTTTGAATCTTGTAGACTTGATACATCTCGTGATCATCTCAATCCAACCCTGAGCGAAACCAAATCTCAGCATCATTCTCTTCAGAAAAGCCCACTTCACTCTATCATACGCTTTCATCATATCTAATTTTACCGCACACAACAGCTTGCGCCTTTTCCTTTTCTTGAGAGCATGAATATATTCATATGCCACCAAAATATTGTCCGTGATCATACGCCCCGGCATAAAAGCACTTTGTTCTTCAGAAATCAAGAGGTGAAGAAAACCTTTCAATCTACTTTCTCCGTTCTAAATTAGACGACTTTCATCTATGTAAATATCTAGATACACATGTAGACAAATGGAGTTATCTAATTTGGAACGAAGGGAATATTAGCTAAGACCTTTGCCGCAATTTTATATACTAGTACATTACATAAATTGATGGGCCGGAATTGTGAGAGCAGCTTCGGTGAGATTTTGCATTCCTTCTTCATCGTGAAGCGCTATATAACCCTCCGCCCAAACCCACGCCTCTCTCTACTCCAACCCCTACCACCCAACAGCGCGATCCAGGGCTCGAGATCCCGAGATCCAGGGCAAGGGCAGCAATGGCTGGGACGGTGACTGTTCCCGGATCGTCGGTGCCATCAACGCCGTTGCTTAAGGATGAGCTGGACATCGTGATCCCGACGATCCGCAACCTCGACTTCCTCGAGATGTGGCGTCCCTTCTTCCAGCCGTACCACCTCATCATCGTCCAGGACGGCGACCCCAGTAAGGTCATCAAGGTTCCCGAGGGCTTCGACTACGAGCTCTACAACCGAAACGACATCAACCGCATCCTCGGCCCCAAGGCTTCATGCATCTCCTTCAAGGACTCCGCGTGCCGCTGCTTCGGCTACATGGTCTCCAAGAAGAAGTACGTCTTCACCATCGACGACGACTGCTTCGTAAGTTCCTTTCTGACTTTCGCTATGTGCACAACTCCGAATTACTCTCGTTGCTTAGTCGGTTTTGCTAGTGATTGTTCGAATTCTGCGCCGATCTGTGGGGAAGGTGGGACTTTTTCCCTGGATCTGGTTCGCGTTCGTTCTAATTTCTTCAGATCTGGCTTGATCAGATCTGGATCTAGGAACGCGCAATCAGTCACTACAACCATAAGGCCTCATTTGTTACAGGAGTATTTGAGAGGTTTTAGAGGGAGGGGATTTGGGAGGATTTGGTGAATCCCCCTCTCCCACCCAATCCTCTCAAATCCCTTTGAATCCTCAAAACCCCTTCTTCCACAATCCCCTCCATACAAAATTGCTGTTTGGTAGAGAGGGTTTGCATATTGAGACAAGACGTGCAAAACAACTAAAAATGCTATCTTTGTATGTAAAACAAAATTATATCAACTAAATATTTGGTAGACTGGAAGTCCAGATCAAAGCAAAAGCACAATAGCTCAAATTCTTTACAAGAAAAAATTAAAAAGTCTGCACCTCAAATATCTCACAAAGAACAGAGATATATTTTGATATCCGTTACAACAATATGATGGGATAAACAAATTATATTATACTCACAAACATGTCACATGGAAGGTACTATGTTCATGCATAATAACAAGAACTAGTTGTTCAGGAATCCATCACACACAATATGGTCTAATAATCCATCATTACAAATCAATTAATATAGCCGCTCAAGCGAGACAAAAACGCTTCTCACATCGGCGCCACCTATTTTATTCCAGAATTCTTGTTCCTGCCATAAGGTAGAAGACACCAATCAACCCCCAAATAACAATAGGGTAATTACAGTGAACATTTATTTAGTATTGCAAGAAGCCAAGAACAGATAGGCAATAACGCCATGACCACAACTGAGAAATCTTTTTCATATCTCTTCTCCTCTTTGTCAGAGTTCAGAACTAGTGAACACAGCTAAAAGACTGTTATTTGCACCTGAAACAGAGCAATGAAATAGTTTCTACAACTACTCTTAATCTGGCAGCAACATCTTTCATGAAACTAGTGAACAGTACAGCAACTAGTGACCAAGCTGGGCAGGGGAGAAGGTGCACTCAAGTAGTGGTAGAAAGAAATAACAACGGATAGCCTTATTATCCAGTGAAGTATTTGACAGCAACAGACTTGTACAAAGTGTCACACAGCAAGTAGTGAAATCTGAAATGTGATATTAGCAGCACATATATCTGAAATGTGTTATCTAGCTGAAAACAGAGCAATGACGATAAACAGAGCAATCTATGCCTGGTATGTGGCTCCATCCTGTAAGCTACCAGGCAGTTCTTAACATGCCCAGTAAGAATATTGTTAACACGATTCTTGCCATATAGGATAGAGATATGCCGCTGCCTTCTCTCCTTTGGTCCTCTATTACGCATTAATGCGGGTAGAATAAAGAACATCATGTCTTCGTCATCCTCCCTTCTCCTCTTCCTAATTAGATCAATAATCTTGGAATTCATCTCGATGCTACAACTATAATAAGAAAGTAATAAGGAATAAATAAGCAGCAGCAGGTAGATAATTTTAATTGTTGGAAATCTGAACCTGAACAGCTCTAAACAGGAACCAAATTTTAATTGTAGAGTAGATTTTTTCATTCTTAAAACTAGGAGATGTAGCAGACCAGAGAATATAGATGTAGACTGTAGACTGTTGATTGCTGGTAAGATCAAACTACTAGGAAATACTAGGAAATAAGCAGACCAAACTAACAGGAGGGGTGTTTAGGCCTGTTATAATCTAGGCCCAATATAAGATCATTGCTACTAGGAACTGGTCAGAATTCCAGTCTTCAACATTGCTGGGGCAGTGAGAAAATTTATAATGCTAGAAAGATAAGGAAACAGCATGATGCGGTCATGTGGATGTAACCGTGAAGATCTCACACAAAATTTATCTAAATGGCATCAGGACTCGACCTCTAGAAAAACAGTTGCCTCTCACCTAAAAATGGCATCAGGACGTGCAGATCAAATTAAGGAGCCAGCAAATAAATTTACAGGAGGGGGTGAGAAGTTGGTCTATCGTAGCAAGTAGCAAGAAAATGCTGCTAGGGTGATATAGACATATACAGTTCGCTAAGGTGCGTTTATCCACACTTTTATCCAAACAAAACAGAAGCATATGTGTGATTCAAGAAGCTCCAATCGATGATGCCTCATGGGAACTATTTTTAAACAAGTACAATAGTATGGTAGGATCCCATAAAGCATGAAGCTGCAGCCTGCACTCATATGGTCAAGTTCTTAATTACTGAACATCATATGCAAAACTTGAGACATTTACAGGTTTCAGGACCAATTTCAGAGAATGTTGAGAAACAAGCATCTATCAGTAGGCTAGCCAAATCAGCTCATCATATCAAACATGAGGAAATGAACAAAGTTTCACTACCAATTTCACCACCATAGTAATTCATCAGATGCTAAACTTGAGGAAATTAACATGAGTTCACAACCAACTTCAGAAACCAAGATGATAGCTCGTTGGGGGCGCACCTAAAAGCAGGTACGTATTAAACAGCAGATCCAAGAGGAGAGGACGACATACTGCCTGTACCACCACTGGAAACGCCTACGAGTAGGAGCTGACCCTCCTCCACGCAACCACGACGAGTTTCATTCAGCAGTGGATACTGTTTGTACCGGTGCTGCTCCAACCACTACGGCTCCATCGAATCGATCGGTCTCCCTGCTGCTTTTCGCCCTCCGGTGTCTCGCCATGTGTCCTGCTCCCCTCCCCTCCCCTCGTCGGCCTCCAGCTAGCCAACACGCAGTACGTTGGGTACGTACGAACACAGTGCACGCTGCTGCCAATAGCGGCAGCAGGCACAAACGTGAATGCCCCAGCGGCCACGACGGACGCGCGTCGATCGTCGGACTCAGACATGCGCGCCGCTCAAGCTAGAATAATCCGTGCGTCTCACCCTCGTTTCTTCGCCCGAGTCGTTTCCCTGCGTCCACCCTCGAGGCTCGATAGGCCCGTGGAAGGAAGGGGGCTGGAGGGATTTGGCCCGAGGAAACCCCTCCAAACAAATGGGCCTTCGCGGATTTGTGGGGTTTTGGGCCCCTGTGTGGTTTTTCCTCTTCAATCCCTATGAAACCCCTTGTAACAAATGAGGCCTAAAGTGCATCCTGTTAGATCCTGAACCGTAACAGATCTGAGCAGTAGCTGCTTCTGTGAAGCGGGCATGCAGCCTCGTCCATGCTTGCATTGGCTGGTAGAGAATCCATAAAAGTGAGTGTCTTGCATGGTCTCTGCGATCGTAGTACAATTATTTTTCTCCATCTGATGCATGTGGTATATGATTTATCTGCTGGTCTCCACTAGATCTTGCCTCTCAGAATCAAGCAATGTATAGTAAGCATGTAATCAAGTGTGGTAAACTGTTGATTTTTTGTCAGATCAGTGTCTTGTGTTGCTTCAACTAAAATTTATTGGTCCTCTTTGGAAATAGGTCGCCAAGGATCCGTCTGGCAAAGACATCAATGCTCTTGAGCAGCACATCAAGAACCTCCTCAGCCCATCCACCCCTTTTTTCTTTAACACCTTGTATGACCCTTACCGTGAAGGTGCGGACTTTGTCCGTGGATACCCCTTCAGTCTTAGGGAGGGTGCCCCCACTGCTGTCTCTCATGGCCTTTGGTTGAACATCCCTGACTATGATGCTCCCACGCAGATGGTCAAACCTCGTGAGAGGAACAGCAGGTACCACATTTTGCTCTTAATGCCAATCTGCTACTCACTCCGTTCAAAAATAGTTGACATGGTTTTAGTTTAAATTTGAACTAAGATCATGTCAACTATTGCCGAATTGAGGATGTATTCAGTAATCATTCCATTGCATCAAGAATTGCTGTTGATCTCTTATATTTTGTTCAGGTATGTTGATGCCGTCTTGACTATTCCCAAGGGAACACTATTCCCCATGTGTGGCATGAACCTTGCCTTTGACCGTGAGCTCATCGGCCCTGCAATGTACTTTGGCCTCATGGGTGATGGCCAGCCTATTGGTCGCTACGATGACATGTGGGCTGGATGGTGTGTGAAGGTTTGTATTTCTATCTGTCCAGTGTCATTACATCTTAACTACAACCTGTATTTACTCTGCCTTAACTGGAGAAACGA
Source organism: Bromus sterilis (assembly GCA_950022295.1). NCBI lineage: Eukaryota > Viridiplantae > Streptophyta > Magnoliopsida > Poales > Poaceae > Bromus > Bromus sterilis. Next base: position 254,380,774 of record OX465595.1, on the reverse strand, counting down.
AACTGATACAAGTGTGTAAAACCTAAGGTCATCTGCGACCATTTGAGCCTGGGAGTGAAGACTGGCCTGCCATACCTGTGGCACAGCAAGGCTAGCAACCCATTCGTGAACTTGAAGAAGGAGTACAAGGGCATCTTCTGGCAGGAGGACATCATCCCCTTCTTCCAGAACGCCACTCTCTCTAAGGAGTGTGACACAGTCCAGAAGTGCTACATTTCACTTTCGGAGCAAGTCAAGGAGAAGCTTGGCAAGATTGACCCATATTTCGTGAAGCTTGCTGATGCCATGGTCACTTGGATCGATGCTTGGGATGAGCTGAACCCATCTGCTACTACCCCTGCTGCCTCTGATGCTGCCGTTGCTGCTGGGAATGGGAAGGCAGCCAAGTAGGCTGGTCGTTCAACTTTTGGCAACTGAAAAGTGTATTGTTGTGGCCTAGATATAGCTCTTTTTGATAAGAGATTACTGAAGCAGCTTTCATATTTCTTTTCATGTCATGCTTGTGGTTCTTTTGTGTCAGGAGAAGGATTTGCTATCATTTACATAATTTCAGACAAATATTTATCGTGTAATTTGAAAAATCAACCGTTCCTTTTCAGCTGAGCATCACTCTCTTGTTCTTTGCCTTATGTTTCCTAACGAAAAATCTACGTATATTCTAACGACGCAAATGAGATCGTTGCCTGTGAGCTGAACTCATCAGCTACTCCAGCTGCTGCCGTTGCTGCTGGAATGTGAAGTCAGGGAAGGTGTTTGTTTTGTGATTTTTTGCCCGTTACCTGTTTACAGTGTAAAGAGAAACGTTCCCTGCGTTTGGCACGTACACGTTGTAATCGAGTTGCTCCGGTAACGGATCCAGGCTAGCTATCTATTCATACCCCCAAGGCTTTGTTTGGTAGAGATGGTTTTCAAACCCCCAAGGCTTGTTTGGTTCTCCTCAAATCCCTGTGAACCGAACATGGCCTAAGGGAAAGGATTTGGTGAATTCCCCTTTCACCCAATCCTCTTCAGGCTAGCTATCTATTCATACCCCCCAAGGCTTTGTTTCGTAGAGTTGTTTGGTTATGAGATGCAACGATAAGAGGAATTGCAGGGAAGAAAACTGAAACCCATCGGCCACGGCACGGAGAATTAAGGCCACCACCTGCTGCTGATCCTGGCGTGTCCCGCCACTGCATGCTGGAGTTGGGGGAAGATCTGAACCTTGCAACCAGGCGGCGGTAACTCGGTGGATGAGGACTCGCCGGTGCTTGCTGAAGTGGAGAAGATCTGAACTTTGGCAACCAGGGCGGAGGCAACTCGGTGGAAGAGGAACGGAGGAAGAGACAGGGAGGCCTCCGCCACTAGCGCCGCAATTCACGGAGGAGTGGGGATGGGGGGCTGGAACTCGACTGGGATTGCTCGTTGTAATGTAATTCGTTTCCGCGGGGGAATGGGCGGTATCGGGCTAAAGCTGCGATGGTATCCGTTAACACGGGATCTGTTTACGGAGAAAAGAAACCAAACATGTTTAACGGTAACAGGTTGCATTGTAATCAGATACGGGGCAAAAAACGGCGAACCAAGCACCTCCTAAGGGGAAGGGGTTTGGAAAGGATTTGGTGAATCCCCCTTTCACCCAATCCTTTTCAATCCCAAAATCCCTCATATCCTTTTATCATTTGGTACAAAGGGATTGATAAAGAGGATTTATAAAATAACTATACTATGATAAAAAAATGAAATCTTTATAATTTTAAACTTCGTCCAACCATTTCGGCAACGGCAAGCAACCCGCTCGTTTTCAGTGTATGACCTTCAGCATCAGACACCACACAAACACACAATGGTAGATCAAACACAGATTCAGACACCATCACTTCTAAGTTTCACATGCAACAAATTCGATGAGATATAAAGCTCTCTCGACATTTCAGTCCACACATTCCATCAATTGTTACTTGCTGTGCCATGGACATGAATGAATCAATCAAAGGGAACGAATTGTTCATGTTCAAGTACCACTAGCTCTATATATCCACCCATCCTGTCAGGGAGTGAGGGAGCATAACTTTCTCGGCTCTGCTCCCATTCAGTTCATCACACACAATGTAGCTAACAAATAAATAGCCCACTCTCCCCATGTTCTACTTCAGAAACATTAATTCCACCATCAACCAAAGAGAATTGAATTGTTCATATTCATTTTGCGACTACTGCTAGTTGAATATATTCATCCATCCCGCTGTTAGGGAGCGTGGGTATTTTGCTCTGTTCCAGTTTAGTTCAGTACATACAAGGTAACAACAAACAGCTCACCCTCCCAGGTCCCTACTAGCTACGTACTTGAGAAGTGCCTAATGCAAGCACACTAATTCAATCTCATCCCGGTACTACTCCTTCGATAAGAGACGACGTTCTTGGCGAGCTCGCCGGGAAGGACGACGCAGATGGAGGACGAGGTGGACGGAGTATGCGCCGGAGGTGGCAGCCATGGCCAGGCGGATGGGGAGAGAAGGGGAGGGCCCGCGAGCACTTGCCTCCGTAGAAGGTATGCCGACATCGAGCGGGCGGCGGCGCGTCGAGGATGCGGCGCCAGCGTCGTCTCCTCCCAAAATCAACAAGTCCACCTTCGAGGCCTCTGAACCGCGTGGGTTGAAGGGGTTTTCGTAAATCGGGTGTTCGTAGGTGTTGAGTATATTGATTATACTAGGAAACATATATAGCGTATGATTCTATTTTACCTTAACTTGTACTCTAAGTAGATCATTGTACTTTTATATATATGTCTTCAAGACTCAAGCAATAAACATCGATTTCACCAAACCTTTCTCTATTCTTCTATATGGTATCATCCTAAACACGATCTAAACCCTAGCCGCCGTCGCCGCTTTCACCCGCGTCGCCTCCGGCGCCGATCCATGATCGCTGGCGCTGGGGCCGTGCCGCCCGTACATAGGGTTCGTCCGCCGGTTCTGTGGACCGGCTTCCCTAGAGAGTCTTTTTCCCGATCTCTTGATCTGGGTTTCTCTCTTCCGTCGTTCGTCTTGATCGGCTTCTTTTTTGGTTTTTCGATCTAAGATCGGTTTGCGTCGCCCACCGTCACCGTCGATCCTCACGCGTCTCTACTCCGACACCGGCGCGACTACCGGCATCTTTCCCGACATGGCCGCTTCGAGCGCCGACTCGACGACTTCGCGCGACGCGGCGGCCCGTCCGGGCCGCCTTCCGCGCGTCTGTCGCCCGTCGCCTTACGCCGATTGTCGCCGCCTACGCTTCGGATCGGGAGTCCTTCATCGCCATGATCTCCATTGACTGCAGCCAGCCCCGGCACCCGCGCCGTCCCTGAATGGCCCTACGCCGATCGAACATGCGCCGGCTGGACCCGCACCGACTCCACTCCCTGGCACCCGCGACATCCCCCGACTGGCCCCGCGTCGGCTGGTCCCGCGCCGGCTGGATCTGCTCCCCCCCCCCGTCACCATCATCTCGCCGAGAAAGGCCCTCCACCTCGCGGGCGATCGGATTGATCACCTGTCCGCCCACGATCGCCTCATTCGCGCCGCATGGACGATACGTCAAGTCGTCTGCGTGCGCCTCCACAGGACCCCGTGAAGAACGCCTTCGAATACGAGCGCCTATCAACCGATCGAGCAAAAGGGCTGCCACTGCATCGCCCCTTTCGGCCGCAACATCGCTGCCCCGTGGTTGCACCAACCTGCGCGCTGCCGTTGCGTCGACCCTTCGGGCCGTAGCGCCTCGGCACGCGGTCCACTCCGTCGTCCTCGCGTGTTGATGCCCCCCGTGGCACGCGTCGCCTCTCTTGGCACGGGAACGCTACCGTCCGCGCATGGTTTTCGTCACGTGGTTGGGTTCTTCATTGCCTACTTCGAGCACCGCCGTCGCCGCGCCACCCGCGCTGCTGCCGCTCACCCGAGCCGTGCCGACACCCTATTCGCCACTGCCGCTCACCCGAGCCGCGCCGCCTCTACCTGCGATCGACGCGGCCCCCCACGGGATGCCTCTGGCTCCGTCGACTTCATCACCGTGCACCTCTTCGTCTTCGTCCAACAACAACTCATCGTCAATGTCGCCGTCATCTTCTTCGACCACTTCATCTAGCTCCGGCAACCGTGACGACTCCACCCTCGGCACCTTCTACCCCCCTCCCCCACCGAATTGCGCCACAACCGTCGTCGAGCCCTTCTCTGCTGGTCACTCCGACATGGTGCACAACTCCTACTGGTCTCCGTCTACGCATGCCCGATACTGGCAACACTGATGTGTGCCTTCATCTACGACGTGTTCCCGGGCCTGGCAAGCCTGGTGCGACGCTTCGTCGACATCGTCTTCGTCTGTCTACGCATGCCCAGTGCTGGCAACACCAACGCATGCCTTCGTCTTCGACGTGTCCCCGGGCTTGGCAAACCCGGCACGACGCTTCTTCAACACCATCGGTAATTTGTTCACCTAGCGTAGTTGTTTATCGTCTTATGGGAGAGAGACATCACTAGTGAAAGTTAAGGCACCCCGGTCCATATTACCATCATAGTTTACACCGCTCCAATTTACTGCTTCCATTTACTTTCCGTTGCAATGATCACTACTATTCCCCTTGTGTTTTGATCCTTTGTAAACAACAAGACCGGAGAGATTGACAAACGTACTCGTTGGGAGCAAAGTTATTTGTTTTTGTGTGCAGATCCACGTCAACTCGAAGCATTCGGCAACCTCAGGCGTCGTTGACACCTACTTGTATCTCTTGGAGTCCTCCTGGATTCGATAAACCTTGGTATCTTCACCGACGGAAATTTGCCACTATCTACATCTCAACCTTACACTTGGGGTAACCAACGATGGGTGAGAAGCCATCACCGGCCGACGGGTCAGCGGGGTCTTACCTACACGTTCGCGGACGTGGCTTGTAGGGTGCTTTGTTTCGCAGCCTAGGTCATAATTGGGGCAAGTGCCATATTGATGCATTCACTCAGAAAACGATCGAGTGAAATTTTGTGTGAATAGTTACTCAGTAAAGGTGCGGGTGATCACTCCACGAGTGAGTCGAGAGACTATTGTAACTTGTCTTCTTGCGTCATCTTGCGAGTCAGGACTCAAACGTCATGCCAGATTCTTTTCACTTGATACGTGAAGGCGAGTGAGCAATTGAGCCTCTATTAAGTGCTTTTGGTTTTAGTTTGCAAAAAGAATCAATCAAATTCGAATTGTAAAACAAAAGATACGCTCAACTAAAGTTGAAAATAGAATCAGATCAGATCTGAATATTTTCTAAAATTAAAAAATAAATTTTAGGGTTGTACTGGATAGAGGATTCCGAAAGAAAACCGTGGGCTTTGGAATCACGCAAAACGGATCTACGAGTAAAAAGATATTACAAAAACAAATCTACATAGGATTTAGATATCATATTTTGATGAAACGCAAAATATTTTTTCCCTCAAAACTTGGATCGACAGTACCTAATGTGTAGAGGATTTAAAAACAAACAAGTGGCCGCTAGTTTCATCTAAAACGGAGCAACGGATAAAAAGTTACGGCGTTTTTACTAACCACGGCGTGTAGATTTGACGCGACGAAGACGACAACTCCGGCGATCTTCGGCGCAACGAGGACGTCTAGGATGTAGGGATTGATTAGAAGATCACAACGGAGGTTGTGATGATCTCCAACGTCGTCCGTACGGGCGTGCCAACGCGGTGAACCGAGCGCGCTCCGATGAACTCCCGCGGTACGCGTACAATTTGGGGATCAATCTTGCGCAAGAAAAGAAGAGGGAAAAGATGTCAATTAGATGCACAACATAGAGAGCAGTCGGTCTGCAGAATTTGGGGTCAAGGGGAGGCTCACCGGTGACGAAATTCGTCCAACAATGGAGCTCCGTTGGACCTAGATCTACCCCGAAATTAGCTCGATTTGGAACGGTTTGCCGCGAAATTTTGTGGAAAATCGGTGGAGGGGATTGTGGGGTATTTATGAGACAAGTTTTCTTGGCAAAATGGCAACCGGAGAGGGAGTTTTGAAGGAACACGAGCGGCGGCGCGGCTTCTGTTCGTGTCTGCCATGGACACTTACGTGAGTTATTTTTTGTTGAGAAAACTTACATGAGTTGCCTCGTGTACGTGAGTTTCCTGGTGCGCAGGAGAGAGAGGTGCGCTGCTGGCTTGGGGCGGCTGGGCCGTTCGGCCCACGCGTGGCACGGCTGGCTGGGCCGACTTCGGCCTGGCTGGCGCGCCCGCGTTTTTTTTTCTTTACGGAATATTTTTTTTAATTTTTTTTTGTTCGAGAAACTTACTTTAGAGATATTTTTAACATAATAAAATAACTCCAAACAAAATAACGAATTTTTTTTAAAATAAAAATAATAATAAAATATATTTATTTATTTACTTATTTTTAACACAACTTTAGAGTGTTTTATAAAATAATTTACAACTTCAAAAAATATCCAAATAAATTTCTAAAATCTTAGAATAATTTTAATACAATATTTAATAATTTTTTATCTAAAATAAAAGGATTAAAAAAACATTTTCTAATAAATCCAAATAAAACCCAAATAAGGTTTTAAATCATTGTCAAATGAAATTGAAGAAGTCATGTTATCTTCCCTCATTTAATTATTTTTATTTTAAATATAAAAGTATTAAAAATAAGATCCAATAAAATAAAATGAAAACTTTTATTTGAAACATTTTCCCAACCTTATTTTATTTATTGAAGGAGTCTTATTACCTTCTCTCTATTTTTATTTGTTAACTTTGTTTTAAATAATAAATATAAAAGAACAAAAATGAATATTAGGAAAAGTCCTTTTATTCCCTCTCATTTTTAATCTTCATTTAAACTCCAAAAGTTTCAGATCCTAATCTATCTCACTAATATCAATTACACACAAATCAAACAAGAGAATCATAATTATTTAATTATTATAAGATTCCAAAATTTAGAATTTTGGGATGTTACACCTGTCGGGTGCCCTTGTTTTTATGAGATTGCGGGCAGGGGTAGTGATGAGGATCAGCCTCGGCAAATCCCATGGTTAGGAACCCTGGGTTTAGATCGTAGAGAGAAGGTGCAGGTTGGTGATACTCGTAGTCTAAAATGAGATAGGGATTTACCCAGGTTCAGGGCCCTCGATCGGTGAAACCCCTACTTCCTGCTCTATTGTGTTATAATGGAAGCAATTACAGTGGCGGTCGAGACGAGATCGCTCGGGACCGGAGGTGTTGCTATGAGATTGGATGCCCTAGATGTCCCCTCTCACAACCTTTATATACTAGGCTGGGTCGCAAGGAGTCCATCTAAGTTTACAAAGACAGTTGCCTAATCTAGTTTTAGTCTTGGATGCCAAGTAGCAGCTTCCATAATCGTCGAGGACTCCTACATCGGTGCTTCGAGTGGGCCAGTCGTGGGCCGGTCGAAGCTTCTAGTGGGCCTTCTGTCTTTACACGCACCAGGTACCCTCATCTATATGAGTCGTGGGGACACCCCCTCGTCAGTAGCCCCCGAGTGCCTGGGGGACTCGAAGAATCGCGCAGGGAATCAAGTCCATAATCATTAGTTTTTCGTGTCGCTTTGTTGCGAGTCGTCGGCTGTTAGCTGCAAAAGATAGTTTATTCGAGGGATGCTAAGTTGAAAGGGCCCAAGATACTCGACTGGTCGAGCCTTGGTAAATTTCTCTAGTGGCAAATACCTCAGTAGCCCAATCAAGCCCGTGTCCCTCGACACAAACATGGATACAACCGGTGTCTTGCAAGGTCTACGCGGCAGCAGGGCTTACAGGATCAATGCCGCTAGTCTCAGCAAATACAACCTTAACACGTCCGTTATTGGCTCAACTTTCTTCATGCATTGCGCATGGAAAACATCGGGAGTGAAGTCGCGCTGTGACAAGTCCCGGCCCGGCCGACTACGCGGCATGGTCTTACCTACGCGCTAGCTTGTGCGACATCTGGGGTGCAGTGTGTCGCATCCCAGGAAATATTTGTAGGGGCATAGTGCCAAAATAGAGTGCACCCACTCGGATAACAATCGAGTGGACTAATAGCAGTCACTCGCAGAGCATTTGCGATCTCAGGAGAGGAATTGATAAGAGATGCGCCCACTCGAATAGTCGTCGAGTGGGCTAATAGTGTAAGCATCCGCGATGCACTCGGATGATCAGGTGGTTTGTTCTTCTATGTGTCATTCGAGTCTTGCTTGTTAGTGCGAGTAACCACTCGAGCACTTCATCATCTGGGTGAGGGAGCACCCTGGACTCTGTAGATGCATATGTTCTTGTTTGGAGGGGAGTGGCCACTCGCATCCTCGAGACTTGGTCCATGCTCTGTTTTTAGAAAAGACAGAGCACTCCCGATGGGAGTAATGTTTTGATGTAAAGTGAAATTTTAAAGAAAAAGGTGTGAAAAGTAGGGCATCTTTCCAGAGACAGGTGATACGTCCCAAACGTATCTATAATTTCGGCTTGTTCCATGCACTTTTATGTGACATTGCTACATGTTTTGCTACACTTTTATATCCTTTTACACATATTTGGACTAACCTACTAACTCAGTGCACCCAGTGCCAGTTTCTGTCTGCTGATGTCTTTAGTTGTAGTGATTTTTCGCCAATTTAAAATGCCAGAAAAATTCCCGAAAATTCAGAATAAATATCAGCATGGAGGAAGATTCCGGAACCACCGAAGGAGAGCCAGAGGGGGGACACCCCCTCCCAGGTGGCGCGGCCCCACCCCTGTCCGCGCCACCAGGGCGCCTGGGAGGTGGGACCCACCTCTGGTGCCCCCCTGCGGCCTATTTTTACCCCCTGTCGAGGAAACCCTTGAGGAGAACCCCGAATTGCGAATTACCTCCCTGTTCCGCCGCTGTCGCGTTCCGAAGATCGGGACCACCAGAAGACCCCTTCTCGGCACCCTGCTGGAGGGAGGATTGACCTCCGAGAGCCTCTCCACCACCATGGACGCCTCCCGGATGTGCCGTGAGTAGTCCGCCTTGGAACACGGGTCTTTGATCAGCAGCTATGTGATGTCTTCTCTCCACCTTTGTTCTTCAATGTTTAGACCTTGTGAGCTGCCCTACATGATCAAGACACCTATGTAATTTTCCTGCTGTTGCTATGCTGTGTTTGCTGGGATCCGATGGATTATGAGATTATGTTCAGATCGTGATGAGTTATATATTTGGTTTACCTTTTATATTTTGTTCTTAGTAATTCTTGCATGTTCTCCATTGCTTTTTATTCCTTTGGCCAAGTAGTAGATAGTAACTCCAAGAGGGAGCGTTATGCATGATTGTGGGTTCATGCCCCCCGATGACTAGCTTGCGTGACAAAAACGTGAGTCTAGGGGATGTGCTGTTGCCACCAGGGAGAAAACAACGGTGCTTGTAACCGTGGTTGCAAGGATTGTTTACCTCACGCATAGATTGTTAATGCAATTGTCTGTTGCTTTGAGTTTACACTTTTGGTGGGGCTCGCAACTTAATACCAGCGAGGTGTTCTGGATAGATATCTGAAGGTGGATGATTAGTAGTAGATGCAGATTGATTTTGGTCTACTTGTCTTGGCGTACTGCCCATACTATTGAGCACTCTTACTTTCAAGTAGCATAATTAGCATTATGGTGCGTTTATAATTCTGTCAATTTCCCAGCTATAATTTGTTCACCCAGCTTAGCTGTTTACCATCTTCTAGGAGAGAGACATCACTAGTGAACATCACGGGACCCCGGTCCATATTTCCACCATTGTTTAATCCTTCACTTTACTTTACCTCTTTTACTTTAGTTGCAAATATCACTATCATTATCTCTTGCGTTTGATCTTTGTAAACAGCAAGGCCGGAGGGATTGACAACCCCTCTGTACTCGTTGGGAGCAAAGTTATTTTTTATGTGTGCAGGTCCACGCCAACTCTCGCGTTATCAAGTAATTTCTGGCACCGTTGACACCTACTTGTCGATCCTTGGAGTCCTCCTGGATTCGATAAACCTTACAGTCCTCGTGTAAGGGAAATTAGCCGCTATCTACATCTCTACCTTCCACTTGGGGTAACCAACAAGGAGCCGTACTTTAGTGCCATCAAAATGTTTGCCTATATCTTGTCTTGAATTGTCCCATCTTAGCTGCCATGATGGGAGGAGTTGTAATGATGCGCTTGATGACGGTGGCAAGCTTGTGAACCGCCGCATCCTCTTTGTAGTCATAATGATGTCTTGGATACCGTGTTGTCACCCTGCGCTGCTGCTACCTATTGGGTTTCCAAGGCGTGCGTGAGAACACGCGTGATTTGATGCCTTTTTAAGTTTTATTTGATATGAAAGGACAACTTGTCTTGGAATTCGTAGCGTTGCGTGCACGGGTCTTGGATATTGATTGTGGTGCCGTTTGGATTTCTTGGAGCGTTCCTCTTTTGCCCCTATCTCGGCATATATAAATGCTGCCGCCGTGTTGTGCTGTAGTCATTCTTCCATCCCCTTCTCCTCTGTTTTCTTGATATGGCACCAAAGCGTGGTGGTCGTATTTCTTCTGCCAGTTCTTCTCGTGGCATGGCTGGCCGAGGTCAAGGCCGCCGTGGTCGTGGTGTTCGTGCTCCTCGTCCCTCCCATTGTTTCTGAACTCAGTTTGAGAGGTCTTTGGCTTTGGATTTAAGGGTGCTCTCGATCCCCTTTATGGATAGAGCTTGAAGTTGATAGTTCGTTCTTGATTTTCTTGGGGTCTGGTTGGAGGTCTTTTTCTCATCGACTGAATCTGCGTGACAGTGATAGTCTTTGCTGTCGTTTCGATGGTCAAGATACTCTCATCGTCCGCGCTTTTGATGCTAGCGGGAATCGTTTGGACCCATACTGGGAGAGCTCGAGTAGTGACAGTTCTGGAGAATCACAACGTGCTTCAGCTTCTCTTCCTTCTTCTCCTGGCGGTTCACTTGTGGCTTCATCTTTTGCCGACTCCTCGGCTTGTGGTGCTTGCTCTTCTAGTTCTAAGGAGGACTCAGACGTCAAACCGCCAACTAAGCGGGTGTTCCGGTAGATTAAGGCCGACAACTTGAAGGAGGCGAGCTTCATCACACAGTCTTAGAGTAGAATTTTATCTTTGTCTGTGATGATGCTTGTCAAAATGTGGGCGAGTGCCAATTAACTCAGCATAAGCACACATGTAGAAGTCATAATTCCTTATAGTGATTTGTCCTGTACTCCTTTTGATGTATAGTAGAAAATGTCCCCGAGTGCTTGATCCCGTATCTCTTCGATGTATAACCGAAATTGTCTTCGAGTGCTGGACTATATACCCTCTAATATGTGACAGGAAATGTCTTCGAGTGCTGGACTTTGTGATAATATCGGGTGCGTGGCAGCGCTCCCGATAGGAGTAGCCCCCGAGGCTATGTTCGATTCATAGAGTCGGGCATAGGATTAAAATTATTCCGTTGAACTGATCCCACCTTGTTGTTTTGTATTGTATTTCTAGACTTGTCGGGTGCGCGGCCGTACTCCCGATGGGAGTAGCCCCCGAGTCTTTGGTTGATTGCTTGTAATCGGGCGAAGAATTTAAATTGCTTTGTTCGTTGTGCTGTCCCTTCTAGGGGTTCCAGTGCTTTTCTCCAAAAGAGGTCATGTTGTTATTTTATGATGTGCATTGCTTCTTGTCCCTCTTGGGTGAAGAAAAATGATTTTTATACTTGAGACCCCGTGTATTGAAGCAACATTGTTTTAAGTAGGCGAGAGATGCTCCAGAGGGCGATCCTGCGCTTGAGCCACCGGACTCTTGAGTAAGCAAAAAAGGCGCCTTGTAGAAAAAGTTGAGCCTGCGCTCGATCCCCCGATGGCCGGAGTGTTGTCATCGCGTGAGCAAAAAAATGCCTCGGAGGGTGGCTGCTACGAGCGAGCCCCGAGTGCGAGAGTGTTGTCGCCGCGTAAGTGAAAATCGCCTCGGAGGGTGGCTGCTGCGAGCGAGCCCCCGAGTGCCAGTGTTGAAATTTAGGCAACACATGTTTTGTTGCTTTTAGTCTTTACATGGGTTGCCTCTTTGGCGGTGCCGCCGATACAAAGGTGTAGGGGCGAAGGTGCCTGCAGTTAATTTATGGGTAGAAGAGGCGCATGTCTGCCACGTTCCACGGGTTTCCCACATCTTCGCCCGTCTTCGGGTTCTTTAATCTGTAGGCTCCACCACCTATTACTTCTGAGATTATGTATGGACCTTCTCACTGCGGGGCGAGCTTGTGGACTTTCTCTTGTATTAGTCGTAGGACGAGGTCCCCTTCGCTTAAAGTTCTTGTTCGAAGACGAATGCTTTGGTATGTGCGTAGTTTGTCTTGGTATCCTTCTGATCGTGCTAGGGCTATGTCTCTTGCTTCGTCCGTGACATATTTTTCGTCTACGAGTGCGTCTTATGCTTCTTCTTCGTCGTACCCCGTGATGCGGGGCTCCAAATTTAAGGTCATGTGGGAGTACAGATTTCGCTCCGTACACCATGAAAAATGGCGTGTACTGGGTTGAAGCGTTAGGTGTGGTGTGCAGGCTCCAGAGGACAGCGGGCAACTCTTCTATCCAGTTACCCGCGGCCTGCTCGAGTGGTGCGAGGAGCCGCTTTTTGATTCCGCCACATACTAGGCCGTCTGCTTTCTCCACTTATCCATTGGATTGCGGGTGCGCGACTGAAGCGTAGTTGATCTTGATGCCCAGTTCCTGGCAGAAATTTTGGATTCTGCTGCTGTGCAGTTCGTACCATTGTCAGTGATGATGTTGTGTGGTACGCCGAACTGGAAGATGATTGACTTTATGAATTTGACTGCCGTGAGGGATGTCGAACTTGTGATTGGTACTTCTTCTATCCATTTGGTGAACTTGTCAACTCTACTAGGAGGTGTGTTTGACCTCCTTTTGAAGATTGTTTGAGTGGGCCAAGCATATCGAGTCCCCATGTTGCAAAGGGCTAAGATAATGGTATGGTTTTGAGTTCTGATGCTGGCGCGTGCGGCCTGCTGGTGAATTTTTGGCATGCGATGCAGTGTCGCACGATGTCTTCTGCGTTTTGCATCGTAGTTGGCCTGTAAAACCCTGGTCGGAAAGCTTTAGCCACCAGGGCTCGACTTCTCACGTGGTGTCCGCAAACGCCTTCGTGGATTTCGAGTAGTAGTGCCTTGCCATCTTCTTCCTCGATGCACTTTTGGAGTACTTGAGAGATGCCTTGCTTGTAGAGTTGCCCATTGATTATGGTCAATGCCTTGGATTGTCGGTTGATGCGTCGAGCTTCTGCGAAGTCTTGCGGCAAGGTGCCGTGTATCAGATATCTGAGGAAAGGTATTTTCCAGGTTGGGCCTTCGGGTGCCGCTGGCTCTTCCTCCTCGATTGCATTGTTGCCTTCTTCGTCAGCGGCTGGGTTTGCTGCTGCTACTTGTGCCGGTTCATTTATGTTTTCGTCTTCTGCGGCTACTACTGGCGCGAGTGCCTTGGTTTTGATTGATCTCTGGATGATACTCTCTAGTAAAACTCCTGGGGAACTTGTCCTCGGGTTGATCAGATGTTTGCGAGCTCGTCTGCTTCTATGTTATTTGTCCTGGTGACGTAATTAAGTTCGCATCCGTCGAACTCCCCTTCTAGAGTGTTGTAGAGCTTCTGGTATGCTGACATGTTATCTGCGACCTCTTGGAAGTTTCTCATTGCTTGTTGGACGACGAGGTTGGAGTCGTCGTAGATTACAAGGCAGGTGGTGCCGCATGCTTTTGCCATGCGCATGGCATGAAGGAGTGCCTCATATTCTTCTTCGGTGTTTGATGCCTTGTCAAAGTTGATCCGGAGCACATATGTGAGCTTGTCTCCTTTGGGTGAGATTAGCACGACGCCTTCTCCAGCTCCTTGGTGCCTTTTGACCCATCGAAGACCATCTTCCAGGAATTGGAGAGGTTTGGGGGGCCGGGCGTTTGTAACTCCATCCACTCGACCAAGAAATCTGGGAGAACTTGCGCTTTGATCGCCGTTGGGTGCCTGGACTGTAGGTCGGGAGGGCTGAGCTCGATGTTCCCCTCGGCGACTCGATCTGTTTCTCTTGGGTTGTTAAGGATGTCCGAAAGTGGTGCACAACTCACCATCGTGATTGGGTGCTCCTCAAAGTAATGTGTTACTTTTCGTGAGTCATGACATGGCGTACACGAGCTTCTGGTAGTGCGGGTACCGCTGTTGAGATTTTGTGAGGACCTCGCTGAGGTAGTAGATTGTCCTTTGGATGCTCTGCACTTTGCCTTCTTCCATGCGCTCGACGACGAGTGCGGTGCTGACCACACTGCTCCTAGCTGCTATGTAGAGGTATAGGGGTTCTCGTTCCTAGGGTACTGCTAGGATGGGTGAAGTCGAGAGGGTCTTCTTTAGGTCCGTGAATGCGTTCCGGGATTTGTCGGTCCACTCGAATTTCCCCCTTTCCTGAGTAGTTGGTAGAATGACAGTGTTCTTTCTCCTAGCCTACTGATGAAACGGCTCAAGGCTGCGAGTCTTCCGATGAGTTGCTGTATGCCCTTTATGTTGACTGGTTCTTGCATCCTGGCGAGTGCTTGAACTTCCTCTGGGTTCTCCTTGACTCCTTGATCAGAGACCATGTACCCTTGTAGCTCTTCGGCTGGGACGCCGAACACACACTTTTTTGGATTGAGCTTGATTATGTATCTGTTGAGTGCTGCGAAGGTCTCTTGGAGGTCGTCGAGCAGTGTATTTGCGCTGTATGTTTTGATGACGATGTCCTCTACGTAGACTTGGACGTTCCTGCCTATTTGGTCCCTTAGGCATGCTTGCATCATCCGTTGGTACGTGGCTCTGGCATTTTTTAGCCCGAAGGGCATTGTCCTGTAGCAGAATATGCCGTAGGGTGTGATGAATGAGGTGTGCTCCTCGTCTTCCTCCTTCATTCTGATTTGGTTGTATCCTGAGTAGGCGTCAAGGAAAGACAGGAGGCCGCATCCTGCAGTGGAGTCGATTATTTGGTTGATCCTTGGGAGAGGAAAGTGGTCCTTTGGGCAATGTTTGTTTACGGGCCCGTAGTCGACACACATGCGAATTACTTCGGTGTCTTTTTTGGGAACTTGGACTGGTTTTGCAACCTAGGTGGCCTTCTTTGTCTCCCGGATGAATTGTGCGTCGAGTATTCGATTGACCTCTTCTCCAATGGCTCTGCGTTTGAGCTCGGAGAATCTACGTAGTGCTTGCTTCACTGGTTTGGTGTTTGGATAGATTTGCAGTGCATGCTCCGCAAACTCCTCGCGGAGGAAGGTCAAAAGAGCTGTTGCTTGTTCTCCTGGCAGAGGAGCATAGATACATACCGTCTTGTCCGGGTCCGTTGGGTGCACCTGGTGGGTAACAGTGTTGCTGTCGACGCTGAAGTCGTGAGTAATTTCCTTTATTTCGCTTCTCCTCACTAGTGGAAAGATGCTCCTGTCTACCACCATAGCTATTTCTTCGATCTGTTGTTGTGCCCCGAATGTGTCAGAGACTTGATGAAAATCTCGGCCGCATTGATCTGATTTGGTGAAGATTACGTTGACCGTGATGATCCCTAAGGGTCCCGACATCTTGAGATTGAGGTATGCGTAGTGTGGGACTGCCAGGAATTGCGCAAATGCTGGCCGACCGAGTATGGCGTGGTATTTGGACTGCCAGTCGGGTACTTAAAACTCGAGGGTTTTTATTGAGAAGTTGCCTTTGCTGCCGAAAACTATGTCGAGCTTGATTGTTCCTAGGGTGGAGGCTGCCTCTCCCGGTACTATGCCATAGAGCGTGACGCCTGAGTACTTCCAGACCGATCGTGTGATCAGCATCTTGCACACAGTGTCGGTGAAGATGATGTTCAGGCTGCTTCTCCTGTCCATGAATACTCGGGTCATGTCGTACCCGCCAATCTGTGCTTCGAGAACCAGCTACGCGTGCCCTGGCCATGGAATTGCGATTGGACGATCGCCTTGCGAGAAGGTGATGTTGACTTCTGAATCGCATAAGTGATAGGGTTCTTCTGCCAACAAGTCTTCGGCTGCTCGGGCTTGCAGGGTGTTCGCTTCCTGCTTCTCCTTTGGGGGTCGTCCTTCTTGGATCATGCACCCGTCCGTGAGACGGAGGATATTGCTCTTCTGCGGTAGGCGCTGGTGGTTGTGCTGCTTCTCGAGCCCGTTTGGCTTTGAGCTGTTGCTCTTCTTGTGACACACTGTATTTTGCAACTTTTTATTTTCAAAAACTTTTCTGATTTATTTCAGGGTTTACCAGTTGGTTTGATTTTAGGAAACTCTTTGGACTTGAAACTTGAGCATATTTTATTTCCTTGCTCAAGTGGACCATGATTCCTTAAACCTTTCCAATGATCTTCCTTGATCCATCCCCTCGAAGCCACATTTTTATTCATGCCATATATTCCTTTTTCCATTAAAAGGAACATTCACTTTATTTGAGGATTGTGAAGCAACCCCTGCTTATATTTCTCCATAAATCTCCAAATAATTCCCACATGTCCTAGATACCATATCTTGCCAAAATCTCCAAATACATTGCATGGCCAAAGTGGATTTTTCACCTAGAGAAATTTATTTGTCTGTTAAGGCAGAATAGCACTTTGTGAAGGAAGTGTTATTTATCTTTCCCCCTTTCATCTGAAACTTTTTGTGCAAGCTCTCATGACCATATCATTAGCCTATGCCAATTTTCAGCTCTAGGGGACTAGCCAAGCTCCCACAATAAATTCCCAAAGTTTATATGCAGCAAAGGGGCATTGTGAAGCAAGTGCAAGATCGGAGAACCTAGTTGCTTTGACACTTTTTACACATGTTCCCACCTCCAAATGACTCCCCTAAACCAAGTTTTAGCCAAACGCAACCACCCATGTGAGGGCACCATCAAGATCAAGTTTCTGGCCAGCATGGTACCTTGTGAAGCAAGTGCTAGCTAGGTACTTCCCCTAGCCCTGAAATTTTGCACACTTGTGCACACCCCCAAATAACCCCTCTCCACCAAATTTGAGCGAAATCCAATCACCTATGTGATGACAGCTTCAAGGACAAGATTCTGGCCAGTTTGGGCACTTACAAAGGAAGTGCACTAATCCTTTGGCCAAATAAGCTGAAACTTCACATGCATGGAGTCCTTCCAGCCCTATACACATTTGACAACATGGCCCCCTCCCCCTCGTCAATATTTGAGCACAACTTCTCCTCCAAGTTTGTTGTATCAAACTTGTCAGAGAAGCCAAGCTCACATCATTGCTCCCCTAGACCAGTCAATGACACCTCTGTGCTTAGTGTAGAAAGGAAACCACATGGGACATGGTTGGCCACGTGAAACCTCACCCATTGCACCAATGCACGGGGTGGCCACGCCCCTGGCATGCAGCCAGCCGGCGTGCTCTGGGCATGCCCTAAGCCATGGACACGTCGCCCTCGGCTCTTTAGCTCACCCGCGTCGCCTTCTCCTTGTCAACCCGCGCCGCACGGCTTTCCCGAGCCACACGTCCCTCTCCCCGCCTTCTCCTCGCCGGATTCGCGCCTGCCGCTCGCCGCCATGTGATTCCCGACGGCACAGTGCGCCGCCATCACGTACCCATCACCCTTGCTCTCCTCCTCTGCTCCATATGCCGCACTGATCTCTCGTGACGTCTCTAGTACTGCCCCGAACCCCCTCGATACCCCTCGAACCAGCGAGCTCATCGCTGGCCTCGTCCGCTTCTGCACGGTGGCGTCCGATCTCGGAATCGGCCTTCCCCCTATTAAAGGAGCCCGCAACCGCCGTTGCTCTGCACCGGCCGCCTCCTACCCCTTCCAATCAAGCCCCTGCACAAGAACCAGCGCTGGGGAGCTCTTCTTCCATAGCACCGGTGAGCTCCGCCCCTCGCTATTGCAGCCACCTCTTCCTCGCCCTAGAGCCTCCCATCCCAAGCTGAGCACGCCATCGAACTCCTCTTGACCCCCCGGTGCTTACCCTACCACGCCCTGGCCGGATTGCTGCCGGAATCGACGACCACGTCGACAGCCAACGAGCTCCGCCGCCGGCCGCTACGGGAGAAGACGGTGTCGTCGTCATCCGGCCATCGTTCGAGGTGCCACGGGTACGGACAGGTGCACCGTCCTGCTCCCATTCCAGCCACGCCCTCGCTGCCCCCAGCCGTGGCCACTTGCTGGAGCTACGCCGCTGGTGAGCTCCCCACGCTCTGTCTCCTCTCCCTCTCTTTATAACCTGACCAGCTGGCCCCACCTGGCAGCCTCCCATCCCCAGCCGAACCGTTTTATAAGTGGAAGCGTATTCTAGAAATACGTCTTCAACATCACCGCTCTGGAATTTCCAGAAAATCAACTTAAATCCATTTTAAATTGATTGTTTTGACCCAACTTTGACTAGTGATATATCCTAATATATAATTCCAAATGAGATGAATTTTTTTGCATAATTTTTATCTTGAGCTCCTCTTTGATTTGGCATAGCTTTTGTGCCATCTTGTTCTGTTTATATTTACTGGTTAAAAGAAAACCTTTTATGTGACATTTTGGTTGCTATCTCAAAAATATATTTTCACGGTTGGCTTTGTGTTGAAGACCAGGAGTATTTCCCACTCCCATGGCGAAAGGCAAGCCACAACCCATTTTGCATCCTTGTAAAACTTGATGTGCTTTAAAACTTGCTTTAACCTTCAAATATTATGATGATTGCTCCTGATATGTTTGACTTATTATGATCATGTTATTGCCATGTTATGCTTGTGTGCACTATGACTCCTAGTTAGGATTAGGATCCTGATATGATGCACATGATTATAGTTAGAATCTTTCTCATCTTGACATGGCTAAATTAATCACCTAATCATGCTTTGGATTATGATATAACCGTGATCGTACCTTGGATTGTTCTACATGTGTTTCTATGACTTGGACTATGGATTTTCATGTTGCACCTGATACTTGATGACTATGCATTTGGATACATGCTTTATGCCAAGTTGATCAGGTGCCACCGAACCGAACTTATCAGGGCATCCACACTTGCCTGTATGGGAAGGCCTTGGCTTGGTCTATCAGTGCGCTCTCTTATTCGTATCACCAAGGAGGGAAGGCTATGCGCGCGTGATTACCTTGGCACGATAAACAGCGATAGACTTGAGAGCCGGTTTGGTTATATGGATCCAGTCCCCGTTTGGGACAATGTTGTTTGCCATGCGATGGCAGGTGTGTCTAGAGGACACAAGGATACTCACAGCATGACTTGCGAAGCGTGTTGGGTGATACAGTAAGGGAGGCACACGGTAGAACGGTCTCGTTGGATAAGTCCTAGTCCACTCCTATGGTACGAGTTCTGAGGTTCCTGTGGGACAAGTTCCAAGGTACTGGATGGAGGAAGAACTCCATAGCGTGGGTAAAGTGCACAACCTCTGCAGAGTGTTAAAAATCTATTCGAATAGCCGAGTCCACGATATTGTACATAGTTCGTACTAGGTCACACTATGGATCAACATGAACCCAGTTTGATGATCATGCTAAGTTGGTGGTCATGCGATGACCCGTGTAAGTTGGTGGTCATGCGATGACCCGTGCAAGTTGGTGGTCGTGCGATGACCCGTATAAATAGTTGGTGATGCGATGACCTGATATGTTGGGGTATCATGCGATGACCCCTAACCCGTTGAGTGGTCGTGTGATGACCCGTATGAGTTATTGGTCATGCGATGACTTGTAACCCGATTATTGAGTCTGTAAGGACTCTGAGATAAGCTGCATGATCATGAGATGAGTAAGTGGTCCATGTGACCTTAAACGATGGTTGTTCATGTACTAGTTTTAATCTTGGTATCATGCTAGAGTTATCATGCCAACATTGTTTGAACTGATATTGCTATGTTATTGTTTTGCCTTGATGCTTTGGTTGTTGTGAGGTTGCAAGTACATTCAATGTACTGACCTGGCATGTCATGCCAGATTTGCAGGCAATGCTGTGATCGCGTAGGACGACGTTCCCGGTGTTTGCGAGCTAGGAGGTGTCCCAGCCAGTGTCCCTTCGGAGTGGAGTCCACCACCATCGCCGTTGTTCCGCTGCTAAGATTTATTCGCTGCTATAGAGTTGTTCCGCTGCTTGATGTAGTTCCGTTGCTAGCATTAGGAGCAAGTTTGTTCTCCTCCTCGCTCTGCTAGCGTTGTAATAGACCCTTTGTACCAATTTCTTTGGTAATAGAAGTTGTTCAGTTCTATATCAAGCAGTGCCGTGTTCCAGAAGGCATGATACCTGGGCTAGAGCATGGGGCGTTCCGGTACTCTGTTCCGGGGTGCCACAACGCTTGGTATCAGAGTAGGACTGACTGTAGAACACCCTAGTTAGCACGGACATTAGAATGATGTTAGAGCTAGAATATATAACTTTCTTTGTGATGCATTTAATTGCTGCATTTGTTTGCTGTATAGCATGCATATAGATAGAATTCTTCTCGCTAACGATCTGATCTGATGAGTGTAGATGGCAGAGTATCCGATTGGCTACCAATCAACCCTTTCACCACTCAGCTTTGCCTATCTTCTTGCCGATGTTTGGCGTTGTCTCTATCCCAGTGGAGAAATGCCGACGTACCAAGTTTCCCAGACGCCACTCGGAGGATAGATACTTCAGTACCGTGCCAATGTCTTCATGGCAGTCAACCTCCCCATCGGCATGCGTACCTACAACTTCCATGGTGGATACACCTCTACCCCAGATCGTGCCATTCAACTTGCTGCTCTGGCAGGCCTCACAGGTCTTCGCCCCCAGGAAAGCGCTATGCATCTGAATCTTGCCTTCCATTTCTATCCCACCTTGGCCACCACTCCTCAACGAGTTAGGTTTCCTCGTCCCCTTGTGGAAGCAGATGGATCGGTGATTGGAATGTCCCGCTACATGATCGCCGAGTACGCCCTCATCGTCGAGCTATCCCGTGATGCAAGGCTTGCAAGAAGAGCTCTTGCTGCAGCTTTGGCTCCGTCAACTCCTCCGCCAGCTCCTTCAGCCTTCGACAACCCGTCGGTATACCGTAGTGCCTAAGTTGCGCGTAGTTCATGCTGCATGAGTAACAATAGTCTTGCATGTTGCTTGTTGCATGTTGTTGTGTGTAGCAATAAAATATGACCTTGCTTGTGTGATCTCGATGCATTTTTAGTGCTATTGATCTTTGCTTTGTTTAATTCCTTTGTTGGTTCTTTATTTGGTTCTTCGGTGTTATATGATCTACCCTTATGAATCTGTTTTAGTAGGTGGTATGTGACTCTGACAGACCCTTGCTTGCTTTTATTTGATATCGACACCACGCCTGTGCTCTAAGCTGCTTGTGGCCGTCTAGGGTGGATGCCGACTTTATATTTCACTTTTCAACAGCCAGCCTGTGTTCTGAGCTGCTTTTCGGCTATCTCGGGCAGTTGTTGAGTTTCTTTCCGCAGTGGGGACCCTTTTCTTTGAGATGATTTTCGGCCATCTTAGAGGACCTCTGCATTCTTTTTATCAATGTTGTCTCATGCTCTGAGCTGCTTTCCGACCGTCTTTAGCAGTGCTTGAGTTATTCTAGTAATGTCCCAGATCTGAGTTGTAAAAACCATTCTGGTGGTTACTGGGTTATTTGCTGGTTTTATGCAAGGGGTTCAGATGGTCATCAACTACCATTAAAACTTGTGGTGTGGAGAACTCTCTATCAATGTGAGTATGCATCGCATCCATTATGGTTCTATGCATGTCGTCAACTGCCACGTGAGCAGTACCAGACATGATATCTTCTACTTGTTCGCCATGAAACTGTTTCGTTATTCGCCTCGTTTTTCATTCGGTCTTTAATTGGTGTCACCTTATTTTCCCCTTATGGAAAGTTGCTCATCAACCCGCCGCATATCGCGAAGAATCAGTGAAAGACCGCAATGATTGGGGAAATCAGCATGTCAAGAAGGATCCATACCCGATTGCATTGGAAGTATTTGGCTCAAGTATGAATTCTACAGGCATCCATCATTTGAATCAAGTCTGCATCAACTACTATAGCCGTGAAGATCCAATCAAGGGAAAAGATAAGTTGTGAGCCCTGAACATCTGCATCAAAGGTATGACATACACAACTTGCAATCTTGTTATACGCACGTTGTGGATTGTGGTATACTACGGAAGAAAGTCAGGATGTGTCATGAAACCAGTAACCAGCAAAGAAATGATTGGAACAATGATCTCCCCTGACGAGTCAGTAAGTCCATAAATTGCCATGCATAGTGTTCAGTTTTTTCCACACGCTATCGTGAGAAAACTTTGGACATAAGGAACCCTAGTATTCTTTGGTAAGATACCGGACACAACCGACATGTACAATGCATCAACCTTCCCCGGGACGCTACCTGGATATCTTCTCGGCCAAGACATCCAGCCTTCTACCACAAGCCACCGAGAGAAGCTTACAGTGCAAGATACCCAGGATTGTGCAGTACGCCACACAGATGGATTCCAGCACAAGCTACCCAACTATCTATAGTGATCTGCCACAGAAACTTCCAGCAAAAGGAACCAGTACATCCATAGTACCAAGGGAAAACTTCTGAGGCAAGACATTTAGTCTTCGTCAGTAAGCTATCGAAGAAGCTTCCTGCGTACGACACCTACCTTCCTTACTACGCCACCGGAGAGAGCTTCCGAGATACGGTACCCAGCCTTCTTCGGCAGGCTCCCCAACAAAGCTTTGAGCTTAAGTTACCCAGTCTTCACCGACACGCCATCGTGCCTGCAACTGTTTTGTCAGAAACCCGACTGTTTGGAATCCATGAAGACTTCAACATAGTCAGTACATATGGACCTGCACATTTTATGGGCACACTTACCAAGTTATGCGAGCTACTCCCGTAGGGATGCAACCACGCTCATAATCAGGTGGGTTATACAAATGGAAAGCAGTAAGAACCGCACCCCTTGCGAGAAAAGCGGACAGAAGAATCAGATACACATCCTAGCCTGCAGTAAAGATCGACAAGTCAGGAAGGAACACCCCAAGTAAAGGAAACAGTGAAGCGTTTGGTCTCGACCAAAACCACGAGGTTCAGCTCCTCACGTCCGACAAGGCCCCAAAGGAGGATAACCTTGAGGTCCAATTTATTGCAACCAAGAGTAAACACGATTAGCCAAGAGAATAATAATGAAGGCTGCCCAACTAGCTCAGAGGAAGGATTCCGACAACATGAAAGTTAGTATACGAGAAGCACCTAAAAAGAGTGATTGTCGCACTAGCAAGGACCAAGTCAAACAATCATGGCGTATGCTGTTATAAATGCGACAAGAGTTAGAGCTACCCCCATAAGCTGCCAAAAGTATGCAACCCTTGCGAGCCGACATGTAAGGCAAAAGGGAAATTTTATGGGCTTCATGGTCAAATACGGCTCGATCAGCCGAAACCATGTTTCCATAAGGATCACCAAGGACACCTAAACCTAAGGAATCTCATTTCATATGGGAAAATATCGGGTACCAAGCCCGTCAACTTGTGCAGTTAGGCATGTCTGGATTTGTCAGTTTTGCAGGAATACCCAAGTCTGCTCCACTAAAGATCCCCTACCGAGCTTAGCATTTTGACTACAAGGACCGTGTTGAAGCATAACACGGCCAATCGCCACCCATGGATATGATAACATATCGAGGAAATCTCAGCGTGAGTAAAAGTTCAAAGTTTGTGCCCCCTCTCGGTCAGAATTGATACTCAAGATGGGGAAGTAAAAAACAAAGTGATGCAATACCAGGTGCAGACAGTCAAAGTTCCTTACAATGGGACATCAGAATGATGAGCATTCTGAGTTTACCAGCTGCCCATGAAAGTAAAGTCTATTCTCGGAGAGGCCGATACAAAGGATTCAAGAATGTGCCACAGGTAAGGCCAAAGATACTCCCGAGGATAGTACGGATATCGTCAGCATTAAATCTACGGCAAGATACCTCGCTATCGTACAAGTCAACCGACATAAGGATGGAAGTAAGCGGGAAAGGATCGAATACATATAGAAAAAAAACTCAAGTCAGAAATATGGATTGGGTGAAGTAAACCCCCTGAGCCGAAATATCTTGGACGCTATTGAGGGAACACTATGTAGTAAAAAGGAAACCCGAGAAGCGGCATGTTTCCTCAAGATGGTATGTTCCCAATGGTTCCCTGAGCAACCAAATCTTGAGGACGAGATTTTCCTAAGGGGGTAGGTTTGTGACAACCTAGATTTTGCAACTTTTTATTTTCAAAAACTTTTCTGATTTATTTCAGGGTTTGCCAGTTGGTTTGATTTTAGGAAACTCTTTGGACTTGAAACTTAATCATATTTTCTTTCCTTGCTCAAGTTGACCGTGATTCCCAAAACCTTTCCAATGATCTTCCCTTGATCCATCCCCCTCCAAGCCACATTTTCATTCATGCCATATATTCCTTTTTCCATTAAATGAATATTCACTTTATTTGAGGATTGTGAAGCAACCCCTACTTATATTGCTCCATAAATCCCCAAATAATTCCCACATTTCCTTGATACCATATCTTGCAAAAATTTCTAGAAACATTGAATGGCCCAAGTGGATTTTTCACCTAGAGAAGTTCATTTGTCTGTTGGGGCAGAATAACACTTTGTGAAGGAAGTGTTATTTATCTTTTGCCCTTTCCTCTGAAATTTTTTGTGCAAGATCTCATGACCATATCATTATCCTATGCCAATTTTCAGCTCTAGGGGCCTAGCCAAGCTCCCACAATAAATTCTCAAAGTTTATGTGCAACAAAGGGGCATTGTGAAGCAAGTACAAGATTGGAGCACCCAGTTGATTTGAAACTTTTTACACATGTTCCCACATCCGAATGACTCCCATAAACCAAGTTTTAGCCAAACCAAACCACCCATGTGAGGGCACCATCAAGATCAAGTTTCTGGACAACAGGGTACCTTGTGAAGCAAGTGCTAGCTAGGTACTTACCCTAGCCCTAAAATTTTGCACACTTGTGCACACCCCCAAATAACCCCTCTCGACCAAATTTGAGCCAAATCAAGTGACCTATGTGATGACAACTTCAAGGACAAGATTCTGGTCAGTTTGGGCACTTACAAAGGAAGTGCATTAATCCTTTGGCCAAATGAGCTGTAAATTCACAGGCATGGATTCCTTCCAACCCTATACACATGTGACAACATGCCCCCCTCCCCCTCGTGATCATTTGAGCACAATTTCTCCTCCAAGTTTGCTGTATCAAACTTGTCAGAGAAGCCAAGATCACCTCATTGCTCCCCTAGACCACTAATGACACCTTTGTGCTCAGTGTAGAAAGGACAACACATCGGACATGGTTGGCTACGTGAAACCTCACCCATTGCACCAGTGCACGGGGTAGCCACGCCCCTGGCATGCATCCGACGTGCTCTGGAGATGCTCTGAGCCCTGGACACGTCGCCCTCGGCTCTGTAGCTCATCCGCGGCGCCTTCTTGTTGTCAACCCGCGCCACACGTCTTTCTCGAGCCACGCGTTCCTCTCCGCGCCTTCTCCTTGCCAGATTCGCGCCTGCCGCTCGCCGCCATGTGAGTCCCGACGGCATAGTGCACCGCCGTCATGTCCCCATCACCCTTGCTCTCCTCCTCTGCTCCATGTGCTGCACTGCTCGCTCGTGACATCTCCAGTGATCCCCGAACCCCCACGATAACCCTGAACCAGCCAGCTGATCGCAGGCCTTGTCCGCTTTTGCACGGCGACGTCCGAGCTCGGAATCGGCCTTCCCCCTATAAAAGGAGCCCGCCCCCGCCGTTGCTCTGCACCAGTCGCCTCCTACCCATTCCAATCGAGCCCCTGCACATGAACTAACGTCGGGGAGCTCTTCTTCCCCAGCTCCGGCGAGCTCCACCCCTCGCAGTTGCAGCCACCTCTTCCTCGACCTAGATTCTTCCAGCCCAAGCCGAGTGTAAGGCCCGATATGCGGTACTGTTCCAGATCTAGATGTTTCCATCCAGTTCCGGGAACGAAGCACATATCGGTCTAACCGCGACATATGACATTGCCATATGCCCCGGATTTCCAACATGAGATCACAACATTACAGCTACATGGATACAACATCTCATACAATCTACATACAACTGCCTTAATACAATACATCAGCAGAAGATACATGTCTGAGTACAGACTACAATCAAATGCCTAGCGGCAAAGGTAAAACACACCAATCCTGTAACCACACGGGTCCAGGCTCTCCGCCGGGATCCACCTAACTAGTCGTCGTCGAGTCTCCACGAAGGCATCCAGAAGAAAGATCCGTCGAGCTCTATTGAAGTCCAATGTCGTTTGCATAACGTGCGTAAAATAGAAAAGAAAGAGGTGAGCTATATCAAAAGTCTTGTAACTAACTTCTCACGGGTAAGATGGGGGTAGTGGTGAGGTTTCAGACGCACTAGCAATATATGAGTGGCTAACGGTCTAATTTTAGAGCAATATTAGACCCAAGCATTCGATGAGGAATCGCCTCCAACAAGTCTTGCTATCAACTACTTACACAAACATAACACCTATCCTATCCTTGTCCTCCTCTTCGCATCCCAACAAATAAGAAGCAGTCAAGGCACACACACATTGATCAACTTATTAAGATTATCTCAGTTGTTGTTGTCTATGAACAAGGAGTAGGTCTCAAGTCGTCCATAACCGTGGACACGGCTTCTCGAAAAGATTTAATCCTGCAGGGGTGTACCAACTGCCCATTACAAGGCTCCGCACGCACGCCCAATTCTCTCAGTTTCTACCCATCACAGGAAACCATTTTATGATTTAGTTCCGAGAGATCCGAGACGACAGGTCCCTCTAGCTAACAACGAACAAATCCGAGTGGCCCCTGGGGAGTCGACACCCAATCCAAAACCCGGCCACGCTCTCGGATCGGACTCTTCCGTCTGGCCAAGGTCGAGGTAACTGATCCCCTCACATGTGGGCAGGCCCCTAGCTCACCAGTGTGGACCAACAGAGAAACCATGTCTCCGCTGGCCCGGGTTATTTTAAAGAATATCTGCCAGGAGCGACCCGACAGACACACACACGGGTTTCAAATGGTAAATCAGCTTGGGCCACCGCTAGAAATGTTTGAAGCTAGTTAGGTAAGAAAAGGGGACCCCATAGCATCCCACACGCAGTTAGGCATGATTGTCAAGAGACACAATACCCGGAACTAGGGTCCTAGGTGACTGGAATGGAACAAACCGTCAGGGCGGGATAGCCTAGACCTTCCATCCTTCGTCGAATATAGTCAACATTATAATAACCATCCACAAAAATATAATAATGTGATAGCCCATAACCAAGGAGTAACAGGATAATAGTTGATAACATCCTAGCATGCATACTAAGAAGTGGCTGAGTAGCGAGCAATAGTAACATAGCCGAACAAGGTTTGCTGGGATGTGGAGGACATGGCTGTTTGGGTTTATTTGAGAGGCATGAATATGAAGTGGTAGGATCAAGCAATCGTTCTATCCTACACCTAGGCTCGAGTGAGCTGAAAGTTATAAGAATGATATATGCTCCCCTTACCTAATGAGAAGACGAAACCGAAGGTGAAGTCAATCGCAAGCTCGTAACGTCTCCGAGAGGTACCCGCGGAAGCACACAAGAGGGAAACACTGGAAAAGACAATCGACGAGCAAGCATCTATTACTACGAAGCAATCACGAGAAAACATCAACAAGAAGGCAACACGGGACAACGCCCAACGACATCGCACCTACCGTCGTGGGCGGTTACTAACAGGTTAAGTGGAGTACTCGTCACACACGACGATACTGCACATTTAGAAAGGTTCAAGTTGTTTAGCTACACAACATGAGCAAAGGTTATTAACATGGCATCTCACTCAATCATGGCATAGCACCCAAACATGACAAGAGGTGAAGCATAAGATAAACTATCTATGCTAGTCAATTTAAGTGAGACACAACCTAAACATGGCATTCTACTAAGTGCCCCATGACAATTTAAGTAATTGGTACTGTTCTTCCCTAAACCATTTTAGGTTGGTTAACATCAGTAAAAAATGGCATAAACACAAAGTACACGAAAACTAATCAAGTTACATATAAAGAACACTCCAAACGGAGTTACAGTTAAAAAGATACAAGTAATACAAGTTACGGGCACAATCTGCCAACATCAGGTAGCACAATTTAGAGAAACAAATAAACAAGCAAAAGGTTGTAAACATGCACAAAAATGATATGCAACTAAAGTAGACATGGTAGGCAAGGCATGGCAAAAGGAATCATGAAGATAGGCATCATGGTTCACTAGTTATAAGCAACACGAAAGATATAAAACATTACTGGTCTAGGACTTAGTGAAAATCAAGAAAACATGGCATAGACTATTATTTTCATGCTGTATAAACAAGAGCAAAACTATATGTAAAAGTGCAGCAACATGACATAGCAATATGTGGGTATGAAGTATACATGATGGTGATTAGGTACAAACAAGAATCAAGGTCATAGGCATCACATACCAAAAGATATTAAACGTGCAACATGACATTGGAAAGTTACAGACTTAGTGAAAAACAGAGGTGGCTGTCAAAAACGGCAGGATAGCAACTTTGGAGCAGAATATAACTATGACCAGGAATGTAAACATGACCATGCAATACATATAATGAAAGTAGACATGTCATAGATAAAATTGACATATTGCAATGCTCAATAGGATGCACGGTTAAAAAGATAAGGGGCAGCAAAGTTGCAACTTTATATAAATAGCAGCACACTAACAACAGGGTAGCTACTTTGGGGGATGAAACAAACATCATGCAACAGGCAAATATGACATGTGAATGCATAGCATTGAATTAGACATGATGCTTAACAGTATGCAACAAGAATTAATAGCATAGGCCTCATGGATGTGTCACAATCATCAATCAAACTTGCAATAAAATAACAACAACAACACTTGACAGAAAGTAGCAGCAGTTAACAGTCTAATGCCCACTTCAACATAGATTAACAACATCAAGATGGCCTCAAATCAAAATTCTCAAAAAAGATGGATTGAAGTACACACAAAACTAAACAATTTTCCTTTTGGGCGCACATTCATCCGGACTACGGTTTATTCGCAAATCTATTCATAATACTGAATCAACAGCAATAATTTACGGACTTAGTAAAAATTCACACAAGGGAAAAATAAAATAGAGAGTGCCCTCGGCCAAGGCCCAAGAGGCCGCGGTGGTGCGTGGGCTGGCGGCTGGGCCGCGCTGGCCTGCTGGATCTGGGCCGTGAGGGGCGCTCCGGCCCACGTGGCGGTGGCAATGGCCTGCTCGCCCGATCCAGATCGGATCAAGGCCGAGACCGGCGGCCGGCGGCGGAGCAACTCCGGCGAGGAGGCGGTGCTGGTCGGGCAAAGGAGAGGAGGCGCAGGGCTGACGGCATTCTAGCGGCGGGGTGAGGAGGCGCGGCGGGGAGCGGCGACGAGCTCCGCTCGGGGTGGCCGGAGCCATGGAAGGCGGCGGCCGTAGCCGTCCATGGCCGACGGTGGTTCCCTGCAGGAGAAGACGACGCGGGGTGAGAGGAGGGAAGAGGGGCGCGGGGAGGAGAGGGAAGGAGAGGCCACGGGGAGAGGAGGGGCGCGGCGGCGGCTTGCCGGCTCCGGCTCCGATGAGCAGGCGACACGACGGCGGTGAGGCGCTCGGGAGCGGGTGGAGAGAGAGAGGAGAGGCTAGAGGGTGACGTGGCACTCCCTGGCATTATTCGCTTACGCGACCTCATACTTGGCACTCAGGGGCTCGCTCGCAGCAGCCACCCTCCGAGGCTTTATTCACTTACGTGACTTCATACTTGGCACTCGGGGGCTCACTCCCAGCAGCCACCCTCGGAGGCGTTATTCGCTTACGCGACCTCATACCTTGGCACTCGGGGGCTCGCTCGCAGCAGACACCCTCCGAGGCGTTATTCGCTTACCCGACTTCATACTTGGCACTCGGGGGCTCGCTCGCAGCAGCCACCCTCCGAGGCGTTATTCACTTACGCGACCTCATACCTTGGCACTCGGGAGATCGCTCTCAGCAGCCACCCTCCGAGGCGTTATTCGCTTACGCGAATTCATATTTGGCACTCGGGGGCTCGCTCGCAGCAGCCACCCTCCGAGGCATTATTCACTTACGCGACCTCATACTTAGCACTCGGGGGCTCGCTCGCAGCAGCCACCCTTCGAGCTGTTATTCCCTTACGCGACCTCATACTTGGCACTCGGGGACTCGCTCGCAGCAGCCACCCTCCGAGGCGTTATTTGCTTACGCGACTTCATACTTGGCACTCGGGGGTTCGCTCGCAGCAGCCACCCTCCGAGGCGTTACTCGCTTACACCACTCCGTATTTGGCACTCGGGGGCTCGCTCGCAGCAGCCACCCTCTGAGTTGTTATTCGCTTACACGACTTAATATTTAGCCTCGGGGGCTCGTTCAATGCAGCCACCTTCCGAGGAAAATGCTCCCACACAAATCCACACCCAACAATGGAAGACTACAACGACTTCCAGCCAAAAAACATACATTGCGCAAGGAAGAATTTAAAAGGACCCCAAAATTCTAGACCCCAGGTTCCGACTTCACCTTACAAAGGGAACCCAGAAGACGGTCATTCTCCCCGCACACCTTCTTCAGAACCAGACTTGCGGGCTCATTCGCCGCCGCGTAGTGCTCGTCCATCGGTTCATCTCGACCACCAGGAGGACCTCAAGCCGCCAACATGATATCTACCCCAGGCAATGACTGTGAACAAAGGTGAAAGCACACTGAGCTCCCGCATGGATTTGATGATTCACAACTCGACGAAGATCCGCAGGCTGAGAGAACACCCGACATAGCCTCTCAAGACTAGACGGGACATGATCTAAGGGATAAAACTCAGAGAAGATACCACCAAGCACTCTTCAGCAGTACTCAAGAGATCATGGAACCCGACCAACCCGCAGTCGAAGCACGACAAACAACCGCGCCCGTGCTCTATCCCTCCTATAGGGATTTTCAGCTTGCACGGCCGGGTCATCCAAATGTGACAACTCCGACTATACATCCTCCTCCTCCTCGCGAGATCGACCAGCCAACACTTTACAAGAAGACCAAAATCAGCAAGAAGCGCAAGAAAAAAGCACTCGCGCAACCGAGCAACACCAACAGGAATACTCACCCTTCAGCAGATCAGACAACTTCCCCATCCAAGAAGTGAGGCCATGCAAGACAGCCTCAGCTCGCTCACGTTTTGAGCGATGGATCACAATGACACCCTTGAGACGACTAATCTCACGCTCCGCGTCCTCAAGCCTCAAACAGACGAAATCGTAGGCCCCCTCACGATCATCCTCCTTTAGAAATTTCCAAGCCCGAGAAACACCCAGGGTGGCCTACCACAAAAGGATAAAGAAGTCAAGCCGAAGAAAAAGAAAGCACGATAGAAGAGGACAAGACAGCCTAATCATCAATTCAGGATTCAGCATCCACGGCTCCAAAAGCAACTTATTACAAAGAAAAGTTTCTCCCAGCACACAAATAAATAAAGTCTCCTAATCTGCGCCCTGGGGCTTGAGGACATCAGCCTCCACAACCAGTTGCAGTTGAGGAGCAAGACGAGTGGCCCGCGCACTTCGATCAGTCGTATAACTGGGGAGGAAATCCACCATCGCATCCTCAATGGGAACCCCATGCCCCAGAAGAACAACAAAGGACGTCGCAAGTCCACTCACCACTGTCTCACGGACCAAGGCCTCCAACCAATCCCCATTTGGGCCGAATGCGGCAACCTGAAGATCAAGGTCCTCGGGACGATTGTCCTCATCCGGATACATGTGTTTATGGAGAAGCTTCAGAAGATTCAAAGCACGACCGCAGACGTCCTTCACAGAACCAGTGGCACTGGATACTACATCCACAACGCCATGAAGAACGGTCGAGTCCTCTTGAGCAGCCGCCGCTACTTCAAAACTTACGTCACCTGCCCCACAGGGAAACAATGATGATCAACAACCACCACCAAAGAAGACGACCAACAACAATGATGATCAGCAATCTCCTCACCTGCCAAAGCACTCGCCAGATCACGCAGACGACCACCCTCAACCGTCTCCAACTGCTGAAACTTCTCCTCCACTCGCCGCAACCGTTCGATCTCGCCACGCTGCGCCAGCAAATATCTCTCCTTCGTCTCCAAAGCGTCTTGAAGTGAGGCAAGTCTTTTCTCCGCGGAAGCAGCCAACTTTCTGGCATCGTTCTTACGACCTACAGTAAAAGGGTCATTCAAGCATCAAACAAGCAAGGGCACCACAATCAAAAGGGAGAAAAGCAACTCACACCGCATGGTGGTCAGGATCCCCTGGGCCGCATCATGAGCACTCCGGGCACGATCAGCATCAGTCAGCACTTGCTCACACATACAGAACAACGACTGGAACAACACGGCTCGCAGAAATCAGAACCAAGCAAAGGACATACAAGCTCAAAGACTACGACCAACCACAAGCGGTTTCCCACAACCTCGGGGGATACTCCCATCGGGAGCGTGCCGCGCTCCCGATGACAAGGATAAGGGCACGGAAAGTCAGAATAAATCAAGCTAAGACCGCGACCAACAACGAGTGGTTGCCCGCATCCTCGGGGGCTACTCCCATCGGGAGCGCTGCCGCGCCCCCAAGATAAGTCAAACGATAGAAAGACTACGCACCTGCTCAGCCATGCGATCAAAGAACTTGGCCTTCTCTTCAATAGGGAGATCCTTTTTCTACAAGAAGTACCCCTCAGGAAACACGGGTTTCGTGTCCGAAGGAGATTCACCCTCAGTAGCAGCAGCAGACCCCCCCCAGACGCAGAAATCGTAGGAATCGTACCCGCACCAGAAGCCACGAGAATCGTGGAAGGATCTGACTGACCAGCCGCCGCACCGGAGTCAGTCGACTGAAGATCAACAACAACAATACTTGTCAAAGACGCAGCCAGAACGGGAGCAATACTGCAAAACACATTTCATCAGAATAGGAAAACAAAGACATCGGCGTAATAAACCAGGAAGAAGTACGTACCCAACAGGTGCGGCGCCCACGCGAAGCAGCACCCCAAGCTTGCGCTTCTTCGGTGCAACCGGAGGAGGGCAGGGCGCAACAACTGGCGCGACTGGTGGCAGCCCACCACCCTCCACAGCCCGCTCAGCAGAAGTCGAGGACCGGCTGCGCTTGATGCGTAGTGGCTCTAAATCTTCATCGCCATCAGAAGCCGACGAACAACCACCAACACCCGCACCCGCGGACTCGCCAGTATCAACACGTGAAGCATCACCAGCACCCACGGGCGCAGGATCCACCAGGACCGCATTAGGCTCCTCGAGTATCTCCGCATCCTCAGGCTGAGGAGGGTTGTTCAACAAGGAAGCATGGTTCTACAAACAAGAGCATCATTAGCAAGCACAAGATATCAATCAAACTTCAACAAACAAACAAAGACTCAAGTAATCACCTCAGGCAAAGGCGTATCAACATTATATGGATGAATGGAGCTCGCAACACCAGTACTATTACACTTGGTGACCTGTTGGATCCGAAGCAAAAGGTCATCACACGAAAGGTCTTCAGGAGAGCACCTAGTCGGGTCTTCAGGTCCAGTATACCGCCACATGGGATGCACCCAGTGCTGCAGCGGCTCGATGCTCCTCCTCATAAAAATTGAGATAAGATGGCATCCAAATATCCCCTTCTTCAAAGCAACAAGTTTTTGCAATAAGGGCTCTACAACAACTACCTCTCCAGCAGTTAGAGAATGCAACCAAGAAGACCACTTAGCCACTCACGCAACCGGACTGAAGGGATCAAGCCCAAACTGTTGAACCTCAACGTGCTGATCTTTCAGATAGAACCAGCTCATCCGCCACGTATAGATGGAATCCAGTTTCTCCAGATCGAAATAGGCATTTTTCTCCTTAATGGAAATGCCAACGCCCCCAATGGCGTATTCAGAGTTCGTCCTCTTCACACTAAAGAGGCGCTTCCAGAGCCCCCAATGGGGATAAATCCCCAAGAAACTTTCACAAAACGTGATAAAACACGCAATGTGCAGTATCCCGTTAGGAGTCAAGTCGTGCAACTGCAGTTGATAAGCAAAGAGCAACCCCCACATGAACGGATGAACGAGAAGCAAAAACCCATGAGGAAAGAAGCTCTACAACCATACTCGTTTGTCGCGGTGAGGCGTGGGCACCTATTCATCCCCAGGAATACGATCAACTCCCTCCTCCACCCGCCCATCTTCCACTAGCACATCCAGATCCGTAGCCGCAAAAGCGGAACACTCCCATCTCCCAGTCATTCTTTCTGATTCCTGCGCTGCACTCCGAGGACGTTTGGACATGGATCTTTCCGCACAGCCCCACAGAGCAACGAAGCGGAAGGCAAGAGGAAGCAGAGGAAGAAGAAACAGGAGAGGGCGAGCGCTGGGTAAAACCTAAATCTACTCAGTCCTTTGGTATTTAACCTACAGCCAAAGGCCATCCACCCACCGTCGATCTCGGAACCCCATCAACGTGGCACGATCCCACCACACTCGTGCGACATGGAAAACCCAACAGGCGCAGTAACCCCACTGCCCACTCCGCGCGAAAAACGAGGGTCATCACCACGCGGGGAGAAATTATCGTGGAGCATAATGTCACGTCGCACCCACTACGCGGCTGCCAAAATTGTTAGACAATCCTGCAATGTCACATCTCAGCAAGGCGTGCTGAGTACGCGTCAGCACTACCTTTCAAAGGTTTTTTTCTATAAAACTTTTGACCTTATTTCAAAATTTTACTCCCATCGGGAGCGCCCTGTCTTTGCAAAAAATAGAGCAAGGATCAAGCCTCGAGGATGCGAGTGGCTACTCCCCTCCAACATTATCAAATGCATCTATTCAGTTCGGGTGCTCTCTCACCCAGCAGACTACGACGCACTCGAGAGATCACTCGCACCAGCAAGGACTAATGCATCTATAAAGTTCGGGTGCTCCCTCACCCAGAAGATAATGAAGTGCTCGAGTAACTACTCGCACTGGAAGGAAAGACCTGATCGACATATGGGAGAACAATCCGCCCAAGCACCTGAGTGTCATATGGGTGCATACGCGATCAGCCCACTCGACGATCATCCGAGTGGGGGCAGCTCTTATCGACTCCTCGCCTGAGTTTGTAAATACTCCGCGAGTGACCACTATTAGTCCAGTTGATTTGTTTTTCCAAGTGGGTGCACTTCTAATTAGGCTCCACACCTCTATAAAAATGATACCTGGGTGGCGATACACTGCACCCCAGATGCCGCACAAGCTTAGCGCGTAGGTAAGACCCCGCTACGCAGTCGGCCGGGGCCGGGACTTGCCACAGCTGTGACTTCACTCCCGATGTTTTCCATGCGCAATGCATGAAGAAAGTTGAGAATTTGACGGACACATTAACGCTATTTGCTGAGACCGACGACATTGATCCTATAAGACCTGCAACGGCATGGACTTTGCTTGACACTGGTTGTTTTCCAAGTTCGTGTCAAGGGACGCGGCTTGATTAGGGCTATTGAGGTGTTTTCCACTAGCGCAATTCGCCAAGGCTCAACCAGTCGTCTACCTTTGGCCTTTTTAGCTTATCATCCCTCGAGTAAACTATCTGTTGTGGCTAACAGCCGACGACTCGCAGCAGCGTTACACGCATGAAGACAAGCGGTTACGGATTCGAGTCCCTGTGCAACTCTTTGAGTCCCCCAGGCACTCGGGGGCTACTGACGAGGGGGTGACCCCACGACTCCTACAGATGAGGGTACCTGGTGCGTAACAAGACAGAAGGCCCGCTGGAAGTCTCGATCGGCCCACGACCGGCCCACTCGAGGCACCGCCATAGGAGTCCTCGACGATTATGGAAGCTACGACTTGGCGTCCAAGACCGAAACTAGATTAGGAAGCTCTCTTTGTAAACCTAGACGGATTCCTTGCGACCCAACCTAATATATAACGGCTGGGAGAGGGAAAGTCTAGGGCATCGAATATCCAAGCAACAACTTCGGTACCGAGCGAACTCGCCTCGACCTCCACTGTAATCGCCTCCATCGTAATACAATCGAGCAGGAAGTAGTGGTTTCACTGATCGAGGGCCCTGAACCTGGGTAAATCCATGTCTCCTGTTAGCCGACGAGTATCGCCAACCTACACATCTCCTCTACGATCTAACCCATGGTTCCTAACCAGGGGATTTGCCGAGGTCAATCCTCGCCAGTCACTCCTTTGGAATTTCAAGAAAGTCAATTTAAATCAATTAGTTGACCCAACTTTGACCAGTGATATCTCCTAATCTATAAGTACAAATGAGATGAAACTTTTTGCATATTTTTTCTCTTGAGCTCCTCCTTAATTTGGCATAGCTTTTGTGCCATGTTGTTCTGTTTATATTTGCTGGTGAAAAGAAAACCTTTTATGTGACATTTTGGTTGTTATTTTAAAAATATATTCTTCAAGGTTTGCTTTATGTTGAAGACCAGGAGTATTTCCCTCTCCCTTGGTGAAAGGCAAGCCACAACCCATTTTGCATCCTTGTAAAACTTGACGTGGTTTATAACTTGCTTTAAGCTTTGAATATTATGATGATTGCTCCTGATATGTTTGACTTATTATGATCATGCCATTTCCATGTTATGCTTGTGTGCACTATGACTCCTAGTTAGGATTATGATCCTGATATGATTGTCACAACCCCAAGTTAGGTATGTGCTAGAATAGCAAGTCACTTTGCTTCATGATAAAAATTTCAAAAGAAATTGAAATGGGAGAAAAAAACCCCCCTAGATGAATTAATTCAAAGGGCCAGAAATAAAACTTCTCCAAAAATTCATATTTGACTTTTGAAAAATCCTATAAATGAGTGTGATCACATGAAAAGTGATGTGGTAGAATTCCCATGCTCATGGATTTTTCAATTATTCAAACAGGACCTTGGATTTAATAAAAAAAACCCTATTTGAATTAAAGTTCAAATTATTTGAATTTTAAAAGTGTTCAAATTTTATAAGTGGCTAGCTCTCTATTTTATGAGGCCATATAAAATAATTTGGGCATTTATAAAAATACCTAGCTATTTTATTTAGCTAGGTCAAACAAAATGCAGAAAAATAAAAAGAAAAAGAAAGCCACAAGCTTACCTTGCGCCCAGGGGCGAAGCCAACTCCCTCTGGCCGGCCCAGCCCACCCGGGCGCGCTTGTCTTCTACCTCCCCGCCGAGCCAAGCAGCTCGGTGGAGGCAGAGCGTGGCCACGGCAACACCTCGACGCCCAGCTCCTTCTAGGCCCCCCAGGCCTCCTCCTCACGCCTCTGCGTCGCTCAGAAGCCCGCACACCTTTCCCCTCCCTCGCTCTGGCCTTCCCCTTCCTCCCCGGCGGAAAACCCGAGCGCCCCGTAACCTAGCAGAGAGCGCGACGACGCCCCGACGTGGCCAACGACAGCTAGGAGCCTCGCCGCCGTGTCCAATCGCTCCAGAGCCGTCGACTCCTCCGATCCCCGCCCTCAATCGAAGCTTGCCGCCACCAGAGATGACGCCCGCTTCGCGAGTTCACCGCCGGCCGCCGAGGAGAAGGTCTTCAATTGCGCCGCCACCAAGCACTCCCCGGCTCCGCCGTCTTCTCCACTCGATCCAGGGTGAGCGTCCCGTTCGATTGCTCCTTTCTCCGCATCCTCCCGTGCCCTCGCGTGCGATTCCGGTGAAGACCGTAGCCAGCCGCCGCTGCTCGTCGTTGTAGCCGCGCTGATGAGGACATCTCTACGAATGTTACACCCACATCTTCACCAACTACACATACTGGACCAGTTACTAGAGCACGTGCACGTCAACTAAATTATCAGGTACTTTCGTTTCTTGCGAATCCTTCTAATGTTCATGAACATATGATGCTGCCTAAATTAGATACTTTTGTTTTGCTTATGAATGAAGGACCTAGCATGGACAAGAAGGACGGTCATTGGAGCGGGATCAAGCATGGAGAAGAAGGTGCGCGCGCGGGAAAGAACAATGGAGCTTCCAGTGGGGATTTTCGCACTTTGAAGCCACCATAAGGCATGCATGAAGGCTTGGACGAAATACACGAGATGCCACTTCATTATTTTCGTCCAAGAGCAAGTATAGGTGCTGCGTCACCTTAATATTGGGCTGGGCCCATGTAATTTCGAAATACCACATTATAGGCTGTTTTTAGAGTCCGTATGTGTGGGGAAACCGAGTTAGGGTTGTTTTCGGACCCCACCTCCAAGGGGCCACGAAATTCCCCTCTGTTCCCCCATATATACAGCCCTTAGGGCGTCGTTTAGACTTGGGTTTTAATTAGATTTAAGTTAGCCATAGCCGCAACTTCGAGCTCTTCGTTTGTGTCATCCGACCAGGCCAAGACCTCATTGGAACCCCAACTTTCGTAATCATTCATCTTATATTCGCAATATCCAGATTGCAATTCTTAGTTCTTGCTTGTTCTTCGATTGCTTGCAGGAATTAGACCTTCGTGGTCAGGTTGATCGTGCATCCTCGGGATCAATAACCTCTCGGAGTTGGTTTAGCGATCGCTAAGGCGCAACGTCTTCGCACGTTCGTAGTCGGATCGTGAAAGTCGTCTCCACCATAATCGATCTCCACCATCTCATCAAAACATCGGGACACCTTCGCCTCTATCAAGTGGTATCAGATTTCCAGGTTGCTCGGTGAGATTTACCAGTTTTCGTAGTCTAGATTGGTTCTGTTCTTCATACCTACAGTCCATGAAAAAGCCAAAAAAAATTAGGGTTAGATCATCACGTCCCAAAACAGTCCGAGCCTTTGTCCAGTTTTCTTTACAGTAGTTTGCTTTGTTGAATTTACGGTTGCATCGTTGTGTCGAGTTGCTGATCTTAGCGTCTAGTTCCCTTAGAGTTTCGAGTTCTGATCACAGTTTGTCACACCGCCGCCGCACAGTAGTACACCGCCACGTTTCCGCCAATCTGAGTCCAGATACACCACCACGTTCCGCCAAGTCGAGTCCATATACATCACCACGACCTACCAATCCGAGTTGAGTTCCATCACCTGTTCGGTTTGTGATC
Source organism: Bromus sterilis (assembly GCA_950022295.1). Taxonomy (NCBI): domain Eukaryota; kingdom Viridiplantae; phylum Streptophyta; class Magnoliopsida; order Poales; family Poaceae; genus Bromus; species Bromus sterilis. Next base: position 254,341,691 of record OX465595.1, on the reverse strand, counting down.
TCTCCGTAGCCAGATTAGTTTTGAGTTGATTAGAGTCGGATTTCACCAAACTTTTGTCGTACGTAGAAGGAGGTGATTTCCAAAAAAAAAAAAAAAGAGTCTGGCACGCTTTTCAGAGCAGTTTTTAGGCCAAAAATTTAGGGGGTAAAAAAATTTCGTGCCCATACGTTCCTTAGGTCCAGAAACTCATTTTGAGACGTTCGCCACCATAGTGAATTTTTCGCACTTTTTCAGCCACCGCAGTCCCGCATCGCAAAAAAAAAAAGAAAAAAAAAGAGAGAAAAAAAAATCAGAGTGTGCTTCTCAGTTGATTACGTGCCGTGCCGTGCTTTCGTTGGTGTTTTAGGCTCGCGTCTCTAGTACGGTCTAGCCTAGGATCAGCACAGTACCGACGTTGAGTGTTTATTCAGCTTTGCATCTCTGTTTTGATTACTGTTGAGCTTTTGCTACCATACTTGTCAGCCTTCCTACAGCTCCACATATATTCTACATCGTGCGTTTGACACCTCCTGGCCATCGCTCCACCATATCTCTGAGAGTTTTGACCCGTTGGTTGTACATCACCACCTGCTGCTAGGTAAGAATCGGTAAGAACTAAAGAAAAGCTTGACGGATTTGTGCTTTCCACCACCCCACATCCCATTAGTAGAAGTAGGATCATACTTCTGTGTGTTTTCTATTTCTGATAACCATGCCAGGATCCCATGATGAAGTGGCGCGGGATGCACCTAATTGGGAGAATATGACAAACAAAGCATTACATGATAAATTTGCACAAATGATGTCTGAACAGGTGAATGACATCGAGAACAGATTTACAGAGGCGATTGATGGTGTGGAGAAGATGATCGACACCAAGCTCGACGCCAAGTTTACTGAGTTTCTCGCACGCTTACCTATACAGCCTGCGGCCGCTCTAGCACAGCCACCGCCACCACGACGTGCACGACGTATTCTGTTTCCGGGCGGACAAGCTGCTGGTGCTCCTGCTGCTGCTGCAGTTACTGCTGCTGCTGCCTCTGACGTCGGCCAGGACGACAAGTACGAGGGTGATTACGAGGAGGAGGTGGAACAAGAAGCGGCCTATGAACAGCCAGCTGGACGTCCACGTCCCAACATTCGCCACGGTCGACACCAACCACCCCCTCAGGTACGCGATGATGAACATGTGCCTAAACTTAAATTGAATCTTAAGCCGTTTGAGGGTAGATATATTCCTGATGCTTATCTTACTTGGGAGTTAGAAACTGAACAACGCTTTACATGTTTACAATATCCTGAGAATAGACGTGTTACTGCTGCTGTTTGTGAATTCACGGGTTTTGCATCTATTTGGTGGTCTGAACATTGTAGATTGCATGCTAATAATATTCCAGCTACTTGGGCTGCTTTAAAAGATGCTATGCGTACTCGCTGGGTTCCTCCTTATTATCAACGTGAATTGCTACAAAAATTACAGCGTTTGAGACAAGGAAAAAATTCTGTAGAGGAATATTATCAAGAATTACAAACTGGATTGATTAGATGTGGCCTAGTAGAGGATAATGAAGCTATGTTTGCATGTTTTATAGGTGGCTTAAACAGGGAGATACAAACTATTCTAGAATACAAGGACTATGCTACTATTACTCGTTTGTTTCATCTTGCTTGTAAAGCTGAACGTGAAGTGCAGGATCGACAGGCCGCTACGAGACCTAACTTTTCTGCAGGACGAAATACATCATGGACATCGCGTGGACCTTCTACATCCACACGTCCTGCTGCGCCACCATCTACTTCAGCCGCTCATTCTTACAGGGAGCCACCAAAACAGCCAGCACCACCATTCAAGGGTGCACAGAGTGGTCCAGCGGCGAGTTCTTCTTCATCCATGGCTTCCACAGGGCAAACACGAGATCGTGATATTAAATGTCGCAGGTGCCAAGGTGGAGGTCACTTCGCAAAAGACTGTCCCTCCAAGCGTGTGATGATTATTACGGCGGATGGTGGGTATGAGTCAGCGAGTGACTATGATGAGGAGACTTTAGTTCTCATTGCTCATGAGGAACAGGGTGCCCATGATGATGCTCATGATATAGCGTATATGGCTCCTGATGATGCAGATAAATATGCTAGTTTGGTTGCTCAACGTGTGTTAAGTGTGCAGGTAACGAAGGCTGAGCAAAACCAGAGGCATAATTTGTTCCACACAAAGGGAGTGGTGAAAGAACGTTCGGTTCGCATCATCATTGACGGAGGGAGTTGCAACAACTTGGCTAGCATGGAGTTGGTGGAGAAGCTATCTCTCACCACAAGACCACACCCCCATCCTTACTATATTCAATGGTTTAACAATAGTGGTAAGATTAAGGTAACCCGTTCTGTTCGTGTGCACTTTAGCATTGCTGCATATGCTGATTATGTTGATTGTGATGTGGTACCCATGCAAGCATGCTCTCTTTTACTTGGTAGACCATGGCAATTTGATAGGAATGTTGTACACAATGGTAGGACAAATCAGTTTACTCTGGTTCATCAGGACAAAAATATTGCTTTACTTGCTATGTCTCCTGAACAAATTGTGAAAGATGATCTTGCTAGAGCTAGTAAAGCTAAACAGGAGAAAAATAAGAGTGAAAATGAGATAGCAGCCAAAGAATTTGAGCAACAACATAAGACTAATAGCAAATCTTCTTCTGCTGTTTCTAATGAAATTAAATTGACTAGTCCAACTTTGCTTGCTACTAAAGTTGATATTTCAGATTTGGATGTTAGTCAATATGTGTGCTATGCTTTTGTGTGCAAAGAAGCTTTGTTTTCATTTGAGTAATTGCCTCCTTCTTTGCCTCCTGTTGTCACTGACCTTTTGCAGGAGTTTATTGACGTCTTTCCACAAGACGTACCACCGGGATTACCACCTATTCGAGGGATTGAGCATCAGATTGACTTAATTCCCGGTGCTTCGTTGCCCAACCGTGCGCCATACCGTACCAATCCGGAGGAGACGAAGGAGATTCAGCGTCAAGTACAAGAGCTACTCGACAAAGGTTACATACGTGAATCCCTTAGTCCTTGTGCTGTTCCTGTTATATTAGTCCCTAAAAAGGATGGAACATGGCGTATGTGTGTTGATTGTCGAGCCATTAATAATATTACTATTCGTTATCGTCATCTTATTCCTAGGTTAGATGATATGCTTGATGAATTAAGTGGCTCTACCATGTTTTCCAAAGTTGATTTGCGTAGTGGATACCATCAAATTCGCATGAAATTAGGAGATGAATGGAAAACGGCTTTTAAAACTAAGTTTGGATTATATGAGTGGTTAGTCATGCCTTTTGGGTTAACTAATGCACCTAGCACTTTCATGAGATTAATGAACGAGGTTTTACGTGCTTTCATTGGACGATTTGTGGTAGTCTATTTTGATGATATACTGATTTATAGCAAATCTTTGGAGGAACATTTGGATCATTTACGTGCTGTTTTTATTGCTCTACGTAATGCACGTTTGTTTGGTAACCTTGGGAAGTGCACCTTTTGCACCGACCGAGTATCGTTTCTTGGCTATGTTGTTACTCCGCAGGGAATTGAAGTTGATAAAGCCAAGATCGAGGCGATTGAGAGTTGGCCGCAGCCCAAAACGGTCACACAAGTGAGGAGTTTTCTTGGACTCGCTGGATTCTATAGGCGTTTTGTGAGAGATTTCAGCACCATTGCTGCACCTCTCAATGAGCTTACACGCAAGGCTGTGCCTTTTACTTGGGGTACCGCACAGGAAGAAGCCTTCGCGGTATTGAAAGATAAGTTAACACATGCTCCTTTGCTCCAACTTCCTGATTTTAATAAGACTTTTGAGCTTGAATGCGATGCTAGTGGGATTGGTTTGGGAGGTGTGTTATTACAAGATGCTAAACCTGTTGCATACTTTTCTGAAAAATTGAGTGGGCCTAGTCTGAACTATTCTACTTATGATAAGGAATTATATGCTCTTGTTCGGACATTAGAAACTTGGCAACATTATTTATGGCCCAAAGAATTTGTTATACATTCTGATCATGAATCTTTGAAACACATAAGAAGTCAAGCAAAACTTAATCGTAGACATGCTAAGTGGGTTGAATTTATTGAGACTTTCCCTTATGTCATTAAACACAAGAAGGGGAAAGATAATATTATTGCTGATGCTTTGTCTCGTCGTTATACTATGCTTTCACAACTTGACTTCAAGATATTCGGTTTAGAGACAATCAAAGATCAATATGTAAATGATGCAGAATTTAAAGATGTATTGCAGAATTGTAGAGAGGGTAGAACATGGAACAAGTTTGTCCTTAATGATGGGTTTGTGTTCCGTTCTAACAAGCTATGCATTCCAGCTAGCTCTATTCGTCTTTTGTTGTTGCAGGAGGCGCATGGAGGAGGATTAATGGGACACTTTGGCGTGAAGAAGACGGAGGACGTACTTGCTACACACTTCTTTTGGCCAAAGATGAGACGGGATGTTGAGCGTTTTGTTGCTCGCTGCACTACATGTCAAAAAGCTAAGTCACGACTCAATCCTCATGGTTTATACATGCCTTTACCTGTACCTAGTGTTCCGTGGGAGGACATATCCATGGACTTTGTTTTAGGCTTGCCTCGAACAAAGCAGGGGAGGGATAGCATATTTGTTGTCGTGGATAGATTTTCTAAGATGGCACATTTTATACCATGTCATAAAAGCGATGATGCTGCTAATGTTGCTGATTTATTCTTTCGTGAGATTATTCGCTTACATGGTGTGCCCAATACTATTGTCTCGGATCGTGATACTAAGTTTCTTAGCCATTTTTGGAGATGCTTATGGGCTAAGTTGGGGACTAAACTACTTTTTAGTACTACCTGTCATCCCCAAACTGATGGACAAACTGAAGTAGTCAATAGGACTTTGTCTACTATGCTTAGGGCTGTTTTAAAGAGTAACTTGAAAATGTGGGAAGAATGTTTACCTCATATTGAATTTGCTTATAATCGTTCATTTCATTCTACCACTAAAATGTGCCCTTTTGAGTTTGTTTATGGTTTTCTATCTCGTGCGCCTATTGATTTGCTGCCTCTTCCATCTTCGGAGAAGGTTAATTTTGATGCTAAGCAACGTGCTGAATTGATATTAAAAATGCATGAGTTAACTAAAGAAAACATTGAGAAAATGAATGCTAGATACAAGCTTGCTGGTGATAAGGGTAGAAAGCATGTTGTGTTTGAACCAGGAGATCTTGTTTGGTTACATCTACGTAAAGATAGGTTTCCTGATTTGCGCATGTCTAAGTTAATGCCACGAGCTGATGGTCCTTTTAAGGTTTTACAGAAAATTAATGATAATGCATATAAACTTGAGCTACCTGCAGATTTTTGGGGTTAGTCCCACATTTAACATTGCAGATTTGAAACCTTATTTGGGAGAAGATAATGAGCTTCCGTCGAGGACGACTTCAATTCAAGAAGGGGAGGATGATGAGGACATCTCTACGAATGGTACACCCACATCTTCACCAACTACACATACTGGACCAGTTACTAGAGCACGTGCACGTCAACTAAATTATCAGGTACTTTCGTTTCTTGCGAATCCTTCTAATGTTCATGAACATATGATGCTGCCTAAATTAGATACTTTTGTTTTGCTTATGAATGAAGGACCTAGCATGGACAAGAAGGACGGTCATTGGAGCGGGATCAAGCATGGAGAAGAAGGTGCGCGCGCGGGAAAGAACAATGGAGCTTCCAGTGGGGATTTTCGCACTTTGAAGCCACCATAAGGCATGCATGAAGGCTTGGACGAAATACACGAGATGCCACTTCATTATTTTTGTCCAAGAGCAAGTATAGGTGCTGCGTCACCTTAATATTGGGCTGGGCCCATGTAATTTCGAAATACCACATTATAGGCTGTTTTTAGAGTCCGTATGTGTGGGGAAACCGAGTTAGGGTTGTTTTCGGACCCCACCTCCAAGGGGCCACGAAATTCCCCTCTGTTCCCCCATATATACAGCACTTAGCGCGTCGTTTAGACTTGGGTTTTAATTAGATTTAAGTTAGCCATAGCCGCAACTTCGAGCTCTTCGTTTGTGTCATCCGACCAGGCCAAGACCTCATTGGAACCCCAACTTTCGTAATCATTCATCTTATATTCGCAATATCCAGGTTGCAATTCTTAGTTCTTGCTTGTTCTTCGATTGCTTGCAGGAATTAGACCTTCGTGGTCAGGTTGATCGTGCATCCGCGGGATCAATAACCTCTCGGAGTTGGTTTAGCGATCGCTAAGGCGCAACGTCTTCGCACGTTCGTAGTCGGATCGTGAAAGTCGTCTCCACCATAATCGATCTCCACCATCTCATCGAAACATCGGGACACCTTCGCCTCTATCACGCGCACCAGAGCGTCGTCTTGGCCCCCCAATGGCACCACACGACGCGCGGCCTCCCCAGCTCCCTCCCGGTGCACACAGCTCCCTCCCCCGTGCCCAAAAACCCAACCCCGGCGAAGTTCCGGCGAGGCTCCGGCGAGCCCGCCATTAGCAACCCCCCTTAAGCTAATCCCCCCTGGGCCACTAACAGTGGGCCCAGGTTAACTAATTAACCTCGGGTTAATTTAAACAGAGAGGTTAAACTAAACCCCCCCACTGACCACCCTGGCCCACCTGTCAGCCCCCCCTTTGACGTCATGATGACGTCAGGCCTACGCAGTAAATAGAAATGAATTAAAAGAATTACAGAAAATCCAGAAAATAGCAAAACTTCAATAAATCATAGAAAATTCATTTTAACTCTAAATTGGACAAATAATATGCCTAAAATTATCAGAAAAATACAAGGATTCTGAATATGCAACTTGTTTCTATGTTTGACCATTTTAAAATGGGTGAACAGTAGCAAACATGCATATGGCATTCTTTTGAATTCAAATTTGGAGTGATTTTGCAAATGACTTTGCATTCCACTCCTTTTAAATGAAATTGTATCCACATTTTGACCATGCACATCACACTACAATATTGATCATGTGCTTGTGCATTGTACCTTATGTTGATCAATTTGTTTGTATTGTTTGCTCGATAGACGTGCAACTGGAACCGGAGGTCACCTCCTTCGTTGAAGACACCGTTATTGAACCTCGTCAGCAAGGCAAGCAAACCCCCCATTGATCATTTCGATAAAATCCCACTTCCCTCTCATGTCTCGCTTATGCATTGTATAGGATGATTACGATGATAACGTTTCTACCTCATAGTTGAACCCAATCCTTTGCATGACCTATCATTTTGTCACAGTAGTAAGCAAACCACAATCCTAGCAAATGTAGGAGTTGGTTGATATCATGTAACCCCTGCAACTGTTACTGCTTATTGCATGCTTAGAGTTACAATGAGGTTACTCTTTTGTGAGTCGGGATGGTAGTGATCATGTTGATGATGGTAGAAATGTGTTGGTGAATCTACCCTAACACAAGGTGAACGATGAGAGGCTGTGTAGGAGTACATAGTGGGTTGTCTCGTTGAACACCGCCTTAAGTCCGAGTTCTTATGTGGTGATCCAAGAAGAAGAGTACAACCACACATTGGGCTCACTGACCCCTCTTATACTAGTACCTCACCACGTTCGAACCCCAGAAGTCGCAGTAGTTCGGAGTTCTGGTAGGGCTGTGGCACGGTCTGCGAAGTGGATGAACGGCTTTTCAAGACCGGCTTGGGACCCTGCACACATCGTTTGAGGCTGTACTGGAACCTCGGTCGGACTTTCATACGGATCCCCCTCAGATAGGCGACTCTCTGGACTAGAACGGAGCTGTGGGCGAAGTGTTGTGGTGGCATCCTCGCTGTCACCTCTTGAACGGTGACACGCAAAAGGCGGTAACTGATGACACATGTGTGTAGTGGTACACCCCTGCAGGGCTAAAAAAACTATCCGAATAGCCGCGTCCGCGGTTAAGGACTGCTTGGAAAGCTTAGCTTGATTATTAGACAACTTTAACCGGATACTTATAAAACTTGCCAAGATAAGCGTGAGTGCTATGGCTTGCTTTTTCGTGGGGAAGTCGAGGAAGGCACCATAGTGGTGTATTTGGTTGAAGAGATGTAGTGGACTCGTGTACGCTTCTTACCTCAAGTCTGGTACTCGTAGTTCAGGACTAGCCAAGTCAAAGCTGTCACTTCTGCATTTGAACCCCACCTCCCTTTTACCTTGATACATGTGCATGAGTAGTATAGTTCCTACGTAAGTCTTCCTAAGTATGACTTTGTACTCACGTTGACTTATTCTATGTTTTAGATGAACCCACTGACCCCAAAGGTGGATTATTCCTCGAGCTCGACGACTGAAGACCAAGCTAGTGTAGTCCCAGTCAGCAGACTGGTTCCCTCGTGAAAGGGCTTGTTTATAGATAAGGCTTCTCTAAGCCATTTGTTAAACTTGTCTGTACTCAGACCTACTTTGCTTCCGCATGTTTGATGTAATGTTGGATCACAGACTTGTGATCTCTGTGTGCACTCTGGTAAGAGTTATCAATAAAGTTGTATACTTTGTAGAGAATTGCATTGATACATGCTGTTCATACTGGACATGTATGCTGCGTGTATGATTATAACATGCATGTCTTAGTATGGATTTTCGAGACCTTAGTTGTGATCTGGCTGGCGGTGTTTTATACACCAAGTGGCCCTTAGATGTGCGCAGCTTGGGGCATCGCGATGCGATTTTTCGTGACTCTGTCACGTGCACACTTTGACGTATGATCGAGCCCGCCCTAGACCCCGACTAAGTGATCGGGCTGGAGTAAGTCTATGTAAGGGTTATAATACAATCGATAGTATGGGTTGAGGCGACTTGTCTATGAGTATGGGAGTTCACCACCCATATCATTTAGACTTGTGTGCGGACGATGAGGACCCATTTCAGTTGATCATCCGGCCTGGATGGGATGCCCCTCACGTTCGATGCTTTCCAAGAACGTTCTGTGCTTGGCCTTGTCTGCTTAGACAAGTGGGTACGGTTCTCGGCTCTCCATATGATTGTGTTGTAGCGGGTCTTGCATACGCTAACCCCGGGTCCCGACAATGATGCACGTGATTATAGTTAGAATCTTTCTCATCTTGACATGGCTAAGTTAATCACCTAATCATGCTTTGGATTATGATAGAACCGTGATCGTACCTTGAATTGTTCTACATGTGTTGCTATGACTTGGACTATGGATTTCCATGTTGCACGGGATACTTGATAATTTTGCATTTGGAAACATGCTTTATGCCAAGTTGATCAGGTGCCACCGAACCAGACTTATCAGTGCATCCACACTCGCCTGTATGGGAAGGCCTTGACTCGGTCTATCGGCGCGCTCTCTTATTCGTATCACCAAGGAGGGAAGTCTATGCACGCGTGATTACCCTGGCCCGGTAAACTATGATAGTCTTGAGGGCCGGTTTGGTTATATTGATCCAGTCCCCATTTGGGACAATGTTGTTTGCCATGCGATGGCAGGTGTGTCTGGAGGACACGGGTGTAACAACCCAGTTTTCACAAAAATTAAATTTTTTGTTTTCGGTGTGAATTGTTTGATTGTCTGATTTGTTTGCGGTGTTTGCATCCCTGATTTATCGATCGGCGATTATTTTCCACCTTCTTATCTCGTATGGGACGGAGACCGACCCTTGCCACCCTGACACTCGACCTTTGCGACACCGGGTTTCACCCGACCACCGTCGAAAAAACCGCACGAGTCCAGCCGCAGCCAACGGAACAAAAACCCCGTTTAACAATTAAACGGGATATTTTTATAGCGCGCCGGAAAGTGTTCTCGGAACGGTTCCAACGCGAGGTGAACGCCGCCAGCTCGACGCGCTGATCGCGCAGTTCAAAGTTTTACCCGAATCGGAGGTCCTGCGGACCCCTAGCGGTCAGAAACATAAACACCGCGCGCGCGAGAGAAAATCCGGGGATGTTTTTGCAAACTGCCAGCCACCTGGGCTATATAAAGACCACCACACGCCCACCTCTTTCTAGGGTTTCCCTAGCCACAAAATTGCAGCCACACCCCCAGATTTGCTCCAATTTTCGCCCAAAATCCCCTGCACCTCGAAACCCTAGCTTCCAGGCGACCCCGGCCGTCGGATCTGGCCTCCAACGGCTCAGATCGCGTCCCAGATCCCACGAGACAGCCTCCACCAACCTCCAGCCGTGGGCTCACCCACGCGCCGCCGCCAGCCCGCCCGTGGAAGCCGCCTCCACTCCGGCCGCCGGAGCAGCCGCCAGGCCCCGGCCACCTCCTCCTCTCCTCCTCGCGCCTCCTTTCTTCCTTCCTCTTCTCACCTCCGTGCTCTCTCTCACTTGCAGCTCGTGCTGCCTCCTGCCATTGGAGCCGCACCCGAGGTCGAAGCCGCCGCCGTTGCACTCGTCCCCGACATCCCTCTCCACTGGTTCCGGCGGGATCCGCCCGACCCCGGCTTGCCGCGCCCCAGATCCGTCCCTTCCCCGAGCCCCTGCGACCTTCCCGTCACCCCTCTCACCGGAGGCGAGCTAGGCAGCCACGCCGTAGCCGCTGCGCTCGTCCCGGTCGGGATCCAGACGAGGACGAGCTGCCGCTGTCCCGTGGGCCGGCCTCGCACCAGCAGCCCAGTGCGCCAAGGCCCAGCGCCCCCACCGGCCCAGGCGCCTCCAGCCCGAGCCAGAGCCAGGCCGCAGATGGGCCGACCCCATGGTGAGGCCTGCCCTCCTTTTCCACCCCTTTTTTTTCTTTCTTTTTCCAGATTTTGGCAGATTGTGCTGTATTTTTGCGTTGCCCATATCATTTAAACCGTAGCTCGGATCGCGACGCTTTAAACATGAAAGTTGCTTAGTTTTTCATGTAGATTAATAAATTTGCTTCTTTACCATGTTTGACTGCTAATTACACTGCTTTCCATCGTAAATTATTTCTTTAATAACTTTTCAACCGTTGCTCTGATTAAAATGTTTCTTATATGTAACTTGACTAGAATTGCATGTAGATTATGTTTATGCTGCTCTTTCTTGCTAATAAAAATAATAAAATTATGTTTAGGACAGAACAGTACCAAATGCAATAATTGTCGTGGGGTCCGTAATAGTTGGCATGTATAGGTTTTACCCCCACTTAAAGTGACTACATTAGATAGTTTATTTATGCTTCACCTCTTGTCATGTTTGTGTGCTATGCCATGCTTGAGTGAGATGCCATGTTAACAACCTTTTCTCATCTTGTGTAGCTAAACAAATTTAACCATCGTAAAATGTGTAGTACCGTCGTGTGCGACAAGTACTCCACTTAACCTGTTAGTAAGCGCTCTCGACGGTAGGTGCGATGTCTCATGTTGCTTTCTTGTTGTTGATTGCTCGTGATTGCTTCGTAGTAATAGATGCTTGCTCGTCGATTGCTTTCCAGTGTTTCCTTCCTGTGTGCTTCTGCGGGTACCTCTCGGAGACGATGCGAGCTTGCGATCAACTACACCTTCGGAACCCGGCTTATCAACATGCAAGGACTATACATTACTTATGATCCATTCTACTTCAACCAGCGGTTTGCATGCTAGTCTAGGATAGGTTCGATGTTTGATCCTACCACATGTTTACATCCTCTTTCAAACCGATACAGCCATGTCCCCTCCCAGCAAACCATGTACTGCTATGTTACTATTGCTCGTTGCTCAGCCCCTGCTTAGTATGCATGCTTAGGATGCTATGATGTTACCCTGTTACTCTTTGGTTGGGCTATCACATTATTATTATTGTTGTTGATGATATGATTATTATAAATGTTGACTATATTCGACGAAGGATGGAAGGTCTAGGCTATCCCGCCCCGACGCTTTGTTCCATTCGAGTCACCTAGGACCTGAGTTCCTGGTATTGGTTTTAAGACTGAGCGTGCCTAACCGCGTGTGGGATGATATGGGGTCCCCTTTTCTTACCTACCTAGCTTCAAACATTTCTAGTGGTGGCCCAAGCTGATTTTACCATTTGAAACCGTGTGCTTAACTGGTCTGCAGCTAGTGGATTTAAAACAACGCGGGCCAGCGGGACAGTGTTCCTGTTGGTCCACACTTTGCGGAGCGCGGGATGCCTACCTGCTTTGCAGATTTCATTCCAACCTGACGTGAGACGGAAGAGGCCAATTCGAGAGACGGCCGACTCTTGAGTTGGGTGTCGACTCCCCGGGGGCCACCCGGATTTGTTCTTTGTTAGTTAGAGGGACCTGTCGTTTTGGATCTCTCGGAACTAAATCATAAAATGGTTGCCTGTGATGGGTAGCAACTGAGAGAGATGGGCATGCGTGCGGAGCCTTGTAATGGGCAGTTGGTACAACCCTGCAGGGTTAAATCTTTTCGAGAAGCCGTGTCCACGGTTATGGACGACTTGAGACCTACTCCTTGTTCATAGACAACAACAACTGAGATAATCTTAATATAACTTGATCAACGTGTGTGTGCCTTGACTGCTTCTTCTTCGTCGGGATGCGAAGAGGAGGAAAAGGATAGGATAGGTGTTATGTTTGCGTAAGTAGCTGATAGCAGACTTTTTGGAGGCGATTCCTCATCGAATTCTTGGATTCTTACCTTACTCTCTAGATCGTTAGCCACTTCATAAATGCTAGTGTGGCAACAACCTCACCACTTACCCCATCCTTACCGTAAACTACTAGTTGTCCTAGTATGACGAGTGATGAAGTCCTTGCTGGGTCAGTTGACCACTACAGTTGGATGCTGAGTACTTCTGTACTCATGATACTACCCCCAAACTCTTTGCAGGGTTCTGACTGACAACAGGTATGGTGATCGACGTTTCACGTGGAGACTTGACGAGGACTAGTTAGGCGGATCCCGGCGGAGGGCCTGGACCCGTGTGGTTATGGGGATCAATGTTCTTCTCCTTGCTAGTAGGCATTTGATTGTAGTATGTACTCAGACATGTATCTTCCGCTGATGTATTGTATTTATGGCAGTTGTATGCCTCTTGTATGAGATGTTGTATCCTTGTATCTGTAATGTTGTGATATCATGTTGGAAATCCGGGACATATGACTTCGTCATATGTCGCGGTGGGACCGATATGTGCTTCGTCCCCGGATCTGGATGGAAACATCTAGATCTGGAACAGTACCGCATATCGGGCCTTACAACGGGGCTACCCACAACATGACTTGCGAAGCATGTCGGGTGATACGGTAAGGGAGACATGCGATAGAACGGTCTCGTTGGAGATGTCCTAGACCACTCCTATGGTACGAGTTCCGAGGTTCCTATGGGACAAGTTCCAAGGTACTGGATGGAGGAAGAACTCCATAGCGTGGGTAAAGTGCACAACCTCTGCAGAGTGTTAAAAATCTATTCGAATAGCCGAGTCCATGGTATTGGACACAGTTCATACTAGGTCACACTATGGATCAACATGAACCCGGTTTGATGATCGTGCTAAGTTGGTGGTCATGCGAAGACTCGTGTAAGTTGGTGGTCATGCGATGACCCGTGCAAGTTGGTGGTCATTCGACGACCCGTATAAATTGTTGGTCATGCGATGACTTGATATGTTGGGTGGTCATGCAATGACCCCTAACCTGTTGAGTGGTTGTTCAATGACCCATATGAGTTATTGGTCATGCGATGACCCGTAACCCAATTGTTGAGTCTGTAAGGACTCTGCGGTAAGCTGCATGATCATGCGATGATCATGAGATGAGTAAGTGGTCCATGTGACCTTAAACGATGGTTGTTCATGCACTAGTTTTAATCTTGCTATCATGCTAGAGTTATCATGTCAGCATTGTTTGAACTGATATGTCTATGTTATTGTTTTTCCTTGATGCTTTGGTTGTTGTGAGCTTGCAAGTACATTCAATGTACTGACCTGGCGTGTCATGCCAGATTTGCAGGCAATGATGTGATTGCGTAGGACGACGTTCCCGGTATTTGCAAGCTAGAAGTTGTCCCAGCTAGTGTCCCTGCGGACTGGAGTCCACCACCATCGCCGTTGTTCCGCTGCTAAGATTTATTCCGCTGTTATAGAGTTGTTCCGCTGCTAGCATGAGGAGAAAGTTTGTTGTAACATCCCAAAATTCTCCGAATTTTGGAATGTTAATAAAATTAAATAGATAATGATTGTTTGATTGATGTGTTTGATCTTCTCTGGGATTTAAAACTTTTGGAGTTTATTGAATATTAAAATGAGAGGGAATAAAATGACTTTCCCTAATATTCACAATTGGTGTTTTGGAATTTATTATTTAAAAACAAAACAAACAAAATAAAACGAGAGAAGGTAATATGACTCCTTCAACATTTTAAAAGTTTGGAAAAGGTTTTAAATCTTTATTGGAATTCTTTTGAATATTCAAAACATTTTTCAACACTTGGCAGTTCGCTGGAGAGGATATAAAAGGACTTATCCCCATTTTAATTCGTTGAAAAATAGTTTAAAATATTTTGGGAGACTTTTTTATTTTACTTTGGAGTTATAAATATTTTCGAAAATTATTTTCGGAATTTATTTAGGCTCTGGAAAAGTTTTTAAATCAATTTTCGGAGTTTTCGCTATTTTTAAAATGCCAGAAAAGTATTCTAAAAATATTTAAAAATAAGTTGCAAAGTTTTTATTTTATTTTAATATTTTGATCAAGCCAAAAATTCAGTTTTGTTATTTTAAAAATATTGGCGAAGACGGAATTTTAAAATAAATTTCCGTGATTTCTCTAATATTGTTTTGGGCCTAATGGGCCTGCTCTGGGTTTTTTTTCCGCAGACCGATTTTGTATTTATCTCGGATTTTTTTTAAAAAAAAGAGGATTAGGGGCTGGCTATAAATAGCCCCGATTAGGGCTAAATTACTTTCGCTTAGCGTTTTAGGGTTAGCTCTAAACTAATCCGCGGGACCCGCCGCCGCCGACGTCATCGCCGGAGTTCGCCGGAATCTCGCCGGAGCATCGCCGGATTTTTCGCCGGAGTTGCGTTTTTCGCCGTTTCGAGGTAATTTCTTCGCGAGACGTCACCGTTCTAGCCGCCCCGGCCGCCCTCGCCGCGCTCCCATGGCCGGAGGAGCAGCAGCCGTAGCCATGGCTGGCTCCATGGCCCCTATGCCCGCGCGTGAGGTTGAAGACAAGATAGGGAAAAAAAGTTAGAAAAACGTTTCGAAAAAAAAAATTCAGATCTGGATCCAAACCGCCCAGGGACCCGATCGCATTTTTTGTAAATTTTTTATTTATGTATGGGTCCTTTTTACAGTAGAACCCCCCGGTACCCCCCGTTTTCACCCGAAACCGTTTTCGCGACTACTTTTTAACCGTAACCCGGAATCGAGTGATTCCAGTTGCGTTGCGACCGTGTAGAAATTTTCTAGCCAGTAGACCTAGTGTGACAGAAGTTTGAAGTATTTAAATTTGGATCCCAAGCTGATCCAAATTTGAACTTCCGGCAGCCGTAACTTTTTACCGGTGCACCCGTTTGCGCCGTTTCTTTTTGCGTTGGTTTTATTTGACAAGTACTTTAAGTTTAGCTACTGTTAGGAAAGTTTTGCTACTGTTCTTTGAATGTTTATTATTGTTTGAGCATATTTGTATTGAACATATGATTGATTGGTGCTATGTTTGCTCGAATAGATTGTCCGGAGTGTGCCGCCTCGTATTGTGAGGATTGTGACCGTCAGGACCAGCAAGAAGGCAAGTGATGCTTTGACCATACTCATACCTATATTTTCTATATGCATTATGTTAGGAAATACCACCCTATTGCATGATAGGTAGTTTATTTTACTGTTGCTGCAAAACCAGTTAGGATAGCCACATGTTTTGACTTGTCTACCGTAGATTAACCTAGCCGTGTTGATGCTTTATTGCTATTGCTTTGTAGACGTGGTTTGGGTTGTGAGAATTCATGGAGCGCATGTGAGCCATTAAATAAACTGTGTAGCAACTTTAATATAATAGAAATCACTTCTGGACGGGCGGGTTGCATCCCGGTAGTTGTGGCTCGGTTGAGGACAGTGCCGGGGTTAAATGCACCCAATGGTTGTTTGGTGGTGAACCGGGTGCGTCATGGTGAGTAACCTCTCACGCAGTGGGCGCCGTCCAGGCTCAAAAATATCAGACATGCAATATTACTAGTAGCTTCCGTGTACAGCCACTGGCTATATGGGCTCTGGCTTAGCACGAGTACGTTGTGGGGAACCTGGCCCTGGTAGCTAGCTGATGTAGATGTGGGTTAGGTGTACCGGCTACCAAAGGGTGGAGGCAACCTCTTCAGAAAGTCTTTGTCTCAATCTTCGGGTTGAGTCCAGTGGGGAACGTGTACAACCTCTGCAGAGCGTATAAACTGATCATGATTAGCCGTGTCCACGGTTACGGACGAACTTTGAGCAACTAGTCAGTACTGTTGATGAATGATCTTGACAGATGAACACTTAATAATAATTTGGTTGGGACAAGAGTAGCATGGGTTGCTGTGTGTTTCAGGTAGAACTCAACTTAAAATTTTGACTAGTTTAGTTCAGGAGAAAATTGGCTTTCTGCAAAACTAAACCATAAGCCTTTCCTTTGACTTACCTTGCATGTAGTTGTAGGTCCTTTATATAAACTTTTTCGTGTCACTTGCCGTACAAATCAGATGTACTGACCCGTTGTCGGGCTGTAACCTTCGGTGTAGCAGGTTTTTCAGACGATCAGTAAGGTGCGTTTAGGGGTTGCGAGTCTACACTCAGCATGTTCGCATGTGGCTGTTGATGGGACTCCACGTTATTTGTTTTTGCTTCCGCTATATTTATATTGAATAAGCTAGCCTTGAGCTATGCAACTTGTTATTTATTTAATCTGGATCATACGTTGTAATAATGATGCACTTGTACTTTGATATACATCTATAATACTATGTGTGCCAGCGAGTTCGATCCAGGGACTGGCACTTGAGCACAGAGACTCCAATTCTGTGTGAATTGGGTCGTTACAGATGGTATCAGAGCAGTGTATTGACTGTAGGTTCGTGACCCTAGAAAATGGATAGAAAAAGCCATAGGAACAAAAATATTTTATCACTCTTTGATTACTTACTCTCTCCACTAGTATTTCTCATCTATTATTCATCTTCTAAAACTTCTCATCTTGTTTTACTGTAAATACCCCTTGAGTTGTTTATACCTTGGAAGACAAGACATTTGAGAAGAACATCATCCACCTCGGGGAGCAATTGGAGTTATGATTATCGGAACTAGAAGGAATAACCTACGGTGATCAATAAGTTTGACACTGTGAGAGGAACCTTTAAGATCAGCTTAGCTGAGGAGGATGAAGCTTAGAATCAGACCACCACCTTTTAGGTGAAGTTAGATGAACGAATTTCGCGTAGTATGATGAGATCGTATGTCTTGCACAGATGACCTTACTTTAGGTGTTGGTTGTGTGTTTTGACTTTTGTGATTGTATTGTTTGTTGTTATGTGATACAGACGTGCGTAGGTGTTTTGCCTCTTTTTGTTTGAGTGCATATGTTTGGTGCTATCTCTAGTTGTTTTCTTGTCGGTGTTATAGTTTTGCCCTAACCCTTGTCGTATGGGTTTAATAGATGGAGTATGAAGTAGGACTCGCCTTTTCTGGGGCGATGTCGAGACTGAAGGTGGAGCAATGGATTCGCAGTATGGAGGAGCACATGAAGATAAACAAGGTTGGAAGCGAGGACATGGTCCTCTATGCTGTCAAGTACTTTGTAGAAGAGGCTGCTACCTGGTGGAGAATGCACCAAGCGATTGACGAATCACAAAGGAAGATTACTTGGAAGGAATTTACAAAGATT
Organism: Bromus sterilis; assembly: GCA_950022295.1. Classification (NCBI taxonomy): domain Eukaryota; kingdom Viridiplantae; phylum Streptophyta; class Magnoliopsida; order Poales; family Poaceae; genus Bromus; species Bromus sterilis. Next base: position 254,323,892 of record OX465595.1, on the reverse strand, counting down.
TTGTTGGGATCCCGCCTCGTCACTCCGATGCAAAGGACGGTAACCCTTAAGAGGATCCGTGCCTGTACAATTTGCGGGGAAGTAGGACACTCCCATGAAGAACACCAAGATGGATGTCCATATTGTGAGGAAATTCACTCGGGTGAAGAATGCCCCACTGCACAAGTCACATGTTTTACGTGTGAAGGAACTGATCATTATCCCGCTCAGTGTCAATTTTTCATTGTGACACAACAAGCGGTTCATCATCAAAAGGAAGGAATGAAGAAAGCTATCCAAGAATTGAAGGAAGCACCCGCGAAGAAGAAAAAGAAGGACATTAGCCACATTCAGTGTTTCCGGTGCAGGAACATGGGACACTACAGCAATATGTGTCCCGAATTGAAGAGAAAGAAGAAGATGTGAACATGGGAGCAAAGACGTCGACATATTGAAGCTTATGTTTTGCAATTGGAGAATAGAATATTCGTGGTGTGCACTAGTGTATGGTGGTACCTTTTATTGTTAGCTGGAGTTGTTGATCGATGCATGTTTGCTATGGATTGATTAGATGTTTTATGTTATGATTGTTTTGTTAAGTATTGCTTGTGGCCTTGACCCTGTTATGTCTTGTTTTTATTGATGTTGTGTGTGGCCCTTTGTGTTTCTTCTATGCGAGTAGAATAAGTTTACGTTTCATTAGACCCTCATCTATTTAGAATGCTTCAAGACTAAATAAGACACAACAACAAGAAGAATAACTCGACGAATGACCCAACGATATGAAGATTGTTTCGACATTTCAAAACTGAAGCTACCGGCATTGAAGACTTGAAGACCTGGAAGGTTAAAAGTTTCTATCGTTAGATCGATTATGTGGGCTGTCATTTCTTGTTTTACTGACAGCTACACATCAAAACTTATATTTTCCAAAACTAGTGTGATGTTTGTATGGGTATCCATATCTCTCTACCTTCTGTTCCCTCATCCTCATCCCTACACTGAAGAAGCTACTACAATGGCTGCTAATGCCAAGACGAGGATAAAGATGGATGCAATTTAATGCTGAGTTCAAAGTTAACCTCTTGTGCCAAGATCTTACGACAAGCAAGCCCAATCTTGCTGAAGGGAGAACTCTGGAGGAAGTTGTAGTCCACCAGTGAACGTTTTATAGCAGGCTACGTAAACCTGAGAGTTGTGAGGAAAAGATAGATCTTTTGCTTGGCTTGCAGAACCATGGATTTATCTGAACCTAGTTCAGGATCAAGAGGAATTTCTGCAATGCTTGTGAGAATGACCGAGTGTTAGATTGCGAGATTCACTAAACCATATACAAGGTAATGATATGGGTGCGGAATGGATTGGCCCCCATGACGACTACCCTTATTATTCGCTCTTGCTATGCGGGATAGTAAATCTTGAGTGACTTACCTATAGCAGAGAGACGACGATGTTAAGCCTGAACCATAGAATGGTACGATGTGTGACCCTTGTAGGAGATTACTGTTTGTGTTATACGGTGAGTATAGACCAAGACCTTTTGCTGCAGGTATCCCGTAGAAGTATTCTTGATGACCACCATGAGAAAATCGATAGTTGCTGACCTGTCAGCCATGATGTCTCAGTACTTGGAAGACCACTCTCTTGCTAAGGAGCGGAAACCTCAAAGGAGAAATTCGTGAAACCTCGAAGACCGAAAGTGAAATCTTTACGAAGAATGTCATTGATGGATTAAGATACTGGAAGCCCACACTTGTGATGAAGAATTCCGTGCCCCAACGGATTATGAAGATTATGTGTGAGGAGCTCGCTGAAGACCAAGTCACATTCCTTTTAAGGGCGGTAGAACCCTAGACCGTCGGAGGATCGATGGACTGTCATGAAGACCCGAACCCTAACCTTTCTTTCTAGCCTTCTCGAATCTCGAGGACGAGATTCCTTTTAAGGGTGGTAGTGTGTAACATCCCAAAATTCTCCGAATTTTGGAATGTTAATAAAATTAAATAGATAATGATTGTTTGATTGATGTGTTTGATTTTCTCTGGGATTTAAAACTTTTGGAGTTTATTGAATATTAAAATGAGAGGGAATAAAATGACTTTCCCTAATATTCACAATTGGTGTTTTGGAATTTATTATTTAAAAACAAAACAAACAAAATAAAACGAGAGAAGGTAATATGACTCCTTCAACATTTTAAAAGTTTGGAAAAGGTTTTAAATCTTTATTGGAATTCTTTTGAATATTCAAAACATTTTTTAACACATGGCAGTTCGCTGGAGAGGATATAAACAGACTTATCCCCATTTTAATTTGTTGAAAAATAGTTTAAAATATTTTGGGAGACTTTTTTTTATTTTACTTTGGAGTTATAAATATTTTCTAAAATTATTTTTGGAATTTATTTAGGCTCTGGAAAAGTTTTTAAATCAATTTTCGGAGTTTTCGGTATTTTTAAAATGCCAGAAAAGTATTCTAAAAATATTTAAAAATAAGTTGCAAAGTTTTTATTTTATTTTAATATTTTGGTCAAGCCAAAAATTCAGTTTTGTTATTTTAAAAATATTGGCGAAGACGGAATTTTAAAATAAATTTCCGTGATTTTTCTAATATTGTTTTGGGCCTAATGGGCCTGCTCTGGGTTTTTTTCCGCAGACCGATTTTGTATTTATCTCGGATTTTTTTAAAAAAAAAAGAGGATTAGGGGATGGCTATAAATATCCCCGATTAGGGCTAAATTATTTTTGCTTAGCGTTTTAGGGTTAGCTCTAAACTAATCCGCGGGACCCGCCGCCGCCGACGTCATCGCCGGAGTTCGCCGGAGCATCGCCGGATTTTTCGCCGGAGTTGCGTTTTTCGCCGTTTCGAGGTAATTTCTTCGCGAGCCGTCGCTGTTCTAGCCGCCCCGGCCGCCCTCGCCGCGCTCCCATGGCCGGAGGAGCAGTAGCCGTAGCCATGGCTGGCTCCATGGCCCCTGTGCCCGCACGTGAGGTTGAAGACGAGATAGGGAAAAAAAGTTAGAAAAACGTTTCGAAAAAAAAAATTCAGATCTGGATCCAAACCTCCCAGGGACCCGATCGCGTTTTTTGTAATTTTTTTATTTATGTATGGGTCCTTTTTACAGTAGAACCCCCCGTTACCCCCCGTTTTCACCCGAAACCATTTTCGCGACTACTTTTTAACCGTAACCCGGAATCGAGTGATTCCAGTTGCGTTGCGACCGTGTAGAAATTTTCTAGCCAGTAGACCTAGTGTGACAGAAGTTTGAAGTATTTAAATTTGGATCCCAAGCTGATCCAAATTTGAACTTCCGGCAGCCGTAACTTTTTACCGGTGCACCCGTTTGCGCCGTTTCTTTTTGCGTTGGTTTTATTTGACAAGTACTTTAAGTTTAGCTACTGTTAGGAAAGTTTTGCTAATGTTCTTTGAATGTTTATTATTGTTTGAGCATATTTGTATTGAACATATGATTGATTGGTGCTATGTTTGCTCGTATAGATTGTCCGGAGTGTGCCGCCTCGTATTGTGAGGATTGTGACCGTCAGGACCAGAAAGAAGGCAAGTGATGCTTTGACCATACTCATACCTATATTTTCTATATGCATTATGTTAGGAAATACCACCCTATTGCATGATAGGTAGTTTATTTTACTGTTGCTGCAAAACCAGTTAGGATAGCCACATGTTTTGACTTGTCTACCGTAGATTAACCTAGCCGTGTTGATGCTTTATTGCTATTGCTTTGTAGACGTGGTTTGGGTTGTGAGAATTCATGGAGCGCATGTGAGCCATTAAATAAACTGTGTAGCAACTTTAATATAATAGAAATCACTTCTGGACGGGCGGGTTGCATCCCGGTAGTTGTGGCTCGGTTGAGGACAGTGCCGGGGTTAAATGCACCCAATGGTTGTTTGGTGGTGAACCGGGTGCGTCATAGCGAGTACCCTCTCACGCAGTGGGCGCCGTCCAGGCTCAAAAAGACCAGACATGCAATATTACTAGTAGCTTCCGTGTACAACCACTGGCTATATGGGCTCTGGCTTAGCACGAGTACGTTGTGGGGAACCTGGCCTTGGTAGCTAGCTGATGTAGATGTGGGTTAGGTGTACCGGCTACCAAAGGGTGGAGGCAACCTCTTCAGAAAGTCTTTGTCTCAATCTTCGGGTTGAGTCCAGTGGGGAACGTGTACAACCTCTGCAGAGCGTATAAACTGATCATGATTAGCCGTGTCCGCGGTTACGGACGAACTTTGAGCAACTAGTCAGTACTGTTGATGAATGATCTTGACAGATGAACACTTAATAATAATTTGGTTGGGACAATAGTAGCATGGGTTGCTGTGTGTTTCAGGTAGAACTCAACTTAAAATTTTGACTAGTTTAGTTCAGGAGAAAATTGGCTTTCTGCAAAACTAAACCATAAGTCTTTCCTTTGACTTACCTTGCATGTAGTTGTAGGTCCTTTATATAAACTTTTTCGTGTCACTTGCCGTACAAATCAGATGTACTGACCCGTTGTCGGGCTGTAACCTTCGGTGTTGCAGGTTTTTCAGACGATCAGTAAGGTGCGTTTAGGGGTTGCGAGTCTACACTCAGCATGTTCGCATGTGGCTGTTGATGGGACTCCACGTTATTTGTTTTTGCTTCCGCTATATTTATATTGAATAAGCTAGCCTTGAGCTATGCAACTTGTTATTTATTTACTCTAGATCATACGTTGTAATAATGATGCACTTGTACTTTGATATACATCTATAATACTGTGTGTGCCAGCGAGTTCGATCCAGGGACTGGCACTTGAGCACAGAGACTCCAATTCTGTGTGAATTGGGTCGTTACATTTGTTCTCTTCCTCGATCCGCTAGCGTTGTAATAGATCCTCGGTACCCATTTCTTTGCTAATAGAAGTTGTTCAGTTCTATATCAAGAAGTGCCATGCTCCAGAAGACATGATCTCTGGGTTGGAGCACGGGGCGTTCCGGTACTCTGAGCCGGGGTGCCACACTTCTTTTAGACTATCGGAGAGTTCAGTAAACAGGTGTCGTCTCCTAGAGGTGTGTCCTTCCCTGAGGCGTCCCGAGTCGTCTTTGAAACAGTGAATTGTGCAGGCCCATCGAGTTGCTCTTTGGGTGTGAGACTACTCGAGATGGCGTGTCTTCTTCTCCTTGCGACGCGATATGTCCGCGAGTGGTCTTCAGAACGGGAGTGAAACCTTGGATCGAGCTGAATTCCGTCGTTGATTGAGTAATTCCAGATCATCTTACAGAACTCGTCCGGTCTTTGGTCGAGGTCGTAGTATTCACCGGGGAGGGTATCAGAGTCTCCGTCGCGGGTCGCGGTGGGTGTCCTGGTGGCGGAGGGTGCTCGAGTGGGCGACTGGAATTGTTGTGGCATGTGACGGTTGCTCGAGCGATACTTTGATGTGGACTTCATGCACCTGATCTGGCGCTGTAGCTGTTCTCGCGACTGCGGCTTGAGCTCATCTTCTGGGTCGTTGAGTCCTTCTTCGTCGGATGCGACTTTGGTAGTCGCTGAAATATTAATCTTGGCCCAGTTGCTGGCCGAGCGAGCTTGGTGGTGCGACGGAGAGGCTTGCGATGAACTTGAGCTCTTCGAGTGGGGGCCTTTAGTCTTTTGATTAGAGTAGAGGTCGCGAGAGAGAAGAGTGTTGGATCTTGCTCGAACCTCCGAGTTGCTGGTTGCTGATGACAGAACCACCGAGATCGTGATTCCAACCTGCATCTTCCCCACGGTTGGCGCCAATTGACGAGGATGGTCCTAGGCAAATCCCATGGTTAGGAACTCTGGGTTTAGATAATAGAGAGAAGGTGCAGGTTGGCGATATTCGTCGGCTAACAGGAGACATGGATTTAACCAGGTTCAGGACCGTCGATCGGTGAAACCCCTACGTCCTGCTCTTTTGTATTATAATGGAAGCGATTAGAGTGGCGGTCGAGGCGAGATCGCTCGTGACCGGAGGTGTTGCTATGAGATTGGATGCCCTAGACGTCCCCTCTCCAGCCTTTATATCTAGTCTGGGTCACAAGGAGTCCATCTAGGTATATAGAGACAGTTGCCTAATCTAGTTTTAGTCTTGAACGCCAAGTCGCAGCTTCCATAATCGTCGAGGACTCCTATGTTGGTGCTTCGAGTGGGCCAGTTGTGGGCCGGCCGAAGCTTCTAGTGGGCCTTCTGTCTTGACACGCACTAGGTACCCTCATCTGTAGGAGTCGTGGGGACACCCCCTCGTCATGTAGGCAATGTTCTCTTGGGACGAGCCTTCAAGCACCGAGATATAGCCATCGCGAGTGAGATTAGTGCCTTGTGTGCGAGGCACGATTGTGTATACCCCTCAAGTGTGTGTTTTTGAAGATTAATGCGTCTGTTAAATAATGCCTTGAGTGTGGTAGGTGCGGCATTGCACCCGAGTTCTCGAGTGTTTGAAGGAGACGTTTGCCGAAAGTGCGATTAACACCTTGAGGGTTAGCGTTGTGATGGCGCGCTCATGCCCCCCGAGTGCCTAAGTTTTAGAATTGCCACGAGTGTAATTAACGCCCCCGAGGGTGAGCGATGTAATGGCGAGGTCAAGCCCCCGAGTGCCTTGGATCTCAAAAGAATATAAGGGAGCTTTTGCTTTATTCCTTTATTGTTTCTTTACACTAGTGGCTAAGCATTCATCTTGCATAATGACTAAGCAGCCGTGACAGAGTAGAAGGAAGAAAAAAATAGGTAGACAATCTATGTATGGAAGAAGCAAAGGTTTGCCACGTTCCATGGTTTGCCGAAGTCCTCATCAGTCTTTGGGTTCTTCACCTTGTAGGCTTCGCCGCCTATGATTTCAGAAATTATGTAGGGTCCTTCCCATGGCGGGGCAAGCTTGTGCACTTTCTCCCACTCCAGTCGCATCGCTAAGTCACCTATATTGAATAACCTAGTGCATAGTCGACTGCTTTGGTAGGTGCGCAGTTTTTCAAGGTATCCTTTGGATCAGGATAAGATGATTTCTCTGGATTCGCCTGCTGTTCCATTGTCATCATCTAGTTATTCTTCGGCCTCTTCTTCTACGTATCCGGTGATGCATGGTGCACCGAATCTGACATCTTGTGGTAGCACTGCTTCGGCGCCATACACCATAAAGAAAGGTGTGTATTGCGTTGAGGTATTCGGCATTGTACACCGTCTCTATAGCACGTTTGGTAATTCCTCAACCCAGTTGCCTGCTGCTTGTTCGAGTGGTGCAAGGAGTCGTTTCTTGATGTCACCATAGACAAGTCCGTTAGCTCTTTCGACCTGTCCGTTGGACTGTGGGTGTGCGACTGACACGTAGTTGATTTTGATGTCTATGCTTTGCAGAAGGTTTGAAATTGTAACAGCCCGGGGTTTTCACCCAGATTAAAAAATTTGTTTGTTGCTTTATTTTTGTTGATTACTAGAATTGTTTGTAGTATTTTGTTCGCCGATTTTTTAATTGGTGATTATATTCCCCCCTCCTTCCGTACCGGCATGCGTAACCAAACCTTTCCACCATGGCACATGACCTTTTGCGACACCGGGTGTTCACCCGAGCACCGTCGAAACTTCTGGCACAAGACCAGCCATCGCCATCGGAACGAAAAACCTCGTTTATTTAATAAACGGATTATTATATTGGGCACCGGAAAATGTTCTCAGAACGGTATCGAAGTGAGTTAGAAGTGACTGGCTCACTGCACTGAGCGTGTGGCTCGAGATCTCGTCAGAATTAGAGGTCATATGGAGTCTCGACGGTCAAAAACGTGAAATATCGGACGCGCGAGAGAGAAAACGGGGGTGTTTCCGTAAACCTGCCAGCCAGCCAGCCTATAAATAGTCCACCACTCTCTCCCAAACATTTTAGGGTTCCCACCAGTCCATTTTTGTAGCCACCCCCTCCAAATTGCCTCCAAGATCTGCCCACAGCCCCTCCACCTCAAAACCCTAGATCCATGGCAATTCCAGCCCTTGGATCTGCAAATCAGTCGCTAGGAGAGTGCCACATCACCCCCTTAGGGATCCAGCAGCTTGTAAGGCCCGATATGCGGTACTGTTCCAGATCTAGATGTTTCCATCCAGATCCGGGGACGAAGCACATATCGGTCCCACCGCGACATATGAAGAAGTCATATGCCCCGGATTTCCAACATGATATCACAACATTACACATACAAGGATACAACATCTCATACAATCGGCATACAACTGCCTTAATACAATACAACAACGGAAGATATATGTCTGAGTACAGACTACAATCAAATGCCTACTGGCAAAGAGAAAAACATCGATCCCCATAACCACACGGGTCCAGGCCCTCCGCCGGGATCCGCCTAACTAGTCGTCGTCGAGTCTCCACTTGAAACGTCGATCACCGTACCTGTTGTCAATCAGAACCCTGAAAAGAGTTTGGGGGTAGTATCATGAGTACAAAGGTACTTAGCATCCAACTGTAGTGGTCATCTGACCCAGCAAGGACTTCATCACTCGTCATTCTAGGACAACTAGTAGTTTATGGTAAGGAAGGGGTAAGTGGTGAGGTTGCTGCCGCACTAGCATTTATGAAGTGGCTAACGATTCTAGAGAGTAAGATAAGAAGCCAAGCACTCGATGAGGAATCGCCTCCAACAAGTCTGCTATCCACCTACTACGCAAACATAACACCTATCCTATCCTTGTCCTCCTCTTCGCATCCCGACGAAGAAGAAGCAATCAAGGCACACACACACGTTGATCAAGTTGTATTAAGATTATCTCAGTTGTTATTGTCTATGAACAAGGAGTAGGTCTCAAGTCGTCCATAACCGTGGACACGGCTTCTCGAAAAGATTTACCCCTGCAGGGGTGTACCAACTGCCCATTACAAGGCTCCGCACGCACGCCCATCTCTCTCAGTTGCTACCCATCACATGCAACTGTTTTATGATTTAGTTCCAAGAGATCCGAAACGACAGGTCCCTCTAACTAACAACGAACAAATCCGGGTAGCCCCCGGTGAGACGACATCCAGCTTAGGAGCCGATCGCTCTCTCGATCTGGTCTCTACCATATGACTCCAGGTTTGGATTGGCGGTTAATCACACATGGGACACCGGGTCCTCAGCCGGTCATGATGGGCCAGCAAGGGAACTATGTCCTCACTGGTCCGGGTTGGTTTAAAAACTACTGGCGTACGACCAGCACACACACGGTTTCAAATGACAAAATCAGCTTGGGCCACCAATAGAAATGCTTGAAGCTAGGTAGGTAAGAAAAGGGGACACCATAAAATCCCACACGCGGTTAGGCACGCTCAGTCTTAAAACCAATACCCGGAACTCGGATCCTAGGTGACTCGAATGGAACAAAGCGTCGGGGCGGGATAGCCTAGACCTTCCATCCTTCGTCGAATATAGTCAACATTATAATAATCATATTATCAATAACAATAATAATAATGTGATATCCCAAACCAAGGAGTAACATGGTAACATCGTAGCATCCTAAGCATGCATACTAAGCAGGGGCTGAGCAACGAGCAATAGTAACATAGCAGTACAAGGTTTGTTGGGAAGGGACATGGCTGTATCGGTTTGAAAAAGGCTGTAAACATGTGGTAGGATCAAACATCGAGCCTAACCTAGACTAGCATGCAAACCGCTGGTTAAAATAGAATGGATCATAAGTAATGCATAGTCCTTGCCTGTTGATAAGTCGGGTTCCGAAGGTGTAGTTGATCGCACGCTCGCATCGTCTCCGAGAGGTACCCGCGGAAGCACACAAGACGGTAAACACTGGAAAGCAATCAACGAGCAGCATCTATTACTACGGGGCAAACACGAGCAAGCATCAACAAGAAGGCAACACGAGACATCGCACCTACCGTCGAGAATGGTTACTAATAATTTAAGTGGAGTACTCGTCACACACGACGATACCGCACATTTGGAAAGGTTCAAGTTGCTTAGCTACAAGTGATCAACCAATGGTTCTTAACATGGAAACTCAAGAAAGCATGGCATAGTACAGAAACATGTCAAGAGGTGAAGCACAAAGTAAACTATCTATGCTAGTCATTTTAAGTGAGGCACAACCTAAACATGGCATAACACTAAGTGCCGCACGATGATTAAAAGATTTGGTACTGTTCTGTCCTAAACCATATTTTAGGTTGGTTAACAACAGAAAAAATAGCAAAAACACAAAGTACACGAAAAACTAATCAAGTTACATATAAAGAACACCCCAAACGGAGTTACGGTTAAAAAGATATAAGCAAGACAAGCTATGCACACATGCTGTATAAACAGGGGTAAATCTATATGCAAAAGTGCAGAAACATGACATAGAAATACAGGGGATGAAAGTAGACATGATGCTTAACACATAGGAAAAAGAATCAATACAATAGTCCTCATGGATTTGTCACAATCATCATGCAAAGTTGCAATAAAATTATAACAACAACACTTAACAGGAAAATTAGCAGTTTAACGGCCTGATGCCCCCTTCAACGCAGAATTAAACTATCTAGACGGCCTCAAACGGAAAAACTTTCTACATACGAACGCTAGAGCACGCAAAACTAAGCAACTTTCGTTTTGGGGGCACGTTCATCGGAGCTACGGATCAACGGGAAAACGCAGTACAAAACGGGATCAACAATCATATTTAAAGGACTTGGAAAAAAAAACAGCAGCAGAACAAATAAATAAAAAAAGGAAAAAGGGGGCCTCACTACCACATGGGCTCGGCCCAACAGGAAGGGGGAGGCGGCTAGGCCAACCAGACCGTGGCTGGCTGGTGCTGGAGTGGGCCACTGGGCTGCGCCTGGCCCAGCAGCAGGAGGCGGTGGAGGCGCTGGATCGGGGATCCTCCCGATCCCGATCGAGCGAGCGCGGCGGCGGTTGACAGCGCCGACCACCGGCGTCGGGCGACGCGATGAGGAGGCTGGAGGGCGGACAGGCGCGGCGCGGGACGGGGAGAGGTGGCCAGGCGACGAGGAGGAGGCCGCCGGTGGCTCTCCATGCGGCGGCGGCGGAGCTTGGGACCTCCTGTCCATGGCGCGGCGGCGCCGGTTCCTGCAGGGGAGAGAGGCGGCAGGAGGTGAGAGGGAGAAGAGGGAGAGAGAGGAAGGAGGGAGGAGGAAGAGATGGGGGGCCGGCGGCCTGCTGCTCCGGCGGCCGGAGTCGGGCGTCGCGGCGGCTGCCCTCGGCTGGCGGCGCGCGTGGAACTCCACGGGCAGAGGAGAGAGGAGGCTAGGGGCGCATCTGGGCCGTTGGATCCGCAGATCCGACGGTCCAGATCGAGAGGGGCTAGGGTTTGCTAAAATTTTGAGCTAAATTGTGCGAAAATGGGGTAAAATATCTCAGATCTGGGTGCTGGTGGCTGCCTAGGTGCTTAGGGGAAACCCTAAGTGGTGGGGTGATCTACTTATAGCCCAGGTGGCTGGCAGTTTTCAAAAACATCCCCGGTTTTTCTCTCTCGCGCGCGGTGCTCATGTTTCTAACCGCCGGGGGTCTGCAGTACCTCCGATTCGGGTAAAACTTCGAACTGCGCGATTAGCGCGTCGAGCTGGAGGCGTTCACCTCGCACTGGAACCGTTCCGAGAACACTTCCCGGCACACTATAAAAATAACCCGTTTAATTATTAAACGGGGTTTTCGTTTCGTTGGATGCGGCTGGTCTCGTGCGGTTTTCTCGACGGTGATCGGGTGAAACCCGGTGTCGCAAAGGTCGAGTGTCAGGGTGGCAAGGGTCTGTAAGGCCCCCGATGCGGTGATAACTCGAGTTAGTCGCTTTCGCGTCCCGCTCAAGTTAGTAGCGCATAAAGAGCCACCGACTCACGACACTCGCACTCGTGTCGCTATCGGATTCTCGACAACAAGTATAAGAACAAGAACTTTAACTAAGACATAAATATATAAAGTCCAAGGCATACATCGCCATTGGATAGTTATTACATCATCTCAGAGGTCCACGGACCCAACAGTACATCATGCGACAAGCGGAAGACAAACACGACCGAGTACGGTCAAAAGCCAAATTGCCCTAGAGAGGGATGCACATAAAGAGTCCACCCACGGATCGTCGAAGCCCAACTGTAGGATCTACTGAACGAGGTCCGACTCATCGTCATCCTCCGGTCGTCCAGAGCTCGGGTCAAGAAAGTACTCCACTGCAGCGGCCGATCAGACAAAACAGTAAAAGCACAAAAGTAAAACAGGGGTGAGATTATATCATTACAGGATAACTGACTTCCTACGGTAAGGCAAAGTAAAGGCAAAGGTTGCGGCCGCACTAGCATTATTGGTGGCTATCGTTCTAGTAGAGTAGAGGTAAGATCCAAGAATAGCACGTGACATCGTGTCATAGGTCCACTAATCACCTACTTACGTCAAGCATAACACAACCTGGATCTTCTCTCGGTCCCCCTGGACGCCAGAAAGGCAACCAAGGCACTCACACGGTAGGCAAGTTTTAATTTAAGATTCAAATTGATGTTATTCTATGAACAAGGAGTAGGTCTCAAGTCGTCCATAACCGCGGACACGGCTTTTCGAAAAGATTTAACCCTGTAGGGGTTTACCAACTGCCCATCATAGGCTTCTCATGTACGCCCGGTTTTCCACTTGGCTAGGTAAGCGCCTGAAACTCCGGTACGTCAGAATCCCTCTAACTAACAACGCACAACTCCGGGTGGCCCCCGGTGAGTCGACACCCAACTCAAAAGCCGTCCGTGCTCTCGAATCGGCCTCTACCGTCTTTCGCAGGTTTGGATACCCGGTTAATCACACATGGGACACCGGTTCCTCAGCCGGACAAGGTGGGCCAGCCAAGGCACAAGTCCTCCTGGCCCAAGGTGGTTTGTGAAAAACTGGGGTACCACCAGCACACACATATTGCAAATAGTAAATCAGCTCGGGCCACCACTAGAATTGTATGAAGCTAGGCAGGTAAGACAAGGGGACCCCATAGAATCCCACACACGATTAGGCACGCTCGTCAAGAAACACAATACCCGGAACTCGGGACCTAGGTGACTCAAATGGAACAAAACACCTGGCGGGAACAGCCTGGTCTCCCATCCTTCGTCAAGGATAAGTTAACATCATTAATAATAAGTAAATATCAACCAACTTCTTTAAATAACATGATATCCCGACCATAGCAATAGGGTAAGCAGCAAGTTTTCCTACTCATACTAAGCAATGGCTGATCAGCGGTAACTTAGCAATACAAAGTTTTGCTGGGATGTGGGGATCATGGTTGTTTGGGTTTTTGAAGGTGGCGTACTCACATTGGATAGGATCAAACAAATGTTCTAGGCTACAGCTAAGCAGGTAGGCAGAAAGGTATCAAGTAATGGTATGAATCTCCCCCTTGCCTGGGTAATCGGTCGTCGAGGCAGACGCAGCAGGGTCCTCGGGCTCGGTGTCGGAAATCTCCACGTAAGTCTCCTCGGCGGTCTCAGGTGCTAACGTAAGGTACCGGCAAGGAAAGGCACACAAGTCAGTAACGGGTACAATGCACAGGCAAGGATGACATGTTCAAGTTTATTTGGTATGACATGACCCTGTCTAGTCAAATTTAAATGAAGGTGATGACGACACGTCATCAACTTCATATGCATTTATTTACATTATAATGGCTTTGGTCTAAGACTTAATTTAGGTGTAAGTAGCATGTCAACATGGCATGAACATCAAAGCATATACAAGAATTTAGACAACGTGAAAGTAAAACATCGATTCCGGAGACGGAGTAGTGTCGGTGAATTTGACACAAGGAAGGTGCAACAATAGTTGGAAACCAGCCACTTTTCATATGACAATATGTTAGGGGCTGACTTTGAGAAGGATGGTTGAAGACGACATGAACAAAACTTGGAATGAACAGATGAACATCATATCCAACATGCACTGAAGTTGGGATGGTGCAAGAAGAAAGACAGATGATTCTGGATCAGGTGGTCAAACCTTGTTCACATGAGTTGCACAAAACTTCATGAGGACATCACCATTGCAATCCTTGCAGAAAACTACCCCAAACCCATATATAATATGGTACCAGTTGAGTTTGCAAACACAGTTGCAGTTTCAGCTGGGGTTCAGGGGGCTGAGTGTAAAAGTTACACTGCATGCATTTGGAAAAAGGCTCAAATGATTAAATCATGATCACCATGGAACTCCTTGGAGGAAACTACCCAAATTCCATATATGGCATGGGCAATTTTTGAGTTTGGAATAAACTTGATCAAAAGAAAAGAAAAGGAGGGGTTATATTGCAAAATTACCACACCTCAATTATTAGAGGGGGCAAAGTGCAAAATAAACCTCACCATGCTGATCAGTGGCTCAAAGCACCTCAAATTCATATAATATGGCCCTGGCTGAAGTTGGAGTTGAAATCCAAATTAAATTTGAATTCAAATTCAATTTGGAATTCAAACAGAAAAAGAAAATAAATAAAAAAAGAAAAGGAAAAAGGAAGGGCACAACCCAGTTGGGCTGGCTTCGGCCAAGTGGCCCACAGCTCCTCTCCCTGGCCCAAGTGCCAAGCCCACTCGGCTGGGAGGCAACAAAGGAAAAAAAATTGGGCCAAGCCCTCTCTGGACCAGGCCCCGCTCTGCTCTTCTTTCTCCTCGGCCCAACCTCTTCTGGCCCAGCCTCGTCGCACGAGCTCCTCTGAACTGAACTCGTCGACACCTAAACAAATTCAGACGACAGACAAAACAACAGGAAAAAGGAGGCTCCTTGAGCTCGATCTGGGGCTCGAACCCACAACTTCTTCGATGGCATCCACACTACGCACCACTGAGCTAAGCTAGGCACCTTGAACAAAGTCGCAGCGCCACAGATCAAGACGCTAGGCTCACACACATCTCTGAACAAAACGGAGATGTATCTGCATCTCTGAACAATTGCAGATAGTGCCGCACCGGTGACTTGGCGATGTGGCTGCGCTCGACTACGCTGCTCCGGCGACCTAGATGCTACTGCAAATCTCGAGACGGATCACCCCTGCATCCATTTCTGCACTGGGACGCACCGGAGACGTGACAACGACGACGTGCGCCTTGCCGGAAAATCACGGCGGCCACGGCCTACATGCGATCTTCAGAACAGCGCAAACGAAAAGGGTGCCAAGCTTCCTCCTTTGAGGCAACTGGCGTGCTCTGGGCGCGGCCACACTACGCCCGCACGCGTCCAGACCTCGCCGGGGTCACGGGGTTCACCTGCGATGCGGTAAACCGTGCCACGGCGGATGGCATCGAGGGCACACGCTGTGCGGTCTACTGCTACTGCTACGGGGGAAGAGGAGGCGTCATCTTGCTCACCTAGGGGTGGCCGGTGACGACTTGCAACGCGGTCGACGGAAGGGGGGTCGGCGGCGACGTGGAAGCAGACGCGTCGGAGGCGGGGGCCGTCGTCGCGGGGACGCTCAGGAGCTCCTCCCTGCTGCCTGCGCGAATCAAGAGGAGAGGTGAGCTCACAGATGGCCAGAACAAGCGCGGGCCCGAGGAATTGTGGCGAGGCGGCGGCGAATTCCTCACCGGAGTCATGGCGGCCGGCGGAACAGGGGAGGAAGGATCTCGCTCGAGCGGCGGCGGCGAGGGGAAAGCTTGGAGGTAATGGAACCCTAGGGGGTTCCTGGGCTCGGGGGGTGCGGAACTAATAGAGGGGAGCCCCTCAGGCCACGTCGGCGGTCATCGACGTCGACGCCGGAGCCCGTTGTGAGAGGGGGAGGAGGACGACGTGGAAAGGGGGCCTGTCCTGGACGCTCGATCTCCAAACGACGGCGGGGATGCCCCCTCCGTACCGCTTCGCTGGAAAGCAGCTGGGCTGCGGGGAGGCAGAGCCCCAATTGGGCCAGGCCTTGTTGGGAGGAGAGAAAACAAGAGGGCAAGGCCCTTTGCAGAAAAGAGAAATCCCAGCAGAGAAAAGAAAAGGAAAAGGAAAAATAAAAGGAGATAAAATATATAAAAATATATTTTAAAAAACTCCTCTCCTCATGCCAGATCATCCAAAATTGGTTGGAGCAATTTTGGATGCAGAGAAAAATCACCATAATGCAAACGGTACCTTTTCTCAATATAAAAGGTGCACTTGGGATTTTTGAGAAGAAAACACAAGGTGCAAAATTCCATGAACTTGATCATCTTGAACCTTGCATTTTTATGGATTTTACAAAATTGGTTTGACCAATTTTTGGCAACATCAAAATGTGACCCCTTTTTGAATTCAAAAGCACTTTGAACTAGGGCTAGTGTTTTTGAATGTTGTAAAAAGGATTTGACAAGATAAGAATCATTGGCAAAACAAAAGATTGGGCTAATGCAAAGATGAGGTTGAGGGGAGGTGACATGTGGACAGAACAAATGCAAGATCATGCCACTTGGACCACATTGGTCACCTTTGATCACAAGGCAAATGGACTCCAATCCCAATGCAACTTAAGATCACCACATGATATATCATGAACATCCACCATGACAAGTTACAAGTTCAACAGACAAGGTAAAAAATACATGGTGTTTGCTAGTTATTACATGTGGGCTGTTACAGCACTCCCCCACCAACACAGGATCTCGTCCCGAGATCTAAGCCTGAAACAACTCAGGATACTCAGAACGGAGATGATCTTCACGCTCCCACGTTGCTTCCTTCTCCGAATGATGTGCCCACTGAACTTTCATGAACTTGACGGTCTTGTTGCGCGTCTTGCGCTCGGACGTCTCAAGAACACAGACTGGACGCTCTGAGTAGGAAAGTTCCGCACTCAGCTGGATCTCGCCCAAGTCAACAGCCTGCTCTGGCTTCTTGAAGCACTGCTTTAGCTGGGACACATGGAACACGTCATGCACCATGGACAGACTCTCTGGAAGCTCGAGCCGAAAGGCAAGAGGTCCTCTAGTCTCAAGGATGCAGAAAGGTCCGACAAATCTTGGAGCGAGCTTTCCTTTGATGCCAAAGCAGTGAGTTCCCCTCAATGGAGACACTCTTAGGTACGCCCAATCACCAACATTAAATGCTACACCACGGTGCCTCTTGTCATAATAGGCCTTCTGCCTAGACTGTGCTGCCTTTAGGTGCTCTCGGACAATCTTCACTCTGTCCTCTGCCTCTTGGATCACATCTGGACCGAACAGCTGCCTCTCACCTGTCTCGGACCAGTTCAAAGGTGTCCTGCACTTGCGGCCATACAAGACTTCAAACGGTGCTGCCTGCAGACTTGCCTGATAGCTGTTGTTGTAAGAGAACTCAGCATACGACAAGCACTCTTCCCACTTCATGCCAAACGAGATGACACATGCCCGAAGCATGTCCTCGAGGATTTGGTTCACGCGCTCGACTTGCCCACTTGTCTGAGGGTGATAAGCGGTACTGAACAACACTGTCGTACCAATCGCCTTTTGAAAGGCCTGCCAGAACTTAGAGGTGAAAAGGTTGCCTCTATCAAAACTGATCTTCTTGGGAATGCCATGCAAAGATACAACTCTTGCGGTGTACAAATCCGCCAACTGAGCTGCTGAAATGGAATCCTTCACAGGAAAGAAGTGGGCAACTTTGGAAAGATTGTCAATGACAACAAAGATGGCATTGTTCTTCTTCTGCGACAAAGGGAATCCTGTGATGAAATCAATCTCTATGTGATCCCATTTCCACTCCGGAATCTCAAGTGGCTGAAGCAACCCGGCAGGCTTCTGGTGTTGTGCCTTCACTCTCCTGCACACATCACACTGAGACACGTAACGGGCAACATCCCGCTTCATACGAGTCCACCAAAAGCTTTGCTTGAGATCTTGATACATCTTCGTACTGCCAGGATGAATCGATAGCTTGGAATCATGGGCTTCCTTCATGATGACCTCTCTGAGATCTCCCTCCTTGGGAACAACAACTCGCTCTTCGAACAACACGGTGCCGTCATTATGCACTGAAAAGCAACCGTACTATGGAACTGAGGCGGCAATACCCTGTTTGATCTTCTGTATCATTGAGCTGCCAGACTGAGCTTGAAGAATCTTCTCATGGATAGTGGGCTCTACCACAAGGTTGGCAAGATAGCCTGCTGGAACTAGCTCGAGATTGAGCCTTCGAAAGGACTAACACAAATCAGGGTGGATCTTCTGCACCTGGATATTATTGCAATCGCCCTTGCGGCTCAGCGCATCAGCTATGACATTCGCCTTCCCAGGCGTGTACTGAATATCAACTGTGCACTCAGTAATGGTTTCAAGCCATCTTCTTTGCCTCAAGTTCAGATTTGGCTGAGTGAACAAGTACTTCAAACTCTTGTGGTCCGTGAACACATCCACCTTCCTCCCTGAGAGGAGGTGTCTCCAAGTGACTAAAGCGTGCACAACTGCTGTAAGCTCCAAGTCGTGCATGGGATAATTCTTCTCACTTGTCTTCAACTGCCGTGAGGTATAAGACACAATATTCCTGCCTTGCATCAAAACTCCGCCCAGACCTTGCAAAGAAGCATCACAAAACACCTGAAAAGGTTGTGACTCATCTGGCGGCGTTAGAATTGGAGCTGTGGTCAGCTTCTCTTTCAACTCCTCGAAGGCTGACTGGCAAGCTGGTGACCAAGTGTACCGCTTGTCCTTGCACAACAATTCAGTCATTGGCTTCGCTATTTTGGAGAAATTCTGCACAAACCTCCTGCAATAACTGGCGAGGCCGAGAAAACTCCTTAGCTGCTTCACATTCTTCGGTGGAGCCCACTCTTGAATAGTGCGGACTCGCTCTGGATCAACCGCAATTCCCTCAGCGGAGATGACATGGCCCAGAAAATTGACCTTGTCCAGCCAAAACTCACACTTGGAGAACTTGGTGTAATACCGGTGCTCTCTTAAGTTCTACAACACCAAGCGCAAATGTTCCTCATGTTCAGCCTCTGACTTTGAATAGACAAGAATGTCGTCGAGGTAGATGATCACAAACACATCAAGACATTCTTGGAACAAATAGTTCATAGATCTCATGAACGTCGGAGGAGCATTTGAGAACCCAAAAGTCATGACTGTGAACTCATACAACCCATAACGTGTGCTGAACGCGGTCTTGGGAATATCCTCTTCACGAACACGGATTTGGTGATACCCCATCCTCAAGTCAAGCTTGGAAAACACCTTAGCCCCATTTAACTGCTCAAACAAATCATTGATGCGGGGCAGAGGGTACTTGTTCTTGATGGTCTTCTTGTTGATACCGCGATAGTCCTGGACCAAGCGGCTAGTCCCATCCTTCTTCTGGACAAACAAAGCTGGTGCACCCCAAGGGGAAGTGCTGGCGCGGATAAAACCGCCTGCCTCCAACTCTGTCAACTGCTTCTTGAGCTCAATCAACTCCTTCGAACACATCTTGTACGGATGCCGAGAAATCGGCTGGGTACCAGGCTCTAGCTCAATAACGAACTCAATAGCTCGAACTGGGGGAATTCCTGGCAACTCCTCCGGAAAGACGTCTGGGAACTCACAGACAACTCTGACCTCTTCGAGAAAAGGCGCAACTCCTGCGTTCAACGCGTACAATTGTGCTGGTCCTGTCATAGAGCCACAAGTGTACAAGACCTCTGCGCCTGAATCATGTGTCAACTTCACTGATCTGGTTGGACAATCAATATTGGCCTTGTGCTGCACAAGCCAATCCATGCCCAAAATGACATCAATGTCGGAACGAGGCAAGACAATCAGGGATGCTGTGAAAACAACGCCCTGAATACGGATCTCCACATCTGGGACAAGCCTGGAAGACTCCACTCTAGAGCCCGGAGAACAAACTGATAGCGGTTTAGGCAACTGCTCTCTCGGAAGGTCAAGTGACATAGCAAAGGCATTGGAAATGAACGAATGGGAAGCTCCGGAATCGAACAGAACTGTCGCGGGAACTGAACACACAAGCAACCTACCAAGAACGATCTCTGAAGACTGCTGAGCATCTGTGAGCATCACGTTGTTCACCCGAACTGCACGTGGCTGAGCCTTCACCATCGCGGTGCTCGGAGTAGAGCGAGGTGGAGGCGGTGGGAGCCGAGCAAAGCGCGGATCGGTGTAGTTGGGAGACGTGTGCCCTAGCTCTCTGCACTTGTAGCAAATCACGCCCGGCCTGGGCTGCTGCTGCGGCTTGGGTGGCCTCGCGTGTGGTGGTGTAGAGCGAGCCCCCTGCTGAACTGGGATGGGAGGGCGGGCAAAAGTGCGGACAACTGCACCCCTCTGCTGGTACTGCTGTCTCTGCGGTGGTGCCTCTGCAACCCAAGTCTTTGCCTTCTTGTGGATCATCACTGCGGAACTGTGCTCACGCCGGCACTTCCTGTCTGCATCCCACTCTGCTCTGGCTGACTCCTGACGGATAGCCTGATCCACGACTTGTGAGAACAGCGTGGGACTGCACTGAGTGAGTGCGTACTTGATCTCTGTGCTGAGACCTCCACGGAACCTCGCAATCTTCTTAGCCTCTGTGCTGACCTCCTCTGGAGCGTACCTGGCGAGCCTGACGAAGGCCAGGTTGTACTCCTGAACTGACCTGTCACCCTGTCTCAGAGCCAAGAACTCCTCACGCTTCATGTCCATTAGACCACTCGGAATATGCGCTGCTCTAAAGTCTGCGACGAAGTCTGCCCACGTGATGACATCATCGCCCTTGTTGGCCTTGTAGGTATCGTACCAGCTGGCTGCTGCACCCTGAAGCTGGAAGGAGGCGAAGGTGACGTAGTCGAAGGGTCTGGCGGTGTTAGCATTGAAGTTCTTCTTGATCTCTGCGATCCAGCCATCCGCCTCCAGCGGGTCTCGAGCCTCGAAGAACCTGGGGGGTTGATCGCGAGGAACTGCTGCAGTGTGGTGTACTGTGGTCGATCACTCCTCTGGGTTTTCTGATTCTGCAACATCTGTAGGATCGCAGCTGTGCCCTGAGCCACTGTGGCTACAGCCTCCCCAAGGATAGGGTTCTCTGGCGGCGGCATGTTCGCTCTTGGCATCCTGTATACAGGAACACTTATGAGAACATGGTCGAAACATTGAAGTAACCAGAAGATAAAGTAATATTGACAACAAAACTTCCTCACGAGGTATGAGAAAGCCGAAGGCTGAAATTCCACCAAGGTTAACCCGGAAGTCGAAAGCTAGGTGCTACTGGAATCCCCAAACCAAGATCATCCGAATCCAAGATAATAATCTGCTAGCGAGCACACAACAATATATACGAGCGGTTGGAAACCTGAACAATGAGACATCTGCCCTGAGCGGCCCTCCATCACGGTCGTCCATAGGGGAAAAGACACCACATCCATATTACCATAGGATGCCCGCCAATCCTGTATGGACGTTTCACCTGGGGTACGCCGTAAGCGAGGTAGAGCAGTCAACCCCAAGTGGAGGCTCAGTGGTCTCAAAGACGCCAACACATCTCGTCGCTAGCAAAAAATTATAGAGGAATCAGAGCCTCATGTAAACGAGAACCTAGATTTTTTTTTGAAAGGGGATAAGTTGCAGAGAAAAACATCGTTTCACTTCCTCACGGAAAAGGGGTGGGAGGGTGGGGTAAGAAGAAAAAGAAAGAGTTCCTACTCTCCGATTTTTCCTTAGTAACTACAAAATAGTTTCTAGACTCAACTTCGGCCAGTAAGGGGTCCTACAGTTAATCCTGCTCTGATACCAAGTTGTAAGGCCCCCAATGCGGTGCTAACTTGAGTTAGTCGCTTTCGCGTCCCGCTCAAGTTAGTAGCGCATAAAGAGCCACCGACTCATGACACTCGCACTCGTGTCGCTGTCGGATTCTCGACAACAAGTATAAGAACAAGAACTTTAACTAAGACATAAATATATAAAGTCCAACGCATACATCGCCATTGGATAGTTATTACATCATCTCAGAGGTCCATGGACCCAACAGTACATCATGCGACAAGCGGAAGACAAACACGACCGAGTACGGTCAAAAGCCAAATTGCGCTAGAGAGGGCTGCACATAAAGAGTCCACCCACGGATCGTCGAAGCCCAACTGTAGGATCTACTGAACGAGGTCCGACTCATCGTCATCCTCCGGGGGCACCTCCACGAAGTATCGTCCAGAGCTCGGGTCAAGAAAGTACTCCACTGCAGCGGCCGATCAGGCAAAATAGTAAAAGAACAAAAGTAAAACAGGGGTGAGATTATATCATTACAGGATAACTGACTTCCTACGGTAAGGCAAAGTAAAGGAAAAGGTTGCAGCCGCACTAGCATTATTGGTGGCTATCGTTCTAGTAGAGTAGAGGTAAGATCCAAGAATAGCACGTGACATCGTGTCATAGGTCCACTAATCACCTACTTACCTCAAGCATAACACAACCTGGGTCTTCTCTCGGTCCCCCTGGACGAAGAAAAGCAACCAAGGCACTCACATGGTAGGAAAGTTTTAATTTAAGATTCAAATTGATGTTATTCTATGAACAAGGAGTAGGTCTCAAGTCGTCCATAACCGCGGACACGGATTTTTGAAAAGATTTAACCCTGCAGGGGTGTACCAACTGCCCATCATAGGCTTCGCATGTACGCCCGGTTTTCCACTTGGCTAGGTAAGCGCCTGAAACTCCGGTACGTCAGAGTCCCTCTAACTAACAATGCACAACTCCGGGTGGCCCCCGGTGAGTCGAGACCCAACTCAAAAGCCGGCCGTGCTCTCGAATCGGCCTCTACCGTCTGTCGCAGGTTTGGATACCCGGTTAATCACACATGGGACACCGGGTCCTCAGCCGGGCAAGGTGGGCCAGCCAAGGCACAAGTCCTCCTGGCCGAAGGTGGTTTGTAAACAACTGGGGTACCACCAGCACACACACATTGCAAATAGTAAATCAGCTCGGGCCACCACTAGAATTGTATGAAGCTAGGCAGGTAAGACAAGGGGACCCCATAGAATCCCACACACGATTAGGCACGCTCGTCAAAAACACAATACCCGGAACTCGGGACCTAGGTGACTCAAATGGAACAAAACACCTGGCGGGAACAGCCTGGTCTCCCATCCTTCGTCAAGTATAAGTTAACATCATTAATAATAAATATCAACCAACTTCTTTCAATAACATGATATCCCGACCATAGCAATAGAGTAAGCAGCAAGTTTTCCTACTCATACTAAGCAATGGCGGAGCAGCGGTAACTTAGCAATACAAAGTTTTGCTGGGATGTGGGGATCATGGCTGTTTGGGTTTTTGAAGGTGGCGTACTCACAGTGGATAGGATCAAACAAACGTTCTAGGCTACAGCTAAGCAGGTGGGCAGAAAGGTATCAAGTAATGGTATGAATCTCCCCCTTGCCTGGGTAATCGGTCGTCGAGGCAGACGCAGCAGGGTCCTCGGGCTCGGTGTCGGAAATCTCCACGTAAGTCTCCTCGGCGGACTCAGGTGCTAACGTAAGGTACCGGCAAGGAAAGGTACACAAGTCAGTAACGGGTACAATGCACAGGCAAGGATGACATGTTCAAGTTTATTTGGTATGACATGACCCTGTCTAGTCAAATTTAAATGAAGGTGATGACGACACGTCATCAACTTCATATGCATTTATTTACATTATAATGGCTTTGGTCTAAGACTTAATTTAGGTGTAAGTAGCATGTCAACATGGCATGAACATCAAAGCATATACAAGAATTTAGACAACGTGAAAGTAAAACATCGATTCCGGATACGGAGTAGTGTCGGTGAATTTGACACAAGGAAGGTGCAACAATATTTGGAAACCAGCCACTTTGCATATGAAAATATGTTAGGGGCTGACTTTGAGAAGGATGGTTGAAGACGACATGAACAAAACTTGGAAGGAACAGATAAACATCATATCCAACATGCATTGAAGTTTGGATGGTGCAAGAAGAAAGACAGATGATTCTGGATCAGGTGGTCACACCTTGTTCACATGAGTTGCACAAAACTTCATGAGGACATCACCATTGCAATCCTTGCAGAAAACTACCCCAAACCCATATATAATATGGTACCAGTTGAGTTTGCAAACACAGTTGCAGTTTCAGCTAGGGTTTAGGGGGCTGAGTGTAAAAGTTACACTACATGCATTTGGAAAAAGGCTCAAATGATTAAATCATTATCACCATGCAACTCCTTGGAGGAAACTACCCAAATTCCATATATGGCATGGGCAATTTTTGAGTTTGGATAAAACTTGATCAAAACAAAAGAAAAGGAGGGGTTATATTGCAAAATTACCACACCTCAATTATTAGAGGGGGCAAAGTGCAAAATAAACCTCACCATGCTGATCAGTGGCTCAAAGCACCCCAAATTCATATATAATATGCCCCTGACTGAAGTTGGAGTTGAAATCCAAATTAAATTTGAATTCAAATTCAATTTGGAATTCAAACAAAAAAAGAAAATAAATAAAAAAAGAAAGGGAAAAAGGAAGGGCACAACCCACTTGGGCTGGCTTCGGCCCACAACTCCTCTCTCTGGCCCAAGTGCCAAGCCCACTCGGCTGGGAGGCAACAAAGGAAAAAAAGAAATTGGGCCAAGCCCCTCTCTGGACCAGGCCCCGCTCTGCTCTTCTTTCTCCTCGGCCCAACCTCTTCTGGCCCAGCCTCCTCGCACGAGCTCCTCTGAACTGAACTCATCAACACCTGAACAAATTCAGACAACAGACAAAACAACAGGAAAAAGGAGGCTCCTTGAGCTCGATCTGGGGCTCGAACCCACAACTTCTTCGATGGCATCCACACTACGCACCACTGAGCTAAGCTAGGCACCTTGAACAAAGTCGCAGCTCCACGGATCAAGACGCTAGGCTCACGCACATCTCTGAAGAAAACGGTGATGTCTCTGCATCTCTGTAGAATTGCAGACAGTGCCGCACCGGCGACTTGGCGACGAGGCTGCGCTCGACTACGCTGCTCTAGCGACCTAGCTGCTACTGCAAATCTCGATACGGATCACCCCTGCATCCATTTCTGCACTGGGATGCACTGAAGACGTGACAATGACGACGTGCGCCTTGCCGGAAAATCACGGCGGCCACCGCCTACAGGCGATCTTCAGAACAGCGCAAACGAAAAGGGTGCCAAGCTTCCTCCTTTGAGGCAACTGGCGTGCTCTGGGCGCAGCCACACTACGCCCGCACGCGTCCAGACCTCGCCGGGGTCACGGGGTTCACCGACGACGCGGTAAACCGTGCCACGGCGGACGGCATCGAGGGCACACGCTGCGCGGTCTACTGCTACTGTTACGGGGGAAGAGGAGGCGTCATCTTGCTCACCTAGGGGTGGCCGGTGACGACTTGCAACGCGGTCGACGGAAGGGGGGTCGACGGCGACGTGGAAGCAGACGCGTCGGAGGCGGGGGTCGTCGTCGCGGGGACGCTCAGGAGCTCCTCCCTGCTGCCTGCGCGAAGCAAGAGGAGAGGTGAGCTCACAGATGGCCAGAACAAGCGCGGGCCCGAGGAATTGTGGCGAGGCGGCGGCGAATTCCTCACCGGAGTCATGGCGGCCGGCGGAACAGGGGAGGAAGGATCTCGCTCAAGCGGCGGCGACGAGGGGAAAGCTTGGAGGAAATGGAACCCTAGGGGGTTCCTGGGCTCGGGGGGTGCGGAACTTATAGAGGGGAGCCCCTCAGGCCACGTCGGCGGTCATCGACGTCGACGACGGAGCCCGTTGTGAGAGGGGAAGGAGGACGACGTGGAAAGGGGGCATGTCCTGGACGCTCGATCTCCAAACGACGGCAAGGATGCCCCCTCCGTACCGCTTCGCTGGAAAGCAGCTGGGCTGCGGGGAGGCAGAGGCCCAATTGGGCCAGGCCTTGCTGGGAGGAGAGAAAACAAGAGGGCAAGGCCCTTTGCAGGAAAGAGAAATCCCAGCAGAGAAAAGAAAAGGAAAAGGAAAAAGAAAAGGAGATAATATATATATAAATATATTTTAAAAAACTCCTCTCCTCATGCCAGATCATCCAAAATTGGTTGGAGCAATTTTGGATGCAGAGAAAAATCACCATAATGCAAACGGTACCTTTTCTCAATATAAAAGGTGCACTTGGGATTTTTGAGAAGAAAACACAAGGTGCAAAATTCCATGAACTTGATCATCTTGAACCTTGCATTTTTCTGGATTTTACAAAATTGTTTGACCAATTTTTGGCAACATCGAAATGTGACCCCTTTTTGAATTCAAAAGCACTTTGAACTAGGGCTACTGTTTTTGAATGTTGTAAAAAGGATTTGATAAGATAAGAATCATTGGCAAAACAAAAGATTGGGCTAATGCAAAGATGAGGTTGAGGGGAGGTGACATGTGGACAGAACAAATGCAAGATCATGCCACTTGGACCACATTGGTCACCTTTGATCAAAAGCCTAATGGACTCCAATCCCAATGCAACTTAAGATCACCACATGATATATCATGAACATCCACCATGATAAGTTACAAGTTCAACAGACAAGGTAAAAAAATACATGGTGTTTGCTAGTTATTACATGTGGGCTGTTACAGGGTCGGTCTCTGTCCCGTACGAGATAAGAGGGGAAAATAATCGCCGATCGATAGATCGGGGATGCAAACGCCGCAAACAAATCAGACAATCAAACAATTCACACCGAAAACAAAATTTTTAATTTTTGCAAAAACTGGGCTGTTACAATACAACACCACCAACAAGGGATCTCGTC
Organism: Bromus sterilis; assembly: GCA_950022295.1. Lineage (NCBI taxonomy): Eukaryota > Viridiplantae > Streptophyta > Magnoliopsida > Poales > Poaceae > Bromus > Bromus sterilis. The sequence continues at coordinate 254,297,262 of OX465595.1, read as the reverse complement.
CCGAGATCCAGGACGATCCGGGGGAGAGGGGAGAGAGAAAAGGAGAGTCGACAATCTTCAACACCACAAACAAGGGACTGTGCTCCATGTCGACGTCGAACTTCGGTCGAGATAAATTTTCCGCAGAGAGACGGCAACGTCGAAAAACGAAACCATCGGGAGATCAAGAGGAAGAATGATCGCGAAAACCAGATCAAAGGACAATGATTTTCGACGCAAGTCGTGAAAACACCGTCAAAAGGATGGATGGCAATGGATGACCCAGATGATACCCAAAATCGGAGAAGCTAAATGTACTACAGGAATTCCCACCTGCGCACGGAATCGAGACAATACGATGCAAGCAAGGAATTGTAACGGTTCTGATACTCCACACACTCGAGATCGTAGAGTTTGAAGGGGGATAAGTCGAGAGTTAAGACACTTACGACACTTGTCCTGACCAGACCATGGGTAAGGAGTAAAAAGATCCTACTCTCCGATAACTAACTTAGTAACTACTAAATAGTTTTTGTCTAGACTCGACTTCGGCCAGAGAAGGGATCCTACGGTTGGTAAGGCTCTGATACCAAGTTGTAAGGCCCGATATGCGGTACTGTTCCAGTTCTAGATGTTTCCATCCAGATCCGGGGACGAAGCACATATCGGTCCCACCGCGACATATGAAGAAGTCATATGCCCTGGATTTCCAACATGATATCACAACATTACACATACAAGGATACAACATCTCATACAATCGGCATACAACTGCCTTAATACAATACAACAACGGAAGATATATGTCTGAGTACAGACTACAATCAAATGCCTACTGGCAAAGAGAAAAACATCGATCCCCATAACCACACGGGTCCAGGCCCTCCGCCGGGATCCGCCTAATTAGTCGTCGTCGAGTCTCCACGTGAAACGTCAATCACCGTACCTGTTGTCGATCAGAACCCTGGAAAGAGTTTGGGGGTAGTATCATGAGTACAGAGGTACTCAGCATCCAACTGTAGTGGTCATCTGACCAAGCAAGGACTTCATCACTCGTCATTCTAGGACAACTAGTAGTTTACGGTAAGGAAGGGGTAAGTGGTGAGGTTGCTGCCGCACTAGCATTTATGAAGCGGCTAACGATTCTAGAGAGTAAGATAAGAAGACAAGCACTCGATGAGGAATCGCCTCCAACAAGTCTGCTATCCACCTACTACGCAAACATAACACCTATCCTATCCTTGTCCTCCTCTTCGCATCCCGACGAAGAAGAAGCAATCAAGGCACACACACACGTTGATCAAGTTGTATTAAGATTATCTCAGTTGTTGTTGTCTATGAACAAGGAGTAGGTCTCAAGTCGTCCATAACCGTGGACACGGCTTCTCGAAAAGATTTAACCCTGCAGGGGTGTACCAACTGCCCATTACAAGGCTCCGCACGCACGCCCATCTCTCTCAGTTTCTACCCATCACAGGCAACCATTTTATGGTTTAGTTCCAAGAGATCCGAAACGACAGGTCCCTCTAACTAACAACGAACAAATCCGAGTGGCCCCCGGTGAGACGACATCCAGCTCAGGAGCCGGCCGCGCTCTCGATCTGGTCTCTACCGTATGACTCCAGGTTTGGATTGCCGGTTAATCACACATGGGACACCGGGTCCTCAGCCGGTCATGATGGGCCAGCAAGGGAACTATGTCCTCACTGGTCCGGGATGGTTTAAAAACTATTGGCGTACGACCAGCACACACACGGTTTCAAATGACAAAATCAGCTTGGGCCACCACTAGAAATGCTTGAAGCTAGGTAGGTAAGAAAAGGGGACCCCATAAAATCCCACACGCGGTTAGGCACGCTCAGTCTTAAAACCAATACCCGGAACTCGGATCCTAGGTGACTCGAATGGAATAAAGCGTCTGGGCGGGATAGCCTAGACCTTCCATCCTTCGTCGAATATAGTCAACATTATAATAATCATATCATCAACAACAATAATAATAATGTGATATCCCAAACCAAGGAGTAACAGGGTAACATCGTAGCATCCTAAGCATGCATACTAAGAAGGGGCTGAGCAACGAGCAATAGTAACATAGCAGTACAAGGTTTGCTAGGAAGGGACATGGCTGTATCGGTTTGAAAAAGGCTGTAAACATGTGGTAGGATCAAACATCGAGCCTAACCTAGACTAGCATGCAAACCGCTGGTTGAAATAGAATGGATCATAAGTAATGCATAGTCCTTGCCTGTTCATAAGTCGGGTTCCGAAGGTGTAGTTGATCGCACGCTCGCATCGTATCCGAGAGGTACCCGCGGAAGCACACAAGACGGTAAACACTGGAAAGCAATCAACGAGCAGCATCTATTACTACGGGGCAAACACGAGCAAGCATCAACAAGAAGGCAACACGAGACATCGCACCTACCGTCGAGAGCGGTTACTAATAGTTTAAGTGGAGTACTCGTCACACACGACGATACCGCACATTTGGAAAGGTTCAAGTTGCTTAGCTACAAGTGATCAACCAACGGTTATTAACATGGCAACTCACGCAAGCATGGCATAGCACAGAAACATGTCAAGAGGTGAAGCACAAAGTAAACTATCTATGCTAGTCATTTTAAGTGAGGCACAACCTAAACATGGCATAACACTAAGTGTCGCACGATGATTAAAAGATTTGGTACTGTTCTGTCCTAAACCATATTTTAGGTTGGTTAACAACAGCAAACAATAGCAAAAACACAAAGTACACGAAAAACTAATCAAGTTACATATAAAGAACACCCCAAACGGAGTTACGGTTAAAAAGATATAAGCAAGACAAGCTATGCACACATGCTGTATAAACAGGGGTAAATGTAACAACCCAGTTTTCACAAAAATAATTTTTTTTTGTTTTCGGTGTGAATTGTTTGATTGTCTGATTTGTTTGCGGTGTTTTAATCCCCGATTTATCGATCGGTGATTATTTTCCCCCCTCTTATCTCGTATCGGACAGAGACCGACCCTTGCCACCCTGACACTCGACCTTGCGACACCGGGTTTCACCCGATCACCGTTGCGAAAACCCGCACAGGACCAGCCATAACCATCGGTGCGGAAAGAACCCACATTTATATTTAGATGGGTTATTTTTATCGGGAGTTAATCGTTGTTTCGGTTGGGCGTGAAACGTTGTAGACGACGTGCTTACAGTGTGGCGATGCTGTGTTTCAAATTTCGCGCGTGTCCGACTTCGTCGGGTAGGTGAACGTTCGGATGTGCCAGGCATAGTAGCCGGTATAAGTCCGAGGGGCGTATTTACAAAATGTCGCGCGTGCCTTTAGCTGGACCCCCTGATTCCCCGCTTATCTTCGGATTCTAGCCCACCCGAAAATCGGACCCGAAACGGACCATTTCATGGCCCGAAAGCCTCCCCAAACACCCACCTGCTATAAATAGCAGGGCTACACAGCCTATTATGGAAACCCTAGCCGCCTCCCACCTCGTTTTCAGCAGCCACCCAATCCTCACCCAGATCCAGATCCCCCGATCTGCACCGTCGGATCCGGATCGAAGGGATCCCGTTGCGCCACGTCATCAGTTCTGGATCTCCTAGCCTGAGCACCTCCTCCTGAGCTCTCCTGCGACCATGGCTTCCCCGCCACCTTGCGCCACCTTGCCTTCGGCCGGCGAGCCACCGCGCCTCGAGGCCTTGCCCCGGTGAGCCCCCTCCATGCCGCGGCCACGCCTGCTCTCCTCCCGTCTCTCCCGCATCTCTTTTTTTCCTCTGTCCAGGACGGGCCGCCATGGCCATGGCCTCGAAGCTCCCCGTGCCGCCCCGGCCAGATCCGGCGGGCACCAGCAGGATCCGCCGCCCCACGCACCTGCCCTGCCTCTCCGACCTCCCCCTGCACCGCGCCCCCCTCTCCGGAGGGTTGTCGTCCCTCGCCGGACGCGAGCCAGCACGTGCCGCCGCCTATAGTCCCCGTCGGGAGGAGCACGAAGCCCCGAGTGGCCTCGCTCCAGTCGATCTGCGCGCTGGGGTGGGCCGGCCTGCCCCCTGGCCCAGCAGCGCCCACCACCGCGGCCCAGTCTAGCCAGCAGCCCAGGCCGCCCAGTGCGAGATGGGCTGAGCTCATGGGTGAGCGCCCCACCCCTTTTTTTTCTTTCTCTTATTTTTCTTCTTCTTATCTTTCCTGTTGGGCCCAGTAGATTTCAGCCTGTTAACTGTTTTTTTCCTCTGTTTATTTATTATTTTGCAGTTGTGCTAGTATTTTTCCGATGGCGATAACTTTTCACCGGTAGCTCCGATGGAGACACTTTCTATATGAAAGTTGCTCCATTTTGCGCGTAGATTATTAAAATGTTGCTTGTTGCCATGTTTGACTTTGTTTATATGTTGTTTACCTGCTAATTACAACTGCTTGCCACTGTAAACTGTAATTGCAATAACTTTTTAACCGTTGCTCTGTTTAAGATGTTCTTTATATGTAACTTGACTAGAATTGCATGTAGATTGTGTTTATGCTGTTCTTGCTTGATAATAAATAACAATAAAATATTGTTTAGGGAAAACAGTACCAAATTCCATTTTTATCGTGGGGTCCGCAATAGTTTGCCATGTCTAGGATTTCACCCCACTTAAATTGACTAGCTTAGGTAGTTAATTTATGCTTCACCTCTTGCCATGCTTCTGTGCTTTGCCATGTTAACAACCTTTGCTCACCTTGTGTAGCTAAACAACTTGAACCATCGTAAATGTGCGGTATCGTCGTGTGTGACGAGTACTCCACTTAACCCGTTAGTAACCGCTCTCGACGGTAGGTGCGATGTCTCGTGTTGCCTTCTTGTTGATGCTTGCTCGTGTTTGCCTCGTAGTAATAGAGTGCTTGCTCGTTGATTGCTTTCCAGTGTTTATCGTCTTGTGTGCTTCCGCGGGTACCTCTCGGAGACGGTGCAAGCTTGCGATCAACTACACCTTCGGAACCCGACTTATCAACAGGCAAGGACTATACATTACTTATGATCCATTTTATTTCAACCAGCGGTTTGCATGCTAGTCTAGGTTAGGTTCGATGTTTGATCCTACCACATGTTTACAGCCTCTTTTAAACCGATACAGCCATGTCCCCTCCCAGCAAACCTTGTACTGCTATGTTACTATTGCTCGTTGCTCAGCCCCTGCTTAGTATGCATGCTTAGGATGCTACGATGTTACCCTGTTACTCCTTGGTTTGTGATATCACATTATTATATTGTTGTTGATGATATGATTATTATAAATGTTGACTATATTCGACGAAGGATGGAAGGTCTAGGCTATCCCGCCCCGACGCTTTGTTCCATTCGAGTCACCTAGGACCCGAGTTCCGGGTATTGGTTTTAAGACTGAGAGTGCCTAACCGCGTGTGGGATTTTATGGGGTCCACTATTCTTACCTACCTAGCTTCAAACATTTCTAGTGGTGGCCCAAGCTTATTTACCATTTGAAACCGTGTGTGTGCTGGTCGGCCGCCAGTTGTTTACAAAACCAACGTGGACCAGTGAGGACATAGTTCCCTTGCTGGCCCACTTTGTCCGGCTGAGGACCCGGTTTCCCATGTGTGATTAACCGGCTATCCAAACCTGCGACAGACAGTTGAGACCAGATCGAGAGCGCGGCCGGCTCCTAAGATGGATGTCGACTCACCGGGGGCCACCCGGATTTGTTTGTTGTTAGTTAGAGGGACCTGTCTTTTCGGATCTCTTGGAACTAAATCATAAAATGGTTGCCTATGATGGGTAGCAACTGAGAGAGATGGACGTGCGTGCAGAGCCTCGTAATGGGCAGTTGGTACACCCCTGCAGTGTTAAATCTTTTCGAGCAGCCGTGTCCACAGTTATGGACGACTTGAGACCTACTCCTTGTTCATAGACAACAACAACTGAGATAATCTTAATATAACTTGATCAACGTGTGTGTGCCTTGACTGCTTCTTCTTCGTCGGGATGCGAAGAGGAGGACAAGGATAGGATAGGTGTTATGTTTGCGTAGTAGGTGGATAGAAAGACTTGTTGGAGGCGATTCCTCATCGAATGCTTGGCATCTTATCTTACTCTCTAGATCGTTAGCCACTTCATAAATGCTAGTGCGGCAGCAACCTCACCACTTACCCCTTCCTTACCGTAAACTACTAGTTGTCCTAGAATGACGAGTGATGAAGTCCTTGCTGGGTCAGTTGACCAGTACAGTTGGATGCTGAGTACTTCTGTACTCATGATACTACCCCCAAACTCTTTTCAGGGTTCTTGATCGACAACAGGTATGGTGATCGACGTTTCACGTGGAGACTCGACGACGACTAGTTAGGCGGATCCCGGCGGAGGTCCTGGACCCGTGTGGTTATGGGAATCGATGTTTTTCTCTTTGCCACTAGGCATTTGATTGTAGTCTGTACTGAGACATGTATCTTCCGCTGTTGTATTGCATTTGAGACAGTTTTATGCCGATTGTATGAGATGTTGTATCCTTGTATCTGTAATGTTGTGATATCATGTTGGAAATCCGGGGCATATGGCTTTGTCATATGTCGCGGTGGGACCGATATGTGCTTCGTCCCCGGATCTGGGACAGTACCGCATATCCGCGGTTGTATCCTTGTATCTGCAGCAACATGACATAGCAATACATGGGATGAAAGTAGACATGATGCTTAACACATAGGAAAAAGAATCAATACAATAGGCCTCAGGGATTTGTCACAATTATCATGCAAAGTTGCAATAAAATTATAACAGCAACACTTAACAGGAAAATTAGCAGTTTAACGGCCTGATGCCCACTTCAAGGCAGAATTAAACTATCTAGACGGCCTCAAACGGAAAAACTTTCTACATAAGAACGCTAGAGCACGCAAAACTGAGAAACTTTCGTTTTGGGGGCACGTTCATCGGAGCTACGGATCAACGGGAAAATGCAGTACAAAACAGGATCAGCAGCAATATTTAAAGGACTTAGAAAAAAAACAGCAGCAGAAGAAATAAATAAATAAAGGAAAAAAAGGGGGCCTCACCGCCACATGGGCTCGCCCCAACAGGAAGGGGGAGGCGGCTGGGCCAACCAGGCCGTGGCTGGCTGGCTCTGGAGTGGGCCACTGGGATGCGCCTGGCCCAGCAACAGGAGGCGGTGGAGGCGCTGGATCGGGGATCCTCCCGATCCCGATCGAGCGGGCGCGGCGGCGGTTGACAGCGCCGGCCACCGGCGTCGGGCGGCGCGACGAGGAGGCTGGAGGGCGGACAGGCGCGGCGCGGGACGGGGAGAGGTGGCCAGGCGACGAGGAGGAGGCCGTTGGTGGCTCTCCATGCGGCGGCGACGGAGCTTGGGATCTCCTGTCCATGGCGCGGCGGCGCCGGTTCCTGCAGGGGAGGGAGGCGGCAGGAGGTGAGAGGGAGAAGAGGGAGAGAGAGGAAGGAGGGAGGAGGAAGAGATGGGGGGCCGGCGGCCTGCTGCTCTGGCGGTCGGAGTCGGGCGTCGCGGCAGCTGCCCTCGACTGGCGGCGCGCGTGGAACTCCACGGGAAGAGGAGAGAGGAGGCTAGGGGCGCATCTGGGCCGTTGGATCCGCAGATCCGACGGTCCAGATCGAGAGGGGCTAGGGTTTGCTAAAATTTGGGGCTAAATTGTGCGAAAATGGGGGTAAAATATCTCAGATCTGGGGGCTGGTGGCTGCCTAGGTACTTAGGGGAAACCCTAAGTGGTGGGGTGCTCTACTTATAGCCCAGGTGGCTGGAAGTTTGCAAAAACATCCCCGGTTTTTCTCTCGCGCGCGCGGTGCTCACGTTTTTTGATCGCCGGGGGTCCGCAGTACCTCCGATTCGGGTAAAACTTCGAACTAGCGATCAACGCGTTGAGCCGGAGGCGTTCACCTCGCACTGGAACCGTTCCGAGAACACTTCCCGACACGCTATAAAAATAACTCGTTTAGTTATTAAACGGGGTTTTCGTTCCGTTGGCTGCGGCTGGTCTTGTGCGGTTTTCTCGACGGTGATCGGGTGAAACCCGGTGTCGCAAGGTCGAGTGTCAGGGTGGCAAGGGTCGGTCTCCGTCCCATACGAGATAAGAGGGGAAAATAATCGACGATCGATAGATGGGGGATGCAAACACCTCAAACAAATCAGACAATCAAACAATTCACACCGAAAACAAAAATTTTAATTTTTGCAAAAACTGGGCTGTTACAGAGCTCCTCCCAGCCGTTCGGGCCATGCCAGGCCCACTCCTCCATGCCGGGCCGCGGCCAGCCCGTCTCCACGCCGTCGCCTCGACGTCCGCGTCGTCGCGTCGCTCGTCGCCGGCAGCCGCGTCGCCGCGCGCCGCCGGACGACCCATGTCAGCGCCGCCGCCTACTCTTCTCCATTACTCTCCTCTCCTCACCCCGTGCCCCTCCCCTCGCAGCGCCATGGTCGGCAAGGAGCCGCCGCCGCGGAGCTCGGCCCGCCGGATTCCGCGTTCCACGCTGCCTCGATGACCTCGCCGGCGAGCGCCCCGAAGGCCGCCGCCGTCCTCCCCTTATCGAATCTGGCGGAACCGCCCGCCTGCCCTGTGCCGCCCTCTTCGGAGGATGGCCGGCGCTGCCGTACTCCGTGCAAGTTGGGATCGGGTGCACCCGATCCAGCCGCCACGCGTACCCACCTGGGCTCAGCGCGCCTCGGCCCACGGTTCCTCTTCGCGCCCAGGGCGAAGTCCAGCTATCCCACGCCACCTCCTCTCCATGAGGTCGGCCCAGCTAGGCAAGGGCCCCTTTTTCATTTTATTTTATTGCTGATGCCCCTGTTGGGCTTGGCCCATGACATGCGTAGAGCCCTGAGTGCTTTTTAGTATCTAGTGCCGCCTCTGTTTAGGCCCGAGTAGGGCAGATTCGGCCCAAAAGCGTTTTTTTCTTCTGTATATATATATATATATTTTGGCAGATTATTGTTGTAACTTTGCGATAGTTATATCTTTTTAACCGTTGCTTGCCTGGAGACGCTTTCTACATGAAAGTTGCTCCGTTTTTTCGTGTAGATTAATAAAATGTTGCCCTTTGCCATGTTTGCACTTGTCTACATAATGTTTCACTGCCATTTATGCAGCATGCCACCGTAAACTGTTTATTTAATAACTTTTTAACCGTTGCTCCGAATAAAAAGTTCTTTACGTGTAACTTGACTACAATTTCATGTACTTTGTGTTTATGCTATTGTTTGCTGTTGTTAACCAACCTAAAATATGGTTTAGGGAAGAAAAGTACCAAAAGCTTACATTGTCTTGCGGTACTTAGTGACATGCCATGTTTAGGATTGTGCCTCACTTAAGTTGACTAGCATAGGTAGTTTATTTTATGCTTCACCTCGTTCCATGTTGGTGTGACGTGCCATGCTTGTGTGAGATTCCATGTTAATAACCTTGTTCATATTGTGTAGCTAAACAACTTGAATCATTGATAAATGTGCGATATCGTCGTGTGTCACCGATACTTCACTTAACCTGCTAGTAACGGCTCTCGACGGTTGATGCGATATCGAAGTGCGTTGCCTCGTGTTGCCTTCTTGTTGTTGCTTGTTCTTGATTTCTTCATAGTAATAGATGATTGCTCATCGACTGTCTTTCCACTGTTTCCTTCTTGGGTGCTCCCGTGGTTACTCTCGGAGATGATGCGAGCTTGCGATCGACTACACCTTCATCTTCGTCTTCTCATCAGGTAAGTGGGAGCATATATCATGCTGATAGCTTTCAGCTCACTTGCCTAGGTATAGGATAGAACGATTTCTTGATCCTACCACCTCACATTGGTGCCTCCATATTAAAACCCAAATAGCCATGTTCCCCCACATCCCAGCAAACCTTTGTTTGGCAATGTACCTTGCTTGCTTAACCACTAATTAGTATGCATGCTTAGAATGCTACTTATGTTATCCTGTTAGTCCTTGGATTGGACTATCGCACTATTATATTGTTGTGGATGATATGATAATTATGATGTCGACTATATTCAACGACGGATGGAAGGTCTAGGCTATCCCGCCATGATGCCTTGTTCCATTCGAGTCACCTAGGACCCGAGTTCTGTGTATTGTGTCTCTTGACGAGCGTGCCTAACCGCGTGTGGGATTCTATGGGGTCCCCTCTTCTTACCTACCTAGCTCCAAAAATTTCTAGTGGTGGCCCAAGCTGATTTACCATTTGCAAACATGTGTGTGTGAGTTGACCGGCCTCGCAGTTTTCGAAACAAACTGGGCCAGTAGGGACAGTGATTCCTATTGGTCCAAACCTGCCCGGCTAAGGACCCGAGGTCAGTTGAGGAGATACGGATAATCAAAACCCGAGGCAGACGGTAGAGAACAGATCGAGAGCATGGCCGTCTCCTGAACTGGATGTAGACTCACCGGGGGCCACCCGGAATTATGCGTTGTTAGTTAGAGGGATTATGATGTCTGGACTCTCGGAACTACTCTCCAATGAGTGTATTTAACGGGCCCGACTAAGAGAACCAACGTACATGCAGAGCTTATAATGGGCAGTTGGTACACCCCTGCAGGGTTAAATCTTTTCGAAAAGCCGTGTCCACGGTTATGGACGACTTGAGACCTACTCCTTGTTCATAGATAACATCAACTGAATGATAACTAAAACTTGATCAACGTACCTTGACTGCTTCTTCTTCGTCGGGTTGCGAAGGGGAGGACAAGGATAGGATAGGCGTTATGTTTGCGTAAGTAGCTGATAGCAAGACTTGTTGGAGGCGATTCCTCATCGAATGCTTGGCTTCTCCTCTTAATCTGAATAGAACGTTAGCCACTCATATATTGCTAGTATGGCTGCAACCCCACCACTACCCCCATCTTACCGTGAGAAGTTAGTTATCTGACTTGTTGATAAAGCTCACCCCTTCTTCTCTCTTTTACGCACGTTATGCAAACGATCTTGGACTTTAGAGGAGCTTGATGATCCTTTTTCTGGACGCCTTCGCGGAGACTCGACAACGACTAGTTAGGCGGATCCCGGCGGAGAGCCTGGACCCGTGTGGTTATGGGGATCGATGATTTTCTCTTTGCCACTAGGCATTTGATTGTAGTCTGTACTTAGACATATATCTTCCGCTGATGTATTGTATTAAGGCAGTTGTATGACGATTGTATGAGTTGTTGTATCCTTGTAGCTATAATGTTGTGATATCATGTTGAAATCCGAGACATATGACTTTGTCATATGTCGCGGTGTCCGATATATGCTTCGTCCTCGGGTCTATACGGAAACGTCCAGATCTGAAACAGTACCACATATCGGGCCTTACAACATCAGAGGCTCACCGACCGTAGGATCCCTTCTCTAGTCGAAGTCGAGTCTAGACAAAAACTATTTTGTAGTTACTAAGTTAGTTGTCAGAGAGTAGGAATCTTTTTCCTCCTTACCCTCGATCGTGTTAGGACAAGTGCCATAAGTATTTTATTCTTGCCTTATCCCCTGCAAACTCTAGGATCTCGAGTAAGTGGAGCTTTGGAACCGTTACAATGCCTTGCTTGCAGCGTATTGTCTCGATTCCAATCTCGTGGTTTGGGAATTCATGTACTACCTTTAGTTTCTCCGACTCCAGATAATGTCTTGGTCATTCATTTTCATCTGACTTTTGACTGTCATCTTGCTGATCTTGAGTGGGAACACTGTCCTTTTGATTTGGATCTTGCTATCATTCATCCTCTTGACTCCTGATGGTTTCGTTCCTCGACGTTGCCGTCTCTCTGCGGAAAGTTTCTCGACGGAAAGATCGTCGTCGGCATGGAGCAGAGCCCCTTGTTGGCGGTGTTGAAGACAGTCGTCTCTCTTTTCTCTCCCTCCCTCTCCCCGGATCGTCTTGGATCTCGGGACGAGATCCCTTGTTGGTGGTGGTGTATTGTAACAGCCCAGGATTTTCACCCAGATTAAAACATTTGTTTATTGCTTTATTTTTGTTGGTTGCTAGAATTTTTTGTAGTATTTGCTTCAGCGATTTATTAATTGGTGATTATATTTCCCCCTCCTTCTCGTACCGGCATGCGTGACCGAACCTTTCCACCATGGCACCCGACCTTTTGCGACACCAGGTGTTCACCCGAGCACCGTCGCAACTTCCGGCACAAGACCAGCCATCGCCATCGGAACGAAAAAACCTCATTTATTTAATAAACGGATTATTTTATTGGGCGCCGAAAAATGTTCTCGCACCTTCCGGCTCCAGGTCAGCGCCGCAGAACGCCCCAGGTCAGCACCACCGCCTTCGCGGAGCTCGGCCCACCGGATTCCACGGTCCACGCCGCCTCGACGACCTCGACGGCGAGCGCCCCAAAGGCTGCCGCCATCCTCCTGTAGTCGTATCTGGCGGATCCGCCCGCCTGCCCTGAACCGCCCTCGCCGGAGGATGGTCGGCGCCGCCGTGCTCCATGCAGGTTGGGATCGGGCGCACCCGATCCAGCCGCCACGCGTACCCACCTGGGCCCAGCGCGCCTCAGCCCACGGTGCCTCTTCGTTCCTAGGTCGAAGTCCAGCAATCCCACGCCGCCTCCTCTCCATGGACTCGGCCCAGCTAGGTGAGGGTCCCTTTTTCTTTTTATTTTATTGCTGCTGCCCCTTTTGGGCTTCGCCCATGACATGCGTAGTGCCCTGACCGATTTTTAGTATCTAGCTCCGCTCTGTTTAGGCCCGAGTATGGCAGATTCGGCCCAATAGCGTTTTTTTCTGTATTTATATATTTTGGCGGATTATTGTTGTAACTTTGTGGTAGTTATATCTTTTTAACCGTTGCTCGGATGGAGACGCTTTCTACACGACAGTTCTCCGTTTTGCACGTAGTTTAATAAAATGTTGCCCTTTGCAATGTTTGCACTTGTCTACATGCTTTTTCACTGCTATTTACGCCGCATGCCACCGTAAACTATTTATTTAATAAATTTTTAAGCGTTGCTCCAAATAAAATGTTCTTTACATGTAACTTGACTAGAATTTCATGTACTTTTTGTTTATGCTATTGTTTGCTGTTGTTAACCAACGTAAAATATGGTTTAGGGAAGAACAATACCAAAAGCCTAAATTGTCGTTCGGTACATAGTGATATGCCATGTTTAGGATTGTGCCTCACTTAAGTTGACTAGCATAGGTAGTTTCTTTTATGCTTCAGCTCTTGCAATGTTGGTGTGACATGCCACGGTTGTGTGAGATGCCATGTTAATAACCTTTCTCATATTGTGTAGCTAAACAACTTGAATCATTGATAAATGTGCGGTATCGTCGTGTGTCACCGATAATTCACTTAACCTGCTAGTAACCGCTCTCGACGGTAGATGCGATATCAAAGTGCGTTGCCTCGTGTTGCCTTCTTGTTGTTGCTTGTTCGTGATTGCTTCGTAGTAATAGATGATTGCTCGTCGACTGTCTTTCCAGTGTTTCCTTCTTGTGTGCTCCCGCGGTTACTCTCGGAGACGATGTGAGCTTGCGATCGACTAGGCCTTCGGTTTCGTGTTCTCATCAGGTAAAGGGGAGCATATATCGTGCTTATAACTTTCAGCTCACTTGCCTAGGTATAGGATAGAACGATTTCTTGATCCTACCACCTCACATTGATGGCTCCATATTAAAACACAAATAGCCATGTTGCCCCACATCCCAGGAAACCTATGTTTGGCAATGTACCTTTCTTGCTTAACCACCGCTTATTATGCATGCTTAGGATGCTAATTATTTTATCCTGTTAGTTCTTGGATTGGGCTATCGCACTATTATATTTTTGTGGATGATATGATTATTATGATGTTGACAATATTCGAAGAAGGATGGAAGGTCTAGGCTATCCCGCCACGATGCTTTGTTCCATTCGAGTCACCTAGGATCCGAGTTCTGTGTATTGTGTCTCTTAACGAGCGTTCCTAACCACGTGTGGGATTCTATAGGGTCCCCTCTTCTTACCTACCTAGCTCCAAACATTTCTAGTGGTGGCCCAAGATGATTACCATTTGCAAACGTGTGTGTGCGAGTTGACCGGCCTCGCAGTTTTCCAAACAAACCGGGCCACTGGGGACAATGATTCCTATTGGTCCAACCCTGTCTGGCTGAGGACCCGGGCTCAGTTGAGCAGATACGGATAATCCAAACCCGAGGCAGACGGTAGAGACCAGATCGAGAGCACGGACGTCTCCTGAACTGGATGTCGACTCACCGAGGGCCACCCGAAATTATGCGTTGTTAGTTAGAGGGATTATGACGTCTGGACTCTCGGAACAACTCTTCAATGAGTTTCTTTAACGGGCCCGACTGAAAGAACCAGCGTACATGCCGAGCTTATCATGGGTAGTTGGTACACCCCTGCAAGGTTAAATCTTTTCGAAAAGCCGTGTCAACGGTTATGGATGACTTGAGACCTACTCCTTGTTCATAGATAACATCAACTAAATCATAACTAAAACTTGATCAACGTGTGTGTGCCTTGAATGCTTCTTCTTCGTCGGGATAAGAAGGGGAGGACAAGGATAGGATAGGCGTTATGTTTGCGTAAGTAGCTGATAACAAGACTTGTTGGATGCGATTCCTTATCGAATGCTTGGCTTCTCCTCTTACTCTGAATAGAACGTTAGCCACACATATATTGCTTGAGCAGCTGCAACCTCACCACTACCCCCATCTTACCGTGAGAAGTTAGTTATCTGACTTGTTGATAAAGCTCACCCCTTCTTCTCTCTTTTACGCACGTTATGCAAACGATCTTGGACTTTAGAGGAGCTCGATGATCCTTTTTCTGGACGCCTTCGCGGAGACTCGACAATGACTAGTTAGGCGGATCCCGGCGGAGAGCCTGGACCCGTGTGGTTATGGGGATCTATAATTCTCTCTTTGCCACTAGGCATTTGATTGTAGTCTATACTCAGACATATATCTTCCGCTGATGTATTGTATTAAGGCACTTGTATGACGATTGTATGAGATGTTGTATCCTTGTAGCTATAATATTGTGATATCATGTTGAAATCCGAGACATATGGCTTCGTCATATGTCGCGGTGTGTCCGATATGTGCTTCGTCCTCGGGTCTGTACGGAAACTTCCAGATCTGAAACAGTACCACATATCGGGCCTTACAACATCAGAGCCTCACCGACCGTAGGATCCCTTCTCTAGTCGAAGTTGAGTCTAGACAAAAACTATTTTGTAGTTACTAAGTTAGTTGTCAGAGAGTAGGAATCTTTTTCCTCCTTACCCTTGATCGTGTTAGGACAAGTGCCATAAGTATTTTATTCTTGCCTTATCCCCTGCAAACTCTAGGATCTCGAGTAAGTGGAGCTTTGGAACCGTTGCAATGCCTTGCTTGCAGCGTATTGTCTCGATTCCAATCTCGTGGTTTGGGAATTCATGTACTACCTTTAGTTTCTCCGACTCCAGATAATGTCTTGGTCATTCATTGCCATCTTACTTTTGACTGGCATCTTCCTGATCTTGAGTGGGAACACTGTCCTTTTGATCTAGATCTCTCTATCATTAATCCTCTTAACTCCTGATGGTTTCGTTCCTCGACGTTGCCGTCTCTTTGCGGAAAGTTTCTCAATGGAAAGGTCGTCGTCGGCATGGAGCAGAGCCCCTTGTTGGTGGTGTTGAAGATCGTCGTCTCTCTTTTCTCTCCCTCCCTCTCCCCCGGAACGTCCTGGATCTCAGGACGAGATCCCTTGTTGGTGGTGGTGTATTGTAACAGCCCAGGATTTTCACCCAGATTAAAAACTTTGTTTATTGCTTTATTTTTGTTGATTGCTAGAATTTTTTGTAGTATTTTCTTCACCGATTTATTAATTGGTGATTATATTTCCCCATCCTTCTCGTACCGGCATGCGTGACCAAACCTTTCCACCATGGCACCCGACCTTTTGCGACACGGGTGTTCACCCGAGCACCGTCGCAACTTCCGGCACAAGACCAGACATCGCCATCGGAACGAAAAACCTCGTTTATTTTATAAACGGATTATTTTATTGGGCGCCGAAAAATGTTCTCGCAACTCCCGGCTCCAGGTCAGCGCCGCGGGACGCCCCAGGTCAGCACCACCGCCTCCGCGGAGCTCGGCCCACCGGATTCCACGGTCCACGCTGCCTCGGAGACCTCGCCGGCGAGCGCCCCAAAGGCCGCCGCCATCCTCCCCTCGTCGTATCTGGCGGATCCGCTCGCCTGCCTGCACCGCCCTCGCCAGAGGATGGTCGGCGCCGCCGTGCTCCATGCAGGTTGGGATCGAGCGCACCCAATCCAGCCGCCACACGTACCCAGTTGGGACCAGCGCCCCTCGGCCCACGGTGCCTCTTCGTGCCCAGGTCGAAGTCCAACAATCCCACGCCGCCTCCTCTCCATGGACTCAGCCCAGCTAGGTGAGGGTCCCTTTTTCTTTTTATTTTATTCCTGCTACCTTTGTTGGGCTTGGCCCATGACATTCGTAGTGCGCTGAACGCTTTTTAGTATCTAGCGCCGCCTCTGTTTAGGCCCGAGTATGGCAGATTCTGCCCAATAGCGTTTTTTTCTGTATTTATATATTTCGCGGATTATTGTTCTAACTTTGCGGTAGTTATATCTTTTTAACCGTTGCTCGGATGGAGACACTTTCTACATGAAAGTTCTCCGTTTTGCGCGTAGATTAATAAAATGTTCCCCTTTTCCATGTTTGCACTTGTCTACATGCTTTTTCACTGCTATTTACGCCCCATGCCACCGTAAACTATTTATTTAATAACTTTTTAAGCGTTGCTCCGAATAAAATGTTCTCTACATGTAACTTGACTAGAATTTCATGTACTTTGTGTTTATGCTATTGTTTGCTGTTGTTAACAACCTAAAATATGGTTTAGGGCAGAACAGTACCAAAAGCTTAAATTGTCGTTTGGTACATAGTGATATGCCATGTTTAGGATTGTGCCTCACTTAATTTGACTAGAGTAGGTAGTTTATTTTATGCTTCACCTCTTTCCATGTTGGTGTGACATGCCACGCTTGTGTGAGATGCCATGTTATTAGCATTTCTCATATTGTGTAGCTAAACAACTTGAATAATTGATAAATGTGCGGTATCGTCGCGTGTCACCGATGCTTCACTTAACCTGCTAGTAACCGCTCTCGACGGTAGATGCGATATCAAAGTGCGTTGCCTCGTGTTGCCTTCTTGTTGTTGCTTGTTCGTGATTGCTTCGTAGTAATATATGATTGCTCGTCGACTGTCTTTCCAGTGTTTCCTTCTTGTGTGCTCCCGCGGTTACTCTCGGAGACGATGTGAGCTTGCGATCGACTAGGCCTTCGGTTTCGTCTTCTCATCAGGTAAGGGGAACATATATCGTGCTTATAACTTTCAGCTCACTTGCCTAGGTATAGGATAGAACGATTTCTTGATCCTACCACCTCACATTGATGCCTCCATATTAAAACACAAATAGCCATGTTGCCCCACATCCCAGCAAACCTGTGTTTGGCAATGTACCTTTCTTTCTTAACCACCGCTTATTATGCATGCTTAGGATGCTACTAATGTTATCCTGTTAGTTCTTGGATTGGGCTATCGCACTATTATATTCTTTTGGATGATATGATTATTATGATGTTGACTATATTCGACGAAGGATGGAAGGTCTAGGCTATCCCTCCACGATGCTTTGTTCCATTCGAGTCACCTAGGATCTGAGTTCCGTGTATTGTGTCTCTTAACAAGCGTGCCTAACCGCGTGTGGGATTCTATGGGTTCCCCTCTTCTTACCTACCTAGCTTTAAATATTTCTAGTGGTGGCCCAAGCTGATTTACCATTTGCAAACGTGTGTGTGCGAGTTGACCGGCCTCACAGTTTTCCAAACAAACCGGGACAGTGGGGACAATGATTCCTATTGGGCCAAACCTGTCCGGCTGAGGACCCGGGCTCAGTTGAGTAGATACGGATAATCCAAACCCGAGGCAGATGGTAGAGACCAGATCGAGAGCGCGGACGGCTCCTGAAATGGATGTCGACTCACCAGGGGCCACCCGAAATTATGCGTTGTTATTTAGAGGGATTATGACGTCTGGACTCTCGGAACAACTCTTCCGTGAGTTTGTTTAACGGGACCGACTGAGAGAACCAGCGTACATGCCGAGCTTATCATGGGTAGTTGGTACACCCCTGCAGGGTTAAATCTTTTCGAAAAGCCATGTCCACGGTGATGGACGACTTGAGACCTACTCCTTGTTCATAGATAACATCAACTTAATCATAACTAAAACTTGATCAACGTGTGTGTGCCTTGAATGCTTCTTCTTCGTCCAGATAAGAAGGGGAGGACAAGGATAGGATAGGCGTTATGTTTGCGTAAGTAGCTGATAACAAGACTTGTTGGAGGCCATTCCTCATCGAATGCTTGGCTTCTCCTCTTACTCTGAATAGAACGTTAGCCACACATATATTGCTAGTGCGGCTGCAACCTCACCACTACCCCATCTTACCGTGAGAAGTTAGTTATCTGACTTGTTGATATAGCTCACCCCTTCTTATCTCTTTTACGCATGTTATGAAAAAGATCTTGGATTTTAGAGGAGCTCGACGATCCTTCTTTTGGACGCCTTCGCGGAGACTCAACGACGACTAGTTAGGCGGATCCCGACAGAGAGGCTGGACCCGTGTGGTTATGGGGATTGAGGATTTTCTCTTTGCCACTAGGCATTTGATTGTAGTCTGTACTCAGACATATATCTTCCACTGATGTATTTTATTAAGGCAGTTGTATCCGATTGTATGAGATGTTGTATCCTTGTAGCTGTAATGTTGTGATATCATGTTGAAATCCGAGACATATGGCTTCGTCATATGTCGCGGTGGGTCCGATATGTGCTTTGTCCTCGGGTCTGTACGAAAACGTCCAGATCTGAAACAGTACCGCATGTTGTGAAGTTTGTGCCGTTGTCGGTGATGATGTTGTGTGGAACTCCGAAGCGAAAGAAGATGGATTTGATTAAGTTCATGCCCATCAAGGTAGTCGAGCTGGTGATGGGCACTACCTTGATCAACTTTGTGAATTTGTCGACTGCAATAAGGAGGTGAGTGCGACCACCTTTGGGGGATTTCTTAAAGGGTCCCACCATGTGGAGCCCCCTGCGAAAGGGCATACCATTGGTATTGTCTTGAGCTCCGATGTTCGCGCGTGTGGTCTGCTGGTGAATTTTTGGCATGCAACACAATGCCGTAAAATGTCAGCTACGTTTTGCGTGGCGGTGGTCCAGTAGAAACCTGCTCGGAAAGTTTTGCAACCAGAGCCCGACTGCTTGCATGTTGCCCGCAGATACCCTCGTGAATCTCGAGCAGCAGGGCTTCGCTGTCTTCTTCTTCTATGCACCTTTGGAGCACCTGGGAGATGCTGCGTTTGTAGAGTTATCCATTGATGATGGTGAAAGCTTTTGATCATCGAATGATACGTCGGTCTTCTGTTGTATCTTGCGGTAGACGGTTGCGGATCAAGTAATTGAGGAAGGGCTTTTTCCATAATGGCCCTTCGGGTAGCGGTGGTTCTTGCTCCGCGTCTGCGTTGTCGGTTGCATTTTCGTTGGTTGGGTGCATGATTGCCTCTTGTCCAGGTTTGATGGGGCCATCGACTGTTGCACTCATGGTGGCTGTTTCATTAGCTGTTGTTGGTTCGAGTGCCTTTCCTGTCTTGATGGACACATGACTGATGCTTTCGAGAAAAATGCCGAGAGGTATCGGTCCATGAGTGGATCCGATATTTGCGAGTTCGTGATCTTCCGTGTTGTTTTCTCTTGTGACGAAGTTGAGTTCATATCCATCAAAGTCGCCTTCCAGGATATTGTAGAGCTTATGATATGCTGACATGTTGTTTGCATCTGCTTCACAGTCTCTCATTGTTTGCGGGACAACGAGATTCAAGTCTCCGTAGATGAGCAGGCGGGTTGCATCGCAGGCTTTTTTATTCGAATGCCATGAAGGAGTGCTTCGTATTCTGCTTCATTGTTTGACGCATTTTCGAAGTTAGTCTGGAGTACATACTTTAGCTTGTCTCCTTTGGGGGATATTAGTACGATGTCTTCCCCAACTCCTTGCTGCCTCTTGGATCCGTCGAATAACATTTTCCACGAGTTGGAGAGGTTTGGTGGACCAGGTGTTTGAACTTCCATCCACTCGACGACGAAACCGGGAAGAAATTGGGCTTTGATTGTTGTTGGGTGCGTGAAACGAAAGTCGCGAGGGTCGAGCTCGATCTTCCATTTGGCGACTCGTCCGGTGGCGTCGAGGTTATTGAGGATATCTAAGAGCATTGCGCTGCTGACCACTTTTATTGGCCGCTCGTCGAAGTAGTGCGATACTTTTTGAGAGGTCATGAAGATGGCACAAAGGAGCTTTTGATAATGCGGGTATCACTGCTGAGCACTTCTGAGCACTTCACTAAGATAGTAGATAAACCTCTGGACCCCGTGTGCTTTGCCTTCTTCAGAACGCTCGATGATGAGTACGGTGCTAACAACGCTGCTCCGAGCGGCGATGTAAAGATATAGAGGTTGCGCTCTATGGGTACTGCGAGGATCAAGGGAGTTGATAGGGTTTTCTTTAGGTCCACAAATGTGTGTCGTGCTTATTCTGTCTACTCCTGCTAATATACCTACTGGACCAATTACTAGAGATCGGGAACACCAATTAAATTATCAGGTACTTTCGCTTCTTGGTAATGTTTCTAATGTTCATGTGAATATGATGCTGCCTAACGTCGATATATTTCTGTTGCTGACAAATGAAGGACCTAGCATGGACAAGAAGGATGAGCATTGGAGCATGTTCAAGCATGAAGATGATGAGGACATAATTATCATGGATATGACCATTAATTCCTCTATATTTGATCAAAAAATGAAGTCAATACAAAAGGGTATGATTGTGTGCTGTACAAGAAGTTATTTCACGTCACTTTTGGGCCAAGAGAAGATAGAGACCAAGTCTTTCACGTCATGGACTCAGATTCGGACTGCAGAGATATACCCAACTTCAAACAGCCGCCGTTTCTACATACGAACTCCAAATTGGGTGATTTTTTTTTGGTGATAGCTTATCTCGTCTAGTTTCCAACGCAATTGGTTTCACCTTCAAATTCCATCGGAGCGTGGAGATATTGCGAAAACGGTGCGACCCAGCAGAAGAATCCGAATCAAATTCCAACTCAATAGGTGTTGCATCACCTCCACATGGGCCCAAGTGCCTTGTACGACCTAGGTTTAGTTTTAGGACTCCTTGGGACGTCCTTCCACCCCCTTGGCCTCCACCCTTTAGTCCTATATAAGTAGATCAACCCTTAGGGTTTTTCTTTGGATTTCTTTTAGTTAAAAAGACTGCTTAGCTAATTGCTGCATCTTCGTGTACTCGGTTTGTGTCCAATGACCAGATCAAGACCGCTTTTGGAATCCCAACTTTATTCATACTTCATCTACATATTCGCAATATTCAGATTGCTTTATCATAGTTCTTGCTTGTTCTTCGATTGCTTGCAGGCACTAGACCTTCGTGGTCAGGTTGATCGTGCTCCGGCGTGGTCAATAACCTTCAGGAGATTGGTTTAGCGATTGCTAAGGCGCAACGTCGTTGCACGTTTGTAGTCAGATCGTCAAAGTCGACTCCATCAAATCGTAGTTATCATCTCATCAAAAGATCGGGACACCCCGCCTCTATCAAGTGGTATCAGTTTTCAGGTTGCTCGGTGAGAATTCCACATCCATATATTAGATCTGTTTTTTTATCACCTATCATCCACACAAAAAGCCATAAAAATAGGATTAGATCATCATATCCAAACCAATCTGAGACTTCGCAATTTTATTTTCGGTGCTTTGCTTTATTGAATTATCGGTTGCATCGTCGTGTTCAGTTGCTGGTCTTAGTATCTAGTCCTTTAGAGTTTCGAGTTCTGTTCACGTTAGTCACCGCCGCCGCTGCACCATCATCCCATCCGCTGCCTACTTCTACCATCCACCATAGAAAAAGAGAGAAAAAAGAGTTGAAAAAAGAGAGAAAAAAAAGAAAAAGGAAAAAAAGAAAGAAAAAAGGAAAAAAGAGAAAAAAGAAGAAAAATTTCGGATCTATCTCTAGTTGAACTCGTATTTGAAATCTCGTCGGAATCAGTTTTGAGCAGTGTCCACTAAAACGGGCATAACTTTGTCATCCGAAGTCCGTTTTGGCTCCACGAGTACTCAAATTAAAGATATTTCCGAGCCGCTTCTAAATAGTTCTGGAGTTAGTGTGTTATTTGAAACTCCAGATCGGCTTCTAAGACGGACTTTTTGACCTTTAAAGTTTCCGAACATAGTTTTTGTCAGATTTTGGGCTGATTCTCAATTTTTTTGACACCTCATCTGAACTCTAAAGTGAGTGATTCTTATTGCGTCGGAAAGATTAAGTCAGTGCCCTATTGGAGGAAAAATATCAAAAAATTAGCAAATATATGTCAGAGGAAAGTTGTAGCGAGAATATTGGTGTATCTTGATTTGGAGCCTATTTTCACCATTATCTTTGCTCTGTTGATGATCTTCACTTATATCTTGCTATTCAGTGCCACTTCATATCATTCATTGCTGGTAGTTGTGCTACGCCGTGACCACATTAGTGTTCTAGGCTCGCGTCTCTAGTCCGGTCTAGACTAGGACCAGCACAGTATCGTCGTTGAACGTTAATTGAATTTTGCATCTCTGAATTGATTATTGCTGATATTTTTTCCACCATATTAAAGCCTTCCAAGCTCCACATATTTCTACATCGTGTATACGTGCGTTCACCTGGCAATCGCTCTACTTAATCTTTGGAGTTCTTTGACACCGTTGGTTGCCGATCACCACCTGCTGCATGGTAAGAACTAGTAAGACATTGATATTTGCTATCCTGTGAGCGTTTTACCACCACATCCTAGTAGTTCATAGGGACATATACTTGTGATTTGTTTCTTGTTTTCTACTAATCATGCAGGTTCTGGAGTTAGATCTTCTTGGGCGGCAACTATAGTTGGAGATTTGCCACCACCTACAACTACACAACAGTCACTGCCAAAGGTAAACACACATAAGCATGCACATGATCAGGTTATTGTTTCTATACCACACTTTCATGGACGTCTAAGACCTGATTTATATATTGAGTGGGAGTTTGAAATAAATGATATATTTGTTTCCCATAATTTTCTTGAGCATAAGAAAGTAAAAACTGCAATTAGTGCTTTCAAAGATTTTGCTTCTATTTGGTGGAATGAATATTGTAGTTTATATCCTGATTATATACCTAATACTTGGAATGATCTCAAACTTGCTATGCGATATAGATTCGTTCCCTCTTATTATACTCGTGACAAGGTTAGGAAATTAAAAAATTTAAAACAAGGTACTAAAACTGTTTCAGAATATTATGATGCTTTAGAAACTACATTCTTGCATTCTCTTTTAGAGGAAAGTGAAGAATATTTCATGGACATATTTTGGGAAGGTTTAAACCGTGACATTCAGGATATCCTAATTCATGAAAAGTGTTATCCTATGGATCGTTTGTTTCGTCTTGCTTGTAAAGCTGAACAGGAAATCGACAGACGTGTTGCCCAGAAGACGAACAAGCGGAATGTGCAAATACCACAAGTTGAGAAGGTTGTTCCTCTATGGTCTATGAGAACTTCCATAACCACATCAATTGTCGTAAGCACTCCTCCAATATCTGATCTATCATCACAAAAAGGTAATGACAAAGGTATGGATCTTTCCCCTCCACATGAGAACCTTGCTGATTTAAAAGCAACATGTGTTGAGCTATCCAGTAGTTTCATCACACAACCAATTTTCGAGAATGTCATAACTTCACATGAAGATGTTGCTTGCCTAATAGACTTGAATACATCATGTCTTGAGTTACCTGTTGATTTGAGCACACCATCTATTTTGGATAATCATGTTACTATTATGAAACTGCCAATGCTTAATCATTTTGATATGACCTCTAATCTTGGTGATGATTCTGCGTCGAATGACTTGTTGCATGACTACTTAGTTAAGCCTGTTGTAGCATGTCCTTCGAAAAACATTAACGTTTCTTCACCGGTATTGGGATGGTTTAATGATGAGCATTGTACATCTTTAAATATGAATAAGAGCTTCACTTATATATGCAAACTGAGTTGCAATACTTTCATGTCGTTTATGTATTGTGATGATCATATTTGTTTATATTTCACGACATACGAAAGTTACTCATATATACATGTGTTACATGTCCAAAAACTAAGGGAAGTAAGAATGGATGACATATATATATACAACATGTACACCTTGTCTCTTTTGTTAGCCACATTTCAGATTAAGAAACGCCGGGGACGGCTTTATTTTCAAGAAGGGGAGGATGATGAGGACATGACTACCATAGTTACAACCACAACCCCTGCTAATATACCTACTGGACCAATTACTAGAGATCGGGAACACCAATTAAATTATCAGGTACTTTCGCTTCTTGGTAATGTTTCTAATGTTCATGTGAATATGATGCTGCCTAACGTCGATATATTTCTGTTGCTGACAAATGAAGGACCTAGCATGAACAAGAAGGATGAGCATTGGAGCATGTTCAAGCATCAAGATGATGAGGACATAATTATCATGGATATGACCATTAATTCCTCTATATTTGATCAAGAAATGAACTCAATACAAAAGAGCATGATTGTGTGCTGTACAAGAAGTTATTTCACGTCACTTTTGGGCCAAGAGAAGATAGAGACCAAGTCTTTCACGTCATGGACTCAGATTCGGACTGCAGAGATATACCCAACTTCAAACAGCCGCCGTTTCTACATACGAACTCCAAATTGGGTTATTCTTTTCTCTGGTGATAGCTTATCTCGTCTAGTTTCCAACGCAATTGGTTTCACCTTCAAATTCCTTCGGAGCGTGGAGATATTGCGAAAACGGTGCGACCCAGCAGCAGAATCCAAATCAAATTCCAACTCAATAGGTGTTGCATCACCTCCACATGGGCCCAAGTGCCTTGTACGACCTAGGTTTAGTTTTAGGACTCCTTGGGACATCCTTCCACCCCCTTGGCCTCCACCCTTTAGTCCTATATAAGTAGATCAACCCTTAGGGTTTTTCTTTGGATTTCTTTTAGTTAAAAAGACTGCTTAGCTAATTGCTGCATCTTCGTGTACTCGGTTTGTGTCCAACGACCAGATCAAGACCGCTTTTGGAATCCCAACTTTATTCATACTTCATCTACATATTCGCAATATTCAGATTGCTTTATCATAGTTCTTTCTTGTTCTTCGATTGCTTGCAGGCACTAGACCTTCGTGGTCAGGTTGATCGTGCTCCGGCGTGGTCAATAACCTTCAGGAGATTGGTTTAGCGATTGCTAAGGCGCAACGTCGTTGCACGTTTGTAGTCGGATCGTCAAAGTCGACTCCATCAAATCGTAGTTATCATCTCATCGAAAGATCGGGACACCCCGCCTCTATCACTTCTTCAATAACTGGTAGAATGGCATGGTTCTTTCTCCTAGCCTGCTGATGAAGCGGCTTAATGCTGCAAGTCGTCATGTAAGTTTTTGTACTCCTTTGATATTGACAGGTTCTTGCATTGTTGCAAGTGGTTGGAATTTCTCTGGGTCAGCTTAGACTCCTCGTGTGGACACCATGTATCGTAATAGCTTGCCGACTGGTACACCAAAGACGCATTTTTGTGGGTTGAGCTTGATGAGGTAACATAAGTTTTGATGACAGTGTCATCCATGTCGACTTGAACGTTTCTCCCTATTTGGTCTTGTAAGCACGCTTGCATCATCCGCTGATAAGTTTCTCCAATGTTCTTTAATCCGAAAGGCATCTTCAAGTAGCAGAATACACCGTACGGGGTGATAAATGATGTATGCTCTTCGTCTTCCTCCTTCATTCTTATTTAATTGTAGCCATAGTATGCATCAATAAATGAGAGGAGGTCGCACCCTACGGGTGGAGTCGATTATTTGATTGATTCGGGGAAGGGCAAAGTGATCCTTCGGGAAGTTTTTGTTAACCGGACCGTAGTCGACGCACATGTATAGTACTGTAGTGTCCTTTTTGGGTACCAACACGAGGTTTGTGACCCATGTGTACTTCTTTGTTTCACAAATAAATTTGGAGGCGATTAGCCTGTTGACTTCTTCTCCTATGGATCTACGTTTTGGCTCGGAGAATCATCGCATAGCTTGCTTTACTAGCTTGGTGTTTGAATAGATCTGTAGCGAGTTCTCGGCGAATTCTCATCGGATTCCTGGCATGTCGGCTCGGCACCACGAGAAAATTTTCCATTCTTTGCGAAGAAATTTCAAGAGGGCACTCGCATGTTCTTTGGGTAAGTGGGCATAGATCCGCACTATCTTTTCTGGGTCCGTTGGGTGCACATGGTGTGTTGTTGTGTCGCTTTCGACGCTGAAATATCAGGTGATCTCCTTGATTTAGCTGCCACTGCTGACTGGAAAGACGCTTCTGTCGGTCACCATGGCTATCTCTACGAGTTCTTGTTGAGATCCAAAGGTGTCAGAGATTTGGTGAAAATCTTGATCACATCTGTCTGATTTGAGAAAACATCCATTGATCGTATTGACCCCTGTGGGTCCTAACATCTTGAGCTTGAGATATGCGTAGTGTAGGACGACAATGAATTGGGCGAAATCTGGTCCACCGAGTATGGCGTGGTATTGTGACTGCCAGTCTACTACCTCGAAATCGAGGATCTTCCTTCTGAAGTTGTTCCTACTCCCAAAAATAATGTCGAGGCTGATTCTCCCGAGGGGCGAGACTGTCTTGCCTGGTACGACGCCGTGGAAGGTGATGTCTGAGGTCTTCAAGGCGGAGTGTGTTATGAGCATCTTGCGTAGGATGTTGAAGAAGATAATGTTCATGCTGCTGCCTCCATCCATGAACACGCGAGACATTTCATAGCCTCCTATCTTTGCATCAAGAACAAGTGGTGTGTGTCCTGGCCTTGGGACAACTGTTGTGTGATACTTTCGTGAGAAAGATATGCCGGTATCTAAGCCCCATAAGTAGTATGTGTTGACACTAGTTTTTGGCACGACAATAAACCTATATGAGATGACCTCAAATGAGGAAGTTTTCTACACGAAAGATTTGGGTATTGTCGATGTGAACATCTTTGTAGTTCGAGTCATCGCCATCCAATTTCATCTCAAAGGAAGAAACTATGTTTGAAGCAATGAGACCCTAGAGTTCAAAGCACTATTCTGACAATTATGCCTTCAATACATCATCAAATGGGAAAATATTCTACATGGAGTGGCTTGGTCTCGTCGAACCGGTTGATTTTGATATTTGAAATGCCCAAATCCTAGTTCGTATGAAGAAGTTATGGCAAAACGGTGCAACACTAAAAAGTCATGTCGGACCATCCGGGCTAGACCTCAGACCGTCCGAATAATTAGCACTCGAAAGGGTTCTCGCTGATAATTATCCGGACCGTCCGACCTTGGGGCCGGATCTTCTGACCCGTCCGGGCTAGAACTCGGACATTTCGAACAATTAAGACCCGAAGTGGGTTTCAATGGGAATTATCCGGACCGTTCGACCTAAGTCGTCCGGACCGTCCGGGATACGGTCCGGATGTCCGATTTGCCCGCGAGGAATCCAAATTTTCTCGGGATTATGATAGATTGAACGGGAAATGACTCGTTTTCTTGCAAGGGAATCCCAACCCCCTCATAAATAGATGAGGTGACGGCCGATTGAAACAACACCCAATCGCAAACACATCTAAACCCTAATTTTCATCTAGTTTTCCACGTTCTTCTTCCTTGTTCTTTGCTTGCTATTTTTCTTACAGGGCAACGACATGCGAGAGCTCTAGGGCGATAAGGTCGACCTAGGGCATCCCATAGCCGCCGTGCGCCCAGACGGGGTCCCTCCCGGGCGTGTGGGATTTTAGGTGCTCAAAAGCGTTCGCCGGTTGTCTTGCGTATCGTGCTACCGGACGGATCTCCTTCGAAGTGAGTTGCGGTGCATCACCCTCGGCGTCGAGGGTACACGTGACGTGTTCGTGTGTCAATACAATTTTTGGCGACCACGCTAGGTATCTTTGATCTAAAAAATTGGAAAACAATGACCAATTCCAAGACCGACGCCGCCAACATCAATACCGACATCATCATGAAACTAACTTTCGAGGAGTTGTCGGAAGAGCAACGCCAAGGGTTGGAGGCATGGAAGAAATAGCGCAAGGAAGAGTTTGAGGCTTTATAGCATAAGGGCGATGATGCAGATGAGGAATTGTACCTAGCAAGTTTCAAGAAAGATCGGCAAGGAGTAATTGCGTCGATCAAAGATCCAGAATATGTGCCTCTAAACATCGACATCGACCAACCCGCTGTAATAAAAAATCGTTTTTCCTCTGAGCAGATAGCCGAAATTCAATATTATGTTTCGCAAAGTACTAACAATGTCTATGAGCTCATGACGGAACATGATAAGGCTAGAGAAAACACACCATCAATCCGGCTATCGGGTGCACAACCGATGAGCCAAAATCAGCTGACATCCGTAATACCTTGCCCAACTCCTATTAGAAGCATGCCTTATTCCATGAGATCACCAAGTCAGGCGGCTAGTTTAGGAAACGTGTCGGCGTCGAATCAAGATTTGACTCCTTTGGTGCAATCCGAGCCTATAGCTAGTTCTTCAGTTGTTCCAGCTCAATCTTCCACCATGGATGATATGGTATCCAAATCTAGAAGAGAATTAGACCAGATGGCTTATGATAGATTCGGGTTTATGCCAAAACCTAAACTTACACCAAACACTATCTTAACTATTTTGATTTACATCCAATACCTCCTGGTTACTGAGTGCATGAGTTTTCCAAAATTCAACGGGATGGATAATAAGTCCATGTGGGAACATATTAGTCAGTATTTGGCTCAATTAGGTGAGGCTAATCAAGAACATCATAAAGTGCGCTTGCTCTCATTATCTTTTTCCTATACTGGTTTTTCATGGTTTTCGGCTTTAGCTCCTAACTCTATACATACTTGGTTCCACTTGGAGCAAAAATTCCATGAGCACTTTTATGCTGGAGAAGTTGAGTTAAAATTGTCTCATCTTACATCGGTTATGCAAAAGCCTGATGAATCGGTATCTGATTACGTCAAAAGGTTTAGAAACACACGAAACCGATGCTTCAATTTTGTGATGACAGAGCGTGATATGGCCGACTTAGTTCTGAATGGATTAAGATCCCACTTAAAAGATAAATTAGAGGGATACGAGTTCATGAGTGTCGGACAAGTTCCGGAAAGAGCTTTGGTTCAGGAGAGCCGAGGCAAAGAAAATAAAGAAGTGTATAGATATAAGATTGATCGTCCTAAGGTGACTATGATTGAATATGATAGTGAATGATCGGATGATGAAGCTAATGTCTACACCGCTGAGTTTGTTTGGCCTTACAAGGCCAAAGCTTTTACTTGTCAAGAATTAAAGCCGATTCATATGAATCGTGATGATGATATGAAATTTACTTTCAACATTGCTAAATGTGACAGAATTTAAATGCTTTATTGCAAGCTAAGTTTATTAAAATATCTCATGATTTACCGCCGTTTGAGGAGCTAAAACAACGTTCATATTGCAAGTATCATAATTCTTTATTATCATGCTACTAATGATTGCAATGTTTTTCGACGACAGATACAATCGTCCATTAATGACGGACGATTGTATTTTTTCTGAGATGCAAATTGATAAGCAGCCCTTCCCAATGAATACTATGGATTTGGAGGGGAGGAAGATGTTAATTTGGCCCGACATAGACAAATCATCTAACAAGTACAATGTTGTCATTAGAGAATCTAGGAATAGCAAGGATGGCAGCAAAGTTCTGGAGAGGCAAGTGGTGCTTGACAAGCAACCCGGTGCTGGAGAGATTATTAAGATCACCATCAAGAATCCTACATCCAGGGGGCAACCTCAAGTGCAAGAGAATACTCATGTCAGTTTTGTCAAGCCCAAGAGTCTGTAAGTTGGCAAGTGGAAGACAAATGAAGCTAAAGCACAACACACAAAGATCAATCCAACCTTAGACATGTTGCATTCCAAGTATTCCAACCGAGCCGCCGGTTGTAGCTCTAACCGGTCGTCACGTTTGAAGCGATCAAGGTCGCCTCCTCAGCAGGAATTTCAGTGTCAAGCAAGGCCATACGGGTCATGGGAGCCAGCCCCATGGAAGGCTCCATCCCCTTATGCGCCACTCCCTTATGCAACATACTATGCAGGAGGCTTTGATGGTAGATGGGAGCAGCCCCCAATGGCTCCTTATGATTTTCATCCTGGGTGGGCAGCGCCTAGGAGGTCCATGCACGAGAAGATTTCTTACCCCATAAAAGGCCAGTACAGTTATGGTCTCAATCGGTCAATCCAGAAACATCCAAAGGAGGCCAACAAGAAAATGTGGCGGGCAAAGTCGCCAAGTGCTGTAATTACAGATTCCGCTAAGCCAAAAGAAGATAACCATGGTGTCAAAACCGTTATGGTGGGCACTGAGATGCTAAAACTCAAAGAGCCGATTGTTATTGATGATTGGACTATTTCAAGTGATGGTGTGGTGGCTGTCCCAGGGTCCTATGGATAATGATCATGAAGCTAGTGCAAGTAAGGTCAAGCTTAGGGATTCCAAGTATACTCAGCCTAAATGGTGTCCTTCCAGATTATCCAAGTCACAAAAGAGGAGATTTCGGTGCATGAGGAACCATGAGAAAGGAGAGCAAGAGTCCGAAAAAATAAGGGACGAGTGGTTCAACAAAGAACGTCCCATGGTGCCCGCAGCAAGGGCGGCCTAGACAAATAGATAACACAGTGGCTCTTACAACATCGATAGTTCCAAGAGTCTTGAAGAATGGATTCTAACTCTGAATGGTTGCAGAAGCGTCTTGAAGACTGTCAGTCCAATGGGAACGATATGTTTGAATCTATAGAAGATTTGGAAGACATGGATAAACTAGGACAAGATATTGCGTCCGCTGATCCATTAGAGGTGGTAGACATAGGAGATGGTTCAATTTCGAGGCCAACGTTTGTGAACAAAAATCTAGAAGCCGATTGTAAATTTAAAATAATCGAGCTATTGAAAGAATATATTTGTTGCTTGGCATGGGAATATCATGAGATGCCAGGTTTAAGCCGAGAGCTAGTTGAGCATGTCAGAACCCTAAATTAGGTTTGTGTTTAACCTAGCTTGCATTTTTGCATCATGAAAATTTTTGCAAAAAGAAAAATAAAATGGGAAGCAAAAAGCCTCAAAATAATTTTAATAAAAGGCCAGACAAAAATCTTTTTCCAAAAATGCTTTGAACTTTTTTAAAAATCTCATAAATTGGCATGATCACATTTCAAGTGAAGTGGGTCCCACTCCATGCTCAAAGAATTCTCAAAAAGTCCAAAATGCCCTTGGAAATTAATTAAATAATGTATTTGCAATTGGAATTTAGAAGCCAGCCTGGCTAGAAGCCGGCCCAGCCCACCAGGGGCAGGGTCGTCTTCTACCCGTGGCCAGGCAGGCAGCTCGCCGTCGTGGCGAGCATGCCGTCGCCCAGGCCACCTCCTGCTTCGCCGTGGCGGCTCCTGGCCCCTAAGCCCTCCCCGTGGACGCTTGGAGACGCCCAGGTTCTTATCCCCCTCTCTCTGGTCCACTCTCTCCTGTCCTCCTCTTCGTTCTCGCGCAACCCCGAGACCCCGCCAGAACAAACCGCCGCGCCTGCGTGGCCAACGACATCGAGGAGATCCGCCGCCGTGTCCAGCATCTTCCCCGACGTCTTCTTCATCGATCTGCGCCTGGAATCGAGCCGAGACGGCCCCTAGGTGACGACATCCTCGCCGGCGTCCTCTGCTGCCCGCCGGGCGCCATGGTCAATTTCTCCGCCGCCAGCACCTCCCCGGCCTTGACGTGCCCACCGTCGCGCTCCGGTGAGCCTCATGCTTGTTTCCCCCCTTCCCGTGCTCCTCCCCGACCTCTCGTCGCCATTCCCTGCCATGTACAACACCCAGCCGCCGCCTGGCTCGTCGCAGCCATGGCCACAGACTTCCTCGAGGTCCCCCTGGTGCTCCACTAGATGCGCACGGGCGCGAGACGCGCTCTAGTGCCCTCCGCTTCCCTCCCCGTGGCCTGCAGCCCAAGTCAGGCGAGTCGCTGCCGTTCACAGTGGCACCGGCGTCATGCCGCCGGCCAGCCCGAGCCTAACCCACCTCCCCTCTCTCTCTGACCAGTGGGCCCAAGGCCATTAACCCTAATGACCTAGCTAACTAACCCCCTAACCCACTGACTTGTGGGGCCAGGCCCCCTAATCTAATTAGAGTTATTTAGTTAACTCTCTGGTTAAACCCAGAGAGGCTGACAAGAGGGCCCCACTGACAGGGTTGACTGGTCAGCCCCCTGACGTCACACTGACGTCATGATGATGCAGTAAATCAATTAAATTGATTAATCTAAATCCTGAAATTCCAGAAAATAAGCAAAACTTTGAATTTGAATAACTTTTAAACCGTAACTCAGATTGAAATGTTTTATGTATGAAAATTGATCAGAATAAAATTCTCTATTCAAATATGAAACTTCTAACCATGTTTGAATTAGTTATATTGAGGAACCAGTAGCATTTCGCTATATGGATGTTTTGATATAATTAAATTCAAATGCCAACACCAATTCAACTTGATTCATTGTTATGCAATACTGATCACCTACACTTTAGAAGCATTTCACTTACATGATCACATGGTTTACAATGAACAAACTTTAGCAAATGCAACTTGGACCATTTTGAATACATTCGGAGTTTGAATTTGAATTTACTTTTCAAATCAACTTCAATTAACATGTTGCAAATTAAACATAGGTCACATCAGTACCTTGCCATGCTATGTTTTGCATATTGCTTGAGCATTGTATTATCTTGATTGTGCTTTACCTCCAGTGCTTCGGTGATTGCATCTTCTCGGTAGAGTTGATCTCGGAGACGAGTTTAACTTCACGACAGAAGACTAGTACCTCGTGATCGTCAGCAAGGCAAGCACCCCCTCCTTGATCATGACGATAAAATCCCAGTTCCCTCTCATTCTCGCTTATGCATGTTTAGGATATCACCATGATACGTTCTACCGCTAGTTCAACCTATTCCTTTGCATGACCTATAATTTTCTCACAGTAGTAAGCAAACCACAATCCTAGCAGATGTAGGAGTTGGTTGATATCATGTGGCCCCTGCAACTGTTACAGCTTATTGCATGCTTAGAGTTTACAAAGAGGCTACTTTGTTGTGAGTCGGGATGGTAGTGATCATGTGAATGATGGTGGTAATGTGTTGGTGAATCTACCCTAAACAAAGGTGAACGATGAGAGGCTGTGTAGGAGTACACAGTGGGTTGTCTCGATGAACACCGCCTTAAGCCCGAGTTCTTGTGTTGTTATCCATGATTAAGAGTATGACCACACATTGGGCTCACTAACCCCTCTCGGCCTAGTACCTCACCCCGGACCTTTCCAGGAGTCGCAAGTAGTTCGCCCTTTAACGATCTCAAGCAGGTGGAACCAAGGTAAGTGGTTGGCGTAGGTTGTGGTCGAGTTGAATCAAGTGATCATGATCGAGTTGAGCTTGATGGATTGTCTCGCAATGTTTGAGTCCGCATCGGAAAAATCGGCCGGATTCCGATCGTGGTCCCAACTCAAATAGGCGAATCCCTAGGACTAGAGATGGTGCCGTGAGTGAAGTGTCGTGGCAGCATCCTCGCCGGTACTCACTTGAAGGGTCCATCCCCAGGCGGTAACTGATGAGGCGTGTGTGTAGCAGTACACCCCTGCAGGGTTAATGAACTATTCGAATAGCCGTGTCCGCGGTTATGGACTACTTGGAGACCTTTACTTGATCATAGACAACTTCAATGGTTACTCTTAAAACTTGCCAAGATAAGTGTGAGTGCTATGGTGTGCTTCCTCGTGGGGAAGGCGAGGAAGGATCCATAGTGGTGTATTGATTGGAGACTTGATACTTTGACTCGTGTACGCTCCTTACCTCTTTCTGGTAATCGTTGTACAGGGCTAGCCAAGTCAAAGCTGGCACTTCTGCAATGAAACCCCACCTCCCTTTGCCTTGATACATGTGCATGAGTAGTATAGCTCCTATGTAAGTCTTGCTGAGTACGACCTTGTACTCACGTTTGCTTATTCTATGTTTTAGAGACGAGAACACTGACCCTGATGGTGGCCTCTACCTCGAGCTCGACGTGGACCAAGTCGTATAGTTCCAGACAACAGCCTGTGCCCTCTGGAGGGTCATTGTATTTTCTTTTAGGTTTCTTAAGCCATTTGCTAAACTTGTCTTTACTAAGACATAATTTTCTTCCGTTGATGTTTGATGTAATGTTGGATCACAATCATGTGATCTCTGCTTGTAATACAACTACTATGTCTTCTCTGTTTAGCAGAAGTTATAAAGACTGAGTTTGTAGAGTTCATGTTGTGATTACCTGCTGTTTACACTGGACATGTATGCTCCGTGTATGATTATAACGTGCATGTCTTAGTGTGGGGTTCGATAGCTTAGATGTGTTCTTGCCGGTGGTCTTTTATACACCAAGTGGTCCTTAGATGTGTGCAGCTTGGGACATCGCGATGCGATTGCTCGTGACTCTGTCACGTGGCACACTTTGTTGTATGATTGAGCCCGCCCGAGATCCCAACTAAGAGATCGGGCCGGAGTCTGTTTATGTAAGTGTTATAATTCAATCGAGAATATGGTTGAGGCGACTTGTCTATGAGTACCACCCATAATCATTTAGACTTGTGAGCGGACGATGAGGACCCATCTCAGTTGATCATCCGACCTGGATGGGATGCCCCTCACGTATGATGCTTTCCGAGAGTGTTCTGTGCTTGGCCTTGTCTTCTTAGACAAGTGGGTACGACTCTCGGCTCTCCATATGGTTGAGTTGCCTATAAAAAAGGGTTTTAGGCCTTATAAGCAAATGCCTAGAGAGTTTAATCCAAAAATATATGACCGTATCAAGGAAGAGATCGGTCTATTTCTTAATGCTAATTTTGTTAGACCTTGCGGGTATGCTGAATAGATTTCGAAATATTGTGCCTATGGAGAAGAAGTGGGTCCAACAAGGTGAGGGTGTGTATTGATTTCAAGGATTTGAGTAGAGCTACGCCCGAAGATGAGTATCCCATGCCAATAGCCGATATGCCTATTAATGAAGCTTATGGACATAAATTTATTAGCTTTCTGGATGGTAATGCGGGATACAATCAGATTTTTACGGCCGAAGAGGATATATATAAAAATGCTTTTCGGTGCCCATGTTTCGTTGGTTTATTTGAATAGGTGGTAATGACTTTTGGTTTGAAGAATGTCGGTGCCACATATCAAAGGGCCATGAACTTAATTTTGTATGATTTACTTGGTGTCATACTTGAGGTCTATATTGATGATATTGTTGTCAAATCAGATGCTTTTGTATCTCACTTAGCCGATTTGCGTTTAGCTTTTGAGAGGATGAAGAAACATGGACTGAAGATGAATCCTTGAAAGTGCGATTTTGGTGTATTGACTGGCAAATTCTTGGGTTTTATTATTCATGAGGACGGTATAGAAATTGATCCCAAGAAGATAGAAGCTATAGGGAAGGTGGAGGCTCCAATGTGCAAGAGAGATATGCAGAAGTTCCTTGGAAAGATTAATTATTTGAGCAGATTCATTGATAATTTGTCAAGGAAGGTTGATGCATTTACCCCTATACTTCACTTAAAGAATGACACTGACTTTACTTGGGGGAAAAAACAACAAGAAGCCTTTGATGTGATCAAGAAATATTTGTGCACTCCTCCGATGTTGAAAGCTCCTAAGCATGGAGAGCCCTTTAGGCTTTGTGTTGAGGCGGAGGAAGGTGTTATTGGTGTTGTTTTAACTCAAGAGATTGAAGGGAAGGAAAATTTTATTACTTATTTGAGTCGACGCCTCTTGGATGCGGAAACAAGGTATACCTTTGTCGAGAAAATATGCCTATGTTTATATTATGCTTGCACAAAACTGAGACATATTCTAGTGCGTAGTCATTGCGTGGTGGCTTGTCAAACCGATGATATCAAATACATGTTACATAGGCCAATTCTTAGTGGTAGAATTGGCAAGTGGGCTTATGCTTTGATTGAACATGATTTGTCTTATGAGTCTTTGAAATCTATGAAAGGCCAAATTGTTGCTGATTTTATAGTTGAACATCGGATTGATAGTAAGCATGATATATATATGAACCTTGTCTCGTTAGTGCCATGGAGATTATATTTTGATGGTTCAGTTTGTAGCAATGGCCAAGGTATTGGTGTTGTTTATATATCTCCTCATGGTGCTATTTTTCAGGCCTCATGCCGATTAGAATACTTTTGCACCAATAATCAGGCCGAATATAAAGCATTGTTATTCAGCTTAAAGATGTTGCTTGATATAGGTACTACACATATTGAGGCTTTTGGTGATTCGTTATTAGTAGTGCAACAAGTTTCTGGAGTGTTTAAATGCTTTGATGAATCACTCAATTTTTATCTTGATAAATGTCTAGATATAGTGTCTATGTTAGATCATTTTAGTATTGTTCATATACCTAGACATGATGACCGGAAAGCAAATGAATTGGCACAATAAGACATTGGTTATCATATTGATCGTGGCATGTTTCATATTTCTCAAGAACTGATGTCTTGCCTGGCCAGCATGGAAAAGGCCGAATTATAACTTAGTACTTCGGCCCCTAATGAGACAGCTAGTGCAGGTGAAAATCAAGACTGGAGGAAGCCCATTATGGATTATTTGTGTGATCCTGATAAAAGGGGGGATAAGACTGTTCGACATATGGCTTTTTGAGGCATGATGATCTTTATCGGCGAACAGTTGATAATGTGTCTTTAAAGTGCTTGGATGATGATCAAGCGAGGGTTGCCATGGGAGAGGTATATGAAGGAATATGTGGTACTCATCAATCGGCTCCAAAGATGAAGTGGTCATTGCGACGTGCTGGATTTTATTGGCCGACTATGATTAATGATTGCTTCAAATATTATAAAGGGTGTGAAGCTTGTCAAAAGTTTGGTGATATTTAGTTGAATTTTGCTGCTATGTTACATCCTATTGTCAAGCCGCAACCTTTTAGAGGTTGGGGATTATATTTCATTGGACAGATTCATCCTTCTTCTTCAAAGGGGCATCTATTCATATTAGTGGCGACTGATTATTTTACCAAGTGATCCGAAGCAGTACCTGTCAGGAATATGACGCATGTGGAGGTGATTAAATTTATAACCGAGCATATTATTCATAGATTCTTCATTCCTCAAACATTGACTACAGATCAAGGTTCATCTTTCATGGCGCATCAAGTTAGGGAATTTGCTGAATCTTATAATATAAAGTTGCTCAATTC
Organism: Bromus sterilis; assembly: GCA_950022295.1. Classification (NCBI taxonomy): domain Eukaryota; kingdom Viridiplantae; phylum Streptophyta; class Magnoliopsida; order Poales; family Poaceae; genus Bromus; species Bromus sterilis. The sequence continues at coordinate 254,259,797 of OX465595.1, read as the reverse complement.
TTCACCATATTATGCACAAGCTAATGGACAAGCTGAGTCTAGTAATAAGATATTGATCAAGCTCATGAAGAAGAAGATTGAAGATAATCCAAGGAGATGGCATGAGCTATTGTCTGAAGCTTTGTGGGCACATAGGATTTCAAAGCATGGTGCTACGAAGGTAACCCCATATGAGCTCGTTTATGGTCAAGAAGCCATTTAACCCATGGAGACTAATTTGAACGCCTTGAGAATAGCAAAAAAAATGATTTATCGGCGGTGGACTTTTACAATTTGATGATGGTTAATATTGATGAGGTCACCGATAAGCGTTTGTCTGCGTTAAAAGCCATAGAGAAACCTAAACTGAGGATGGCTAGAGCTTATAATAAAAACGTAAAGTTGAAGAGCTTTCAGATTGGAGATCTTGTGTGGAAGGTGATTCTGCCAATTGGTTCAAAGGACAGAAAATCCGGGAAGTGGTCACCAAGCTGGGAAGGTGATGTCAACGCACGCCTCTATTCTTGTAGACTATGTTGGGCCTCCAAGTGCAGAGGTTTGTAGGACAACAGCAATTTCCCTCAAGTGGATGACCTAAGGTTTATCGAACTTAGGGAAGTAGAGGTTGAAGATGGTCTCTCTCAAGCAAACCTGCAATTAAGATACAAGACGTCTCTTGTGTCCCCAACACACCTAATACAACTAGGATTTGTATAGGTGCACTACTTCGGTGAAGAAATGGTAAAATATGGGTGATAGGTGTGGCAAAATGAAGTAATATAAATATGTAATTAAAATTACAGCAAGCAAACAAGTAGTTAACGTGAGCACAAACGGTATTTCAATGGTGGAAACAAGGCCTAGCCTTCATACTTTCACTAGTGGAAACTCCCAACAACATTAACATAGTCTAATAACATGATGTTTCCACTAAAACATGTATTGGAGACGTACCCGGAGGTCATTCCTTTGTGGTCAAGAGAGGACGAGAATTGTGTAGGGCTACAAAAGCACACCTTAGAGTTTGTAGTTCTCATCTCCGGATTTCCCAATGTCACCGCGGCCATCTAAAGAGATTACCACAATCACCACAACATATCTCAAGGATAGTCAAAGACAAGCACCAAGAGACTTTCAATCTTCGATCCACACACAAAAGAGGAAATTACTCATGAAAATATTCTTCTAATCCATATCCAATGGACCGCTGTCACCTTGGTCTCAAGGATTATACTAGATAAAGACAAGTGAGTACATAAAATCCAATACATAAAAGAAGGGGAAACATCATGGGTTCACCCTAGATTAACATAGCCAATGATCATAACAAAGATCACATCATGGGAGAAAATGATAACCATATAGATCAAGGTAGAAGCCTTAGCCCCTAGGGGGAACTACTCACACATGGACATGGTGAGAGAGAGAGAGAGAGAGAGAGAGAGTTGTTGATGGAGAGGTGCAGCCAGGACGAGATGAAGGAGACGGCGGCGACGGCGGCTACGACGGCGGCGACGGCCATGACCACGATCCTTGGGGGCAGAGGCCCTTGGCCCCTTTTTCTTTCTTGGAGATGGTGCTGCTTTAGAGATTGATCTCCCCCTCAAGACGGCTGCCTTAGGGGAGGAATTTTCGTGGTGCCGTTTGACCGAGGTTTCCTCTCTTTATAAAGACTCTCGGATTCCCGTCATCCATATTACGTCTTCGATATTTTGGGGCCACAGGGAGCATCCGAACTCCGATTGGGACGATTTTTTTTCCAGATCCACCGGGAAAAAATTCTCTATAACTTTGTAGTTTCAAGTTGTTCTGTTTGAGGTCGTCGTCTGGAGTTTCCGATGCTATCTTTAACACCTGTCTGGTGGGAACAAATTACGGGAGAGTTAGAGTCCAACTCCTACAAGGCTCTTTTTATTTATTTTTCCTTTATCCAAGTAATTCCTACACATAAAGTACAAAAATAAGAACTTGTGCACTCTTGCAACCATTAATAGGTTAGTTCCAAAATGTGTTATAAAAATATATGAAAGTGTAGTAAATACATAGCAATAACACCCAAAACATGCATGGAGCAAGCAGAAATTATAGATACGTTTGGGACGTATCAACATCCCCAAGCTTAATTTATGCTCGTCCTCGAGTAAGTAAATGATAACAAGTATAATTTCTATGGTGACATTCTACCAACATATAAGAACTTCAAAGTAAAGCAAGTAAGATGTGCAATTCAAGTCAAGATAATAACAAGCAAGAGTCTATGTCTAGTATTGAAACGAGCAAAGTATGAACATAAATGTGCAAGAGCTCTCGCTGTTCGTGACTCGAATGTCTCCAAATGGTGTTTGCATGCAAGAAGTGGGAGATGGGATTAGAGAATAAAGATATATATAAAGTTTAACTCAATCTACTAAAGTTTCACACATGGTCTCCTTCGGAATCTTATTTTGACTCATCGCCAGACCACTATTCAGGTACAAGTCAAACTGATCCTCTCCCTTTCGACTTTGAAAACTCATGCAATGGTTGAGCGCGAGCAAGATACGTTGGCACTTATGATGGAAAAGAGAGAAATGATGGGGAAGGAGGACAAAAAAGGGTGTGAAAGTCTCATATCAATGAGGACAATCATAGGCAAGAGAAAGCCAAATGATAGATATGATGTGAGGAGGATTGCCATGCAACGGATGCACAAATGAGATAAGGTAAGCTCTCTAATGGAAATAGTGGGGGTGCATCCAACTTGCTTGCAAATGAAGACCTAGAGCTCATTTGAGGAGGCTCATCCTTGGAATATGAAAGCCAAGTTCTATAGTGTAAGGGTCCCCATATAGTTATGCATGAATGATAATCTCTATAGATTACAAGTATGACAATGGAGTACGAGTGTGGATCTTTCAAAAGGAATAATAGTAGTGTTGCTCCCTTCTCTCTTTTTATTTACTTTTTCTCTTTCTCTTTTTTTGTATTTTTGTGGCCTCATTGGCTCTTTCTTATTATTTCTCATTTGTCCTCTTTGGGATCTTTTAATTTGTCCTCTTTGGGATCTTTTCCTCACTTAAGAGCAACACTCTACATTTTATAAGAATATAGAAGATCTTCACACTTTACAAGAACTACTCAACATAAAGAAAGATGAAAACTATCATGATGTATGAAAATGTATGCCTCTGCCAGTGTAGCAGGATATGCAATGATACTAGCGCGTCATGTAGCAATAATAAGGGCAATGCCCAACTAGCATGCGGATCCTCGATCAAGCAAAAGCATGTATGACATGCAGATCAAGTCATGAGATGGTGGATGTTGCATGTCAATGTTTCTCGGAAAATTTATGAAAATGCCTTGATAGGTAGGTATGGTGGCTGTTTTGAGGAAGATATAAGGAGGTTTATGATGACAGAGCGTATCATGCCAAGGGGTTGGATGCACCGGCGAAGTATGCACCAACTCTCAAGATGAGAAAGGGCATTTCACGGTACCGAAGAGGCTAGCAAAATATGGAAGGTGGAAGTGCCAACAATCGAATACTCGCATTAGTCCGAAGAACTCATGCACTTATTATCGTAACTGTCTATCTAATCGGGAGGTTCACAAAGAGACGAGTACCCCGAGGAGGAGTGTATGGGGTTTGGTTATCCTTGCGCTTCCTCGACCCATGGTACGTCAGGGTACTCTATATATTCCAACCCCTCCATAGGTTAGCGATCCATCTAGTAGCTAGAGTTCTCAACTAATTTTTGTAGTTTTTGAAAATAAGCACGGAATTTCCAAAATACGACACCTATCACTAATAGGCTCAAGCTCTTGGAACCTTGATGTCCAAACATTACTTAGATCAATACCTCAAAACTATTGCATGTTACTACTACACTTGTAATAGCAACCTTAATTACCTACTCATGCAAGACACACAACTCAGTGCAACAAGCTAACTCTCTAAACAAGATAAGCATGAAAACTCAAGAGAGTTCCTACAACAACCTAAATAATAGATCTAAAAATATAAGCATGAAAACTAAGAGCTAAGCATGACAACAGCTATGAAAATATAAAGAACACACACAAAAAGATAGATAAACATACAAGCTTATGTTGTGTTCTACGGTGGAGTGGAGCGTGTTTATCTCCCATACAATGAAGGCTAGGATCCAACTTTTTAAGAACAACAAGAAAAGCTATAACAACCTAAAAAGTAAAGAGCGAGACGCTCGAAGCTTAGCACATAACATATGAAGTGATAAAAATATAGCATGGAGAAGGACGAACTGATGATTATTGATGGGAAGGGGATGCACGGGTGCATCCCCAAGCTTAGACGCTTGAGTCTCCTTGGATATTTCTTGGGGGTGCATGGGGGCATACCCAAGCTTGAGCGCTTAACACTCCCGAATCTTCTTTCATCATCTCCCTTCGCATACTTGAAAACTCCCTTCATACGAAACTCATCATAAGCTGATTAGAGTGGTTAGTACCCATGATAAAATAATATTTCTCCACTGGAAATAAAGATATTCTTGAAGAGCTACGGCTCAAGATTCAAATAAAGTTTTTTAAAAGAAAAAGCAAGCTTAAGGTTTGCAAAACTATGAAGATGCAAAATGTGGCAGAATCTATGAAAAACAGACCAGCAGGTAGTAAGTAATTTTTTCGGGGTACTTTTGCAACTTAAATAAAAAACTCAGAATAGATGCACGAAAGCCAATTGTATGGAGCACGTTGTCAAAAGAATTCAGATAAAAAAGATGATCTGGTGATTTATTGCCAATTTTTCCGTTAAGGGGACAAAATCTGTTTCTCGACAACATGCCACAACTTTCCAACTTTCTTGCAATCGGAGGCTAAAACTTGGCACAAAGATTCAAAATAAAGATACAATGATGTTGCTACAGTAGTTACAAACATCAAAACCACTAAAAACTGAAAGTAAAAACTCAAAGTAAAGATAACAAGGGTTGTCTCCCTAGATCTCTTTCTTTATAGCCATAAAGATAGGCTTAAGATTTTAATGATGCTCTCATAGGAATAAGAGTTGAACGACAAAAGAGAGCACCAAGAAGCAATACCAAACACATTTAAGTCTAACATGCTTCCTATGCGTAGGAATATTGCAATAGAATAATTCATTGAATCACAAAGCAATAAGAATATGAAGGCAAAACAAGTGCAACTTCAAAACCTTCAACTAAAGAGAGGGAACTTAATATTATTGAAATATCTATAAGCATATGTTCCCCTCTCATAATAATTTTCAGTGGGATCATGAATAAACTCAACAATATAAGTATCACTTTTTTTATCATGATCCACAAGCATAGAAAATTTATTACTCCCCACATAAGCAAAATCCTTCTCATTAGTAATAGTGAGAGCAAACTCAACAAAGTAGCTATCACATGAATCGTTCTTATCATGATCCACTTGCAAAAATTTATTCTTTATATCATAAGTGACATCACAATAATCATCATAGATAGGATGCAAAGTATCATCAAAATAATTTTCCTCATCAAAACTTGGGCGGCTAAAAAGATCATCTTCATAAAACGTACCATCCCCAAGCTTATAACATTCCATATCATTAGCATCAAAGGTATTCAAAGAAGATATACTAGAAACATTGCAATCATGAAGAGTATGCAAATAAAGTTCCATAGGTTTTTTTTTCTTTTCTCTTCAAACACTTCATGTCCCAATTTAAGGTAGAGCTCATAAAGCTCTCTCATTTTGTTGTTGTTTTCAATAAGCCTAACTAGTGAAAATAAAAACCAGAAACGAAAATATTTAATTACAAGATGTAAAGATATACCTTCAAATCTTACTTCCCCGGCAACGGCGCTAGAAATAGCTTGATGTCTACACACGCTTCTATTATTCCAAACTATGTTGGGCCTCCAAGCGCAAATGTTTGTAGGACAGCAACAGTTTCCCTCAAGTGGATGACCTATGGTTTATCAAACTCAGGGAAGTAGAGGTTGAAGATGGCCTCTCTCAAGCAACCCTGCAATTAAGTTACAAGAAGTCTTTTGTGTCCCCAACACACCAAATACAACTGGGAGTTGTATAGGTGAACTAGTTCGACGAAGAGATGGTAAAATATGGGTGATAGGTGTGGTAAAATGAAGTAATATAAATCTGTAATTAAAATTAAAGCAAGAAAACAAGTAGTAAACGTCAGCACAAATGGTATTGCAATGGTGGAAACAAGGTCTAGCCTTCATACTTTCACTAGTGACAACTCCCAACAATATTAACATAGTCTAATCACATGATATTTCCACTAAAACATGTATTGGAGACGTACTCAGAGGTCATTCCTTTGTGGTGAAGAGAGGACGAGAATTGTGTAGGGCTACAAAAGCACACCTTAGAGTTCGTAGTTCTCATCTACGGATTTCCCAATGTCACCGCGGCCATCCAAAAAGATTACCACAATCACCACAACGTATTTCAAGGATAGTCAAAGACAAGCACCAAGAGACTCTCAATCTTGAATCCACACACAAAAGAGGAAATTACTCATGAAAATATTCTTCTAATCCATGTCCAATAGACCGCTGTCACCTTGGTCTCGGGGATTATACTAGATAAAGACAAGTGAGAACATCAAATCCAATACATAGAAGAAGGGGAAACATCATGGGATAACCCTATATTAACATAGTCAATGACCAGAACAAACATCACATCATGGGAGAGAGAGATAACCACATAGATCAAGGAACAAGACTTAGCCCCTAGGGGGCTCCGGTGGGCACCTCGGGGGCGTCGGGGTGCGGCGGCTCCGATGTCGAGGGGCTCCGGTACGTCGAGGGGCTCCGGCGTCGAGGGTCTCCGATGGTGTGTCGGGGCGGAGGCTAGGGCTCGGGGGGGGTGGGGGTGGGGCCGAATGGCTACTTTGACACGCAAGGGGAAGGGAGCCGATAGAGGTTAACCCTTAGGGGTGGCACATTTTGCGAAAATGCGCCACCAAGTGGTTCCTTATGCGTGGCGCATTTTAGCAAAATGCGCCACGCATAAGAAACCTCTTGGTGGCGCATTTTTGCAAAATGCGCCACCCCTAAGGGATTTGTATTTTACCTTAGTAGTATTTTACCTCATTTTTTTGTCCTTATTTTTTTTCAATTTCCATTCTGCGATATGCAATTGTACTATTATTTCAGACTCATTTTTTTAGATAAACAGGGATGATTTGTTAGTACCTCCTACTTTCATTTTTTAGCATGATATATATGATCTCGTGGGCAACCAAATACTTTGATAAATTATGAAGTGCAAATTAAATCCATGCATACACGAAGTGATCATAATTACAATAGATTTTCTTAAATTTGGAGCTAGCTAGCTAACTAGCGTTTCCTCTCAATCTTCTTCTTGCCCTTCTTTGTCGTGGTTGAATAACTTAGGCCCGGGAAACCTTCACTTTTCCTATTGAACGGGAGACCTTTCTTCGGTAGGGTTGTCGTGTATGTATCCTGAGGGGTGTAGTCATCTTCCACTTCGGGTCGCCGTACTTGTCAATGTCTTGCTCGTTGGCGACTCCACCCATTCAAATGATGTTTCTTTTGCCTCTCCTCACTACAACGCGGATAGGTTTTGATGGGTCGGTAATGAAGAAGCATTGGTCCACTTGGCTAGAAAGTACCCATGGTTCATTTTTCACGGTAACGTTTGCGCCCGCAGACTTGGATTTGGCTTCGGGTATAACCATGGTCGTGAAATACCGGTCTTCTTTTACGACGCTCTTGGCCCATCTCACACGGAACATCGGCATCTTCTCTCCATAGTAGCCGAGCTCCCATATGTCCTCAATCCTTCCGTAGAATCTTTCCTTGACGTCATCGGTGTAGAATATCCCCGTTACCCCTGAGTTCTGGTAACCGCAATTATTTTCCTTTTTCCTCCATGTAGAATGTGTAGACGTTGAAATCATATGCTTGATAGGTCATGAGGTTGCGTGCGGCGCCTTGTGACAAGGTTAATATCATATTTTCCTCCTCGGAAGTGTTCCTTCGCGGGGGATTAGCACGAAGCTCGTCCCTGAACCAAGTCATGAAACTAGAGTTGTGCTCTTTGATTAGCCGTGGATCTTAGTCCATTATCTGCTGGCCTTGGTCACTGTACTTGTTCCTAATTACATCCTTGTTCTTTATTATCCAAGGATCGACCAGCTAGCTGTGTTGTAGCGCGACTAGGCTTGCTCTTTCAAAGTCGATGCCTCGACCCTCGAAGTTGACATGCATTGCACGACTTCCCTCGTGGTGACCACACCCATCGATCCTGCCAAAGTGCTTGTTGACGGGAAGACCAACATGGTTCTCGGTGTTTAAACAATTCATGCAAAAATAGATGCACTTTTCGGTTAGAAAGCCCTTAACTATGATTCCATCTGGAAGGGACTTGTTACGAACGTATTTTTTGATGTGTCCATTCATCCTTTCGAACGACATCATGATGCGCAGAAACGCAGGCCCGAGTTGGACGATATCCTCCACGACATGGATCAGCAGATGCACCATAATGTCGAAGAACCCGGGGGGAAATAGATCTCAAGCTCGCATAGTATGAGCATGATCTCCTCCTGCAGCCTTTTGAGTTGCATAGCGCAAATCAACTTCCGGGAGATGACGTCGAAAAAGTTGCAAAGGCCAAACAACGTTTTACGGACATGCTCTTCCATTATCCCTCAGATCACAACCGGGAGAATCCGCGTCATCAGCACGTCACAGTCATGAGATTTCATCCCGTTGAAACGCTGCTTCGCCTCGTCTAGGTATCTGCTTATCTTCCCCGCGTAGCCGTTCGGAAATTTGACTCCTATGAAGCAGTGGATAAACTTCTTGATCTCCTCCTTGCACAGAGTGAAGCATGCCGGGGGCAGTGATCAATACCGGTCTTCTTCTTGGTCACACTTTTTCTCTTGCGAGAGTTTTGCATTTCCATATCCTCGTCCTGCTCCGGCTCATCATCATCGTCACTAGGGGGGTGAAGTTCCCTCCTGATGCCGATAAATTTCAAATCATTCCTTGCTTTTGGCCCGTCCTTGGTCTTTTCCGGCATGTTGAGCAGCGTGTCAAACAAGCTCTCCCACACGTTCTTTGTGATATGCATGAGATCAAAGCTATGAGGACTGCGGAGGAGACTCCAGTATTCCAAATCCTAGAAAACAGACATCGCTTTCCATACCCTCATCAACGGTTGAGTCTTCTTATTTTTCTTTCCCAGCGCGGGGCACTATTCCCAAGTTTTCAACAAGTTGTCAATTTCTTTGCCGCTCCTTCGAGCTGGCGGTGCTCAGAGCTCCTCGCTGCCATCAAACAGATGTCCAAGTTTTCTCCACTGGTGTATCTTGGGAAGCCACCTTCGAGACCCCTGGAACACGGTTTTCTAAGATCCGGGATCTTTCGCTAGCTGGCGGTACATTGTATTATCCACGCACCTAACGCATTGTAAGGCCTGATATGCGGTACTGTTCCAGATCTAGATGTTTCCATCCAGATCCGGGGACAAAGCACATATCGGTCCCACCGCGACATATGAAACTGCCATATGCCCCGGATTTCCAACATGATATCACAACATTACAACTACATGGATACAAAATCTCATACAACCGGCATACAACTGCCGTAATACATTACATCAGCGGAAGATACATGTCTGAGTACAGACTACAATCAAATGCCTATTGGCAAAGGTAAAACACACCATTCCCGTAACCACATGGGTCCAGGCTCTCCGTCGAGATCCACCTAACTAGTCGTCGTCGAGCTCCTATGAAGTCTAAGATTGTTTCCACAACATGCGTAAAAGAGAGAAGAAAGGGGTGAGCTATATCAAAAAGTCTTGTAACTAACTTCTCACGGTAAGATGGGGGTCGTGGTGAGGTTGCAGTCGCACTAGCAATATATGAAGTGGCTAACGATCTATTTAGAGTAAGATGAGAACCAAGCATTCGATGAGGAAACGCCTCCAATAAGTCTTGCTATCAGCTACTTACGCAAACATAACACCTATCCTATCCTTTCCCCCCCCCCCTTCGCATTCCGAGGAAGAAGAAGTAGTCAAGGCACACCCACATTGATCAAGTTATTAAGATTATCTCAGTTGTTGTTGTCTATGAACAAGGAGTAGGTCTCAAGTCGTCCATAACCGTGGACATGGCTTCTCGAAAAGATTTAACCCTGCAAAGGTGTACCAACTTCCCATTACAAGGCTCCGCACACACGCCAAGCTCTCTTAGTCGGGCCCATTAAAGAAACTCACTGAATATTTGTTCCGATAGATCCGGACGTCACAGTCCCTCTAACTAACTACGCACAAATCTGGGTGGCCCCCGGTGAGTCGACATCCAACTCAAAAGCCGGTCGCGCTCACGAATCAGTCTGTACCGTCTGGATGAGGTCGGGATGGCTAACCCTCTCCTGGGCAGGCACCCCTAGCTCCTTGAAGTGTACCAACATGATATACCATCCCACTGGCCCGATTTGTTTTAAATCCACTGGCTGCAGACCAGTTACGCACACGGTTTCTCAAACGGTAAAATCAGCTTGAGCCACTACTAGAAATGGTTGCAGCTAGGTAGGTAAGACAAGGGGACCCCATAGCATCCCACATGCGGTTAGGCACTCTCGTCAAGAGACACAATACCCGAAACTCGGGTCCTAGGTGACTCGAATGGAACAAAGCAACGGGGCGGGATATCCTAGACCTTCCATCCTTTGTCGAGTATAGTCAACATTATAATAATCACATCATCCACAATAATATAATAATGTGATATCCTAATCCAAGGAGTAACAGGAGGTAACAGTTGATAGTATCCTAGCATGCGTACTAAGCAGTGGCTGAGCAGCGAGCAATAGTAACATAGCCGAACAAAGTTTCCTGGGATGTGGAGGACATGGCTATTTGGGTTTATTTGAGAGGCATAAATATGAGGTGGTAGGATCAATCAATCGTTCTATCCTACACCTAGGCGCGAGTGAGCTAAAAGTTAAAAGCATGATATATGCTCCCCTTACCTAATGAGAAGACGAAACCGAAGGTTTAATCGATCGCAAGCTCGCATTGTCTCCAAGGGGTACCCGCGGAAGCACACAAGAAGGAAACACTGGAAAAGGCAATCGACGAGCAAGCATCTATTACTACGAAGCAATCACAAGCAAGCATCAACAAGAATGCAACACGAGACAACACACTACGGTATCACATCTATCGTCGAGAGCGGTTACTAACAGGTTAAGTGGAGTATTCGTCACACACGACGATACCGCACATTTATCATTGGTTCAAGTTGCTTATCTACACAACATGAGCAAGGTAGTAACATGGCATATCCACGCGTGGAGGGTAGGCGGCGATCTCGGGCTCCTCCCAAGCGACGAGCGACGGCGGCAAGGTCGACGCCGGTGAAGGCCGGTGCCGCAGGCCGGAGGCGGGCGCGGGATGAGGCGGCGATGGAGGATCCGGGAGGCGCGACTCCAGATCAGGTCGGAGCGGGGTGGCGGAGGTCGCGAGCTCGAGCTCCTGCTCGGCCCGGCCACTGTCCATGGAGCGGTGGTGCTTCGACGATCGAGGCGGCCCCTGCAGGCTAGGGAGGAGGGTGAGAGGAGGAGAGAAAAGAAGAGAGGGAGGCGCGGCGACCTAGCGTGGCGGCGGTGGCTCCGCGGCTCACCGGCCGGAGGAGAGGCGGCGGGGGAGACAGGTTGGCTGTGGCTTGGCGCGGCGGCGACCAGACGGGTGGCAGGGGTGTGGACCCGGGACCGAGCGGGCCTCTAGGGCCTTGTGGGGCCCGATCTGGATGGGAGACACAGATCGGCCATATCGACGGCTCTGGTGGCCTGGAGAGCTAGGGTTTCAGATTTGGGGGCAAATTGGAGCTAATTTGGGTTTGTGGAAGGGGGGTGGCTGCAATTTTTACATGGGGGGAACCCTAGAAGGGCTAGGAGAGGGTGGTGGTATATATATAGGGGTGGTTGGCTGTCAGGTTTACACAAGTGCCCCCGGGTTTTCTCTCTCGCGTCCGGTACTCCACGTTTCTGACCGCCGGGAGTCCATACGACCTCCGATTCAGACAAAATCTCGAACCACGCGCTCACCGCGGCGAGCCGTCAGAATGTACCTCACTTCGATACCGTTCCGAGAACATTTTCCGATGCCCAATAAAATAATCCATTTAATTATAAATAGGGTTTTTCGTTCCGATGGCGATGATTGGTCTTGTGCCGGAAGTTGCGACGGTGCTCGGGTGAAACCCGGTGTCGCAAAGGTCGTGTGCCGTGCCGAAAAAGGGGCGGTCTCCAATGTCGGTACGAGAAAGAGGGGGAGATATTAACCAATTAATAAATCAGTGAAGCAAATACTGCAAACAATTCTAGCAACCAACAAAATAAAGCAACAAACATTTTTTTTAATTTTGATGAAAATCCCGGGCTGTTACACGCATGGACAGAATCCTTGGACCACCTTCCCTGAGAAATATCCGTATCCGAGATAGTCGTGCACCGTCGTGATCACCGCGGCTTTCATTGGGAAATATTGGAGAAAATGCATCAATAGATGATAATGATGTTTCTAGTACTGATGATGAAGTTTGAAGAAACTCAATCATATTGTTGTTATGGTAGTTTTTATTTAAAGTGTTGATCATGTCTGTAATGTGTTGTCTTTTGAAGACATATTGGAATAAAAATAATTTATGATTTCAGTGAAGTGACCTGAATAGTTCTTGTAGTGTCTCGATTAGCCGGTTTTTACATACCTGACTTATAATGATTGCGAAATAAGTATTTGAAGAGTCAGTATCACCATATGTAGCCCCCATGAGTCGGGATGACTTATCTGCATGTCGTGCCGAATTATGACAAAATCAACATGTAGCCCCCATGAGTCAGGATGACTTATCTTCATGTCGTGGGAAAGTCATGGCTGATGTCCTCATTAGAGAACTTAGTGCGGGACCTTTGCTGCGAGGTGGTTTCGAGGAGGTGAGTTGGCGAGAACACAAGACACGAGATTTACCCAGGTTTCTGCCCCTCGTAAGGTGAAGACCTAATCCTGCTTTTCTATTATGGGGTGTCGACTTCTCGAATACAAAGGCGTGAGATCGCTTCCTATGCCTCGAGAGAATCTAAGTTGAGTTGTTCTGTTTCGTCCCAGGGGGACGCCTTATATAGGTACCGGGTCCCTTGTTTACATGAGTCTGACCTTCATACGAGATGAAGTTCTAGTCTATTTCTACAACATAGTTTCCTTATTAAACAAGGTAAGTCAATTTCCTTCTACGGTCTTCTAGCTTCGCAATGCCGTATCCCTGGCGTAAGTCGAGTCTCCTTCTGGGACTTCTCCTTACTGAGTCAGCCCGGTTCTTCCGTATGCCGGGTCATGGCGTTGGGCCATCCCCCCGACAGGCGTCTCACGTATTGACTCCATCTTTCCATAACATTTCTAGCTCCTCTTTCAACAGCTGGTGATACATATTGAGGTCCGTACCTAGTTGTTTCGGCCCTTGAACTAGCATACACATTGTTATGTACTTTTTCTTCATGCACTTCCATGGAGGAGGTTATATATGCATACAAACACGGTCCAGGTACTGTGTGTGCTGCTCTGGCCGCCAAATGGATTGAATCCATTGGCGCTCACACCAATCCTGAGGTTCCTTGGTTCATTACGGAAATCTGGGTATTCGTTGTCCAATGCAGTCCATTGGTTACCATCTGAAGGGTGCCTCAGCATGTCCTCCTTTTCTGGATGCTGGTTCGGGTCATCCTCTTTTAGCTTCTTTCTATCTGCATCCCAGGTCATGAGCTTTTCTTCCTCGGGATCTACGAAATACCTTTGCAGACGAGGAATGATCAGAAAGTACCATGCCACTTTTCTAGGAACTTTCTTCCCTCTCTTGTATCGACTAAGACCGCACACCGAACATGTGGTTTTCTCTGCATCCTCAGCCCGATAGATCCTGCAATCATTTAAGCAGACATAGTATTTAACGTGCGACAAATCTAGAGGGCACAAGACTTTCTTGGCCTCAGTGATACTAGTTGGGCACGTGTTGTCCTTCAGAAGACGATCATGCCAGAATGCCATGATATCATCTTAGCTTTTGTCGGTCCAGTTGTGTTTTGCCTTAATCTCCAAAGACCCGAGTGTTACATTCAAGCGGGTATCCCCATCATTGCATCCTATATACAACTTCGTAACCGCGTCTTTCTCGAGTTTGCCAGGTTGGCTTTCTCTCTAGCTGCACCTCCGGTGTTAAACGCCTCCTTGACAAGCAGTGCTTGAACATGAGGGTCCCACACCCAGCTTGAATCCTCATGTCCGGCATCTTGATCTTCATGTCCGGCATCTTGATCTTCATGTCCGGCATCTTGATTTTCATCTGGTTTCCGTTCCTCATTTCCTGGCGCCCCACCATCGACGTCCTCCTCCTGATCACCGGCTTCATCACTTATCCATCGTGTGTAGCCATCCATCAAACCATTACGCTTCAGGTGTCTTTCCAATACTCCGGAATCAGGCTCGGTCACGCACTCCAGTTTTCATCTCCGACACAGACATCTTATATCCGTCCTATTATTCCGTAGCATGTCATTTGTCGCGCATTTTCTCCACCTAGCTACGGTGATATCGCTCAGCATCTCTCGGACCATGATCGCCTGCGTGCTCAGAGAGAGCAACACAATTATATATCACGGTCGTCGCCGGAAAAATTCGGCATGACCTTCCCTAATAATGCATGGGAGCATGCGGAGAGTGCGCCAGAAATTTTCCGAAGCGGAAATGAATCAACATTTTGGGAAAACATTGGTAACTCATTTTCACGTCATCAATACAACACAAGATTCACATACATCAAACCACCACAAGCTTCACATATACATCAAACCCCAAGCTTCACATATACGACATCATTCCACAAGCTTTACATACACATATAAATCAAACCACAAGCTTTATATAAAAGGAGGACAAGAAAACAAATAGATCTAGCTAATAAAGGCAAGTATGAGTGATAAATGGAAGAAAAGATTTGGGGAGGAGGTCCACTTACATTAATATGAAACAAAGTAGATTTAAAGCCAAGTATGGATGGATAAATGAAAGAAATGAGGTGGGGAGGAGGAGAAAACTGAGTAGATCTAGGGTGATAAGAGTTGATCTAGTTTGAGAAGTGTGTGGATTGAATGAGAGGTGGTAGATGTGGTGGAGTAGATAAGGTCAGATCTAGGTAATTAGTGGAGAATTTTGCAACTCAGGGGTGGCGCATTTAAAAATGCGCCACCCCTAAGATCTTATAGGTCGCGCATTTGCAAAATGCGCCACCCATAAGGTTCTTAGGGTGCGTATAAGCTTATCCAGGTTGGCCCACTCTTAGGTGTGGCGCACTGGAAAGTAATGTGCAACCCCTAAGGTCCTAGGGGTGGCGCATTTTGTACCAGTGTGCCACCCCTTATAAATGGTGGCGCATTGCTTAAAATATGCGCCACTAATAGTGATTCCATGTATAGCCTTTTTCTCTAGTAGTGTTCCTTTGACTGATGCTATTAAGTTGCCTCCGTACTTGAGGTATATGAAAGATATTGTGACTAATAAAAGCAAAGTTCCTAATGAGGCAATATCTACTATGATTGCTAATTACTCTTTCAGTGGTAAGATTCCTGAGAAGCTTGGTGATCCAGGTATACCCCCCCTTCCTTGTTCCATACAGAATAATTATGTTAGAACTTATTTATGTGATCTTGGTGCAGGAGTGAGTGTTATGCCTTTCTCCCTTTACAAAAGGATTTTTCTAGATAAACTAATCCCCACAAATATCTCTCTTTAAATGGCTGACAAGTCAACAGCCGTTCCTATTGGTATTTGTGAGGATGTTTCTGTTGAAGTTGCTAATTGTTTGATTCTTACTAATTTTGTTGATCTTGACATACCCGAGGATGGTAGCATGTCAATTATTCTTGGTACAACTTTTCTTAACACCGCAGGTGCTATTATTGATTGCAATAAAGGAAAGGTCACTTTCTATGTTAATGATAAGGAACACACGGTATATTTTCCGAAGAAGATCGATAAAAGGCAAGGCCTTAACTCTATTGAGAATATTGAGACCATGAAGATTGGAGATTGGGATTGTACTCTACATGTGCACCATAAATACAAAACAATTATGGTGGGGACAATGTCCATTAAAATAAAGGTACCATGATTGCTTTATAAGAAGTGAAACTTTTTGCTTGATATACCACTTGTTTGGTAGTAAGACTTGATCAACCTTGCTAACAAGCATCCTTTATATGAGTAAAAAGGATAGCTTGTTATGTTTTTATTCCCTTTAGATTTTATTCTCCTTGCTGCACCAAAGTTTGTGTTTTTGAAACTTCATATGTTTAACCATTGCTTCGAGCTTTCCGGAGGTTTTGCAGCTTTCGATACCTCGAAAGTTTTTCAAAAATGAAGTTGTCAGAAAAATTCCAGAAAAACTATAATAAAAAAATTCACCAAAAAAGAGACACATGGGCACCTGTGGCTGACCAGGGGGGCCACCCTGGTCCAGGCGGCCAGGTTGCGCGGCTGGCCCTTGGCCGCGCCACCAGGGCGCCTGGGCCCACCTGGGCCCCTTTCCAGGTACTTCTTCTTACTCTCTTCTCACTCAAAAAATCTCGAGTTTGCTGCTGGAACCCGTGTTCTTGCTGTTCTTGGTGGTGAATTTCGATCTCTCTCTACAACCCATCATTTGCATTGAGATTTGGAGCATTTTATCCCTGGTATGTGACTCCTCCACCCCTCCAATTAGAATTTTGATTGGTAGTCTTATTTGTGAGTATTTAGGAGTTCTTGGTGCTATTCATATGAGCTTGCATGCATGTTTTGAAATTTATTTTTGAAGTTTTGATGCAAGTTGATGCCTTGGGGAAGTGAGTAGAGTAGTTTGCCTCAACTCATTTTGCTTAAATATTTGTTTTTTTAACTTGCCAAAAATTTCAGAAATGAGTTTGTTTGGGAAAGCCAAAGAATATCTTGGGAAGAAGAAGCCCGAGCCCACCGAAATATTAACTAGACCTGCAGCTTCATACTCTACTACAAGGATGAGTTACAGTAATGATACCGTGCCACCGGAGTTGCTCCACGATTCGAACACGGCCCGTGCCATGATATACCCGTGTTCGAAATTCCTTACGGCGGCAGGTATTAAGGATGAGTTTGATAACCTTTGTGTAGCTGCAGGTTTGACACGTTTTGTGACACGCCATGTGCCACAATATCCAAAAATCACTTACTATTTTGTCAACTGGTTTAGATATAATGATAAAACTTCCATGATTGAATTCAAAATATATGAGGAAGTTTTTACCATGTATTTGGCAGAATTTTGTGATGTTATAGGTGTGCTGAATGTTTGGAAGACGGCCAGGAAAATGCTCAAACCTATGAGCTAAGAGCCCTCTTGACCTCTCTTTGCAGCAAGGATCGAAAGGACATTCACCGTGGGAAGATTTCCAGCATCTTGTTTCCCCACATTAGGTATTTTGCGTACTATATTGCTCGAGGGGTGTTAGCTCGTGACAACACAAGCAACATTTCGGTTCCGGATATTGAAATCTTGGCAGCCGTCCTCTTAGGAGATAACACGTATAATATTGGCGCTTTGATTGCTCGTCTCCTCATCGCTAACAGCGGCAAGGGCCTCACTTTGGTGGCATTTATGCCACTCTTATCCTTGAGCGTCTTGAGCGCACTGTACGTGCTGATGATGCGCCTTTTCCATTCTTATGCTTTGATCTTACTGCTATGAAGAGGCATGAGTTTGTTACTAGGACTTCTGATTTTGGTAACCTTGTTTATATTATGTGGTTCGGCGAGGTTACTACTCGCGAGATCCGTCTACCTGCACCACTTTTGTTTGATTATACTAGCAGTAACGGATGGTCCTTCACCACGATTGAGCTGGACGAGTTTGTCATCCAGCCGCGGTTCCATAATCCCATGGAGGGGGTTTCTCTCGAGGAAGA
Organism: Bromus sterilis; assembly: GCA_950022295.1. Classification (NCBI taxonomy): domain Eukaryota; kingdom Viridiplantae; phylum Streptophyta; class Magnoliopsida; order Poales; family Poaceae; genus Bromus; species Bromus sterilis. The sequence continues at coordinate 254,241,804 of OX465595.1, read as the reverse complement.
GGATCCAGAGGAAATTCCGACTCCCCGGGAGGAGCCTGTCGCCGGGTGGGGCGAGGGACCTTCTTCTTTGGGCGGGGAGCCTTCTTCTTGGGAGGACAACATGATGTCGTTCTACGTACCCGAGGCCCCATACGTTCCATGGACATACCAGTACTACCCTGGAGACGGAGGGAGCTCCCGGGGCCCGAAGTAGCCGAGCCCGACTTAGGCCAAAATCCTAAGATTGGGGGAGTATGTACCCTTCTCCCCGTTCGTTGTATCATCCATGTTGTTCCTTTAATATTTTCGAAGTTTTTGTCTGTTGTTCTTTGATTCTTTCTTAATTTGCAAAAACAACAAAATTATTTCTCCTTTCTTTTGCTTTCCATTAACCTTTGAAAAAACCAAAAAGATTTCCTTTCTCTCTTTAGTTTTCTTTGTTTGCAGAGTTCAGCTCACGTCCATGGTTTCAATTGCACTTGATTATATCTCTCTACGTTCGATCGTGCAAGTGATAAGGCAATAATGACGAAGATTAACGGAAGGGATGCAACAAGGAAAGCCGGTATGAACTCTTTTTGTTTCTACTTTTGTACATATGCCTGTACTTATGATCTAGAGACCAGCTTGTAGTGACATAGTGCTATGGTTACATTGCTTTCCCAGTAGTTCATGCTTTCTTTGTGACTAGTCTCAAATAGCTGGAGTGCATAATGTGTTATTGCAATGATTTGCATGGGTTGCATTGTTCATGGTTTGGAATATTGAAGTGGTATTTCGCTTCGGAGAATTTTTGGATTGACTTGGCACATGCTTACACATGTTTATGACTGAAAGTCTATCAAGCCTTGATGGTCTTTTTATTTCAGAGTAGTTAACTTTCATGCTCAATTCAATGTTTCTTTGTCGCTCTGCATGATTATGACCGTTGTTGCTCTCTAGTTGGTCGTTGCCCCGTATTTTGCTAGCCTTTGCCTGTACTAAGCGGATTTCTTCTTGTGCATCCAAAATCCTTGAAACCAGTTGCGCCATATGAGTCCACCATACCTTCCTATATATGGTATTTACTGGCCATCCTAACGAAGACATTCTTGTACCACCTCAAAACTATTTCAAATGCACTCCTCTTTTTGTATCCGTACAAGCTCATGGAGCATTGGGGGCAATCAATATCTTCCATGCTAGAAATGTTTTACTCCTTGACAAAGTTTAATCTAGTCAAATTTATGAGGTAGAGGCCGGTCTGGAGAATGCCCGGTTCTCACTTGATTCAAAATTTATAAAACTTACACTTTCCCCCCATAGTTGAGACAAAATGAAAGGCACACCACAACTCATTTCCAGCCAAAGATTGTCCATGATTGGTTGAAGGGAAACATGAGTGAGGGCACCATAAAAATCATGGGAACCGCCATTAATATGGTTGGTATGGAAGATATTGAAAACCTTTACCATTTACCGTTGACTGGAAAGTTACACTAAAAACCGTTTTATCTCTGTTTTTAAAACCACGAGCTCTAGTACTTGTTTATTCTTTGCTTCCAGCCACAGGTTTTCATCCTTGCCATCAAAAGCCACAGTTCAAGAGTCTCCATCTTCTTTCTTCAAAGCACTAACTATTGAGAGCATAATTTTCATTTTGAGTGTAATGTGCGTTGTCCCAAAGTACCACATTTTCTTCCGCATGATTGTGATATTACTTATTCTGAAATATTTATTTATAGTCTCCTATAAAACTCTGAAGGAGCTTCTGCATTTATGTTTTGCTTCACTCATGGAGGCTAGCGATATACCACTCTAGTATGTTCAAGTCATGTGCATCGTGATCCTGTCTTGATCTTCAGTAGCATCTTATTCATTCTTGGTTGTTTGAAACTTTTCACATGAATGAAGGATTACTTCGTGCATTGTCTTTGTAGCATTATCCAATACTTTCTAGACATGTTCGTAGTACATGCTTATATACATATATTGAAGAAAAAGATTTTGTCAAAGTTTTCTTTGTCGCGTCCAGTTCATTGACTGAATTGCTTGAGGACAAGCAATATGCTAAGGTTGGGGGAGTTGATACGTCTCAAACCTATCGACTTTTCCAAACACTTTTGCTATTATTTTGGCTTCATTCTTGCATGATTTGAATGAAACTAACCCGGACTTACGTTGTTTTCAACAGATCTACCTGTATGGTTTTCTTGTGTGTAGGAAAATAGTTTTTTAGGTGTCCCGGAAAATTCCAATAAAAAATAGAGAAAATCCACGCACCGAGAGGGACCACTGGACAGAAGATGGGCCAGAGGGGGCCAGGGGCCACGTGGTGCGGCCAGGCCCCTGGCCGCGCCAGGAGGGCGCCTGGGTGGGGGATTCCTCCACTGGTGCCCTACCTTGGCTCCTATTTTTACCCGATACGGAGAAACCTCAGAACAGAAGTCGTTTTTCCAATTCTCATCGCGGAGCCAACTCCACCCTCTGTTCTTCTCCGGGAGAGCTAGTTTGGAGGCTGCTTTGGCCTCCGGTGAGGGGAAATCGCCGCCATCGTCATCACGATCGCTACTCCATCACCCATCCATGATTTCCCCTTTAATGTGTTAGTAATTTCCTGCTGTAGGCGAAGGGGATGGTAGGGATTGGATGAGTTAGATCATGTAATAGTTCATCAGATTTTTGGGGGCATGTTTCCTATCATCTCTATGGTGTTTATCATATTTGCTACTACTTGTTGGTCTTCATGCTCGTCACTTTGGGCCCGAGTTCCATGATTTCAGATTTGAACCCTTTATGTTTTCATGAATATATTTGTGTTCTTGATCCTATCTATGAGTTGTATGCACCTATTATAGTGCAAAACTGACGTTCCCAATGGTGACATCTTGGGACACCAAAGGGTATGGACTATAATTTGAGGATTCCATGTATCCAATGATTTTTAGTGCTTTGTTCCGGTGCTCTTTGACAGGAGCACCTTAATCTCCTTAAGTTCCTTTTGGCCCCGTTTGTAGCGGGATGGTAGGACAAAACATGTTGTGCAAAGTTCTTATTGAAGGCACACACAACTACCTTGGGATACATGCCTAATGTTTGATATTTTCCTAGATGATCATTGCTTTTCCGTGTGCCTTTCCCCATGTTAAACACATGTTATCTCTCATCCATGAAACACCCAACCATCGATTTCCTAGCCTATAGTGTTTTAATTCTGCTAGTTACAAGTTACTTTACTTTTGCTGTTTTATTTTCGTTGCGTTGTCACCATTATTTTTGTTGCCACCATCACTTCCATATCACCGTTACCACTAATATCTCGTCGTCAAGCAAGTATCTTTCAGGTGCGGTTGAATTGACAAATCAACTGTTAAAGCTTATAAATATTCTTTGGCTCCCCTTCTGTCGAATCAATAAATTGGGTTAACTTACCCGCAAAGACTGTTGCGATCCCCTACACTTGTGGCTCATCACTCGAGCAGGTGGAGTTTCGGAACCATTAAAATGCCTTTCTTGCAGCATATTGTCTCGATTCCGATATCTCGGCTTTGGTAATTCAGGTAGTACATTTTGATCTCCGACTCTGGTTGACATCATGGTCGTTTGTTTCCTTCATTCCATTTTTCTAGTATCCTCATGATCTGAGTGAGAATTCTTTAGTTGATCGTAGTTTCTCCTTGCCGTTCTACCTATTGATCTCCTTATGGCTTCGTTCTTCAATGTTGCTATCTCTCTACGGAAAGTTTCTCGACATGGAGCAGAGCCCTTCTTGGTCGTGTTGAGGAGCGTCGTCCCTCTTCTCACTCCCCCTCTCCCGGGGTAATCTTGGATCTCGGGACGAGATCCCTTGTTGGTGGTGGTGTATTGTAACAGCCTGGAATTTCCACTCTAATAAATTTTTTTGCTTGTTATTTTATTTTGATGATTGTCTGCATTGTTTGTAGTTTTTTCCTTCTCCAATTTATTAATTGGTGGAATATATTCCCCCCTCTTTCTCGTCTCGGCTTGCAAGTTTGGACCTTTCCACAATTCCACACGACCTTGGTGCGGCACCGGGTATTCATCCGATCACCGTCGCAACTTCCGACACAAGACCATCTTTTTCCAACAGAATGAAATCCCCATTTTATTTTTAAATGGATTATTTTATCGGGCGGTGCTTGAGGTTCCTGGTTTGGCGTGAAACATTGTAGACGACGTGGTTACTGTGTGGTGACGCTGTGTTTTGATTTATGTGTGATCGCCGCTTTGTTTAGTAGGTAAAAGATTGCAGGTCCAAGGCATAGTAGTCGTTATATCTCCACGGATGTATTTATAAAATGTTACGCGGGCAGCCAACCGACCAAAGAGATTTCTATCTTATCTGCTAATCTTAGGCCACCCAAAAACCAGGCCCAAATCCCTCCTAAACCAGGCCCAAGAAAATCCCTAAAGACACCCTGCCTATTTAAGGAATCCCCACACCAAAAAATGGATCAAACCCTAGCCCAAACCTCCCTCAGTTTCCGTGCCCAACCTCTCCACCGCCGCCACCTCGTAGGGAACCCCCACCAACCTCTTACCCATGCCAGATTTTCCGTCTCGATCTGATCCATCGGATCTGCATCGAAGGGCTTCTAGCGCGCAACATCACCAGATCAGGATCTTCTCCCACGCCTGGAATCTCCCTTCTGAACTGCCACACCCGAGCCACCACGTCCCCGTGCGCCTCCACGCCGGCGAGCGTCGCCACGAACAGCTGCACTACGCCACCAAACAAGTCCACGCCTCGCGCTCTCTCTCGTCTTCTCATCTTTCTCCTCTCCCTCTCATTGCTCTCTCTCCCATTGTAGATAACAACCGCGGCCGTCATGTCCGAGTTGGAGCCACCGTTCGAAGCTCGGCACTCCCGCTGGCCTAGAACCTCGACGAAGACGAGTTAGGCGGATTACGACGGAGATCATTGACCCATGTGGTTATGTGATGATGATGTGTTCTTCCTTTGCCATTAGGCATTTGATTGTAGTCTGTACTCAGACATATGTCTTCCGTTGTTGTATTGTATGAAGGCAGTTGTATGCCGATTGTATGAGATGTTGTATCCCTGTAGTTGTAATGTTGTGATATCATGTTGAAATCCGAGACATATGGCTTCGTCATATGTCGAAGTGGATTCGATATGCGCTTTGTCCTCGGGTATGAATGCAAACGTCCAGATCTGAAACAACACAACATATCGGGTCTTACACTCCTCGAGAGTGAAAGGGAGGGAGATCTTTCTGAGAGTATCAACTTCTCCACTAATTCCTCGGAATCCAACTGAAGGGACTAGGTGGTTTCTGGGATTTGTATCTTCTCGAAAGCGCGCAAGGACAACAGATTGATGCTCGACACAGAGTCGTACATCGTCTTGCTAACCTTGACGCTGCTGATCGTTGGAGACGGGAGTGTGGGTGGAATATCCGCATCATCCGGAAGGATGGTGCGGTGGTTTTTGATGTCCACCAAGGGAGGAATGTTGGCCCACTTGGACAATTTGGGGCCCTCAGGTGTGGACTGAACTGCAAGGACCTACCGTAGCACTTGGTGGAACTGCCGGTTGGAGGTGGGCAAAGATGCACCACCATGAACAAAACCAAAAAAGTCCACGACTGCTTGAAATCCGTCATCCTCATTTTCCTCAGAACCTTCTTCCCGAGAATCTTCACCTTGTCCTTGGCCTTGGCCTTACCCCTTTCCTTTACCTTTCCGCTTCTGCTTGTTTCTGCCGGCATGCTAGTGACCTCCAACTCTCCGTGCCTTCTTCTCATCATCCTTCTTGGCGTAGATGGCCACCATTTCCTCCTCCATCTTCTTTACTGATCTGCACTCGGACAAGTCATGCTTGTTGGTCTTGTGGATCTTGAAGTAAGGTGATGATGGGGTGTCCGCAGCCGAAACAACAGCTTCAGAAGTGGATTGCTTCGATGCTGCTCCGGTTTCTTCCACCGCAAAGACAAATTGGTGTCCGCTTTTGCGGTTTTCATTGTCTCCGAAAGATGGTTCTTGTCGGATCCATATTTTCCGGCGGTCTTCTTACTGGGATCTCTTTTTATAGGCATGATGGCTTCTTAAGATCTAGCAACCTGGTCCTCCAACTCGAATAATGTCGTAACTATCTTCACGGTGTTGGAATTGTGCCCTAGAGGCAATAATAAAATGTATTATTATAATTCCAGGTTCATTATTAATGTTTATATGTCTGTGCTATAACTAAAATGTTCTATGTGGAGGTTTGCCAAGTGCATGTTAACTACCTTTGGAGGAAAACCCATATGCAGGTGTGGAGCATAAACACAAAGTGTTCTTAGTCCAAACCTGTGTATTATGGATGTTATGTTTTCCTGACATAGGGCATTGAATATGCCGGTGATACATGGGAGCACTTTGTTACCAGAACAAGGGTGCTGAACCGACCCAATTGTATGATTTGCTTTGAGATTTCATCATCATTGTATTATGAGTTAAATCATCAGATGAGTTGATATTTGCATGTATCCTTATAGACCATGAGAATGTTAAGTCCCAACATACCGGAGGGTGGGTTTTGACTCTGTCCAAACACCACCCGTAACAGCCGTGGCTATAAAGGCTTTTCTCAGTCACACTCGAAAGTATGTCTAGGGACTTGATGATTCAAGTTGGAATTTTCTCCTCCTATTTAGTAGAGAATTCTTTGGGCCCCCTCGATATTACATAGCCACCAACATCCGGTCGGATACTTTGTGAATAGATCACATGGGATAGGGAATACGTGAACGAGAAAAAGAACAAAACTGATATGAGGTGAATTGGTATAATGATTAATGAGTTGATCATGCGGATACCTATATAATCTCATCTCATGTTTTGTAAAGTATAGATAAGAAAAGTGATTGGCATGTCAACCACAGGTTCAGTTGAATTCATATTCGTGTAGGTGTGGGAACCATTATGGATGTCCATGGCTCCGCTATTGGTTATTGACCCGAAGAAAGTCAGTTGTTGGTTCATGTCCGTAATCTACCGAACCTATGGGGTCACACACTTAAGGGTGGTAGATTTGTTTATTACTAGAATGATAGGATCACGATTAAAACACACCGGAAAAGTTTCCGAGTGATTGAGATCTAATCGGAGAGAAAACCAGAATTGGTTTGGGGCACCGGTAAAGTACCGGGAAGAGTTTTGAGAAAACCGGATAAAACCGGAGGGATGGAAAAGTTTAGGGATGGTGTAAATATGTTTAATATTTATTCATTCTGAATTCGCAAATAGTTTTGTAATTAATAAAATAAAATTTATATCAATGGGCCACCTCTCACTTGGAAGACCCAATTGGGGAGGGAGCACTTGGACCAAGGAGGCCCATGTGGGGAGGCGCCTATAGGGAAAAAATCCTAGGGGAGGAAGCTTCTTCCCCCTTTCCAAACCCTAGGGCGCCCCTTGAGGGATGCCCCCTCCTCCAAGGTCGACTCCCCTCCCACTATAAATATATGAGCAGGCGGCACTCCCAAGGACACACAAGTTTTCTCCTTTGCCTCAGGGTAGCCCCTCCTCTCTATTTCTCCATTAGATCTAATCTCCACCTTACGCTGAAGGGCTTATCCTCCCTCCTCTCTACTCCGACGACGTTGATCTCTAGACAATGGAGCCTTGACAGATCTACCATACCGTACGTGTGGATCAACCATAGAGAGAACGTACGTTCGATCTTTCATTCGAGGGACTTCTGCATCTTCTTCGCGGAGTAGATCTATTCCTGGGATGTCACACGGATCGGATCTATTCAAGGGGTTGCGCTACATCAAGCTTCCCCAACTCTGCATCAATATCTTCCGCTGCGAGATAACTACCATTGAACGGTTGTTAAGGTAACAAGATCGCTATCATTATCTGCATCTATCTAGATCCAATCTTGGGACTTGGTTTCGTAGTGCCGAAAGTTTTGTTTTCTACTCTGAATCCCAATAGCGGTATCTTGAGAAATTTCTAGTAATAGATGCAGGTTCGATCTAGAGTTCATTTTTATGGACGAGCATTGCAAAAAAAAAAATCATTGTGCACGGTTTTTTGATAATAGATCTAAACTGAATATTCTAGTTGCTTCCTCTCTAATTGCACAAGTTGATCCCTCCTGTATTTCTTGATCTTGTTACAAACATCTTGCCCTTCAGGGTCCTTCTATGCTGCTCCTGAGTATGATGGTCGCGCAGAGATGATTTGGGTCTTTCTTTTGGTATGGAGAAATGGTGTAACAAAAGGAGCGTGTTAGATTGTTGATATAACACGGGGATCACACGTATTGATGATTGTTCAGTATGGGTCATGATATTAAATTGTAGTCTCATGGTGGATACGCCCCGAGTGTTAATCTAGCAACTTGAAGATTGTTCTTTATGTGGTAACGTAGCTAGCAAAACGTTTTGCCATGCAAACCCTAGTAGCCACGTAAAATATGCAAAGAATGAGTAGAAGAATGTCTAACTTTTTTTTGCAGGAACATGTGATGTGGTATAGTCTTCGTCATGATAAAAGTTGTATGAGATGACTATACTCTGTAAATGTTAATTTTGCGTGACTTGCATGTCATGGTATGACATGATGGCTGGAGCCATATGATTGTCATTTATTCGGCCTATGTGCCATACTTCATGTAATTTTATTTTAGTAGAATAGATGATAGCAAGAGTTGAAGCATCTACATGATGATGATGATCATACATCATGGTGCTTGACGACATGCCGTGTGTTGAGGTGATGCTCTCCGCCAAAAGAAGATGAAGAAAGAAAAGCATGGTGCTTGGAGCTTCTTGGAGAAAAGGCTATACCATATCACATACATTAAATTTCCTGTGATATTAATCCTTTTGATTGCCTGTTTGAATGCGAAGTATTCGTGTTTTAATAGGTAGATCTCTCTTAAATATCAAGAAGTTCGTGCTTCCCTAACCGTGCAAGCGTCTGAAATAAACGCCACCCGAGGTGCGTCGTGCCACATGAGTACCAACGGAAAGGTAACAAAGAGGCGGGTGGATTGATTTGTCTCCACAACAATAGCACTTGGTTGTCTTGACGTTCTAGCTTATCGGATCTGAGGTCGGAGCATAAGTGTCGAAAGACTAACACAAGAGTCATAAATTGGTTTTAATTGGTTTTGTTAGTCCTACCGGGTTTATCTCCTCCATGACTGAGTGTTACACAGGATCTTGATTACCCTAAGATCAACGTACATAGATATTTGTTTTAGTGGGAGAATTGTATTAAACTTGTTAAGATTAATGCAATTAATTTTTAAACATGTCTAAATCAATCTGCTTATATCATTGTAGAGAGATGGCCCGCAACAACAATGATTTTAGCTTAGGACCGATGCTTGAAAAAGAGAAGCTTGCTGCAAATGGGGGCGACTATGCAGACTGGTTCCATAATCTTGGGTTTTTCCTCAAAGTTGCTGAGGAGGACTATGTTCTCAAAGAAGCTCTCCTAGCCGCTCCCGCAGAGGATGCATCGCAAGACAATAAGAACGTCTATGCGACTAAAGTGGATGACTGCAGTACAATGCTTGATGCTTACGTGCATGGATACAGAGCTCCAGAAACATTTTGAGAACTTCACCGTTTTTGACATGGTGACACAACTGATCGCTCTGTATATGAAGGAGTCTAGAACAGAACGTTACGAGATAATGATGAACTGTGGGAATGCAAGATGGCAGAAGGTAGCTCAATTAGTGAGCACGTGATCCAAATTGTTGTTACGCATAGAGGTTGAGTGCTATGGGATTTGCAATACCTACCACACTCGGCACTGACATTCTCCTTGCGTCAATCCCCCCGTCTTACATCGGCTTTATCACGAATTACAACATGAATGGGCTTGTGATACGTTCACAATGCCTCACTATTTTATATCATAATTTTCCTCTATTCATTGATATATTCCATATTATGATGATGTTCTTATAGTGTTTTGGCTTGTTTTACACAGTTTGCAACTTTCCGGTGCCAAAACAGTAGACGCAAGAATCAACGGGGAAAAGTGCACATCAAGTGGCCATATGAGCACATCTCCAAATGACTTGAAATTCACGGGGTATAATTTTCCGAAGAATTGACAAAAATCAGCCGAAGGGCACCCTGTAACAGCCCGGAAATTCCACCCTAATTAAAAATTGTTTGTTGCTTTATTTTATTGTGTGCCTGTATTATTTGCAGTGTTTGCTTCACCGAATTAATAATCAGTTATTATATTTCCCCCTCTTTCTCGTATCGGATGTGAGACCGAACCCTTTTCCCAACGGGACACGACCTCGTTCCGGCACCGGGAAAGTCACCCAATCATCGTCTCAACTTTTGGCACAAGACCAGCCTTCACCCTCGGTGCGGAAACCCCCATTTATATTTAAATGGGGTATTCTATGTGGAGGTGCTCGACGTTCCCTTTTGGCGTTAAATGATGTAGACGACGTCAGTTTGGTGCATGGAGGCGGTGGTTCGAATTTCATGCGATTCCAGCTTCGTCTAGCGGGTGATCGATCGGATGTGCCACACATAGTAGCCGGTATAATTCCAGGGGCGTATTTATAAAATATTGCGTGCACTGATAACTGACCTCCCGGATACCTCTTTTATCTTCGGATTCTAGCCCACCCAAAAATTGGTCCCGAAACAGGCCATTTTATGACTCGAAACCCTTCCCAAACACCCACCCTGCCCGAGATCCTCCCCTGGCCGACCCCGCCGCCTCGGGCCACCTCGCCTTCGGCCAGCGGGCCCCGACGCTGGCGAGCCGCAACCGCCACAGGTCACGACCCTGCGTCTCCGCCCTCTCCTCTTCCCTCTCGTCTTTCCTCTCTCCTTTCACCATCTCTCTCTTTTCTCTGCCCATCCAAGAGCGCCGCCGCCACCATGGACGACCTCGAGCCACCGGAGCTCGGCCCCGCGTCCCGCCGCCGGTCGCCGGCGCCGGATTCGTCCGGCCCCGGCTAGCCTTGGCCGCCTCCAGCCTTCTTTTCCCCGGCCCAACCTCCTCCTCACTGGCAAGCGCAGCCATACCGAGCCGCCATGGTCGACGGGGTTCCACCAATCCCGATCCAGACGAGGAAGAGCCGTCCCGCTCGGTTCGGCTAGCTGGGCCGCCTCCAGCGCCTGTAGGCCCAGCAGCACTAAGCACCACCTTGCAGCGCCATGGGCCGGCGCGCCTCTAGCGGCCCATGGCCGCCCCTCGCCCATGAGCTCCACTGGAGCTAACCCTCGCCCAACGCTTCATGGGCCGAGCCCGCTCGGAGGGCTCCCCTTTTTCCCATTTTTTTCTGAAGCGTGTTGGGCTTGGCCCGGTAGATCGATTCCCTGTGTAGCGCCCCGTGCGACGAATAGTTAGTCTGCACCCACCCTGTTTAGGCCCAATGTTGTTCGGCCCAGTAGATGTTTTATTAATTCCTGGTTTATTAAATTGGCAGATTGAGGTGCTATTTTGCGAGTGCTATATCTTTTTAACGGTAGCTCGGATTGCAACGTGTTCTACATGTAACTTGCTTAGATTTTCGTGTAGAATATTATAATATGCTCCTTTGCCATGTTTTCACTTGTTTACATGTTGTTTACCTGCTATTTACATCGCATGCCACCATAAACTGTTTCTTTAATAAACTTTTAACCGTTGTTGCGATAAAAATGTTCTTTACATGAAATTTGACTAGAATTTCGCGTAGGTCATGAATATGTTACTCTTTCTTGCTAATAAAAATAATAAAATATTGTTTAGTGAAAAATGGTACCAAATGCAATAATTATTGTGGGGTCCGTAATAGTTTCCATTTATAAGTTTTACCCCCCACTTAAAGTGACTAGATTAGATAGTTTATTTATGCTTCACCTCTTGGCATGTTTGTGTGACATGCCATGCTTGTGTGAGATGCCATGTTAACAACCTTTCTCATGTTGTGTAGCTAAATAACTTGAATCTTTCTAAATGTGCGGTATCATCTTGTGTGGCGAGTACTTCACTTAACTTGTTAGTAACCGCTCTCGACGATAGTTGCGATCGTATTGCGTTGTCTCGTGTCGCCTTCCTGTTCTTTCTTGATGGTGATTGCACCGTAGTAATAGATGCTTGCTCGTCGATTGTCTTACCAGTGTTTTCTTCTTGTGTGCTCTCGCGGTTACTCTCGGAGACGATGCGAGCTTGCGATCGACTACACCTTCGGTTTCATCTTCTCATCAGGTAAGGGGGAGCATATATCATGCTTATAAATTTCAGCTCACTTGCACCTAGGTATATGATAGAACGACTGCCTGATCCTACCACCTCATATTTATGCCTCTCAAATAAACCCAAACAGCCATGTCCTCCACATCACAGCAAACCTAGTTCGTCTGTGTTACTATTGCTCGCTGCTCAGCCACTGCTTAGTATGCATGCTAGGATGCTATAAATTGTTACCTCCTGTTACTCCTTGAATTGGGCTATCACACTATTATATTATTTGGGGATATTGTGATCATTATAATATTGACTATACTCGACGAAGGATGGAAGGTCCAGGCTATCCCGCCCCGATGCTTTGTTCCATTTGAGTCACCTAGGTCCCGAGTTCCGGGTATTGTGTGATAGAGGCGAAGGTGTCCTGATGTTTCGATGAGATGATGGAGATCGATTTTGGTGGAGTAGACTTTCACGACCCGACTACGAACGTGCGAAGACGTTGCGCCTTAGCAATCGCTAAACCAACTCCGAGAGGTTATTGATCCCGCGGATGCACGATCAACCTGACCACGAAGGTCAATTCCTGCAAGCAATCGAAGAACAAGCAAGAACTAAGAATTGCAATCTGGATATTGCGAATATAAGATGAAAGATTAACAGAAGTTGGGGTTCCAATGCGGTCTTGGCCTGGTCGGACGACACAAACGAAGAACTCGAAGTTGCGGCTATGGCTAACTTAAATCTAATTAAAACCCAAGTCTAAACGACGCCCTAAGGGCTGTATATATGGGGGAACAGAGGGGATTTTCGTGACCCCTTGGAGGTGGGGCCCGAAAACAATCCTAACTCGGTTTCCCCACACATACGGACTCTAAAAACAGCCTATAATGTGGTATTTTGAAATTACATGGGCCCAGCCCAATATTAAGGTGACGCAGCACCTATAATTGCTCTTGGACGAAAATAATGAAGTGGCATCTCGTGTATTTCGTCCAAACCTTCATGCATGCCTTATGGTGGCTTCAAAGTGCGAAAATCCCCACTGGAAGCTCCATTGTTATTTCCCGCGCGCGCACCTTCTTCTCCATGCTTGATCCCGCTCCAATGACCGTCCTTCTTGTCCATGCTAGGTCCTTCATTCATAAGCAAAACAAAAGTATCTAATTTAGGCAGCATCATATGTTCATGAACATTAGAAGGATTTGCAAGAAACGAAAGTACCTGATAATTTAGTTGACGTGCACGTGCTCTAGTAACTGGTCCAGTATGTGTAGTTGGTGAAGATGTGGGTGTAACATTAGTAGAGATGTCCTCGTCATCCTCCCCTTCTTGAATTGAAGTCGTCCTCGACGGAAGCTCATTATCTTCTCCCAAATAAGGTTTCAAATCTGCAATGTTAAATGTGGGACTAACCCCAAAATCTGCAGGTAGCTCAAGTTTATATGCATTATCATTAATTTTCTGTAAAACCTTAAAGGGACCATCAGCTCGTGGCATTAACTTAGACTTGCGCAAATCAGGAAAGCTATCTTTACGTAGATGTAACCAAACAAGATCTCCTGGTTCAAACACAACATGCTTTCTACCCTTATCACCAGCAAGCTTGTATCTAGCATTCATTTTCTCAATGTTTTCTTTAGTTAACTCATGCATTTTTAATATCAATTCAGCACGTTGCTTAGCATCAAAATCAACCTTCTCCGAAGATGGAATAGGAAGCAAATCAATAGGTGCACGAGGTAGAAAACCATAAACAATCTCAAAAGGGCACATTTTAGTGGGAGAATGAAATGAACGATTATAAGCAAATTCAATATGAGGTAAACATTCTTCCCACATTTTCAAGTTACTCTTTAAAACAGCCCTAAGCATAGTAGACAAAGTCCTATTGACTACTTCAGTTTGTCCATCAGTTTGGGGATGACAAGTAGTACTAAAAAGTAGTTTAGTCCCCAACTTAGCCCATAAGCATCTCCAAAAATGGCTAAGAAACTTAGTATCACGATCCGAGACAATAGTATTGGGCACACCATGTAAGCGAATAATCTCACGAAAGAATAAATCAGCAACATTAGCAGCATCATCGCTTTTATGACATGGTATAAAATGTGCCATCTTAGAAAATCTATCCACGACAACAAATATGCTATCCCTCCCCTGCTTTGTTCGAGGCAAGCCTAAAACAAAGTCCATGGATATGTCCTCCCACGGAACACTAGGTACAGGTAAAGGCATGTATAAACCATGACGATTGAGTCGTGACTTAGATTTTTGACATGTAGTGCATCGAGCAACAAAACGCTCAACATCCCGTCTCATCTTTGGCCAAAAGAAATGTGTAGCAAGTACGTCCTCCGTCTTCTTCACGCCAAAGTGTCCCATTAATCCTCCTCCATGCGCCTCCTGCAACAACAAAAGACGAATAGAGCTAGCTAGAATGCATAGCTTGTTAGAACGGAACACAAAACCATCATTAAGCACAAACTTGTTCCATGTTCTACCCTCTCTACAATTCTGCAATACATCTTTAAATTCCGCATCATGTACATATTGATCTTTGAGTGTCTCTAAACCGAATATCTTGAAGTCAAGTTGTGAAAGCATAGTATAACGACGAGACAAAGCATCAGCAATAATATTATCTTTCCCCTTCTTGTGTTTAATGACATAAGGGAAAGTCTCAATAAATTCAACCCACTTAGCATGTCTACGATTAAGTTTTGCTTGGCTTCTTATGTGTTTCAAAGATTCATGATCAGAATGTATAACAAATTCTTTGGGCCATAAATAATGTTGCCAAGTTTCTAATGTCCGAACAAGAGCGTATAATTCCTTATCATAAGTAGAATAGTTCAGACTAGGCCCACTCAATTTTTCAGAAAAGTATGCAACAGGTTTAGCATCTTGTAATAACACACCTCCCAAACCAATCCCACTAGCATCGCATTCAAGCTCAAAAGTCTTATTAAAATCAGGAAGTTGGAGCAAAGGAGCATGTGTTAACTTATCTTTCAATACCGTGAAGGCTTCTTCCTGTGCGGTACCCCAAGTAAAAGGCACATCCTTGCGTGTAAGCTCATTGAGAGGTGCAGCAATGGTGCTGAAATCTCTCACAAAACGCCTATAGAATCCAGCGAGGCCAAGAAAACTCCTCACTTGTGTGACGGTTTTGGGCTGCGGCGAACTCTCAATCGCCTCGATCTTGGCTTTATCAACTTCAATTCCCTGCGGAGTAACAACATAGCCAAGAAACGATACTCGGTCGGTGCAAAAGGTGCACTTCCCAAGGTTACCAAACAAACGTGCATTACGTAGAGCAATAAAAACAGCACGTAAATGATCCAAATGTTCCTCCAAAGATTTGCTATAAATCAGTATATCATCAAAATAGAGTACCACAAATCGTCCAATGAAAGCACGTAAAACCTCGTTCATTAATCTCATGAAAGTGCTAGGTGCATTAGTTAACCCAAAAGGCATGACTAACCACTCATATAATCCAAACTTAGTTTTAAATGCCGTTTTCCATTCATCCCCTAATTTCATGCGAATTTGATGGTATCCACTACGCAAATCAACTTTGGAAAACATGGTAGAGCCACTTAATTCATCAAGCATATCATCTAACCTAGGAATAGGATGACGATAACGAATAGTAATATTATTAATGGCTCTACAATCAACACACATACGCCAAATTCCATCCTTTTTAGGCACTAATATAACAGGAACAGCACAAGGAGTAAGGGATTCACGTATGTAACCTTTGTCGAGTAGCTCTTGTACTTGACGCTGAATCTCCTTCCTCTCCTCCGGATTGGTACGGTATGGCGCACGGTTGGGCAGCGAAGCACCGGGAATTAAGTCAATCTGATGCTCAATCCCTCGAATAGGTGGTAATCCCGGTGGTACGTCTTGTGGAAAGACGTCAATAAACTCCTGCAAAAGGTCAGTGACAACAGGAGGCAAAGAAGGAGGCAATTCCTCAAATGAAAACAAAGCTTCTTTGCACACAAAAGCATAGCACACATATTGACTAACATCCAAATCCGAAATATCAACCTTAGTAGCAAGCAAAGTTGGACTAGTCAATTTAATTTCATTAGAAACAGCAAAAGAAGATTTGCTATTAGTCTTATGTTGTTGCTCAAATTCTTTAGCTGCTATCTCATTTTCACTCTTATTTTTCTCCTGTTTAGCTTTACTAGCTCTAGCAAGATCATCTTTCACAATTTGTTCAGGAGACATAGGAAGTAAAGCAATATTTTTATCCTGATGAACCAGAGTAAACTGATTTGTCCTACCATGGTGTACAACATTCCTATCAAATTGCCATGGTCTACCAAGTAAAAGAGAGCATGCTTTCATGGGTACCACATCACAATCAACATAATCAGCATATGCAGCAATGCTAAAGTGCACACGAACAGAACGCGTTACCTTAATCTTACCACTATTGTTAAACCACTGAATATAGTACGGATGGGGGTGTGGTCTTGTGGTGAGAGATAGCTTCTCCACCAACTCCATGCTCGTCAAGTTGTTGCAACTCCCTCCGTCAATGATGATGCGAACCGAACGTTCTTTCACCACTCCCTTTGTGTGGAACAAATTATGCCTCTGGTTTTGCTCGGCCTTCGATACCTGCACACTTAACACACGTTGAGCAACCAAACTAGCATATTGATCTGCATCATCAGGAGCCATGTACTCTATATCATGAGCATCATCATGGGCACCCTGTTCCTCATGAGCAATGAGAACTAAAGTCTCCTCATCATAGTCACTCGCTGACTCATACCCACCATCCGCCGTAATAGTCATCACACGCTTGGAGGGACAGTCTTTTGCGAAGTGACCTCCACCTTGGCACCTGCGACATTTAATATCACGATCTCGTGTTTGCCCTGTGGAAGCCATGGATGAAGAAGAACTCGCTGCTGGACCACTTTGTGCACCCTTGAATGGTGGTGCTGGCTGTTTTGGTGGCTCCCTGTAAGAATGAGCGGCTGAAGTAGATGGTGGTGCAGCAGGACGTGTGGATGTAGAAGGTCCACGCGATGTCCATGATGTATTTCGTCCTGCAGAAAAGTTAGGTCTCGTAGCGGCCTGTCGATCCTGCACTTCACGTTCAGCTTTACAAGCAAGATGAAACAAACGAGTAATAGTAGCATAGTCCTTGTATTCTAGAATAGTTTGTATCTCCCTGTTTAAGCCACCTATAAAACGTGCAAACATAGCTTCATTATCCTCTACTAGGCCACATCTAATGAATCCAGTTTGTAATTCTTGATAATATTCCTCTACAGAATTTTTTCCTTGTCTCAAACGCTGTAATTTTTGTAGCAGTTCACGTTGATAATAAGGAGGAACCCAGCGAGTACGCATAGCATCTTTTAAAGCAGCCCAAGTAGCTGGAATATTATTATCATGCAATCTACAATGTTCAGACCACCAAATAGATGCAAAACCCGTGAATTCACAAACAGTAGCAGTAACACGTCTATTCTCAGGATATTGTAAACATGTAAAGCGTTGTTCAGTTTCTAACTCCCAAGTAAGATAAGCATCAGGAATAAATCTACCCTCAAACGGCCTAAGATTCAATTTAAGTTTAGGCACATGTTCATCATCGCGTACCTGAGGGGGTGGTTGGTGTCGACCGTGGCGAATGTTGGGACGTGGACGTCCAGCTGGCTGTTCATAGGCCGCTTCTTGTTCCACCTCCTCCTCGTAATCACCCTCGTAGTTGTCGTCCTGGCCGACGTCAGAGGCAGCAGCAGCAGTAACTGCAGCAGCAGCAGGAGCACCAGCAGCTTGTCCGCCCGGAAACAGAATACGTCGTGCACGTCGTGGTGGCGGTGGCTGTGCTGGAGCGGCCGCAGGCTGTATAGGTAAGCGTGCGAGCAACTCTGTAAACTTGGCGTCGAGCTTGGTGTCGATCATCTTCTCCACACCATCAATCGCCTCTGTAAATCTGTTCTCGATGTCATTCACCTGTTCAGACATCATTTGTGCAAATTTATCATGTAATGCTGTGTTTGTCATATTCTCCCAATCAGGTGCATCCCGCGCCACTTCATCATGGGATCCTGGCATGGTTAGCAGAAATAGAAAACACACAGAAGTATGATCCTACTTCTACTAATGGGATGTGGGGTGGTGGAAAGCACAAATCCGTCAAGCTTTTCTTCAGTTCTTACCGATTCTTACCTAGCAGCAGGTGGTGATGTACAACCAACGGGTCAAAACTCTCAGAGATGTGGTAGAGCGATGGCCAGGAGGTGTCAACCGCACGAAGTAGAATATATGTGGAGCTGTAGGTAGGCTTGACAAATATGGTAGCAAAAAGCTCAACAGTAATCAAAACAAAGATGCAAAGTTGAATAAACACTCAATGTCTGTACTGTGCTGATCCTAGGCTAGACCGTACTAGAGATGCGAGCCTAAAACACCAACGAAAGCACGGCGCGGCACGTAATCAACTGAGAAGCACAATCTGAATTTTTTTTTTGCTCTTTTTTTTTTGCGATGCGGGACTGCGGTGGCTGAAAAAGTGCGAAAAAATCACTATGATGGCGAACGTCTCAAAATGAGTTTCTGGACCTAAGGAACGTATGGGCACGAAATTTTTTCACCCCCGAAATTTTTGGCCTAAAAACTGCTCTGGAAAGCGCGCTAAGATCAGCAACTCGACACAACGATGCAACCGCAAATTCCACAAAGAAAACTACTGTAAAGAAAACTGGACAAAGGCTCGGACTGTTTTGGGACGTGATGATCTAACCCTAATTTTTTTGTTGTTGGCTTTTTCGTGGACTGTAGGTATGAAGAACAGAACCAATCTAGACTACGAAAACTGGTAAATCTCACCGAGCAACCTGGAACTCTGATACCACTTGATAGAGGCGAAGGTGTCCCGATGTTTCGATGAGATGATGGAGATCGATTTTGGTGGAGTAGACTTTCACGACCCGACTACGAACGTGCGAAGACGTTGCGCCTTAGCAATCGCTAAACCAACTCCGAGAGGTTATTGATCCCGCGGATGCACGATCAACCTGACCACGAAGGTCAATTCCTGCAAGCAATCAAAGAACAAGCAAGAACTAAGAATTGCAATCTGGATATTGCAAATATAAGATGAAAGATTAACAGAAGTTGGGGTTCCAATGCGGTCTTGGCCTGGTCGGACGACACAAACGAAGAACTCAAAGTTGCGGCTATGGCTAACTTAAATCTAATTAAAACCCAAGTCTAAACGACGCCCTAAGGGCTGTATATATGGGGGAACAGAGGGGATTTTCGTGACCCCTTGGAGGTGGGGCCCGAAAACAACCCTAACTCGGTTTCCCCACACATACGGACTCTAAAAACAACCTATAATGTGGTATTTCGAAATTACATGGGCCCAGCCCAATATTAAGGTGACGCAGCACCTATAATTGCTCTTGGACGAAAATAATGAAGTGGCATCTCGTGTATTTCGTCCAAGCCTTCATGCATGCCTTATGGTGGCTTCAAAGTGCGAAAATCCCCACTGGAAGCTCCATTGTTATTTCCCGCGCGCGCACCTTCTTCTCCATGCTTGATCCCGCTCCAATGACCGTCCTTCTTGTCAATGCTAGGTCCTTCATTCATAAGCAAAACAAAAGTATCTAATTTAGGCAGCATCATATGTTCATGAACATTAGAAGGATTCGCAAGAAACGAAAGTACCTGATAATTTAGTTGACGTGCACGTGCTCTAGTAACTGGTCCAATATGTGTAGTTGGTGAAGATGTGGGTGTAACATTAGTAGAGATGTCCTCATCATTGTGTCTCTTGGCGAGCATGCCTAACCACGTGTGGGATACTATGGGGTCCCCTTGTCTTACCTACATAGCTGCAAACATTTCTAGTGGTGGCCCAAGCTGATTTTACCATTTGAGAAATGGTGTGCGTAACTGGTCGGGAGCCAGTGGATTTAAAACAAACTGGGCCAGTGGGATGGTATATCCTGTTGGTCCACACCTAGAAGCTATGGAGCCTGCTCGGGCGAGGGTAGGTTATCCCGACCTCGTCCAGATGGTAGAGACCGGTTCGAGAGCGCGGAAGACTTTTAAGTTGGATGCCGACTCACCGGGGTCCACCCCGATTTGTGCGTTGTTAGTTAGAGGGAATGTGACGTCCAGATCTCTCGGAACAACTCTTCAGTGAGTTTCTTTAACAGGACCGACTGAGAGAGCTTGGCATGCGTGCGGAACCTTGTAATGGTTAGTTGGTACAGCCCCGTAGGGTTAAATCTTTTCGAGAAGCCGTGTCCACGATTATGGACGACTTGAGACGTACTCCTTGTTCATAGACAACAACAACTGAGATAATCTTAAAACTTGATCAACGTTTGTGTGCCTTGACTTCTTCTTCTTCGTCGGGATGCGAAGAGGAGGAGAAGGATAGGATTGGTGTTATGTTTGCATAAGTAGCTGATAGATAGACTTGTTGGAGGCAATTCCTCATTGAATGCTTGGCTCTCATCTTACTCTCAATAGAACGTTAGCCACTCATATATTGCTAGTGCGGATGCAACCTCAACAACTACCCCCATATTACCGTGAGAATTTAGTTACAAGAATTGTTGATATATTTCACCCCTTTCTTCTCTCTTTTACGCACGTTATGCAAACAATCTTGAACTTCAGTGGAGCTCGACGATCCTTCTTCTGGACGCCTTCACGGAGACTTGACAATGACTAGTTAGATGGATCCCAGTGGAGAGCCTGGACCCGTGTGGTTATGGGTAGTGTATGTTTTACCTTTTCCAGTAGGAATTTGATTGTAGTCCGTACCCAGACATGTATATTCCGTTGATGTATTGTATTAAGGCAGTTGTATGCCGATTGTATGAGATCTAGTATCCTTGTAGCTGTAATGTTGTGATATCATGTTGGAAATCTGGGGCATATGGCATTGTCATATGTCGCGGTGGGATCGATATGTGCTTCGTCCCCGGATCTGGATGGAAACCTCTAGATCTGGAACGGTACCACATATCAGGCCTTACATACCCGGAGGGGGCCACCAGGCTCCTAGGTGCCCTAGTGGCGCCCCCCCTCCAAGACGCGCAAGGTGGCTGCCTGGGAGGTGGGCCCCACTCCCTGGACCCCCCTTGGGCCTATATCTTCCTCGTTCCCTCAAAACCCCAGAACAAGAAGCGTTTCCAGAGTTCCGCCGATGCCGCTCCGTGGAGGAAACCTTTAGAGAAGAAAAGACCTTTCTGGCGGGCAGATTCCATCGGGGAGAACTCCCAAAAGGGGAGATCATCCTCATCGTCATCACCATCGTCATGGGCATCATCGAGATCATCATCAACATCATCCTCACCATCATCACCATCTCCATCTTCATCCCATCTCATCTCACCATTGCGATCCAAGTTGTAACATGCACTATCCATCCCCTCTACTCTACCGGTGTTGATTACTCTTTTGTGGTGAACGCTATTGAGTTTTGTTGGAGAATTATTGTTATGACCAGATTGTTTATCATATATTTATCCCCTCTGATCATGATCTCTTTTATGTCTTGTGATTAGTTCCTTTAGTTCTTGAGGACATGGGAGAATTCTAGTTGTTAGTAGTCATATGATGTTGAAGTAATATGTGTTGTTTGATATTTATGTTGTGGTGTTATTCTTCTAGTGGTGTTGTGCGAACGTCGACTACACAACACTTCGCCTTTTAAGGACCTAGGGGAATGCATAGTGTATAAATTATGCTTACGGTGGGTTGCCGGAGTGACAGAAACATGAACCCCAATTCACACACTTTTGCACGAGGGATTGTTGGTCCCTAAAGTTTATTGCTATGGTTAGGCTTTGCCTTAATTTATCTCTTGTATTTTCGGATTCTTGCAAGAGGTTTAATCATAAGAGTGTACTTATCTTAGTCGATAAAGTGCACTAGCATAGGTTCACCCACACAACACTTATTAACACAAAACATAATACTGAGATGAAATATGGCGAAGGCACACGACTATCTCTCCCGTGTGTCCTCAAGAATGTGTTAGCCTTTACAAGTTTAAATCCTTAGGCTTATCCTTTGCACAAAAGGATTGGTCCATCTTGCTGCAACTTATCATAATTTACTTTTATCTCGTTCTTACTTATGCCAGAAAACCCATAAAAAGTTACCTCTCAGTTCTTCCAGCTATTCCTATCTCAAGATCACTTGTCAATACCTTCTGCTCCTCGTTTGGTTTGACACTCTTACTTGTCGAGAAGGCTACGATAGACCCCCTACACTTGTGGGTCATCAACTTGAAAAGACCACAATTTTTTTCCGCTATGCTTAAGACTGTGGAAGAATTTATGCAGAAGGATCCAAGCCATGTGGTGGCTGTAATGAACACAACCAGTTTCAAGAAGAAGGGCAAAGGAAGAAATGCCAAGAGTGATGGTAAGACCAAAGCTCAGGTAAAGACCAAGAATGGCCCAACTAATGATTCTTAGTGTCACTACTGCAAGAACAAGGGGCACTGGAAAAGGAATTGCAAGAAGTATCTAGGAGATCTTTTTTTTCCAGATCTCCGAGATACTTCTTGATAGGTATAATTGATACCATATCGATTGCACTTGTTTTGCAACTCGGTACAGGGAATTATCAGAATTCGAAGGGGAAGAGCAAATGAAGTGCAAGTCCGCGTCGGAAGTGGTGCCCAAGTGACCCAAGGCCGTCGGCGTTCGTCTATCAAGATTTATCTTAGAGTTTAAATAAAAGTTATATGATTGAGAGGTTGTGTAAAACATTAATATCGTATTATGTCGTCTACACGGTGGATGCCTTATCCACAATTTGAATAATGGTTGTTCAAAGTTAATGCTCTCTGAATTTCGCCGTTCATGGTGAATTATGTAAGTTGAAATCTTGATGTTATGTCTTTTTTCTTGATTGCT
Source organism: Bromus sterilis (assembly GCA_950022295.1). Classification (NCBI taxonomy): domain Eukaryota; kingdom Viridiplantae; phylum Streptophyta; class Magnoliopsida; order Poales; family Poaceae; genus Bromus; species Bromus sterilis. Next base: position 254,218,705 of record OX465595.1, on the reverse strand, counting down.
AAATAAATTAAGTTCTGTGATGATAATGCTACTACCTCCGATCCATATTAATGGCACATACTTAGTAAAACTATGTACTAGAGTTTTACTAAGTGTGTGCCCATTAATATGGGTTGGAGGGAGTAGCATAAATGACTAAGTCACATTAGAACAAAGCGCATGCGGAAGCTTCATATCTATGAAGTCATTCAATCTCTTGACTTTGAGTCATTTGACACATGAAATGTTTTTCTAATAGACAAAACAATGATTAAATAAATTGTTCAAGTGTTTAGTAAACTATTGGTAATAACACATATCGATGTGTGATAATTACTTGTATAGATATACCGATATTTAGACAATACATAAAGTTTGAAATTTTGAATAAGTTCAACACTATTTCAACACAAAGAGAATAATCATCACACATAGATCAAATATTTGACGATCTTACTGTAAAATAAATGAGTTAAAGAATTTAGCAAACATCATAGTGTATGAAGTCAGTTCATATACTAGTGTCACCCGAAACCCCGTATAGCTACAGAGTATCTTGACGCACAACCAAGCCCTATATGACATGTTGGAATTAAAAATGTTTTCTACTCTGAATCCCAACATGACATAGTGAGGTCGGTGATGTAATTAAACCACACTCCCATACTTCTTAATGCTTTAGAGAAAACCACTTACGAACTAAATAGAGTGTCGTTGTATGAATGTTGAAACTATGCCCTATAAGAATATGGCATGGATAAGAAATCCAATTATTGTTTCATAATTTCGGAGATATGTATTTTGAATATAGTCGATCCCGAATATAAGTATTGTAGAAACATCATGTTACGAACAACACTTCCACTACCATAACCGAGAAAATTGTGTATCACGGGACATGGGATTTTTCCTGAGAAAATTGCTCTCTTGAAACAATTAAGTGGGAGGACTAATAGCTTGATAATGATTACATTGAATCATTTGGTTCTACAGAATGAAACTCAGAAATTCTTTCTAGAGATAAATTATGTGACCAAACCAGAAATTCCTACATCTGATGTAAAGGAATGATGAAACTCTGAAATGCGTTCTAGAGATAAAATGATCAAGTTTGATGTCGTATCACACAACTTTATAAATTCACATTGAACCAATGTAGATCCAAAGGGTGATAAACCTGTGAACTACAAGAAACTATGACGGGCACTAACTCTACTATATGACTTAAACAATATAAAAATGATATGAAAACCATTCACCAGAATCAAGTTGAGAACTTGGTAAAACCCTCTTAAGGATACGTGATCATTAGAGTGGATTGGACTTTCATAGATATGAACATAGATGATAGCTTCATCGTCGATAATGCTCGACTTATCATAAAATAGGTTTTTCGATATATTTCAAAAGGTTGACTACAATATGTGTAGTGATGGAAATGTTCATATGGAAAATTATTGATAATCGTGACATACTTCCGAAGTATGACATATGGATTTTTCTTCTGAGAAAATTAAACGAAGAGTGTATGAATGATACAACCTGAAAGGATTTAATGATCTATACGATATAAGTAAAAGTGAGAATGCTTCAAAGATTAGTCCATAGTTGAAGCAAATATCACAGAGCTAGAGTGATAGTTTTGATGAAGTTATAAAAGTTATTATTTCATCAATAATGATATAATATATGGAATTAAGTGGGGGAACAATTCTAATCATATATGTGAATAACATATGAGTGATTAAGAATAAATATTTTAGCAAAATAAAGCACGAAGGTATTGGATGTCCTGAAAGTGCAACAAGCACCAAAGTAATCTAAATTGTAGATTGGTTCTCTTGAAGTACCTCAGAGGAAGAATGGTTCTTTGAGGAAGACTAAAAAGTTCATTAAAAATAGATGAAAGAAAGTTTCATAATGATTTGTAGTATTTTTAATTGGTCTATAGCTAAGTAGCAAAATAGGATGTTGATTTTTTTTCAAGCTAAGGCACATAGCGGTATTTCTACAATGTGTACGTAAAACATGGAAACTTTGGAAGTTGCGTAGGAGGGTATTTGGATCAGGAACACCACCTTAGTGATTGGCATAGTTCCGAACGGTTGATCTACACAAACAATATTTTGATATCAGCATCATGATCAAAGCAAAGTAAGCTAAGATCTCACTTTAATCGAAACATGTTGAGCGATAGTGCCCTTAATGGACTAGTGGGGGTGCATCCAACTCGCTTGCTCACGAAGACCTAGAGGTCTTTTGAGAGGAGGCTCATCATTGGAATATACAAGAAAATTTCTATAGTGTAAGGTCCCCACATTGTTATGCATGAATGATATAAAAACTCTCTATGAAGTATAAATGCTGCTTTGAAGCACGAGTGAGGATCTTTCAAAAGAAATAGTAGTGTTGCCCCATTATATATTTTTTCTCCCTTTTCTATTTTTTTGTATTTTTGTGGCCTCTTTGTCTCTTTCTATTTTTATCTCATTTGTCCTCTTTGGGATCTTTTCATGTGTCCTCTTTTGGGATCTTTTATTTGTGACGCTCTTTGGGATCTTTTCCTCACTTAAGGGCAACACTCTATATTTTACAAGGATGTAGAAGATCACACACTTTATAAGAAGTAATCAACATAAAGAAGACTGAAACTAAATCATGATGTATGCAAATGTATGCCTCTTCCAGTGTAGTGATGCAAATGTTCATATGGAAAATTATTGATAATCGCGACATACTTCCGAAGTATGACATATGGATTTCTCTTCTGAGAAAATTAAACGAAAGGTGTATGCTTGATATAACCTGAAAGGATTTAATGATCTATACGATATTAGTAAAAGTGAGAATGCTTCAAAGATTAGTCCATAGTTGAAGCAAATATCACAGAGCTAGAGTAATAGTTTTGATGAAGTTATAAAGTCATTATTTCATCAATTCATATAATATATGGAATTAAGTGGGAGCACGATTCTCATCATATATGTGAATAACATATGAGTGATTGAGGACAAATATTTTAGCAAAATAAAGCACTAAGGTATTGGATGTCCTGAAAGTTTAACAAGAACCAAAGTAATCTAAATAGTAGATTAGTTCTCTTGAAGTATCTCAGAGGAAGAATGGTTCTTTGAGGAAGACTAAAGAGTTCATTTCAAATATATGAAATAAAGATTCATTATGATTTGTAGTATTTTTAATTGGTCCATACCTAAGTACAAAAATAGAATGTTGATTTTTTCAAGCTAAGGCACATTGCGGGATTTCTAGAATGCAGACGTGAAACATGGAAACTTTGGAAGTTGCGTAGGAGGGTATTTGGATCAGAAACACCACCATAGTTATTGGCATAGTTCCGAACGCTTGATCTACACAAACCATATTTTGATATGAGCATGATGATCAAAGCAAAGTAAGCTAAGAGCTCACTGTAGTCCAAACATGTTTAGCGATAGTTCCCTATCTTTAAATACTTCATAAAGGATGAAGGCGTACATTAAGATACGAAGAATTGAGACGAGCCTAGAAGCCTTAAGCTCAGTGAAGAAGTCTATACCACAAGCAAGCATGAAGACCAAAGTTCCATTGGTCTGAACAAAACCATGCAACTAGATTATGTTCTCTGGTGCAAGTGGGAGACTATTGGAATTATGCCCTAGAGGTAACACTAAAATATATTATTATAATTCCAGGTTCATTATTAATTTTTATATGTTTATGGTATAACTGCAATGGCCTATGTGAAGGTTTGCCAAGTGCGTATTAAATGCCTTTGGAGGAAAACCCATATGCAGGTGTGGAGTATACACACAAAGTGTTCTTAGTATGCGTCTAGGAATAACCTGTTTATTATGGATGTTATGTTTTCCTGACATAGGGCATTGAATATGCCGGTGATACATGGGAGCACATTGTTCCTAGAACAAGGGTGCTGAACCGACTCGATTGTATGATTTGCTTTGAGATTTCATCATCATTGTATCATGAGTTAAATCATCAGATGTGTTGACATTTTCATGTATCCTTATAGACCATGAGAATGTGAAGTACCTACATACCGAAGGGTGGGTTTTGACTCTGTCCAAACACCACCCTTAACAGGCGTGGCTATAAAGGCTTTTCTCATTCACACTCGAAAGTTTGTCTAGGGACTTTATGATTCAAGTTGGGATTTTCTCCTCCAATTCATGGGAGATATTCTTTGGGCGCTCTTGGTATTACGTATCCACCAACATTCGCCCTGATACTTTGTGAATATATCACATGGGATAGGGAAGACGTGAAAGATAAAAAGAACAAAACCGATATGAGGATAATTGGTATAATGATTAATGAGTTGATCATGCGGATACCTATATAATATCACCTCATGTTTTTAAAGTATATCAAAGAAAAGTGATTGGCATGTCAAGAAGAGGTACACTCGAATTCATATTCGTGTAGGTGTGGGAACCATTATGGGTGTCCATGGATCAGTCAAAACCCACCCTTCGGTATTTAGGTACTTAACATTCTCATGGTCTATAAGGGTACATGCAAATGTCAACACATCTGATGATTTAACTCATGATACAATGATGATGAAATCTCAAAGAAAATCATACAATCGGGTCGGTTTAGCACCCTTGTTCTGGGAACAATGTGCTCCCATGTATCACCGGCATATTCAATGCCCTATGTCAGGAAAACATAACATCCATAATACACAGGTTAGTCCTAGAGGCATCCTAAGAACACTTTGTGTGTATACTCCACACCTGCATATGGGTTTTCCTCCAAAGGCATTTAACATGCACTTGGTTAACCTTCACATAGGCCATTACAGTTATTGATCCGAAGAAAGTCAGTTTCTGGTTCATGTCTGTATTCTATCGAACCTATGGAGTCACACACTCAAGGGTGATAGAATTATTGTGTACATGAGTTATAGGAGCACGAGTATAACACACCGGAAAAGTTTCCGAGTGATTGAGATTTAATGCGAGAGAAAACTGGAATCGTTTTGGGACACCGGTAAAGTACCGGGAAGAATTTTGAAAAAAACTCGGTAAAACCGGAGGGACGGAAAAGTTCCGGGATTTTCTAAATATGTTTAATATTTATTTATTGTGAATTCCCAAATTGTCTTGGTATTAATAAAATAAATTTAATATCAATAGGACCCCTCTCACTTGGAAGGGCCAAGTGGGGAGGGAGCACTTGGACCAAGGTGGCCCATGTGGGGAGGTGCCTAGGAGGAAGCTTCCTCTTCCTCCCCCTTGAAAAACCCTAGGGCATCCCTTGAGGGCTGCCCCCTCCTGCAAGGTGGCCCCCCCCTCCCCTACCACTATAAATATATGAGGAGGGGGCACCCCAAGGACACACAAGTTCACTCCTTTTCCTTAGGGTCGCCCCTCTCCCTCTTTCTCCATTAGATCTAATCTCACCCTTACGCTGAAGGGCTGGTCCTCCCTCCTATCTACTCCAGCGGCGCTGAGCTCTAGACGGCGGAGCCCTGACGGATCTACCACATCGTTTGTGTGGATCAACCATAGAGAGACCGTATGTTCGATCTTTCGTTCGAGGGACTTCTGCATCTTCTTCGCGGAGTAGATCTGTTCGTGGGACATCACATGGATCAGATCTGTTCGAGAGGTTGCGCTACGTCAAGATTCCCCAACTCTCCATCAATATACTCCGCTGCGAAAGAACTACCATTAAACGGTTGTTAAGGTAACAAAATCGCTATCATTGTTTGCATCTATCTAGATCCAATCTTTGGACTTGGTTTCGTAGTGCCAAAAGTTTTGTTTTCTACTCCGAATCCCAACACACGGTTCTTATGCTAAGCTTCTACAGCATGCGCGGGGTCTTGATATTTGCATGAAAGGTGGCAATCAATGATGCTTCATGCGAGTCTGGATACAATGGTCCATCTGATTGAACCGTTGGATGAACTTCCGCAAAGGTTCACTGTCTTTCTCCACAACCCGACACAGATCACTGTCTGTCTTCGGTGGCTGGACTCCTCCGGTAAATGATCCAATGAACCTATCGCACGCTCATACCAAGAACTATTGGAGTTGACTGGCAAATGCATCAACCACCGCCTGACATTGTCCTTAAACCTCATGGGGAAGTAATTGGCCTTCGCTTTATCATCAACCCCCGCAATCTGAACCCCCTTATAACGACGAAGGAACTCATGGGGATCATTCCTCCCGTCGTAGGGAGGGGGCCCATCTATCTGTAACTTTTTGGGACTCTTAACTTGGCGTAGATCATGGGTGAAAGCTAAGCACGCCATGAAATAGTCACTTTCTCCTGCAAGAACCCCTTCTCGGGCAACATCAACAGGAGAGCCTCGCGCGTCCGAATGTCGACGAGTTTCTTGCTGCCTGATGATGGTGGTCCAAATGTCTTTCTTGGGGCGATCATCTAAACGGTTACGTTGGTCCTATGAACCACGATGCTTGGACGATGCCACTTAAGCAACACCAGGGGACCCAACCCGTCGAGGGTCACATTTTAGGATAGTGGGATCATGACGGTGATCTTCTTGGGGCCGATCTGGCTGTCGTCCCTAATCCGGAGAGTGCACAGTGTGCTCCTGATCTGAGACAGGAGCATTGGTGTTGGCGGTCTGCCCTGAGTGTTGACGAGACGAATTAGAGGCTTGATGATTGGTTTAGATAACACCTCCTTGTTGGCTACCCCAAGTGGAAGGTTATGATGTAGATAGCAGCAACTTTCGCTCGGTGAAGATACCAAGGTTATCAATCCAGTAGGATTCAAGAGACAACAAGTAGGTGACAACAACGCTAGAAGTTTGCTTGATGGCTAGGTTGACGCGGACCTGCACACAATAACACAACTAACTTTGCTCCGAACGAGTACAGAGAGGTTGTCAATCCCTTCGTCCTTGCTGTTTACAATGGGTCAAACACAAAGGGGAAATAATAATGCAACGGAAAGGAAAACTAAAGCAGTAATTGTAGAAGGTGTAAACTATGACGCGAAGATGGACCGAGGTACCATGACTTTCACTAGTAATATGCCTCTCCCAAAATAGGGTAAACAACTATGTTGGATGAACAAATTAAAGCTGGGCAATTGATAGAATTATAAACACACCGCAATGCTAATTATGCTACTGGAAAAGTAAAAGGCTCAATGGTATGGGCATTACCCCACGACAAGTAGATCATTTATTCATCAACATCTACTCGCTAATCATCCACCTTGAGATATTTATCCAGAACATCTCGCTGGTAGTAAGTTGCGAGCCACAACTAAAGCTTTAAATCCAAAGCAACAGACAACTGCCTTAACACTCTATGCGTAATGTAAGCAATACTTATGACACGCAGTCAGAAGCACTGCTGTTTTACCCCTAATGGCAACAACGCATTCCCTATTCTCATGTTTCTGTCATTCAAGCTATACATCGGGAGGCATTAACCCATCATCTAGCATAACGCTCCCTCTTGGAGTCATAATCTACTACTCGGCCAAAGTAAAAAACGGTAACGCAGAACATGCAAGAATACTCAAGAACAAAAATATAAAGGGAAAACCAAATTTATTACTCATCACAAACTGAACATAATCTCATAATCCATCGGATCCCAGCAAACACAACATAGAAAATCAGGAATTCATACATAGATGCCTTGATCATGACAGGAACCTCACAAGGACTAGACATTGAAGCACAAGATTAGAGAGAAGACATCTAGTAGCTAGTGATCATGGACCCATGGTCCAAGGGTAACTACTCATGATGCATCACGGAGGCAATGCGTCAGGTAAGCAATCCTTGCAACACGTAGTCACAAGCACCACAGTTTTAAACATAATCTCATAATCCATCAGATCACAACAAACACATCATAGGAAAATAGGAATTCATACATAGGTGCCTTGATCATGATAGGAAGATCATAAGGTCTAAACATTGAATCACAAGATTGGGGAGAAGACATGTACTGGCTACTGATTATAGACTAATGGTCCAAATGGGACTACTCAAGGCGCATCCCTAAGGTGACCATGGTGGTGGCGGAACCTCCGTAGATCAATCCTCCCTCTCGCAGGGTGTCGGGACATGAACTTCTGTTGATCCCGATCTCTGAATCACGATGGCAAAACAGTAGGGTATTTGTCGGGGGATAACGAAGAGACTTTTCGGAGGGGGGATGGACCAAGCCAATAACCCGACATTAGATTTATGGGCCGACTCACTTAAAGGAAGGCCCACAAAAGAAGACCCGGCCGCGAGCCGGCCACGTCAAGCATGAATATCGAAGCCGTAGAAGAATTCGACTTACCTTGTTTAGCACGTAAACGTCTTTTTAAAGTAGAATAGGACTCCACTTTGTGTAGGAGTCGGACTCCCGGAACCCCGGGACCCGAACCCTTTATAAGTCGAGGTCCATGGGATCCAGAGGCAACTCAATCTCAATATAAGTCAAGACTAGACACTTTCGACATAACCTAGAACTCCTCGAGACCAAGGTTGTGACTCGACTCTATTGTAATCGATACGTCGGCTCTTCTAATCGAGGAGTCGATACCAACAATAATAAGAAACAGGAGTAGGTCTTTACCTAGAGACAAAGAGGGGCCAAAACCTGGGTAAATCGCCGAGTCTCTTGTCCATGTCGACTCTCTCCTCGTATCCACCTCGCAGCAAAGGTCCCATGTCAAGTTCGACTCTTCGAACATCTGTCGTGACTTTCCCACGATAGTTGGCGCCTACGCATGCAGGTGTTGAGATTCTGGAGGGAGCTCTGCAAGGCATGGAAGGACTCATCGCCGGACGGATCACCAGAAGCCGGCGCGGAAAGCTCTGCATTGAGGACTCAACTTGGGGCCCTGAAGACAATTCCGTCGAATCTGGATATCGGGTCCCGATCTGGGCTATCCACATCTTCATCGCCATGACGGACGGATTTGAGCCAGAGCCAGATCCTAAAGTTCCCATTGAAAACTCGACCGGCGACATGTCGGCTCCAAACACACTTTAGTCGGTGTCATTAATGGGTCTCCAGAGCCTGAGCGCTCTGTCGAGTCCCCAATGCTCGACGCTTCGGAGGAAGTAGCTGATGCCGACTCATGCCCTAGTGAAGGAAGCTTCTCAGATGATTGGTACGTCCGATCTGTTGGGAGCAACAGACTCGGCACGGGTGCGGCAGAATATAACCCGGACTACCCTCACGTTGAGCTTCCATACTGCGTCACGGTGTTCATGGCTGACACCGGAGGACAAGGGAGTCAGTGTTGGGATTCGGAGTAGAAAACAAAAAAATTCGGCACTGCGAATCAAACCCAAGAATGAATCTAGGAAGATTCAGACAAGGGGATCGATCTAGTTACCTTTGCAACCGTTCAACGGATGCACTCTCGCAGAGGAAGACTTGATGGAGAGTTGGTGATGCGTGAAGATGAACACTCCCACGAACCGATCTAATCACCGTGGAGTCCCTCGAACAAAAAGTCGAACGTACGACCTCTCTACGGTTGATCCACATGTACAGTGCAGATGATCCGGCCGGGCTCCGCCGTCTAGAGCTCGGAGCCGCCGGAGTAGATATGAGGGAGGAGCAGCCCTTCGGGGTGTGGAGATTGGATCTAATGAGAGGGAGAGAGAGGGGGCAGCCCTTCGACGGAGAAGCAATCTGAATTGTATCTCAAGGGGTGCCCCCACCTCCTCTTTTTATAGGCGAAGGGGGAGGGGAGCCAACTTGGAGGAGGGGGCAGCCCTAGGGGCTGCACCCTAGGGTTTCCCCTCCCCTACGGCTACGCCAAGGAAGGGGGGAAGCTTCCTGGAAGCTCCACCCAAGGCGCCTCCCCCTTGGGCCACCTTTGCCCCAAGTGCTCCCTCCCCACTTGGGCCTTCCAAGTGAGAGGGAGCCCATATATATTTAATTTATTAATTTAATTCCGAAACCTTTTCAAAATACTTAATAAATGAATATTAAATATATCTATACCAACTCGGAACTTTTCTGGCCCTCCGGTTTTATCCGGTTTTCTCAAAACTCTCCCCGGTACTTTACCGGGTCCCCGAAACGGTTCCGATTTTCTCATCGATCATCACCCGATCACTCCGAGACTTTCGCGGTGTGATAAATACATGATCCTATCACTCTAATACTCTAAAGATCATCTACCTTTAAGTGTGTCACCCCATAGGTTCGGAAGGATACGGACATGAACCGGAAACTGACATTCCCGCGGAACAATAACCGATAGCGGAGCCATGGACACCCATAACGGTTCCCGTACCCACACGAATATAAATTCGAGTGAACGACAAGCTTAACATGCCAGTCCTATTTGCTTCACGATACTATACAAAACCTGAGGTGAGATCTATCAGGTATCTGCATGATTAACCATTAACCATTATACCAAGTCATCCTCCTTCCTGTTTTGTTCCAGTTTTCTTGTTTAGTATTCCGGTATCCCTTGTGATCAATTCACAGTGTCTGGCCAGACGATGTTGGATGCTGTAATACCGAGAGGGCCCACAGAAGTATCTCTCCATCGTTAGAGGAGCAAATTCCCAACTCGAATCGTTAAGTCCCTTGACACACTTTCGGGTGTGAGTGATCAAAGCCGTTATTGCCACGCCTGTTACGGGTGGTGTTGGGACAGTGTCAAAACCACACTCCGGTATGAAGTTACGAAACATTCTTATGGTCATGAAGGACACATGCATATTAACTTTAGATGATTTTACTTATAACATGGGAACGATGTGAACTCAAAGTAAATCATACAATTGGGTCGGTTCAGCACCCTTGTTCTGGCAACAACGTGCTCCCATGTGTTATCGGCATTTCCAATGCCCTATGAACAGGAAAACATGTCATCCATAACACACGGGTTAGTCCTAGAGGCAGACTAAGAACACTTGGTGTTTATACTCCACACCAGCATATGGGTTTTCCTCCGGAGGCAGTTAACATGCTACTTGGCAAACCTCCGCATAAGCCATTGCAGTTATAGCACAGACATATAAACATTAATAATGAACCTGGAATTATAATAATACAATTTATTATTGCCTCTAGGGCATAATTCCAACAGTCTCCCACTTGCACTAGAGACAATAATATAGTTACATGATTTGTCTAATACCAATGGCACTACGGTGTTCTTCATGCTTTGTGAGTGGTAGAGGCTTCGTCAACGGGTCTGACACATTCAGAGTCGTATCAATCTTGCATATCTTTAAGTACCCGTCTTTGATGAATTGATGAATAAGATGGTACTTGCGGTCGACATGTTTGGATTTCTGATGAACCCTTGGCTCCTTTGCTTGAGCCACTGCGCCAGTGTTATCACAGTATAACTCCAGTGGGTCTCTAGCACTCTGGATGACATCAAGCTCGATGATGAAGTTCTGTAAGAGCAAAGTTATAACCCCATGAGTTTTGGATATTGTTGGGAAAAACAGTAGAGGAACTAACAAGTTTTCTAGTGTGAAACAGATAGTTAGGTTCCTGAAGTTATAGGTTGGTGATAAAGCTTCAACGAAGATTTACACCTTTACTGAAGCATATCCTCTGGAGTGAAGCTCATCACGGATGTCGACCCCTAAAAAGATAAGGAATCCTGAAGCACGTCTCATCGAAGGAGATGACCAAGATGGCGCAATACTTAGTTGTTTTTGCGTAGTTCTTTTTTCCTTCTTTGAGTCGTAGGAAAAACCGTACTATCAAGAGGGGTTTAGTAAATGTACTCCGAAGGTTTTGGTGAAAAGACTCAGATCGAATCCAAACCTGTGAGAAGCCAGAGTTGAGAAATCTCATGTGCGCTAGGTAATGCTTCACCAGCGAAGACTTAGTTCTTTCGGCTCCTGAAGCAGAACCAAGTCCGTGAGTCAGCTTTACTTGGACCGCAAGTAAAGTTGCGCTTTGATTGGAAATATGACCGTTGGGGACAGGTGTCAAGCTGTCACATCGGGTCACTTCAGTCATTTCGCACCTAGGGATTGCCACCTATAAATACGCCACCCCCGCCCTCATTGGCCGGTGGCTGCTCCAAGATTATTTCCTTACAGAGAAGAGAAAGAGAGCAACCCCACCGAAGCAAACCAAAAACCCATCCACAGAAGCATAAGTCCTATTGATCTGAGTTGATTCATTATGACTTAGGAAGAAGTTTGCTAGCCTTTTTATCTTGGAGAACTGCAATTCTCCTAGACGGTTAGAGAGTTGTTCTTCAGAGAGCGAAGAGTTATTGTCGCCTCGAAGTCCAGTTTGTCAAAGGTTTCGGTGATTTCCTCAATAATCAACCACGAGTGAAGAACTGACCAAGCTCAAGGAGATTGGTGCAGTGGAGATACGGACGGAGAGAGGTTAGCTCCTGTGTTCAATCACAGGTCCCTCCAACCAGACGTAGCACTTTGCAGAGTGTGAACTGGTCGAACAAACATCGCCGAGTCAAGAATTCGTTTTAATTTCCGCACTTACATTCAGTTTATCAATTGCTTCAGTGGTATGCTTCAATGCAATTGATTCGATGCTTTTGATTCACTATGTTATGCTTCAATCATGTTCTACTTCAATGTTTACCTTTCTGTTGAATCTCTTCGGTTGCTGAGTTATGCTTCACTTCATAGTTTCATGCAAAATTTTGAAGTGATCATTCACCCCCTCCCCCTCTGATCACATACTTGGACTAACAAGTTCCTAATCCAAATGCCCTCCTTTGCCGCTTCTGAAGACGCAATGTATTCCGCCTCCGTTGTAGAATCCGCGATGATATTCTGCTTGAAACTTTTCCAGCTTACTGCTCCACCATTTAATGTAAATACATAACCCGATTGAGATTTTAAATCATCATGATCAGTCATGAAGCTAGCGTCCGTGTAACCATTTGCAAGGAGCTCTTCATCACCTCCATACACAAGAAACAACTCTTTTGTTCTCCTGAGGTACTTGAGTATATTCTTGACATCAGCTCAATGAACCAATCCAGGGTTGCTTTGGTATCTGCTACAAGCACTAAGTGCAAATGAAACATCTGGTCTTGTGCACACCATGGCATACATGATCGATCCAATGGCTGAAGCATATGGATTCTTGCTCATCTCTTCTCGTTCTGCAGCCGTCTGAGGCGACTGGCTTTTAGGAAGTACTGTTCCATGTGACATTGGGAGATTGCCTTTCTTTGCATTCTCCATTCTGAACCTTTTCAGAACCTTGTCAAGGTATGTGCTTTGGCTAAGAGCTATTAGGCGTTTTGATCTATCTCGATAGATTTGGATGCGTAATACATATGCCACTTCGGCCAAGTCCTTCATCGAAAAACTATTTTTAAGTGACTCTTTCACTTCATTAAGAAAGTTTTTATCATTTCCAATTAAAAATATGTCGTCGACATACAGAACCAGAAAAACTCTTGCGCTCCCACTTACTTTCTTGTATACACAAGATTCTTCTTCGTTCTTGATGAATCCGAAACCTTTTACGACTTCATCAAAACGGGTATTCCAACTCCGTGATGCCTGCTTCAAACCATAGATGGCTCTTTGAAGCTTGCACACCTTACCAGCATCTTCTGGACTCACAAAACCTTCAGGTTGTATCATGTATACATCCTCCTCAAGATGTTCATTGAGGAAATATGTTTTGACGTCCATCTGCCATATCTCATAGTCGAAATATGCAGCGACTGCTAGTAAAATCCGAATAGACTTAAGCATCACTACGGGCGAGAAGGTCTCGTCGTAGTCAACACCTTGGACTTGTCGAAAACCTTTTGCGACAAGTCGAGCTTTGTGGACGGTTAAGTTTCCGTCTCCGTCTGTCTTTCGTTTAAAGATCCATTTGCATTCAATTGGTTTGACACCTTCAGGATGGTCTACCAATCTCCAAACCTGGTTTTGGTGCGTAGACTCTATTTCGGATTCCATGGACTTTTGCCATTCGGTGGAGGTAGGGCTCACCATTTGTCACAAACACAAGTTAGGTATGTGCTAGGGCTAGCTTGTGCCTTTGCATCATGTGAAAATTTCAAAAGAAATTCAAATTGGGGAAAATAAAAGCCCTAGAGAATTTAATTCAAAAGGCCAGATAAAAATTGCTTCCAAAAATTCCTCTGGTATTTTTGAAAAGTCTTATAAATATGCATGATCACATATAAAGTGAAGTGGGTCCCACTGCATGCACCAAGATTTTTCAAATATTCCAAACAAGGCTTGGAAATTAAATAAATACCCTATTTGAATTAAAGTTCAAATTATTTGAATTTTAAAAATGTTCAAACTTTACAAGTGGCTAGCCTATTATTTTGTGAGGCCATATAAAAAGTTACAACATTTAAAAAAAATGCCTAGCTATTTTTTTAGCACAACAAAACAAATAACAGAAAAGAAAAACAAACAGAAAATAGAAAAAGGCTTACCTGTGCTTCTGGCACAACTCAGCGCACCTCGGCCCAAGCCCACCTCCCAGCCTTGGCTTCTTCCTCCCTGCGCCCCAAAGGTGCTCGGTGGAATGCATGCGCTCGCCGCCGACGCCGCCTTGCCACCTCCTGCTTGCCGTGGATGCCCCCGAGCCCTCTAGACGCGCCACCACGACGCTATGGAAGCCCCTCGTCCAATCCCCCCCCTTGGGAGCCGTCTCCCTTCTCTCTCTCGCCGATTTGCGCCGCCGCCCGAGAGCGTTGCCGCCCACCGACGGGCCCCCGCGTGGCCAACGACGACGAGGAGCCGCGCCTTTAAGTCCATCGTCTTCGAAGTCGTCAACTACGCCGATGCCCAGAAGGAATCGAGCCGGGAAGCCCTAGGATCGTCGTCCCCTTCTTCGTCTTCACCTCCGGCCGCCGTTCATCGCCGTTCGATTCCGGCGCCTCTGTGTCTTCCCCGACCCCGATGACCACACCGTTGAACTCACGGTAAGCCAGCGCATCGTTACCCTCTCTCCTTGCCCAGCCCCTCGCCCTCCTTCGTGTTTCACCATGGGAGCCGAGACAGGTCGCCGCCATGGTCGACCTAGCGCTCGCCCCCGTGTTCCTACGACCCTGCCAAGGTGCCCTTTGCGCCTCTGCTCGTGCCAGGAAGCCAACGCACCTCTCCTTTCTCTTTTTCGTGCACGCTAGCATCTCCCCCGTCGAAGCGGAGCCACGGTCGCCGCATCTCCTCGACGCCGGCGAGGCTCCGGCCACCCCCGAGCCTCCCCGTGGGCACTGGGTGACGCGGGTGACCTCGGGCGTCCCTCTGGTGGCCTCGGCAAGCTCTCCCGTGGCCAATTTCATACTCCGGCGAGCCCTCCGCCGTGCGCTACGGTCGCCGCCGGCTGAACGCCGGTGGGCAGTTTATTTAACATTAATTAACCCCTCCTAACAGTGGCTGACAGTGGGCCCAGGGCCCTAATTAAGCCATTGTTAACTTAATTAAAACGGGTTTTAACCCCACTGACACTGACAGGCCGACCCCACATGTCAGCCCCCCCCCTGCGTCAGCGTGACTTAATAATGACGCAATAAAGGATTTTCCAAATTAAAGAATTTACAGAAAAGTCAGAAAATGCAATAAACTTTAGAAATTCATAACTAATTCATTTTAACTCCAAATTAAACAAAGAATATATGAAAAATTATCAGAAAAATGCAAGGATTATGAATATGCAATTTTTTCTATGTTTGACCATTTTAAAATGGGTGAACAGTAGCAAACATGCATATGGCATAATTTGAATTTGAATTTGAAGTTTAAATTTGCAATTCAATTGCAATACACTTCAATTAACTTGAATCTTCAACACATCAGTGCTATATACCTCATGTCACAACATTAACATGTGCTTGAGCATTGTCCTTTATTTGTGTCCCCCCTTTCTTGATGATTGCTCCGGTGACAGACGTTCCGAGATGGTGATCACCCCCGAAGAAGAAGACCACCGTTAAACCCCGTGTATCGTCAGCAAGGCAAGCAAACCCCATTGATCATGTCTATAAAATCCTACTTTCCTCTCAGTCCCGCTTATGCATGATTAGGAGATCACCTTGTGTCGATTCTACCGCATAGTTGAACCCATATCCGATGCATGACCTATCATCTTGTCATAGTAGTAAGCAAACCACAATCCTAGCCGACATAGGAGTTGATTGATATCATGTGGCCCCTGCAACTGTTACTGCTTATTGCATGCTTAGAGTTTACAATGAGGATGCTTTTGATGTGAGTCGGGATTATGGTGAACATGGTGTTGATGAAAGTGAAACTGTGTTGGTGAATCTACCCTAATACAAGTTGAACGATGAGAGGTTGTGTAGGAGTACACAGTGGGTTGTCTCGTTGAACACCGCCTTAAGACCGAGTTCTTGTATGGTAATCCGAGACAAAGAGTACAACCACAAATTGGGCTCACTGACCCCTCTCGGCCTAGTAACTCACCCCGATCCAAGTCCAGGAGTCACACCTAGTTCGGGTTTTCCATTCGGCATATGCATAGAAAGATAAAGGAAATGAAATGTGGCATTCATGGTAGGGCTTGTAGAACATGGCTTGTCAAGAAGAGAACTATCCTTCGAGGTGGGCTTGTCAGTCGGGCCTACATGGTTTGAGTCCTGGCTAGAAGCTCGGCCGGAACTCCAGTTGGGTTTGGAACTCAGACAGTTGACTCCTTGGACTAGAACGGAGCTGTGGGCGAAGTGTTGTGGTGAACATCCTCGCCGACACCCCTTGAATGGTGCCGAGACCTGGCAGTAACTGATGGTCATGTGTGTGTAGCGGTACACCCCTGCAGGGTTAACAAAACTATTCGAATAGCCGCGTCCGCGGTCATGGACTACTTGGAAAGCTGTGCTTGATTATTAGACAACTTGAATGGATACTTCTAAAACTTGGAAGATAAGCGTGAGTGCTATGGTGTGCTCCTCGTGGGGAAGTCGAGGAAGTAACCATAGTGGTGTATTTACTGGAGACTTGGTAGTGGACTCGTGTACGTTTCTTACCTCATTCTGGTATTCGTAGTACAGGACTAGCAAAGTCAAAGCTGGCCCTTCTGCATGTTGAAACCCCACCTCCCTTTACCTAGAAACTTGAGCATGAGTAGTATAGTTCTGATGTAAGTCTTGTTGAGTACGACTTTGTACTCACATTTTCTTATTCTATGTTTTAGATGAGAACCCAGCCCCCGATGGAGACACCTTCGTGACGCTCGACGTTGACCTTGGTAGTATAGTCCCATACCGCAGTCTGGTCCCTCGTGGAAGGGCATGTATGTTTACAAGGCTTCTCTAAGCCATTTGTTAAACTTGTCTGTACTCATACCTAATTTGCTTCCGTTGTATGATGTAATGTTGATCACAGACATGTGATCTTTGTATACACTATGTGTAATTCAATAAAGAAGTACTTTATAGAGTTATGTGATGATACCTGCTGTTCATATTAGACATGTGTGCTGCGTGTATGATTATAACATGCATGTCTTAGTATGGGTTTTCGAGACCTTAGTTTTGATCTGGATGGCGTTCTTTTATACACCAAGTGGCCCTTAGATGTGCGCAGCTTGGGGCATCGCGATGCGATTTCTCGTGACTCTGTCACGTGCACACTTTGTTGTATGATCGAGCCCGCCCTAGACCCCGACTAAGTGATCGGGCTGGAGTCTGTTTATGTAAGTGTTATAATTTAGTCAATAATATGGTTGAGGCGACTTGTCTATGAGTATGGAATTTCACCACCCATAATCATTTAGACTTGTGAGCGGGCAATGAGGACCCATCTCAGTTGATCATCCGGCCTGGATGGGATGCCCCTCACGTACGATGCTTTCCGAGAGTGTTCTGTGCTTGGCCTTGTCTGCTTAGACAAGTGGGTACGGCTCTCGGCTCTCCATATGATTGAGTTGTGACTGGAATTACATACGCATATTCCGGTTCCCGACAGACATGGTATCAGAGCAGGACTGTCTGTAGAATTATTCAACCCTTGGTCGAAGTCGAGTCTAGCATTCTATAATTATATAGTTACTTGGGTATAAAGGGAACACCGTAAGGCTTCTTTTTCTCCTTACCATCATCGATCTGAGTTCTGAGTCACCTCATCTTTTCTGCAGGAAGATAGGACTAGGCTCTGCTATGTCTTACTAGAACATCTCGTTGAGTGCTTCCTTGTAGCTGTAGGATTGTTGTGGTCGTCCAGAGTCTTCGTATTGTTGAGTTCCTTGGGGAAGTTTTGTCCAATCTCTTCAAGGTTGTTTCATTTTCCATCCCGTTGTAGCCGTTATGCTGCCCGAATTTTCCCGTGTTCTATGAATCTTTGCCTTTGGATTACAATCTTTCCGCCTAAATCATGTCCTCTTATCTTTGATTCCATCGTACAACCTGTTCTGATTGTTGATTTTTATCACACAGGATGTCAGGTGGCACTCGTAGTGCTGTTCGTCGCAATCGAGAACGTGATCGGAGTCGAAGTAATGATAAACCTCCACCACCGCCTTATGCGGCGAAAATCATGATCGAAGCCGAGCGGAATAGACGTGATCAAACAAGCCTTCTGGAACTCATCAAGCAGAATACTGCTCGTCAGCGCAATGTGGTTGTGAGCGTTCAGGACTTCATCCTCCTCAATCCACCGGTATTCCGATGTTCTTCTGAGCCCCTTGAAGATGATGATTGGCTCCGTTCCATCGAGCGTAAGCTTGACACGGCACATGTTGCTCCCAATGATCGAGTTATATTCGCGACATACTTTCTGGAAGGTGTTGCTGGTGAATGGTGGGAGAACTATGTTGCGATGCAGCCTGATGGTCACCTAGTGACTTGGCAGGAGTTCTGTGTTGCCTTTCGAGGATACCACATTATGGATGAGTTGATGGAGCGCAAGAAGGAAGAGTTCTGCAATTTGACTCAAGGAGAAATTTCCATTCATGAGTACGTGAGAGAGTTCAACCGTCTTGCACGTTATGCTCAAGATGAGATCACCACCGTTGCCAGAAAGCAGGCAAGGTTCCGTAAGGGACTTAGCCCCATCCTTCGCCATGATCTCAACCTCCTTGAATTTGCCACCTTTGAGGATTTAGTCAACAGATCCTTCAGAGCTGAGCATGGCAATGAAGTGTTCGAAGAGTCTCGCAAGCATGCTCTTGAGCTTGCTCCTTCTTCAAGTTCAGCCCCTCAGAAACGCCAATATTGATTCCAACTAGTGCCATACATCAAAACCTTCTTCAGAGTCCACCATCCAGTATATGCCATCCACCTCAACACATTGTTCCTCCCAGGAATGATGGTGTGCAATCAAGTAATCCTACCCCCAGTAATTCAGGCAGGGTGTGTTTCAAGTGTGGTCTGCCAGGCCATTACCTCCGTCAGTGCCCTCAGGTTTTGATGACACCACATCATTCTCGACGTAAGCCTTCAAGTAAATCCACCTCCAAAGCCTTGCAAGCAAAGCCTTCATCCACTAGTAGTGGTTGTGTGAACCAAATCTCAGTTAAGGAAACCACTGCTGCTTCTGACGTCATCCTTGGTACACTCCCAGTCAATCATGTTCCCGCCTCCGTTCTTTTCGATCCAGGAGCTTCTCATTCATTCAGGTCTGAGAGTTATGCACTTCGTCATGAATTCCCTTTTGAAGAAATGTTTTCTCCAATGATCATTCAAACTCCTGGTTCAAAGTGGCAAATTAATAGAGTAAGCCATGGCAATCAAATTGCAATTGAGGGCTTAGTATTACTTGCTTCACTTATAGCCCTCAAGTCTTCAGACATTGATGTCATCCTAGGAATGGATTGGTTATCGAGGCAGAATGCTTTCCTTGATTGTAAAGCCAAGTTAGTTAGACTTACACATCCTTCAGGCCAGACAATTGACTACACATCACCCAGCTCTAGAACCCAGATGCATGCTTTGAATGGGCTTCCCCTTCCTGACCTTGAAGATATTCCGGTGGTTCGTGACTTCCCGGATGTCTTTCCTGAAGAGCTGCCGGGCATGCCACCCAACAGATGTGTAGAATTCAAAGTGGATCTTATACCAGGCACAACCCCAATTTCCAGACGCCCCGCCCCACATGAGTTAGCTGAGCTAAAAACCCAACTTGATGCTTCGTTGGCAAAAGGCTTCATCCGCCCTAGCTCATCGCCATGGGGTTGCCCCGTTCTGTTCATAACGAAGAAAGATGGAACAGAAAGGATGTGCGTAGACTATCGCCCGCTAAATCTAGCGACGATAAAGAATAAGTACCCACTGCCCAGGATCAATGATCTTTATGATCAACTTGCTGGATCCTCTGTCTTCTCCAAGATGGATTTGAGATTAGGCTATCATCAAATCAAAATCCGAGATGAGGACATTCCCAAGACGGCTTTCACTACTAGATATGGTCTTTACGAGTACACCATCATGTCCTTCGGGTTAACCAATGCCCCCGCCACATTCTCGCGCTTAATGAATTCAATCTTCATGGAGTACCTAGATAAATTTGTTGTAGTTTATCTTGATGACATTCTCATCTACTCGAAGAATGAAGAAGAGCACGCAGAACATATTAGGTTGGTATTGATGAAACTTCGAGAGCATCGCCTTTATGCCAAGTTCTCCAAGTGCAAATTTTGGCTACCAGAAGTGACCTACTTAGGCCAAGTGATTTCTGCGAAAGGCATTGCTGTCAATCCCGAGAGAGTTCAGGCCGTCCTTGATTGGACTCCACCTGAATCGGTTAAGCAAGTTAGGAGTTTTCTTGGCCTAGCAAGCTATTGTCGCCGCTTCGTTGAGAACTTCTCCAAAGTTGCAAAGCCTCTTACTGAACTCCTCAAGAAAGATAAGAAGTTCGAATGGACTCCCAAGTGCGAGGAAAGCTTTCAAGAGCTGAAAAGAAGATTGACTTCTGCACCCGTACTTGCGCCTCCAGACACCAAAAAGGATTTCGAGATCTTTTGTGATGCTTCACGGCAAGGGTTAGGATGCATACTTATGCAAGATAGACATGTGGTAGCTTATGCTTCACGCAAGTTGCGTCCACATGAAGAGAACTATCCTACCCATGATCTTGAACTCGCTGCCGTAGTTCATGCCCTGACAACTTGGCGACATTACCTCCTTGGTAATCGTTGTGAGATCTATTCCGACCACCAAAGCCTCAAATACATATTCCCCCAGCCAGATCTTAATCTTAGGCAAAGACGCTGGATTGAGTTGATAAAATATTATGACTTAGGAATTTCTTACACCCCAGGCAAAGCCAATATCATGGCTGATGCACTAAGTCGTAAGTCGTATTGTAACAACCTCATGTTACAACAGTATCAACCACTTCTTCATGAGGAATTTCGAAAACTCAATCTTGAGATTGTTCCTCATGGCTATCTTTCTACCTTGGTGGCGAAACAAACCCTTGAGAATAAAATCATAGCCGCCCACAAATGTGATAGTGGTATTCGAGAGATCAAGAAGAACATTGCTAGCGGAGTTGCTAAATGTTTCTCCATAAATGATCAAGGTGTCGTTTTCTTTGGCACTCGATTGGTTGTACCACGAAAGCACAATCTTAGGAGGCTAATTCTTAAGGAGGCTCATGACACTCCCCTTTCAATTCATCCTAGTAGCACAAAGATGTACCGAGACCTACGCCAGAGATTTTGGTGGACTAGGATGAAGAGAGAAATTGCTAAGTTCATTGCTGAATGTGATGTTTGTCGTCGCATTAAGGCCGAACACCAAAGACCTGCTGGTACTCTTCAACCATTGCCTATTCCCGAGTGGAAATGGGACAAAGTCGGTATGGACTTCATCACCGGCTTTCCAAAAACCCAGAAAGGAAATGATGCCATCTTCGTTGTCATTGACCGACTTTCAAAAGTTGCTCACTTCCTTCCAGTACACGAGTCTATAACTGCTAGACAGTTAGCGGACTTGTATGTCTCTAGAATTGTGTCTCTTCACGGTGTTCCTTTGGGAATCAATTCTGATCGAGGTAGCCTTTTCACCTCTAGATTTTGTTGAAGCTTTCAGAATGCTATGGGAACTCATCTCTCCTTTAGTACAGCTTTCCATCCTCAGTCTAGCGGTCAAGTCGAAAGGGTTAACCAAGTTCTTGAAGACATGCTCAGAGCTTGTGTTATATCTTTCTTAAAGAATTGCGAGAAGTCTCTTCCATTCGCCGAATTTGCTTATAACAATAGTTTTCAATCTAGTCTGAACATGGCTCCTTTTGAACTCCTCTATGGACGACAATGTCGAACACCACTTAACTGGTCAGAAACCGGCGAAAGACAATTCTTTGGACCGGATATGATCCAGGAAGCAGAAGAGAAAGTTCGCATTTTTCGTGATCAATTGAAAGCAGCCCAGTCTCGTTAGAAAAGCTACTATGATCGTCATCATAGGCAAGAAAGCTACAATCTGGACGAGAAGGCCTACCTTCGGGTTACTCCTCTGAAGGGAACCCAACCATTCGGTATCAAAGGCAAGTTGGCCCCACGTTACATCGGACCTTTCCGCATTCTCGCTAAACGTGGAGAAGTTGCCTACCAACTTGAACTACCCCCGCACCTTTCCCGAGTACATGATGTATTCCATGTGTCACAACTTAGGCGTTGCTTCAAGGACCCCATCCGCGAAGTCGACCATGAAACGCTTGATCTCCAAGATGACCTTTCTTATCGAGAATACCATGTTCGTATTCTTGATTCAGCAGAGCGTGTCACTCGTCGTCAGAAGATCAGGTTTCTGAAAGTGCAATGGTCACATCACTCCGAGAAAGAAGCAACATGGGAAAGAGAAGACCGCCTCCGTGCCGAGTACCCCTCCTTCCTCCCGACGACTTCTGAATCTCGGGACGAGATTCTTTTGAGTGGGGGCGAGTTGTCACAACCCATGGTTAGGTATGTGCTAGGGCTACCTTGTGCCTTTGCATCATGTGAAAATTTCAAAAGAAATTCAAATTGGGGAAAAGAAAAGCCCTAGAGAATTTAATTCAAAAGGCCAGATAAAAATTGCTTCCAAAAATTCCTCTGGTATTTTTGAAAAGTCTTATAAATATGCATGGTCACATATAAAGTGAAGTGGGTCCCACTGCATGCACCAAGATTTTTCAAATATTCCAAACAAGGCTTGGAAATTAAATAAATACCCTATTTGAATTAAAGTTCAAATTATTTGAATTTTAAAAATGTTCAAACTTTACAAGTGGCTAGCCTATTATTTTGTGAGGCCATATAAAAAGTTACAACATTTAAAAAAATGCCTAGCTATTTTTTTAGCACAGCAAAACAAATAACAGAAAAGAAAAAAAAACAGAAAATAGAAAAAGGCTTACCTGTGCTTCTGGCCCAACTCATCGCACCTCGGCCCTAGCCCACCTCCCAGCCTTGGCTTCTTCCTCCCCGCGCCCCAAAGGTGCTCGGTGGAATGCTTGCGCTCGCCGCCGACGCCGCCTTGCCACCTCCTGCTTGCCGTGGATGCCCCCGAGACCTCTAGACGCGCCACCACGACGCTATGGAAGCCCCTCGTCCAATCCCCCCTTGGGAGTCGTCTCCCTTCTCTCTCTCGCCGATTTGCGCCACCGCCCGAGAGCGCTGCCGCCCACCGACGTGCCCCCCGCGTGGCCAACGACGACGAGGAGCCGCGCTGATAGAGGCGAAGGTGTCCCGATGTTTCGATGAGATGGTGGAGATCGATTATGGTGGAGGCAACTTTCACGATCCGACTACGAACGTGCGAAGACGTTGCGCCTTAGCGATCGCTAAACCAACTCCGAGAGGTTATTGATCCCGCGGATGCACGATCAACCTGACCACGAAGGTCTAATTCCTGCAAGCAATCGAAGAACAAGCAAGAACTAAGAATTGCAATCTGGATATTGCGAATATAAGATGAATGATTACGAAAGTTGGGGTTCCAATGAGGTCTTGGCCTGGTCGGATGACACAAACGAAGAGCTCGAAGTTGCGGCTATGGCTAACTTATATCTAATTAAAACCCAAGTCTAAACGACGCCCTAAGGGCTGTATATATGGGGGAACAGAGGGGATTTTCGTGACCCCTTGGAGGTGGGGTCCGAAAACAACCCTAACTCGGTTTCCCCACACATACGGACTCTAAAAACAGCCTATAATGTGGTATTTCGAAATTACAAGGGCCCAGCCCAATATTAAGGTGACGCAGCACCTATAATTGCTCTTGGACGAAAATAATGAAGTGGCATCTCGTGTATTCCGTCCAAGCCTTCATGCATGCCTTATGGTGGCTTCAACGTGCGAAAATCCCCACTGGAAACTCCACTGTACTTTCCCCCGCGCGCACCTTCTTCTCCATTCTTGATCCCGCTCCAATGACCATCCTTCGTGTCCATGCTAGGTCCTTCATTCATAAGCAAAACAAAAGTATCTAATTTAGGCAGCATCATATGTTCATGAACAATAGAAGGATTCGCAAGAAACGAAAGTACCTGATAATTTAGTTGACGTGCACGTGCTCTAGTAACTGGTCCAGTATGTGTAGTTGGTGAGGGTATGGGTGTAACATTAGTAGGGATGTCCTCATCATCCTCCCCTTCTTGAATTGAAGTCGTCCTCGACAGAAGCTCATCATCTTCTCCCAAATAAGGTTTCAAATCTGCAATGTTAAATGTGGGACTAACCCCAAAATCCGCAGGTAGCTCAAGTTTATATGCATTATCATTCATTTTCTGTAAAACCTTAAAGGGACCATCAGCTCGTGGCATTAACTTAGACTTGCGCAAATCAGGAAACCTATCTTTACGTAGATGTAACCAAACAAGATCTCCTGGTTCAAACACAACATGCTTTCGACCCCTATCACCAGCAAGCTTGTATCTAGCATTCATGCGCTCAATGTTTTCTTTAGTTAACTCATGCATTTTTAATATCAATTCAGCACGTTGCTTAGCATCAAAATTAACCTTCTCCGAAGATGGAAGAGGCAGCAAATCAATAGGTGCACGAGGTAGAAAACCATAAACAATCTCAAAAGGGCACATTTTAGTGGTAGAATGCACTGAACGATTATAAGCAAATTCAATATGAGGTAAACATTCTTCCCACAGTTTCAAGTTACTTTTTAAAACAGCCCTAAGCATAGTAGACAATGTCCTATTGACCACTTCAGTTTGTCCATCAGTTTGGGGATGACATGTAGTACTAAAAAGTAGTTTAGTCCCCAACTTAGCCCATAAGCATCTCCAGAAATGGCTAAGAAACTTAGTATCACGATCTTTGACAATAGTATTGGGCACACCATGTAAACGAATAATCTCTCCAAAGAATAAATCAGCAAAATTAGCAGCATCATCGCTTTTATGACATGGTATAAAATGTGCCATCTTAGAAAATCTATCCACGACAACAAATATGCTATCCCTCCCCTTCTTTGTTCGAGGCAAGCCTAAAACAAAGTCCATGGATATGTCCTCCCACGGAACACTAGGTACAGGTAAAGGCATGTATAAACCATGAGGATTGAGTCGTGACTTAGCTTTTTGACATGTAGTGCAGCGAGCAACAAAACGCTCAACATCCCGTCTCATCTTTGGCCAAAAGAAATGTGTAGCAAGTACGTCCTCCGTCTTTTTCACGCCAAAATGTCCCATTAATCGTCCTCCATGCGCCTCCTGCAACAACAAAAGACGAATAGAGCTAGCTGGAATGCATAGCTTGTTAGAACGGAACACAAATCCATCATTAAGCACAAACTTGTTCCATGTTCTACCCTCTCTACAATTCTGCAATACATCTTTAAATTCCGCATCATTTACATATTGTTCTTTGATTGTCTCTAAACCGAATATCTTGAAGTCAAGTTGTGAAAGCATAGTATAACGACGAGACAAAGCATCAGCAATAATATTATCTTTCCCCTTCTTGTGTTTAATGACATAAGGGAAAGTCTCAATAAATTCAACCCACTTAGCATGTCTACGATTAAGTTTTTCTTGACTTCTTATGTGTTTCAAAGATTCATGATCAGAATGTATAACAAATTCTTTGGGCCATAAATAATGTTGCCAAGTTTCTAATGTCCGAACAAGAGCATATAATTCCTTATCATAAGTAGAATAGTTCAGACTAGGCCCACTCAATTTTTCAGAAAAGTATGCAACAGGTTTAGCATCTTGTAATAACACACCTCCCAAACCAATACCACTAGCATCGCATTCAAGCTCAAAAGTCTTATTAAAATCAGGAAATTGGAGCAAAGGAGCATGTGTTAACTTATCTTTCAATACCGTGAAAGCTTCTTCCTGTGCGGTACCCCAAGTAAAAGGCACATCCTTGCGTGTAAGCTCATTGAGAGGTGCAGCAATGGTGCTGAAATCTCTCACAAAACGCCTATAGAATCCAGCGAGGCCAAGAAAACTCCTCACTTGTGTGACCGTTTTGGGCTGCGGCCAACTCTCAATTGCCTCGATCTTGGCATGATCAACTTCAATTCCCTGCGGAGTAACAACATAGCCAAGAAACGACACTCGGTCGGTGCAAAAGGTGCACTTCCCAAGGTTACCAAATAAACGTGCATTACGTAGAGCAATAAAAACAGCACGTAAATGATCCAAATGTTCCTCCAAAGATTTGCTATAAATCAGTATATCATCAAAATAGACTACCACAAATCGTCCAATGAAAGCACGTAAAACCTCGTTCATTAATCTCATAAAAGTGCTAGGTGCATTAGTTAACCCAAAAGGCATGACTAACCACTCATATAATCCAAACTTACTTTTAAATGCCGTTTTCCATTCAGCCCCTAATTTCATGCGAATTTGATGGTATCCACTACGCAAATCAACTTTGGAAAACATGGTAGAGCCACTTAATTCATCAAGCATATCATCTAGCCTAGGAATAGGATGACGATAACGAATAGTAATATTATTAATGGCTCGACAATCAACACACATACGCCATGTTCCATCCTTTTTAGGCACTAATATAACAGGAACAGCACAAGGACTAAGGGATTCACGTATGTAACCTTTGTCGAGTAGCTCTTGTACTTGACGCTGAATCTCCTTCGTCTCCTCCGGATTGGTATGGTATGGCGCACGGTTGGGCAGCGAAGCACCGGGAATTAAGTCAATCTGATGCTCAATCCCTCGAATAGGTGGTAATCCCGGTGGTACGTCTTGTGGAAAGACGTCAATAAACTCCTGCAAAAGGTCAGTGACAACAGGAGGCAAAGAAGGAGGCAATTCCTCAAATGAAAACAAGGCTTCTTTGCACACAAAAGCATAGCACACATATTGACTAACATCCAAATCCGAAATATCAACCTTAGTAGCAAGCAAAGTTGGACTAGTCAATTTAATTTCAGTAGAAACAACAGAAGAAGATTTGCTATTAGTCTTATGTTGTTGCTCAAATTCTTTAGCTGCTATCTCATTTTCACTCTTATTTTTCTCCTGTTTAGCTTTACTAGCTCTAGCAAGATCATCTTTCACAATTTGTTCAGGAGACATAGGAAGTAAAGCAATATTTTTATCCTGATGAACTAGAGTAAACTGATTTGTCCTACCATGGTGTACAACATTCCTATCAAATTGCCATGGTCTACCAAGTAAAAGAGAGCATGCTTGCATGGGTACCACATCACAATCAACATAATCAGTATATGCAGCAATGCTAAAGTGCACACGAACAGAACGTGTTACCTTAATCTTACCACTATTGTTAAACCACTGAATATAGTACGGATGGGGGTGTGGTCTTGTGGTGAGAGATAGCTTCTCCACCAACTCCATGCTAGCCAAGTTGTTGCAACTCCCTCCGTCAATGATGATGCGAACCGAACGTTCTTTCACCACTCCCTTTGTGTGGAACAA
Source organism: Bromus sterilis (assembly GCA_950022295.1). Lineage (NCBI taxonomy): Eukaryota > Viridiplantae > Streptophyta > Magnoliopsida > Poales > Poaceae > Bromus > Bromus sterilis. The sequence goes on along the minus strand of OX465595.1, from coordinate 254,190,942 downwards.
ATTATGCCTCTGGTTTTGCTCGGCCTTCGTTACCTGCACACTTAATACACGTTGAGCAACCAAACTAGCATATTTATCTGCATCATCAGGAGTCATATACTCTATATCATGAGCATCATCATGGGCACCCTGTTCCTCATGAGCAATGAGAACTAGAGTCTCCTCATCATAGTCACTCGCTGACTCATACCCACCATCCGCCGTAATAGTCATCACACGCTTGGAGGGACAGTCTTTTGCGAAGTGACCTCCACCTTGGCACCTGCGACATTTAATATCACGATCTCGTGCTTGCCCTGTGGACGCCATGGAGGAAGAAGAACTCGCCGCTGGAGCACTCTGTGCACCCTTGAATGGTGGCGCTGGCTGTTTTGGTGGCTCCCTGTAAGAATGAGCGGCTGAAGTAGATGGTGGCGCAGCAGGACGTTTGGATGTAGAAGCTCCACGCGATGTCCATGATGTATTTCGTCCTGTAGAAAAGTTAGGTCTCGTAGCGGCCTGTCGATCCTGCACTTCACGTTCAGCTTTACAAGCAAGATGAAACAAACGAGTGATAGTAGCAAAGTCCTTGTATTCTAGAATAGTTTTTATCTCCCTGTTTAAGCCACCCATAAAACGTGCAAGCATAGCTTCATTATCCTCTACTAGGCCACATCTAATCAATCCAGTTTGTAATTCTTGATAATATTCCTCTACAGAATTTTTTCCTTCTCTCAAACGCTGTAATTTTTGTAACAATTCACGTTGATAATAAGGAGGAACCCAGCGAGTACGCATAGCATCTTTTAAAGCAGCCCAAGTAGTTGGAATATTATTAGCATGCAATCTACAATGTTCAGACCACCAAATAGATGCAAAGCCCGTGAATTCACAAACAGCAGCAGTAACACGTCTATGCTCAGGATATTGTAAACATGTAAAACGTTGTTCAGTTTCTAACTCCCAAGTAAGATAAGCATCAGGAATATATCTACCCTCAAACGGCTTAAGATTCAATTTAAGTTTAGGCACATGTTCATCATCGCGTACCTGAGGGGGTGGTTGGTGTCGACCGTGGCGAATGTTGGGACGTGGACGTCCAGCTGGCTGCTCATAGGCCGCTTCCTGTTCCACCTCCTCGTAATCACCCTCGTAGTTGTCGTCCTGGGCGACGTCAGAAGCAGCAGCAGTAGCAGCAACTGCAGCAGTAGGAGGAGCACCAATACCAGCAGCTTGTCCTCGCGGAAACAGAATACGTCGTGCACGTGGTAGTGGCGGTGGCTGTGGCTGTGCTGAAGGTAGGCATGCGATCAACTCAGTAAACTTGGCGTCGAGCTTAGTGTCGATCATTTTCTCCACGCCATCAATCGCCTCTGTAAATCTGGTCTCGATGTCCTGCACCTGTTGAGACATCATACGTGCAAATTTATCATGTAACTCCTTGTTTGTCATGTTCTCCCAATCGGGTGCATCCCGCGCCACTTCATCATGTGATCCTGGCATGGTTAGCAGAAATAGAAAACACACAGGAATATGATCCTACTTCTACTAATGGGATGGATGTGGGGTGGTGGAAAGCACAAATCCGTCAAGCTTTTCTTACGTTCTTACCGATTCTTACCTAGCAGCAGGTGGTGATGTACAACCAACGGGTCAAAACTCTCAGAGATATGGTAGAGCGATGGCCAAGAGGTGTCAAAACGCACGATGTAGAATATATGTGGAGCTGTAGGAAGGCTGACAAGTATGGTAGGAAAAACTCAACAGTAATCAAAACAGAGATGCAAAGCTGAATAAACACTCAACGTCGGTACTGTGCTGATCCTAGGCTAGACCGTACTAGAGACGCGAGCCTAAAACACCAACGAAAGCACGGCGCGGCACGTAACAACTGTGAAGCACACTCTGAAAAAAAAATTTCTCTCTCTTTTTTTTTTTTTTTTTTTTTTGCTTTTTTTTTTGGCGATGCGGGACTGCGGGGGCTGAAAAAGTGCGAAAAAATCACTATGGTGGCGAACGTCTCAAAACGAGTTTCTGGACCTAAGGAACGTATGGGCACCAAATTTTTTTACCCCTGAAAATTTTGGCCTAAAAACTGCTCTGAAAAGCGTGCCCGACTTTTTTTTTTTTTTTTGGAAATCACCCTCTTCTACGTACGACAAAAGATTGGTGAAATCCGACTCTAATCAACTCAAAACTATTCTGGCTACGGGGATACCAGGAACCGTACTGATGGTGGAACTCAACTCGGACTCGTGAGACGTGGTGGTGTATATGGACTCTGCTTGGCGGAACGTGGTGGTGTATCTGGACTCGGATTGGCGGAACGTGGTAGGATGACTACTGGTGCGGCGGCGACGTGGCAAACTGTGATCAGAACTCGAAACTCTAAGGGAACTAGACGCTAAGATCAGCACTTGACACAACGATGCAACCGTAAACTCAACAAAGCAAGTACTGAAAAGAAAACTGGACAAAGGCTAGGACTGTCTTGGGACATGATGACCTAACCCTAATTTTTTTTTGTTGGCTTTTTCTTGGACTGTAGGTATGAAGAACAGAACCAATCTAGACTATGAAAACTGGTAAATCTCACCGAGCAACCTGGAAATCTGATACCACTTGATAGAGGCGAAGGTGTCCCGATGTTTCGATGAGATGGTGGAGATCGATTATGGTGGAGGCAACTTTCACGATCCGACTACGAACGTGCGAAGACGTTGCGCCTTAGCGATCGCTAAACCAACTCCGAGAGGTTATTGATCCCGCGGATGCACGATCAACCTGACCACGAAGGTCTAATTCCTGCAAGCAATCGAAGAACAAGCAAGAACTAAGAATTGCAATCTGGATATTGCGAATATAAGATGAATGATTACGAAAGTTGGGGTTCCAATGAGGTCTTGGCCTGGTCGGATGACACAAACGAAGAGCTCGAAGTTGCGGCTATGGCTAACTTATATCTAATTAAAACCCAAGTCTAAACGATGCCCTAAGGGCTGTATATATGGGGGAACAGAGGGGATTTTCGTGACCCCTTGGAGGTGGGGTCCGAAAACAACCCTAACTCGGTTTCCCCACACATACGGACTCTAAAAACAGCCTATAATGTGGTATTTCGAAATTACATGGGCCCAGCCCAATATTAAGGTGACGCAGCACCTATAATTGCTCTTGGACGAAAATAATGAAGTGGCATCTCGTGTATTCCGTCCAAGCCTTCATGCATGCCTTATGGTGGCTTCAACGTGCGAAAATCCCCACTGGAAACTCCACTGTACTTTCCCCCGCGCGCACCTTCTTCTCCATTCTTGATCCCGCTCCAATGACCATCCTTCGTGTCCATGCTAGGTCCTTCATTCATAAGCAAAACAAAAGAATCTAATTTAGGCAGCATCATATGTTCATGAACAATAGAAGGATTCGCAAGAAACGAAAGTACCTGATAATTTAGTTGACGTGCATGTGCTCTAGTAACTGGTCCAGTATGTGTAGTTGGTGAGGGTATGGGTGTAACATTAGTAGGGATGTCCTCATCACGCGCCTTTAAGTCCATCGTCTTCGCAGTCGTCGACTACGCCGATGCCCAGAAGGAATCGAGCCGGGAAGCCCTAGGATCGTCATCCCCTTCTTCGTCTTCACCTCCGGTCGCCGTTCATCGCCGTTCGATTCCGGCGCCGCTGTGTCTTCCCCGGCCCCGACGACCACACCGTTGAACTCACGGTGAGCCAGCGCATCGTTACCCTCTCTCCTTTCCCAGCCCCTCGCCCTCCTTCGCGTTTCGCCCTGGGAGCCGAGACAGGTCGCCTCCATGGTCGACCTAGCGCTCGCCCCCGTGTTCCTACGACCCCGCCAAGGTGCCCTTTGTGCCTTTGCTCGTGCCAGGAAGCCAACGCACCTCTCCTTTCTCTTTTTTGTGCACGCTAGCATCTCCCCCGTCGAAGCGGAGCCACGGTTTCCGCATCTCCTCGACGCCGGCGAGGCTCCGGCCACCCCCGAGCCTCCCCATGGGCACTGGGTGACGCGGGTGACCTCGGGCGTCCCTCTGGTGGCCTCGGAGAGCTCTCCTGTGGCCAATTTCATACTCCGGCGAGCCCTCCGCCGTGCGCTGCGGTCGCCGCCGGCTAAACGCCGGTGTGCACTTTATTTAACACTAATTAACCCCTCCTAACAGTGGCTGACAGTGGGCCCAGGGCCCTAATTAAGCCACTGTTAACTTAATTAAAATGGGTTTTAACCCCACTGACACTGACAGGCCGACCCCACATGTCAGCCCCCCTGCGTCGGCATGACTTAATAATGACGCAATAAAGGATTTTCCAAATTAAAAGAATTTACAGAAAAGTCAGAAAATGCAATAAACTTTAGAAATTCATAACTAATTCATTTTAACTCCAAATTAAACAAATAATATATGAAAAATTATTAGAAAAATGCAAGGATTATGAATATGCAACTTGTTTCTATGTTTGACCATTTTAAAATGGGTGAACAGTATCAAACATGCATATGGCTTATTTTGAATTTGAATTTGAAGTTTGAATTTGCAATTCAATCGCAATACACTTCAATTAACTTGAATCTTCAACACATCAGTGCTATATACCTCATGTAAAAACATTAACATGTTCTTGAGCATTGTACTTTATTTGTGTCCCCCCCTTTGTTGATGATTGCTCCGGTGACAGACGCTCCGAGACGGTGATCACCCCCGAAGAAGAAGACCACCGTTAAACCCCGTGTATCGTTAGCAAGGCAAGCAAACCCCATTGATCATGTCTATAAAATCCTACTTCCCTCTCAGTCTCGCTTATGCATGATTAGGAGATCACCTTGTGTCGATTCTACCGCATAGTTGAACCCATATCCGATGCATGACCTATCATCTTGTCACAGTAGTAAGCAAACCACAATCCTAGCCGACATAGGAGTTGATTGATATCGTGTGGCCCCTGCAAATGTTACTGCTTATTGCATGCTTAGAGTTTACAATGAGGATGCTTTTGATGTGAGTCGGGATGATGGTGAACATGGTGTTGATGAAAGTGAAACTGTGTTGGTGAATCTACCCTAATACAAGGTGAACGATGAGAGATTGTGTAGGAGTACACAGTGGGTCGTCTCGTTGAACACCGCCTTAAGCCCGAGTTCTTGTATGGTAATTCGAGAAAAAGAGTACAACCACACATTGGGCTCACTGACCCCTCTCGACCTAGTAACTCACCCCGATCCAAGTCCAGGAGTCACACCTAGTTCGGGTTTTCCATTCGGCATATGTATAGAAAGATAAAGGAAATGAAATGTGGGATTCATGGTAGGGCTTGTAGAACATGGCTTGTCAAGCGGAGAACCATCCTCGAGGTGGGCTTGTCAGTCGTGCCTACATGGTTTGAGTCCTGGCTGGAAGCTCGGCCGGACCTCCAGTTGGGTTTGGAACTCAGACAGTTGACTCCTTGGACTAGGACGGAGCTGTGGGCGAAGTGTTGTGGTGAACATCCTCGCCGACACCCCTTGAATGGTGCCGAGAACTGGCGGTAACTGATGGTCATGTGTTTGTAGCGGTACACCCCTGCAGGGTTAACAAAACTATTCGAATAGCCGCGTCCGCGGGCATGGACTACTTGGACAGCTGTGCTTGATTATTAGAAAACTTGAATGGATACTTCTAAAAATCGCAAGATAAGCGTGAGTGCTATGGTGTGCTCCTCGTGGGGAAGTCGAGGAAGTAACCATAGTGGTGTATTGATTGGAGACTTGGTAGTGGACTCGTGTACGTTTCTTACCTCATTCTGGTATTCATAGTACAGGACTAGCCAAGTCAAAGCTGGCACTTCTGCATGTTGAAACCCCACCTACCTTTACCTTGAAACTTGAGCATGAGTAGTATAGTTCTGATGTAAGTCTTGCTGAGTACGACTTTGTACTCACGTTTGCTTATTCTAGGTTTTAGATGAGAACCCAACCCCCGATGGAGACTCCTTCGTGAAGCTCGACGTTGACCTTGGTAGTATAGTCCCAGGCAGCAGTCTGGTACCTCGTGGAAGGGCATGTATGTTTACAAGGCTTCTCTAAGCCATTTGTCAAACTTGTCTGTACTCAGACCTAATTTGCTTCCGTTGTATGATGTAATGTTGATCACAGACATGTGATCTTTGTATACTCTATGTGTAAGTCAATAAAGAAGTACTGTATAGAGTTGTGTCATGATACCTGCTGTTCATATTAGACATGTGTGCTGCGTGTATGATTATAACATGCATGTCTTAGTATGGGTTTTCGAGACCTTAGTTGTGATCTGTCTGGCGGTGTTTTATACACCAAGTGACCCTTAGATGTGCGCAGCTTGGGTCATCGCGATGCGATTGCTTGTGACTCTGTCACATGCACACTTTGTTGTATGATCGAGCCCGCCCTAGACCCCGACTAAGTGATCGGGATGGAGTCTGTTTATGTAAGTGTTATAATTCAGTCGATAATATGGTTGAGGCGACTTGTCTATGAGTATGGGATTTCACCACCCATAATCATTTAGACTTGTGAGCGGGCGATGAGGACCCATCTCAGTTGATCATCCGGCCTGGATGGGATGCCCCTCACATACGATGAATTCCGAGAGTGTTCTGTGCTTGGCCTTGTCTTCTTAGACAAGTGGGTACGGCTCTCGGCTCTCCATATGATTGAGTTGTGACTGGAATTACATACGCATATTTCGGGTCCCGACACCATTGCTTCATTATAGTTCACAGGCTCATCGTCTTCCATTATGAATACTTCATTATGAAACCACTCTTGTTCAAGATGAAGTTTCGATGACCTGCGAGGGGCAGTACTTGGCTTGATCGGAGTCACTGTATCTGGTGTAGTGACTTGTGGCTCAGTTACGGGAACTGACTCCTGAACAATTTCCGGTTCTCTTCCCTGAGGGGACGAAGATTCAATAATCTCATCAAGTTGTACTGTCCTCCCACTCACTTCTTTCGCAAGGAACTCTTTCTCGAGAAATACTCCGTGTCTCAAGACAACCACTTTGCCCTCTGCACGGTGGTAGAAGGAATATCCAACTGTCTCTTTTGGATATCCAATAAAGTAGCATTTGTCTGCTTTGGGGTCAAGCTTGTTTGGTTGTAAGCGTTTCACATACGCGTCACATCCCCAAATTTTAAGATACGACAAATCGGGCTTATTCCCGTGCCAAATTTCATATGGTGTCGTTTCCACAGACTTTGATGGGGCTCTGTTTAAAGTGTGGGCAGCAGTTTCTAAAGCGTATCCCCAGAATGATAATGGCAGTTCCGTCAGGGACATCATAGACCTCACCATGTCTAATACGGTTCGGTTACGCCTCTCAGACACACCATTTCTTTGTGGTGTTCCTGGTGGCGTAAGTTGTGGAATAATTCCACGATCTCTGAGATGTGCGGTAAACTGGTCGCTTAGGTATTCACCTCCACGACTACAATGTAGAAATTTTATCCTTTTGTTCTGATGATTTTCTACTTCGTTTTGAAACTCTTTAAACCTTTCAAAAGTTTTAGATTTCTGTTTCATCAAGTAGATATACCCATATCTGCATAAGTCATCAGTAAAAGTTACGAAGTACAAATATCCATTGCGTGCAGTTGGACTCATTGGACCACATACATCAGTATGGATGATTTCCAATAGTTCAGTTGCCCGTTTTACAACTCCATTGAATGGTGGTTTGATCATCTTTCCCATTTTTCAAGCTTCACATGTGTCAAATGAATCAATATCAAAAGACTTTAAAACTCCATCTTTATGGAGCTTTTCCATGCGTTTCTTTCCAACGTGACCAAGACGGCAATGCCACAACATAGTGGTATTTTCATCAGACAACTTTATGCGTTTAGTTTCTATGTTATAGACGTCGCTTCTACAGTCAAGATCAAGTATGAATAATCCACCAACCAGTGGTGCAAATCCATAAAACATTTCATTCATATAAATAGAGGAAGTATTTATCTCAGATTTAAATGAATATCCATCGCGTAACAAACATGATCCAGATATTATGTTCTTACACAACTCGGGAACAAAATAACATTTATTCAATTCCAATGTAAATCCTGATGGTAGACGTAGAGTGACGACACCAACGGCTTTGGCGTCAAGATGGACTCCATTTCCGACGCGCATCGTCATCTCTAATTTTGCCAGCTTCCTCATCTTCCTAAGCCCCTGCATCGTATTGGAAATATGAGCAACCGATCCGGTATCAAATACCCAAGAGTTGGAATTGATGCCAGTAAACATGACGTCAATAACATTGATATCAATTATACCTTTGCTGGGCGGTCCAGCACGTGATTCTGCCAGAATCAATCTTATCCTCTGCTCCATGGTTTCTCTTATGCGCATGACAAGTTTGTAGAACGGCTGCAGGAATGATGCAAGGATAAGTTCAACAGCAAGGTCATCCGGAATATCAAGTCCGAGAGGCCTAAGCTGTGAAACGTAGTCGGCCATGGTGACCACATGGTCTCTCATAGAGCCATTCATTTCCATCTTGCACTCATACAAAGCTCGAGTGAGCTGTTGGCGCTTAGCCTTGAGCCAGTTCATGTACCATTTGTTGAGAGTAGCAATCATTTCACAGATGGTTGAAAACTCAAAAGCAAATTTCAGATAGTTGTCCATGCGCGACAACATCACTTGTCGTACAGCTTCATAGTCAGCTTTGAGAGAAGCATAAACAATTTTCTCCTCTTCAGAAGCATTCACCATTGGAGGAGTAGGGAGTTCCGCTTGAATCAAGTATTCTTTCTTAATCATGTGAAGGTTATTATCCATGACACGTAGCCATTCCAGATAGTTATTTCCATTCGAATCCAAAATCAAATCTCCAAGTAATGCATCAAAATTAACGGGAGTGTCGGGGGCCATAGCTCTACAACGAAATAAACAAGTTGATTTAGACATGGTTCAAAATTAATATGGCATCATTAAAATTTAATCAAATGCTCCCACTAAAATCAATATCTCTCTAAATTGATCTTAGGGTATTCAAGATCTGGATCAAAACACCAACCACCGGTGTAACACTTAGCCATGGAGGTGATTAACCTGGTAGGTCTAACTAAACCAATCATAACCGGCTTGTGACTCTTGTATTAGTCTTTCGACACTTGTGCTCCGATCACAGATCGGATAAGCTAGAACGTCAAGACAACCAAGCGCTATTGCTGTGGAGAAAACTCAATCCACCCGCCTCTTTGTTACCTTTTCGTTGGCACTCGTGTTACACGACGCACCTCGAGTGGCGTTTATTACAGACGGTTGCACATTGGGAGAGCACAAACTGCTTGATATTTTAAGAGAGATCATCCTATTAAAATTACGACTAGTGCGCAATCAAAACAGGGAATGAAAAGGATTAACATCACAGGCAGTTAAGTATGTGATATGGTATAGCCTTTTCTTTGAGAAGCTCCAAGCACCATGCTTTTCCTTCTTCTTCTTCGTTTGGCGGAGACATCACCTCTACGTACGGCACGTCATCGATCAAGTTGACGCATGATCATCATCTTCATGTAGATACTAAAACTATTGCTAGCATCTATTCTACCGTAACAGCCCAGATTTCACAAAAATTAAAATTTTTGTTTTCGGTGTGAATTGTTTGATTGTCTGATTTGTTTGCGGTGTTTGCATCCCTGATTTATCGATCGATGACTATTTTTCCCCCTCATATCTCATACCGGACGGAGACCGACCCTCGCCACCCTGACACTCGACCTTTGCGACACCGGGTTTCACCCGATCACCGTCGCGAAACCGCACGAGACCAACCGCAGCCAACAGAACGAAAAACCCCGTTTAATAAGTAAACATGATATTTTCATAGCGCGTCGGAAAGTGTTCTCATAACGGTTCCAGCGCGAGGTGAACGCCGCCGGCTCGACGCGTTGATCGCGCAGTTCGAAGTTTTACCCGAATCGGAGGTCCTGCGGCCCCCCGGCGGTCAAAAACGTGAGCACCGCGCGCGCGAGAGAAAAACAGGGGATGTTTTTACAAACTGCCAGCCACCTGGGCTATATAAAGACCACCACACTCCCACCCCTTTCTAGGGTTTCGCTACCCTAAATCTTGCAGCCACACCCCTGTTTTTGCCCCAAAATTCTGCCCACAGCCCCCAGTTTTCGAAACCCTAGCCCTACCACAAATCTGGACCATTAGATCTGAGATCTGATGGCCCAGATGAGATCCACGTCGCCCAGCTCCACCTCCTCTCTCCTCCTAGACGCCGCCCCTGCCAGGCCCCTCACCTCTCCCTCCTCCCTCATGCTTCCCTCTTCCCACTGACCTCCCCTCGCCTCCTTGCCGCAGGTCCTCAGGCGAGCCCGACAGCCGCCGCCGCGCCGGAGATGTCCGCCGCCCGTCCTCCATGGCCGCGGCCAACCGAGGTCGAGACGGGCTCGAGCCGCCGACCCCGCCCCGCACCGTACCGGCCGCCGCCATACCTCCTCCTGCGCCTGGCACTCGCGGCCGCCCTAAGCCGTTGTGCCACACGTCGGCGTCGAGCGGCGGCGCCGCCGCCCCTGGTCGGCCTGACCGGGAGGCCACGCAAGCCAACCCTCGCCACCGCCTGGGCCAGGCCCACGCGCGCCACCAGCGGCCTTCCCCCAGCGCGGCCCAGCCAGGCGCCTCCCAGCCCATCTGTCCAGTGGGACGAGGCCCACTACGGGTGAGGCCCCGTTTTTTTTCCTCTGCAGTTATTTTTTTTCTTCTGCTAAGTCTGAGATTATTGCTGCTGATTCGTTTGTGCGACGTAATTTGCGATCAAACCGTAGCTCGGATCACGTTGCGCCCAAAAGGAAAATTGCTTAGAATTGTGTGTACTTCAATCCATCTTTTGTGAGCTTTTTGATTTGAGGCCATCTTGATGTTGTTAATTTCTATTGAAGTAGGCACCAAACTGTTAACTATTGCTAATTTCTGTCAAGTGCTGCTGATGTTATTTTATTGCAAGTTTGATTGATGATTGTGACACATACATGAGGCATATTGCATTGATTCTTTTTGCATACTGTTAAGCATCATGTCTATTTCCATTACATGTATTGCATTGTCATGATATGCTTGCTGGTCATATAGTTATTGAGCTCCAAAGTTGCTATGCTACTGTTGTTGACAGCCACCTCAGTTTTTCTCTAAGTCTGTAACGTCCCGATGCCATGTTGTTTGCTTAATATCTTTTGATCTGTGATGCCTATGACCTTGATTCTTGTTTGTACCTGATCACCATCATGCCTACCCATGCTCATATATTGCTATGTCATGTTTCTGAACTTTTGCATATAGTTTTACTCCTGTTTATACAGCATAAAAATAATAGTTTCTGCCCTGTTTTCGTGATTTTCACTAAGTCCTAGACCAGTAATGTTTTATTGCATTTTGCATGGGCTATAACTAGTGAACCATGATGCCTTTTTGCATGATTCTTTTTGCCATGCCTTCCTTGTCATGTCTACTTTAATTGTGTATCATTTGTGAGCATGTTTGCATTGATTATCCTGTTTATGCATTGCCCTAAAGTGTGCTTCCTGATGTTGGCAGATTGTGCCCGTAACTTGTTTTGCTTATATCTTTTTAACCGTAACTCCGTTTGGAGTGTGCCTTATATGTAACTTGATTAGTTTTTCGTGTACTTTGTGTTTATGCTATTGTTTACTGTTGTTAACCAACCTAAAATATGGTTTAGGACAGAACAGTACCAAATGTTTTAATCATTGTGCGGCACTTAGTGTTATGCCATGTTTAGGTTGTGCCTCGCTTAAATTGACTAGCATAGATAGTTTACTTTGTGCTTCACCTCTTGACATGTTTGTGTGTTATGTCGTGCTTGAGTGAGATGCCATGTTAACAACCTTTGTTGATCACCTATAGCTAAACAACTTGAACCTTTCTAAATGTGCGGTATCGTCGTGTGTGACGAGTACTCCACTTAACCTGTTAGTAACCGCTCTCGACGATAGGTGCGATGTCTCGTGTTGCCTTCTTGTTGATGCTTGCTCGTGTTTGCCTCGTAGTAATAGATGCTTGCTCGTTGATTGCTTTCCCGTGTTTATCGTCTTGTGTGCTTCCGCGGGTACCTTCGGAGACGATGCGAGCTTGCGATCCACTACACCTTCGGAACCCGACTTATCAACAGGCAAGGACTATACATTACTTATGATCCATTCTATTTCAACCAGAGGTTTGCATGCTAGTCTAGGATAGGTTTGATGTTTGATCCTACCACATGTTTACAGCCTCTTTCAAACCGATACAGCCATGTCCCCTCCCAGCAAACCATGTACTGCTATGTTACTATTGCTCGTTGCTCAGCCCCTGCTTAGTATGCATGCTTAGGATGCTATGATGTTACCCTGTTACTCCTTGGTTTTGGGATATCACATTATTATATTGTTGTTGATGATATGATTATTATAATGTTGACTATACTCGACAAAGGATGGAAGGTCTAGGCTATCCCGCCCCGACGCTTTGTTCCATTCGAGTCACGTAGGATCCGAGTTCCGGGTATTGGTTTTAAGACTGAGCGTGCCTAACCGCGTGTGGGATTTTATGGGGTCCCCTTTTCTTACCTACCTAGCTTCAAACATTTCTAGTGGTGGCCCAAGTTGATTTACCATTTGAAACCGTGTGTGTGCTGGTCAGCTGCCAGTAGTTTTTGAACCAACCCGGACCAGTGAGGACATAGTTCCCTTGCTGGCCTATCATGACCGGCTGAGGACCCGGTTACCTATATGTGATTAACCGGCAATCCAAACCTGGAGTCATACGGTAGAGACCAGATCGAGAGCGCGGCCGGCTCCTGAGCTGGATGTCGACTCACCGGGGGCCACCCGGATTTGTTCATTTTTTGCTAGAGGGACCTGTCGTTTTGGATCTCTTGGAACTAAATCATAAAATGGTTGCCTGTGATGGGTAGAACTGAGAGAGATGGGCGTGCGTGCGGAGCCTTGTAATGGACAGTTGGTACACCCCTGCAGGGCTAAATCTTTTCGAGAAGCCGTGTACACGGTTATGGACGACTTGAGACCTACTCCTTGTTCATAGACAACAACAGCTGAGGTCATTTTAATGTAACTTGATCAACGTGTGTGTACCTTGACTGGTTCTTCTTCGTCGGGATGCGAAGATGATAGAGGCGAAAGTGTCCCGATGTTTCGATGAGATGATGGGGATCGATTTTGGTGGAGTAGACTTTCACGACCCGACTACGAACGTGCGAAGACGTTGCGCCTTAGCAATCGCTAAACCAACTCCGAGAGGTTATTGATCCCGCGGATGCACGATCAACCTGACCACGAAGGTCAATTCCTGCAAGCAAGAACTAAGAATTGCAATCTGGATATTGCGAATATAAGATGAAAGATTAACAGAAGTTGGGGTTCCAATGCGGTCTTGGCCTGGTCGGACGACACAAAACGAAGAACTCGAAGTTGCGGCTATGGCTAACTTAAATCTAATTAAAACCCAAGTCTAAACGACGCCCTAAGGGATGTATATATGGGGGAACAGAGGGGATTTTCGTGACCCCTTGGAGGTGGGGCCCGAAAACAACCCTAACTCGGGTTCCCCACACATACGGACTCTAAAAACAGCCTATAATGTGGTATTTCGAAATTACATGGGCCCAGCCCAATATTAAGGTGACGCAGCACCTATAATTGCTCTTGGACGAAAATAATGAAGTGGCATCTCGTGTATTTCGTCCAAGCCTTCATGCATGCCTTATGGTGGCTTCAAAGTGCGAAAATCCCCACTGGAAGCTCCATTGTTATTTCCCGCGCGCGCACCTTCTTCTCCATGCTTGATCCCGCTCCAATGACCGTCCTTCTTGTCCATGCTAGGTCCTTCATTCATAAGAAAAACAAAAGTACCTAATTTAGGCAGCATCATATGTTCATGAACATTAGAAGGATTCGCAAGAAACGAAAGGACCTGATAATTTAGTTGACGTGCACGTGCTCTAGTAACTGGTCCAGTATGTGTAGTTGGTGAAGATGTGGGTGTAACATTAGTAGAGATGTCCTCATCATCCTCCCCTTCTTGAATTGAAGTCGTCCTCGACGGAAGCTCATTATCTTCTCCCAAATAAGGTTTCAAATCTGCAATGTTAAATGTGGGACTAACCCCAAAATCTGCAGGTAGCTCAAGTTTATATGCATTATCATTAATTTTCTGTAAAACCTTAAAGGAACCATCATCTCGTGGCATTAACTTAGACTTGCGCAAATCAGGAAACCTATCTTTACGTAGATGTAACCAAACAAGATCTCCTGGTTCAAACACAACATGCTTTCTACCCTTATCACCAGCAAGCTTGTATCTAGCATTCATTTTCTCAATGTTTTCTTTAGTTAACTCATGCATTTTTAATATCAATTCAGCACGTTGCTTAGCATCAAAATTAACCTTCTCCAAAGATGGAATAGGAAGCAAATCAATAGGTGCACGAGGTAGAAACCCATAAACAATCTCAAAAGGGCACATTTTAGTGGTAGAATGAAATGAACGATTATAAGCAAATTCAATATGAGGTAAACATTCTTCCCATATTTTCAAGTTACTCTTTAAAACAGCCCTAAGCATAGTAGACAAAGTCCTATTGACTACTTCAGTTTGTCCATCAGTTTGGGGATGACAAGTAGTACTAAAAAGTAGTTTAGTCCCCAACTTAGCTCATAAGCATCTCCAAAAATGGCTAAGAAACTTAGTATCACGATCCGAGACAATAGTATTGGGCACACCATGTAAGCGAATAATCTCACGAAAGAATAAATCAGCAACATTAGCAGCATCATCGCTTTTATGACATGGTATAAAATGTGCCATCTTAGAAAATCTATCCACGACAACAAATATGCTATCCCACCCCTGCTTTGTTCGAGGCAAGCCTAAAACAAAGTCCATGGATATGTCCTCCCACGGAACACTAGGTACAGGTAAAGGCATGTATAAACCATGAGGATTGAGTCGTGACTTAGCTTTTTGACATGTAGTGCAGCGAGCAACAAAACGCTCAACATCCCGTCTCATCTTTGGCAAAAAGAAATGTGTAGCAAGTACGTCCTCCGTCTTCTTCACGCAAAATTGTCCCATTAATCCTCCTCCATGCGCCTCCTGCAACAACAAAAGACGAATAGAGCTAGCTGGAATGCATAGCTTGTTAGAACGGAACACAAAACCATCATTAAGCACAAACTTGTTCCATGTTCTACCCTCTCTACAATTCTGCAAAACATCTTTAAATTCCGCATCATGTACATATTGATCTTTGAGTGTCTCTAAACCGAATATCTTGAAGTCAAGTTGTGAAAGCATAGTATAACGACGAGACAAAGCATCAGCAATAATATTATCTTTCCCCTTCTTGTGTTTAATGACATAAGGGAAAGTCTCAATAAATTCAACCCACTTAGCATGTCTACGATTAAGTTTTGCTTGGCTTCTTATGTGTTTCAAAGATTCATGATCAGAATGTATAACAAATTCTTTGGGCCATAAATAATGTTGCCAAGTTTCTAATGTCCGAACAAGAGCGTATAATTCCTTATCATAAGTAGAATAGTTCAGACTAGGCCCACTCAATTTTTCAGAAAAGTATGCAACAGGTTTAGCATCTTGTAATAACACACCTCCCAAACCAATCCCACTAGCATCGCATTCAAGCTCAAAAGTCTTATTAAAATCAGGAAGTTGGAGCAAAGGAGCATGTGTTAACTTATCTTTCAATACCGTGAAGGCTTCTTCCTGTGCGGTACCCCAAGTAAAAGGCACATCCTTGCGTGTAAGATCATTGAGAGGTGCAGCAATGGTGCTGAAATCTCTCACAAAACGCCTATAGAATCCAGCGAGGCCAAGAAAACTCCTCACTTGTGTGACGGTTTTGGGCTGCGGCCAACTCTCAATCGCCTCGATCTTGGCTTTATCAACTTCAATTCCCTGCGGAGTAACAACATAGCCAAGAAACGATACTCGGTCGGTGCAAAAGGTGCACTTCCCAAGGTTACCAAACAAACGTGCATTACGTAGAGCAATAAAAACAGCACGTAAATGATCCAAATGTTCCTCCAAAGATTTGCTATAAATCAGTATATCATCAAAATAGACTACCACAAATCGTCCAATGAAAGCACGTAAAACCTCGTTCATTAATCTCATGAAAGTGCTAGGTGCATTAGTTAACCCAAAAGGCATGACTAACCACTCATATAATCCAAACATAGTTTTAAATGCCGTTTTCCATTCATCCCCTAATTTCATGCGAATTTGATGGTATCCACTACGCAAATCAACTTTGGAAAACATGGTAGAGCCACTTAATTCATCAAGCATATCATCTAACCTAGGAATAGGATGACGATAACGAATAGTAATATTATTAATGGCTCTACAATCAACACACATACGCCAAGTTCCATCCTTTTTAGGCACTAATATAACAGGAACAACACAAGGACTAAGGGATTCACGTATGTAACCTTTGTCGAGTAGCTCTTGTACTTGACGCTGAATCTCCTTCGTCTCCTCCGGATTGGTACGGTATGGCGCACGGTTGGGCAGCGAAGCACCGGGAATTAAGTCAATCTGATGCTCAATCCCTCGAATAGGTGGTAATCCCGGTGGTACGTCTTGTGGAAAGACGTCAATAAACTCCTGCAAAAGGTCAGTGACAACAGGAGGCAAAGAAGGAGGCAATTCCTCAAATGAAAACAAAGCTTCTTTGCACACAAAAGCATAGCACACATATTGACTAACATCCAAATCCGAAATATCAACCTTAGTAGCAAGCAAAGTTGGACTAGTCAATTTAATTTCATTAGAAACAGCAGAAGAAGATTTGCTATTAGTCTTATGTTGTTGCTCAAATTCTTTAGCTGCTATCTCATTTTCACTCTTATTTTTCTCCTGTTTAGCTTTACTAGCTCTAGCAAGATCATCTTTCACAATTTGTTCAGGAGACATAGGAAGTAAAGCAATATTTTTATCCTGATGAACCAGAGTAAACTGATTTGTCCTACCATGGTGTACAACATTCCTATCAAATTGCCATGGTCTACCAAGTAAAAGAGAGCATGCTTGCATGGGTACCACATCACAATCAACATAATCAGCATATGCAGCAATGCTAAAGTGCACACGAACAGAACGCGTTACCTTAATCTTACCACTATTGTTAAACCACTGAATATAGTACGGATGGGGGTGTGGTCTTGTGGTGAGAGATAGCTTCTCCACCAACTCCATGCTCGCCAAGTTGTTGCAACTCCCTCCGTCAATGATGATGCGAACCGAACGTTCTTTCACCACTCCCTTTGTGTGGAACAAATTATGCCTCTGGTTTTGTTCGGCCTTCGATACCTGCACACTTAACACACGTTGAGCAACCAAACTAGCATATTGATCTGCATCATCAGGAGCCATATACTCTATATCATGAGCATCATCATGGGCACCATGTTCCTCATGAGCAATGAGAACTAAAGTCTCCTCATCATAGTCACTCGCTGACTCATACCCACCATCCGCCGTAATAGTCATCACACGCTTGGAGGGACAGTCTTTTGCGAAGTGACCTCCCCTTGGCACCTGCGACATTTAATATCACGATCTCGTGTTTGCCCTGTGGAAGCCATGGATGAAGAAGAACTCGCCGCTGGACCACTTTGTGCACCCTTGAATGGTGGCGCTTGCTGTTTTGGTGGCTCCCTGTAAGAATGAGAGGCTGAAGTAGATGGTGGTGCAGCAGGACGTGTGGATGTAGAAGGTCCACGCGATGTCCATGATGTATTTCGTCCTGTAGAAAAGTTAGGTCTCGTAGCGGCCTGTCGATCCTGCACTTCACGTTCAGCTTTACAAGCAAGATGAAACAAACGAGTAATAGTAGCATAGTCCTTGTATTCTAGAATAGTTTGTATCTCCCTGTTTAAGCCACCTATAAAACGTGCAAACATAGCTTCATTATCCTCTACTAGGCCACATCTAATGAATCCAGTTTGTAATTCTTGATAATATTCCTCTACAGAATTTTTTCCTTGTCTCAAACGCTGTAATTTTTGTAGCAGTTCACGTTGATAATAAGGAGGAACCCAGCGAGTACGCATAGCATCTTTTAAAGCAGCCCAAGTAGCTGGAATATTATTAGCATGCAATCTACAATGTTCAGACCACCAAATAGATGCAAAACCCGTGAATTCACAAACAGCAGCAGTAACACGTCTATTCTCAGGATATTGTAAACATGTAAAGCGTTGTTCAGTTTCTAACTCCCAAGTAAGATAAGCATCAGGAATATATCTACCCTCAAACGGCTTAAGATTCAATTTAAGTTTAGGCACATGTTCATCATCGCGTACCTGAGGGGGTGGTTGGTGTCGACCGTGGCGAATGTTGGGACGTGGACGTCCAGCTGGCTGTTCATAGGCCGCTTCTTGTTCCACCTCCTCCTCGTAATCACCCTCGTAGTTGTCGTCCTGGCCGACGTCAGAGGCAGCAGCAGCAGTAACTGCAGCAGCAGCAGGAGCACCAGCAGCTTGTCCGCCCGGAAACAGAATACGTCGTGCATGTCGTGGTGGCGGTGGCTGTGCTGGAGCGGCCGCAGGTTGTATCGGTAAGCGTGCGAGCAACTCAGTAAACTTGGCGTCGAGCTTGGTGTCGATCATCTTCTCCACACCATCAATCGCCTCTGTAAATCTGTTCTCGATGTCATTCACCTGTTCAGACATCATTTGTGCAAATTTATCATGTAATGCTTTGTTTGTCATATTCTCCCAATCAGGTGCATCCCGCGCCACTTCATCATGGGATCCTGGCATGGTTAGCAGAGATAGAAAACACACAGAAGTATGATCCTACTTCTACTAATGGGATGTGGGGTGGTGGAAAGCACAAATCCGTCAAGCTTTTCTTCAGTTCTTACCGATTCTTACCTAGCAGCAAGTGGTGATGTACAACCAACGGGTCAAAACTCTCAGAGATGTGGTAGAGCGATGGCCAGGAGGTGTCAACCGCACGAAGTAGAATATATGTGGAGCTGTAGGTAGGCTTGACAAATATGGTAGCAAAATGCTCAACAGTAATCAAAACAGAGATGCAAAGTTGAATAAACACTCAACGTCGGTACTGTGCTGATCCTAGGCTAGACCGTACTAGAGACGCGAGCCTAAAACACCAACGAAAGCACGGCGCGGCACGTAATCAACTGAGAAGCACACTCTGAAAAAAAAATTCCTCTTTTTTTTTTTTTTTTGCTTTTTTTTTTTGCTTTTTTTTTGCGAGGCGGGACTGCGGTGGCTGAAAAAGTGCGAAAAAATCACTATGGTGGCGAACGTCTCAAAATGAGTTTCTGGACCTAAGGAACGTATGGTCACGAAATTTTTTCACCCCCGAAATTTTTGGCCTAAAAACTGCTCTGGAAAGCGTGCCAGACTCTTTTTTTTTTTGAAATCACCCTCTTCTACGTACGACAAAGATTGGTGAAATCCGACTCTAATCAACTCCAAAACTATTCTGGCTACGGGGATTTCTCAAACCGAACGGGTGATGGAACTCAACTCGGATTGGTAGGTCGTGGTGGTGTATATGGACTCGGGTTGGCGGAACATGGTGGTGTTTCTGGACTCGGATTGGTGGCAGCGGACGGATGGAACTAGTGCGGCGCCAGCGTGACAAACTGTGATCAGAACTCGAAACTCTAAGGAACTAGGCGCTAAGATCAGCAACTCGACACAACGATGCAACCGGCAATTCAACAAAGCAAACTACTGTAAAGAAAACTGGACAAAGGCTCGGACTGTTTTGGGACGTGATGATCTAACCCTAATTTTTTTGTTGTTGGCTTTTTCGTGGACTGTAGGTATGAAGAACAGAACCAATCTAGACTACGAAAACTGGTAAATCTCACCGAGCAACCTGGAAATCTGATACCACTTGATAGAGGCGAAAGTGTCCCGATGTTTCGATGAGATGATGGGGATCGATTTTGGTGGAGTAGACTTTCACGACCCGACTACGAACGTGCAAAGACGTTGCGCCTTAGCAATCGCTAAACCAACTCCGAGAGGTTATTGATCCCGCGGATGCACGATCAACCTGACCACGAAGGTCAATTCCTGCAAGCAATCGAAGAACAAGCAAGAACTAAGAATTGCAATCTGGATATTGCGAATATAAGATGAAAGATTAACAGAAGTTGGGGTTCCAATGCGGTCTTGGCCTGGTCGGACGACACAAACGAAGAACTCGAAGTTGCGGCTATGGCTAACTTCAATCTAATTAAAACCCAAGTCTAAACGACGCCCTAAGGGATGTATATATGGGGGAACAGAGGGGATTTTCGTGACCCCTTGGAGGTGGGGCCCGAAAACAACCCTAACTCGGGTTCCCCACACATACGGACTCTAAAAACAGCCTATAATGTGGTATTTCGAAATTACATGGGCCCAGCCCAATATTAAGGTGACGCAGCACCTATAATTGCTCTTGGACAAAAATAATGAAGTGGCATCTCGTGTATTTCGTCCAAGCCTTCATGCATGCCTTAGTGTGGCTTCAAAGTGCGAAAATCCCCACTGGAAGCTCCATTGTTATTTCCCGAGCGCGCACCTTCTTCTCCATGCTTGATCCCGCTCCAATGACCGTCCTTCTTGTCCATGCTAGGTCCTTCATTCATAAGAAAAACAAAAGTATCTAATCTAGGCAGCATCATATGTTCATGAACATTAGAAGGATTCGCAAGAAACGAAAGGACCTGATAATTTAGTTGACGTGCACGTGCTCTAGTAACTGGTCCAGTATGTGTAGTTGGTGAAGATGTGGGTGTAACATTAGTAGAGATGTCCTCATCAGAAGAGGAGGACAAGGATAGGATATGTGTTATCCTTGCGTAAGTAGGTGGATGGCAGACTTGTTGGAGGCGATTCCTCATCGAATGCTTGGATTCTTACCTTACTCTCTAGATCGTTAGCCACTTCATAAATGCTAGTGCGGCAGCAACCTCACCACTTACCCCTTCCTTACCGTAAACTACTAGTTGTCCTAGAATGACGAGTGATGAAGTCCTTGCTGGGTCAGATGACCACTACAGTTGGATGCTGAGTACTTCTGTACTCATCATACTACCCCCAAACTCTTTTTAGGGTTCTTCATCGTCAATAGGTACGGTGACCGATGTTTCACGTGGAGACTCGATGACGACTAGTTAGGCGGATCCCGGCGGAGGGCCTGAACCCGTGTGGTTATGGGGATCGATGTTTTTCTCTTTGCCAGTAGGCATTTGATTGTAGTCTGTACTCAGACATGTATCTTCCGCTGTTGTATTGTATTTGAGGCAGTTGTATGCCGATTGTATGAGATGTTGTATCCTTGTATCTGTAATGTTGTGATATCATCTTGGAAATCTGGGGCATATGGCTTTGACATATGTCGCGGTGGGATCGATATGTGCTTCGTCCCCGGATCTGGGTGGAAACACCTAGATCTGGAATAGTACCGCATATCGGGCCTTACATCTACTAAATAAAACTGTACATGAAGTTTGGCACGCAAGCCCAATTAAAGACAATCACATGGCTCCAGCCATCATGCTGTACCATGACATGCAAGTCATGCAAATATAAACTTTACAAAATATAATCATCTCATACAACAAGTTATGACGAAGACTATACCACATCACATGTTCCTGCAAAAACAAGTTAGACGTGTTCTACTCGTTTGTTGCAAGTTTTACGTGGTTGCTAGGGTTTGCATGGAAAAACGTTTTGCTATCTACGTAACCACATGAGACACAATTTTCAAGTTGCTAGATTAACATGCGGGGCGTATCAACCATGAGGTTACTGTTTAATCTCATGACTCATACTGAACTATCGACAATACGTGTGATCCCCGTGCTAGATCATCAATCTAGCAAGCCCCTTTTGTCACACAATTTCTCTACTCAAAAAGCAAGACCCAAAGCATCTTCGCGCGACCAGCATATTCAGGAGCAACATAGAAGGACCCCGAGGGGAAAGATGTTTGTAACAAAATCAAGCAATACAGGAGAGATCAACTTGTGCAATTTCAAGGGGAAGCAACCAAAAAATTCAGTTTTAGATCTCTTATCAGAAAACCGCGCACAAAGAATTTTATGCAATGCCGTTCATCTCTTATGAACTCTAGATCGAACCTGCATCTAGCACTAGACTAGCTCATGATACCGCTGTTGGGATTCAAAGTAGAAAACAAAAAAATTCGGCATTGCGAATCAAACCCAAGAACGAATCTAGGAAGATGCAGACAAGGGGATCGATCTAGTTACCTTTGCAACCGTTCAACGGATGCACTCTCGCAGCGGAAGACTTGATGGAGAGTTGGTGATGCGTGAAGATGAACACTCCCACAAACCGATCTAATCACCGTGGAGTCCCTCAAACAAAAGGTCGAACGTACGAACTCTCTACGGTGGATCCACACGTACAGTGCAATGATCCGGCAAGGCTCCGCCGTCCAGAGCTCGGCGCTACCGGAGTAGAGAGGAGGGAGGAGCATCCCTTCAGGGTGTGGAGATTGGATCTAATGAGAGGGAGAGAGAAGGGGCAGCCCTTCGGCGGAGAAGCAATCTGAATTGTGTCTCAAGGGGTGCCCCCACCTCCTCTATTTATAGGGGGAGGGGGAGGGGAGCCAACTTGGAGGAGGGGGCAGCCCTAGGGTTTCCCCTCCCCTAGGGCTGCGCCAAGGAGGGGGGAAGCTTCCTGGAAGCTCCCCCCAAGGCGCCTCCCCCCTTGGGCCACCTTTGGCCCAAGTGCTCCCTCCCCACTTGGGCCTTCCATGTGAGAGGGAGCCCATATATATTTAATTTATTAATTTAATTCTAAAACCTTTTCAAAATACTTAATAAATGAATATTAAATATATCTAGACCAACTCGGAACTTTTCCGGCCCTCCGGTTTTATCCGGTTTTCTCAAAACTCTTCCCGGTACTTTACCGGGTCCCCAAAACGGTTCCGGTTTTCTCATCGATCGTCACCCGATCACTCTGAGACTTTCGCGGTGTGATAAATACATGCTCCTATCACTCTAATACTCTACAGATCATCTACCTTTAAGTGTGTGACCCCATAGGTTCGGCAGGATACAGACATGAACCGGAAACTAACTTTCCCGTGGAACAATAACTGATAGCGGAGCCATGGACACCCATAACGGTTCCCGTACCTACACGAATATAAATTCGAGTGAACCACAAGCTTAACATGCCAGTCCTATTTGCTTCACGATACTATACAAAACCTGAGGTGAGATCTATTAGGAATCCGCATGATTAACCATTAACCATTATACCAAGTCATCCTCCTTCCTGTTTTGTTCCAGTTTTCTCGTTTAGTATTCCGGTATCCCTTGTGATCAATTCACAGTGTCTGGCCAGACGATGTTGGATGCCGTAATACCGAGAGGGCCCACAGAAGTATCTCTCCATCGTTAGAGGAGCAAATTCCCAACTCGAATCGTTAAGTCCCTTGACACACTTTCGGGTGTGAGTGATCAAAGCCGTTATTGCCACGCCTGTTACGGGTGGTGTTGGGACAGTGTCAAAACCCACCCTCCGGTATGAAGTTACGAAACATTCTTATGGTCATGAAGGACATATGCATATTAACTTTAGATGATTTTACTTATAACATGGGAACGATGTGATCTCAAAGTAAATCATACAATTGGGTAGGTTTAGCACCCTTGTTCTGGCAACAACGTGCTCCCATGTGGTACCGGCATTTCCAATGCCCTATGAACAGGAAAACATGTCATCCATAACACACGGGTTAGTCCTAGAGGCAGACTAAGAACAATTGGTGTTAATACTCCACACCTGCATATGGGTTTTCCTCCGGAGGCAGTTAACATGCTACTTGGCAAACCTCCGCATAAGCCATTGCAGTTATAGCACAGACATATAAACATTAATAATGATCCTGGAATTATAATAATACAATTTATTATTGCCTCTAGGGCATAATTCAAATAGTAAGGCGACCCAGAACGCAACCCAAAACCAGGGTGCAGAGCCGACGGAACAACACGGTTCCTAATCCAGTTAGGGATCCCGCAACCCGCTCATCAAAACAAGTCCTCACGGGAGCAGAAGCCCTCACTTATGCCTTGAACTCTCTCGACGAGGCTTTGTCCATGCCAATGACAACGGAAAATCAGGAGGCCTGGAGGACAAGGGTCAGCGGACTCAAGGCACGGGTCACGAGCATACAGAGGGAAATCAACGCTGAAAAGGAGAAATTGCGGAAAGAGAAACCCGACTCGTGCAAGAAGCCAGGCGCTTTCGGGAAGAGTCGGAACTGATAGAGGCTCAGTGACTAAGCCTCACCCACACACGCCCTCAGAGACCTGCAAGTCGGATTCCCCTCGACTACCAGGGACGAGCGCTTTTCCAGAGCCCTCACCAATTGACTCCTCCAGGATACACGCCACCTAGACAGTCGGTTCCTCCGTCACGCCCAGATCGGTTCCATACACCTCCTCATCACTTCAATAACCCCATGGAAAATGTCATGGTGGCAACTCGGTTCCTCACCAACGCGCCAATTCATGGAGACACTCCAGCGGATCACGCCGCTCGAGAAGCTGTCGACTTACTCAACACTGCGATCACACATCAGTGCCAATATCCACAAGGACTCTCATACTTACATGGGACTCCGTATCAAAGTGTGAGCCGGCAAGCAGAATTGCTAGCTCCCGCAGCCTCGAGCAGTCATCGCCAGCACGGAGTGCCTCCACCTCTGGCCCCTCACAGGGCAGTGAGAATTCTGGACTTACCGACTCTTAACCCCGAGCGCCGTATAGAGACGGCGACGCAATTTCCCTCAGAAGATCAAAATACCGAGTTCGTCAGCAGATTCGTGGGTAACCGATGTGTGGTGTCAGCTTTGAGGAACACACGCTTTACCCAGATTTCAAGGGACCACGTAAGATTCCAAACTACACAGCCGACATTGAACCGGCGATATGGATCGAAAGCTATGATCTCGCCATGGATATGCTGCAAGCCAACGAAGGAGTTTGCGCCCATTACCTCACAATGATGTTGGAGGGGTCGGCTTGTACATGATTCGAAAACCTCCTAAAGACCTCCATCACATGTTCGGCCTCTCAAAGAGAAGTTTATCAAGAGTTTCCAAGGCACATGCCGACGAGCCACCACAACTGTAGACTTGGAGCACTGTGTCCAGAAGGAAGGAGAGTCAGCCCTGAGCTGGGCACGACGAGTCGCAGAGATAGTCCATTCCTCGGGCACTATCACTGCACAGATAGCAGTGATCCTCTTGGAAAAACCTGCAAGTTTGAGCCCTTAGTACATAAACTCGTCCGACTCAAGAGAACGGTCAATAACATGGGAGAGCTCATGAACGCGGTTATCAAGTATGCCGAGTCTGACAAAACCAAGGATGTTGATTCAGAAGAGGATAAAGCCGCCCAGAATAAAAAGAACAGTGGCAAAGGATCCCAGAGCGAGAATCAACATACCAAGCGTCGACTCGATCAGACTACTTCTGACTTGGTAGGCAACACAAATGTCGCCTTCCAAAGGCAGAAGCAGGGGGGAATAACTACTTCAGGTCGGAAGGAAATTTCCGCCCCCCAAGTAGCTTTGAATAAGCTATGAAAAGGCCTTTCCCAACACATAGTAAACCCGTCCATCCAGCCAACCACACCTGGGAAGAGTGCAACTTCATGAAAGAGTTCGCATGGAGTGGAAGCCAGGGACCTCCCGGGTCAGGAGGAGGTGCCAGCCAAAATGGCAGCAACCAAAATTTCGGCCATCAGGGAGCCGGCGCGGCACCTCAACACCAAGGACCCAAAGGAGGAGGGTAGCAAAATCAGTCCGGGCTTGCAGGATTCCAAGCAAACCCGGAACAACTTCAAGACCACTCAGCATATCATGTCTTCACCACCAGTAGCTATTGGAGGGACATGAAGCTACAGCAGAGAGCCGCCATGGCTGTGGCCACGGAGCCAACTTGTCCCAGGTGGCTTAATTGGTCTGAACATCCGATCACCTGGACAAGGGACGACCACCCTCCAGTGGTATAGAACCCGGGCACTCTGGCCCTGGTGGTTTCTCCACAAATTGGATGTTACACACTTGACAAAGTACACATGGACGGAGGAAACATCATCAACATCCTTTACTACGAGACTTTTCGCATGATGGGATTGACTAAAAAACAACTACAACCCTCCAACACCGTTTTCCATGGAATAGTCCTAGGTAAGTCGGCACGCCCGATAGGCAAGATCTACGTGGAGACAGCTTTTGGGAATGCTGAAATTTTTTGCTCTGAGATCATACCCTATGAAGTGGTAAAACTCGAGAGCCCATATCATGCCATCTTGGGCAGACCGGCTTATGCAAGGTTCATGGCTCGACCATGCTATGTCTATCTAAAGCTAAAGATGTCGGGTCCTTATGGACCAATTACGGTAGATGGGAGCCGGTCCAGGGCTTCGGAGTGTGACGAATAACACGTCAAGTTTGCTAAATCGGCATGTGCCAAAGAGGACTTGTCAGCATACCAGGAGAAGGTAGACCCAACAGACTCCACTATACTGAAGAAACTGACTCCTGATAACAACCCCAAGTTCCAACCGGCTCAGGATACAAAGAAAGTCGACTTTGTCCCTGGTGATGCTTCCCATCAGTTCATCATTGGGACAGGGTTATCTGATAAATAGGAAAGCGCGCTCATCGAGTTCCTCTGTGAGAATCGGGACATTTTCGCATGGAAACCTTTGACATGACAGGTGTCCCGAGGGAACTCACTGAGCACCACCTAAATATCGATCCAAAACTGAAGCCGGTGAAGCAATTTATTCGTTGTTTCAATGACGAAAGAAGAACGCCCGGCTCCTTGCTACCGGTTTCATCATGGAAGTTTTTTATCCGGAGTGGCTCGCAAACCCGGTCCTCGTTTTGAAAAAGAACAGGACTTGCCGTATGTGTATTGACTACACCGATTTAAACAAGGCTTGCACGAAGGATCCCTTTGCGCCACCTCGTATTGACAACATCATAGACTCGACTGCGGGATGTGAGCTCCTGTGTTTTCTGGATGCCTACTCTGGTTATCACCAAATCAAGATGGCTCTTGAGGACCAGGAGAAAACGGCTTTCATCACTATTTTTGGGATTTACTGTTATACTTCTATGCCTTTCGGCTTGAAGAATGCGGGAGCGACATATCAGTGAACAATGCAGAATTTACTGAAAGAACAAATTGGGCGCAACGTACACGCTTATGTGGATGATATAGTGGTCAAATCGAAGCTGGTCGACTCACTCGTCAGCGACCTACAGGAAACCTTCAGGAATCTGCGCAAGTACCAAATGATGTTAAATCTGGCCAAATGCACCTTTGGGGTCCCTGCAAGAAAGCTCCTCAGATACATAGTATCTAAGAGAGGCATTGAGGCGAACCCGGAGAAAATCAATGCTATCATGGCCCTTGAGAAGCCGACCTCAGTGAAGGGAGTCAATCGACTCACAGGGTGCGTAGCTGCCCTAAGTCGATTTATAATCCATCTTGCAGAAAAGGCAATCCCCATGTACCGAATTTTGCGAAATTCAGAAAAATTTGTCTCGGATAATGAGGCTGATCAGGCTTTGGATTCGCTGAAGAAACAGTTATTCCAGGCCACAATCCTGGCTGCTCCTAAGCCAAAGGAACCTATACTACTCTATATCTCATCCAACAATCGAGCAATCAGTGTTGTGGTTGTGGTTGAGCTGATGGAAGTCGATAAAGAGCACCCCTTACAGAGGCCAGTCTATTATGTTAGTGAGGTCTTAACTTCACCGAAGCGACGCTACCCTCACTGGCAGAAATTGGTCCTTGGTGTAGTAACGGTGAGTCGGAAGCTCAAACACTATTTCCAGGAGCACCCAATACCTGTAGTCAGCTCAGCACCACTTGCAGATATCATCCAAAACCGGGAAGCCATGGGAAGGATTGCAAAGTGGGCTATAGAGTTGGGGGCTTATCATATCAAATATGAACCACGCACGACCATCAAGTCCCAGGCGTTGGTCGACTTCATCAATGACTGGACAAAAATCTAAGCACCTCCAGAGAAGCCGATTACCAAGTATTGGAGAGAGAACTTTGATGGGAGTCGACAGCCCCAAGGTTCAGGAGCCTACGTTGTCCTTACCTCACCTAAAGGAGAGAAATTCTGCTATGTCTTGCAATTGCAGTTCACTTGCACCAACAATGCAGCAGAATATGAGGCCCTACTTCATGGGTTGCGGCTGGCTCATGAGATGAACGTAAGTCGAATTAAATGCTATGGCGATTGTGGCCTCGTTTCTCAACAAGTGTCAGGAAAATGGAACTCCAAAGATGCCACCATGATGACTTATTGGCGAGAGGTGGAAAGACAAGCCGGTTTCTTTGTTGGATACCAGGTGGATTATGTGGAGCGCAAGAAAAACGAAGCGGCAGATGCATTGTCCCGGCTCGGATCTCAGCGAAAGCCAGTTCCACCAAATGTGTTACTCGACGTCCTAACAAAGTCGTCTATGCAAACACCAACAGAGCAAGACATAGCAGAGCTGGATCTAAAACCGGCTCTGGTGGCTGAAATACACTCCACCCTCTCATGGGTTGTACCTTATTTAGATTACAAGACCCGGGGAATCCTACCCTCGGATGAGATATTGGCTAGGAAAATTGTCAGGAGGAGTAAATCCTTGGACTCATCAACGGTGAGTTACATCGTCGAAGCCCCGCAGATGTTTTTCAGAGATGTGTCTCACCAGAAGAAGGCAGAGAGATCCTCAATGAAATACACTCTGGAGATTGCGGACATCACGCCGGCTCTCATTCGCTGGTGGCTAAATCTTATAGACACGGATTCTACTGGCTCACAGCACAGGTGGACGCAGAGGATATAGTCAAGAAGTTTGACGGATGTCAGCGCTATGCAAAGCAAGCTCACGTGTCGGCTCAAGAACTCAGGATGATCCCTATCACTTGTCCCTTTGCAGTGTGGGGGCTTGATATGGTGGGACCTTTCAATAGGTCGGCCAACAAGAATACACACTTATTAGTGGCAGTGGATAAATTCAGCAAATGGGTTGAGGCAGAGCCGGTTAGTAAACGTGACGCTGCAACAACACTAATTTTTTTGAAAAACATAATATACAGATTCGGCTACCCCCACAACATCATCACTGATAATGGATCTAACCTAGCAGAAGGGGTTATGCAGCGATTCTGCCAGAACGAGCACATCCGACTCGAGCTTGCATCGATAGCTCACCCACAGTCCAATGGACAAGCCGAGAGAGCCAACCAAGAGTTGCTTCGAGGCATCAAACCTCGACTTTATGTCCCCTAGAAAGAACGTTGGGTTACTGGGAGGAAGAATTACCCACAGTACTGTGGAGTATCAGGACGACTCCTCACAGGTCGACGGGTTACACACCCTTCTTCCTGGTCTATGGAGTGGAAGCCGTTCTCCCAAGTGACATCCCTCACGACTCACCAAGATCATATGTAGAAGCCGACAATGAGAAAGCGAGGCAAGACGACTTGGACGTTCTCGACGAAAAACGAGAATTGGTAGCATCTCAGTCGGCTATCTACCAACAAGATCTGTGACGAGATCATAGCCGTCGCATCAGAAGTCGGACTTTCCAGGAAGGTGATTTAGTTCTCCGCCTCATACAGAAAAAGGATGGAATGCACAAACTATCCTCTCCATGGGAAGGACCATTTGTGGTCAGCAAGAACCTGTACAATGGATCCGACTCCCTGGTTGATATACGCGAGAAGGAAATATCACACACATCTATGGAGGAGACTCCCAGATCGTGGAACATCTCACAAATCCGTCCATATTATACTTGAGTAGAACATGAACATTATTGTACATCTATATAAGTTGACACTCGTCGCACCGGCTCTCTCCATATATTATATATATAAGTCGACTTTCGTTGCACTGGCCTTCGCCACATCCAATATATAAGTCGACTTTCGTAGCACCCGCTCTCGCCAATTTAGCTGTCATACCGAATTTTATTTACTTTATTATCTTCATGTTTTCATCTTGCATCATACATTGCATGTTTTTTCATTTCATATCACAGAGACTTGGGGGCTTGATCAACCCTCTATCGGCTCTGAGAATGTATATTTCTTATCCAGGGAAATCGGGGAGCTCGATGATATTCATCGACTCTTATCTAAGAACTCGCCACATATATATGTAAAACTCTACATGTATATTACTTAGTGAGGGGAATCTGGGAGCTCGATGATATTCATTGACTCTTATCTTAGAACTCGACATATACATGAATGGCCAAACACACCTTAAAACTTGGCATGTATAGCTCAAGCTCCTATGACCAAAACGAACCCCACTTAGTCTAAACATTGTGGGCTTCCAGCAACGCCTATCAAGTTTGGTTCTAGGCACCGGGAACGCTAGTCATATGTGCCTACTTACAGAGAAGTTTCGACTCTTGAACCAATAATCTCTCTCAACGCGAGAAGATGAGGCACGATTCGGCTTCTATATGAGCCTTCGAATTTTATTTTTTGCATAAAAACATAATACTTCATTTTCAATTATGCATAACTATTTTTTTCTTTTCAGATAAGAGTTAGACCTATGTGACTCAGCATCGCACCTAGATGCATATACCGACTCATGGGGACTACATTTCAAAAAAAAATCAAGATGCGACACGTCACAATGATGTTCGTACCAACTCTTGGGGAGTATCACTTCAAAAAATCTGTATGATTAGGTTTGGCACACAAGGTGACCATACCAAATCATGGGGGCTACAAGTCGATCTATCTTTTGAGTCGACAAATATACAAGTCCGTTCGAACCGACTCAGGGGGCTATAGATACAGATACCATCAAGAACGTCGGCTCTCATTCATAAACATCCAAAGTCAGGTATAAAACCGACTTACAGATTTGATGGGAAATTAAACTTCTCATTCATTAGTTGCTGAGTCTTACATCAAAAGAAGAGCCTTCATCAAAATAAAACAAGAACAAAGTAGACAAATACTACTAGATAAAAACTACAACTTCAGTGGTCGTCCTCAGAGTCGGCTTCGTCATCAAATGAGGAGACTCAGGCCTCCTCTGCATTTTTGTAGAATTCTTCATAATTGTTGCTGGAACTCTCCATACAGCAGCCGGCTCGATCGCCATCCGAGTCGAAAATACTGGCCCACAGGATCTTATCACCATCATATATAAAGATGATAGTGTCTCCCTTTTGAATATTCCTCGAGCGAAGAAATTTTTTCAAACCCTTCTCCAGAAACATGGAATCCTGACTAGAGAAACTACTGGACACACAGATGGGTCCATGGGGGCACCCCTTAGAGCGGAGCCACAGTCTTGTAGGCTTGGAGGCCACCATAATATTGGCAAAAGATTCGGGAAGATTAACCCATCGACGGATTGTGTGAACCTTCAAGGTGGAGATTCAAGGTCCGGGGATTGTTGAGTAGGACATGCACCTCTTCCTCTACCCCATCCGCGGCCTTTCCCACGGCTTTTCCCACGGTCTCGACCACCGCGAGAACCAGAACTGGAGCCAGGATTGCTGGCGGCTAAAGGAACACGGGTGCAGAGCTTGGGAGCCATGGAGAAAGTTACAAAGGGGGGAGAGGAAGAAGAAGATGCGCGCACTCAGAAGATTGGATTACGAGATGACTATTTATATAGCCACAAGGAGATGATCAATCAATACCATAAAGGCATGGGTAGATTACCCATGGTAGGTGACATTTATGGAAGACTCTTCGATTCTCACTATGACATAAATGCCCTCAAACAGTGGCGTTTCAGGCAGAGAAACCATAAATGCAATAACGGATCTTTGACTACAAAATCAAATGAAATTTTCAAAAAAAAAAGGAAGATGAGTCAAAGGCTAGAGAGCACTGGCTCCGACTCCTTATAAACATCGAAGCGTAAGAGTCGGCTCAACTAATTGAAGAGTCGGCAACCACAATGAAGTCAAGAAAATTATTGTGAAGACTGAAGCATCACGCCAATCTTGGGGGCTAATGTCGGGGGGATGGACCAAGCCCATAACTCGGCATTAGATTTATGGGTCGACTCACTTAAAGGAAGGCCCACAAAAGAAGACCCAGCCGCGAGCCGGTCGCGTCAAGCATGAAGATCGAAGCCGTAGAAGGATTTCGACCTACCTTGTTTAGCACGTAAACGTCTTTGTAAAGTAGAATAGGACTCCACTTTGTGTAGGAGTCGGACTTGCGGAACCCCAGGACCCGACGCCTTTATGAGTCGAGGTCCACGAGATCCAGAGACAACTCAATCTCAATCTAAGTCAGGACTAGACACTTTCGACATAACCAAGATCTCCCCGAGACCAAGGTTGTGACCCGACTCTATTGTAATCGATACATCGACTCTTCTGATCGAGGAGTCGATACAAGCAATAATAAGAAGCAGGAGTAGGTATTTACCTCGAGACAAAGAGGGCCTAAACCTAGGTAAATCGCCGAGTCTCTTTTCCATGTCGACTCTCTCCTCGTATCCACCTCGCAGCAAAGGTCTCATGTCAAGTTCGACTCTTCGAACATCTGCCGTGACTTTCCCACGACAAGACCCGACAGGATCAACAAGGAGGCTTTACGATCAAGAGGAAGGGAGTCCGCCTATGGGCCGGCCCGTTGAAGAGAAGGTCCATAAGAAGACTCGACCTATGAATCAACTGAGTCAAAAGACAAAGACCGTCATACAAGGAAAGCAGCTAAACCACCTTGGAGGAGAAGATAGCCACCAAGAAGATAGACTCAGACTCCATCTCCTGACGTAGTCAGACTTATTGTCAAACCCTCGGGCCCGGCGTGTAAATAAGCCGAGGTCCTGGGATGTCTTAAGGGCGAATCAACTTATACTAGTTCTTCAGACACCGATGACTTATAACGCCTTTGTAATCGAGGTCTCCCACATATAATACAAGAAAGACATGAAGTAGGTCTTTCCCTCATCGAGGGGCCGAAGGTGGGTAAATCCTTGTGTCTTTTTTGTGCCGATTCTCCGCGCAATCGACTCTTCCTCATCGTATCCACTCGTGGCAAAAGCCCCGTTTTAAGTTCTCCAATTAGGACATCTGGCGTGTTTTTTCCACGACAGTTGGCGCCCACCGTGGGGCCTACACACAAGGGTGTTGAGATCCAAGAGGAGATTTGCTGAGAAGGAGAAGCAATCACAATCGGCTCACCGACCGGACAGCGACACGACAAGCTCTACACCGACATCGCTGCCAAGGATCTGAAGGCGGATCTCGTTTACGAGGTTCCCGTCAGATCAGTCCTCCTCTCTATCTACCAAGTTAGCGAATCCGACCTTACATCGACTCATGCACGCACGATCGATGACATGGAGCAGCCCTCAAACAACAACATGCACGCTCTGATCGGTTTCGCCCAAGGAACTATGGGGCCGGAGGGCTCCGTCGATATCCTAGGAGAACCTGATCCCCAAGATCTCATCGTCTCCGACTCAAGTCGCTTCAAAGGGATTCCAACCAACCGTGGCTACCAAGAGCACCCCAAGGATCTCAGTCATGCCACCTCGTATCACATCTTCACCATTAGCAACTGTCGTAGGGACCAGAAGAGAACACAACGTGCAGTAGCCCTCTCGGTCTCCGTCATGTCGGCTATTCCTAGATGGCTCAAGTGGTCCGAACAGATAATAACCTGGAGCTGGAACGATCACACCCCGCATGTCGATTCTCCAGGGACCCTGGCCCTGGTGGTGGCACCCCAGGTCTATGGGTACACCCTGGAAAAAGTAGTCATGGATGGTGGAAGCAGCATAAACATACTCTACTCCAAGACCTTTTCAGAAGATGAGGCTGACCCGGAAGCAGCTACAACCTTCGTGCATGGTCTTTCACGGGATCATTCCCGGAAAAATCGGATCAACCGGTAGGGAAAATATACCTCAAGGTGGCCTTTGGAAATGCCTCAAATTTCAGGTCAGAGATACTGCCCTTTGAGGTAGTCGACTTGAAGAGACCTTACCACGCACTTTTCAGGAGGCCGGCCTACGCCAAGTTCATGGTCCGACCATGCTACGTTTACCTTAAACTCAAGATGATGGGTCCGCGCGGCGTAATAACAGTGCATGGAAGCCGAGAGATTTCTATCGCCTGTGAAAAGGATGATGCCACATATGCAGAAAAAGCGTGTGCTAGACTAGGTCTCGAAATCTACAAGGAAAGAGTAGACCCGGCCGATCCAACCCTGCTCAAGAAGCCGACCCCTGATTCCAACCCAAAATTTCGACCGGCGTAAGACACGAAGAAATTTGACTTCATCCCGGGGGATTCTTCCAAATAGTTCATCATCGGGATGGGTCTATCCGATAAATATGAAAGTGCGCTCATCGAGTTCATCCGTGAGAATCGGGACATCTTCGCATGGAAACCATCTGACATGCCTGTCGTCCTAAGAGAACTCGTTGAGCACCATCTCAACACTGACCAAAAAATAAAGCCGTTCAAACAATTCCTCCGTTGTTTTAACGATGAGAGAACATAAGCTATGTGGGAAGAAATAGCCCGGTCCTAGCCGTTGGGTTCATTGTCGAAGTATTCCACCCCGATCGGTTAGCCAACCCGGTCCTGGTCCTGAATAAAAACGGGACCTGGCGCATGTGCGTCGAGTACACATATCTGAACAAAGCATGTCCTAAAGACCCTTTCGCCTTGCCTCAGATAGATCATATTATCAACTCCACGGCAGGATGCGAACTCTTATGCTTCTTGGATGTGTACTCCGGCTATCATCAGATAAATATGGTTCTCGAAGATCAGGAAAAGACGTACTTTATCACACCTTTTGGAGCTTTCTTCTATACATCAATGTCCTTTGGCTTTAAGAACGTAGGGGCCAGCTTACCGTACAGAACTGCCTTAAAGAACAAATTGGACGCAATGTACATGCCTACGTCGACAACATAGTCATGAAAACAAAAGAAGGCCGATTCACTGATCGACGATTTGAAGGAGGCATTTGCGAATCTTCAGTACCTACCAAATGGAGTTAAACCTGGCTAATGTACCTTTGGAGTACCAGCCAAAAAATTCCTAGGATACATCATATACATAAGAGGGATTGTGGTGAACCCAGAAAAAATAAACGCCACCATGTCTTGTCAAAGCTGACTTCCATCCGGGGGGTCCAGAAAAGCACCGGATGCATCGCCGGCCTTAGCCGTTTTATAAGTCGTCTTGGTGAGAACGCCACCCCCCTCTGTCGACTCTTGAAGAAGACATATAAGTTCGTTTGGGACAAGGATGCTGGTGAAGCCCTAGAAGCCCTAAAACTCCAACTATCTCAGGCGCCAATACTGGAGGCTCCCAGACCAAAGGAACCCATGCTGCTCTACATCGCCGCCAATATCAAAACCGTCAGCGCCACCATAGTGGTTGAAAGCAAAGAGGAAGGAAGGACCAACCCATTCAGCGTCCCGCCTATTACGTCAGCGAAGTGCTATCCATATCTAAATAACGCTACCCTCATTGGCAGAAATTGGTCCTTGGCCTCTTCATGTTAAGCGGGAAACTGAAACACTACTTCCAAGAACATTCCATCACGGTCGTCAGTCAACACCGCTCAAGACATTATACAAAACAGGGAAGCGACAGGATGAATAGCCAAATGGGCCATAGAGTTGGGGGCTTATGACAACAAATATGAGCCCCGTACGACCATCAAATCACAAGCTCTGGTCGACTTCATCAACGAATGGACCGAACTACAGATACCACCCGAAAAACCCACCACCATGTCTTGGACGCTGCACTTTGACAAGACTCGACACCTTCAGGGATTTGGAGCCGGTGTGTTATCACCTCCCCTAGGGAGAGAAATTCTGCTATATCTTTTAGCTACGATTCCCTTGCACCAACAATGCGGTCGTGTATGAGGCATTGTTGCACAGACTACGACTCGCACGAGAGATGAACATAACCCGAATACACTTCCCGTGGGACTCCAACCTTGTCTCCCAACAAGTATTAGGGAAGTGGGAATCCAGAGACCTAATGATGGCGGCTTACCGGCGCGAGGTCTCACGACAAGCCTGCTTCTTCACTGGCTATCAGTGGACCATAGAGAGGAAACTCAATGAGGCG
This sequence comes from Bromus sterilis, assembly GCA_950022295.1. Lineage (NCBI taxonomy): Eukaryota > Viridiplantae > Streptophyta > Magnoliopsida > Poales > Poaceae > Bromus > Bromus sterilis. Next base: position 254,154,718 of record OX465595.1, on the reverse strand, counting down.
GCTGATGCCCTGTCGCGACTAGGATTGCAACAAAAACCGGGCCCTCCAAACGTATTCCTTGACGTCTTGACACACTCTTCAGTCCAGCTCCCTACCGAGGAAGAGATAGCGGTCCCAGACCCTAAATTGGCTCTGGTAGTAGCACTCCATGCGGCCCCAGAATGGGTCACGCCCTATTTAGACTACATGACAAGGGGAATATTACTGGAGGATGAATTCCTCGCACGTCAGATAGTCAGGCGCAACAAGTTATTTATAACCGTTAACAATGAGATGCACCGACTTAGCCCAATTGGCGTTTTCCAATGATGCATCTATCCAACAGAAGGACGCAAAATCCTGAATGAGATACACTCGGGCGACTGTGGTCATAATGCCGGCTCTCATTCCCTTGTGGCCAAAGCTTACATGAACGACTTATGCTGGTCGTCGTCTCACGCGGACGGAGAAGACATAGTAAAGAAATGTGATGGCTTCCAACGCTATGCTTGACAGGACCCCGTACCGGCTCAGGAACTCAGGATGATCCCGATAACCTAGCCTTTTACTATGTGGGGGCTGGATATGGTGGGCCCCTTCAATCTGTCCAAAAACAAGAAGACACACCTATTGGTAGCCGTCAATGAATTTACTAAGTGGATCGAAGAAGAGCCGGTCAGCAAATGCGATGCACAAACGACACTCAAGTTCCCGAAGAAAATCATTTTCTGGTTCGGATACACACACAACATAATCACCGACAACGGTAGCAACTTGTCGGAAGGAGTCATTGAGCGTTTCCGTCAAGAGGAGCACATTCGACTTGACCTGGCATCTGTGGCTTACCCACAATCAGACGGACAAGCTGAAAGGGCCAACTAGGAGCTCCTATGAGGCATCAAACCCGAATCCTTGTTCCTTTAGTACAAATCCCGGGTTGTTGGAAAGAAAAACTGCCCTCTGTACTATGGAGCATCCGGACATCCCCAAACCGATCAATCGGCTACACGCCATTCTTCCTCGTATATGGATCCTAAGCTGTTCTTCTAAGCGATATACGACACAACTCACCTCGTGTCATGGCCTACGTCAAAGCTGACAATGAGAAAGCAAGAAAAGAATCCATTCACCTCCTTGATGGAGAATTTGATAGAGCCTCAGACAGGTCAGCAACTTACCAGCAGGACCTCCGACGTTTTCACAGCCGAAGAATTAGGAGTGGGACCTTCCACGAAGGAGATCTACTCCTCCGTTCGATACAAAAAAATGACGGTATGCCCAAATTATCTTCACCATGGGAAGGACCATTTGTGGTGAGCAAGACCCTACACAATGGATCATACTACTTAGTAGACCTATGAACGCAATCCAAGTCACGAACGTCTGGGGAAGAAATGCCCCGACTGTGGAACACCGCTCATCTTCGCCCCTACTACACGTAGCAACATTGGTAAGGCCGTTACGCTTGTTATTGTTTCTCTGTCCAATAATAAACATGAAGTCGACCCCACGAGGGACGACTCTGCTTATTTTATCTTAATGACAACGAATTACTTTCTTTTAGTTTTTGATCATTTTTCAATCTATTCTATTGCGACTTAATACTGCATGTATGCTTGATGCATAATTGCAATTAGATGACCTATCTGTATGGTCATTAGAATCAATCAACAACGGCTCTATAAGACGCCACATTGACACTGGATCTTAGTCAGCATTACACTGCAATAAGTCATGCGACGCCGGCTTATAGAGAAGTTTCGACCTACATGCAGTATGTGATAAGTAATTCCTTTTCATAAGTCAATCAGAAGCATCCTACTGCAGGTTATTTTCTACCGACTCTCAAGCTGAGTTATTCGCCTCTCCGACTCCTTGAGCTGACAAGCTTGGTCGATCACCTTCTTATTTCAAGAGGAGACAACATTCCCCAATTGCTAGTCATATCCTGCAAGCACAATGCATACAATCATTATCTTATGATTCGACACAATGGTCAAACCATTATACTGACATATGGGGACTACAATGGCCACAATACATGTGTAAAATATTACCTCGTACTTCCTCTTCATCTGGACGACGACGTCTCATTGGCGATCCATATAGACAACTAGACCCTTGTATAATTCAGGAAAAGACGATTCCTCCACCACTGGAGTTGAAAACTACCAATTATTCGACCTAAGCTTATGATCCTCAGAACCCTCATGATTTTGAGTTACTAGTTCATAGGGACCCAGAAGATCTACTTGAATATCTCGTGAACTGGATACGGAGACCACAAATCAATATACTCCTTTATAATCAAGAGACACAAGATATAAAAAACAAAACTCACCTTTCAGCCACTTGAAATCAAAATACTCGTCGTCTGACAAATTTATACGAGATAACGCAGGCCGGCTCATGTGCGTAGGAGGAGAAAGTCGACTGGGCGAATCCATGTCATCCAGACGATATAAGTCCTCTGAGTCGGATGATTCGACTCTCCGTCTCTTTATTATTTCCCTTGGCTGAAACACACAAATATCTAAAGAAAAACTTGAAATACTCATATGGCAGGAAAGGCAAAATGGAAAAATATACCTCATCCCCAAGAGATTATTCCAGCTCTTCGTCATAATCTTCGCCATCGTCGTTTTCATCGTCTTTGATGAGTTCGTCGTTTTCATCATTATGGTCAAATACTATGAATGGTGCATCTACACGAGTCCATGAACTCGGTTCCTATGTGAAAGACAAAATCAGATAAGCGATGGTCGTTTCTATCATCAACAAGAATACCAAATAACACGATCATCCAAAGGATTTTGTTGATAACAAAAGAAGAGTCGGCAGATGATTCATTTCATGATCAAGGGCTTTTGGCCTTTCTTTGTTTACAAAATTCAATTGATTCGACATCCCTAGAAGGCATTATCACAGACAAAGGAAAATAAATCCTAAGACTACTCACAAGCACGCCTTGGGCCGACTTGGTGTCTTCAGACCCCTCCTCATAGCTGGAGTAGCTATCACCACCCCGGCCACCATGATTGTCACCATCAGATGGCAAGTTGAGGGAGCCAGAGCTAGTGATGCCCCGACCATTTTTATTGTCACCACAAGCCAAAGAATCTTGGGAGTCATCTTCGTCCTTAGAGTTGGCTTCACTAGGGCTCTCAGTGCAACATTGATACGTCCCAAACATTTAAATCTTAAAGTTCAAAGGAATGAGAAGGCCTCACAGCCCTCCTCAGGGCAACATACGCAAGCCGTTTGATCTCGTTGCCATCCGTTGGATCGGTTCAGTACCCAAACGTGAACTAACCCAACCTCCTCTCTCTCATTCCTTCCCCTCCTCCTCTCTTGGCCCCGCTCCCATGCGCCGCCTCCTCCCCTCTCCCGATCCCCTTTCCTCCTGGGTGTCGTCCTCCGTCGATCCGCCGCCGTCCGGCGGTCTCCGCCATCGTGCTAGGTACCAAAACGCCCCGTTCCTCCTCCTCTACCTTCATGTGTTCTTCGATCCGTCTATTTCGTCCTCCTCTGGTCCCCCCCCCTCTTATTCTTGATGGATAGGGTTTCAGTGGAATGGTGCTCTCCGGTCGCTGGTGTGTTGTGGCCAGCTCCCGACCAAGCGCGGCACGGAGGTAGTGGCCATGTATGCGTGCCACTCTGGGGCTCGAGGCGGTGTGCTGCGAAATGGCCGCGGAGCCCGACGAGCCCGGGGAGACGCCTCTCCTGGCCGCTGCTGAGAGGGGGTAACTCAAGGTCGTGGCGGAGCTGTCCCGGCACTGTTGATGATCTTCACATATATCTTGCTTTTCAGACCTACTTCATATCATTCATTGCTGCTAGTTGTGCTACGCCGTGACCACATTAGTGTTCTAGGCTCGCGTCTCTAGTCCGGTCTAGACTAGGACCAGCACAGTATCGTCGTTGAGCGTTAATTCAATTTTGCATCTCTGAATTGATTATTGCTGATATTTTTGCCACCATATTAAAGCCTTCCAAGCTCCACATATTTCTACATCGTGTATACGTGCGTTCACCTGGCAATCGCTCTACTTAATCTTTGGAGTTCTTTGACACCGGTGGTTGCCGATCACCACCTGCTGCATGGTAAGAACTAGTAAGACATTGATATTTGCTATCCTGTGAGCGTTTTACCACCACATCCTAGTAGTTCATAGGGACATATACTTGTGATTTGTTTCTTGTTTTCTACTAATCATGGCAGGTTCTGGAGTTAGATCTTCTTGGGCGGCAACGATAGTTGGAGATTTGCCACCACCTACAACTACACAACAGTCACTGCAAAAGGTAAACACACCTAAGCATGCACATGATCAGTTTATTGTTTCTATACCACACTTTCATGGACGTCTAAGACCTGATTTATACATTGAGTGGGAGTTTGAAATAAATGATATATTTGTTTCCCATAATTTTCTTGAGCATAAGAAAGTAAAAACTGCAATTAGTGCTTTCAAAGATTTTTCTTCTATTTGGTGGAATGAATATTGTAGTTTATATCCTGATTATATACCTAATACTTGGAATGATCTCAAACTTGCTATGCGATATAGATTCGTTCCCTCTTATTATACTCGTGACAAGGTTAGGAAATTAAAAAATTTAAAACAAGGTACTAAAACTGTTTCAGAATATTATGATGCTTTGGAAACTACATTCTTGCATTCTCTTTTAGAGGAAAGTGAAGACTATTTCATGGACATATTTTGGGAAGGTTTAAACCGTGACATTCAGGATATCCTAATTCATGAAAAGTGTTATCCTATGGATCATTTGTTTCGTCTTGCTTGTAAAGCTGAACAGGAAATCGACAGACGTGTTGCCCAGAAGACGAACAAGCGGAATGTGCAAATACCACAAGTTGAGAAGGTTGTTCCTTCAACCACTATGAGCACTACCATAACCACATCAATTGTCGTAAGCACTCCTCCAATATCTGATCTATCATCACAAAAAGGTAATGACAAAGGTATGGATCTTTCCCCTCCACATGAGAACCTTGCTGAATTAAAAGCAACATGTGTTGAGCTATCCAGTAGTTTCATCACACAACCAATTTTCGAGAATGTCATAACTTCACATGAAGATGTTGCTTGCCTAATAGACTTGAATACATCATGTCTTGAGTTACCTGTTGATTTGAGCACACCATCTATTTTGGATAATCATGTTACTATTATGAAACTGCCAATGCTTAATCATTTTGATATGACCTCTAATCTTGGTGATGATTCTGCGTCGAATGACTTGTTGCATGACTACTTAGTTAAGCCTGTTGTAGCATGTCCTTCGAAAAACATTAACGTTTCTTCACCGGTATTGGGATGGTTTAATGATGAGCATTGTACATCTTTAGATATGAATAAGAGCTTCACTTATATATGCAAACTGAGTTGCAATACTTTCATGTCGTTTATGTATTGTGATGATCATATATGTTTATATTTCACGACATACGAAAGTTACTCATATATACATGTGTTACATGTCCAAAAACTAAGGGAAGTAAGAATGGATGACATATATATATACAACATGTACACCTTGTCTCTTTTGTTAGCCACATTTCAGATTAAGAAACGCCGGGGACGGCTTTATTTTCAAGAAGGGGAGGATGATGAGGACATGACTACCATAGTTACAGCCACAACCCCTGCTAATATACCTACTGGAGCAATTACTAGAGATCGTGCACACCAATTAAATTATCAGGTACTTTGGTTTCTTGGTAATGTTTCTAATGTTCATGTGAATATGATGCTGCCTAACGTCGATATATTTCTGTTGCTGACAAATGAAGGACCTAGCATGGACAAGAAGGATGAGCATTGGAGCATGTTCAAGCATGAAGATGATGAGGACATAATTATCATGGATATGACCATTAATTCCTCTATATTTGATCAAGAAATGAAGTCAATACAAAGGGGCATGATTGTGTGCTGTACAAGAAGTTATTTCACGTCACTTTTGGCCCAAGAGAAGATAGAGACCAAGTCTTTCACGTCATGGACTCAGATTCGGACTGCAGAGATATACCCAACTTCAAACAGCCGCCGTTTCTACATACGAACTCCAAATTGGGTGATTATTTTTTCTGGTGATAGCTTATCTCGTCTAGTTTCCAACGCAATTGGTTTCACCTTCAAATTCCATTGGAGCGTGGAGATATTGCAAAAACGGTGCGACCCAGCAGCAGAATCCGAATCAAATTCCAACTCAATAGGTGTTGCATCACCTCCACATGGGCCCAAGTGCCTTGTACGACCTAGGTTTAGTTTTAGGACTCCTTGGGACGTCCTTCCACCCCCTTGGCCTCCACCCTTTAGTCCTATATAAGTAGATCAACCCCTAGGGTTTTTCTTTGGATTTCTTTTAGTTAAAAAGACTGCTTAGCTAATTGCCGCATCTTCGTGTACTCGGTTTGTGTCCAACGACCAGATCAAGACCGCTTTTGGAATCCCAACTTTATTCATACTTCATCTACATATTCGCAATATTCAGATTGCTTTATCATAGTTCTTGCTTGTTCTTCGATTGCTTGCAGGAACTAGACCTTCGTGGTCAGGTTGATCGTGCTCCGACGTGGTCAATAACCTCCGGAGATTGGTTTAGCGATTGCTAAGGCGCGACGTTGTTGCACGTTCGTAGTCGGATCGTCAGAGTCGTCTTCACAAAATTGATAGTTATCTCTCATCGAAAGATCAGGACACCCCGCCTCTATCATCATTCGTCCTCCGATTCACTCTCCCTTCCTTATCGTAGCCGCTGCATCAAGGGACACCCACGGCTGACGAGTAGGGGCAGTTCCGTGCTTGCCGTGACCATGGTGCAAGCCGCTGTGAGAGGAGCCTGCCCTACATCCGTCGACGGTGCCGTGTGAGGTTGCGTCTTCCGCGGACTACAGATCCTAGAAAACTGAGGTATGTCCTTCTCTTCTTCATGTCTTCCCTATCTGTCAATGTGATGCTATTTTTATTCAGTCCGTGTGTGGTATTAATTCAAGTGGCTGTGTGTGAGCACTGGTGGGCTTGTACACCGTCCTACTTAGATGTTGATTGGCTTGTTTTATTTATGTTTTACATGTACTCGATGACTGCCTGCTACTTCCCTCTTTAAATTGGAGAGAATACTAACGATCCTACTCTCCACATGTTTGATGTGAAGCCGGATTGTTGGGGAGTTTTCTGAACCCTGATGCTTCCGATGTGTTGGTGGTGCAGATAAACTATATCTTGATTCTTTTGCTGCTATATCTTTGCATTTAGGTAATTGATGGTCGCCGGTGTACCACAGGATGAAGGTGATTGGGCTGCTCGCCTGCTCCACGACTGGAGCCGGTGGAGTACCACAACTTGGTCGAAGGGCACAACCGCAGCTTCAGCTGAGACTCTAGATACGAATTATTTGATTGTCACATATTGCTACCCGCCGCATCCGCTGAAGGATGGCGCCATTCTGAATGCTTCCGATGGGTGGGTGCTATAATAGACACTGAATCTGGATTCTTCATTTCATTTTGATTCGATTTTCTTGACTTTTCTTACGTAGTAGTGGCCATTCTCTTTTTTTGGTAGAATATATGATAGTGTCATCGTCCTACTTTGTTCCCAATAAATATGCTAATTTGATCTCTTTCACTCTAATTGTATGTTTTTCTTTTCTACAGTTCTTCACTTTGTAATTCGTACCCTCACTTGTTGATTCAGCCGAGTTTATTTCACCTGCCATTCCATGTGCTTTCGTTCAGCGTTCATCACCGCTCTTCAAAAGGTATACCTCACATCTCTTATGCAAAATAGAAGTTTATAGAAGGCACGATAAGAGAAAAGTAAAAACAACCCTCTATTTATAGTGAACCTAAAAAGTGAGAGGGAACAACAGTGTGTCATGTTGTTGTGGTAACCCAATATTTTCTTCAGCATATGTTAGTGGTGTTCCTTCTCACACATTTTCCAAAATCATAAAAATAGTGGAGTTGGCTGGCCACAGAGCTAAAAATAAAATGCAAGGTCTTTTTTCTTACTGAACACCTCAATGCCTCCTGATTTTCAGAAGTTGCTCAGGAAAAGATTAGCATGTTAGTCAATGCAGTAGTCTTTCTACATTTAGGCATGTCCACTGAATCAAACTACTGATTGGTAAATTCTTTTACTGACTACTGAGGTAGCTTGGTTCTCTGGAGTCTGGACCCCATATTTTATCATCTGTTTGTATTTGAGTTGCATCTACTGATTATCTCTTCTAACGTCCGATTTGTTTTGTAGCTGATACACTCAAAATAAAGTACGTTCCGGCATATAAACCTGGGCCTCAATTGTATCATACCTAATAAAAATGATTTGGAATATAAATATTGGAGTACTTGAATTACTTATGCCTAACAACCTACTGAACCTTTGAACTAACATTATATCCATCCATAGCACCCAGTACAAATCCAAGAGATGGAAATATATCCACATTGTAGGTAGGATGAGGAACATGTTTTTCTTACAAAATCTACATGGCTATATCTGGATGTGCATTACATTAGGATATGTGTATGTTTTATCCCATGTTTACAACACATATCTCCAGCCATCTAGCCCATTCACCATCTTCACAATGTTAAGTGACTGGGGCGGGCCTAGGAATTCAAGAGTGTGTATTAAAACTTTGAGAAGAAGTTTTTAAAACCCTAAAGCCTTGTGGCGTATATAACTGATTATAGCACAAATTTATGCAAACTAAACTTTTGTTCATGTTCTGTACAATTTTTGTTGAGGTACTATTTTTTGTTGTTTTATCTTAAAGAAAACTGAAATGAAGCTCATGTGTATCTCTTGCAGGCTGATGTAACTAATGAGCACTCTTGCCATACCAATTTGCAGTGAGATACTACTAGCAAGGTAAACCCAGTTTGCATGAAGATAAGTTTTCCTGTACTCTGCTACTACTGTAAGGCCCATTGGGAGATTTGTCATGATCCTCGAGGTAAGAAGTATAAGAATAGTGGATAGACATGTGCATGTTATCATTACAGTTAGATAAAATGCATACAAATGTGTCTGAATACAATTCCTTTTGGTAAACGTGGCTACGGGTGACACTGGTAAACGTGGCGTGGATAAATTTTGTGCTTTAATTCCAGCCATCCTTCTGAAAAAGTAGTACAGTTTAACCCCTTCTATGATTTGTTCATGATTTTTTGTGATGTTAATCATATTCGCCAGCCATTCCTCTTTACATTGTACTGGTACTTGACTTGCCTTTTTCCTACCTATTACATTGCTAGAATCTACACCTTCCCCCATTAACTGATGAACTGTATATATAATTTGTTCTATTATAGTGGCTGGATCATCTTTTCCAACTAACTAGCTTACTGCTATTATGAACATTCTTATACAATATTTAGATATAAGAGTTACTGTATTTCTTGAGAAAGGACCATGTTGTTCATCAGTTGATTGAACAATTTATGTGCATTTCTTTTGGTGTGCTAAAACTAATTTAATTTCTTGGTGTAGTTTGGAGTGGATGTGGTTATCATGAATCAGGTGAAGCTACATGCAATGCACACCCAACTACGGATGTGTTTATCAATTCGGCATCTCTTTGGAGGTTAGTTATAACATATCATTGATATGGAGTTATAGCAAGTCCGCATTCTCCATATCTGACTTGTGCATCTTCTATGAAAAATAGATTCATGAATTTATGCAAAGGAATGCCAAGCTTCTTGTTTTTATCCCATTGTTGTTTCAAAACATGAATGGCATATATTTGTTTCGTTAAAACGGCTCTTGAAGTTAACTAGGACCAACTAGCTAACATGATGCATGCTTGCTTCTGATTAAATCATCGCAATTGTAGAATTAGAGGCCTTTGGAAGGGAACATGAAGGACTGTTTGCATGGTTTTTTCAGATTTTTTTAGCCATTTGATTATGTCGATTCCAGGGACTTGGTTTCAGGTTATACCTTATACAGTCAAAGCATACCTTATATCGAGCAGATTTACACACATAGAACAAAGTGTCAAGGTTTAGTTCTTTTGCACATATATATTCAGATAAGACATGGTGTAGACATTTAGTTTTTCCCCTTACATCATCATTCTCTGCAGCATATAAAATATGTTCTGCGTTGAGTATCTTGATCTGTAAATCATATATACTATCAGATACAGATCATTGGAAATTTTATAAAACTTGTTCATTGCATACATGGACATCGAGCAGAAGGAAGAAATAATACAGTACCCATTTATTCAGATTTATGTACATGTTTTATACCATACTACAACATTGAACCGTTAAGTTGCGTCTGATATTTTACATAGGCTTTTCGTTCTTGCACCATTACATATATACAAGGAAGCTTATAGCGACATGCAGGCAGGCTGGAACTACGGGATAGGGTAGAACAACTCTTTAGATTCTTTCATAGCTTCTCCAGTATGAGTTAAGGTAGCCTTCCATATTTCATAATTTAGGGTATGCATATTTCCAGTTCTTTTTGTGTGAAATTTTTGATGTTGGAGTTCCAGTTAAAGAAAGAACATTGACACTTTTCACAAAACCTTTTGAGCTCTGCTCTGTGCTCTGTGCTTTGCGGGGGGGCATTCATTTTTTGAATTTCATTCTTGTCATATCTATTTATACATGTGCATTGATAGCAAACACACAGGAATGGTACTCCAAAATGAAGCACCTTTCTTAGCGGCATTAACCTTCTGAAAATGTTTCTCTGATGGTCTGAATCGTTGCTTTGCGGCTACCTCTTTGCATGATGATGCAAGTGTTATTCTGTAGATCTTCTAATTCACACTTGATAGTAAGGGCAAAAATAACTAGAGCTGTAACTTTTTATTTTAATTTGAACTACCTTAGTGCCTAATTACTGTACCTCTCATTCTCTCAACAGTACACAAGATGTGTTGTTTGTTTGTAGGTGAAAATTGATTCATTTCCTGGTCAATTCTATGATTTCATTCTGAAGCAGTACTCATTCAAGTTCCCATCATGAGGTATGTCTAAAACCTGCAGCTAACTCAGTTTATTGTTAATTGAATTTCGAGCTTGAACAATCTTTTGGTATGTAGCCCAATTGGTCCCAATCACGCATAAATTCAATTTCAGTTTCAGAATCTTCAAGCATGCTTCATTGAATTTGTTACTTGATGGTAACTCAGTGCACATTTTGAGCTAACTGAATTCAGAAGCCATAAACCAAAAAAATCTCCAAGCATGAGTGCCTAACTGAATGTTAAGCTCATTGCCTAACTGCAAATTTGCTTCAGTTTAGTACATGATCAATCTAAAAATTTGCCAATTCTAAACACTTTTGAGAGATCTCTCCTTCCTCCTTTCTTCTTTCTCTACTACTAATTATAGATATTATATAATCCATAATCAATCTGTTCTTGCAGATAGGAACTGAACTAAATTAAATTTTCAGATTTCATTGAGTTACAATCCTCGCCAGCAGAGGCAGGGCAGAAGCAGCAGCAGCACAATAGGTACCAGGTGCAGCGAGCGTCCAACATCAGGTCAAGTGGGCGTTCAACACAAGCGAGCAACCAGAATCAGTGAGAGCTCAAGTAGGACAGAGGTGCAACATCGGGAGTGCGGGAGCAGCAGCGCGGAGGAGCTCGATGTCCAAGCGCTCGAGACCTAGGCGCGCGTGGGAGCTCGAGGAGAACGAGGTCCACCAGATCGTGGTGGAGGGGATCACGAGGGCGGCGCAACGTGAACTCAACTCGAACTCGACTCGGTACGGGAAGATCACAAACCGAACAGGTGATGGAACTCAACTCGGATCGGTAGGTTGTGGTGGTGTGTATGGACTCGGCTTGGCGGAACGTGGTGGTGTATCTGGACTCGGATTGGCGGAACGTGGTGGTGTACTACTGTGTGGCGGCGGCGTGACAAACTGTGATCAGAACTCGAAACTCGAAGGTAACTAGACGCTAAGATCAGCAACTCGACACAACGATGCAACCGCAAATTCAACAATGCAAACTACTGTAAAGAAAACTGGACAAAGGCTCGGACTGTTTTGGGACGTGATGATCTAACCCTAATTTTTTTTGTTGGCTTTTTCGTGGACTGTAGGTATGAAGAACAGAACCAATCTAGACTACGAAAACTGGTAAATCTCACCGAGCAACCTGGAAATCTGATACCACTTGATAGTGGCGAAGGTGTCTCGATGTTTCGATGAGATGGTGGAGATCGATTATGGTGGAGGCGACTTTCACGATCCGACTACGAACGTGCGAAGACGTTGCGCCTTAGCGATCGCTAAACCAACTCCGAGAGGTTATTGATCCCGCGGATGCACGATCAACCTGACCACGAAGGTCTAATTCCTGCAAGCAATCGAAGAACAAGCAAGAACTAAGAATTGCAATCTGGATATTGCGAATATAAGATGAATGATTACGAAAGTTGGGGTTCCAATGAGGTCTTGGCCTGGTCGGATGACACAAACGAAGAGCTCGAAGTTGCGGCTATGGCTAACTTATATCTAATTAAAACCCAAGTCTAAACGATGCCCTAAGGGCTGTATATATGGGGGAACAGAGGGGATTTTCGTGACCCCTTGGAGGTGGGGTCCGAAAACAACCCTAACTCGGTTTCCCCACACATACGGACTCTAAAAACAGCCTATAATGTGGTATTTCGAAATTACATGGGCCCAGCCCAATATTAAGGTGACGCAGCACCTATAATTGCTCTTGGACGAAAATAATGAAGTGGCATCTCGTGTATTTCGTCCAAGCCTTCATGCATGCCTTATGGTGGCTTCAAAGTGCGAAAATCCCCACTGGAAGCTCCATTGTTCTTTCCCGCGCGCGCACCTTCTTCTCCATGCTTGATGCCGCTCCAATGACCGTCCTTCTTGTCCATGCTAGGTCCTTCATTCATAAGCAAAACAAAAGTATCTAATTTAGGCAGCATCATATATTCATGAACATTAGAAGGATTCGCAAGAAACGAAAGTACCTGATAATTTAGTTGACGTGCACGTGCTCTAGTAACTGGTCCAGTATGTGTAGTTGGTGAAGATGTGGGTGTTACATTCATAGAGATGTCCTCATCAGGTAGCCAACCCAGTTAGGTGGCTTTCTTGGACTAGATCGGCTATGAGGTAACAGTTGTGGTGAACATCCTCGCGGACACCCATAGAATGGTGTCGAGGCCAAAGGAAGTAACTGATGGTAATGTGTGTGTAGTGGTACACCCCTGCAGGGTCAACAAAACTATTCGAATAGCCGCGTCCGCGGTAAGGGACTGCTTGGAAAGCTTAGCTTGATTATTAGACAACTTCAATGGATACTTATAAAACTTGCCAAGATAAGCGTGAGTGCTATGGCATGCTTTCTCGTGGGAACTCGAGAAAGGCACCATAGTGGTGTAATTGGTTGGAGACATGTAGTGGACTCATGTACGCTTCATACCTCAAGTCTGGTACTCATAGTTCAGGACTAGCCAAGTCAAAGCTGGCACTTCTGCTTATGAACCCCATCTCCCTTTACCTTGATACATGTGCATGAGTAGTATAGTTCCTACGTAAGTCTTGCTGAGTACGACTTTGTACTCACGTTTGCTTATTCTATGTTTTAGATGAACCCACTGACCCCGAAGGTGGATTCTTCCTCGATGTGACACCCTGGATTTTGGAACTTTCTTTTTCCGAAAACTTTTCTGATTTATTTCTGGATTTTCTATTGGATTTGATTTTGAGCACCTCGTTGGACTTGAAACTTGAGCATATTTGCTTTCCATGCTCAAGTGACCCTTGAATCCAAGCCTATCTATGTAATTCCATTGATCCACCTCATCCAAGCCACCATTTTATTCAAACCATATATTCCTTTTTCCAATAAAATGGATATTCCTATTATTTGAGGTTTGTTAAGCAACCCCTATTTATATTACTCCATAAATCTCCAAATAGTTCCCACATGTCATGGACATCATATCTTGCCAAATTATCCAAAAAAAATCATATCCAAAGTGGATTTTTCCTCTAGAAAAATTCATTTGTTTGTGGGGCCAGAATGGAGCTTTGTGAAGGGAGTGCTATTTCTATTGATCCATTGCTGGTGAAACTTTTTGTGCAACCTCATATGATCATATCATTGATCTCCACCAAATTCCACCACCATTTGATTAGCCAAACTCCCACAATAAATTCCCAAAGTTTGGGTGCAGCAAGAGGGCATTGTGAAGCAAGTGCATGACAGGGATCCCATTTTCCTTGAAACTTTTTAGCATCATCCTACCACCAAATGACTCCACCAAACCAGATTTTAGACAAATCCAATCACCCTTGTGTGTGCACCATCATGTTTAAGTTTTTGGTCAGTGGGCCACATTGTGAAGCAAGTGCTATCTATGTGTGTCCAATGACTATGAAATTTTAGACACATGTGCACCATGCCAAATAACCAAGCTACACCAATTTTCAGCCAATTCCAATAATCCTATTAGATGCTAGCCTCACCAACACCATTCTGACCCATTTGGTGCTTTACAAAGGAAGTACCAAAGATATGCTCCAAATGATGTGAAACTTGGCATACATACTCATCCTAATGTATGATTGAGCTCTGCAAAATATCATGCTTAGGGGAGCTATGTACAAGCCATGCCACATTACAAACACCTTCTGCCTCATGATGCCATTTACAAAGAAAGTACCATTTATATTGCTTTGTTTGAGGCCAAACTCCACAGAAGCCTAGTCCCTTGTACCCTAAACCCTGGAGACATCTTGGTCCTATCCAAATCAACCCCATGTGAGCTTTGCTTCTGCTCAAAGATTGTTGCATCAAACTTCAGGTAGAGATAGAGATCACCACAGTGACCCAAATGATCAGTCAAGCCTACCACAGTGATCAGCGTGCGAAGGACACCATGATAGACATACTTGGCCACGAAGAAACTTATCCATATCTTGGTGGCCACGCCATTGGCGTGCTCTGGCCGCGCTCTCCGCGTGCTGGTCATGTCCTCGTCGAGCCACATTGTGCGCGCGTCCTTTTCTCGTTGTCCCACCGCGCCGCACGGCTTTGCCGCGCACACTAGCTCCACGACACCACGCCCCGTCGCCCTCAGCCCCCCTGTTCATTCGCACGCCATGGCCGCCGTCCTGTTGTCGTGGCCCGAGCTCGGAATCAGCCTCCCCCCTATTTAAACCGCGCGCCCCCGAGCTCCAGCAGCACCCCAGCGTCTCCCCACTCTGTCCTAGCTCGAAGCCCCCTCCCAATTCCGACGCCGGAGCTCCCCCTCGCCCTCCTCTGTCCACCACAGCCGCCGCCCCTTCCAGACAAAATTCCCGCAGTCGCCTCTCCCCCTGCTCCCCGCGAGGCCTCGGTCCCCTCCTTGGCGAGCTCCGCCACCGCCTGGGCCAGGGGCCCCGTCTCCCTCGCGAGCGGCGCGCCGCACGGCCACAGCTACAGCCGAGCCGCCGTAGCCGCCGTGCTCTGCCCCGGGTGCCCCGTCGCCACTGGCTACCCGGCGCGGCGCCACGGCCACCATCGGGCACGGCCCGGCTCGCCGCACCCGAGTCCTCCACGGCGGCCCCGCCCGCGTTGGCCACCGACGGCAGCAGCGTGGCCCAGTCCCCTGTTTCTGCGTCCACTGGGAGAAGAGAAGGATCAGGGGAGGAGAGAGAGAAGGCTGATGGGAGGGCCCCGCCTGTAAGTGGCCGCAACCCGTGGCCCGTTTTCTTCACGTGAAGGCGGTTTCCGCTAGAATATGTTTTCGCTATTCCAAAGCGTATTCCTGGCCCTTCAGACTAAAATGCGTTTTCTAATATAGAAAGCGTATTTTCCATCTGCTTCAACCGAAAATGCGCTTTCAGCTTTTGGAAAGCGTATTCCACCCAAATCCAGCCCTCCCGACAACGTTTTGCGAATATCTCCGCAACCGTAAGTCCAAATGAAGCGATTCTTTTTGCGTTGTTTTCGCATCGAGCTCCTCTTCAGTTTGGCATAGGTTTCATGCCATGTTTTATGCTGTTATTTGCTTGTCAAATAAAAGATGGAGTTTGAGCTTTTGCCCATTTCTTTTTATAAAATGTTTTGCAGGGTTTTGCTTGTGTTGAAGATCCAGGAGTATTTCACACTCCTCTGGTGAAAGGCAAGCCACAATACCCTTTTCACCTTTGCAAAGCTTTGACGTGCTTATAAAATTTGTTGTTCGATGATATGCTTATATCGTGGATCATGATCATGTGTCGTTTTATGTTTGATGTTATCATTGCCATGCTATCCTTGAATATTCTATTGCTATGCTATGTTTTGCCATGCTATACGCATGTTATGCCTTGATCATATCGTTGCCATGTTATGTCATGAATCATCGTAACCACAACATACCAATATCATGTTAAGCTGCTCATGTTACACCTGCTCATGTTGTGCCTAAGTTATGCTTAACTACATTCATAATGTTGCCATGTTAATAGCTTAATCTTTGTAACACGTATAAATTCACCAACTAAAAATGTGTTTGATCATATCTGAAACTGTCATGTTAATATGCTATGCATTTTCACGATCTGATACTCATGTTGCACCTGATGCTTGTGTTCGCTGTTGGAGATAGGCTTCATGACAAGTTGATCAGGTGCCACCGAACTGGGCTTATCCGTGCAGCCACATTTTCCTGTATGGGCGGGCCTTGATTCGGTCTGCCGGTGGGTTCTCATATTTGTATCACCCTATAGGGGAGGTTATGCACACACGCTACCCTGGCCCGGTAGGTGGTGATAACCTTGACAGCCAGTGTTGTTATGAGCTCGGTCCTCGTTGGGACAGTATTTGCCACAAGGTGGCCGAGTGGTTCTGGTGGTAACGTGGACACCTAACCACAGGGCTACCCAAGACGGAATGTCGGTGATACAGTAAGAGGGATACTCGGTATACCGGTCTCGTTGGAGAAGTCCTAGTCCACTTCTGCGGTACGAGTTCCAAGGATCCTGTGGGACAAGTACCGAGGTGCTGGATGGAGGAAGAACTCCATAGTGTGGGTAAAGTGCACAAACTCTGTAGAGTCAAAATCTATTCGAATAGTCGCGTCCTCGGTCATGGGACACATTTCGTACAAGGTCATACCTTATGATCAACAAGTGTTCGGTGGTAAGTTTGTGGTAAGTGGATGGTCATGCGATGAGTGGATTGGTTGGGTGGTAACGGAGGACACCTAACCCGTTGGATGGTCGTTCGATGACCCGTTTGGTCATGCGACGACCTGTGGAAGTGATAGGTCACGAAGTGACCCGGTGCTTGAGTCTGTAAGGGCTCCGAGGTAAGCCACTTGATCGTGCGACGATCACGTGGGGTCCATTGTGTGTGCATTAGTATCAATGTTGTTAATATGCTTGATGATTATCTGTTTGCATGATATTGTTGCTCACCTAGTTAATTCACTAATATACTTTAACCTGTTGCCACGTTATTGTTTTGCCTTCTTGCATGGTTGTTGTGAGCTTGCAAGTACATTCAATGTACTGACCTGGCGTGTTATGCCAGATTTGCAGGCCGTGCTTTGGATGCGTAGGGCGACGTTCCCGGTGTTTTGGAGCTAGGAGGTGTCCCAGCCAGTGTCTCTGTGGATTGGAGTTCATCATCGCTGTTGTTGTTCCGCTGCCGTGGATATTCCGCTGCTAGATAGTTATACTGCTGCTTGGTGTAGAGCTAAGGCTAGCCTGAGGAGCAAGATGTGTCTCCGCTAGCATTGTAATAGACCTCGTGTACTCCTATCTTCGATAATAGAAATTTGTTCAGTTCTATACACATCAGTGCCGTGTTCCAGAAGACTTGATCTCTGGGCTGGTGCACGGGGCATTCCGGTCCTCTGAGCCGGGGTGCCACACTCGAGCTCGACGACTGAAGACCAAGCTAGTGTAGTCCCAGTCAGCAGACTGGTTCCCTCGTGAAGGGCTTGTTTATAAATAAGGCTTCTCTAAGCCATTTGTTAAACTTGTCTGTACTCAGACCTACTTTGCTTCCGCATGCTTGTTGTAATGTTGGATAACGGTCTCGTGATCTCTATGTGCACTCTGTAAGAGTTATCAATAAAAATGTAAACTTTGTAGAGAATTGCAATGACACCTGCTGTTCATACTAGACATGTGTGTTGCGTGTATGATTATATCATGCATGTCTTAGTATGGGTTTTCGAGACCTTAGTTGTGATCTGGCTTCTGTCCTTTTCAATCGAGGAGCATCTCACTCATTCATGTCGGAGAGTTATGTACTTCGGCATGAGATATCCTTTGATGAAATGTTCACCCCAATGATTATACAAACTCCTGGTTCCAAGTGGCAAACTAATAGAGTAAGCCATGGTAATCAAATTGCAATTGAGGGTTTAGTATTCCTTGCTTCACTCATAGCCCTCAAGTCATCAGACATTGATGACATCCTTGGTATGGATTGGTTATCAAGACAAAATTCTTTTCTTGATTGTAAAGCCAAGTCAGTTAGACTTACACATCCTTCAGGCCAGACAATAGATTATTCCTCACCAAGAACAAGAACCCAAATGCATTCTTTGAATGTGCTTCCCCTTCCCGACCTTGAAGATGTTCCGGTGGTTCATGAATTCCTGGATGTCTTTCCTGAAGATCTGCTGGGAATGCCACCCGACAGATGTGTAGAGTTCATAGTGGATCTTATGCTAGGAACCGCACCAATTTCCAGACGCCCATACAAAATGGCCCCACGTGAGTTAGCTGAGCTTAAAATCCAACTTGAAGATTTTTTGGAAAAAGGCTTCATCCGCCCTAGCTCATCTCCATGGGGTTGCCCCGTTCTGTTCGTAACGAAGAAAGATGGAACAGAAAGGATGTGCGTAGACTATCGCCCGCTAAATCTAGCGACGATAAAGAACAAGTACCCACTACCCAGGATCAATGATCTTTATGATCAACTTGCTGGATCCTCTGTCTTTTCCAAGATGGATTTGAGATTAGGTTATCATCAAATCAAAATCCGGAACGAGGACATTATCAAAACGGCTTTCACTACTCGTTATGGTCTTTACGAGTACACCTTCATGTCCTTTGGTTTAACCAATGCCCCCGCCACTTTCTCGCGCATGATGAATTCGATCTTCATGGAGTACCTAGATAAATTTGTTGTAGTTTATCTTGATGACATTCTCATCTACTCGAAGAACGAAGAAGAACATGCCGAACATCTTAGGCTGGTATTGATGAAACTTAGAGAGCATCGCCTGTATGCTAAGTTCTCCAAGTGTGAATTTTGGCTACTAGAAGTGACCTACTTAGGCCACGTGATTTCTGCAAAAGGCATTGCTATCAATCCCGAGAGAGTCCAGGCCGTCCTTGACTGGACTCCACCTGAATCGGTTAATCAAGATAGGAGTTTTCTTGGCCTAGCCAGCTATTGCCGTCGCTTCGTCGATAACTTTTCTATAGTGGCAAAGCCTACAACTGAACTCCTCAAGCAAGATAAGAAATTCCTATGGACTCCCAAGTGCGAGGAAAGCTTTCAAGAGATAAAAAGAAGATTGACTTCTGCACCCGTACTTGCGCCTCCAGACACCAAAAAGGATTTCGAAATCTTTTGTGACGCCTCACGGCAAGGGTTAGGATGCATACTGTAAGTCCAAGTATGTGATCAGAGGGGGAGGGAGTGAATGAACACTTGAAATTTTTGCATGAAACTATGAAGTGAAGCATAACTTAACAGCAGAAGAGTTTCAACAGAAAGGTAAACGTTGAAGCAGAACATGATTGAAGCATAACATAGCGAATCAAAAGCATCGAATCAATTGCATTGAAGCAGATCACTAAAGCAATTGATAAACTGAATGTAAGTGCGGAAAGTAAAATGAACTCTTGATTCGGCGATGTTTGTTCGACCAGTTCACACTCTACAAAGTGCTACGTCTGGTTGGAGGGACTTGTGATTGAACACAGGAGCTAACCTCTCTCCGTCCGTATCTCCACTGCACCAATCTCCTTGAGGTTGGTCAGTTCTTCACTCGTGGTTGATTATTGAGGAAATCACCAAAACCTTTGACAAACTGGACTTCGAGGCGACAATAACTCTTCTCTCTCTGAAGAACAACTCTCTAACCGTCTAGGAGAATTGCAGTTCTCCAAGATAAAAAGGCTAGCAAACTTCTTCCTAAGTCATAATGAATCAACTCAGATCAATAGGACTTATGCTTCGGTGGATGGGTTTTTGGTTTGCTTCGGTGGGGTTGCTCTCTCTCCTTCACTGTAAGGAAAATAATCTCGGAGCAGCCGCCGGCCAATGAGGGCGGGGGTGGCATATTTATAGGTGGCAATCCCAATGTACGAAATGACTGAAGTGACCCGATGTGACAGCTTGACACCTGTCCCCAACGGTCATATTTCCAATCAAAGCGCAACTTTACTTGCGGTCCAAGTAAAGCTGACTCACGGACTTGGTTTTGCTTCAGTAGCCGAAAGAACTAAGTCTTCGCTAGTGAAGCATTACCTAGTGCACATGAGATTTCTCAACTCTCGCTTCTCACTGGTTTGGATTCGATCTGAGTCTTTTCACTCAATCCCCCCCCATCTAAAAAAACAAAACCCAAGCACCTGAAAAGCTGATGCGTGGAATATTTTTGGTCCCGGTTGGTGTTACCAACCGGGACAAAAGTCCCTTCTTCCTAATCAAGCCGCAGAGGCCACGTGGAGCTTCATTTGTTCCGGTACGTGGGAAAACCGGGACTAAAGGTTTTGGGCATTAGTTACGACCCTTTAGTCCCGGTTCTGGAACCGGGACAAATGGGCCTCTTTCTACCAGTGACTGGTACGCATTACTATTCACTTTGGAACGGTAAGATTCACCTTTTTCTTGTCAGTTTTGAGTGAATTGTGAGTGTCCACCAACAGATTTTGATTTAGTGCACTAACCTACTAATAATGTCTCAAAGTGGTTTTGATGTGATGCAGAAACAACCTAAGGATGCTCTAGAGACATGGGAGGCCTATGAGGGGCTTCGTGATCACTTGACGGATATGATCACTAAATCCGTTGATCATGTTGATACTAATATGCAAGAAATCCAAATGAAAATGGATGGCATGGACGACACCGTCACCACTATGCAAACGCAACTCAATGCTCTCCAAGAAAGTATACAACTGTTGACAACGTCCGTTAATGGGTTGCAAGCCTCGATTGATCAACGTCAACAGGGCGGCCAGGAAGATGATGGTAGTGTCCACGGTGACAATGACATTTTGAGGGGAAATCAAGGCCGTGGGTGTGGTGCTTAAGGACCGGTTCACCATCCTCAACTTGGTTTCGGTGCGCGCCGTCTACCTATTCAGGAAGAAGATGTCTTTAGCAAGCCCAAGTTTAACATTCCCAAATTTGAAGGCTCCACGGATGTGGAAGAGTACCTCACATGGGAGCGTAAGATGGAGATATTATGGCGTTTTCATGATTATTCCGAGGACAAGAAGATCAAGATTGCTTCCTCCGAGTTTGACGGTTATGCCTTGCGTTGGTGGGAGAGTGTTTTGACCGAGATACAAGAAACCAATGGACAGGCTATTCGTACATGGCGGGACATGAAGGCGACCATGAAAGCTCGGTTTGTTCCCACTAATTATTTGCGGACAGTTTTTGATAAATTCAAACAATTGAAGAAAGTTACTATGTCCGTTGACGCATATTATATGGAGATGGAGATGTTGCTGCAACGTGCACGTGTTCGCGAAGAAGTTGAGATGACTATGCAACGTTTTCTCCATGGGCTGAAAATTAACATTAAGAGTATTGTGCGGCGTCATCAATACTATAATATGAATGATCTATTGCATCTAGCAAGGGAGGCTGAATCCCAGCTTGCAGAAGAGGCACAACTGAAGTCAAGATATATTCACCATCTAGCAGGTTTTCTCCAAGGACACCGTAAGCCGCGCCTATGGAGAGCCCGAGTGCTTCCAGCCGTCCTTCTTATTCACATTCCAAGCCAGCCTCCAATGTTTCTATGGCCAAGAAGCCAACTGCACCTGCCCCTAGTGCGGGTTCCAATATGTCTACAGCTCGCACTCGCGAGATGACTTGTAATGCTTGCGGTAATCCGGGTCACTTCAAAAGAGATTGTCCCAATAGAAAGATCATGTTTTTCAATGAGGATACCGGCGAGTATGAAACCGGTGATGATGTAGACCCATACGCATGCGATGACGAGGGATACAACATTGACGAAGGCATGGATGATTTTCTATCGCCTGCTCCTACTATTGTTGTGTCACAGCGTGCTCTTACTGTGCATCCCAAATCTGAGTCTCAGCGCTGCAATTTGTTCCAAACCAAAACATTAGTTGGCCCAACAAAGCTTGCAAAGTGATCATTGATGGAGGTAGCTGCCGCAACCTCGGAAGCAAGGAGTTATGTGCCAAGCTAAATCTGAAATACTTACCTCACCCAAATCGATATTATTTCCAATGGTTGAGTGATAGTGGTGAGATGAAAGTGAATCATATGGTGCGCGTGAATTTTGAGATAGGCCCCTACCAGGATTCCATTCATTTTGATATGGTGCCTATGACAGTTTGCCATCTCATATTGGGTCGGCCGTCGTTATATGACTGCCATGTGCAACACAATGGCCACGCCAATATGTATCATTTGGAGTTCAAGGGCAAGAAAATTAATCTCCATCCTATGTCCCCAAAGCAAATTGTGAATGCGTCTCGTCAGAAAGTAGAGGTGAATTTAGAACCTATATGAGAGAACAATGTAATAGTTGTGAGTGATACTATAACGAAAAATGCGAGAGAGAGAGACTATTTTTCTTACATTAGCCACCAAAGAAGAAATGAGAGAATTTAGTGAGGATTCTATAGCCATGCCACTTGTGCTTATGTACAAAGGCGAGGTTTTGATTTCTAATGATAATCATCCTCTCCCTCCTAGTGTGTCTACTGTTTTGCAGGACTATGATGATGTGTTTCCGGCGGAGGTTCCAACGGGATTACCCCCCCTTGCGTGGTCTTGAGCACCAAATTGATCTTATACCGGGTGCAACTCTTCCCAACGGGGCACCATACAGGAAAAATCCCCATGAGACGAAGCAAATTCAGGAACAAGTGCAAGCTCTTCTGGACAAAGGGTATATTCGTGTCAGTCTTAGCCCTTGTGCTGTTCCTGTTATTTTGGTTCCTAAGAAAGATGGTACATGGCGTATGTGCGTATATTGTAGAGCTATAAATAATATCACTATTCGATATCGCCATCCTATTCCACGTTTAGAGGATATGCTTGATGAATTGAGTGGTGCTGCTATTTTCTCTAAAATTTATTTGCGTAGTGGATACCATCAAATTTGGATGAAAGAAGGGGATGAATGGAAACTTGCTTTCAAAACAAAGTTTGGGTTATATGAGTGGTTAGTTATGCCGTTTGGTCTTACTAATGCTCCTAGTACTTTCATGCGGTTAATGAACCATGTTTTGAGAGAGTTTATTGGACGCTTTGTGGTTGTGTATTTTGATGATATACTTATTTACAGCCACACTGAATTTGAACATGCTGCTCATATTCGACAAGTTTTGAAAGTGTTACGTGATGCTCAATTATATGATAATCTTGAGAAGTGCACATTTGCAAAAGATAAGGTCATATTTCTGGGATACGTTGTATCTAAGCATGGATTAGAATTAGATTCTTCTAAAAATTGAAGCAATTCAAAATTGGCCTACTCCCATGAATGTTAGTCAAGTACGAAGTTTTCACAGTTTAGCTGGTTTTCATAGACGTTTTGTGAAAGAATTTAGTACTATTGATGCACCGTTGAATGAGTTGACAAAGAAAGGTGTGCCTTTTATTTGGGGCGTTGCCCAAGAACTTGCATTTGATGAGATGAAACGTTGGCTGACTTCTGCACCATTACTTGCATTACCTTATTTTACTAAGCAATTTGAAGTTGAATGTGATACTAGTGGTATAGGCATGGGTGGTGTATTGATCCAGGAAGGTAGACCTATTGCTCATTTTAGTGTAAAACTTTCTGGTGCTAGACTGAATTATCCTGTTTATGATAAAGAATTGTATGCACTTGTTAGAGTTCTTGAGGTTTGGCAACATTATTTGTGGCCAAAAGAGTTTATCATACATTCTGATCATGAAGCTTTAAAATATCTGAAAGCTCAATCCAATTTGCATAGATGCCTTGCAAAGTGGGTTAAGTTCATTGAGTCATTTCTCTACATCATCAAATATAAGAAAGGGAAAAATAATGTTGTTGCTGATGTTGTTTCTAGGAAGAACATGTTATTGACACACCTTGATGTTCAAATTCCTGTATTAGAGAGTTTGTGTGATTTATATGCAACTGATCATGATTTTGCTGAACCATATCGTTTGTGTTTGGTTCGAACTGCATGGGATAAATTCCACATCCATGATAGATTTTTGTTTCGAGCTAACAAACGGTGTGTTCCAGAATCTTCTGTGCGTTTGCTATTGTTGCAGGAATCACATGCAGGCGGATTGATGGGTCACTTTGGGCATGAGAAGACACTACTCATGCTTGAAGATAATTTTTATTGGCCCAGGATGAGGCGTGAAGTGGACAGGTTTGTTCGGTGCTGCATTGTATGCAACACATCCAAGTCCAAGCTGAAGCCTCACGGTTTGTATACTCCACTATCGGCTCCTACCACACCTTGGGAAGATATTAGTATGGATTTTTTGGTAGGATTGCCACGCACTAAACATGGTCATGATAGTATATTTGTGGTAGTGGATAGATTTTCCAAGATGGCACATTTTATTGCATGCCATAAGAGCGACGATGCGTCGCATGTTGCTAACTTGTTTTTCAGGGAGATTGTACGCTTGCGTGGAGTGCCCAAGACAATTGTTTCTGACAGGGATGTGAATTTGTGAGCTACTTCTGTAAAGACACTTTGGGGAAAGTTGGGAACGAAGTTGATGTTCAACACTACATGTCATCCCCAAACTGATGGTCAGACGGAGGTGGTCAATAGAACATTGTCACACTTGTTGCGAGATATGATCAAGAAAAATCTTCGTGAATGGGAGGAGTGTTTGCCACATGTGGAATTTTCTTATAACAGACATGTACACACTACTAGTCAGCTTTGTCCTTTTGAGGTGGTTTATGGTTTTAAGCCCATTACACAACTTGATTTGTTACCTCTTCCATTGCAGGAACGAGTTAATATGGAGGCATCCCACAGAGCAGATTATGTGAAGAAGATTCATGAGAAGACACGAGAGGCTATTGAGAAGCAGGGAAAGAGCGTTGCTGCTTCAAGGAACCAGTCATGGAAGCAAGTCCTATTTCAGCCTGGAGATATGGTTTGGGTGCATTTGCGCAAGGATAGATTTCCAGGATTTCGGAATTTCAAGTTGAAGCCGCGTGGTGCTGGTCCTTACAAGGTGTTAGCCAAGATCAATGACAATGCCTACTCGATTGATATACCCATTGCTGAGTTTGGTGGCGCTAGCAAAAATTTCAACGTTGCTGATTTATCACCTTACATGGCAAATGACCTTGGAGCGTCGAGGTCGATGCCTTTTGAAGGGGGGGGAGATGATAAGGACATCCCTTGATAGAGGCGAAGGTGTCCCGATGTTTCGATGAGATGGTGTAGATCGATTATGGTGGAGACGACTTTCACGATCCGACTACGAACGTGCGAAGACGTTGCGCCTTAGCGATCGCTAAACCAACTCCGAGAGGTTATTGATCCCGCGGATGCACGATCAACCTGACCACGAAGGTCTAATTCCTGCAAGCAATCGAAGAACAAGCAAGAACTAAGAATTGCAATCTGGATATTGCGAATATAAGATGAATGATTACGAAAGTTGGGGTTCCAATGAGGTCTTGGCCTGGTCGGATGACACAAACGAAGAGTTCGAAGTTGCGGCTATGGCTAACTTTAATCTAATTAAAACCCAAGTCTAAACGACGCCCTAAGGGCTGTATATATGGGGGAACAGAGGGGATTTTCGTGACCCCTTGGAGGTGGGGTCCGAAAACAACCCTAACTCGGTTTCCCCACACATACGGACTCTAAAAACAGCCTATAATGTGGTATTTCGAAATTACATGGGCCCAGCCCAATATTAAGGTGACGCAGCACCTATAATTGCTCTTGGACGAAAATAATGAAGTGGCATCTCGTGTATTCCGTCCAAGCCTTCATGCATGCCTTATGGTGGCTTCAACGTGCAAAAATCCCCACTGGAAACTCCACTGTACTTTCCCCCGCGCGCACCTTCTTCTCCATTCTTGATCCCGCTCCAATGACCATCCTTCTTGTCCATGCTAGGTCCTTCATTCATAAGCAAAACAAAAGTATCTAATTTAGGCAGCATCATATGTTCATGAACAATAGAAGGATTGGCAAGAAACGAAAGTACCTGATAATTTAGTTGACGTGCACGTGCTCTAGTAACTGGTCCAGTATGTGTAGTTGGTGAGGGTATGGGTGTAACATTAGTAGGGATGTCCTCATCATCCTCCCCTTCTTGAATTGAAGTCGTCCTCGACGGAAGCTCATCATCTTCTCCCAAATAAGGTTTCAAATCTGCAATGTTAAATGTGGGACTAACCCCAAAATCTGCAGGTAGCTCAAGTTTATATGCATTATCATTAATTTTCTGTAAAACCTTAAAGGGACCATCAGCTCGTGGCATTAACTTAGACTTGCGCAAATCAGGAAACCTATCTTTACGTAGATGTAACCAAACAAGATCTCCTGGTTCAAACACAACATGCTTTCGACCCCTATCACCAGCAAGCTTGTATCTAGCATTCATGCGCTCAATGTTTTCTTTAGTTAACTCATGCATTTTTAATATCAATTCAGCACGTTGCTTAGCATCAAAATTAACCTTCTCCGAAGATGGAAGAGGCAGCAAATCAATAGGTGCACGAGGTAGAAAACCATAAACAATCTCAAAAGGGCACATTTTAGTGGTAGAATGCACTGAACGATTATAAGCAAATTCAATATGAGGTAAACATTCTTCCCACAGTTTCAAGTTACTTTTTAAAACAGCCCTAAGCATAGTAGACAATGTCCTATTGACCACTTCAGCTTGTCCATCAGTTTGGGGATGACATGTAGTACTAAAAAGTAGTTTAGTCCCCAACTTAGCCCATAAGCATCTCCAAAAATGGCTAAGAAACTTAGTATCACGATCCGAGACAATAGTATTGGGCACACCATGTAAACGAATAATCTCTCCAAAGAATAAATCAGCAACATTAGCAGCATCATCGCTTTTATGACATGGTATAAAATGTGCCATCTTAGAAAATCTATCCACGACAACAAATATGCTATCCCTCCCCTTCTTTGTTCGAGGCAAGCCTAAAACAAAGTCCATGGATATGTCCTCCCACGGAACACTAGGTACAGGTAAAGGCATGTATAAACCATGAGGATTGAGTCGTGACTTAGCTTTTTGACATGTAGTGCAGCGAGCAACAAAACGCTCAACATCCCGTCTCATCTTTGGCCAAAAGAAATGTGTAGCAAGTACGTCCTCCGTCTTTTTCACGCCAAAATGTCCCATTAATCCTCCTCCATGCGCCTCCTGCAACAACAAAAGATGAATAGAGCTAGCTGCAATGCATAGCTTGTTAGAACGGAACACAAATCCATCATTAAGCACAAACTTCTTCCATGTTCTACCCTCTCTACAATTCTGCAATACATCTTTAAATTCCGCATCATTTACATATTGTTCTTTGATTGTCTCTAAACTGAATATCTTGAAGTCAAGTTGTGAAAGCATAGTATAACGACGAGACAAAGCATCAGCAATAATATTATCTTTCCCCTTCTTGTGTTTAATGACATAAGGGAAAGTCTCAATAAATTCAACCCACTTAGCATGTCTACGATTAAGTTTTGCTTGACTTCTTATGTGTTTCAAAGATTCATGATCAGAATGTATAACAAATTCTTTGGGCCATAAATAATGTTGCCAAGTTTCTAATGTCCGAACAAGAGCATATAATTCCTTATCATAAGTAGAATAGTTCAGACTAGGCCCACTCAATTTTTCAGAAAAGTATGCAACAGGTTTAGCATCTTGTAATAACACACCTCCCAAACCAATCCCACTAGCATCGCATTCAAGCTCAAAAGTCTTATTAAAATTAGGAAGTTGGAGCAAAGGAGCATGTGTTAACTTATCTTTCAATACCGTGAAAGCTTCTTCCTGTGCGGTACCCCAAGTAAAAGGCACATCCTTGCGTGTAAGCTCATTGAGAGGTGCAGCAATGGTGCTGAAATCTCTCACAAAACGCCTATAGAATCCAGCGAGGCCAAGAAAACTCCTCACTTGTGTGACCGTTTTGGGCTGCAGCCAACTCTCAATTGCCTCGATCTTGGCATGATCAACTTCAATTCCCTGCGGAGTAACAACATAGCCAAGAAACGACACTCGGTCGGTGCAAAAGGTGCACTTCCCAAGGTTACCAAATAAACGTGCATTACGTAGAGCAATAAAAACAGCACGTAAATGATCCAAATGTTCCTCCAAAGATTTGCTATAAATCAGTATATCATCCAAATAGACTACCACAAATCGTCCAATGAAAGCACGTAAAACCTCGTTCATTAATCTCATAAAAGTGCTAGGTGCATTAGTTAACCCAAAAGGCATGACTAACCACTCATATAATCCTAACTTAGTTTTAAATGCCGTTTTCCATTCATCCCCTAATTTCATGCGAATTTGATGGTATCCACTACGCAAATCAACTTTGGAAAACATGGTAGAGCCACTTAATTCATCAAGCATATCATCTAACCTAGGAATAGGATGACGATAACGAATAGTAATATTATTAATGGCTCTACAATCAACACACATACGCCAAGTTCCATCCTTTTTAGGCACTAATATAACAGGAACAGCACAAGGACTAAGTGATTCACGTATGTAACCTTTGTCGAGTAGCTCTTGTACTTGACGCTGAATCTCCTTCGTCTCCTCCGGATTGGTACGGTATGGCGCACGGTTGGGCAGCGAAGCACCGGGAATTAAGTCAATCTGATGCTCAATCCCTCGAATAGGTGGTAATCCCGGTGGTACGTCTTGTGGAAAGACGTCAATAAATTCCTGCAAAAGGTCAGTGACAACAGGAGGCAAAGAAGGAGGCAATTCCTCAAATGAAAACAAAGCTTCTTTGCACACAAAAGCATAGCACACATATTGACTAACATCCAAATCTGAAATATCAACCTTAGTAGCAAGCAAAGTTGGACTAGTCAATTTAATTTCATTAGAAATAGCAGAAGAAGATTTGCTATTAGTCTTATGTTGTTGCTCAAATTCTTTAGCTGCTATCTCATTTTCACTCTTATTTTTCTCCTGTTTAGCTTTACTAGCTCTAGCAAGATCATCTTTCACAATTTGTTCAGGAGACATAGGAAGTAAAGCAATATGTTTATCCTGATGAACCAGAGTAAACTGATTTGTCCTACCATGGTGTACAACATTCCTATCAAATTGCCATGGTCTACCAAGTAAAAGAGAGCATGCTTGCATGGGTACCACATCACAATCAACATAATCAGCATATGCAGCAATGCTAAAGTGCACACGAACAGAACGCGTTACCTTAATCTTACCACTATTGTTAAACCACTGAATATAGTACGGATGGGGGTGTGGTCTTGTGGTGAGAGATAGCTTCTCCACCAACTCCATGCTCGCCAAATTGTTGCAACTCCCTCCGTCAATGATGATGCGAACCGAACGTTCTTTCACCACTCCCTTTGTGTGGAACAAATTATGCCTCTGGTTTTGCTCGGCCTTCGATACCTGCACACTTAACACACGTTGAGCAACCAAACTAGCATATTTATCTGCATCATCAGGAGTCATATACTCTATATCATGAGCATCATCATGGGCACCCTGTTCCTCATGAGCAATGAGAAGTAGAGTCTCCTCATCGTAGTCACTCGCTGACTCATACCCACCATCCGCCGTAATAGTCATCACACGCTTGGAGGGACAGTCTTTTGCGAAGTGACCTCCACCTTGGCACCTGCGACATTTAATATCACGATCTCGTGTTTGCCCTGTGGACGCCATGGATGAAGAAGAACTCGCCGCTGGACCACTCTGTGCACCCTTGAATGGTGGCGCTGGCTGTTTTGGTGGCTCCCTGTAAGAATGAGCGGCTGAAGTAGATGGTGGCGCAGCAGGACGTGTGGATGTAGAAGCTCCACGCGATGTCCATGATGTATTTCGTCCTACAGAAAAGTTAAGTCTCGTAGCGGCCTGTCGATCCTGCACTTCACGTTCAGCTTTACAAGCAAGATGAAACAAACGAGTGATAGTAGCAAAGTCCTTGTATTCTAGAATAGTTTGTATCTCCCTGTTTAAGCCACCCATAAAACGTGCAAGCATAGCTTCATTATCCTCTACTAGGCCACATCTAATCAATCCAGTTTGTAATTCTTGATAATATTCCTCTACAGAATTTTTTCCTTGTCTCAAACGCTGTAATTTTTGTAACAATTCACGTTGATAATAAGGAGGAACCCAGCGAGTACGCATAGCATCTTTTAAAGCAGCCCAAGTAGTTGGAATATTATTAGCATGCAATCTACAATGTTCAGACCACCAAATAGATGCAAAGCCCGTGAATTCACAAACAGCAGCAGTAACACGTCTATTCTCAGGATATTGTAAACATGTAAAACGTTGTTCAGTTTCTAACTCCCAAGTAAGATAAGCATCAGGAATATATCTACCCTCAAACGGCTTAAGATTCAATTTAAGTTTAGGCACATGTTCATCATCGCGTACCTGAGGGGGTGGTTGGTTTCGACCGTGGCGAATGTTGGGACGTGGACGTCCAGCTGGCTGCTCATAGGCCGCTTCCTGTTCCACCTCCTCCTCGTAATCACCCTCGTAGTTGTCGTCCTGGCCGACGTCAGAAGCAGCAGCAGCAGCAGTAGCAGCAACTGCAGCAGCAGCAGGAGCACCAATACCAGCAGCTTGTCCTCGCGGAAACAGAATACGTCGTGCACGTGGTAGTGGCGGTGGCTGTGGCTGTGCTGAAGGTAGGCGTGCGATCAACTCAGTAAACTTGGCGTCGAGCTTGGTGTCGATCATCTTCTCCACGCCATCAATCGCCTCTGTAAATCTGGTCTCGATGTCCTGCACCTGTTGAGACATCATACGTGCAAATTTATCATGTAGCTCCTTGTTTGTCATGTTCTCCCAATCGGGTGCATCCCGCGCCACTTCATCATGTGATCCTGGCATGGTTAGCAGAAATAGAAAACACACAGGAATATGATCCTACTTCTACTAATGGGATGGATGTGGGGTGGTGGAAAGCACAAATCCGTCAAGCTTTTCTTACGTTCTTACCGATTCTTACCTAGCAGCAGGTGGTGATGTACAACCACACAAGAGCAACAAGCACGACCTGTCCGAGTGCCGCTCCATCATCAAGCTCCACGAAGAAATGGCGGCCTTCTATTCCAAGAAGGACGCCGAAATGAAGGCTCAGCGGGGCGGAGGTTCCCAATGCGGGGGCCAAGGAGACTACCAGAACAAGGGCAAGCCAATGACGCCGCATCACTGCGACGACGTTTTCGGATAGGACGAATCCGGAGGAGACACAGGTGATGACTTTCAGGATGCTGTGAATTTTGGCGCTTACATCCACAGAGGGGCGTCCACACTCGCCTCCAACCGTCAATACCACAAAGCAGTGAGACAAGTTCTCGCAATCCAGTCCCCTCCATATGGCCCTAGGGTCTCCCGTTGGGCCAACATCCCTCTAGTGGTGGACGTGAGCGACCACCCGTGCTACCCTCCTGGACGATAACGACGGCCTGCCGCCTACGCTCGTCTCCCTGATGATCAGCAAAATCAAGGTCAGTAAGATGATGTACGACACCAGATCCAGCATCAACCTGTTGTCCTCCCACGCCTTCGAGAAGATGCAGATTCCGAGAAGCAACCTCCTCTCGTCTGCCTCCTTCCGTGGCATCAGTGGGATGGAGGTTCAACCGCTTGGGAAGATTTCACTTCTCGTCACCCTCAGGGACCCCACCAACTTCCGGACAGAGATGCTCGTCTTTGATGTCACGGACTTGCCCCTCTTGTACAACGGACTGCTCGGGCGGCCGTTTATGAGGAGGTTTGCTTCCGTACATCACGGGCTTTGCAACATCGTCAAGATTCCGGTCCCCAAGGTGTCATCACGCTACCTGGAGACGCAGGAGAAGCCGTGCGCTGCATACAAGGCGAGGCGAAGAAGGAAGCTGCTGCAAGGACATCCGGGAAGGCACCGCTTCCGAGCGACGTGCATGTTCTCGGGGACAACACCCTGCTTTCCGGAAGCCCAGCCTGCGAAGACAGAAGACCGGAGCCCCAGGTTCCCACCGCTTTAACGGGCAACAAGCATCCCAGAGGATGTCCACGCCAATCGGTGGATCCTGTCCGGCACGTGACCAATAAACTGAAGCCCGGCCAGCTCACCCCGACGGCTGTGTCGAAGAAGGTCCCTATTTTGGAGGATGGGAGTTGCACCATGTCTGTCAGCGCTGACCTCTCCCCCAAATAGGAAAGCGCGGTCGTCGCCTTCCTCCGCGAACACGCCAGCGTCTTCGCATCTAAACCCTCCGATCTTCTCGGAGTTCCTAAGGAGGTGATCGAGCACAAGCTAGCAGTCACGGCAGGCGCCAAGCCTATGAAGAAGAAGGTCCGTTGTCAAGCCCCATACCGTCAAAAATTCATAGCAGAAGAGATCCAGAAGTTTCTCAAGGCCAGTTTCATCTGGGAGATTCGGCACCCCACTTGGCTAGCCAACCCTGTTGTCGTCCCCAAGGTGAATGGGAACAAGAGATTGTGCATCAACTATGGAGAATTCAACAACGCCTGCCCAGAAGATCCTTTCCCTCTCCCTCGCATCGATCAAATCGTGGACGCAACAACGGAGTGTGCTCGGCTGTTTTTCCTGGGTGCATACGCCGGATACCACTAGATCAAGATGCCAGTCAAAGACGAAGAAAAGACCGCGTTCATCACCCCGTGCGACACATATTGCTACATATGTATGCCCTTTGGGTTGAAGAATGTGGGTTCCACCTTCCAGAAAGCCATCCACATCGTCCTCAGGCCGCAATTACACCGCAAGGCTGAGGCCTACATGGACGCCGGCAATGGAGGGTGGTTGTTGAGCGGCCCCATTCCCCTCCGTGGTGAACATGGCTTGGTGTACGCATTTACGGGCCCTGGGCTCCCCGAAAGGATAGTTCCTTCCAGAAGGAGCTTGACTCCTAGGGCGTCTTTCGGCATCTTGATTAACAGGCAGGACCACCTCTTCGACGCGGGCGACAATGTCGGCCAGCTCGTAGAGGGAGGTGATAGTCTTGATGGACCGGGTACTCATCTTCTTAGGCATGCGCGTGTTCTTGTCGTTGGCAAGAAAGGTGGCGATGATTTCGGCCTCATGCGCGTCAGGGATGCAATGCTGCATCTAGGTGAATCTTTGGAAGAACTACCGGAGAGGTTCGCCGTCCTTCTACACTACTCGGCGTAAGTCATTGACGATTTTCGGAGGTTGGACCCCTCTGGTAAATGCGCGGACAAACTTTTCGCAGAGTTCCGCCCACGAGCTGATGGAGTTGACCGGGAGATGCATCATCCACCGATGAACATTGTCCTTGAGCTTCATGGGGAAGTAGCTGGCCTTCGCTTTGTCGTCTCCCCCACGATCTCCAGAGAAGTGTTGTACATACAGATGAACTCATTGGGGTATGTATTTCCGTCATCCAAAAGTGGGCCATCTATTTGGAACTTCTTGAGCCACTGGATGTTGCGGAGATCTTGGGTGAAGGCTACGCACACGGTGATGTAGTCGATGTCACCAGAAAGGATCCCATCCCGGAAAACATCGATGGGTGGAACCCGGGCGTCGGAACACCGGCGAGTTTCTTTCTGCCTAACGATGGTGGTTCAGCGTCTTCGTGGAGGCGATCCTCGAGGCGAGTACGCTGATCCGGGGATCCACGGTGCCCGGATGATGCGACAAAAGCTGCACCAGGAGATCTGTCCCATCGAGGAGCGCTCTGGCAGACCGCGGGGTCGCGGTAGCGCTCATCTCGGGGATGGTCTTATTGACGCCCATGAAGGGGGGAGTGCACAGTGTTCCTTTCGTAATCAGAACCCCCTCCCCGATAAGGGCCTTCTCACTTTGGAGACAGCATGTTTACACCCCTCCTGGACTGTAGCTGACGGAGGACAAGGTCGCCTTCCTCAAGTTCTCGAGAGCGGACGTGGCGGCTGTGTTAGAGGTGTAGTCCTTGCTGGTACCACGCGAACCGTGTAGCAGCCTGAGTACGTACTTCCTCGGCAACGACGACATCTCCTTGTTGGAGTTACTGCTGTTCGGCTTCATCGAAGGCACGAATTCGAGGAAATCCGTATCAGAGTTCTGTGCGAGCACCGCCTCCGCTCCGTAAACGAGAGCGAAAGGCGTCTCATTTGTGGCTCCATTGGGTGTGGTCCTGATTGACCATGGAACAGCTGGAAGTTCATCCACCCACCGCTTTCCAAACTTTTCGAGCCGCTGGAAGGTATGGGTCCGGAGACCTCAGAGTACTTCCAAATTGGTTCTCTCTGCCTGGTCGTTGCTCCTCGGATGAGCCACAGAAGCGAAACACACTGCGGTGCCCAATTGATCGCAGTACTCGAGGAAGACCTGACTTGTGAACTCAGTGCCATTGTCCGTTATGATCCGGTTAGGAACTCCGAAACGACACACCAGGCTTCTGAAAAACTTGATGGCGGATTGCGCCGTGGTCTTGCAGACTGGCTCCACTTCTGGCCACTTGGTGAATTTGTCGATGACGAAGTAGAGGAACTCATAACCTCCGGTAGCACGTGGGAATGGGCCCAAGATGACCAATCCCCAGACCGCAATGGGCCATGACAGAGGGATGGTTTGGAGAGCTTGTGCTGGTTGATGAACAGCCTTGGTGACGAGGATTGACCTCAGCAAATCCCATGGTTAGGAACCCTGAGTTAGATCGTAGAAGAGATATGCAGGTTGGGGATACTCATCGGCAAATAGGATAAAGCATTTGTTGCTCGATTATATTGCGATGGAGGCGATTAAAGTGGAGGTCGAGGCGAGTTCGGTCGGTACCGGAGGTGTTGCTTGCATATTCGATGCCCTAGGCGTCCCCTCTGCCAACCTTTATATACTAGGCTGGGTTGCAAGGAGTACGTCTTGGTTTACAGAGAGGGTTTCCTAATCTATCTTCCTTCTTAGACGCCAATTCATGGGTTCCATAATCGTCGAGGACTCTTATGGCGGTGTGTCGAGTGGGCCAGTCGTGGGATGATCGAGTCTTCCAGTGGACTTTCTGTCTTGATACGCACCAAGTACCCTCATCTGTAAGAGTCGTGGATACACCCCCTCATCAGTAGCCCTCGAATGTCCGGGGGACTCAAAGAGTCGCGCAGGGACTCGAATCCATAATTGCCTGGCCAACTTGTTAGCCACAAGAGATAGTTTATTCGAGGGATGATAAGCTAAAGAGGCCCAAGGTAGTCGATTGGTCGAGCTTTGGTGAATTGGTAGCAAACACCTCAATGGACGTAATCAAGCTGTGTCCCTCGACACAAACTTGGAAACAACCGGTGCCTAGCAAGATCATGATGTTGCAGGTCTTATAGGACCAGGGATGCTGGTTTCAGACAATAGCCTTGGCGCGTCCGTCATTGGCTCAATTTCTTCACGCGCCACACATGGAAATCATTGGGAGAGAAGTCGCAGCTGTGGCAAGCCCCGGCTCGGCCGACTACGCAGTGGGGTCTTACCTACGCGCTAAGCTTGCGCGGCATCTGGGGTGCAGTGTGCCGCCGCCCAGGCATCATTTTTTATATAGGTGCGGAGCCTAATTAGATGTGCACCCACTTGGAAAACAAATCAAGTGGACATATAGTGGTCACTCGCGGAGCATCTATGAACTCCAAAGAGGGGTTAAGAAGGGCTGCACCCACTCGGATGGTCATCGATTGAGTTGATCACGTATTCACCCGTACGACACTCAATTTCTCGGGAAGATTGTTCTCTTGGGTGTTTTGACCAAGTCTTTCCATTTAGTGCGAGTGATCACTCAAGCACTTCATAGTCTTCTGGGTGAGGGAGCACCCGAACTCTATAGATGCAAAGGTCTTTGCTAGTGTGGGTGATCACTCGTGTGCATTGTAGGCTGCTGGGTGAGAGAACACCCGAACTATATAGATTCATTTGTTGTTGATGGAGGGGAGTAGCCACTCGCGTCCTTGAAATTTGGTCTTTGCTCTATTTTTGCAGGGACAGGGTGCTCCCGATGGGAATAATTTTTTTTTTGAAATGTGGTCAAAAGTTTTGTAGAAGTTAACCTTTGACGAGTAGCGAATGAAGCGTGATCGGCACGCCTTGCTTGGGATGAGACGTTGCAGTACTGTCTGACAAGTTTTGCAGCCACGCATAGATGTGATGCTCCGCGGTAATATCGCTCCTCGTGATGATGGTCCTCTCTTTTTGCGTGGAGTGGGCGGTATGGTTATTGCGCCGGTTCGGTTTTCCATGTAGCATGGTTATCTTTAAATCGTGCCACGTTGGTTGGGTTCCGAGATCGACAGTGGGTGGATGGCCCCAGGCCATGGGATAAATACCGGAGGGGTGGGTAGATTTAGGTTTTTACCCACCGCTCCCTTTCTCCTGTTTCTTCTTCCTCTTTTTCTTCTTTCCTTCCGCTTCGTTGCTCCGTGCGGCTGTGCAGCGGGGTCTATGTCCAAACTTCCTCGGAGTGTAGCGCAGGAAGCAGCGAGGACGACTGGGATGTGGGAGCGCTCATCCTTTGAGGCTACCGACCTGGATGCTCTGTTGGCAGATGGCCATGTCTTGGAGGGTGCCACGCGGAATCCTGGGGATGAAGAAGTTTCTGCGCCACATGAAGATGAGCGGGTATGCTTCCAGAGCTTTTTTCCTTGCGGGGATTCTCTCCCCGTTCATCCATTAGTCCGGGGACTACCTTTTGCGTATCAGCTTCAATTGCATGATTTTTTTCCGAACGGGATACTTCATCTTGCGTGTTTTATCACGCTCTATGAGAGTTTCCTGGGAACCTATCCCCATTGTGGGCTTTGTAAGCGCCTCTTCAATGTGAAGAGGACGAACTCTGAGTATGCCATTGGGGGCGTCGGCATCTCCATTAAGGAGAAGAGTGCCTATTTCGATTTGGAGAAACTGGATTCCGTGTATACCTGGCGGAAGAGCTAGTTTTACTTGGAGGATAGGCGGGTTGACGACCAGCAATTTGGTCTTCCCCCTTTTCACCCGGTTGCGCGGGTGGTCAACCGTACGTCTTTGGGGGCATGCTTTGTCTGTTGAAAAGGTGGCTGTTGTTGAGCCTCTAATGCAAAACTCGCTGAATTGAAGAAGAGGATAACTACTGCCCAGCTGATTGTCGTGTTTATGAGGAGGCGCATCCAGCCGCTTCAGTACCTGGTTCATCCTATGTGGCGGTACACTGGGCTCGAGGATCCGACTAGGTGCTCTCTCGATGATATCTCGGGTAGCGATCTTCTATTTCGGATCCAGCAAGTCACTAAGTGCACAAGTACTGGTATTGAGAGTTCCGTGCTTCCATATGCTGAAGATTTCCCATTGCCTAAGGTATGTGCTCGAGTCTTTGTTAGGTCCGATCATGTA
Source organism: Bromus sterilis (assembly GCA_950022295.1). Classification (NCBI taxonomy): domain Eukaryota; kingdom Viridiplantae; phylum Streptophyta; class Magnoliopsida; order Poales; family Poaceae; genus Bromus; species Bromus sterilis. Next base: position 254,116,968 of record OX465595.1, on the reverse strand, counting down.
TTTTCTATCTTGTGTTTATTGATAATGTTTTTTGCTCATAGAACCATGTTCCCTTGCTGAACAACCCTCCTCAACCTGAGGATGCCGAGATATTGGACGAGCCTGATGTGGTTGTGGTGGATCCCGCACCTGTGGGTGGTGCCTCGCATGCTGGTACTAGCGAGTTCGCGGGTGCGAATTTTGTTGGTCATCCAGCGGCTTCTAAAGATGATGAAGATTCAGATCCACTTCGCTTCAATCACAGCCGCTCCTCGACTGCTAGTGGACGGGCTGGGGAGGTCGGTGGTGATGGACCGCCGCTAGTTGCGCCAGTTGCTACGCCCTTACCTCCTCTAGTTCCAATGAAAAAGCGCAAGCTGGGGTGTTGATTCGCGTGGGCGCCGCACCTGTTGGGTACGTACTTCTTGGTTCTTACGCCGCTATTTTTGCTTCCGATTCTGATGATGAGCGTGTTGCAGTACTGCTCCTATTCGGGTCACGTCTTCCAAGGGTACTGCTACTGTTGACCTTCAGTCGACTGACTCTGGCGCCGCGGCTGATCGATGGGCGCCTTCCTGAAAGTGCAATATATCGACCAGAGGGGGGGGTGAATGGGAGATTTCAATTTGACTACCAGATTTTGGTTTTCTTCAAGACTGAAGCGACGAAGCTGAAGAAGTAACCAAAATGATGAAGAAATAAAACTTCACAGAATGTAATCATTAGGGCAGCTCATCACAATGCAACAGAAATAAATCAATTCAGATAAGCAGAAGTGCTTCAGATGCATAGCATGAAGACTAAGAGTAGAGGGAGAACTGAAGCATAATTGTTCTCCGTCTGGTTGGAGAGGCTGAGATTCAACTCAGAAGACATAGTCTTCACCTTGTTCTCCTTGAACTAGAGTCCTCAGACTCCGTCCAATAACTCAGGTGAGTCTTCAAGGTAGACTCCCGAAACCTTTACAGACTCAGTCACTTCGGGAAGTCACAATTGCATCTTGACTTCCTCAGACTGAAGACTTCTACACCGGCTGAAAGATCACAGTCTTCAAGAGTAAAAAGCTTCGGATCACTCGAACCGACTTCCTCAGAAATGCTCAACTACTCAGGCTGGTGGTTTTCCTCACTTAGGTTCTTCAGTGTCCTCAGAGGTGGGTTGCTCTCAAATGACAAGTGTCTGTTTTTCTCTCGGAGAAGCCAACCCACAAATGGGGCTGGGGGTGGCTATTTATAGCCGCGGAGAAACCCGAGGTGAAAGGACATAAATGCCCATGCATGCAATTACTCTCATGCCCTCAGAAATGACCGTTGCTAGACAAATCTAGCCTCTCACCATGCAACACGTGGCATGGTCAAAGTATTCTCTCTCCTCACGATTTTCAGAAGAGTCGCAATGGCGATCTCCCGACTCCTCTACCAAAGTTAGTTACCTCAGTGTCCTGAAGAACAACGTCTCAGACACCCGAGGACTGAACTTCTACTGCAGGAGATTTCCTCAGGGTTTTTCTTCAGGATTCCTAGTTGAGCAATTCCTCAGACCTTCGGAACTCGTTTTCTTCAACCCCTCCAACAGTACGATGTTTTCCTACGACTCAAGAAAGAAAAAGACTTAACGAAGACTACGCTTCAGCTTGATCTTCATCTTGACATGTCATCAGTATGGCGTAACTTTCTTCAGGATCATAATTCTTCGGGATCCAGTTTCTTCAAGATTCCAAGTCTTCAGGATCCTGTTTCCTCAGGATTCCAAGTCTTCAGGATCCTGTTTCCTCAGGATTTTGCGCCAATACGTTCTTCGGGAAAACCTTCGTTTCTTCAATGTTCCTCAACATTTTTGGGGGTCGACATTGGTGGTTAAACACCTCATCAGGGGCTGTTCTCCTGTGTATACTCACAAACACATCAGTCCCTTAACCGTTTTGTCATCAAACTCCAAAACCTCAATGGGAGGGCACTTGATGCACTTACAATCTCCCCCTTTTTGGTGATTTAATGACAATCAGGTTAAGCTTCAACGGGGATAAAATTATGAGTTTGAAGAATAAAAACTTTGAAAAACATTTCTATCATTAAGCTGGATATAATGCTGCTCCCCTTGAGGATATGCATATGAGTTGAAGAATTTTTAATATCTAAAGCATTTTGAGGTATATGAGGAGCTCCCCCTATATCCAGACATTTTTGAAGCAGTGCATGTTATGAAGTGTTTGAGGAATTTAAACAATGCACTGAGAGAGATGTTTGCAGAGACAATCACATGCATATATGATAAACTTGAGGAAATAGCATGAGGTAACTGAGGAATAGTATCAGGCAAACACCAAAATAACAGTTTACAACTCGTTACAAAAAAAATCTGAAGAACGAGAGTTGTAACTGAAGAACCTCCTAACTAAAACCCGCTTGAAGACTAACAGATTTCTCCCCCTTTGTCATAAAATGAACAAAAAGGGAAAAATTGAAGCTAACGCCCCTTGGAAGATGCCTCAAGGCTGAGGTGAGTCACGCCTGAGGCAATCCGTTGCAGTGTGACGGCAGGCAGCTGTGTCTTTGGCTTCTTCAACAGTCATTTCTTGGTTTGAAGAATAGGAGTCCATGGCCGGAGGAGGAGTTGTGCAGCGTCTGAATTGCCTCGGGGGTCTGATTGCAGGAATCAGAGGCTTTTGAAGATCCATTTTTGCAAGGTCTTCAGGGGTGATTACTTCTCTCATCAAGGCATCGAGATGTTGATATGTATGATGAGTATACTGATGCACTTTCTTCACTGAAGAATGCGTCTGAGCCATGTAGCTGAGTATTTCAGAAAACTGACGCTTCACCCAATCATGATTTCGGTCAACCTTCTGATGAAGACTAATCAGAAGCTCTCGGTCAGTCATCACTCGAGCCTAAGTCGTATCCTCAGTAGAGGCATGAGTTCTGGTTTCATCAGTAGTGCTATACTGAGGATGACGAATGTTTCCACCAAGAGAATTGGTCGGGAGAACTTCTGCATAGAATATGCCTTTGCCCTTATCATTTGAAGCAATCGTATGCTGAAGCACTTCGACAGGCGGCATATATGTTCTATGATTCGGATGATCAGGTTGGAACTCAATACCAGTCGTGGCTCGGATGAGCTTCATGATCCATGGCGCGTGTGGCTTCAGGATATGAGGATTCTGTGCCGCATCCACCAGAGTTCTGAAGAAGAAGTGATGAGGACATCTCTACTAATGTTACACCCACATCTTCACCAACTACACATACTGCACCAGTTTCTAGAGCATGTGCACGTCAACTAAATTATCAGGTACTTTCGTTTCTTGCGAATCCTTCTAATGTTCATGAACATATGATGCTGCCTAAATTAGATACTTTTGTTTTGCTTATGAATGAAGGACCTAGCATGGACAAGAAGGACGGTCATTGGAGCGGGATCAAGCATGGAGAAGAAGGTGCGCGCGCGGGAAATAACAATGGAGCTTCCAGTGGGGATTTTCGCACTTTGAAGCCACCATAAGGCATGCATGAAGGCTTGGACGAAATACACGAGATGCCACTTCATTATTTTCGTCCAAGAGCAATTATAGGTGCTGCGTCACCTTAATATTGGGCTGGGCCCATGTAATTTCGAAATACCACATTATAGGCTGTTTTTAGAGTCCGTATGTGTGGGGAAACCGAGTTAGGGTTGTTTTCGGGCCCCACCTCCAAGGGGTCACGAAAATCCCCTCTGTTCCCCCATATATACAGCCCTTAGGGCGTCGTTTAGACTGGGGTTTTAATTAGATTTAAGTTAGCCATAGCCGCAACTTCGAGTTCTTTGTTTGTGTCGTCCGACCAGGCCAAGACCGCATTGGAACCCCAACTTCTGTTAATCTTTCATCTTATATTCGCAATATCCAGATTGCAATTCTTAGTTCTTGCTTGTTCTTCGATTGCTTGCAGGAATTGACCTTCGTGGTCAGGTTGATCGTGCATCCGCGGGATCAATAACCTCTCGGATTTGGTTTAGCGATTGCTAAGGCGCAACGTCTTCGCACGTTCGTAGTCGGGTCGTGAAAGTCTACTCCACCAAAATCGATCTCCATCATCTCATCGAAACATCGGGACACCTTCGCCTCTATCAAGAAGTCAGGAACGTTGATTGGCCCAGGCATGCAGAGGTTGTGGAGTATGTTCTTCATGATGCCAATGACTTCTTCAGCAGTGGATTCATAGCCTTTAATGGGGCAGAAGGTCTTCGCCAGAATCCGATACAGTGTACTTGGAAGATACAGAAGCTCAGAAACTGGAAACTTTGTGCGAGCTGGGGCTTCAGGTGCCTGAGGCTTCATAAGCATGTTCATCAGGTCATCTCGAAGAATTTGAGATCCATTGGAGCAAGCAGTTGGGGAAGTGCACTGAGGCAACTCAAGAATGGCAATTGCTTCAGGAACAGTGATGGTGTAGTGATGATGCTCAGTCATCCACTCGAGGACCCAGGTGGTGATATCCAGAGGATCTCCTGAAACATACAAAGTTGCATAAAACTGAAGTACAAGCTCTTCGTTCCAGTGGATGCATTCGGAGCAGAACTCAAGCAGCTTGGCATGATGTAGATCCTGAAGCACACTGTTGAAGCAGGGAAGGGCTTCCATATCCATTAGAGGAATATGCTTGTGAGGAAACATTTTGTTTTGCTTATATAGAACTGAAGCATAATAGTTCTTCTGAGTAGCTGTCCAGAACCGCAGCAACTTTCGAGGCGGAGCAGAATGATAAGGATTTTGAATCCCCTTTTGGAAGAAACTCATGGCATTGAAGAAATCAGTAGCATCGAAGCTTGGTGTTTCACAAGCGTCAAGGTCACGGAAGAATGGTTGCTTCTTCTTCGGACACAAAGACCTAGCTTGAATTGGACCTTGAGGTGGTGGAGGCGCTTGAGGCACTTCAATCTGAAGAGAAGCTTGAGGCTGAGGAGGAGCCGCTGCAGATTTTTAAGGCACAGACGTGTTGAGGTCCGTGGGAAGACGAGGTGATGTTGCATGTTTGTCTTCAGATCCATCCTTTGAGGCTTCAGGATGAGCATTTGTACTGTTTTCTGCTTCAGGAGGAGCATTTGTACTATGCTCGGCTTCAGCTTCAGTTGCAGCAGCGGGGGGATCTGTCTTAGGCTGAGAAGTGGATGTTTCCGCAGCATCAGCATCTGCAGTAGTGGTGGCTGCAGCATCAGTTTCAGCAGCAGAATTTGTGGGAGCACTTGCGGCTACTGGTTCATCAGCATCAGACGCTGAGGATGATGCACCAACTGATTCTTCAGACTGCTGAGAAGTATCAGGAAGCACCTCTGTCACGGTGGTGGATTGAGGCTCAGGTGAGAAGATAGTATGAGTGGGCGAGTTGGTCAGCCCATAATCCTCATGATGGACGCGAGGAGCTCCATGATCCATAATGTCGACGTCCATGTCTTCAACCTCAGTAATAATCGGTGGTAGTGGGTACAGAGGAGATGGAATAATGGGTGTTGCAGCAGGGGGCGGAGTGAAGACGATTAAGCTGCGCTGAGGATTTGGAGGTGGAGTTGAGGCAGCAGTAATGAGAACGGTGGTATCAGCATCCTTTGATGCCGGAGGAGCTGAGGAAAGTGGTGTAGCATCAATGGGGTCCTCAACAGTAGGCTTCTTCGCGGTAGGTGGAGTTGAGGGTTGGGCTTCGGGCAGACGCTTGAGGCTCTTGGCAGAGGCAGCAGGGGGTACTGAGGAAGCAGGCTAACGAAGCTTCATCAACTTTTCCATCTGCTGAGACATCCGTTCCTTGGATTTGCGAATATAAGCACGGTTGGCAGCGCACTCAGTGTTGAGGCGTTGAACTTCACATTGATGCTCTATAAACTCCTGAGGAGTAACATCAGTGATAGGTTTCTTTTTGAAGTCACTGAGGACTTTCTTTAGTTTGTCCTTCAACTGTTTCTGAAGATCACGTTGATGAATGTCATTTATGAGGAACTGTTGAACATAGAACTTGATGTCTTTAGGGATGTCCAACTCATCAAGAGGAGTGTCAGGCTTAACAGACCAAATTTCGATGAACTCCAAGATCTTCTTGGCATCAAGGAGAAGCGGGATTTCTGAACCCGTTGCTTCAGCTTTGCGTCTGGCTGCAGCACGCACATATTCAATCTTATCAGCTTCAGTGGCGACGAAGCCGGCCAAATCCTCAAATTCATCTTCATCATCAGAGATTTCAGGAGTATGATGAATGGCGCCACGCATAGCAGTTTTCTTTGGTGAGGGGTGTGGGCCGCGTTGAAGAACAGTTTTGGTCTTCAGCTGAGACTGATGCATTGTGGTTGAGGCCTCAGGAGTATTACCATATTCATCAGTGCGAACCCGTGAGTCTAAGGTGTCCCGATGTTTCAATGAGATGGTGGAGATCGATTATGGTGGAGGCGACTTTCACGATCCGACTACGAACGTGCGAAGACGTTGCGCCTTAGCGATCGCTAAACCAACTCCGAGAGGTTATTGATCCCGCGGATGCACGATCAACCTGACCACGAAGGTCTAATTCCTGCAAGCAATCGAAGAACAAGCAAGAACTAAGAATTGCAATCTGGATATTGCGAATATAAGATGAATGATTACGAAAGTTGGGGTTCCAATGAGGTCTTGGCCTGGTCGGATGACACAAACGAAGAGCTCGAAGTTGCGGCTATGGCTAACTTATATCTAATTAAAACCCAAGTCTCAACGACGCCCTAAGGGCTGTATATATGGGGGAACAGAGGGGAATTTCGTGGCCCCTTGGAGGAGGGGTCCGAACACAACCCTAACTCGGTTTCCCCACACATACGGACTCTAAAAAATAGCCTATTAAGTGTATTTCGAAATTACATGGGCCTGGCCCAATAATAAGGTGACGCAGCACCTATAATAACCCTTGGACGAAAATATTAATGTGGCGTCTTGTGTCTCTCGTCCAGGTCTTCATGCACGCCTTATGGTGGCCTCAAAGTGCGAAAATCACCACTAGAAGCTCCATTGTCCTTTCCCGCGCGCACACCTCCTTCTCCATGCTTGATCCGGCTCCAATGACCATCCTTCTTATCCCTACTAGGTCCTTCATTCATAAGACAAACAAAAGTATCTAATTTAGGCAGCATCATATGTTCCTGAACATTAGAAGGATTCGCAAGAAACGAAAGTACCTGATAATTTAGTTGACGTGCGCGTGCTCTAGTAACTGGTCCAGTATGTGTAGTTGGTGCAGATGTGGGTGTAACATTAGTAGAGATGTCCTCATCAATATTCATCAGTGCGAATCCGTGAGGAGGGAGTAGCACCATCCGTGCGTTGACATGAGGAACCAATAACTTGAGGCTTAATTGAGGACTTCTGGGAGGGCTTCATGCCAGGAGCCTTTTTGCGGTGCTGAGGCGGAGGTTGTGGCCTGGGTTGAGACTGATCCTGAGGTGAATCTGTACTGAGGCAGTCAAGTCACGGACCAGATTCTTGACACGGCTGCTACTGCGTTTGAGGTATTGTTCATATGCCGCAGGAAAGTCATCAGGGGTGTGCATTGTTGTGGGATCAGGAGTGACTCCTGGTGCAGGTGGAGGTCGAGCCTTGATACCCAAGGTCTTCAGCGGCGGATTGACAGCAAACATTTCCTCATGCTGAGGATTAAGCCATTGATATTCCATCCAACGCTTGGCCCATTCCCTCGTGATCTTCTGGACCCTTTTCTTACGATCATCAGCAGTTTCACGTTCGGGAGTCTTCAGCTTCTCATAGAGCTCAGGAGCCAGGTCTTTAGCAGTATCAGTGAGCTTACGCCGAGGAGCCATTTTCTTCAGTGGTGGAGACTGAGGAATGGTTCGTTCAAGCTGAGCTACAAATGAAGTGAGACTATGAGGACCATACAATTCCTCAGCAGACATGTACCTGTGACAGAGTTAAGTTGCGAGGGAAGTGGGGTACGGTTATATGCGTTCATGAGGAATAGGCTGAGGAAAGCAAATGAATGAGGCATAGGAATAGGTCTCAGAAAGCTAGCAGTACAGTTGAGGATTAAATGGCTCGAGGACACAACAGTACTGAGGAATAAGACACTGAGGAATAAGCCACTTAGGAATAGGCATACCAGAACTGAGGCGAATGCTGAGGAACCACCAGTCTTCTTCCCCGGCGACGGCGAACTCTGGCGACGTTAGCACGAGAGCTTGAGGAGCTCAAGGGCGGCGGCGCGAGAGTGAGAGAAGAGGTGGGGGGAAATGACCGGGGGGGGGGGGGTAGAGTGCTATTTATAGAGGGGTGAAAGCTGAGGGGTTGCGAAATTTGTGGACCAGATTGCCCCTGATTGTTGGGATCCTCAGTGGATATCATAATGGTGGATAAGCACGACGTGCGGTAAAATCGCAAGAAATTGAAGACAGTTGTAACTGTAAATCCTTGATTTTAGGAACTTGAGGACAAGGGCTGAGGATGAAGACAAATGGTCTCAGGCTGATGATGAAGACTAATGGTCTCAGCCTGAGGAATACATTATTTCCGGATGAACGCATATGAGCTAGACAGATTAGATAAGTGAGCACAGAGGGACGGGTCCGATCACGTTCACCTAGATGAAGAAGCAAAAGCTGAAGAACAATAACTATAGGTGAACGGTAATCATCAGTAATGAAGACTTCAAATCCTGAGGAAGCTGAGGAACAACAAATCCTGAGGTGTTTGGGCGGTGGCGCTACCCACCTTATAGGGAATGAGACACTTGATACCATACAATTGTCGTATGGATCTTGAGTCAATTCCACGTTAATTTCTTCACACTTAGAAAGGTAGTTCCTCATGACTTGAGGAGTACGACGCATCATGTGTTGTACATCAGGATTCTTCAATATTGTTTAAGCGTTAGGGTGTGTGTCCATTCACTAGACGTTTGAGAAATCTAAGATATTCAGCTCACACCTCAGAGTGCTAAATCTCTTCTCATCCAAAGGCTTAGTGAATATATCAGCAAGTTGGTCTTCAGTCTTCACGTGGCTGATGACGATATCTTCCTTCAAAACATGATCCCGAAGAAAGTGATACCGAATCTCAATGTGCTTCGTCCTCGAGTGCTGTACTGGATTCTGAGAGATCTTGATGGCGCTCTCATTGTCACATAGTAGTGGTACTTTCTTCAAGTTGATGCCGTAGTCCTTCAGAGTTTGCTTCATCCAAAGAAGGTGTGAGCAGCTAGCACCAGCAGCAATGTATTCAGCTTCAGCAGTGGAGAGGGAGACGCAGTTCTACTTCTTCGATGACCAGCACACTAGAGAACGTCCGAGGAAATGACATGTTCCTGAGGTAGACTTCCGATCCACTCGATCTCCAGCATAATCTGAGTCTGAGTACCCAACAAGATCCAGCTGTGTGCCTTTTGGATACCATAAGCCTAGCTACAGGGTGTGAGCCAAATATCAAAGAAATCATTTCACCGCTTGGTGATGCGATTCCTTAGGTGCCGCTTGGAATCGGGCACACATGCAAAGGCTCAACATTATATCAGGCCTAGATGCACATAAATATAGCAGAGAACCTATCATGGAGCGGTATACCTTTTGATCGTAGTCCTTGCCATTTTCATCAGGGCCAAGTTGTCCATTTGTAGGCATCGGTTTCTTGATGCCCTTGCAATCTTGCATCCCGAATTTCCTCAGGCACTCCTTGAGGTACTTCTCCTGAGAGATGAAGATGCCGTTGCGTTGTTGACGAATTTGGAGCCCTAAGAAGAACTTCAGTTCGCCCATCATGGACATCTGATATTGTTCACTCATCAAGAATGAAAATTCTTCACTGTATTTCTTGTTAGTGCATCCAAATATTATGTCATCAACATAAATTTGACATATGAATAATGCATCATCATATCGTTTTGTGAAAAGAGTTGGATCGAGGGAACCAAATTTGAAGCCCTTGCTGATGAGGAAGTCCCTCAGTGTGTCATACCAAGCCCGAGGGGCTTGCTTCAGTCCATAGAGGGCTTTCTTCAATCTGTACACCATATCAGGTTTCTTTGCGTCTTCAAAACCTGGAGGTTGAGCAACATATACTTCTTCCTCGATATTACCATTGAGGAAAGCACTTTTCACATCCATTTGATATAGCTTGATATTATGATGGTTAGCGAATGCAAGCATAATACGAATGGACTCAAGTCGAGCAACAGGAGCGAAGGTTTCACCGAAGTCGATCCCCTCGACTTGTGTATATCCTTGAGCTACGAGACGAGCTTTGTTTCTGATGACTTGTCCATCTTCATCGAGTTTGTTGCGGTAGATCCACTTCGTGCCGATGACATTGTGAACTCGAGGATCAGGACGTTTGACTAATTCCCAAACATCGTTCAGTTTAAACTGAAGAAGTTCGTCTTGCATTGCCTGAATCCATTCCACTTCTTGGAATGCCTCAGTGACTTTCGTGGGCTCTAAAATTGATACAAACGAGAAATGCCCACAAAAGTTATCTATACGATTAGCTCTTGCACGAGTAAGAGGACCTGGTAGGTTGACGTCAGCGAGGATTCTGTCCACTTGAACTTCATTTGCCACACGAGGAAGTCGAGGAGGATGATCTTGAGGCGCATCTTCGACACAGTTGTCAGATTCATTTGCATATGCTTCAGGTTCTTCAGGAGCTTCAGGGGTATCAGGAGCCTCAGGATCAGGATCGTCATCAGGATTATTTGCATCAGGATTTGGATGTTCTTCAGGAGCAGGAGGTATGTGGATTTCTTCAGGATGATCCACTGGAATGATATCACCAGCACCCATCTTCTTGATCTGTTCTTCAGGTGGTGCTTCATCTAAATCATGTGGTAGGTGCTCTCTTTGGGAGCCATCAGATGCATCAAATCGTACGTCATTAACTCGTATGATTTTTATTGAAGAACTTGTGAAGATACAATCGATTGACGATGTGGCATGCAGTGTTGATTGCTTCAGCCCACCACTTGAGTGGAGTATTGTACTCAGCCAGCATCGTGCGAGCCATCTCGATGAGGGTTCGATTCTTCCTCTCAACAACTCCATTTTGCTGAGGAGTGTAAGGCGCAGAGAATTCATGAGTGATTCCCAAGTCATCGAGGAATTCTTCCACACCGAAGTTCTTGAACTCAGTGCCGTTGTCGCTTCGAATGTGCTTGATCTTCAGGTTGTAGTTGTTCATGACTCGCAGGGCGAAGCGCTTGAGGATTGCTGGGGTTTTTGACTTATAGAGAAGAAAATGCACCCAAGTGTATCGTGAGAAGTCATCAACAATAACAAGACCATACATATTACCTCCAAAGCTTGAATACTTTGTGGGACCGAATAGATCCATGTGAAGCAATTCCGGAGGTCTTGTAGTAGTCATGATGGTCTTTGCAGGATGCTTGGCCTTGGTCATCTTTCCAGCTTCGCAAGCACCGCACAGCCGGTCCTTCGTGAATCTAATTTCCTCAATCCCGAGGACATGTTTCTTCAGCACCAGCTTCTGAAGATTTCTCATTCCAGCGTGGCCGAGTCTTCGATGCCATAGCTAGCACTCTGAGGCTCGTGCCATGAGGCATGTAGTGACCTGAGGACCTTCAGAGAAATCTACAATATACAGGTCACCTTTCCTAACCCCACTGAAGACAATGGAGTTATCGCTAACCATAAAGACAATACAACCATATTTTCCAAAGAGAACAGCGAGATTAAGATCACATAGCATGGATACAGACATCAAGTTGTATCCAAGGGATTCAACAAGCATGACTTTATCAATGTGTTGGTCTCGAGAGATAGCCACTCTGCCAAGACCCAATACCTTACTTTTACCTTTATCGTCGAAGGTGATGGTTTTCTTTGAAGAAGGACTCAGAGATGATTCCATAAGAAAGCTTCTGTCACCAGTCATGTGATTTGTGCATCCACTGTCCATCACCCATTCAGTCTTTCCCTGCAAAGTAATTAGTATCTCATACAACAAGTTATGAGCCAGTCTCAGTTTGAGGGTTTTATGGTTCCTCAGAATTAATTCCTCAGGATGTTCCTCAGGATTGATTCAGTGAAACCAACAGTAAATATATCCTTCAACTGACTCAATTGATGTTGTCCTGGGCATATGATCTGTAGAATTTATGATTGCCCCAGGACACGTCCCTGCACTGATGATTAGTTCTTCTTTACCACCCACATCTTAATGGGTGGTTTTGAGGTACATGTGGGCTGATGAGGGCGATGAGACCTAATGGGACGTGAAATGGTGGTATCAGGATAAACAAATGAGTAAGCATTCTTATGAGGGGCTTCCCTGTGACCAAAATGGTTAGCAGATACATGATTATAATCATTTCCATTTGAGGTATCGTCCTCAGATGATACCCTCAGCTCGCTTGCATCTGCATTCACAGCAAGATTAGTGATGAGGTCCTTCTGAACCCAAATTTGCTTGACTGGAGGGCCATTCCTGCAGTTAGTTCCGATGTATCTGGCGAATACTTCACCATTAACATCCTTAAACAGTTTATAGTTTGAGTCAAAAGACTCAATCACCACATCTGAAGAAACATCATCATAACCAGATAAAGTATAGGGATCAGGAGGAGGCATCTTTGCCCGAACCCAAGTGGTCTCTGGATATTGTTCAGGTTTCCAGTAAGACCCATTAGAGTTGAGTTTTCGAGTGACTGCGACACCTACTTTCCTCGGGTTCCTGTTGAGGATCTGTTTCTTGAGGATGTCACAAAGAGTCTGATGTCCTTTCAGACTCTTGAACATGCCGGTTTCCAGTAGACTCTTCAACCTAGCATTTTCTTCAGCAATGTCTATGGTATCCTCAGATGAGGGGTTAGATACCACAGAAGCAATAGAAATAACAGAGTCCGAAGACATTGAGGAACTAGGCACAAAGATGATACGATCATGTTCAATGCATTTTAAACAGGGAGGATTAAATACTTCTTGTGGCATGATGATCTGTTGGGAGAGGAGTGAATCATTTTCTTTCCTCAGATCGTCATGAGACATCCTTACGCGTTCAAGTTCTTGTTTCCTCATGAGGAACTCATGAGCCATCTTTTCATGATCGGTAAGGAGTGCCTCATGACGATTGAACAAGTCATCAAACTTTGACTGAAGAATTTTTGATTCATCAGTCAACTTTTGAGTCTTCGTCATTTCCTCAACCAACATATCATCACTCTTGTTTAGTGAGATCTGGATCTTTTCAAGTGCACGTTGTTGCTTAGATGCAAATTTAGCAAGTTTAGCATAGTATTCATTAGGTTCTTCATCAGAGGGACCATCTGATGATGAGTAAGAAGATACCTTGGAGGACTTGGCCATGAAGCAGAAGGCAGGGGTTGTGTCTTCAGCTTCATCATCAACATGTGGTAGACCAGATTCCTTAGTGTTGAAGATTGACTTGGAGACAAGCGACGTGGCAAGAGCCAGACCGGCCACATCCTCAGATTCTTCAGATTCTTCTTCCTCAGCATCAGGGTTGAACCAGATTCCTCCGAGTCCAATTCTTTGCCGAGATATGCGCGAACCTTACGGGAATTGCTATTCCTGTATCCAGCAAACTTTGAGGATCTTGAGGATTTCTTCTTTGTCGTTTCATCAGAACTGTCATCTTTCCCTTTCTTCTTCTTCTTCTTCTTCTTCAGTCTAGCTTCCTTTTCCCATAGAGGACACTCAGCGATGTAATGCCCAGGTTTCTTGCACTTGTGGCAGACTCTCTTTTTTGCTTCGACAGAGTCATCATCTTTGCTTTTTCTTGAGGAAGATCTTGAGGAATTTCTGAAGCGATTCTTCTTCGTGAATCTTTGGAACTTTCTGGTGAGGAGAGCAAGTTCCCGGCTGAGGGTTTCAGGAAAATCAGTATCAGCCTTAGACTCTTCATCAGAGGACACTCTTCGTGCTCTAGCTTTTAGCGCGCGGACCTTAGGCGTGGAGCTGTATAAATCTCGTTTTTCAGAGAGCTTCAGTTCATGAGCATTGAGGCGCTCGAGAATGTCCGCTGGATCCAGAGTCTTGAAGTCGGGCCTTTCTTGAATCATCAGCGACAGGAACTCAAATGAGTCATCCAGTGACCTCAGTAGTTTCTTCACAACCTCATGATCTGTGATATCAGCGGCACCCAGTGCTTGAAGTTCATTGGATATGTCGGTGAGTCTGTCAAAGGTTTGTTGCACGTTCTCATTGTCCAGCCTCTTGAACCTGTTGAAGAGACTGCGAAGTGTATCAACTCGTGAGTCTCGTTGAGCAGAGACTCCTTCATTGACTTTTGACAGTCTTGTCCATATCTTCTTTGCAGTATCCAGACCACTGATACGGTTGAACTGAGCCTTGTTAAGATGACCACCAATGATGCTTCGAGCTTTTGCATCAAGCTGCCAGTTTTTCTTGACGACTTCAGGAGCAGTCATCAGATTAGCTTCAGGAATGCCTTGATCAACAATATCCCACAGATCCTTGTCAATGGCTTCAAGATGCATCCTCATCTTGTTCTTCCAGTATGGATAGTCTGTCCCGTCGAAGATGGGACAGTTTGAGGCAACGCTCATTGTACCTGAGGTCTACATAACTAAAACTCCAGGTGGTTAAACCGAATCACACAGAACAAGGGAGTACCTTGCTCTGATACCAATTGAAAGTGCAATATATCGACCAGAGGGGGGTGAATGGAAGATTTTCAATTTTACTACCAGATTTTGGTTTTCTTCAGGACTGAAGCTACGAAGATGAAGAAGTAACCAAAATGATGAAGAAATAAAACTTCACAGAATGTAATCATTATGGCAGCTCGTCACAATGCAACAGAAATAAATCAATTCAGATAAGCAGAAGTGCTTCAGATGCATAGTATGAAGACTAAGAGCAGAGGGAGAACTGAAGCATAATAGGTCAACATAGCAAGTACTGAAGCTTAAGAGGTTGAAGAGATAGCACCAGTGATTGAAGACTTTGGTTTGGTATACGAGTTCAAGTTGCTGTGACAACTCTACGTCTGGTTGGAGAGGCTGAGATTCAACTCAGAAGACATAGTCTTCACCTTGTTCTCCTTGAACTAGAGTCCTCAGACTCTGTCCAATAACTCAGGTGAGTCTTCAAGGTAGACTCCCGAAACCTTTAAAGACTCAGTCACTCCGGGAAGTCACAATTGCATCTTGACTTCCTCAGGCTGAAGACTTCTACACCGGCTGGAAGATCACAGTCTTCAAGAGTAAAAAGCTTCGGATCACTAGAACCGACTTCCTCAGAAATTCTCAACTACTCAGTTTGGTGGTTTTCCTCACTTAGGTTCTTCAGTGTCTGTAAGGCCCGATATGTGGTACTGTTCCAAATCTAGGTGTTTCCACCCAGATCCGGGGACGAAGCACATATCGGTCCCACCGCGACATATGACAAAGCCATATGCCCCGGATTTCCAACATGATATCACAACATTACAGATACAGGATACAACATCTCATACAATCAGCATACAACTGCCTTAATACAATACAACAGCGGAAGATATATGTCTGAGTACAGACTACAATCAAAAGCCTAGTGGCCAAAGAAAATCAACCATCCCATAACCACACGGGTCCAGGCCCTCCGCCGGGATCCGCCTAACTAGTCGTCGTCGAGTTTCCGTGTGAAACGTCGATCACCATACCTGTTGTCGACCAAGAACCCTGAAAAGAGTTTGGGGGTAGTATCATGAGTACAGAAGTACTCAGCATCCAACTGTAGTGGTCATCTGACCCAGCAAGGACTTCATAACTCGTCATTCTAGGATTTACGAAGTGGCTAGCGATCTAGAGAGTAAGGTAAGAAGCCAAGCATTCGATGATGAATCGCCTCCAACAAATCTTGCTATCAACTACTACGCAAACATAACCCCTATCCTATCCTTGTCCTCCTCTTTGCATCCCGACGAAGAAGAAGCAGTCAAGTCACACACACACGTTGATCAAGTTATATTAAGATTATCTCAGTTGTTGTTTTCTATGAACAAGGAGTAGGTCTCAAGTCGTCTATAACCGTGGACACGGCTTCTCGAAAAGATTTAACCCTGCAGGGGTGTACCAACTGCCCATTACGAGGCTCCGCACGCACGTCCATCTCTCTCAGTTGCTACCCATCACAGGCAACCATTTTATGATTTGGTTCCAAGAGATCCGAAACGACAGGTCCCTCTAACTAACAACGAACAAATCCGGGTGGCCCCCGGGAAGTCGACAAGCAATCCAAAAGATGGCCACGCTCTCGGATCGGACTCTTCTGTCTCAACAGGGTTTGGGTTACCGAGACGCCTCACATAAGGCCTCGGGCCCTCGCCGGTCATAGGTGGACCAACACGGAAACCATGTCTCCGCTGGTCCGGGTTGGTTTAAAAACTACTGGCAGCTGACCAGCACACACACGGTTTCAAATGGTAAATCAGCTTGGGACACCACTAGAAATGCTTGAAGCTAGGTAGGTAAGAAAAGGGGACCCCATAAAATCCCACACGCGGTTAGGCACGCTCAGTCTTAAAACCAATACCGGGAACTCGGGTCCTAGGTGACTCGAATGGAACAAAGCGTCGGGGCGGGATAGCCTAGAACTTCCATCCTTCGTCGAATATAGTCAACATTATAATAATCATATCATCAACAACAATATAATAAGGTGATATCCCAAGCCAAGGAGTAACAGGGTAACATCGTAGCATCCTAAGCATGCATAATAAGTAGGGGCTGAGCAACGAGCAATATTAACATAGCAGTACAAGGTTTGCTGGGAAAGGACATGGCTGTATTGGTTTAAAAGAGGCTGTAAACACGTGGTAGGATCAAACATCGAACCTAACCTAGACTAGCATGCAAACCGCTGATTGAAATAGAATGGATCATAAGTAATGTATAGTCCTTGCCTGTTGATAAGTCGGGTTCCGAAGGTGTAGTTGATCGCAAGCTCGCATTGTCTCCGAGAGGTACCCGCGAAGCACACAAGACGGTAAACACTAGAAAGCAATCAATGAGCAAGCACTCTATTAATACGAAGCAAACACGAGCAATCATCAACAAGAAGCAATACGAGACATCGCACCTACCGTCGAGAACGGTTACTAACATGTTAAGTGGAGTACTGGTCACACACGACGATACCGCACATTTACGGTGGTTGAAGTTGCTTAGCTACAGGTGATCAACCAACGGTTATTAACATGTCAACTCAAGCAAGCATGGCATAGCACACAAACATGGCAAGAGGTGTAGCACAAAGTAAACTATCTATGCTAGTCAATTTAAGTGAGGCACAACCTAAACATGGCATAACACTAAGTGCCGCACGACAATTAAAGGATTTGGTACTGTTCTGTCCTAAACCATATTTTAGGTTGGTTAACAAAAGCAAACAATAGCATAAACACAAAGTAAACGAAAAACTAATCAAGTTACATATAAGGCACACTCCAAACGGAGTTACGGTTAAAAAGATATAAGCAAAACAAGCTATGCACACATGCTGTATAAACATGGGTAAATCTATATGCAAAAGTGCAGCAACATGACATAGCAATACATGGGATTAAAGTAGACATGATTCTTAACAATATGCAATTGGAATCACTCAATTACGATAAACGGTCGCGACACACTCGTCGACCGAAGTTGCAACAAAATAACAGTTTTAGCAATAGCAGCACAAAAACATCAGGATCACCAATTTGGAGCAAGATTTAACATAGCTAAAGCACCCAAATATGACAAGTTAAAGCATGGAAATGAAGTACACATGATGCTTAACACATAGGAGAAAGAATCAATGCAATAGGCCTCATGGATTTGTTACAATCATCATGCAAAGTTGCAACAAAATAATAACAGCAGCACTTAACAGGAAAAAGTAGCAGTTTAACGGCCTGATGCCCACTTCAACGCAGAATTACACAATCAAGGTGACCTCAAATGAAAAAACTTTCTACATACGAATGCTAGAGCACGCAAAACTGAGCAACTTTTGTTTTGGGGGCACGTTCATCGGAGCTACGTTTTTCTCGCAATTCTAACCGCAAAAACAGATCAGCAGCAAAACAGCACAGGGACTTAGAAAAATTACAGGGTGCTGGGAAAAAAAACAGAGACACACAAAAAAAGGGAAAGGGGCTGCCTACCTCACCCATGGGCCGAGGCCCACTGGCCTGGCTGGCGCTGGGGGCTGTGGAGGCCGGCCCGTTGGAGGTGGCGCCTGGCTGGGCCGCGGGGCAGGCCGACCCACTGGACGACGGCGGCCTGGCCGGCTCGAGCGGGCGCCTGTCGGCTCCCTCCCGAGCGGCGGCGGCTGCCCAGTGGCACGCCGGCTACCGGCGGCGAGGAGGGCGGCTGGAGGGGCAAGGCCGGCCGGATCCCGTCGGGAGCGGCGTGGATCTGAGGCGAGGGGCCCATATCGGGGCGAGGCAGGGGCGAGCGGTTCCGGCGGCTGTCTCCGGGGAGGCCGAGCTCGAGCTTGGCGGCTCCATGGCCATGGTGGTGTCCATTGGGCACACCGGCGGGCGGCGGGCACTGCAAGGAGAGAGTGAGGAGGGTGAGGCCGAGGGGAGGAGAGAGGCGCGGGAGGAGGAAAGGAGGAGGCTCGCGGCTGCGGCTGCCGGAGTTGGCCGGAGGCGAGGCGTCACCGGCGTGGTGGCGGAGGTGCTCGGGCGTTCGGGCAGCGCCAGATGGGCTTGGCGGGCCCGCGACGGCGTTTCTAGGGCCCTGCGGGGCCCGGTTCGGGGCTGGCTGGAGGTGGGAGAAGGTGGAGGCGACGTGGAAGCCTCCAGGCCCTCCGATCTGCGATCCGATGGCTGTGGTGCACCCAGATCTAGGGTTTCGGGATAGAGAGGGGCTAGGGGGCTGATCTGGATATTTTTCAGGGGGGTGGCTGCGACTTTCACTTAGGGAAACCCTAATTGGGTTTGGGAGGCTAGTGGTCTTTATATAGGCAGGCTGGCTGGCCTGTTTACGCAAATGCCCTCGGTACCCCTCTCGCGCGTCCGGTGATCGCGTTCGTGACCGCCGAGACTCCGTACGGACCCCGATTCTGACGAAATCTCGAACCAAACGCTCAGCGCGTCGAGCCCGTCGATCATACCTCACTGCGGTGACATTCCGACAACATTTTTCGGTGCCCCATAAAATAATCCGTTTATTAAATAAACGGGGTTGCGTTCCGGTGGCGATGGCTGGACTTGTACCGGTTGAGACGGTGCTCGGGTGAAACCCGGTGTCACAAAGGTCGAGTGTCAAGGTGGAAAGGGTCGGTCTCCATCCGGTACGAGATAAGAGGTGGGAAAATAATCGCCGATCGATAAATCGGGGATGGAAACACCGCAAACAAATCAGACAATCAAACAATTCACGCCGAAAACAAATTTTTTAATTTTTGCAAAAACTGGGCTGTTACAATACAACACCACCAACAAGGGATCTCGTCCCGAGATCCAGGACGATCCGGGGGAGAGGGGGAGAGAAAAGGAGTCGACGATCTTCAACACCACCAACAAGGGACTCTGCTCCATGTCGACGTCGAACTTCGGCGAGATTCTTTCCGCAGAGAGACGACATCGCCGGAAAAACGAAACCGTGAGGTGTCAAAAGGAAGAACGACAGCCAAACCTGGTCAAAGGGATAGTGCTTTTCGACGCAAGTCGTAAAAACACCGGCAAAAGGATGGATGGCAATGGATGACCCAGATGATAATCGAAATCAGAGAAGCTAAAGGTACTACAGGAATTCCCACCTGAGCTAGAAATCGAGACAATACGCTGCAAGCAAGGCATTGTAACGGTTCCGATACTCCACACCTCGAGATCCTAGAGTTTGAAGGGGGATAAGTCGAGAGTTAAAAACACTTACGACACTTGTCCTGACCAGAGCAAGGGTAAGGAGTAAAAAGAATCCTACTCTCCGATAACTAACTTAGTAACTACAAAATAGTTTTTGTCTAGACTCGACTTCGGCCAGAGAAGGGATCCTACGGTCGGTAAGGCTCTGATACCAAGTTGTAAGGCCCGATATGCGGTACTGTTCCAAATCTAGGTGTTTCCACCCAGATCCGGGGACGAAGCACATATCGGTCCCACCGCGACATATGACAAAGCCATATGCCCCGGATTTCCAACATGATATCACAACATTACAGATACAGGATACAACATCTCATATAATCAGCATACAACTTCCTTAATACAATACAACAGCGGAAGATATATGTCTAGGTACAGACTACAATCAAAAGCCTAGTGGCAAAAGAAAATCAACGATCCCATAACCACACGGGTCCAGGCCCTCCGCCGGGATCCGCCTAACTAGTCGTCGTCGAGTCTCCGTGTGAAACGTCGATCACCATACCTGTTGTCGACCAAGAACCCTGAAAAGAGTTTGGGGGTAGTATCATGAGTACAGAAGTACTCAGCATCCAACTGTAGTGGTCATCTGACCCAGCAAGGACTTCATAACTCGTCATTCTAGGACAACTAGTAGTTTACGGTAAGGAAGGGGTAAGTGGTGAGGTTGCTTCCGCACTAGCATTTACGAAGTGGCTAACGATCTAGAGAGTAAGGTAAGAAGCCAAGCATTCGATGAGGAATCGCCTCCAACAAGTCTTGCTATCAACTACTACGCAAACATAACACCTATCCTATCCTTGTCCTCCTCTTCGCATCCCGACGAAGAAGAAGCAGTAAAGTCACACACACACGTTGATCAATTTATATTAAGATTATCTCAGTTGTTGTTTTCTATGAACAAGGAGTAGGTCTCAAGTCGTCCATAACCGTGGACACGGCTTCTCGAAAAGATTTAACCCTGCAGGGGTGTACCAACTGCCCATTACGAGGCTCCGCACGCACGTCCATCTCTCTTAGTTGCTACCCATCACAGGAAACCATTTTATGATTTGGTTCCAAGAGATCCGAAATGACAGGTCCCTCTAACTAACAACGAACAAATCCGGATGGCCCCCGGGGAGTCGACAACCAATCGAAAAGCTGGCCACGCTCTCGGATCGGTCTCTTCCGTCTCAACAGGGTTTTGGTTACCGAGACGCCTAACATAAGGCCTCGGGCCCTCGCCGCTCAAAGGTGGACCAGCAGAGAAACCATGTCTCCGTTGGTCCGGGTTCGTTTAAAAACTACTGGCAGCGGACCAGCACACACACGGTTTCAAATGGTAAATCAGCTTGGGCCACCACTTGAAATGCTTGAAGCTAGGTAGGTAAGAAAAGGGGACCCCATAAAATCCCACACGCGGTTAGGCACGCTCAGTCTTAAAACCAATACCGGGAACTCGGGTCCTAGGTGACTCGAATAGAACAAAGCGTCGGGGCGGGATAGCCTAGACCTTCCATCCTTCGTCAAATATGGTCCGCGGGATCAATAACCTCTCGGAGTTGGTTTAGCGATCGCTAAGGCGCAACGTCTTCGCACGTTCGTAGTCGGATCGTGAAAGTCACCTCCACCATAATCGATCTCCACCATCTCATCGAAACATCGGGACACCTTCGCCTCTATCAAGTGGTATCAGATTTCCAGGTTGCTCGGTGAGATTTACCAGTTTTCGTAGTCTAGATTGGTTCTGTTCTTCATACCTACAGTACACGAAAAAGCCAACAAAAAAAATTAGGGTTAGATCATCACGTCCCAAAGCAGTCCGAGCCTTTGTCCAGTTTTCTTTACAGTAGTTTGCTTTGTTGAATTTGCGGTTGCATCGTTGTGTCGAGTTGCTGATCTTAGCGTCTAGTTCCTTTAGAGTTTCGAGTTCAGATCACAGTTTGTCACACCGCCGCCGCACAGTAGTACACCGACACGTTTCCTCCAATCCGAGTCCAGATACACCACCACGTTCCGCCAAGTCGAGTCCATATACAGCACCACGACCTACCAATCCGAGTTAAGTTCCATCACCTGTTCGGTTTGTGATCTCTCCGTAGCCAGATTAGTTTTGAGTTGATTAGAGTCGGATTTCACCAATCTTTTGTCGTACGTAGAAGGAGGTGATTTCCAAAAAAAAAAAAAAAAAAACTTCGCAGCGGGGTCTTACCTACACGCTAATATTGCGTGGCATCTTGGCACAGTGTGTCGTGTTCCAGGAATGTGTATGTTTGAGGCGTGGAGCCTAATAGTATTGCACCCGCTTGGAACAAAACATCAAGCTAGCTGTTCACTTATTCACCCGCGGAGCTTGTTTCGAGTGCTCCGGCGACGGGTTCTTCGCGAGTGGCCACTCGAATGCCGTTTTCGGCTCTTGAGGTGAGGGAGCACCTGAGAATCTTTAGCGCCGTATCATCTTGGCGAGTGCATGTTTGTCTTGTGTCGGGTTGAGGGAGCACCCGAGACTCTCGTGAGTGCGAGTGGTCACTCGAGCACATTGCTGACTTTTAGGCGCCTGCTCGCCTGAGGCTCGGTTTTTAGTGGGTACGTGATGAGGACATCTCTACTAATGTTACACCCACATCTTCACCAACTACATATACTGGACCAGTTACTAGAGCACGCGCACGTCAACTAAATTATCAGGTACTTTCGTTTCTTGCGAATCCTTCTAATGTTCAGGAACATATGATGCTGCCTAAATTAGATACTTTTGTTTGTCTTATGAATGAAGGACCTAGCATGGATAAGAAGGATGGTCATTGGAGCGGGATCAAGCATGGAGAAGTAGGTGTGCGCGCGGGAAAGGACAATGGAGCTTCCAGTGGTGATTTTCGCACTTTGAGGCCACCATAAGGCGTGCATGAAGACTTGGACGAGAGACACAAGACGCCACATTAATATTTTCGTCCAAGGGTTATTTTAGGTGCTGCGTCACCTTATTATTGGGCCAGGCCCATGTAATTTCGAAATACACTTAATAGGCTATTTTTTTAGAGTCCGTATGTGTGGGGAAACCGAGTTAGGGTTGTTTTCGGACCCCTCCTCCAAGGGGCCACGAAATTCCCCTCTGTTCCCCCATATATACAGCCCTTAGGGCGTCGTTTAGACTTGGGTTTTAATTAGATTTAAGTTAGCCATAGCCGCAACTTCGAGCTATTCGTTTGTGTCATCCGACCAGGCCAAGACCTCATTGGAACCCCAACTTTCGTAATCATTCATCTTATATTCGCAATACCCAGATTGCAATTCTTAGTTCTTCCTTGTTCTTCGATTGCTTGCAGGAATTAGACCTTCGTGGTCAGGTTGATCGTGCATCCGCGGGATCAATAACCTCTCGGAGTTGGTTTAGCGATCGCTAAGGCGCAACGTCTTCGCACGTTCGTAGTCGGATCGTGAAAGTCGCCTCCACCATAATCGATCTCCACCATCTCATCGAAACATCGGGACACCTTCGCCTCTATCAAGTGGTATCAGATTTCCAGGTTGCTCGGTGAGATTTACCAGTTTTCGTAGTCTAGATTGGTTCTGTTCTTCATACCTACAGTACATGAAAAAGCCAACAAAAAAAATTAGGGTTAGATCATCACGTCCCAAAACAGTCCGAGCCTTTGTCCAGTTTTCTTTACAGTAGTTTGCTTTGTTGAATTTGCGGTTGCATCGTTGTGTCGAGTTGCTGATCTTAGCGTCTAGTTCCTTTAGAGTTTTGAGTTCTGATCACAGTTTGTCACACCGCCGCCGCACAGTAGTACACCGCCACGTTACCTCCAATCCGAGTCCAGATACACCACCACGTTCCACCAAGTCGAGTCCATATACAGCACCACGACCTACCAATCCGAGTTAAGTTCCATCACCTGTTCGGTTTGTGATCTCTCCGTAGCCAGATTAGTTTTGAGTTGATTAGAGTCGGATTTCACCAATCTTTTGTCGTACGTAGAAGGAGGTGATTTCCAAAAAAAAAAAAAAAAAAAAAAACTTCGCAGCGGGGTCTTACCTACACGCTAATATTGCGTGGCATCTTGGCACAGTGTGTCGTGTTCCAGGAATGTGTATGTTTCAGGCGTGGAGCCTAATAGTATTGCACCCGCTTGGAACAAAACATCAAGCTAGCTGTTCACTTATTCACCCGCGGAGCTTGTTTCGAGTGCTCCGGCGAGGGGTTCTTCGCGAGTGGCCACTCGAATGCCGTTTTCGGCTCTTGAGGTGAGGGAGCACCTGAGAATCTTTAGCGCCGTATCATGTTGGCGAGTGCATGTTTGTCTTGTGTCGGGTTGAGGGAGCACCCGAGACTCTCGTGAGTGCGAGTGGTCACTCGAGCACATTGCTGACTTTTAGGCGGATGCTCGCCTGAGGCTCGGTTTTTAGTGGGTACGTGATGGGGACATCTCTACTAATGTTACACCCACATCTTCACCAACTACACATACTGGACCAGTTACTAGAGCACGCGCACGTCAACTAAATTATCAGGTACTTTCGTTTCTTGCGAATCCTTCTAATGTTCAGGAACATATGATGCTGCCTAAATTAGATACTTTTGTTTGTCTTATGAATAAAGGACCTAGCATGGATAAGAAGGATGGTCATTGGAGCGGGATCAAGCATGGAGAAGTAGGTGTGCGCGCGGGAAAGGACAATGGAGCTTCCAGTGTTGATTTTCGCACTTTGAGGCCACCATAAGGCGTGCATGAAGACTTGGACGAGAGACACAAGACGCCACATTAATATTTTCGTCCAAGGGTTATTTTAGGTGCTGCGTCACCTTATTATTCGGCCAGGCCCATGTAATTTCGAAATACACTTAATAGGCTATTTTTTTCGAGTCCGTATGTGTGGGGAAACCGAGTTAGGGTTGTTTTCGGACCCCTCCTCCAAGGGGCCACGAAATACCCCTCTATTCCCCCATATATACAGCCCTTAGGGCGTCGTTTAGACTTGGGTTTTAATTAGATTTAAGTTAGCCATAGCCGCAACTTCGAGCTCTTCGTTTGTGTCATCCGACCAGGCCAAGACCTCATTGGAACCCCAACTTTCGTAATCATTCATCTTATATTCACAATATCCAGATTGCAATTCTTCGTTCTTGCTTGTTCTTCGATTGCTTGCAGGAATTAGACCTTCGTGGTCAGGTTGATCGTGCATCCGCGGGATCAATAATCTCTCGGAGTTGGTTTAGCGATCGCTAAGGCGCAACGTCTTCGCACGTTCGTAGTCGGATCGTGAAAGTCGCCTCCACCATAATCGATCTCCACCATCTCATCGAAACATCGGGACACCTTCGCCTCTATCAAGTGGTATCAGATTTCCAGGTTGCTCGGTGAGATTTACCAGTTTTCGTAGTCTAGATTGGTTGTGTTCTTCATACCTACAGTACACGAAAAAGCCAACAAAAAAATTAGGGTTAGATCATCACGTCCCAAAACAGTCCGAGCCTTTGTCCAGTTTTCTTTACAGTAGTTTGCTTTGTTGAATTTGCGGTTGCATCGTTGTGTCGAGTTGCTGATCTTAGCGTCTAGTTCCTTTAGAGTTTCGAGTTCTGATCACAGTTTGTCACACCGCCACCGCACAGTAATACACCGCCACGTTTCCTCCAATCCGAGTCCAGATACACCACCACGTTCCGCCAAGTCGAGTCCATATACAGCACCACGACCTACCAATCCGAGTTAAGTTCCATCACCTGTTCGGTTTGTGATCTCTCCGTAGCCAGATTAGTTTTGAGTTGATTAGAGTCGGATTTCACCAATCTTTTGTCGTACGTAGAAGGAGGTGATTTCCAAAAAAAAAAAAAAAAAATCTTCGCAGCGGGGTCTTACGTACACACTAATATTGCGTGGCATCTTGGAACAGTGTGTCGTGTTCCAGGAATGTGTATGTTTCAGGCGTGGAGCCTAATAGTATTGCACCCGCTTGGAACAAAACATCAAGCTAGCTGTTCACTTATTCACCCACGGAGCTTGTTTCGAGTGCTCCGGCGAGGGGTTCTTCGCGAGTGGCCACTCGAATGCCGTTTTCGGCTCTTGAGGTGAGGGAGCACCTGAGAATCTTTAGCGCCGTATCATCTTGGCGAGTGCATGTTTGTCTTGTGTCGGGTTGAGGGAGCACCCGAGACTCTCGTGAGTGCGAGTGGTCACTCGAGCACATTGCTGACTTTTAGGCGCCTGCTCGCCTGAGGCTCGGTTTTTAGTGGGTACGTGATGAGGACATCTCTACTAATGTTGCACCCACATCTTCACCAACGACACATACTGGACCAGTTACTAGAGCACGCGCACGTCAACTAAATTATCAGGTACTTTCATTTCTTGCGAATCCTTCCAATGTTCAGGAACATATGATGCTGCCTAAATTAGATACTTTTGTTTGTCTTATGAATGAAGTACCTAGCATGGATAAGAAGGATGGTCATTGGAGCGGGATCAAGCATGGAGAAGTAGGTGTGCGTGCGGGAAAGGACAATGGAGCTTCCAGTGGTGATTTTCGCACTTTGAGGCCACCATAAGGCGTGCATGAAGACTTGGACGAGAGACACAAGACGCCACATTAATATTTTCGTCCAAGGGTTATTTTAGGTGCTGCGTCACCTTATTATTGGGCCAGGCCCATGTAATTTCGAAATACACTTAATAGGCTATTTTTTTAGAGTCCGTATGTGTGGGGAAACCGAGTTAGGGTTGTTTTCGGACCCCTCCTCCAAGGGGCCACGAAATTCCCCTCTGTTCCCCCATATATGCCTTTAGGGCGTCGTTTAGACTTGGGTTTTAATTAGATTTAAGTTAGCCATAGCCGCAACTTCGAGCTCTTCGTTTGTGTCATCCGACCAGGCCAAGACCTCATTGGAACCCCAACTTTCGTAATCATTCATCTTATATTCGCAATATCCAGATTGCAATTCTTAGTTCTTCCTTGTTCTTCGATTGCTTGCAGGAATTAGACCTTCGTGGTCACGTTGATCGTGCATCCGCGGGATCAATAACCTCTCGGAGTTGGTTTAGCGATCGCTAAGGCGCAACGTCTTCGCACGTTCGTAGTCGGATCGTGAAAGTCGCCTCCACCATAATCGATCTCCACCATCTCATCGAAACATCGGGACACCTTCGCCTCTATCAGTACGCTCCCGATGGGAGTTTAAATATATTTGAAAAATGTGTTTAAGAAATCATTCTTGATGTCTGTTGGTATTCTTCGCCGCTTGTCAGGATAACGATGACTCTGTTTGACGGCTGCCAATGTTGTTGCTCAAATTCTTTGGCTGCTATCTCATTTTCACTCTTATTTTTCTCCTGTTTAGCTTTACTAGCTCTAGCAAGATCATCTTTCACAATTTGTTCAGGAGACATAGGAAGTAAAGCAATATTTTTATCCTGATGAACCAGAGTAAATTGATTTGTCCTACCATGGTGTACAACATTCCTATCAAATTGCCATGGTTTACCAAGTAAAAGAGAGCATGCTTGCATGGGTACCACATCACAATCAACATAATCAGCATATGCAGCAACGCTAAAGTTCACACGAACAGAACGCGTTACCTTAATCTTACCACTATTGTTAAACCACTGAATATAGTACGTATGGGGGTGTGGTCTTGTGGTGAGAGATAGCTTCTCCACCAACTCCATGCTAGCCAAGTTGTTGCAACTCCCTCCGTCAATGATGATGCGAACCGAACGTTCTTTCACCACTCCCTTTGTGTGGAACAAATTATGCCTCTGGTTTTGCTCAGCCTTCGTTACCTGCACACTTAACACACGTTGAGCAACCAAACTAGCATATTTATCTGCATCATCAGGAGCCATATACTCTATATCATGAGCATCATCATGGGCACCCTGTTCCTCAAGAGCAATGAGAACTAAAGTCTCCTCATCATAGTCACTCGCTGACTCATACCCACCATCCGCCGTAATAATCATCACACGCTTGGAGGGACAGTCTTTTGCGAAGTGACCTCCACCTTGGCACCTGCGACATTTAATATCACGATCTCGTGTTTGCCCTGTGGACGCCATGGATGAAGAAGAACTCGCCGCTAGACCACTCTGTGCACCCTTGAATGGTGGCGCTGGCTGTTTTGGTGGCTCCCTGTAAGAATGAGCGGCTGAAGTAGATGGTGGCGCAGCAGGACGTGTGGATGTAGAATCTCCACGCGATGTCCATGATGTATTTCGTCCTGCAGAAAAGTTAAGTCTCGTAGCGGCCTGTCGATCCTGCACTTCACGTTCAGCTTTACAAGCAAGATGAAACAAACGAGTGATAGTAGCAAAGTCCTTGTATTCTAGAATAGTTTGTATCTCCCTGTTTAAGCCACCCATAAAACGTGCAAGCATAGCTTCATTATCCTCTACTAGGCCACATCTAATCAATCCAGTTTGTAATTCTTGATAATATTCCTCTACAGAATTTTTTCCTTGTCTCAAACGCTGTAATTTTTGTAGCAATTCACGTTGATAATAAGGAGGAACCCAGCGAGTACGCATAGCATCTTTTAAAGCAGCCCAAGTAGTTGGAATATTATTAGCATGCAATCTAAAATGTTCAGACCACCAAATAGATGCAAACCCCGTGAATTCACAAACAGCAGCAGTAACACGTCTATTCTCAGGATATTGTAAACATGTAAAGCGTTGTTCAGTTTCTAACTCCCAAGTAAGATAAGTATCAGGAATATATCTACCCTCAAACGGCTTAAGATTCAATTTAAGTTTAGGCACATGTTCATCATCGCGTACCTGAGGGGGTGGTTGGTGTCGACCGTGGCGAATATTGGGACGTGGACGTCCAGCTGGCTGCTCATAGGCCGCTTCCTGTTCCACCTCCTCCTCGTAATCACCCTCGTAGTTGTCGTTCTGGCCGACGTCAGAAGCAGCAGCAGTAGCAGCAACTGCAGCAGCAGCAGGAGCACCAGCAGCTTGTCTTCCCGGAAACAGAATACGCCGTGCACGTCGTGGTGGCGGTGGCTGTGCTGGAGCGGCCGCAGGCTGTGCAGGTAGGTGTGCGAGCAACTCAGTAAACTTGGCGTCGAGCTTGGTGTCGATCATCTTCTCCACACCATCAATCGCCTCTGTAAATCTTTTCTCGATGTCATTCACCTTTTCAGACATCATTTGTGCGAATTTATCATGTAACGCTTTGTTTGTCATATTCTCCCAATCGGGTGCATCCCGCGCCACTTCATCATGGGATCCTGGCATGGTTAGCAGAAATAGAAAACACACAGAAATATGATCCTACTTCTACTAAAGGGATGTGGGGTGGTGGAAAGCACAAATCCGTCAAGCTTTTCTTTCGTTCTTACCGATTCTTACCTAGTGGCAGGTGGTGATGAACAACCAACGGGTCAAAACTCTCAGAGATGTGGTAGAGCGATGGCCAGGAGGTGTCAACCACACGAAGTAGAATATATGTGGAGCTGTAGGTAGGCTTGACAAATATGGTAGCAAAAAGATCAACAGTAATCAAAACAGAGATGCAAAGCTGAATAAACACTCAACGTCGGTACTGTGCTGATCCTAGGCTAGACCGTACTAGAGACGCGAGCCTAATACACCAACGAAAGCACGACGCGACACGTAAACAACTGAGAAGCACTCTCTGAATTTTTTTTTGCGATGCGGGACTGCGGTGGCTGAAAAAGTGCGAAAAAATCACTATGGTAGCGAACGTCTCAAAATGAGTTTCTGGACCTAAGGAAGGTATGGGCACGAAATTTTTTCACCCCTGAATTTTTTTTTTGGAGATCACCCCCTTCTACGTACGACGAAAGATTGGTGAAATCCGACTCTAATCAACTCAACTATTCTGGCTACGGAAAGATCACAAACCGAACGGTGATGGAACTCAACTCGGATCGGTAGGTTGTGGTGGTGTGTATGGACTCGGCTTGGCGGAACGTGGTGGTGTATCTGGACTCGGATTGGCGGAACGTGGTGGTGTACTACTGTGCGGCGGCGGCGTGACAAAACTGTGATCAGAACTCGAAACTCTAAGGTAACTACACGCTAAGATCAGCAACTCGACACAACGATGCAACCGCAAATTCAACAATGCAAACTACTGTAAAGAAAACTGAACAAAGGCTCGGACTGTTTTGGGACGTGATGATCT
This sequence comes from Bromus sterilis, assembly GCA_950022295.1. Taxonomy (NCBI): domain Eukaryota; kingdom Viridiplantae; phylum Streptophyta; class Magnoliopsida; order Poales; family Poaceae; genus Bromus; species Bromus sterilis. The sequence goes on along the minus strand of OX465595.1, from coordinate 254,087,021 downwards.
AACCCTAAAAAAAAAAATTTTGGCTTTTTCGTGGACTGTAGGTATGAAGAACAGAAGTAATCTAGACTACGAAAAACTGGTAAATCTCACCGATCAACCTGGAAATCTGATACCACTTGATAGAGGCGAAGATGTCCCGATGTTTCGATGAGAGGATGGAGATCGATTTTGGTGGAGTAGACTTTCACGACCCGACTACGAACGTGCGAAGACGTTGCGCCTTAGCAATCGCTAAACCAACTCCGAGAGGTTATTGATCCCGCGGATGCACGATCAACCTGACCACGAAGTTCAATTCGTGCAAGCAATCGAAGAATAAGCAAGAACTAAGAATTGCAATCTGGATATTGCGAATATAAGATGAAAGATTAACAGAAGTTGGGGTTCCAATGCGGTCTTAGCCTGGTCGGATGACACAAATGAAGAGCTCGAAGTTGCGGCTATGGCTAACTTAAATCTAATTAAAACCCAAGTCTAAACGACGCCCTAAGGGCTGTATATATGGGGGAACAGAGGGGAATTTCGTGGCCCCTTGGAGGTGGGGTCCGAAAACAACCCTAACTCGGTTTCCCCACACATACGGACTCTAAAAACAGCCTATAATGTGGTATTTCGAAATTACATGGGCCCAGCCCAATATTAAGGTGACGCAGCACCTATAATTGCCCTTGGACGAAAATAATGAAGTGACATCTCGCGTATTTGGTCCAAGACTTCATGCGCGCCTTATGGTGGCTTCAAAGTGTGATAATTACCACTGGAAGCTCCACTGTACTTTCCCGCGCGCGCACCTTCTTCTCCATGCTTGATCCCGCTCCAATGACCATCCTTCTTGTCCATGCTAGGTCCTTCATTCATAAGCAAAACAAAAGTATCTAATTTAGGCAGCATCATATGTTCATGAACAATAGAAGGATTCGCAAGAAACGAAAGTACCTGATAATTTAGTTGACGTGCACGTGCTCTAGTAACTGGTCCAGTATGTGTAGTTGGTGAGGATATGGGTGTAACATTAGTAGGGATGTCCTCATCACGGTCTTCGGGATGTCCTCATCACGGACCCGGATCTGATGGTAACCCAATCTTAAGTCGAGTTTTGAAAACACCGTGGATCCAGCAAGTTGATCATAAATATCATTGATCCGAGGGAGGGGGTACTTGTTCTGTATCGTGGCTTTGTTGATAGGTCGGTAATCTTGGACAAAACGGTTCGTGCCATCACTCTTGTTGACAAAGCGAAGGTGCTCCCCAAGCAGAGGAACTTGGACGGATGAAGCCTTTCTCGAGGGCCGTGTCGATCTCCTTCTTCAATTCAAGGAGGTGGTGAGGTGGCATCTTATATGGCCGCTTGGCAATAGGGACGGTGCTAGGCTTCAAGTCGATGACGAATTCAATTTCCCTAATCGGGGGTATCCCCGGCAGTTCTTCTGGGAATACGTCGGTAAAATCACAAACGATTGGGACTTTCTCAATCCCTTCGAGAGGTGCGACATTCAAGGCATTCAGAGCATATATACGAGCTTCGGCATTCATCGACACAATGGCAGTGTGACTCACAATCGCGCCAGAAGGATGAAAAAGTTGGATGACCTTGGTGCCACAATAAAGTGCGGCATCGTGGGCTTTCAGCCAATCCATACCCAAGATAAGGTCAATACTGCATGTTTTCAGAATATGTGGGGAGACAAGGAACTCAATCCTTTCGATCTCGACGGCGATGTTAGGTGCTAGCATGTCAACGTGACATATGCCGCCGGGTGTTTTAACGGCCACGGGGGTGCGCATCTTTTCGTGGAATATGCCATGCTTAGATGCAAATGCTCCAGACATAAACGAATGCGATGCTCCTGTATCAAATAAAACAGTAGCAGGTATTGAGTTAACGAGGAGAGTACCCATCACTGTAGCGGGCTGTGCCTGAGCTGCTTCAACATCAATGTTGTAAGCATGACCACGCGCATGAGTATTCGACCCAGTATTATAGTTGAGGGTCCCATTGTTGCCACGGCCATTTCCGCGGCCAGTAGGGTGAACTACCAGTTGATTCTGTCGCTGAGGGCAGTCTCTGGAAATATGGCCTGGCTGACGGCACTTGAAACACAGGCCATCTTGAGGACGGAGGGGTGCAGTCTCAATCTTCGACTGTCTCGGCGGGGGCGGAGGCAGACGAGGTGCAACATACGACGGCCTTGGTGCCGGTGCAGGTGGACGATACACACTGTGTGGAAGCCAAACGCGTTGCTTCTGTGCTGTGCCCGAAGATGAGCCAGCATCACGGGGGCGCTTCGGCGAACCACCGAACTTAAGCTGAGCGGTCTCGAGAGTGATAGTTTGGTTCACCATGGTGGCGAAGTCGGGGAAGGCGTGCAAAGCCAGTGCAAGCTGGAGATCTGGGTTGAGTCCATCACGGAACTTCTCTTGCCTACTTGCATCATTCGGAAGGTCACTTGCAGCATAGCGGGAGAGGCGGAGGAATTCCCTCTGGTATGCCTCGACAGTTTTGTTGCCCTGAACGAGGTTGTGGAACTTGGCCTTCATACGGTTCATAATCGCCTGGGGGACATAACGAGCGCGGAAGGCAGTCTTGAAGTCATTCCTGGTGACGACAGTCCCTTCAGCTAGCGAGCCCTTGTAGGTGTCCCACCACTGAGCAGCGGGACCACGCAGGAAATAGGACGCGAAGTTGACATAATCAGCAGCCCTCACATTAGCGAACTCCAACTGACGGTTGATGTCATGGAGCCAATCATCGGCATCCTTGAGAGGGGGATTGAGACGCATGAAATCCCGCAGAGTAACCACAGGCGGTTGGTTCTGGTGCTGGTTCTGGTTCTGATTCTGGTTCTGGGGCTGATCTATGACTCCTTGCATAAACACTTGGTTCATCTGAAACTGCTGCATCATCGCGGCCATGTAGTCCGGCGGCGGAGGTGGATCGTTGGCACCACGACCACGACCACGACCACCACGACCAGCCATCCTGCTAGAATTTAACAGGGGTATTTCAGCGATGAACATTTTAATGAGATGTCGGAAACGAGTAATAGGTAAAGCGACAACAAAGAGGAGGCGCGGATATATAGTAGTAGTCATATAAGACATACACATCCACACATAGAATCAATCGAAAATCGGGCAGCGTAACGTCGTAGAAATTAAGGAAAAAGGACACACCAGGCGGCGCGCAGACCGCGGTAAGGATTACACGACGCGACATAGATTCCACTATGTCAATCACGCCGCAAGAAAACTGTTGGCCACAGGATTTAATGCCAGAGGACGCGCGGCCTGCCCAGAATGAGAATGGGATCCGCGGTCCGAGACCTGGGGTAGAACTCCTGCAACACGACTCAATCAATGGGGAAGCACCAAAACGCCGGATGGAATCAAGAGAACGTGATCCTAATGTCAGAGTTTGTAAAACTTACCAGCAAGGATAAGAGAGCAGATTCCCAGAGCATAGGTAAGGAGAAAAGGATCCTAATACCATAGATATCACACGTAGTGACATCGATGTGGGCCCATAAGCCAAATATTAAGTTAGCAAAATAGTTTTTCAAAGTCTAGACTCAACTTCGACCAGGTAGTGGTGGGGTGGCTTCCTACAGGCAGTCGGCTCTGATACCAACTTGTGACGCCCCCAAAATCAATCTGTGTACCGTAATCATACACGCAGGGTACACGGCTGAGATTAGGGTGCCACGGTGGGAATATCACAGCACAACACTAAACACAAAAGGATACACCAATATGTTACAATAAAGGGGGTCACGCGGACCCGAATACATAAGTTATACAAGCCATAATATCTGAGTACAGACATAGTTAGTCAAGTTTTGCCTTAAGAAGGCTAGCACAAATAACATCAGAGATACAGATCGAAAAGGCAAGGCCTCCTGCCTGGGAGCCTCCGAAACTACTCCTGGTCCTGGTCAGCGGGGGTCTCGACGTAGTAGTATCCACCTCCGGGGTACTCCTGCTCCTGGGCTCCAACGTCGACTGCAGCGGCCGATCAGGCAAAACATAAAAGGGGAAATAAAGCAAAGGTGAGTATCTAGTATACCCGCGAGTCTTACGTCCGCTACTAAGCATTATGCATTGTATCAATGGAAAGGGGAGGCTGTATATATAGTGGACTGCAAGATAGAAATCAGAATAAGGGTAAGAAGCTAGGCCTATCGAAGACTAGCATCTTCTGACGATGTCTTGCAGCATGAGAAGAGAATCAACCAACAGTTTATATAAAGCAATAAAGTAACAATGAAGCAGAAGTTGCTGCAGCATTGTATAATATAAGTTGTAATGATTGATAATATAATGCCTCCGAGTTCCCCTCCTCGACTCCCTGCGAGGAAGAAGACCCGGAACCATACAGTTTAATAGTAATAGTTTCTAGTGGTAAGATCCAGCTTCAGCATAAAGCGTCCGGTTACCGTGGACACGGCTATTCGAATAGATTAAACTCCCTGCAAGGGTGCACTACTGTTCAGCCTACACGCTCGGATCTCCAGGGTGGCGTGAACCTTGTCAGGGAACGCCCCACCGAGGCTATCCGACACGATGCAGCCCATCCTAGGCTCAGCAGAGAGGCCATCCGCTGGACTATATCCTATGCGCCAAGGGGTCTAGGTCCCTCACCCTTGCATGCTCCTGCACGGTACGAGACTGGCCGGTGAAGCAAAAGCAAATCCAAACACACCTGCTGCAGCAAATAAGACAAGACCGCTTCCCGACTATCAGCCCGTGGTACTGCTGACGTCTGAAGAGCTTTCAGACGAACTACGACGCGGAGGGCGCACACCGTAATCCCACGTGTAGGTAGTGCGTACAGACCAACGGGTCTCTCAAGTCATCCGCTGAAGCATTTAGCATTTTAATATTATCTCGCAGACAACCGTTATCGCTGTCTGACTAACAACACAACGGACAACGAACAGCAACAAGGCCCACCGGTAACGTCGGGGCCTGCCCTGTAGTCCCGTCAAAGCGCGCGGTTACCAACAAGGTGAACCGTCTCCTTACCTTGTCTCGCGTGTGCTCTTGGTAGAGCTCGACTTTTGCGTGGTTTGGTAACTCTCGCGAGATACGATCAAAGGCCAAGCACGCCAGTAACGTCGGTCGTACCCTCCCTGTCGTTCCCGACGCAATACCGCTCGCGGGCACCGTGGGGTCTCCCGACTTCTTACATTTAAGGACAACCGATGTTCAGGACCCTATGGCGGCAAGACAAAGTCAGCCTCGAGTGGAGTACAAGGATTACTCCTGGATAGCTCACACTTGAGGTGACTAGGCATAACCCAGATAGGGGCCTTTGGCGGTGTCTGCTTTGTTCCGTACATGTGCAATTGTATATATTGTATCCGTGTTCACCCCCCTGAGTGACCACGGCCCGCTATCTAGTCCTAACTAACAATGCGCAGGGTTCACTGCTGAATATATGCATAATTATAACAGGCAGCATAGGATAAGAAAGGTACATCAAGGGGCGACAAAATCAGGCTATGCAATTGAATAGGATTGTAATCGTAGCAGCAGCAGTAACAATGCCTAGTGCAAGAAAGTACGGAAAAGGTAGGCGATATCTGGGGAAGAGAATGACTCTGCTTGCCTGGAAGCTCGACGGTAGGGGCAGGATCGTCGATGAAGTATTCGTACCCGGCAGCGGTGTAGTCTGCGGTAGCAGCGGGGTCTACCAGAGATTAAGGGGGGAGGAAACAGTAAATACACGGCAATAATATACAAACATATGCATGACATGACAGACGCAATGTTAACGGTGGTCTAACGCAGTACGATGTATCAGGCTCGGAGCGGGAATTCATCCGGGGATGAACTACCAGCTCCGGGTGATTACCGGACAGGGTGACCGAAGGGGGAAGGTATCATGCCGGAGGTGTCGTGGATATCCGACAAAGATAACGGGGGTGTTTTCGTGTTAGTCGAACCATTCCGGACAACTTTCGTGTTCGGAGTAAATTCATCCGGCAGGTTTTTACCGGCATCGGGAATTATCGACAAACAGCCCGGAGGGGGGGAATGTCGATGATCGTTGTGTAAGAGGGGTGTGGTTGGTATACAGATAGCGTATCCGTATTCGTTTTATTTTTCTGATCAAGTTTGATGTATAATTTATTTTCATCGGAGTTACGGTTTAAAAGATATTGAATTTTGAAGTTTAAATCAATTTAAAAGCATTTTCTGGATTATCTTTTAATATTTAAATACAAGATTATCCAGAACCTTATCCAAACCAGGGCTGGCATGTGGGGCCACCCTGTCATAGGCTGAGGCCTTGGACTGGTCAAACTGACCAAGGGGTCCCACCTGTCAATGTCTCATTTTTTATAATCCTTTTAATTAAATCTGAAAAGCAGTGGGGCCTACATGTCATAGAGATATTTTAAGTTTAACAGTTATTTTAATTAAACAAAAGCCAGGGCCCACATGTAAGCCACACAGTGGTTATTTAACTTAGCAATTTTATTTTAACTTAAACATAATGGCCTTGGGCCCACGCGTCAGAGGTAGAGGGGGTTTCAGTTGCTAACCTGACAGTGGACTAATTAACCCGGGCTGGCCCACATGTCAGTGGGGTTAGCCCCCTTGTTAATATGTTACAAGCGTGTGCACACGGAGACGCCGGCGGCGAGGCCATGGTGGCCATCTCCGGCGAGGGGGGGGGGGGAGGGCACAGCAAGGGCGCGGCCTTGCGCGCGCGCACCCTAGGGAACGTCCGAGCATTGGGGTGAGCGCGGCGAGCACAACAGCCCGCAACCGCAATGAGCTGCACGGCCACGGCGCACGGCTAAGGCGGGAGGGCTCCAGGGGGTGCTATCGCGAGAAATTGGAGGAGGGGAGAGGGGAAACCGGCCTGACAGCTCACCGCGGAGCTCGGGGAAAGCTTGGGGAGGCCGGAGGAGGCGCGCAACAGCGGCAATCGTCGCCGAGATGTCGTGGCGGCCGACGGTGGGGACGTGTGCGATTCCGGCGGGGAAGGGCCTCCCGGCCCGAGCCCGAGGTCGAAGACCAACCAGCGGAGCACGCGAAGCAGGGGGGCAAGACGGCGAGGCCTCTTGTCGCCTCCGGCCGCGAGTGGCCACTGGCAGCGGCGACGGCTGGGTGACAGTCACGCGAGGCAGGGGTAGAGATGGAAGGAAGGAGGCGACACGAGGGGGGTCTGGTGGCTAGGATTTCTAGAGGAGGGGGGGCTCGGCGGACCTTATCCACGAGGAGCGCCGCGGGATGGGCGACAGCGGCACATCAAGCGCTGTGGACGGCCATGGCCATGGCCACGCAAAGAGGATGAGCAGTGGGAGGAGGAAGAAAAGAGGGGTGATGGGTTGGGCCGGGATGGGCCGGGAAGGAGGTGCGCTACGCCCCAGTGCGTTTTATAGTCATTTTGCATTTTCTTTATCTCAACTATGCTCGAATTTCTCTGTTTGCAATTGTTTTAATGGCTTGGGCATTTTTGCTAAACATGAAACTTGATTCAATAATATTGTTGCATATTACTTAGATGCCAAAAAAAGATTTGGAGTGTTATAAATTCTTTTGCATTTTTGTTTTATTAAAAAGGTATTAAATGCCCCTGTTTTGGCTACTGTTTGAATTGTTGGATTTATTTATTTCTTAATAAATCCCCAAAACCATAGGGATGTGATCCACTGATTTTTAGGCATTTTACAAAATTTCTTTCACAATTTTTGAACAAAGTTTTATTTCCACTTATTTTTAATATTCATCAAAAGGCATTTTAGGGTTTGTTTGAATTTTAATTCAAATGGCTTGGACTTTAGTTGGCCAATGATGATCAAGGTCTATGGTTCATATTTGCTTGCAAAAATATCAAAAGAGAATTTGAATTTGAACTGAACCAGTTGATCAAACAAAAGTTTTGAACAGTAGAGATGAACAGTAACCCTGACTACTGTTCACTGACAGTGAGGGTGATACATATTTGCGGATGCTTGCAAGGTGTTTAATCATAAGAGTGCACTTATCTTAGTCTAGAGGGTGTACTAGCATAGATCCACCCACTCAACACAGAACATAGTAGCGGCGCGGAATATGGTTAAAGCACGTGACTATTTCCTCCGTGTGTCCTCAAGAACGCGTTTATTCTTTATAAGTCTAGTTGCTAGGCCTATCCTTTGCTCAAAAGGATTGGGCCACTTGTTACTCCTTAGTGCCTTTTAATTTGCTCGCTTTTACCTTCTTGTTGCTTATACCGAAAAACACCTAAAAAGCTATCTTTCAGTTCCTGTAGCTATGTCCTTGCCAAAGTCACTTACCAATACCTTATTCTCCTCGTTGGGTTCGACACTCTTACTTATCGAAAACGCTACAAACGATCCCCTACAGTTGAGGGTAATCAGTAAGTGAGTTACCAGAGGAGCTAAATAATCTGTGCATTTCTCTTGGTTTTCCTCCAAAATCAGATTCGCAGGAGCAGGCTGAAGCATAGAATGATAGCAGAGCCTTCTGTGTGTTATGTTTTGAGGTGCTTGAAAACGGTACTGTAAAGAGTTTGTTGTCTTTAGGTCTGGATCTGTAAAACTTTCCCACTACAACGTGTTATTTATATATTCCGGTTTACTTAGTTTGTGTTTTCCTTTTGTGGTAGAGAGCAAGACTGTCATCTATGTACATAATGGAGCTTCTTATTTTCAGGGAAACTTATGTTACATTAGTGAGCAATATTCTGTCTTCTATGTACATAATGGAGCATCTAGCCTGCTATAATTATAAAATGTTTTGAAGCGCACTGGAATGCTCATATGAGTTCCAGCCAAGTTTTAAAAACATACGGATCTGCAGTGCATCTAATTTTAATACTTGTAGTGCAAAGAGGACTTCAACGTGTTTGTCGTCGATATTCATAATTTTGATTATAGTATTGGAATACAAAACTTCATATGTGTCTGCTAAGAGAGAGCTCAATTTTTTATTTTTTGCACTAAGCGCACTGCACTGCATACATGATGCGCACTACACTGTGTGGATGAAGTGCACTGCACTGTATGCATGAAGCCTAGTTTTATTTTCCATCTCAGCTTCTGTATGCAGAAGAGAACTGCAATTTAACATCACACTCTCATCTCATTTTGTTCATACAGAAGAGAACTGCATCTTAGCATATCCCACTAACACATACTTATTATGTATTGCAACCTGAGGTAATAATAACATGTTCTAAGCGCACTGAATTTGCGCATATGAGTTGCAGTCAAGTATTTAAAACATATGGATCTGCCCTGCATTTTGCACTAAGCGCATTACACTGTATACATGATATGCACTGCACTGTATGTGTGAAGCGCACTGCAATGTATACATGAAGCATTGGTTTTACTCTATGTATACAGAAGAGAACTACATCATAGCATCACACTCTCATCTCATTTTGTTAATACAGAAGAAAACTGCATTTTTAACATCACACTCTTATCTCATTTCCTTTCATTTAGAAGGGGACTATATTTCTCAAGCCTACCAGTAGTGCATTGAACACAAAGTATATCTATTTTTATGCTATATCAATTAAATTGGTTTTCAACTTCACATCTTGAAGTCTATTTTTGCAGTCCGCTGAACACAAGCTATATCTATTTTATACGCCACATAAAAATATGAAGTTAATATATGTAAAAGGTTACAATGTATATGTGTTTAGCTATGTCCTGTTCCTGCTGCTTCTTCTTAAAGTGTGCACTGCATTCGTTTCCATGGTTGTTGCTGCGTCTTTTTCCTTCTTGTTGTATGTGTTATTCCTTGTAACGCGCCCGTGTGACTGTGATGCTTTCCTACGTGTTGTTTTCTGCATGCCTCTCCCCTTCGATGTTGATGTTGCTTCTTCGCTGTCTTCATCTTCTTCTTATGCTTCATCATCTTCCTCTTCAGGTTCATCAGCATCGTCTTCTTCATCAAAATCTTCTTCGTTCTCTTCTTCTTCAGCATCTTCCTCATGAGCATCTTCTTCCTCATCTTCTTCATCTTTCGCTTCTTCTCTCTTGGGGAAAGTTCTTGTATTATGCTTCTCTCTCTTATTGCAGATGCTGCATAGTCTTCTCTTTTTCATATCATCTTGTTGGTTAGCTTGGTGATCTGTGGCGGCATTTTCGGCCTGGATTGTTTCTAGCCTCTCCTTACATGTTCTTGAGTTGTGTCCCGCAATCTTTTTGCATGATTTGCACATCCTCACTCCAAGTGGTCTTCCTTCGCTGTCCAGTTCTGGCTCAGGTTTGTTCTTCTTTTTAGGACCTTTATCCTTTGCTGCAACTTTTTTATTTGTCGATTTGCTCTCTTTCTTTCTCCCCTTTGTGTTTGAAACAGTTGGGGGAAGAGTTGTTCATCCATAGTGTGAGCTGCCCCATAAGCGGCATGTTTGCGCTCCTCTCCTTGTCCTTCACTCCGCGCATTCTTGATGTTCTCTGCTTCTTCTTCTTCGTTCAGTATGTCGACTTCTTATATGAGTGCTCTCATCTCATCTAAACCTCTGTTGAATCTTCTATCCGATTTCACACCCCTGTTTGCCAGGTCCATGGATATCTCTGCAAGTAGTCTCCTACGGCAGAACATCAAACTTCCATCCGGAGAAGTTTGTTCACAGTCACTACGGTGAAAATTTTCATTTTGCCGCGCGTTCCGTGTGTACCTCTTCAATATGTACTCTTCAAGTATCTTGTCCACTCGCAGCTGATCTAACATGCAGATGATGTGCACGCAGAATAGGCCTACAGCAAAGATTTTTTTTTGGTTGTTACTGTCAGCAAAATTCACATAAATACGCAACATACAATCGGGTTGCGAGCTGCATTATAAATATGTCCTTTGTTTCTCTTCTAGTGAACTTGATATTGGCAGGTCGGAGGAGGCGATGATATGCGCTGGACAGAGGAGGAGAACATGGACAGGATTCTGGACATCGGACGTGATGAGGACATCTCTACTAATGTTACACCCACATCTTCACCAACTACACATACTGGACCAGTTACTAGAGCACGTGCACGTCAACTAAATTATCAGGTACTTTCGTTTCTTGCGAATCCTTCTAATGTTCATGAACATATGATGCTGCCTAAATTAGATACTTTTGTTTTGCTTATGAATGAAGGACCTAGAATGGACAAGAAGGACGGTCATTGGAGCGGGATCAAGCATGGAGAAGAAGGTGCGCGCGCGGGAAAGAACAATGGAGCTTCCAGTGGGGATTTTCGCACTTTGAAGCCACCATAAGGCATGCATGAAGGCTTGGACGAAATACACGAGATGCCACTTCATTATTTTCGTCCAAGAGCAATTATAGGTGCTGCGTCACCTTAATATTGGGCTGGGCCCATGTAATTTCGAAATACCACATTATAGGCTGTTTTTAGAGTCCGTATGTGTGGGGAAACCGAGTTAGGGTTGTTTTCGGACCCCACCTCCAAGGGGTCACGAAAATCCCCTCTGTTCCCCCATATATACAGCCCTTAGGGCGTCGTTTAGACTTGGGTTTTAATTAGATTTAAGTTAGCCATAGCCGCAACTACGAGCTCTTCGTTTGTGTCATCCGACCAGGCCAAGACCTCATTGGAACCCCAACTTTCGTAATCATTCATCTTATATTCGCAATATCTAGATTGCAATTCTTAGTTCTTGCTTGTTCTTCGATTGCTTGCAGGAATTAGACCTTCGTGGTCAGGTTGATCGTGCATCCGCGGGATCAATAACCTCTCGGAGTTGGTTTAGCGATCGCTAAGGCGCAACGTCTTCGCACGTTCGTAGTCGGATCGTGAAAGTCGTATCCACCATAATCGATCTCCACCATCTCATCGAAACATCGGGACACCTTCGCCTCTATCAAGTGGTATCAGATTTCCAGGTTGATCGGTGAGATTTACCAGTTTTTGTACTCTAGATTACTTCTGTTCTTCATACCTACAGTCCACGAAAAAGCCAACAAAAAAATTAGGGTTAGATCATCACGTCCCAAAACAGTCCGAGCCTTTGTCCAGTTTTCTTTACAGTAGTTTGCTTTGTTGAATTTGTGGTTGCATCGTTGTGTCGAGTTTTTGATCTTAGCGTCTAGTTCCCTTAGAGTTTCGAGTTCTGATCACAGTTTGTCACACCGCCGCCGCACAGTAGTACACCGCCACGTTTCCGCCAATCCGAGTCTAGATACACCACCACGTTCCGCCAAGTCGAGTCCATATACAGCACCACGACCTACCAATCCGAGTTGAGTTCCATCACCTGTTCGGTTTGTGATCTCTCCGTAGCCAGATTAGTTTTGAGTTGATTAGAGTCGGATTTCACCAATCTTTTGTCGTACGTAGGAGGTGATTTCCAAAAAAAAAAAAAAAATCGGGGGTAAATTTTTTTTTCGCCCATACGTTCCTTAGGTCTAGAAACTCATTTTGAGACGTTCGCCACCATAGTGATTTTTTCGCACTTTTTCAGCCACCGCAGTCCCGCATCGCACAAAAAAAAAGAGCAAAAAAAAAAAGAGAAAAAAAAAATTCAGAGTGTGCTTCTCAGTTGATTACGTGCCGCGCCGTGCTTTCGTTGGTGTTTTAGGCTCGCGTCTCTAGTACGGTCTAGCCTAGGATCAGCACAGTACCGACGTTGAGTGTTTATTCAACTTTGCATCTCTGTTTTGATTACTGTTGAGCTTTTTGCTACCATATTTGTCAAGCCTACCTACAGCTCCACATATATTCTACTTCGTGCGGTTGACACCTCCTGGCCTTCGCTCTACCACATCTCTGAGAGTTTTGACCCGTTGGTTGTACATCACCACCTGCTGCTAGGTAAGAATCGATAAGAACGAAAGAAAAGCTTGACGGATTTGTGCTTTCCACCACCCCACATCCTATTAGTAGAGTCCGACCCAATTCGAACGTCCGACATCAGCGACGAGGACGACGACCTCCATATACAGAAGACCTCCCGCCCAGCACAGACTTCCGATGGAGTTCGGACGTCCGAAGATGGCCACACTAGGACGTCCCAAGACTGAAGTCGGCGAATCCTGACAGACGTCCGAAACACTTCGGACGTCTGAAACTGCCTGCGCGCAGATTTGACGGGCTACAGCCCATGTATCCCTAGTTTTAGCTTATAAATAGAACACTCCCTACGAGTGTTAGGGTTAGCTTAGGTCAGAATTAGAGTTTGAGAACTATTGAGTTGTATCTCTTGGTGAAGCTTCCCTCCGGGGTTGGCGATGCCATTTATCCAATAAAGATTGCCGCACAGGTTCTTGTGTTCATCAAGGATTGTCGTGTTTTGGTTTGAGGTGTGGTGATCTCCATCACGTTGCATGCTCGATTCGTTCCTCTTCTTTAGGTTGCGTTCATCGCGTGATTGGAAGGATTTATATCCAGGTTGCTCGTTGTGAAAGATCGGGACAAACTTAAGAGGATCACCCCGGTGTTCGTATCATCAGGTGTCTCCCTCCTTATCATCTTGGTATCAGAGCACCGGGGTGATCCTCTTAAGTTTTTCTCGATCTTCTGATAAGGAGGGACACACCTGATGATACCACCTGATAAGGAGGGAGACACCTGATGATATGAATACCGGGGTGATCCTCTTAAGTTTGTCCGATCTGTCACAACGAGCAACCTAGATAGAAATCCTTCCAATCACGCGATGAACGCAACCTGAAGAAAAGAGGAACGAATCCAGCAAGCAACGTGATGGAGATCACCATGCCTCAAACCAAAACACGACAATCCTTGATGAATACAAGAACCTCCGCGTCAATCTTTATTGAATAAACGGCATCGACAACCCCGGAGGGAAGCTTCACCAAGAGATACAACTCAATAGTTCTCAAACTCTAATTCTGACCTAAGCTAACCCTAAAACTCGTAGGGAGTGGTATATTTATAAGCTAGGGGGTAAAACTAGGGATACATGGTTCGTAGCCCATCAAATCTGCGCACTGGCAGTTTCGGGCGTCCGTCGGGATTCGCTGACTTCAGTCCTGGGACGTCCTGGTGTGGCCATCTTCGGACGTCCGTTGGATGTCGGACGTCCGACATATCGGACGTCCGAAATCCGTCGGAAGTCGGTCCTGGGCGGGAGGTCTTCTGTAAACGGAGATCGCCGTCCTCGTTGATGATGTCGGACGTCTGAATTGGGTCAGACGTCCGATGTCCAGAATCATGTCCATCTTCGCCTCCTCCGCCCAGCGCATATCATCGCCTCCTCCGCCCAGCCCATATTATCCTTCGCCCCTTCAAAAAGCGTTGTCCCAACGCGTGAGGTTCTTCTCGAGAAGGTGGCGTGATATCAACAGCATCACACGTCTTTTCCACTTGACTTGATGCAGCACTGAGCGCCTCCTTTCTTATCCACATGAGTTTGGACTTTGGCGCCACCATCTTTTTCTTCTCAACTCTTGCTGGAGCCCTTTGTTGCTGAACATGAATATTCTTTGTACGACCCTGCAAAGTCGTAATGCCCGGGCCACACAACTGATGAACACGTCCATCCTTGCCAATGTGCACACGCACGGCTACTCCAAGAAAACGACGCAGAGGTGTTCGAACAAAATTGCGGTCATCGAACCTCGTCGCCATATGCACCGAGTCACGAACAGCACCAGTGTCATCAGTCTGAACACCTTTGTCAACACAAACTGAAGGTGTATCACGAATAGGCGTATTTCAACCGGCTTGTCACCAACAAGTACAACTGGCTTGTGATACGTCCAAAATGTATCTATAATTTCTCCTTGCTCCATGCATGTTTTGTGTGATATTGTTATGTTCTAGATACACTTTCATACAATTTTGATCATATTTGGACTAACCTATTAACTCAGTGCACCCTAGTGCCAGTTTCTGTTTTCTACAGTTTTTGTATTTCAGGTTTTCCCATTATTAAAAGTGCTCAGAAAATTCTGGAAAATATATATAAAAAATCAGCGTTCGAGAAGCTTCCTTACGCCCGAAGGGGGGCCAGAGGGGCCCCACCTGGTGCCTAGACAGCCAGCGGGCGCGGCCTAGGGGGTGGCCGTGCCGGGAGGCCGCCTAGACTCCTGGTGGCCCCCCTGGCTTCCCCCCTTGGCCCTTATTTTTACTCGCGTCATCAGGTGTTCCTGTTCCGGCACCCTGCTTTCCGATCTCCGTCGCCATCGCCGACAAGCTTCGGGGGACCAGAATTCCTGTTCCGGCACCCTGCCGGGACGGGGAAGTGCCCCCGGATTCATCTCCATCGACGTTGCTTTCTCCCTCCATGATGCGGGAGCAGTTCCTCCCCGGGGCTGAGGTTTCTACCAGTAGCTATGTGTTCCTCTCTCTCTCCCATGATGTGATCTTGATTGTGATCATAGGCTATGTTAATCTAGGATGATCCGATGATGTTTCCCCTCTTCTATGTATTGGATTGATGTACTCACTTGATCTTATCTAGTATAATCCCCGAGACCAGGGTGACAGCGGTCTATTGGACATGGGTTAGAAGAATATTTTCTTGAGTGATTTCCTCTTTTGTGTGTGGATTGAAGATTGAGAGTCTCTTGGTGCTTGTCTTTGACTATCCTTTAGATATGTTGTGGTGATTGTGGTACTCTCTTTGGATGGCCGCGGTGACATTGGAAATCTATAGATGAGAACTACGAACTTTAAGGTGTGCTTTTGTAGCCCTACACAATTCTCGTCCTCTCTTGACCAAAAAGGAATGACCTCCAAGTACGTCTCCATTGCATGTTTTATGAGGAATTTCATGTGATTAGACTATGTTAATGTTGTTGGGAGTTGCCACTATTGAAAGTATGAAGCCTAGGCCTTGTTTCCACCATTGCAATACCGTTTGCGCTCACGTTTACTACTTGTTTTCTTGCTGCACTTTTTATTACAGATTTATATTACTTTGTTTTGCTACACCTATCACCCATATTTTACCATCTCTTCGTCGAACTAGTGCACCTATACAACTGCTAGTTGTATTAGGTGTGTTGGGGACACAAGAGACTTCTTGTATCTTAATTGCAGGGTTGCTTGAGAGAGAACATCTTCAACCTCTACTTCCTTGAGTTCGATAAACCTTAGGTCATCCACTTGAGGGAAATTGCTGCTGTCCTACAAACCTCTGCGCTTGGAGGCCCAACATAGTCTACAAGAATAGAAGCGTGCGTAGACATCAAGCTATTTCTGGCGTCGTTGTCGGGGAAGTAAGTGTTTGAAGGTATATCGTTAGATCTTGCAATTAAATCTTTTCATTTCTTGTTTTTATTTTCACAGTTATGTTTATGGAAAACCGCACTCTTAGCTTGTTGCCTGGGGAAGGCCGCTTTATCACACCCGTGGTAGAGAAGTCTCCTCCAACTACTGAATGTATCCCGTTCCAAATACCACTTGGGATAATTGAAATAATTAGGAATGATTGTTATGATGGACCAGTCAATCCTAGTATTCATTTGTTGAAACTTACAGAACTTTGTGAGTTGTTTAAGATTTCAGGTTTGACAAGAGGTGAAGTCATGAAGAAATTATTTTCCTTGTCACTGAAAGTAAAAGCATTGGAATGGTATAGGCTACTAGATGATTCTCACCTACGGGATTGGGGAGAGATCCAGTCTCTCTTTTACTCCAAGTTTTATCCTCTTCATGAAGTTCATGAGAATAGTAATTATGTTTATAATTTCTATCCTCATGACGGAGAGAGCATAGCTCATGCTTGGGGAAGACTGAAAACTTTAATGCTAAAATGTCCTAACCATGGGCTCCCCAAAGATATAATTATTACTAATTTTTATGCAAGGCTCTCTTGACAGGATAAAGACTTGCTCGATGCTTCCTCTATGGGTTCTTTCACAAACGAAAAGATTGATGCTAAATGGGAACTCCTTCAAAGAATTCAATGCAACACTGAAGATTGGGAGATCGACAAAGGTAAAGAGTCAGGTATAATTTATGAGTATGATTGCATTAAGTCCTTTGTTGAAACTGCAAGTTTTAATAAGTTTAGTGCTAAAATTGGGCTTGATTCTCAACTCCTTGTTGATTTCCTCAAATCTTTTGCTTCACATCTTAATATGCCTAAGGAGGATTGGATCAAGCATCATGAACCTTTTAAAGAGATTTGAAAAGAAAATAAAATTGTTCATGATGATTGCAACATGCATTATCCAATTCCTGAAAATGAAGTTTTATATAAGCATGTTAATTTTTGTGGAGTGGATAGAACTTGTGAAAGGCCTATGATAGAAGAAGAGAAGTATTGTAAGCAACATAAGCATGAAAGAACAATCACTTGGGTCAAAGATTTAAATGAAATTGCTAGAGAATTGTGTGACCTTTATCCTTTTACTTGTGAACTTTGTGGTATAGAGGGTCACTTTAATTTTCAATGCATGAACTTTCAAAACATAACTGTTAACCAGTTGTGTGATAACATGATCACCCCTGATCTTTATGATGAACTTATGTTATTTTTGATGTGTGAAGAGTTATCAGAAAAGACTTCTTGGCTAGATGTTAATGCCTTAGGAATAAACAACACTTTGCAAAATTGCCATCTCTATTGTGTTGTTAATTGCCATGAAAATGATTACATAAGTAAGATAAGAAAGGAGGGAACTTTACCAAAGTATAAAAATGTCTCTTATATTTCTACTAATAAAAAGGAGAGTTTCTCCCAAGTTTCCCCTATGTTTCCAATGATAAACCAGGATATATGGAGAAACTTCATCTCCAACCACTCCCTCCTAAGGTGAAGAAGAAGAAAAAGAAGAGGAGGAGTAAGAGGAGCAAGAAGGAAGAAGAATGGGTATCAACCTAGCCTGAGCATATTCCTCGCATCAATTTTTATCTTAACGGACATAAATTTATGGAGGATGGTGAGCTTGATTGCATTCATTATTATCCTGATGTTAAGTCCGTAGGCACTATTGAAGATGATTTTGATTATGATATGCATGTTACTTATTGTGATTGGAAAATAATGATAATGCCACTATCTTGAAAATCTTTTTCGTGCCAACTCTGAAAATGATGATATAGAAAGCTCTAAGCTTGGGGATGATAGGATTGCAAGTCCTTTACCCATTAGTGATGTGGTAATTGATAATTCTTTTGCTAGTAGGAATAAAGACAACATGTTTACAAATATAGTTGCTAGCAATGATAATGTTCTTCTCTACTATGATGATGTTATAACTCCTATCTATAGTGATTGTAAAGGTACCTATGACATAAGGAGAAATTATCCTCATGAAACTTGTCATAATCATGGAAGGGATTACTCCCTTGCTGAACACCATCTTCCTAATACACAATTAATCTATAGTGTTCAAGTTGTTTATGATAGTCCTACTCCCACTATTAAAAATGAGAAAGATTATGCTTATGTGGAGAGTAAGAGTACCTTTTTGCATGTGGATCATGGTAACAATGCTTTATGTGATACTAATATTGTTGAGTTTATTCATGATCCCACTGGAAATTATTATGAGAAGGGAACACATGCTTATAGATATTTCAATAATATCAAGTTCCCTCTCTTTATGTTGAAGGTTTTGAATCTGCACTTGTTTTGATTTCCTATGCTTATTGCTTTGTGCTTCAATGAATTATTCTATTGCAATATTCCTATGCATAGGAAGCATGTTAGGCTTAAATGTGTTTCGTATTTGCTTCTTTATGCCCTCTTTTGTTCTTCAACTCTTATTTCTGCGAGAGCATCATTAAAATCTTAAGCCTAGCTAATGGCTTTAAAGAAGCGCTTTCGGGAGGCAGCCCGCAACGAATTTAGGTTTTTCTTTTTGTATTTCTTCTGTTTTTAGTGGTCTTGATGATCGTTACTACTGTAGAAACATAATTGTATCTTTACTTTTCAAGCTTTGTGCCAATTATAGCCTCATATGACAAGGAAAGTGAAAGTTGTGACATGCTGTCCAGAAAACAGATTTTGTCCTCGTGACGGGAAAAATCACAGAAAAATCCCAGTTCATCTTTTTGAGCTGAAATGTTTACACAGCGTGCTCTATGGAATTACGGAACTTTCGTATGTTCTGAGTTTTTTTATTTGAGTTGCAGAAGTATCCCTAAAAAATTATTTACTACTTACTGGTCTGTTTTTCACAGATTCTGTCCTGTTTTTCCTCTTCTTCATTTTTCAAACCTTAAGATTGCTTTTTCGTTGCAAAAACTTTTTGGCAATCTTGATAAACAGTATCTCTTCAAGAATATCTTTGTTTCCAGTAGATAAAAAATTATTTTATTATGGGTACTAACCTCGCTAATCAGATTATGATGAGTTATGTATGAAGGGAGTTTTCAAGTGTGCAAGGGAAGATGATGAAAGAAGATTCAGGAGTGTCAAGCGCTCAAGCTTGGGGATGCCCCATGCATCCCTAAGAAATATTCAAGGAGACTCAAGCGTCTAAGTTTGGGGATGTCCCATTGCATCCCCTTCTCCATCAACGATTATCAGTCCGTCTCTCGTTTCACTATATTTTTATCACTTCATGCGTTATGTACTATGCTTGGAGCGTCTCGCTCTTAGGTTTTATTTTTAGTTTTCTTTAGATTTGCTTGTTGTTCATAACAAGTTAGAACCCAGATTTCTTTGTGTGGGCGAGAAACACGCTCCACTTTCAAAATCTAGAACACAACATAGGATTTTTCATGCTTATCTTTGTTGTGTGTGTTCTTTATCTTTTTCATAGCTACTGTCATGTTTAGCTCTTAGTTTTCATGCTTATCTTTTTAAGAGATTTTGTTTAGTTTGTTGCTGGAACCCTCTTGAGTTTTCATGTTTATCTTATTTAGAGAGTTTGCCTGTTGCACTGAGTTTTGTGTCTTGACTTGAAGTAGGTAATTGAGGTTGCTATTCTTTTGGAGTAGTAACTTGCAATAGTTTTGAGGTATTGTTTTCAGTAATGTTTGGACTTTTGGTGTCAAGAGCTTTAGCCTATTAGTGATAGGTGTCCTATTTTGGGAAATTCGTGTTTATTTTAAAAACTTATAAAATTATTTGAGAACTTTAGCTATTAGATGGATCACTACTCTTCTGAGGGGTCGAATATTAGAGTACACTCACGTACCATGAGTCGAGGATGCGCAAGGGTAACCAAACCCCCATACACTCCTCCTCGAGGTACTTGTCTCTTTGTGAAACCTCCTTATTAGATTGAGAGTTACCGATAATAAGTGCATGAGTTCTTCAGACTAATGTGAGTATTCGAAAGTTGACACTTCCACCTTCCCATATTTTTCTAGCCTCTCCTGTGACGTGCATTGCTTTCTTATCACTCCGAGAGTTGGCGTCCACCTTCGCCGGTACATCCAAACCCTTGGCACGATATGCTCTGTCATCATAAACCTCCTTATATCCTTCCTCAAAACAGCCACCATACCTACCTACCAAGGAATTTCCATATCCTTTCCGAGATATATTGCCATGCAACATCCATCTTCTCATGACTTGATCTTCATGTCATACATGCTAATTGCTTGATCGATGAACCGCATGCTAGTTGGGCCTTGCCCTAATGATTGCTACATGAAGCGCTAGTATCATTGCATATCCTGCTACACTGGCAGAGGCATACATTTGCATACATCATGATAGTTACATCTTCTTTATGATTTGAGTACTTTTGTAAAGTGTGAAAGATCTTCTATACTTTTTGTAATATATAGAGTGTTGCCCCTAAAGTGAGGAAAAGATCCCAAAGTGGACAAATTAAAAGATCCCAAAGAGGACAAATGAGAGAAATAGAAAGAGCCATTGAGGCCACCAGAAAAAATACAAAAAATAGTAAAAAGATAAAACTAAAATAAAAAGAGAGAAGGGGGCACACTACTGTTCCTTTTGAGAGATCCACACTCGTACTCCCTCTTATATCTTGTACTCCATAGAGATTATCATTCATGCATATAGCTATGTGGGGACCTTCACACTATAGAACTTGGCTTGTATATTCCAATGATGAGCCTCCTCAAATGAGCTCTAGGTCTTCTTAAGAAAGCAAGTTGGATGCACCCCACTAGTTCCATTGGAGAGCTTACCTTAGCTCATATGTGCATCCGTTGCATGGCAATCCCTACTCCTCACATCATATCTATCATTTGGCTTTCTCACGCCTATGATTGTCCTCATTGATGTGAGCCTTTCACACCCTTTTGTCTTCCTCCTCCACCATATTCTCTTTTCCATCCTAAGTGTCAACTTTCTTGCTTACGCTCATCCATTGCATGAGTGCTCAAAATGTCGAAAAGGAGTGGATCATTTTGACTTGTACCTCGCTAATGGTCTGGGGATGAGTCAATATAAGATTCCAAAGAAGACCAAGTGTGAAACTTTAGTAGATTGAGTTCTCAACAAAAAAATACTTTTTCTCCTATATCACTGAGAGAGGCGAAGGTGTCCCGATGTTTCGATGAGATGGTGGAGATCGATTTTTGGTGGAGTAGACTTTCACGACCCGACTACGAACGTGCGAAGACGTTGCGCCTTAGCAATCGCTAAACCAACTCCGAGAGGTTATTGATCCCGCGGATGCACGATCAACCTGACCAAGAAGGTCAATTCCTGCAAGCAATCGAAGAACAAGCAAGAACTAAGAATTGCAATCTGGATATTGCGAATATAAGAAGAGCTCGAAGTTGCGGCTATGGCTAACTTAAATCTAATTAAAACCCAAGTCTAAACGACGCCCTAAGGGCTGTATATATGGGGGAACAGAGGGGATTTTCGTGACCCCTTGGAGGTGGGGTCCGAAAACAACCCTAACTCGGTTTCCCCACACATACGGACTCTAAAAACAGCCTATAAGGTGGTATTTCGAAATTACATGGGCCCAGCCCAATATTAAGGTGACGCAGCACCTATAATTGCCCTTGGACGAAAATAATGAAGTGGCATCTCGCGTATTTCGTCCAAGACTTCATGCGCGCCTTATGGTGGCTTCAAAGTGCGACAATCACCACTGGAAGCTCCGCTGTCCTTTCCCGCGCGCGCACCTTCTTCTCCATGCTTGATCCCGCTCCAATGACCATCCTTCTTGTCCATGCTAGGTCCTTCATTCATAAGCAAAACAAAAGTATCTAATTTAGGCAGCATCATATGTTCATGAACAATAGAAGGATTCGCAAGAAACGAAAGTACCTGATAATTTAGTTGACGTGCACGAGCTCTAGTAACTGGTCCAATATGTGTAGTTGGTGAGGATATGGGTGTAACATTAGTAGGGATGTCCTCATCATCCTCCCCTTCTTGAATTGAAGTCGTCCTCGACGGAAGCTCATCATCTTCTCCCAAATAAGGCTTCAAATCTGCAATATTAAATGTGGGACTAACCCCAAAGGCTGCAGGTAGCTCCAGTTTATATGCATTATCATTAATTTTCTGCAAAACCTTAAAGGGACCATCAGCTCGAGGCATTAACTTAGACTTGCGCAAATCAGGAAACCTATCTTTACGTAGATGTAACCAAACAAGATCTCCGGGTTCAAACACAACATGCTTTCGACCCCTATCACCAGCAAGCTTGTATCTAGCATTCATGCGCTCAATGTTTTCTTTAGTTAACTCATGCATTTTTAATATCAATTCAGCACGTTGCTTAGCATCAAAATTAACCTTCTCCGAAGATGGAAGAGGCAGCAAATCAATAGGTGCACGAGGTAGAAAACCATAAACAATCTCAAAAGGGCACATTTTAGTGGTAGAATGCAATGAACGATTATAAGCAAATTCAATATGAGGTAAACATTCTTCCCACAGTTTCAAGTTACTCTTTAAAACAGCCCTAAGCATAGTAGACAATGTCCTATTGACCACTTCAGTTTGTCCATCAGTTTGGGGATGACATGTAGTACTAAAAAGTAGTTTAGTCCCCAACTTAGCCCATAAGCATCTCCAAAAATGGCTAAGAAACTTAGTATCACGATCCGAGACAATAGTATTGGGCACACCATGTAAGCGAATAATCTCACGAAAGAATAAATCAGCAACATTAGCAGCATCATCGCTTTTATGACATGGTATAAAATGTGCCATCTTAGAAAATCTATCCACGACAACAAATATGCTATCCCTCCCATTTTTTGTTCGAGGCAAGCCTAAAACAAAGTCCATGGATATGTCCTCCCACGGAACACTAGGTACAGGTAAAGGCATGTATAAACCATGAGGATTGAGTCGTGACTTAGCTTTTTGACATGTAGTGCAGCGAGCAACAAAACGCTCAACATCCCGTCTCATCTTTGGCCAAAAGAAATGTGTAGCAAGTACGTCCTCCGTCTTCTTCACGCCAAAGTGTCCCATTAATCCTCCTCCATGCGCCTCCTGCAACAACAAAAGACGAATAGAGCTAGCTGGAATGCATAGCTTGTTAGAACGGAACACAAATCCATCATTAAGCACAAACTTGTTCCATGTTCTACCCTCTCTACAATTCTGCAATACATCTTTAAATTCCGCATCATTTACATATTGATCTTTGATTGTCTCGAAACCGAAAATCTTGAAGTCAAGTTGTGAAAGCATAGTATAACGACGAGACAAAGCATCAGCAATAATATTATCTTTCCCCTTCTTGTGTTTAATGACATAAGGGAAAGTCTCAATAAATTCAACCCACTTAGCATGTCTACGATTAAGTTTTGCTTGGCTTCTTATGTGTTTCAAAGATTCATGATCAGAATGTATAACAAATTCTTTGGGCCATAAATAATGTTGCCAAGTTTCTAATGTCCGAACAAGAGCGTATAATTCCTTATCATAAGTAGAATAGTTCAGACTAGGCCCACTCAATTTTTCAGAAAATTATGCAACAGGTTTAGCATCTTGTAATAACACACCTCCCAAACCAATCCCACTAGCATCGCATTCAAGCTCAAAAGTCTTATTAAAATCAGGAAGTTGGAGCAAAGGAGCATGTGTTAACTTATCTTTCAATACCGTGAAGGCTTCTTCCTGTGCGGTACCCCAAGTAAAAGGCACATCCTTGCGTGTAAGCTCATTGAGAGGTGCAGCAATGGTGCTGAAATCTCTCACAAAACGCCTATAGAATCCAGCGAGGCCAAGAAAACTCCTCACTTGTGTGACGGTTTTGGGCTGCGGCGAACTCTCAATCGCCTCGATCTTGGCTTTATCAACTTCAATTCCCTGCGGAGTAACAACATAGCCAAGAAACGATACTCGATCGGTGCAAAAGGTGCACTTCCCAAGGTTACCAAACAAACGTGCATTACGTAGAGCAATAAAAACAGCACGTAAATGATCCAAATGTTCCTCCAAAGATTTGCTATAAATCAGTATATCATCAAAATAGACTACCACAAATCGTCCAATGAAAGCACGTAAAACCTCGTTCATTAATCTCATGAAAGTGCTAGGTGCATTAGTTAACCCAAAAGGCATGACTAACCACTCATATAATCCAAACTTAGTTTTAAATGCCGTTTTCCATTCATCTCCTAATTTCATGCGAATTTGATGGTATCCACTACGCAAATCAACTTTGGAAAACATGGTAGAGCCACTTAATTCATCAAGCATATCATCTAGCCTAGGAATAGGATGACGATAACGAATAGTAATATTATTAATGGCTCGACAATCAACACACATACGCCATGTTCCATCCTTTTTAGGCACTAATATAACAGGAACAACACAAGGACTAAGGGATTCACGTATGTAACCTTTGTCGAGTAGCTCTTGTACTTGACGCTGAATCTCCTTCGTCTCCTCCGGATTGGTACGGTATGGCGCACGGTTGGGCAGCGAAGCACCGGGAATTAAGTCAATCTGATGCTCAATCCCTCGAATAGGTGGTAATCCCGGTGGTACCTCTTGTGGAAAGACGTCAATAAACTCCTGCAAAAGGTCAGTGACAACAGTAGGCAAAGAAGGAGGCAATTCCTCAAATGAAAACAAGGCTTCTTTGCACACAAAAGCATAGCACACATATTGACTAACATCCAAATCCGAAATATCAACCTTAGTAGCAAGCAAAGTTGGACTAGTCAATTTAATTTCATTAGAAACAACAGAAGAAGATTTGCTATTAGTCTTATGTTGTTGCTCAAATTCTTTAGCTGCTATCTCATTTTCACTCTTATTTTTCTCCTGTTTAGCTTTACTAGCTCTAGCAAGATCATCTTTCACAATTTGTTCAGGAGACATAGGAAGTAAAGCAATATTTTTATCCTGATGAACTAGAGTAAACTGATTTGTCCTACCATGGTGTACAACATTCCTATCAAATTGCCATGGTCTACCAAGTAAAAGAGAGCATGCTTGCATGGGTACCACATCACAATCAACATAATCAGCATATGCAGCAATGCTAAAGTGCACACGAACAGAACGCGTTACCTTAATCTTACCACTATTGTTAAACCACTGAATATAGTACGGATGGGGGTGTGGTCTTGTGGTGAGAGATAGCTTCTCCACCAACTCCATGCTAGCCAAGTTGTTGCAACTCCCTCCGTCAATGAAGATGCGAACCGAACGTTCTTTCACCACTCCCTTTGTGTGGAACAAATTATGCCTCTGGTTTTGCTCGGCCTTCGTTACCTGCACACTTAATACACGTTGAGCAACCAAACTAGCATATTTATCTGCATCATCAGGAGTCATATACTCTATATCATGAGCATCATCATGGGCACCCTGTTCCTCATGAGCAATGAGAACTAGAGTCTCCTCATCATAGTCACTCGCTGATTCATACCCACCATCCGCCGTAATAGTCATCACACGCTTGGAGGGACAGTCTTTTGCGAAGTGACCTCCACCTTGGCACCTGCGACATTTGATATCACGATCTCGTGCTTGCCCTGTGGACGCCATGGAGGAAGAAGAACTCGCCGCTGGACCACTCTGTGCACCCTTGAATGGTGGCGCTGGCTGTTTTCGTGGCTCCCTGTAAGAATGAGCGGCTGAAGTAGATGGTGGCGCAGCAGGACGTGTGGATGTAGAAGCTCCACGCGATGTCCATGATGTATTTCGTCCTGCAGAAAAGTTAGGTCTCGTAGCGGCCTGTCGATCCTGCACTTCACGTTCAGCTTTACAAGCAAGATGAAACAAACGAGTGATAGTAGCAAAGTCCGTGTATTCTAGAATAGTTTGTATCTCCCTGTTTAAGCCACCCATAAAACGTGCAAGCATAGCTTCATTATCCTCTACTAGGCCACATCTAATCAATCCAGTTTGTAATTCTTGATAATATTCCTCTACAGAATTTTTTCCTTGTCTCAAACGCTGTAATTTTTGTAACAATTCACGTTGATAATAAGGAGGAACCCAGCGAGTACGCATAGCATCTTTTAAAGCAGCCCAAGTAGTTGGAATATTATTAGCATGCAATCTACAATGTTCAGACCACCAAATAGATGCAAAGCCCGTGAATTCACAAACAGCAGCAGTAACACGTCTATTCTCAGGATATTGTAAACATGTAAAACGTTGTTCAGTTTCTAACTCCCAAGTAAGATAAGCATCAGGAATATATCTACCCTCAAACGGCTTAAGATTAAATTTAAGTTTAGGCACATGTTCATCATCGCGTACCTGAGGGGGTGGTTGGTGTCGACCGTGGCGAATGTTGGGACGTGGACGTCCAGCTGGCTGCTCATAGGCCGCTTCCTGTTCCACCTCCTCCTCGTAATCACCCTCGTAGTTGTCGTCCTGGGCGACGTCAGAAGCAGCAGCAGCAGCAGTAGCAGCAACTGCAGCAGCAGGAGGGGCACCAATACCAGCAGCTTGTCCTCGCGGAAACAGAATACGTCGTGCACGTGGTAGTGGCGGTGGCTGTGGCTGTGCTGAAGGTAGGCGTGCGATCAACTCAGTAAACTTGGCGTCGAGCTTGGTGTCGATCAGCTTCTCCACGCCATCAATCGCCTCTGTAAATCTGGTCTCGATGTCCTGCACCTGTTGAGACATCATACGTGCAAATTTATCATGTAGCTCCTTGTTTGTCATGTTCTCCCAATCGGGTGCATCCCGCGCCACTTCATCATGTGATCCTGGCATGGTTAGCAGAAATAGAAAACACACAGGAATATGATCCTACTGCTACTAATGGGATGGATGTGGGGTGGTTGAAAGCACAAATCCGTCAAGCTTTTCTTACGTTCTTACCGATTCTTACCTAGCAGCAGGTTGTGATGTACAACCAACGGGTCAAAACTCTCAGAGATATGGTAGAGCGATGGCCAGGAGGTGTCAAAACGCACGATGTAGAATATATGTGGAGTTGTAGGAAGGCTCACAAGTATGGTAGGAAAAACTCAACAGTAATCAAAACAGAGATGCAAAGCTGAATAAACACTCAACGTCGGTACTGTGCTGATCCTAGGCTAGACCGTACTAGAGACGCGAGCCTAAAACACCAACGAAAGCACGGCGCGGCACGTAACAACTGTGAAGCACACTCTGAATTTTTTTTTTGTCTTTTTTTTTTTTTGCTTTTTTTTTTTGGCGATGCGGGACTGCGGGGGCTGAAAAAGGGCGAAAAAATCACTATGGTGGCGAACGTCTCAAAACGAGTTTCTGGACCTAAGGAACGTATGGGCACGAAATTTTTTTACCCCTGAAAATTTTGGCCTAAAAACTGCTCTGGAAAGCGTGCCAGACTCTTTGTTGGCTTTTTCGTGGACTGTAGGTATGAAGAACAGAACCAATCTAGACTACGAAAACTGGTAAATCTCACCGAGCAACCTGGAAATCTGATACCACTTGATAGAGGCGAAGGTGTCCCGATGTTTCGATGAGATGGTGGAGATCGATTTTTGGTGGAGTAGACTTTCACGACCCGACTACGAACGTGCGAAGACGTTGCGCCTTAGCAATCGCTAAACCAACTCCGAGAGGTTATTGATCCCACGGATGCACGATCAACCTGACCAAGAAGGTCAATTCCTGCAAGCAATCGAAGAACAAGCAAGAACTAAGAATTGCAATCTGGATATTGCGAATATAAGATGAAAGATTAACAGAAGTTGGGGTTCCAATGAGGTCTTGGCCTGGTCGGATGACACAAACGAAGAGCTCGAAGTTGCGGCTATGGCTAACTTAAATCTAATTAAAACCCAAGTCTAAACGACGCCTAAGGGCTGTATATATGGGGGAACAGAGGGGATTTTCGTGACCCCTTGGAGGTGGGGTCCGAAAACAACCCTAACTCGGTTTCCCCACACATATGGACTCTAAAAACAGCCTATAAGGTGGTATTTCGAAATTACATGGGCCCAGCCCAATATTAAGGTGACGCAGCACCTATAATTGCCCTTGGACGAAAATAATGAAGTGGCATCTCGCGTATTTCGTCCAAGACTTCATGCGCGCCTTATGGTGGCTTCAAAGTGCGACAATCACCACTGGAAGCTCCGCTGTCCTTTCCCGCGCGCGCACCTTCTTCTCCATGCTTGATCCCGCTCCAATGACCATCCTTCTTGTCCATGCTAGGTCCTTCATTCATAAGCAAAACAAAAGTATCTAATTTAGGCAGCATCATATGTTCATGAACAATAGAAGGATTCGCAAGAAACGAAAGTACCTGATAATTTAGTTGACGTGCACGAGCTCTAGTAACTGGTCCAATATGTGTAGTTGGTGAGGATATGGGTGTAACATTAGTAGGGATGTCCTCATCAATCACTATCCCCTTTCTTGCACGCAAACACCATTTGGGGACATTCGAGTCACGGACAGCGAGAGCTCTTGCACCTTTATGTTCTTATGTTAGTTGTTTCAATGCTAAATATAGACTCTTGCCTGTTATGACTTGAATTGAATTACATGCCTTGATTTCTTTACTTAAAAGTTCTTATATGGTTGTTAGCATGTCACCACAGAAAATATGCTTTTATCATTTACCTACTCGAGGAAGAGCAGGAATTAAGCTTGGGGATGTTGATACGTCCAAAACGTATCTATAATTTCTGCTTGCTCCATGCATGTTTTGTGTGATATTGCTATGTTCTAGATACACTTTCATACAATTTTGATCATATTTGGACTAATCTTTTAACTCAGTGCACCCCAGTGCCAGTTTCTGTTTTCTGCAGTTTTTGTATTTCAGGTTTTCCCATTATTAAAAGTGCTCAGAAAATTCCGGGAAAAATACATATAAAATCAGCGTTCCAGAAGCTTCCTTATGCCCGAAGGGGGCCAGAGGGGCCCCACCTGGTGCCTAGGCGGCCAATGGGCGCGGCCTAGGGGGTGGCCGCGCCGGGAGGCCGCCTAGACTCCTGGTGGGCCCCCTGGCTGCCCCCTTGGCCCTTATTTTTACTCGCATCGCGAAAACCCTGATTTCGGACCCCTTTTCTCCAGAAGCAATTCCGATCTCCGCCGCCATCGCCGACAAGCTTCGGGGGACCAGAATTCCTGTGTCGGCACCCTGCCAGGACGGGGAAGTGCCGCCGGATTCATCTCCATCGACGTTGGTTCCTCCCTCCATGATGCAGGAGTAGTTCCTCCCCGGGGCTGAGGTTTCTACCAGTAGCTATGTGGTCTTCTCTCTCTCCCATGATGTGATCTTGATTGTGATCATAGGCTATGTTGATCTAGGATGATCCCATGATGTTTCCCCTTCTTCTATGTATTGGATTGATGTACTCACTTGATCTTATCTAGTATAATCCCCGAGACCATGGTGACAGCGGTCTATTGGACATCGGTTAGAAGAATATTTTCATGAGTGATTTCCTCTTTTGTGTGTGGATTAAAGATTGAGAGTCTCTTGGTGCTTGTCTTTGACTATCCTTTTGATATGTTGTGGTGATTGTGGTACTCTCTTTGAATGGCCGCGGTGACATTGGGAAATCCATAGATGAGAACTATGAACTCTGAGGTGTGCTTTTGTAGCCCTACACAATTCTTGTCCTCTCTTGACCACAAAGGAATGACCTCCGAGTACGTCTCCATTGCATGTTTTATGAGGAATATCATGTTATTAGACTATGTTAATGTTGTTGGGAGTTGCCACTAGTGAAAGTATGAATCCTAGGACTTGTTTCCACCATTGCAATACCGCTTGCGCTCACACTTACTACATGTTTGCTTGCTGCACTTTTTATTACAGATTTATATTACTTTGTTTTGCTACACCTATCACCCATATTTTACCATCTCTTCGCCGAACTAGTGCACCTATACAACTCCTAGTTGTATTAGGTGTGTTGGGGACATAAGAGACTTATTGTATCTTAATTGCAGGGTTGCTTGAGAGAGAACATCTTCAACCTCTACTTCCCTGAGTTCGATGGTCATCCACTTGAGGGAAATTGCTGCTGTCCTACAAACCTATGCGCTTGGAGGCCCAACATAGTCTACAAGAATAGAAGCGTGCGTAGACATCAGCTTGTCATCTACATGCTTGACATCAGCTCCTAGCATCATGCTCCTCAGGGTGCAAGTTAGCTAAACATGGTTGTGGTTTAGCCTTGTGCAACTTCTCCTTGCGAACCACCAGCACCACATCGGACTTGATATGATCATCTCCCATAGGTTTCAAAGTCCACTGTTTTCCATCATGCATAAAAGAATATGTATTTTCTCGGCCCGCATGTATAGCATTGCGATCATACTGCCATGGACGCCCAAGAAACAGTCCACGCACCTCCAATGGAAACACATCGCACTCAACCTCATCAACATAGTCACCAACTATAAATGGCACACGCACCTTATGAGTAACCTTCAGCATACCGCAGCTATTCAACCACTCGAGATGCTTCGGTTCAGGAATACGCCATGTGGACAACCCCAATGCTGACACCGTCGCCTTGCTAATGCCATTTGTACAACTACCACCATCAATCATCAACTTGCATGCTTTTCCTTAGATCATACACTGCGCCTGAAATAAATTCCATCGCTGGCATCTATCCACTGACATACAAGTATCACCATGTACTCTCTTGAGTTGCACATTCATCCCACTCAATGGTACAACATCATCCACAACATCCTTGGCCACTTGCAATTCTGCCTGACGTACTCGATCTAACAAATCTGTCATGTCACTACATGGAGAAAGCCGAACCATACGCTGGATGTTATCATTCAGACCTGAGAGAAAATGTTGCATTGTTTGCTCTGGCTCTTCAGCACCGAAGTACGCCGCAAAATAAGCGTCATCTCCTTAAAGTAGTCATCCACGGACGAACTTCCTTGCTGCAAAGTCGGCAATTTATCACGTAAGGTATTAACATAATCTCTTGGAAGGAAACGAGCACGCATCGCGTCCCTCATAGCGCGCCAAGTAACAATTGCTGGTTGTCCCATCGCTATTCTGGTACGCACAATTGTTTCCCACCTGATGAGGACATCTCTACTATTGTTACACCCACATCTTCACCAACTACACATACTGGACCAGTTACTAGAGCACGCGCACGTCAACTAAATTATCAGGTACTTTCGTTTCTTGCGAATCCTTCTATTGTTCATGAACATATGATGCTGCCTAAATTAGATACTTTTGTTTTGCTTATGAATGAAGGACCTAGCATGGACAAGAAGGATGGTCATTGGAGCGGGATCAAGCATGGAGAAGAAGGTGCGCGCGCGGGAAAGGACAATGGAGCTTCCAGTGGTGATTATCGCACTTTGAAGCCACCATAAGTTGCGCATGAAGTCTTGGACGAAATACGCGAGATGCCACTTCATTATTTTCGTCCAAGGGCAATTATAGGTGCTGCGTCACCTTAAAATTGGGCTGGGCCCATGTAATTTCGAAATACCACATTATAGGCTGTTTTTAGAGTCCGTATGTGTGGGGAAACCGAGTTAGGGTTGTTTTCGGACCCCACCTCCAAGGGGTCACGAAAATCCCCTCTGTTCCCCCATATATACAGCCCTTAGGGCGTCGTTTAGACTTGGGTTTTAATTAGATTTAAGTTAGCCATAGCCGCAACTTCGAGTTCTTCGTTTGTGTCTTCCGACCAGGCCAAGACCGCATTGGAACCCCAACTTCTGTTAATCTTTCATCTTATATTCGCAATATCCAGATTGCAATTCTTAGCTCTTGCTTGTTCTTCGATTGCTTGCAGGAATTGACCTTCGTGGTCAGGTTGATCGTGCATCCGCGGGATCAATAACCTCTCGGAGTTGGTTTAGCGATTGCTAAGGCGCAACGTCTTCGCACGTTCGTAGTCGGGTCGTGAAAGTCTACTCCACCAAAATCGATCTCCATCATCTCATCGAAACATCGGGACACCTTCGCCTCTATCAAGTGGTATCAGATTTCCAGGTTGCTCGGTGAGATTTACCAGTTTTCATAGTCTAGATTGGTTCTGTTCTTCATACCTACAGTCCACGAAAAAGCCAACAAAAAAAATTAGGGTTAGATCATCACGTCCCAAGACAGTCCTAGCCTTTGTCCAGTTTTCTTTTCAGTACTTGCTTTGTTGAATTTACGGTTGCATCGTTGTGTCAAGTTGCTGATCTTAGCGTCTAGTTCCCTTAGAGTTTCGAGTTCTGATCACAGTTTGCCACGTCGCCGCCGCACAGTAGTCATCCTACCACGTTCCTCCAATCCGAGTCTAGATACACCACCACATTCCGCCAAGCAGAGTCTAGATACACCACCACGTTCCGCCAAGCAGAGTCCATATACACCACCACGACCTACCGATCCGAGTTGAGTTCCATCACCGGTTCGGTTTGTGATCTCTCCGTAGCCAGATTAGTTTGAGTTGTTTAGAGTCGGATTTCACCAATCTTTGTCGTACGTAGAAGAGGGTGATTTCCAAAAAAAAAAAATTTCGGGGGTAAAAAAATTTCGTGCCCATACGTTCCTTAGGTCCAGAAACTCATTCTGAGACGTTCGCCACCATAGTGACTTTTTCGCACTTTTTCAGCCACCGCAGTCCCGCATCGCAAAAAAAAAGAGCAAAAAAAAAGAGAAAAAAAAATTCAGAGTATGCTTCTCAGTTGTTTACGTGCCGCGCCGTGCTTTCGTTGGTGTTTTAGGCTCGCGTCTCTAGTACGGTCTAGCCTAGGATCAGCACAGTACCGACGTTGAGTGTTTATTCAGCTTTGCATCTCTGTTTTGATTACTGTTGAGTTTTTGCTACCATACTTGTCAGCCTTCCTACAGCTCCACATATATTCTACATCGTGCGTTTTGACACCTCCTGGCCATCGCTCTACCACATCTCTGAGAGTTTTGACCCGTTGGTTGTACATCACCACCTGCTGCTAGGTAAGAATCGGTAAGAACGAAAGAAAAGCTTGACGGATTTGTGCTTTCCACCACCCCACATCCCATTAGTAGAAGTAGGATCATATTTCTGTGTGTTTTATATTTCTGCTAACCATGCCAGGATCCCATGATGAAGTGGCGCGGGATGCACCCGATTGGGAGAATATGACAAACAAAGCGTTACATGATAAATTTGCACAAATGATGTCTGAACAGGTGAATGACATCGAGAATAGATTTACAGAGGCGATTGATGGTGTGGAGAAGATGATCGACACCAAGCTCGACGCCAAGTTTACTGAGTTGCTTGCACGCCTACCTGCACAGCCTGCGGCCGCTCCAGCACAGCCACCGCCACCACGACGTGCACGACGTATTCTGTTTCCGGGCAGACAAGCTGTTGCTGCTCCTGCGGCTGCTGCAGTTGCTTCTACTGCTGGTGCTTCTGACGTCGGCCAGGACGACAACTACGAGGGTGATTACGAGGAGGAGGTGGAACAGGAAGCGGCCTATGAGCAGCCAGCTGGGCGTCCACGTCCCAACATTCGCCACGGTCGACACCAACCACCCCCTCAGGTACGCGATGATGAACATGTGCCTAAACTTAAATTGAATCTTAAGCCGTTTGAGGGTAGATATATTCCTGATGCTTATCTTACTTGGGAGTTAGAAACTGAACAACGCTTTACATGTTTACAATATTCTGAGAATAGACGTGTTACTTCTGCTGTTTGTGAACTCACGGGTTTTGCATCTATTTGGTGGTCTGAACATTGTAGATTGCATGCTAATAATATTCCAGCTACTTGGGCTGCTTTAAAAGATGCTATGCGTACTCGCTGGGTTCCTCCTTATTATCAACGTGAATTGCTACAAAAATTACAGCGTTTGAGACAAGGAAAAAATTCTGTAGAGGAATATTATCAAGAATTACAAACTGGATTGATTAGATGTGGCCTAGTAGAGGATAATGAAGCTATGTTTGCACGTTTTATAGGTGGCTTAAACAGGGAGATACAAACTATTCTAGAATACAAGGACTATGCTACTATTACTCGTTTGTTTCATCTTGCTTGTAAAGCTGAACGTGAAGTGCAGGATCGACAGGCCGCTACGAGACCTAACTTTTCTGCAGGACGAAATACATCATGGACATCGCGTGGACCTTCTACATCCACACGTCCTTCTGCACCACCATCTACTTCAACCGCTCATTCTTACAGGGAGCCTCCAAAACAGCCAGCGCCACCATTCAAGGGTGCACAGAGTGGTCCAGCAGCGAGTTCTTCTTCATCCATGGCTTCCACAGGGCAAACACGAGATCGTGATATTAAATGTCGCAGGTGCCAAGGTGGAGGTCACTTCGCAAAAGACTGTCCCTCCAAGCGTGTGATGATTATTACGGCGGATGGTGGGTATGAGTCAGCGAGCGACTATGATGAGGAGACTTTAGTTCTTATTGCTCACGAGGAACAGGGTGCCCATGATGACGCTCATGATATAGAGTATATGGCTCCTGATGATGCAGATCGATTTGCTAGTTTGGTTGCTCAACGTGTGTTAAGTGTGCAGGTATCGAAGGCCGAGCAAAACCAGAGGCATAATTTGTTCCACACAAAGGGAGTGGTGAAAGAACGTTTGGTTCGCATCATCATTGACGGAGGGAGTTGCAACAACTTGGCGAGCATGGAATTGGTGGAGAAGCTATCTCTCACCACAAGACCACACCCCCATCCGTACTATATTCAGTGGTTTAACAATAGTGGTAAGATTAAGGTAATGCGTTCTGTTCGTGTGCACTTTAGCATTGCTGCATATGCTGATTATGTTGATTGTGATGTGGTACCCATGCAAGCATGCTCTCTTTTACTTGGTAGACCATGGCAATTTGATAGGAATGTTGTACACCATGGTAGGACAAATCAGTTTACTCTGGTTCATCAGGATAAAAATATTGCTTTACTTCCTATGTCTCCTGAACAAATTGTGAAAGATGATCTTGCTAGAGCTAGTAAAGCTAAACAGGAGAAAAATAAGAGTGAAAATGAGATAGCAGCTAAAGAATTTGAGCAACAACATAAGACTAATAGCAAATCTTCTTCTGCTGTTTCTAATGAAATTAAATTGACTAGTCCAACTTTGCTTGCTACTAAGGTTGATATTTCAGATTTGGATGTTAGTCAATATGTGTGCTATGCTTTTGTGTGCAAAGAAGCTTTGTTTTCATTTGAGGAATTGCCTCCTTCTTTGCCTCCTGTTGTCACTGACCTTTTGCAGGAATTTATTGACGTCTTTCCACAAGACGTACCACCGGGATTACCACCTATTCGAGGGATTGAGCATCAGATTGACTTAATTCCCGGTGCTTCGCTGCCCAACCGTGCGCCATACCGTACCAATCCGGAGGAGACGAAGGAGATTCAGCGTCAAGTACAAGAGCTACTCGACAAAGGTTACATACGTGAATCACTTAGTCCTTGTGCTGTTCCTGTTATATTAGTGCCTAAAAAGGATGGAACTTGGCGTATGTGTGTTGATTGTAGAGCCATTAATAATATTACTATTCGTTATCGTCATCCTATTCCTAGGTTAGATGATATGCTTGATGAATTAAGTGGCTCTACCATGTTTTCCAAAGTTGATTTGCTTCGTGGATACCATCAAATTCGCATGAAATTAGGGGATGAATGGAAAACGACATTTAAAACTAAGTTTGGATTATATGAGTGGTTAGTCATGCCTTTTGGGTTAACTAATGCACCTAGCACTTTTATGAGATTAATGAACGAGGTTTTACGTGCTTTCATTGGACGATTTGTGGTAGTCTATTTTGATGATATACTGATTTATAGCAAATCTTTGGAGGAACATTTGGATCATTTACGTGCTATTTTTATTGCTCTACGTAATGCACGTTTATTTGGTAACCTTGGGAAGTGCACCTTTTGCACCGACCGAGTATCGTTTCTTGGCTATGTTGTTACTCCGCAGGGAATTGAAGTTGATAAAGCCAAGATCGAGGCAATTGAGAGTTGGCCGCAGCCCAAAACGGTCACACAAGTGAGGAGTTTTCTTGGCCTCGCTGGATTCTATAGTCGTTTTGTGAGAGATGTCAGCACCATTGCTGCCCCTCTCAATGAGCTTACACGCAAGGATGTGCCTTTTACTTGGGGTACCGCACAGGAAGAAGCCTTCACGGTATTGAAAGATAAGTTAACACATGCTCCTTTGCTCCAACTTCCTGGTTTTAATAAGACTTTTGAGCTTGAATGCGATGCTAGTGGTATTGGTTTGGGAGGTGTGTTATTACAAGATGCTAAACCTGTTGCATACTTTTCTGAAAAATTGAGTGGGCCTAGTCTGAACTATTCTACTTATGATAAGGAATTATATGCTCTTGTTCGGACATTAGAAACTTGGCAACATTATTTATGGCCCAAAGAATTTGTTATACATTCTGATCATGAATCTTTGAAACACATAAGAAGTCAAGCAAAACTTAATCGTAGACATGCTAAGTGGGTTGAATTTATTGAGACTTTCCCTTATGTCAATAAACACAAGAAGGGGAAAGATAATATTATTGCTGATGCTTTGTCTCGTCGTTATACTATGCTTTCCCAACTTGACTTCAAGATATTCGGTTTAGAGACAATCAAAGATCAATATGTACATGATGCAGAATTTAAAGATGTTTTGCAGAATTGTAGAGAGGGTAGAACATGGAACAAGTTTGTGCTTAATGATGGGTTTGTGTTTCGTTCTAACAAGCTATGCATTCCAGCTAGCTCTATTCGTCTTTTGTTGTTGCAGGAGGTGCATGGAGGAGGATTAATGGGACATTTTGGCGTGAAGAAGACGGAGGACGTACTTGCTACACATTTCTTTTGGCCAAAGATGAGACGGGATGTTGAGCGTTTTGTTGCTCGCTGCACTACATGTCAAAAAGCTAAGTCACGACTCAATCCTCATGGTTTATACATGCCTTTACTTGTACCTAGTGTTCCGTGGGAGGACATATCCATGGACTTTGTTTTAGGCTTGCCTCGAACAAAGAACGGGAGGGATAGCATATTTGTTGTCGTGGATAGATTTTCTAAGATGGCACATTTTATACCATGTCATAAAAGCGATGATGCTGCTAATGTTGCTGATTTATTCTTTCGTGAGATTATTCGCTTACATGGTGTGCCCAATACTATTGTCTCGGATCGTGATACTAAGTTTCTTAGCCATTTTTGGAGATGCTTATGGGCTAAGTTGGGGACTAAACTACTTTTTAGTACTACTTGTCATCCCCAATCTGATGGACAAACTGAAGTAGTCAATAGGACTTTGTCTACTATGCTTAGGGCTGTTTTAAAGAGTAACTTGAAAATGTGGGAAGAATGTTTACCTCATATTGAATTTGCTTATAATCGTTCATTTCATTCTACCACTAAAATGTGCCCTTTTGAGATTGTTTATGGTTTTCTACCTCGTGCACCTATTGATTTGCTGCCTCTTCCATCTTCGGAGAAGGTTAATTTTGATGCTAAGCAACGTGCTGAATTGATATTAAAAATGCATGAGTTAACTAAAGAAAACATTGAGAAAATGAATGCTAGATACAAGCTTGCTGGTGATAAGGGTAGAAAGCATGTTGTGTTTGAACCAGGAGATCTTGTTTGGTTACATCTACGTAAAGATAGGTTTCCTGATTTGCGCAAGTCTAAGTTAATGCCATGAGATGATGGTCCCTTTAAGGTTTTACAGAAAATTAATGATAATGCATATAAACTTGAGCTACCTGCAGATTTTGGGGTTAGTCCCACATTTAACATTGCAGATTTGAAACCTTATTTGGGAGAAGATGATGAGCTTCCGTCGAGGACGACTTCAATTCAAGAAGGGGAGGATGATGAGGACATCTCTACTAATGTTACACCCACATCTTCACCAACTACACATACTGGACCAGTTACTAGAGCACGCGCACGTCAACTAAATTATCAGGTACTTTTGTTTCTTGCGAATCCTTCTATTGTTCATGAACATATGATGTTGCCTAAATTAGATACTTTTGTTTTGCTTATGAATGAAGGACCTAGCATGGACAAGAAGGATGGTCATTGGAGCGGGATCAAGCATGGAGAAGAAGGTGCGCGCGCGGGAAAGGACAATGGAGCTTCCAGTGGTGATTATCGCACTTTGAAGCCACCATAAGTTGCGCATGAAGTCTTGGACGAAATACGCGAGATGCCACTTCATTATTTTCGTCCAAGGGCAATTATAGGTGCTGCGTCACCTTAAAATTGGGCTGGGCCCATGTTATTTCGAAATACCACATTATAGGCTGTTTTTAGAGTCCGTATGTGTGGGGAAACCGAGTTAGGGTTGTTTTCGGACCCCACCTCCAAGGAGTCACGAAAATCCCCTCTGTTCCCCCATATATATAGCCCTTAGGGCATCGTTTAGACTTGGGTTTTAATTAGATTTAAGTTAGCCATAGCCGCAACTTCGAGTTCTTCGTTTGTGTCTTCCGACCAGGCCAAGACCGCATTGGAACCCCAACTTCTGTTAATCTTTCATCTTATATTCGCAATATCCAGATTGCAATTCTTAGTTCTTGCTTGTTCTTCGATTGCTTGCAGGAATTGACCTTCGTGGTCAGGTTGATCGTGCATCCGCGGGATCAATAACCTCTCGGAGTTGGTTTAGCGATTGCTAAGGCGCAACGTCTTCGCACGTTCGTAGTCGGGTCGTGAAAGTCTACTCCACCAAAATCGATCTCCATCATCTCATCGAAACATCGGGACACCTTCGCCTCTATCACCACCAATCCAAAGCACCATCATGGAACGCAGAAGATGCTAATGTGACTTGCTCAATATCAGTAAATGAATTCAGGCAGAACACTCTTTGCATGTCCAATTCCCAACGAAGATATACCTCAACATCAGTTGTTCCCTC
The DNA here is from genome assembly GCA_950022295.1 of Bromus sterilis. NCBI lineage: Eukaryota > Viridiplantae > Streptophyta > Magnoliopsida > Poales > Poaceae > Bromus > Bromus sterilis. The sequence continues at coordinate 254,047,900 of OX465595.1, read as the reverse complement.
AAACATGGAATTGCATATGTTCCCAAACAAACTGCAGCCATCTTTGTAAATTGTGAATCAACGCAATCTTCCCTAGATACACTGATCTTCGCAAACTTGATAGAATCAACTCACAGCAACCGCAGTATTGTTTGCACGTTTGCGGCTGGACAGCATCGAATCGGGGGCTGTGGGTATACAATTTGGAAAGCACACAAGACGTCCTTTCCAACCTGTGCTTATACGCCTTATTTGGAGCACCGACGCGGATTCTGCACCTATATCAATTTAGGGACTCCTGACAGCCAAATCCAATTACGGGACTTCTTTTCTTCAACCTCTAGCAATCTCCTCGCAAACCAATCTAGCGTAAACTAATCTGCATAAACACAACATCAATCTGCAGCCTCTATGCACAATCTCCTCCAAACAAATCAATCTGAACGAGAAATCCTCCAAGCAAACTCCTCTCAACAAAACCGATCTTGATGCGATCGATCAATACAACCTCGCTGTGATCAACCCAAAAATCTGATACCACCTGATAAGGAGGGAGACACCTGATGATACGAACAGCGGGGTGATCCTCTTAAGTTTGTCCCGATCCTTCACAGTGAGAAACCTGGATAGAAATCCTTCCAATCACGCGATGAACGCAACCTGAAGAAGAGGAACGAATCCAGCAAGCAATGTGATGGAGATCACCACGCCTCAAACCAAAACACGACAAACCTTGATGAACACAAGAAACTCCGCGGCAATCTTTATTGGATAAACGGCATCGCCAACCCCGGAGGGAAGCTTCACCAAGAGATACAACTCAATAGTTCTCAAACTCTAATTCTAACCTAAGCTAACCCTAAAACTCGTAGGGAGTGTTCTATTTATAAGCTAGGGGGTAAAACTAGGGATACATGGGTTGTAGCCCGTCAAATCTGCGCGCAGGCAGTTTCGGCCGTCCGAAGTGTGATGATAAGGAGGGAGACACCTGATGATTCGAACACCGGGGTCATCCTCTTAAGTTTGTCCCGATCTTTCACAGCGAGCAACCTGGATTGAAATCCTTCCAATCACGCGATAAACGCAACCTGAAGAAGAGGAACGAATCCAACAAGCAACGTGATGGAGATCACCACGCCTCAAACCAAAACACGAAAATCCTTGATGAACACAGGAACCTCCGCGGCAATCTTTATTGGATAAACGGCATCGCCAACCCCGGAGGGAAGCTTCACCAAGAGATACAACTCAATAGTTCTCAAACTCTAATTCTTACCTAAGCTAACCCTAAAACTCGTAGGGAGTGTTCTATTTATAAGCTAGGGGGTAAAACTAGGGATAAATGTGTCGTAGCCCGTCAAATCTGCGCGCAGGCAGTTTCGGACGTCCGTAGGGATTTGCTTACTTCAGTCGTGGGACGTCCTGGTGTGGCCATCTTCGGACGTCCGTTGGATGTCGGACGTCCGAAATCTATCGAAAGTTTGTCCTGGGCAGGACGTCTTCTGTAAACGGAGATCACCGTCCTCGTCGATGATTTCGGACGTCCGAATTGGGTCGGACGTCCGATGTCCAGAATCCTGTCCATCTTCGCCTCCTCCGTCCAGCGCATATCATCGCCTCCTCCATCCTGCCCATATCAGAACTTCACTAAGGTTTTTTGTTTTCATATATTGCTACCAGAGCTAAGTGAACTTCATTATGTTTTTTGTGCGCTTTATTTTTGTTTCTTGTCTCACTGGCCTGTGTGTGTCCACAGCTTGCATTCACATTCGTAGTTACCGTTCTTCACATCAACAACAACCTGGAACTCGTGTCTTGCCCAATCAAAATCATCAGACTGGTTGTAGTGGCGCACCAAATATTTCATCGGGTTGCAAGGGCACTGCTCTGATCTGAATGCAATGTTGTAATAGTGCGTATGCTTGAAGTCAGCAAAGACTTCTTTGGTGTAAATCTTGGAAAGCTGAATCTCGAAACCAAACTGAGTAGTAGCTTTCATTTCCATCTGCGAAATAAATAAACCATTCAAGTATCTTTTTTTACAGCAAAAATCAAGGTTTGGCACGCAGCAGTAGTAATTATTTTTCAGTGAAATTTATGTTACATGAGTGAGCAATATTTTCATCTGTGTACACAATGGAGCATCTGGCCTGCAGTAATTTTAGCATGTTCAAAGCGAACTGCACTGCTCATATGAGTTGCAGGAAAAATTTTAAAACATACGGGCCTGCACTGCATCTAAGAGCAACAAACACTAAGAGTTCTCTTTTTTTGTTTCTTTGTTGGGTGTGGGGGGTGGGGGTTGCGGGGTCTGATACGTCCAAAATGCGTCACTATTTTATATAGTAATTCTTTCTTATTCATTGATATATTTCATGATATGATGCTATTCTTATGTTGTTTTGGCCTATTTTACACAGTTTGCAACTTTCCGGTGCCGAAGCAGCAGATGCAGGATTCAACGGTAAAAAGTGAACGCTGAGTTGCTGAAGAAGAATACCTCCAAATTACCTGAAAATCGACGGAGGCTATTTTCCAGAAGGATCACGAAGACACGCAAAAGAGCGACCAGAGGGGGGCCACAGGGTGCACAGGCGGCCACCTGGCGCGACCCCCACCCTGGCCGCGCCGGGAGGGCGCCTAGGCCCCTGGGACCACTCCCGGCTCCCCCCTTTGGCCTATATATCGCTCATATATCAGAAACCCTAAAACAGGGGGAGTTTACGGAGTTCCGCCGCCGCTCCGTGGAGGAAACCTACAGAGAAGAAAAGCCATCTCTGGCGAGCAGATTCCGCCGGGGAGATCACCTCCCGGAAGGGGAGATCGTCACCATCGTCATCACCATCGTCACGGGCATCATCGAGATCATCATCAACATCATCCCCATCATCAGCACCATCTCCACCTCCATCCAATCTCATCTCACAATTGCAACTCGTGTTGTAATCCGTACTATCTATCCTCTTACTCTATCGGTGTTGATTACTACTTTGTGGTGAATGCTATTGAGTTTTGTTGGAGAAATATTATTGTGTCCAGATTTTTTATCATCTATTTATCCCCACTGATCATGATCTCTTTTATGTCTTGTGTGTAGTTACTTTAGTTCTTGAGGACATGGGAGAAGTCTAGTTGTTAGTAGTCATATGATGTTGAAGTAACATGTGTTGGTTGATATTTAAGTTGTGTTGTTATTTTCCTAGTGGTGTTGTGTGAGTCGAACACTCAACACTTCTCCTTATCAAGGACCTAGGGTAATACATTGTGTATAAAGAATGCTTACGGTGGGTTGCCGGAGTGACAGAAACCTAAACCCCAGTTTGCAAGTTTTTGCACAAGGGAACAATGGATCACCGATCGTATTGCTATGGTTAGGCTTTTGCCTTAATTATTATCTTGTATTTGTGGATGCTTGCAAGGTGTTTAATCATAAGAGTGCACTTATCTTAGTCTAGAGGGTGTACTAGCATAGATCCACCCACTCAACACTTATCAACACATCACATAGTACCGATACGTAATATGGCGAAAGCACATGACTACCTCTCCCGTGTGTCCTCAAGAACACTTTAGCCTTTATAAGTTCAGTTGCTAGGCCTCTCCTTTGCTCAGAAAGGATTGGGCCACTCATTACTCTCTAGTGTCTTTTACTTTGCTCGTTTTACTTTCCTGTTGCTTATACCAAGAAAACCCCTAAAAAGTTATCTTTCAGTGCTTGCAGTTATCTCCTTGCCAAAGTCACTTGCTATTACCTTCTGCTCCTCGTTGGGTTCGACACTCTTACTTATCGAAAACGCTGCAATAGATCCCTTACGGTTGTGGGTCATCAAGTACCGTTTTATGGCGCCGTTGCTGGGGAGCGTAGCGCTATTAGTAAGTGAAGTTGGTAAGGAAGTTTTTATATTTCTGTTTTTAGTTTTGCTGTTGCTACTTTTGTCCTTATGGACACCCCTACTCTTGGATCGTTGTTCTTGGGGAGCCGCCCCACTACTAAGGTAGTCACTCCTGACCTTGCTGAAATTGTGCCTTATAAGATACCATCAGGTATTATCGATTATGTCTTAGCTAATCGTTATGCAGGAGACAGACATCCAGGTGAACACTTGCTATATTTATCACGATTATGTTCATTATTCAAGCTTGCAGGTGTGTCACTGGAGTTCGTTATGAAGAAATTATTCTCCATATCGCTTACGGACAAAGCTTCAGATTGGTATCAGCTCCTCGATAACTCACATTCTCTTAATTGGGAAGAGCTTATGTCTCTCTTTTATACAAAGTTTTACCCTCTTCATGAAGTTCATCGAGACAGGAATTACATCTATAACTTTAGGTCACGCGACGGAGAGAGCATCGCTCAAGCTTGGGGGAGGCTTAAATCCCTAATGTTCAAATGTCCTATCCATAAGCTCCCCGAAGATATTATACTTACAAATTTTTATGCCAGGCTTTCTCGTCAGGATAAGGAAATGTTGGATGCCTCCTCTAGCGGGGTATTTCAGACAAAGAGCATTGAAGAAAGATGGGATCTCATCGAAAGTATCGAGAAGAATACTGAAGACTGGGAAATTGATAAAGGTATTGAACCTGCTATAAATTATGAGCATGATTATATTGAGAGCTATGTGAAAACTGATTATTTTAATACCTTTTGCTCTAAGATTGGTCTGGATTCCCATCTAATGATTGATTTTTGTAAGAACTTTGCCTCTCATGTTGATTCTTCTAAGATGAATAAGGATCAGTACCATAAGCCTTTCATAGAAGTGCCTATTGATATTCACGTTGCTGATCCTATTTTTCCTGCAGTTATATATGAACAGCCCCCTTTTCCTTCAAGGATAAGGGAGCACTCTTTTGTGATAGGCATAATAAATAAAAGTGAGAGGAGAACAGGCAAACCTGAGGACCAGATCAGAGTCGATCCTCAAGTTTCTATGGTTAAAGATTTAGTTACTAATGATGTTTCAGATTCTATTATAAATTTTTGTGCTGTTTCAACTAATATTGTCACGGCCAAGAATAAAAGACCAATTTCAGGTACACCAGTTGTATCTGTTAAAATAGGAGATCACAATTATTACGGGCTATGCGATCTGGGATCAAGTGCTAGCGCGATTCCTTATTCGCTTTATCAAGAGATCATGGGTGAGATTTCACCCTGTGAACTCGAAGAGATTGATGCTACTATTCATCTTGCAAACAAAGCTACTATCTCTCCTATTGGGATAGTGAGAGATGTTGAAGTCCTATGCGGAAATGTAAAGTATCCTACCGACTTTCTCGTACTTGGTTCAGTCCAGGATAGTTTTTGTCCTATTATTTTTGGTAGACCTTTTCTCAGAACTTGTGGAGCTATTATAGATTGCAAGAAAGGTAAAGTTTCTGTTGAATTCAATGGTGAGCCATATGAATTTAACTTTTCTAGTATCTCTAAGCAGCCTCGTGGTACTGAATTACCTAATGATGATAAAATTACTGAAAGTATTGCTTCTATTTCTATTCCCCCTAATGATCCTTTGCAGCAATACATGGAGGACCACGAGAATGATACTCATATATAGGAAATAAATGAAATTGATGAAATCTTCTTGAGAAAACCTGCTATCCTGAAGCACAACCTTCCGGTTGAACCTTTAGGAATTCTATCCAAACCAAAAGAAGACCCGGTGTTTGATCTCAAACCTCTTCCCGATACGCTCAAGTATGCTTATTTAGATGAAAAGAAAGTATATCATGTTATTATCAACTCTAACCTTTCAGGATATGAAGAAGAGCGATTATTGGAGATACTTCGTAAACACCATGGTGCAATTGGCTATACCCTTGATGACCTTAAGGGAATTAGTCCATCTATCTGTCAACATACTATCAACCTCAAGCCCGATGCTAAACCTGTTGTTGACCATCAACGACGGTTGAACCCAAAGATGATGGATGTAGTGAGGACCGAAATCCTCAAGCTTCTAGCCGCAGGTATTATCTACACCATAGCTGATAGTAAGTGGGTAAGTCCAGTTCATTGTGTTCCTAAGAAAGGAGGGACAACTGTAGTCCCTAATGATAAGAATGAACTAATACCTCAGAGAATTATTATTGGATATAGAATGTGTATTGATTACAGGATGTTGAACAAGGCAACTAGGAAGGACCACTACCCACTTCCCTTTATCGATCAGATGCTTGAGAGGCTGTCCAAAAACACCCACTTTTGCTATCTTGACAGGTATTCAGGCTTCTCTCAAATTCATGTTAACACTGCCGATCAAGAGAAGACCACTTTCACTTGTCCTTATGGTACTTATGCTTATAGGCGTATGCCTTTTGGTTTATGCAATGCCCCTGCTAATTTTCAGAGATGTATGTCTGCAATATTTCATGGTTTCTGTGAGGAGATTGTGGAGGTCTTCATGGACAATTTCTCCGTCTATGGAACTTCCTTTGACCACTGTCTCCACAATCTTAATAAAGTTTTGCAGAGATGCGAGGATACAAACTTAGTTCTAAACTGGGAAAAGTGTCACTTCATGGTTAACGAAGGGATCGTGCTTGGCCACAAGATTTCTGAGAGGGGAATTGAAGTGGACAAGGCGAAGATTGAAGCTATCGAAAGGATGCCCTATCCAAGGGACATTAAAGGTATTCGTAGTTTTCTCGGTGATGCTGGTTTCTATAGAAGATTTATTAAAGACTTTTCTAAAACCTCGAGACCCCTCACTAATATTCTCCAGAAGGATGTTCCTTTTGTATTTGATGAAGATTGTAAGGAGGCTTTCGAAGTTCTTAAGAAAGCTTTAATAACCGCTCCTATAGTACAACCGCCTGACTGGAGTTTGCCCTTTGAAATTATGTGTGATGCTAGTGATTTTGCTGTTGGAGTTGTTTTAGGACAAAGGGTTGATAAAAAATTGAATGTTATATATTATGCTAGTAAAACCCTTGATAGTGCTCAAAAGAACTTTGCTACTACTGAGAAGAAATTCTTAGCAGTAGTGTTTGCTTGTGATAAGTTTAGGCAGTATATTGTTGATTCTAAAGTTATTATTCATACTGACCATGCTGCCATTAAGTATCTTATGACGAAGAAGGATGCCAAGCCAAGACTCATCAGATGGGTACTCCTCCTTCAAGAATTTGATTTGCAGATTGTTGATAGAAAAGGAGCAGACAACCCTGTAGCGGACAATCTTTCAAGGATGGAAGATATACCGCATGATCCCATCCCAGTCAACGACAGTTTTCCAGACGAACAACTTGCCGTTGTTAAAGTACAATCTCTTTCCGATCCTTGGTTCGCAGATTATGCTAATTTTATCGTTGCAAAGTATTTGCCTTCAGGTTTAACATTTCAGAAAAGGAAGAAGTTCTTCCATGATTTGAGGCATTACTTTTGGGATGACCCACATCTTTTCAAAGAAGGTCCAGACGGGATCGTGAGAAGATGCATACCGGAACACGAGCAGAAGGACATTCTCAAGCAATGTCACGATAGTCCCTATGGAGGACATCACGCCGGTGAGAGAACCGCACATAAGGTTCTCCAATCAGGTTTTTATTGGCCTACTCTCTTTAAAGATGCTAGAAATTATGTTTTAGCCTGTGATAAATGTCAGAGAGTTGGTAATATTAGTAGAAGGAATGAGATGCCTATGAATTACTCACTAGTGATTGAGCCTTTTGATTGCTGGGGTTTTGATTTTATGGGTCCTTTTCCTTCTTCGCACAAGTACACTCACATATTAGTTGCTGTTGATTATGTCACCAAGTGGGTTGAAGCAATCCCCACTGAGGGTGTTGATCACATAACATCTTTGAAAATGCTCAAAGATGTAATTTTACATAGGTTTGGTGTACCTAGGTATCTCATGACTGATGGAGGATCACACTTCACGCATGGAGCTTTTAGAAAAGCTTTAGCCAGGTACGATGTCAATCATAGAATTGCTTCACCGTACCATCCTAAAACTAGTGGGCAAGTAGAGCTCACCAATAGAGAGATCAAGTTGATCTTGAAAAAGACAGTTAACAGAAATAGGAAGGACTGGTCAAATAAGTTAGGAGATGCTTTGTGGGCGTATAGAACTGCTTACAAAAACCCTATGGGCATGTCTCCCTATAAAATGGTCTATGGAAAGGCTTGACATTTGCCATTAGAATTAGAGCACAAAGCTTTCTAGGCTGTTAGAGAGCTTAATGCTGACCCAAAGTTAGCTGGTGAAAATCATCTCATGAACTTGACTTCTCTAAATGAGTGGAGAAGTGAAGCTTACGAGAGCGCTAAAATGTTCAAGGAAAAGGTAAAGAAGTGGCATGACAGGAGGATTCTGAAACGTGAATTTAATGTTGGTGATAAAGTTTTATTGTTTAGATCCCGTTTCAGGTTTTCTCCAGGTAAACTACTTTCCAGGTGGGAAGGGCCATTTCATATCGAAGAAGTCTACCGGTCTGGTGCAATCAAGATTAACAATTTTGAAGGCACCAAACCTCAAGTTGTGAATGGGAAAAGACTCAAGCATTACATGGCGGGAGATCCTGTCAATGTTGATGTAAATATAATACGCACAACAACTCATGAAGAACATGTTGCAGCCCTGTTTCAGACACCGATAGAAGCAGAATAAGAAAAGGTATGTATTACGGTAAGGAAACATCGCGAACCTCCATAAAAGTTCCATATTATGAGTTTTTTGCAAAATTAGGAAAATTCGAGGCCTAAGTGGAGCTGGAGAGGAGCTCCAAGGGGCCCAGGCGCCCCCCTGGCGCGGCCTACCTCCTGGCCGCGCCGGGAGGCCGCCTGGGCACCCAGGAGTCCGTCTCCGACCCCACTTTGGCTCGTTACCTTCCTTTTGTTGCAGAAATTTTTGCTATATATTTGCCCGGATCGTTCCGGCAACGTATCTCGCGATTTCGTGTGTTTTCTCTTCAATCTGTTTCTGCCAGGAAATCTTTTAGCTAGCCCTAGGTGCCATGGCTTCCCCAAGTTCCCCCAAGGACAAGTTCGTCGTCAACATCATCAAACCTTACCTCGCTGAGGTGAACAAGCACCCCCAGGTCCTTCGTGTGGAGGACGGTGTTCTCCACAAGGAAGATCTGAAGGGACCAGTCATGGAGGGGAGCACCGAGGAGCGGCTGAAGGAGATGGAACATGAGGTCTTCAAGTTCAAGAAGATGGTGGAGCGTGGTGTTGAAGCCAACTTCGACATCAGGAACGAGATCGAGGCTTCCCATAAGAAAGAGATGAAGGAGATGTGGTCAAGTTTGTCCGCACTAGAAGAAAAAGTTTACGGGCTCCAAGCACAAATCTATGATCTGCACAACCAGAACTGTGAGTATGAACTAAAGTTTCTGCGCATGGGTTTAGGTGCTGAGTGCAGGATCCTGGAGACGGGAATGTCCTTTGAGACTGGAGAGGAGCTACCATGGAAGCGCTTCGCCAAGGAGTACCTGACTGAGAAGAACAAGAATGAGGAGTAAATCTCCTCGGGTAATGGCATCCCCTCAGCTTGTTCCAAGCTTGGGGGAGTGCCCGGTATCTTTATCTTTATCTTTGTCTTTAGGAGTCAAGTAGAGTCGTATCATGTTTAGGGAAGTTATTATATGAAATAGGTGTTTGCTTCGAGGTCTATCACTCCGTCTGTGGAGAGATTGTATCCGTGAGTGTGGAGTCGTCTATAATGGAATATTAATGAGAAGTCTATTAGTTTCTTCGCTTCACTCGGTATTCTCTTCGCGCAATCGGCCTCATATGACGATTCTTATGGGGAGTATTGACCTTATATCAGGTATGGCTTTGAAAACTTTATTTAATTTTGGCAAACATAGCTTTGGTCATGACAACATGCATGTTTTCTCAAGTAGCGACATAGCCAAAACCTTTATGTTATTATGCTTGAAGTGTTATGTTGACAAGGAAGACAACTTGATGTGTTATGCTTACCTTAATTTTTATGCCTTATATGTTTTGCATCTAAATTAGCATCAATTGTCTGTTCTCTCAAAGCCTTTGCTAGCCAAACTCTTTGCCAAGTAGATTTCTGCTTGTGCATCCATACCCTGAAACCAATACCTTCCATGTGAGTCCACCATACCTTCCTATTCGTGGTATTCCCCTACCACTCCTATAAGTATAGAATTTATGTGTTATCCTTAAATGTTCAAAATCTTCTGTTTTGTGCCTCTTGTTTAACTCATGAGGAAGTAGTAGGTAATTCATGATCTTCTTAAGTTGGACAAGTTTTACCCCGGGATTGCATGTCTAATCTGCAAACCCATAATACGAGGAGGAACTGGCATGGGTGCGCCCAGCTCGAAAGATAATATAACAAACAAACCCTCCTTCACGCTTGGTCTATGAGAAATCAGAAACTTTGGCAGTGATAAACAAAGGAGATTAAGGGGATGTGATCGTCCCTACTTGGGAGCCGTTCCTTGAAACTTGTCCATCTTGAGAAGTAATTGAGCTATCTATTAGCATTCGTTGACAAACTATGCACCGCCCCAAAATCTATTTTTATTCTGTTTGATTTAAGGATAGCACATGAGTTTTCCCTGCCTGCCCTTAACAAGGCCTTTCATCCACCTTCATGTTGAGTCAGTTGTCCCACTTCCTTCTTTTCCCTAAGAGAACAGACATTTGATGTTGATGAGGATTCATCCTTATAAAGCTGCATTAAGTTTTGCCATCCCATATCCTTGTTGACATTATCTTTTGATAAGTAAGTTGTTTTCGAAAGCTTTTGCCAAGCAAGCATCTTCCTTTGTGTTAGCATTTACACTTCATGACTAATAACATGTTCTTTCAAAAGCTTCAAATTGTTTCATTAAAAATAAAGAGCAACAGTAAAAGTTATTAGTTGTCCTTTGACCAAGGATATGTTTGCCATAATTTGATAAGTTTCCTCAGCCCTACTTTTGATTATAATTGTTATTACTTTCTCATAAGGGCCTTATGAGTTGAGGTTGCTGTTGAGGATGCTTGAATTTGATGAAGGAACCTTGATGCTTCTTGTCCGTATTCTATTTATCGACAATTCACTCTCTAAACTTGTGGACAAGTTTACCGAGCTCAGTATTCGCTTGGGGACAAGCGAGGTCTAAGCTTGGGGGAGTTGATACGTCCAAAATGCATCACTATTTTATATAGTAATTCTTTCTTATTCATTGATATATTTCATGATATGATGCTATTCTTATGTTGTTTTGACCTATTTTACACAGTTTGCAACTTTCCGGTGCCGAAGCAGCAGACGCAGGATTCAGCGGTAAAAAGTGGACGCTGAGTTGCTGAAGAAGAATACCTCCAAATTACCTGAAAATCGACGGAGGCTATTTTCCAGAAGGATCCCGAAGACACGCAAAAGAGCGACCAGAGGGGGCCACAGGGTGCCCAAGCGCCTAGGACCCTGGGACTACTCCCGGCTCCCCCCTTTGGCCTATATATCGCTCATATATCAGAAACCCTAAAACAGGGGGAGTTTACGGAGTTCCACCGCCGCTCGGTGGCGGAAACCTACAGAGAAGAAAAGCCATCTCTGGCGGGCAGATTCCGCCGGGGAGATCATCCGGAAGGGGAGATCGTCACCATCGTCATCACCATCGTCACGGGCATCATCGAGATCATCATCAACATCATCCCCATCATCAGCACCATCTCCACCTCCATCCAATCTCATCTCACAATTGCAACTCGTGTTGTAATCCGTACTATCTATCCTCTCTACTCTATCGGTGTTGATTACTACTTTGTGGTGAATGCTATTGAGTTTTGTTGGAGAAATATTATTGTGTCTAGGTTGTTTATCATCTATTTATCCCCACTGATCATGATCTCTTTTATGTCTTGTGAGTAGTTACTTTAGTTCTTGAGGACATGGGAGAAGTCTAGTTGTTAGTACTCATATGATGTTGAAGTAATATGTGTTGGTTGATATTTAAGTTGTGTTGTTATTTTCCTAGTGGTGTTGTGTGAGTCGAACACTCAACACTTCGCCTTATCAAGGACCTAGGGGAATACATTGTGTACAAAGAATACTTACGGTGGGTTGCCGGAGTGACAGAAACCTAAACCCCAGTTTGCACGCTTTTGCACAAGGGAACAATGGATCACCGATCGTATTGCTATGGTTAGGCTTTTGCCTTAATTACTATCTTGTATTTGCGGATGCTTGCAAGGTGTTTAATCATAAGAGTGCACTTATCTTAGTCTAGAGGGTGTACTAGCATAGATCCACCCACTCAACACTTATCAACACAGCACATAGTACGATACGTAATATGGCGAAAGCACATGACTACCTCTCCCGTGTGTCCTCATGAACACTTTAGCCTTTATAAGTTCAGTTGCTAGGCCTCTCCTTTGCTCAGAAAGGATTGGGCCACTCATTACTCTCCAGTGTCTTTTACTTTGCTCGTTTTACTTTCCTGTTTCTTATACCAAGAAAACCCCTAAAAATTTATCTTTTAGTGCTTGCAGTTATCTCCTTGCCAAAGTCACTTGCTATTACCTTCTGCTCCTCGTTGGGTTTGACACTCTTACTTATTGAAAACGCTGCAATAGATCCCTTACGGTTGTGGGTCATCAGGGTCCCCCACCCCATATTTCCTCAAGAAAAATATAATAGATAAATGTGGAGATCACATTTCCCACTAACACATACTTATTATGTATTGCAATTTGATGTAATTATAACATGTTCTAAGCGCACTGCATTTGCGCTTATGAGTTGCAGCCAAGTATTTAAAATATACGGATCTGCCCTGCATTTTCACTAAGTGCACTACACTGTATACATGATACACACTGCACTGTATACATGAAGCATTGTTTTTACTCTATGTATACAGAAGAGAACTGCATCTTAGCATCACACTCTCATCTCATTTTTTAATACAAAAGAGAACTGGATTTTAAAAATCAAGGAAAACGGTAGTGATTGTGATTCGCTCATCCAACTTAAAATGTTTTCTATGTTACATACCTCGTTAGACATGTTCTCCGCTTGCTCGATGCCCTTCCTTGTCTGGATGCACCTGTCCACCTGCTCTGCAAAGATGTGTAGGTCGTGTCTTTCCCTTACAAAGTTCCTCTTCAAGATCCGGTTCATGCTTTCAATTCTCTGTGTCGGCGTCATCCGTGCACAAAACACCTCCTTGTAGTTAGCTGATATCCATTCTTTTCGTTCCGTCTAGAGCGCCTTGATAATTTCATCACCTTGTAGGTTATACTTCTCCGTGATATCACACCAATCGCATTCAAACTCTGATGGCATTAGTGGGTGGTTGAGAACGGAGGTCAGCTCATCTTTGAATGTCTCATATGCTTTGTACAGCAAGGACAGGTGATCCTGGTATTTTTTTTAGTATATGCCAACGGCATAAATTGTGTAGCGTGCCTAGCAGTGTACTCTTTATCGCTGCATCCATGGAGGGGCATTGATCAGCATGTTTTTTAAAACAAGCAGTTAGTTATTTTGAGAGAACTGCATTTCTTTTTTTCTTTTTTGCTGATTTTTTGTTTGAATGTAAGAAATGGTCTTCCTTAGTTTACCCATTAGTGTAACAGCCCAGATATCACAAAAATTAAAATTTTTGTTTTCGGTGTGAATTATTTGATTGTCTGATTTGTTTGTGATGTTTGCATCCCCGATTCATCGATCGATGATTATATTTCCCCCTCTTATCTCGTACCGGACGGAGACCGACCCTTGCCACCCTGACACTCGACCTTTGCGACACCGGGTTTCACCCGATCACCGTCGCGAAACCCGCACAAGACCAGCCGTAGCCAACGGAACGAAAAACCCCGTTTAATAACTAAACGGGATATTTTTATAGCGCGCCGGAAAGTGATCTCGGAACGGTTCCAGCGCAAGGTGAACGCCGCCGGCAAGATAGATTTTTTCTTTAAAAAAGAAAGATTATTTGCTACATTGATCAGAATTTGCAGTACAACTTCCATAAGATGGCTATCCTTGTCCCTTTTTTGCCTGCGAGCTCATGTGGACCTGAGCCACAACCGCATCACGGCACAATTCCTGTTATTTTTTCTGTCTGACTGTTCCTCCTGATCAAAATCTTCAGATAAGATATCTTATTTTATGAGCCAATTTTGCCCACGATTAAGTGAGACAGCCAATTCGGATACTGTCCCAAACGTATCTATAATTTCTGCTTGCTCCATGCATGTTGAGTGTGACTTTGCCATGATTTGCTTGAACTTTCATACACTTTTGAACATATTTGGACTAATCTATTAACCCAGTGCACCCAGCTGTCAGTTGATGTTTTCTGCTGTTTTTGTATTTCAGGTTTTCCGGCCATTAAAAGTGCTCCAAAAAATCCGGAAAATCAGATAAAAAATCAACGACACGAAAGTTTCCGGAAACACCAAAGGAGGCAAGGGGGGCCATCATAGGGACTCCAGAAGGGTCCCTGGCGCGGGGCCACCCTAGGCCGCGCCAGGGAGCTTCCTGGCTGCCCTGTGGCCCCTCTCGGTGCCCCCCTTCGCCTATATTTACCCCCCATGACGGAAACCCCTAGGACGGACTCCTCTTTTGCGATCTCGCGTCTGTACCGCCGCCACCGCCGTTTCAAGATCGGGGCTGCCTAGAGAAGCTGCTCCGGCACCCTGCCGGGAGAAGCTACCCCCTCCGGGAGACCATCCATAGCCATGGACGCCTCCCGTATGTACCGTGAGTAGTTTCCCTTGGACCATGGGTCCGTGACCAGTAGCTATGTGATCTATCTCTCCCCTCTTTTTGCCTCCACTTTCGAGACCTCGTGAGCTGCCTCACATGATCGAGGCACCTTTGTAATTTTCTGCCGTTGCTATGCTGAGTTTGTTGGGATCTGATGGATTATGAGACTATGTTCAGATTGTGATGAGTAATATATTTGGTTCTTCTCTTTTATATTTTGTTCTTGAGTAAATTCTTGCATGTTCTCCGTTGCCGTATTTTACTTTGGCCAAGTGATTTGTTTCAACTCCAAGAGGGAGCGTTATGCTTGATTGTGGGTTCAGCCCCTTGATGTCTAGCTTGAGTGACAGAAACATGAGACTAGGGGATGTGCTGTTGCCACCAGGGGTAAAACAACGTTGCTTGTATCCGTGGATGCAAGGATTGTTTACTTTACGCAAAGTTCTTTTAATGCAGTTGTCTGTTGCTTTGGATTTAGACTTTGGGTGGGATTCGCAACTTAATACCAGCGAGATGTTCTGGATAGATATCTCAAGGTGGATGATTCGTAGTAGATGCAGATGGATTTCGGTCTACTTACCTTGGCGTACTGCCCATTGCTTTTGAGCCCTTCCTTTCTTTGCAGCATAGTTAGCATTGCGGTGCCTTCATAATCCTGTCAATTGCCCAACTGTGATTTGTTTACCTCGCTAGCACTTTTATCGTCTTTTGGGAGAGAGACATCACTAGTGAAAATCACGGGACCCTGGTCCATCTTCATATCACTGTTTACATCCTTAGTTTACTTTTCAGTTGCTATCACTATCATTATCTCTTGTGTTAATCCTTTGTAAACAGCAAGGCCGGAGGAATTGACAACTCCTCTGTACTCTTTGGGAGCAAAGTTATATGTATCTGTGTGCAGGTCCACGTCAAGCGTCGTGACACCTTCTTGTATCTCTTGGAGTCCTACTGGTTCGATAACCTTGGTATCTTCACCGAGGGAAATTTGCTGCTACGCTACATCTCACCTTCCACTTGGGGTAACCAACGAGAAGTGAGAGATCCGCACCGCATCAAGCCAATTTCTGGCGCCATTGCCGGGGACTCCAGTCTACAAGATAGGGGAGTCGCACACTATCTTTTATCTTTGCTTTTTAGTCTTGTTAGTTTACCTTTCAGTTTTTACCTTTGTGTCCCTTATCAAAAATACCAAAAATACATGTTACCTTTCTTGTGTGGTCAAGTATGTTAGGAGTTGGTACTATGAGGGAATCCGAGGTCTTGGATTTCCACCAAAGGAACGGGGAAAATATGAAGAAGCCATGGGACAAAATTTCTGAAGCACATAAGGCAAACATGCCTTGGTTACCTATAAGAATTGTGCTTAGAAATTTTTACTTTGGCCTTTTTAAGTGGTGTAAGCACTCTCTTGATCTTATAGCTGAAGGAGACTTTTTAGAGTGTGATGAACCTAGAGCTCTTGAAATTCTACATGGTTTATCTAGTTATTTTGTTTATGATGGTCTTGATACTGTTATAGATAGAATTACTGCTATTGAGAAAAACCTTGATGCTCTAGACTTAAAAGTAGTAGAAAAACCAAATCCTCCTACAGAGGAGATTTTGGAAATAGCAAATGACTGGGAGCCTTTTGTTAGTATTGTTATCTCTAATCAAAACTTCCTTGCTTTTGTGACATTGGATCTACAGTTTCTATAATGCCTAGCTTTGTTTATGATTCTTTGTACCTTGCAAGCATGGACAAATTTCCATCTTTCCATGAACATTCTAATGGTGATATTTCTGAGATCCAGGGAAGATTGAAAGATGTCCAGGTCATGTTTCTAAAAAGGAGTGTGGAGATTGACTTCTCCATCATGAAGGCCAATCAAGGAAATATAGTGATTGGAAGGGACTTCCTCCGAGCCATGAAAGGCTTCATTGATATAGGTAAAGGACAAATACGTTTGCGTGGTACAGCAAAAGGTACGTACCTTTTCCCTCGGAAGAACAAGGATGAGCTTGTTGAAAACCATTTTGAGATCCTTGGTGAACCTTCCGATGATTTTGGGGAACTTTGATCTTCCGCTTTAAGCCTAGCTAATGGCTCTAAAGCGCTTTTAGGAGGCAGCCCGCAACGAATTTAGGTTTTTATTTTTGCTTTTCTTCTGTTCTTAGTGGTCTTGATGATTGTTACTACTGTATCAACATCATTGTATCTTTACTTTTCAAGCTTTGTGCCTTTTATAGCCTCATACGACAAGGGAAGTGAGAGTTGTGACATGCTGTCCAGAAAAAAGATTTTGTCCTCGTGACTAAAAAAATCATGGAAAAATCCCAGTTCATCTTTTTGAGCTGAGTTTTTTACACAGAATGCTCTATACAATTACGAAACTTGCGTATGTTCTGAGTTTTTTTATTTGAGTTGCAGAAGTACCCCTAAAAAATTCGTTTCTACTTGTTGTTCTGTTTTTCACAGATTCTGCCACATTTTGTCTCTCTTCACTTTTGCAAACCTTATGCTTGCTTTTTCTTAGCAAAAACTTTTTGGAAATCTTGGGAAACAGTATCTCTTCAAGATTATCTTTATTTCTAGTAAGAGAAAAATTATTTTATTAGGGTACTAACCTCTCTAATCAGCCTACAATGAGTTATGTATGAAGGGAGTTTTCAAGTGTGCGATGGAAGATGATGAAAGAAGATCCTAGAGTGTCAAACGCTCAAGCTTGGGGATGCCCATGTGCACCCCCAATAAATATTCAAAGAGACTCAAGTGTCTAAGCTTGGGGATGCCCCCGTGCATCCCCTTCTTCATCAACAATTATCAGTTCGTCTCTCGTTGCACTATATTTTTATCACTTCATGCGTTATGTGCTATTCTTGGAGCGTCTCGCTCTTAGGTTTTGTTTTTAGTTTTCTTTTGCTTAGTTTGCTGTAGTAACAAGTTAGATCCTAGCTTACTTTATTTTGTGTGGGAGAGTTACACGCTCCGCTTGAACTAGAACTCCTCATAGGATTTGCTTGCTTATTCTTTTAGCTGTGAGTTGTTCTTTTTCTTTTCTTAGCTACTGCTCTGTTTAGTTGTAGTGCTTTAGTTTTTCTAGAGCTTTTTTTTAGGTTGAACTTTCTATAGGTCGCATGTTTTATCTTATTAGAGTGTTTTCCTGTTGCACTGAGTTTTGTGTCTTGACTAGAAGTAGGTAGTTGAAGTTGCTTTTCTCTTTGTAGTAGTAACTTGCAATAGTTTTGAGGTATTGACTAGAGTAATGTTTGAACTTTTGGTGTCAAGAGCTCGAGCCTATTACTGATAGATGTCGTATTTTGGGCAATCCGTGTGTGTTTCGAAAACCAAAAACCCCTGTTGAGAACTCTAGCTACTAGATGGATCACTAACCTCTGGAGGGTTCGAATATTAGAGTAGACTCACGTACCATGAGTCGAGGATGCGCAAGGATAACCAAACCCCCATACACTCATCCTCGGGGTACTTGTCTCTTTGTGAACCTCCTGATTAGATTGAGAGTTACCGATAATAAGTGCATGAGTTCTTCGGATTAATGTGAGTATTCGAAAGTTGACACTTCCACCCACCTATACTTTTTCTAGCCTCTTCGGTACCGTGCTGATGAGGACATCCCTACTAATGTTACACCCATATCCTCACCAACTACACATATTGGACCAGTTACTAGAGCTCGTGCACGTCAACTAAATTATCAGGTACTTTCGTTTCTTGCGAATCCTTCTATTGTTCATGAACATATGATGCTGCCTAAATTAGATACTTTTGTTTTGCTTATGAATGAAGGACCTAGCATGGACAAGAAGGATGGTCATTGGAGCGGGATCAAGCATGGAGAAGAAGGTGCGCGCGCGGGAAAGGACAGCGGAGCTTCCAGTGGTGATTGTCGCACTTTGAAGCCACCATAAGGTGCGCATGAAGTCTTGGACGAAATACGCGAGATGCCACTTCATTATTTTCGTCCAAGGGCAATTATAGGTGCTGCGTCACCTTAATATTGGGCTGGGCCCATGTAATTTCGAAATACCACCTTATAGGCTGTTTTTAGAGTCCGTATGTGTGGGGAAACCGAGTTAGGGTTGTTTTCGGACCCCACCTCCAAGGGGTCACGAAAATCCCCTCTGTTCCCCCATATATACAGCCCTTAGGGCGTCGTTTAGACTTGGGTTTTAATTAGATTTAAGTTAGCCATAGCCGCAACTTCGAGCTCTTCGTTTGTGTCATCTGACCAGGCCAAGACCTCATTGGAACCCCAACTTCTGTTAATCTTTCATCTTATATTCGCAATATCCAGATTGCAATTCTTAGTTCTTGCTTGTTCTTCGATTGCTTGCAGGAATTGACCTTCTTGGTCAGGTTGATCGTGCATCCGCGGTATCAATAACCTCTCGGAGTTGGTTTAGCGATTGCTAAGGCGCAACGTCTTCGCACGTTCGTAGTCGGGTCGTGAAAGTCTACTCCACCAAAAATCGACCTCCACCATCTCATCGAAACATCGGGACACCTTCGCCTCTATCACGTGCATTGCCCTTTCTCACCTCGAGAGTTGGCGCATACTTTGCCGGTGCATCCAAACCCTTGGCACGATACGCTCTGTCATCATAAACCTCCGTATATCTTTCCTCAAAACAGCCACCATACCTACCTACAAGGCATTTCCATAGCCTTTCCGAGATACATTGCCATGCAACGTCCATCTTCTCATGACTTGATCCTCATGTCATACCTTTGCATCATGATAGGTATATCTTCTTTATGTGAGTACCTTTGTAAAGTGTGAAAGATCTCCTATATTTTTGTAAAATATAGAGTGTTGCCCCTAAGTGAGGAAAAGATCCCAAAGAGGACAATATCAAAAGATCCCAAAGAGGACAAATGAGAGTTAAATAGAAAGAGCCATTGAGGCCACCAAAAAATACAAAAAAATAGAAAAAAGATAAAAAGAAAAATAAAAAGAGAGAAGGGGCACACTACTATTCCTTTTGAGAGATCCACACTAGTACTTCATCCTCTATCCCTTGTACTCCATAGAGATCATCATCCTGCATATAGCTATGTGGGGACCTTCACACTATAGAACTTGGCTTGTATATTCCAATGATGAGCCTCCTCAAACGAGCTCTAGGTCTTCTTGAGCAAGCAAGTTAGATGCACCCCCACTAGTTCCCTTGGAGAGCTTTTAGCTCACATGTGCATCCGTTGTATGGCAATCCATACTCCACACATCATATCTATCATATGGCCTTCTCTCGCCTATGATTGTCCTCATTGATGTGAGCCTTTCACACCTTTTTGTCTTCCTCCTCCACCTTCTTTCTGTTTCGCCTTTTAGGTGTCAAATTTCTTGCTCATGCTCATCCATTGCATGAGTGCTCAAAATATCGAAAGGGAGTGGATCAGTTTGACTTGTACCTGGCTAGTGGTATGGGGACGAGTCAAGATAAGAATCCAAAGGAGACTAAGTGTGAAACTTTAGTAGATAGTTGTTCTCAACAATTATCTTTTTTTATCTTGTATTTCCCTATCCCCTGCATGCACACAAACACCATCTGGAGACATTCGAGTCACGGACAGCGAGAGCTCTTGCACATTTTGTTCTTTTGTTGCTTGTGTCAATGCTAATATAGACTCTTGCTTGTTAAGACTTGAATTGAATTGCACGCTTTGATTGCTTTACTTACACAGTTCGTATATGGTTGTGTTGCATGTCACCACAGAAATTATGCTTGTTATCATTTACCTACTCGAGAACGAGCAGGAATTAAGCTTGGCGATGTTGATACGTCCTAAACGTATCTATAATTTCTGCTTGTTGCATACATATTTTGTGTGACTTTGCCATGATTTGCTTCAACTTTCATACACCTTTGAACATATTTGGACTAATCTATTAACCCGGTGCACCCAGCTGCCAGTTGCTGTTTTCTGTTGTTTTTGTATTTCAGGTTTTCCGGCCATTAAAAGTGCTCCAAAAAATCCGGAAAAATCTGTTATAAAATCTTTTACTCGCTACATCTTAAATTCTCGGGATGAGAATTCTTGTAGTGGGGGATATTTGTAACACCCTCAGTTGCTTGTAACAGTAACCATCCTTACTGTTGATCATCACTGTAGTTTAATCACTAATGATCCCCCTTGTCCTTGATGAAACTTTGTGTTGAGCTTAATCAAAACCTTGATGTGAGTGATCAACAACCAAGGCTCTTTTCATGATCACTTGGATTCAAAATCATAAGTCAAAACCTTGTCAAATGTAGCTATCAAAATGGTGGCAAATTAAATCTTGCTCAAAAATCATGATACCATTTTTGTAAATTGCCTAAAATCATTATAACCATGTTGGACCAACTTTGGTAATTTTTGAAGTTTTGGAAAATCTCAAACAATTATAACAGTAGCTTGTAAGGTCCTTTTTAATCATAAAATATTTAAAAGAAATACCCACTGAGTTTTAAAATGCACCAAACCTTTTGTGTCACCTACATGTGACATACCCCTAATTTAGAAACCACTGGCACCTTTTATAAAAATGTTTTAGCATTTAAATTAATTGTTTCTAGCAGTAGCAGAAAAGAAAAGAAAAAGGCAAATAAAAGAAAACGGTTTAAATCTCGCCCAGGGCGCCAGGCCCACTCCTTCTCCTTCTTCCCCGCCGTGCACTGCTCACCCCCTCAGATGGCGCCTCGGCTCAGTACGTGTTCGACGTGGCTCCACTCACGAGTCGACAACCAGCTGCTGCAGTGCTCGCAGGATCGGTTAAGTGCTCCCTCCTCTTCCCCGTGGACAAGCCCTAGCCCCATTTCCCCCTCTGCGCTGCTCGCCATCGACTTCCCCCTCCCACCCGACGCAGCCATGGCCACGGGCTCGTGAACACCCGCGGGCACACTGCTCCCCAGCCCCAACCAGACTGTCCCCGAGCCCCGCCGTCGACGTCCTCGTCTCTGGACAGAAGAAGACGAGCCGTGGACCTCTACAGCAAGCACACCGTCATCGTCTTCCTCCTCCAGCCGACGAGATCGCCGTGGGATTGCCCCCGCCTCACGCCTCCAACGAGCAGCCTGCCAGCCCCTACGCCCTCTGGGTGAGCACCGCCGTCGTCCTCTACCTCTCGCTGCGGCCCGATAACTGTGTAGACGCCGCCCCCTTTTAGTTCGCTCCGGCGTCTGCCATTTTTGTAGTAGCCGTGCACCCGAGCAGTTCTAGCTCACGCTTTTGGCACCAGCGCACTCCCCGAGCACCGTAGAGTCCATCCCCCCCTTGGCGCACTCAAATTCGCCCCCGTGTACAAGACGCCATTGACGCCCGACGTGCAGGCCCGCCATTGTCGACCCCGAGCTCGATTCCGTCCACCTCGCGCCACGCCCCGGCTACCGTTCGATGCGGTTTGAACTGCTCGTTCGATTGGAACAAGAATCACGCAAAACCATCCACCAGAACGTGCGCTAGGTCGTCGCCAGTGAGCTCCGCCGTGTTCCTCGTCGCCGGCGGGATTCCGTGAGGCTGACCGGTGGGTCCTCCCAGTCAGGTTTTCTGTTAGTGGCTAATGAGCCACTGACAGTCGGGCCCCACCCCCTGCTAATTATCTCTTTTAGGACAAAAACAATTAGCCATTAGATTAATATGTCTCACTGACAGTGGGCCCATGGCCATTTAACTTATTAAACGGATTTATTTAGCTCTTGAGTCACTGACCACTGGGCCCCCCTTGTCAGGTTTTATTTATTAAAAAAATTTATAAAAATTACAGTGACTTACATGTGGGCCCAGAGGTTTTTCTGATTTATTAAAATGTTTTATAAATAAAGAGAGGCTGACATGTGGGTCCCACATGTCAGCCACTTGTGGATAATGTTTTGGATAATGTTGGAATTTAATAATAAAAAGAAATTCTTTTTAAATGATTTAAACTTTGAAATTCAATATCTTTTAAACCGAAACTCAGATTCAAAAACTTTATACATGAAAATTGATCAGAAAAATATCACGAATACGAATACGCTATCCATATGTCTACCACACCCCTCTAACAAAACGAACATCGAACCGTCCCCCTCCGGACCGTTTGTCCGATGATTTGTCCGGTACTGTTAAAGTATCCGGATGAATTTATTCTGAACACGAAAATTGTTCGGATTGTTTCAACTAACCCGGATACCCCACCCATACGTTTGTCGGATGTCCATGACACCTCCGGCATGATCCCTTCCCCCTCCGGACCCCCTGTCCGGTAATCACCCGAAGCCGGTAGTTCATCCCCGGATAAATTCCCGCTCCGAGCAACGTGCATTGCACTGTGTTAGAACCCCGTAAACATTTCATATGTCATGTGATGCATATGTTTGTATATTATTGTTGTGTATTTACTGTTTCCTCCCCCCCCCCTTAATCTCCGGTAGACCCCGCTGCTACCGCCGACTACACTGCTGCCGGGTACGACTACTTCGTCGACGACCCTACCCCGACCGTCGAGCTTCCAGGCAAGCAGAGCCATTCTCTTCCCCGAATATCGCCTATCTTTCCGTACATTTCTTGCACTAGGCATTGTTACTGCTGCTGCTACGTTACAATCCTATTCAATTGCATAGCCTGTTTTGTCGCCCTTTGATGTACCTCCTTTATCCTATGCTGCCTATTATTATTATGCATTATTCAGCAGTGAGCCCTGCGCATTGTTAGCTAGGATTAGATAGAGGGCCGTGATCACTCAGGGGAGTGAACGCGGATACAAATATTATAACTGCACAGTTACGGTACAATGCAGACACCGCCTCAGGCCCCCTAGCTCGGCTCTGCCGAGCCACCATCAAGTGTGAGCTATCAAGGAGTAATCCTTGTACTCTACTCGTTGCTGACTCTGTATAGCCGCTCTAGGTACCTGAGCAACGGTTGTCCTTCAGGTAAGAAGTCGGGCGACCCAACGGTGCCCGCGAGAGGTATTGCGTCGGGACGACAGGGAGGGTACGACCAGTGTACCGGTGTGCTTGGCCCCTGATCGTTGGCCGCGAGAGTTACCAAACCACGAAAGTCGAGCTCCTCGAGGAGCACACGCGAGACAAGGTAAGGAGACGGTTCACCTTGTTCGTAACCGCAGTGACTTGGTGGGACGACAGGGCAGGCACCGATGTACTGGTGGTCCTGGCTGCTGTCGTTGTCCGCGGGTCAGTAAAGTCGAGGCAACGATAACGGTTGTCACGCAGGTTAATTAAAATGCTAAATGGTTCAGTGGATGTCTTGAGTTGGCTATATGCCATGTACACACTACCTACCCGTGGAAATTACGAGTTATGGGCTCCTCTGCTTCGTAGTGTCGTCCGAGGACTCTTCAGACGTCAGCAATACCGCGGCCTGCGCCGGGAAGTGGTGTTGTCTTATTTGCTCGCGCGGTGGTGTCTTATTTGGATTTGCTTCAACTTCACCGGCCAGCCACGCACCGTGCAGGAGTACGTTCGGGTTGGGGTCCAAGGCCCGGCGTACTTAGGATTTAGACCGGCGGATGGCCTCTCTGTTGAGTTTGAAAGATGGGCTACGAAGTGTCAGATAGCCTCGGTGGAGCGTTCCCTAACAAGGTTCCCGCCACCCTGGAGATCCGTGCGTGTAGCGTAACACAAGTGCACCCCTGCAGGGAAGATTAATCTATTCGAATAGCCGTGTCCACGGTAACTGGACGCTTTATGCTGAAGCTAGATCTTATCACTACAAACTATTATTATTAAACTGTATGGTTCCGGGTTTTCTTCCTCGCGGGGATGTCGAGGAGGTGAACTCGGGGGCATTGTTAATTATTACAACTTATTATTATACAATGTTGCAGCAACTTCTGCTGCATTGTTACTTTATGCTTTATATAAACTGTTGGCTGATTCTTACCTCATGCTGCAAGACATCGTCGGAAGATGCTAGTCTTCGATAGGCCTAGCTTCTTACCCTTATTCTGATTTCTGTCTTTCAGTCCACTATATACAACCTCTTCTTTCCGTTGATACAATGCATAATGCTTAGTAGCGGACGTAACACTCGCGGGTATGCTAGATACTCACCTTTGCTTTATTTCCCCTTTTTCGCTTTGCCTGATCGGCCGCTGCAGCCGACGTTGGAGCTCAGGAGCAGGAGTACCCCGGAGGCGACTACTACGACGTCGAGTTCCCCCTTGACCAGGAGTAGTTCGGTGGATCCCAGGCAGGAGGCCTCGCCTTTTCGTTCTGTATCTCTGATGTGATTTGTGCTAGCCTTCTTAAGACAACACTTGACTAACTATGTATGTACTCAGATATTATGGCTTGTATGACTTATGTATTCGGATCCTCGTGATCCCTGGTATTGTAATATATTTTTTTATCCTTTTGTGTTTAGTGTTGTGATGTGATATTCTCACCGTGGCACCCTAATCTCAGCCGTGTACCCTGCGTGTATGATTACTGTACACGGATTGATTTTGTTGGCGTCACAAGTTGGTCGAAGTTGAGTCTAGACTTTGAAAGACTATTTTGCTAACTTAATATTTGGCTTACGGGCCCACATCGATGTCACTACAGTTGATATCTATGGTATTAGGATCCTTTTCTCCTTACCTATGCTCTGGGAATCTGCTCTCTTATCCTTGCTGGTAAGTTTTAAAAAATCTGACATTAGGATCACGTTCTCTTGATTCCACCCAGCGTTTTGGTGCTTTCCCCATTGATTGAGTCGTGTTGCAGGAGTTCTACCCCAGGTCCCGGACCGCGGATGCCATTCTCATTCTGGGCAGGCCGCGCGACCTCTGGCATTAACTCCTGTGGCCAACAGTTTTCTTGCGGCGTGATTGACATAGTGGAATCTATGTCGCGTCGTGTAATCCTAACCGCGGTCTGCGCGCCGCCTAGTGAGTCATTTTTCCTTAATTTCTACGACGTTACGTTGCCTGATTTTCGATTGACTCTGTGTGTGAATGTGTATGTCTTGTATAACTACTCCTATATATATCCGCGCCTCCTTTTCGTTGTCGTTTTACTTCAGGCTTGATTCCGGTATCTCCTTAAATTTTCATCGCTGAAATACCCGTGTTAAATTCTAGCAGGATGGCTGGTCGTGGTGGTCGTGGTCGTGGTCGTGGTGCCAACGACCCACCTCCGCCGCCGGATTACATGGCCGCGATGATGCAGCAGTTCGAGATGAACCGTCAGTTCATGCAGAATATCATGGCTCAGTTCCCCCAGCCGAATCAGAATGGGCACCACCATCAGCATGCCACCGTGACTCTGTGATAGAGGCGAAGGTGTCCCGATGTTTCGATGAGATGATGGAGATCGATTTTGGTGGAGTAGACTTTCACGACCCGACTACGAACGTGCGAAGACGTTGCGCCTTAGCAATCGCTAAACCAACTCCGAGAGGTTATTGATCCCGCGGATGCACGATCAACCTGACCACGAAGGTCAATTCCTGCAAGCAATCGAATAACAAGCAAGAACTAAGAATTGCAATCTGGATATTGCGAATATAAGATGAAAGATTAACAGAAGTTGGGGTTCCAATGCGGTCTTGGCCTGGTCGGACGACACAAACGAAGAACTCGAAGTTGCGGCTATGGCTAACTTAAATCTAATTAAAACCCAAGTCTAAACGACGCCCTAAGGGCTGTATATATGGGGGAACAGAGGGGATTTTCGTGACCCCTTGGAGGTGGGGCCCGAAAACAACCCTAACTCGGTTTCCCCACACATACGGACTCTAAAAACAGCCTATAATGTGGTATTTCGAAATTACATGGGCCCAGCCCAATATTAAGGTGACGCAACACCTATAATTGCTCTTGGGCGAAAATAATGAAGTGGCATCTCGTGTATTTCGTCCAAGCCTTCATGCATGCCTTATGGTGGCTTCAAAGTGCGAAAATCCCCACTGGAAGCTCCATTGTTATTTCCCGCGCGCGCACCTTCTTCTCCATGCTTGATCCCGCTCCAATGATTGTCCTTCTTGTCCATGCTAGGTCCTTCATTCATAAGCAAAACAAAAGTATCTAATTTAGGCAGCATCATATGTTCCTGAACATTAGAAGGATTCGCAAGAAACGAAAGTACCTGATAATTTAGTTGACGTGCACGTGCTCTAGTAACTGGTCCAGTATGTGTAGTTGGTGAAGATGTGGGTGTAACATTAGTAGAGATGTCCTCATCATCCTCCCCTTCTTGAATTGAAGTCGTCCTCGACGGAAGCTCATTATCTTCTCCCAAATAAGGTTTCAAATCTGCAATGTTAAATGTGGGACTAACCCCAAAAATCTGCAGGTAGCTCAAGTTTATATGCATTATCATTAATTTTCTGTAAAACCTTAAAGGGACCATCAGCTCGTGGCATTAACTTAGACTTGAGCAAATCAGGAAACCTATCTTTACGTAGATGTAACCAAACAAGATCTCCTGGTTCAAACACAACATGCTTTCTACCCTTATCACCAGCAAGCTTGTATCTAGCATTCATTTTCTCAATGTTTTCTTTAGTTAACTCATGCATTTTTAATATCAATTCAGCATGTTGCTTAGCATCAAAATTAACCTTCTCCGAAGATGGAATAGGAAGCAAATCAATAGGTGCACGAGGTAGAAAACCATAAACAATCTCAAAAGGGCACATTTTAGTGGTAGAATGAAATGAACGATTATAAGCAAATTCAATATGAGGTAAACATTCTTCCCACATTTTTAAGTTACTCTTTAAAACAGCCCTAAGCATAGTAGACAAAGTCCTATTGACTACTTCAGTTTGTCCATCAGTTTGGGGATGACATGTAGTACTAAAAAGTAGTTTAGTCCCCAACTTAGCCCATAAGCATCTCCAAAAATGGCTAAGAAACTTAGTATCACGATCCGAGACAATAGTATTGGGCACACCATGTAAGCGAATAATCTCTCGAAAGAATAAATCAGCAACATTAGCAGCATCATCGCTTTTATGACATGGTATAAAATGTGCCATCTTAGAAAATCTATCCACGACAACAAATATGCTATCCCTCCCATTCTTTGTTCGAGGCAGGCCTAAAACAAAGTCCATGGATATGTCCTCCCACGGAACACTAGGTACAGGTAAAGGCATGTATAAACCATGAGGATTGAGTCGTGACTTAGCTTTTTGACATGTAGTGCAGCGAGCAACAAAATGCTCAACATCCCGTCTCATCTTTGGCCAAAAGAAATGTGTAGCAAGTACGTCCTCCGTCTTCTTCACGCCAAAATGTCCCATTAATCCTCCTCCATGCGCCTCCTGCAACAACAAAAGACGAATAGAGCTAGCTGGAATGCATAGCTTGTTAGAACGGAACACAAACCCATCATTAAGCACAAACTTGTTCCATGTTCTACCCTCTCTACAATTCTGCAATACATCTTTAAATTCTGCATCATGTACATATTGATCTTTGATTGTCTCTAAACCGAATATCTTGAAGTCAAGTTTTGAAAGCATAGTATAACGACGAGACAAAGCATCAGCAATAATATTATCTTTCCCCTTCTTGTGTTTAATGACATAAGGGAAAGTCTCAATAAATTCAACCCACTTAGCATGTCTACGATTAAGTTTTGCTTGACTTCTTATGTGTTTCAAAGATTCATGATCAGAATGTATAACAAATTCTTTGGGCCATAAATAATGTTGCCAAGTTTCTAATGTCCGAACAAGAGCATATAATTCCTTATCATAAGTAGAATAGTTCAGACTAGGCCCACTCAATTTTTCAGAAAAGTAAGCAACAGGTTTAGCATCTTGTAATAACACACCTCCCAAACCAATACCACTAGCATCGCATTCAAGCTCAAAAGTCTTATTAAAATCAGGAAGTTGGAGCAAAGGAGCATGTGTTAACTTATCTTTCAATATCGTGAAGGCTTCTTCCTGTGCGGTACCCCAAGTAAAAGGCACATCCTTACGTGTAAGCTCATTGAGAGGTGCAGCAATGGTGCTGAAATCTCTCACAAAACGCGTATAGAATCCAGCGAGGCCAAGAAAACTCCTCACTTGTGTGACCGTTTTGGGCTGCGGCCAACTCTCAATCGCCTCGATCTTGGCTTTATCAACTTCAATTCCCTGCGGAGTAACAACATAGCCAAGAAACGATACTCGGTCGGTGCAAAAGGTGCACTTCCCAAGGTTACCAAACAAACGTGCATTACGTAGAGCAATAAAGACAGCACATAAATGATCCAAATGTTCCTCCAAAGATTTGCTATAAATCAGTATATCATCAAAATAGACTA
This sequence comes from Bromus sterilis, assembly GCA_950022295.1. NCBI lineage: Eukaryota > Viridiplantae > Streptophyta > Magnoliopsida > Poales > Poaceae > Bromus > Bromus sterilis. The sequence goes on along the minus strand of OX465595.1, from coordinate 254,018,990 downwards.
CCACAAATCGTCCAATGAAAGCACGTAAAACCTCATTCATTAATCTCATGAAAGTGCTAGGTGCATTAGTTAACCCAAAAGGCATGACTAACCACTCATATAATCCAAACTTAGTTTTAAAAGCCGTTTTCCATTCATCTCCTAATTTCATGCGAATTTGATGGTATCCACTACGCAAATCAACTTTGGAAAACATGGTAGAGCCACTTAATTCATCAAGCATATCATCTAACCGAGGAATAGGATGACGATAACGAATAGTAATATTATTAATGGCTCGACAATCAACACACATACACCATGTTCCATCCTTTTTTGGCACTAATATAACAGGAACAGCACAAGGACTAAGGGATTCACGTATGTAACCTTTGTCGAGTAGCTCTTGTACTTGACGCTGAATCTCCTTCGTCTCCTCCGGATTGGTACGGTATGGCGCACGGTTGGGCAGCGAAGCACCGGGAATTAAGTCAATCTGATGCTCAATCCCTCGAATAGGTGGTAATCCCGGTGGTACGTCTTGTGGAAAGACGTCAATAAATTCCTGCAAAAGGTCAGTGACAACAGGAGGCAAAGAAGGAGGCAATTCTTCAAATGAAAACAAAGCTTCTTTGCACACAAAATCATAGCACACATATTGACTAACATCCAAATCTGAAATATCAACCTTAGTAGCAAGCAAAGTTGGACTAGTCAATTTAATTTCATTAGAAACAGCAGAAGAAGATTTGCTATTAGTCTTATGTTGTTGCTCAAATTCTTTAGCTGCTATCTCATTTTCACTCTTATTTTTCTCCTGTTTAGCTTTACTAGCTCTAGCAAGATCATCTTTCACAATTTGTTCAGGAGACATAGGAAGTAAAGCAATATTTTTATCCTGATGAACCAGAGTAAACTGATTTGTCCTACCATGGTGTACAACATTCCTATCAAATTGCCATGGTCTACCAAGTAAAAGAGAGCATGCTTGCATGGGTACCACGTCACAATCAACATAATCAGCATATGCAGCAATGCTAAAGTGCACACGAACAGAACGCGTTACCTTAATCTTACCACTATTGTTAAACCACTGAATATAGTACGGATGGGGGTGTGGTCTTGTGGTGAGAGATAGCTTCTCCACCAACTCCATGCTAGCCAAGTTGTTGCAACTCCCTCCGTCAATGATGATGCGAACCGAACGTTCTTTCACCACTCCCTTTGTGTGGAACAAATTATGCCTCTGGTTTTGCTCGGCCTTCGTTACCTGCACACTTAACACACGTTGAGCAACCAAACTAGCATATTTATCTGCATCATCAGGAGCCATATACTCTATATCAAGAGCATCATCATGGGCACCCTGTTCCTCATGAGCAATGAGAACTAAAGTCTCCTCATCATAGTCACTCGCTGACTCATACCCACCATCCGCCGTAATAGTCATCACACGCTTGGAGGGACAGTCTTTTGCGAAGTGACCTCCACCTTGGCACCTGCGACATTTAATATCACGATCTCGTGTTTGCCCTGTGGAAGCCATGGATGAAGAAGAACTCGCCGCTGGACCACTTTGTGCACCCTTGAATGGTGGCGCTGGCTGTTTTGGTGGCTCCCTGTAAGAATGAGCGGCTGAAGTAGATGGTGGTGCAGCAGGACGTGTGGATGTAGAAGCTCCACGCGATGTCCATGATGTATTTCGTCCTGCAGAAAAGTTAGGTCTCGTAGCGGCCTGTCGATCCTGCACTTCACGTTCAGCTTTACAAGCAAGATGAAACAAACGAGTGATAGTAGCAAAGTCCTTGTATTCTAGAATAGTTTCTATCTCCCTGTTTAAACCACCCATAAAACGTGCAAGCATAGCTTCATTATCCTCTACTAGGCCACATCTAATCAATCCAGTTTGTAATTCTTGATAATATTCCTCTACAGAATTTTTTCCTTGTCTCAAACGCTGTAATTTTTGTAACAATTCACGTTGATAATAAGGAGGAACCCAGCGAGTACGCATAGCATCTTTTAAAGCAGCCCAAGTAGTTGGAATATTATTTGCATGCAATCTACAATGTTCAGACCACCAAATAGATGCAAATCCCGTGAATTCACAAATAGCAGCAGTAACACGTCTATTCTCAGGATATTGTAAACATGTAAAGCGTTGTTCAGTTTCTAACTCCCAAGTAAGATAAGCATCAGGAATATATCTACCCTCAAACGGCTTAAGATTCAATTTCAGTTTAGGCACATGTTCATCATCGCGTACCTGAGGGGGTAGTTGGTGTCGACCGTGGCGAATGTTGGGACGTGGACATCCAGCTGGCTGTTCATAGGCCGCTTCCTGTTCCACCTCCTCCTCGTAATCACCCTCGTAGTTGTCGTCCTGGCCGACGTCAGAAGCAGCAGCAGTAGGTACTGCAGCAGCAGGAGGAGCACCAATACCAGCAGCTTGTCCTCTCGGAAACAGAATCCGTCGTGCACGTGGTAGTGGCAGTGGCTGTGGCTTATCTGGAGCGGCAGCAGGCTGTGTAGGTAGGCGTGCGATCAACTCAGTAAACTTGGCGTCGAGCTTGGTGTCGATCATCTTTTCCACGCCATCAATTGCCTCTGTAAATCTGGTCTCGATTTCATTCACCTGTTCAGACATCATTTGTGCAAATTTATCATGTAGCTCCTTGTTTGTCATGTTCTCCCAATCGGGTGCATCTCGCGCCATTTCATCATGTGATCCTGGCATGGTTAGCAGAAATAGAAAACACACAGGAATATGATCCTACTTCTACTAATGGGATGTGGGATGGTGGAAAGCACAAATCCGTCAAGCTTTTCTTTCGTTCTTACCGATTCTTACCTAGCAGCAGGTGGTGATGTACAACCAACGGGTCAAAACTCTCAGAGATGTGGTAGAGCGATGGCCAGGAGGTGTCAACCGCACGAAGTAGAATATATGTGGAGCTGTAGGTAGGCTTGACAAATATGGTAGCAAAAAGCTCAACAGTAATCAAAACAGAGATGCAAAGCTGAATAAACACTCAACGTCGGTACTGTGCTGATCCTAGGCTAGACCGTACTAGAGACGCGAGCCTAAAACACCAACGAAAGCACGGCGCGGCACGTAAACAACTGAGAAGCACACTCTGAATTTTTTTTTCTCTCTTTCTTTTTTTTTTTGCGATGCGGGACTGCTGTGGCTGAAAAAGTGCGAAAAAATCACTATGGTGGCGAACGTCTCAAAATGAGTTTCTGGACCTAAGGAACGTATGGGCACGAATTTTTTTACCCCTGAAAATTTTGGCCTAAAAACTGCTCTGGAAAGCGTGCCACTCTTTTTTTTTTTTTTTTTTGCTAATCACCCCCCTTCTCTGTACGGAAAAAGTTTGATGAAATCCGACTCTAACAACTGAAAACTAATCTGGCTACAGAGAGATCAGGAACCGTACTGATGGTGGAACTCAACTCGGACTCGTGAGACGTGGTGGTGTATATGGACTCTTCTTGGCGGAACGTGGTGGTGTATCTGGACTCGGATTAGCGGAACGTGGTAGGATGACTACTTGTGCGGCGGCGACGTGGCAAACTGTGATCAGAACTCGAAACTCTAAGGGAAATAGACGCTAAGATCAGCAACATGACACAACGATGCAACCGTAAATTCAACAAAGCAAGTACTGAAAAGAAACTGGACAAAGGCTAGGCTGTCTTGGGACGTGATGATCTAACCCTAATTTTTTTTTGTTGGCTTTTTCGTGGACTGTAGGTATGAAGAACAGAACCAATCTAGACTATGAAAACTAGTAAATCTCACCGAGCAACCTGGAAATCTGATACCACTTGATAGAGGCGAAGGTGTCCCGATGTTTCGATGAGATGATGGAGATCGATTTTGGTGGCGTAGACTTTCACGACCCGACTACGAACGTGCGAAGACGTTTCGCCTTAGCAATCGCTAAACCAACTCCGAGAGGTTATTGATCCCGCGGATGCACGATCAACCTGACCACGAAGGTCAATTCCTGCAAGCAATCGAAGAACAAGCAAGAACTAAGAATTGCAATCTGGATATTGCGAATATAAGATGAAAGATTAACAGAAGTTGGGGTTCCAATGCGGTCTTGGCCTGGTCGGACGACACAAACGAAGAACTCGAAGTTGCGGCTATGGCTAACTTAAATCTCATTAAAACCCAAGTCTAAACGACGCCCTAAGGGCTGTATATATGGGGGAACAGAGGGGATTTTCGTGACCCCTTGGAGGTGGGGCCCGAAAACAACCCTAACTCGGTTTCCCCACACATACGGACTCTAAAAACAGCCTATAATGCGGTATTTCGAAATTACATGGGCCCAGCCCAATATTAAGGTGACGCAGCACCTATAATTGCTCTTGGACGAAAATAATGAAGTGGCATCTCGTGTATTTCGTCCAAGCCTTCATGCATGCCTTATGGTGGCTTCAAAGTGCGAAAATCCCCACTGGAAGCTCCATTGTTATTTCCCGCGCGCGCACCTTCTTCTCCATGCTTGATCCCGCTCCAATGACCGTCCTTCTTGTCCATGCTAGGTCCTTCATTCATAAGCAAAACAAAAGTATCTAATTTAGGCAGCATCATATGTTCATGAACATTAGAAGGATTCGCAAGAAACGAAAGTACCTGATAATTTAGTTGACGTGCACGTGCTCTAGTAACTGGTCCAGTATGTGCAGTTGGTGAAGATGTGGGTGTAACATTAGTAGAGATGTCCTCATCACTCTGCATGACTTCACCCGCCTCAACCCCACTATGTTCCGCAACACTGTTCAGCCGTTGGATGCTGATGACTGGCTTCACGACATCACTCACGAGCTGGAGTCTGCTAATGTCGATCCAGCCGACTATGTGAACTTTGCGTCTTATCATCTGAAAGGCGCCGCTGCTCAGTGGTGGAGCACCCACAAGCGTTCACTGCCAGTTGGAGAAGTCATTACCTGGGATGAATTTCAGTCTGCCTTTCGCGCCCGCTACATTCCCCAGGGGATCATGGATCGTAAGGCGGAAGAATTCCGCAACCTCACTCAGGGCGACATGACTGTTGAAGCCTATCAGCGCGAGTTCCTCAACCTCTCTCGCTATGCGGAAGAAGAGATCACCACTGATGCTCGCAGGCAGTAGAAGTTCCGACGTGGCCTCAACCCAGACCTCAGGCTCTCTCTTGCCATTCATGATTTTGCCAACTTCGCCACCATGGTGAACAAGGCTATCACCGTCGAGACTGCCCAGATGGAGCACAAGAACTCTCTGAAGCGTTATCGTGACGTTGGCTCATCTTCGGGCGCAACGCAGAAGTGTCGTATCTGGCTCCCTACCAGTGAGACCCATTCACCTGTCCCTGCTCCAAGGCTGTCTTATGTTGCACCCCGTCTGCCTCCGCCACCGCAGATGCCAAGAGCTCTGCCAGCACCACCCAATGCTACACCCCTTCGTCCTCAGGATGGACTATGCTTCACGTGCCGCCAACCTGGGAATTTTTCCAGGGAGTGCCCCCAGAAACAGAAGCAACTGGTAGTTCACCCCGCTGGCCGCGGAAATGGTCGTGGCAACAACAGGACCCCCAACTATAATACTGGGTCTGCCGCTTATGCTCGTGGACATGCTAACAACGTCAATGTTGAAGAAGCTCAGCAACAACCCGCTACCGTGATGGGTACCCTTCTCGTTAATTCCGTACCTGCTACTGTTTTATTTGATACAGGAGCATCGCATTCATTCATGTCGGAAGCATTTGCATTGTCGCATAACTTCGCATTGGAAAAGATGAACCCACCGATGGTTGTTCACACCCCGATAGGCCAATGTCGAACCACCAAGATAGTGCCCGGAACCATCGTTGAAATTGAAGGAATTGAATTCCTTGATTCCCCCATCATCCTGACGTCTTCCACCATAGACCTCATTCTAGGAATGGATTGGTTGAAATTTCACGATGCCGCACTCTATTGTGGCACCAAGTCTGTCCAACTTTTTCACCCCTCCGGCGAGATTGTTAACCACACCACCTGAGTTACCCGTAATGCTGAAACACAGATATTTATGATGAATGCTTTGAATGCCGCCCCCCTCGAAGGCATCGAGAACGTTCCGTTCGTTCGCGATTTTCCCGACGTCTTCCCAGAAGAACTGCCGGGAATACCCCCGATCAGAGAAGTCGAATTTGTCATCGACTTGAAGCCCGGCACCACCCCTATTGCCAAGCGTCCTTACAAGATGCCGCCACATGAACTCCTTGAACTTAAGGAGGAAATCGACAAGGCACTTCAGAAAGGATTCATTCGCCCCAGTTCCTCAGCTTGGGGAGCACCTTCGCTCTTTGTCAAGAAGAGCGATGGGACAAACCGATTGGTCCAAGATTATCGGCCCATTAACCAAGCCACCATCCAGAACAAATACCCACTTCCCCGGATCAATGATCTGTATGATCAACTTGCCGGATCCAAGGTGTTTTATAAACTCGACTTGAGGTTGGGTTATCACCAAATCCGAGTCCGTGATGAGGACATTCCGAAGACTGCCTTCATTACTCGCTATGGTTCATACGAGTACACTGTCATGTCCTTTGGCTTAACCAATGCTCCAGCCACCTTCTCCAGATTGATGAATTATATTTTCATGGAGTACCTCGACAAGTTCGTCGTGGTTTATCTGGATGATATATTGATATATTCCAAGAATGAAGAATAACATGCTGAACATCTTCGTCTTATACTGGAGAAGCTTCGAGAACACAAACTCTACGCTAAGTATTCTAAGTGTGAGTTCTGGCTTCCCGAAGTAACCTACCTTGGACATGTGATTTCCAAGGATGGCATTGTCGTCACCCCAGAACGTATCCAGGCTATTCTTGACTGGACTCCTCCCAAGACCGTCAAGCAAGTCCGCAGTTTTCTCGGGCTCGCTAGCTATTGCCGCCGTTTTGTCGAGAATTTCTCCAAGATTGCCAGGCCTCTGACTAATCTGCTTCACAAAGGCGTCAAGTTTGAGTGGACAGATAGATGTCAAGAAAGTTTCCAAGCACTCAAGGACAAGCTAACTTCTCCCCCGGTGCTCACTCCCCCTGATACTCAGAAGGACTTCGTGATATATTGCGACGCGTCTCGTCAAGGATTAGGCTGTGTCCTAATGCAAGAGCGCAAAGTGATTGCTTATGGCTCTCGTCAGTTGCGTGCTCACGAAGACAAGTATCCAACACATGATCTCGAATTGGCAGCAGTAATTTATGCATTGAAGCTGTGGCGACATTACCTCGTCGGTAATCATTGCGAGGTCTACACCGATCACCAAAGTCTGAAGTACCTGTTTACTCAGCCAGACCTGAATCTTCTTCAACAACGATGGCTCGAGACAATAGCCGACTTCAACATGGATATTTCGTATACCCCGGGCAAGGCTAACGTGATGGCCGATGCCTTGAGCCGCAAAGCTTACTGTTCTGAACTTGAAGTTCAGGTACAACAACCACATCTGTATGAAGAGCTTCGCAAGCTGAACCTCGAGATTGTTCCTCAAGGTTACGTTAACAACCTGGTTCTCGAGTCAAAACTCGACGCCCTCATCAAGAGTAGACAATCTTTGGCCCCTGACATGGTGAAGATCAAGCAGGACATCGCAGAAGGAAAGCCCTCCTCTTTTACCATTGATGCCAATGATGGCGATACTGTGTACTTCAAGGGCCGCTTAGTAGTTCCTGTGAGCCTGGCCATCATTAACTGTGGTCCGGATATCATGGAGGAAGCCCATAATTCTCCCTTGTCAATCCACCCTGGCAGTACCAAGATGTATAAAGACCTTCGTCAACGGTACTGGTGGCCTTACATGAAGCAAGACATCGCCCGCTATGTTTCTCAATGTGACGTTTGCAGTCGCGTCAAAGCCGGACATCAGAAACCTGCTGGTTGGTTGCAACCACTCCCTCCTCCTGATTGGAAGTGGGACAAAGTCGAGATGGACTTCGTCATCGGTTTTCCTAAGTAACAGAAAGGTAACGATGCCATCTTTGTCGTCATCGACCGATTCTCCAAGATTGCTCACTTCCTGACGGTCAAGGAGACGATCATTGCTAGTCAGTTAGCACACTTGTATATCTCCCGGATTGTGTCACTCCACGGTATTCCGATGGAGATCAGTTCAGACCGTGGCAGCCTTTTCACCTCACGATACTGGAATAGTTTCATGGAAGCCCTCAGGACTCGTCTGTCTCTCAGCACCGCTTATCACCCTCAGTCGCAAGGCCAAGTTGAACGAGTCAATCAAGTGCTGGAAGACATGCTTCGCGCTTGTGTCCTTTCATTCGGCATAAAATGGGAGGAATCTCTCCCGTACGCGGAATTCTCGTACAACAATAGCTATCAGGCTAGCTTGAAGATGGCCCCCTTCGAAGTTCTATACGGACATAAGTGTCGAATCCCCCTGAATTGGTCAGGAACTGGGGAACGACCCTACTTCGGACCGGATCTTGTCCAACAAGCTGAAGATCATGTTCGCGTTGTGCAAGAAAATCTCAAGGCCGCCCAGTCTCGTCAGAAGAGTAACTATGACCGCAAACACCGGGAAATGGAGTATCAACCTGGTGAATACGCTTACCTCCGTGTCACTCCCATGAGGGGCACTCATCGCTTCGGTATCAAGGGCAAGTTGGCTCCTCGCTACATTGGCCCATTCCGTATCCTTTCCAGGAGTGGACCCGTGGCATACCGGTTGGAATTACCGCCGAACCTCTCCCAAGTCCACGATGTATTCCACGTGTCGCTACTCCGTCGCTGCTTCAAGGACCCTATCCGCGAAGTGGAGCATGATATGATCGAGCTGCAACAAGACTTGACTTATCGAGAACATCCGAGCCGCATTCTCGATCAGTCTGAACGTCGAACCCGCAACAAGACCGTCAAGTTCCTCAAGGTTCAGTGGTCGAATCATTCTGAAGATGAAGCCACTTGGGAACGCGAAGATCGTCTTCGCGATGAATACCCCGATCTTTTCCTCGCTACCACTTAAATTCTCGGGACGAGAATTCTTGTAGTGGGGGAGATTTGTAACACCCTCAGTTGCTTGTAACAGTAACCATCCTTACTGTTGATCATCACTGTAGTTTAATCACTAATGATCCCCCTTGTCCTTGATGAAACTTTGTGTTGAGCTAAATCAAAACCTTGATGTGAGTGATCAACAACCAAGGCTCTTTTCATGATCACTTGGATTCAAAATCATAAGTCAAAACCTTGTCAAATGTAGCTATGAAAATGGTGGCAAATTAAACCTTGCTCAAAAATCATGATACCATTTTTGTAAATTGCCTAAAATCATTATAATCCTGTTGGACCAACTTTGGTAATTTTTGAAGTTTTGGAAAATCTCAAACAATTGTAATAGTAGCTTGTAAGGTCCTTTTTAATCATAAAATGTTTAAAAGAAATACCCACTGAGTTTTAAAATGCACCAAACCTTTTGTGTCACCTACATGTGACATACCCCTAATTTAGAAACCACTGGCACCTTTTATAAAAATGTTTTAGCATTTAAATTAATTGTTTCTAGCAGTATCAGAAAATAAGAAAAAAGGCAAATAAAAGAAAACGGTTTAAATCTCGCCCAGGGCGCCAGGCCCACTCCTTCTCCTTCTTCCCCGTCGTGCACTGCTCACCCCCTCCCATGGCGCCTCGGCTCAGTACGTGTTCGACGTGGCTCCACCCATGAGTCGACAACCAGCTGCTCCAGTGCTCGCAGGATCGGTTAAGTGCTCCCTCCTCTTCCCCGTGGACAAGCCCTAGCCCCATTTCCCCCTCTGCGCTGCTCGCCATCGACTTCCACCTCCCGCCCGACGCAGCCATGGCCATGGGCTCGTGAACACCCGCGGCCACACTGCTCCCCAGCCCCAACCAGACTGTCCCCGAGCCCCGCCGTTGACGTCCTCGTCTCTGGACAGAAGAAGACGAGCCGTGGACCTCTACAGCAAGCACACCGTCATCGTCTTCCTCCTCCAGCCGACGAGATCGCCGTGGGATTGCCGCCGCCTCACGCCTCCAACGAGCAGCCTGCCATCACCTACGCCCTCTGGGTGAGCACCGTCGTCGTCCTCTACCTCTCGTTGCGGCCCGATAACTGTGTAGACGCCGCCCCCTTTTAGTTCTCTCGAGAAGCATCTGCCATTTTTGTAGTAGCCGTGCTCTCGAGCAGTTCTAGCTCACGCTTTTGGCACCAGCGCACTCCCCGAGCACCGTAGAGTCCATTCCCCCCCTTGGCGCACTCAAATTCTCCCCCGTGTAGAAGACGCCATTGACGCCCGACGTGCAGGCCCACCATTGTCGACCCCGAGCTCGATTCCGTCCACCTCGCGCCACGCCCCGGCTACCGTTCGATGCGGTTTGATAGGCTCGTTCGATTGGAACAAGAATCACGCGAAACCATCCACCAGAACGTGCGCTAGGTCATCGCCAGTGAGCTCCGCCGTGTTCCTCGTCGCCGGCGGGATTCCGTGAGGCTGACCGGTGGGTCCTCCCGGTCAGGTTTTCTGTTAGTGGCTAATGAGCCACTGACAGTCGGGCCCCACCCCCTGCTAATTATCTCTTTTAGGACAAAAACAATTAGCCATTAGATTAATATGTCTCACTGACAGTGGGCCCATGGCCATTTAACTTATTAAACAGATTTATTTAGCTCTGGAGTCACTGACCACTGGGCCCCCCTTGTCAGGTTTTATTTATTAAAAAGATTTATAAAAATTACAGTGACTTACATGTGGGCCCAGAGGTTTTTCTGATTTATTTAAATGTTTTATAAATAAACAGAGGCTGACATGTGGGTCCCACATGTCAGGCACTTGTGGATAATGTTTTGGATAATGTTGGAATTTAATAATAAAAATAAATTCTTTTTAAATGATTTAAACTTTGAAATTCAATATCTTTTAAACCGTAACTCAGATTCAAAAACTTTATACATGAAAATTGATCAGAAAAATATCACGAATACGAATATGCTATCCATATGTCTACCACACCCCTCTAACACAACGAACATCGAACCGTCCCCCTCCGGACCGTCTGTCCGAAGATTTGTCCGGTACTGTTAAAGTATCCGGATGAATTTATTCTGAACACGAAAGTTGTTCGGATTGTTTCAACTAACCCGGATACCCCACCCATACGTTTGTCGGATGTCCACGACACCTCCGGCATGATCCCTTCCCCCTCCGGACCCCCTGTCCGGTAATCAACCGGAGCCGGTAGTTCATCCCCGGATGAATTCCCGCTCCGAGCAACGTGCATTGCACTGCGTTAGAACCCCGTAAACATTTCATATGTCATGTCATTCATATGTTTGTATATTATTGCTGTATATTTACTGTTTCCTCCCCCCTTAATCTCCGGTAGACCCCGCTGCTACCGCTGACTACACTGCTGCCGGGTACGACTACTTCGTCGACGACCCTACCCCGACCGTCGAGCTTCCAGGCAAGCAGAGCCATTCTCTTCCCCAGATATCGCCTATCTTTCCGAACATTTCTTGCACTAGGCATTGTTACTGCTGCTGCTACGTTACAATCCTATTCAATTGCATAGCCTGTTTTGTCGCCCTTTGATGTACCTCCTTTATCCTATGCTGCCTATTATTATTATGCATTATTCAGCAGTGAGCCCTGCGCATTGTTAGCTAGGATTAGATAGAGGGCCGTGATCACTCAGGGGAGTGAACGCGGATACAAATATTATAACTGCACAGTTACGGTACAATGCAGACACCGCCTCAGGCCCCCTAGCTCGGCTCTGCCGAGCCACCATCAAGTGTGAGCTATCAAGGAGTAATCCTTGTACTCTACTCGTTGCTGACTCTGTATAGCCGCTCTAGGTACCTGAGCAACGGTTGTCCTTCAGGTAAGAAGTCGGGCGACCCAACGGTGCCCGCGAGAGGTATTGCGTCGGGACGACAGGGAGGGTACGACCAGTGTACCGGTGTGCTTGGCCCCTGATCGTTGGCCGCGAGAGTTACCAAACCACGAAAGTCGAGCTCCTCGAGGAGCACACGCGAGACAAGGTAAGGAGACGGTTCACCTTGTTCGTAACCGCAGTGACTTGGTGGGACGACAGGGCAGGCACCGATGTACTGGTGGTCCTGGCTGCTGTCGTTGTCCGCGGGTCAGTAAAGTCGAGGCAACGATAACGGTTGTCACGCAGGTTAATTAAAATGCTAAATGGTTCAGTGGATGTCTTGAGTTGGCTATATGCCATGTACACACTACCTACCCGTGGAAATTACGAGTTATGGGCTCCTCTGCTTCGTAGTGTCGTCCGAGGACTCTTCAGACGTCAGCAATACCGCGGCCTGCGCCGGGAAGTGGTGTTGTCTTATTTGCTCGCGCGGTGGTGTCTTATTTGGATTTGCTTCAACTTCACCGGCCAGCCACGCACCGTGCAGGAGTACGTTCGGGTTGGGGTCCAAGGCCCGGCGTACTTAGGATTTAGACCGACGGATGGCCTCTCTGTTGAGTTTTAAAGATGGGCTACGAAGTGTCAGATAGCCTCGGTGGAGCGTTCCCTAACAAGGTTCCCGCCACCCTGGAGATCCGTGCGTGTAGCGTAACACAAGTGCACCCCTGCAGGGAAGATTAATCTATTCGAATAGCCGTGTCCACGGTAACAGGACGCTTTATGCTGAAGCTGGATCTTATCACTACAAACTATTATTATTAAACTGTATGGTTCCGGGTTTTCTTCCTCGCGGGGATGTCGAGGAGGTGAACTCGGAGGCATTGTTAATTATTACAACTTATTATTATACAATGTTGCAGCAACTTTTGCTGCATTGTTACTTTATGCTTTATATAAACTGTTGGCTGATTCTTACCTCATGCTGCAAGACATCGTCGGAAGATGCTAGTCTTCGATAGGCCTAGCTTCTTACCCTTATTCTGATTTCTGTCTTTCAGTCCACTATATACAACCTCTTCTTTCCGTTGATACAATGCATAATGCTTAGTAGCGGACGTAAGACTCGCGGGTATGCTAGATACTCACCTTTGCTTTATTTCCCCTTTTTCGCTTTGCCTGATCGGCCGCTGCAGCCGACGTTGGAGCTCAGGAGCAGGAGTACCCCGGAGGCGACTACTACGACGTCGAGTTCCCCCTTGACCAGGAGTAGTTCGGTGGATCCCAGGCAGGAGGCCTCGCCTTTTCGTTCTGTATCTCTGATGTGATTTGTGCGAGCCTTCTTAAGGCAAAACTTGACTAACTATGTCTGTACTCAGATATTATGGCTTGTATGACTTATGTATTCGGATCCTCGTGATCCCTGGTATTGTAATATATTTGTTTATCCTTTTGTGTTTAGTGTTGTGCTGTGATATTCTCACCGTGGCACCCTAATCTCAGCCGTGTACCCTGCGTGTATGATTACTGTACACGGATTGATTTTGGGGGCGTCACATTTCCCTTGGACCATGGGTCCGTGACCAGCAGCTATGTGATCTATCTCTCCCCTCTTTGTGCCTCCACTTTAGAGACCTCGTGAGCTGCCTCACATGATCGAGGCACATTTGTAATTTTCTGCCGTTGCTATGCTGAGTTTGTTGGGATCTGATGGATTATGAGACTATGTTCAGATTGTGATGAGTAATATATTTGGTTCTTCTCTTTTATATTTTGTTCTTGAGTAAATTCTTGCATGTTCTCCGTTGCCGTATTTTACTTTGGCCAAGTGATTTGTTGCAACTCCAAGAAGGAGCGTTATGCTTGATTGTGGGTTTAGCCCCTTGATGTCTAGCTTGAGTGAAGGAAACATGAGACTAGGGGATGTGCTGTTGCCACCAGGGATAAAAAATTGGTGCTTGTATCCGCGGATGCAAGGATTGTTTACTTTACGCAAAGTTCTTTTAATGCAGTTGTCTGTTGCTTTGGATTTAGACTTTGGGTGGGATTCGCAACTTAATACCAGCGAGATGTTCTGGATAGATATCTCAAGGTGGATGATTCGTAGTAGATGCAGATGGATTTCGGTCTACTTACCTTGGCGTACTGCCCATTGCTTTTGAGCCCTTCCTTTCTTTGCAGCATAGTTAGCATTGCGGTGCCTTCATAATCCTGTCAATTGCCCAACTGTGATTTGTTTACCTCGCTAGCACTTTTATCGTCTTTTGGGAGAGAGACATCACTAGTGAAAATCACGGGACCCTGGTCCATCTTCATATCACTGTTTACATCCTTAGTTTACTTTTCAGTTGCTATCACTATCATTATCTCTTGTGTTAATCCTTTGTAAACAGCAAGGCCGGAGGAATTGACAACTCCTCTGTACTCGTTGGGAGCAAAGTTATCTGTATCTGTGTGCAGGTCCACGTCAAGCGCCGTGACACCTTCTTGTATCTCTTGGAGTCCTACTGGTTCGATAACCTTGGTATTTTCACCGAGGGAAATTTGCTGCTACGCTACATCTTACCTTCCACTTGGGGTAACCAACGAGGAGTGAGAGATCCTCACCGTATCACCGACGACCACCGCCTCGTGCAGCCGCCCAGTTTACCCGTACGTAGCCCTCCCCCGGGGTCCTTCAAACGAGCCACCAGCGCTGGCATCTACTAGCTTCCATCTGTCTATGCAGAGCCAAAGAGAAAGACGGTGAAGTTTTCTCTGCTCTTTTGTCCAGAGGCGAGGAGCGAGGTGGGGCTGATCTCCAACAAGGCTGTTCCGGAGGTGAGCTCGAGCGAGGTGGAGCCAGAAGTGAGCTGGGCGAGCTCCGGAAAGGCGGGGCCAGGGCGGCGTATGACTGGGGAGAAAGGAATCGGGGCGGCGTGCGAGCGAGTGGAGCGAACGAAAACGGGCTGGCGATCGAACCGATATGCGGAGCGCCTTGTATAATAAGCAGAAGCCCATTGTAGAATATTATTCTACAATCAATTGTAGAATAGACCCACCATATATATATATATATATATATATATATATATATATATATATATATATCTGTTAACACTCGATAAAATCCTCCGAACCGAACCACACATCGCTAGAAAAGAAAACCGTGGGTTGCCCAACCCAACCAACCCACACCACCCACCTTTCTCTCCCCCACGCCCGCAACCTTCCTTTCTCGTTCCCAATCCCACCAACATTCTTCCCCGCCGGTGCCGCCCCACCTCCACCCAGCACCGCCGCACCCACCCACCCCCCGTCCAACCGGACCTCCACCCCCACTCCGCCAGACCTCCACCTCCCCCCGCGTCCCAGCGCCGCCACCTACCCCCCGTGAAACTGCACCACCCCATGGCGGCCATGAGGATCCGGGCTGGCAACCGCGCCCAGCAGCGCCGGCCACCACCCTAGCGACCGTCCTCCGCCACCCCGTTCTTCTCCCACGCAGCCGGGCCACCCCGCCTCCCTCGATTCCGGCCCGGCCGCCGAGCTTCGCCAGGGTCCGGCGAGATCCGAGGCTGCTCTCCCTCAACCGACCCGGATCCAGCTCCATTTTTACCCCTTCCCCGTTCCAGGCCTCGTCTCTCTCGATCCCATCCGAGCCCACTGGAGATCAATGTTGCATGGGCCTGTGGCGGAGAGTAGGACGGCGAACTCTGACATCGGCCCCACTTCCCCCACCGAGGGCGCATGCTCCTCTTGGAGACCGCTCGCCGCCCCCGCCGGCTCTGGACACGACCGAACCTGCGAAGCTGGACCGGCTGGTGAGGCCGCCCATGTCAGCGCGAGCATGACGCCCCCCATGTGCACAGTGCAGCCCACACCGATTTTTTTTTGCAGTTCGAAGGCGTGTTGCAGGTTTTGGTCATCGCGCGATGCATTTCAGAATGGTTATGCAGTGCATTTGGTTTTGGAAAAACGTTGATGTACAGTAAAAATTGATGTATTATTTTGGTGCAGTTCCTTTTTATTTATGTTTAAAAATGTTTTTGACAGTGAAGTGCCTATGTATAGAATAGATAGAGGAAGAATGCAGTGCACTCGTTGATAAAAAATAAATGTTGAAAGAAGAACAAATTAATGCAGTGCACATCTATTTGTATTGTCGTGCACTTTTTTCCCATGTAAAATGTACTCGTCTTGTACTATAAAAGACATGAAATTACAGTGTGCACTAGATGATGTTCACTTATGTGTTGGAAAAAATAAAAAAGAAACTCGTGCAGTTCACTTGGGTTTGATTCCGCGGTTTACTTTTTCCCCGTAACGAACTGGGACCTTGTGATAAATGAATTAAAAATCACGTGCAGTCCTCTTAGTTCGATAATGCATTGCGGTCGCCCAACGAATGCAGTTCGCTTCATCGATTCCGGATCCGCGAAAAACACGTCCGTTCTTTTTGGCCACAATGCAGTGCGCTTGCCCGTCGAATGCGGTGCGGTTGCCCGGCCAATGCAGTTCGTTTGGTCGATTTCGGGTCCGCGAAGAACGGAGTTCCGCGTTTTTAGTAGAATCAACACAACTTTTAAACCGTAATGAATTAGAAAGTGTGTTCTATATGAAAATAGAGCGCCTCGACGATATCTATCCAACGGTGTA
Source organism: Bromus sterilis (assembly GCA_950022295.1). Taxonomy (NCBI): domain Eukaryota; kingdom Viridiplantae; phylum Streptophyta; class Magnoliopsida; order Poales; family Poaceae; genus Bromus; species Bromus sterilis. Next base: position 254,002,481 of record OX465595.1, on the reverse strand, counting down.
TCGAATGCATCGATCGAACGAACGAATAAAAAAATTACGCAAAAACGTCCGCTGCCCTAAATGTGGACAGTCACACCATTTTTCAAATTACTTCAAAACCGTGGGGAATCTGGAAAAGTGTTCAACATACGGATTAATCTCCTACTCCATACGAATCCAACGGTATATCATACGCATCAATCGGACAAGCAGTTAAAATTTTTCTACTCTCTACAAGATCCACCGGCGAAAAATAGAGTGTGCGCGTTTTCTTGCGGCAAGATTTCTCTCAAATCCGTAACGAATTAGAAAAAGTGTTATACATATAGATGGAGTGCCTCATCGATATATTTCCAAAGCTATATCATTTGCATCATTCTGTTGAACGGTTTAAGAGAAATCGCGAAAAAATGTCCACTGTGAAAGTGGGTCGACGCACCATTTTCAAAACTGCTCTTAATCCGTGAAGAATCAAGGGAAGTGTTCAACATACGGAAGATGCACATTTTCAATACGAATCTAACGGTATATCATACGCTCAATTACGACCAACGGTTAAAAAGTTAAGGCGAAAATACTGCATGCGGTTCATTTTTACCCGAGATGCAGTGCTCGTGAGTCACCCCTTAAGACCTTATTCTAACAACACTAATTCTTATTCTGCTAACACCTCTCTGATACCGAGCCCACCCCCGATTGAAACACACTCGCGGAAATAAAATCACCCCCGGAGCTCCTACCACGTCCTTATCCGTGCCCAACCTCCCTCCCACCTTCTTCCTTCGCGGTCTCCTACTGTCCCCCATGGCCACCGCCCCCAACTGGAGCGCATCGATTCTCCCCCCCCCCACATCCGCGTCGGTGTCGGCCTCCGGTCCATGCCCTTCGCATCGCGGGCGCCGCCGGCCCCGGCATAACCCCTCCGCCGGTCTCAAGCACCTCCCCGCGATGTATCTGCGCCGACAACCGACCCAAGATGGAGAAAGACCCTCCCCCGAGCTTCATGGGCCCCGCCCATCCCGACAAGATCTGAGGCAAGGGAGGCATCGCGCTGGACTACCTGCAGTCGCGTGCGCCTCCATATCTCTGTCATCCGGCTGTGAGCAGGCAAAGAGTAGCGCGAGATGCTCTGCGGAGGTCTCTCACGCGCGATGTATCCATCTCTCCGTCCCCCGGCTTTGGCCACTAGCGCAAAACAGCACCCCTCGCTTGTGTGCTCCAGCGGAAAAAGTAATATTCCGGCCATTAGCACTGTTACAAATTCTCAAAGGTACAAAATCCCAGCTCCAAAATTAGTATTCCGATATACTAGTTGCCTGGGATTAGCTCGGCCACTAATTCCGATGCTCTCAGTGTCAAAATCCACTACTTGATAGTTGATATTTTTGCATTTGTTGACTTGCTACCATTGTACTGCAGATATTGATATTTTTGAAAACTGACGCATGCGGTTCTGTACTGTGAACATGCATCTCATCAGCGGCAAGCTCGCAGTTCATTTGGCGTTGGCAGGTTCTTGAAATTGGAATTGGATCCAGGACTTGGAGCTTTGCCGGTTCTTCGGTCCCCCGTGTGCAAATTTCCGCAACTTTCGGCAGCTTTTCCCGTGTGCAGACCCCAGCACATTGAAGTTCATTGCAGTTTTCTTGTGTGGTGTTGATGATGTCTTGCTGTTGTAAAAAAATGTAGCGCATATATGTGAAGTTCTTTTTATGGGAAAAAGTAATATTAGTGTGGATGAGGAGTTCGCTTGTCTCGACCCTGTGGTTCACTTTTGTCTTTATGGTTCACTTTTGTTCGTAAAAAAGTTGGAAAATAATATTAAAAAAATTGTGCAGATCATTTGCCCGCCTGATGTAATTTTGAAAAAAAATGCAGTTCACTCGCCTTGTCCTTGCGGTGCACGCTTGTTGATAAAAAATTATGTTGAAAGTTAAAAAAATAAGTGCAGTTCTCTTCTCTCTGTAAATAAATGTAACCGGTACCGGTTGAATGCAGTTCACTACGTCGATTCCGGGTCCGTGAAAAAATACGCGTATTTTTCTTTGTCATGTGAAAAAATCATGTGCAGTTCTTTCTGTTGACAAATGCAATCGGTTGCCCCGACGGATGCAGTTCACTTGGCCGATTCCCGGATCCGCGAAGAACACGTGTGTTTTGTTTGGCGATAATTCGGTGTGGTTGTTCGTCGGATGCGCTGCGGTTGCCCGGGCGAATGCAGTTCACTTGGTCGATTTCGGGTCCGCGAAGAACGGAGTTCCGCGTTTTTAGTAGAATCGACACAACTTTTAAACCGTAACGAATTAGAAAGTGTGTTGTACATGAAAATGGAGAGCCTCGACAATATATATCCAACGGTGTATCAGTTTCATCGATCTAATAAGCGAATAAAAAGAATTTAAGCAAAAACACCCGCTGCCCCAAATGTGGACAGCGACACCGTTTTTCAAATTACTTCAAAATCGTGAGGAATTTGTAGAAGTGTTCAACATATGGATTATTCTTCCACTCCATACGAATCCAACGGTGTATCGTACGCATCGATCAGATAAGCGGTTAAAAAGTTCTACTCTCTAGAAGTTCCGGCGACGGAAAACAAAGTGTGCGCGTTTTTTTGCTGCTAAATTTATCTCAAATCCATAGTGAATTAGACAAAGTGTTCTACATATGGATGGAGCGCCTGATCGATATCTTTCCAATGGTATATCATTTGCATCATTCTGATAAACGGTTTTCGAGCAATCACGCAAAAACTGCCGCTGCAAAAGTGGGTCGCCGCACCATTTTTGAAACTGCTCTTAATACGTGACAAATCGGGACAAGTATTCAACATACTGAAGATGATCCTTTTCCATACGAATCCAACGGTGTATCATACGCTCAATTCCGACCAACGGTTAAAAAGTTGAAGCGAAAACAGTGCATGTGGTTCGTTTTTACCCGAGATGCAGTGCTCGTGAGTCAGCAATGCAGTTCCCTTAGCGATACGATGAAGTTCTAAAGTGTTATCACAATAGTTATCAGGAGCTCCGGGGGTGATTTTTTCCGCGTGTGTGTTTCAATCGGGGGTGGGCTCGGTATTAGAGAGGTGTTAGCAGAATAAGCATTAGTGTTGTTAGAATAAGGTCTTAAGGGGTGTTATCATAATAGACTCACTATATATATATATATACTCTATTAAGCATCCAGGGTGAAGAATAAGTAATTCCTCACCCGAATCGATCGACCCAACTATTAGGTTGTACCGTAAAAATTACTTTCGTGCTTATGTAAATTTACTAGCCAGAGGCCCTCAATATTTTTTTACTACCACCCATCCCTATCGGAAAAAAGAGAGACAAACCACCCACCTTGTGCCGGACGCCCGAATCCACTTTTCTTCTCCTTCCAGCAGCAAAAATCACAATTCTAACCCTTTGATCAAACTTCAGCACAGTCTGACCCTCTGAACAAACTATTTCGAAAACTAACCCAATATGGTAGCGCCCGCCGCGGTGGCGCTACCCTCTATGGGGTAACGCGGTCAGTAGTGGCGCTACCCTATTTCCACCTTGGCACGGGGCCCCGCGGGCTCTAAGAAGTGGGTTCGTAGGCTGCTATGGTAGCGCCGTCAGCGCGGGCGCTACTCTGTCTAGTGCAGCGCCACTGGAGGTGGCGCTACCCTCCTGGTATACCTTCCCCCGCGGCCGGTCGGTAAGTCAACTCCTCCATTGTCTCCTCCCGATCCCGATTTAGGGTTCTCCTCTCCTCCAGCGATGACGGCGCGGCGGCCCGACCGCGGCCGTCCTCTCGTCCAGCGGCCAGGTATCCCCTCTCCTCCTCTCGTCGCCCTCTCCCCGTCCTCCTGTCGTCGCCCCCTCCCAATGCTCTCGCCGCCCTCTGCCCGACGTCCTCTCGTCGCCCCCTCCCCTTGGTCTTTGGCCTCCTCTCGCCGCCCCCTCCCTGGCCTCCTCTCTCCCTCCACTCGCCGCCCCCTTCCCTGCCTCTCTCGCGCCCTGCCCTCCCCTGCCTTCCCTGCCGTGACCCCCTCAAAACCTCCTTTGTGTGAGAAGTGTGAGAACAAATTAGATATGTTTTTCATACACATTATATATGTTTAGATAGGACTTCTATACACATTACATTACAATTTTCTTACACATTACATTTGATTTGTGAGAAGTGCTTAGATAGGATTTTCAGATTTTCATAGATGTGAGAACAAATTAGATATGTTTTCATATTTTTAGACATGTGAGATACCAAATATTTGATAGAATTACATTGTGTGAGAAGTTCTTAGATAGGATGGAATTTTACTTCATGATACATTGTGTTTTTTTATAGATGGATATATGGAATAGATGGAATTGCATTGTGCAATTTTAGTTGATGGTAAATGAGCATGGGAAACCAAATATTTTAGTGTGTGCCAAACATGAGCATTGCAATTTTAATTGATGATACATTAGCATTACATTTATATAGAGTGTGTGCTAATTTATATTTTTGTAGGATGGCGGAATCAAGTAGCTCCGTACAATCAATTCTCCATCAACACTATGATAACCAACACCGTGGGATGTTGATGGCGGAAAGAGGCGAGGTAATGCAAATAGACCATGTTACTTTATTGATGGTGGAAATAAGTGATGTTGATGTTTATGCTATGCATTTGCAGGTTTTGGAACCTTTGCGCTTGAGGTCTCACTCGGTACATATGACGAAGAACATGAAAAAAGATGAGTACATGCATTACGACGAGCGGTACACAGAGTTCATCAAGATGACCGGACTTCTTCCTTTCATCAATATGGTCACTCGGTCGATGCCAAATATGTACCCAGCTGCCATCACCGCTCTTATTGATCGGTGGAGGCCTGAGACGCACACATTTCACCTCCGTGTAGGTGAGATGACCGTGACTCTTCAGGATGTGGTCATGATCCTGGCTCTCCCCATCGACGGAGCACCTTTGGTGTTCGATACAGCCTCGGGTGGGTGGCGCTCCCAGATGACGTCTCTTATTGGTACGGCGCCTGCAGAGCCGATGACCAAGGAATAGAAGAAGAACAATAGAGTCCCCGCTGGCGCTACTTATGTTTGGATTGTCGAGAACTTTGGGAAGTGTCCCATCGATGCTGACAGGGACACGGTCCAGACGTACGCACGGGTGTACATCTGGTATGTTATCTCGAGAACACTTTTTGCTGACGGTGGAGGTAGGACCGCTTCTTGGGTGTGGCTTAAGGCGCTAACTGATTTGAGGAGAAAGACGAGCTGGGGATCGGTGGTACTTGCTTATCTTTATCGGCAGGTAATTAGTTATGCATATATGCTTTCATGTGTTAAGCGTTAGCTTCTGTGATCTAGGAGTTTCTAATAAATGTTTTTGTGCTTTCATGTGTAGTTGGACGATGCTTGTAAAAGGATTGGGAAAGATAGCGGTATTGGTGGTCCCTTAGTGTTGCTTTCCGTGTGGATGTGGGAGCGCTTTTCTATTGGACGGGCGAAAGTGGGTAATTACAAACCTTGGGAGGATCATGACAACCCGCTTCGACGGCCTACTTGGGCGTACAAGTGGGATGTGGTGGCGGAAGTCACCGGTGACCCGAGTATTATGTATCGCACGTACGTAGACGAGTTCGATGCACTTACGCCAGAGCAGGTAATATTTATTTTTGTAAGATTGCAATTCTTATTTGGGGTTGGAGATAGGTAATAACAATCCAAAAATTTGCGGTATTTGATAGGTTAATTTCTATCCATATGGACTTGGGGATGGTGTTGGTGATACTTTTGGTCAATTTGAGTTGAACCCAATGTGTTTGAAAGATAGGCATTTATGGATGATAAAGGCGCCGATGATATGCCTGTGGGCTGTCGAGTGGCACTTGCCTCACCGTGTCTTCTCTCAATTTGGATTATATCAATCTTTCCCGCCGGAGTGGATTGATAATAGTATTTACCTTCATGGGTGAGTGTTTATTTTTTCCGCACATCAATTTGGATTATATCAATCTTTGCTAATTTGTTAATTTACCTTCACTAATCCATAATATTGTTAATTCATAGATTGGATAGAAAACTTCAAAAGAAGGTGAAAAATTGGGAGAAGGAACATCATGCTTACGTTGTGATGTGGAACCAAGAATGTTACTAGTTTGAGGTAGGTTTGGGAGATGCCGAGACGAGGGTATTAGACATAGAGAATTATAACAATTATGTTGCTTGGTTCCATGGTGTCCCTCGTTTGGAGCTATGACAGCCGTAATTTCCTCAAGACATAGTGGATGGTCCCATAGATTATGAAGAACTTTCGAGGTCTCAGTACACCAAGTTGGTTAGAGAAGGAAGACGAACCGAGTTTTCTCCTCTCATCAACTTCATGGTAAGTTATGTATATGCATGTTCTTCATTCTACTAGTCCAATTAGAAGTTGACATGTTTGTTTCCATAGCGCGATTCAATCACACGTGAAGCGGAGTTTGTTGGGAAACGCAGTAGAAAACAAAATTTCCGGCCTACGAATCAAGAACCCAAGATCATCCAAGAAGATTGCATACAAGGTTTTAGGTCATGGCTCACCAACCGAAGTAGCGGAAGTAGAGTTGGTGAAGAACGTTGGTGCAGATCCCCGCAGCTAGGAATTTCAATGACCTCCCAACCGCGAGGATATCGATCCCGCGTACCGTTCCACGATCCGTTGCCCGATCTGTCCCGCGAACCGTCACACGATCCGTCCGGATCAAGTCCCACGAACAAGTCCCTCGAACATGATCTCCGAGGAAGAAGAAGGACCTCGAAGAAGAATCAAAGGTATGATCCCTCTACCGGTATCCACACATCCCGATGTAGCAATCCAGCAGCGCTCCGCCGTCCAGAGAAGAACGCCACCGAGAGAAACTAGAGGGAGAAGAGCCTAGCGGCGTCTGGACTAGAACGATCTAGCCCGAAGAGAATTAGAGGCGCGTGGGATTTAGCTGGGGCGGCCTTGGGGATTTTCTGGTGTATCTTTGGGGCTACCCCTGCCCCCGAATATATAGGTGGAAGCCTGGGGTTGCAACTTGGGCGAGGGTTCTCCCCAAAGTCGGTTTTGGCCACCAGGAGGAGTCCAACACGGATTCCAGTACGAAACGCCGCGGACTACGGCGTCTAGGGGTGAAACGCCAGGAACCCTGGCATTTTGCCCTAGCCCCCAAGGAAAGTTTATTTCCCACCGACCTACGGCCCTGTGGAACTTCCTACGTGGCCTAGCTTCGGTTTCCGTGTCTTGGAGAGTTCCATAACCCTCTGGATACTTCCATAAGCTCTCGGGAACCTCCCGGAACCTCCCAGAACATTTTTGGAGCTCCCGGAACAATTTCCCGATGTTTCGTAACCTTTCGACAACTATTACCGAATGTTGCAAAACCTTTCGAGACTATCACGTATGTCTTGTGACCACTTCAAGACTCTTCTTGAATGTTTCGGAATCATCCGAGACTGTTCTCGAATATTCTGAAACCATTCGGCACCACTTAGAACACTTCTAGTGCTACCCAGAACACTTTTGGTTCCACCCGAAACAATTCCGGTACCCTTTCTCTTTTCATCTCCTAGTTCTCTAACAGATTACTACTCGTTAAGTGTGTGACCCAATAGGTTCGGTATAATGCGGACATGACTCAGAACATCTTCTGGGCATAGGTCAACAGCCTTTTGTCAATAGCCAATAATCAACAACGGAGCCATGGACACCCATGTTGACTCCCGCACATACACGAAGAAACTTCGAGTGAACCATTATGTTTAGCCATGTACCATTCCCTTTGCTTCGCGATATATGACAAAGTCAGAGGAGAGAAGTTTGGCACCCATGTGTAACAACTTCTTGAACACAAGCCACTCGTTATCCTCTTTGCTCGTTTGTCTCTATTTCTCGTTATTGTATTCCGGTATCCCCGTGATTAAATCACAATGCGTCTGGCCAGACTATAATGAATACCGTCATACCGAGTGGTCCCAAATTCAATATCTCTTCATCGTGAAGGAGAAAATCCCATTCTTGAACTATCACAGTCACTAGCCACACCATCTGACATACCCAGAACTTATTTTACTACTTCCCATTTACGGGAGGATTCATCTAAGAACCAAAGCATGTCTTCCTGTGTGAAGCAACTCGATACTCTCATGGTCTAAGGAATTACGTATATGATAACATTTCATGATATAACTTATAACGTTGTTACGATGTGATCTCTAAGTATATCATTCAATACTGGGGTCGGTTCAACATCATTGTTCAGCTAACAACATGTTCTCATTGCTACTGACATCCTTGTTACAAGAACAATGTCCATGATTAAGAAAACGTAATCATCAGTTAGCACATGAGCTGGTCTTAGAGGCTAAACCAGGAACTCTTGGTGTTTAAATTTCCACACATGCAAATGAGTTTTCTTCTGAATCTCACAGTCAGGGTCATTGCAATTATAGCACAGAAATATAAACATTAATTACGAACGTGGAAATATATATATAATAACATTTTATTATTGCCTCTAAGGCATATTTCCAACAGTCTCCCACTTGCACTAGAGTCAATAATATTGTCAGTGCTTGAGCACTTTACACCTATGGCATACCGGTGTAATACATGCTTCATTTGTGGTATAGACTTCATCGTCGGATCTGACGTTTCAGGACCGTTTGTATCTTGCATATCTTCGCGTTTTCACGCTATCATAAAATTCACTAATTTTTTCAGTTTAGCTTAGTATATGTTTGAATCATTTGGCAGGACCTTTGTTCCTTTAGAATAAGTCATGAAATCATTCATCAATGTTCCATGAGCTTCAAGCATCTAGGAAACCATACCATGTTCATAAATGAACTGATGATTCAAAATACCCTCCTTGTTACTTCTTTAAGCAACAATATACTTAGCCTCTGTTATAGAATTCGCCACAGTATCGAACTTGACATAGTTCCTCCATATTGTGCCACCCTTACGTGTGAAACACATAATCCCAATTAAAATCGAAAATCGGTCGGAGTAAGTATGAAGACTGAATTGGTGTAACTATTTACATCAAAATTCAGCTGGTGTAACTTGTTACAACGAGCTCTTCATTATCTCCATTTTTCGAGAAACATATCTTATCTTTCATAAGTTTAACTTTTCACTGTTTGTCCAATGATCAACATGTTGATCACTTTGGTATCTTGCTCACAACCTTTTGGAGCACTGGACATAACTGGTCGTTTTACATATTATGGTGTACATGATTAATCCAAACACACATGTGAGTGAAATTCAATTCATGTGTTTTGCTTATTTGTGTTCATGAACACCGATTTCCGCAAACAACTTTTCACCGTGACCTCGGCAATAACATCTTTCTTGGCGTATTCATACTAAACTACTTTAGTATCATGTCAACATGTAATGTTGGCTTTAGCATGATCAGGCACTTACTATCTACATAGATCATTATGCTCAATACTACTTCTATATTAGCCCAATTACTTCAACTAAAAACTTTTTCCAATGAATTCTGTATTCGTGTCAAGAAATTTATATCATTTCCAATCAACAATATGTCATCTACATAAGGTTTTAGAAATATCATTCAGCTCCCACTTACTTTCTTGAACATTCAAGCATCTTCGTTTATTCCCGATGAAAACAAAATCTTTTGGCAATTTCATCATAACGAAAATTCCAACTCCATTGTGCTAGATCCAGTCCATCACTGGATATCCAAGGCTTGCATCTATTTTAGCATCCTTTGAATCGACAAAACATTCCGTTCGTATCACATATACGTCCTTTGTTATATTTCCGTGTAGGAACTTTGTTTTGACGTTCAGTCTACCATATCCTATAAATGAGATAAGTAGTATTTGTTAATATAACCCGAACTAACTAAAGCATCTCTACGGTCGAAACTATTTCGCCGTAGTCAACGTTTGAACTTGCTAGAAAACAATTTTCCAACGAGTTGAGCTTTATGGATAAAACAATTTCATCTGAATCAATTATAGATCCATATATATATTCTTCAGACTTTTAGTCTTTCAGAGGGTCTACCAAGTTCAAAACATGACTTACTTCCATGGATATTGATAGAGGCGAAGGTGTCCCGATGTTTCGATGAGATGATGGAGATCGATTTTGGTGGAGTAGACTTTCACGACCCGACTACGAACGTGAGAAGACGTTGCGCCTTAGCAATCGCTAAACCAACTCCGAGAGGTTATTGATCCCGCGGATGCACGATCAACCTGACCACGAAGGTCAATTCCTGCAAGCAATCGAAGAACAAGCAAGAACTAAGAATTGCAATCTGGATATTGCGAATATAAGATGAAAGATTAACAGAAGTTGGGGTTCCAATGCGGTCTTGGCCTGGTCGGACGACACAAACGAAGAACTCGAAGTTGCGGCTATGGCTAACTTAAATCTAATTAAAACCCAAGTCTAAACGACGCCCTAAGGGCTGTATATATGGGGGAACAGAGGGGATTTTCGTGACCCCTTGGAGGTGGGGCCCGAAAACAACCCTAACTCGGTTTCCCCACACATACGGACTCTAAAAACAGCCTATAATGTGGTATTTCGAAATTACATGGGCCCAGCCCAATATTAAGGTGACGCAGCACCTATAATTGCTCTTGGACGAAAATAATGAATTGGCATCTCGTGTATTTCGTCCAAGCCTTCATGCATGCCTTATGGTGGCTTCAAAGTGCGAAAATCCCCGCTGGAAGCTCCATTGTTATTTCCCGCGCGCGCACCTTCTTCTCCATGCTTGATCCCGCTCCAATGACCGTCCTTCTTGTCCATGCTAGATCCTTCATTCATAAGCAAAACAAAAGTATCTAATTTAGGCAGCATCATATGTTCATGAACATTAGAAGGATTCGCAAGAAACGAAAGTACCTGATAATTTAGTTGACGTGCACGTGCTCTAGTAACTGGTCCAGTATGTGTAGTTGGTGAAGATGTGGGTGTAACATTAGTAGAGATGTTCTCATCATCCTCCCCTTCTTGAATTGAAGTCGTCCTCGACGGAAGCTCATTATCTTCTCCCAAATAAGGTTTCAAATCTGCAATGTTAAATGTGGGACTAACCCCAAAATCTGCAGGTAGCTCAAGTTTATATGAATTATCATTAATTTTCTGTAAAACCTTAAAGGGACCATCAGCTCGTGGCATTAACTTAGACTTGCGCAAATCAGGAAACCTATCTTTACGTAGATGTAACCAAACAAGATCTCCTGGTTCAAACACAACATGCTTTCTACCCTTATCACCAGCAAGCTTGTATCTAGCATTCATTTTCTCAATGTTTTCTTTAGTTAACTCATGCATTTTTAATATCAATTCAGTACGTTGCTTAGCATCAAAATTAACCTTCTCCGAAGATGGAATAGGAAGCAAATCAATAGGTGCACGAGGTAGAAAACCATAAACAATCTCAAAAGGGCACATTTTAGTGGTAGAATGAAATGAACGATTATAAGCAAATTCAATATGAGGTAAACATTCTTCCCACATTTTTAAGTTACTCTTTAAAACAGCCCTAAGCATAGTAGACAAAGTCCTATTGACTACTTCAGTTTGTCCATCAGTTTGGGGATGACATGTAGTACTAAAAAGTAGTTTAGTCCCCACCTTAGCCCATAAGCATCTCCAAAAATGGCTAAGAAACTTAGTATCACGATCCGAGACAATAGTATTGGGCACACCATGTAAGCGAATAATCTCTCGAAAGAATAAATCCGCAACATTAGCAGCATCATCGCTTTTATGACATGGTATAAAATGTGCCATCTTAGAAAATCTATCCACGACAACAAATATGCTATCCCTCCCATTCTTTGTTCGAGGCAGGCCTAAAACAAAGTCCATGGATATGTCCTCCCACGGAACACTAGGTACAGGTAAAGGCATGTATAAACCATGAGGATTGAGTCGTGACTTAGCTTTTTGACATGTAGTGCAGCGAGCAACAAAACGCTCAACATCCCGTCTCATCTTTGGCCAAAAGAAATGTGTAGCAAGTACGTCCTCCGTCTTCTTCACGCCAAAATGTCCCATTAATCCTCCTCCATGCGCCTCCTGCAACAACAAAAGACGAATAGAGCTAGCTGGAATGCATAGCTTGTTAGAACGGAACACAAACCCATCATTAAGCACAAACTTGTTCCATGTTCTACCCTCTCTACAATTCTGCAATACATCTTTAAATTCCGCATCATGTACATATTGATCTTTGATTGTCTCTAAACCGAATATCTTGAAGTCAAGTTTTGAAAGCATAGTATAACGACGAGACAAAGCATCAGCAATAATATTATCTTTCCCCTTCTTGTGTTTAATGACATAAGGGAAAGTCTCAATAAATTCAACCCACTTAGCATGTCTACGATTAAGTTTTGCTTGACTTCTTATGTGTTTCAAAGATTCATGATCAGAATGTATAACAAATTCTTTGGGCCATAAATAATGTTGCCAAGTTTCTAATGTCCGAACAAGAGCATATAATTCCTTATCATAAGTAGAATAGTTCAGACTAGGCCCACTCAATTTTTCAGAAAAGTAAGCAACAGGTTTAGCATCTTGTAATAACACACCTCCCAAACAAATACCACTAGCATCGCATTCAAGCTCAAAAGTCTTATTAAAATCAGGAAGTTGGAGCAAAGGAGCATGTGTTAACTTATCTTTCAATATCGTGAAGGCTTCTTCCTGTGCGGTACCCCAAGTAAAAGGCACATCCTTACGTGTAAGCTCATTGAGAGGTGCAGCAATGGTGCTGAAATCTCTCACAAAACGCCTATAGAATCCAGCGAGGCCAAGAAAACTCCTCACTTGTGTGACCGTTTTGGGCTGCGGCCAACTCTCAATCGCCTCGATCTTGGCTTTATCAACTTCAATTCCCTGCGGAGTAACAACATAGCCAAGAAACGATACTCGGTCGGTGCAAAAGGGGCACTTCCCAAGGTTACCAAACACACGTGCATTACGTAGAGCAATAAAGACAGCACGTAAATGATCCAAATGTTCCTCCAAAGATTTGCTATAAATCAGTATATCATCAAAATAGACTACCACAAATCGTCCAATGAAAGCACGTAAAACCTCGTTCATTAATCTCATGAAAGTGCTAGGTGCATTAGTTAACCCAAAAGGCATGACTAACCACTCATATAATCCAAACTTAGTTTTAAAAGCCGTTTTCCATTCATCTCCTAATTTCATGCGAATTTGATGGTATCCACTACGCAAATCAACTTTGGAAAACATGGTAGAGCCACTTAATTCATCAAGCATATCATCTAACCGAGGAATAGGATGACGATAACGAATAGTAATATTATTAATGGCTCGACAATCAACACACATACACCATGTTCCATCCTTTTTTGGCACTAATATAACAGGAACAGCACAAGGACTAAGGGATTCACGTATGTAACCTTTGTCGAGTAGCTCTTGTACTTGACGCTGAATCTCCTTCGTCTCCTCCGGATTGGTACGGTATGGCGCACGGTTGGGCAGCGAAGCACCGGGAATTAAGTCAATCTGATGCTCAATCCCTCGAATAGGTGGTAATCCCGGTGGTACGTCTTGTGGAAAGACGTCAATAAATTCCTGCAAAAGGTCAGTGACAACAGGAGGCAAAGAAGGAGGCAATTCTTCAAATGAAAACAAAGCTTCTTTGCACACAAAATCATAGCACACATATTGACTAACATCCAAATCTGAAATATCAACCTTAGTAGCAAGCAAAGTTGGACTAGTCAATTTAATTTCATTAGAAACAGCAGAAGAAGATTTGCTATTAGTCTTATGTTGTTGCTCAAATTCTTTAGCTGCTATCTCATTTTCACTCTTATTTTTCTCCTGTTTAGCTTTACTAGCTCTAGCAAGATCATCTTTCACAATTTGTTCAGGAGACATAGGAAGTAAAGCAATATTTTTATCCTGATGAACCAGAGTAAACTGATTTGTCCTACCATGGTGTACAACATTCCTATCAAATTGCCATGGTCTACCAAGTAAAAGAGAGCATGCTTGCATGGGTACCACATCACAATCAACATAATCAGCATATGCAGCAATGCTAAAGTGCACACGAACAGAACGCGTTACCTTAATCTTACCACTATTGTTAAACCACTGAATATAGTACGGATGGGGGTGTGGTCTTGTGGTGAGAGATAGCTTCTCCACCAACTCCATGCTAGCCAAGTTGTTGCAACTCCCTCCGTCAATGATGATGCGAACCGAACGTTCTTTCACCACTCCCTTTGTGTGGAACAAATTATGCCTTTGGTTTTGCTCGGCCTTCGTTACCTGCACACTTAACACACGTTGAGCAACCAAACTAGCATATTTATCTGCATCATCAGGAGCCATATACTCTATATCAAGAGCATCATCATGGGCACCCTGTTCCTCATGAGCAATGAGAACTAAAGTCTCCTCATCATAGTCACTCGCTGACTCATACCCACCATCCGCCGTAATAGTCATCACACGCTTGGAGGGACAGTCTTTTGCGAAGTGACCTCCACCTTGGCACCTGCGACATTTAATATCACGATCTCGTGTTTGCCCTGTGGAAGCCATGGATGAAGAAGAACTCGCCGCTGGACCACTGTGTGCACCCTTCAATGGTGGCGCTGGCTGTTTTGGTGGCTCCCTGGAAGAATGAGCGGCTGAAGTAGATGGTGGTGCAGCAGGACGTGTGGATGTAGAAGCTCCACGCGATGTCCATGATGTATTTCGTCCTGCAGAAAAGTTAGGTCTCGTAGCGGCCTGTCGATCCTGCACTTCACGTTCAGCTTTACAAGCAAGATGAAACAAACGAGTGATAGTAGCAAAGTCCTTGTATTCTAGAATAGTTTGTATCTCCCTGTTTAAACCACCCATAAAACGTGCAAGCATAGCTTCATTATCCTCTACTAGGCCACATCTAATCAATCCAGTTTGTAATTCTTGATAATATTCCTCTACAGAATTTTTTCCTTGTCTCAAACGCTGTAATTTTTGTAACAATTCACGTTGATAATAAGGAGGAACCCAGCGAGTACGCATAGCATCTTTTAAAGCAGCCCAAGTAGTTGGAATATTATTAGCATGCAATCTACAATGTTCAGACCACCAAATAGATGCAAATCCCGTGAACTCACAAACAACAGCAGTAACACGTCTATTCTCAGGTGATAGAGGCGAAGGTGTCCCGATGTTTCGATGAGATGGTGTAGATCGATTATAGTGGAGATGACTTTGACGATCCGACTACGAACGTGCGAAGATGTTGTGCCTTAGCGATCGCTAAACCAACTCCGAGAGGTTATTGATCCCGCGGATGCACGATCAACCTGACCACGAAGGTCTAATTCCTGCAAGCAATCGAAGAACAAGCAAGAACTACGAATTGCAATCTGGATATTGCGAATATAAGATGAATGATTACGAAAGTTGGGGTTCCAATGAGGTCTTGGCCTGGTCGGATGACACAAACGAAGAGCTCGAAGTTGCGGCTATGGCTAACTTTAATCTAATTAAAACCCAAGTCTAAACGACGCCCTAAGGGCTGTATATATGGGGGAACAGAGGGGATTTTCGTGACCCCTTGGAGGTGGGGTCCGAAAACAACCCTAACTCGGTTTCCCCACACATACGGACTCTAAAAACAGCCTATAATGTGGTATTTCGAAATTACATGGGCCCAGCCCAATATTAAGGTGACGCAGCACCTATAATTGCTCTTGGACGAAAATAATGAAGTGGCATCTCGTGTATTCCGTCCAAGCCTTCATGCATGCCTTATGGTGGCTTCAACGTGCGAAAATCCCCACTGGAAACTCCACTGTACTTTCCCCCGCGCGCACCTTCTTCTCCATTCTTCATCCCGCTCCAATGACCATCCTTCTTGTCCATGCTAGGTCCTTCATTCATAAGCAAAACAAAAGTATCTAATTTAGGCAGCATCATATGTTCATGAACAATAGAAGGATTCGCAAGAAACGAAAGTACCTGATAATTTAGTTGACGTGCACGTGCTCTAGTAACTGGTCCAGTATGTGTAGTTGGTGAGGGTATGGGTGTAACATTAGTAGGTATGTCCTCATCATCCTCCCCTTCTTGAATTGAAGTCGTCCTCGACGGAAGCTCATCATCTTCTCCCAAATAAGGTTTCAAATCTGCAATGTTAAATGTGGGACTAACCCCAAAATCTGCAGGTAGCTCAAGTTTATATGCATTATCATTAATTTTCTGTAAAACCTTAAAGGGACCATCAGCTCGTGGCATTAACTTAGACTTGCGCAAATCAGGAAACCTATCTTTACGTAGATGTAACCAAACAAGATCTCCTGGTTCAAACACAACATGCTTTCGACCCCTATCACCAGCAAGCTTGTATCTAGCATTCATGCGCTCAATGTTTTCTTTAGTTAACTCATGCATTTTTAATATCAATTCAGCACGTTGCTTAGCATCAAAATTAACCTTCTCCGAAGATGGAAGAGGCAGCAAATCAATAGGTGCACGAGGTAGAAAACCATAAACAATCTCAAAAGGGCACATTTTAGTGGTAGAATGCACTGAACGATTATAAGCAAATTCAATATGAGGTAAACATTCTTCCCACAGTTTCAAGTTACTTTTTAAAACAGCCCTAAGCATAGTAGACAATGTCCTATTGACCACTTCAGTTTGTCCATCAGTTTGGGGATGACATGTAGTACTAAAAAGTAGTTTAGTCCCCAACTTAGCCCATAAGCATCTCCAAAAATGGCTAAGAAACTTAGTATCACGATCCGAGACAATAGTATTGGGCACACCATGTAAACGAATAATCTCTCCAAAGAATAAATCAGCAACATTAGCAGCATCATCGCTTTTATGACATGGTATAAAATGTGCCATCTTAGAAAATCTATCCACGACAACAAATATGCTATCCCTCCCCTTCTTTGTTCGAGGCAAGCCTAAAACAAAGTCCATGGATATGTCCTCCCACGGAACACTAGGTACAGGTAAAGGCATGTATAAACCATGAGGATTGAGTCGTGACTTAGCTTTTTGACATGTAGTGCAGCGAGCAACAAAACGCTCAACATCCCGTCTCATCTTTGGCCAAAAGAAATGTGTAGCAAGTACGTCCTCCGTCTTTTTCACGCCAAAATGTCCCATTAATCCTCCTCCATGCGCCTCCTGCAACAACAAAAGACGAATAGAGCTAGCTGGAATGCATAGCTTGTTAGAACGGAACACAAATCCATCATTAAGCACAAACTTGTTCCATGTTCTACCCTCTCTACAATTCTGCAATACATCTTTAAATTCCGCATCATTTACATATTCTTCTTTGATTGTCTCTAAACCGAATATCTTGAAGTCAAGTTGTGAAAGCATAGTATAACGACGAGACAAAGCATCAGCAATAATATTATCTTTCCCCTTCTTGTGTTTAATGACATAAGGGAAAGTCTCAATAAATTCAACCCACTTAGCATGTCTACGATTAAGTTTTGCTTGACTTCTTATGTGTTTCAAAGATTCATGATCAGAATGTATAACAAATTCTTTGGGCCATAAATAATGTTGCCAAGTTTCTAATGTCCGAACAAAAGCATATAATTCCTTATCATAAGTAGAATAGTTCAGACTAGGCCCACTCAATTTTTCAGAAAAGTATGCACCAGGTTTAGCATCTTGTAATAACACACCTCCCAAACCAATCCCACTAGCATCGCATTCAAGCTCAAAAGTCTTATTAAAATTAGGAAGTTGGAGCAAAGGAGCATGTGTTAACTTATCTTTCCATACCGTGAAAGCTTCTTCCTATGCGGTACCCCAAGTAAAAGGCACATCCTTGCGTGTAAGCTCATTGAGAGGTGCAGCAATGGTGCTGAAATCTCTCACAAAACGCCTATAGAATCCAGCGAGGCCAAGAAAACTCCTCACTTGTGTGACCGTTTTGGGCTGCGGCCAACTCTCAATTGCCTCGATCTTGGCATGATCAACTTCAATTCCCTGCGGAGTAACAACATAGCCAAGAAACGACACTCGGTCGGTGCAAAAGGTGCACTTCCCATGGTACCAAATAAACGTGCATTACGTAGAGCAATAAAAACAGCACGTAAATGATCCAAATGTTCCTCCAAAGATTTGCTATAAATCAGTATATCATCAAAATAGACTACCACAAATCGTCCAATGAAAACACGTAAAACCTCGTTCATTAATCTCATAAAAGTGCTAGGTGCATTAGTTAACCCAAAAGGCATGACTAACCACTCATATAATCCAAACTTAGTTTTAAATGTCGTTTTCCATTCATCCCCTAATTTCATGCGAATTTGATGGTATCCACTACGCAAATCAACTTTGGAAAACATGGTAGAGCCACTTAATTCATCAAGCATATCATCTAACCTAGGAATAGGATGACGATAACGAATAGTAATATTATTAATGGCTCTACAATCAACACACATACGCCAAGTTCCATCCTTTTTAGGCACTAATATAACAGGAACAGCACAAGGACTAAGTGATTCACGTATGTAACCTTTGTCGAGTAGCTCTTGTACTTGACGCTGAATCTCCTTCGTCTCCTCCGGATTGGTACGGTATGGCGCACGGTTGGGCAGCGAAGCACCGGGAATTAAGTCAATCTGATGCTCAATCCCTCGAATAGGTGGTAATCCCGGTGGTACGTCTTGTGGAAAGACGTCAATAAATTCCTGCAAAAGGTCAGTGACAACAGGAGGCAAAGAAGGAGGCAATTCCTCAAATGAAAACAAAGCTTCTTTGCACACAAAATCATAGCACACATATTGACTAACATCCAAATCTGAAATATCAACCTTAGTAGCAAGCAAAGTTGGACTAGTCAATTTAATTTCATTAGAAACAGCAGAAGAAGATTTGCTATTAGTCTTATGTTGTTGCTCAAATTCTTTAGCTGCCATCTCATTTTCACTCTTATTTTTCTCCTGTTTAGCTTTACTAGCTCTAGCAAGATCATCTTTCACAATTTGTTCAGGAGACATAGGAAGTAAAGCAATATGTTTATCCTGATGAACCAGAGTAAACTGATTTGTCCTACCATGGTGTACAACATTCCTATCAAATTGCCATGGTCTACCAAGTAAAAGAGAGCATGCTTGCATGGGTACCACATCACAATCAACATAATCAACATATGCAGCAATGCTAAAGTGCACACGAACAGAACGCGTTACCTTAATCTTACCACTATTGTTAAACCACTGAATATAGTACGGATGGGGGTGTGGTCTTGTGGTGAGAGATAGCTTCTCCACCAACTCCATGCTCGCCAAGTTGTTGCAACTCCCTCCGTCAATGATGATGCGAACCGAACGTTCTTTCACCACTCCCTTTGTGTGGAACAAATTATGCCTCTGGGTTTGCTCGGCCTTCGATACCTGCACACTTAACACACGTTGAGCAACCAAACTAGCATATTTATCTGCATCATCAGGAGTCATATACTCTATATCATGAGCATCATCATGGGCACCCTGTTCCTCATGAGCAATGAGAACTAGAGTCTCCTCATCATAGTCACTCGCTGACTCATACCCACCATCCTCCGTAATAGTCATCACACGCTTGGAGGGACAGTCTTTTGCGAAGTGACCTCCACCTTGGCACCTGCGACATTTAATATCACGATCTCGTGTTTGCCCTGTGGACGCCATGGATGAAGAAGAACTCGCCGCTGGACCACTCTGTGCACCCTTGAATGGTGGCGCTGGCTGTTTTGGTGGCTCCCTGTAAGAATGAGCGGCTGATGTAGATGGTGGCGCAGCAGGACGTGTGGATGTAGAAGCTCCACGCGATGTCCATGATGTATTTCGTCCTGCAGAAAAGTTAAGTCTCGTAGCGGCCTGTCGATCCTGCACTTCACGTTCAGCTTTACAAGCAAGATGAAACAAACTAGTGATAGTAGCAAAGTCCTTGTATTCTAGAATAGTTTGTATCTCCCTGTTTAAGCCACCCATAAAACGTGCAAGCATAGCTTCATTATCCTCTACTAGGCCACATCTAATCAATCCAGTTTGTAATTCTTGATAATATTCCTCTACAGAATTTTTTCCTTGTCTCAAACGCTGTAATTTTTGTAACAATTCACGTTGATAATAAGGAGGAACCCAGCGAGTACGCATAGCATCTTTTAAAGCAGCCCAAGTAGTTGGAATATTATTAGCATGCAATCTACAATGTTCAGACCACCAAATAGATGCAAAGCCCGTGAATTCACAAACAGCAGCAGTAACACGTCTATTCTCAGGATATTGTAAACATGTAAAACGTTGTTCAGTTTCTAACTCCCAAGTAAGATAAGCATCAGGAATATATCTACCCTCAAACGGCTTAAGATTCAATTTAAGTTTAGGCACATGTTCATCATCGCGTACCTGAGGGGGTGGTTGGTGTCGACCGTGGCGAATGTTGGGACGTGGACGTCCAGCTGGCTGCTCATAGGCCGCTTCCTGTTCCACCTCCTCCTCGTAATCACCCTCGTAGTTGTCGTCCTGGCCGACGTCAGAAGCAGCAGCAGCAGCAGTAGCAGCAACTGCAGCAGCAGCAGGAGCACCAATACCAGCAGCTTGTCCTCGCGGAAACAGAATACGTCGTGCACGTGGTAGTGGCGGTGGCTGTGGCTGTGCTGAAGGTAGGCGTGCGATCAACTCAGTAAACTTGGCGTCGAGCTTGGTGTCGATCATCTTCTCCACGCCATCAATCGCCTCTGTAAATCTGGTCTCGATGTCCTGCACCTGTTGAGACATCATACGTGCAAATTTATCATGTAGCTCCTTGTTTGTCATGTTCTCCCAATCGGGTGCATCCCGCGCCACTTCATCATGTGATCCTGGCATGGTTAGCAGAAATAGAAAACACACAGGAATATGATCCTACTTCTACTAATGGGATGGATGTGGGGTGGTGGAAAGCACAAATCCGCCAAGCTTTTCTTACGTTCTTACCGATTCTTACCTAGCAACAGGTGGTGATGTACAACCAACGGGTCAAAACTCTCAGAGATATGGTAGAGCGATGGCCAGGAGGTGTCAAAAACGCACGATGTAGGATATATGTGGAGCTGTAGGTAGGCTTGACAAATATGGTAGCAAAAAGATCAACAGTAATCAAAACAGAGATGCAAAGCTGAATAAACACTCAACGTCGGTACTGTGCTGATCCTAGGCTAGACCGTACTAGAGACGCGAGCCTAAAACACCAACGAAAGCACGGCGCGGCACGTAACAACTCTGAAGCACACTCTGAATTTTTGATTTTCACTCTTTTTTTTTTGCTCTTTTTTTTTTTGGAAATCACCCTCTTCTACGTACGACAAAAGATTGGTGAAATCCGACTCTAATCAACTCAAAACTATTCTGGCTACGGAGATATCAGGAACCGTACTGATGGTGGAACTCAACTCGGACTCGTGAGACGTGGTGGTGTATATGGACTCTGCTCGGCGGAACGTGGTGGTATATCTGCACTCGGATTGGCGGAACGTGGTAGGATGACTACTGGTGCGGCGGCGACGTGGCAAACTGTGATCAGAACTCGAAACTCTAAGGGAACTAGACGCTAAGATCAGCAACTTGACACAACGATGCAACCGTAAATTCAACAAAGCAAGTACTGAAAAGAAAACTGGACAACGGCTAGGACTGTCTTGGGACGTGATGATCTAACCCTAATTTTTTTTGTTGGCTTTTTCGTGGACTGTAGGTATGAAGAACAGAACCAATCTAGACTATGAAAACTGGTAAATCTCACCGAGCAACCTGGAAATCTGATACCACTTGATAGAGGCGAAGGTGTCCCGATGTTTCGATGAGATGGTGCAGATCGATTATGGTGGAGATGACTTTGATGATCCGACTACGAACGTGCGAAGACGTTGCGCCTTAGCGATCGCTAAACCAACTCCGAGAGGTTATTGATCCCACGGATGCACGATCAACCTGACCACGAAGGTCTAATTCCTGCAAGCAATCGAAGAACAAGCAAGAACTAAGAATTGCAATCTGGATATTGCGAATATAAGATGAATGATTACGAAAGTTGGGGTTCCAATGAGGTCTTGGCCTGGTCGGATGACACAAACGAAGAGCTCGAAGTTGCGGCTATGGCTAACTTTAATCTAATTAAAACCCAAGTCTAAACGACGCCCTAAGGGCTGTATATATGGGGGAACAGAGGGGATTTTCGTGACCCCTTGGAGGTGGGGTCCGAAAACAACCCTAACTCGGTTTCCCCACACATACGGACTCTAAAAACAGCCTATAATGTGGTATTTCGAAATTACATGGGCCCAGCCCAATATTAAGGTGACGTAGCACCTATAATTGCTCTTGGACGAAAATAATGAAGTGGCATCTCGTGTATTCCGTCCAAGCCTTCATGCATGCCTTATGGTGGCTTCAACGTGCGAAAATCCCCACTGGAAACTCCACTGTACTTTCCCCCGCGCGCACCTTCTTCTCCATTCTTGATCCCGCTCCAATGACCATCCTTCTTGTCCATGCTAGGTCCTTCATTCATAAGCAAAACAAAAGTATCTAATTTAGGCAGCATCATATGTTCATGAACAATAGAAGGATTCGCAAGAAACGAAAGTACCTGATAATTTAGTTGACGTGCACGTGCTCTAGTAACTGGTCCAGTATGTGTAGTTGGTGAGGGTATGGGTGTAACATTAGTAGGGATGTCCTCATCATCAGGATATTGTAAACATGTAAAGCGTTGTTCAGTTTCTAACTCCCAAGTAAGATAAGCATCAGGAATATATCTACCCTCAAACGGCTTAAGATTCAATTTCAGTTTAGGCACATGTTCATCATCGCGTACCTGAGGGGGTGGTTGGTGTCGACCGTGGCGAATGTTGGGACGTGGACGTCCAGCTGGCTGTTCATAGGCCGCTTCCTGTTCCACCTCCTCCTCGTAATCACCCTCGTAGTTGTCGTCCTGGCCGACGTCAGAAGCAGCAGCAGCAGGTACTACAGCAGCAGGAGGAGCACCAATACCAGCAGCTTGTCCTCTCGGAAACAGAATCCGTCGTGCACGTGGTAGTGGCGGTGGCTGTGGCTGTGCTGGAGCAGCAGCAGGCTGTGTAGGTAGGCGTGCGATCAACTCAGTAAACTTGGCGTCGAGCTTGGTGTTGATCATCTTTTCCACGCCATCAATTGCCTCTGTAAATCTGGTCTCGATGTCATTCACCTGTTCAGACATCATTTGTGCAAATTTATCATGTAGCTCCTTGTTTGTCATGTTCTCCCAATCGGGTGCATCCCGCGCCATTTCATCATGTGATCCTGGCATGGTTAGCAGAAATAGAAAACACACAGGAATATGATCCTACTTCTACTAATGGGATGTGGGATGGTGGAAAGCACAAATCCGTCAATCTTTTCTTTCGTTCTTACCGATTCTTACCTAGCAGCAGGTGGTGATGTACAACCAACAGGTCAAAACTCTCAGAGATGTGGTAGAGCGATGGCCAGGAGGTGTCAACCGCACGAAGTAGAATATATGTGGAGCTGTAGGTAGGCTTGACAAATATGGTAGCAAAAAGCTCAACAGTAATCAAAACAGAGATGCAAAGCTGAATAAACACTCAACGTCGGTACTGTGCTGATCCTAGGCTAGACCGTACTAGAGACGCGAGCCTAAAACACCAACGAAAGCACGGCGCGACACGTAAACAACTGAGAAGCACACTCTGAATTTTTTTTTCTCTCTCTCTTTTTTTTTTTTTGCGATGCGGGACTGCGGTGGCTGAAAAAGTGCGAAAAAATCACTATGGTGGCGAACGTCTCAAAATGAGTTTCTGGACCTAAGGAACGTATGGGCACGAAATTTTTTTACCCCTGAAAATTTTGGCCTAAAAACTGCTCTGGAAAGCGTGCCAGACTCTTTTTTTTTTTTTGCTAATCACCCCCCTTCTCTGTACGGAAAAAGTTTGATGAAATCCGACTCTAACAACTGAAAACTAATCTGGCTACAGAGAGATCAGGAACCGTACTGATGGTGGAACTCAACTCGGACTCGTGAGACGTGGTGGTGTATATGGACTCTTCTTGGCGGAACGTGGTGGTGTATCTGGACTCGGATTAGCGGAACGTGGTAGGATGACTACTTGTGCGGCGGCGACGTGGCAAACTGTGATCAGAACTCGAAACTCTAAGGGAACTAGACGCTAAGATCAGCAACTTGACACAACGATGCAACCGTAAATTCAACAAAGCAAGTACTGAAAAGAAAACTGGACAAAGGCTAGGACTGTCTTGGGACGTGATGATCTAACCCTAATTTGTTTTTGTTGGCTTTTTCGTGGACTGTCGGTATGAAGAACAGAACCAATCTAGACTATGAAAACTGGTAAATCTCACCGAGCAACCTGGAAATCTGATACCACTTGATAGAGGCGAAGGTGTCCCGATGTTTCGATGAGATGATGGAGATCGATTTTGGTGGAGTAGACTTTCACGACCCGACTACGAACGTGAGAAGACGTTGCCCTTAGCAATCGCTAAACCAACTCCGAGAGGTTATTGATCCCGCGGATGCACGATCAACCTGACCACGAAGGTCAATTCCTGCAAGCAATCGAAGAACAAGCAAGAACTAAGAATTGCAATCTGGATATTGCGAATATAAGATGAAAGATTAACAGAAGTTGGGGTTCCAATGCGGTCTTGGCCTGGTCGGACGACACAAACGAAGAACTCGAAGTTGCGGCTATGGCTAACTTAAATCTAATTAAAACCCAAGTCTAAACGACGCCCTAAGGGCTGTATATATGGGGGAACAAAGGGGATTTTCGTGACCCCTTGGAGGTGGGGCCCGAAAACAACCCTAACTCGGTTTCCCCACACATACGGACTCTAAAAACAGCCTATAATGTGGTATTTCGAAATTACATGGGCCCAGCCCAATATTAAGGTGATGCAGCACCTATAATTGCTCTTGGACGAAAATAATGAAGTGGCATCTCGTGTATTTCGTCCAAGCCTTCATGCATGCCTTATGGTGGCTTCAAAGTGCGAAAATCCCCACTGGAAGCTCCATTGTTATTTCCCGCGCGCGCACCTTCTTCTCCATGCTTGATCCCGCTCCAATGACCGTCCTTCTTGTCCATGCTAGGTCCTTCATTCATAAGCAAAACAAAAGTATCTAATTTAGGCAGCATCATATGTTCATGAACATTAGAAGGATTCGCAAGAAACGAAAGTACCTGATAATTTAGTTGACGTGCACGTGCTCTAGTAACTGGTCCAGTATGTGTAGTTGGTGAAGATGTGGGTGTAACATTAGTAGAGATGTCCTCATCAGATATTATCTCGGATTATTTGGCATTTTAGCCAAATCCCGGAGTCAGGGCCCATCAACGCTTCTTTGTATATCACAGGTTTATCATTGTCGAACAATAATATCTCGTCTTACATATAATGAATGTTTGTACGAGTTTTGTCTAACTTGTGTGGTTCAGCTGCGCACTTATTTGAAGAGTCAACAATCTTTAACAAGTTGCACTGTCCTCCCACTCACTCTTTTGCAAGAAACCATTTTCTTCAAAACACATTGTTCTTAACAGCAAACAGTTTTGCTTTTGTGTAGTGATAGAGGAATACCAAACCTTTTGGAATAACCTTCACAAAGTAGCACTTATCTGATTTGGTGTTTTGAGTATGTCAAACATATGTCTCATACACTCAAATTTTAAGAAAAGACAATATGGTTTTATCATTTCCATATCATATCTAATATGGTGTCATTTCAACAGTTTGATGGTGCTCTTTTCAGTGTAAAAGTTGTAGTCTCTAACGCATAACTTTAATAAGTATAATGGCAAACTGATAAACATCATATTTGATCTTACCGTGTCATACATGGCTTGATTACATCTCTCGAACACTTTACTCATAGTGGTGTTCCGGGAGACGCAAGTTATGACACTTCTTCACAACTCATCAGACGTTCGCTAAACTTGTAACTCAAATATTACTTTCTACAATCTAATTTGCAGAAGCTTTATTTTCTCATTACAATGAATTTCTATTTCACTCTAAAATTCCTTGAACATTTCAAAGATTTCAGACGTATGTCTCTATTGAACAGATATCCACATATCTACTTCAACTCATGAGTGAAGATAGGGAATCCACTGCACACAACTACACTTATTGGACTACACACATCATCATGTATGGTTACCAATGGTTTTGTTGCCCGTTCATGTATGGCCTATCAACGGTGTTTTAGTCACATTACTTCGAGACAAAGATCGCAAGCGTCAAGTGATTCATAGTCATATGACTCGAAAGTCCATCACTTATGGAAATTCTTCATGCATGTTATGTCACTTGTGATAAACGGCAGTGCCACATCTATGTGGTATTTCTGTCAGTCTTGCGACGTTTAGCGTCAGTGTTATGGATGTTTAGTATTATTATCAAGATTCATAACATACAACCTATTCATAATGGAAGTATGGCCTTTACTTTATTCATAGCTTTGAACAACTCTCTTGCAACAAACATGATTCAAAATGATGTTTTGCAACAACGCTAAAGTGTAGTAACAATTTACTCAACTCTAAAATGAATTATGAAGATAATCATAGAGTCAACACACGGTATAGTAAACCTTTTACCGTGTTCCCGAGCGTGTCAAAACTCATCATTAGCTAGTCATAAAGACCAGAGTATTTCTTGCATCTAGTTGCAACAATATGCAATCGATGTGATATTCCAGTGATCAACAGTTTAATCACAATATACAGAATCCACAATTAACTGCTTAATCATGATTCCCAATAATTACATCTCTTGACCAGCAATGAATTCATCTATAACTCTGTATGACTTTCATTTCTGAGCTGGTTATTCCGGTCTTCTTTCGTTTTGCCTTTATACATATCATAGTTCTATTTCCAATGTCACTCCTACTCACAAAAGCTCACACATGATTAAGGATGGCGCAGGCCATGAAATTTCCGGCGTGTAAGTCTTACTAACACCCTTTGGAACTTCCTTTCCCTTAATTCCCATCATCATATGATCGGTGTTCTTCTGGATCCCACACTTATCAGTTTTGTTTGAGCACAATGAACATTTTCACTAATGCTTACAATCATACATTGTACTAGATATCTTATATCCAACATTAATTGTCTTACTACTGAAAACAATTTTTCACTTCCATGAATATGACATAACTATCCCAAACGTTTCGAAGTTCGGGTTTCATGGTGGTGAAGACAATGCACTTAGCTGTGGTGGAATTCTAGCATTTTGGATTATGGACGTAAGTCACATCATCCATAGCATCAGCGGGAGAGCATCAAAAATTTGCGATAGGACATGGCCCTTCTCGGCACTATTGAGGACAGTCCTCACAATACGGTACCAATCGTAAAGTTTTTACCAGATAATACAGTTAATCAAAATCAATTGGGAAGGTGGTAACGCGAGCCATTATTCTACAACGATAATGCAAATACTAAGACTTTGTTCATAATTAAGTTGCACTTGTGATTAATCAATTTAATGACTTAGTGCGCTCCCACTCAGATCAATATCTCTCGTAATTGATGCTGGAGTGATTCAAGATCCGACCCAATCGTCCGCCATTGATGTGACATCACTGATGACTTAGACTGGACCGGTAGGCCAACTTGCCAATCACGCCAAACGTGATTCTTGTTCATCTTTCGATGGGCGTGTTCCGGTAGCAAACTTTTATCGAAACCGTCAAGACAACCAAGTGTAATTGCAGTGTGTTCTTAACACACCCGCCTTTTATGCGTCACACCGTGTGCCCCATGTGACATGACCTGCTCCGATGTGAAACATAGTATAGACGGTGCTACAGTTGGAAGAACACTATCAACTTGATATTGTTTTGCGAGAGATCACCCTAATAAAATACGACTACCGCGCATCAAACAAGGGTGCATCAAAGGGATAAACATCACAGGAAGTTCATAAAAATATGTGATATAGTATAGCCCTTTGCTTCGTGAAGTCTTCATTGTCTTCACGTCGTCGTGGTTGAAGTCATCGTGTCCACCAACTTTGTCCTTGGCGTCGGGAACATCACCACGGCTTCCGGCATGTGCGTCGGGGTCCACCTCCGCATCGTAGATCATCACCTTGCATCTATCTATTGCTTTGCCTCGAGCTAATAAACAGTTCTAGCACGCAGGCCATAATTGAGTGACAATCATATGACTCCAGTCATCATGTCGTACCACGACACGCAGGTCGCGAATAAATATTACATCATATAGCATCTCATACAAACACATTGCAAATCTTGAAGGCTATACCACATCACATGCATATTCTGCAAAAAACAAGTTAGATCGCTATCTACACGGGTTGTTGCAAATTTTATCGTGGTTGATTAGCAGGTTACATGCAAACATTGTTCCCTATACAAACCAAACACGATACTTCATTGTTGCTAGTTTAACGTTCGGGGTGCGTGCAGCAACTAATGCCACAAGCCAAACTTCGTTCAACGCGTGACCCCCGTGTGGATTTGAGTTCATAAAATCCACAAGCCCCTCCATGTTAAATATTCTATTGCGAGATTAAGATGAGATCCAAGGATTTTGATGTAGACCATGATCAAGGCAACCAACATACTGAAAGCAGCATAGAGGGATCGATGGAGAACTCAATCCTTGTACCAAAACCTCAACTTGCCATCAAGCATAGAAAAATCACATGACAGGGAAGCAACAAGAAAATCAATGCTTCATATCACACATATGATCTAGACCTAAACATGCATCTAATCAAGGATCGCTCTGATACCACTGTTGGGAAACGCAGTAGAAAACAAAATTTTCGGCCTACGAATCAAGAACCCAAGATCATCCAAGAAGATTGCATACAAGGTTTTAGGTCATGGCTCACCAACAGAAGTAGCGGAAGTAGAGTTGGTGAAGAACGTTGGTGCAGATCCCCGCAGCTAGGAATTACAATGACCTCCCAACCGCGAGGATATCGATCCCGCGTACCGTTCCACGATCCGTTGCGCGATCTGTCCTGCGAACCGTCCCACGATCCGTCCCGATCAAGTCCCACGAACAAGTCCCTCGAACATGATCTCCGAGGAAGAAGAAGGACCTTGAAGAAGAATCAAAGGTATGATCCCTCTACCGGTTTCCACACATCCCGATGTAGCAATCCAGCAGCGCTCCGCCGTCCAGAGAAGAACGCCACCGAGAGAAACTAGAGGGAGAAGAGCCTAGCGGCGTCTGGACTAGAACGATCTAGCCCGAAGAGAATTAGAGGCGCGTGGGATTTAGCTGGGGCAGCCTTGGGGATTTTCTGGTGTATCTTTGGGGCTACCCCTGCCCCCGAATATATAGGTGGAAGCTTGGTGTCGCAACTTGGGCGAGGGTTCTCCCCAAAGTCGGTTTTGGCCACCAGGAGGAGTCCAACACGGATTCCAGTACGAAACGCCGCGGACTACGGCGTCTAGGGGGGAAACGCCAGGGACCCTGGCGTTTTGCCCTGGCCCCCAAGGAAAGTCTATTTCCCACCGACCTACGGCCTTGTCGACCTTCCTACTTGGCCTAGCTTCGGTTTCCGCGTCTTGAAGAGTTCCATAACCTTCCGGATACTTCCATAAGCTCTCGGGAACCTCCCGGAACCTCCCAGAACATTTTTGGAGCTCCCGGAACAATTTCCCGATGTTTCATAACCTTTCCACAACTATTACCGAATGTTGCAAAACCTTTCGAGACTATGACGGATGTCTTGTGACCACTTCAAGACTCTTCTTGAATGTTTCGGAATCATCCGAGACTGTTCTCGAATATTCTGAAACCATTCGGCACCACTTAGAACACTTCTAGTGCTACCCAGAACACTTTCGGTTCCACCCGAAACAATTCCGGTACCCTTTCTCTTTTCATCTCCTAGTTCTCTAACAGATTACTACTCGTTAAGTGTGTGACCCAATAGGTTCGGTATAATGCGGACATGACTCAGAACATCTTCCGTACATAGGTCAACAGCCTTTTGTCAATAGCCAATAATCAACAGCGGATCCATGGACACCCATGTTGACTCCCGCACATACACGAAGAAACTTCGAGTGAACAATTATGTTTAGCCATGTACCATTCCCTTTGCTTCGCGATATATGACAAAGTCAGAGGAGAGAAGTTTGGCACCCATGTGTAACAACTTCTTGAACACAAGCCACTCGTTATCCTCTTTGCTCGTTTGTCTCTATTTCTCGTTATTGTATTCCGGTATCCCCGTGATTAAATCACAATGCGTCTGGCCAGACTATAATGAATACCGTCATACCGAGTGGGCCCAAAGTCAATATCTCTTCATCGTGAAGGAGAAAATCCCATTCTTGAACTATCACAGTCAATAGCCACACCATCTGACATACCCTGAACTTATTTTACTACTTCCCATTTACGGGAGGATTCATCTAAGAACCAAAGCATGTCTTCCTGTGTGAAGCAACTCGATACTCTCATGGTCTAAGGAATTACATATATGATAACATTTCATGATATAACTTATAACGTTGTTACGATGTGATCTCTAAGTATATCATTCAATACTGGGGTCGGTTCAACATCATTGTTCAGCTAACAACATGTTCTCATTGCTACTGACATCCTTGTTACAAGAACAATGTCCATGATTAAGAAAACGTAATCATCAGTTAGCACATGAGCTGGTCTTAGAGGCTAAACCAGGAACTCTTGGTGTTTACATTTCCACACATGCAAATGAGTTTTCTTCTGAATCTCACAGTCAGGGTCATTGCAATTATAGCACAGAAATATAAACATTAATTACGAACGTGGAAATATATATATATAATGACATTTTATTATTGCCTCTAGGGCATATTTCCAACAGAGTTAGCAGAGGATGCACTTACATGTGCTCCAGGACCAACTAGGGAGAAAGTGCTTGAGGGCTTTGTGAAGGTATAAAGTACCCTTTTTGTGTATATGCATGTATGAATGATGCACATGTTTGACGGCTTTATGAATGATGCAGAGGAGCGCCGCTCGGATACGTCGCATAGGGAGCCTCTTTGGCTGCCGTGAAACCAAAGTTGCCACGCCGCCCCGCGATACATCGGCTTCATCCCATAGCCATGGGCATCAAGAAGAGACATCAATGGAGGTACGAAATTCATGCAACTTTTCTCCATCAAGAAGAGGCATGTTGACGAATCTTATATGTTTTGAAGGTTGGCGATATCCCTGATGACATGATATTGTCGCAGTACCTATCTAGTCCACGGTACACTCTTCACCAAAGGAAGACCCCACTACATTATAGTCCTACTCATGAGGAAGACCGGTCTTAGAGGCTAAGGAAGAAGAAGAAAGTTCCTGCGGTGAGAGGGAAGGGGAAGGGGAAGGCGCCAAGATTCATTGAAGATGATGATGTTGAAGATGATAATGTCGAAGACCCGCCGAGGAGGAGGAGTTCAAGGAATGTGGGTCGAAAGTAGCACTTTGAACTTGAACTATTTGTGGTTCATATGTATGCCACTTGAACTATGTGTGTGTGGTCCAATGTAATGCGACTTCAACTATGTATGCCACTTTGAACTTGAACTTTGTGTGGTCCTATCTATTGTGGTACTTTGAGAAGATTGATGGTTGTGAAATTGATGTTGTTATTTTTGAGAAACTAGTTACCAGCAAATTGATGTTGTTATATATGCTTTTTTGAGAAGCTAGTTACCAGCAAATTGATGCTGGTTGAAATCTGAGAAGGGAGGCGCCCTCAGTGGTGGCGCTACCCTTTGAGCATCTCCACAGCCGCAATTGGCCAGACAAAGTCTGGTAGCTAGCGCCAGGGGGTAGTGCCACCAGCCGTGGCGCAGCAGCAGAGAGGGTAGCGCCGCCACCAGTGGCGCTACCCTTCGAAAAATTTCTCAAACCTTTCTATAAGCTACTGGTGTTTGGGAACATAAAATTGAGAAGGCTAGCGCCACGGGAGGTGGCGCTGCAGCAGAGAGGGTAGCGCCGCCACAAGTGGCGCTACCCTTCAAAAAATTTATCAGACCTTTCTGTAAGCTACTGGTGTTGGAATATATAAATTTGAGAGGGGTAGCGCCGCAGTAGGTGGCGCTGCACTAGATAGGGTAGCGCCGTGTGCTCTGGCGCTGCCCTTCAAAATTTTCTTAAAACCTAAGGTCACAATTTGATGGACTTGGAGCACAATTATTTGAGTTAGCTCCACCAGCTGTCCTCAAATTCTAACAAATTTGATCATCTTAAAGTACATCAAATGCTAACAAATATGATCACGACTTAGTTCATGCCATAGTTCACATAATTGCAACACATAGTTCATGCCATAGTTGATGACTTAGTTCATCCCATAGTTCACGACATAGTTCATCACATAGTTCCTAGGCATAGGATTACAACTCAAATGGACCTACGACGATGGTTCTTTGCGTTCTTCTCAAGAAGCTCTATCAAGTCCTCGTTGTCCCCATCGTACGTATTAGCCTTCATGGCATAGATATCCGCCATGCCTTCATCGAAGGCTTTTCCCTTCAGCTTGCGCACCTTCTCCAATTGCGCCTGAAACCACGAGTTGCGTAACTTCAGTGTCTTCAAAAGACAAACATCTTTACACCAACATATATTCGTTGTCGGAAGAACACCCCACCTATTGCGCTTCTTGGCCTCTTCCGGGGTCTCTCCCGAGATGAACCAACATGTTTAATCGTCAGACATGCCTACGAGCAAAAAGTTAATATCAAATTACATGAAGTAAAAATCATGGAGTAGAGAACAATAAAAATTATATTATTACCTATCATGCATGAATTCGACCACGACCATCGGTAGGAGATATACCAAACCAAAACCCCATCCTTTCTCCCCTTGGAGGAATATAATGGGCGCCACCACCACCACCATTACCTCCACCACGACCATAAGCAACACCTTCTTGGCTAGGACCTTGTTGGCTACGAACTTGTTGGCTAGGAACTTGTTGGCTAGGACCTTGTTGGCTAGGAACTTGTTGGCTAGGACCTTGTTGGCTAGGAACTTGTTGGCTAGGACCTTGTTGGCTACCACCTTGTTGGCTACGGCCTTGTTGACTACCACCTTGTTGGCTACGGCCTTGTTGACTACCACCTTGTTGGCTCTTCTTTCGAGTACAACCTCTACTATTATGACCATGACCATTACACTTTCCGCAACGGGCACATGAACTAGCTTCTTGGAATAGGTGGTTGTTCCAACCTCGCGTGCCTCCTCCACCCCATCCATCCATGTCACCCCTAAAGCGTTTTGCTTGGCGTCTTCCACGTTTCACCAACCTCATTTTGGGATCGGGCCAAAGTTGAATCCCGTGATACTCCGGCCATTGTGATTGGTCAAAGTATGGGTGAAGTCTATGTGCCCAAACCTTCTTGGTCGTCTCTATCGTGAATTCAGACTCTCTCACGGTGAGCGGATGGTTGTAATCCACATGTCTAACACGTGCCGCCGCCCGCAAGTGTGCGCATGCGAGATGAAGCAACAAAGGCCTTTGGCATGAGCAATCACATGTCCTTAGAGAGACACCAAACGCCTTGCCTCCGTGTTGAACACCATCGCTTGTTGTGCCTCCTGGCTCATTGACTTGGTAATTCCATTCTTCATTATCAAAAAGTATTGGCTCAAGGGTGTCCGCCTTCCTTGACTGAAAATGTATCTAATCGGTGACCTTCGGTGGATATTTGAACTTAATCTTATTCTTATTATCTCCTGCAATCTGCTTATCCGTTTCCTCCGAGTAATCAAGGAAATACTCTCTCAACTTGTCAAATGTATATTGAACTATTGTTGTGACCGGAAATGCACGGACACCCTTGAGCACACTGTTGAAGCATTCTGCCATGTTGCTTGTCATTTGACCGTACCTTCTTCCACCGTCGTCAAACGCTCAAGCCCACTTCATCACTTGAGACTCGTGCCTAAGGAGGAACTCTTTACCGCCCGCCGAAAGATCACCTTTTTTGTGACCAAATTGTTGTACAATCTATAGAAACGAATCTCGGTGTAGGCGAGAGAACAATCTTGTAGACGGTCAGACAAGTCCTTGTTGCCACATGCCCTATATAAGTTTGACACAAAATGCCTCATGCACCATCGATGGTGCAACCTCGCATGACCTGGAATATCAATCTCCACCGTATTGAGAATTCCTTGATGACGGTCTGAGATGACACACACTTCTCTTTGAGGTGGAATAACTTTGGTCCTCAATAGACGCATAAACCACTCCCAGTTATCGTTGTTCTCCGCCGAGACCAAAGCAAAAGCCAAAGGCAACAACCGATTATTGGCATCATTGGCTATTGCAACCAAGAGTGTGCCCTTGAACTGACCGGTCAAGAAAGTCCCATCAATAGAGATTACCGGCCTACAATGTTCGAAAGCCCTTTTGCATTGACCAAAGGCCCAGAACGCACGGCCAAATACTCTCACGGTTGCACCTTTATAAGTCCTTGTTTGCGAGCCACATGGCTCCACCTCCACCACCATGCCCGGATTAGTTGCCGACATCGCTCCCAACACCTAGGGAGTCGGTTATAAGCTTCCTCCCAATCACCATACAACAATTTAAATGCGGCTTGCTTCGCCTTCCATGCCTTCCCATACTTCACCGTGAAACCATATAGATTTTTTACCGAATCTATTATGTTTTGGATTGTGAGTGTTGGAAGATTCTTAACGGAGTTGGAAACTTTGTATCCGATGAATTCGGATGTCAATTGTCGATGAACGTTTTTCACCTTGGGGTCATCGATGTTCTTGACACTACACATGTGAGTTGAGACACAACTTGATATGTGCCATTGAGGACGACCTTTATATGGTCTTGCACGAACAATCCATGGGCATCCATCCTCCTCATTTTTAACCGTGAAACGTTTCTTCTTGTTTTAGTGAACCACCTTGTACGGGCGAAAATTCTTGACCGCAAACTCCGAAATCCATATTTGGAATTCTAACAATGTATCAAACGTCAAACCTTCACGAATTCCATACTCCTTGGCCTTCTTATCCCACACCGAACTACTCCTTGGTCCAAGCACTATGCTCGTGCCACCATCAACAACGGCTTCATCTGTGTGGCTAAGATCACGGAACAATGGTGTCCTATGATCCCGACCAAACACCTTCTTGAAAACCTCGGCCTCCTTAGCCGTGAAGCCTTCTTCATCAATGTCCTCCTCGGGACCATCATCATCCGAATTGGATGCATACACTTGGCTATATATCTTTTCATGGTTCTCGGTGTCATTGGTCATGTCCTCTTACGCACAATATGCGTCCACATCACCAACATCATTGTAACCAAGTTCACTGTCAAACATATCGCCCTCATTCTCATCATACTCCTCTTCCGATGGTTCACATTGGTTATTTGCATTTTGGCTAGAAGGTTGGCTAAATTGATGTTGGGTCATCGGATTCTTGTGTCATCTCATCATGCCTCAACGCAACACGTGACTCACTCCGAACCGGGCTACTACCAACATGTGGCTCACTCCGAACCGGGCTACTATGGTTCAAGTCCAAAGCAACTTTCCTTGTGGCAAACAACTCGAGAGCCTTGTCTTGTGATTCCGCCACCACCTCCTTGTAAGCACTCCAACAAAGCTCGGAGTTGACACGCATAATCTTCCAACGAATATGATGCCCGATACCAACATTATGCCTTCCCTCTAACTCAACAACATCATTTTGGTGAGTCCACTTCAATTCTTCCTTGCATCTTTCCACAAGCTCGGCATAGGTAGGGCTATGCTCAAAAACCATCACAACATCTTCCTTATCAAACTCTCCATTTCCTTTTATAAATGCCTCCTTATCCACATGATGCAAATTAATAACCCTTGCCATCTAAATAAAAACATATTTATAGCACCAAAGTGCATCAAAGATTAGCAAACACAATCCTTGACATCTATTTTTGTACACAAGTCATCCTTGCCATCAATTTTCGTACTTAGCTAAGCAATTAACTTAACCCTAATTATTAGCCATTAACTTAACCCTAACTAAATCTAGTCAAATCTCAAACTCCAACCTACAAATCCTATAACCCAAAAGGCTCCTAGCCATCATACAACTCACCACTAGCCAACACAACAAGAATAAAGCATTCATATTACACCAAATCAAATTTGTAGGGTTTCCAAGATTTGAACAAAAACTACACAAAAATGAAGATTTCAACCGGAGAAACGAAAGAGATTGAGGGGGAGTACCTTCTTCCATCAGGGGGTCCAAATCCACCAAGAAATCACCCCAAAAGGAGAGATTGGAAGGGGGGCGATTTGGGGGGAGAGAGAGCAAGAGGTGCTGCAGATTGGAGAAGAAGGAGGTTGGGGTCGCGGGTGGGTGGGCCCACCTAACTTATTTGCCCAAGAGAGTAGTGCCACTACCGGAGGCGCTACACTACATAGGGTAGCGCCCCCACTGACGACGCTACCCTTCGAGCCTTCGGACCCACTGCTCAAAGCCTGCGGGGCCCGTGCCACGATGGCAATAGGGTAGCGCCACTGCCCACGGCGTTGCCCTATAGAGGGTAGCATCATCGCGGCGGGCGTCACCCTATTGGATTAGTTTTAAAAATTGTTTTCCCAGAGAGTCAAACTGTGCTGAAGTTTGACGAAAAGGTCTGATTTTCGCCCCTTCCGGCACGACGAGAGAATCCCCACACTAGCTACAACGATTCATCACATTCCTCATGTGCCGCCCCCTCCGTCTTCTGAGCACGTCCATATAACCCGGTGGCCGCTGCCGCCACGTAGCGCAGATCAAGGTTCCCACAACGCGACACAACTATGTCCTTCGGCGGCGCACAGAAAAGGGGACGGCTCTTGCATCGTCGTACCATTCGTAATGCAAAGATCTTAAGGCGCACGAGGTAATCTCCACCTCTTTTCTTTGTGTTTCTCCTCTGTGCTCCACCCTAATGCATCTATCTCTCAATTTCCATGGCTGAAGGTGCCCGTTGCCATCCTCTGTCCTTCTCTCCTTACCCTCTCTTTACCTGCCATCAAAGTTGAAACGGATCCAGCGATATCCATTGTCAATCGACCATGTCCTTGTTCTTTCTCTTTTCACACTGACTGGTGTGCTTCCATTGTAGGTTTGAAGGTCAAGGTCGTGGACATGTACTTCCATAAGCTGTCCCATGGCTGCTCGCTGTGGGATGCTGATTGATAGGTAAGGTGTCTTTACCTGTGATCAGGTGCAGGGCCTCCTGCTTCCAATCTTGCTGCCAAGGACGAGGTTCAGTGAAACTAAAGTTAGCAAGATGTATGGTTATTTTAATTACTATTCTTCATAGTTACATACATGTGTGTTCCGTTTCATTTGTAAGAAATTACGTAAGCTGAATTTAAACATATTACGACCTCCAATGCAGGGGAAGCATTGTTTATTCCGTTTTGTTCTTGTTCCCAAATTTATCTGTTTTGGGCATAACTAAACTATAAGCTTAACACTACTTAGATTATTAAATTTAATTATCTAGTTTATATATTTTCAATCAGAAGTCAGTCTTGCTCTTGTTCATAGATTGTGCCATTTATATTTTACCTTTCGTCATTACGTTATTATCTGTTTCTACCTACTTGAGGGTATAGCACATAATCTTTGCACAGTGGGATGAGGTTTTCAAATGCTATTTTATCCAGCATGTATACTAGGCACATTTCTGTCATCTTATTAAGTACTCCGTTTTTAATTAATGAAATCAGGTATAAAGACAATAGTCCTTTCCTAATAATAAAAGATGTATGTTCTGAAGTTGTACAGTCGGTTCGTTAATGATGCAACCTTTTTTATTGGAATGTTTTATGTTCTTCTACAATATTTTTGATATAAAATTCACACATATACAATAGTTACGTAGAAATATATGTTTATATGATTATGTCGTTAGTTTGATTTCTTCTTTTGCTCTTTTTGTGGCTGAGGTGATTTCGATAGATTTCTTTACAAAAAAGACACTTTATTGCTTACTATTTCTCTTGTGACGCATGGTAATCTAATAGTTAAATATGACAATAGGATCTCAAATAAATTGGACACTGACCTAAAAAAACTGTGTTGCAGAGTAAATTACCATGCTAACTATGTGGCTGATCGCCTCACCAAGTATGCTTCTATCTCTTGATCCTCGACCATTTGGAATTTTGAATCCCAGAACTTTATTTCATCTCTGCTTGTGTCCAATGTAACTATCATTTGATGAATAAATTCCTATTCCAATAAAAAAAGGTAGCTCATCCCCTTATTGTCTACAACATGTTTTTTAATGTAGCATGGTGCCACAAACTAGTATTGAAGTAGATTTCTACTAATATTAGTGTTGAAACATTTTTAAAACTAGATAATACCCCACGCGTTGCTGCGGGAACTATTAATAAATACTGTAATGTTTTGAAACATGAGAAAAATTACGAAATATATTATAATTTGATTATAAAATAATTAAAAAAAAATACATTGTTTAAAGTACAAATCTAAGATAATTTGGTAAAAATCTAAAAATATGTGTGATTTTTTTCTTTGTTAATTTATTACATTGACAATATATCGGTGGGATGATAAGAGACGAAAAGAAGTTGATTAGAGACAGTGGAAATATCTTCACCCTTGACTAAACCTAAAACAGTGATAGCAACTACAAATGTGCATTCATAAACAATTTTTCCAATAGAAAAATAACATGAGCTAAGTGCATAATTTTTATA
Organism: Bromus sterilis; assembly: GCA_950022295.1. Lineage (NCBI taxonomy): Eukaryota > Viridiplantae > Streptophyta > Magnoliopsida > Poales > Poaceae > Bromus > Bromus sterilis. The sequence goes on along the minus strand of OX465595.1, from coordinate 253,963,672 downwards.
AATATTTATTTGTGATGTATGGCAACTACAAATGTGCATTCATAAACAATTTTTCGAATAGAAAAATAACATGAGCTAAGTGCATAATTTTTATAAATATTTATTTATGATGCATGGAGAATTAATGGGAGCATGTGCATGAAGAGTTGGTGGAAATTAGTTTTTGCATGGTGGACCTACTTGATGATGTGGATAGCTTGCATGTCAAGATAGAAAGGTTAGTGGGGATGAACTATTTAGGTATTATAGATGCATGCCTGTGAGCTGTACTGTATGTATATATAGTTCGATAGAAAAACACCTTAGTTGCAGAAGCAGTGAGATGAAGACAACACTGCGAACTCTTGATAATTCTGATGTTTTGGTACTAAGAATTCTTCTGTTGACTTACCTATTATAAACTAGCATTGTGAACTCATTACGATTGTTCATCAACTAAGCACACCTCGTTGTACGCAGGGTACCATTATGGCCATATCTCCTACAATATCTGCATATCTTCAGAAATCAGAATAGAGTATCTAGTAGAAGGTATGTGCTACTCCCTCTGATCTATAATAAGTGTCGCTCATCTAGTACAAAAGTTTGTACTACCTTAGTACTAGATGAGCGACACTTATTATGTACCGAAGGGAGTATGTACGCTGTGTCTTATGATTAAATTTCTGGAGTTTGAAAATTGATTGTAAGCTTGCCGCTTTATCGTCTTGTAACTATGTTTGTTGTTGACTGTTTTGACATGTAAAACTACTCACTGATGGTGACTTCATAGGAATTTTATGTTCTCAAAAGCAGTAGACTGCTGAGTGCAGGCATGCTATGCACCGTGACGAGGCTGGCAGCGTTTTGGCGCCTATGGGGCGAATCCAAGAAACATCAGTCGTTCGTTTCGGTGCAGGTCGGCACGGGGCTTATGCAAGAAACATCAGTCGTTGGATCTACTGAGTTTGGTATTGATGAAGAATATATAGAAGTTCAACTTCAAAAACTGATGTATTATAGTAGTAGAGATAGAAATATACAGAACCCAGCAGGTCTAGTGTTTCTTCGCCTAGCCATTTGTTGTACTTTTATTACCGAAAATAGTATTATTGTACTGCATATATCTACCACCAGAAACATTATTATTGTAGTGCATATACTGCAAAGATCCGTTTTATGTCTATACGAGCTATGAAAGAAAGAAAATGCTAGATACAATTATACATGACTATACAAAACTAACTAGGAGTAAAATGAGGCATATTTACTCCTGATTGTTTGATGCCAGACAAGCTGAAGCTCAGACTTGAATGATTTCTTGTATCCGAAGAGGCTGGGTTTGGATGTGCTTAAAGGATAAATTCGTTCCTTATGTTCCAAATTCTTCAACAGACCAAAATAATCACTCACGAAATCGGTTCTGGATGGCCGACTTCAAAGTAATTAAACATTTTTCAGCAGATGCAAACCTTGCAAGTTTACCCATAGCTGTCATTATCTGTAGCCGGCCATAGCTGTCATTTATCACCAAAATAAAAGGAGTTATGCAAGCATACAAATTGCCAGATGCAGATGCAGATCAACTGCTATTCCGTGCAAGTGATAACGGACAGCTAATTAACAGACTTTTAAACAGAACGTGATCTCAACGAAGTTTTTTGGTTAAATATTAGCTGAACTGGTTTGCTTGGTGCAACCCAATAGCTTATCCAACCATTGTAGTTAATGCGCTGTAAAAATGTATCCAGTCTTTTGTTTTCTTACTGTCCAACAGGGTCCGTATGATTGACGTGCCATAAATTTACAACGCCGCATTTTTTTTCAGCACGTAGTTGTACCGGTTTCTTTCACCATCATAATTTTACCTCATGTGTTCGGTTTCTTACTTTAGAAATTCTGGCGTGGGAATCTGGGTGACGAATAGTCATATATATATATATATATTCTACAATTGATGATAGAATAATATTTTGCAATGATCTCGTACTGCTCGGATAACGATCTCGTACTTCTTCTGTGAAACACTACCGTACTTCTTTTTCGTAAAATCGATACTGCTCTTCTATATGTGTGTAGTAATTCAATCGTAGATTCTAAACCGTTAATCGGAATTGCGCAGATGATATACCGTTGGAATGCTACAGAAAATTCTCAAATTGTATGTATTTTGAGTTTTTTCAAATTTTTAGATTTTTTATTATGAATTTTCAAAAATTGAAACCATCACAAGTTGATTGAAAAGTGTTTTGAATGAAAAAATTTACCCACTTCTCGAAATAGCAAAATGATATACCGTTGGAAAGCTACTGAAACTTCAAAACGTTTTCATGTTTTAATGTTTTTCAAATTTTGCATAATTTATGAAAAAAATTGAAAATTCTAAAAATAAATTTTATTAAAAGATGATTATGGATCAGTTTTGGATATCAAAATAGTGCAAATGATATGGCATTAGAAAGATACTGAAATTTCTCATCTTTGTCGTGTATTAAGGTTTTTTTAATTTTACATAATTTTTTAGTAGTTTTGAAAATACCGAGATTCATTCAAAATAGATGAACAGTAATTTGATATTATTTTTTAACCACTTCTCGGAATAGCGCAAATGATATACCGTTGGAAAGCTACTGAAATTTACAAATGTTTTCATTATTTAAGTTTTTTCAAATTATGCATAGTTTTTGAAAAGAAAAACTTTAAAAAATGATGTTGTTCACTTTCTAAAGTGATGATGTTCACTTTAGCCCGACATGAAAGTGCAAAAAAAAAATGCAAGGAAACAATAAATAGTAATGTGGTTAACTTTTAAGAGTGACGTTGTTCATTTATCCCCAACTTGAAGTGTGTAAATGTCAGTCAAAAACAAAAGGGAGAATGTGGTTCACTTTTCAATAATATTGTGGTCCACTTGTCTTCGATTCTGTGGTTTACCGTTGTTCATAAAAAATCTGGGAAAAAACAAGAAGAAATTGTTAAATTCGCTAACCCGTTTGATGTAATACGTTTTTTTTGTTTGAAGCAATACAGTCGTTGGTCTAATGAAGTTCACTGGACGCGGTACACTTGCAGTTTATTGTATATATATATGGAATAAATAAAATAAATAAATCGTGCATCTCACTTCGGTGTGTGCAACGGTTCATTTATCTTTAAATATTACGAAAAAACGTCTGGTGCACATATGAGGGAAGCAAACCATTTTTTAAATTACTTTAAGACCGCGAGAAATCTCAAAAAATATTCAACATACGGGTCGTTACCCTTCTCCATACGAACCCAATTGTATATCATATGCCTCGTTCGGACAACCGAGTAAAAAGTTTGACTCTTCTCAATATGCGCTCACGAAAAATAGATTTGCTACGTTTTTTTGAATTTTAAACTTCTCTTAATCCGTAGAGAATTATACAAAGTGAGTTCCTGATTGATATCTTTCCAACGGTGTATCATTTGTATCATTCCGATAAACGGTGTAAGAGAAAACGCGAAAATACTGCCGATGTCAATGGTGGTCGTCGCACCGTTTTAAAAAACTTCTCTTAAACAGTGAAGAATCAGGGAAAGTGTTCAAGATGACGAGGATTCTTCATTTTCTTACGAATCCAACAGTGTATCATACGCTCAATTCCGATAAAACGGTTAAAAAGTTATAGCAAAAACGGTGCACGCGGTTCTTTTTTACCCGAGCTGCAGCGCTTTTAAGTCAGCAGTGCAGTCCCCTATATACCGTTGGATCATACCTTGACTTAGTTGATAAAGAAAGTATGCCTTTATACCTTTTCAAGTAAGGTATGTATTAAAACCTAGAATTAATGTACCCTTTTAAATAAGGTATGTATTATTCTACAATAGAATCTCTCCTACAAGATCAATTGCTAAATCCAAGGAGAGAAAAATCCCCACGCCTACCCACCTCTTTATCTCCTCCCGCAATCTACCATCCTCACACCCCTGCGCCGCCGGCCTCCCTCCCCGGTTCTCCACCAAGCGCGACCCGCCTGGCATCCTGTGACACCCTGGTTTCGCAGCTTTTTCTTTTCGGAGTTTTTCTGGATTTTTGACCGTTGGTTTGGATTTTGAGCAACTCTTTGGACTTGAACTTGAGCATATTTTCTTTCCATGCTCAAGTAGTCCTTGTTTCCAAGTCTTCCAATGTCATCCCATTGATCCATCCCATCTAAGCCACCATTTTATTCAAGCCATATGTTCCTTTTTCAATAAAAGGAATATTCCATTTATTTGAGGATTGTGAAGCAACCCCTATTTATATTGCTCCATAAATACCCAAATAATTCCCCCATAGGCTTGATGTTTTATCTTGCCAAATTCTCCAAAAATATGGCATGGCCCAAGTGGTTTTTTCCTCTAGAAAAAATAATTTGTTTGTGGGGGCAGAATGACACATTGTGAAGGGAGTGTCGTTCCTCTTTATCCATTGCTGGTGAAACTTTTTGTGCAAGATCATATGATCATATGGTTAGCCTACACAAATTTCCACCACCATTTTTCTAGCCAAACTCCCACAACAAAATCCCAACGATTTCATGCAGAAAGGGGCATTGTGAAGGAAGTGCAAGGTAGGGGATCCCATTTGTCTTGAAACTTTTTGAGCATGTCCCACAACCAAATGACTCCACCAAACCAAAGTTTAGCCAAATCCCATCACCCATGTGAGTGCATCATCAACCCAAAGTTTCTGGCCAGTGGGACACCTTGTGAAGCAAGTGCTATCTAGGTAATTCCAATGGCTATGAAATTTTTCACACTAGTGCACACCTCAAAATAACCCAGATACACCAAATTGCAGCCAATTCCATCAGGCCGAAGTTAGGCTAGCTTCAACAATGTGTTTCTGGCCCATTTGTTGCTTTACAGAGGAAGTATATTTTTCCTTGGGAAAATGGAGCTGCAATTCTCCAGTATGCTAGTGCTTTGTACCCTAATCACATGTGACAAGCCCTCCCTCTCCCATTCCTCAGCATGTGAGCTCAGTTTCTCTCCCAAGTTTGCAACAACAAACTTCCTCTTGAGGATAAGATCAACTCAGTGCCTCCCTTGACCATTCAATCCCATATCTGTGATCAGTGAATAAAGGATAACAAGATAGAATTAATGGTCCACGTGATAAGTCATCGGGAGAGCCACTTCACTTGGAGAGCACGCCTTTGGCTGCTCTCGGCGTGCTCTCGACGCGCCCGAGGCCGCCCGACGCGTCGCTCTCGCCTCTGCCGAACGCCCGCGTCCTCTTCCCCTTGTCATCCCGCACCGCACGGGCTCCCTTTCCACGCGTCGCCTCCCTCACGCCTTATCATCGCCGGAATCCCGCCGGCTGCTCGCCACCAGGAGGAACCGAATGGGCATAGTGGTCCGTCCCGTCGCCATCACCCCTCTGGTGCCCTCGCTTCCCCCTCGCTCCTTGTGCCCCCGCGTGCTCCTCGCCACCTCCAGAACCCGCTCGAGCTGGCCACCTCACCCCCAGCATCTCGCCAGCGTCGTCGTCGTCTCCATGGCGGCTGCCAGCCTCGGCATCGCGCCCGCTATAAATAGAGGTGCCCTTGCTCGTCTTGCCACACCAGCAGCCCCTCCTCCACTCCAATCTCCCCTAGCGCCAGCAATCCAAGTGCCGAGGCCTTCTTCCTCGTCTCCGGTCAGAGGGCTGCCGCTCTGACCTCGACGGCTCGAGCTCATTCCGGTGCTCCTCCTGCCCAAACGAAGACCTCTAGCGTACTCCCCTGCCTCCCGCGGTGCCTCCCCAGCCAAGTCCCGCTCGAATCCCAGCCAGAATCGTCGTCGGCCCCAACGTCGCCGGAGTCCCGTAGCCCAGCGCCGCCGCGACGCATCTCCCCCCTCCAAACGCCATCATTTTGAGCGCCACGGGTACGGGCCAACGCGCCGTGAGCTCCCGTTACAGTCGTCTCGGTCCCAGCACCGGGTGTAACAGCCCAAATCTAGCAAATTCCATATAAATTTGCATTTTTATTTTTCCCATTGGGATGAAAATTTCCTCATTTCTTCTTTGCCATAATCCATGTGACAAAAAAATGCCACGTCATTTTTCATGTCATGTAAAGGGATTATTTTGAATTCTCTCTTTTCTCCCTTTTCTGGCCTACGCCAATTTTTTCCAAGCCTCCATTTTTCTCCCCTAGGCAAGATATTTTGGAAATAATCTTGTTTTTCCATGATGAAGGCCGGTGCCAAAATCCATGATTTCTTCATGCCTAGAAAATGGGGTTGTAGTTCAAAGTGGAATTTGAATGAATTTAGATGCCCTTGAATTACTTCAATAATTTTGACCCAAACCATTTTATAAAAATTATCATATTTCACATGGATCAAGAATCATTTTTGTATATGATTTTAGACTCCATCTTCTATTTTCTTTTGCCCTTTTGTTCTGCTATCTTTTGTTAAAAGAATAAATACAGAAACCCTCCTAGCCATTGGTCCTCATTCCATCCTTCTCCCAGCCCATCCTAACCCACCTAAAACCGCAGCCCACTTCCCCCTCGCAGCCCCACCTGTAATCCTCCTCCTCTCCTCCCCCCCACGCTTTTTACCTCTCCTGTACGGCGACAGAAGAAAGAAGAGAGGAGGAGCCGGCGTGGAGCCCTTGATGAGGACATCTCTACGAATGTTACACCCACATCTTCACCAACTACACATACTGGACCAGTTACTAGAGCACGTGCACGTCAACTAAATTATCAGGTACTTTCGTTTCTTGCAAATCCTTCTAATGTTCATGAACATATGATGCTGCCTAAATTAGATACTTTTGTTTTGCTTATGAATGAAGGACCTAGCATGGAAAAGAAGGACGGTCATTGGAGCGGGATCAAGCATGGAGAAGAAGGTGCGCGCGCGGGAAAGAACAATGGAGCTTCCAGTGGGGATTTTCGCACTTTGAAGCCACCATAAGGCATGCATGAAGGCTTGGACGAAATACACGAGATGCCACTTCATTATTTTTGTCCAAGAGCAAGTATAGGTGCTGCGCCACCTTAATATTGGGCTGGGCCCATGTAATTTCGAAATACCACATTATAGGCTGTTTTTAGAGTCCGTATGTGTGGGGAAACCGAGTTAGGGTTGTTTTCGGACCCCACCTCCAAGGGGCCACGAAATTCCCCTCTGTTCCCCCATATATACAGCCCTTAGGGCGTCGTTTAGAGTTGGATTTTAATTAGATTAAAGTTAGCCATAGCCGCAACTTCGAGCTCTTCGTTTGTGTCATCCGACCAGGCCAAGACCTCATTGGAACCCCAACTTTCGTAATCATTCATCTTATATTCGCAATATCCAGATTGCAATTCTTAGTTCTTGCTTGTTCTTCGATTGCTTGCAGGAATTAGACCTTCGTGGTCAGGTTGATCGTGCATCCGTGGGATCAATAACCTCTCGGAGTTGGTTTAGCGATCGCTAAGGCGCAACGTCTTCGCACGTTCGTAGTCGGATCGTGAAAGTCGTCTCCACCATAATCGATCTCCACCATCTCATCGAAACATCGGGACACCTTCGCCTCTATCAAGTGGTATCAGATTTCCAGGTTGCTCGGTGAGATTTACCAGTTTTCGTAGTCTAGATTGGTTCTGTTCTTCATACCTACAGTCCACGAAAAAGCCAAAAAAAAATTAGGGTTAGATCATCACGTCCCAAAACAGTCCGAGCCTTTGTCCAGTTTTCTTTACAGTAGTTGCTTTGTTGAATTTACGGTTGCATCGTTGTGTCGAGTTGCTGATCTTAGCGTCTAGTTCCCTTAGAGTTTCGAGTTCTGATCGCAGTTTGTCACACCGCCGCCGCACAGTAGTACACCGCCACGTTTCCGCCAATCTGAGTCCAGATACACCACCACGTTCCGCCAAGTCGAGTCCATATACAGCACCACGACCTACCAATCCGAGTTGATTTCCATCACCTGTTCGGTTTGTGATCTTTCCGTAGCCAGATTAGTTTTGATTTGATTAGAGTCGGATTTCACCAATCTTTTGTCGTACGTAGGAGGTCATTTCCAAAAAAAAAAAATCGGGGGTAAAAAAATTCCGTGCCCATACGTTCCTTAGGTCCAGAAACTCATTTTGAGACGTTCGCCACCATAGTGATTTTTTCGCACTTTTTCAGCCACCGCAGTCCCGCATCGCAAAAAAAAAGCAAAAAAAAAAAGAGAGAAAAAAAATTCAGAGTGTGCTTCTCAGTTGATTACGTGCCGCGCCGTGCTTTCGTTGGTGTTTTAGGCTCGCGTCTCTAGTACGGTCTAGCCTAGGATCAGCACAGTACCGACGTTGAGTGTTTATTCAGCTTTGCATCTCTGTTTTGATTACTGTTGATCTTTTGCTACCATACTTGTCAGCCTTCCTACAGCTCCACATATATTCTACATCGTGCGTTTTGACACCTCCTGGCCATCGCTCTACCACATCTCTGAGAGTTTTGACCCGTTGGTTGTACATCACCACCTGCTGCTAGGTAAGAATCGGTAAGAACTAAAGAAAAGCTTGACGGATTTGTGCTTTCCACCACCCCACATCCCATTAGTAGAAGTAGGATCATACTTCTGTGTGTTTTCTATTTCTGCTAACCATGCCAGGATCCCATGATGAAGTGGCGCGGGATGCACCTGATTGGGAGAATATGACAAACAAAGCATTACATGATAAATTTGCACAAATGATGTCTGAACAGGTGAATGACATCGAGACCAGATTTACAGAGGCGATTGATGGTGTGGAGAAGATGATCGACACCAAGCTCGACGCCAAGTTTACTGAGTTGCTCACACGCTTACCTATACAGCCTGCGGCCGCTCCAGCACAGCCACCGCCACCACCACGTGCGCGACGTATTCTGTTTCCGGGCGGACAAGCTGCTGGTGCTCCTGCTGCTGCTGCCTCTGACGTCGGCCAGGACGACAACTAGGAGGGTGATTACGAGGAGGAGGTGGAACAAGAAGCGGCCTATGAACAGCCAGCTGGACGTCCACGTCCGAACATTCGCCACGGTCGACACCAACCACCCCCTCAGGTACGCGATGATGAACATGTGCCTAAACTGAAATTGAATCTTAAGCCGTTTGAGGGTAGATATATTCCTGATGCTTATCTTACTTGGGAGTTAGAAACTGAACAACGCTTTACATGTTTACAATATCCTGAGAATAGACGTGTTACTGCTGCTGTTTGTGAATTCACGGGTTTTGCATCTATTTGGTGGTCTGAACATTGTAGATTGCATGCTAATAATATTCCAGCTACTTGGGCTGCTTTAAAAGATGCTATGCGTACTCGCTGGGTTCCTCCTTATTATCAACGTGAATTGCTACAAAAATTACAGCGTTTGAGACAAGGAAAAAATTCTGTAGAGGAATATTATCAAGAATTACAAACTGGATTGATTAGATGTGGCCTAGTAGAGGATAATGAAGCTATGCTTGCACGTTTTATGGGTGGTTTAAACAGGGAGATACAAACTATTCTAGAATACAAGGACTTTGCTACTATTACTCGTTTGTTTCATCTTGCTTGTAAAGCTGAACGTGAAGTGCTGGATCGACAGGCCGCTACGAGACCTAACTTTTCTGCAGGACGAAATACATCATGGACATCGCGTGGACCTTCTACATCCACACGTCCTGCTGCACCACCATCTACTTCAGCCGCTCATTCTTACAGGGAGCCACCAAAACAGCCAGCACCACCATTCAAGGGTGCACAGAGTGGTCCAGCGGCGAGTTCTTCTTCATCCATGGCTTCCACAGGGCAAACACGAGATCGTGATATTAAATGTCGCAGGTGCCAAGGTGGAGGTCACTTCGCAAAAGACTGTCCCTCCAAGCGTGTGATGATTATTACGGCGGATGGTGGGTATGAGTCAGCGAGTGACTATGATGAGGAGACTTTAGTTCTCATTGCTCATGAGAAACAAGGTGCCCATGATGATGCTCATGATATAGAGTATATGGCTCCTGATGATGCAGATAACTATGCTAGTTTGGTTGCTCAACGTGTGTTAAGTGTGCAGGTAACGAAGGCTGAGCAAAACCAGAGGCATAATTTGTTCCACACAAAGGGAGTGGTGAAAGAACGTTCGGTTCGCATCATCATTGACGGAGGGAGTTGCAACAACTTGGCTAGCATGGAGTTGGTGGAGAAGCTATCTCTCACCACAAGACCACACCCCCATCCTTACTATATTCAGTGGTTTAACAATAGTGGTAAGATTAAGGTAACCCGTTCTGTTCGTGTGCACTTTAGCATTGCTGCATATGCTGATTATGTTGATTGTGATGTGGTACCCATGCAAGCATGCTCTCTTTTACTTGGTAGACCATGGCAATTTGATAGGAATGTTGTACACAATGGTAGGACAAATCAGTTTACTCTCGTTCATCAGGATAAAAATATTGCTTTACTTCCTATGTCTCCTGAACAAATTGTGAAAGATGATCTTGCTAGAGCTAGTAAAGCTAAACAGGAGAAAAATAAGAGTGAAAATGAGATAGCAACCAAAGAATTTGAGCAACAACATAAGACTAATAGCAAATCTTCTTCTGTTGTTTCTAATGAAATTAAATTGACTAGTCCAACTTTGCTTGCTACTAAAGTTGATATTTCAGATTTGGATGTTAGTCAATATGTGTGCTATGCTTTTGTGTGCAAAGAAGCTTTGTTTTCATTTGAGGAATTGCCTCCTTCTTTGCCTCCTGTTGTCACTGACCTTTTGCAGGAGTTTATTGACGTCTTTCCACAAGACGTACCACCGGGATTACCACCTATTCGAGGGATTGAGCATCAGATTGACTTAATTCCCGGTGCTTCGTTGCCCAACCGTGCGCCATACCGTACCAATCCGGAGGAGACGAAGGAGATTCAGCGTCAAGTACAAGAGCTACTCGACAAAGGTTACATACGTGAATCCCTTAGTCCTTGTGCTGTTCCGGTTATATTAGTCCCTAAAAAGGATGGAACATGGCGTATGTGTGTTGATTGTCGAGCCATTAATAATATTACTATTCGTTATCGTCATCCTATTCCTAGGTTAGATGATATGCTTGATGAATTAAGTGGCTCTACCATGTTTTCCAAAGTTGATTTGCGTAGTGGATACCATCAAATTCGCATGAAATTAGGAGATGAATGGAAAACGGCATTTAAAACTAAGTTTGGATTATATGAGTGGTTAGTCATGCCTTTTGGGTTAACTAATGCACCTAGCACTTTCATGAGATTAATGAACGAGGTTTTACGTGCTTTCATTGGACGATTTGTGGTAGTCTATTTTGATGATATACTGATTTATAGCAAATCTTTGGAGGAGCATTTGGATCATTTACGTGCTGTTTTTATTGCTCTACGTAATGCACGTTTGTTTGGTAACCTTGGGAAGTGCACCTTTTGCACCGACCGAGTATCGTTTCTTGGCTATGTTGTTACTCCGCAGGGAATTGAAGTTGATAAAGCCAAGATCGAGGCGATTGAGAGTTGGCCGCAGCCCAAAACGGTCACACAAGTGAGGAGTTTTCTTGGACTCGCTGGATTCTATAGGCGTTTTGTGAGAAATTTCAGCACCATTGCTGCACCTCTCAATGAGCTTACACGCAAGGATGTGCCTTTTACTTGGGGTACCGCATAGGAAGAAGCCTTCGCGGTATTGAAAGATAAGTTAACACATGCTCCTTTGCTCCAACTTCCTGATTTTAATAAGACTTTTGAGCTTGAATGCGATGCTAGTGGGATTGGTTTGGGAGGTGTGTTATTACCAGATGCTAAACCTGTTGCATACTTTTCTGAAAAATTGAGTGGGCCTAGTCTGAACTATTCTACTTATGATAAGGAATTATATGCTCTTGTTCGGACATTAGAAACTTGGCAACATTATTTATGGCCCAAAGAATTTGTTATACATTCTGATCATGGATCTTTGAAACACATAAGAAGTCAAGCAAAACTTAATCGTAGACATGCTAAGTGGGTTGAATTTATTGAGACTTTCCCTTATGTCATTAAACACAAGAAGGGGAAAGATAATATTATTTCTGATGCTTTGTCTCGTCGTTATACTATGCTTTCACAACTTGACTTCAAGATATTCGGTTTAGAGACAATCAAAGATCAATATGTAAATGATGCAGAATTTAAAGATGTATTGCAGAATTGTAGAGAGGGTAGAACATGGAACAAGTTTGTCCTTAATGATGGGTTTGTGTTCCGTTCTAACAAGCTATGCATTCCAGCTAGCTCTATTCGTCTTTTGTTGTTGCAGGAGGCGCATGGAGGAGGATTAATGGGACACTTTGGCGTGAAGAAGACGGAGGACGTACTTGCTACACACTTCTTTTGGCCAAAGATGAGACGGGATGTTGAGCGTTTTGTTGCTCGCTGCACTACATGTCAAAAAGCTAAGTCACGACTCAATCCTCATGGTTTATACATGCCTTTACCTGTACCTAGTGTTCCGTGGGAGGACATATCCATGGACTTTGTTTTAGGCTTGCCTCGAACAAAGCAGGGGAGGGATAGCATATTTGTTGTCGTGGATAGATTTTCTAAGATGGCAAATTTTATACCATGTCATAAAAGCGATGATGCTGCTAATGTTGCTGATTTATTCTTTCGTGAGATTATTCGCTTACATGGTGTGCCCAATACTATTGTCTCGGATCGTGATACTAAGTTTCTTAGCCATTTTTGGAGATGCTTATGGGCTAAGTTGGGGACTAAACTACTTTTTAGTACTACCTGTCATCCCCAAACTGATGGACAAACTGAAGTAGTCAATAGGACTTTGTCTACTATGCTTAGGGCTGTTTTAAAGAGTAACTTGAAAATGTGGGAAGAATGTTTACCTCATATTGAATTTGCTTATAATCGTTCATTTCATTCTACCACTAAAATGTGCCCTTTTGAGATTGTTTATGGTTTTCTACCTCGTGCGCCTATTGATTTGCTGCCTCTTCCATCTTCAGAGAAGGATAATTTTGATGCTAAGCAACGTGCTGAATTGATATTAAAAATGCATGAGTTAACTAAAGAAAACATTGAGAAAATGAATGCTAGATACAAGCTTGCTGGTGATAAGGGTAGAAAGCATGTTGTGTTTGAACCAGGAGATCTTGTTTGGTTACATCTACGTAAAGATAGGTTTCCTGATTTGCGCAAGTCTAAGTTAATGCCACGAGCTGATGGTCCTTTTAAGGTTTTACAGAAAATTAATGATAATGCATATAAACTTGAGCTACCTGCAGATTTTGGGGTTAGTCCCACATTTAACATTGCAGATTTGAAACCTTATTTGGGAGAAGATAATGAGCTTCCGTCGAGGACGGCTTCAATTCAAGAAGGGGAGGATGATGAGGACATCTCTACGAATGTTACACCCACATCTTCACCAACTACACATACTGGACCAGTTACTAAAGCACGTGCACGTCAACTAAATTATCAGGTACTTTCGTTTCTTGCGAATCCTTCTAATGTTCATGAACATATGATGCTGCCTAAATTAGATACTTTTGTTTTGCTTATGAATGAAGGACCTAGCATGGACAAGAAGGACGGTCATTGGAGCGGGATCAAGCATGGAGAAGAAGGTGCGCGCGCGGGAAAGAACAATGGAGCTTCCAGTGGGGATTTTCGCACTTTGAAGCCACCATAAGGCATGCATGAAGGCTTGGACGAAATACACGAGATGCCACTTCATAATTTTCGTCCAAGAGCAAGTATAGGTGCTGCGTCACCTTAATATTGGTCTGGGCCCATGTAATTTCGAAATACCACATTATAGGCTGTTTTTAGAGTCCGTATGTGTGGGGAAACCGAGTTAGGGTTGTTTTCGGACCCCACCTCCAAGGGGCCACGAAATTCCCCTCTGTTCCCCCATATATACAGCCCTTAGGGCGTCGTTTAGACTTCGGTTTTAATTAGATTTAAGTTAGCCATAGCCGCAACTTCGAGCTCTTCGTTTGTGTCATCCGACCAGGCCAAGACCTCATTGGAACCCCAACTTTCGTAATCATTCATCTTATATTCGCAATATCCAGATTGCAATTCTTAGTTCTTGCTTGTTCTTCGATTGCTTGCAGGAATTAGACCTTCGTGGTCAGGTTGATCGTGCATCCGCGGGATGATAGAGGCGAAGGTGTCCCGATGTTTCGATGAGATGGTGGAGATCGATTATGGTGGAGGCGACTTTCACGATCCGACTACGAACGTGCGAAGACGTTGCGCCTTAGCGATCGCTAAACCAACTCCGAGAGGTTATTGATCCCGCGGATGCACGATCAACCTGACCACGAAGGTCTAATTCCTGCAAGCAATCGAAGAACAAGCAAGAACTAAGAATTGCAATCTGGATATTGCGAATATAAGATGAATGATTACGAAAGTTGGGGTTCCAATGAGGTCTTGGCCTGGTCGGATGACACAAACGAAGAGCTCGAAGTTGCGGCTATGGCTAACTTATATCTAATTAAAACCCAAGTCTAAACGACGCCCTAAGGGCTGTATATATGGGGGAACAGAGGGGATTTTCGTGACCCCTTGGAGGTGGGGCCCGAAAACAACCCTAACTCGGTTTCCCCACTCATACGGACTGTAAAAACAGCCTATAATGTGGTATTTCGAAATTACATGGGCCCAGCCCAATATTAAGGTGACGCAGCACCTATAATTGCTCTTGGACGAAAATAATGAAGTGGCATCTCGTGTATTTCGTCCAACCCTTCATGCATGCCTTATGGTGGCTTCAAAGTGCGAAAATCCCCACTGGAAGCTCCATTGTTATTTCCCGCGCGCGCACCTTCTTCTCCATGCTTGATCCCGCTCCAATGACCGTCCTTCTTGTCCATGCTAGGTCCTTCATTCATAAGCAAAACAAAAGTATCTAATTTAGGCAGCATCATATGTTCATGAACATTAGAAGGATTTGCAAGAAACGAAAGTACCTGATAATTTAGTTGACGTGCACGTGCTCTAGTAACTGGTCCAGTATGTGTAGTTGGTGAAGATGTGGGTGTAACATTAGTAGAGATGTCCTCATCATCCTCCCCTTCTTGAATTGAAGTCGTCCTCGACGGAAGCTCATTATCTTCTCCCAAATAAGGTTTCAAATCTGCAATGTTAAATGTGGGACTAACCCCAAAATCTGCAGGTAGCGCAAGTTTATATGCATTATCATTAATTTTATGTAAAACCTTAAAGGGACCATCAGCTCGTGGCATTAACTTAGACTTGCGCAAATCAGGAAACCTATCTTTACGTAGATGTAACCAAACAAGATCTCCTGGTTCAAACACAACATGCTTTCTACCCTTATCACCAGCAAGCTTGTATCTAGCATTCATTTTCTCAATGTTTTCTTTAGTTAACTCATGCATTTTTAATATCAATTCAGCACGTTGCTTAGCATCAAAATTAACCTTCTCCGAAGATGGAAGAGGCAGCAAATCAATAGGTGCACGAGGTAGAAAACCATAAACAATCTCAAAAGGGCACATTTTAGTGGTAGAATGAAATGAACGATTATAAGCAAATTCAATATGAGGTAAACATTCTTCCCACATTTTCAAGTTACTCTTTAAAACAGCCCTAAGCATAGTAGACAAAGTCCTATTGACTACTTCAGTTTGTCCATCAGTTTGGGATGACATGTAGTACTAAAAAGTAGTTTAGTCCCCAACTTAGCCCATAAGCATCTCCAAAAATGGCTAAGAAACTTAGTATCACGATCCGAGACAATAGTATTGGGCACACCATGTAAGCGAATAATCTCTCGAAAGAATAAATCAGCAACATTAGCAGCATCATCGCTTTTATGACATGGTATAAAATGTGCCATCTTAGAAAATCTATCCACGACAACAAATATGCTATCCCTCCCCTTCTGTGTTCGAGGCAAGCCTAAAACAAAGTCCATGGATATGTCCTCCCACGGAACACTAGGTACAGGTAAAGGCATGTATAAACCATGAGGATTGAGTCGTGACTTAGCTTTTTGACATGTAGTGCAGCGAGCAACAAAACGCTCAACATCCCGTCTCATCTTTGGCCAAAAGAAATGTGTAGCAAGTACGTCCTCCGTCTGCTTCACGCCAAAATGTCCCATTAATCCTCCTCCATGCGCCTCCTGCAACAACAAAAGACGAATAGAGCTAGCTGGAATGCATAGCTTGTTAGAACGGAACACAAACCCATCATTAAGCACAAACTTGTTCCATGTTCTACCCTCTCTACAATTCTGCAAAACATCTTTAAATTCCGCATCATGTACATATTGATCTTTGATTGTCTCTAAACCGAATATCTTGAAGTCAAGTTGTGAAAGCATAGTATAACGACGAGACAAAGCATCAGCAATAATATTATCTTTCCCCTTCTTGTGTTTAATGACATAAGGGAAAGTCTCAATAAATTCAACCCACTTAGCATGTCTACGATTAAGTTTTGCTTGGCTTCTTATGTGTTTCAAAGATTCATGATCAGAATGTATAACAAATTCTTTGGGCCATAAATAATGTTGCCAAGTTTCTAATGTCCGAACAAGAGCATATAATTCATTATCATAAGTAGAATAGTTTAGACTAGGCCCACTCAATTTTTCAGAAAAGTATGCAATAGGTTTAGCATCTTGTAATAACACACCTCCCAAACCAATCCCACTAGCATCGCATTCAAGCTCAAAAGTCTTATTAAAATCAGGAAGTTGGAGCAAAGGAGCATGTGTTAACTTATCTTTCAATACCGTGAAGGCTTCTTCCTGTGCGGTACCCCAAGTAAAAGGCACATCCTTGCGTGTAAGCTCATTGAGAGGTGCAGCAATGGTGCTGAAATCTCTCACAAAACGCCTATAGAATCCAGCGAGGCCAAGAAAACTCCTCACTTGTGTGACCGTTTTGGGCTGCGGCCAACTCTCAATCGCCTCGATCTTGGCTTTATCAACTTCAATTCCCTGCGGAGTAACAACATAGCCAAGAAACGATACTCGGTCGGTGCAAAAGGTGCACTTCCCAAGGTTACCAAACAAACGTGCATTACGTAGAGCAATAAAAACAGCACGTAAATGATCCAAATGTTCCTCCAAAGATTTGCTATAAATCAGTATATCATCAAAATAGACTACCACAAATCGTCCAATGGAAGCACGTAAAACCTCGTTCATTAATCTCATGAAAGTGCTAGGTGCATTAGTTAACCCAAAAGGCATGACTAACCACTCATATAATCCAAACTTAGTTTTAAATGCCGTTTTCCATTCATCTCCTAATTTCATGCGAATTTGATGCTATCCACTACGCAAATCAACTTTGGAAAACATGGTAGAGCCACTTAATTCATCAAGCATATCATCTAACCTAGGAATAGGATGACGATAACGAATAGTAATATTATTAATGGCTCGACAATCAACACACATACGCCATGTTCCATCCTTTTTAGGGACTAATATAACCGGAACAGCACAAGGACTAAGGGATTCACGTATGTAACCTTTGTCGAGTAGCTCTTGTACTTGACGCTGAATCTCCTTCGTCTCCTCCGGATTGGTACGGTATGGCGCACGGTTGGGCAACGAAGCACCGGGAATTAAGTCAATCTGATGCTCAATCCCTCGAATAGGTGGTAATCCCGGTGGTACGTCTTGTGGAAAGACGTCAATAAACTCCTGCAAAAGGTCAGTGACAGCAGGAGGCAAAGAAGGAGGCAATTCCTCAAATGAAAACTAAGCTTCTTTGCACACAAAAGCATAGCACACATATTGACTAACATCCAAATCCGAAATATCAACTTTAGTAGCAAGCAAAGTTGGACTAGTCAATTTAATTTCATTAGAAACAGCAGAAGAAGATTTGCTATTAATCTTATGTTGTTGCTCAAATTCTTTGGCTGCTATCTCATTTTCACTCTTATTTTTCTCCTGTTTAGCTTTACTAGCTCTAGCAAGATCATCTTTCACAATTTGTTCAGGAGACATAGGAAGTAAAGCAATATTTTTATCCTGATGAACCAGAGTAAACTGATTTGTCCTACCATTGTGTACAACATTCCTATCAAATTTCCATGGTCTACCAAGTAAAAGAGAGCATGCTTGCATGGGTACCACATCACAATCAACATAATCAGCATATGCAGCAATGCTAAAGTGCACACGAACAGAACGGGTTACCTTAATCTTACCACTATTGTTAAACCACTGAATATAGTAAGGATGGGGGTGTGGTCTTGTGGTGAGAGATAGCTTCTCCACCAACTCCATGCTAGCCAAGTTGTTGCAACTCCCGCCGTCAATGATGATGCGAACCGAACGTTCTTTCACCACTCCCTTTGTGTGGAACAAATTATGCCTCTGGTTTTGCTCAGCCTTCGTTACCTGCACACTTAACACACGTTGAGCAACCAAACTAGCATAGTTATCTGCATCATCAGGAGCCATATACTCTATATCATGAGCATCATCATGGGCACCTTGTTTCTCATGAGCAATGAGAACTAAAGTCTCCTCATCATAGTCACTCGCTGACTCATACCCACCATCCGCCGTAATAATCATCACACGCTTGGAGGGACAGTCTTTTGCGAAGTGACCTCCACCTTGGCACCTGCGACATTTAATATCACGATCTCGTGTTTGCCCTGTGGAAGCCATGGATGAAGAAGAACTCGCCGCTGGACCACTCTGTGCACCCTTGAATGGTGGTGCTGGCTGTTTTGGTGGCTCCCTGTAAGAATGAGCGGCTGAAGTAGATGGTGGTGCAGCAGGACGTGTGGATGTAGAAGGTCCACGCGATGTCCATGATGTATTTCGTCCTGCAGAAAAGTTAGGTCTCGTAGCGGCCTGTCGATCCAGCACTTCACGTTCAGCTTTACAAGCAAGATGAAACAAACGAGTAATAGTAGCATAGTCCTTGTATTCTAGAATAGTTTGTATCTCCCTGTTTAAGCCACCTATAAAACGTGCAAACATAGCTTCATTATCCTCTACTAGGCCACATCTAATCAATCCAGTTTGTAATTCTTGATAATATTCCTCTACAGAATTTTTTCCTTGTCTCAAACGCTGTAATTTTTGTAGCAATTCACGTTGATAATAAGGAGGAACCCAGCGAGTACGCATAGCATCTTTTAAAGCAGCCCAAGTAGCTGGAATATTATTAGCATGCAATCTACAATGTTCAGACCACCAAATAGATGCAAAACCCGTGAATTCACAAACAGCAGCAGTAACACGTCTATTCTCAGGATATTGTAAACATGTAAAGCGTTGTTCAGTTTCTAACTCCCAAGTAAGATAAGCATCAGGAATATATCTACCCTCAAACGGCTTACGATTCAATTTCAGTTTAGGCACATGTTCATCATCGCGTACCTGAGGGGGTGGTTGGTGTCGACCGTGGCGAATGTTGGGACGTGGACGTCCAGCTGGCTGTTCATAGGCCGCTTCTTGTTCCACCTCCTCCTCGTAATCACCCTCGTAGTTGTCGTCCTGGCCGACGTCAGAGGCAGCAACAGCAGTAACTGCAGCAGCAGCAGGAGCACCAGCAGCTTGTCCGCCCGGAAACAGAATACGTCGTGCACGTCGTGGTGGCGGTGGCTGTGCTGGAGCGGCCGCAGGCTGTATAGGTAAGCGTGCGAGCAACTCAGTAAACTTGGCGTCGAGCTTGGTGTCGATCATCTTCTCCACACCATCAATCGCCTCTGTAAATCTGTTCTCGATGTCATTCACCTGTTCAGACATCATTTGTGCAAATTTATCATGTAATGCTTTGTTTGTCATATTCTCCCAATCAGGTGCATCCCGCGCCACTTCATCATGGGATCCTGGCATGGTTAGCAGAAATAGAAAACACACAGAAATATGATCCTACTTCTACTAATGGGATGTGGGGTGGTGGAAAGCACAAATCCGTCAAGCTTTTCTTTAGTTCTTACCGATTCTTACCTAGCAGCAGGTGGTGATGTACAACCAACGGGTCAAAACTCTCAGAGATGTGGTAGAGCGATGGCCAGGAGGTGTCAAAACGCACAATGTAGAATATATGTGGAGCTGTAGGAAGGCTGACAAGTATGGTAGCAAAAGCTCAACAGTAATCAAAACAGAGATGCAAAGCTGAATAAACACTCAACGTCGGTACTGTTTTGATCCTAGGCTAGACCGTACTAGAGACGCGAGCCTAAAACACCAACGAAATCACGGCACGGCACGTAATCAACTGATTTGTGGTAGTCTATTTTGATGATATACTGATTTATAGAAAATCTTTGGAGGAACATTTGGATCATTTACGTGCTGTTTTTATTGCTCTACGTAATGCACGTTTATTTGGTAACCTTGGGAAGTGCACCTTTTGCACCGACCGAGTATCGTTTCTTGGCTATGTTGTTACTCCGCAGGGAATTGAAGTTGATAAAGCCAAGATCGAGGCGATTGAGAGTTGGCCGCAGCCCAAAACGGTCACACAAGTGAGGAGTTTTCTTGGCCTCGCTGGATTCTATAGGCGTTTTGTGAGAGATTTCAGCACCATTGCTGCACCTCTCAATGAGCTTACACGCAAGGATGTGCCTTTTACTTGGGGTACCGCACAGGAATAAGCCTTCACGGTATTGAAAGATAAGTTAACACATGCTCCTTTGCTCCAACTTCCTGATTTTAATAAGACTTTTGAGCTTGAATGCGATGCTAGTGGTATTGGTTTGGGAGGTGTGTTATTACAAGATGCTAAACCTGCTGCATACTTTTCTGAAAAATTGAGTGGGCCTAGTCTGAACTATTCTACTTATGATAAGGAATTATATGCTCTTGTTCGGACATTAGAAACTTGGCAACATTATTTATGGCCCAAAGAATTTGTTATACATTCTGATCATGAATCTTTGAAACACATAAGAAGTCAAGCAAAACTTAATCGTAGACATGCTAAGTGGGTTGAATTTATTGAGACTTTCCCTTATGTCATTAAACACAAGAAGGGGAAAGATAATATTATTGCTGATGCTTTGTCTCGTCGTTATACTATGCTTTCACAACTTGACTTCAAGATATTCGGTTTAGAGACAATCAAAGATCAATATGTACATGATGCGGAATTTAAAGATGTTTTGCAGAATTGTAGAGAGGGTAGAACATGGAACAAGTTTGTGCTTAATGATGGGTTTGTGTTCCGTTCTAACAAGCTATGCATTCCAGCTAGCTCTATTCGTCTTTTGTTGTTGCAGGAGGCGCATGGAGGAGGATTAATGGGACATTTTGGCATGAATAAGACGGAGGACGTACTTGATACACATTTCTTTTGGCCAAAGATGAGACGGGATGTTGAGCGTTTTGTTGCTCGCTGCACTAAATGTCAAAAAGCTAAGTCACGACTCAATCCTCATGGTTTATACATGCCTTTACCTGTACCTAGTGTTCCGTGGGAGGACATATCCATGGACTTTGTTTTAGGCTTGCCTCGAACACAGAAGGGGAGGGATAGCATATTTGTTGTCGTGGATAGATTTTCTAAGATGGCACATTTTATACCATGTCATAAAAGCGATGATGCTGCTAATGTTGCTGATTTATTCTTTCGAGAGATTATTCGCTTACATGGTGTGCCCAATACTATTGTCTCGGATCGTGATACTAAGTTTCTTAGCCATTTTTGGAGATGCTTATGGGTTAAGTTGGGGACTAAACTACTTTTTAGTACTACATGTCATCCCCAAACTGATGGACAAACTGAAGTAGTCAATAGGACTTTGTCTACTATGCTTAGGGCTGTTTTAAAGAGTAACTTGAAAATGTGGGAAGAATGTTTACCTCATATTGAATTTGCTTATAATCGTTCATTTCATTCTACCACTAAAATGTGCCCTTTTGAGATTGTTTATGGTTTTCTACCTCGTGCACCTATTGATTTGCTGCCTCTTCCATCTTCGGAGAAGGTTAATTTTGATGCTAAGCAACGTGCTGAATTGATATTAAAAATGCATGAGTTAACTAAAGAAAACATTGAGAAAATGAATGCTAGATACAAGCTTGCTGGTGATAAGGGTAGAAAGCATGTTGTGTTTGAACCAGGAGATCTTGTTTGGTTACATCTACGTAAAGATAGGTTTCCTGATTTGCGCAAGTCTAAGTTAATGCCACGAGCTGATGGTCCCTTTAAGGTTTTACAGAAAATTAATGATAAAGCATATAAACATGAGCTACCTGCAGATTTTGGAGTTAGTCCCACATTTAACATTGCAGATTTGAAACCTTATTTGGGAGAAGATGATGAGCTTCCGTCGAGGACGACTTCAATTCAAGAAGGGGAGGATGATGAGGACATCTCTACTAATGTTACACCCACATCTTCACCAACTACACATACTGGACCAGTTAGTAGAGCACGCGCACGTCAACTAAATTATCAGGTACTTTCGTTTCTTGCGAATCCTTCTAATGTTCAGGAACATATGATGCTGCCTAAATTAGATACTTTTGTTTGTCTTATGAATGAAGGACCTAGCATGGATAAGAAGGATGGTCATTGGAGAGGGATCAAGCATGGAGAAGGAGGTGTGCGCGCGGGAAAGGACAATGGAGCTTCCAGTGGTGATTTTCGCACTTTGAGGCCACCATAAGGCGTGCATGAAGACTTGGACGAGAGACTCAAGTCGCCACATTAATATTTTCGTCCAAGGGTTATTATAGGTGCTGCGTCACCTTATTATTGGGCCAGGCCCATGTAATTTCGAAATACACTTAATAGGCTATTTTTTAGAGTCCGTATGTGTGGGCAAAACCGAGTTAGGGTTGTTTTCGGACCCCACCTCCAAGGGGCCACGAAATTCCCCTCTGTTCCCCCATATATACAGCCCTTAGGGCGTCGTTTAGACTTGGGTTTTAATTAGATTTAAGTTAGCCATAGCCGCAACTTCGAGCTCTTCGTTTGTGTCATCCGACCAGGCCAAGACCTCATTGGAACCCCAACTTTCGTAATCATTCATCTTATATTCGCAATATCCAGATTGCAATTCTTAGTTCTTGCTTGTTCTTCGATTGCTTGCAGGAATTAGACCTTCGTGGTCAGGTTGATCGTGCATCCGCGGGATCAATAACCTCTCGGAGTTGGTTTAGCGATCGCTAAGGCGCAACGTCTTCGCACGTTCGTAGTCGGATCGTGAAAGTCGCCTCCACCATAATCGATCTCCACCATCTCATCGAAACATCGGGACACCTTCGCCTCTATCACCGTGACTTCTTCGGGAAGCAAATGAGGCGCCTTTGTTCCCTAGGCGTCCAAATATGTGTAGGAAGGGTGCATCTTGGTCGTGCCTAGCAAAAGGTACTCGCCGGCGAGTCGCCGGAGTCTTGTAGCCGACGCCGTGGTCGCCAGAATTTGCCCCGTGCGTCTGTTGTCTGAAGAATACATCTTCAGTTTCGTCAGATGCGAAGCTACTGCCGTTTTTCTTCGGTTTGCTTTAGGAAACGCCAAAAAGTCTGGTACTTGTTTCTTAGCATTCCTAATGTGACGTGAGTAGCAGTAGTAGCGTAGTGGTTTGTCTCCGTGGTTGCAATGGTGAGGTGCTGGGATCAAGTCCCAGGTTCCTCCTTTTAATTCCTCTTCTATTTGTTTTCCTCCGACTATAGGATACCTAGAGTAGTTCTTGTATTCTGATGAGATCCTCTAGCGTAGCGGATTGGCTTGGACATGTGGTTTGCAACCGAGTAATCCAGGGTACGATCCCAGCTCGGCGCAAGATCCGCCCTTTTTCTCCTTTTTGCACTGCAGCGCAGATGGGCTCAGCCCAGGTCATTCTCTCGCCTGTGGGTGTAGCTTAGCAGTGTGCTGCTCAGCTTTCAAACTGAATTGGCCGAAGCCAGCCCAAGGGAAGGTTCTCCTCCTTTCCTTTTTTGGGATTAGATTCAAATATGATGAATTGGACTAAAAACTGTCATATTTTGCATTGTGTGCATCCTTGCTCCATTTTGATCATGTCATACATGATTTTAGGGTAGAATTCCATGAGGAACAAGATGTCGCTATTCATTTGTTCATATGAGCTAGCAATATCTTGGCGATGATGCATTTTTTCACAAAAACCCCTCACATGATGCCCTTGCTGCAATCGTTCTAGTCTTTTTTCCGTGATCCGGTGCACCGTAGTTCCTCCGATGACCGTAGCTTGCCGATAGCATAGCCTCGTGCTTTATTTAATTGCTTGCAATATATTGCATTAGGTGCATCATATTATGCCATGTCATCTGCATCCATTTAAATTCAAGGAATCTCGCCTCGAGGTTTATTCTCATGTGTGGGCAATTCTTGTTGATATTATGTTCTAGTCTTTTGCATATGCCATGATCATGCATCATACCAACTTTAATATAAGGAATCCTTCGGATTCGTTAATCACCTACCTAATGCATATGAAGGTTGTCGGTAGCATTGCACCCTTGCTTCCCGGTGCTTCATTTAAACTTGCTCGTTCTTATGTTCATGCCATGATATTAAAATGACATGCATCATATTTGATCTTGCTTGCTTATTTATTGCTTGCTCATGATTGGTCCGTAGTGATAGTGGTATCACCGTTGATTGCTTTCTAGTGTTTACTTCTTGTGTGCTCCCGCAGATACTCTCGGAGACGATGCAAGCTTACGATCGACTACACCTTCGAAACCCGACTTATCAACATGCAAGGACTATACATTACTTATGGTCCATTCTATTATAACCAGCGGTTTGCATGCTAGTCTAGGATAGGTTCGATGTTTGATCCTACCACATGTTTACATCCTCTCTTAAACCGATACAACCATGTCCCCTCCTAGCAAACCATGTACTTTTATATTACTATTGCTCGTTGCTCAGCCCCTACTTAGTATGCATGTTTAGGATGCTATAAATGTTATCCCGTTACTCCTTGGTTTGGGCTATCACACTATTATATTATTGTGGATGATATGAATATTATAAATGTTGACTATATTCGACGAAGGATGGAAGGTCTAGGCTATCCCGCCCCGACGCTTTGTTCCATTCGAGTCACCTAGGACCCGAGTTCCGGGTATTGTGTCTCTTGACGAGCGTTCCTAACCGCATGTGGGATGCTATGGGGTCCCCTCTTCTTACCTACCTAGCTTCAAACATTTCTAGTGGTGGCCCAAGCTGATTTACCATTTGAAACGTGTGTGTGACTGGTCTGCGGCCGGCAGATTTCAAATAACTTGGGCCAGCGGAGATATGGTTTCTCTTGTTGGTCCACCCCAGGGAGCTAGGGGGCTACCCACATCGGTTTGGTAGCTAACCCGACCTCATCCAGACGGTAGAGGCCAATTCGAGAGCGCGACCGGCTTTTGAGTTGGATGTGGACTCACCGGGGGCCACCCGGATTTGTGCGTTGTTAGTTAGAGGGACCTGTCGTTTCGGATCTCTCGGGACTAAATCATAAAATGGCTGCCTGTAATGGGTAGAAAATGAGAGAGATGGGCGTGCGTGCGGAGCCTTGTAATGGGAAGTTGGTACACCCCTGGAGGATTAAATCTTTTCGAGAAGCCGTGTCCACGGTTATGGACGACTTGAGACCTACTCCTTGTTCATATACAACAACAACTGAGATAATCGTAATATAACTTGATCAATGTGTTGTGCCTTGACTGCGTCTTCTTCATCGGGATGCGAAGAGGAGGACAAGGATAGGATAGGTGTTATGCTTGCATAAGTAGCTGGATAGCAAACTTGTTGGAGGCGATTCCTCATCGAATGCTTGGCTTCTTATCTTACTCTCTAGAACGTTAGCCACTTCATAAATGCTAGTGCGGCAGCAACCTCACCACTTACCCCATCCTTACCGTAAACTACTTGTTATCCTAGAATGACGAGTGATGAAGTCCTTGCTGGGTCATTTGACCACTACAGTTGGATGCTGAGTACTTCTGTACTCATGATACTACCCCCAAACTCTTTTCAGGGTTCTTGGTCGACAACAGGTATGGTGATCGACGTTTCACGTGGAGACTCGACGACGACTAGTTAGGCGGATCCCGACGGAGGGCCTGGACCCGTGTGGTTACGGGGATCGATGATTTTCTCTTTTCCACTAGGCACTTGATTGCAGTGTGTACGCAGACATGTATCTTCTGCTGATGTATTGAATTAAGGCAGTTGTATGCCGATTGGATGAGATGTTGTATCCATGTAGCTGTAATGTTGTGATATCATGTAACACCCCGGGTTTCACACTACAGTAATCACTTTTACTGTTGTCACATCACTGTGGTTAAGCATGGATGATCACCCTTGATCATAGTGATTCAGATTCAGCCCAAATAAAAATTCCAAATCTAAGTGGAAATGAAACCTTGCCCTAAAATTGTGAAACCTATTTTATTAAATGGTTAAAAGTTAGTAGATCAAGATACTATAGAAATGGATATTTAATATAGCATTCAAAATCAGTAAACAAATAAAAGAATGCTAAAGTAGCCACATTTAATCCCTATTAAATAAAACAAAATGGTAGATGAACTTATTTCTCGCCCAGACTTTTTGTGGCATCACCTTATAGGGTAACATGAATATTAGGACCAGTGGCACATTTTTAAAAAATCAATTGTTTGCAAAAAAAATTAGAAAAGAACACAAAATATATATATGCAAAATAGAAAAAACGCTATCTAGCGCTCAGTGCAACAGGCCCAGCCTAGCCCAGCCCCCTCCCACGGTCTTCTTCCTCCTGTTCATGGGAGGTGGCCGTTGCGCGCATCCGGGGCACCATGGCGTGATGTGCTGCCGTGTCGAGCATCCCACGGCTCGCCGGCGGGGATAAGACCGCCCCCTCACCCCAAACCCTAGATCGAGCCCCCATCTTTCTCCCTCGCTCTCCTCTGCCTCTCTCGCTGCTTGCCCGTGGGTGCCGCGATGCCGTGCCGTCGTGCTCATGGCCAACGGCCACCTCCGGCCCAGCCAGCGTGTCCTGGAGCCCCGCCACCGCCGTCCTCGTCTGCCTGCGGAAGGAATTGAGCCTAGAGCCACAGCCGGGAACGCTACGTCGCCGTCTTCAACCTCCTGCCCGCCGACGAGCTCCTTCAAATTCCGTCCGACAAGCCCTCGCCGAGCCCTGCGCTAACCCCCTGCAACCCGCCGTGAGCACCCCCCCCATCGAATCCCCCTTGTTCCTGCACGAATTCGTCGCCATAGGGTCGTGCCCCGGCTCGGCCCGCCATTGAAGGGAGCTCGAGCTTCCGTGCTCGTCTCACCGTGCGCGGGTCGCGCTCCCTCCGCGCCACGCCTTGCCGCGGACCAGCCGCGCCCCTGGCTCCCTCCTGCGCCCTGGCCGTGCCCCCGCACCACAGCCCGCTCGCCCGCTGAACTGATGTGGCCACGCTCTGGCCACCGGAGCCGCCATGGCCGAGCCACCATGGCCGAGCCGCCATGGCCGAGCCGCCAGCCTCCTCTTGCCCGACCCCCCATGCGTGCCCGCGCCCTCGCCCTGCCAACTGCCGGCCCCCATCCTCGCTCCCCTGGGCAGACCGGCCTCCCCGCACTCTTCGCCGGCCACGGCCATGGCCTCGGCTGTGCGTTGGTGGCCATGTGCCACTGACCACTGGGGCCCACCTAGTGGTATTAACCTCTAATCCCTTTCAAACTACCCCCCCCCCCTTATTAGAATAAAAAGGAATTAAAATACCCCCTGGTGTAATTGACATGTGGGCCAGCCCTTTCTAAAATAACCTTTAGATTAATTAAACTGCTACTTAAAAACCTAAGTCTATGACATGTGGACCCCACTGTTAGTTTAATTAATTTAAATGATTTAAATAACTGATGTGTATGACATGTGGGACCCCCATGTCAGCGAAATTGTTCTGGATAATGTTTTGGATAATGTTGATTTAAATATTAAAAGAAATTCCAGAAATTCTTTTTAAATTGATTAAAACTTTGAAATTCAATATCTTTTAATCCGTAATTCCGATGAAAATAATTTATATATCAAAGTTGATCAGAAAAATACGTAGAATAATAATAAGCTACCCGTATGTCTAGCACACTCCCGTAACGCAACAAACATCGACATCCCCCCTTCGGGCCGACTGTCGATAATTCCCGGTAATGATAACAGTTGTCCAGATGAAAAACTTTTGTATACGAAAGTTGCTCGGAACGGATCAAAGATTACGAATACGATACCCATACCCCACCACACCCCTCTAACATACCGCAGACGAGACATTCCCCCTCCGATTGCATTGTCCGGTAATTACCCAGTACCGGTAAAACTTTCGGATGAAAATGTTCTGAACATGAAAGTTGTTCTGAATGGACCAACGAGCACGGATACATTATCCACATGTTTGCCATATGTCTCTAACACTGCAGACATGAAACCTTCCCCCTCCGGATCATCTGTCCGGTAATCAACCGGTACTGACGAATCATCCCCGGATAAATTCCCGCTTCGAGCAAATCACCTAACACTGCGTTAGAGCCCCGTTGCTTTGTATCTTCTGTGTCTTACATTTGTATTGTTATTGTTGTTGTGTATTTATTGTTTTTCCCCCTTATTCTCCGGTAGACCCCGTTGCTGTCGCCGACTACACCGTTGCCGAGTACGACTACTTCGTCGATGACCATACCGCTACTACCGAGCTTCCAGGCAAGTAGAGTCATTTTCCTTCCCCAGATATCGCCTATATTTCCGTACTTTTCTTGCACTAGGCATTGTTACTGCTGCTGCTACGTTACAATCCTATTCAATTGCATAGCTTGTCATTTTCACCCCTTGATTACCTTTCCGTTATCCTATGCTGCCTTCTAAATATATATTATTTCAGCAATTAGCCATGCGCATTGTTAGTTACTAGGATTAGATAGCGGGCCGTGATCAATCTAAAAGTGATCGCGGAAACGATATATTACAACTGCAACAGGTACGGATCAATGCATACTCCATAAGGAACCTACAACGGCGAGACTCTGCCGAGTCGCTTCGAGTTTGACTTACGCGTGGACGAACTCGTATTTCACTCTCGTCGGCTCATTAGCGTAGCATCACTGGGATGATACGAGGGTATTCCTCTTTAGTTCATTCCGCTGGTGTCTCGGCACCACCTGGGTGATACCAGAATATTCCACTTTAGTTCATTCCGGTGATGTCTCTGTCGAACCTCTTTAAGTGTACCATCGAGGGTGATTCCTCCTGGTTTCACTTGATGGTAGGCACTCGAATCAACTGGTGTCCTTACAGGTAAGGAGTCGGGGGACCCAACGGTGCCCGCGCAGCGTATCTTAGCGGAACAACAGGTCAGGTGTATTCCACCGGTGTGCGGCGGGCCTGGTACTGTTCGTGGCCGACAGATATCCTGTTGTTCGAAAGTCGAGCTCTTCGGAGCAAACGCGAGACAAGGTAAGGAGACGGTTCACCTTGTTCGTAACCGCACGAGTTGGTGGGACGTCAGGGCAGGCACAGATGTTACTGGTGGTCCTGACTGATGTCGTTGTCCGCGACTCATTCAATAAGGGGCAACGATAACAGTTGTCTCGACAGAAAATTAATAAAATGCTTAATGGGTTCGGCGGAAGACTTGAGTAGCCTTTTGGCTTGTACGCACTACCTATACGTGGAATTACGGTGTGGGCCCTCCGCGTTGTGGTCTCGTTCGAAAGCTCTGAAAGACGTCCAGTTCAGCATTGTGGTGCGGTCGGATCCGCATCCATGATAGAGTTGTGTGGTATCCACCGTCCTCACAACGACTCGGAGATCGAGGGGTGATAGGCCCATGACCCCCTTGCACTTAGGGATGTAGAACGGCGGGGACCTCTCTGATGAGCCGTAGGATGGGCCTCGGCGTGTCGGATAGCCTCGGTGGGGTGTTCCCTAACAAGGTGTACGCCACCCTGGAGATCCGAGCGTGTAGTATGACATCAGTGCACCCCTGCATGGAAGATACTCTATTCGCCAGACTCTACCACTACAAAGTACTACTATTAAACTGTTGGTTTCGGGTTTTCTTCCTCGCGGGGAAGTCGAGGAGGGGATCTCGGAGGCTTTGATAATTATTACAACTTGTTATTATACAATGCTGTAGCAACTTCTGCTTCATTGTTACTTTATGCTTTATATAAGCTGTTGGCTATTCTCTTCTTGTGCTTTAAGACTCGTCGGAAGATGCTAGTCTTCGATAGGCCTAGCTTCTCATCCTTATTCTGATTTCTACCTCGCAATCCACTATATACAACCTCCCATTTCCATTTGATACAAATGCATAAATGCTTAGTAGCGGACGTAAGACTCGCGGGTAGGCTAGATACTCACCCTTGCTTTATTTCCCCTTTTTTGTTTTGCCTGATCGGCCGCTGCAGTCGATGTTGGAGCCCAGGAGCAGGAGATCCCCGATGCAGACCACCGCAACATGAAGATCCCCGATGCCTTCTACGACGTCGAGTTCCCCTTTGACCAGGAGTAGTTTGGAGGTTCCCAGGCAGGAGGCCTCGCCTTTTCGATCGTTGTTGTTTTTGTGGTAGCCTTCTTAAGGAAACCTTGTATCTTGTGTCTGTACTCAGATACTTTTTCTTCCGCTAACTTTGTGCTCTTGAGCTGTTGTATTCGAGCCCTCGTGGCCCCTGGCTTGTATTATTTTATTTGTAGAGTTGTGTTGTGATATCTCACCGTGAGTCCCTGATCTCGATCGTGTACCTTGCGTGTATGATTACTATACACGGTCTGATTTTGGGGCGTCACAAGTTGGTATCAGAGCCGACTGCCTGTGGGACACCCCTTCCAACTCCTTGGTCGAAGTTGAGTCTAGTCTTTGCAAAACTAATTTACTAACAGTGCCGGTTGGCTTATCGGCCCACATCGCAAACTATGTGGTATTAGGATCCTTTTCTCCGTACCTTTACTCTAGGATTCTACTTTCTTATCCTTTCGGAAAATTTTGCTAACTCTGACATTAGGATCTCGTGGTAGCATCTACCCGGAGAGCCCTTCACCCAAGATGATTGCTTGTTTCACCTGAAGATTCCGAAGATACTCTCCGATAAATTCCCGAGAACCTACATGTTCATCGCCTTTGCAATCCACTGCCACCGATAAGTCCGTATGGATACTTACATCCACCTCCCGATCTGGAAAACATAATTCCCTTGTACTTAAGCATCGAATTATTTCGATGCTTCTATCACCCGATGTCTTTGCATTATTTCTCCTGCTGGTTGAGTGTCGATACTCACCTCAGATTCTTTGCGAACCACCCGACCTTTGGTGGATTATTATCCGACTAATCTTACATGGCTTCTTCCATGTGTCAATTGGATTCATCGTGTGAAATACCATCCCTGCCCCTCGATGATTTGTGTTACAATCGACAACCTCCCTTGGCTCCCTGCCAATACAACTTGGTCGTATATATCGTGCTCTGCTTTCCCTTGGGAAAGATATATACCTGATACTTGTGTATCATCACATTTTCCCTTCCATTGTTCTGCTTAACCTTTCTTGTAATGTGTCTTATCTGAGCAGTGATAATCCCCAGCTTATGTAAACACTTCGGTGTACTACTCTGTCGGTACAACCTGTTACTATCATTGATAACCTTTCGGTTACCACTGATGGGCGAAAGTCTTGCCGATTGATTTGCCTCGTTTTAACGAGCAGAAAAATGGTTCTCATTGTCCCTCACCCTTGGTACCGACCTTGTTACCGACAAAGCTAACAAACTGTTCCCTGACAAACCTTGCATCGTGATCGCCTGGAATGTCACCACCCTTCTTATACAATGTGGGCCCATAACCCACAGTTCCACATGATCGAAACCCGACTCGAGTAACATACCTTGTGATATTCAGTCCGATATCAGACTCAATGCTCATGCCTGATGCTCTAAACCCCTTTTTCATCATCCGTCATCAATGTCGAATGATTGTCTGCCCACTTGAAACTTCACATGCCATCTTTAATTTCTCCCGATGTATTTCCTGAGTTCAACTCTAGGGATACTTTGTGTCTTCTCCCCTGGGATAATTACCAGATGCCCACCCTCCCAGACCTCCGTCTTAATAATTTACCCTCCTACCCTTGTTGTAAGTACGATGAAGACCCTGAAGGAAGAATGACAACTCGTCGAGATGCACTGATGCGGAGAAATGAAGACATAACCATGAAGGATTAACTTCTTCGAGAAGGACAACAAGAACCAGAAGAATCGCTAGAATACGAAACCGAAACTCTGCCCCTTGCACTAACCTAAATTCTTGGGACGAGAATACTTTGTAGTGGGGGAGAATTGTAACACCCCGGGTTTCACACTACAGTGATCACTTTTACTGTTTCCACGTCACTGTGGTTAAGCATGGATGATCACCCTTGATCATAGTGATTCAGATTCAGCCCAAATAAAAATTCCAAATATAAGTGGAAATGAAACCTTGCCCTAAAATTGTGCAACCTATTTCATTAAATGGCTAAAAGTTAGTAGATCAAGATACTATAGAAATGGATATTTAATAGAGCATTTAAAATTAGTAAACAAATAAAACAGTGCTAAAGTAGCCACATTTAATCCCTATTAAATAAAACAAAATGGTAGATGAATTTATTTCTTGCCCAAACTTTTTGTGGCATCACCTTATAGGGTAACATGAATATTAGGACCAGTGGCACATTTTTGTAAAATCAATTGTTTGCAAGAAAAATATATAAAAGAACACAATATATATACATCTGCAAAATAGAAAAAACGCTATCTAGCGCTCAGTGCAACAGGCCCAGCCTAGCCCAGCCCCTCCCACGGTCTTCTTCCTCCTGTTCATGGGAGGTGGTCGTGGCGCGCATCCGGGGTACCATGGCGTGATGTGCTGCCGTGTCGAGCATCCCACGGCTCGCCGGCGGGGATAAGGCCTCCCCCTCACCCCAAACCCTAGATCGAGCCCCCATCTTTCCCCCTCGCTCTCCTTTGCCTTTCTCGATGATCGCCCGTGGGTGCCGCGACGCCGCGTCGTCGTGCTCGTGGCAACCGTCCATCTCCGGCCCAGCCAGCGTGTCCTGGAGCCCCGCCACCGTCGTCATCGTCTGCCTGTGGAAGGAATTGAGCCTGGAGCCACAGCCCGGAGCGCTACGTCGTCGTCTACAAACTCCTGCCCGCCGACGAGCTCCTTCAAATTCCGGCCGGCCATCCCTCGCCGAGCCCGCTGCCAACCCCCTGCAACCCGACGTGAGCACCCCCCCCCCCGTCGAATCCCACTTTTTCCCGCACAAATTCGTCGCCGTAGGGTCGTGCCCCGGACCGGCCCGCCATTGACGGGAGCTCAAGCTTCCGTGCTCGTCTCGCCGCGCGCGGGTCGCGCTCCCGCCGGGCCACGCCTTGTCGCGGACCAGCCGCGCCCCTGTCTCCCTCCTGCGCCCTGGCCGCGCCCCCGCACCACAGCCCGCTCTCCCGCTGCGCTGATGTGGCCGCGCTCTGGCCACCAGACCGCCATGGCCGAGCCGCCAGCCTCCTCTTGCCCGAACCCCCCCCCCATGCGTGCCCGCGCCCTCGCTGCGCCAACTGCCGGCCCCCACCCTCGCTCCCCTGGGCAGACCGGCCTCGCCGCGCTCTTCGCCGGCCACGACCATGGCCTCGGCTGTGCGTTGGTGGCCATGTGCCACTGACCACTGGGGCCCACCCAGTGGGATTAACCTCTAATCCCTGTCAAACTAACCCCCCCCCCTTATTAGAATCAAAATGAATTAAAACACCCCCTGATGTAGTTGACATGTGGGCCAGCCCTTTCTAAAATAACCTTTAGATTAATTAAACTGCTACTTAAAAATGTGGACCCCACTGTTAGTTTAATTAATTTAAATGATTTAAATAACTGATGTGTATGACATGTGGGACCCCATGTCAACGAAACTGTTCTGGATAATGTTTTGGATAATGTTGATTTAAATATTAAAAGAAATTCCAAAAATTCTTTTTAAATTGATTAAAACTTTGAAATTCAATATCTTTTAATCCGTAATTCCGATGAAAATAATTTATATATAAAAGTTGATCAGAAAAATACGTAGAATAATAATACGCTACCCGTGTGTCTACCACATCCCCCTAACGCAACGAACATCGACATCCCCCTCTTCGGGCCGTCTGTCGATAATTCCCGGTAACGATAACAGTTGTCCAGATGAAAAACTTTTGTATACGAAAGTTGCTCAGAACAGATCAACGATTATGAATACGATACCCATACCCCACCACACCCCTCTAACATACCGCACACGAGACATTCCCCCTCCGATTGCATTGTCAGGTAATTACCCAGTACCGGTAAAACTTTCCAGATGAAAATGTTCTGAACATGAAAGTTGTTCCGAATGGATCAACGAGCACAGATACATTATCCACATGTCTGTCATATGTCTCTAGCACTGCAGACATCGAACCTTCCCCCTCCGGATCATCTGTCCGGTAATCAACCGATACTGACGAATCATCCCCGGATAAATTCCCGCTCTGAGAAAATCACCTAACACTGCGTTAGAATCCCGTTGCTTTGTATCTTCTGTGTCTTACATTTGTATTATTATTGATGTTGTGTATTTATTGTTTCTTCCCCCTTATTCTCCGGTAGACCCCGTTGCTGCCGCCGACTACACCGTTGCCGAGTACGAATACTTTGTCGACGACCGTACCTCTACTACCGAGCTTCCACGCAAGCAGAGCCAATTTCCTTCCCAAGATATCACCTACCTTTCCGTACTTTTCTTGCACTAGGCATTGTTACTGCTGCTGCTACGTTATAATCCTATTCAATTGCATAGCTTGTCATTGTCACCCCTTGATTACCTTTCCGTTATCCTATGTTGCCTTATAAATATATATTATTTCAGCAGCTAGCCCTGCGCATTGTTAGTTACTAGGATTAGATAGCGGGTCGTGATCACTCTGAAAGTGATCGCGGAAACGATATATTACAACTGCAACAAGTACTGATCAATGGAGACTCCATAGGTAACCTACAATGACGAGACTCTACCGAGTCGCTTCGAGTTTGACTTACGCGTGGACGAACTCGTATTTCACTCTCGTCGGCTTAGTAGCGTAGCATCACTGGGATGATACGAGGGTATTCCTCTTTAGTTCATTCCGCTGGTGTCTCGGCACCACCGGGGTGATACGAGAATATTCCTCTTTAGTTCATTCCGCTGATGTCTCTGTCGAACCTCTTTAAGTGTACCATCGAGGGTGATTCCTCCTGGTTTCACTTGATGGTAGGCACTCAAATCAACTGGTGTCCTTACAGGTAAGGAGTCGGGTGACCCAACGGTGCCCGTGCAGTGTATCTTAGCGGAACGACAGGTCAGGTGTATTCCACCGGTGTGCGGCGGGCCTGGTACTGTTCGTGGCCGACAGATATCCTGTTGTTCGAAAGTCGAGCTCTTCGGAGCAAACGCGAGACAAGGTAAGGAGACGGTTCACCTTGTTCGTAACCGCACGAGTTGGTGGGACGTCAGGGCAGGCAAAGATGTTACTGGTGGTCCTGACTGCTGTCGTTGTCCGTGGCTCATTCAATAAGGGGCAACGATAACGGTTGTCTCGACAGAAAATTAATAAAATGCTTAACGGGTTCGGCGGATGACTTAAGTAGCCTTTTGGCTTGTATGCACTACCTATACGTGGAATTACGGTGTGGTCCCTCCGCGTTGTGGTCTCGTTCGAAAGCTCTGAAAGATGTCCAGTTCAGCATTGTGGCGCGGTCGGATCCGCATCCATGATAGAGTTGCGTGGTATCCACCGTCCTCACAACGACCCGGAGAGCGAGGGGTGATAGTCCCATGACCCCCTTGCACTTAGGGTTGTAGACCGGCGGGGACCTCTCTGATGAGCCATAGGATGGGCCTCGGCGTGTCGGATAGCCTCGGTGGGGTGTTCCCTAACAAGGTGTACGCCACCCTGGAGATCCGAGCGTGTAGTATGACACTAGTGCACCCCTGGAGGGAAGATAATCTATTCGAATAGCCGTGTCCACGGTAACAGGACGTTTTATGCTAAAGCCAGACTCTACCACTACAAACTACTACTATTAAACTTTTGGTTCCGGGTTTTCTTCGTCGCGGGGAAGTCGAGGAGGGGATCTCGGAGGCTTTGATAATTATTACAACTTATTATTATACAATGTTGCAGCAACTTCTGCTTTATTGTTACTTTATGCTTTATATAAACTGTTGGATATTCTATTCTTGTGCTTCAAGACTCGTCGGAAGATGCTAGTCTTCGATGGGCCTAGCTTCTCATCCTTATTCTGATTTCTACCTTGCAGTCCACTATATAAATCCTCACCTTTCCATTTGATACAAATGCATAAATGCTTAGTAGCGGACGTAAGACTCGCGGGTATGCTAGATACTCACCCTTGCTTTATTTCCCCTTTTTCGTTTTGCCTGATCGGCCGCTGCAGTCGACGTTGGAGCCTAGGAGCAGGAGATCCCCGATGCCGAGCACCGCAACATGAAGATCCCCGATGCCTTCTACGACGTCGAGTTACCATTTTACCAAGAGTAGTTTGGAGGTTACCAGGAAGGAGGCCTCGCCTTTTCGATCGTTGTTGTTTTTGTGCTAGCCTTCTTAAGGCAACCTTGTATCTTGTGTCTGTACTCAGATACTTTTGCTTCCGCTAACTTTGTGCTTTCGAGCTGTTGTATTCGAGCCCTCGTGGCCCCTGGCTTGTATTAAACAGCTTGTATTATTTTATTTGTAGAGTTGTGTTGTGATATCTCACCATGAGTCCCTGATCTCGATCGTGTGCCTTGCGTGTATGATTACTGTACGTGGTCTGATTTTGGAGGCGTCACATACCATGTTAGAAATCCGGGGCATATGGATTTGTCATATGTCGCGGTGGAACCAATATGTGCTTCGTCTCCGGATCTGGATGGAAACATCTACATCTGGAACAATACCGCATATCGAGCATTACAACTTGGTATCAGAGCTTTACCGACCGTAGGGTCCCTTTACTGGCACTACACCACAACACCAATGCAATGGCATTTAATCTGTCGGGAAAAGGCCTTCAAGAGGGCAGATAAACTGCCGAGAGAGCCGTTCTCCCCGCAGATAGAACTGCCACAAGAAAGGCTGCCGATGATTACTTCTCTCGGCAGTTAAACTATTCCCGGCAATTTCTCTGCCCTGGTCCATGAATATGCCGGCAGTCCATGTTCTGCTGGCAGATTGGCTGTTACATAGGAACTACAGTTGCAGACAGTGAAACTACCAAACAAAAACTTGTTCACCCGGCAGTTTATATGCCATAAAGTTGTATTTCACTAGTAAACTGTTCTTAGCAACATATACCTAATTTAATATTCATTCATTGCATTCAGAAAATCATTCTGAGTAATCAGGATAGATCACAGATCTTATACATACATATACTTGAATCAAAGTTACATTTGTGCCTCATCCAAAACCTCAACTTCTTTCAATTAAACATGACAGACCAAATACATATATGTTTCTAGATACATGCATGAAACAAACATAAATAAGGACGTTCCACAAAAGGTTCAGTCCATATATTTCTAGATCTGTCACACAACCAAAATGAGCATACAATGCCTAACGTGCCAGAACAACCACCAAAATGCGTAGATTAAAACTTGCCAATGTCTCTGGGTTCAGCAAGCAAGGCATATTACATCACTCCACCAACTTAGTTGTAGGTCTTCAAAAACTCCAGCAGCTTGTAGAATGTACATCTTCCAAACCTCCATCTACTTGTGTAACTTTGGGAAACCTGCAACAGATCGGAAACACAAAATGGAGCTCTCTTTTAAGATTTTGGATGGACACATTAAAGATTTCAATGTGTTGCAGTTTAAATCATAGGCATAAATAAAACTCTTCTAGATGTGCAGCACTTCATCATAACAACGATAAATCAATATTACATAATAAAGCAAACTGAAACTGTTTGCACTGTACATGCAAAAATCTTCCATGGGAAAATATGGCAAAACGGAAACCTGTAAAATTGATTTGCACTGAATATACAAAAACCTAACTTTTAAGTAGATAAAACGCTACAAAACCATTTTTACTCGAGACGCCTTCTTCAATCAGCTAAAGTATTGTTCTACATACTAGAGGCTACGATTCTTATCTGTAAGCTAGATGATGAGGACATCTCTACTAATGTTACACCCACATCTTCACCAACTACACATACTGGACCACTTACTAGAGCACGCGCACGTCAACTAAATTATCAGGTACTTTCGTTTCTTGCGAATCCTTCTAATGTTCAGGAACATATGATGCTGCCTAAATTAGATACTTTTGTTTGTCTTATGAATGATGGACCTAGCATGGATAAGAAGGATGGTCATTGGAGCGGGATCAAGCATGGAGAAGAAGGTGTGCGCACGGGAAAGGACAATGGAGCTTCCAGTGGTGATTTTCGCACTTTGAGGCCACCATAAGGCGTGCATGAAGACTTGGACGAGAGACACAAGACGCCACATTAATATTTTCGTCCAAGGGTTATTATAGGTGTTGCGTCACTGATGAGGACATCTCTACTAATGTTAAACCCACATCTTCACCAACTACACATACTGGACCAGTTACTAGAGCACGTGCACGTCAACTAAATTATCAGGTACTTTCGTTTCTTGCGAATCCTTCTAATGTTCATGAACATATGATGCTGCCTAAATTAGATACTTTTGTTTTTCTTATGAATGAAGGACCTGGCATGGACAAGAAGGACGGTCATTGGACCGGGATCAAGCATGGAGAAGAAGGTGCGCGCGCGGGAAATAACAATGGAGCTTCCAGTGGGGATTTTCGCACTTTGAAGCCACCATAAGGCATGCATGAAGGCTTGGACGAAATACACGAGATGCCACTTCATTATTTTCGTCCAAGAGCAATTATAGGTGCTAAGTCACCTTAATATTGGGCTGGGCCCATGTAATTTCGAAATACCACATTATAGGCTGTTTTTAGAGTCCGTATGTGTGGGGAAACCGAGTTAGGGTTGTTTTCGGGCCCCACCTCCAAGGGGTCACGAAAATCCCCTCTGTTCCCCCATATATACAACCCTTAGGGCGTCGTTTAGACTTGGGTTTTAATTAGATTTAAGTTAGCCATAGCCGCAACTTCGAGTTCTTCGTTTGTGTCGTCCGACCAGGCCAAGACCGCATTGGAACCCCAACTTCTGTTAATCTTTCATCTTATATTCGCAATATCCAGATTGCAATTCTTAGTTCTTGCTTGTTCTTCGATTGCTTGCAGGAATTAGACCTTCGTGGTCAGGTTGATCGTGCATCCGCGGGATCAATAACCTCTCGGAGTTGGTTTAGCGATCGCTAAGGCGCAACGTCTTCGCACGTTCGTAGTCGGATCGGGTAAGTCGTCTCCACCATAATCGATCTCCACCATCTCATCGAAACATTGGGACACCTTCGCCTCTATCAAGTGGTATCAGATTTCCAGGTTGCTCGGTGAGATTTACCAGTTTTCGTAGTCTAGATTGGTTCTGTTCTTCATACCTACAGTCCACGAAAAAGCCAACAAAAAAATTAGGGTTAGATCATCACGTCCCAAGACAGTCCTAGCCTTTGTCCAGTTTTCTTTTCAGTACTTGCTTTGTTGAATTTACGGTTGCATCGTTGTGTTAAGTTGCTGATCTTAGCGTCTAGTTCCCTTAGAGTTTCGAGTTCTGATCACAGTTTGTCACGTCGCCGCCGCACAAGTAGTCATCCTACCACGTTCCGCTAATCCGAGTCCAGATACACCACCACGTTCCGCCAAGCAGAGTCCATATACACCACCACGTCTCACGAGTCCGAGTTGAGTTCCACCATCAGTACGGTTCCTGATCTCTCTGTAGCCAGATTAGTTTTCAGTTGTTAGAGTCGGATTTCACCAATCTTTGTCGTACGTAGAAGAGGGTGATTTCCAAAAAATAATAATTTCAGAGCAGTTTTTAGGCCAAAATTTTCAGGGGTAAAAAATTTTCGTGCCCATACGTTCCTTAGGTCCAGAAACTCATTTTGAGACGTTCGCCACCATAGTGCTTTTTTCGCACTTTTTCAGCCACCGCAGTCCCGCATCGCAAAAAAAAAAAAAGAGCAAAAAAAAAAAAGAGAGAGAAAAAAAAAATTCAGAGTGTGCTTCTCAGTTGTTTACGTGCCGCGCCGTGCTTTCATTAGTGTTTTAGGCTCGCGTCTCTAGTACGGTCTAGCCTAGGATCAGCACAGTACCGACGTTGAGTGTTTATTCAGCTTTGCATCTCTGTTTTGATTACTGTTGAGTTTTTGCTACCATACTTGTCGGCCTTCCTACAGCTCCACATATATTCTACATCGTGCGTTTGACACCTCCTGGCCATCGCTCCACCATATCTCTGAGAGTTTTGACCCGTTGGTTGTACATCGCCACCTGCTGCTAGGTAAGAATCGGTAAGAACGAAAGAAAAGCTTGACGGATTTGTGCTTTACACCATCCCACATCCCATTAGTAGAAGTAGGATCATATTCCTGTGTGTTTTCGATTTCTGCTAACCATGCCAGGATCACATGATGAAGTGGCGCGGGATGCACCCGATTGGGAGAACATGACAAACAAGGAGCTACATGATGAATTTGCACAAATGATGTCTGAACAGGTGAATGACATCGAGACCAGATTTACAGAGGCAATTGATGGCGTGGAAAAGATGATCGACACCAAGCTCGACGCCAAGTTTACTGAGTTGATCGCACGCCTACCTACACAGCCTGCTACCGCTCCAACACAGCCACCGCCACTACCACGTGCACGACGGATTCTGTTTCCGAGAGGATAAGCTGCTGGTATTGGTGCTCCTCCTGCTGCTGCAGTACCTGCTGCTGCAGTACCTGCTGCTGCTGCTTCTGACGTCGGCCAGGACGACAAGTACGAGGGTGATTACGAGGAGGAGGTGGAACAGGAAGAGGCCTATGAACAGCCAGCTGGACGTCCACGTCCCAACATTCGCCACGGTCGACACCAACCACCCCCTCAGGTACGCGATGATGAACATGTGCCTAAACTGAAATTGAATCTTAAGCCATTTGAGGGTAGATATATTCCTGATGCTTATCTTACTTGGGAGTTAGAAACTGAACAACGTTTTACATGTTTACAATATCCTGAGAATAGACGTGTTACTGCTGCTGTTTGTGAATTCACGGGATTTGAATCTATTTGGTGGTCTGAACATTGTAGATTGCATGCTAATAATATTCCAACTACTTGGGCTGCTTTAAAAGATGCTATGCGTACTCGCTGGGTTCCTCCTTATTATCAACGTGAATTGTTACAAAAATTACAGCGTTTGAGACAAGGAAAAAATTCTGTAGAGGAATATTATCAAGAATTACAAACTGGATTGATTAGAAGTGGCCTAGTAGAGGATAATGAAGCTATGCTTGCACGTTTTATGGGTGGTTTAAACAGGGAGATACAAACTATTCTAGAATACAAGGACTTTGCTACTATCACTCTTTTGTTTCATCTTGCTTGTAAAGCTGAACGTGAAGTGCAGGATCGACAGGCCGCTACGAGACCTAACTTTTCTGCAGGACGAAATACATCATGGACATCGCGTGGAGCTTCTACATCCACACGTCCTGCTGCACCACCATCTACTTCAGCCGCTCATTCTTACAGGGAGCCACCAAAACAGCCAGCGCCACCATTCAAGGGTGCACAGAGTGGTCCAGCGGCGAGTTCTTCTTCATCCATGGCTTCCACAGGGCAAACACGAGATCGTGATATTAAATGTCGCAGGTGCCAAGGTGGAGGTCACTTCGCAAAAGACTGTCCCTCCAAGCGTGTGATGACTATTACGGCGGATGGTGGGTATGAGTCGGCGAGTGACTATGATGAGGGGACTTTAGTTCTCATTGCTCATGAGGAACAGGGTGCCCATGATGATGCTCATGATATAGAGTATATGGCTCCTGATGATGCAGATAAATTTGCTAGTTTGGTTGCTCAACGTGTGTTAAGTGTGCAGGTAATGAAGGCCGAGCAAAACCAGAGGCATAATTTGTTCCACACAAAGGGAGTGGTGAAAGAATGTTCGGTTCGCATCATCATTGACGGAGGGAGTTGCAACAACTTGGCTAGCATGGAGTTGGTGGAGAAGCTATCTCTCACCACAAGACCACACCCCCATCCGTACTATATTCAGTGGTTTAACAATAGTGGTAAGATTAAGGTAACGCGTTCTGTTCGTGTGCACTTTAGCATTGCTGCATATGCTGATTATGTTGATTGTGATGTGGTACCCATGCAAGCATGCTCTCTTTTACTTGGTAGACCATGGCAATTTGATAGGAATGTTGTACACCATGGTAGGACAAATCAGTTTACTCTGGTTCATCAGGATAAAAATATTGCTTTACTTCCTATGTCTCCTGAACAAATTGTGAAAGATGATCTTGCTAGAGCTAGTAAAGCTAAACAGGAGAAAAATAAGAGTGAAAATGAGATCGCAGCTAAAGAATTTGAGCAACAACATAAGACTAATAGAAAATCTTCTTCTGCTGTTTCTAATGAAATTAAATTGACTAGTCCAACTTTGCTTGCTACTAATGTTGATATTTCAGATTTGGATGTTAGTCAATATGTGTGCTATGCTTTTGTGTGCAAAGAAGCTTTGTTTTCATTTGAGGAATTGCCTCCTTCTTTGCCTCCTGTTGTCACTGACCTTTTGCAGGAATTTATTGATGTCTTTCCACAAGACGTACCACCGGGATTACCACCTATTCGAGGGATTGAGCATCAGATTGACTTAATTCCCGGTGCTTCGCTGCCCAACCGTGCGCCATACCGTACCAATCCGGAGGAGACGAAGGAGATTCAGCGTCAAGTACAAGAGCTACTCGACAAAGGTTACATACGTGAATC
This sequence comes from Bromus sterilis, assembly GCA_950022295.1. Lineage (NCBI taxonomy): Eukaryota > Viridiplantae > Streptophyta > Magnoliopsida > Poales > Poaceae > Bromus > Bromus sterilis. Next base: position 253,920,805 of record OX465595.1, on the reverse strand, counting down.
CCTTAGTCCTTGTGCTGTTCCTGTTATATTAGTGCCAAAAAAGGATGGAACATGGCGTATGTGTGTTGATTGTCGAGCCATTAATAATATTACTATTCGTTATCGTCATCCTATTCCTCGGTTAGATGATATGCTTGATGAATTAAGTGGCTCTACCATGTTTTCCAAAGATGATTTGCGTAGTGGATACCATCAAATTCGCATGAAATTAGGAGATGAATGGAAAACGGCTTTTAAAACTAAGTTTGGATTATATGAGTGGTTAGTCATGCCTTTTGGGTTAACTAATGCACCTAGCACTGTCATGAGATTAATGAACGAGGTTTTACGTGCATTCATTGGACGATTTGTGGTAGTCTATTTTGATGATATACTGATTTATAGCAAATCTTTGGAGGAACATTTGGATCATTTACGTGCTGTCTTTATTGCTCTACGTAATGCACGTTTGTTTGGTAACCTTGGGAAGTGCACCTTTTGCACCGACCGAGTATCGTTTCTTGGCTATGTTGTTACTCCGCAGGGAATTAAAGTTGATAAAGCCAAGATCGAGGCGATTGAGAGTTGGCCGCAGCCCAAAACGGTCACACAAGTGAGGAGTTTTCTTGGCCTCGCTGGATTCTATAGGCGGTTTGTAAGAGATTTCAGCACCATTGCTGCACCTCTCAATGAGCTTACACGCAAGGATGTGCCTTTTACTTGGGGTACCGCACAGGAAGAAGCCTTCACGATATTGAAAGATAAGTTAACACATGCTCCTTTGCTCCAACTTCCTGATTTTAATAAGACTTTTGAGCTTGAATGCGATGCTAGTGGTATTGGTTTGGGAGGTGTGTTATTACAAGATGCTAAACTTGTTGCTTACTTTTCTGAAAAATTGAGTGGGCCTAGTCTGAACTATTCTACTTATGATAAGGAATTATATGCTCTTGTTCGGACATTAGAAACTTGGCAACATTATTTATGGCCCAAAGAATTTGTTATACATTCTCATCATGAATCTTTGAAACACATAAGAAGTCAAGAAAAACTTAATCGTAGACATGCTAAGTGGGTTGAATTTATTGAGACTTTACCTTATGTCATTAAACACAAGAAGGGGAAAGATAATATTATTGCTGATGCTTTGTCTCGTCGTTATACTATGCTTTCAAAACTTGACTTCAAGATATTCGGTTTAGAGACAATCAAAGATCAATATGTACATGATGCGGAATTTAAAGATGTATTGCAGAATTGTAGAGAGGGTAGAACATGGAACAAGTTTGTGCTTAATGATGGGTTTGTGTTCCGTTCTAACAAGCTATGCATTCCAGCTAGCTCTATTCGTCTTTTGTTGTTGCAGGAGGCGCATGGAGGAGGATTAATGGGACATTTTGGCGTGAAGAAGACGGAGGACGTACTTGCTACACATTTCTTTTGGCCAAAGATGAGACGGGATGTTGAGCGTTTTGTTGCTCGCTGCACTACATGTCAAAAAGCTAAATCACGACTCAATCCTCATGGTTTATACATGCCTTTACCTGTAACTAGTGTTCCGTGGGAGGACATATCCATGGACTTTGTTTTAGGCCTGCCTCGAACAAAGAATGGGAGGGATAGCATATTTGTTGTCGTGGATAGATTTTCTAAGATGGCACATTTTATACCATGTCATAAAAGCGATGATGCTGCTAATGTTGCTGATTTATTCTTTCGAGAGATTATTCTCTTACATGGTGTGCCCAATACTATTGTCTCGGATCGTGATCCTAAGTTTCTTAGCCATTTTTGGAGATGCTTATGGGCTAAGTTGGGGACTAAACTACTTTTTAGTACTACATGTCATCCCCAAAATGATGGACAAACTGAAGTAGTCAATAGGACTTTGTCTACTATGCTTAGGGCTGTTTTAAAGAGTGACTTAAAAATGTGGGAAGAATGTTTACCTCATATTGAATTTGCTTATAATCGTTCGTTTCATTCTACCACTAAAATGTGCCCTTTTGAGATTGTTTATGGTTTTCTACCTCGTGCACCTATTGATTTGCTTCCTATTCCATCTTCGGAGAAGGTTAATTTTGATGCTAAGGAACGTGCTGAATTGATATTAAAAATGCATGAGTTAACTAAAGAAAACATTGAGAAAATGAATGCTAGATACAAGCTTGCTGGTGATAAGGGTAGAAAGCATGTTGTGTTTGAACCAGGAGATCTTGTTTGGTTACATCTCCGTAAAGATAGGTTTCCTGATTTGCGCAAGTCTAAGTTAATTCCACGAGCTGATGGTCCCTTTAAGGTTTTACAGAAAATTAATGATAATGCATATAAACTTGAGCTACCTGCAGATTTTGGGGTTAGTCCCACATTTAACATTGCAGATTTGAAACCTTATTTGGGAGAAGATAATGAGCTTCCGTCGAGGACGACTTCAATTCAAGAAGGGGAGGATGATGAGGACATCTCTACTAATGTTAAACCCACATCTTCACCAACTACACATACTGGACCAGTTACTAGAGCACGTGCACGTCAACTAAATTATCAGGTACTTTCGTTTCTTCCGAATCCTTCTAATGTTCATGAACATATGATGCTGCCTAAATTAGATACTTTTGTTTTGCTTATGAATGAAGGACCTAGCATGGACAAGAAGGACGGTCATTGGAGCGGGATCAAGCATGGAGAAGAAGGTGCGCGCGCGGGAAATAACAATGGAGCTTCCAGTGGGGATTTTCGCACTTTGAAGCCACCATAAGGCATGCATGAAGGCTTGGACGAAATACACGAGATGCCACTTCATTATTTTCGTCCAAGAGCAATTATAGGTGCTGCGTCACCTTAATATTGGGCTGGGCCCATGTAATTTCGAAATACCACATTATAGGCTGTTTTTAGAGTCCGTATGTGTGGGGAAACCGAGTTAGGGTTGTTTTCGGGCCCCACCTCCAAGGGGTCACGAAAATCCCCTCTGTTCCCCCATATATACAACCCTTAGGGCGTCGTTTAGACTTGGGTTTTAATTAGATTTAAGTTAGCCATAGCCGCAACTTCGAGTTCTTCGTTTGTGTCGTCCGACCAGGCCAAGACCGCATTGGAACCCCAACTTCTGTTAATCTTTCATCTTATATTCGCAATATCCAGATTGCAATTCTTAGTTCTTGCTTGTTCTTCGATTGCTTGCAGGAATTAGACCTTCGTGGTCAGGTTGATCGTGCATCCGCGGGATCAATAACCTCTCGGAGTTGGTTTAGCGATCGCTAAGGCGCAACGTCTTCGCACGTTCGTAGTCGGATCGGGAAAGTCGTCGCCACCATAATCGATCTCCACCATCTCATCGAAACATCGGGACACCTTCGCCTCTATCAGTCACCTTATTATTGGGCCAGGCCCATGTAATTTCGAAATACACTTAATAGGCTATTTTTTAGAGTCCGTATGTGTGGGGAAACCGAGTTAGGGTTGTTTTCGGACCCCTCTTCCAAGGGGCCACGAAATTCCCCTCTGTTCCCCCATATATACAGCCCTTAGGGCGTCGTTTAGACTTGGGTTTTAATTAGATTTAAGTTAGCCATAGCCGCAACTTCGACCTCTTCGTTTGTGTCATCCGACCAGGCCAAGACCTCATTAGAACCCCAACTTTCGTAATCATTCATCTTATATTCGCAATATCCAGATTGCAATTCTTAGTTCTTGCTTGTTCTTCGATTGCTTGCAGGAATTAGACCTTCGTGGTCAGGTTGATCGTGCATCCGCGGGATCAATAACCTCTCGGAGTTGGTTTAGCGATCGCTAAGGCGCAACGTCTTCGCACGTTCGTAGTCGGATCGAGAAAGTCGTCTCCACCATAATCGATCTCCACCATCTCATCGAAACATCGGGACACCTTCGCCTCTATCAAGTGGTATCATATTTCCAGGTTGCTCGGTGAGATTTACCAGTTTTCGTAGTCTAGATTGGTTCTATTCTTCATACCTACAGTCCACGAAAAAGCCAACAAAAAAATTAGGGTTAGATCATCACGTCCCAAAACAGTCCGAGCCTTTGTCCAGTTTTCTTTACAGTAGTTTGCTTTGTTGAATTTGCGGTTGCATCGTTGTGTCGAGTTGCTGATCTTAGCGTCTAGTTCCCTTAGAGTTTCAAGTTCTGATCACAGTTTGTCACACCGCCGCCGCACAGTAGTACACCGCCATGTTTCCGCCAATCCGAGTCCAGATACACCACCACGTTCCGCCAAGTCGAGTCCATATGCAGCACCACGACCTACCAATCCGAGTTGAGTTCCATCACCTGTTCGGTTTGTGATCTCTCCGTAGCCAGATTAGTTTTGAGTTGATTAGAGTCGGATTTCACCGATCTTTTGTCGTACGTAGAAGGAGGTGATTTCCAAAATAAAATAAAATCAGAGTGTGCTTCTCAGTTGATTACGTGCCGCGTCGTGCTTTCGTTGGTATTTTAGGCTCGCGTCTCTAGTACGGTCTAGACTAGGATCAGCACAGTACCGACGTTGAGTGTTTATTCATATTTGCATCTCTGTTTTGATTACTGTTGAGCTTTTGCTACCATACTTGTCAGCCTTCCTACAGCTCCACATATACTCTACATCGTGCGTTTTGACACCTCCTGGACATCGCTCTACCACATCTCTGAGAGTTTTGACCCGTTGGTTGTACATCATCACCTGCTGCTAGGTAAGAATCGGTAAGAACTAAAGAAAATCTTGACGGATTTGTGCTTTCCACCACCCCACATCCCATTAGTAGAAGTAGGATCATACTTTTGTGTGTTTTCTATTTCTGCTAACCATGCCAGGATCCCATGATGAAGTGGCGCGGGATGCACCTGATTGGGAGAATATGACAAACAAAGCATTACATGATAAATTTGCACAAATGATGTCTGAACAGGTGAATGACATCGAGAACAGATTTACAGAGGCGATTGATGGTGTGGAGAAGATGATCGACACCAAGCTCGATGCCAAGTTTACTGAGTTGCTCGCACGCCTACCTATACAGCCTGCGGCCGCTCCAGCACAGCCACCGCCACCACGACGTGCATGACGTATTCTGTGTCCGGGCGGACAAGCTGTTGGTGCTCCTGCTGCTGCTGCAGTTACTGCTGCTGCTGCCTCTGACGTCGGCCAGGACGACAACTACGAGGGTGATTACGAGGAGGAGGTGGAACAAGAAGCGGCCTATGAACAGCCAGCTGGACGTCCACGTCCCAACATTCGCCACGGTCGACACCAACCACCCCCTCAGGTACGCGATGATGAACATGTGCCTAAACTTAAATTGAATCTTAAGCCGTTTGAGGGTAGATATATTCCTGATGCTTATCTTACTTGGGAGTTAGAAACTGAACAACGCTTTACATGTTTACAATATCCTGAGAATAGACGTGTTACTACTGCTGTTTGTGAATTCACGGGTTTTGCATCTATTTGGTGGTCTGAACATTGTAGATTGCATGCTAATAATATTCCAGCTACTTGGGCTGCTTTAAAAGATGCTATGCGTACTCGCTGGGTTCCTGATAGAGGCGAAGGTGTCCCGATGTTTCGATGAGATGGTGGAGATCGATTTTTGGTGGAGTAGACTTTCACGACCCGACTACGAACGTGCGAAGACGTTGCGCCTTAGCAATCGCTAAACCAACTCCGAGAGGTTATTGATCCCGCGGATGCACGATCAACCTGACCAAGAAGGTCAATTCCTGCAAGCAATCGAAGAACAAGCAAGAACTAAGAATTGCAATCTGGATATTGCGAATATAAGATGAAAGATTAACAGAAGTTGGGGTTCCAATGAGGTCTTGGCCTGGTCGGATGACACAAACGAAGAGCTCGAAGTTGCGGCTATGGCTAACTTAAATCTAATTAAAACCCAAGTCTAAACGACGCCCTAAGGGCTGTATATATGGGGGAACAGAGGGGATTTTCGTGACCCCTTGGAGGTGGGGTCCGAAAACAACCCTAACTCGGTTTCCCCACACATACGGACTCTAAAAACAGCCTATAAGGTGGTATTTCGAAATTACATGGGCCCAGCCCAATATTAAGGTGACGCAGGAACTATAATTGCCCTTGGACGAAAATAATGAAGTGGCATCTCGCGTATTTCGTCCAAGACTTCATGCGCGCCTTATGGTGGCTTCAAAGTGCGACAATCACCACTGGAAGCTCCGCTGTCCTTTCCCGCGCGCGCACCTTCTTCTCCATGCTTGGTCCCGCTCCAATGACCATCCTTCTTGTCCATGCTAGGTCCTTCATTCATAAGCAAAATAAAAGTATCTAATTTAGGCAGCATCATATGTTCATGAACAATAGAAGGATTCGCAAGAAACGAAAGTACCTGATAATTTAGTTGACGTGCACGAGCTCTAGTAACTGGTCCAATATGTGTAGTTGGTGAGGATATGGGTGTAACATTAGTAGGGATGTCCTCATCAGTTCCTCCTTATTATCAACGTGAATTGCTACAAAAATTACAGCGTTTGAGACAAGGAAAAAATTCTGTAGAGGAATATTATCAAGAATTACAAACTGGATTGATTAGATGTGGCCTAGTAGAGGATAATGAAGCTATGTTGGCACGTTTTATAGGTGGCTTAAATAGGGAGATACAAACTATTCTAGAATACAAGGACTATGCTACTATTACTCGTTTGTTTCATCTTGCTTGTAAAGCTGAACGTGAAGTGCAGGATCGACAGGCCGCTACGAGACCTAACTTTTCTGCAGGACGAAATACATCATGGACATCGTGTGGACCTTCTACATCCACACGTCCTGCTGCACCATGATGAGGACATCTCTACTAATGTTACACCCACATCTTCACCAACTACACATACTGGACCAGTTAATAGAGCACGCGCACGTCAACTAAATTATCAGGTACTTTCGTTTCTTGCGAATCCTTCTAATGTTCCGGAACATATGATGCTGCCTAAATTAGATACTTTTGTTTGTCTTATGAATGAAGGACCTAGAATGGATAAGAAGGATGGTCATTGGAGCGGGATCAAGCATGGAGAAGGAGGTGTGCGCGCGGGAAAGGACAATGGAGCTTCCAGTGGTGATTTTCGCACTTTGAGGCCACCATAAGGCGTGCATGAAGACTTGGACGAGAGACACAAGACGACTGATAGAGGCGGGGTGTCCCGATCTTTCGATGAGAGATAACTATCGATTTTGTGGAGACGACTCTGACGATCCGACTATGAACGTGCAACAACGTCGCGCCTTAGCAATCGCTAAACCAATCTCCGGAGGTTATTGACCACGTCGGAGCACGATCAACCTGACCACGAAGGTCTAGTGCCTGCAAGCAATCGAAGAACAAGCAAGAACTATGATAAAGCAATCTGAATATTGCGAATATGTAGATGAAGTATGAATAAAGTTGGGATTCCGAAAGCGGTCTTGATCTGGTCGTTGGACACAAACCGAGTACACGAAGATGCAGCAATTAGCTAAGCAGTCTTTTTAACTAAAAGAAATCCAAAGAAAAACCCTAGGGGTTGATCTACTTATATAGGACTAAAGGGTGGAGGCCAAGGGGGTGGAAGGACGTCCCAAGGAGTCCTAAAACTAAACCTAGGTCGTACAAGGCACTTGGGCCCATGTGGAGGTGATGCAACACCTATTGAGTTGGACTTTGATTCGGATTCTGCTGCTGGGTCTCACCGTTTTCGCAATATCTCCATGCTCCGAAGGAATTTGAAGGTGAAACCAATTGCGTTGGAAACTAGACGAGATAAGCTATCACCAGAAAAAAGAATCACCCAATTTGGAGTTCGTATGTAGAAACGGCGGCTGTTTGAAGTTGGGTATATCTCTGCAGTCCGAATCTGAGTCCATGACGTGAAAGACTTGGTCTCTATCTTCTCTTGGGCCAAAAGTGACGTGAAATAACTTCTTGTACAGCACACAATCATGCCCCTTTTTATTGACTTCATTTCTTGATCAAATATAGAGGAATTAATGATCATATCCATGATAATTATGTCCTCGTCATCTTCATGCTTGAACATGCTCCAATGCTCATCCTTCTTGTCCATGCTAGGTCCTTCATTTGTCAGCAACAGAAATATATCGACGTTAGGCAGCATCATATTCACATGAACATTAGAAACATTACCAAGAAGCGAAAGCACCTGATAATTTAATTGGTGTGCACGATCTCTAATAATTGCTCCAGTAGGTATATTAGCAGGGGTTGTGGCTGTAACTATGGTAGTCATGTCCTCATCATCCTCCCCTTCTTGAAAATAAAGTCGTCCCCGGCGTTTCTTAATCTGAAATGTGGCGAAAAAAAGAGACAAGGTGTACATGTTGTATATATATGTCATCCATTCTTACTTCCCTTAGTTTTTGGACATGTAACACATGTATATATGAGTAACTTTCGTATGTCGTGAAATATAAACATATATGATCATCACAATACATAAACGACATGAAAGTATTGCAACTCAGTTTGCATATATAAGTGAAGCTCTTATTCATATCTAAAGATGTACAATGCTCATCATTAAACCATCCCAATACCGGTGAAGAAACATTAATGTTTTTCGAAGGACATGCTACAACAGGCTTAACTAAGTAGTCATGCAACAAGTCATTCGACGCAGAATCATCACCAAGATTAGAGCTCATATCAAAATGATTAAGCATTGGCAGTTTCATAATAGTAACATGATTATCCAAAATAGATGGTGTGCTCAAATCAACATGTAACTCAAGACATGATGTATTAAAGTCTATTAGGCAAGCAACATGTTCATGTGAAGTTATGACATTCTCGAAAATTGGTTGTGTGATGAAACTACTGGATAGCTCAACACATGTTGCTTTTAAATCAGCAAGGTTCTCATGTGGAGGGGAAAGATCCATACCTTTGTCATTACCTTTTTGTGATGATAGATCAGATATTGGAGGAGTGCTTACGACAATTGATGTGGTTATGGTAGTGCTCATAGTGGTTGAAGGAACAACCTTCTCAACTTGTGGTATTTGCACATTCCGCTTGTTCGTCTTCTGGGCAACACGTCTGTCGATTTCCTGTTCAGCTTTACAAGCAAGACGAAACAAACGATCCATAGGATAACACTTTTCATGAATTAGGATATCCTGAATGTCACGGTTTAAACCTTCCCAAAATATGTCCATGAAATATTCTTCACTTTCCTCTAAAAGAGAATGCAAGAATGTAGTTTCTAAAGCATCATAATATTTTGAAACAGTTTTAGTACCTTGTTTTAAATTTTTTAATTTCCTAACCTTGTCACGAGTATAATAAGAGGGAACGAATCTATATCGCATAGCAAGTTTGAGATCATTCCAAGTATTAGGTATATAATCAGGATATAAACTACAATATTCATTCCACCAAATAGAAGCAAAATCTTTGAAAGCACTAATTGCAGTTTTTACTTTCTTATGCTCAAGAAAATTATGGGAAACAAATATATCATTTATTTCAAACTCCCACTCAATGTATAAATCAGGTCTTAGACGTCCATGAAAGTGTGGTATAGAAACAATAACCTGATCATGTGCATACTTATGTGTGTTTACCTTTTGCAGTGACTATTGTGTAGTTGTAGGTGGTGGCAAATCTCCAACTATAGTTGCCGCCCAAGAAGATCTAACTCCAGAACCTGCCATGATTAGTAGAAAACAAGAAACAAATCACAAGTATATGTCCCTATGAACTACTAGGATGTGGTGGTAAAACGCTCACAGGATAACAAATATCAATGTCTTACTAGTTCTTACCATGCAGCAGGTGGTGATCGGCAACCAACGGTGTCAAAGAACTCCAAAGATTAAGTAGAGCGATTGCCAGGTGAACGCACGTATACACGATGTAGAAATATGTGGAGCTTGGAAGGCTTTAATATGGTGGAAAAAATATCAGCAATAATCAATTCAGAGATGCAAAATTGAATTAACGCTCAACGACGATACTGTGCTGGTCCTAGTCTAGACCGGACTAGAGACGCGAGCCTAGAACACTAATGTGGTCACGACGTAGCACAACTAGCAGCAATGAATGATATGAAGTAGCTCTGAATAGCAAGATATATGTGAAGATCATCAACAGAGCAAAGATAATGGTGAAAATAGGCTCCAAATCAAGATACACCAATATTCTCACTACAAGTTTCCTCTGAATTATATTTGCTAATTTTTTGATATGTTTACTCCCATAGGGAACTGACTTAAGCTTTCCGACGCAATCAGAATCGCAATTATATGTGAAGTCCGTCTTAGAAGCCGATCTGGAGTTTTAAATAACACACTAGCTCCAGAACTATTTAGAAGCGGCTCGGAATTATCTTTAATTTGAGTACTCGTGGAGCCAAAACGGACTTTGGATGACAAAGTTATGCCCGTTTTAGTGGACACGGCTCAAAACTGATTCCGACGAGATTTCAAATACGAGTTGAACTAGAGATAGATCCGAATTTTTTTCTTCTTTTTTCTCTTTTTTCCTTTTTTATTTCTTTTTTTCCTTTTTCTTTTTTTTTCTCTCTTTTTTCAACTCTTTTTTCTCTCTTTTTCTATGGTGGATGGTAGAAGTAGGCAGCGGATGGGATGATGGTGCAGCGGCGGCGGTGACTAACGTGAACAGAACTCGAAACTCTAAAGGACTAGATACTAAGACCAGCAACTGAACACGACGATGCAACCGATAATTCAATAAAGCAAAGCACCGAAAAGAAAATTGCGAAGTCTCAGAATGGTTTGGATATGATGATCTAATCCTATTTTTATGGCTTTTTGTGTGGATGATAGGTGATAAAAAAACAGATCTAATATATGTATGTGGAATTCTCACCGAGCAACCTGAAAACTGATACCACTTGATAGAGGCGGGGTGTCCCGATCTTTCGATGAGAGATAACTATCGATTTGGTGGAGACGACTCTGACGATCCGACTACGAACGTGCAACAACGTCGCGCCTTAGCAATCGCTAAACCAATCTCCGGAGGTTATTGACCACGTCGGAGCACGATCAACCTGACCACGAAGGTCTAGTGCCTGCAAGCAATCGAAGAACAAGCAAGAACTATGATAAAGCAATCTGAATATTTCGAATATGTAGATGAAGTATGAATAAAGTTGGGATTCCGAAAGCGGTCTTGATCTGGTCGTTGGACACAAACCGAGTACACGAAGATGCAGCAATTAGCTAAGCAGTCTTTTTAACTAAAAGAAATCCAAAGAAAAACCCTAGGGGTTGATCTACTTATATAGGACTAAAGGGTGGAGGCCAAGGTGGTGGAAGGACGTCCCAAGGAGTCCTAAAACTAAACCTAGGTCGTACAAGGCACTTGGGCCCATGTGGAGGTGATGCAACACCTATTGAGTTGGACTTTGATTCGGATTCTGCTGCTGGGTCGCACCGTTTTCGCAATATCTCCACGCTCCGAAGGAATTCGAAGGTGAAACCAATTGCGTTGGAAACTAGACGAGATAAACTATCACCAAAAAAAAGAATCACCCAATTTGGAGTTCGTATGTAGAAACGGCGTCTGTTTGAAGTTGGGTATATCTCTGCAGTCTGTATCTGAGTCCATGACGTGAAAGACTTGGTCTCTATCTTCTCTTGGGCCAAAAGTGACGTGAAATAACTTCTTGTACAGCACACAATCATGCCCCTTTTTATTGACTTCATTTCTTGATCAAATATAGAGGAATTAATGGTCATATCCATGATAATTATGTCCTCGTCATCTTCATGCTTGAACATGCTCCAATGCTCATCCTTCTTGTCCATGCTAGGTCCTTCATTTGTCAGCAACAGAAATATATCGACGTTAGGCAGCATCATATTCACATGAACATTAGAAACATTACCAAGAAGCGAAAGCACCTGATAATTTAATTGGTGTGCACGATCTCTAATAATTGCTCCAGTAGGTATATTAGTAGGGGTTGTGGCTGTAACTATGGTAGTCATGTCCTCATCAACGCCACATTAATATTTTCGTCCAAGGGTTATTATAGGTGCTGCGTCACCTTATTATTGGGCCAGGCCCATGTAATTTCGAAATACACTTAATAGGCTATTTTTTAGAGTCCGTATGTGTGGGGAAACAGAGTTAGGGTTGTTTTCGGACCCCTCCTCCAAGGGGCCACGAAATTCCCCTCTGTTCCCCCATATATACAGCCCTTAGGGCGTCGTTTAGACATGGGTTTTAATTAGATTTAAGTTAGCCATAGCCGCAACTTCGAGTTCTTCGTTTGTGTCATCCGACCAGGCCAAGACCGCATTGGAACCCCAACTTCTGTTAATCTTTCATCTTATATTCGCAATATCCAGATTGCAATTCTTAGTTCTTGCTTGTTCTTCGATTGCTTGCAGGAATTGACCTTCGTGGTCAGGTTGATCGTGCATCCGCGGGATCAATAACCTCTCGGAGTTGGTTTAGCGATTGCTAAGACGCAACGTCTTCGCACGTTCGTAGTCGGGTCGTGAAAGTCTACTCCACCAAAATCGATCTCCATCATCTCATCGAAACATCGGGACACCTTCGCCTCCATCAAGTGGTATCAGATTTCCAGGTTGCTCGGTGAGATTTACCAGTTTTCATAGTCTAGATTGGTTCTGTTCTTCATACCTACAGTCCACGAAAAAGCCAACAAAAAAATTAGGGTTAGATCATCACGTCCCAAGACAGTCCTAGCCTTTGTCCAGTTTTCTTTTCAGTACTTGCTTTGTTGAATTTACGGTTGCATCGTTGTGTCAAGTTGCTGATCTTAGCGTCTAGTTCCCTTAGAGTTTCGAGTTCTGATCACAGTTTGCCACGTCGCCGCCGCACAAGTAGTCATCCTACCACGTTCCGCTAATCCGAGTCCAGATACACCACCACGTTCCGCCAAGCAGAGTCCATATACACCACCACGTCTCAAGAGTCCGAGTTGAGTTCCACCATCAGTACGGCTCCTGATCTCTCTGTAGTCAGATTAGTTTTCATTTGTTAGAGTCGGATTTCATCAAACTTTTTCCGTACAGAGAAGGGGGGTGATTAGCAAAAAAAAAAAAAGAGTCTGGCACGCTTTCCAGAGCAGTTTTTAGGCCAAAATTTTCAGGGGTAAAAAAATTTCGTGCCCATACGTTCCTTAGGTCCAGAAACTCATTTTGAGACGTTCGCCACCATAGTGATTTTTTCGCACTTCTTCAGCCACCGCAGTCCCGCATCGCAAAAAAAAAAGAAAAAAAAAGAGAGAGAATTTTTTTTTCAGAGTGTGCTTCTCAGTTGTTTATGTGCCGCGCCGTGCTTTCGTTGGTGTTTTAGGCTCGCGTCTCTACTACGGTCTAGCCTAGGATCAGCACAGTACCGACGTTGAGTGTTTATTCAGCTTTGCATCTCTGTTTTGATTACTGTTGAGCTTTTGCTACCATACTTGTCAGCCTTCCTACAGCTCCACATATATTCTACATCGTGCGTTTGACACCTCCTGGCCATCGCTCCACCATATCTCTGAGAGTTTTGACCCGTTGGTTGTACATCACCACCTGCTGCTAGGTAAGAATCGGTAAGAACGAAAGAAAAGCTTGACGGATTTGTGCTTTCCACCATCCCACATCCCATTAGTAGAAGTAGGATCATAGTCCTGTGTGTTTTCTATTTCTGCTAACCATGCCAGGATCCCATGATGTAGTGGCGCGGGATGCACCCGATTGGGAGAACATGACAAACAAGGAGCTACATGATAAATTTGCACAAATGATGTCTGAACAGGTGAATGACATCGAGACCAGATTTACAGAGGCAATTGATGGCGTGGAAAAGATGATCGACACCAAGCTCGACGCCAAGTTTACTGAGTTGATCGCACGCCTACCTACACAGCCCGCTGCCGCTCCAGCACAGCCACAGCCACCGCCACTACCACGTGCACGACGGATTCTGTTTCCGAGAGGACAAGCTGCTGGTATTGGTGCTCCTCCTGCTGCTGCAGTACCTGCTGCTGCAGTACCTGCTGCTGCTGCTTCTGACGTCGGCCAGGACGACAACTACGAGGGTGATTACGAGGAGGAGGTGGAACAGGAAGCGGCCTATGAACAGCCAACTGGACGTCCACGTCCCAACATTCGCCACGGTCGACACCAACCACCCCCTCAGGTACGCGATGATGAACATGTGCCTAAACTGAAATTGAATCTTAAGCCGTTTGAGGGTAGATATATTCCTGATGCTTATCTTACTTGGGAGTTAGAAACTGAACAACGCTTTACATGTTTACAATATCCTGAGAATAGACGTGTTACTGCTGCTGTTTGTGAATTCACGGGATTTGCATCTATTTGGTGGTCTGAACATTGTAGATTGCATGCTAATAATATTCCAACTACTTGGCCTTCTTTAAAAGATGCTATGCGTACTCGCTGGGTTCCTCCTTATTATCAACGTGAATTGTTACAAAAATTACAGCGTTTGAGACAAGGAAAAAATTCTGTAGAGGAATATTATCAAGAATTACAAACTGGATTGATTAGAAGTGGCCTAGTAGAGGATAATGAAGCTATGCTTGCATGTTTTATGGGTGGTTTAAACAGGGAGATACAAACTATTCTAGAATACAAGGACTTTGCTACTATCACTCTTTTGTTTCATCTTGCTTGTAAAGCTGAACGTGAAGTGCAGGATCGACAGGCCGCTACGAGACCTAACTTTTCTGCAGGACGAAATACATCATGGACATCGCGTGGAGCTTCTACATCCACACGTCCTGCTGCACCACCATCTACTTCAGCCGCTCATTCTTACAGGGAGCCACCAAAACAGCCAGCGCCACCATTCAAGGGTGCACAGAGTGGTCCAGCGGCGAGTTCTTCTTCATCCATGGCTTCCACAGGGCAAACACGAGATCGTGATATTAAATGTCGCAGGTGCCAAGGTGGAGGTCACTTCGCAAAAGACTGTCCCTCCAAGCGTGTGATGACTATTACGGCGGATGGTGGGTATGAGTCGGCGAGTGACTATGATGAGGGGACTTTAGTTCTCATTGCTCATGAGGAACAGGGTGCCCATGATGATGCTCATGATATAGAGTATATGGCTCCTGATGATGCAGATAAATTTGCTAGTTTGGTTGCTCAACGTGTGTTAAGTGTGCAGGTAACGAAGGCCGAGCAAAACCAGAGGCATAATTTGTTCCACACAAAGGGAGTGGTGAAAGAACGTTCGGTTCGCATCATCATTGACGGAGGGAGTTGCAACAACTTGGCGAGCATGGAGTTGGTGGAGAAGCTATCTCTCACCACAAGACCACACCCCCATCCGTACTATATTCAGTGGTTTAACAATAGTGGTAAGATTAAGGTAACGCGTTCTGTTCGTGTGCACTTTAGCATTGCTGCATATGCTGATTATGTTGATTGTGATGTGGTACCCATGCAAGCATGCTCTCTTTTACTTGGTAGACCATGGCAATTTGATAGGAATGTTGTACACCATGGTAGGACAAATCAGTTTACTCTGGTTCAAACTATTGCTTTACTTCCTATGTCTCCTGAACAAATTGTGAAAGATGATCTTGCTAGAGCTAGTAAAGCTAAACAGGAGAAAAATAAGAGTGAAAATGAGATAGCAGCTAAAGAATTTGAGCAACAACATAAGACTAATAGCAAATCTTCTTCTGCTGTTTCTAATGAAATTAAATTGGCTAGTCCAACTTTGCTTGCTACTAAGGTTGATATTTCGGATTTGGATGTTAGTCAATATGTGTGCTATGCTTTTGTGTGCAAAGAAGCTTTGTTTTCATTTGAGGAATTGCCTCCTTCTTTGCCTCCTGTTGTCACTGACCTTTTGCAGGAGTTTATTGACGTCTTTCCATAAGACGTACCACCGGGATTACCACCTATTCGAGGGATTGAGCATCAGATTGACTTAATTCCCGGTGCTTCGCTGCCCAACCGTGCGCCATACCGTACCAATCCGGAGGAGACGAAGGAGATTCAGCGTCAAGTACAAGAGCTACTCGACAAAGGTTACATACGTGAATCCCTTAGTCCTTGTGCTGTTCCTGTTATATTAGTGCCTAAAAAGGATGGAACTTGGCGTATGTGTGTTGATTGTAGAGCCATTAATAATATTACTATTCGTTATCGTCATCCTATTCCTAGGTTAGATGATATGCTTGATGAATTAAGTGGCTCTACCATGTTTTCCAAAGTTGATTTGCGTAGTGGATACCATCAAATTCGCATGAAATTAGGGGATGAATGGAAAACGGCATTTAAAACTAAGTTTGGATTATATGAGTGGTTAGTCATGCCTTTTGGGTTAACTAATGCACCTAGCACTTTCATGAGATTAATGAACGAGGTTTTACGTGCTTTCATTGGACGATTTGTGGTAGTCTATTTTGATGATATACTGATTTATAGCAAATCTTTGGAGGAACATTTGGATCATTTACGTGCTGTTTTTATTGCTCTACGTAATGCACGTTTGTTTGGTAACCTTGGGAAGTGCACCTTTTGCACCGACCGAGTATCGTTTCTTGGCTATGTTGTTACTCCGCAGGGAATTGAAGTTGATAAAGCCAAGATCGAGGCGATTGAGAGTTGGCCGCAGCCCAAAACGGTCACACAAGTGAGGAGTTTTCTTGGCCTCGCTGGATTCTATAGGCGTTTTGTGAGAGATTTCAGCACCATTGCTGCACCTCTCAATGAGCTTACACGCAAGGATGTGCCTTTTACTTGGGGTACCGCACAGGAAGAAGCCTTCACGGTATTCAAAGATAAGTTAACACATGCTCCTTTGCTCCAACTTCCTGATTTTAATAAGACTTTTGAGCTTGAATGCGATGCTAGTGGGATTGGTTTGGGAGGTGTGTTATTACAAGATGCTAAACCTGTTGCATACTTTTCTGAAAAATTGAGTGGGCCTAGTCTGAACTATTCTACTTACGATAAGGAATTATATGCTCTTGTTCAGACATTAGAAACTTGGCAACATTATTTATGGCCCAAAGAATTTGTTATACATTCTGATCATGAATCTTTGAAACACATAAGAAGCCAAGGAAAACTTAATCGTAGACATGCTAAGTGGGTTGAATTTATTGAGACTTTCCCTTATGTCATTAAACACAAGAAGGGGAAAGATAATATTATTGCTGATGCTTTGTCTCGTCGTTATACTATGCTTTCACAACTTGACTTCAAGATATTCGGTTTAGAGACACTCAAAGATCAATATGTACATGATGCGGAATTTAAAGATGTATTGCTGAATTGTAGAGAGGGTAGAACATGGAACAAGTTTGTGCTTAATGATGGTTTTGTGTTCCGTTCTAACAAGCTATGCATTCCAGCTAGCTCTATTCGTCTTTTGTTGTTGCAGGAGGCGCATGGAGGAGGATTAATGGGACACTTTGGCGTGAAGAAGACGGAGGACGTACTTGCTACACATTTCTTTTGGCCAAAGATGAGACGGGATGTTGAGCGTTTTGTTGCTCGCTGCACTACATGTCAAAAAGCTAAGTCACGACTCAATCCTCATGGTTTATACATGCCTTTACCTGTACCTAGTGTTCCGTGGGAGGACATATCCATGGACTTTGTTTTAGGCTTGCCTCGAACAAAGAAGGGGAGGGATAGCATATTTGTTGTCGTGGATAGATTTTCTAAGATGGCACATTTTATACCATGTCATAAAAGCGATGATGCTGCTAATGTTGCTGATTTATTCTTTCGTGAGATTATTCGCTTACATGGTGTGCCCAATACTATTGTCTCGGATCGTGATACTAAGTTTCTTAGCCATTTTTGGAGATGCTTATGGGCTAAGTTGGGGACTAAACTACTTTTTAGTACTACTTGTCATCCCCAAACTGATGGACAAACTGAAGTAGTCAATAGGACTTTGTCTACTATGCTTAGGGCTGTTTTAAAGAGTAACTTGAAAATGTGGGAAGAATGTTTACCTCATATTGAATTTGCTTATAATCGTTCATTTCATTCTACCACTAAAATGTGCCCTTTTGAGATTGTTTATGGTTTTCTACCTCGTGCACCTATTGATTTGCTGCCTCTTCCATCTTCGGAGAAGGTTAATTTTGATGCTAAGCAACATGCTGAATTGATATTAAAAATGCATGAGTTAACTAAAGAAAACATTGAGAAAATGAATGCTAGATACAAGCTTGCTGGTGATAAGGGTAGAAAGCATGTTGTGTTTGAACCAGGAGATCTTGTTTGGTTACATCTACGTAAAGATAGGTTTCCTGATTTGCGCAAGTCTAAGTTAATGCCACGAGCTGATGGTCCCTTTAAGGTTTTACAGAAAATTAATGATAATGCATATAAACTTGAGCTACCTGCAGATTTTGGGGTTAGTCCCACATTTAACATTGCAGATTTGAAACCTTATTTGGGAGAAGATGATGAGCTTCCGTCGAGGACGACTTCAATTCAAGAAGGGGAGGATGATGAGGACATCTCTACTAATGTTACACCCACATCTTCACCAACTACACATACTGGACCAGTTACTAGAGCACGCGCACGCCAACTAAATTATCAGGTACTTTCGTTTCTTGCGAATCCTTCTAATGTTCAGGAACATATGATGCTGCCTAAATTAGATACTTTTGTTTGTCTTATGAATGAAGGACCTAGCATGGATAAGAAGGATGGTCATTGGAGCGGGATCAAGCATGGAGAAGGAGGTGTGCGCGCGTGAAAGGACAATGGAGCTTCAGTGGTGATTTTCGCACTTTGAGGCCACCATAAGGCGTGCATGAAGACTTGGACGAGAGACACAAGACGCCACATTAATATTTTCGTCCAAGGGTTATTATAGGTGCTGCGTCACCTTATTATTGGGCCAGGCCCATGTAATTTCGAAATACACTTAATAGGCTATTTTTTAGAGTACGTATGTGTGGGGAAACCGAGTTAGGGTTGTTTTCGGACCCCTCCTCCAAGGGGCCACGAAATTCCCCTCTGTTCCCCCATATATACAGCCCTTAGGGCGTCGTTTAGACTTGGGTTTTAATTAGATTTAAGTTAGCCATAGCCGCAACTTCGAGCTCTGATAGAGGCGAAGGTGTCCCGATGTTTCGATGAGATGGTGGAGATCGATTATGGTGGAGACGACTTTCACGATCCGACTACGAACGTGCGAAGACGTTGCGCCTTAGCGATCGCTAAACCAACTCCGAGAGGTTATTGATCCCGCGGATGCACGATCAACCTGACCACGAAGGTCTAATTCCTGCGAGCAATCGAAGAACAAGCAAGAACTAAGAATTGCAATCTGGATATTGCGAATATAAGATGAATGATTACGAAAGTTGGGGTTCCAATGAGGTCTTGGCCTGGTCGGATGACACAAACGAAGAGCTCGAAGTTGCGGCTATGGCTAACTTAAATCTAATTAAAACCCAAGTCTAAACGACGCCCTAAGGGCTGTATATATGGGGGAACAGAGGGGATTTTCGTGACCCCTTGGAGGTGGGGCCCGAAAACAACCCTAACTCGGTTTCCCCACACATACGGACTCTAAAAACAGCCTATAATGTGGTATTTCGAAATTACATGGGCCCAGCCCAATATTAAGGTGACGCAGCACCTATAATTGCTATTGGACGAAAATAATGAAGTGGCATCTCGTGTATTTCGTCCAAGCCTTCATGCATGCCTTATGGTGGCTTCAAAGTGCGAAAATCCCCACTGGAAGCTTGTAACACCCTCAGTTTCTGTAACAGTAATCATCATCACTGTTGATCATCACTGTTGAATTATCACTGTTTAATCTCCCTTGTACCTGATAAAACTTTGTGATGCTCATGATCAAACCTTGCTGTGGTTGATCAACACCCCTTGCACCATGTACTTGAACCCTTGGGATCAAAACCCAAAGCCAAATGCACCTTGCTCCTCTAAGAAAACAAACCCTAGTTGAAACTACCTTAAATGGAAAATAAAACAAAAGTGCTGAAATAAAGTTGTTCCAAAAATCATGAAACTATTTTTGTAAATTGCCTAAAATCATTACAATCATGTTGGACCTACTTTGGTAATTTTTGAAGTTACATAAAATTCCAAACAATTCAAACAGTAGGGTAAAACCCCTACTTGGGGCATTTAATATTTAAAATATATATCTAATGATTTTATTTTGCTTCAATAACTTTTGTGGCACTGATATATAATGTTATACTAATATTTGGATACCTAACACATTTTACAAAATGCCATAGTGATCAGGATAAATGCCAACAGAAAATGTCAGAAAAGAAAAATGAAAAATAAAATAAAACCTAGCTAACTCCCCCCCATGGGCGAAGCCCATTCCCCTGGGCCACCAGCCGGCCCACCCGGCCCCCCCCCCATCATCCCCTACCTGCCCCCCCCGTCCCCTCCCTCCCCTGTTCCCCTGACGCCATGGATGGGGGCAGAGGACACGCCCGCCTTGCCCCCACCTCACCTGCCCCCCCCCTCTCTCCACCGGCTCCCCCACTCCTCTCTGCGGTCAAGGAGACCACGCCCCCCCTTTGCGGCCACGCCCCCATTCCCTCCCCTGCCTCACCCTCTCCTCTTCCGCAGAGCGCCCGAGACGACCGCCGCCGCCACCGAGCACCATCGCGGCCGGTGGTCACCCCCCGAGCCCGATGAGACCACCGGCGTGAGCCTCGTGAGCCCCTCCTCCCATTTTTCTCTTTTCCCCGCCCTGATTCATTGCCGTGGACGCGCCCCGCTCGCCGCCTTCTGTGCTGTTGCGGTTGCTGCTGCCTATGGCCGCCGGCCACCCAGTCCCCGGCCGCCCCCTGACCACCGACGCCGACCGCCCCTTGGCCACATCGGGCCACCCCTCCCGCGCCCAGCAGCGCAACTGCTGCCCTGATCCCATCACGGCTGCTGCAGCCATGGCAGGTCGTGCGTGGTGGGAGTTTGGGAACTGAACCCCTTCTTTAGTTTTGCTAGATTCAGACTAGAGCCGCCTTTGATTGTTTACATAGCTTCTCTGTTGAACTCTGCCAAAACAATTGAGTTAGTGTAGTGGTGCGTGGACATGGTTTGCATCTGTGAGATGCAGGGTTCGAGTCCCTCCTAGGACATTAAAACCCTCCTTTTCATATCTTTGTTTTGCTCACTGACAGTGGGCCACCTTTGGGCTGTTTAGTTAAATTAAACTTGATTATTACCTCTGTGACACTGACAACTGGGCCCCAGCTGTAAGTCAATTAGAAATAAATAAAATAATAAAAACTAGTCACTGACATGTGGGTCCAGGGGTATTTTTCTAATTTAATTAGATGTTTTATAAATAACAGAGGCTGACATGTGGGTCCCACATGTCAGCACTGTTCTGGATAATGTTTTGGATAATCTTTTGGATAATGTTTAAATAAATAATAAAAGAAATCCAGAAAATCATTTAAGTTGATTTAAACTTTGAAATTCAATAACTTTTAAACCGTAACTCGGATTCAAAAACTTTATACATGAAAGTTGATCAGAAAAATATAACGAATACGAATACGCTATCCGTATGTCTACCACACCCCTCTAACACAACGAACATCGAACATTTCCCCTCCGGGCCGTCTGTCCGATAAATTGTCCGGTACCGTTAGGGTGCCCGGATGAATTTATTCCGAACACGAAAGACGTTCGGAATGGATCAAATAGCACGGATACACCCCCCTTATGATGTTCCGATAACCACGACACCTCCGTCTTGATCCTTCCCCCTCCGGACACCCTGTCCGGTAATCACCCGGAGCCGGTAGTTCATCCTCAGATGAATTCCCGCTCCGAGCCTGCGGTAGAACACCGTTAACTTTTCATCTGTCATGTCATGCATATGTTTGTATATTATTGCTGTGTATTTATTGTTTCTCCCCCCTTTAAATCTCCGATAGACCCCGCTGCTGCCGTCGACTACACCGCTGCTGAGTACGACTACGTCGTCGACGACCCTACTACTACCGTCGAACTTGCAGGCAAGCAGAGCCATTCTCTTCCCCAGATATCGCCTATCTTTCCGTACATTTCTTGCACTAGGCATTGTTACTGCCGATGCTACGTTTACAATCCTATTCAATTGCATAACCTGATTTTTGTCGCCCCTTGGTGTGCCTTCCTTTATCCTATGCTGCCTATTATTATTATCATGCATTATTCAGCAGTGAGCCCTGCGCATTGTTAGATAGGATTAGATAGAGGGCCGTGATCACTCAGGGGAGTGAAAGCGGATACAAATATTATAATTGCACAAGTACGGTACAATGCAGACACCGTCGAAGACCCCTATCGGGGTTATGCCTAGTCACCTCAAGTGTGAGCCATCAAGGAGTAATCCTTGTACTCCACTCGAGGCTGACTTTGTCTTACCTCCCTAGGGTCCTGTAAACGGTTGTCCTTCAGGTAAGAAGTCGGGCGACCCAACGGTGCCCGCGAGAGGTATTGCGACGGGACGACAGGGAGGGCACGACCAGTGTACCGGTGTGCTTGGCCCCTGATCGTTGTCCGCGAGAGTTACCAACCCACGAAAGTCGAGCTCCTCCAGGAGCACACGCGAGACAAGGTAAGGAGACGGTTCACCTTGTTGGCAACCGCAGTGACTTGGTGGGACGACAGGGCAGGTACCGATGTACTGGTGGTCCTGGCTGCTGTCGTTGTCCGCGGATCGGTTAAGTCGAGGCAACGATAACAGTTGTCACGCAGGTTAATTAAAATACTAAATGGTTCAGTGAATGTCTTGAGTTGGCTATATGCCATGTACGCACTACCTACCCGTGGGAACTACGAGTTATGGGCTCCTCCGCTTCTTAGTGTCGTCCGAGGACTCTTCAGACGTCAGCAGTACCGCGGGCTGATTGCCGGGAAGTGGTGTTGTCTTATTTGCCGCGGCGTGTGATTTGTATTTGCTTTGATTTAACTTCACCGGCCAGCCACGCACCGTGCAGGAGTACGTTTGGGTTGGGGTCCAAGGCCCGGCGTACTTAGGATTTAGACCGGCGGATGACCTCTCTGTTGAGTTTGAAAGATGGGCTATGAAGTGTCGGATAGCCTCGGTGGAGCGTTCCCTAACAAGGTTCCCGCCACCCTGGAGATCCGTGCGTGTAGTGTAACACAAGTGCACCCCTGCAGGGAAGATTGATCTATCGATAGCCGTGTCCACGGTAACAGGACGCTTTATGCTGAAGCTGGATCTTACCACTAGAAACTATTATTATTAAACTGTATGGTTCCGGGTTTTCTTCCTCGCGGGGATGTCGAGGAGGTGAACTCGGAGGCATAGTTAATTATGATTACAACTTATTATTATACAATGCTGCAGCAACTTCTGCTGCATTTTTATTTCCGTTTCTGTTATATAAACTGTTGGCTGATTCTTACCTCATGCTGCAAGACATCGTCGGAAGATGCTAGTCTTCGTTAGGCCTAGCTTCTTACCCTTGCTCTGTATTTCTGTCTTTCAGTCCACTATATACAACCTCTTTATTCCGTTGATACAATGCATAATGCTTAGTAGCGGACGTAAGACTCGCGGGTATACTAGATACTCACCTGCTTTATTTCCTTTACGGTTTTGCCTGATCGGCCGCTGCAGCCGACGTTGGAGCTCAGGAGCAGGAGTACCCCGGAGGCGCCTACTACGACGTCGAGTTCCCCGTTGACCAGGAGTAGTACTGTGGATCCCAGGCAGGAGGCCTCGCCTTTTCGTTCTGTATCTCTGATGTGATTTGTGCTAGCCTTCTTAAGGCAAAACTTGACTAACTATGTCTGTACTCAGATATTATGGCTTGTATGACTTATATATTCGGGTCTGTGTGACCCCCTCTATTGTAATATATTTGTTTATCCTTTTGTGTTTAGTGTTGTGCTGTGATATTATCACCGTGGCACCCTAATCTCAGTCGTGTACCCTGTGTGTATGATTACTGTACACGGTCTGATTTTGGGGGCGTTACAAAGCTCCATTGTTATTTCCCGCGCGCGCACCTTCTTCTCCATGCTTGATCCCGCTCCAATGACCGTCCTTCTTGTCCATGCTAGGTCCTTCATTCATAAGCAAAACAAAAGTATCTAATTTAGGCAGCATCATATGTTCATGAACATTAGAAGGATTCGCAAGAAACGAAAGTACCTGATAATTTAGTTGACGTGCACGTGCTCTAGTAACTGGTCCAGTATGTGTAGTTGGTGAAGATGTGGGTGTAACATTAGTAGAGATGTCCTCATCATCCTCCCCTTCTTGAATTGAAGTCGTCCTCGACGGAAGCTCATTATCTTCTCCCAAATAAGGTTTCAAATCTGCAATGTTAAATGTGGGACTAACCCCAAAATCTGCAGGTAGCTCAAGTTTATATGCATTATCATTAATTTTCTGTAAAACCTTAAAGGGACCATCAGCTCGTGGCATTAACTTAGACTTGCGCAAATCAGGAAACCTATCTTTACGTAGATGTAACCAAACAAGATCTCCTGGTTCAAACACAACATGCTTTCTACCCTTATCACCAGCAAGCTTGTATCTAGCATTCATTTTCTCAATGTTTTCTTTAGTTAACTCATGCATTTTTAATATCAATTCAGCACGTTGCTTAGCATCAAAATTAACCTTCTCCGAAGATGGAAGAGGCAGCAAATCAATAGGTGCACGAGGTAGAAAACCATAAACAATCTCAAAAGGGCACATTTTAGTGGTAGAATGAAATGAACGATTATAAGCAAATTCAATATGAGGTAAACATTCTTCCCACATTTTCAAGTTACTCTTTAAAACAGCCCTAAGCATAGTAGACAAAGTCCTATTGACTACTTCAGTTTGTCCATCAGTTTGGGGATGACATGTAGTACTAAAAAGTAGTTTAGTCCCCAACTTAGCCCATAAGCATCTCCAAAAATGGCTAAGAAACTTAGTATCACGATCCGAGACAATAGTATTGGGCACACCATGTAAGCGAATAATCTCTCGAAAGAATAAATCAGCAACATTAGCAGCATCATCGCTTTTATGACATGGTATAAAATGTGCCATCTTAGAAAATCTATCCACGACAACAAATATGCTATCCCTCCCATTCTGTGTTCGAGGCAAGCCTAAAACAAAGTCCATGGATATGTCCTCCCACGGAACACTAGGTACAGGTAAAGGCATGTATAAACCATGAGGATTGAGTCGTGACTTAGCTTTTTGACATGTAGTGCAGCGAGCAACAAAACGCTCAACATCCCGTCTCATCTTTGGCCAAAAGAAATGTGTAGCAAGTACGTCCTCCGTCTTCTTCACGCCAAAATGTCCCATTAATCCTCCTCCATGCGCCTCCTGCAACAACAAAAGACGAATAGAGCTAGCTGGAATGCATAGCTTGTTAGAACGGAACACAAACCCATCATTAAGCACAAACTTGTTCCATGTTCTACCCTCTCTACAATTCTGCAAAACATCTTTAAATTCCGCATCATGTACATATTGATCTTTGATTGTCTCTAAACCGAATATCTTGAAGTCAAGTTGTGAAAGCATAGTATAACGACGAGACAAAGCATCAGCAATAATATTATCTTTCCCCTTCTTGTGTTTAATGACATAAGGGAAAGTCTCAATAAATTCAACCCACTTAGCATGTCTACGATTAAGTTTTGCTTGGCTTCTTATGTGTTTCAAAGATTCATGATCAGAATGTATAATAAATTCTTTGGGCCGTAAATAATGTTGCCAAGTTTCTAATGTCCGAACAAGAGCATATAATTCCTTATCATAAGTAGAATAGTTCAGACTAGGCCCACTCAATTTTTCAGAAAAGTATGCAACAGGTTTAGCATCTTGTAATAACACACCTCCCAAACCAATCCCACTAGCATCGCATTCAAGCTCAAAAGTCTTATTAAAATCAGGAAGTTGGAGCAAAGGAGCATGTGTTAACTTATCTTTCAATACCGTGAAGGCTTCTTCCTGTGCGGTACCCCAAGTAAAAGGCACATCCTTGCGTGTAAGCTCATTGAGAGGTGCAGCAATGGTGCTGAAATCTCTCACAAAACGCCTATAGAATCCAGCGAGGCCAAGAAAACTTCTCACTTGTGTGACCGTTTTGGGCTGCGGCCAACTCTCAATCGCCTCGATCTTTGCTTTATCAACTTCAATTCCCTGCGGAGTAACAACATAGCCAAGAAACGATACTCGGTCGGTGCAAAAGGTGCACTTCCCAAGGTTACCAAACAAACGTGCATTACGTAGAGCAATAAAAACAGCACGTAAATGATCCAAATGTTCCTCCAAAGATTTGCTATAAATCAGTATATCATCAAAATAGACTACCACAAATTGTCCAATGAAAGCACGTAAAACCAAATGTTCCTCGTTCATTAATCTCATGAAAGTGCTAGGTGCATTAGTTAACCCAAAAGGCATGACTAACCACTCATATAATCCAAACTTAGTTTTAAATGTCGTTTTCCATTCATCCCCTAATTTCATGCGAATTTGATGGTATCCACTACGCAAATCAACTTTGGAAAACATGGTAGAGCCACTTAATTCATCAAACATATCATCTAACCTAGGAATAGGATGATGATAACGAATAGTAATATTATTAATGGCTCTACAATCAACACACATACACCAAGTTCCATCCTTTTTAGGCACTAATATAACAGGAACAGCACAAGGACTAAGGGATTCACGTATGTAACCTTTGTCGAGTAGCTCTTGTACTTGACGCTGAATCTCCTTCGTCTCCTCCGGATTGGTACGGTATGGCGCACGGTTGGGCCACGAAGCACCGGGAATTAAGTCAATCTGATGCTCAATCCCTCGAATAGGTGGTAATCCCGGTGGTACGTCTTGTGGAAAGACGTCAATAAACTCCTGCAAAAGGTCAGTGACAACAGGAGGCAAAGAAGGAGGCAATTCCTCAAATGAAAACAAAGCTTCTTTGCACACAAAAGCATAGCACACATATTGACTAACATCCAAATCCGAAATATCAACCTTAGTAGCAAGCAAAGTTGGACTAGTCAATTTAATTTCATTAGAAACAGCAGAAGAAGATTTGCTAGTAGTCTTATGTTGTTGCTCAAATTCTTTAGCTGCTATCTCATTTTCACTCTTATTTTTCTCCTGTTTAGCTTTACTAGCTCTAGCAAGATCATCTTTCACAATTTGTTCAGGAGACATAGGAAGTAAAGCAATAGTTTTATCCTGATGAACCAGAGTAAACTGATTTTTCCTACCATGGTGTACAACATTCCTATCAAATTGCCATGGTCTACCAAGTAAAAGAGAGCATGCTTGCATGGGTACCACATCACAATCAACATAATCAACATATGCAGCAATGCTAAAGTGCACACGAACAGAACGCGTTACCTTAATCTTACCACTATTGTTAAACCACTGAATATAGTACGGATGGGGGTGTGGTCTTGTGGTGAGAGATAGCTTCTCCACCAACTCCATGCTTGCCAAGTTGTTGCAACTCCCTCCGTCAATGATGATGCGAACCGAACGTTCTTTCACCACTCCCTTTGTGTGGAACATATTATGCCTCTGGTTTTGCTCGGCCTTCGATACCTGCACACTTAACACACGTTGAGCAACCAAACTAGCATATTGATCTGCATCATCAGGAGCCATATACTCTATATCATGAGCATCATCAGGGGCACCCTGTTCCTCGTGAGCAATGAGAACTAAAGTCTCCTCATCATAGTCGCTCGCTGACTCATACCCACCATCCGCCGTAATAATCATCACACGCTTGGAGGGACAGTCTTTTGCGAAGTGACCTCCACCTTGGCACCTGCGACATTTAATATCACGATCTCGTGTTTGCCCTGTGGAAGCCATGGATGAAGAAGAACTCGCTGCTGGACCACTCTGTGCACCCTTGAATGGTGGCGCTGGCTGTTTTGGTGGCTCCCTGTAAGAATGAGCGGTTGAAGTAGATGGTGGTGCAGCAGGACGTGTGGATGTAGAAGGTCCACGCGATGTCCATGATGTATTTCGTCCTGCAGAAAAGTTAGGTCTCGTAGCGGCCTGTCGATCCTGCAATTCACGTTCAGCTTTACAAGCAAGATGAAACAAATGAGTAATAGTAGCAAAGTCCTTGTATTCTAGAATAGTTTGTATCTCCCTGTTTAAACCACCCATAAAACGTGCAAGCATAGCTTCATTATCCTCTACTAGGCCACATCTAATCAATCCAGTTTGTAATTCTTGATAATATTCCTCTACAGAATTTTTGCCTTGTCTCAAACGCTGTAATTTTTGTAGCAATTGACGTTGATAATAAGGAGGCACCCAGCGAGTACGCATAGCATCTTTTAAAGCAGCCCAAGTAGTTGGAATATTATTAGCATGCAATCTAGAATGTTCAGACCACCAAATAGATGCAAACCCCGTGAATTCACAAACAGCAGCAGTAACACGTCTATTCTCAGGATATTGTAAACATGTAAAGCGTTGTTCAGTTTCTAACTCCCAAGTAAGATAAGCATCAGGAATATATCTACCCTCAAATGGCTTAAGATTCAATTTAAGTTTAGGCACATGTTCATCATCGCGTACCTGAGGGGGTGGTTGGTGTCGACCGTGGCGAATGTTGGGACGTGGACGTCCAGCTGGCTGCTCATACGCCGCTTCCTGTTCCACCTCCTCCTCGTAATCACCCTCGTAGTTGTCGTCCTGGCCGACGTCAGAAGCAGCAGCAGTAGCAGCAACTGCAGCAGCAGCAGGAACACCAGCAGCTTGTCTGCCCGGAAACAGAATACGTCGTACACGTCGTGGTGGCGGTGGCTGTGCTGGCGCGGCTGCAGGCTGTGCAGGTAGGCGTGCGAGCAACTCAGTAAACTTTGCGTCGAGCTTGGTGTCGATCATCTTCTCCACACCATCAATCGCCTGTGTAAATCTGTTCTCGATGTCATTCACCTGTTCAGACATCATTTGTGCAAATTTATCATGTAACGCTTTGTTTGTCATATTCTCCCAATCGGGTGCATCCCGCGCCACTTCATCATGGGATCCTGGCATGGTTAGCAGAAATAGAAAACACACAGAAATATGATCCTACTTCTACTAATGGGATGTGGGGTGGTGGAAAGCACAAATCCGTCAAGCTTTTCTTTCGTTCTTACCGATTCTTACCTAGCAGAAGGTGGTGATGTACAACCAACGGGTCAAAACTCTCAGAGATGTGGTAGAGCGATGGCCAGGAGGTGTCAAAATGCACGATGTAGAATATATGTGGAGCTGTAGGAAGGCTGACAAGTATGGTAGCAAAAGCTCAACAGTAATCAAAACAGAGATGCAAAGTTGAATAAACACTCAACGTCGGTACTGTGCTGATCCTAGGCTACACCGTACTAGAGACGCGAGCCTAAAACACCAACGAAAGCACGGCGCGGCACGTAAACAACGGAGGAACACACTCTGAATTTTTATTTCTCTCTTTTTTTTTTTGCTCTTTTTTTTTTTTGGAAATCACCTCCTTCTACGTACGACAAAAGATTGGTGAAATCCGACTCTAAGAAAACTCAAAACTAATCTGGCTACGGAGAGATCACAAACCTAAGAGGTGATGGAACTCAACTCGGATTGGTAGGTCGTGGTGCTGTATATGGACTCGACTTGGCGGAACGTGGTGGTGTATCTGGACTCGGATTGGCGGAAACGTGGCGGTGTACGACTGTGCAGCGGCGGTGTGACAAACTTTGATCAGAACTCAAAACTCTAAGGGAACTAGACGCTAAGATCAGCAACTCGACACAACGATGCAACCGCAAATTCAACAAAGCAAACTACTGTAAAGAAAACTGGACAAAGGCTCGGACTGTTTTGGGACGTGATGATCTAACCCTAATTTTTTTTGTTGGCTTTTTCGTGGACTGTAGGTATGAAGAACAGAACCAATCTAGACTACGAAAACTGGTAAATCTCACCGAGCAACCTGGAAATCTGATACCACTTGATAGAGGCGAAGGTGTCCCGATGTTTCGATGAGATGGTGGAGATCGATTATGGTGGAGACGAATTTCACGATCCTACTACGAACGTGCGAAGACGTTGCGCCTTAGCGATCGCTAAACCAACTCCGAGAGGTTATTGATCCCGCGGATGCACGATCAACCTGACCACGAAGGTCTAATTCCTGCGAGCAATCGAAGAACAAGCAAGAACTAAGAATTGCAATCTGGATATTGCGAATATAAGATGAATGATTATGAAAGTTGGGGTTCCAATGAGGTCTTGGCCTGGTCGGATGACACAAACGAAGAGCTCGAAGTTGCGGCTATGGCTAACTTAAATCTAATTAAAACCCAAGTCTAAACGACGCCCTAAGGGCTGTATATATGGGGGAACAGAGGGGATTTTCGTGACCCCTTGGAGGTGGGGCCCAAAAACAACCCTAACTCGGTTTCCCCACACATACGGACTCTAAAAACAGCCTATAATGTGGTATTTCGAAATTACATGGGCCCAGCCCAATATTAAGATGACGCAGCACCTATAATTGCTCTTGGACGAAAATAATGAAGTGGCATCTCGTGTATTTCGTCCAAGCCTTCATGCATGCCTTATGGTGGCTTCAAAGTGCGAAAATCCCCACTGGAAGCTCCATTGTTATTTCCCGCGCGCGCACCTTCTTCTCCATGCTTGATCCCGCTCCAATGACCGTCCTTCTTGTCCATGCTAGGTCCTTCATTCATAAGCAAAACAAAAGTATCTAATTTAGGCAGCATCATATGTTCATGAACATTAGAAGGATTCGCAAGAAACGAAAGTACCTGATAATTTAGTTGACGTGCACGTGCTCTAGTAACTGGTCCAGTATGTGTAGTTGGTGAAGATGTGCGTGTAACATTAGTAGAGATGTCCTCATCAAGCTCTTCGTTTGTGTCATCCGACCAGGCCAAGACCTCATTGGAACCCCAACTTTCGTAATCATTCATCTTATATTCGCAATATCCAGATTGCAATTCTTAGTTCTTGCTTGTTCTTCGATTGCTTGCAGGAATTAGACCTTCGTGGTCAGGTTGATCGTGCATCCGCGGGATCAATAACCTCTCGGAGTTGGTTTAGCGATCGCTAAGGCGCAACGTCTTCGCACGTTCGTAGTCGGATCGAGAAAGTCGTCTCCACCATAATCGATCTCCACCATCTCATCGAAACATCGGGACACCTTCGCCTCTATCACTAGACATGTACTCCCTCCGTTACAAAATAACTGTCGTAGCCTTAGTACAATTTTGTACTAGAGCTAGTACAAAGTTGAGTCAGTTATTTTGGAACGGAGGGAGTAGTAGTTTAAGGTAATGAAATATGACCTGGAACCTGGATATGAGGTGGTCACAGAACCAATGAAACGTATCTTTATTTGAACTGACTGAAGCAGACAAATATGTTCATATCTCAATTAATCCAGGAAAGGAGGGCAAATATCCTATCTTGTACTGGTCGACAATATCTAGGCTATCCTAAGATATTTCCATTACACTCAAGTAACCATGGGTTAGCCTTAAAACTTCAAAGCATCTCCCGCAAATTTTGAAGAGCAGCATAATAAAAAATCATGTTGCCCTATTTTTGAGATATGGAAAAATAACAGAGAAAAACACTATAGTAATCATTGTATGTCAATATGACATTTCAGACTAAAAAACCAGAGTTATTGCCAGTACAGATTATTTTGAACCAATAAGATAAAACATAATTGCTCAACCGAAGAGGAAGTGGTACCTAAATTAGCACTCGAATGCTGGCATCAACGTAACCAAGAAAATCAGAAGTAACTATATCACCTTTGTTTATGACTAGAAAACAATTTTCAAGTTTCGCTCATTTACAGTAACAACAACAACAACAACAACAACAAATCCTGTCCGTCCCAAACAAGTTGGGGTAGGCTAGAGCTGAAACCCAAAAGATATCGTAACCAAATCACGGTTCTGGCACGTGGATAGCTAACTTCCACGCACCCCTGTCCAGGGCTAGATCTTTGTTGATAGCCCAGTCCTTCAGGTCTCTCTTCACAGACTCCTCCCAAGTCAAGTTTGGCCTCCCCCGACCTCTCTTGATATTATCAGCACGCCTTCACCGCCCAATATGCACAGGCGCTTCAGAAGGCCTACGCTGGATATGCCCAAACCATCTCAACCGATGTTGGACAAGCTTCTCTTCAATTGGTGCCACCCCAACTCTCTCCCATATAACATCATTCCGGATCCGATCCTTCCTTGTGTGGCCACATGCCCATCTCAACATGCACATCTCTAGCACACCTAGTTGTTGGACATGTCGCCTTTTAATTGGCCAACATTCAGCACCATACAACATCGCAGGTCGAATCGCCGTTCTATAGAACTTGCCTTTTAACTTTTGTGGCACTCTCTTATCACAGAGAACACCAGAAGCTTGGCGCCACTTTAGCCATCCAACTTTGATTCGATGGCTAACGTCTTCATCAATATCACCATCCTTCTGCAGCATTGACCCCAAATATCGAAAGGTGTCCTTCTGAGGTACCACTTGCCCCTCAAGGCTAACTTCCTCCTCTTCCCCATGGTTAGTAGTACTAAAACCGCACCTCATGTACTCAGTTTTAGTTCTACTAAGCCTAAAACCTTTCGATTCCAAAGTTTGTCTCCACAGCTCCAGCTTCCTATTAACCCCCGCCCGACTATCGTCGACTAGCACCACCTCGTCTGCAAAGAGCATACACCATGGGATGTCCCCTTGTATATCCCGTGTTACCTCATCCATCACCAATGTGAAAAGATAAGGGCTCAAAGCTGACCCCTAGTGCAGTCCTATTTTGATTGGGAAGTCATCAGTGTCGCCATCGCTTGTTCGCACACTTGTCACAACATTGTCGTACATATCCTTGATGAGGGTAATGTACTTTGTCGGGACTTTGTGTTTTTCAACGCCCACCACATGACATTCCGTGGTATCTTATCGTAGGCCTTCTCCAAGTCAATGAACACCATATGCAGGTCCTTCTTTTGCTCCTTGTATCTCTCCATAAGTTGTCGTACCAAGAAAATGGCTTCCATGGTCGACCTCCCAGGCATGAAACCAAATTGATTTTTGGTCACGCGTGTCATTCCTCTTACACGGTGCTCATTTACAGTAACAATCTAATTAAATTAAGGGTGAAACTACAAAGAACGAACAAAGTAGCCAAGAGAAATATGTATATTACCTCCTCACCTTACTTGTAGTCGTATTGCTGCTTTACCATGGACTTGTCCACTTACATGCTTCTATGTCCATGTGATACATCACCATTGAGCTTGCACCATGGTTTTCATGTTCCCAACACCAGCAGGTTGCACAATTTTAACAATATATGACCGAATTTCTACATCTGAAACAACCGAGAGTAACAACAAAATTTCAACACCGACCATATTAGTGCCCACTACAATATTACTAATGGAAGAATGACATTAATAGCTAAGAAATCTAATCTTTTGTTGAGAAGTAGATGAGTGGTGCTGCTCAAGCAATGCAACGAATAACGTAGGAAGCACTGCTCGGATAACCACATACACATCCTGAAGCTATGTGCACGAGTGTTAGTGGGCACAACACACCAGTTCTTGTTGACATCACGTCTAAGAAACATTAAACAAACTATTTCAGGATTAGTTTCACCAAATTCCAAGTCCTCTACCGGTATATGGAATAACAGTAAAAAAAACAAATGTATGCTAATTATTATGGATATGGGTCTAGGCATTTCCTAAATAGATCCAAACATATAAACTAGAGGTCTGATAAACTAGATATGCTATGTATCTTAGTGTCCTATACTGCAACTAATAGATATAACCCCAGACCCAACTAATAGTTATTTAGTATATCAGGTAGCAGGGCATGTTCCACAGAGAAAAACTATAGTTGATTCAATTTCTTTTTAAAAATCTCTACTTCTAACTGAACTGGTCCTACATCTCTAGTCTACAAAAAATAACTTAGTATTATTTCCTTAATATCTTCAACACCAAGTACAAGATTATATGGATGACTCAATTGATATTTTCTGTTGCCTGCAGATTAGAACAGACAACATGTAAACAATGATTTTTTTAAGTAGTAACTAAAAGCGATGGGCAGCCAGAACATCTAATTAAAGTGCATGATTTAACCTATTTGTATTATAATCCTGCTACCAGTGCTACTGCTATGCACATCACTATGATGTAGTGTAGAAGATTTGTAGATATCCATGAGGCCCCGCATGAAATACCTTGATCCCAAATTTCATACGAAAATAAAAAAGACAGTTAAAACATGAGAGGTAGAAGATGGGAGGAGGATGCACTACCCGCGGTGGCAGGGCGGCGGCGCGGTGCCGACTACTCGATCAAGTGCTGGGGAGGCGGCGACGGCTTGGTCAAGCACAGCGAAGGCGGCGATTGCTAGATCGGACCGGGACCACTGAGAAGGATTCTGAATTTCAAACAACCCATAGAAAATGACACTCATCAGTATGGAAGTTCATATTCTTTTAACATCTAGAATTAGCACAAAGAACACTTAATCATAGTAGATGGAAGAATGCCTATTGACACCAAGAATTAGATTTCTGAAGAGAACATAGTGAAGTGCTACGAAAATACATCAGTAGTGAACTGCTACAAAACAATTAGCTAGAAGATAAATCAGGACAGGAAAAGTAGATACTTTTGTAGAGCAATTTTTCAATATCAAATCCACACTCATGTTTATAAATTTAGCTCTTATAGATGCATACACCAAAAACTTTCTAGAGTTGTATACACAGTCAACCATAGTGGGTAAACTTTCTCAAGTTGTATAACACTGTCTTCAGTTGTGCAATATTTGAACCTGAATAAAAAACAGACCGATCCATGTACCTAAAAAGGGTGGATACAAGCACATGAAATTTTACAGATCATAGGAAGATAACAAAATGAAATATGAGAGTACACGTACACTAACTTGGCTGAAACCTTTGCGAATCGTGAGCACTGGTAATTCCATGAACAAACCCACCACTACTAGAATGAGTATCCAATCCTTTCACAAATAGCACCTGCATTAATTTGGTAGCAAAAGGAAAAAACAGCAATAAGAAACACTTGGATCCCAGTAGTAACTCGGTGGAAGTGGGAGTGGTGGGAAGGGAAATCTGGATTCATACGGTCAACTGGACAGCGCCCAACGTTTGACCGCGCTCGCCGTCGGCGGGAATGAAGCCATAGTGTGGAGCCCGCCCATGCTCGCAATCGTGACGCCCTATTGATGAGGACATCTCTACTAATGTTACACCCACATCTTCACCAACTACACATACTGGACCAGTTACTAGAGCACGCGCACGTCAACTAAATTATCAGGTACTTTCGTTTCTTGCGAATCCTTCTATTGTTCATGAATATATGATGCTGCCTAAATTAGATACTTTTGTTTTGCTTATGAATGAAGGACATAGCATGGACAAGAAGGATGGTCATTGGAGCGGGATCAAGCATGGAGAAGAAGGTGCGCGCGCGGGAAAGGACAATGGAGCTTCCAGTGGTGATTATCGCACTTTGAAGCCACCATAAGTTGCGCATGAAGTCTTGGACGAAATACGCGAGATGCCACTTCATTATTTTCGTCCAAGGGCAATTATAGGTGCTACGTCACCTTAAAATTGGGCTGGGCCCATGTAATTTCGAAATACACTTAATAGGCTATTTTTTAGAGTCCGTATGTGTGGGGAAACCGAGTTAGGGTTGTTTTCGGACCCCTCCTCCAAGGGGCCACGAAATTCCCCTCTGTTCCCCCATATATACAGCCCTTAGGGCGTCGTTTAGACTTGGGTTTTAATTAGATATAAGTTAGCCATAGCCGCAACTTCGAGCTCTTCGTTTGTGTCATCCGACCAGGCCAAGACCTCATTGGAACCCCAACTTTCGTAATCATTCATCTTATATTCGCAATATCCAGATTGCAATTCTTAGTTCTTGCTTGTTCTTCGATTGCTTGCAGGAATTAGACCTTCGTGGTCAGGTTGATCGTGCATCCGCGGGATCAATAACCTCTCGGAGTTGGTTTAGCGATCGCTAAGGCGCAACGTCTTCGCACGTTCGTAGTCGGATCGTGAAAGTCGCCTCCACCATAATCGATCTCCACCATCTCATCGAAACATCGGGACACCTTCGCCTCTATCACCTATGTTGCTGGGAAGGAAGGAGACATCAACTTCGACACACAGGCGCCGTCGACCACTTTAGGTGGCAGAGCCGAAGGTAGGGACCATCCACATCAGATACGCCTAGAGGGAGGCGACGCCGACCTCGACGCACTGCCGCCATAGATCCCGATGCGCGCAGGTCGGCTAAGGGGGGCGGTGTCAGAGGGCGCGGTCACCGGTAGAGGGGGTAGTGGTGGCGGTCGAGGGCTGGGGAGGGTTTTATTTGGGGGCAGATCAGGTGGGGCGGCGGCGGGCGGTCGAGGGCAGGGGAGGGTTCGATTTCGGGGCAGAACAGATCTCGGCGGCGGCTGTAATTCTTTTGTGCGAAAAAATTCAGTCTTTCACGCGCTCTCCCGCGCCAACGCGCGTTTGGGTCTAAATATTTTGCGGTCGCGCGAAAGACAGGCCCGGCAGATAGTAAGCCGTACTTTACTTCTACCGGCAGATTTGATGCCTGAAATAATACCGACAGTTTCTCCATCCTTGTTCATTTCCGGGCTTCTGGCGGCAGTTAAAAGAATTCCGACAGATTGTTTGCCCTTATTTTCGTATTTCTCCCATCAGTTAATTGCCCCCAATCAAGTGTTGTGATATAGTTTGGTCGAAGTTGAGTCTAGAAAAACTATTTTGTAGTTACTAAGTTAGTCATCGGAGAGTAGGATTCTTTTTACTCCTTATCCCCTCGCTCTGGTAAGGAAGTGCGACGTAATGATTTTCTCCTTCAACTTATCCTCTTCAAACCAAATCTAGGTTCTCGTTTAGAAGATTTCAGTCGGACCAATACTTTATCAGCAGCGGGTTGGTCGGCGTACTTCGAACTGGCTGAGCATTGCTCGTGGGCTTGTCGCTCTACATCGACAAATGTGCGGCCCACGTGAAACAGCGAACTGGGTTGCGTGGTTATTATCCAACTAATGGATTCTGAACCTCCCGCTTCAGCTGTCCCCTTTGTCCGCTGTAGTTGGCACTATGTGTGGATCCTCCTCTGTCCCGTCTCGTTGTTCAGGTTTTCACACCTTCCTGAGTGATGTTATTGTAGAAATGCTGCTATGGTATTGTTTCGATTCGGATTCTCATGTTTATTGGCATCCAGTAGCACCTAGGTAATCTTATTCCGAAAAGCTTGAGTTTCTTTCCCGAGTGGATTCCATTTTGTTGCAATATCCCCTCGTTTGATCCGAGTTTGATCTCGATTAGTTTCTCACACCTTCGGAAGTTTTCGTCTTCGACATCGGCAATATCCAGTCAGGTTGGATCCTGACGGAAGTAACATCGTTGTCACGATGAGCAACGCCTATGTTGGTGGTGTCGGGAAGTTTCTTCGTTCATTCGATCTTCCTTTTGCAACTTCTCGGTCCCTTCCCCCGGGTTATGCCGGATCTCGGGACGAGATCCTCTGTTGGTGGGCGAGTTGTAACAGCCCAAATCTAGCAAATTCCAAATAAATTCGCATTTTTATTTTCCCGTTGGGGATGAAAATTTTCTCATTTATTCTTTGCCATAATCCATGTGACAGAAAAATGCCAAATCATTTTTCATGTCATGTAAAGGGATTATTTTGAATTCTCTCTTTTCTCCCTTTTCTGGCCTTTGCCAATTTTTTTCCAAGCCTCCATTTTTCTCCCCTAGGCAAGATATTTTGGAAATCATCTTGTTTTTCCATGATGAAGGCCGGTGCCAAAATCCATGATTTCTTCATGCCTAGAAAATGGGGTTGTAGTTCAAAGTGGCATTTGAATGAATTTAGATGCCTTTGAATTACTTAAATAATTTTGACCCAAACCATTTTATAAAAATCTCATATTTCACATGGATCAAGAATCATATTTGTATATGATTTTGGACTCCATCTTCTATTTTCTTTTGCCCTTTTGTTCTGCTGTCTTTTGTTAAAAGAATAAATGCAGAAACCCTCCTAGCCACTGGGCCTCATTCCCTCCTTCTCCCTGCCCATCCTAACCCACCTAAAACCGCAGCCCAATTCCCCCTCGCAGCCCCACCTGTCATCCTCCCCCCCTCCTCTTCTTCCCCCCAAGCATTTTCCCTCTCCTCTACGGCGACAGAGAAAAGTAGAGAGGAGGAGCTGGCGTGGAGCCCTCCTCCCAGCCTCTCTCTCCCTTCCCTTTATCTAGCCCTCTCCCCTTCCTCTCGAACCCTAGCCCCAATTTCTCCCCCACGCCACCGGAAGCCTCTTCTCTTCTTCTCCCTCTCTCTCCGCTTATTTTTTTCTCTGAACCACCATCGACAGGGAACTCAAGATCCAGAATTCCCATCGATGGCCATCACGATGTCGTCCTCGAAGACAGCGTCCTCTTCGGCCACGTGCGCGTCCTCGAGCGCAAGGACAGAGGCCGGCGTGCCTCGCTTCTTCCTCAAATACGCCTTCGACGTGGCCCCTGCTAATATTCCAGAAAATTAGAGAAAATAAATTTAAATCAATTTAAATTGATATTTTGACCAAACTTTGACCACCTTTAACTCCTAAAATATAAGTCCAAATGAGGTGATTCTTTTTTGCATTGGATTTCTCTTGGTCCCCTCTCTATTTTGTCATAGCTTGTGAGCCATTTTTCTCTGTTATTATTTGCTGGTCTACTAAAGGGGTGTTTGACCCTTTTCTCCGTGCCTTTTTCGTATTTTGTTTTTCAGGACTTTTGTTGGTGCTGAAGACCAAGATTATCTCACACTTCATTGGTGAAGGCAAGCCACAACTTCGTTTGCACCTTCGTAAAGCTTTGACATGCTTTAAAATTTGCCTTAACCTTCGGTGATATGATTATCTTGATATGCTTTGGTCATGTTATGCTCCTATGTTTGGACCATTGCGGTGATTCTATCCTTGCCATGATATACTTGAGTGCGTTATTATTATGCCATGCCTTGACCATGTTACTATCATGAGACACATTGATCATGTAGTTATCATGCTATGTTTTGATCACATTTTACCATGATATGCCTTGAACCATTATGATCATGAAATGCTGTTACCATGTTATGTCCATGATATGCTTGATCATGTTATCACTATTTTATACCTAGCTACATCCATGGCATTGCTAATATCTTGATCGTCTTAACCTGGTTAAGTTAATCATATAAACATGCCTTGAAATGATACAACTATAACCGTACCTTGGATTGTTCCGCATTATGTTGCTATGCCATGGACTTATATTGTCATGTTGCACATGATACTTGTTGTGTATGATGTTGGAGACATGCTTAGTGCCAAGTTGATCAGGTGCCACCGAACCGAACTTATCCGTGCAGCCACGCTCGCCTATATGGGAAGGCCTTGGCTCGGTCTATCGGTGGGTT
The DNA here is from genome assembly GCA_950022295.1 of Bromus sterilis. Lineage (NCBI taxonomy): Eukaryota > Viridiplantae > Streptophyta > Magnoliopsida > Poales > Poaceae > Bromus > Bromus sterilis. The sequence goes on along the minus strand of OX465595.1, from coordinate 253,881,301 downwards.
CTCTTATGCGTATCACCATGGTGGGAAGGTTGTGCGCGTGCGGTTACCCTGGCCCGGTAAGCGGCGATAGTTGTAACATCCCAAGAGCAACTTATGTTTTTATGATGCAATTTTCTTTCATCAATGGATTTGAAACTTGTAATGATGCAAGAGTATGTAATTCCATGTGATGATTTTAAATGCCAAATGTTTTTCAAATTCATTTGAATTGCTTTTGATTTCAAACAATATGGTTAAAGAGAGGTGTTTGGATATTTATCCATGTTGCATGTGTGCTCCCCTTGCCCCCAAACTTGGCATAGCCAATTCTTTCCCCTTCCCATGATTTTCAAAATCCTTGCACCATTTTTTCCACCTCCAAAAATGTGGGCCATAGTTCAAAGTGGTTTGAATTTAAAAAATGGCCCCACATCTTAGTTGTTCCAAAAATGGCCAAACCAGTTTTATAAATTGGAGAATATTGCAAGGATCCCAAAACATATTTTCATATGTTTTTCTCTCTCATGGTTGGCTCTGAAAAACTCTTGGGAATTTTCTGTTTCAATAAATGGAAAATTCCATTTCTATATTTTTCTGGAGGCAGAGGGCCTGCCAGGCCCAGCCCAGCAGGCCTCCCCTCAACTCCCCGCAGCCCAGCCGGCCCCATCCAGCGAAGTGGTACGCTGGAGGGCGTCTATCCGTGCGATCTTGATCGGACGGCCCGCGGTGACCACCTTTACACTGTGGACAGGGTCCCCTCCCCCTTCCTCTCTCACGCCGGCGAGAGCGTCGACATCTATGCGGCCTACGTGGCCAGAGGGCCTCCCACTTTATAAGGAGAGCACCAGAGGCCCCTCGTGAACCCTAGGTCTCGTTCCCCCTCCAGCTTTCCTCGCCGCCACCTGCATCTCCGCCATGGAGCTCCCCTGTTCCGCCTAGGACCGCTGCTCCGGTGAGAAATTTCGCCGCCGTCCGTCGACGCCGTCGAGTGTGCGCTCGCACACGTGCTCCTGGAACTCATCCCTTCCGTTTTCCCCCGTGCAGGTTGATGCGGGACAACCTGTACCGTGATCGTGACGACGAGCTCCGCCGCGGTCTCCTTCTTCCCCGGCGACGTCGTCTCCTCCCGGTCCTTCCGCGCTTCGAGCTCGACCAAGACAACCCCTAGGTGAGCCTCGTGGTGCTCCTCTTCCTCCGGTAGTGCGTAGCATAGGCTTCCGAGCCTTAGCTCGTCGGTTTCTTCCGCGTGTCGCCGTCGCCGTCGAGCCACCATGGCCGCCTCGTCCATGGCATGCCCGGGGTGAGCTTGTACGTGCTCTAGGCATGCTCTGGCCACGCATATGGCCTCAAGGGAGGTCCTTTGCGCATGATTTGGCCACTACTTCGTCGCGTCTAAAGTTCGTGTAGTAGAAGTGGCGCCGCCGTGTTCAGTTGAGCATAGCGTCGCTGTCGTGGAGCTAAGGGCCAGATCCATGTGCCGGCGCATAGGTGGATGTCCCGGCTACACGCATCGTCTCTCCGTGGAGCCATCGGAGGTGTGTGTGCAAGCCTAGCCTCGACGGAAGTTCGCTGCTCCGACATGCGTCATTTCTGTCAGGGTGCACTCCCGATTCACGCCGCCGTCTTCCGATGAGGGTAGCCTCGTCTCTGTTAGGCCTCGATCAGCTCCAAGGGCATCCACGTGATCATGGTGGTGCCCTCTCCATTTCACGCTAGGTGGGCATGCCGGAGATGTCCCGACGCCGACGAGAGGCTCGCCGGAATCCTCTTTCACCGGTGGCTGTCGAGTGTTGCTCAGTTTCGGTTAACCGCCTGGGGTTAACTCAACTTGGTTGCGTCTGTTGTTTGTTCAGACAACCTTTCGTAGCGCAGTGGCAAGGAGAAGTGGAGATGAGCTGCACGGCGTGGGTTTGAGTCCCAGCCGGCGCGCCCCCTTTTTCATTTTTGTTTTGCTGGCTGACACCCAGGCCCCGCGGGTCAGTGGGCTAGGACACTAGGTGGGCTGGGCTGAGCTGGTGGACTGGCTGCGTTGTGGGATGAGCCCATTGGATGATCTGGAGCTGGGCCAGATTGCCCGAAACCAGCCCAGCAAGGGTTTCCCCCTTTTTCTTTTTCTTTCTTTTCTGTTTGAATTTGAATTTGATTTCAAATTCAAATTTCCCCCTGGTATGCATGTTGAAGTGACCCCTGAACAATTTGGGGCATCCCATATATGTTTTTGGGGTAGGAGAAGCTACTGATCACCATGGAGAGGTAAGATCAGGAGTTTGAGCAACTTATAAAATGAAGATGTTGGTCATCCTCAATTTGTTGCTTATTTCTTTCTTTTCTTTTCTTTTTCTTTTTTTTCCGTGTGAACTCATTTGTGGCCCCACCACAAGTGTTTAGCCAATGGAAAGTCAAGGAGATTGCATGGGCCCCAGGTGTGCTTGACAGCATATGTGGCAAGGTGTAGAAGTTTTCCATGCAAAACCTTTTCTTTCCTTCTCCTTTCATTCTTGATACTTCTCCGGGTGTCAACCCTTGTCGACACCTTCCAGTCTCCGGAATCGATAGATTTATTTCACGATGCACTTATCTTTGTTAACTTGTTATTGTTGTTTATGCCATGTTTCCATGTTGCTTACACCAAAATTAAGGCTATGACCAAAGCCATAAAATATAAATAATTGCATATGAAGTTGTTGATGTGTCGTCAACACCTTCATTTAAATTTTACTAGATAGGGTCACATCATGCCTGTTAAACTTGATCATCTCAGCCATGCTTGTGCATTTGATCTCGATGGTTACTTGTGTGCTTTTTCTTGCCGGTACCTTACGTTAGCACCTGAGACTGCCGAGGAGACTTTTGTGGAGCTTTCCGACATCGAGCCCGAGGACCCTGCTACGTCTGCTCCGTCGACTACTTACCCATGCAAGGGGCTTTATATACAATTCTTTATAGGTTTCAGCTCGCTTGCCTAGTAGTTTTTAGAACGGTTGCTTATTCCTACCACCATATACTATTGCCTCTCAATTAAACTCAAACAACCATTCCCCCACATCCTAGCAAAACCTTGTTTGGCTATGTACCTTGCTTGATTAACCATTGCTTAGTATGTGTAGGCCCTTAACCTGCTGCTTATACCCATTGCTGCTTGGTGGAATATAATGATATTATCAGAAATTGGTTGATATCTATTAATATGATGTTAATTTTATATTTGACGAAGGATGGGAGACCGGGATGTCCCCTCCAGGTGTTTTGTTCCATTCGAGTCACCTAGGTCCCGAGTTCCGGGTATTGTGTTTCTTGACGAGCGTGCCTAATCGTTTGTGGGATTCTATGGGGTCCCCTTGTCTTACGTACCTAGCTTCAAACAGTTCTAGTGGTGTCCCGAGCTGATTTACTATTTGCAAACGTGTGTGTGCTTGGTTGGTACCCCAGCAGTTTTAGAAACAACCCGGGCCATCGGAGACATTGTTTCTCTTGTTGGTCCACACCAGGGAGCTAGGGGGTTCCCACAGGGTTTGGTTAACTAACACGACCTCGTCCAGACGGTATAGTCCGATTCGAGAGCGTGGCCGTCTTTTGAGTTGAATGTCGACTCACCGGGGGCCACATGGAATTGTGCGTTGTTAGTTAGAGGGACTCTGACGTTCCGGAGTTTCAGGCGTTTACCCGACCAAGTGGAAACCGGGCGTACATGTGAAGCCTATGATGGGAAATTGATACACCCCTGCAGGGTTAAATCTTTTCGAAAAGCCGTGTCCGCGGTTATGGACGACTTGAGACCTACTCCTTGTTCATAGAATAACATCAATCTAATCATGCTTTAAAAGTTGCCAACGTGTGAGTTGCCTTGATTGCTCTTCTTCATCCGGGGCGACAAAGAGGGGACAAGGTTGTGTTATGTTTTGCGTAAGTAGGTGGATAGAGACCTATTGATGCGATCATCAACGACTTCTTGGATCTTCCCTCACTCTAATAGATCGTTAGCCACTCATATATTCTAGTGCGGATGCAACCTCAACCACTACTTTTCCTTACCATGAGAAGTTAGTTATACTTCATTGATATATTCTCACCTCTTGCTTTTCTTTTCCCTTTTATGGTTTGCCTGATCGGGCGCTGCAGTTGATTACTACCTCGACCCGAGCACCGGACGCTACTTCGTGGAGGTGCCACCGGAGGAGGACGATGAGGAGGACTTCGCCCAGTAGTCCTATAGTTAGGTTCCGACGTTCCATGGGTGGACATGTTTATGTGCAACCCTCTCTAGGGCCATTTGGATCTTGACCGTACCCGGTCGTGTGTGTCTTCTGCATGATGTTATGATGTACTGTTGGATCTTACGATCTCTGAGATGATGTAATAAATACCAGCGGCAAGTGTATGCCCTGGACTTATATATTTATGTCTTAGTTTTTCATGCTTCATTTACCTGTTTTCGAGAATCCGATAGCGATACGAGTGCGAGTATCGTGCGTCGGTGGCCACTTATGCGCTTCTATCTCAGGTGGGACGCGAAAGCGACTAACTTGAGATAGTACCGCATCGGGGGCCTTACAATAGTCTTGAGAGCCGGTTGTGTTATTGGGATCCCGTCCCCGTTTGGGATAAGTTCGTTGGCCATGCGATGGTCGTGTGCCATGCGATGGCATGTGTGTCTGGAGGACACGGGGATACCCAAGGAATGACTTGCGAAGTATGTCGGGTGATACTGTAAGGGAGACACGCGGTAGAACGGTCTCGTTGGAGTAGTCCCAGTCCGTTGGACCAGGAGCTCCATAGTGTGGGTAAAGTGCACAACCTCTGCAGAGAGTCACAAATCTATTCGAATAGCCGCGTCCTCGGTTATGGACAAGTTCATACTAGGTCATACTTGGATAAACATGAGTTCGGTTGGATGATCGTACTAAGTTGTTGGTCATGCGATGACCCGTGCAAGTTGTTGCTCATGCGATGACCGGATTAGTTGGGTGGTCATGCGATGACTCCCAACCGTTGAGAGGTCGTGCGACGACCCGTATGAATTTTGGTTCATGCGATGACCCGTGAAGGTGGATGGTCGTGCGATGACCCGTGCAAGATATTCAGTCATGAGATGACCCGGTGCCTTAGTCTATAAGGACTCCGAGGTAAGCCACATGATCATGCGATGATCATGTGGGGTCCATGTGACCTTAAACGATGGTTGCCATTGCGTTAGTCTTAGTGATGATAATATGCTTGATGATTATCTGTTTGCATGATGTTGGTGCTCACTTATTTAACTCATTAATATACTCGAACCTGCTAATGCCATGTTATTGTTTTGACTTGGTGCATTGGGTGTTGTGAGCTTGCAAGTACATTCAATGTACTGACCTGGCATGTCATGCCAGATTTACAGGCAATGCTTTGGATGCGTAGGACGACGTTCCCGGTGTTTGCGAGCTAGGAGGTGTCCCAGCTAGTGTCCTTGTGGAGTGGAGTTCATCACCATCGCCATTGTTCCGCTGCTAAGTTGTATTCCGCTGATAGAGATTTATGTTGCTACTTGGGGTAGTTTCATGGCTAGCTTGAGAAGCAAGCTTTTTCTGCGCTAGCGTTGTAATAAGATCTGTGTACCCGTATCTTTGGTAATAGAAAGTTGTTCAGTTCTATATCAAACAGTGCCGTGTTCCAGAAGACTTGATCTCTGGGCTGGAGCACGGGGCATTTCAGTCCTCTGAGCCGGGGTGCCATAAGGCTTGGTATCAGAGCATGACTGGTTGTAGGACACCCTAGCCCACGCGAACGATAGAAGAACGTTAGTATAACGTTAGAGCTAGAGTTATAGCTTGCTTATGTGGTGCCTTTGATTGCTGCTTTTGGTTGTTGCATATGGATAGCATTCTTCTCGCTAACGATTTGTTCCGCTGAGTGTAGATGGAAGTCGTCCCAACGAACCAACTGTCACCCTCCTCCCCACTCAGCTTTGCCTATCTCCTAGCCGAAGTTTGGCACTGTCTCTATACCAGTGATGAGATGCCAAGGTACCAGGTGTTCCAAGCGCCGCTCGGAGGATCGGTGCTTGAGTACCGTGTCAATGTCTTCATGGAAGCCAGCCTTCCCCTTGGTAGGCATACCTACCGCTTCCGTGGTGGACACGCCGCTACCACCGATCGTGCTATCCAACTCGCTGCTTTGACAGGCCTCACAAGTCTTCGCCACCAGGAAAGCATGATATAGCAGGATTGTGCCTTCCGCCTCTACCAAACCTTGGCCATCACCCCTCGACGAGTAAGGTTTCCTCGTCCTCCCGCGGAAGCCGACGCAGAGGTGATCAGTCTGTCCCGCTACATGATCGTCGCGTCCACCCTCGTCTTCGAGCTAGCCCATGATTCAAGGCAGGCAAGAAGAGCTCTTGCTGCAGCTTCGGCTCCGTCAAATCCGCCGCCAGCCCCTTCAGCCTCCGGCAATCCGTCGATAAATCGTAGTGTTTGAGTTTCGCGTAGTTCATGCTGCATGTTGATGTGTATATCAATAAGTTGAGATCTTGTGTGCAATCTCAGTGCTTGTTCAGTGTTGTTGTTCTTACTTGGTTCTCGACATTGGTTCCTTGATCGGTTCTTTGGTGACTACTAACTCTATTTTGGTAGGTGGTATATGACTCGGACGGACCCTTGCATCCTGTTCTTCGATATTGGCACCACTCCTGGTTCTGAGCTGATTCGTTTACGGCCGTTCGGGGTGGATGCCTATTTTATATTTCTCTTTCCAACAACCGACCCGTGTTCTGAGCTGCTTTTCGGCTGTCTCGGGTAGTTGTTAAGTTTCTTTTTGCAGTGGAGAACCTATGCTCTGAGCTGTTTTTCGGCCGTCTTAGGGGACCACTGCATTCTTTTATCAATGTGGTCTCATGCTCTGAGCTGATTCCTGGTCGGCCCTCTTAAGCAGCGCTTGAGCTATTCCAGTAAACGTCCAAGATCTAAGTTGTAAAAACCGATCTGATGGCCACCGGGTTATTTGCTGGTTTTTGCAAGGGAGATGGTCATCGACTACCGCTAAAACTGGTGAAGTAGCGAGCTTTCTCTCGTTTTCTTTTCGCTCCGTTGGTGTTCTTCATTGGTTGTTCGTTTGGTTCTTTGGTGTCACCTTATCCAACCCGATGGAAAGTTGCTCATAACCCCTGCATACCTCGAAGAGTCAGTGTGAATTCGCAGAACGTCGTGAAGTCACCAAGTCAAGAAGGGTTCACACAGGTCGCATTGGGAATATTTGGCTCTAGTGTGAGTTTTGCCTTCATAAATCATTCGGATCAAGTCCGCATCATTCTGGTAACCGTTATGCCCATGAATATTCCATCAGTGGAAGGCCGCAATGAATTGGGAAATCAGCAAGTCAAAAGGCACTCATACCCGATTGCATTGGAGGTATGTGGCTCACGTATGGATGCTATCGAAGCCATCATTTGGATGAAGTCTGCACCAAATGCGACAGCCATGAAGATTCAAGCAAAGGAAAATATAAATATTGACCCATGAACATGTGCGTCCAAGGCATGACATGCACCAGCAACAATCTTGTCCCATGCAAGTCATTATATTTCGGTATATTCTAGAAGACGGTCAGAACGTGTCATGAAGCCCGGATCCAGCAAAGAAATGATTGGAAGAATGTTTCCCTCTGAGAAGCGAGTAGTCAGTAAATTTTTCAGTTTTGTACACATGCTACCATGGAAAATTTCGGACATAAGGGATCTCAACCTTCCGCGACAAGATACCCAGCATAGCCAACATGTATAATGTATCGGTCTTCCTCAGTACGCTATCGAGATATCTTATTGGCCAAGATAGTCAATCTTCTACCAAAATTCACAGAGTGAAGCTTACGATGCAAGACACCCAGTCGTGCTCAGCATGCCCCATGGATGGATTCCATCACAAGCTACCCAGCTGTCTACAGTGATCGGCCGAATAAACTTCTAGTGCAAGGAACCGATATCTCCACAGTGCAAAGAGGCAAACTTCCGAGACGATACAACCTGTCCTCTTTAGTAAGCTATCGGGAAATCTTACGGGGTAAGACAACTCAGTATTCTTCAGCAAGCTACCAAGGCAGCTCCCCGTGTACGGCACCCCGCCTGCCTCGATACGCCACCAAAAAAAGCTTCTGGGGTACGGCACCCCGTCTTCTCTAGCGGCTACCCCTGCCAAGCTTCATAGACAACCTACCCAGTCTCCCTCGACACGTCGTCATGCCTGCAACGGTATCGTCAGAGATCCAGTTATTCAAAAGCAGTAAAGGCTTCAGCATTGTCAAGACCCAGACATTTTATGGGTATTCTTCTCAAGCATGCAAGCTACTCCGTACGGATACAACCATACTCGTAATCAAGAAAGAGTTATACACATGAATGGTGGTGGAAAACCACAACTCTCGGGAAACAAGTAAGCGGAAGAATCAGATACACACCTCAACCTGGAAGAAAGACTGACAAAGTCATGAAAGAACACCCTGAGGAAAGGAAGCAATGAAGCATTGGATCTTGACCCAATAACAAGGGTCAGCTCCTCACGTACGACGAGACCCTGGAGAAGGATAATCTTGAGACCCCATTTATTGCAACCAAGACTATCATAGTAAGCCAAGATACAAAAGGTGAAGGTAACCCGTCTGTCTCAGAGGAATATTCTGACAGAATAATAATCCGTTATGCAAGAATTACAAAGGAAAGAATTATGACGAAAGTAAAGCCAGTATAGGAAGATGATGGTCACAGTAGCAAGACCCAGAGCAGACAGACATGGCCCATGTCGAACCACGCTGCAATATATGCAACCAGAGTAACCTCGCAAGCTGTCAAAAGTATGCAACTCTTGCGAGCCCGACGAGTAGGGCAAAAGGATGAATTGTATAGACCTCAGGGTCAAATTTTGCCTCGACCAGTGGAAGCCCTATGGACCACCATAGACACCTACAACAAATAAATCCCACTGTATGGGCGAAGGACCGCATACCCAGCCCGTCAGCCCAAGCATTTACTCAAGTTCGGAATTGTCCGTCTTCCTGGGATACCCCAGTCTGCTTCACTGAAGATCACCTACCCAGCTCAGCATTCTGACTATAAGGACCGCGTCGGAGCGTAACATGGTCTATCGCCACCCATGGATATGGAAGCATGACAAATGAATCTCAGCATAAGGAAACATTCAGATTTTGTGCCCCGGCCAAAACTCATACTCAAGGTTGACGGGCCGAAAGCAGAGCGAGGCAACCCCAGGTGCAGACAGTCCAAGCCCCGGGCAATGAGACATCATGATGGTGAGCATTCTGAGTTATCAGCTGCCCATGAAGGCCAAGCTTTTTCTCTAAAAGGCCAATGCAAAGGATTCAAGACCATGCCGCGGGTAAGGCCTAAGATACCCCGAGAATAGTATCGGTATCGTCAGCATTCAGCCTATGACAAGACATCTCGTTATCATACAAGTCAGCAGATGTGAGGATGGAAGTTAGCAGGAAAGGATCTGATATATCAAGGAAGAACATTCAGTCAGAGATGTGGATTGGGTGAAGCGAGCCCCCTGAGCCAATATATATTGGATGCTACTGAGGGAACAATATGCAGTAAAGAAGAAACCCGAGAAGCAATAATTTTCCTAAGGACGGTAAGTTTTAAATGGTTCCTTGAGCAACCAAATCTCGAGGATGAGATTTTTCTAAGGGGGGGGGGGGTATGTTTGTGACACCCTGGTTTTCACAGCTTTTTCTTTTCAGAGTTTTTCTGTATTTTTACCCGTTGGGTTGGATTTTGAGCAACTCTTTGGACTTGAACTTGAGCATATTTTCTTTCCATGCTCAAGTAGCCCTTGTTTCCAAGCCTTTCCAATGTCATCCCATTGATCCATCCCATCCAATCCACCATTTTATTAAAACCATTGACGAGGGGGTGACCCCACGACTCCTGCGTGTAAGGATACCTGGTGCGTATAAAGACAGAAGGCCCACAAGGAGCACGGATGGGCCCACGGCTGGCCCTCTCAAGGCACCGACGTAGGAGTCCACGACTGATATGGAAGGAACGACTTGGCGCACAAGACAAGACTAGGGTTAGGAAACTATCTCTGTAATCTAGGACAGACTCCCCGAGACCTAGCCTAGTATATAAAGGCTGAGAGGGGAGACGTCTCGATCATCCAATATCCAATCTACTCTCCTGATCTTGTGGGAACTCGCCTTGGCCTCCCTTGTAATCGCCCCCTCACGCAATAATATCGAGAAGGAAGTGCTTCTCCTGTTAGCCGACGAGTATCGTCCAACCTGTTCCTTCTCTATGACTATCCCAGGGTCCCTGACCATGGGATTTGCCGAGGCCGATCCTCGTCAATTGGCGCCGTCTGTGGGAACTACGCAGGTTGGAATCACGATCTCGGCGGCCTCGTCACCAGCAACCGTCAAAGCAGCGACTCCGTCAGCACTCATCGGCTCCACGACTCGAGCAGACTCTGATCTGTTTGGGTCCCTCGGCTTCATGGCTCACCTTCCGACCTTTCGACCAGCCTTCGCCGATCTGCGCACCGGCATCAACCTGACCCTCGGCGCGTACCAGATCTACATCAACCATTGGGGAAACCTCCGCCTCACGGATAGCACCCGAGCACCCGCAGCAACAGTCGCTACGGCAGCGATCGAAGCAACACCTGCCCACGCGGCGACCCTACGAGTCAGCCACGACTCCCAACCCAACACAAGACGTCGCGTCACTCGCGACTACTCGAGTGGACCGACACCATGGAAGAAGCGCAACCCGGACGCAAGCAAGATAGCAGTGAGGACACCGTCCCAGGTGTTCATGGCGGACGTTCACGAGCCAATCACGGACGGCAAAAGCCAAGACGACGACCCGAGCAGCCGTCTAGACGATCACTTAAGCAGCAAAATCAGTGATCCTGACGACACCGGCCAGGTCACCGTCACACTTGGAAAACCAGGAACCAAACCAAGAAAAGTGTATAAAGGACCGGTGCATAGCAATCACAGGAGCGATGAGCCAGAAAGCAGCAAGCGCCAGACCCCAGGAACTACGAAAGAGGACCATCACGTAGAAAAAATCTACCTGTCCAAAGAAGCAATCGCCAGAGTAAAAGACGCAGTAAAACACGGCAAACTACTCCCGGAAAATGCAACATGAGACGAGCTTAGAGCATACAACAAATTGGCGAGCGACGTCACCAAGAAAACAAGACAACAACGTCTAGAATTAGAGAAGCAAGGAAAAACCGCCATCGACCCGAGGACCAACCGCAAGCCACCTCCTAGAAGCGACTCCTCCGACTACGACTCCCCTGTTTGGGCCAGATCCAGATTCAGCAACCTGAGACGCATGGACAAGAAGAAGGTAGCCCGCAGACTAGATGACGACTTCAAGCTAGAAGAGGACGACGATGAAGAAGAGCAATTCACGCCAGCAGAAGGGCAATAAGGGCGGGTTAGACCGCAACACGACGATGGCACTCAAAATAATGAAAGACGCCATCACTGCCTTAGCCCCTAAAAAAGCAGGCACAAGGAAAGTGCCCCGCAAGCAGACACCGGACATGGACCCTAGTTCACCCGACGGCGACGACAGCAGCGACGACTGGCGCAAGCGCTCAAACAGAAACAAAAACCATGACAGCGACGACAATGGCAACAGATGCAACAGCACTCGGCGAGACGCACGCGACGACATAACACAGAACAAGGTCAATCGCGGAAGACGAAGATGTGCAGCCCGCGAAGAGTACTCGGACGGGCAAGCTTCTGATGAGGATATAGAACCATGCGGAGCACTGTGCTTCACGCGATCTATACGAGAGACACGGATGCCGAAAGGTTTCAAACTAAACTCCACAACACACAAGTACGATGGATTGGAGGAGCCAGAAGCATGGCCCGACGACTACCTAACAGCCGTCAAATTCCAGCGAGGAACCAATATCACAGCAATGCAGTACGTGCAACTCATGCTCGATAGCTCGGCGCGACATTGGCTGAAGAACCTGCCGCGAGGATCAGTCAGTTCCTGGAAGCAGTTCCGCAGCGCCTTCATCGAAAACTTCAAGTCCACCTACAAACGACTAGCATCACTCGAGGAGCTGAGGGACTGAAATCAGGGAACCAAAGAGTCCCTGTGAGCATACATCCAGCGGTGGACCATACTCAAAAATTCAGCCGTGGACATATCAGACGAAAGTGCAATCGACGCTTTCAGGAGGGGCTTGCAACGCATCGACTTCAAGGAGCAACTCGGGCAGATGAAGGTCCGAAAACTCGCGCGACTACTAGAGCAAGCCAACAATTAGGCGGATGGAGAAGACTCCATACAGAACGAATCAGAGATCCAGACAACGCACTCAGAACGTGACTACGACCACCACAACGGAGACATAGGATTCGACAGAAGAAGAAAATTCCTCAAGCGTAACTTCTATGACGACAGAGGACCCGACATGGTCGCGGCCGGATTCCCAGATGACAGAGACGGCAGACATCGCGACGACAACAGAATGCAGCGTAGGGACAACCAAGAAGAAGCACCCCAAGCTCAGAAACGAGATTGGAGATCAAGGCAGCCGCGAGATGACGCCCGAGTATACCGCTCGGCCAAAGAACAGCTCGACGGACCATGCACATTACACAAGTTCAGAAACGAACGCGGAGAGCTCAGATCAGGACACACCCTCAGAAAGTGCAGGCGCTTCATCGAGCTCTCAGAAGAAAAAAGCCGATCTATGACAACTGCAGCACACCCTCTCACAAGCGTAGCAGTCAGGACTATCGCGCACAACGCACCACCAGCCTCACAAGTCTTCATGAACGGTGGCAGTGGAATCAACATCATATTCACCAGAATCCTGGAAGAAATGCTTATCCAAAACTCGGCACTAAAATCCTCAGGCACAACCTTCCATGGAGTTGTGCCAGGTAAATCAGTCTACCCCCTCGGAAAAATAAGCCTCGAGGTGGTTTTTTGCAGCGCGAGTAACTTCCGCAAGGAAACGTTGGACTTCGAAGTGGTCGACTGGAAATCCCAATACCATGCCATCCTAGGACGCCCAGCCTTCGCGCGCTTCATGGCAGTACCTCACTACGCCTACCTCAAGATGAAAATGCCAGACCCACGAGGAATCATCACAATCAGCGGCAGCTTCATCCGATATGACCGCTGCGACAAAGAGTTCCACAAGATATCAGAAACCTTAGGAGCACACCAAGCTAGCAGAGCCGCGGAACAAGAGGAAGAGGCGTTCCCATAGAAGCAAAAGGAGCAACTAGAGGACCTGCAATCTACTTCTAACTCTTAGGGCTACCAAGCCATCGATCCAAAAAAAGGGTTGTCTTCAACAGCCCCCTCGTGTAAGAACAAAAGGAAGAATATTGAATATATTTTTCCAAATTTTTTTCCGCTCATTGACACTCGGGGGCTCGCCGCAGCAGCCAACCCCCGGGGCGTTCTTGGCTTACGCGACTAAAAATTGGCACTCGCGAGCTCGCCGCAACAGCCAACCCCCGGAGCATTCTTCGCTAACGCGACTAAAAATTGGCACTCGGGGGCTCACCGCAGCAGCCAACCCCCGGGGCGTTCTTCGCTTACGCGACGTAAAAGTTGGCACTCGGGGGCTCGCCGCAGCAGCCAACCCCCGGGGTGTTCTTCGCTTACGCGACTTAAAAATTGGCACTCGGAGGCTCGCCGCAGCAGCCAACCCCCGGGGCGTTCTTCGCTTACGCGACTTAAAAATCGGCCTCAGGGGCTCACTCGCAGAAGCCACCCCCGAGGCGTTATTCTCCTACGCAACTGAAATCGGCACTCGGGGGCTCGTGCACCGCAGCCGTCCCCAAGTATTTACCCACCGAAGACATGGAAACCAACAAGACCATACCGCATGGGATCCATTCATAACACATAAAAGCAAAATAAATAACGACACACGCTGTCCAGCAGAAGAAGACAACCTGCAGCTCAAAAGAGATGTCGAGACCCAGAATATGCGTATGTAATTCCAGTCACGATGCAATCACATGGAGAAGCGAGAGCCGTACCCACTTGTCTAAGCAGACAAGGCCAAGCACAGAACACTCTCGGAAAGCATCGAACGTGAGGGGCATCCCATCCAGGCCGGATGATCAACTGAGATGGGTCCTCATCGTCCGCTCACAAGTCTAAATTCTTATGGGTGGTGAATCCCATACTCATAGACAAGTCGCCTCAACCATGTTATCGATTGAATCCTAACTCTTACATAGACTTACTCCAGCCCGATCAATTAGTCGGGGTCTAGGGCGGGCTCGATCATACAACAAAGTGTGCACGTGACAGAGTCACGAGCAATCGCATCGCGATGCCCCAAGCTGCGCACATCTAAGGGCCACTTGGTGTATAAAAGACCGCCAGCCAGATCACAACTAAGGTCTCGAAAACCCATACTAAGACATGCATGTTATAAACATACACGCAACACACATGCCTAGTATGAATAGCAGGTATCATCACATAACTCTAGAAAGTGTATCTTTATTGACTTACACATAGAGCATACAAAGATCACATGTCTGTGATCATCATTACATCATACAACGGAAGAAAATTAGGTCTGAGTACAGACAAGTTTAAAAATGGCTTAAAGAAGCCTTGTTCAACATACATGCCCTTCCACGAGGGACCAGACTGATGTCTGGAACTATACTAGCTTAGTCAACGTCGAGCTCCAGGAAGGTGACTCCATCGGGGTCTGGGTTCTCATCTAAAACATAGAAATAAGAAAACGTGAGTACAAAGTCGTACTCAAAAGGCCTTACATCAGAACTATACTACTCATGCTCAAGTTTCAAGGTAAAGGGGGGTGGGGTTTCAACATGCAGAAGTGCCAGCTTTGACTTGGCTAGTCCTGTACTACGAGTACCAGACTTGAGGTAAGAAGCGTACACGAGTCCACTACCAAGTCTCCAACCAATACACCACTATGGATACTTCCTCGACTTCCCCACGAGGAAGCATGACATAGCACTCACGCTTATCTTGCGAGTTTTAGAGTATCCATTCAAGTTGTCTAATAATCAGGTACATGTTCCAAGTAGTCCATGACCGCGGACGCGGCTATTCAAATAGTTTTGTTAACCTCGCAAGGGTGTAAACTACACACACATGACCATCAGTTACTGCCAGGTCTCGTCACCATTCAAGGGGTGCAGGTGAGGATGTTCACCACGACACTTCGCTCACAACCGGTCTATTCCAGGAGTCGACTATGTGAGGTAGATCCCGCTCAAGAGCCCGGCCGGATCAACGATACAGACTCAGACAATGTAGGCAACCGAGACGCCATCTGAGAAGATGGTTTCACTGTCTCACAGATCCACCCACATATCTATATGATGCAACCCTTCATCCATTCTTTTTCTATGCATGTGCCAAATGGAAATCCCAAACTAATGTGACTCCTGGACGTCAACACGGATCAAGGTACTAGGACGAGAGGGGTCAGTGAGCCCAATGTGTGGTTGTACCCTTTGTCTTGGATTACCATACAAGAACCCGGTGCTTAAGGCGGTGTTCAACGAGACAACCCACTGTGTACTCCTACACAACCTCTCATCGTTTACCTTGTATTAGGGTAGATTCACCAACACAGTTTCACCTTCATCAACACCATGTTCACTATCATCCCGACTCACAAACAATGTAACCTCATTCTATCGCTAAGCAGCAATAAGCAGTAACAGTTGCAGGGGCCACTTGCTCATCATTCAACTCCTATATCTGCTAGGATTGTGGTTTGCTTAATACGGTGACAAAATGATAGGTCATGCATCAGAAAGGGTTCAACTATGCGAAAGAACGTGTCTCGGTGATATCCTAAACATGCATAAGCGAGACTGAGAGGTAAATGGGTTTTTATAGACATGATCAATGGGGTTTGCTTGCCTTGCTGACGATACACGGGTCTTAACGGTGGGCTTCTTTTTCGGGGGTGATCACCGTCTCGGAGGCACTGTTACCGGCACAAACATCAACAAAGGGGGGGGCAACATTGAATGTAAATGCACAAGAACATGCTTATGTTGTCACATGATGTGAATGGTAATGATGTGACCTAGGTTCAATTTGTCACATGTTAATTGAAGTTGATTTGAAAAGTTAATTCAAATTCAAACTCACAAAGTTGTTCAAATTAGCCAAGTTGCATTTGCTATTGTTTGTTCTTTGTAAACCATCTTGACATGTGTATGATATGCCTCTGATGTTCAAGTGAAATGGTTTTCATTGCAATGGTTCAAATTAGAATAGCATTTGAGTTTAATTTGAATTAATTCCAATTAAGCCAAATAGCAAAAGCTACTGGTCCCAATTTAAGATCAACTCAAACATGGTTGAAAGTTGGAAATTTGGATATAGCATTTTCTTCTGATCATTTTTCATATATTATTTGTCCAATTTGGAGTTCATATGAATTTACTATGAATTTTAGAAGTTTCAGCTAATTTCTGCAATTTCTGAATTTCTTTTTAAATATTTTCTATTTAATGCGTCATCATTGCGTCATCAGGACGTGGGGGGGGGGCTGACTGGTGGGGTCAGGCTGTCATAGGCTCTGGGGTTAATCCGCTGTTTAAAAATAACCCGAGGGGTTAATTAGGGAATGCCCCCACCTGTCATTCACTGTTAGGCCGGATTAGTGGGGCAATTAGCCTAAGCTTCTGCCCACTGGCGGTTAGCTGGCGGCGACCACGGCGTGCGGCGGAGGTTCGCCGGAGTGGGCTTTCCGGCCACCATTTGGCACGGGGAGGCCACTGGGACGTGCCTCGGGTACGTCCGCATCGCGTGAGACACTCGGGCGTCACCGGCGAGGTCACACGCGACGACGGCGAGCAACGTGGCGGCGGCCGGAGCTCAGCTCAACGATGAAGGCGGCTCGGGCCACGGTTTTGAGCGTTGAGAGAGGGAGGAGGATCGTGGGCTCACCCTGAAGCGGATGGAGAGGGCGGCGAGGTCGGGGGTGCCTTGGTGACGATGGGATCGACGACGGGGTCCGGCAGCTCCGGTGAGAAATCGATGAAGATTGCGGCGGCTCGGGGTGGAATTGAGCGGAGAGCTTTTGCGCGGGGAGGCAGTCGTCGACGTCGATGAGGATGGACACGGTTGGCCGGCGTCTTGTCGTCGTTGGCCGCGCGGGCACGACAGTGTACTACACGGTGGTGCTCGGGCGGCGACGAACTCGAGCGATAGAGAGGAGGAGGAGGTCCAGAGAGTGAGGGGAAATGATGAGGGGCGCCGCGGCGTGTTCTGTGGCGCCTAAAAGAGACCAGGGGAGGCCTAGGTGGCTCGGCGGCCCCGGGCATGCTCGCCATGGCGGCGAGCTGTCTTCTTTGGCGCCGGGAAGAAGACGACAAGGGGAGGGCCAGGTGGGCTGGGCCGGTTCTGCTAGTTGGCCCCGAGGCCGTAGGGGGTGGGCTGGGGTTCCTTTTCTAGTTTCTTTCTGTTTCTGCTTCTTTTTTCTATTTTCTGTCTTCTGTTTTGCCCCAAATAAAAATAGCAAGGCATTTTATAAAATCTTCAAAACTTTTATGTGGGCTTATAATATATATATATAGCTAGCCACTCCTAAGTTTTGGAGATTTTTGAAATTCAAATAATTTTAATTTCAAATAAAATAGGGTATTTAATTAATTTCCAAGCCCTATTTGGAATTTTTAACAAATCTTGGTGCATGCAGTGGGACCCACTTCACTTTATATGTGATCATGCATATTTATAAGACTTTTCAAAAATACGAGAGGAATTTTTGGAAGAAATTTTTGTCTGGACATTTGAATTAAATTCTTTAGGGCTTTTGTAACATCCCAGATTTTGCAAAAATAAAAAAATTTGTTTTCGGTGTGAAATGTTTGATTGTCTGATTTGTTTGCGGTGTTTGCATCCCCGATTTACCGCTCGGCGATTATTTTCCCCTCTTATCTCGTGTCGGACGGAGACCGACCCTTGCCACCCTGACACTCGACCTTTGCGACAACGGGTTTCACCCGATCACCGTTGCGAAAACCGCACGAGACCAGCCGCAGCCAACGGAACGAAAAACCCCGCTTAATAATTAAACGGGTTATTTTTATAGCGCACCGGAAAATGTTCTCGGAATGGTTCCAACGCGAGGTGAACGCCGCCGGCTCGACGCGCTGATCGCGCAGTTCGAAGTTTTACCCGAATCGGAGGTCCTGCGGACCCCTAGCGGTCAGAAACATAAACACCGCGCGTGCGAGAGAAAAACCGGGGATGTTTTTGCAAACTGCCATCCACCTGGGCTATATAAAGACCACCACTCCCCCTAGCTCTTCTAGGGTTTCCCTGAGCCAAAATTGCAGCCACCCCCTCAAAATCCCCTCGAAATTCTGCCCCAAGTCCTCCCAATCCCGAAACCCTAATCCCAGGGAATTTCTGGCCGTCAGATCGCAGATCGGAGCGTCCAGGAGGCGCCACGTCGACCCCACCGAGCATCCTCCCAACTCTAGCCTATCCAACCACAGCGCCGCCGCACCCCTTCCTCTCCTCCCCGCGCCTGACCTCCCTCTCCTCTCCCTTATCCTCCCTCTCTCCTCCTCACCTCTCTCTCTCTCTGCTGCAGTAGGCTGCAGCTGGCCGAGGACGCCACCGGCCGCCGCCATGGAAGACCCGAGCCGGCGAGCTCGCCGTGGCTCCGGCCTCCCGAGCCCAAAACCCGCCGGATCCGCCTGCCGCCACGCCGGACCCCCCCTGCGCCACCCCTCCGCGCGCGCCCCGCCGGAGCTCCGCCGGCGCCACCGTCCTAGTGGTCGGGATCGGGCGGGATCCCGATCCGTCCGCCTCCGCCCGGCTGGGCCTCCTCCAGCCTCGTGGTCCGGCCTGCCAGCAGCCCAGCGGCCACGTCCCAGCCTAGGCGCCTCCCCCTCAGCCTGTTGGGCCAAGGCCCATGGGTGAGCAGCCCGAAACCCCCCCTCAGTTTTTTTTATTTCTCCTAGGACCCCGAATTTTCACTAAATCCTGTAAAAATTGTGCTGCTGATCCCGTTTTTCAAATCGATTTCCCGTTGACTCGTAGCTCCGAATGAAGTGATTCATTTTTTGTTTGGTTGTGCTTTGTGTGCTCTAGAGTTCATCTTTAGGAAGGTATTTATTTTGAGGTCATCTTGAGTATGTAATTGTGTGTTGAACAGGGCACCAGATCGTTAAGTTGCTAATCTGCTGTTAACTACTACTGTTGTTATTTTGTTCAAACTTTGGGTGATGCTTGTGTCAAATCCATGAGGCCTATTGCATTGATTCTTTTTCATATGTGTTAAGCATCATGTGTACTTCATTCCCATGCTTTAACTTGTCATGTTTGGGTGCTTTAGCTATATTAAATCTTGCTCCAAAGTGGTGACCCTGATGTTAATGTGCTGCTGTGCTGAAAACTGTTAATTTGTTGCAACTTCGGGTGACGGTTGTGTCGCAACCGTTTATCAAAATTTAGTGATTCCAATTGCATATTGTTAAGCATCATCTCTACTTCCATTATATGTATTGCATTGTCATGATATGCTTGCTGGTCATATATTTATTGAGCACCAAAGTTGCTATCCCGCTGTTTTTGACAGCCGCCTCTGTTTTTCTTTAAGTATGTAACGTTCCGATGCCATGTTGCATGCTTAATATCTTTTGATCTATGATGCCTATGACCTTGATTCTTGTTTGTACCTGATCACCATCATGTCTAGTTCATGCTCATATATTGCTATGTCATGTTGCTGCACTTTTGCATATAGTTTTTCTCCTGTTTATACAACATAAAAATAGCAGTTTCTGCCCTGTTTTCGTGATTTTCATTAAGTCCTAGACCAGTAATGTTTTATTGCATTTTGCTTGGGCTATAATTAATTGTTAATGATGCCTATTTGCATGATTCCTTTTTCCATGCCTTCCCTGCCATGTCTACTTTAGTTTCATATCAATTGTGAGCATGTTTGCATTCATTAACCTGTTTATGCATGGCTCTAAAGTGTGCTTCCTGATGTTGGAAGATTGTGTTCCAAACTTGTTTTGCTTGTATCTTTTTAACCGTAACTCCGTTTGGGGTATTCTTTATATGTAACTTGATTAGTTTTTCGTGTTCTTTGTGTTTATGCTTTTGTTTTCTGCTGTTAACCAACCTAATATATGGTTTAGGGCAGAACAGTACCGAATACTTAAATTGTCGTGGGGCACTTAGAGGATGCCATGTTTAAGGTGTTGCCTCACTTAAAATGACTAGCGTAGATAGTTTATCTTATGCTTCACCGCTTGCCATGTTTGTGTGCTATGCCATGCTTGAGTGAGATGCCATGTTAAAAACCTTTGTTGATAACCTGTAGTTAAACAACTTGAACCTTTCCAAATGTGCGGTATCGTCGTGTGTGACGCGTACTCCACTTAACCTGTTAGTAATCGCTCTGGACGGTAGGTGCGTTGTCTCGTGTTGTCTTCTTGTTGATGCTTGCTCGTGATTGCTTCGTAGTAATAGATGTTTGCTCGTTGATTGCTTTCCAGTGTTTACCCTCTTGTGTGCTTCCGCGGGTACCTCTCGGAGACGTTGCGAGCTTGCGATCAACTACACCTTCGGAACCCGACTTATCAACAGGCAAGGACTATACATTACTTATGATCCATTCTATTTCAACCGGCGGTTTGCATGCTAGTCTAGGATAGGTTCGATGTTTGATCCTACCACATGTTTATAGCCTCTTCCAAACCGATACAGCCATGTCCCCTCCCAGCAAACCTTGTACTGCTATGTTACTATTGCTCGTTGCTCAGCCCCTGCTTAGTATGCATGCTTAGGATGCTATGATGTTACCTTGTTACTCTTTGGTTTGGGCTATCACATTATTATATCGTTGTGGATGATATGATTATTATAATGTTGACTATATCGACGAAGGATGGAAGGTCTAGGCTATCCCGCCCCGACGCTTTGTTCCATTCGAGTCACTTAGGATCCGAGTTCCGGGTATTGGTTTTAAGACTGAGCGTGCCAAACCACGTGTGGGATTTTATGGGGTCCCCTCTTTTTACCTATCTAGCTTCAAATATTTCTAGTGGGGCCCAAGCTGGTTTTACCTTTTGCAAAACATGTGTATGCGAGTGTAGACCTCGCAGATTTTCAAACAACTCGGGCCAGCGGTGACATGGTTTCTTTGTTGGTCCAAACCTGGAAGATCGGGGGTTTCCCACATAGTTTGGGTAACTAACCCGACCTCGTCCAGAAGGCAGAGGCCGATTAGATAGCGCGGCCGGCTTTTGAGTTGGATGTCGACTCACCGGGGGCCACCCGGATTTGTGCGTTGTTAGTTAGAGGGACCTGTCGTTCGGGATCTCTTGGGACTAAATCATAAAATGGTTGCCTATCATGGGTAGCAACTGAGAGAGATGGGCATGCATGCGGAGCTTTGTAATGGGCAGTTGGTACACCCCTGCAGGTATAAATATTTTCGAGAAGCTGTGTCCACGGTTATGGACGGCTTGAGACCTACTCCTTGTTCATAGACAACAACAACAACTGAGATAATCTTAATATAACTAGATCAACGTGTGTGTGCCTTGACTGCTTCTTCTTCGTCGGGATGCGAAGAGGAGGACAAGGATAGGATAGGTGTTATGCTTGCGTAAGTAGGTGGATAACAGACTTGTTGGAGGCGATTCCTCATCGAATGCTTGGCTTCTTACCTTACTCTCTAGATCGTTAGCCACTTCATAAATGCTAGTGCGGCAGCAACCTCACCACTGACCCCATCCTTACCGTAAACTACTAGTTGTCCTAGAGTGATGGGTGATGAAGTCCTTGTTGGGTCAGTTGACCACTAAGGTTGGATGCTGAGTACCTCTGTACTCATGATACTACCCCCAAAATATTTTCAAGGTTCTTGATCGACGACAGGTATGGTGACCGACGTTTCACGTGGAGACTCGATGACGACTAGTTAGGCGGATCCCGGCGGAAGGCCTGGACCCGTGTGGTTATGGGGATCGATGTTTTTCTCTTTGCCACTAGGCATTTGATTGTAGTCTGTACTCAGACATGTATCTTCCGCTGATGTATTGTATTAAGGTAGTTGTATGCCGATTGTATGAGTTGTTGTATCCTTGTATCTGTAATGTTGTGATATCATGTTGGAAATCCGGGGCATATGGCATTGTCATATGTCGCAGTGGGACCGATATGTGCTTCGTCCCCGGATCTGGATGGAAAGATATAGATCTGGAACAGTACCGCATATCGGGCCTTACAACTTTTCTTTTTCCCCAATTCAATTTCTTTTGAAATTTTTACAAGATGCAAAGGAGCAATCAAACCCTAGCACATACCTAACTTGGGGTTGTAACAAGAAGAACCTACACCAAGCAAAGCCTAATCTCCAGGCTCTGATTTCACTTTACACAGAGCACCCAGATGATGGCCATTCTCCTCGACCACCCACTTCACAACATGGCTCGAAGGCTCATCTTCCACGGCATAATGGTCACCCATAGGCTGAGCTCGACCACTAGGAGGACTTCGAGACGCCAACATAATGTCCACACCAGTCCAATGACTATGGACAAAAGCAAAAGCACATTGGGCCCTTGCATGAATCTGGTGATTTACTACACGACGAAGCTCCGCAGGCTGAGAGAACACCCGACACAGCCTCTCAAGAGACGATCGAACAGGAAGCAGCGGATAAAATTCAGAGAAAACCCCACCAAGCAGACCGCAATAGTACCCAAGAGCCTGCGGCACCCTTTCAACCCGCCGTCGAAAAATGGTGAACGCTCGAGCCCGCGACCTATCCACCCAAAAGGGATTGTTCGCCTCGACGACTGGGTCATCCAGCCTCAACAACTCCGACTGCACGGCCTCCTCCTCCTTGGGAGATCGCCCAGCCAGCACTTCACAAAAGAGCAATAATCAGAACAAAGAACAAGGAAAATACCTCACACAGTCGAGCAGCCGAAGGAAGACCAACTCACCCTTCAGAAGATCAGACAACTTCACCACCCAAGCAGCCAGGCCATCCACAACAGCTTCAGCACGTTCACGTTTGGAGCGCTGAACAACGACAACACCCTTGAGACGCACAATCTCACGCTCGACATCTTTCAGCCTCAGACAAACGGATTCGTAGGCACCCTCGCGAGCATCTTCCTTCAGCAAATTCCAAGCCCGAGAAACGCCCGGGGTGGCCTACCGCAAAGGAGAACAAGTCAAAAGAAAAGGAGGAGCAGCGCAAAACGGACAAGGTAGTTTTCACCGCATAAAAGATTCACCATCCCGCAGGAAGTTCATTACAACTTAAAGTCCCAAGACAGGGCACCAAAAACCAGTTCACCCTCTCCTCTCCCTGAGAATTATGGTAATCATCCTCAACAACCAGCTGCAGCTGGCGGGCAAGCCGAGTGGCTCGAGCACTCTGCTCGTCTGTATAATTAGGCAAGCTATCTACCATGGAATCCTCAATGGGGACACCATGCCCCATAAGAACAACAATAGACGTGGCAAGCCTACTCACCACATTCTCGCGAACCAAGACCTCCAGCTGATCTCCGTCCGGACCGAAGGGAGCAACCTGAGAATCAAGACCCTCGGGCCTCTTCTCCTCATCCGGAAGCATATGCTCATGACGAAGCTTCAGGAGATTCGAAGCCTGAGCGCAGACATCCCCCACAACTACAACAGCACCCGAGACAACATCCACAACACCACGAAGAGTGCCTGATCCTGCAGAAGCCACCTCCGCCGCCCCAATACCCGCGGAGCCTGCCAGAAGCACAAGATTTAGTACTCAGAAACTCAAGAAGAAGAGCGAATCCCAAAGAACGGAAGAAAGGAGCAGTCCACGCACCAGCCAAAAAGCCTGCCAAGTCCTGCAGGCGCTCTCACTCAACTTCCTCCACCCAGAGAAATTGATCCTCCACTCGCCGCAACCGCTGGAGCTCGCCCTGCTGTGCCTGTAGGTCCCTCTCCTTGGATTCCAAAACGGCCCGAAGCTCAGCGAGTTCCTTTTTTGCAGCCTCTGTCCACTTCTCAGCACTCTTCTTGCGACCTGCGGAAAGGACATCAGTCAGACAACCAACTAGCAGCCAAAATAAAAGACCAAGAATAAAGATCTCATGTCTCATAGTGGTCAGGCTCCCCTGAACAGAGTCGTGAGCACGTCGCCACCGTATCCGGAACAAAGGCTGAATTCAAGTAAAATGCACAAGTCAAAGAAAAGGAAAAGAGAAAGGCCCAAGCTAAAGACTCCCATTGGGAGCACTACCGTGCCCCCAATATCAAACAAAGATCAACAAAAGAGAAAGGTCGAAGCTAAAGACTGCAACCAATCACAAATGATCGCTTGCAGCCTCGGGGGCTACTCCCATCGGGAGCACTGCCGCGCTCCAATGAAGTTCATAAGGGCAAGGAATTCCATACCTGCTCCGCCATACGATCAAAAAACTTTGCCTTATCCTCACCAAAAAGATCCCTCCGCCCCAAGTAGTGCTCCTCAGGAACCGCAGGTTTCTCCTCTGGAGGAGAGTCTTCCCCAGCATCAGCAGCAGATCCCCCGGACAGAACAGTCGCAGGAGTCGTCCCCGCACCCGAAACCGCAGGAGTCGCTGAAGGAATTGGCCGATCAATTGTCGCACTTGAGTCACCCGACCGAGTAGCAGCTGCACCAGAACCGAATGACTGAAAATCCGCCGCAGCAGTACTCGTAGCAGAGACTTCAGGAACAGGAGCAGTACTGCAAAATGACACATCATCAGAACAAAAGCCGAAAAATAAGCAACAAAACCACACAAGGAAAGGTATACGACCCGGCAGGTGCAGCTCCTGGACGCAGCAACATCCCAAACTTGCACCTCTTTGGAGCAACCGAAGGAGGACACGGTACAGCAGAGGGCATGACCGACAACGAATCATCAGCACCACCCGCCGCATCGCGGCCACTCGCACTCGAGGAACGAGCACGCTTGACGCGTAAAGGACTCGAGTCCCCAGAGTCCTTAGCAGCCTATGGTTTCCGACCCGCAGACTCGCTAGCATCCGCACCGGAAGTGCCCCCATCACCCGCAGGCACAGGACCAGCATCAGCCACACCAGGCTCATCAAGTATTTCCACATCCTCAGGTTGCGGAGGATTTTTCAATAAAGGAGTATGACCCTGTAGTTCAGAACAATATCAGTAATCAACAAACACAATTCAAAATCACAAAAGAACCTCAAGACAAGTACTTGGGGAAGAGGCAATTCAACAGCATAAGAAAGAACGAGGCTCTCCTCACCAATACTCGTACACTTCGTGACTTGCTGGACCCGAGTCAAAAGGTCACCATCAGAGAATTCCTCGGGCGAACACCTGGTCGACTCGTTGGGCCCAGTGTATTTCCACATGGGACGCACCCGATGCTGAAGCGGCTAAACGCGTCTCCTCACAAACACAGAGATAAGTTGGCCGCCAGTCAACTCATCCGTCAAAGTAGAGATCTTTTACACCAATGGCTCAACAAGAGACACCTCGCGATCAGACAATAGATGTGCCCACGAAGACCGCTTAACTTCTCAAGCAGCAGGATCAAAAGGTGCAAGACCAAATTGCTGCCCCTCAATGATAGAGGCGAAGGTGTCCCAATGTTTCGATGAGATGGTGGAGATCGATTATGGTGGAGACGACTTTCACGATCCGACTACGAACGTGTGAAGACGTTGCGCCTTAGCGATCGCTAAACCAACTCCGAGAGGTTATTGATCCCGCGGATGCACGATCAACCTGACCACGAAGGTCTAATTCCTGCAAGCAATCGAAGAACAAGCAAGAACTAAGAATTGCAATTTGGATATTGCTAATATAAGATGAATGATTACGAAAGTTGGGGTTCCAATGATGATAGAGGCGAAGGTGTCCCGATGTTTCGATGAGATGGTGGAGATCGATTATGGTGGAGGCGACTTTCACGATCGGACTACGAACGTGTGAAGACGTTGTGCCTTAGCGATCGCTAAACCAACTCCGAGAGGTTATTGATCCCGCGGATGCACGATCAACCTGACCACGAAGGTCTAATTCCTGCAAGCAATCGAAGAACAAGCAAGAACTAAGAATTGCAATTTGGATATTGCGAATATAAGATGAATGATTATGAAAGTTGGGGTTCCAATGAGGTCTTGGCCTGGTCGGATGACACAAACGAAGAGCTCGAAGTTGCGGCTATGGCTAACTTATATCTAATTAAAACCCAAGTCTAAACGACGCCCTAAGGGATGTATATATGGGGGAACAGAGGGGATTTTCGTGACCCCTTGGAGGTGGGGTCCGAAAACAACCCTAACTCGGTTTCCCCACACATACGGACTCTAAAAACAGCCTATAATGTGGTATTTCGAAATTACATGGGCCCAGCCCAATTTTAAGGTGACGCAGCACCTATAATTGCCCTTGGACGAAAATAATGAAGTGGCATCTCGCGTATTTCGTCCAAGACTTCATACGCAACTTATGGTGGCTTCAAAGTGCGATAATAACCACTGGAAGCTCCATTGTCCTTTCCCGCGCGCGCACCTTCTTCTCCATGCTTGATCCCGCTCCAATGACCATCCTTCTTGTCCATGCTAGGTCCTTCATTCATAAGCAAAACAAAAGTATCTAATTTAGGCAGCATCATATGTTCATGAACAATAGAAGGATTCGCAACAAACGAAAGTACCTGATAATTTAGTTGACGTGCGCGTGCTCTAGTAACTGGTCCAGTATGTGTAGTTGGTGAAGATGTGGGTGTAACATTAGTAGAGATGTCCTCATCATCCTCCCCTTCTTGAATTGAAGTCGTCCTCGACGGAAGCTCATCATCTTCTCCCAAATAAGGTTTCAAATCTGCAATGTTAAATGTGGGACTAACCCCAAAATCTGCAGGTAGCTCAAGTTTATATGCATTATCATTAATTTTCTGTAAAACCTTAAAGGGACCATCAGCTCGTGGCATTAACTTAGACTTGCGCAAATCAGGAAACCTATCTTTACGTAGATGTAACCAAACAAGATCTCCTGGTTCAAACACAACATGCTTTCTACCCTTATCACCAGCAAGCTTGTATCCAGCATTCATTTTCTCAATGTTTTCTTTAGTTAACTCATGCATTTTTAATATCAATTCAGCACGTTGCTTAGCATCAAAATTAACCTTCTCCGAAGATGGAAGAGGCAGCAAATCAATAGGTGCACGAGGTAGAAAACCATAAACAATCTCAAAAGGGCACATTTTAGTGGTAGAATGAAATGAACGATTATAAGCAAATTCAATATGAGGTAAACATTCTTCCCACATTTTCAAGTTACTCTTTAAAACAGCCCTAAGCATAGTAGACAAAGTCCTATTGACTACTTCAGTTTGTCCATCAGTTTGGGGATGACAAGTAGTACTAAAAAGTAGTTTAGTCCCCAACTTAGCCCATAAGCATCTCCAAAAATGGCTAAGAAACTTAGTATCACGATCCGAGACAATAGTATTGGGCACACCATGTAAGCGAATAAACTCACGAAAGAATAAATCAGCAACATTAGCAGCATCATCGCTTTTATGACATGGTATAAAATGTGCCATCTTAGAAAATCTATCCACGACAACAAATATGCTATCCCTCCCGTTCTTTGTTCGAGGCAAGCCTAAAACAAAGTCCATGGATATGTCCTCCCACGGAACACTAGGTACAGGTAAAGGCATGTATAAACCATGAGGATTGAGTCGTGACTTAGCTTTTTGACATGTAGTGCAGCGAGCAACAAAACGCTCAACATCCCGTCTCATCTTTGCCCAAAAGAAATGTGTAGCAAGTACGTCCTCCGTCTTCTTCACGCCAAAATGTCCCATTAATCCTCCTCCATGCGCCTCCTGCAACAACAAAAGACGAATAGAGCTAGCTGGAATGCATAGCTTGTTAGAACGGAACACAAACCCATCATGAAGCACAAACTTGTTCCATGTTCTACCCTCTCTACAATTCTGCAAAACATCTTTAAATTCTGCATCATGTACATATTGATCTTTGATTGTCTCTAAACCGAATATCTTGAAGTCAAGTTGGGAAAGCATAGTATAACGACGAGACAAAGCATCAACAATAATATTATCTTTCCCCTTCTTGTGTTTAATGACATAAGGGAAAGTCTCAATAAATTCAACCCACTTAGCATGTCTACGATTAAGTTTTTCTTGACTTCTTATGTGTTTCAAAGATTCATGATCAGAATGTATAACAAATTCTTTGGGCCATAAATAATGTTGCCAAGTTTCTAATGTCCGAACAAGAGCATATAATTCCTTATCATAAGTAGAATAGTTCAGACTAGGCCCACTCAATTTTTCAGAAAAGTATGCAACAGGTTTAGCATCTTGTAATAACACCCCTCCCAAACCAATACCACTAGCATCGCATTCAAGCTCAAAAGTCTTATTAAAATCAGGAAGTTGGAGCAAAGGAGCATGTGTTAACTTATCTTTCAATACCGTGAAGGCTTCTTCCTGTGCGGTACCCCAAGTAAAAGGCACATCCTTGCGGGTAAGCTCATTGAGAGGGGCAGCAATGGTGCTGAAATCTCTCACAAAACGCCTATAGAATCCAGCGAGGCCAAGAAAACTCCTCACTTGTGTGACCGTTTTGGGCTGCGGCCAACTCTCAATTGCCTCGATCTTGGCTTGATCAACTTCAATTCCCTGCGGAGTAACAACATAGCCAAGAAACGATACTCGGTCGGTGCAAAAGGTGCACTTCCCAAGGTTACCAAATAAACGTGCATTACGTAGAGCAATAAAAACAGCACGTAAATGATCCAAATGTTCCTCCAAAAATTTGCTATAAATCAGTATATCATCAAAATAGACTACCACAAATCGTCCAATGAAAGCACGTAAAACCTCGTTCATTAATCTCATAAAAGTGCTAGGTGCATTAGTTAACCCAAAAGGCATGACTAACCACTCATATAATCCAAACATAGTTTTAAATGCCGTTTTCCATTCATCCCCTAATTTCATGCGAATTTGATGGTATCCACTACGCAAATCAACTTTGGAAAACATGGTAGAGCCACTTAATTCATCAAGCATATCATCTAACCTAGGAATAGGATGACGATAACGAATAGTAATATTATTAATGGCTCTACAATCAACACACATACGCCAAGTTCCATCCTTTTTAGGCACTAATATAACAGGAACAGCACAAGGACTAAGTGATTCACGTATGTAACCTTTGTCGAGTAGCTCTTGTACTTGACGCTGAATCTCCTTCGTCTCCTCCGGATTGGTACGGTATGGCGCACGGTTGGGCAGCGAAGCACAGGGAATTAAGTCAATCTGATGCTCAATCCCTCGAATAGGTGGTAATCCCGGTGGTACGTCTTGTGGAAAGACGTCAATAAATTCCTGCAAAAGGTCAGTGACAACAGGAGGCAAAGAAGGAGGCAATTCCTCAAATGAAAACAAAGCTTCTTTGCACACAAAAGCATAGCACACATATTGACTAACATCCAAATCTGAAATATCAACCTTAGTAGCAAGCAAAGTTGGACTAGTCAATTTAATTTCATTAGAAACAGCAGAAGAAGATTTGCTATTAGTCTTATGTTGTTGCTCAAATTCTTTAGCTGCTATCTCATTTTCACTCTTATTTTTCTCCTGTTTAGCTTTACTAGCTCTAGCAAGATCATCTTTCACAATTTGTTCAGGAGACATAGGAAGTAAAGCAATATTTTTATCCTGATGAACCAGAGTAAACTGATTTGTCCTACCATGGTGTACAACATTCCTATCAAATTGCCATGGTCTACCAAGTAAAAGAGAGCATGCTTGCATGGGTACCACATCACAATCAACATAATCAGCATATGCAGCAATGCTAAAGTGCACACGAACAGAACGCGTTACCTTAATCTTACCACTATTGTTAAACCACTGAATATAGTACGGATGGGGGTGTGGTCTTGTGGTGAGAGATAGCTTCTCCACCAACTCCATGCTCGCCAAGTTGTTGCAAATCCCTCCGTCAATGATGATGCGAACCGAACGTTCTTTCACCACTCCCTTTGTGTGGAACAAATTATGCCTCTGGTTTTGCTCGGCCTTCGATACCTGCACAGTTAACACACGTTGAGCAACCAAACTAGCAAATTGATCTGCATCATCAGGAGCCATATACTCTATATCATGAGCGTCATCATGGGCACCCTGTTCCTCGTGAGCAATGAGAACTAAAGTCTCCTCATCATAGTCGCTCGCTGACTCATACCCACCATCCGCCGTAATAATCATCACACGCTTGGAGGGACAGTCTTTTGCGAAGTGACCTCCACCTTGGCACCTGCGACATTTAATATCACGATCTCGTGTTTTCCCTGTGGAAGCCATGGATGAAGAAGAACTCGCTGCTGGACCACTCTGTGCACCCTTGAATGGTGGCGCTGGCTGTTTTGGAGGCTCCCTGTAAGAATGAGCGGTTGAAGTAGATGGTGGTGCAGCAGGACGTGTGGATGTAGAAGGTCCACGCGATGTCCATGATGTATTTCGTCCTGCAGAAAAGTTAGGTCTCGTAGCGGCCTGTCGATCCTGCACTTCACGTTCAGCTTTACAAGCAAGATGAAACAAACGAGTAATAGTAGCATAGTCCTTGTATTCTAGAATAGTTTGTATCTCCCTGTTTAAGCCACCTATAAAACGTGCAAACATAGCT
Organism: Bromus sterilis; assembly: GCA_950022295.1. NCBI lineage: Eukaryota > Viridiplantae > Streptophyta > Magnoliopsida > Poales > Poaceae > Bromus > Bromus sterilis. The sequence goes on along the minus strand of OX465595.1, from coordinate 253,850,601 downwards.
TCATTATCCTCTACTAGGCCACATCTAATCAATCCAGTTTGTAATTCTAGATAATATTCCTCTACAGAATTTTTTCCTTGTCTCAAACGCTGTAATTTTTGTAGCAATTCACGTTGATAATAAGGAGGAACCCAGCGAGTACGCATAGCATCTTTTAAAGCAGCCCAAGTAGCTGGAATATTATTAGCATGCAATCTACAATGTTCAGACCACCAAATAGATGCAAAACCCGTGAATTCACAAACAGCAGCAGTAACACGTCTATTCTCAGGATATTGTAAACATGTAAAGCGTTGTTCAGTTTCTAACTCCCAAGTAAGATAAGCATCAGGAATATATCTACCCTCAAACGACTTAAGATTCAATTTAAGTTTAGGCACATGTTCATCATCGCGTACCTGAGGGGGTGGTTGGTGTCGACCGTGGCGAATGTTGGGACGTGGACGCCCAGCTGGCTGCTCATAGGCCGCTTCCTGTTCCACCTCCTCCTCGTAATCACCCTCGTAGTTGTCGTCCTGGCCGACGTCAGAAGCAGCAGCAGTAGCAGCAACTGCAGCAGCCGCAGGAACAGCAGCAGCTTGTCTGCCCGGAAACAGAATACGTCGTGCACGTCGTGGTGGTGGTGGCTGTGCTGGAGCGGCCGCAGGCTGTGCAGGTAGGCGAGCGAGCAACTCAGTAAACTTGGCGTCGAGCTTGGTGTCGATCATCTTCTCCACACCATCAATCGCCTCTGTAAATCTGTTCTCGATGTCATTCACCTGTTCAGACATCATTTGTGAAAATTTATCATGTAACGCTTTGTTTGTCATATTCTCCCAATCGGGTGCATCCCGCGCCACTTCATCATGGGATCCTGGCATGGTTAGCAGAAATAGAAAACACACAGAAATATGATCCTACTTCTACTAATGGGATGTGGGGTGGTGGAAAGCACAAATCCGTCAAGCTTTTCTTTCGTTCTTACCGATTGTTACCTAGCAGCAGGTGGTGATGTACAACCAACGGGTCAAAACTCTCAGAGATGTGGTAGAGCGATGGCCAGGAGGTGTCAAAACGCACGATGTAGAATATATGTGGAGCTGTAGGAAGGCTGACAAGTATGGTAGCAAAAGCTCAACAGTAATCAAAACAGAGATGCAAAGCTGAATAAACACTCAACGTCGGTATTGTGCTGATCCTAGGCTAGACCGTACTAGAGACGCGAGCCTAAAACACCAACGAAAGCACGGCGCGGCACGTAAACAACTGAGAAGCACACTCTGAATATTTTTTTTTTGCTATTTTTTTTTGCGATGCGGGACTGCGGTGGCTGAAAAAGTGCGAAACAATCACTATGGTGGCGAACGTCTCAAAATGAGTTTCTGGACCTAAGGAACGTATGGGCACGAAATTTTTTTACCCCCGAAATTTTTGGCCTAAAACCTGCTCTGGAAAGCGTGCCGGACTCTTTTTTTTTTTTTGGAAATCACCCTCTTCTACGTACGACAAAGATTGGTGACATCCGACTCTAATCAACTCAAACTAATCTGGCTACGGAGAGATCACAAACCGAACGGGTGATGGAACTCAACTCGGATCGGTAGGTCGTGGTGGTGTATATGGACTCTGCTTGGCGGAACGTGGTGGTGTATCTAGACTCGGATTGGCGGAACGTGGTAGGATGACTACTGTGCGGCGGCGACGTGGCAAACTGTGATCAGAACTCGAAACTCTAAGGGAACTAGACGCTAAGATCAGCAACTTGACACAACGATGCAACCGTAAATTCAACAAAGCAAGTACTGAAAAGAAAACTGGACAAAGGCTAGGACTGTCTTGGGACGTGATGATCTAACCCTAATTTTTTTTGTTGGCTTTTTCGTGGACTGTATGTATGAAGAACAGAACCAATCTAGACTATGAAAACTGGTAAATCTCACCGAGCAACCTGGAAATCTGATACCACTTGATAGAGGCGAAGGTGTCCCGATGTTTCGATGAGATGGTGGAGATCGATTATGGTGGAGGCGACTTTCACGATCCGACTACGAACGTGCGAAGACGTTGCGCCTTAGCAATCGCTAAACCAACTCCGAGAGGTTATTGATCCCGCGGATGCACGATCAACCTGACCACGAAGGTCTAATTCCTGCAAGCAATCGAAGAACAAGCAAGAACTAAGAATTGCAATCTGGATATTGCGAATATAAGATGAATGATTACGAAAGTTGGGGTTCCAATGAGGTCTTGGCCTGGTCGGATGACAGAAACGAAGAGCTCGAAGTTGCGGCTATGGCTAACTTATATCTAATTAAAACCCAAGTCTAAACGACACCCTAAGGGCTGTATATATGGGGGAACAGAGGGGATTTTCGTGACCCCTTGGAGGTGGGGTCCGAAAACAACCCTAACTCGGTTTCCCCACACATACGGACTCTAAAAACAGCCTATAATGTGGTATTTCGAAATTACATGGGCCCAGCCCAATTTTAAGGTGACGCAGCACCTATAATTGCCCTTGGACGAAAATAATGAAGTGGCATCTCGCGTATTTCGTCCAAGACTTCATACGCAACTTATGGTGGCTTCAAAGTGCGATAATAACCACTGGAAGCTCCATTGTCCTTTCCCGCGCGCGCACCTTCTTCTCCATGCTTGATCCCGCTCCAATGACCATCCTTCTTGTCCATGCTAGGTCCTTCATTCATAAGCAAAACAAAAGTATCTAATTTAGGCAGCATCATATGTTCATGAACAATAGAAGGATTCGCAAGAAACGAAAGTACCTGATAATTTAGTTGACGTGCGCGTGCTCTAGTAACTGGTCCAGTATGTGTAGTTGGTGAAGATGTGGGTGTAACATTAGTAGAGATGTCCTCATCAAATGAGGTCTTGGCCTGGTCGGATGACACAAACGAAGAGCTCGAAGTTGCGGCTATGGCTAACTTAAATCTAATTAAAACCCAAGTCTAAACGACGCCCTAAGGGCTGTATATATGGGGGAACAGAGGGGAATTTCGTGGCCCCTTGGAGGAGGGGTACGAAAACAACCCTAACTCGGTTTCCCCACACATACGGACTCTAAAATATAGCCTATTAAGTGTATTTCGAAATTACATGGGCCTGGCCCAATAATAAGGTGACGCAGCACCTATAATAACCCTTGGACGAAAATATTAATGTGGCGTCTTGTGTCTGTCGTCCAGGTCTTCATGCACGCCTTATGGTGGCCTTAAAGTGCGAAAATCACCACTGGAAGCTCCATTGTCCTTTCCCGCGCGCACACCTCCTTCTCCATGCTTGATCCCGCTCCAATGACCATCCTTCTTATCCATGCTAGGTCCTTCATTCATAAGACAAACTAAAGTATCTAATTTAGGCAGCATCATATGTTCCTGAACATTAGAAGGATTCGCAAGAAACGAAAGTACCTGATAATTTAGTTGACGTGCGCGTGCTCTAGTAACTGGTCCAGTATGTGTAGTTGGTGAAGATGTGGGTGTAACATTAGTAGAGATGTCCTCATCACTCAACGTTCCGATCCTTCAGATAAAACCAACTCTTTCGCCAAGTATAGACGGAATCTAGCTTTTCCAGATCAAAGTAGGCAGCCTTATCCTTAATGGAAATACCCACGCCCCCAATGGCATATTCAGAGTTCTTCCTCTTCACATTGAAAAGACGTTTCCACAGCCCCCAATGGGGATAGATCCCCAAAAAACCCTCACAGAGCGTAATAAAGCAGGCAATGTGCAGAATCCCATTAGGGGTCAAGTCATGGAGTTGCAATTGATAGGCAAAAAGCAACCCTCGGAGGAAAGGATGATCAGGAAGCGCAAACCCGCGAGGGAAGAAGCTCTGAAATCATACTCGTTCATCTGGACGAAGTGCAGGAACCTCCTCATCCCTAGGAATCCGAGTGGCACCATCTACCACCATGCCGTCCGCCACCAAGTCATCCAGATCTGCGGCCCCGAAAGCAGACCGCTCCCACCTACCAGTCATCCTCGCCGATTCCTGCGCTGCACTGCGAGTGCGTTTGGACATGGATCTTTCCACTAAACCGCGCAAAGAAAAGAGGAAGGAGGCAAAGAACGAAGAAGGAAGAAGAAGGACAAGAGGAGAAGGCAATGGCTGGGCGAAAACCTAAAACCACCAGACTCCCCGGTATTTAACCAACCGCAGGGGCACGCGTAATCACCGTTAACCTTGGAACTCAGCGAACGTGGCACGATCCCACGATAGCCGAGAAACATGGAAAACTAAACTGGCGCATTAACCATACCGCCCACTAAGCGCGAAAAACGAGGGCCATCACCACACAGTGCGAAATTTTTGGGCAGTAGGGTGACAAGTCATTTCCATTCACATGCCGCAGCAACCCAACCTGTCAGGAGGGCCAGCAACGTCACATCTCAGCAATGCGTATTAAGCACACATCCTTAGTCAGCATCCCGCTCCTCACAATTTTTTTCATATTATTCTAAAAACTTTTTACTCCCATTGGGAGTACCTTTTACTCGAGTTCGGGTGCTCCCTCACCCAGAAGCCAAAGGAGTGCTCGAGTGACCACTCGCACCTGTTGAATTCACAACGACTATAGAGTTTCGGGTGCTCCCTCACCCAGAAGGCGAAATGTATTTGAGTGACTACTCGCACTAGCAGAAACGACGCATCTACAGAGTTCGAGTGCTCCCTCACCTCGAAGATGGCAAAACTCTCGAGTGGCCACTCGCAAGGCCCAATTAAATACTCGATGATACAAACCACTCGCACACTCGATGACTTTCTGAGTGGGTGCTTTTCTTATCTGATTCCTCGCCTGAGCACGCAAAAGCTCTGCGAGTAACAACTAATAGCTCACTTGATTGTTTATTCCAAGTGGGTGCATCGCTAACCAGGCTCCGTGCCTCTACAAAAACGATACCGGGGCTAAGACACACCGTACCTAGATGCCACACAAGCTTAGCGTGTAGGTAAGACTCCGCTGCGCAGAACGGCCGGGCCGGGACTTGCCACAGAGCGACTTCACTCCCGATCTTTTCCATGCGCTCTCATGATAGAAGGAGTAGAGCGGACGCGCTCAGGCCATTTACTCAGACTAGCAGCAATTGATCCTATAAGACCTGCAGCGGCATGACTTTGCTAGACACCGGTCGTTCCAAGTTCATGTCGAGGGACGTGGGCTTGATTGGGCTACTGCGGTATTTTCCACTAGCGCAATTCACCAAGGCTCGGCCAGTCGACTCCTTCGGCCCTTTCATCTTAGCAATCCCTCGAAACAGGTATTGTCATGGCTCAAAACTGCCAGCGACTCGCAGCTATGCTTTGCATACGATGATAAAACACGGACGAATTCGAGTCCCTACGGGACTCTTCGAGTCCCCCAGGCACTCGGGGGCTACTGACGAGGGGGTGACCCCACGTCTCCTACGTGTAAGGATACCTAGTGCGTATAAAGACAGAAGGCCCACAAGGAGCACTGATGGGCCCACGGCTGGCCCTCTCAAGGCACCAACGTAGGAGTCCACGACTAATATGGAAGGCACGACTTGGCTCACAAGACAAGACTAGGTTTAGGAAACTATCTTTGTAATCTAGGACGGACTCCCCGAGACCTAGCCTAGTATATAAAGGCTGGGAGGGGAGACGTCTCGATCATCCAATATCCAATCTACTCTCCCGATCTTGTGAGAACTCGCCTTGGCCTCCCTTGTAATCGCCCCCTCACGCAATAATACCGAGCAGGAAGTGCTTCTCCTCTTAGCCGACAATATCGTCCAACCTGTTCCTTCTCTATGACTAACCCAGGGTCCCTGACCATGGGATTTGCCGAGGCCGATCCTCGTCAGCCATATGTTCCTTTTTCAACAAAAAGGAATATTCCATTTATTTGAGGATTGTGAAGCAACCCCTTTTTATATTGCTCCATAGATCCCCAAATAATTCCCCCATAGCCTTGATGGTATATCTTGCCAAATTCTCCAAAAATATGGCATGGCCCAAGTGGATTTTTCCTCTAGAAAACTTCATTTGTGTGTGGGGGAAGAATGGCACATTGTGAAGGGAGTGCCATTCCTCTTTATCCATTGCTGGTGAAACTTTTTGTGCAAGCTCATATGATCATATCATTAGCATACACAAATTTACACCACCATTTTCCTACCCAAACCCCCAAAACAAATTCCCAAAGATTTCATGCAGAAAGGGGCATTGTGAAGGAAGTGCAAGCTAGGGGCTCCCATTTGTCTTGAACTTTTTGTGCATGATCCCACAACCAAATGAATCCACAAAACTAATGTTTAGAAAAATCCCATCACCCATGTGAGTGGATCATCAACCCAAAGTTCCTCGCCAGTGGGACACCTTGTGAAGCTAGTGCTATCTAGGTAATTCCAATGGCTATGAAATTTTGCACACTGGTGCACACCTCAAAATAACCCAGCTACACCAAATTGCAGCCAATTCCATCAGGCCAATGCGAGGCTAGCTTCAACAATGTGTTTCTGGCCCATTTGTTGCTTTACAAAGGAAGTATATTTTTCCTTGGGCAAATGGAGCTGCAATTCTCTAGTATGCTAGTCCTTTGTACCCTAATCACATGTGACAAGCCCTCCCTCTCCCATTCCTCAGCATGTGATCTTAGCTTCTCTCCCAAGTTTGCAACACCAAACTTCCTCTTGAGGATAACATCAACTCAGTGCCTTTGACCATTCAATCGCATATCTGTGACAAGTGAATAAAGGACAACAAGATAGACATAATGGGCCACGTGATAAGTCATCGGGAGCTCCAGTTCACTTAGAGAGCACGCCTTTGGCTGCTCTCGGCGTGCTCTCGCCGTGCCCGAGGCCACCCGACGCGTCGCTCTCGCCTCTGCGGCATGCCCGTGTCGTCTTCCCCTTATCATCCCGCGCCGCACGGGCTCCCTTTCCACGCATCGCATCCCTCACGCCTTATCGTTGCCGGAATCCCGCTGGCTACCCGCCGCCAGGAGGAACCAGACGGGAACAGTGGCCCGTCCCGTCTCCATCGCCTCTCTGGTGCCCTCTCTTCCCCCTCGCTCCTTGTGCCCCGCGTGCTCCTCGCCACCTCTAGAACACGCTTGAGCTTGCCACCTCACCCCCAACATCTCGCCGGCGTCGTCGTCATCTCCATGGCGGCTGCCAGCCTTGGCATCGCGCCCCTGCTATAAATAGCGGTGCCCTTGCTCTTCTTGGCTCACAAGCAGACCCTCCTCCACTCCAATCTCCCCTAGCGCAAGCAATCGAAGCCCCGAGGTCTTCTTCCTTGCCTCCGGTCAGAGGGCCGCCGCTGTGACCTAGCCGGCTCGAGCTAATTCCGGTGCCCCTCCTTCGAAGCCAAGACCTCCAGCATGCTCCCCTGCCTCCCGCAGCTCCTCCCTGGCCAAGTCTCGCTTGAATCCCAGCCGGAATCGTCGCCGACGTCGACGTCGCCGGAGTCCCGTAGCCCTGCGCCGCCGCGACGCGTCTCCCCCCTCCAAACGGCCATCATTTCGAGCGCCACGGGTACGGGCCGACGCGCTGTGAGCTCCCCGTTCCAGCCGTCCCGGTCCCAGTCCCGGTCGTGCCCTATCGCCGGAGTTCGCCGCCGGTGATTCGTCCCCTCCTCTGTTTCCCTCCCCTCCTATCTAAACTGACGGGGTGGTCCCACCCGTCAGCCTCTGTCTCCCAGCCCGAAGGTGATATGGGGGGGCCCGATCTTCTCAGTAAGCGGACGGTGAATATGAGGGCGATGATAGATAACTTGTATGTAGCCGATGAACTCCCCTCGCTAGATCCCTGTTGCCAATGCGACAGCTCTCTACCCTTTGGATATTCACAACTTCACACACTTGCGCAACGTAGCTGTCGACCACGAGACGGTGATTGCAATCTACTAATTCCCAGTGGAACAACAGATCACACAAAACTTGCAGTAGAAGAACTTCAGATCGATACGAATTGAAGTCTTAATGATTCAAGAGGAAAGCTTGAAGCTATTCTCAATATCTAGGGTTTATCTAAACGTGGTCTAACCCTAAAACTCACAGGGGGTCCGGTATTTATAAGCTAGGGGGTGTCAAACCCGGATACAAGGCCGCAGCCCGTCAGATCTGCGCGCAGGCAGTTTCGGATGTCCGATGGGTTTCGGACGTCCGATGCGTCGGACGTACGAAACGTGTCGGACTTCCGGATCGGTACTGTACTCGGGAGCCGTCGCGAAGATCTCCGTGTCGGACGTCCGTCGTGTGGAACGTCCGAAACTCGTCGGAGTTCCGTAACCCTTCTGTAACTCAAGGTCATCGCGGCGTCGTAGCTCCTGGCCTCCGATGTCGGACGTCCGAAAAGTGTCGGACGTCCGAAAGTTGGAGATTCCTTCATCTTCTCCTCCTTCAGGATCCTCTTCTTCGTCATGATACCTGATTATGCAAAGATACAAAGATTTAGGCAGTATAAAGTTCTCATTACATAACATATCAGAATCTATTAAGAGCGAGTTCACCTGTTGTTCTATCAACTTTGCACGAGCTCTTGTAATAGGTCCAATTCTGATTTCATCATCCTTCTTCTTTGTTGAATCAACTTGTTCTTCATGACGAACTGGAGATGTGTTGGTAGCAAGGATGTCCTCATCATCTCCCCCCCTTCAAAAGGCGTCGACCTCGACGCTCCAAGGTCATCTCCCATGTATGGTGATAAATCAGCAACGTTGAAACTGTTGCTAGCGCCACCAAACTCGGCAATGGGAATATCAATCGAGTAGGCATTGTCATTGATCTTGGCTAACACCTTGTAAGGACCAGCACCACGTGGCTTCAACTTGGAATCCCTCATCCCTGGAAATCTATCCTTGCGCAAATGTACCGAAACCATATCTCCAGGTTGAAATAGAACTTGCTTCCGTGACTGGTTCCTTGCAGCAGCAACATTCTTGCCTTGCTTCTCAATAGCCTCTCGGGTCTTCTCATGGATCTTCTTCACATAATCTGCTCGTTTGGATGCCTCCATATTAACTCGTTCCTGCAATGGAAGAGGCAGCAAATCAAGAGGTGTAATAGGCTTGAAACCATATACCACTTCAAAAGGACAAAGGTGAGTAGTAGTGTGTACTGCCCTGTTATAAGAAAATTCAACATGTGGCAAACACTCCTCCCATTCGCGCAGATTTTTCTTGATCATAGCTCGCAATAATTGTGACAATGTTCTATTGACCACCTCCGTTTGACCATCAGTTTGGGGATGACATGTAGTACTGAACATCAACTTTGTTCCCAACTTTCCCCAAAGTGTCTTCCAGAAGTAGCTCACAAACTTTACATCCCTGTCAGAAACAATTGTCTTGAGCACTCCATGCAAGCGTACAATCTCCCTGAAAAACAGGTTAGCAACATGCGACGCATCGTCGCTCTTATGGCAAGCAATAAAATGTGCCATCTTGGAAAATCTATCCACTGCCACAAATATACTATCATGACCATATTTAGTGCGTGGCAATCCTAACACAAAGTCCATACTAATATCTTCCCAAGGTGTGGTGGGAGCCGATAGTGGAGTATACAAACCGTGAGGCTTCAGCTTGGACTTGGATGTGTTGCATACAATGCAGCGTCGAACAAACCTGTCCACATCACGCCTCATCCTGGGCCAATAAAAATTATCAGCAAGCATGAGTAATGTCTTCTCACGCCCAAAGTGACCCATCAATCCTCCTGCATGTGATTCCTGCAACAATAGCAAACGCACAGAAGATTCTGGAACACAAAGTTTGTTAGCTCGAAACAAAAATCTATCATGGATGTGGAACTTGTCCCATGCATTTCGAAGAAAACACAAACGATATGGTTCAGCAAAATCATGATCAGTTGCATATAAATCACACAAACTCTCTAATCCAGGAATTTTAACATCAAGATGTGTCAATAACATATTCTTCCTAGAGAGAGCATCAACAACAACATTATCTTTCCCTTTCTTATACTTGATGATGTAGGGAAAAGACTCAATGAACTCAACCCACTTAGCTAGGCGTCGATGCAAATTAGATTGAGCTTTCAGATATTTCAAAGCTTCATGATCAGAATGTATGATAAATTCTTTTGCCCACAAATAATGTTGCCAAACCTCAAGAACTCTAACAAGTGCATACAATTCTTTATCATAAACAGGATAATTCAATCTAGCACCAGAAAGCTTCTCACTGAAATAAGCTATAGGTCTACCTTCTTGCATCAAAACACCACCAATGCCTATACCACTAGCATCACATTCAACTTCAAATTGCTTAGTAAAATCTGGTAACGTAAGTAATGGTGCAGAAGTAAGAAAACGTTTCAACTCATCAAATGCAAGGTCTTGGGCAACGCCCCAAACAAAAGGCACACCTTTCTTAGTCAATTCATTCAACGGTGCAGCAATAGTACTAAAGTTTTTCACAAAACGTCTATAAAAACCAGCAAGACCGTGAAAACTTCGTACTTGGCTAACATTCATGGGAGTAGGCCAATTTTGAATTGCTTCAATTTTAGAAGAATCTACTTCTACCCCATGCTTAGATACAACAAATCCCAAAAATATGACCTTATCTTTTGCAAATGTGCACTTCTCAAGATTAGCATATAATTTAGAATCACGCAACACTTGCAAAACTTGTCTAATATGAGCAGCATGTTCAAATTCATTGCGGCTGTAAATAAGTATATCATCAAAATACACAACCACAAAATGTCCAATAAACTCCCTCAAAACATGGTTCATTAATATCATGAAAGTACTAGGAGCATTAGTAAGACCAAAAGGCATAACTAACCACTCATATAACCCGAACTTAGTTTTGAAAGCAGTTTTCCATTCATCCCCTTCTTTCATCCTAATTTGATGGTATCCACTACGCAAATCAATTTTAGAGAAAATAGCAGCACCACACAATTCATCAAGCATATCCTCTAAACGTGGAATAGGATGACGATAGCGAATAGTGATGTTATTAATAGCTCTACAATCTACACACATACGCCAAGTACCATCTTTCTTAGGAACCAAAATAACAGGAATAGCACAAGGGCTAAGGCTGACACGAATATACCCTTTATCCAGAAGCGCTTGTACTTGTTGCAGAATTTCCTTCGTCTCTTGGGGGTTTGTCCTATATGGTGCCCGGTTAGGAAGAGTTGCACCCGGTATAAGATCAATTTGGTGCTCAATACCACGCAAGGGTGGTAATCCCGCTGGAACCTCCGCCGGAAACACATCATCAAAATCCTGCAAAACAGTAGCCACACCAGGAGAAAAAGGATGGTTATCATTAGAAACCAAAACCTCGCCTTTATACATGAGGAAAAGAGGTATGGTTGTAGGGTCCTCACTAAATTCTCTCATGTCTTCTTTGGTGGCTAATGTAAGCAAACTAGTCTCTCTCGCACTTTTCGTTATATTATCACTCACAGCTATTACATTGTTCTCTCGTGTTGGTTCTACATTCACCTCTACCTTCTGACGAGACTCATTCACAATTTGCTGTGGGGACATAGGATGGAGATTAACTTTCTTGCCCTTGAACTCCAAATGATATGTATTGGCTCGGCCATTGTGTTGCACATGGCGATCATATAACCACGGCCGACCCAATAAGAGATGGCAAACTGTCATAGGCACCACATCAAAATCGATGGAATCCTTGTATGGGCCTATCTCAAAATTTACGCGCACCATGTGATTCACCTTCATCTCACCACTGTCACTCAACCATTGGACATAATAAGGATTTGGGTGAGGTAAGTATTTCAGATTTAGCTTGGCACATAACTCCTTGCTTGCGAGGTTGCGGCAGCTACCTCCATCAATAATCACTTTGCAAGATTTGTTGGGGCCAACGAGTGCCTTGGTTTGGAACAAATTACAGCGCTGAGAATCAGCATGTGGCTGCACTGTAAGAGCACGTTGTGACACAACAATGGTAGGAGCATGCGATGGAAAAGCATCCATGCCTTCTTCACTATGATATCCCTCGTCGAATGCGGAAGGATCTTCATCATCACCAGTTTCATACTCGCCGGTTTCTTCATTAACAAACATGACCTTTCTGTTCGGACAATCTCTCTTGAAGTGACCCGGATTACCGCAAACATGACAAGTGATCTCGCGATTGCGAGCTGTAGACATGTTGGAGCCTGCACTAGTGGCAGGAGCAGCCGACTTCTTGTCCATCGACCCAGTGGAGGCTGGCTTGGAAACTGAAGAGGAAGCTCGAGTATTGGCACCATAATGCTCCATAGGCGCGGCAGACGATGTCCTTGGAGAAAATCTGCTAGATGTGGAGTATCGTGACTTCAGTTGTGCCTCCTCTGCAAGCTGGGATTCAGCCTCCCTTGCAAGATGCAATAAATCATTCATATTATAGTATTGGCAATGCCGCACAATACTCTTGATAGTAAATTTCAGCCCATGGAGAAAACGTTGCATAGTCATCTCAACCTCTTCGCGAACTCGCGCACGTTGCAGCAACATCTCCATCTCCATATAGTATGCATCAACGGACATAGTACCTTGCTTCAGTTGTTGCAATTTATCAAAAACTGTCCGTAAGTAATTAGTGGGAACAAACCGAGCTTTCATGGTCGCCTTCATGTCACGCCATGTACGAATAGGCTGGCCATTGGTTTCTTGTATCTCGGTCAACACACTCTCCCACCAACGCAAAGCATAACCGTCAAACTCGGAAGAAGCAATCTTGATCTTCTTGTCCTCCGGATAATAATGCAAACGCCATAATTTTTCCATCTTAAGCTCCCATGTGAGGTACTCTTCCACATCCGTGGAACCGTCAAATTTGGGGATGTTAAATTTGGGCTTGCTCAAGACATCTTCTTCCTGAATGGGTATACGGCGCGCACCAAGACCAAGTGGAGGTTGGCGAACCGGCCCTTGAAGACCATGCCCACGGCCTTGATTGCCCCTCAAATCAGCATTGTCACCATGGACACTACCATCATCTTCCTGAGCGTCAGGTTGGCGTTGTACCATAGCTGCTTGTATGCCCGTGATAGATGTTGTCATTTGTTGTAGGCTCTGCTCTATAGCAGCAAGTTGTTGTTGCATAGTGGTGACTGCAGCCTCAGTCGCGTCCACTTTCAGTTGTACCGCTTGAACATTTGTATCAATCGCATCAGCGGATTTATATGCCTCCCATGTAACTGGCGCATGTAACTGGCGCATGCCTCCCATGTAACTGGCGCATCCTTGTCCTGTTTCTGCATCACATCAAAACCACTTTGAGACATGATTAGTAGGTTAGTGCACTAAATCAAAATCTTTTGGTGGACACTCACAACTCACTCAAAACTGACAAGAAAAGGTGAATCTTACCGTTCCAAAGTGAATAGTAATGCGTACCCGTTCGGATAGAGGACTAGTGCACGGATGTGATGAAGTGAATACCCGAGTAAAAGAGTGAACACACGACAAAGCAGGATATATGGGGTGGAGCTATAGGTATGGTACCCTAACTACACCGAAGACAAACCCAAAGAAAAACTCACACAGTGGAGGCAAAACGAAAGACAGGCCTCTCAAAAGATCACCACTATGATATGTCCTTGCTAACACGTGTATATCTCTTTGCACTCTATGAGAACTCTTTTTTATCACACTTCTTCCTCTTTTTTTTTGAATCTTTTCTCTTTTTCTCTTTTTTTTTGAGTTTTCTGACACTATTCCAAACTGCGGAGAAATTTTCAGGAAGAGCACACGAAACAGCAAACTAAAACAATGACTCCGATGCAATCTAAGTTATGGAAAAACTAGAAACCCTAATGTTTTTGTATGGCTTTTTCTGGATAGGACGAAAATAAAAACGATCGAATAGATGGATTTGGTGGATGCCTACCGAGGGAACACTGGAAATCTGATACCAAGATGATATGGGGGGCCCCGATCTTCTCAGTAAGCGGACGGTGAATATGAGGGCGATGATAGATAACTTGTATGTAGCCGATGAACTCTCCTCGCTAGATCCCTGTTGCCAATGCGACAGCTCTCTACCCTTTGGATATTCACAACTTCACACACTTGCGCAACGTAGCCGTCGACCACGAGACGGTGATTGCTATCTACTAATTCCAAGTGGAACAACAGATCACACAAAACTTGCAGTAGAAGAACTTCAGATCGATACGAATTGAAGTCTTAATGATTCAAGAGGAAAGCTTGAAGCTATTCTCAATATCTAGGGTTTATCTAAACATGGTCTAACCCTAAAACTCGCAGGGGGTCCGGTATTTATAAGCTAGGGGGTGTCAAACCCGGATACAAGGCCGGAGCCCGTCAGATCTGCGCGCAGGCAGTTTCGGACGTCCGATGGGTTTCGGACGTCCGATGCGTCGGACGTCCGAAATGTGTCGGACTTCCGGATCGGTACTGTACTCGGGAGCCGTCGCAAAGATCTCCGTGTCGGACGTCCGTTCCATGTCGGACGTCCGTCGTGTGGAACGTCCGAAACTCGTCGGAGTTCCGTAACCCTTCTGTAACTCAAGGTCATCGCGACGTCGTAGCTCCTAGCCTCCGATGTCGGACGTCCGAAAAGTGTCGGACGTCCGAAAGTTGGAGATTCCTTCATCTTCTCCTCCTTCTGTATCCTCTTCTTCGTCATGATACCTGATTATGCAAACATACAAAGATTTAGGCAGTATAAAGTTCTCATTACATAACATATCAGAATCTATTAAGAGCGAGTTCACCTGTTGTTCTATCAACTTTGCACTAGCTCTTGTAATAGGTCCAATTCTGATTTCATCATCCTTCTTCTTTGTTGAATCAACTTGTTCTTCATGACGAACTGGAGATGTGTTGGTAGTAAGAATGTCCTCATCAGAAGGGGTACGCAAGTGGACACGTATTCGCCGAATACGCCTTCGACGTGGCCCCTGCTGAAATTCCATAAAATCAGAGAAAAATCAATTTAAATCATTTTAAATTGATATTTTGACCAAACTTTGACCACCTATAACTCCTAAAATATGAGTACAAATGAGGTGATTCTTTTTGCATTGGATTTCTCTTGTTACCCTCTTTATTTTGGCATAACTTGTGAGCCATGTTGCTCTATTGTTCTTTGCTAGTCAACTAAAGTGGTGTTTGACCCTTTTCTTCGTGCCTTTTTTGTATTTTGTTTTTTAGGACTTTTGTAGGTGTTGAAGACCAAGAGTATCTCACACTCCATTGGTGAAGGCAAGCCACAACTTCTTTTGCACCCTCGTAAAGCTTTGACATGCTTTAAAATTTTCCTTAACCTTCGATGATATGATTATCTTGATATGCTTTGGTCATGTTATGCTCCTATGTTTGGACCATTGCGGTGATGCTATCCTTGCCATGATATACTTGAGTGCGTTATTATTATGCCATGCCTTGACCATGTTACTATCATGAGACACATTGATCATGTTGGTATCATGCTATGTTTTGATCACATTATTACCATGATATGACTTGAACCATTATGATCATGAAATGCCATTACCATGTTATGTCCATGATATGCTTGATCATATTATCACTATGTTATGCCTAGCTACATCCATGGCATTGCTAATATCTTGATCGTCTTAACCTGGTTAAGTTAATCATATAAACATGCCTAGAAATGAGACAACTATAACCGTACCTTGGATTGTTCCGCATTATGTTTCTATGCCATGGACTTATATTGTCATGTGGCACCTGATACTTGTTGTGTACGTTGTTGGAGACATGCTTAGTGCCAAGTTGATCAGGTGCCACCGAACCGAACTTATCCGTGCTGCCACGCTCGCCTATATGGGAAGGCCTTGGCTCGGTCTATCGGTGGGTTCTCTTATGCGTATCACCAAGTGGGAAGGCTATGCGCGCGCGGTTTCCCTGGCTCGGTAAGCGGAGATAGTTTGAGAGCCGGTTGTGTTATTGGGATCCCGTCCCCGTTTGGGACAAGTTTGTTGGCCACGCGATGGTCGTTTGCCATGCGATGGCAGGTGTGTATAGAGGACACGGGGCTACCCAAGGCATAACTTGCGAAGTATGTCGGGTGATACGATAAGGGAGACATGCAGTAGAATGACCTCGTTGGAGTAGTCCCAGTCCGTTGGACCAGGAGCTCCATAGTGTGGGTAAAGTGCACAACCTCTACAGAGAGTCACAAATCTATTGGAATAGCCGCGTCCTCGGTTATGGACAAGTTCGTACTAGGCCACACTTGGATCAACATGAGTTCGGTTGGATAATCATACCAAGTTGTTGGTCATGCGATGACCCATGCAAGTTTTTTGTCATGCGATGACCGGATTAGTTGGGTGGTCATGCGATGACTCCCAAGCTTTGAGAGGTCGTGCGACGACCCGTATGAATTGTGGGTCATGCGATGACCCGTGAAGGTGGATGGTCATGGAATGACCCGTGAAAGATGTTCGGTCATGAGATTACCCGGTGCTTGAGTTTTAAGGACTTCGAGGTAAGCCACATGATCATGCGATGATCATGTGGTGTCCATGTGACCTTAAACGATGGTTTCCATTGCATTAGTCTTAGTGCTGATAATATGCTTGATGATTATCTGTTTGCATTATGTTGGTGCTCACATGTTTAATTCATTAATATACTTGAATCTGCTAATGCCATGTTATTGTTTTGCCTTGGAGCATTGTGTGTTGTGAGCTTGCAAGTACATTTAATGTACTGACCTGGCGTGTCATGCCAGATTTGCAGGCAATGCTTTGGATGCGTAGGACGACGTTCCCGGTGTTTGCGAGCTAGGAGGTGTCCCAGCTAGTGTCCCTGTGGAGTGGAGTTTATCATCATCGCCGTTGTTGTGCTGCTACGTTATATTCCGCTGCTAGATATTTATGCTGCTGCTTGGTGTAGTTCCATGGCTAGCTTGAGGAGCAAGCTTGTTCTCCGCTAGCATTGTAATAAGCTCCATGTATCCCTATTTTTGGTAATAGAAAGTTGTTCAGTTCTATATCAACCAGTGCCGTGTTCCAAAAAACTTGATCTCTCGGATGAAGCACGGGGCGTTCCAGTTCTCTGAGACGGGGTGCCACACGTCCTCACTCCTCGACGTCCGCTCTTCTTCTTGCCCCTCGCCGGCATTCTGCCCGCCTGTCCGCCACAACCGTCAGGCGCCGGCTTCCGCGGTGCATCTCCTCTCGGCCGAGCGAGCCGTAGCCCTCACTCTTCCCTGACAGCGGCGATGTTCCTCGAGCCCGAGATAGCCGCCGCCTTGCCACCACGGCCGCCGCCTCGCTTGCCTTGGCCACCGGCCAGACGCTGCCACGGCCTCACATCCCGGTCGCCGGCTCGCATGCCCAGCCCGTTTCCTCCTCACATGCCCTGCCCTGCCCCGCCTGAAAGACCCTCCTGCTCTGGATCTTCGTCCGGCTTCTCGCCTTGCACTCCTACCTCGTCGTGATCTACAACAAGGAAGACAGAGCACGGCAGCGGCTGCGTCAATGGTAAGGCAAACCGGAACGACTTCTGATCTGATCCATGTTCCATGCACGGTTAACCTATCGAAGCAATTGCAGTGCAGTGCAGTTAGTTAGGGGAAGAAGAATGAAATTTTATCAGTTTGATCATCTCCTGTCTCGTTTACATGATGATTATCTTAATACATGTGTATGTAATATGAGCTATAACTGATGTTACAGTAGACTGCACACTGGTAGTGCACACACAACATATCCGAACCTGGAGGCTTTCTTTTCATTCACACTGTCGTTGGAAATTGTGGTGCATGCCGTGTTTATCGAGTTTGTTGTACCATGAATTTGGAATGACAGGGAACCCATGCATATAGTACAGTACGTGGTTGGCCTTGTTCGTGAGAGTTTGGTTTGGTTTGTTATAGAGTGACAAACTAACAATGTATGATTGTCAATACCACTACAGGGCATGTACATGTAGACATTATTTATAAATATTAATAGGTTTAGCAAGAATTAATTAATAGAAATTACATGATTTGTACAAACAGTAGTACCTTTGATTAATCTTGGGTAGCACCAATGATTGATTTTGAACCGTAAATACTTAACTACATTGTGCTATTTTAACCGAACTTATCTACATTTTTGTTGAGTTGTGTTAAATCTATACAAATAAGTGTGATGGTAATAAATAAAAAAATTACATTAATAAATCTAAATAGTACCATTTAGTCATTCTGGACAGTACATATCTTTTTATTACCAGGCATTACCGTTAAATAATTTCGTTAAATAATTTTGGGCTGTACCAATTATTCTTTCTAGGCTGTACAATTTATGTATTACTCGGAGTACGGAACTCATACTTCACAGAAGTACAAGATACATGTCGAGATAAGTTGAGTTCTATAGAAAAAATATAACGGCAGTATTATTTTCATTTTGAGCAATAATTGTTTTATTGCTAAGCAATACAAAACTCATATTCCATAGAAGTACAAGGCAAAGTTGTGTTCTTTTAAAAAAACTGAGCAGTGCAATTTATTCATTTCGAGCAGTACAATTTTTTTTGACGGGTATTATTATTATTATTACCGGACAGTACGAAACTCATATACACATAAGTACATGGTACATGTTGAGGGAATTTGAGTTTCAAGAAATAATTTTGGGTAGTACAATTTAATCATTTTGAGAAGTACCATTTTTTTTAATTTCCGGACAGTACAAAACTCATATTCCACAGAAGTACAATACTATGTTTTCTTGGAACAGAAAAAATCTTCGTATTTTGAATATTGTTAAAAAACCGTGAAGAATTAGAAAAATGTTAAAACACGAAAGTTGCTAAATTTCAGTACCTTTCCAACGCAATATCATTTTCATCATTTCGAGGTCCAATGAACACAATGATCATCTCTTAATAAAACTGATTTTTAGTATTTTCAAAAAAATTTCAAAAACTATGCATAATTCGAAAAAACTTAAAACATGAAAACGTTTGTAAATTTTAGTAGCT
This sequence comes from Bromus sterilis, assembly GCA_950022295.1. Lineage (NCBI taxonomy): Eukaryota > Viridiplantae > Streptophyta > Magnoliopsida > Poales > Poaceae > Bromus > Bromus sterilis. The sequence continues at coordinate 253,831,651 of OX465595.1, read as the reverse complement.
TTCCAACGGTGTATCATTTGCTCTATTCCGAGAAGTGGGTAAAAAAATCCGTTCAAAACACTTTTCAATCAGCTTGTGATGATTTCTATTTTTTGAAAATTCATAATAAAAAAATCTAAAAATTTGAAAATAGTCACAATACAAAAAAGTTGAGAATTTTCTGTAGCTTGTCAACGGTATATCATTTTCGCAATTTTGATTAACGGTTTAGAATATATGATTGAATTACTACACACATACAAAAGAGCAGTACCGACTTTACGAAAAAGAAGTACGGTAGTATATTACAGAAGAAGTACCAGATCTCTATATCGGGCAGTACGAGATTATTGTAGAATATTATTCTATCATCGATTGAAGAATAGAAGGCATACACACACACACACACACACACACACACACACACATATATATATATATAAGGGGCCGATTCTTATAACCTCCACCGGTCTGAACCAGTACGTCCCCCGACCGAGGCCCCTCCCTCCCACCGTCTCGTCCTCCACCTCGAAGACCCGTCGGCGGCTCCCCCTCTACTTGGTTTCTTCCGCCGGAGGCGCCGCCGTGAGCGAGCGAGCGACGGCGATGGCCGGAGCGAGGGAGCCCGTGACGCCGTGACGGGCCAGCACCTCGCATCACCAGTCGCCGCCACGCACCGCCGAGCACGAGCAAGAGCGCCGCCGCCGGATCCCGTCCTTCTGGCTCCCGCCGCCGGGTCCCGTTGCCACAGCCGAAACCGCGTCGCCGCCCGCCTCCGGCTCCGCCTGCCTGGATCTGTGCGTCGTCGTTGATTTAAGCCTGATGGCTCCTCCAACTCAGAAATTAATCCCGATTCGATAGAGAAGACAACATGACATGGAAGATGAAGAACAATCCAACCGCATTCACGTGATTATCTTTGAACTGGTGAGCTTTGAGTTGGCGAATAATTTGAACTGATCCTACTTTGAGTGAAAATTTAAACAAGACTAAATTAATTCACCTCAATACATTGCATGTTCCTGGGGAAGTTTGACTGTCAAAAAAGGATTTAATTGGTTCATGTACGTGCATCCCATTAGAAGTTAGTGGGTAATTTCATAGCTGCCACATCCTTCAGTTCGACTGAATAAAAAAACAACAAGAGTTCATGTCAGTACATCACCTGTTTATGTATCAGTTCATATATTGTACTTGCTTCAGTTAAAAAACTCCGTGAGTATGCATCAGTTCTACTTTTACATGAACAGTCAGTTCAAAATTATCTGTTTCATAGAAAAATGTCACATCGTTTCTGCTTTTACATGGACTCACGGTTTGCTCGATTTGTTCAAATCATGCAGACGCAGCAGAGGCAGCAGCGCGCGGTGCTGGTTTTGACACTCCAGCTGGTTACCAAGCTCCCCCTGGTTGGATAACCCCGGTGATACCAAGTGGATATTTCAGCAGCACTGGCAGATTTTAATCAGCGCCAGGATCAGCATATGAAACACCGCAAGCCGCCGAAGGTGCATGATTTGATCCTTCTGGACTACATAGAGACCTGCAATGCCCTCAGCCTTTGAGGGTTTGCTTTCCAGATGATAACATCACAGAAATACAAGGGACAATACCACCATTTGTTTCGTCAGCCAACATAATTCGTACTGCGAAAGAAGTTTCAACGGGCAAATGCACAAGCACACAAAAGCCTCCTGCGGGCAGGTCTGTTCCGCACAACCCTCAAGCAAGCAATCCTCCAGCAAGCAATCAGAACAAAAGAATGGCTTCATCATCTTTTCTGCCACCGCGAGATCCACTACTGCACATGCCGATGGTGACACCGCCAGGACCTATTTATCCTGGTGAGCAGCAAACACCAGAAGCGGCAAGATCATACACACACGTAAGTTTTTTGTCTTTCGAAACCATCTACTGCTTTGTACTGCATGTCAGTTCTAATTTCCCGTGGCCAGTCAGTTCTGTGTTACTACTGCCACTAGGTTCTATCAATTTCACGTCCCTGCTGAAATAATTCTCTTCCATGTCCTATGCAGCCTCTAGACACACAATCATATGTGGTGCCAAAACTAGAGATGCGCTTTGAAACACTAAAAATGGCTCAGGATTTTTACAACGTCTACACCATGCATGCCGGCTTTGGCATTAGAGTTGGACCTGCTGATGCAAATAGAGCATATTTCTATTGCACGTGCCAGGGGAAACATAAACCAACTTTTTCAGAAGCTAATAGACAAAGGAACAAGACATCTAGCAGAACTGTTTGCAAAGAAATGATCAGGGTGAAAAAGGAATGGGATGGATATTTTGTAATCAAAGACATAGTGTGGGAGCACAACCACTGACTGACACTCGGACCGGACATGCTTCAGTTTTTGCACTCACACAAGACTTTTAACAGCACGATTCTCGAATACGTCAATTTCCTGCAATTCAAAGGCATGAGTCAGTCGCAGATAATGAATATTCTAAATGGCGATGATCCAGGAAGTGTGTTGATGTGCATGACAACACATGACATAATCAACGCGTAAGTCCGGAACAACACTCAAAGCGTTTTGATTTCGTTTCCATGGGTTTCCTTTCGTATTCACTTCCTTTTCAGTTGTGCTAAAAATTATCTACTGCGGTCAGTTCTGTAATTCCTCAATACTAAGTACAACTACCCTCTTGTATCTGCTGTTTAAAACATCATCTACTACTAAAAATCTGGCCGAAAAATAAATTCAAACCGTTCTACTGCTAGATAATTCGGAGTCAATTATATGTTTGTTATGCCTGTTAGTTCTATGTGTACCTATTTCCAAGTACAACTATCTTCTTTATATCTGTATCATCTCTATACAATGCAACAACATGCTGTCAGTTCAATGTCCCCCCTACTTGTCAGTTCTACATTTCTTCAGATGCTGAGTACAACTATCCTCTTGTATCTATGTTCAAACTGTGCATTGCACCTGCTCAAAAAGTCTGACCAGAAAATTAAAAAACATTATACTGTGCAGGAAAGCAAGGAGCACAAGAATGGATGATGTTGATGATATACTAAAGACAATAAACTTCTTCAGGGAAATGAAAGTGATAAACAATGAATTCTTCTGCGACATCCAGCTCGATTAATCTCATAGGGTGAAGAACATATTCTAGGCACACGCGAGCTGCCACGTGTCATATCAAGACTTTGGTGATGTTGTCACCTTCGATACAACATATAAGACCAACAAATACCACATGCCACTTAGGGTGTTTGTCGGCACCAACATCAACATGCAAACAACCTTGTTTGCTTTTGCGTTGATATGGGATGAGGAGACTGAGTCATTTAAGTGGATTTTAAGGACATTTCTAATGTGCTTGAGAGGGAAGGCTCCAACATGCATTCTCACAGGTGAAACCACCATCCTCCCCATGTTTTGCCTCATGTTTGCTACCCGCTGTTTTGCAACAAAAAACTTGCATGCCTAACCTCTTGCTCATATATTTAATCACCAGACTAGTGCCCCGCCATGGCAAGAGCGATACCAGTTGTCTTCCCAAATACCCTTCACAGGCTGTGCCGCTGGCACATTACGAAGAAGTTCAAGGATCACCTTGCGTACCTGTACAAGAACCATGAAGGCTTCAAATATCAATTTAGAGCGATCCTGAACTGGCCACTCATGCCGCCTGAGTTTGAAGCTGCCTGGAAATGGCTAATGGACACATTTGGTCTTTATGACGATGCTACATTGGTGTCAATGTGGAACGACAGGGAAAAATGGATATCTGCTTACTTCAAGGAGGTATTCTGTGCAAGAATGACGCCAACACAACGCAGCGAAAGCGTTAACCATTCGCTCAAGAGAAACTATGTGAATAAGGAGAAAAACCTCCACGTGTTTGTAAAAGGAATAAACAGATTAGTGCTGGAGAGAGCAAAAACAGAAAAAGAGGCAACAATGCTTTGTCAAGTATGAGTTTTTCCCCAAACCTCGTAAACCAAATGGTTTTCATACTAACCAATGTTAAGTAGTGTTAACCAATCTTTACTTGCACTGAAAAAGGCCAACACGCTTACACTGTATGGTTTTGAGACACAAATGGCAGAGGTGTACACTCGAAGTGTTTACAGCGAACTCCGGGAGAGGATTAAAATCAGCACCCTCTTCAGGGTAAAAGAGACAGAACATCGAACAAAGAACCTGGTTTACTACAACCAAAGAAAGAATTTGCGTGGTCATGACACGAATTCTAGGTGGTTGCTGACCCTGATGCTGAAACATATGAATGCGAGTCCAAGCTTTTGGAACACACAGGTGAGAAAGAAAAAAATTGACACAACAACCAGACTTTTTGCTGTCAGTTCTTTGTGTCATTCTTGTTCAAAAAATAATCCCTTTTCTATCAGTTCTGTAATTACTAAATCATAAGTTCAACTTGGTCGCTTGCTCAGTGATGTGTGTCAGACCTGTGTTTTCTCAGCCTACAAGTTCTGTAATTCCTCCATCAAAAGTACAACTAGCATCTTGTATATTTGTTTCAAACTGGCGAAAACGGCATCTATTAAAAATCTCTTTGTTACCACAAAAAATGTAGGTCTCTTCTTCTTGCATATCATGTGTATGCTACAGACGCAGAAAGCTGATGTCATCTCGGAAAAATACATACTCAGGAGGTACAAAAAACGTGCCGTTACAGATCCCAATTTCAACAGAAGAGACCTTGCGGTCGGTGATGACAGATGATGCCTCTCAATACTGCGTGGAAAGCGCAATGCTCCAGCTAAATATTCGGGTCCATCGAAAAAGTTGAGAAGTGCAAAACAGACAGCAAGGGCTAAGCATGTCATGCAAAACCTGGAGCTAGATTCCATGCACTCTGTTACAGCAGGAGATGACGGGGGATATGGAACAAATAATATAGAGATTGAAATCGCCACAACATTGGCTGAGATGAACCACATTGGAACTTTACCAGCATAGAGCGTGCGAGCAAGAGGGAGGCGATGCTGAAGCGCAAGCAGATCAACATAACTCTGCAGATCAGCGTGGAGATGCCTCATTCAACAAAGATGAGAAACGCAGGGTGATAAAACCACCGATATACTCAGCAAACAAATGGCGTAAGAAGAAAACAGAAGCAGCGCAAGCGGCAGAAAACAAGGCGACCCTCCTGTGCGGCGAGTTGAATTCGACGAGAACGACAAACCTAAAGGCGTAAGGGCATGTGGCATGTGCGGCCTTGTTACAGACCACAATGCGCGCACATGCCCGACACGCACTGATCTTACTAGCAGCAACAAGAAGAAGTCGCAGAAGCAGAGGACAAAAACAAAGTCGGCAAGAGAACAACAGCGGGAAGATGGAGATGACGAAGAAGAGTTTGAGGTCATTAAAACACAATCAGAGCAGGAGGACACGCAAGATGATATTGAAGATGACTTTTCCGAGGATGACGTTTCCAAGGATGAAACTGAAAGTGAAGCTCAAAGGGGAAGCAGCAAATAAGTGAAAGGGAAGGTGAAAACAAAGCAACAACAACAACCAATAAGACGAAGCAAAAGGCTACGAACTGGCTAAATCATCAAGATTTATCAAAACTGTTGTCACACTCTTTTTGATTGTGTCTGTATCATTAGGATATCATTCAAGTCGCTGAAAAAACAACCGCGTGTGTATGATGGATTTATGGATTGAACATCATAATCGTACACGAATCTTGTTCGAACATGACCACAAAATATTTGTTGAACATGACACTGTTGTCAGTACTGGTGCGTTATTTCACATAGTAAGTTCAGGTGCTGAGAACAATATCAGTTCTGCTAGAATAACGACTTCAGTAGAAGTGTTAAAAAATGTAAGTTCAGGTGCTGAGAACAAGATTAGTTCTGCTAGAATAACGACTTCAGTACAAGTGTTAAAAAATGTAATATATCTGAACATAGTAAGTTCAGATGCTGGGAATAAGATCAATTCTGCTAGAATTAACGACTTCATTACAAGTGTTAAAAAATGTAATATATCTGCTATTAAAAAATGAGTTGTTAAAAACGAACCCACAAAATTTATACAATACATGCAAAAAAACTTGTAAGTTCAACAAGTACATTACCAATAAAAAATTGCGCCGGAATGTGAGGAAACGCAAAAGAATAAAAAATGTACCATAAATATTGATCGGTATTTACTGATTACATTAAAAAAAATAGTCCGATAAGTGGGGCACGCTAGTCAGTGCTCCTTGACGTGACTACTCAGTTCCACTTCCCCGTAGAAACATGACCGACTCCTCGCAACTCAGTAGTTATCCATCAAAACTACCTCCACCACCTCCCCCACTTCCGCCGGATCAGTTCCACAATCCTCTCCGCCACCGCAAGGATAACCAACAATCGCCCAACGCCACCACACCCTTCAAATAGAGCCCCCATCCCCACCCCAAACCTGCACAGAACCACCATGGCCACCATATTCTCGTCCATTTCCTCTCTAGCCGGTTGTAGAGAGCGCCATGGAGCACCCGCACAAGTAAACCAGTGAGTACTTCGGAGTCGAGACCCACGGCAGGCACAAGCTCCACGTCGTGTGCACGAGTGAGGCGGAAGAGGCGGACAAGATGCTGGGCAAATTGTTTATGTTGCTTTGTGGCAAGAGAAGTGAAGAGCTATTCGTCGGAGTCGACGTTGAGTTCATCCCGAATGTCGACGTCACCAAGCATCCCGACCTCTATCAGTGGGCGGCTGTCCTCCAACTATGCGTGGACAATGAGGTACTTGTGTACCACATCAGCGCCGCTGCTGCTAGGTATGAAAATACCCTCACCTGTGAATTTTATTTAGATAGAAAATCTGTTAGTGAGCTTGGTGTTTCCTATTTTTTCTGGTATAAAAAAACCCTCACCTAAATATTTGATTGTGATTTTATATATTTTATTGTGGTTTTCAAAGATTGGATTCAAGAACAAACAATTAGTGGGATTTTGATGAGGACATCTCTACTAATGTTACAGCCACATCTTCACCAACTACACATACTGGACCAGTTACTAGAGCACGCGCACGTCAACTAAATTATCAGGTACTTTCGTTTCTTGCGAATCCTTCTAATGTTCAGGAACATATGATGCTGCCTAAATTAGATACTTTTGTTTGTCTTATGAATGAAGGACCTAGCATGGATAAGAAGGATGGTCATTGGAACGGGATCAAGCATGGAGAAGGAGGTGTGCGCGCGGGAAAGGACAATGGAGCTTCCATTGGTGATTTTCGCACTTTGAGGCCACCATAAGGCGTGCATGAAGACCTGGACGAGAGACACAAGACGCCACATTAATATTTTCGTCCAAGGATTATTATAGGTGCTGCGTTACATTATTATTGGGCCAGGCCCATGTAATTTCGAAATACACTTAATAGGCTATTTTTTTAGAGTCCGTATGTGTGGGGAAACCGAGTTAGGGTTGTTTTCGGACCCCTCCTCCAAGGGCCCACGAAATTCCCCTCTGTTCCCCCATATATACAACCCTTAGGGCGTCGTTTAGACTTGGGTTTTAATTAGATATAAGTTAGCCATAGCCGCAACTTCGACCTCTTCGTTTGTGTCATCCGACCAGGCCAAGACCTCATTGGAACCCCAACTTTCGTAATCATTCATCTTATATTCGCAATATCCAGATTGCAATTCTTAGTTCTTGCTTGTTCTTCGATTGCTTGCAGGAATTAGACCTTCGTGGTCAGGTTGATCATGCATCCGCGGGATCAATAACCTCTCGGAGTTGGTTTAGCGATCGCTAAGGCGCAACGTCTTCACACGTTCGTAGTCGGATCGTGAAAGTCGCCTCCACCATAATCGATCTCCACCATCTCATTGAAACATCGGGACACCTTCGCCTCTATCAAGTGGTATCAGATTTCCAGGTTGCTCGGTGAGATTTACCAGTTTTCGTAGTCTAGATTGGTTCTGTTCTTCATACCTACAGTCCACGAAAAAGCCAAAAAAAAAATTAGGGTTAGATCATCACGTCCCAAAACAGTCCGAGCCTTTGTCCAGTTTTCTTTATAGTAGTTTGCTTTGTTGAATTTACGGTTGCATCGTTGTGTCGAGTTGCTGATCTTAGCGTCTAGTTCCCTTAGAGTTTCGAGTTCTAATCACAGTTTGTCACACCGCCGCCGCACAGTAGTACGCCGCCACGTTTCCGCCAATCCGAGTCCAGATACACCACCACGTTCCGCCAAGTCGAGTCCATATACAGCACCACGACCTACCAATCCGAGTTGAGTTCCATCACCCGTTCGGTTTGTGATCTCTCCGTGGCCAGATTAGTTTGAGTTGATTAGAGTCGGATTTCACCAATCTTTGTCGTACGTAGAAGAGGGTGATTTCCAAAAAAAAAAAAAAATTCAGAGTGTGCTTCTCAGTTGATTACGTGCCGCGCCGTGCTTTCGTTGGTGTTTTAGGCTCGTGTCTCTAGTACGGTCTAGCCTAGGATCAGCACAGTACCGACGTTGAGTGTTTATTCAACTTTGCATCTCTGTTTTGATTACTGTTGAGCTTTTTGCTACCATATTTGTCAAGCCTACCTACAGCTCCACATATATTCTACTTCGTGCGGTTGACACCTCCTGGCCTTCGCTCTACCACATCTCTGAGAGTTTTGACCCGTTGGTTGTACATCACCACCTGCTGCTAGGTAAGAATCGGTAAGAACGAAAGAAAAGCTTGACGGATTTGTGCTTTCCACCACCCCACATCCTATTAGTAGAAGTAGGATCATATTTCTGTGTGTTTTCTATTTCTGCTAACCATGCCAGGATCCCATGATGAAGCGGCGCGGGATGCACCTGATTGGGAGAATATGACAAACAAAGCATTACATGATAAATTTGCACAAATGATGTCTGAACAGGTGAATGACATCGAGAACAGATTTACAGAGGCGATTGATGGTGTGGAGAAGATGATCGACACCAAGCTCGATGCCAAGTTTACTAAGTTGCTCGCACGCCTACCTATACAGCCTGCGGCCGCTCCAGCACAGCCACCGCCACCACGACGTGCACGACATATTCTGTTTCCGGGCGGACAAGCTGCTGGTGCTCCTGCTGCTGCTGCTGCCTCTGACGTCGGCCAGGACGACAACTACGAGGGTGATTACGAGGAGGAGGTGGAACAAGAAGCGGCCTATGAACAGCCAGCTGGACGTCCACGTCCCAACATTCGCCACGGTCGACACCAACCACCCCCTCAGGTACGCGATGATGAACATGTGCCTAAACTTAAATTGAATCTTAAGCCGTTTGAGGGTAGATATATTCCTGATGCTTATCTTACTTGGGAGTTAGAAACTGAACAACGCTTTACATGTTTACAATATCCTGAGAATAGACGTGTTACTGCTGCTGTTTGTGAATTCACGGGTTTTGCATCTATTTGGTGGTCTGAACATTTTAGATTGCATGCTAATAATATTCCAGCTACTTGGGCTGCTTTAAAAGATGCTATGCGTACTCGTTGGGTTCCTCCTTATTATCAACGTGAATTGCTACAAAAATTACAGCGTTTGAGACAAGGAAAAAATTCTGTAGAGGAATATTATCAAGAATTACAAACTGGATTGATTAGATGTGGCCTAGTAGAGGATAATGAAGCTATGTTTGCACGTTTTATAGGTGGCTTAAACAGGGAGATACAAACTATTCTAGAATACAAGGACTATGCTACTATTACTCGTTTGTTTCATCTTGCTTGTAAAGCTGAACGTGAAGTGCAGGATCGACAGGCCGCTACGAGACCTAACTTTTCTGCAGGACGAAATACATCATGGACATCGCGTGGACCTTCTACATCCACACGTCCTGCTGCACCACCATCTACTTCAGCCGCTCATTCTTACAGGGAGCCACCAAAGCAGCCAGCACCACCATTCAAGGGTGCACAGAGTGGTCCAGCGGCGAGTTCTTCTTCATCCATGGCTTCCACAGGGCAAACACGAGATCATGATATTAAATGTCGCAGGTGCCAAGGTGGAGGTCACTTCGCAAAAGACTGTCCCTCCAAGCATGTGATGATTATTACGGCGGATGGTGGGTATGAGTCAGCGAGTGACTATGATGAGGAGACTTTAGTTCTCATTGCTCATGAGGAACAGGGTGCCCATGATGATGCTCATGATATAGAGTATATGGCTCCTGATGATGCAGATAAATATGCTAGTTTGGTTGCTCAACGTGTGTTAAGTGTGCAGGTAACGAAGGCTGAGCAGTAACTGCAGCAGCAGCAGGAGCACCAGAAACTCTAAGGTAACTAGACGCTAAGATCAGCAACTCGACACAACGATGCAATCGCAAATTCAACAATGCAAACTACTGTAAAGAAAACTGGACAAAGGCTCGGACTGTTTTGGGACGTGATGATCTAACCCTAATTTTTTTGTTGGCTTTTTCGTGGACTTTAGGTATGAAGAACAGAACCAATCTAGACTACGAAAACTGGTAAATCTCACCGAGCAACCTGGAAATCTGATACCACTTGATAGAGGCGAAGGTGTCCCGATGTTTCGATGAGATGGTGGAGATCGATTATGGTGGAGGCGACTTTCATGATCCGACTACGAACGTGCGAAGACGTTGCGCCTTAGCGATCGCTAAACCAACTCCGAGAGGTTATTGATCCCGCGCATGCACGATCAACCTGACCACGAAGGTCTAATTCCTGCAAGCAATCGAAGAACAAGCAAGAACTAAGAATTGCCATCTGGATATTGCGAATATAAGATGCATGATTACGAAAGTTGGGGTTCCAATGAGGTCTTGGCCTGGTCGGATGACACAAACGAAAAGCTCGAAGTTGCGGCTATGGCTAACTTACATCTAATTAAAACCCAAGTCTAAACGACGCCCTAAGGGCTGTATATATGGGGGAACAGAGGGGATTTTCGTGACCCCATGGAGGTGGGGTCCGAAAACAACCCTAACTCGGTTTCCCCACACATACGGACTCTAAAAACAACCTATAATGTTGTATTTCGAAATTACATGGGCCCAGCCCAATATTAAGGTGACGCAGCACCTATAATTGCTCTTGGACGAAAATAATGAAGTGGCATCTCGTGTATTTCGTCCAAGCCTTCATGCATGCCTTATGGTGGCTTCAAAGTGCGAAAATCCCCACTGGAAGCTCCATTGTTCTTTCCCGCGCGCGCACCTTCTTCTCCATGCTTGATCCCGCTCCAATAACCGTCCTTCTTGTCCATGCTATGTCCTTCATTCATAAGCAAAACAAAAGTATCTAATTTAGGCAGCATCATATGTTCATGAACATTAGAAGGATTCGCAAGAAACGAAAGTACCTAATAATTTAGTTGGCGTGCACGTGCTCTAGTAACTGGTCCAGTATGTGTAGTTGGTGAAGATGTGGGTGTAACATTCGTAGAGATGTCCTCATCACATGCAAGCATGCTCTCTTTTACTTGGTAGACCATGGCAATTTGATAGGAATGTTGTACACCATGGTAGGACACATCAGTTTACTCTGGTTCATCAGGATAAAACTATTGCTTTACTTCCTATGTCTCCTGAACAAATTGTGAATGATGATCTTGGTAGAGCTAGTAAAGCTAAACAGGAGAAAAATAAGAGTGAAAATGAGATAGCAGCTAAAGAATTTGAGCAACAACATAAGACTAATAGCAAATCTTCTTCTGCTGTTTCTACTGAAATTAAATTGACTAGTCCAACTTTGCTTGCTACTAAGGTTGATATTTCTGATTTGGATGTTAGTCAATATGTGTGCTATGCTTTTGTGTGCAAAGAAGCTTTGTTTTCATTTGAGGAATTGCCTCCTTCTTTGCCTCCTGTTGTCACTGACCTTTTGCAGGAGTTTATTGACGTCTTTCCACAAGACGTACCACCGGGATTACCACCTATTCGAGGGATTGAGCATCAGATTGACTTAATTCCCGGTGCTTCGCTGCCCAACCGTGCGCCATACCGTACCAATCCGGAGGAGACGAAGGAGATTCAGCGTCAAGTACAAGAGCTACTCGACAAAGGTTACATACGTGAATCCCTTAGTCCTTGTGTTGTTCCTGTTATATTAGTGCCTAAAAAGGATGGAACTTCGCGTATGTGTGTTGATTGTAGAGCCATTAATAATATTACTATTCGTTATCGTCATCCTATTCCTAGGTTAGATGATATGCTTGATGAATTAAGTGGCTCTACCATGTTTTCCAAAGTTGATTTGCGTAGTGGATACCATCAAATTTGCATGAAATTAGGGGATGAATGGAAAACGACATTTAAAACTAAGTTTGGATTATATGAGTGGTTAGTCATGCCTTTTGGGTTAACTAATGCACCTAGCACTTTCATGAGATTAATGAACGAGGTTTTACGTGATTTCATTGGACGATTTGTGGTAGTCTATTTTGATGATATACTGATTTATAGCAAATCTTTGGAGGAACATTTGGATCATTTACGTGCTGTTTTTATTGCTCTACGTAATGCACGTTTGTTTGGTAACCTTGGGAAGTACACCTTTTGCACCGACCGAGTATCGTTTCTTGGCTATGTTGTTACTCCGCAGGGAATTGAAGTTGATAAAGCCAAGATCGAGGCGATTGAGAGTTGGCCGCAGCCCAAAACCGTCACACAAGTGAGGAGTTTTCTTGGCCTCGCTGGATTCTATAGGCGTTTTGTGAGAGATTTCAGCACCATTGTTGCACCTCTCAATGAGCTTACACGCAAGGATGTGCCTTTTACTTGGGGTACCGCACAGGAAGAAGCCTTCACGGTATTGAAAGATAAGTTAACACATGCTCCTTTGCTCCAACTTCCTGATTTTAATAAGACTTCTGAGCTTGAATGCGATGCTAGTGGGATTTGTTTGGGAGGTGTGTTATTACAAGATGCTAAACCTGTTGCATACTTTTCTGAAAAATTGAGTGGGCCTAGTCTGAACTATTCTACTTATGATAAGGAATTATATGCTCTTGTTCGGACATTAGAAACTTGGCAACATTATTTATGGCCCAAAGAATTTGTTATACATTCTGATCATGAATCTTTGAAACACATAAGAAGCCAAGCAAAACTTAATCGTAGACATGCAAAGTGGGTTGAATTTATTGAGACTTTCCCTTATGTCATTAAACACAAGAAGGGGAAAGATAATATTATTGCTGATGCTTTGTCTCGTCGTTATACTATGCTTTCACAACTTGACTTCAAGATATTCGGTTTAGAGACAATCAAAGATCAATATGTACATGATGCGGAATTTAAAGATGTTTTGCAGAATTGTAGAGAGGGTAGAACATGGAACAAGTTTGTGCTTAATGATGGGTTTGTGTTCCGTTCTAACAAGCTATGCATTCCAGCTAGCTCTATTCGTCTTTTGTTGTTGCAGGAGGCGCATGGAGGAGGATTAATGGGACACTTTGGCGTGAAGAAGACGGAGGACGTACTTGCTACACATTTCTTTTGGCCAAAGATGAGACGGGATGTTGAGCGTTTTGTTGCTCGCTGCACTACATGTCAAAAAGCTAAGTCACGACTCAATCCTCATGGTTTATACATGCCTTTACCTGTACCTAGTGTTCCGTGGGAGGACATATCCATGGACTTTGTTTTAGGCTTGCCTCGAACACAGAAGGGGAGGGATAGCATATTTGTTGTCGTGGATAGATTTTCTAAGATGGCACATTTTATACCATGTCATAAAAGCGATGATGCTACTAATGTTGCTGATTTATTCTTTCGAGAGATTATTCGCTTACATGGTGTGCCCAATACTATTGTCTCGGATCGTGATACTAAGTTTCTTAGCCATTTTTGGAGATGCTTATGGGCTAAGTTGGGGACTAAACTACTTTTTAGTACTACATGTCATCCCCAAACTGATGGACAAACTGAAGTAGTCAATAGGACTTTGTCTACTATGCTTAGGGCTGTTTTAAAGAGTAACTTAAAAATGTGGGAAGAATGTTTACCTCATATTGAATTTGCTTATAATCGTTCATTTCATTCTACCACTAAAATGTGCCCTTTTGAGATTGTTTATGGTTTTCTACCTCGTGCACCTATTGATTTGCTTCCTCTTCCATCTTCGGAGAAGGTTAATTTTGATGCTAAGCAACGTGCTGAATTGATATTAAAAATGCATGAGTTAACTAAAGAAAACATTGAGAAAATGAATGCTAGATACAAGCTTGCTGGTGATAAGGGTAGAAAGCATGTTGTGTTTGAACCAGGAGATCTTGTTTGGTTACATCTACGTAAAGATAGGTTTCCTGATTTGCGCAAGTCTAAGTTAATGCCACGAGCTGATGGTCCTTTTAAGGTTTTACAGAAAATTAATGATAATGCATATAAACTTGAGCTACCTGCAGATTTTGGGGTTAGTCCCACATTTAACATTGCAGATTTGAAACCTTATTTGGGAGAAGATAATGAGCTTCCGTCGAGGACGACTTCAATTCAAGAAGGGGAGGATGATGAGGACATCTCTACTAATGTTACACCCACATCTTCACCAACTACACATACTGGACTAGTTACTAGAGAACGTGCACGTCAACTAAATTATCAGGTACTTTCGTTTCTTGCGAATCCTTCTAATGTTCATGAACATATGATGCTGCCTAAATTAGATACTTTTGTTTTGCTTATGAATGAAGGACCTAACATGGACAAGAAGGACGGTCATTGGAGCGGGATCAAGCATGGAGAAGAAGGTGCGCGCGCGGGAAAGAACAATGGAGCTTCCAGTAGGGATTTTCGCACTTTGAAGCCACCATAAGGCATGCATGAAGGCTTGGACGAAATACACGAGATGCCACTTCATTATTTTCGTCCAAGAGCAATTATAGGTGCTGTGTCACCTTAATATTGGGCTGGGCCCATGTAGTTTGAAATACCACATTATAGGCTGTTTTTAGAGTCCGTATGTGTGGGGAAACCGAGTTAGGGTTGTTTTCGGACCCCACCTCCAAGGGGTCACGAAAATCCCCTCTGTTCCCCCATATATACAGCCCTTAGGGCGTCGTTTAGACTTGGGTTTTAATTAGATTTAAGTTAGCCATAGCCGCAACTTCGAGCTCTTCGTTTGTGTCATCCGACCAGGCCAAGACCTCATTGGAACCCCAACTTTCGTAATCATTCATCTTATATTCGCAATATCCAGATTGCAATTCTTAGTTCTTGCTTGTTCTTCGATTGCTTGCAGGAATTAGACCTTCGTGGTCAGGTTGATCGTGCATCCGCGGGATCAATAACCTCTCGGAGTTGGTTTAGCGATCGCTAAGGCGCAACGTCTTCACACGTTCGTAGTCGGATCGTGAAAGTCGCCTCCACCATAATCGATCTCCACCATCTCATCGAAACATCGGGACACCTTCGCCTCTATCAGATTTTCTAGATTAGATTTGTGTTTTTGAATCAGAGCATCTGCTTATTTTTAGCCATTTCAATGATTCCCCAACCCTACGTACAAGTACCATCTTGTATCCTAGTAGTTTACATTCATACAAAAATAAAAAATGTGTTCCTGAATCAGAGCGTCTATGTATTTTTCAGCAAGTTCTATGATTGCCCAAACCCTAAGTACAACTAGCATCCTATTGAGTCTATATATTTTCTTTCAGTTCTATGATTCTCCCCAAACCATAAGAAACAACTAACATCTTGTATCTCTGTTCAATCTGAAGGAAAATTGCATCCTTCCAAAAAAATTGCAGAAAATTAAAAATAACCCTACTGTTGGGTAGTGCAGCCAGTTCCATGTGTGCTCCGTTTGTCAGTTCAATGTGTGCTCTGCTTTTAGTTCTATCACTGCTCGTCGCTCAGAGCTGTTGTTACATCTGTGTTTAAAAATAAGAGAATACAATCTTTACTTTATTTTGTAAGGGATTATCCGTGCATTCACGTGATTAGATTTCAGATCGTGCATTTTCTTATTTTATAAGGATAGATATGCTTATTTGAACTCCGAAAAAATTGATTCGGAGCTTTCATTTTGCTTCATGTCTTTCTCTGCAGGCCCCAGCGCCTACCAAACTTCCTCGACACAGGTCATTTCACGTACGTGGGATTTTCCATTGCAACAGACAAGCGCATGCTGGAACTGGTCGGCATAACGATCAGGCCAGACAGGTACATTGACATACAAAGAGAGTGGAGGAACCCCAACAATCATTACAAGCCATATGAATCTTTGGCTGATGTTGCCTCCATGGTGATTGATCCATACTACAAGAGCATGAAGAACAAGATCAACAGATAAGAGGACCACATAAGGTGGGCTACTCCACCACTCCTCGCACACCTCGTACACTATGCAACCATAGATGCATACACCACGTACGAATCATGGAGGCGCATCTCCATTATCCAGCGTGGGCTGAAGAGGAGCCAGGACGACTGGGCCCTGCGGGCAGAGGGGTACTCTCTGGACGAAATATACGGCCCCGGTGGTGCTATGCAGTACAACTGAAGTAGATGTGTGCTCATTGGTATCATTTTGCTTTCGCATTAGCAGGTTGTCCCCGTTATTAGGTTTTATTGAACTTCTATATATAGTTCATTAGCAGGTTGTCCGTTAGTAAGTTTGCTTGAACTTTACCTAAAGTCAGTTTGTATCGTCAGAAATATTACCTATCTTCATGCTTCGTGCCTTCGAAATTACTATTGTGTTTGCACTATATGGCATACTCTCTGGGCAAGTTCAAAATACACTGCTACATCAGTGCGAACTAAAAAGCTGCACGGACCTTTTGAAATGAAACTTAGTTTGCTGCTGTAAAAAAAGCTTAGACTTTCTCTGTCAAGTATATCAGACTTTGATGATCAGTTCACAAAAACCTCAATACTACTCTAACAAAATTAAAATATAAATGGAAGAAATAGTAATAAAAAAGCCACTTCATATAAAAAAATCGTATGATTGGCATCACAATATGTTTAGCTTGTCAGTTCAACCTGCACAACCATACCAGTTCCCCATCCGAAAAAGGCCAGACTCAAATCATGGTGTGCAAAAAACATACTGTTATCCAATCAACTTCAAAAACATACTGCGGGTCTTGCTTATTACAAAAATTTTTCAATAAGATAAAACTAAGGGGGGAGTCCCCCACCCAACCGCCCCTTTATACTATACATGCAAAAAAAACTTGTAAGTTCAACAAATACATAACCAAAATGTTAAATTGGCCACTATAGATGCAAGTTCAGATACACAAATGCTATCAGGTCAAGTTGGTAAAAAAGGGGGAAGTTAGCAACCAAAACTTAAGTCGTAACTGGCATCACAATATGTTTAGCTTGTCAGTTCAACCTGCACAACCATACCAGTCCCCCATCCTAAAAAGGCCAGAATCAACTTCAAAAATATACTGAGCGTCTCGCGAACTTATTACAAAAAGTTTCAGTACAAAAATACACTACACACCTAGTCAAAAATTTGAACAAACATAGTTTTGGTGGACAGAAAACATTTAGTTCAAAAGAACCTGCGAATCCCAGGAAACTCTCCTCCGACCTTGCGACTATGCATCAGGACCCAGTTCTTGAACCTCCTCAGGGAGCTCCGACAGATCAATCTCGTTCTTCTTGTTGAACACAATACTATACAGATTTTGTGCCTTCCAGTCAACAATCTGAGGCTGCAAGAAAAATAAAAGGAATCAATATAAGCCGAGAACCCTTAAGAACAATGTTACTTCCTTCGCTGAAAAGAGAAAACTCACATCTTCATTGTGGATATCCTTTGCAAGATCTTCACCATTGTAAACTTGTGCGAATTACAGAGCATAATGCCCACACTCGTTCGGCCCTTGCTTAGGAACTGGAACGTACCTAGGCCTAGCAGCAATTGTGGCCCAATTAGGCTGCTTGCTAGATTTGTACTGCTCTTTACCATAAAGACCCTCGCTGTAAGGCCCGATATGCGGTACTGTTCCAGATCTAGATGTTTCCATCCAGATCCGGGGACGAAGCGCATATCGGTCCTACCGCGACATATGACAAAGCCATATGCCCCGGATTTCCAACATGATATCACAACATTACAGATACAGGATACAACATCTCATACAATCGGCATACAACTGCCTTAATACAATACAACAGCGGAAGATATATGTCTGAATACAGACTACAATCAAAAGCCTACTGGCAAAGAGAAAAACATCGATCCCATAACCACACGGGTCTAGGCCCTCCGCCGGGATCCGTCTAACTAGTCGTCGTCGAGTCTCCACGCGAAACGTCGATCACCGTACCTGTTGTCGATCAAGAATCCTGAAAGGAGTTTGGGGGTAGTATCATGAGTACAGAGGTACTCAGCATCCAAATGTAGTGGTCATCTGACCCAGCAAGGACTTCATCACTCGTCATTCTAGGACAACTAGTAGTTTACGGTAAGGATGGGGTAAGTGGTGAGGTTGCTGCCGCACTAGCATTTATGAAGTGGCTAACGATCTAGAGAGTAAGATAAGAAGCCAAGCATTCGATGAGGAATCGCCTCCAACAAGTCTGCTATCCACCTACTACGCAAACATAACACCTATCCTATCCTTGTCCTCCTCTTCGCATCCCGACGAAGAAGAAGCAGTCAAGGCACACACACACGTTGATCAAGTTATATTAAGATTATCTCAGTTGTTGTTGTCTATGAACAAGGAGTAGGTCTCAAGTCGTCCATAACCGTGGACACGGCTTCTCGAAAAGATTTAACCCTGCAGGGGTGTAACAACTGCCCATTACAAGGCTCCGCACGCACGCCCATCTCTCTCAGTTGCTACCCATCACAGGCAACCATTTTATGATTTAGTTCCAAGAGATCCGAAACGACAGGTCCCTCTAACTAACAACGAACAAATCCGGGTGGCCCCCGGTGAGTCGACATCCAACTCAAAAGCCGGCCGCGCTCTCGAATCGGCCTCTACCGTCTGGATGAGGTCGGATAGGTTTCCCAAACAGATGTGGACAACCCCCTAGCTCCCTGGTGTGGACCAACAAGAGAAACCATGTCTCCGCTGGCCCAAGTTGTTTTAAAAGATATCTGCTAGGAGCGACCCGACAAGATATATATGCATGTTTTCAAATGGTAAATCAGCATGGGCCACCTCTAGAAATGTTTGAAGATAGATAGGTAAGAAAAGTGGACCCCATAAAATCCCACACGCGGTTAGGCACGCTCAGTCTTAAAACCAATACCCGGAACTCGGATCCTAGGTGACTCGAATGGAACAAAGCGTTGGGGCGGGATAGCCTAGACCTTCCATCCTTCGTCGAATATAGTCAACATTATAATAATCATATCATCAACAACAATAATAGTAATGTGATATCCCAAACCAAGGAGTAACAGGGTAACATCGTAGCATCCTAAGCATGCATACTAAGAAGGGGCTGAGCAACGAGCAACAGTAACATAGCAGTACAAGGTTTGCTGGGAGGGAGCATGGTTGTATCGGTTTGAAAGAGGCTGTAAACATGTGGTAGGATCAAACATCGAACCTAACCTATACTAGCATGCAAACCGCTGGTTGAAATAAAATGGATCATAAGTAATGTATAGTCCTTGCCTGTTGATAAGCCGGGTTCCGAAGGTGTAGTTGATCGCAAGCTCGCATCGTCTCCGAGAGGTACCCGCGGAAGCACACAAGACGGTAAACACTGGAAAGCAATCAACGAGCAAGCATCTATTACTACGAAGCAAACACAAGCAAGCATCAACAAAAGGCAACACGAGACATCGCACCTAACGTCGAGAGCGGTTACTAACAGGTTAAGTGGAGTACTCGTCACACACGACGATACCGCACGTTTTACGAGGGTTCAGGTTGTTTAGCTACAGGTGATTAGCAAAGGTTGTTAACAATGCATCTCACTCAAGCATGGCATAGCACACAAACATGGCAAGAGGTGATGCATAAATAAACTACCTAATCTATTCACTTTAAGTGGGGGGCAAAACCTATACACGGCAGCTATTACGGACCCCACGATAATTATTGCATTTGGTACTGTTTTGCCCTAAACATATTTTATTATTTTTATTATCAAGCAAGAGCAGCAAAAACACAATCTACATGCAATTCTAGTCAAGTTACATATAAGAAACATTTTAATCAGAGCAACGGTTAAAAAGTTATAGCAATTACAAGTTACAGTGGCAAGCATTGTAATTAACAGTCAAACAACATGTAAACAAAGTCAAACATGGCAAAGGAGCACATTTTATTAAACTACACACAAAACTAAGCAAGTTTCATATTAAAAGCGTTGCGATCCGAGCCACGGTTGAAAAGGTACGAGCACCACAAAAATATAACACAATCTTCCAATTTTTATTAATAAAGCAGAAAAAAAAGAGTGTTGGGCCGAATTCGGAGCTACTGGGCCGGCCCAACAGTGCACAGCAGGAAAATAAAAAAAATAAAAAAGGGGGGGGGGGCTCACCTCTTGGGGCGAGGCCCGGCTGGGGAGGCTGGCGGTTGCTGGGCCGCTCGGGGCTGGCCGGCCCACGGAGCGGTGGCGGCTGGGACGCCGCTCGATCCCGATCGGGACCGAGGTCGCGGCGGCAGCGCGCGCACGACGCCGGCAGCGGCTCGCCGGCACAGCTGCGCAGCGGGGCGATGAGGCCGCGGGGGCATGCGAGGCTAGAGGGGACTGCGCGGCCGCGGCAGGAGTCGCCGGAGACCGCGGGCTGGCCGGCGGCAACATCCAAGGGCGGCGACGCGAGCTCGTCTGCAGCTTCAATGGCGCGGCGGCGCGGGCTCCTGGTGTCCTGGGTGAGAGAGGCGAGGGAACGGTGAGGAGGAGAGGCAAGGGAGAAGGGAGAGCGGCCGGAGAAACCTGGGCGCGCCGACGGCGCTCGCCGTGGTTGTCGGAGTCGCGGCGGCGGCCGGCGTGGAGGCTACGGGCGGCGCGCGTGGAGGTTGGAGGAGAGAGGAGGTGGGGCTGTGGGCGCGTTCTGGCCGTCAGATCGGCCGATCTGATGGTCCAGATCGTCGGGGAGCTAGGGTTTGCTGGAATTGGGTTAAAACTGCGAAATTTGGGGAAAAACTCAGATCTGGGGCTGCCTAAGTGGTTAGGGAAACCCTAAGTGGTGGGGTGGTCTATATATAGCCCAGGTGGCTGGCAGTTTGCAAAAACATCTCCGGTTTTTCTCTCGCGCGCGCGGTGTTTACGTTTCTGACCGCCGGGGGTCCGCAGGACCTCCGATTCGGGTAAAACTTCAAACTGCGCGATCAGTGCGTCGAGCCGGCGGCGTTCACCTCGCGCTGGAACCGTTCCGAAAACACTTTCCGACGCGCTATAAAAATATCCCGTTTAATTATTAAACATGGTTTTTCGTTCCGTAGGCTGCGGCTGGTCTCGTGCGGTTTTCGCGACGGTGATCGGGTGAAACCCGGTGTCGCAAAGGTCGAGTGTCAGGGTGGCAAGGGTCGGTCTCCGTCCGATACGAGATAAGAGGGGGAAAAATAATCGCCGATCGATAAATCGGGGATGCAAACATCGCCAATAAATTAGACAATCAAACAATTCACACCGAAATCAATTTTTTTAATTTTTGTGAAAACTGGGCTGTTACAATACAACACCACCAACAAGGGATCTCGTCCCGAGATCCTGGACGATCCGGGGGAGAGGGGGGAGAGAAAAGAGAGACGACGATCTTCAACACCACCAACAAGGGACTCTGCTCCATGTCGACGTCGAACTTAGGTCGAGATAAATTTCCGCAGAGAGATGGCGACGTCGAAAAACGAAACCATCAGTGTCAAGAGGAAGAACGACAGCTAAAACCTGGTCAAAGGGATAGTGCTTTTCGACGCAAGTCGTGAAAACACCGGGCAAAAGGAGGGAGGGCAAAGGACGACCCAGATGATATCCGAAACCGGAGAAGCTGAAGGTACTACAGGAATTCCCACCTGAGCTCGGAATCGAGACAATACGCTGCAAGCAAGGCATTGTAACTATTCCGAAACTCGACACACTCGAGATCCTAGAGTTTGAAGGTGGATAAGTCGAGAGTAAAACACTTACGACACTTGTCCTGACCAGAGCAAGGGTAAGGAGTTAAAAGATTCCTACTCTCCGATAACTAACTTAGTAACTACAAAATAGTTTTTTTTTCTAGACTCCACTTCGGCCAGAGAAGGGATCCTACGGTCGGTAAGGCTCTGATACCAAGTTATAAGGCCCGATATGCGGTACTGTTCTAGATCTAGATTTTTCCTTCCAGATCCGGGGACGAAGCACATATCGGTCCCACCGCGACATATGACAAAGCCATATGCCCCGGATTTCCAACATGATATCACAACATTACAGATACAGGATACAGCATCTCATACAATCGGCATACAATTGCCTTAATACAATACAACAGCGGAAGATATATGTATGAATACAGACTATAATCAAAAGCCTACTGGCAAAGATAAAAACATCGATCCCATAACCACACGGGTCTAGGCCCTCCGCCGGGATCCGTCTAACTAGTCGTCGTCGAGTCTCCACGCGAAACGTCGATCACCGTACCTGTTGTCGATCAAGAATCCTGAAAAGAGTTTGCGGGTAGTATCATGAGTACAGAGGTACTCAGCATCCAACTGTAGTGGTCATCTGACCCAGCAAGGACTTCATCACTCGTCATTCTAGGACAACTAGTAGTTTACGGTAAGGATGGGGTAAGTGGTGAGGTTGCTGCCGCACTAGCATTTATGAAGTGGCTAACGATCTAGAGAGTAAGATAAGAAGCCAAGCATTCGATGAGGAATCGCCTCCAACAAGTCTGCTATCCACCTACTACACAAACATAACACCTATCCTATCCTTGTCCTACTACACACGTTGATCAAGTTATATTAAGATTATCTCAGTTGTTGTTGTCTATGAACAAGGAGTAGGTCTCAAGTCGTCCATAACCGTTTACACGGCTTCTCGAAAAGATTTAACCCTGCAGGGGTGTACCAACTGCCCATTACAAGGCTCCGCACGCACGCCCATCTCTCTCAGTTGCTACCCATCACAGGCAACCATTTTATGATTTAGTTCCAAGAGATCCGAAACGACAGGTCCCTCTAACTAACAACGAACAAATCCGGGTGGCCCCCGGTGAGTCGACATCCAACTCAAAAGCCGGCCGCGCTCTCGAATCGGCCTCTACCGTCTGGATGAGGTCGGATAGGTTTCCCAAACAGATGTGGACAACCCCCTAGCTCCCTGGTGTGGACCAACAAGAGAAACCATGTCTCCGCTGGCCCAAGTTGTTTTAAAAGATATCTGCTAGGAGCGACCCGACAAGATATATATGCATGTTTTCAAATGGTAAATCAGCATGGGCCACCTCTAGAAATGTTTGAAGATAGATAGGTAAGAAAAGTGGACCCCATAAAATCCCACACGCGGTTAGGCACGCTCAGTCTTAAAACCAATACCCGGAACTCGGATCCTAGGTGACTCGAATGGAACAAAGTGTTGGGGCGGGATAGCCTAGACCTTCAATCCTTCGTCGAATATAGTCAACATTATAATAATCATATCATCAACAACAATAATAGTAATGTGATATCCCAAACTAAGGAGTAACAGGGTAACATCGTAGCATCCTAAGCATGCATACTAAGAAGGGGCGGAGCAACGAGCAACAGTAACATAGCAGTACAAGGTTTGCTGGGAGGGAGCTTGGCTGTATCGGTTTGAAAGAGGCTGTAAACATGTGGTAGGATCAAACATCGAACCTAACCTATACTAGCATGCAAACCGCTGGTTGAAATAGAATGGATCATAAGTAATGTATAGTCCTTGCCTGTTGATAAGCCGGGTTCCGAAGGTGTAGTTGATCGCAAGCTCGCATTGTCTCCGAGAGGTACCCGCGGAAGCACACAAGACGGTAAACACTGGAAAGCAATCAACGAGCAAGCATCTATTACTACGAAGCAAACACGAGCAAGCATCAACAAAAGGCAACACGAGACATCGCACCTAACATCGAGAGCGGTTACTAACAGGTTAAGTGGAGTACTCGTCACACACGACGATACCGCACGTTTTACGAGGGTTCAGGTTGTTTAGCTACAGGTGATTAGCAAAGGTTGTTAACAATGCATCTCACTCAAGCATGGCATAGCACACAAACATGGCAAGAGGTGATGCATAAATAAACTACCTAATCTATTAACTTTAAGTGGGGGGCAAAACCTATACACGACAGCTATTACGGACCCCACGATAATTATTGCATTTGGTACTGTTTTGCCCTAAACATATTTTATTATTTTTATTATCAAGCAAGAGCAGAAAAAACACAATCTACATGCAATTCTAGTCAAGTTACATATAAGAAACATTTTAATCAGAGCAACGGTTAAAAAGTTATAGCAATTACAAGTTACAGTGGCAAGCATTGTAATTAACAGTCAAACAACATGTAAACAAAGTCAAACATGGCAAAGGAGCACATTTTATTAAACTACACACAAAACTAAGCAAGTTTCATAATAAAAGCGTTGCGATCCGAGCCACGGTTGAAAAGGTACGAGCACCGCAAAAATATAACACAATCTGCAATTTTTATTAATAAAACAGAAAAAAAGAGTGTTGGGCCGAATTCGGAGCTACTGGGCCGGGCCAACAGTGCACAGCAGGAAAAGAAAAAAAATAAAAAAGGGGGGCTCACCTCTTGGGCCGAGGCCCGGCTGGGGAGGCTGGCGGTTGCTGGGCCGCTCGGGGCAGGTCGGCCCACGGAGCGGTGGCGGCTGGGACGCCGCTCGATCCCGATCGGGACCGAGGTCGCGGCGGCAGCGCGCGCACGACGCCGGCAGCGGCTCGCCGGCACAGCTGCGCAGCGGGGCGAGGAGGCCGCGGGGGCATGCGAGGCTAGAGGGGACTGCGTGGCCGCGGCAGGGGTCGCCGGAGACCGCGGGCTGGCCGGAGGCAACATTCAAGGGAGGCGACGCGAGCTCGTTTGCAGCTTCAATGGCGCGGCGGTGCGGGCTCCTGGTGTCCTGGGTGAGAGAGGCGAGGGAACGGTGAGGAGGAGAGGCAAGGGAGAAGGGAGAGCGGCCGGAGCAACCTGGGCGCGCCGACGGTGCTCGCCGTGGTCGTCGGAGTCGCGGCGGCGGCCGGCGTGGAGGCTACGGGCGGCGCGCGTGGAGGTTGGAGGAGAGTGGAGGTGGGGCTGTGGGCGCGTTCTGGCCGTCAGATCGGCCGATCTGACGGTCTAGATCGTTGGGGAGCTAGGGTTTGCTGGAATTGGGTTAAAACTGTGAAAATTGGGGAAAAACTCAGATCTGGGGCTGCCTAAGTGGTTAGGGAAACCTAAGTGGTGGGGTGGTCTATATATAGCCCAGGTGGCTGGCAGTTTGCAAAAACATCTCCGGTTTTTCGCTCTCGCGCGCGGTGTTTACGTTTCTGACCGCCGGGGGTCCGCAGGACCTCCGATTCGGGTAAAACTTCGAACTGCGCGATTAGTGCGTCGAGCCGGCGGCGTTCACCTCGCGCTGGAATCGTTCCGAAAACACTTTCCGGCGCGCTATAAAAATATCCCGTTTAATTATTAAACATGGTTTTTCTTTCCGTTGGCTGCGTCTGGTCTCGTGCGGTTTTCGCGAGCGTGATCGGGTGAAACCCGGTGTCGCAAAGGTCGAGTGTCAGGGTGGCAAGGGTCGGTCTCCGTCCGATACGAGATAAGAGGGGGAAAAATAATCGCCGATCAATAAATCGGGGATGCAAACATCGCAAATAAATCAGACAATCAAACAATTCACACCGAAAACAAAATTTTTAATTTTTGTGAAAACTGGGCTGTTGCACTCGCACACTTGGACAAATCGCTTTATCTACAAAAAAACAGAAAATACAAGAATGTGAGAAAAAGCCTTTTAAGAAAGCCAACGAAAAAATGTAAGAGCAGATAGGATTTATCTACAAAAACTCTAGAATCTACTCATTATCTTAGGAGTGTCCTTATGGTACTTGCTGCGTGATGGCTCAAAATTCCTAGGGTACGTCAACGAATCTATAATCCCAATGCGATTGCGCAACCGATTGAGAATTATCAATGTGTAGTGCGATATAGTAGCGCACTAGCTGAGGTACCAATCATTTTGAACATTGGCATAATCACCTAGAAAACCGCAGAGAAAATACACACAAAACAACTGATTAAATATATAAGAAAAATACCTCATCAAGCGCATCAAAGAAAACCCCCGAGGGGCTCGCAAACTCACAAGCATAGCGGTGAGTAAATCTTCCCCAGCTCAGAGTACCCGCCTGGCTTCCCTCACTTCCATATCCACGTCTAATGCCATAAAAATCAAAGAATGTGCAATCAAGTGTGGTCTGTGAGAGAGAAAACATAAATATTCAATAAAAAAGTGATCAAAACACATCAATACAAATATAGTAGGTACAAAAGTACATGTTAGGGAGTACAGTTTATAAAAATAAAAATGCACACTGTTGGATAACAAAAAACTTCATAACTGTCAGTTCAAAGCAGAATGCATCCTCAGTGCAAGACCAAAACGAAATAACAAAAAAAAATCTTTCATTCCTTACCGAAATGAAGTACGGACTCAGCAGAATCCTTTCTCCAGATATAAAATTGTGGTTTCTTTCAGGGGAGTCTTTCCAGTCATTGATAAGGAATTCCATTAAATCCGCTTCCATCTGCTGGCCAGGACCAAAAGCTTCAATAATTCGAGCGCTAGTAAATGGACAATCAGCTTCGAACGGTTGCAATATCAATGCAAAAATTGTGCTGCATTTAGGCGCCAGAAACTAGACACTAGAAAAGAATCAAATTAAAAAATCAAACATATATCACATCAGTTCAGAGGTAACACCGGAAACAGTTCTAGGTGAAAAACAAAACACCATACATAGTTGAAAAAAACACTAACTACCAGAGAACTTACTCACGATACTTCACGGCCCCTTCTTTACTTGTAATGAGATTGTACAACTTCCCGGCCTTCTCCAGATGAGGGAATTTGTATAGTACCAGCTCTTGGACAAGGGGACATAACTTAATGGGAGCATTTGCTGGACGCTTTGTGCTTGTAATGTTCACTGAATCAACTGCAGGAGCCTTCCTGCAAGCACCACCCTTGCGACGCCCTCTTGAGCAAGCGGAGAAACATCTTTAGCAGCACCGCTCATAGTAACTCTACCCATAAGTCAAGCAATCTTGGAGAAATCTTCATCTGAACTGCTATCGATCAGTTGAGTGACGGGTTCCTTTGGTGTAACTGGACTCCTGATAACAGCTTTAGCTTCATTCTTAATAGCTTCCACATGACCCTTCTTAACACCAGACCTTGTCTTCCCAGATAATGATACCTGGCTCAAATCGATAACTTGGCGTTCAAGCTCCTGAAACTGTGTGCCAAAAATTCTATAATCCCCCTCCCCTAGCTCAAACTTAGGGCCTGTGAAAAAATAAAAAATAAAATTTGATAAGGTAAGTTCAACAATACAATGTGTGATGGTTCGCATAAAAAAGAAGCTAATTTTTAAAAATAAATCACTATACGTACATGGTTCCATACCAAACATGCTCTGAAAGTCAACCTCAAAAAAACCGTTGGTCGCTAATGAATACAAAAGTGGTTTTCTAATGACATGAATGTCTTCATACGAGTAATCTAAGATTTCTATCACTCCGTCATCCCTGCAATGACACGAGTTGCAGTTCTGTAGCATAAGGAAACCACAATCAATCCTGCGGAAAAAACAAAAACAAAGCATAAATAGGTATGTTAAAACAGTAATATATATACAAAAAGACAAGGAGAAAACGCTAGAAATTGGAGAACAACTAAAAGTAAATAGTAAACAGCAAAAACTCACGTGTTTTGCTTCTTCGGCACACGAACAAACTCACAAGAGAAATCGTCAATAGAAAGAGAATTAAGTGGTCTTGCCCTTTGAACACAAGATTGCCGCCACACTTCTTTGATGTTATCAGTCATGTTTTTCGCGAAACTAATCGCATAAGAATCGTTTTCATCACAGTATGAGTCGAGAAACTCGAAGCGGCGGAACTTCAAATTGAGAATAATTAGGACTTAATGGCCAACATCTCCGCCTGGTATAGGTTTACATCCAAGCGAAAGCAAAGGCGGGTCGAATGTTGGGAAGTGTATCTGACAAATAAACACAACACAAGAATACATCAGTTCAAAATGCTAAGAAACGTAAGTTCAAGTATGCTAAGAAACATCAGTTCTGTGCGCCCAAAAAAACAAAAGACTTAGAAACATACAAAGTCGAAACCATCGATGCTGTCAGGCCCTGTCCTAGCAACCAACGCAGCACATTAGGGTCAAACATCCCACAATGGATCTTGGTCTACCAACAAAAGAGAAAAAAAGTAGTTAACACACTACGTCACAAATTACACACTTATAAAACATGGATAGAAAAATAAAATGGAAGGACCAAAACTGATTGAGAATAGCACGTCACACTAACCGTTAGCCATGTCGGAACAATAAGGGTCTCTGTGCCTCTGTACTTCATACGCGGAGCATAAAGACAAACATCAGCAACATTGGAGTTGAGCATGCCACGTCCACTAAATGAAGAGGCTACATCACCAATGGTTGCGTCACACTCCGCATTTTGAAACATTGTTTGCTCGCTGTGAAAAAGAAATAAAATGGTAAGACAAAAACATGGAAGTTGATGAAAAAAATCATTAAAAAACACATGAAAATCTTGCGATTCACACGCAGCCTTGTAACAACAAAGTAAAATTTATCAACAGTCTTAGTAACTGTTGATGATAACTCCAAATCCTGTGACGATGGCACTTCCTGCGATGATACAACAACCTGCGGTGATGGCACATCTTTCGGCGATGGCACATCTTGCGTGCATGGACCTGACGAAATGGATAACACTGGGTCGACACTAGAAATAACCTCAACTACCGGTGAACAGCTATACTCGAGAACTCGAGCCACATCAACGCCAACAAAATCATTTACAATCTTGTCGCTAGCACCGCTAGGCGATTTTCCACCAGCTATGTTGCCGTCTAAATCATCCGGGTCAGCTGCATTCTCGCGATCGATCATGACACTGGAATCTACTGCGCAACCTTGCACCTCATCACGATCAGCAACGACCTGTTTTCCAAAAACGACACACTTACAAAAGTGCAAACATTGTATGCAGCAAGTTCAACTAGTGATTAGTGTGCGCGAACCTTAGAAGCCTGATCATCAACTCTGCAACTTGCATTTACAACAGCTGGCGTCGCATCAAGTTCAGCGGCAGCCTGTATAAAAAATAAAAAACTTACATAAGTTCGATTACTCTCGCGCGCAATGACAGCAGAAACACGAAGTGCAGCAAGTTCAGTTATAGATTATTATGCAATAAACTTAAAAGCATGCTCATCAACACCGTGACTTGCATTTACAGCAACATCGGCGGTTGAGGCAGGCTTAGTGCCGGTATCAGCAGCAGGAGCCTAGAACGGAAACAAGCGAGAAAATGTTAACATAAAAAGACACTACAAAAAGTGCAATCACAATATTCGCCTAAGTTTAGCAGCGAGCACGAAAAAGAAAAAGGATAAAATTGTATCATCTAAAAAACAGGACCGTCCACCCCATCATTAAATCTATCATTAGAAACAGGGAAATCCAGCCCAACATCATTCCTATTTCCGCGAACACCTACATCAACTCCATCAAATCCATCTTGAAAACATTAAAAATTAAACGAGCGGTTGGCCCATGCATATATATGAAAAGTTCAGATACACATCTGCTATCATATCAAGTTAGGAAGAAAAATGATAAAAAATTTATCATCTTAACAAACGAAACCTATTAGTTCGGATATAATAGGAGCATTGTTAAAAATATTTTCAATAAAAAAAACTATGGGCGGGGTCCCCCCCAACCCCCGACCCCCTTATACTATACATGCAAAAAAACTTATAAGTTCAACAAGTACATAACCAAAAAGTTAATCTAGCCGATGCAATTTCAGATACACAAATGCTACAAATGCAATTTCTATACCAATATCATGGAAATTATCAGTCCTGGAAGTATCCTCAGGCATCTCCAGGATAGGGCGTTTATAAAAACGAAAAAAACCCACTTCAGCCTGAGTTTTCCACTAACATCAACAAAAGAGAAAAACATGTAAGAAATAATGATACAAAATAACATTACAAAATACGCAAGTAAAACATAAATCTCACCGGAAGCTTCCCAAAAACCAATGTCCTCGGGTCAGCATTGCCTCTTGTTATCAGGTCTACTTCCATGAGCTCTGAGAGCTTCTCCTGGTTCATGAAACATATATGAGGCGTCCGTAGATCAACCTCTGCAGATTTTCCACAGATGAGGCAGTCCAGATACATCAGTACAGGCGCGATAGAGCAACCTGTAATTGCCTTTCCTAAAGTTATTCCGTCTTGGTACCTCACAACAGCTCTCCTAAGCTCGTCAACCACAAGCTGGCAGTAGTCCATGTCAGCCATGTCCTCAATGACAAGATTCTCAAACATTGCAGCCTTCTTTGAAACCCGAGTGGCAGTTCCAGGCAAACAACTTTCATAAACACAATGATAAAGAACACACGGATAGCGAGATCGTCTTTTTTGTTCGTCATCAACGAGTTGCGTAAGCGTAATCCTCAAATCCCTTGTCTTAATATCACTGCTCCTGCTAATGCCTAGCTTTGATTTTAACCTCATAATAGCATCAGCATAACCATCCTCTGATGGCCTTGGCGGAGTACGATTACCTCTAGGGAAACCAAAAAGAAGCTGCATGCCATCACTAGTGATTCGTAACCTCTTATTTGACTGGCCCATGTCAAGAGTCATCGTCTAAGGATCAATCTTCAGATACAAAACACCCATCAGAGGCCGAGAAATATTAGCTTTCACTTTCCAATCAAGGATAGAATCAAAACCAGCCGAACGAACTGTCGCTACATGGCGTGGCTTCAACAATTTGGCACAGACGTCAACTTCTTTCAAAGAACAACGCAATGTAATATTCAGACGTTGAGTATCAGCATCAAGGATAGCGCAGGCTTTCTTCTTCTTCCTCTTATAACTTTCACCGGGATCCTCACGCTAACAGGCTATAAACACACAATAAAAAATGGTTAAGCTATAAGCTTCAACTGTTATTTATTTCATAAGTTAAACTATACTAAAAAAACAAAATATCAAAACATAAAAAAAAACCTATCAGTACAATACAAATACACACATCAGTACTAAGATGAACATTCATATAAATAAGTAACTCTTCACTAAATTATGCCGTGTTTAATTGCTGACAAAACCAAAAAAGGGTGCTCAGTACAACTACAGTAGCTACATAAGGACATCTTAGAAAAAGAAAGTTAACAATTATAAATAAAAATAGATGCAAAACAACCTGCACAAAGACCAACCTGTCAGTTCATAGGATCAAACAACATCAGTGCAGTACCAAAAAAAGGAAATCTCCAAGAAGACAAAATAATATACCTTGACAAACTCTTCTTCAGAATCGACATGGAGCTCGTCTGGTTCAGAAACAGGATCTCCGTCTGACAAACATTGACGTTTATTCACACCTTTGTTGACCTTGGCAGGAGGGATTTTCCGCTTCTTATTAACTTCCAAATCATACATTGGCTTTTGAGTCAAACAACGTGGGCTGCGACGAACAAAAGAATCATCCTCTTTGCTTCCACCAGCAACAGCAGAATTCTCCGCAGTAGGTTCCCCACAAGGGCTACGCCTCTCCGTTTCGTCAACGGATGTATTGCGACCGGCTTGCAACCGTGGAGAGCTCCTCTGTTTAAATGAAACATCACAATCTGACCTTGGCCTCTTAACTTTTTTCACAGAAGTTCAATAACGAGAATAGAGTTGAGTCAACCTAGTCTGCATTAGATTCAACTTTGCTGCAGCCGGACACTTTAAACCACCACCAGCGTTTTCAATCGGTCTATGGTCATCACCGTCTTTTGAATGCTCAGGAATGATATGAAGGTGCTCGATACCGGCACCCATAACACCAGCAACCCTTTTGCGCCGGCTTAACTCCTTGTTCCTCTCAAAAACATTCAATTTATTCTTTCTCCTTTCTGCATCCATCCAAACCTGCAATGGAACATCCTCAACCTGTGTAACTTCTTCAGTACCATCAACTGATTGTGACTGAGTAACAGAAAATTGCGGGCTGCCATCACAATCATTAAGACGCGCGGAGTTAATATCTGTGACAACTTCCTTGATTATATCATTGGGTAAATCATTCGCTGCATAGCAAAAGTAACATATTACCAGTTACAGGAAGCAAAAGATACTTAACAAGAACAGTAATAACAGATTCCCAAACAAAAATTGTAAAACATAATACACAAAAGAAACATTTTAAAGAACATGATGGGGAAAAAACCATCAAAGAAAATAGCTGGCAACATTGGCAAAATCTTGTAGTCGTTCTGATTTCTCAGATTCAGGAGGAACAGGCACTCCTTGAACATCTGCAACAAGATGATTATCAGCGAAAAAAGGAAAACTATTCCACGTATCAGCAGTAAGTTATATCGTCTCAGTTCATATAACAACATCAAGTCAGTACAGCTAGAAAAAAAACATGTCGTTTGCATTTCAACTATTCCACATAACAGTAGTGAGTTATATCACCTTAGTTTGTGTAACAACATCAAATCAGTACATCTACAAAAAAGCATGACATTTGCATTTCACACAAAAAATGTGCTTCATATTTCCATAAAAATCGACTACTAAAGCAGAAAAGATAGTAAAAACCTGCGTCTACGCTGCTGTCTTTACTATTCACCGGGCTAGCCATCTAGATCTGGTGCACCGCCTAACTTTCCACGATCCAAAAACCTGCAACAGCACCAAAAAACCTAGGGTTTTCAGGAACGCGATTGGAAAGGGAGCGAAAAACAGAAGAAATCATGGGCTGAAATATCACCTCTTGGCCGAAAAAATCGACGAAATCGATGCCGATTAAGCACGTCGGTGCCACCGCCCACCACGAGAAAACTGCAACCGAGGAACCCCAAAAGGGACGGGGTAAGGGACGAAATTAAACGGACAACAAAAGGGATCAATTTAGAGGTATAGGAATCCAGCCTCCAAAACGCGATGATTTACAGCTGCAAGCGAGCTTCGCACCGGCGGTTACTGCTTCCGACAGAGTAGAGAAACAGAGAGCGAAAATGTCGGGGAGGAGGCAAGAAAGGCGTGAAGATTCCTCTTCCACATATTACAGCGAAAGGGTACTTATATTAATTGAAATATAAAGGGGGAAAACCTACCGGCTCCCACCACATTAAATTTAAAAACTTTTTTTATTAAAAATGCACATCATTCAACAGTTACTCACCCATTTAATGGGATAAAAAAACAAAAAAATACAGATAGTAAAATAATTTCAATGACCCAAGAAAAATTTGTTCCACCCAAACCTCATGACGCGGGGTTTTTAAATTTTTAAAAACACTTAAATCTGTAAGTTCAACTATGACGTCGAGGATGGTTCTGTTTTTCATTTAATGAACTCGTCTCAACATCCATCATAAAAAACGAGACGACGACCGCCTGGACTTCGCTTACCCTAAGCTAGTATGAAAAAAATTCAACTATGCCAAGAACCCTAAGCTGCTGACGCTCTAATGTAACGGCTCCTATAAAAAATATTTTCATAAAATAAAAAGAATATTAAATCCAAGTTTAGATGTGCTATCTTAAGAATAATAAACTTTATCCATGTTACCCATAAATAAAATTTTAAACAAGATGCGAGTCTTCAAAAGCAAAACAAAAAATTGCAAGTTCAATCACTACAATAATTCCCAGTACAGGTGTGGTATCGATATAAAAACACTAATTAATAGGCCCCCCCTATAATTTTTTTTACAATTACTCTAAAGGTTCAGAACTGATACCAAAAGAAAAGTGCAGTAATAAAATCGTTAAGGCCACAAAACCTCTCTAAGTTCAATCGCCACAATACAATCAGTTCAATTATACACCTCCTCTTAGTCCAGATGTGCTAGTCGCGTAAAAATACAATCATTGCTAGAAGGTAAGAAAATAAAACAAAACAATAGGAAAACGAAAAACATCTGTATGTTCAATCGCCACAGTGCATACAGTTAAGGTGTGCGGCAACGAATATTTGTAAGTTCAATAACAACAACTCTCTCAGTTTGATTTCTGATGTGCTAGCACAATAAAAAAACTAAAAACAA
Source organism: Bromus sterilis (assembly GCA_950022295.1). NCBI lineage: Eukaryota > Viridiplantae > Streptophyta > Magnoliopsida > Poales > Poaceae > Bromus > Bromus sterilis. The sequence continues at coordinate 253,797,405 of OX465595.1, read as the reverse complement.
CATTACAAAATTTAAAGTTACGAGGGATGAAACACATGTAGTGTTAAAAACACAGGTGAACCGGTTCATACAAAACTTGTCCACAAAACAAAACACGAAAATAATTATTAAGGATATAAAAATGTGATATTGTTCGACATCCTAAAAACACAAATTAAATTCTTTGTAAAAGAACATGCTAAAAACATAAAAAAAATCATGCGTTCCTGCCGCCCTGAGTGTAAGGCCCGATATGCGGTACTGTTCCAGATCTAGACGTTTCCATCCAGATTCGGGGACGAAGCACATATCGGTCCCACCGCGACACATGACATAGCCATGTGCCCCGGATTTCCAACATGATATCACAACATTACAGATACAAGAATACAACATCTCATACAAGCGGCATACAACTGCCTTAAATACAATACAACAGCGGAAGATACATGTCTGAGTACAGACTACAATCAAATGCCTACTGGCAAAGAGAAAAGCATCGATCCCATAACCACACGGGTCCAGGCCCTCCGCCGGGATCCGCCTAACTAGTCGTCGTCGAGTCTCCACGTGAAACGTCGATCACCATACCTGTTGTCGATCAGAACCCTGAAAAGAGTTTGGGGTAGTATCATGAGTACAGAGGTACTCAACATCCAACTGTAGTGGTCATCTGACCCAGCAAGGACTTCATCACTCGTCATTCTAGGACAACTAGTAGTTTACGGTAAGGAAGGGGTAAGTGGTGAGGTTGTTGCCGCACTAGCATTTATGAAGTGGCTAACGATCTAGAGAGTAAGATAAGAAGCCAAGCATTCGATGAGGAATCGCCTCCAACAAGTCTTACTATCAACTACTTACGCAAACATAACACCTATCCTATCCTTGTCCTTTTCTTCGCATCCCAACGAAGAAGAAGCAGTCAAGGAACACACACGTTGATCAAGTTATATTAAGATTATCTCAGTTGTTGTTGTCTATGAACAGGACGTAGGTCTCAAGTCGTCCATAACCGTGGACACGGCTTCTCGAAAAGATTTAACCCTGCAGGGGTGTACCAACTGCCCATTACAAGGCTCCGCACGCACGTCCATCACTCTCAGTTGCTACCCATTATAGGCAACCATTTTATGATTTAGTTCCAAGAGATCCGAAACGACAGGTCCCTCTAACTAACAACGAACAAATCCGGGTGGCCCCCGGTGAGTCGACATCCATCTCAGGAGCCGGCCGCTCTCTCGATCTGGTCTCTACCGTCTGTCGCAGATTTGGATACCCGATTAATCACACATTGGGAAACCGGGTCCTCAGCCGGACAAAGTGGGCCAGCAAGGGAACTATGTCCTCACTGGTCCGGGTTGTTTTAAATAATATCTGCCAGGAGCGACCCAACAGACACACACACGGTTTGCAAATGGTAAATCAGCTTGGGCCACCACTAGAAATGTTTGAAGCTAGGTAGGTAAGAGAAGGGGACCCCATAAAATCCCACACGCGGTTAGGCACGCTCAGTCTTAAAACCAATACCCGGAACTCGGATCCTAGGTGACTCGAATGGAACAAAGCGTCGGGGCGGGATAGCCTAGACCTTCCACCCTTCGTCGAATATAGTCAACATTATAATAATAATCATATCATCAACAATAATATAATAATAATGTGATATCCCAACCCAAAGAGTAACAGGGTAACATCGCAGCATCCTAAGCATGCATACTAAGCAGGGGCTGAGCAACGAGCAATAGTAACATAGCAGTACAAGGTTTGCTGGGAGGGGACATGGCTGTATCGGTTTGAAAGAGGCTGTAAACATGTGGTAGGATCAAACATCGAGCCTAACCTATACTAGCATGCAAACCGCTGGTTGAAATAGAATGGATCATAAGTAATGCAAGTCCTTGCCTGTTGATTAGTCGGGTTCCGAAGGTGTAGTCGATCGCACGCTCGCATCGTCTCCGAGAGGTACCCGCAGGAGCACACAAGAAGTAAACACTGGAAAGCAATCAACGGTGCACCACTATTACTACGGAGAAAACACGAGCAAGCATCAACAAAAGCAACACGTGACATCGCACCTACCGTCGAGAGCGGTTACTAACAATTTAAGTGGAGTACTCGTCACACACGACGATACCGCACATTTACGGTGGTTCAAGTTGATTAGCTATAGGTGACCAGACAACGGTTATTAACATGGCAACTCAAGCAAGCATGGCATAGCACACAAACATGGCAAGAGGTGAAGCACAAAGTAAACTATCTATGCTAGTCAATTTAAGTGAGGCACAACCTAAACATGGCATAGCACTAAGTGCCGCACGATGATTAAAAGATTTGGTACTGTTCTGTCCTAAACCATATTTTATCTTGGTTAACAACAGCAAACAATAGCATAAACACAAAGAACACAAAAAACTAATCAAGTTACATATAAAGAACACTCCAAACGGAGTTACGGTTAAAAAGATACAAGCAAAACAATTTATGCACACATGCTGTAAAAACAGGGGTAAATCTATATGCAAAAGTGCAGCAACATGACATAGCAATACATGGCATGAAAGTAGACATGATGCTTAGCAATATGCAATTGGAATCACTCAATTCCGATAAACGTTTGCGAAGCAATCGTCGACCGAAGTTGCAACAAAATAACAGTTTCAGCAATAGCAGCACAATAACATCATGATAGCTACTTTGGAGCAAGATATAAACATGATGCAGCAAGCAAATATGGCATGTGAATGCATGAAACTGAAGTAGAAACATTGCTTAACGCAACGCAAAAGGAATCAATGCAATAGGCCTCATGGATTTGTTACAATCATCATGCAAAGTTGCAACAAAATAATAACAGCAGCACATAATAGCAAAAAGTAGCAGCTTAACGGCCTGATGCCCTGTTCAGCACACAATTACACAATCAAGATGAGCTCAAATGCAAATCCTCACAAAAGATGAATTAAAGTACACGCAATTCTGAGCAACTTTCGTTTTGGGGGCACGTTCATCGGAGCTACAGATCGCTTGCTATCGTCGTTGCAAAATTGAATCAGCACACAGTTTTTCAGTACTTAGCAAAAAAACCGTTCTCAGCGAAAAAAAAACAATTCGGGCCGAATCTCACCATGGGCCTCGGGGCCCATCTGCCTTGGAGAGGCCAGGCCGGCTCTGGCTGCTGGCCTGGTGATAGAGGCGAAGGTGTCCCGATGTTTCGATGAGATGGTGGAGATCGATTATGGTGGAGACGACTTTCACAATCCGACTACGAACGTGCGAAGACGTTGCGCCTTAGCGATCGCTAAACCAACTCCGAGAGGTTCTTGATCCCGCGGATGCACGATCAACCTGACCACGAAGGTCTAATTCCTGCAAGCAATCGAAGAACAAGCAAGAACTAAGAATTGCAATCTGGATATTGCGAATATAAGATGAATGATTACGAAAGTTGGGGTTCCAATGAGGTCTTGGCCTGGTCGGATGACACAAACGAAGAGCTCGAAGTTGCGGCTATGGCTAACTTATATCTAATTAAAACCCGAGTCTAAACGACGCCATAAGGGCTGTATATATGGGGGAACAGAGGGGATTTTCGTGACCCCTTGGAGGTGGGGTCCGAAAACAACCCTAACTCGGTTTCCCCACACATACGGACTCTAAAAACAGCCTATAATGTGGTATTTCGAAATTACATGGGCCCAGCCCAATATTAAGGTGACGCAGCACCTATAATTGCTCTTGGACGAAAATAATGAAGTGGCATCTCGTGTATTTCGTCCAAGCCTTCATGCATGCCTTATGGTGGCTTCAAAGTGCGAAAATCCCCACTGGAAGCTCCATTGTTCTTCCCCGCGCGCGCACCTTCTTCTCCATGCTTGATCCCGCTCCAATGACCGTCCTTCTTGTCCATGCTAGGTCCTTCATTCATAAGCAAAACAAAAGTATCTAATTTAGGCAGCATCATTTGTTCATGAACATTAGAAGGATTCGCAAGAAACGAAAGTACCTGATAATTTAGTTGACGTGCACGTGCTCTAGTAACTGGTCCAGTATGTGTAGTTGGTGAAGATGTGGGTGTAACATTAGTAGAGATGTCCTCATCACCCTCCCCTTCTTGAATTGAAGTCGTCCTCGACGGAAGCTCATTATCTTCTCCCAAATAAGGTTTCAAATCTGCAATGTTAAATGTGGGACTAACCCCAAAATCTGCAGGTAGCTCAAGTTTATATGCATTATCATTAATTTTCTGTAAAACCTTAAAGGGACCATCAGCTCGTGGCATTAACTTAGACTTGCGCAAATCAGGAAACCTATCTTTACGTAGATGTAACCAAACAAGATCTCCTGGTTCAAACACAACATGCTTTCTACCCTTATCACAAGCAATCTTGTATCTAGCATTCATTTTCTCAATGTTTTCTTTAGTTAACTCATGCATTTTTAATATCAATTCAGCACGTTGCTTAGCATCAAAATTAACCTTCTCCGAAGATGGAAGAGGAAGCAAATCAATAGGTGCACGAGGTAGAAAACCATAAACAATCTCAAAAGGGCACATTTTAGTGGTAGAATGAAATGAACGATTATAAGCAAATTCAATATGAGGTAAACATTCTTCCCACATTTTTAAGTTACTCTTTAAAACAGCCCTAAGCATAGTAGACAAAGTCCTATTGACTACTTCAGTTTGTCCATCAGTTTGGGGATGACATGTAGTACTAAAAATTAGTTTAGTCCCCAACTTAGCCCATAAGCATCTCCAAAAATGGCTAAGAAACTTAGTATCACGATCCGAGACAATAGTATTGGGCACACCATGTAAGCGAATAATCTCTCGAAAGAATAAATCAGCAACATTAGCAGCATCATCGCTTTTATGACATGGTATAAAATGTGCCATCTTAGAAAATCTATCCACGACAACAAATATGCTATCCCTCCCGTTCTTTGTTCGAGGCAAGCCTAAAACAAAGTCCATGGATAGGTCCTCCCACGGAACACTAGGTACAGGTAAAGGCATGTATAAACCATGAGGATTGAGTCGTGACTTAGCTTTTTGACATGTAGTGCAGCGAGCAACAAAACGCTCAACATCCCGTCTCATCTTTGGCCAAAAGAAATGTGTAGCAAGTACGTCCTCCGTCTTCTTCACGCCAAAGTGTCCCATTAATCCTCCTCCATGCGCCTCCTGTAGCAACAAAAGACGAATAGAGCTAGCTGGAATGCATAGCTTGTTAGAACGGAACACAAACCCATCATTAAGCACAAACTTGTTCCATGTTCTACCCTCTCTACAATTCTGCAAAACATCTGTAAATTCCGCATCATGTACATATTGATCTTTGATTGTCTCCAAACCGAATATCTTGAAGTCAAGTTGTGAAAGCATAGTATAACGACGAGACAAAGCATCAGCAATAATATTATCTTTCCCCTTCTTGTGTTTAATGACATAAGGGAAAGTCTCAATAAATTCAACCCACTTAGCATGTCTACGATTAAGTTTTGCTTGACTTCTTATGTGTTTCAAAGATTCATGATCAGAATGTATAACAAATTCTTTGGGCCATAAATAATGTTGCCAAGTTTCTAATGTCCGAACAAGAGCATATAATTCCTTATCATAAGTAGAATAGTTCAGACTAGGCCCACTCAATTTTTCAGAAAAGTAAGCAACAGGTTTAGCTTCTTGCAATAACACACCTCCCAAACCAATACCACTAGCATCGCATTCAAGCTCAAAAGTCTTACTAAAATCAGGAAGTTGGAGCAAAGGAGCATGTGTTAACTTATCTTGCAAGACCGTGAAGGCTTCTTCCTGTGCGGTACCCCAAGTAAAAGGCACATCCTTGCGTGTAAGCTCATTGAGAGGTGCAGCAATGGTGCTGAAATCTCTCACAAAACGCCTATAGAATCCAGCGAGGCCAAGAAAACTCCTCACTTGTGTGACCGTTTTGGGCTGCGGCCAACTCTCAATCGCCTCGATCTTGGCTTTATCAACTTCAATTCCCTGCGGAGTAACAACATAGCCAAGAAACGATACTCGGTCGGTGCAAAAGGTGCACTTCCCAAGGTTACCAAACAAACGTGCATTACGTAGAGCAATAAAAACAGCACGTAAATGATCCAAATGTTCCTCCAAAGATTTGCTATAAATCAGTATATCATCAAAATAGACTACCACAAATCGTCCAATGAAAGCACGTAAAACCTCGTTCATTAATCTCATGAAAGTGCTAGGTGCATTAGTTAACCCAAAAGGCATGACTAACCACTCATATAATCCAAACTTAGTTTTAAATGCCGTTTTCCATTCATCTCCTAATTTGATGCGAATTTGATGGTATCCACTACGCAAATCAACTTTGGAAAACATGGTAGAGCCACTTAATTCATCAAGCATATCATCTAGCCTAGGAATAGGATGACGATAACGAATAGTAATATTATTAATGGCTCGACAATCAACACACATACGCCATGTTCCATCCTTTTTAGGCACTAATATAACAGGAACAGCACAAGGACTAAGGGATTCACGTATGTAACCTTTGTCGAGTAGCTCTTGTACTTGACGCTGAATCTCCTTCGTCTCCTCCGGATTGGTACGGTATGGCGCACGGTTGGGCAGCGAAGCACCGGGAATTAAGTCAATCTGATGCTCAATCCCTCGAATAGGTGGTAATCCCGGTGGTACGTCTTGTGGAAAGACGTCAATAAACTCCTGCAAAAGGTCAGTGACAACAGGAGGCAAAGAAGGAGGCAATTCCTCAAATGAAAACAAGGCTTCTTTGCACACAAAAGCATAGCACACATATTGACTAACATCCAAATCCGAAATATCAACCTTAGTAGCAAGCAAAGTTGGACTAGTCAATTTAATTTCATTAGAAACAACAGAAGAAGATTTGCTATTAGTCTTATGTTGTTGCTCAAATTCTTTGGCTGCTATCTCATTTTCACTCTTATTTTTCTCCTGTTTAGCTTTACTAGCTCTAGCAAGATCATCTTTCACAATTTGTTCAGGAGACATAGGAAGTAAAGCAATATTTTTATCCTGATGAACTAGAGTAAACTGATTTGTCCTACCATGGTGTACAACATTCCTATCAAATTGCCATGGTCTACCAAGTAAAAGAGAGCATGCTTGCATGGGTACCACATCACAATCAACATAATCAGCATATGCAGCAATGCTAAAGTGCACACGAACAGAACGCGTTACCTTAATCTTACCACTATTGTTAAACCACTGAATATAGTACGGATGGGGGTGTGGTCTTGTGGTGAGAGATAGCTTCTCCACCAACTCCATGCTAGCCAAGTTGTTGCAACTCCCTCCGTCAATGATGATGCAAACCGAACGTTCTTTCACCACTCCCTTTGTGTGGAACAAATTATGCCTCTGGTTTTGCTCGGCCTTCGTTACCTGCACACTTAATACACGTTGAGCAACCAAACTAGCATATTTATCTGCATCATCAGGAGTCATATACTCTATATCATGAGTATCATCATGGGCACCCTGTTCCTCATGAGCAATGAGAACTAGAGTCTCCTCATCATAGTCACTCGCTGACTCATACCCACCATCCGCCGTAATAGTCATCACACGCTTGGAGGGACAGTCTTTTGCGAAGTGACCTCCACCTTGGCACCTGCGACATTTAATATCACGATCTCGTGCTTGTCCTGTGGACGCCATGGATGAAGAAGAACTCGCCGCTGGACCACTCTGTGCACCCTTGAATGGTGGCGCTTGCTGTTTTGGTGGCTCCCTGTAAGAATGAGCGGCTGAAATAGATGGTGGCGCCGCAGGACGTGTGGATGTAGAAGCTCCACGCGATGTCCATGATGTATTTCGTCCTGCAGAAAAGTTAGGTCTCGTAGCGCCCTGTCGATCCTGCACTTCACGTTCAGCTTTACAAGCAAGATGAAACAAACGAGTAATAGTAGCATAGTCCTTGTATTCTAGAATAGTTTGTATCTCCCTGTTTAAGCCACCCATAAAACGTGCAAGCATAGCTTCATTATCCTCTACTAGGCCACATCTAATCAATCCAGTTTGTAATTCTTGATAATATTCCTCTACAGAATTTTTTCCTTGTCTCAAACGCTGTAATTTTTGTAACAATTCACGTTGATAATAAGGAGGAACCCAGCGAGTACGCATAGCATCTTTTAAAGCAGCCCAAGTAGTTGGAATATTATTAGCATGCAATCTACAATGTTCAGACCACCAAATAGATGCAAAGCCCGTGAATTCACAAACAGCAGCAGTAACACGTCTATTCTCAGGATATTGTAAACATGTAAAACGTTGTTCAGTTTCTAACTCCCAAGTAAGATAAGCATCAGGAATATATCTACCCTCAAACGGCTTAAGATTCAATTTAAGTTTAGGCACATGTTCATCATCGCGTACCTGAGGGGGTGGTTGGTGTCGACCGTGGCGAATGTTGGGACGTGGACGTCCAGCTGGCTGCTCATAGGCCGCTTCCTGTTCCACCTCCTCCTCGTAATCACCCTCGTAGTTGTCGTCCTGGCCGACGTCAGAAGCAGCAGCAGCAGCAGTAGCAGCAACTGCAGCAGCAGGAGGAGCACCAATACCAGCAGCTTGTCCTCGCGGAAACAGAATACGTCGTGCACGTGGTAGTGGCGGTGGTTGTGGCTGTGCTGAAGGTAGGCGTGCGATCAACTCAGTAAACTTGGCGTCGAGCTTGGTGTCGATCATCTTCTCCACGCCATCAATCGCCTCTGTAAATCTGGTCTCGATGTCCTGCACCTGTTGAGACATCATACGTGCAAATTTATCATGTAACTCCTTGTTTGTCATGTTCTCCCAATCGGGTGCATCCCGCGCCACTTCATCATGTGATCCTGGCATGGTTAGCAGAAATAGAAAACACACAGGAATATGATCCTACTTCTACTAATGGGATGGATGTGGGGTGGTGGCAAGCACAAATCCGTCAAGCTTTTCTTACGTTCTTACCGATTCTTACCTAGCAGCAGGTGGTGATGTACAACCAACGGGTCAAAACTCTCAGAGATATGGTAGAGCGATGGCCAGGAGGTGTCAAAACGCACGATGTAGAATATATGTGGAGCTGTAGGAAGGCTGACAAGTATGGTAGGAAAAACTCAACAGTAATCAAAACAGAGATGCAAAGCTGAATAAACACTCAACGTCGGTACTGTGCTGATCCTAGGCTAGACCGTACTAGAGACGCGAGCCTAAAACACCAACGAAAGCACGGCGCGGCACGTAACAACTGTGAAGCACACTCTGAATTTTTTTTTTCTCTCTCTCTTTTTTTTTTTTTTTTTTTTTTTTTGGAAATCACCTCCTTCTACGTACGACAAAAGATTGGTGAAATCCGACTCTAATCAACTCAAAACTAATCTGGCTACGGAGAGATTACAAACCGAACAGGTGATGGAACTCAACTCGGATCGGTAGGTTGTGGTGGTGTGTATGGACTCGGCTTGGCGGAACGTGGTGGTGTATCTGGACTCGGATTGGCGGAACGTGGTGGTGTACTACTGTGCGGCGGCGGCGTGACAAACTGTGATCAGAACTCGAAACTCTAAGGTAACTAGACGCTAAGATCAGCAACTCGACACAACGATGCAACCGCAAATTCAACAATGCAAACTACTGTAAAGAAAACTGGACAAAGGCTCGGTCTGTTTTGGGACGTGATGATCTAACCCTAATTTTTTTGTTGGATTTTTCGTGGACTGTAGGTATGAAGAACAGAACCAATCTAGACTACGAAAACTGGTAAATCTCACCGAGCAACCTGGAAATCTGATACCACTTGATAGAGGCGAAGGTGTCCCGATGTTTCGATGAGATGGTGGAGATCGATTATGGTGGAGACGACTTTCACAATCCGACTACGAACGTGCGAAGACGTTGCGCCTTAGCGATCGCTAAACCAACTCCGAGAGGTTATTGATCCCGCGGATGCACGATCAACCTGACCACGAAGGTCTAATTCCTGCAAGCAATCGAAGAACAAGCAAGAACTATGAATTGCAATCTGGATATTGCGAATATAAGATGAATGATTACGAAAGTTGGGGTTCCAATGAGGTCTTGGCCTGGTCGGATGACACAAACGAAGAGCTCAAAGTTGCGGCTATGGCTAACTTATATCTAATTAAAACCCGAGTCTAAACGACGCCATAAGGGCTGTATATATGGGGGAACAGAGGGGATTTTCGTGACCCCTTGGAGGTGGGGTCCGAAAACAACCCTAACTCGGTTTCCCCACACATACGGACTCTAAAAACAGCCTATAATGTGGTATTTCGAAATTACATGGGCCCAGCCCAATATTAAGGTGACGCAGCACCTATAATTGCTCTTGGACGAAAATAATGAAGTGGCATCTCGTGTATTTCGTCCAAGCCTTCATGCATGCCTTATGGTGGCTTCAAAGTGCGAAAATCCCCACTGGAAGCTCCATTGTTCTTCCCCGCGCGCGCACCTTCTTCTCCATGCTTGATCCCGCTCCAATGACCGTCCTTCTTGTCCATGCTAGGTCCTTCATTCATAAGCAAAACAAAAGTATCTAATTTAGGCAGCATCATTTGTTCATGAACATTAGAAGGATTCGCAAGAAACGAAAGTACCTGATAATTTAGTTGACGTGCACGTGCTCTAGTAACTGGTCCAGTATGTGTAGTTGGTGAAGATGTGGGTGTAACATTAGTAGAGATGTCCTCATCACCTGGGGGCTGCTGGGCTGGGCGCGCGGCCCACGTGGCCGTTGGAGGGGCTGGAGCCGCTCGGGCTCGTCCACCCCGACGAGCAGGACGGCGGCGACTGCTGTCCGGTGGCACGTCGGCCACCGGCGGCGAGGAGGCGGCGAGGCGCGGGTGTGGCAGACCGGTGCGGGCTCGGGGCGACGGAGCCGGGCGCGCAGCACCGGAGTCGGTCGGAGGAAGTGGCGCGGCGAGCTCCGAGCTCGGGCTCGGCCGGCCATGGCGAACGGCGGAGGGAGGCGGCGCACGACGCGTCCTGCAGTAGAGAGGAGGAGAGGGAGGTCAGGGGAGAGCGCGGAGGAGAAGGAAGGGAGGGAGGAGGAGGCACGGCGGCTCGCCGGAACGCGGGTGCGGCGGCGGCACGGGCTGCCGGCGGGAGGAGCTCCATGGCACGGGCAGGCGGCGGCTCCAGATGGGCTCGGGCGGGCCTGGCGGCGGCGGTTGCGGGCCCGCACGGCCTGGGGCGCGGTTGGTGGCTGCTGTGCGGATCTGGGGGTGACGTGGCTCAGATCTGAGCCGTTGGATCTCAGATCTGACGGCTCGGATCAGAGGAAGGCTAGGGTTTCGGGGATCTGGAGGATTTGGAGGCAAATTGGGGCAAAGTGGAGGGGGGTGGCTGCAAATTTCACATGGGGAAACCCTAATTGGGGTGTGGGAGGCTGGTGGTCTTTATATAGGCAGGTTGGCTGGCCAGTTGACGCAAACGCCCTCGGTACCCCTCTCGCGTGTCCGGTGATCGCGTTCGTGACCGCCGAGACTCCATACGGACTCCGATTCCGACGAAATCTCGAACCACGCGCTCAGCGCGTCGAGCCCGTTGATCGTACCTCACTGCGGTGACATTCTGACAACATTTTTCGGCGCCCCATAAAATAATCCGTTTATTAAATAAACGGGGTTTTCGTTCCGGTGGCGATGGCTGGTCCTGTGCCGGTAGCGACGGTGATCGGGTGAAAACCGGTGTCGCAAAGGTCGAGTGTCGAGGTGGCAAGGTTCGGTCTCCGTCCGATACGAGATAAGAGGGGGGAAAATAATCGCCGATTGATAAATCGGGGATGCAAACACCGCAAACAAATCAGACAGTCAGACAATTCACACCGAAAACAAATTTTTTAATTTTTGTGAAAACTGGGCTGTTACACTGAGCCTTCGACATCTCAACGTCAAGGCTGGCCTTCTTCTACAGGAGGGCTTCCTTGCGCAGCAGCAGAGCGTCCTTTCGAGCCATATCTACCTCCTGTTCAAGCAATACATTCCTCCTTGCAAGATCCTGGTTCATGTCCATCATTTCCTTCAGATCCTTGTCGGTGGCTTCATAGCGATCCACATTAGTTTTGGCCTGCGCCAGCTGCTCCTCCCTCGCTGCTACAGCCTTGTTGATGTTCTCATCACCCAATTCCAAAGCCATGACGAGCTCTACTTCCCGGTTGTTCATAGTTGCCTGTAGAGCCGCAACCATGTCCCTCTCAGCCAGCTCAGTCCTGAACAACATCGAACATAATCAGTAAAAAAATTATTTCACACAAATTGGTAGCTCGCTATAAAAATTCATTTCAAGAAAAGGAAATCGGTTCAAAAATATGATGCATTATCAATTCCTTAGTTTTATACATAATGGATCTGCTAACAAAGTACACATGTTGTGTTATAAAAAACAAGTTCGTTATACACACTGAAACAAATAAAAACTAAAAAAGACAAAACATATATAAACAAATACAAGGTCCATAGTAAGATCTACCTACAGAAACAAATCAGTTCTAAAATCTGATACAACATTGATTCATAGTTTTATGCAGAATAGATCTGCCAATAAAATACACATGTCATCTCTTATCATTACAAAAAATATATATATGGGGGACCCCCCCAATCCCACAACATCATATAAAAAACAAAAATATACCTAAACAAAACAATCAGTTCAAAAACTATACGACCATCAACTCATATTAAGTTCTACCTACACAACATGTACCTACAAAACATCATAGTAAGTTCTACCTACACAAAAAATCAGTTCAAAATCTATGCAGCCATCAATTAATATTGCAGGATAGATCTGCTAAGAAAATACACAAGTCATCTCTTATGATTACAAAAACAAAATATATGGGGGGGAAACCCCCCAACCCCCGCCCCCACACAACCACATCATATAGAGTTATCAGCCACTTGAGAGAACAAAAAATAAACCCCGAGAGACAAAATATGTAAAGAAAGGCAAAATTCCATAATAACTTCTACCCCCTACAAAAACAAATCAGTTCAAAATCTCATGTAGGATCAATCCAAAGTCAGTTCTACATGCGCAAAGAAAACATTTCACATTATGATGTCATATCAATCCAAGATTCTACCCCCCCCCCCCCCCCCGCCCGAGCATCAACCCGAACACATAAACAATAAAGATAAAGGGTGAAAAAACTGAGATAGGAGAAAACCCATATAAACCTGGAACGCTTGAAAGGAGAAGAAGCCATTGCTATCCTGGTTCCGAAGCAGAAGCAAACAACAAAATCCTATGCGCGCGATGCGAGGAGGAAAGTTGGAGGAGATGAGATGAGAACAACAAAAGACCCTCTGTTTATATAGCAGGAAGCAACGACAGAATAGGAGGAAAAACAAACCACCACGCGTGCTTATCCCCCGCTATCTTCGGAAACCAAACCGCAAAAAAGGAGTTCTGCGCCAACTGCCAACTCTGTTCCAACGGAAGCAACCGTCCCTAACAAGAAAAATTTGATCATTTGCTGCCACGACTGGAATAACCAAAATTAATAGGCAAAAACAATTCGTACCAACCCAATACTTTTAAACGGAAAAATAATTTCACTTTTTTACGCCCCATGTATACGAGGACGCACGACCGCCGGCGATGGCTAGTTCGCCGGAGCTTCATCTTGCTTGGGGCAAATTTAAACAGGAAATCACAATTACCATAGAAATCGAGCCTGCGAAATCATGTCCGCGCGATCCCTGCCGCGCTCCCCCACAAGGTAACGTGAGAGGGCGCCGCGAACCTCGTCGGAAAAACCTGCGTCTCCACCCGTGGTTCAACGTCGGCCATGGTCGGGCCACCGTCGAGGACAGCTCCGGAATGAAATGAAAACCACCGCCGGGCCTGCGGAATCACGCCCACAACACGCTGTGCTCGAGCCATCCACAAATCGGAAAGCAAAACCGCCGAAATTCGGTCGTGAAAATCTGCACCTCTGCCGTGGAAGCTCGGTGGCGACCATAGACACACGAAAAACGCATCAAAATCAAACCAAAAATCCAGTCGGGCCTGCGGAATCACGTCTTGAACGTGATGCCATCGATCCATGTAGAGGATCTGGCCGGAGGACCGCTGCAATTGCGCTGCAGAACAGTGTGCGCCCGCTCCGACGGGTTTTAACACACGCAAGTTTGAGACAGATAAGTCGTAAGTTCAAACCCGTGTTCCTGTCAGTTCTAAGTTTGTAACAGAATATTATTCTGCTACTGGAAACAGAATAACCCTTATGTATATGTATATATATAGACGATCTATTCTGATAATATTAGTAGAATAACTATTCTTCAAACACTTATGAACTGCATTGGTAAGCTAAGCACACTGCTTTGGTGTACTGTCCGAACCGCACAAGTGACAACGGGGAACTGCTTCAAGTGCATAGCGTTTCCAACTTGTTTTGATCGATTTTCGTTTTTTTATTTGTGGTCACGATGGTCATTTACGTGTTGAAACGTGAAATTTTTGAAAAAAAAACAATGTAATTGACGGAGTTAGCGGATCGGCCTCTGTTATTTGGCACAAGCAGGAGCTTCTCATCGTCCTTTTGCGGGGATCATAATCGATTACACTGTAAATTTAGTGTGTTTCTAAGTTGATTATCATGTTTGTGTTACTCCGCGATGGATTCACTTGCTAATTCGTTCGATTGTTTGCACGATTGGTCGAATTTGTCTCTGTGGCGGAACAACTCTGTCCCGTGGCGTGGCGTGTTCGAGCGGGTGCGCACGGGTTGCCCAATATCCAATTTTTGTGCGTGTGCTATATGTTTTTTGGTAGCGCATTTGTATCCTTGTTGTGTTTTTTGTTGCGCGGATTGTGGAAGTGAAATAGGCAGATCGGGTTTTGTTGGCTTAATCAGTTTTTTGTTTGGTCACGCACGTGAGCTGCAATTATTTGGCATGTGAGTTGCATCTGGTCATTGGCCTGCACTGCAGTTGGTCATCCTACCGCACTGCATCGGGGTCAACTTTTTTTATATATATACGGCTGGATCCATTGCCTTCTCTCCTACCTTATCCGCGGCGGCCATCAGTGTCTTGTGTAGTCGCTCCTCCTCCCCCCCACCCCACCCCCATTGTTTTTCCTCGCAGATCCGTCTTCTTTCCCCCCGGCAATGGATTGCTCGTGCCGATGCTTGGAAAGGATGGAGCCCATGCTGGAGACCTGCATTTTTTTCTCAAGGTTTGGTTTTGAATCAGAGGCAGCGGCACAACACTCTCTGTTCCCTGCTGTATTCTCTAGTTATTGGATTTTGGGCTCCATTCGTCCATCAAATGACCGACGATGATGTCAACGATTCATGGGTATGTATTTTTGTGTATATATTTTCTTTTGATGTGTGTAGGTAACTCTATCTGAATATTGTAGTAGTATTAGTTTCTGAAGAAATATTTTCACCAGTACAAGTGAATTGCTTTCCCATAGATTAATTGCTATGTATTTTGTTGTGTCTTAGTTAACCCTATCTGAATATTGTAGCAGTTTTTAGTTTCTGAAGAAACATTTTCACTAGTACAAGTGAACTGTTTTCCCACAGATTTTTATTATGAAGATTGTAGCAGCATTAGCTTCTGAAGAAACATTTTTCATTTAGTACAAGTGAACTGATTTCCCATATTTTTTTATTATGAAGATTGTAACAGCAGTAGCAGTTGAAGCTTTCATGTGTTATACCTTAGTCATATTTGTTCTTGTTTTGCAGAAATCCATTCTGGTCTAGTTAGGGTAACAGAAAGTTGTGTTAATTTGGTCTTGGTTAGCAAGAAAGGATATCATAATGTTGATGTCATGTATTCTGTTGGCTATGATGATTGTTTGGTTCTCAAAGATGGCTGGAAGGAATTGGCGGAGGAATCTGGTCTTCAGGCTGGTGATGTTGTCATGGCTATGTTTTATAGGCATGCAAATTGTTTGGAAATCAAGTTATATTTTCTTTAGATCAGTTGTGCTTTTGAGTAGAAGTAGCATGAAACAATTTGTTGTAATAATTTGTCATCTTGTGTGGAATCTAGTTTATTTTCTAGAGAAATCTGACTTGCATGGTGAACAATGTTTTATCTTGTTGCTGAAAAGGTAGTGAAACATTATCTTAATATTTGTGTCTTGTCAAAAGTTTTTTGATTCATTACTGATGAAATGCAGGTTGTGAACTCGCATGTGTGTAGTTAACACTATTTTGTTATTTGTAGCAGTAGTAGTTTTTGGAGGAAACATTATTACTGAGAGTGAGTGAAATGCTTTTTGACAGAGAGTTTTTTGTGTGCATCCTAGTAGCAACAGTAGTTGATATATATACAGACTGGAAACACCTAATGAGCTTTTTTTTTCAATAACTCATATATGGAACTACAGGGCTAATAAAAGAGGACTGCATTAACCCATACATGGAAGTACAATGCTAATAAAAGAGGACTGCATGAACCATCATTTTGTGAACTATTTTTGATAACACACTGATAACTGAAAATTGTTGATAGATACAAACCAAGGTTCTGTGCTCATAATAAGCAAAGTACATCATCAAGAAAACTGAAGCAACATAAGCAAACATTGTGCCAAAGCAAATAACAACGAAAGAAAACTAATTGACATAAGCAGAAAGAAACAACTTGAGCACTCGCGACAAGAACCCTTGGTTATCAGCATTTGGCCTGCATCATCAGTTCCACTCGTTCCAGGCGGAGGTGGAAGGTGATCCCCCTTAGCTCCCCTTGCCCCAGGATGACCTCGGGCGCTTCCTGGTCTGCTCCTTTACAATGCGGGTGAGGCCATTCTGCACTGTGGTGATGTGGTTCCATATCTCGAACGCAGTGTAGGCGTCCTTTGCAGCATACTCAACGTGCCTCCTGCTGAGAATCGAAGTCCACTCGCGATGCTCTTCATCAGTTATCTTGCTCTTCATGTCTGCGTAGTAGTCGTCGATGATGACGGCAGATACATCGCCTAGTGAGTCCAGTTTCTTCGTTGCTTCAAGCACCCTCCAGTTAGTCTGAATGTCGGTGAAGTTGTGGATGTACAGCTTGCAGCGTGAAATCTTCTCCTTGTCCTGGTCTATGGAGAAACTAGCGAACTTGTACCTACGTGAATCACAAGTTGTCCTTATGCGAACTGCATAAAGATGACAAATTGAACTGCATACGAACAAAAAATAGAACTGCATACAGATGACAAGGAGAGATCTATCGGCCTGCACATAGAAAGAATGGCTTACTTTGGGTTGCTGAGGAACTTGTCAAAGGCGATGTATCTCTTGCCCATTGTAGCGCAAAATTGGAAAAGTAGCACTGCGTGATATTTGCCGGCCGAGAGTTGAATCACGGCGGCATCCCTTTTGTCAGGGGTGTACTCGATGTCGATGCCGACGATCTTCTCGAGGCGCCCCTAGAGAGCTTCCTTGTACTCGTAGACTTACATCGCCACGGTGTCCACGTCATTGGCGTAGACCACCGTGAGCACGGTGTTCCTGTGCGCCTCGACATCGTTGTAGACCTTGGTGAACAGCATGGTTGTAAAGAGGAGGAACAGGAGGAGGAATCGAAGTTTTTGTGAATGGTCAGGAGTTTGAGTGCGGTACTTAAAGTGGAGCGGGAGTAACATCTACCCAGCGCGCGATCTCCATCTCCAACCGGCATGGAGGAGCAGGGCGCGCATTTGCGTTCGTGGGGATCGTGGGGATCGTGGCCTTCGTGCATTTTTTTGAACCGGCTTGATAGAGGAGCAGGGCGCGCGGGGCTACGCGTTGTTTCTGGAGATCGTGGGCTCGTATTTTTCGAGGAGGTTCCTAAGAAAGCAATATAATAGAGGTTCGCAGGCGAACCGCATTGTAGGTTGTAACCGAGTTGCATCGTGTTTGTTCTTGTAGAGAAGTAGCCGTTTTTGGCTTTTTGTCTTTGACTTGTGGGCCACGACTATAGAGTAGTTTTTTCTTATAATACGCGTCGCTGACTCATGGGCCCAAATGTTGTAGTTACTAACCCCCCCCCCCCCCCCGTCTCCTCTGCTTCTCGCTGTCGCCTCCTCATTACCCCCGTCGCCCCGAACGAAATCCCCCTGGTCTCATGGCGGAGAGGGACGATGCCCGTAGCCGCCGCCACCCGCCGCCGTTGCCGTGTTGTTCGGCACGCCGTCAGAGCATCTCACGGTGAGCCCCTCTCTCTCCTTTCCACTGGTTCTATCTCTTCCTCTCTGCTCGTTGATTTTCAGCTCCGGAAAATCGCCATCGGTGTTCACGATTGTGTTTCTAGGGTTAGTTTGGAGCGGCATCCTCTGCTTAAGTACGTTTTGTATGCTCGAATCACAACATCCTTTGCTTAAAAGGGTTGTGATCTGTTTGGCTTTTGAAATTTGTTAGCAATGTGCATCTAGGGTTTTCTCTCTATCTGTTTTAGGTTGCTTCCTAGGGTTTGATTATTATTATTCTAGTTTGCAGATATAGAATGGCTTCTCCTACTAGAAGAAGTCCAAGATTTGGAGGAAAATGTAAGTGAACTGCTTTCTCCTATCCATGTGATTGATCATGAAGCATTGTAGTTCTATTTGTAATTCTGCTTTAGGCTTATACTTTTTCTTGCTTTTTTAATTTCCTTTAGATAATACAACTTCTTCATCACCAATTGATGCCTCACCAATCAGCATTGCCGCCCCATCTGGTAATTTTATTTTCTTTTTGCCACATTTTGTCACTCTGTTTTTCGAACAATTACCCCACCTGTCAACTTCTTCCTCACCAATAAGAAGGCAAAAAAATATTATAGCACTTTTTTGTTATGGAGAACTACATGTATTTATTTTGTTTGTGCATCAAAGTGCACTGCATTTTTATCTTGTATGTTAATTGTTTTTCTTTTGAATGAAATAGTGCACTGCATCACAGATTTCCTTACTAATATCCATTTTCAGACATGATGCCAATATATGAACTGCCTCAAGTTAATTGTTTTTCAAATTGTTGTCATGAAATGAACTGCATTAAGTTTTTAATTGCTTATTTAGATTAGTTAATGAACTATTTTTTACATCTTTATATGTTAATGAACAACATTTTAGTTATCTTTTATCTTTGTTTTCAAAAGTGCATTGCATTCGTACATTGCTTTAGTATTTTTTTGTCTATCCATACTTGTAGCCCAATTGATATGATCTGCATTTAGTTTAGTTTTCCCTTTTAAACACATTTTTTTCTTACCTACAGTTTTATGTCCTGATGGGTCCAGTGGTGGGGGTGTTAACTATTGATTACACGTTATTTCACAACCGATGTTGTCGGGGGCGGGACATCTGGTCAGGGCAGCATGCTACCCGAAATGAGCGAAACTCAGTCGCAATCTGTTGATGGCATAGAACCAGTTACAAAGGATTGGATGGTCCCCGATCAGATCGCAGCTGATATTGAGAGGAAAAGGCAGAAAGCGGTTGCTCTTGGTAACCGTTTCGTGAAGGAGCATAAGTCGAAGCAAGTAAAGTTTGCTGAGAGTAAGGAGTTTAGAAGGAGGATTGCAGACTCAAAAAAGTCTGCAACATTTTCCCCTTCAAAGAATACTGTGAAGAGAAAACTTAATACTGTTGTAGAAGAAGGTTTAAGTTCTCCACGGCGTATCCCTCGTGTTTATTACTCAAAGAGGCCTAATTACATCGAGGTTGATGTGGATCGGATTCAAAGAAAGCGGCCAAGCGCTGATGATTACTCTGGTGTTGACTTTGATCCTCCATCCAATCGCGCACGGGAATATGTAGGTGGAGAAGGCTGGACCATGTTTCTGGTGGGGAAGATTTTGGTGGGGAGGATGATAATGCTACGAAGGTATTTTCTGTTATAACTTTTGTTGTTTTTACTATTGCTTAAGTTGTTTTTGCATGAGTTGCTGATGTGAACTGCATTTTTATTCTTTTTTTGTATTTTTGTGCATGATTTGCTGATGAGAACTACATTTTTATTATTTTTTGTAGATTGCTAAGAGTACCAAAAGGAAGAGGTCTGAAGACGATGTTGTGGAGGAATGGCAGTTTAATAAGACTGTGGAGCAAAGCTGTTAATAAATTGAATGATCCGCACAAAAGTTTGGTGCGGAAAGAAGGTTTTGGTATTGTCTTTGAGTTGAAAGTGAAGAAGAATGTTTCTCGTGTGCTTATGTGCAAGCTGATGGGAAAGATCGACCGTAAGACGACGAGATTGGACTGTGGGTCAAATAAGGTTCTGGAAATCAATCGTGAGGCTGTACATGACATTTTTGGTTTCCCTATGGTTTCTCGCACTGCTCCTAGGTCTGCTGACGGCGGCCATGATGATTCGCTAGCTACTCTGAAGGACGAGCTTTGTTTTAACCGTTCTCGAAGCATAGAGGTGAAGGACTTGCTTATTCTACTTGGCACCCTGGTTGAGGATCCTGCGAATGTTGATATGGTTGTGAAGGTTTTCTTTCTCATTGTTTTCCACAGCTTGCTTTGCCCCAGCCCTGCAACTCGATTGTCCAGGGTACCTGCTATGGTTAAAAACTTGGACTTTGCCTCTATTGTTGAGATGGACTTTTGCCAGCTTGTTGTTGATGAGCTTAAGGCAGCTGTGTACAATTGGAATTCTGATGGGAGCAAGCAGAACTGTGCCGAGGGCTACACCATTGTGCCCCTGTTCATGTACCTGGATGGCTTGAATCTTTGCAATGTATCTGTTATGCATACACGCACGACACACACTGCAATACTGTCCCATGAGCAGTTGAAGACGCTTCACAACGCCGACATTATTGTCAAGGGAAAGATACACCTGGATACTTACAAGTTTGGCAAGTTTCCGGTCAGTTCATAGCCATTTTTTTGTGTTTGTTATACTCCCCTTTTTCGGTATGCTAAATGTGAACCTCTTATGTACGTACATGTGAACTGCTTCTTTATTTGTTAATTTTTTTAGTGGAAAACGCCAGCAGACATTGTGTACATGCGGACTCCAGCTGCCGAACTGCACGAAAGGTTTTGTGAGCCTCTTCCTAGGGGTTCTCCAATCCGGCGGGTTCATGGTGATGCTAGGGGTTCTCCACTTCGGCGGGTTCGTGGTGCTGCTAGGGCGGCTGCTGGAGTTTTTTCTGGTGAGGGTTCCGGCGAGGCTCATGATGACCGCAATATATTCGTCCGGTTTGATGAGCTTCTTGACAGGGTTACTAATTTAACTTCTGATTTGCCAACATATGGTTCTAGGATGAGGAATATTTCTGGACTTTTTACTGCTGGCAAAGGCTCTTCTGAAGAAGAAATCACGACCGCTCATAACTTTGACTATGGGCAACTTGAATTCCTTAAGATGTCAGTCACGAATATCAGGTCGTCATTCGTTCAGTTTAAGCATTCTCAGGATGACAAGTGTGCTAGGTATGAGCAGGAAGCTGAGTAAATTGTGAAGGAAATGAACTGACGAGAACATGTTGTTAGGCCTTCTTTGTCCGACCGTGCAACTGTTCATGTATGTTTTTATCTCATACGTGAACTGCTTTTTATCGGTTTTGTTTTTCTTGGTTTTTTATGTGTGTTTTTGTGACATTGACCAGTTTTTTTGCATCTTTTTAATTTTTGCAGTTCGGAGGAGATTCTTCTAATGCTAATGTGCGCAGCGATGATGACGCACATGACCACCATGATTTTAATGCCAGAGACAATCCTGTTGACGAAGATGTCATAGACAAGGTTTGATTTCTTTCTATTTTTCTATCGGACTTCATTGTTTTAATTTTTTTAGTGTGCAAAATAAAATAATCATATGTGCACCAGCAGCAGCAGTGAATTGCACCTTAATCTTTTTGTAGTGTCCAAAACAAAGAAGTACAGCTGCATAATTAGTGGTAGTGAACTGCAGCTTATTGTTTTGTAGTTTCTACTAACAAAGTATTGTACTTGTACGAGTATCCCCAGTGAACTGCATTTTTTTCTGGAAAACATTTTTTATTTTTGTTTTTGTTTTTTTAGTGAACTGCATCATCACCAATGTGTAATGTGTTTTTCTTTACTCATCAGGATTGTGGATTAAATGATGAAATTCAAGGGGAGCACACCACAGAGGCTGTTGATACTGTAGAAGGGGAGGTTGGTCTGGTGAGCATAGAGAACTGCATTTATGGTTTATTTTTCTTATTTTTCATGCAAGCTGCATGGTTTCTGCTTTTCTTAGTGAACTGCATCACCACCAATGTGTATTGTGTTTTTTTACTCATCAGGACTGCGGATTTAAATGATGAAATTAAAGGGGAGCGCACTACGGAGGCTGCCGATGCTGTAGAAAGGAGAGAAGGAGGGGATCCTGATGTGGAGGTTGATAAGGCAGATGGCATAGAAGGAGTTGAGTGTCCGTCGAAGTTGATAAGGCAGAAGAGAGAGAAGGAAGGGAGGATGATGTTGATGCTGATAAGCCAGAACAGAGAGAACGAGCTCCTCGTGTGTAAGGCCTGATATGCGGTACTGTTCTAGATCTAGATATTTCCATCCAGATCCGGGGAGGAAGCACATATCGGTCCCACTGCGACATATGACATAGCCATATGCCCCGGATTTCCAACATGATATCACAACATTACAGATACAAGGACACAACATCTCATACAATCGGCATACAACTGCCTTAATAAATTACATCAGCGGAAGATACATGTCTGAGTACATACTACAATCAATTGCCTAGTGGAAAAGAGAAAAAGACATCGCTCCCATAACCACACGGCTCCAGGCCCTCCGCCGGGATCCGCCTAACTAGTCGTCGTCGAGTCTCCACGTGAAATGTCGATCACCATCTCCGCCGCGCAGATTCAACTGACGAGAAAACGCCCTCCAGCCAAGCCCAAGGAAAATCAAGGATGAACTATCAGTCTCCAGCTCCACCCAAGAAGAAGAACGAGCACATCCGTGAAGATGGAACCAGAAGCCCCTCAAGTTAAGCTCAGAAGCAATGGAGGAAAACGAGAGAGGAAGAGGAATCCGGGCAGCATTCCGGTCAAGAACACACAAAAGAAAGTCATGGCGCCAAAAACCCTCCTCCATGGAGGAAGAAGAAGGCACCAACGTGGTACCATGGCGTCCACCTCGTGAAGAACGAGGCGTGCGGCCACCACGGCCACGGCGACCATGACCTCGCCCAGCCACACCTCTACCACGCTTGGGCGCCATATGAAGAAGAATAAGAAGAAGAGAAAGATGCAAAGAATGGATACCAAGGTCGGGCAACCACAGGAAGTATTTATAGCGCAATCCAAGGGCAAACCAGGAAAAGCACGCGGAAGCTCAGGCGGCATCATCATTGCATCAAAGACCGTTGGGCCGGGCGTTATGAATTCCAAGGCAAAGATGCCTTCACACGGTCAGCATTATTTATAGGACACGTCAAATCTCGCCGGTTTCCCATACGAAGCCTTGGAAACCCAACGGGCAACAGGCAGCACGACGTCCAAACCATCATTATGACGGCCCAGAAAACGCGACGGATCAAGAAATCAAACATCATCATAGGTCATCAAACAACATAACAATGCATGTCAGCACGACATCTCAAGAGGGACGGATCAAGATACAAACAGGTTGCCAAAAACCAAAAGATTCCAAAAGGCAGCTATACGTCCAAATTTTCTGACTCCACAAAATTCTTACTCCCATAGGGAGTACCTTTATTCGAGTTCGGGTGCTCCCTCACCCCGAAGGAAAAATGTGCTCGAGTGATCACTCGCACCAGCAGAAAAAAACATACTCTCAGAGTTCGGGTGCTCCCTCACCCCGAAAGCAGTAAAGCATTCGAGTGACTACTCGCAAAAGAGACTCAACAATTCAACAAACATGACTTACTCGCGCACTCGACGACATTCCGAGTAGGTCATAGTTGTATTGATGATGCAATCATGTTTGAACTGGTTGCCCCATCGGTGTTAGGTCGTAGTCGTACTGATGGCGCAATCGTCTTTGTATTGACGGTGCAATCTTGTTTGAACTAATTGCCTCCATCCATGTTCATGTAGAGGCGAGCCCGATACTTGACTCGTGTGTGTGTGGTGGGGGGTCCAAGAAATAATCAGAATCGCTTTGCGTGTTAAGGTTGTACTGATGATGCAACTGTGCTTGAATTGATCTCCCCCATCTGCATTAGGTCATAGCGGCGCAACCATGTTTGTATTGATAGTGTAGCCGTGTCTGAACTGATTGCTCCCAACCACGTTCATGCGGAGGCGAGTCGAAGACTTGACTTATGGGGGGATCTATACGAAATAACCAGTTCTGCATCGCGTGTAATAGTCGTATTGCAGCACTACCATGTTTGAACTGATTTCTCCCGTCCACATACATACAGAGGTGAGTATTAGACTTGACTCTTGGAGGGGGTTACACAAAATAACCAAACCAACACCATGTGCTAATTTTATACTGATTGTGTAGCCGTGTTTGAACTGATTTCTACATCCATGTTAGTTCATAGTCGTACTGACGGTGTAACCATGTCTGAATTTGAGTGCCCCACCCAATTGAGTACTGACAACGTGACCATATTTGAAATGATTGGCCTCATTCTTAAAATTGAATTTAAACTTATGTGTGATTTAATTTGTATTGTATGGACGAAGCAATTTTTTAGGTTTAGTTTTTACTTTTCTCTCTCATAAGAACCTTCTTAATGAACTTCAAACTAACACTGACGCACACTATGTACTAATGTCGCATTGTACGAGGTCGATCCGAACGCGACGAGCCTAAGGCGTGGGCCTTACCTTTCACGAAATATTACTCCTTGTGCAATGCCCTTTATTTTTTTCAAGTTTTCAGTAACATCCACCAAACCTGCTTGATATCAGACCATGCCACATTATTAAAAATGTGTGAATTTCTAATTTTCCAAATGCACCAAAGGGCACAACTACACAAGCAAAACTATGCACTAAATGATCGCTGTTTGCAGGTAGGAGACAAACAATCGGAGCCTAATCCATGTTGTCACCAGATTTCCTGAATTGTACAAATGCTTGGCTCTCAATTCATAGTGCAGTCAAAATTCTGGTTCCCTCCTTGTTGCTCCCTCTTTGTTGGGTTTTTGGCACACACATTTGCATGTACAAGTGTCCATTCTCAACCTCTGAATTGATATTGAAACAATCGAAATTTTGGTCCCCCCCTTTTCGTTCCCCCATTTTTTTCTTCCCACCTACATTGCCAAAGCGCTCCTGGGAATAATTTTTCACACCCACAATAAATACCTCGCAATTAACCTCACACTAATTTCGCACCGCACCGCATCGCATCTTACCTCACCTTCTCCCTATCTCCTAATATAGATCCAGACGACTATCGACCGTGATGTCTACTACGACTTCTATTTTTGTAGACTATGTTGGGCCTCCAAGCGCAGAGGTTTGTAGGAAAGCAGCAATTTCCCTCAAGTGGATGACCTAAGGTTTATCGAACTCAAGGAAGTAGAGGATTAAGATAATCTCTCTTAAGAAACCCCGCAATTAAGATACATGATGTCTCTTGTGTCCCCAATACACCTAATACAATGGCAAATTATATAGGTTCACTAGTTCGGCGAAGAGATGAAAAAATATGGGTGATAGGTGTAGCAAAGCAAGGTAATGTAAATATGTAATAAAAATTACAGCAAGGTAGAAAGTGACAAAGTGAGCACAAACGGTGTAACAATGGTGAGAAACAAGGCCTAGGCTTCATACTTTCACTAGTAGCAGCTCCCAACAACATTAACATAATTGAAACACATAATAATTCCACCAAAAACATACGAGGAAGACGTAACTTGGAGATCATTCTTTCTGTGGATCAAAAGAGGATGAGAATTGTGTAGGGCTACAAAAGCACACCTTAGAGTTTATATTCCAATCTATGGATGCCGCACGTTGTCACTGACAGCATCCAAAGATAGTACTCATAAACACAACAACATATCTCAAGAGTAGTCTCATTCTAATATGACAAAGAACCCATCCTATCATAGAAGTAGTATGAAAACTATACTCAGGACAAGGATCAAGAGTGACGAGGGGGTGACCCCACGACTCCTGCATGAAAGGTTACCTTGTGCGTATGAAGACAGAAGGCCCGCTGGGAAGCTACGACAAGCCCACGATTGGCCCAACCAGGCACCGACGTAGGATTCCGCGACTAACATGGAAGGTGCAACTTGGCATACAAGGCAAAGACTAGAACTAGGAAACCATCTCTGTAACCTAGTACGGACTCCCTGCGACCTAGCCTAATATATAAAGGCTGGGAGGGGAGACGTCCAGGACAACTCAATACGCATCTACTCATATAGCCTTGCGAGAACCCGCCTTGGCCTCCATTGTAATCACTCCCTCATGCAATAATATCGAGCAGGAAGTGCTTCTCCTGTTAGGCGACGAGTATCGTCCAACCTGTGCCTATCTCTATGATTAACCCAGGGTCCCTGACCATGGGATTTTCCGGGGTTGATCCCCGTCAATTGGCGCCGTCTGTGGGAACTACACAGGTTGGAATCACGATCTCGGCGGTCCCTCCCTCAACAGATCAAGACTCGAGGACTAGAACCGGATCTAGCCCGCTCGAGGAATTCAAGATCACCACAAGCGTCTCCATCATCTCGTCAAAATCTTCTAGCCTGCAGCCGAGCCATGTCCAACATTCTGACGACTGTCAGATCCATCGCCGACAGAAAAGAACTCAACGACCCAGAAGACAAACATGAGGACCCTACTCGGGAACCCCACTCGAAGAGTCGCGGCGCGCAGCCGAAGACTCGCCCATCAGTCGACGACCCGCCACCGCCCGGACTCCCACCACACGCCAAGACAGCGACTCCGAAACCCAGACCGGAGAGTACTACGACCCAGATCGAAGGCCAGACGAATTTTCCAACTTCATCCGAAGGCAATCACTCAACGACGGGATATAAATTAACCCAAGATTCCATAGCCAAGCGGAAGACCACTCGCAGATCTTCCAAATCTCGAGGAGAAGAAGGCACGCCGGCTCCAGCAAACTCACAGCCAAAGAGCAATTGGAAGGACCTTGCGCGATCCACTGTTTTGAAGACAGTTGAGGACATCTCAGAGCAAGCCACACACTAGGAGACTGCCGCCTATTCGCCGAACTCTCCAACAGCCTCAAGGAGGAGCGCGAAGCCAAACGCACTCGAAGAAGCGCGCAGTCGCCCGCACCAACTAAAGAAGAGCAATACCCCGCGTCCCAGGGACGAGTCTGCATGATCCAAGAAGGAAGACCTCCAAAAGAAAAGCAAGATGCCTACACCTTGCAGGCCGAAGCAGCCGAAGACCTAAAGATAAATGAAACCTACCAACTGAGCGGCACCGAGACCAGCATCACTTTCTCACAGAGCGACCATCCGCCCGAAGTCCCGAGGCCTAGGCACGCACCCTTGGTCCTCGAAGCACAGATCGGAGGTTACGACATGGACAGAGTCTTCATGGAAGGAGGCAGCAGTCTAAACATAATCTTCGCCAGCACCCTACGCAAGATGTTAATCCCACGATCAGTTTGGAAGAAGTCAGGCACCACAATATATGGCGTAGTTCTAGGCGAAGCAGCCACCTCCATCAGAACAATACAGCTTGATGTGATCTTTGGCAGCAAGCGCAACTTCGCAAAGCAAGCGCTCGAGTTCGAAGTGCTCGACTGGCAGTCGCAGTATCATGCCATACTCGGGCGACCAGCATTCGCACAGTTCATGGCGGTTCCACACTACGCATACCTCAAGCTCAAGATGCCAGGACCCGCAGGAATCATCACAGTCAAAGGAAGCTTCACCAAATCGGACCAGTGCGACCGCGACTTCCACAAAGTCTCCGACACATTTGGCGCCCAACAACAGCTCAAAGAAATAGCCATGGTGACGGACAAAAGCATATTCCTGCTGGCAAGCCGAAGCGAGACAAAAGAATTTGGCCGCGACTTCAGCATCGACAGCGACACAATCACACACCAAGTCCACCCAACAGACCCAGAGAAGACGGTTCACGTGTATGCCCACCTTCCAGAAGAGCAAGCAACCTCCCTCATAACCTTCCTTCGTGAAGGGTGGAAAATTTTCCCCTGGTGCCCAGCCCACATGCCCGGGATACCGCGAGAATTCGCAGTACACGCGCTCCACATCAAGCCAAACACCAAGCCAATAAAGCAGGCATTGCGACGATTCTCAGAACCCAAGCACAAAGCAATCGGAGAATAAGTCAACCGACTACTCGACGCACAGTTCATATGAGAGACGAAGAAAGCAACATGGATAGCAAACCCAGTCCTAGTCCCTAAAACGGACACCGAGGTACTGAGGATGTGCGTCAACTATGGGCCCATCAACAAGCACTGCCCAAAAGACCACTTCCCCCTGCCAAGAATCGATCAGATAATCGACTCCACAGCAGGATGCGACCTCCTCTCCTTCCTCGACGCATACTCAGGATATAATCAGATTAGGATGAAGGAAGAAGACGAAGAGCACACCGCGTTCATCACCCTCCACGGAGCATCCCACTCTCAAAAAATTCCCTTTGGTCTAAACAATGCTGGAGCAGCATACCAGCGACTGATGCAAGCATGCGTGAGAGACCAGATTGGCGGAA
Source organism: Bromus sterilis (assembly GCA_950022295.1). Taxonomy (NCBI): domain Eukaryota; kingdom Viridiplantae; phylum Streptophyta; class Magnoliopsida; order Poales; family Poaceae; genus Bromus; species Bromus sterilis. The sequence goes on along the minus strand of OX465595.1, from coordinate 253,768,788 downwards.
GCATCCAAGTTTACGTAGACGAGATCGTCATCACAGCCAAAGAACTCGCATCGGAAGAAGCCGCAGAAGACGACAACACAAGCGAACCAGCGCAAGTGGCAGCAGCGAACCCAATCGCTAATGAAGAGGGCAACAACGCAGTCGAGGAGCCAGAGCCAGCCGCACCCGAAGACCCCTCTTGGAGAGAACCGTTCCTCAGATTCCTAATACAGGACACTTTACGACAAGACGTCGCAGAAACACGGCGGATCAGTCGACGATCTAAAGCATTCACAGTAATCAACGGAAAACTCTACAAGCGTAGCATCTCTCAGGTCCTCCAAAAGTGTATAGACGAAGAAGACGGCAAAGGCCTACTGCTCGAGATTCACGAAGGCACCTGCGGACATCATGCCAGCAGTCGAGCATTTGTGGAAAAATCCTTTCGAGTAGGTTTCTACTGGCCAACCGCTATGAGAAATGCAGAGGACATCGTACAACGTTGCATCGCCTACCAAAAGTTCGCCAACAGGCCGCACGCCCCAGTATCGAAACTCAAAACAATACCATTATCATGGCCATTTGCCACATGGGGACTCGACATGGTGGGCCCACTGAAGAAATCATCAAAAGGAGGACAAACACACCTACTAGTCGTGGTAGACAAGTTCACCAAATGGATTGAAGCAGTACCAATCACCAGCTCAACAGCCCTCACGGCAGTCAACTTCATCAAGTCAATCATCTTCAGATTCGGGGCACAACACAACATCATCACAGACAACGGTACAAACTTCACAGCAGTAGAGTTCCAAAACTTCTGTCAAGAGCTGGGCATCAAAATCAACTACGCATCAGTCGCACACCCGCAGTCCAATGGCCAGGTGGAGAAAGCAAACGTCCTAGTATGCGGAGGAATAAAGAAGCGACTCCTAGCACCACTAGAACAAGCCGCAGGCAACTGGGTAGAGGAGCTCCCCGCAGTTCTATGGAGCCTGCGCACCACCTCATACGGCTCGACCCAGTACACACCCTTATTCTTGTTATACGGGGCAGAAGCAGTGCTGCCACACGACTTAAAATTCAGAGCCCCTAGAATCTCAGGGTACGAAGAGGAAGAGGCAGAAGAAGCACTGCAGAACGACAAAGACATAGCAGACGAAGCTCGGGACACAGCTATCGCAAGATCCGAAGGATACCAGGACAAATTACGCACATATCAAAGTAGTCGCCTACGGATCAGAACGTTCAACAAAGGAGACCTTGTGCTACGGCTAATACAGGAAAAAGTGCACAAACTTTCCCCACAATGGGAAGGGCCGTTCATTATCTCAGATGTCATCGGAGGAGGAGCATACAGATTGAAGAATCCAAAGACCAATGAGGACGTGGGAAATCCATGGTACGTAGCGAACCTACGCCTGTTCTACCCATAGTCCTCTAGGCACCATCAAGACATCGACAGCAGCACCGATCGGCAACCCATGAAAATTTCGACGGAATAAAAAATGTTGCCCAAAGCATCTTACTTAAAAGCACTCGGGGGCTCGAGTCGAAACTACCCCCGAGAGACGCTATCTTCGCTAAACGCGACTTTTACTTAAAAGCACTCGGGGGATCGAGTCGAAACTCCCCCCGAGAGACGCTATCTTCGCTAAACGCGACTTTTACTTAAAAGCACCCGGGGGCTCGAGTCGAAACTCCCCCCGAGAGACGTTATCTTCGCTAAACGCGACTTTTACTTAAAAGCACTCGGGGGCTCGAGTCGAATCTCCCCCCGAGAGACGCTATCTTCGCTAAACGCGACCTTTACTTAAAAGCACTCGGGGGCTCGAGTCGAAACTCCCGCCGAGAGACGCTATCTTGATTTTTCCCATTTTTTCTGCGATGCACAGAAAAAACAAACAGAACCTGGAAGTGGGCACTAGGTTAACAAGTTATTCCAAATATGTTATAAATGATATGAAGGTGCATCAAAACATATAGCAAAGTCACCAAAACAAGCATTGAACAAGTAAAAATTATAGATTCATTTTAGATGTATCAACATCCCCAAAGTTAATTCCTGCTCGTCCTCGAGTAGGTAAATGACAAAAAAGTTAATTTCTATGGTGACATGCTATCAACAAAGATTTGAACTTTAAAATATATCAAGTAAGAGATGCAATACAAGTCAAGATAATAATAAACAAGAGTCTATATCTAGTATTGAAACTAGTAAAGTAAGAACATAAAGGTGCAAGAGCTCTTGTTGTCCGTGACTCGAATGTCTCCAATCGGTGTTCTCATGAAGAAAGTGGGAGATAGGTTTAGAGCATAAAAATACTTATTAGTTATTGAGAACTCAATCTACTAACTTTCACACTTGGTCTCTTTTGGAATCTTATTATGACTCATCCCCATACCGTCGGCCAAGTACAAGTCAATTCGATCCTCTCCCTTTCAATTTTGAGCACTCATGCACGAACGAGATTGGCGAAGAGAATAAATAATGGAGGTAGCAAGTCAAAATGTGAGAAGGTCTCACACTAATGAGGACAACCTTAGGCGAGGGTATGAGTATGGGTATATGAAAGATCTCCAATGGAACTACTGGGGGTGCATCCAACTCTCTTGTTAACGAAGACCTAGAGATCTTTATAGGTGGCTCATCATTGGAATATACAAGCCAAGTTCTATAATGTGAAGTTATCCACTTAGTTATGCATGAATGATATGAAAACTCTCTATGAAGTACAAGTGCTACTTTGAAGCACAAGTGTGGATCTTTTAAAAGGAATAGTAGTGTTTCCCCGTTATCTCTTTTTATTTTATTTTTCCTCTTATTTATTTTTATTTTTTGTGGGCTCTTTGGATCTTTCTATTCATCTCTCAATTGTCCTCTTTGGGATCTTTTCATGTTTCCTCTTTTGGGATCTTTTATTTGTGTCCTCTTTGGGATCTTTTCCTCACTTTAAGGGCGCACTATATATTACAAGGATGAAGAAGATCAACACAGATTTACAAGGTACTCACAATAAAACTAAAACTATATCATGATGTATGCAAATGTATGTGTTTGCCAATGTAGCAGGATATGCAATGATAGTAGCGCGTCATGTAGCAATTAGGTATGGTCAAAGCCCAACTATCATGCGACTCTACGATCAAGAAAAAACATGTATGACAATAAAAGATCAATTCATGAGAAGTTGGATGTTAGATGGCAATATATCTCGGAAAGGCTATATAAATGCCTTGTACGTAGGTACGGTGGCTGTTTTGAGGAAGATATAATGAGGCTTGCGATGACAGAGCGTATCATGCCTAGGATTTGGATGCACCAGCGAAGTTTGCACCGAGTCTCAATATGAGAAAGGGCAATGCACGGTACTGAAGAGGCTTGCAAAATATGGCTGGTGGAAGTGCCAAGAATCGAACACACGCGTTAGTCAAAGGAACTCATCCACTTATTATCGATAACTCTCTATCTAGTCAGGATATTCACAAAGAAATGAGCACCCTAAGAGGAGTGTTTTGGGGCTTGGTTAACCTTGCGCATCCTGGACTCATGATAATGTGAGGGTACTCTCTTGCAACCTCGAAGTGGTTAGTGATCTTTCTAGTAGCTAGAGGTCTCAACTAATTTTTATAGTTTTCGAAAATAAGCACGTTGAACCAAAATACGACACCTATCACTAATACGCTCGTGCTCTTGACACAAAAAATTCCAAACACTACTTGAAACAACACATCAAAGCTATTTCAAGTTACTACTAAACTTAGCATAGCAACCTTGATTACCTACTCAAAGTGAGATACACACTCAGTGCAACAAGAAAACTCTCTAAACAAGATAAACATGGTACTCAAGAGAGTCCTACAATTTCTAATTCTCTGCTCTTAGAAAAGAAATAAACATGAAAAGCAAGAGCTAACATGGCAACGGCTGGAAACAAGGAAAGAACACCCAACAAATATTAAAATGAACACTAAGAGCATTCTAGGCAAAGGAGCAGCGTGTTTCTCTCCCAAACAAGGCATGATAGGGTCCAACTTGTTATGACAAACAAACAAAACTAAGCAAAACTGAAAAGTAAAGAGCAAGACTCTCCCAGCAAAGCACATAACATATGAAGCGATAAAAATATAGCATGGAGAAGGACGAACTGATAATTATTGATGAATAAGGGGATGCACGGGGGCATCCCCAATCTTTGACGCTTGAGTCTCCTTGAATATTTCTTGGGGGTGTCGGGGTAATCCCCAAGCGTAAGCTCTTGGCACTCCTGAATATTCTTTTTTCATCTTCCTCCGCACACTTGAAAACTTACTTCATACGAAACTCATCATAAACTGATTAGAGCGGTTAGTGCCAATAATAAATTAATTCTAGTTAGACTTTGTTGGAAACAAAGATTTTAAACAGTGGCTACTGTTTCTCAAGAATTCCATAAGGTTTTTGCAAAGAAAAGCATGCATAAGAATTGCAAAACTAGAGAAGCATAAAACAGGGAAGAACCTGGAAAAACCAGGGCAGGTAGTAATTAATTTTTCGGAGGCACTTCTGTAGCTCAAATGAAAAAACTTAGAACTGGAGGTAGTTAGCAAATTATATAGAGCACTTCTGTAGCATTATCATCATCTTTCCAATCACAATAAGTAACATGCATATCGTAATCAAAATCATCTTCAATAGTGCCTATGCACTTAACATCGGGGTAATAATGAATGCAATCAAGTTCACCATCCTTAATAAATTTATACCTATTAGGATAAAAATGGATGGAAGCAATATGCTCGGGCCAGGATGATACCCATTCTTCTTATTTTTTGCTCCTCTTCCTTTCTCCTTCTTTTTTACCTTAGGAGTGATTGGATGGAAAGGATGCTTCTCCACATTCTGGTTTATCATTACAAACAATTAACAGCACAATAGAAATGGCATTTTAGTGAAAATATAAGAGGCATTTTTATAATTTTGTAATGTTCTCTCCTTTCTAATCTTTCTTATTTAATCAGTTTCACGAAAATTAACAACACAATAGAAATGGCATTTTTGCAGAGTGTTATTTATCCCCAAAGCATTAATATCTACCGAAGAAGTTTTTCTGATAAATCTTCACACATCAAAAGTAATATAAGTTCATCATAAGATCAGGAGTGATCATGTTATCACACAATTGGTTAACGGTACTATTTTGAAAGTGCATGCATTGAAAATTAAAGTGGCTCTCTATTTTTCAAATTTCACAAATAAAAGGATAAAGGTCACACACTTCTTTAGCAATTTCATTTAAATCTCTAAACCAAATTATAATTCTTTCATGCTTATGTTGCTTACAATACTTATCTTCTACAATCACACGCCTTTCACCAGGTCTATTCACTCCACAAAAATTAACATGCTTATATAAAACTTCTTTTTCAGGAATTGGATCATGCATATTGCAATCATCATTAACAATTTTATCTTCCTTGCAAATCTCTTTAAAAGGCTCATGATTAATGGTCCAATTCTCCTTAGGCATATTAATATGACAAGCAAAATATTTGAGGAAATGAACAAGAATTTGAGTATCAAGCCCAAACTTTGCACCAATCGTATTAAAACTTGCATTTTCCACAAAGGACTTAATGCAATCATACTCATAATTTATACATGACTCTTTACCTATGTCGATCTCCCAATCTTCAGTATTGCGTTGAATTGTTAAATGAGTTCCCATTTAGCATCAACCTTTTTTCATGAAAGAAACCATAGAGGAAATTTTTAGTCTCCCCCTCCATCATGAGGATAGAAATTATAAACATAATTCCTATTCTCATGGACTTCATGAAGAGGATAAAACTTGGAGTAAAAGAGAGACTTGATCTCTTCCCAAACCAACAAGTGAGAATTATACAGTAGACTATACCATTCCGATGCTTTTCCTTTCAGATACAAGGCAAATAATTTCCTCATGACTTCATCTCTTTTCATACTTGAAATCGTAAACAACTCACAAAGTTCTGTAAGTTTCAAACAATGAATACTGGAATGGATTTCTCCATCCCCTACATAACAATAATTCATAACGTTTTCAATTATACCAAGTGGTATGTTGAATGGGATAAATTTGGTAGGTGGAGGAGACTTCTCTACCGCGGGTGTGGAGGAGCGGCCTCCCCCAAGCAGCGAACTAAGAGTATAGTTTTCCATAAGCCTAACTAGTGAAAATAAAAACAATAAACAAAAAGATTTAATTGCAAGATCTAAAGATATACCTTCAAACTCTTACCACCCCGGCAACGGCGCCAAAAATAGCTTGATGTCTACTACACACTTCTATTCTTGTAGACTATGTTGGGCCTCCAAGCGCAGAGGTTTGTAAAGATAGTAGAAATTTCCCTCAAGTGGATGACCCAAGGTTTATCGAACTCAGTGAAGTGGAGGTTGAAAATGGTCTCTCTCAAGCAACCTTGCAATTAAGATAGAAGAAGTCTCTTGTGTCCCCAACACACCTAATACAATGGAAAATTATATAGGTGCAGTGGTCCTGCGAAGAGATGGTAAAATATGGGTGATAGGTGTAGCAAAGCAAGGTAATATAAATCTATAATAAAAAATTATAGCAAGGTAGCAAGTGACAAAGTGAGCACAAATGGTGTAATAGTGGTTAGGAACAAGGCCTAGGCTTCATACTTTCACTAGTGGCAACTCCCAACAACATTAACATAATTAAAACATATGATATTTCCACCAAAAACATACAAGGAAGACGTAACTCGAAGATCATTCTTCCGTGGATCAAAACAGGATGAGAATTGTGTAGGGCTACAAAAGAACACCTTAGAGTCTGTATTCCACATCTATGGATACTCCACGCTTTCACTGATAGCATCCAAAGATAGTACTAACAAACACCACAACATATCTCAAGAGTAATCTCTTTCTAATCTATAATACCTAAATAGTTCATCCCAACTAACCTATTTTTCTTCACATACAAGCTATCCACATCATCAAGTAGGTCCACCATGTAAAAAATCTTTGTCTAACTATTCATGCACATGTTCCTATTAACTTTGCATGTGCATGCAATGTATCACAAATAAATAATAACTTTTTATGCATTCAACTTCATAATTTATATATAAGCAACTTTTTTTATAGAAAAACAAATTATGAGTTACATCACATTTTATTTTTCTATTTGATATTTTTCATAAATACACATCCATAGTTGCTATCATTGTTTTAGGTTCAGCCAAGGGTGGACACATCTTCGCTGTCTTTACTCAACGGTCTTTTTTTCTCATATCATCTCACCGATATATTTTGAAGTAACTAAATTAATAAAACAAAAATCAAACGCAATTTTGGATTTTTCATCAAATTTTCATAGATTTTTTTACTTTAAATAACATTACTTTCAAAAAATAATTTATAATCAAATTATACTATGTCTCGTAAATTTTCACATGTTTTAGAACATCAAATTCCTTCTTAACAGTTCCCGCTGCAACGCACGTGCTATCAACTAGTATGATAAAGCACCCATCATGTCACCGAAGTACTATGAATACTATACTCAAGAAAATCATCAAGAGACTCTGGAAGACATGATCCAATCCAACAAGAAGAACAAATCCCATGATCAATATCACCATAATAATGGAGTCCTACGTGCCACCGTGGACTCCGGAAATATCACCAAAGGAGCACATCATATCCAATACATAGAAAAAGGGGAAACATCATGGGAGACAACTAGGTTAACATAACCAATGATCACAACAATATCACATCATGGGAGAGAGACAGAACCACATAGCTGCTATAGAAGACCTCAGCCCCGAGTAGGAAATACTCCCGCATCATGGAGGGAGGAAGCCACATCGATGGAGATGAATCTGGGGGCTCTTCCCGGTCCTGGGAGGGTTCCTGAAAAGGAACTTTTGGTCGGACTTGCTTTTGGAAAAAGTTTCTATGTATCCAGGATTTTCTTGACGGGAGGATAAATAAGAGCCAAAGGAGGGTCCGAGAGGTGGGACCACTGGTCTAGGCCACCTGTGGGCGCGGCCTAGGCCCTGGCCGCCTGGTGCAGGGGTGGCGCCCTCTGGCTAATCTTCGGGCTTCTGGAGTCTTCCGGTGTATATGAAATTTACAAATTGTTTGGGCTTTTTCTGAGCTTGCTTTTTCACCTTTTTATGTGATGCAGAAAAAAACAGATAGAAACTTGCACTCGGTTAATAAGAATTTTAGGAATTTTTCGAGATTCCGGTGAAAATGTTGTAAATGATATGAAAGTGCATCAAAACATATAGCAAAATCACCAAAATGAGCATGGAACAAGAAAAAAAATATAGATACGTTTGGGACGTATCAGGCGGCCACGGTGCCCTCCCCATGCCTCGGCGATGGTGTTCCTCCCCGGCAATATCATATGCTGATACGTCCCAAACGTATCTACTTTTCTAAACACTTTTGCTATTGTTTTTCCCTCATTCTTGCATGATTTGAGCTAAACTAACCCGGACTGACCCTGTTTTTAGCAGAGCTGCCTGTATGGTTTTATTGTGTGCAGGAAAATGGATTTTTAGGTATATCGGAAATTCCCAAAAAAATCAGGAAAAAATCGAAACACCCGAAGCTTCCACATACGAGAAGTGGGGCGAGAGGGGGGCCACAGCGGCTCCATGCGCGACCCCACCCCTGGCCGCGCCGGCTGGCCGCCTGGGGGCCTCCCCCCCTCCTCTGGTGCCTTACCGATGCTCCTATTTATTCTCGTGACGGGAGAACCCCAAAACAGAAGTCACTTATCTAGTTTCTGTCGTGGAGCCGCCGGCACCCGTCTGTTCTTCCTCGGGAGGGCTAATCTGGAGGATGATTTGGCCTCCGGAGAAGGGAGATCGTCGCTATCGTCATCACCATCACCAATCCATCCTCCCTCCATGACTTCTTTTCACATGTGTGAGTAATTCCATGCTGTAGGCAAAGGGGATGGTAGGGATTGGATGAGTTAGATCATGTAATAGTTCGTCAGATTGTTGGGGGCATGTTGCCTATCATCTACTTTGGTGTTTATCATCTTTTCTACAACTTGTTGCTCTTAATGCTTGTCACTTTGGGCCCGAGTGCCATGTTTTCAGATGTGAACCACTTGTGATTTCATGAGTATATCTATGTTCTTGATCCTATCTATGAGTTATATGCACCTATTATGGTCCTGAACCGGCGATCCCAAAGGTGACAGCTTGGGACACCAAAGGGGATGGTCCATAGTTTGAGGATATCATGTATCCATTGAGTTTATTGCTTTGTTCTGGTGCTCTTTGACAGGAGCACCTTAATCTCCATAAGTTCCCTTTGGCCCCGTTCATAGAGGGATGTTGTGCAAGTTCTTATTGCAAGCACGCACAACTACCTACGGGATACATGTATAATGTTTGATATTTGCCTAGATGATCATTGATTTTCTGTGTGCCTTGCCCCGTGTTATAATCTATTACATGTTCACTCTCATCCATGCAGCGCCCAAACATCCATCTCCGTAGCCTAGAGTGTTTTAATCCTGCTGGTTACTAGTTGTTACTTTTGCTGTCACCAATACCACTATCTTATCACCGTTGATATTAATATTTTTTTGCAAGCACGTATATTTCAGGTGCGGTTGAATTGACAACTCAATTGTCAAAGATTATAAATATTCTTTGTCTCCCCTTGTGTCGAATCAAATTGGGTTAGCTTACCCACGAGAACGCTACAAACGATCCCCTACAGTTGAGGGTCATCAAGTACTGTTTTCTGGTGCCGTTGTCAGGGAGCATAGCAATATTTACAAGTCTACTTGAACTATTCTGCCTGCTGCACTTCATCCGCTATGGGTATGAAAGGACCCCCAAGGTTCCGATCTTACCATCTACTACAAGAAAAGGTACCGTTCTGAGTACCAGTGCTACGCTTGATTCACCTTCTGTTATAAGTAAGTTCGCTTCACCGCCACCACCACATGCCACTTCCACTGAGACTGTTACTATGTCCGATAGATTTGATGATGCTTCCACTACTCTTGATGATACTAGTTTTCTTGGTCACTATCTTGAAGCTGAGATTGCGAAGATTGCAGCACAGTCCGAGACTGAGACTCCTCCTACCTATATTCCTACTTGCAAAACCTTTGGTTACCCAGACTTAGATAAACTCAGGGAGAGAATCCTTGATGATGATTATGTTACTCTTGATGATGATTTTTGCAGGGAACTCGAAGAGTGTGTCGACTCTGACCCTGGAGCTGTTAAGAAGCTACTTGAAAAGCACTCCATGAAAAACAAGATTACCCCTGATCCTGAATTTGCTACATCCCCTATATGCATCACTGATCCTGATTATGATTTCTTTGTTGATCTTTCAGTTATATCTACAGCCGAAGATGACCCCTTTTACGGCAGAGAAAATGACGATGCTATAGCACACCTGACCAAACTCACCGATTTGGGTAGCCTATTTACTACTGATGAGAGGATACGAAACTTTTATGTGGCTAAGATTTTTTCCTTTCTCTTTTAAGGAAGACGCTAAAGCATGGTATGATGCACTACCTTATGGTTCCATTAAGAGTCCTTAGGACATAGCTCAATTCTTTGTCGATAAATATTTTTCTGTTCATATGCAACATGCTGCTTTGCAAATAATTTATAACTTTAAACAGTTGCAGGATGAGTACCTCCTTAAAGCTTGGGGGAGGTATTGTGGTTTAATTAAGGCTAGACCGGGACATGATGTCCCTAAGAATGAATTACTTGATATATTTTATGCTGGTCTAACCGATGAATCTAGATCCTATCTGGATAGTTGTACTGGTTGTGTTTTTAGGGAAAGAACACCGGACGATGCTGAAGAATTAATGGGCAAGATCACCAAGAAATTATGAAGATTGGTCTGTCCCTGAGCCACCTCCACCACCGAAGAAGAGGGGCATGCTTGTCCTAAGCCCCGAAGATATTGATGAGGACATCCCTACTAATGTTACACCCATACCCTCACCAACTACACATACTGGACCAGTTACTAGAGCACGTGCACGTCAACTAAATTATCAGGTACTTTCGTTTCTTGCGAATCCTTCTATTGTTCATGAACATATGATGCTGCCTAAATTAGATACTTTTGTTTTGCTTATGAATGAAGGACCTAGCATGGACAGAAGGATGGTCATTGGAGCGGGATCAAGAATGGAGAAGAAGGTGCGCGCGGGGGAAAGTACAGTGGAGTTTCCAGTGGGGATTTTCGCACGTTGAAGCCACCATAAGGCATGCATGAAGGCTTGGATGAAATACACGAGATGCCACTTCATTATTTTCGTCCAAGAGCAATTATAGGTGCTGCGTCACCTTAATATTGGGCTGGGCCCATGTAATTTCGAAATACCACATTATAGGCTGTTTTTAGAGTCCGTATGTGTGGGGAAACCGCGTTAGGGTTGTTTTCGGACCCCACCTCCAAGGGGTCACGAAAATCCCCTCTGTTCCCCCATATATACAGCCCTTAGGGCGTCGTTTAGACTGGGGTTTTAATTACATTAAAGTTAGCCATAGCCGCAACTTCGAACTCTTCGTTTGTGTCATCCGACCAGGCCAAGACCTCATTGGAACCCCAACTTTCGTAATCATTCATCTTATATTCGCAATATCCAGATTGCAATTCTTAGTTCTTGCTTGTTCTTCGATTGCTTGCAGGAATTAGACCTTCGTGGTCAGGTTGATCGTGCATCCGCGGGATCAATAACCTCTCGGAGTTGGTTTAGCGATCGCTAAGGCGCAACGTCTTCGCACGTTCGTAGTCGGATCGTGAAAGTCGTCTCCACCATAATCGATCTACACCATCTCATCGAAACATCGGGACACCTTCGCCTCTATCAAGTGGTATCAGATTTCCAGGTTGCTCGGTGAGATTTACCAGTTTTCATAGTCTAGATTGGTTCTGTTCTTCATACCTACAGTCCAAGAAAAAGCCAACAAAAAAAAATTAGGGTTAGATCATCACGTCCCAAGACAGTCCTAGCCTTTGTCCAGTTTTCTTTTCAGTACTTGCTTTGTTGAATTTACGGTTGCATCGTTGTGTCAAGTTGCTGATCTTAGCGTCTAGTTCCCTTAGAGTTTCGAGTTCTGATCACAGTTTGCCACGTCGCCGCCGCACCAGTAGTCATCCTACCACGTTCCGCCAATCCGAGTCCAGATACACCACCACGTTCCGCCAAGCAAAGTCCATATACACCACCACGTCTCACGAGTCCGAGTTGAGTTCCACCATCAGTACGGTTCCTGATATCTCCGTAGCCAGAATAGTTTTGAGTTGATTAGAGTCGGATTTCACCAATCTTTTGTCGTACGTAGAAGAGGGTGATTTCCAAAAAAAAAAAAAAAAATTCGTGCCCATACGTTCCTTAGGTCCAGAAACTCGTTTTGAGACGTTCGCCACCATAGTGATTTTTTCGCACTTTTTCAGCCACCGCAGTCCCGCATCGCAAAAAAAAAAGAGCAAAAAAAAAAGAGAGAAAATAAAAAATTCAGAGTGTGCTTCACAGTTGTTACGTGCCGCGCCGTGCTTTCGTTGGTGTTTTAGGCTCGCGTCTCTAGTACGGTCTAGCCTAGGATCAGCACAGTACCGACGTTGAGTGTTTATTCAGCTTTGCATCTCTGTTTTGATTACTGTTGATCTTTTTTCTACCATATTTGTCAAGCCTACCTACAGCTCCACATATATCCTACATCGTGCGTTTTTGACACCTCCTGGCCATCGCTCTACCATATCTCTGAGAGTTTTGACCCGTTGGTTGTACATCACCACCTGCTGCTAGGTAAGAATCGGTAAGAACGTAAGAAAAGCTTGACGGATTTGTGCTTTCCACCACCCCACATCCATCCCATTAGTAGAAGTAGGATCATATTCCTGTGTGTTTTCTATTTCTGCTAACCATGCCAGGATCACATGATGAAGTGGCGCGGGATGCACCCGATTGGGAGAACATGACAAACAAGGAGCTACATGATAAATTTGCATGTATGATGTCTCAACAGGTGCAGGACATCGAGACCAGATTTACAGAGGCGATTGATGGCGTGGAGAAGATGATCGACACCAAGCTCGACGCCAAGTTTACTGAGTTGATCGCACGCCTACCTTCAGCACAGCCACAGCCACCGCCACTACCACGTGCACGACGTATTCTGTTTCCGCGAGGACAAGCTGCTGGTATTGGTGCTCCTCCTGCTGCTGCAGTTGCTTCTACTGCTGCTGCTGCTGCTTCTGACGTCGGCCAGGACGACAACTACGAGGGTGATTACGAGGAGGAGGTGGAACAGGAAGCGGCCTATGAGCAGCCAGCTGGACGTCCACGTCCGAACATTGGCCACGGTCGACACGAACCACCCCCTCAGGTACGCGATGATGAACATGTGCCTAAACTTAAATTGAATCTTAAGCCGTTTGAGGGTAGATATATTCCTGATGCTTATCTTACTTGGGAGTTAGAAACTGAACAACGTTTTACATGTTTACAATATCCCGAGAATAGACGTGTTACTGCTGCTGTTTGTGAATTCACGGGCTTTGCATCTATTTGGTGGTCTGAACATTGTAGATTGCATGCTAATAATATTCCAACTACTTGGGCTGCTTTAAAAGATGCTATGCGTACTCGCTGGGTTCCTCCTTATTATCAACGTGAATTGTTACAAAAATTACAGCGTTTGAGACAAGGAAAAAATTCTGTAGAGGAATATTATCAAGAATTACAAACTGGAGTGATTAGATGTGGCCTAGTAGAGGATAATGAAGCTATGCTTGCACGTTTTATGGGTGGCTTAAACAGGGAGATACAAACTATTCTAGAATACAAGGACTTTGCTACTATCACTCGTTTGTTTCATCTTGCTTGTAAAGCTGAACGTGAAGTGCAGGATCGACAGGCCGCTACGAGACTTAACTTTTCTGCAGGACGAAATACATCATGGACATCGCGTGGAGCTTCTACATCCACACGTCCTGCTGCGCCACCATCTACTTCAGCCGCTCATTCTTACAGGGAGCCACCAAAACAGCCAGCGCCACCATTCAAGGGTGCACAGAGTGGTCCAGCGGCGAGTTCTTCTTCATCCATGGCATCCACAGGGCAAACACGAGATCGTGATATTAAATGTCGCAGGTGCCAAGGTGGAGGTCACTTCGCAAAAGACTGTCCCTCCAAGCGTGTGATGACTATTACGGCGGATGGTGGGTATGAGTCAGCGAGTGACTACGATGAGGAGACTCTAGTTCTTGTTGCTCATGAGGAACAGGGTGCCCATGATGATGCTCATGATATAGAGTATATGACTCCTGATGATGCAGATAAATATGCTAGTTTGGTTGCTCAACGTGTGTTAAGTGTGCAGGTATCGAAGGCCGAGCAAAACCAGAGGCATAATTTGTTCCACACAAAGGGAGTGGTGAAAGAACGTTCGGTTCGCATCATCATTGACGGAGGGAGTTGCAACAACTTGGCGAGCATGAAGTTGGTGGAGAAGCTATCTCTCACCACAAGACCACACCCCCATCCGTACTATATTCAGTGGTTTAACAATAGTGGTAAGATTAAGGTAACGCGTTCTGTTCGTGTGCACTTTAGCATTGCTGCATATGCTGATTATGTTGATTGTGATGTGGTACCCATGCAAGCATGCTCTCTTTTACTTGGTAGACCATGGCAATTTGATAGGAATGTTGAACACCATGGTAGGACAAATCAGTTTACTCTGGTTCATCAGGATAAACATATTGCTTTACTTCCTATGTCTCCTGAACAAATTGTGAAAGATGATCTTGCTAGAGCTAGTAAAGCTAAACAGGAGAAAAATAAGAGTGAAAATAAGATAGCAGCTAAAGAATTTGAGCAACAACATAAGACTAATAGCAAATCTTCTTCTGCTGTTTCTAATGAAATTAAATTGACTAGTCCAACTTTGCTTGCTACTAAGGTTGATATTTCAGATTTGGATGTTAGTCAATATGTGTGCTATGCTTTTGTGTGCAAAGAAGCTTTGTTTTCATTTGAGGAATTGCCTCCTTCTTTGCCTCCTGTTGTCACTGACCTTTTGCAGGAATTTATTGACGTCTTTCCACAAGACGTACCACCGGGATTACCACCTATTCGAGGGATTGAGCATCAGATTGACTTAATTCCCGGTGCTTCGCTGCCCAACCGTGCGCCATACCGTACCAATCCGGAGGAGACGAAGGAGATTTAGCGTCAAGTACAAGAGCTACTCGACAAAGGTTACATACGTGAATCACTTAGTCCTTGTGCTGTTCCTGTTATATTAGTGCCTAAAAAGGATGGAACTTGGCGTATGTGTGTTGATTGTAGAGCCATTAATAATATTACTATTCGTTATCGTCATCCTATTCCTAGGTTAGATGATATGCTTGATGAATTAAGTGGATACCATCAAATTCGCATGAAATTAGGGGATGAATGGAAAACGGCTTTTAAAACTAAGTTTGGATTATATGAGTGGTTAGTCATGCCTTTTGGGTTAACTAATGCACCTAGCACTTTTATGAGATTAATGAACGAGGTTTTACGTGCTTTCATTGGACGATTTGTGGTAGTCTATTTTGATGATATACTGATTTATAGCAAATCTTTGGAGGAACATTTGGATCATTTACGTGCTGTTTTTATTGCTCTACGTAATGCACGTTTATTTGGTAACCTTGGGAAGTGCACCTTTTGCACCGACCGAGTGTCGTTTCTTGGCTATGTTGTTACTCCGCAGGGAATTGAAGTTGATCATGCCAAGATCGAGGCAATTGAGAGTTGGCCGCAGCCCAAAACGGTCACACAAGTGAGGAGTTTTCTTGGCCTCGCTGGATTCTATAGGCGTTTTGTGAGAGATTTCAGCACCATTGCTGCACCTCTCAATGAGCTTACACGCAAGGATGTGCCTTTTACTTGGGGTACCGCACAGGAAGAAGCTTTCACGGTATTGAAAGATAAGTTAACACATGCTCCTTTGCTCCAACTTCCTAATTTTAATAAGACTTTTGAGCTTGAATGCGATGCTAGTGGGATTGGTTTGGGAGGTGTGTTATTACAAGATGCTAAACCTGTTGCATACTTTTCTGAAAAATTGAGTGGGCCTAGTCTGAACTATTCTACTTATGATAAGGAATTATATGCTCTTGTTCGGACATTAGAAACTTGGCAACATTATTTATGGCCCAAAGAATTTGTTATACATTCTGATCATGAATCTTTGAAACACATAAGAAGTCAAGCAAAACTTAATCGTAGACATGCTAAGTGGGTTGAATTTATTGAGACTTTCCCTTATGTCATTAAACACAAGAAGGGGAAAGATAATATTATTACTGATGCTTTGTCTCGTCGTTATACTATGCTTTCACAACTTGACTTCAAGATATTCGGTTTGGAGACAATCAAAGATCAATATGTACATGATGCGGAATTTACAGATGTTTTGCAGAATTGTAGAGAGGGTAGAACATGGAACAAGTTTGTGCTTAATGATGGGTTTGTGTTCCGTTCTAACAAGCTATGCATTCCAGCTAGCTCTATTCGTCTTTTGTTGCTACAGGAGGCGCATGGAGGAGGATTAATGGGACACTTTGGCGTGAAGAAGACGGAGGACGTACTTGCTACACATTTCTTTTGGCCAAAGATGAGACGGGATGTTGAGCGTTTTGTTGCTCGCTGCACTACATGTCAAAAAGCTAAGTCACGACTCAATCCTCATGGTTTATACATGCCTTTACCTGTACCTAGTGTTCCGTGGGAGGACCTATCCATGGACTTTGTTTTAGGCTTGCCTCGAACAAAGAACGGGAGGGATAGCATATTTGTTGTCGTGGATAGATTTTCTAAGATGGCACATTTTATACCATGTCATAAAAGCGATGATGCTGCTAATGTTGCTGATTTATTCTTTCGAGAGATTATTCTCTTACATGGTGTGCCCAATACTATTGTCTCGGATCGTGATACTAAGTTTCTTAGCCATTTTTGGAGATGCTTATGGGCTAAGTTGGGGACTAAACTACTTTTTAGTACTACATGTCATCCCCAAACTGATGGACAAACTGAAGTAGTCAATAGGACTTTGTCTACTATGCTTAGGTCTGTTTTAAAGAGTAACTTAAAAATGTGGGAAGAATGTTTACCTCATATTGAATTTGCTTATAATCGTTCATTTCATTCTACCACTAAAATGTGCCCTTTTGACATTGTTTATGGTTTTCTACCTCGTGCACCTATTGATTTGCTTCCTCTTCCATCTTCGGAGAAGGTTAATTTTGATGCTAAGCAACGTGCTGAATTGATATTAAAAATGCATGAGTTAACTAAAGAAAACATTGAGCGCATGAATGCTAGATACAAGCTTGCTGGTGATAGGGGTCGAAAGCATGTTGTGTTTGAACCAGGAGATCTTGTTTGGTTACATCTACGTAAAGATAGGTTTCCTGATTTGCGCAAGTCTAAGTTAATGCCACGAGTTGATGGTCCCTTTAAGGTTTTACAGAAAATTAATGATAATGCATATAAACTTGAGCTACCTGCAGATTTTGGGGTTAGTCCCACATTTAACATTGCAGATTTGAAACCTTATTTGGGAGAAGATGATGAGCTTCCGTCGAGGACGACTTCAATTCAAGAAGGGGAGGATGATGAGGACATCCCTACTAATGTTACACCCATACCCTCACCAACTACACATACTGGACCAGTTACTAGAGCACGTGCACGTCAACTAAATTATCAGGTACTTTCGTTTCTTGCGAATCCTTCTATTGTTCATGAACATATGATGCTGCCTAAATTAGATACTTTTGTTTTGCTTATGAATGAAGGACCTAGCATGGACAAGAAGGATGGTCATTGGAGCGGGATCAAGAATGGACAAGAAGGTGCGCGCGGGGGAAAGTACAGTGGAGTTTCCAGTGGGGATTTTCGCACGTTGAAGCCACCATAAGGCATGCATGAAGGCTTGGACGGAATACACGAGATGCCACTTCATTATTTTCGTCCAAGAGCAATTATAGGTGCTGCGTCACCTTAATATTGGGCTGGGCCCATGTAATTTCGAAATACCACATTATAGGCTGTTTTTAGAGTCCGTATGTGTGGGGAAACCGAGTTAGGGTTGTTTTCGGACCCCACCTCCAAGGGGTCACGAAAATCCCCTCTGTTCCCCCATATATACAGCCCTTAGGGCGTCGTTTAGACTGGGGTTTTAATTAGATTAAAGTTAGCCATAGCCGCAACTTCGAACTCTTCGTTTGTGTCATCCGACCAGCCCAAGACCTCATTGGAACCCCAACTTTCGTAATCATTCATCTTATATTCGCAATATCCAGATTGCAATTCTTAGTTCTTGCTTGTTCTTCGATTGCTTGCAGGAATTAGACCTTCGTGGTCAGGTTGATCGTGCATCCGCGGGATCAATAACCTCTCGGAGTTGGTTTAGCGATCGCTAAGGCGCAACGTCTTCGCACGTTCGTAGTCGGATCGTGAAAGTCGTCTCCACCATAATCGATCTACACCATCTCATCGAAACATCGGGACACCTTCGCCTCTATCAGATATGCAAGAAGCAAAGAAGTCTATAAAGGAGAAAGGCATTAAAGACGAAGACGTGAAGAATCTACCTCCTATTGAGAAGTTGTGTGAGCCTACTACTCACCCTCCCTTGGTAGAGGTACACTCTCTTTTAGATTTCACTGAAACTGACATCCCTAAAGGTAAGCCTCCCGATCAATGTTTAGATGAGCTTGATAATTTCATTATTAAGAAAAACCATTTTAAGGAGAGGATAAAAAATCAGTTGAATGATAATACTTTTGCTATCCAAAGTTTTGTTGATGTTCTTGAAAGAACAGTTAATGATGTTAAATGTCTTGTTAAGTATTTTCATATGGTTCAAACTCAGCTTGAACAAATTTCTAATGTGCAAAAATATTTTCTTGCTAATAATGCCAAACAGGATATACAGGCCTATGGTATAAAGACTAGAGATGGTACACACACCCAGGACCCTCTCTATCCCGAGGGGCATCCTAAGAGGATCGAGAAAGATTATAAAGTACAGGTAGAAGACGAGGTTGTCAGCTCTCCAAAGAAGAAAAAGAAGAAGAAGAAACACAAGGAATCTGATAACTCCAACGATCCAATTACAAGTGAAGAACCCGTGTTGATCCTAACAACATTTCTACCTCCGATGTTGAAACTGAAGATGGTGCTGAGCACGAACGAATTGATAAGGATAAGAATGATCCTCCCGAGGTGCAAGAAGAAGAAGAAGCACCCGACAAACTCAAGAAATACACAAAAGAATATTTCATTGCAAGAAGACATGTGAAGGAAAGAGAACCATGGGTACAAAAACCCATGCCCTTTCCAGGTACGTCTCTCAAATCTAAAGAAGAAGAGCATTATAATAAATTTTGTGAATGGATGAAACCACTTTTTCTTCAAATTCCTTTGATCGATGCTATCAAGTTACCTCCTCATTCCAAATATATGAAAGATATTGTTACTAATAAAATAAAAGTTCCTAATGAGGCAATATCTAATATGCTTGCTAACTACTCTTTTAGTGGAAAGATCCCTGAGAAGCTCAGTGATCCAGGTATACCCACCATTCTTTGCTCCATAAAAAATAATTATGTCAAAACTGCCTTATGTGATCTCGGAGCAGGAGTGAGTGTCATTCCTTTTTCTTTTTATAAGAGGCTATGTTTAGAAAAACTAATCCCTACAGATATCTCTCTTCAGATGGCTGACAAGTCAACAGGCGTCCCGATTGGTATTTGTGAGGATGTTCCTATTGAAGTTGCTAATTTCTTGATCCTTATAGATTTTATTGTGCTTTACATGCCCGAGGATGGGAGCATGTCCATTATTCTTGATAGACCTTTTTGTTAGCACCGCAGGTGCTATTATTGATTGCAATAAAGGAAAGGATACCTTCAACGTTGATGATAAGGAACACACGGTGTATTTTCCGAAGAAGATCGACAAAAGGCATGGCCTTAATTCTATAGAGAATATCGAGACCGTGAAGATTGGAGAATGGGATTGTCCTCTATATGCGCACCACAAATACAAAACCATTATGGTGGGGACAATGTCCATTAAAGTAAAGGTGTAATGATCAACTCATAAGAGGTGAGACCTTTTGCTCTATATATCGCCGGTTTGTTGGTAAGACTTGATCACCTTGCTAGCTAGCATGTTTTATATAGGTAAAAAGTGGAGCTTGTTATGTTTTCATTTGCCTTGGATTTTATTCTCCTTGCTTTACCAAGTTTTTATGTTTTTGAAGCTTCACAATTCTAATCACTGCTTCAAGTTTTCAGGAAGTTTCTCAGCTTTCTGAACTCCGAAATTTTTTCAACAGTGAAGTTTTCAGAAAAATTCTAGAAAATAAAAATAAAAATTTCCACGACGAGAGTGACCCAGAAACACCTGGGCTAACCAGGGGGGGTCCACCAGTGGCCCAGGGGCCAGCTGGTGCGGCCAGCCCCCTGGCCGCGCCCAAAGGGCGTTTGGGGCCCACAGGCCCCATCTCCAGGTATGTCTTCTTCCTCTTCCTTTCTCTCTCTCCAAAAACACGAGTTCTACACTTCTTCTTGAATTCTTGATATTCTTGGAGGCGATTTTCGATCTCTCTACAGCCCACCATTTGAGCTGAGATTTTGATAAAATACTCCCTTGTATGCAACTCCTCCACCCCTCCAATTAGATTTTTGATTGGTGGCTTCATATGTGAGTATTTAGTAGTTCTTGGTGCTGTTTATATGAGCTTGCATGCATGTGCAGAAATTTATTTTCCAAGTTTTGATGCAAGTTTATGCCTTAGGAAAGTGAGTAGATTAGTTTGCCTCAACTCACTTTGTTTAAATCCTTATTTTTGTGAATTGTCAAAAATTTCAGAAATGAGTTTGCTAGGAAAAGCAAAGGGGTGGCTTGGGAAGAAGAAGCCTGAGCGCTCCGATCGAGTTACTAGAGCTGCACCTTCACCCTCAGCTGCTAGCGTGACCTACAACGAAGATCATGTGCCCCTAGAGTTGTTGGAAAACACGAGCCTAGCATGCCAAATGATGTATCTGTGTGATGATTTTCTTGAAGCTGCAGGAATCAAGGAGGATTTTTATGGCCTTTGCGCAAATGCAGGTTTGACACGGCTAGCACTATGCCGTGTGGTACAGTATAAAAGGCTGACCTCCTACTTTATTAATAGTTTGGTTATAATCATGATGCTGGAACTATTGAGTTTAAAATATACAATAATCTTATGACCAAATATTTGGCAAGATTTTGTGATATAATAGGTGTGCCGAACGTTGTTCAGACGGCGAGGATGAGCACTCAACCCTCTGAGTTGAGGACCCACTTCAACTCTCTTTGTAGCTAGGAGGAGAGAGATATTTGGCGTACAAAAATTTCCAGCTTCTTATTCCCCCACCTCAGGTATTTTGCGTATTTTATTGCTAGAGGGGTGTTGGCTCGTGACAACACGAGCAATGGTTCAACGCTAGATTTCTCTATCTATGCGAACGCCCTCTCTGGTAGGAGTGATTATAATGTGGGTGCCTTAATTGCACGTCGCCTTTCTATTAATGGTAACAAGGGTGATTTATTGGTGGCGTTTACGCCACACTTATCCTTGAGTATTTTAATGGCACCCCGCATCCTGATGATGTTCCCTTCTCTTACACAAGTCTTGATCTTGCTGCTATGAAGAGGCATAAGTTTGTTACCACGACTTCCGAGTTTGTAACCTTGTTTATATTTTGAGGTTTGAAAAGACTATTACTCATTAGATCCGTCTACCTGCACCACTTTTGTTTGATTATACCCGCAGGAACGGATGGTCCTTCAACGATGTCCAGTTTGATGCGTTCATGGCCCAATATCAGCTGCATAACCCCATGGAGGGGGTTGTGCCCGACGAGGAGGATCATGGTGAGTTTCCACCTTTCCAGGGGCAGACTGTCACCCAGTATGGTGAGGGGTCTTCCTCTGCTTGGAGCGCAGGACCTTCCTCATGAGAGGACCCGAGGACTTCGGTGTACGCACCGGAGTGCTCGTACGACTCTTGGACTTACCCGTACCACCACAGAGCAGGAGGCTCCTGGGGGAAGTAGCTGCTACCAACTTAGTCCAAAAGCCTAAGCTTGGGGGAGTACGTGCCCTTCTCACTTTTCCATTGTATCATCCGTTTTTATTTTTGTTCGCTTTGATCTTTCCGAAGTTTCTGCCCATTCTTGTTTACTTTGCAAAAACAACAAAAAGATTTATCTTTTCTTTTGCTTTCGTTAAACCTTTGAAAAACCCAAAAATATTTTCTTTCTCTCTTTAGTTCACTTTGTTTTTAGAGTTCATCTCGAGTCCACAACGGCATTTGATTATATTTCCCACGTTCGGTCGTGCAAGTGACAAGGCAATAATGATGAAGATCGACGGAAGGGAGGCAACAAGGAAAACCGGTATGAACTCTTCTTGTTTCTACTTTTGTACATATGCATGTAATTATGATCTAGAGACCAGCTTGTAGAGACATAGTGCTATGTTTACAATCCTTTCCCAGTGTTCATGCTTTCTTTGTGGCTGATCTCAAATAGCTAGAGTGCATAATGTGTTGTTGAAATGATTTACATGCATTGCATTGTTCATGGTTTGGCATATTGAAGTGGTATTTCCCTTCAGAGAATTCTTGGGTTGACTTGTGTAACAGCCCACATGTAATAACTAGCAAACACCATGTATTTTTACCTTGTCTGTTGAACTTGTAACTTGTCATGGTGGATGTTCATGATATTTCATGTGATGATTTGAAGTTGCATTGGGATTGGAGCCCATATGCTTTGTGATCAAAGGTGATCTATGTGGTGCAAGTGACTTGATCTTGCAATTGTTCTGTCCACATGCCACCTTCCCTCAATCTCATTTTTGGCATAGCCATTTCTTTTGTCTTGGCAAGGATTTTCATCTTTTCAAATTCTTTTTACAACATTCAAAAACAGTAGCCCTAGTTCAAAGTGATTTTGAAATTCAAAAGGGGTCACATTTTGATGTTGCCAAAATTGGTCAAACCATGTTTGTAAAATCCAGTAAAATGCAAGGTTCAAGATTATCAAGTTCATGGAATTTTGCACCTTGTGTTTTCTTCTCAAAAATCCCATAAGCACATTTTCTATTTAATTTAAATGGGAAATGGTACTGTTTGCATTTGGGGTGATTGTCTCTGCATTCCAAAATTGTGCAAACAATTTTGGGTGATCAAGCATCTTGCAAGGAGTATATAAAAATATTTAATATATTTTTTCTCCTTCATTTCCTTTGCTTTCCTTTTTATTTTTGTCTGCTGCTTATTTAAATAGACAAAAGATCCTTTTTTTCCTTTTCCAAATCGAAGGGACGGCCCAACCCAACGGGCCTATCTCTTCTTGGGCTGTAGCCCACAGCGAAGGGGTACGCAGGGGCCTCTCACCACCGTTGGATAGATCCAACGGCTAGGACTCGCTGTCTTTCCACCGTGGCCGGAGGGGACCCCGGCGAGCCCTCTCACAGCCGGCGGCCACGGGGGCGCCTCGACATTGACGTGGCCGAAAGGAGCCCCTATATAGCTGTCGTACCCGGGAGAGAACCATAGCTTCGCTCCCCCCTTTCCAGATCTCGCCGCGGCGCCTGCTCGCCGCCAGCCGCTCCCCTGTTCCGCCCAGAGAGGAGCTCCGGTGAGCGATTCCGGCGATCCCCGTGCAAATCCTTGGCCGTGCGCTTGCGTAGAGCTGTGCTGGACCTCAAGCTCTCCTCTCCCGTCGTGCAGGTCCTCGCGTGGAGGCTTCTTCTTCCCCGCGATGACGAGATCCTCCGCGGAAGCGTCTCCTTCCCCGACGACGGCGCCTTCATCTTCTTCCCCTACGGCGAGGTTTGGACACGCTACGTGACCCACTAGGTGAGCACCTCGACGTCCTCCTCCCGTAGATGAGCGTAGTGTTCCCATTCGCGTAGCTGTAGGACTTCTGCCGCTCGACTCGCCGCCGATGAGGTTTTCGGAGTCGCCGTGTCAAGTGCACCGCAGGGGCGTGTCCAGAGCGCGTCCAGGGCGCGTCTTTGGCCCGTAGAATCGTGTGTGCGCAAGGATAAGAAGGTGCGCGTGTCTGAAGCTACGTGCGGTGTTTGTTCCGTCAGAGCCGCCGTGGTTTCAGGCGAGCCTGGCCTCCCCTCCGGTGAGATCCAGGTCGGAACTAGGGCACCCACGTGATCGTGGTACTGCCCCCTTTCGTTTGCTGCCGGTGCCGTGGCCGGAGACGGGGTGTGCTCGACGCCCGCGTCCTCTGAAGATGGTTGCGCCGCCGTGCGTCTGAAGATTGCAGAGGAGGGTCGTCACCGTGCTGTTCCCGGCAGGTTCCCGGCGAGGACATGTGTGGAGCCTAGCCTTGGAGTGGTCCCGCGCGTAGAGGGATGTGCCTGTCACAACCCCAAGTTAGGTATGTGCTAGGATCAGAGGTACCTTGCATTCATGCAAAAATTTCAAATTGCAATTCAAAAATGGGGAAAAGAAAGCCCTGAGAATTTAAATCAAATGGCCAAATAAAAATCTTTTTCCAAAAATCATTTGAACATTTGGAAAAATCCTATAAATGGTGTTTATCATTTTAAAAATGGTTTGGGATCAATCCCATGCTCATGGATTTTTCAAATATTCAAACAGTGCCTTGGAATAAAAGAAATACCCCTATTTGATTTAAAATTCAAATTATTTGAATTTTAAAAATGTTGAAAGTTTATAAGTGGCTAGTCCATTTTATTATGAGGCCATATAAAAGTTTTCAGCATTTAATAAAATGTTTAGCTATTTTATTTAGCTAAACAGAACAAATGTCAGAAGAAAACAGAAAAAGGAAATAAGAAAAAGGGCAGGCAAAGCTTACCTTGCGCCTCAGGCGAGGCCCAACTTACCTTGGCCTGGCCCAGCCCAACCCCGAACCGTTGTCGTCTTCTACGCCGTCCCTCCAAGCTGCTCGCTGGCGCGGGGAGCACGGCGACGATGCCACGGCGACGTCCATGCCCTTCTAGACCTCCCCCTCCCTCTCTCTTGTTGATAGAGGCGAAGGTGTCCCGATGTTTCAATGAGATGATGGAGATCGATTTTGGTGGAGTAGACTTTCACGACCCGACTACGAACGTGCGAAGACGTTGCGCCTTAGCAATCGCTAAACCAACTCCGAGAGGTTATTGATCCCGCGGATGCACGATCAACCTGACCACGAAGGTCAATTCCTGCAAGCAATCGAAGAACAAGCAAGAACTAAGAATTGCAATCTGGATATTGCGAATATAAGATGAAAGATTAACAGAAGTTGGGGTTCCAATGCGGTCTTGGCCTGGTCGGACGACACAAACGAAGAACTCGAAGTTGCGGCTATGGCTAACTTAAATCTAATTAAAACCCAAGTCTAAACGACGCCCTAAGGGCTGTATATATGGGGGAACAGAGGGGATTTTCGTGACCCCTTGGAGGTGGGGCCCGAAAACAACCCTAACTTGGTTTCCCCACACATACGGACTCTAAAAACAGCCTATAATGTGGTATTTCGAAATTACATGGGCCCAGCCCAATATTAAGGTGACGCAACACCTATAATTGCTCTTGGACGAAAATAATGAAGTGGCATCTCGTGTATTTCGTCCAAGCCTTCATGCATGCCTTATGGTGGCTTCAAAGTGCGAAAATCCCCACTGGAAGCTCCATTGTTATTTCCCGCGCGCGCACCTTCTTCTCCATGCTTTATCCCGCTCCAATTACCGTCCTTCTTGTCCATGCTAGGTCCTTCATTCATAAGCAAAACAAAAGTATCTAATTTAGGCAGCATCATATGTTCATGAACATTAGAAGGATTCGCAAGAAACGAAAGTACCTGATAATTTAGTTGACGTGCACGTGCTCTAGTAACTGGTCCAGTATGTGTAGTTGGTGAAGATGTGGGTGTAACATTAGTAGAGATGTCCTCATCATCCTCCCCTTCTTAAATTGAAGTCGTCCTCGACGGAAGCTCATTATCTTCTCCCAAATAAGGTTTCAAATCTGCAATGTTAAATGTGGGACTAACCCCAAAATCTGCAGGTAGCTCAAGTTTATATGCATTATCATTAATTTTCTGTAAAACCTTAAAGGGACCATCAGCTCGTGGCATTAACTTAGACTTGCGCAAATCAGGAAACCTATCTTTACGTAGATGTAACCAAACAAGATCTCCTGGTTCAAACACAACATGCTTTCTACCCTTATCACCAGCAAGCTTGTATCTAGCATTCATTTTCTCAATGTTTTCTTTAGTTAACTCATGCATTTTTAATATCAATTCAGCACGTTGCTTAGCATCAAAATTAACCATCTCCAAAGATGGAAGAGGCAGCAAATCAATAGGTGCACGAGGTAGAAAACCATAAACAATCTCAAAAGGGCACATTTTAGTGGTAGAATGAAATGAACGATTATAAGCAAATTCAATATGAGGTAAACATTCTTCCCACATTTTCAAGTTACTCTTTAAAACAGCCCTAAGCATAGTAGACAAAGTCCTATTGACTACTTCAGTTTGTCCATCAGTTTGGGGATGACAAGTAGTACTAAAAAGTAGTTTAGTCCCCAACTTAGCCCATAAGCATCTCCAAAAATGGCTAAGAAACTTAGTATCACGATCCGAGACAATAGTATTGGGCACACCATGTAAGCGAATAATCTCAGGAAAGAATAAATCAGCAACATTAGCAGCATCATCGCTTTTATGACATGGTATAAAATGTGCCATCTTAGAAAATCTATCCACGACAACAAATATGCTATCCCTCCCCTGCTTTGTTCGACGCAAGCCTAAAACAAAGTCCATGGATATGTCCTCCCACGGAACACTAGGTACAGGTAAAGGCATGTATAAACCATGAGGATTGAGTCGTGACTTAGCTTTTTGACATGTAGTGCAGCGAGCAACAAAACGCTCAACATCCCGTCTCATCTTTGGCCAAAAGAAATGTGTAGCAAGTACGTCCTCCGTCTTCTTCACGCCAAAGTGTCCCATTAATCCTCCTCCATGCGCCTCCTGCAACAACAAAAGACGAATAGAGCTAGCTGGAATGCATAGCTTGTTAGAACGGAACACAAAACCATCATTAAGCACAAACTTGTTCCATGTTCTACCCTCTCTACAATTCTGCAATACATCTTTAAATTCCGCATCATGTACATATTGATCTTTGAGTGTCTCTAAACCGAATATCTTGAAGCCAAGTTGTGAAAGCATAGTATAACGACGAGACAAAGCATCAGCAATAATATTATCTTTCCCCTTCTTGTGTTTAATGACATAAGGGAAAGTCTCAATAAATTCAACCCACTTAGCATGTCTACGATTAAGTTTTGCTTGGCTTCTTATGTGTTTCAAAGATTCATGATCAGAATGTATAACAAATTCTTTGGGCCATAAATAATGTTGCCAAGTTTCTAATGTCCGAACAAGAGCGTATAATTCCTTATCATAAGTAGAATAGTTCAGACTAGGCCCACTCAATTTTTCAGAAAAGTATGCAACAGGTTTAGCATCTTGTAATAACACACCTCCCAAACCAATCCCACTAGCATCGCATTCAAGCTCAAAAGTCTTATTAAAATCAGGAAGTTGGAGCAAAGGAGCATGTGTTAACTTATCTTTCAATACCGTGAAGGCTTCTTCCTGTGCGGTACCCCAAGTAAAAGGCACATCCTTGCGTGTAAGCTCATTGAGAGGTGCAGCAATGGTGCTGAAATCTCTCACAAAACACCTATAGAATCCAGCGAGGCCAAGAAAACTCCTCACTTGTGTGACGGTTTTGGGCTGCGGCCAACTCTCAATCGCCTCGATCTTGGCTTTATCAACTTCAATTCCCTGCGGAGTAACAAGATAGCCAAGAAACGATACTCGGTCGGTGCAAAAGGTGCACTTCCCAAGGTTACCAAACAAACGTGCATTACGTAGAGCAATAAAAACAGCACGTAAATGATCCAAATGTTCCTCCAAAGATTTGCTATAAATCAGTATATCATCAAAATAGACTACCACAAATCGTCCAATGAAAGCACGTAAAACCTCGTTCATTAATCTCATGAAAGTGCTAGGTGCATTAGTTAACCCAAAAGGCATGACTAACCACTCATATAATCCAAACTTAGTTTTAAATGCCGTTTTCCATTCATCCCCTAATTTCATGCGAATTTGATGGTATCCACTACGCAAATCAACTTTGGAAAACATGGTAGAGCCACTTAATTCATCAAGCATATCATCTAACCTAGGAATAGGATGACGATAACGAATAGTAATATTATTAATGGCTCTACAATCAACACACATACGCCAAGTTCCATCCTTTTTAGGCACTAATATAACAGGAACAGCACAAGGACTAAGGGATTCACGTATGTAACCTTTGTCGAGTAGCTCTTGTACTTGACGCTGAATCTCCTTCGTCTCCTCCGGATTGGTACGGTATGGCGCACGGTTGGGCAGCGAAGCACCGGGAATTAAGTCAATCTGATGCTCAATCCCTCGAATAGGTGGTAATCCCGGTGGTACGTCTTGTGGAAAGACGTCAATAAACTCCTGCAAAAGGTCAGTGACAACATGAGGCAAAGAGGGAGGCAATTCCTCAAATGAAAACAAAGCTTCTTTGCACACAAAAGCATAGCACACATATTGACTAACATCCAAATCCGAAATATCAACCTTAGTAGCAAGCAAAGTTGGACTAGTCAATTTAATTTCATTAGAAACAGCAGAAGAAGATTTGCTATTACTCTTATGTTGTTGCTCAAATTCTTTAGCTGCTATCTCATTTTCACTCTTATTTTTCTCCTGTTTAGCTTTACTAGCTCTAGCAAGATCATCTTTCACAATTTGTTCAGGAGACATAGGAAGTAAAGCAATATTTTTATCCTGATGAACCAGAGTAAACTGATTTGTCCTACCATGGTGTACAACATTCCTATCAAATTTCCATGGTCTACCAAGTAAAAGAGAGCATGCTTGCATGGGTACCACATCGCAATCAACATAATCAGCATATGCAGCAATGCTAAAGTGCACACGAACAAAACGCGTTACCTTAATCTTACCACTATTGTTAAACCACTGAATATAGTACGGATGGGGGTGTGGTCTTGTGGTGAGAGATAGCTTCTCCACCAACTCCATGCTCGCCAAGTTGTTGCAACTCCCTCCGTCAATGATGATGCGAACCGAACGTTCTTTCACCACTCCCTTTGTGTGGAACAAATTATGCCTCTGGTTTTGCTCGGCCTTCGATACCTGCACACTTAACACACGTTGAGCAACCAAACTAGCATATTGATCTGCATCATCAGGAGCCATATACTCTATATCATGAGCATCATCATGGGCACCCTGTTCCTCGTGAGCAATGAGAACTAAAGTCTCCTCATCGTAGTCGCTCGCTGACTCATACCCACCATCCGCCGTAATAATCATCACACGCTTGGAGGGACAGTCTTTTGCGAAGTGACCTCCACCTTGGCACCTGCGACATTTAATATCACGATCTCGTGTTTGCCCTGTGGAAGCCATGGATGAAGAAGAACTCGCCGCTGGACCACTCTGTGCACCCTTGAATGGTGGCGCTGGCTGTTTTGGTGGCTCCCTGTAAGAATGAGCGGTTGAAGTAGATGGTGGTGCAGCAGGACGTGTGGATGTAGAAGGTCCACACGATGTCCATGATGTATTTCGTCCTGCAGAAAAGTTAGGTCTCGTAGCGGCCTGTCGATCCTGCACTTCACGTTCAGCTTTACAAGCAAGATGAAACAAACGAGTAATAGTAGCATAGTCCTTGTATTCTAGAATAGTTTGTATCTCCCTGTTTAAGCCACCTATAAAATGTGCAAACATAGCTTCATTATCCTCTACTAGGCCATATCTAATCAATCCAGTTTGTAATTCTTGATAATATTCCTCTACAGAATTTTTTCCTTGTCTCAAACGCTGTAATTTTTGTAGCAATTCACGTTGATAATAAGGAGGAACCCAGCGAGTACGCATAGCATCTTTTAAAGCAGCCCAAGTAGCTGGAATATTATTAGCATGCAATCTACAATGTTCAGACCACCAAATAGATGCAAAACCCGTGAATTCACAAACAGCAGCAGTAACACGTCTATTCTCAGGATATTGTAAACATGTAAAGCGTTGTTCAGTTTCTAACTCCCAAGTAAGATAAGCATCAGGAATATATCTACCCTCAAACGGCTTAAGATTCAATTTAAGTTTAGGCACATGTTCATCATCGCGTACCTGAGGGGGTGGTTGGTGTCGACCGTGGCGAATGTTGGGTCGTGGACGTCCAGCTGGCTGTTCATAGGCCGCTTCTTGTTCCACCTCCTCCTCGTAATTACCCTCGTAGTTGTCGTCCTGGCCGACGTCAGAGGCAGCAGCAGCAGCAGGAGCACCAGCAGCTTGTCCACCCGGAAACAGAATACGTCGTGCACGTCGTGGTGGCGGTGGCTGTGCTGGAGCGGCAGCAGGCTGTGTAGGTAGGCGTGCGATCAACTCAGTAAACTTGGCGTCGAGCTTGGTGTCGATCATCTTTTCCACGCCATCAATCGCCTCTGTAAATCTGTTCTCGATGTCATTCACCTGTTCAGACATCATTTGTGCAAATTTATCATGTAGCTCCTTGTTTGTCATGTTCTCCCAATCGGGTGCATCCCGCGCCACTTCATCATGTGATCCTGGCATGGTTAGCAGAAAGAGAGAACACACAGAAATATGATCCTACTTCTACTAATGGGCCGTGGGGTGGTGGAAAACACAAATCCGTCAAGCTTTTCTTTCGTTCTTACCAATTCTTACCTAGCAGCAGGTGGTGACGTACAACCAACGGGTCAAAACTCTCAGAGATGTGGTAGAGCGATGGCCAGGAGGTGTCAAAACGCACGATGTAGAATATATGTGGAGCTGTAGGAAGGCTGACAAGTATGGTAGCAAAAAGCTCAACAGTAATCAAAACAGAGATGCAAAGTTGAATAAACACTCAACGTCGGTACTGTGCTGATCCTAGGCTAGACCGTACTAGAGACGCGAGCCTAAACACCAACGAAAGCACGGCGCGGCACGTAATCAACTGAGAAGCACACTCTGGAATTTTTTTTTCCTCTTTTTTTTTTTTTTTGGCGATGCGGGACTGCGGTGGCTGAAAAAGTGCGAAAAAATCACTATGGTAGAGAACGTCTCAAAATGAGTTTCTGGACCTAAGGAAGGTATGGGCACAAAATTTTTTTCCCCTGAAATTTTTGGCCTAAAAACTGCTCTGGAAAGCGTGCCAGACTTTTTTTTTTTTTTTTGGAAATCACCCCCTTCTACGTACGACAAAGATTGGTGAAATCCGACTCTAATCAACTCAAACTAATCTGGCTATGGAGAGGTCACGAACCGTACTGATGGTGGAACTCAACTCGGACTCGTGGTACATGGTGGTGTATATGGACTCTGCTTGGCGGAACGTGGTTGTCTATCTGGACTCGGATTGGCGGAACGTGGTAGGGTGACTACTGTGCGGCGGCGACGTGGCAAACCGTGATCAGAACTCGAAACTCTAAGGGAACTAGACGCTAAGATCAGCAACTTGACACAACGATGCAACCGTAAATTCAACAAAGCAAGCTACTGTAAAGAAAACTGGATAAGGGCTCGGACTGTTTTGGAACGTGATGATCTAACCCTAATTTTTTTTGTTGGATTTTTCGTGGACTGTAGGTATGAAGAACAGAACCAATCTAGACTATGAAAACTGGTAAATCTCACCGAGCAACCTGGAAATCTGATACCACTTGATAGAGGCGAAGGTGTCCCGATGTTTCGATGAGATGGTGGAGATCGATTATGGTGGAGACGACTTTCACGATCCGACTACGAACGTGCGAAGACGTTGCGCCTTAGCGATCGCTAAACCAACTCCGAGAGGTTATTGATCCCGCGGATGCACGATCAACCTGACCACGAAGGCCTAATTCCTGCAAGCAATCGAAGAACAAGCAAGAACTAAGAATTGCAATCTGGATATTGCGAATATAAGATGAATGATTACGAAAGTTGGGGTTCCAATGAGGTCTTGGCCTGGTCGGATGACACAAACGAAGAGCTCAAAGTTGCGGCTATGGCTAACTTAAATCTAATTAAAACCCAAGTCTAAACGACGCCCTAAGGGCTGTATATATGGGGGAACAGAGGGGAATTTCGTGGCCCCTTGGAGGAGGGGTCCGAAAACAACCCTAACTCGGTTTCCCCACACATACGGACTCTAAAAAATAGCCTATTAAGTTTATTTCGAAATTACATGGGCCTGGCCCAATAATAAGGTGACGCAGCACCTATAATAACCCTTGGATGAGAATATTAATGTGGCGTCTTGTGTCTCTCGTCCAAGTCTTCATGCACGCCTTGTGGTGGCCTCAAAGTGCGAAAATCACCACTGGAAGCTCCATTGTCCTTTCCCGCGCGCACACCTCCTTCTCCATGCTTGATCCCGCTCCAATGACCATCCTTCTTATCCATGCTAGGTCCTTCATTCATAAGACAAACAAAAGTATCTAATTTAGGCAGCATCATATGTTCCTGAACATTAGAAGGATTCGCAAGAAACGAAAGTACCTGATAATTTAGTTGACGTGCGCGTGCTCTAGTAACTGGTCCAGTATGTGTAGTTGGTGAAGATGTGGGTGTAACATTAGTAGAGATGTCCTCATCACTTGGTTTCTTTTCTTCGTCCAGGGGGACCGAGAGAAGATCCAGGTTGTGTTATGTTTGACGTAAGTAGGTGAATAGCAGACCAATGATGCGATTTCACGTGTATTCTTTGATCTTATCCCTATTCTAATAGAATATTAGCTACCATATATGCTAGTGCGGCTGCAACCTTCACCTTTACTTGTCTTACCGTAGGGAGCTAGTTATCCTGTAATGATATAATCTCACCCCTGTTTTCCTTTTGTGCTTTTACTGTTTTTCCTGATCGGCCGCTGCAGTGGAGTACTTTCTTGACCCGAGCACTGGACGATACTTCGTGGAGGTGCCCCCGGAGGAAGACGATGAGGACGACCTCGTTCAGTAGATCCTACAGTTGGGCTTCGACGATCCGTGGGTGGACTCTTTATGTGCAGCCCTCTCTAGGGAAATTTGGATTTTGACCGTACTCGGTCGTGTTTGTCTTCCGCTTGTTGCATGATATTCTGTTGGGTCAATGGACCTCTGAGATGATGTAATAATTATCCAGTGGCGATGTATGCCCTGGACTCTATATATTTATGTCTTAGTTAAAGTTCTTCGTTCTTATACTTGTTGTTGAGAATCCGGCAGCGACACGAGTGCGAGTGTCGTGATTCGTTGGCTCTTTATGCGCTACTAACTTGAGCGAGACGCGAAAGCGACCAACTCGAGTTAGCACCGCATCGGGGGCCTTACAACTTGGCACATGTTCACACATGTTTATGACTAAAAGTCTATTATGCCTTGATGATATTTTTGTTTCAAAATAGTTATATCACTTTCATGCCCGATTCAATGTTGTTTTGTCGCTCTGCATGATTATGACAATTATTGCTCTCTATTTGGTCGCTCCCCATTCTTTTGCTAGCCTTCGTTCGCACTAAGCGGAATTCTTCTTGTGTATCCAAACTCTTTTTCAAACCAGTTATTCCACTTGAGTCCACCATATCTTCCTATATGTGATATTTACTGGCCACCCCTAATTAGACTTTCTTGTGTCATCTCAAAATTTATTCAACAACTTCCCTTTTGTAACCGTACAAGCTCATGGTGCGGTGAGGGAAAATCAGTATCTACCATGCCAAAAATATTTTGATGGAAGTTTTAACTAGTCAAATTTATATAAAAAAAAGAGTTACACCTCCCCCATACATGATGATGGAATGAAATGGACCAAATGCTGCTAATGATAGATGGAACGAGAAAACTTCCATAAGGCACCATAGACCTTCAAAGGATTTATGGAAAAGGGAACAAAGGTGTAAGCAAAAAGCATCAATATGATTGGCATGGGAGATATTGAGAGACCTTTACCGTTCACCGTTGACTGGAAAGTTGCACTTCTCAAAAAGAATTTTATCTCTATTTTCAAAACCCAAGAGCTCTGGCACATGTTTAGTCTTTGCTTCCAACCACGGATTTTAAGCCTTGCCATCAAAAATCCACGGTTCGAGATTCTCCCCTTCTTTCTTCAAAGCACCAACTATTGAGAGCACAATTTTCATTCTTACACTACTAGAGAAATAGCTATACATGGAAACCATATTAGTGGCGATTTTATATGTAATGCGCCAGTATGTTGTAAGGGGTGGCGCACTGGCAAAAAATTGCGCCACCCATAAGCTCTTGTAGGTGGCGCATTTTCCAAAATGCGCCACCCCTAAGAGTGGGCCAGCCCTGGATCCCCTTATACGTGGCGCATTTGGAGAAATGCGCCACCCCTAAGAACCTTATAGGTGGCGCATTTTGGAAATGCGCCACCCCTAAGAGCTTATGGGTGGCGCATTCTGGAAATGCGCCACCCCTAAGGAATTATTAGTGGCGCATCCAGAATGTGCCACCCATAAGCTCTTAGGGGTGGCGCATCTTGCATATGCGCCACTACTAAGAAAAAAACTGTGCGGGAAAATTCACAAATACACCCCCCCCTCGTGGACCGCCTTTTCAATTTGAAAAAAAAAATAAGAAAATGATAGAAATGTCAAAAAATTAAAGAAAATAAGTTTCCCATATGATATGTGGTCTAGTTGTTAGGAAAATTTACAAATATGAATTTCGACTTTTTTTGCAAAATCTCTCGAGAATTTTGTAAAATGGGCTTAACTTTTGCATACGACCTCCGATGAAAAAGTTATATCCAAATTCAACAGAAAAAAATGTGCCACGCATAAGAGTTTTAGGGGTGGCGCATTTCAAATGCGCCACTATTAAGGCCTTATTAGTGGCTTGTCCTTAGTGGCGCATTTGAAATGCGCCACTATAGGCAAAAAAAGGACGCCACTATAAGGCCCTTTCCTAGTAGTGTTAGTGTAACATGCATTGTCCCAAAGTACTACATTGTGTTCTGCATAATTGTGATATTGCTTGTTCTGAAATTCTTAGTTCTAGTCTCCTTTAAAACTCCGGAGGAGTTTCTGCATTTATGTTTTGCTTCACTCATGGATGCTAGAGAGATACCACTCTGATATGTTCAAGATACGTGTATTGTGATCTTGTCTTGATTTTCGCCAGCATATTGTTTACTTTTGGTTGTTTGTGATTGATCACTTGAAAGAAGGATTGCTTCGTGCATTGTCCCGATAGCATTGTCTTGATACTTGCTAAACTCTTTTCGTAGTACATGCTTATATACAACTTATGAAGCAAAAGAGTTTGTCAAAGTTTTCTTTGTCGCGTCAAGTTCGTTGAACTGAATTTCTTGAGGACAAGGAATAGGCTAAGCTTGGGGGAGTTGATACGTCCCAAACGTATCTACTTTTCAAAACACTTTTGCTATTGCTTTGCCCTCATTCTTGCATGATTTGAGCTAAACTAACCCGGACCGACTTTGTTTTCTGCAGAGCCGTTTGTATGGTTTTATTGAGTGCAGGAAAATGGATTTTTAGGTATCTCGAAAAATTCCCAGCAAATTTAGGAAAACTCCACGCACCTGAAGCTTCCACGGACCAGAAGTGGGGCCACAGGGGGCCACAGGGGCTCCAGGCTCCCTGCTGGCGCGGCCCCACCCCTGGTTGCGCCGGCTGGCCGCCTGGGGGCCTCCCCCCTCCTCTGGTGCCCTACCAATGCCCCTATTTATTCTCGTGACGAGAAAACTTTCGCGGGGATAGGCTAAAGCCCAGACTCGGCATTAGGTCTATGGGCCGACTCACCTATCGAAGGCCCACGAAGAAGACCCAACCCAAGGTCGGTTGCGCCAAGGAAAGAAGATCGAAGCCATAGAAGGAGTTCGACTTACCTTGTATAGCACATAACATATTTGTAAAGTAGAATAGGACTCCACCTCGTGTCAGAGTCGGACTAGCGGAATACCGGGACCCGTCGCCTTTATAAGCTGAGGTCCATGGGATCCAGGGCCACGAACAAACTTAGCTTAAGATAGGACTAGACACTCATCGACGAAACCTAGATCTCATCGAGACTAAGTTTTCGATCAACTCTCTTGTAATCAGCCAAACCGACTCTTCTTTCTAGAGTCGGAACTTATAATAAGAGGAAGTAGGAGTATGCCTTTACCTCGAGACAAAGAGGGGATGAAACCTGGGTAAATCGCGAGTCTCTTGTCAATGACGACTCTCTCCACGAAATCGCCTCGCAGCAAAGGTCCCATGTTAAGTTTGAGTCTCCGGACATCTGCCGTGACTTTCCCATGACAGTTAGCGCCCACCATGGGGCCTGCGCTCGCATGTGTTGAGATTCTGGAGGGAGCTCTGCAAGGCATCGAAGGATTCATCGCCGGACGGATCACCAGAAGCCGGCGCGGGAAGCTCTGCGTCGACGACTCCACTTGGGGCCCTGAAGCTGATTCTGTCGAATCAGGATACCGGGTCCCGATCGGGTCCATCCACATCTTCATTGGCAAGACAGACGGATCTAAGCCAGATCCAGATCCTGAAGTACCTGTCAAAACTTCAAGTCGGCGACACGCCGTCTCCAAGCGCGCTTTCGTCGGATTCATTGATGAGTCTCCAGAGCAGGAGCGTTCTGTCGAGTCCCCAATATACGACGCCTTGGAAGGACAGACTGATGCCGACTCACGTCCCAGTGAGGAAAGCTTCTCAGACGAGGGGTCCATCCGGTCTGTGGGAAACTACAGACTCGGTACCGGAACGCCAGCCTACAACCCGGTTTTTCCCTACTTCGAACCTCCATAATGTATTCATAACCGACACTGGAGGATCAGGAGCCCAGTCGGCTCTCAACCAAGGAGTCGAGTCAGCGGATGATGCGGCCCCTAGTGCAAATAGGGACCCGGGAACTCGCCCATCGGTACAAGTTTCTACTGGTGCCCAGACCCTTGGTGACACCTAACTTCTCTCGACGAAGCCCTAGTAGTACCGATGACGCTCGAAAATCAAGAATCGGGTAGCAAACTTGAAAGAAGAGGCCAACGCCGAGAAGGAACATATGGCGGAAAAGGAAGCCCGACTCTTTCAGGAAGCCACACGTCTCCAGGAAGAGTCCGACCTGATAGACGCTCAGGGGGTGAGCCTCGCCTACACACGCCCGCAGAGATACGTGAGTCGTTTCCCCCTTGATTACCAAGGGCGAACACTATACAACAGTCCGGACAAATAGACTCCCCTGGGATTAATGCCTCCCAGGCTGCTAGCTCCTCCGCCAAGTCAAGAACGCTTCCACACACCTCCTCACCACTTCAATAACCCGGTAGCCAACGTCATGGCAGCGACTCAGTATCTCGCCAATGCACCAATCCAAGGAGACACCCCAGCAGATCGCGCCGCCCGAGCAGTGGGCGACTTCCTCAAGATGGCGATCACATAGCAGGGTCAGTACTCAGAAGGAGTCCCATACTTACATGGAACCCCGTACAGAAGTGTAAGCCGGCAAGCAGAATTGCCAGCTCTAGCAGCCTCCGACAGCCAGCGCCACCAAAGAGTGCCCACGACCCCTTCGGGAAGGTTGAGGATCGCGGATATACCGGCTCCCAACACGACTCGACGTATAGAGCCGACTGCCCAACTTCCTGCACAAGAGCCAAATACCGAGTTTGTCAGCAGATCCGTGGGCAACCGGTGACTAATACCGGCTCTGAGGAACACACGCCTACCCCCAGACTTCAAAGGAACGTGTAAAATTCCGAAATACACGGCTGACATGGACCCGACAGCTTGGATCGAAACCTATGACCTTGCCATGGACATGCTACAAGCCGGCGAAGACGTATGCGCCCGATGTTTCACGATGATGCTAGAAGGGTCGGCTCTCACATGGTTCAAGAACCTCTCGGAAAATTCCATCACTTATTGAACAGATCTCAGAGAGAAGTTCATCAAGAATTTCCAAGGGACCTGCCGGCGAGCTACAACGATAGTCGACTGAGAGCACTGCATTCATAAAGAAGGATAGTCGGCCCTGAACTGGGCACGACGAGTTGCAGACATAATCCATTCCTCGGATACCATCACGGCAGAGATAGAAGTAATAGTTCTAGAAAGAAACTACAAGTTTGAGCCTCTACTTCACAAGCTCGGCCGACACAAGAGGAGGGTCAGCAACATAGGAGAGCTCATGAACACAGTCATCAAGTATGCCGATTCGGAATTAACCAAGGATGCCGATCTGGAAGAAGATAAGGCCACCCAGGGCAGAAAGAGCAATGGTAAGGGGGCTCAGAACCAGAATAAACCGGGAAATACACGACTCAATCAGAATACTTCTGACTTGGTAGCCAACACAACTGTCGGTTCCCAAAGGCAAAAGCAGGGGGGCAACGACTACCGCGGCAAGCAGGAAAGAAATTGCTTGTTCTGAAATTCTTAGTTCTAGTCTCCATTAAAACTCCGGAGGAGTTTCTG
Source organism: Bromus sterilis (assembly GCA_950022295.1). Classification (NCBI taxonomy): domain Eukaryota; kingdom Viridiplantae; phylum Streptophyta; class Magnoliopsida; order Poales; family Poaceae; genus Bromus; species Bromus sterilis. Next base: position 253,730,157 of record OX465595.1, on the reverse strand, counting down.
CATTTATGTTTTGCTTCACTCATGGATGCTAGAGAGATACCACTCTGATATGTTCAAGATACGTGTATTGTGATCTTGTCTTGATTTTCGCCAGCATATTGTTTACTTTTGGTTGTATGTGATTGATCACTTGAAAGAAGGATTGCTTCGTGCATTGTCCCGATAGCATTGTCTTGATACTTGCTAAACTCTTTTCGTAGTACATGCTTATATACAACTTATGAAGCAAAAGAGTTTGTCAAAGTTTCCTTTGTCGCGTCAAGTTCGTTGAACTGAATTTCTTGAGGACAAGGAATAGGCTAAGCTTGGGGGAGTTGATACGTCCCAAACGTATCTACTTTTCAAAACACTTTTGCTATTGCTTTGCCCTCATTCTTGCATGATTTGAGCTAAACTAACCCGGACCGACGTTGTTTTCAGCAGAGCCGTCTGTATGGTTTTATTGAGTGCAGGAAAATGGATTTTTAGGTATCTCAAAAAATTCCCAGAAAATTTAGGAAAACTCCACGCACCTGAAGCTTCCACGGACCAGAAGTGGGGCCACAGGGGGCCACAGGGGCTCCAGGCTCCCTGCTGGCGCGGCCCCACCCCTGGTTGCGCCGGCTGGCCGCCTGGGGGCCTCCCCCCTCCTCTGGTGCCCTACCGATGCCCCTATTTATTCTCGTGACGAGAAAACTGTCGGGGGGATAGGCTAAAGCCCAGACTCGGCATTAGGTCTATGGGCCGACTCACCTATCGAAGGCCCACGAAGAAGACCCGGCCCAAGGTCGTTTGCGTCAAGGAAAGAAGATCGATGCCATAGAAGGAGTTCGACTTACCTTGTATAGCACATAACATACTTGTAAAGTAGAATAGGACTCCACCTCGTGTCGGGCAGTGTGACCATAAATACCATAAAGGATCTTTGACTGAAAAAGTCAAAAGAAATTTTAGTTGGTGTGACATCCTGGCTTAATAGGAATGATAGACTACTCATATCAACAAGGTGCACCTTCTTTTCCGGGAGCCCAGATCCAAAGAACTCCAAAGTTAAGCGTGCTTGGCTTGGAGCGATTTGAGGATGGGTGACCGACCGGGAAGTTGTTCCCGGGTGCGCACGAGTGAGGACAAAGTGTGCAGGAAAGACTAGTGCTGGTCTGTGGGGACAGTCTAGATCCCGCCAGGCGTACGCCGGGAACCGGTGGGTGTGGCCGGGGCCTTACAGTTGGAAGATGAAACGAATAGATAAGAAAGATTGGTATCGACTCCTCGTAAGCCTCAAAGAGGATGTGAGTCGATACAGTAACAAAAGCCGGCTTGACAAAGATTAATTCTTCGAAGACCAGTAAGGAAGTCGGCCATCACGATGGCAACAAAGAGATTGACGTGAAGACTGAAGCATCACATCAATCCTGGGGGCTAATGTCGGGGGGATAGACTAAAGCCCAGACTCGGCATTAGGTCTATGGGCCGACTCACCTATCGAAGGCCCACGAAGAAGACCCGGCCCAAGGTCGTTTGCGCCAAGGAAAGAAGATCGATGTCATAGAAGGAGTTCGACTTACCTTGTATAGCACATAACATACTTGTAAAGTAGAATAGGACTCCACCTCGTGTCGGAGTCGGACTCGCGGAATCCCGGGACCCGGCACCTTTATAAGCTGAGGTCCATGGGATCCAGGGTCACGACCAATCTTAGCTTAAGATAGGACTAGACACTCGTCGGCGAAACCAATATCTCATCGAGACTAAGTTTTCGATTGACTCTCTTGTAATCAGCGAAATCGACTCTTCTTTCGAGAGTCGGAACTTATCATAAGAGGAAGCAGGAGTAGGCCTTTACCTCGAGACAAAGAGGGGCTGAAACCTGGGCAAATCATCGAGTCTCTTGTCAATTTCGACTCTCTCCACGAAATCGCCTCGCAGCAAAGGTCCCATGTTAAGTTCGACTCTTCGGACATCTGCCATGACTTTCCCACGACAAAAACCCCGAAACAGAAGTCACTTTTCCAGTTTCCCTCGCGGAACCGCCGCCACCCTCTGTTCTTCCTCGGGAGGGCTAATCTGGAGGCTGATTTGGCCTTCAGAGAGGGGAGATCGTCGCCATCGTCATCACCATCACCAATCCATCCTCCATCCATGACTTCTCTTCATATGTATGAGTAATTCCCTGTTGTAGGCAAAGGGGATGGTAGGGATTGGATGAGTTAGATCATCTAATATTTCGTCAGATTATTGGGGGCATGTTGCCTATCATCTACTTTGGTGTTTATCATCTTTGCTACAACTTTTTTCTCTTAATGCTTGTCACTTTGGGCCCGAGTGCCATGTTTTCAGATCTGAACCACTTGTGTTTTCATGAGTATATCTATGTCTTGATCCTATCTATGAGTTGTATGCACCTGTTATGGTCCTGAACCGGTGATCCCAAAGGTGACAGCTTGGGACACCAAAGGGGATGGTCCATAGTTTGAGAATTTCATATATCCATTGAGTTTATTGCTTTGTTCCGGTGCTCTTTGACAGACGCACCCTAATTTCCATAAGTTCCTTTGGCCCCGTACGTAGCGGGGTGGTAGGACAAGAGAGGTTATGCAAGTTCTTATTGCAAGCACGCACAACTACCTACGGGATACATGCCTAATGTTTGATATTTTCCTAGATGATCATTGATTTTCTATGTGCCTTTCCCCGTGTTAGAATCTATTACATGTTCACTCTCATCCATGCAGCGCCCAACCATCTATCTCCCTAGCCTACAGTGTTTTAATCCTGTTGGTTACTAGTTGTTGCTTTTGCTGTCGCCAATACCACTATCTTAACACCTTTGATATTAATATTTTGTTACAAGCAAGTATATTTCAGGTGCGGGTGAATTGAAAACTCAACTGTCAAAGCTTATAAATATTCTTTGGCTCCCCTTGTGTCGAATCAATAAATTGGGTTAGCTTCCCCGCGAGAACGCTACAAACGATCCCCTGCAGTTGAGGGTCATCATATGCCATGACAAAGAATGCCAGCGCGAAATTGGTCCTTCGAAGCGGCAAGGAACACACGCACGGTTCCTCCTATCGCATGCATCACAAAAGCTAATTGTAAAAGGACAGGTAACACTTCCGTTCTTCATGTGGTTCGCATATTATCAAAATCCAATGGTGCATCTCCTTCATATTCTATTAGAGAATATATGTTCACTTAGGATTAGGGTTTGCATAGATAGAACCTTGCGACTCCAGATTTCTCCCGGGCTTCATCAACGCTTCTGATTCGTTATTTTCGACAAATGATGTGTTTATTTGCTCAAATAGAGTATCACAACGGCGCATGTCATCATCTGTTGTTATATGTTCAAATCCCAAGATAGGTTTTTATATTTACTAGTCTGATGATTATTTCATCTTTGATTTATAGTTTCTACACCCGTGGCTAACACCGCCGCCAAATTTTGACTTTAAAAAGGTCAGGGAAAGGACAATTAAGGAAAATGCTCTTGGAATGAAAGAAATAATCCAAGAAAATGAGCATCCTATGGGTCTGCAGAATTTTTCCCAAATGGCACATAGTATTATTTATTCGTATAGTAAGGAAGGTGAAAAGCAACAAGGAAATGGGGGAATCCGTCATAAAAACGGGCATAGAGGAGCAGGTAGAGGTAGAGGAGGACCCTGACTTTCAACTAGCACGTACATAAGAGGAAAGTGATAAACATGACGATGACGATAAAACTATAGATGGAAACCATTCAAAGACAGAAACTACCCCCACAAATGCCTGGGAAGTAGAGTTACCAAATAATATCTAGAGTCCATATGAATTTCACAGCATCTAACCAGCTTTTTTCACATTAACGTTCTTAAACTTTAATCTTCTAGGCAACAGAGGATCACCAGTCCCAAGAAACTGGTCCTCATACTCATGCGAACAAGATCTAGTGTAATAGCTCGGGAATTTCACCCAAATTAAAAAAATTGTTTGTTGCTGTATTTTATTGATTTCTAGAGTTGTTTTCTGTATTTGCTTCATTGAATTATTAATCGGTGAATATTCTCCCCCTCTCTTTCTCGTATTAGATGCGTGACCGAGTCCTTCCACCATGGCACACGACCTTTGCGACACCGGGTTTCACCCGAGCACCGTCGCAACCGGCACAAGACCAGCCGTCGCCACCGGAACGAAAAAACCCAATTTATTTAATAAATGGATTATTTTATTGGGCGCCGAAAAATGTTCTCGGAACTATATTAAAGTGAGGAAGAAGTGATCGGCTCGACGTCTGTAACGCGTGGTTCAAGATTTCATCCGAATCGGAGGTCGGACGGAGTTACGACAGTCAGAACCGTGTAACGCGAGACGCGGGTAATAAAATTGCGGTATTTTCGTCATTTGCGAGCCCACCTAACCTTGGCTATAAGTAGAGGCACCCCCTGCCATTTTTGGCAGCAAAACGAACCCGGATTAGGGTTCTCCCTAACCCAGCCGCCATTTCTAACCCGCCCACCTCGTTTTCAGCCTCCCACCAACCCCTACCTCAGATCCAGATCTAGTGATCCGGGCCGCCGGATCTAGATCGGGTAGCTCCGGTTGAGCCACGTCACCAGAACGAGAGCCCAATGCCTGCACCCTCCTCCGGGCCGAGCCTCCACGCCCCTGGAGCTCCGGCTGTGCGCCGCGCCGCCGTGACCCCGGCCGGCGAGCCGCCGTGCTCCGGTGACCCCTCCTCTTCTCCCTTTCCTCTCCTCCTCCCCCTCACCTCTCTCTCCCGTTGAACAGGGCACCGACGCCATGGATGCTTCGCGCCACGCCGGACCTTGCCGCCCTCAGCCTTCACAGCGCCCAAGACCGCCGTCGGCGACCGAATCCGACAGCTGAGCGCGCCACCACGCCTTTCTCTGCCACTCCGCGACGCTGCCGTGCCCGTTCCCGACCTCTACACCGCGCCACCTGACGCCGGCCGGCGAGCCAGCCGCCGCCGGCGTCCACAGCCAGATCGGAAGGATCCCGATCCAGGCCACCGCTACCGTGGGCCGGCCTGCGCCCCAAGGCCCAGCACGCACGCCTCCTTGCCCGAGCGGCCCAGCCGCCCCCTTGGCCCCTCGCTATTCCTCGCCTCAGCCGAGAGACCACAATCCGTCGCCCCCTCTGCCGCCTGGGCCGAGCCTACTAAGGTGAGCAGCCCCCTTCTCTTTTTTTCCTTATGCGAGATGGGCCTGGCCCAGTTTTGTTTATAGTTATATTTTGCCCGTGTGCGACGTTTAGTATCTGACATTTACCTTGTTTATGCCCAGTAGTGCAGATTCGGCCCAGTAAATGTTTTTTTGTTCCTGTATAAATAATTTTGGCAGATTATATAGTATTTTGGCGATGCCCGTATCTTTTTGCTCGTAGCTCGGATTGCGACGGTTCCAACATGAAACTTGCTTAGATTTCCGTGCAAATTAATAAAACGTGCACCTTTTCCATGTTTGAACTTGTCTACATGTTGTCTCACTGCTATTTACACTCCTTTCCACTGTAAATTTAATAGGCCCTAACTTTTCAACTGTTGCTCCGTTTAAAATGTTTCTAACATGTAAGTTGACTAGAATTTCATGTAGATTATGATTGTGCTATTGTTTGATGTTTTAACCAATAATAAAATATTGTTAGTGCAAAACAGTACCAAATGCAATAATTATCGTGGGATCTGTAATAGTTGCATGTATAGGTTTTACCCCCGCCCCCCCACTTAAAGTGACTAGATTAGATAGTTTATTTATGCTTCACCTCTTGCCATGATTGTGTGATATGCCATGCTTGAGTGAGATGCCATGTTAACAACCTTTTCTCATTTTGTGTAGCTAAACAACTTGAACCATACTAAATGTACGGTATCATCGTGTGTGACGAGTACCTCACTTAACCTGCTAGCAACCTCTCTCGATGATAGAGGCGATACCGTAGTGCGTTATCTCGTGTTGCCTTCTTAATATTGTTTGATGGTGATTTCTTCGTAGTAATAGATGCTTGCTCGTCGATTGCCTTTTCCAGTGTTTCCTTCTTGTGTGCTTCCACGGGTACCTCTCGGAGACGATGAAAGCTTGCGAACGACTACACCTTCGGCGTCGTCTTCTCATCAGGTAAGGGGGTGCATATATCATGCTTATAAGTTTCAGCTCACTCACGCCTAGGTGTAGGATAGAACGATTGCTTGATCCTACCACTTCGAATTGATGCCTCTCAAATAAACCCAAACAGCCATGTCCTCCACATCCCAGCAAACCTTGTTCGGCTATGTTACTATTTCTCGCTGCTCAGCCATTATTTAGTAAGCATGCTAGGATGCTATCAACTTTTATCTTGTTACTCCTTGGATTGGGATATCACCTTTATTATATTGTCGTGGATGATATGATTATTATAATGTTGACTATATTCGACGAAGGATGGAAGGTCTAGGCTATCCCGCCCCGACGCTTTGTTCCATTTGAGTCACCTAGGATCCGAGTTCCGGATATTGGTTCTAAGACTGAGCATGCCTAACCGCGTGTGGGATGCTATGGGGTCCCCTTATCTTACCTACCTAGTTGCAAACATTTCTAATGGTGGCCCAAGCTGATTTTACCATTTGAGAAATCGTGTGAGTAACTGGTTTGCAGCCAGTGGATTTAAAACAAATTGGGCCAGTGGGATGGTATATCTTGTTGGTCCACACCTGTAAGCTAGGGAGCCTGCCCGGGCGAGGGTAGGTTATCCCGACCTCGGCCAGACGGTAGAGACCGATTCGGGAGCGCGATCGGCTTTTGAGTTGGATGTCGACTCACCGGGGGCCACCCGGATTTGTGCGTTGTTAGTTAGAGGGACTGTGACGTCCGTATCTCTAGAAACAACTCTTGAATGAGCGTCTTTAAAGGGCCCGACTGAGAGAGCTTGGCGTGCGTGCGGAGCCTTGTAATGGGAAGTTTGTACACCCCTGCAGGGTTAAATATTTTCGAGAAGCCGTGTCCACGGTTATGGACGACTTGAGACCTACTCCTTGTTCATAGACAACAACAACTAAGATAATCTTAATAACTTGATCAACGTGTGTGTGTGTGTGCCTTGACTGCTTCTTCTTCGTCACCGTGGACGCCCAATTTCACCGAGGAGACCCCGAGGACGCCGCCCCCTTCACCAACTCACCGCCGGCCGCCGCACGGGACTTCTCCAAATTCGTCGTCCATAGGACCTCCCCAGCCCCGCCGTCCCCTTCATCACGTTCCCGGTGAGCTTCTGGAGCGAACCCCCCTCCCCGTTCTTCTTCTCGAGCCGTCCGTCGCCGTTTGCCATGGACAGTGGCTCCGGCCGCCGCCGGGCTTGTCCTAGCCGACGACTCCGTACTCCCCTTGGTGCCCTGATGGCACCAGTGGACGCGCGACGTCGCGAGGCACGTTCCCGTGCCCCCAGCCCTCTCCCCCGTGCCCGAAAACCACACCCCGGCCGAGAGCCGCCGTGCCCGTGCCACCGGCGGTTAACCGCCGGGAACTTAAACCTAAACCCACCCCTAATCACCCTAACCCCACTGAACCCTGGGCCCCAGCCCCTAATCCCTCTGCTTAATTAAGTTAACCACGGGATTAAACCCGCAGAGGCTGACCAGTGGGGCCCCTTGTCAGTTTGACTCGGGTCAAACCCCCCCCCCCCTGACGCTAGCATGACACCACAGTGACACATTAATCCCTTTTTCTAATTTAAGAATTCCAGAAAATACCCCAAACTTTGGAAATTCATAGAAAATTCATTTTAACTCCAAATTGGACAAATAATATATGAAAAATGATCAGGAGAAAATTATCTTTCCAAATATGCAACTTTCAACTATGTTTGAGTTGAATTTAAAATGGGACCAGTGGCATATGTCATTTGGTTTATTTGAATTTAATTCAAATTCAAATCAATTGATTTTGCAACTTCGACCATGGAATTAAGCTACAATTCAACCACACTTCAGAGGCATATCATACACATTTGAAAATGATTCAAAATGATCAAACAAGGTCACATACAACTTGGCTAAGTTGAATTCAAATGTGGAGTTTGAATTTGCATTTCAAATGCAATATACTCCTTTTAAATGGAATGCTCAACACATCAGTACCTTGAACATCACCATTACAATCTTATTCATGTGATTGTGCATTGTACATTATGTTGATCCTATGATTGTCATGTTGCTGATAGAAGTGGAGCCGGAACTCGAGATCACCCCCTTCGTTGAAGACCCCGTGACTGAACCTCGTCAGCAAGGCAAGCAAACCCCCATTGATCATGTCTATAAAATCCCACTTCCCTCTCATGTCTCGCTTATGCATTGTTTAGGATGATCACCATGATAACGTTTCTACCGTATAGTTTAACCCATATCCTTTGCATGACCTATCATCTTGTCACAGTAGTAAGCAAACCACAATCCTAGCAGATGTAGGAGTTGGTTGATATCATGTGGCCCCTGCAACTGTTACTGCTTATTGCATGCTTAGCGGTACAATGAGGTTGCTTATGATGTGAGTCGGGATGATAAACATGGTGTTGATGAAAGTGAAATGTGTTGGTGAATCTACCCTAATACAAGGTGAACGATGAGAGGCTGTGTAGGAGTACACAGTGGGTTGTCTCGTTGAACACCGCCCTAAGCCCGAGTTCTTGTGTAGTGATCCAAGAAGAAGAGTACAACCACACATTGGGCTCACTGACCCCTCTCGACCTAGTACCTCACCCCGTTCGAAACCCAGAAGTCGCAGTAGTTCGGAGTTCTGGTAGGGCTGTGGCACGGTCTGTGAAGTGGATGAACGGCTTTTCAAGACCGGCTTGGGACCCTGCACACATTGTTTGAGGCTGTACTGGAACCTCGGCCGGACTTCCATACGGATCCCCCTCAGATTGGCGACTCTCTGGACTAGAACGGAGCTGTGGGCGAAGTGTCATGGCGACATCCTCGCCGGTACCCGCTTGAAGGGTCCCACTCCCAGGCGGTAACTGATGAGTGTGTGTGTGTAGTGGTACACCCCTGCAGGGTTAACAAAACTATTCGAATAGCCGCGTCCGCGGTTAAGGACTGCTTGGAGAGCTGTGCTCGATTATTAGAAAACTTGAACTGGATACTTCTAAAATACACCAAGATAAGCGTGAGTGCTATGGTGTGCTTCTCGTGGGGAAGTCGAGGAAGTAACCATAGTGGTGTAATTGGTTGAAGAGATGTAGTGGACTCGTGTACGCTTCTTACCTCAAGTCTGGTACTCGTAGTTCAGGACTAGCCAAGTCAAAGCTGGCACTTCTGCAAGTGAAACCCCACCTCCCTTTACCTTGATACATATGCATGAGTAGTATAGCTCCTATGTAAGTCTTGCTGAGTACGACTTTGTACTCACGTTTGCTTAATCTATGTTTTAGATGAACCACCGATCCCGATGGTGGCTTATAATCGAAGCTCGAAGAATGAAGACTCAGACCAACACCAAGCTAGTGTAGTCCCAGTCAGACGACTGGTTCCCTCGTGGAGGGCTTGTTTTTAGATAAGGCTTCTCTAAGCCATTTGTTAAACTTGTCTGTACTCAGACCTACTTGCTTCCGCTTGTTTGTTGTAATGTTGGATCACATGCTTGTGATCTCTGTGTGCACTCTGTAAGAGTTATTAATAAAGATATATACTTTGTAGAGAATTGCAATGATACCTGCTGTTCATACAAGGCATGTGTGTTGCGTGTATGTTTATAACATGCATGTCTTTGTATGGGTTTTCGAGACCTTAGTTGTGATCTGGCTGGCGGTCTTTTATACACCAAGTGGCCCTTAGATGTGCGCAGCTTGGGGCATCGCGATGCGATTGTTCGAGACTCTGTCTCGTGCACACTTTGATGTATGATCGAGCCCGCCCTAGACCCTGACTAAGTGATCGGGCTGGAGTAAGTCTATGTAAGGGTTATAATACAATCGATAGTATGGTTGAGGCGACTTGTCTATGAGTATGGGAGTTCATCACCCATATCATTTAGACTTGTGAGCGGACGATGAGGACCCATTTCAGTTGATCATCCGGCCTGGATGGGATGCCCCTCACGTTCGATGCTTTCCGAGAACGTTCTGTGCTTGGCCTTGTCTGCTGAGACAAGTGGGTACGGTTCTCGGCTCTCCATATGATTGTGTTGTAGCGAGGCTTGCATACGCTAACCCCGGGTCCCGACAGTGCCCTCTCGCATTTGGCTATGACGGCGTGGCTGGAGGTGACCGGAGCGCGAGGGGAGCCTCGCCGGAGTTCGAGCGCGCGTCGGGTTTGCAGGCAAAGGCCTGTCTTTTTCTTCAGTTGCAGTGTCGCGCGTTTTAGAGTTCAGAGGAGGAGCTTCTGTCGCCTTGGCCGAGGAGATTTGGTGGCCATGGGCCCTGTCCGCGTGGGCTCTGCTCACTTGGGCCGGGGACAGAGAGCTGGGCCTCTTCGCCCGAAGCCAGCCCATGAGGGTCTGGGCTCTCTCTTTTCTTTTTCTTCTTTTTCTTTTTCCATTTCTTTTCTGATTTAATTCAAATTCAAATTTGAATTCAAATTCAAATTGGATTTTGACTCCAATTTCATCCAGGGGCATACTATATATGCTTTTGGAGTAGCTTGAGCTACTAAACAGCATGGTGAGGTCTATTTTGCACTTTGCCCCCTCTAATAATTAAGGTGTGGTAATTTTTCAATATAACCCCTCCTTTTCTTTTGTTTTGATCAAGTTTTATCCAAATTCAAAATTGGCCATGCCATATATGGATTTTGGGTAGTTTCATCCAAGGAGTTGCATGGTGATAATGATTTAATCATTTGAGCCTTTTTCCAAATGCATGTAGTGTAATTTTTGCACTCAGCCCCCTGAACTCAAGTTGAATTTGCAACTGTGTTTGCAAATTCAAATGCTACCATAATATATATGGTCTTGGGGCAGCTTTCTACAAGGATTGCAATGGTGATGTCCTCATGATGTTTTGTGCAACCCATTTGGACAAGGTGTGACCACCTCAACCAGGATCAATCTATCTTTCCCTGATTGCATCATTTCATCTTCAGTGCATTTTGAGATGATGATCATCAGTCCTTTTCAAGTTTTGTTTCATGTCATCTTCAAATCATCTTTCTTCAAAGTCAGCCCCTAACATATTTTCATATGCAATGTGGCTGGTTTCCAACTATTGTTGCACCTTCCTTGTGTCAAATTCACCGACACTACTCCGTCTCTAGAATCTATGATTACTTTTCACGTTTTATTTATTTATGTTATATGCATTGTTGATCATGCAATGTTGACATGCTACTTACACCTAAAATAAGGCTAAGACCAAAGCCGTCTTCACATAAATAAATTGCATATGAAGTTGTTGACGTGTCGTCACCACCTTTATTTAAATCTGACTAGATAGGGTCACATCATGTAAGTTAAACTTGATCATACCATCCTTGCCTGTGCATTGTACCCGTTACTTACTTGTGTGCCTTTCCTTGCCGGTACCTTACGTTAGCACCTGAGACCGCCGAGGAGACTTACGTGGAGATTTCCGACACCGAGCCCGAGGACCCTACTGCGTCTGCTTCGACGACCGATTACCCAGGCAAGGGGAAGATTCATACCATTACTTGATACCTTTCTGCCTACCTGCTTAGTTGTAGCCTAGAACGTTTGCTTGATCCTATCCACTTTGATTAAGCCTTTTTTTTGGAAACCCAAACAGCCATGATCCCCACATCCCAGCAAAACATTGTGTTGCTAAGTTACTGCCGCTCAACCATTGCTTAGTATGAGTAGGAAAACTTGCTGCTTACCATATGCTTTTGGTTTGGGATATCATGTTATTTAAAGAAGTTGGTTGATATTTATTATTGATGATGTTAACTTATACTTGACGAAAGATGGGAGACCAGGCTGTTCCCGCCAGGTGTTTTGTTCCATTTGAGTCACCTAGGTCCCGAGTTCCGGGTATTGTGTTTCTTGACGAGCGTGCCTAATCGTGTGTGGGATTATATGGGGTCCCCTTGTCTTACCTACCTAGCTTCGTACAGTTTTAGTGGTGGCCCAAGCTGATTTACTATTTGCAATGTGTGTGTGCTGGTGGTACCCCAGTTGTTTACAAACCACCTTGGGCCAGGAGGACTTGTACCTTGGCTGGCCCACCTTTGACCGGCGAGGGCCCGGTCCTCATGTGAGGTTTAACCGGTAACCCAAACCCTGTTGATACGGAAGAGGCCGATCTGAGAGCGTGGCCAGCTTTTGGATTGGATGTCGACTCCTCGGGGGCCACCCGGAATTGTGTGTTGTTAGTTAGAGGGACTCTGACGTTCCGGAGTTTCAGGCGTTTACTTAGCCAAGTAGAAACCGGGCGTACATGCGAAGCCTATGATGGGCAGTTGGTACACCTCTACAGGGTTAAATCTTTTCGAAAAGCCGTGTCCGCGGTTATGGACGACTTGATACCTACTCCTTGTTCATAGAATAACATCAGTTTGAATCATAATTAAAACTTGCCTACCGTGTGAGTGCCTTGGTTTCTTTTCTTCGTCCAGGGGGACCGAGAGAAGATCCAGGTTGTGTTATATTTGACGTAAGTAGGTGAATAGCAGACCAATGACGCGATTTCACGTGTATTCTTTGATCTTATCCCTATTCTAATAGAATATTAGCTACCATATATGCTAGTGCGGCTGCAACCTTCACCTTTACTTGTCTTACCGTAGGGAGCTAGTTATCCTGTAATGATATAATCTCACCCCTGTTTTCCTTTTGTGCTTTTACTGTTTTTCCTGATCGGCCGCTGCAGTGGAGTACTTTCTTGTCCCGAGCACTGGACGATACTTCGTGGAGGTGCCCCCGGAGGAAGACGATGAGGACGACCTCGTTCAGTAGATCCTACAGTTGGGCTTCGACGATCCTTGGGTGGACTCTTTATGTGCAGCCCTCTCTAGGGAAATTTGGATTTTGACCGTACTCGGTCGTGTTTGTCTTCCGCTTGTTGCATGATATTCTGTTGGGTCCATGGACCTCTGAGATGATGTAATAATTATCCAGTGGCGATGTATGCCCTGGACTCTATATATTTATGTCTTAGTTAAAGTTCTTCGTTCTTATACTTGTTGTTGAGAATCCGGCAGCGACACGAGTGCGAGTGTCGTGATTCGTTGGCTCTTTATGCGCTACTAACTTGAGCGAGACGCGAAAGCGACTAACTCGAGTTAGCACCGCATCGGGGGCCTTACAACTTGGCACATGTTCACACATGTTTATGACTAAAAGTCTATTATGCCTTGATGATATTTTTGTTTCAGAATAGTTATATCACTTTCATGCCCGATTCAATGTTGTTTTGTCGCTCTGCATGATTATGACAATTATTGCTCTCTATTTGGTCGCTCCCCATTCTTTTGCTAGCCTTCGTTCGCACTAAGCGGAATTCTTCTTGTGTATCCAAACTCCTTTTCAAACCAGTTATTCCACTTGAGTCCACCATATCTTCCTATATGTGATATTTACTGGCCACCCCTAATTAGACTTTCTTGTGTCATCTCAAAATTTATTCAACAACTTCCCTTTTGTAACCGTACAAGCTCATGGTGCGGTGAGGGAAAATCAGTATCTACCATGCCAAAAATATTTTGATGGAAGTTTTAACTAGTCAAATTTATAAAAAAAAGAGAGTTACACCTCCCCCATACATGATGATGGAATGAAATGGACCAAATGCTGCTAATGATAGATGGAACGAGAAAACTTCCATAAGGCACCATAGACCTTCAAAGGATTTATGGAAAAGGGAACAAAGGTGTAAGCAAAAAGCATCAATATGGTTGGCATGGGAGATATTGAGAGACCTTTACCGTTCACCGTTGACTGGAAAGTTGCACTTCTCGAAAAGAATTTTATCTCTATTTTCAAAACCCAAGAGCTCTGGCACATGTTTAGTCTTTGCTTCCAAAAGAAAATAAGTTTCCCATATGATATGTGGTCTAGTTGTTAGGAAAATTTACAAATATGAATTTCGACTTTTTTTGCAAAATCTCTCGAGAATTTTGTAAAATGGGCTTAACTTTTGCATACGACCTCCGATGAAAAAGTTATATCCAAATTCAACAGAAAAAAATGTGCAACGCATAAGAGTTTTAGGGGTGGCGCATTTCAAATGCGCCACTATTAAGGCCTTATTAGTGGCTTGTCCTTAGTGGCGCATTTGAAATGCGCCACTATAGGCAAAAAAAGGACGCCACTATAAGGCCCTTTCCTAGTAGTGTTAGTGTAACATGCATTGTCCCAAAGTACTACATTGTGTTCTGCATAATTGTGATATTGCTTGTTCTGAAATTCTTAGTTCTAGTCTCCTTTAAAACTCCGGAGGAGTTTCTGCATTTATGTTTTGCTTCACTCATGGATGCTAGAGAGATACCACTCTGATATGTTCAAGATACGTGTATTGTGATCTTGTCTTGATTTTCGCCAGCATATTGTTTACTTTTGGTTGTTTGTGATTGATCACTGGAAAGAAGGATTGCTTCGTGCATTGTCCCGATAGCATTATCTTGATACTTGCTAAACTCTTTTCGTAGTACATGATTATATACAACTTATGAAGCAAAATAGTTTGTCAAAGTTTTCTTTGTCGCGTCAAGTTCGTTGAACTGAATTTCTTGAGGACAAGGAATAGGCTAAGCTTGGGGGAGTTGATACGTCCCAAACGTATCTACTTTTCAAAACACTTTTGCTATTGCTTTGCCCTCATTCTTGCATGATTTGAGCTAAACTAACCCGGACCGATGTTGTTTTCAGCAGAGCCGTCTGTATGGTTTTATTGAGTGCAGGAAAATGGATTTTTAGGTATCTCGAAAAATTCCCAGCAAATTTAGGAAAACTCCACGCACCTGAAGCTTCCACGGACCAGAAGTGGGGCCACAGGGGGCCACAGGGGCTCCAGGCTCCCTGCTGGCGCGGCCCCACCCCTGGTTGCACCGGCTGGCCGCCTGGGGGCCTCCCCCCTCCTCTGGTGCCCTACCGATGCCCCTATTTATTCTCGTGACGAGAAAACTGTCGGGGGGATAGGCTAAAGCCCAGACTCGGCATTAGGTCTATGGGCCGACTCACCTATCGAAGGCCCACGAAGAAGACCCGACCCAAGGTCGGTTGCGCCAAGGAAAGAAGATCGAAGCCATAGAAGGAGTTCGACTTACCTTGTATAGCACATAACATATTTGTAAAGTAGAATAGGACTCCACCTCGTGTCAGAGTCGGACTAGCGGAATACCGGGACCCGTCGCCTTTATAAGCTGAGGTCCATGGGATCCAGGGCCACGAACAATCTTAGCTTAAGATAGGACTAGGCACTCATGGACGAAACCTAGATCTCATCGAGACTAAGTTTTCGATCAACTCTCTTGTAATCAGCCAAACCGACTCTTCTTTCTAGAGTCGGAACTTATAATAAGAGGAAGTAGGAGTATGCCTTTACCTCGAGACAAAGAGGGGATGAAACCTGGGTAAATCGCGAGTCTCTTGTCAATGTCGACTCTCTCCACGAAATCGCCTCGCAGCAAAGGTCCCATGTTAAGTTTGACTCTTCGGACATCTGCCGTGACTTTCCCACGACAGTTAGCGCCCACCATGGGGCCTGCGCTCGCATGTGTTGAGATTCTGGAGGGAGCTCTGCAAGGCATCGAAGGATTCATCGCCGGACGGATCACCAGAAGCCGGCGCGGGAAGCTCTGCGTCGACGACTCCACTTGGGGCCCTGAAGCTGATTCTGTCGAATCAGGATACCGGGTCCCGATCGGGTCCATCCACATCTTCATTGGCAAGACAGACGGATCTGAGCCAGATCCAGATCCTGAAGTACCTGTCAAAACTTCAAGTCGGCGACACGCCGTCTCCAAGCGCGCTTTCGTCGGATTCATTGATGAGTCTCCAGAGCAGGAGCGTTCTGTCGAGTCCCCAATATACGACGCCTTGGAAGGACAGACTGATGCCGACTCACGTCCCAGTGAGGAAAGCTTCTCAGACGAGGGGTCCATCCGGTCTGTGGGAAACTACAGACTCGGTACCGGAATGCCAGCCTACAACCCGGTTTTTCCCTACTTCGAACCTCCATAATGTATTCATAACCGACACTGGAGGATCAGGAGCCCAGTCGGCTCTCAACCAAGGAGTCGAGTCAGCGGATGATGCGGCCCCTAGTGCAAATAGGGACCCGGGAACTCGCCCATCGGTACAAGTTTCTACTGGTGCCCAGACCCTTGGTGACACCTAACTTCTCTCGACGAAGCCCTAGTAGTACCGATGACGCTCGAAAACCAAGAATCTTGGAAGGCAAGGGTCAACGAGCTCAAGAATCGGGTAGCAAACTTGAAAGAAGAGGCCAACGCCGAGAAGGAACATATGGCTGAAAAGGAAGCCCGACTCTTTCAGGAAGCCACACGTCTCCAGGAAGAGTCCGACCTGATAGACGCTCAGCGGGTGAGCCTCGCCTACACACGCCCGCAGAGATACGTGAGTCGTTTCCCCCTTGATTACCAAGGGCGAACACTATTCAACAGTCCGGACAAATAGACTCCCCTGGGATTAACGCCTCCCAGGCTGCCGGCTCCTCCGCCAAGTCAAGAACGCTTCCACAGACCTCCTCACCACTTCAATAACCCGGTAGCCAACGTCATGGCAGCGACTCAGTATCTCGCCAATGCACCAATCCAAGGAGACACCCCAGCAGATCGCGCCGCCCGAGCAGCGGTCGACTTCCTCAAGATGGCGATCACATAGCAGGGTCAGTACTCAGAAGGAGTCCCATACTTACATGGAACCCCGTA
Source organism: Bromus sterilis (assembly GCA_950022295.1). Lineage (NCBI taxonomy): Eukaryota > Viridiplantae > Streptophyta > Magnoliopsida > Poales > Poaceae > Bromus > Bromus sterilis. The sequence goes on along the minus strand of OX465595.1, from coordinate 253,713,362 downwards.
CAGAAGTGTAAGCCGGCAAGCAGAATTGCCAGCTCTAGCAGCCTTCGGCAGCCAGCGCCACCAAAGAGTGCCCACGACCCCTTCGGGAAGGTTGAGGATCGCAGATATACCGGCTCCCAACACGACTCGACGTATAGAGCCGACTGCCCAACTTCCTGCACAAGAGCCAAATACCGAGTTTGTCAGCAGATCCGTGGGCAACCGGTGTCTAATACCGGCTCTGAGGAACACACGCCTACCCCCAGACTTCAAAGGACCGCGTAAAATTCCGAAGTACACGGCTGACATGGACCCGACAGCTTGGATCGAAACCTACGACCTTGCCATGGACATGCTACAAGCCGGCGAAGACGTATGCGCCCGATGTTTCACGATGATGCTGGAAGGGTCGGCTCTCACATGGTTCAAGAACCTCTCGGAAAATTCCATCACTTATTGAACAGATCTCAGAGAGAAGTTCATCAAGAATTTCCAAGGGACCTGCCAGCGAGCTACAACGATAGTCGACTGAGAGCACTGCATTCATAAAGAAGGATAGTCGGCCCTGAACTGGGAACGACGAGTTGCAGACATAATCCATTCCTCGGATACCATCACGGCAGAGATAGAAGTAATAGTTCTAGAAAGAAACTACAAGTTTGAGCCTCTACTTCACAAGCTCGGCCGACACAAGAGGAGGGTCAGCAACATAGGAGAGCTCATGAACACAGTCATCAAGTATGCCGATTCGGAATTAACCAAGGATGCCGATCTGGAAGAAGATAAGGCCACCCAGGGCAGAAAGAGCAATGGCAAGGGGGCTCAGAACCAGAATAAACCGGGAAATACACGACTCAATCAGAATACTTCTGACTTGGTAGCCAACACAACTGTCGGTTCCCAAAGGCAAAAGCAGGGGGGCAACGACTACCGCGGCAAGCAAGAAAGAAATTTCCAACCCCTAGCAACCTTTGAAGAAGCGGTGAAAAGACCTTGCCCGTTGCACAGCAAACGCGGCCGTCCGTCCGTCCACACTTGGGAACAATGCAACTTCATGAAGGAGTACCGAAAGTGAGGAGGCCAGGGGCCCCCTTGGTCAGGTGGTGGAACCGATCAAAACAGTAACAAGCAAAACAACTTTGGCCAGCAAGGATCCTGCGCAGCACCACAGTACCAGGGATCTCAGGGAGGCAAACAGCAAAACCAACCAGGGCGTGCTGGATACCAATCAAACCCAAAGAAGCTCCAAGACCACTCAGCTTATCATTTATTTACCACCAGCAGTTGTCGAAGGGACAGGGAGTTGCAGCAGAGAGCCGCTACATCCGTGGCCACAGAGCCGGCTTGTCCCAGGTGGCTTAACTGGTCTGAACAACCGATCACCTGGACAAGGGACGATCGCCCCCCCCCCCCCATGTGGTAGAAAACCAGGATTTTTGGCCTTTCTAGTTTCTCCACAAATTGGATGTTACACATTGGACAAGGTACTCATGGATGGAGGAAGCAGCATCAACATCCTTTACTACGAGACCTTTCGTAGGATGGGACTGACCCACAAACAGCTACAAACCTCCAACACCGTGTTCCACGGAATAGTCCCAGAGAAGTTGGCACATCCGATAGGCAAAATCTACCTGGAGACGGCCTTTGGAACCCATGAAAACTTTCGCTCTGAAATCATACCTTACGAGGTGGGGAAACTCGAGAGTCCATATCATGCCATCTTAGGTTGACCGTCTTATGCCAGGTTCATGGCTCGGCCATGCTACGTCTACCTGAAGCTGAAAATGTCGGGTCCTTACGGCCCTATCATAGTAGATGGGAGTCGGTCCAGAGCTACGGAGTTTGACGAGCAGCACGTCAAGTTTGCACAATCGGCCTGTGCTAAAGAGGATCTATCAGAATTACAGGAAAAGGTAGACCCGGCAGATACCACCATCCTAAAGAAACCGTCTCCTAACAACAAACCCAAGTTCCAGCCGGTTCAGGACACCAAGAAAGTTGACTTTGTCCTAGGTGACACTTCCAAGCAGTTCATCATTGGGACAGAGCTATCTGACAAATAGGAAAGCGCGCTCATCGAGTTCCTCCGTGAGAATCGGGATATCTTTGCATGGAAACCCTCTGACATGCCAGGTGTCCCGAGGGAACTCGCTCAGCACCACCTAAATATTGATCCAAAACTGAAGTCGGTTAAACAATTCCTTCGTTGCTTCAACGACGAAAGGAGGAACGCCATTGGGGAAGAGATAGCCTGGCTCCTTGCCGCCGGGTTCATCATGGAAGTTTTCTATCCAGAGTGGCTTGCGAACCCGGTCCTCGTTTTGAAAAAGAACGGGACCTGGCGTATGTGCTTTGACCTTGCTAAGGACAAGGCTTTTCCGAAGGATCCCTTCGCACTACCTCGCATCGATCAAATTATCGACTCTACTGCAGGATGCGAGCTCCTGTGTTTTCTCGATGCCTACTCTGGTTATCATCAGATCAAAATGGCTCTAGAAGACCAGGAGAAAACAACTTTCATCACTCCCTTTGGGATATACTGCTATACTTCTATGCCTTTTGGCTTGAAAAATGCAGGATCCACATATCAGCGAACAATACAGAACTGCCTCAAGGAGAAAATTGGGCGCAATGTGCATGCCTATGTGGATGATATAGTCATCCAGTCTCAAGTTGCCGAATCACTCATCAGTGACCTCCAAGAGACCTTAAAAAATCTGCGCAAGAACCAAATGAAGCTAAACCTAGCAAGTGCACCTTTGGGGTCCCTGCAGGAAAACTTCTCAGGTATATAGTATCAGAAAGAGGCATTGAGGAAAACCCGGAGAAAATCAATGCCATCATGGAGTCCAACGACTCACAGGATGCGTGGCTGCCCTAAGTCGGTTTATTAGTCGGCTTGGGGAAAAAGAAATCCCCTTATACCGACTCCTGCGAAAGTCGGAAAAAATTGTTTGGGATGATGAAGTCGATCAAGTACTGGAGGCAATGAAGAAGCAATTGTTCCAAGCCCCGATCCTGGTGGCTCCTAAGCCAAAAGAGTCGATGTTACTCTATATCTCATCCAACAACCGAGCAGTCAGTGCCGTAGTTGTGGTTGAGCATATGGAAGCCGGCAAAGAACACACTTTGCAGAGACAAGTGTACTATGTTAGTGAGGTCTTGACTTCATCAATGGAATGCTACCCTCATTGGCAGAAGCTAGTTCTTGGCGTGTTCATGGCAATCTGGAAGCTTAAGCACTACTTACAGGAGCACCCCATAACTTTAGTTAGCTCAGCACCACTTCCAGATATCATCCAAAACCGGGAGGCCACGGGAAGGATTGCAAAGTGGGATATAGAGTTGGGGGCTTATCACATCAAGTATGAACCACACACGACCATCAAGTCCCAAGCACTAGTCGACTTCATCAATGATTGGACAAAAATCCAAGCACCTCCAGAGCAGCCGATCACCAAGTACTGGACGATGCACTTCGATGGAAGTCGGCCGCTGCAAGGGTCAGGAGCGGGCATGGTCCTCACTTCTCCCAAGGGAGAAAAATTCTGCTATGTCTTACAGCTACAATTCACTTGCACCAACAACGAGGTAGAATATGAGGCTCTACTCCATGGACTGCGGTTGGCATGTGAGATGAATATAAGCCGGATTCGTTGCTATGGCGATTCCGACCTTGTTTCTCAACAAGTATCAGGAAGGTGGAACTCCAAAGATGCTACCATGGCTGCTTACCGGCGGGAAGTAGAAAAACAAGTCGGATTCTTTGTTGGGTACCAAGTAGATTACGTGGAATGCAAACTCAACGAAGCTGTGGATGCCTTGTCTCAGCTCGGCTCTCAATGAAAGCCGGTTCCACTGAATGTATTCCTCGATGTCCTAACAAAATCGTTTGTATAAATACCAACAGAACAAGACATAGCAGAGCCGGATCCAGAACCGGCTCTGGTAGCTACAATACATGCTACCCCCTCATGGCTTGTACCATACCTGGATTACAAGACCCGGGGAGTCCTACCAGCTGATGAGGTAGAAGCCAGACAAATCATCAGGAGAAGCAAGTCTTCTGTAATCCGCAAAGGTGAGTTGCATCGGTGAAGCCCTGCAGACATCTTTCAGAGATGCGTATCTGATACGTCCAAAACGTATCTATAATTTCTGCTTGCTCCATGCTTGTTTTGTGTGATATTGCTATGGTATTGATACACTTCAATACACTTTTGTTCCTATTTGGACTAACTTATTAACTCAGTGCACCCCAGTTCCAGTTCCTGTTTTCTTCTGTTTTTCTATTTCAGGTTTCCCCCATATTAAAAGTGCTCCAAAAATTCGGGAAAAAACATATAAAAAATCAGTGTTCCAGAAGCTTTCCGATTCACCGAAGAAGGGCCAGAGGGGCTCCACCTGGTGCCTAGGCGGCCACCCCGCACGACCTAGGGCTTGGCCGCGCCAGGAGGGCACGTGGGCGACTGGTGGACCCCCCGGTGCCCCCCTTTGGCCCTTATTTTTACTTGCGTCGCGAAAACCCTGATTCCGGACCCCTTTTCTCCAGAAGCAATTCCGATCTCCGCCGCCATCGCCGACAAGCTTCGGGGGACAAGAATTCCTGTATCGGCACCCTGCCGGGACGGGGAAGTGCCCCCGGATTCATCTCCATCGATGTTGCTTCCTCCCTCCATGATGCGGGAGTAGTTCCTTCCCGGGGTTGAGGTTCTACCAGTAGCTATGTGGTCTTCCTCTCTCCAATGATGTGATCTTGATTGTGATCATAGGCTATGTTAATCTAGGATGATCCCATGATGCTTCCCCTTCTTCTATGTATTGGATTGATGTACTCACTTGATCTTATCTAGTATAATCCCCGAGACCATGGTGACAGCGGTCTATTGGACATGGGTTAGAAGAATATTTTCATGAGTTATTTCCTCTTTTGTGTGTTGATTGAAGATTGAGAGTCTCTTGGTGCTTGTCTTTGACTATCCTTTAGATATGTTGTGGTGATTGTGGTACTCTCTTTGGATGGCCGCGGTGACATTGGGAAATCCATAGATGGGAACTACGAACTCTGAGGTGTTCTTTTGTAGCCTTACACAATTCTCTTCCTCTCTTGACCACAAAGGAATGACCTCTGAGTACGTCTCCATTGCATGTTTTATGGGGAATATCATGTGATTATACTATGTTAATGTTGTTGGGAGTTGCCACTAGTGAAAGTATGAAGCCTAGGCCTTGTTTCCACCATTTTTACATCGTTTGTGCTTACTTTTGTCACAGGTTTGCTTGCTGCACTTTTTATTACAGATTTATATTACCTTGCTTTGCCACACCTATCACCCATATTTTATCATCTCTTCACCGAACTAGTGTACCTATACAACTCCTAGTTGTATTAGGTATGTTGGGGACAGAAGAGACTTTTTGTATCTTAATTACATGGTTTCTTGAGAGAGACCATCTTCAACCTCTACTTCCCTGAGTTCGATAAACCTTAGGTCATCCACTTGAGGGAAATTGCTGTTGTCCTATAAACCTCTGCGCTTGGAGGCCCAACGTAGTCTACAAGAATAGAAGTGTGCTTAGACATCAAGCTATTTCTAGCGCCGTTGCCGGGGAAGTAAGTGTTTGAAGGTATATCTTTAGATCTTGCAATTAAATCTTTTCGTTTCTTGTTTTTATTTCACTAGTTATGTTTATGGAAAACCGCACTCTTAGTTCATTGCTTGGGGAAGGCCGCTTTACCACACCCTTGGTAGAGAAGTCTCCTCCACCTACTGAATGTATCCCGTTCCAAATACCACTTGGGATAATTGAAATAATTAGGAATGATTGTTATGATAGAATAGTCAATTCTAGTATTCATTTGTTGAAACTTACAGAACTTTGTGAGTTGTTTAAGATTTCAGGTTTGACAAGAGGTGAAGTCATGAAGAAATTATTTTCCTTGTCACTGAAAGGAAAAGTATTGGCATGGTATGGGCTACTAGATGATTCTCACCTACGGGATTGGGAAGAGATCCAGTCTCTCTTTTACTCCAAGTTTTATCGTCTTCATGAAGTCCATGAGAATAGGAATTATGTTTATAATTTCTATCCTCATGACTGTGAGAGCATAGCTCAAGTTTGGGGGAGACTGAAAACTTTAATGCTAAAATGTCCTAACCATGGGCTCCCCAAAGATATCATTATTACTAATTTTTATGCAAGGCTCTCTCGACAGTATAAAGACTTGCTCGATGCTTCCTCTATGGGTTCTTTCACAAACGAATAGATTGCTGCTAAATGGGAACTCCTTGAAAAAATTCAATGCAACACTGAAGACTGGGAGATCGACAAAGGTAAAGAGCCATATATAATTTATAAGTATGATTGCATTAAGTCCTTTGTTGAAACTGCAAGTTTTAATAAGTTTAGTGCTAAGTTTGGGCTTGATTCTCAACTCCTTGTAGATTTCCTCAAATCTTTTTCTTCACATCTTAATATGCCTAAGGATGATTGGATCAAGCATCATGAACCTTTTAAAGAGATTTGCAAATAAAATAAAATTGTTCATGATGATTGCAACATGCATGATCCAATTCCTGAAAATGAAGTTTTATATAAGCATGTTAATTTTTGTGGAGTGGATAGACCTTGTGAAAGGCCTATGATTGAAGAAGAGAAGTATTGTAAGCAACATAAGCATGAAAGAACAATCACTTGGGTCAAAGATTTAAATGAAATTGCTAGAGATTTGTGTGACCTTTATCCTTTTACTTGTGAACTTTCTGGTATAGAGGGTCACTTTAATTTTCAATGCATGAACTTTCAAAACATAATTGTTAACCAGTTGTGTGATAACATGATCACCCCTGATCTTTATGATGAACTTATATTATTTTTGATGTGTGAAGATTTATCAGAAAAGACTTCTTGGCTAGATGTTAATGCCTTAGGAATAAACAACACTTTGCAAAATTTCCATCTCTACTGTGTTGTTAATTGCCATGAAAATGATTACATAAGTAAGATTAGAAAGGAGGGAACTTTACCAAAGTATAAAAATTTCTCAAATATTTCTACTAATAAAAAGGAGAGTTTCTCCCAAGTTTCCCCTATTGTTTCTAATGATAAACCAGGATATATGGAGAAACTTCATCTCCAACCACTCCCTCCTAAGGTGAAGAAGAAGAAAAAGAAGAGGAGGAGGAACAGGAGAAAGAAGGAAGAAGAATGGGTATCAACCCGGCCTGAGCATATTCCTCGCATCAATTTTTATCCTAACGGATATAAATTTATGGAGGATGGTGAGCTTGATTGCATTCATTATTATCCTGATGTTAAGTCCGTAGGCACTATTGAAGATGATTTTGATTATGATATGCATGTTACTTATTGTGATTGGGAAGATAATGATAATGCCACTTATGATCTTGAAAATCTTTTTGGTGCCAACTCTGAAATGATGATATAGAAAGCTCTAAGCTTGGGGATGATAGGATTGCAAGTCCTTTACCCATTAGTGATGTGGTAATTGATAATTCTTTTGCTAGTAAGAAGTTTACAAATATAGTTGCTAGCAATGATAATGCTCTCCTCTACTATGATGATATTATAACTCCTATCTATAGTGATTGTAAAGGTACCTATGACATAAGGAGAAATTATCCTTATGAAACTTGTCATAATCATGGAGGGGATTACTCCCTTGCTGAACACCATCTTCCTAATACACAATTAGTCTATAGTGTTCAAGTTGTTTATGATAGTCCTACTCCCACTATTACCAATGAGAAAGATTATGCTTATGTGGAGAGTAAGAGTACCTTTTTGCATGTGGATCATGGTAACAACGCTTTATGTGATACTTATATTGTTGAGTTTATTCATGATCCCACTGAAAACTATTATGAGAAGGGAACACACGCTTATAGATATTTCAATAATATCATGTTCCCTCTCTTTATGTTGAAGGTTTTGAAGCTGCACTTATTTTGCCTTCCTATGCTTATTGCTTTGTGCTTCAATGAATTATTCTATTGCAATATTCCTATGCATAGGAATCATGTTAGGCTTAAATGTGTTTCGTATTTTCTTCTTGATGCTCTCTTTTGTTCTTCAACTCTTATTCCTGCGAGAGCATCATTAAAGTCTTAAGCCTATCTTTATGGCTATAAAGAAAGAGCTCTAGGGAGACAACCCTTGTTATCTTTACTTTCAGTTTGTTCTTTTAGTTTTTAGTGGTATTGATGTTTGTTACTACTGTAGCAACATCATTGCATCTTTATTTTTCAGCTTTGTGCCATTTATAGCCTCATATGAAAATGGAAGTGAAAGTTGTGACATGATGTCCAGAAAACAGATTCTGTCCTCGTGACGGGAAAAATCATAGAAAAATCCCAGTTCATCTTTTGAGCTGAACTTTTTACACAACATGCTAGTATCCCTAAAAAATTCTTTACTACCTGCTGGTCTGTTTTTCACAGATTCTGTCCTGTTTTTCTTTTTCTCCGTTTTTCAAACCTTAAGCTTGCTTTTTCTTTGCAAAAACTTTTTGGAAATCTTGAGAAACAGTAGCTCTTCAAGAATATCCTTATTTACAGTAGATAAAATTTATTTCATTGTGGGTACTAACCTCGCTAATCAGATTATGACGAGTTATGTATGAAGGGAGTTTTCAAGTGTGCGAGGGAAGATGATAAAAGAAGATTCAGGAGTGTCAAACACTCAAGCTTGGGGATGCCCCCGTGCACCCCCAAGAAATATTCAAGGAGACTCAAGCGTCTAAGCTTGGGGATGCCCCCGTGTATCCCCTTCTCAATCAACAATTATCAGTTCGTCTTTCGTTTCACTATATTTTTATCACTTCATGCGTTATGTGCTATGCTTGGAGCGTCTTGCTTTTTATTTCCTTTTTAGTTTTCTTTACATTTGCTTGTTGTTCATAACAAGTTAGAACCCAGCTTTCTTTGTGTGGGAGAGAAACACGCTCCACTTCATCCTAGAACACAACATAGGATTTTTCATGCTTATCTTTGTTGTGTGTTTTCTTTATCTTTTCCGTAGCTACTGTCATGTTTAGCTCTTAATTTCATGCTTATCTTTTTAAAGAGCTTTCGTTTAGTTTGTTGCTGGAACTCTCTTGAGTTTTCATGTTTATCTTGTTTAGAGAGTTTGCCTGTTGCACTGAGTTTGGTGTCTTGACTTGGAGTAGGTAATTGAGGTTACTATTCAATTGTAGTAGTGACTTGCAATAGTTTTGAGGTATTGCTTTGAGTAATGTTTGGACTTTTTGTGTCAACAGATTTAGCCTATTAGTGATAGATGTCGTATTTTGGGAAATCCATTTTTATTTTCAAAACTTACAAAATTAGTTGAGAACTTTAGCTACTAGATGGATCACTACTCTTTTGAGGGATCGGATATTAGAGTACACTCATGTACCATGAGTCGAGGATGCGCAAGGATAAGCAAACCCCCATAAACTCCTCCTCAGGGTACTTGTCTCTTTGGGAACCTCCTGTTAGATTGAGAGTTACCGATAATAAGTGCATGAGTTCCTCGGACTAATGTGAGTATTCGAAAGTTGACACTTCCACCTTCCCATATTTTTCTAGCCTCTCCTATGTCGTGCATTGCTTTCTTCTCACTCCGAGAGTTGGCGTCCACCTTCGCCGGTACATCCAAATCCTTGGCACGATACGCTCTGTCATCATAAACCTCATCATATCCTTCCTCAAAACAGCCACCATACCTACCTATCAAGGCATTTCCATAGCCTTTCCGAGATACATTTCCATGCAACATCCATCTTCTCATGACTTGATCTTCATGTCATACATGCTACTTGCTTGATCGATGAGTCGCATGCTAATTGGGCCTTATACTAATCATTTCTACATGACGCGCTAGTATCATTGCATATCCTGCTACACTGGCAGAGGCATACATTTGCATACTTCATGATAGCTTCATTTTCTTTATGTTGAGTACTTTTTTAAAGTGTGAAAGATCTTCTATACTTCTTGTAATATATAGAGTGTTGCCCCTAAAGTGAGGAAAAGATCCCAAAGAGGACAAAATCAAAAGATCCCAAAGAGGAAAAATGAGAGAAATAGAAAGAGCCATTGAGGCCACCAAAAAAATACAAAAAAATAGAAAAAAGAGAAAAAGAACTAAAAAGAGAGAAGGGGCACACTACTATTCCTTTTGAGAGATCCACACTCGTACTCCCTCTTATATCTTGTACTCCATAGATATTCTCATTCATGCATATAGCTATGTGGGGACCTTCACACTATAGAACTTGGCTTGTATATTCCAATGATGAGCCTCCTCAAATGAGCTCTACGTCTTCTTGAGCAAGCGAGTTGGATGCACCCCCACTAGTTCCATTGGAGAGCTTACCTTAGCTCATATGTGCATCCGTTGCATGGCAATCCCTACTCCTCACATCATATCTATCATTTGGCTTTCTCTCGCCTATGATTGTCCTCATTGATGTGAGCCTTTCACACCTTTTTTTTCTTCCCCCTCCATCATTCTTTCTCTCTTTGCCATCCTAAGTGTCAATTTTCTTGCTTACGCTCATCCATTGCATGAGTGCTCAAAATATCGGAAAGGAGTGGATCATTTTGAGTTGTACCTGGCTAGTGGTCTAGGGATGAGTCAAGATAAGATTCCAAAGAAGACAAAGTGTGAAACTTTAGTAGATTCAGTTCTCAACACAAAAATACATTTTTCTCTCGTAATCCCTACCCCCTTTCTTGCACGCAAACACCATTTGGAGACATTCGAGTCACAGACAGCGAGAGCTCTTGCACCTTTATGTTCTTATGTTGCTTGTTTCAATGCTAATATATACTCTTGCCTGTTATGACTTGAATTGGATTACATGCCTTGATTGTGGAAGATTCTCACCCAGTCACACTTTCTTCAAAAAAAACATGCCTTGATTGCTTTACTTAAAAGTTCTTATATGGTTGGTAGCATGTCAACATATAAATTATGTTTGTTATCATTTACCTACTCGAGGAAGAGCAGGAATTAAGCTTGGGGATGTTGATACGTCCAAAACGTATCTATAATTTATGCTTGCTCCATGCTTCTTTTGTGTGATATTGCTATGGTATTGATACACTTTCATACACTTTTGATCATATTTGGACTAACTTATTAACTCAGTGCACCCTAGTGCCAGTTCCTGTTTTCTGATGTTTTTCTATTTCAGGTTTCCCAATATTAAAAGTTCTCCAAAAATTCGGGAAAAATCAGATAAAAAATCAGCGTTCCGGAAGCTTCCGGATTCACCGAAGAAGGGCCAGAGGGGCCCCACCTGGTGCCCAGGCTGCCACCCCGCGCGGCATAGGGCTTGGCCGCGCCGGGAGGGAACGTGGGCGACTGGTGGACCCCCCGGTGCCCCCCTTTGGCCCTTATTTTTACTCGCGTCGCGAAAACCCTGATTCTGGACCCCTTTTCTCCAAAAGCAATTCCGATCTCCGCCGCCATCGCCGACAAGCTTTGGGGGACCAGAATTCCTGTGCCAGCACCCTGCCAGGACGGGGAAGTGCCCCCGGATTCATCTCCATCGACGTTGCTTCCTCCCTCCATGATGTGGGAGGTAGTTCCTCCTCGGGGCTGAGGTTTCTACCAGTAGCTATGTGGTCTTCTCTCTCTTCCATGATGTGATCTTGATTGTGATCATAGGCTATGTTAATCTAGGATGATCTCATGATGCTTCCCCTTCTTGTATGTATTGGATTGATGTACTCACTTGATCTTATCTAGTATAATCCCTGAGACCATGGTGATAGCAGTCTATTGGACATGGGTTAGAAGAATATTTTCATGAGTCATTTCCTCTTTTGTGTGTTAATTGAAGATTGAGAGTCTTTTGATGTTTGTCTTTGAATATCCTTTAGATATGTTGTGGTGATTGTGGTACTCTCTTTGGATGCCCGCGGTGACATTGGGAAATCCATAGATGGGAACTACGAACTCTGAGGTGTGCTTTTGTAGCCCTACACAATTCTCTTCCTCTCTTGACCACAAAGGAATGACCTTCGAGTACGTCTCCATTGCATGCTTTATGGGGAATATCATGTGATTAGACTATGTTAATGTTGTTGGGAGTTGCCAATAGTGAAAGTATGAAGCCAAGGCCTTAGTTTCCACCATTGTTACACCGTTTGTGCTCACTTTTGTCACATGTTTTATTGCTGCACTTTTTATTACAGATTTATATTACCTTGCTTTGCCACACCTATCACCCATAATTTATCATCTCTTCGCCGAACTAGTGCATCTATACAACTCCTAGTTGTATGTAAGGCCCAATATGCGGTACTGTTCCAGATCTAGATGTTTCCATCCAGATCCGGGGACGAAGTACATATCGGTCCCACCGCGACATATGACGGAGTCATATGCCTCGGATTTCCAACATGATATCACAACATTACAGATACAAGGATACAACATCTCATACAATCGGCATACAACTGCCTCAAATACAATACAACAGCGGAAGATACATGTCTGGGTACAGACTAAAATCAAATGCCTACTGGCAAAGAGAAAACATCGATCCTATAACCACACGGGTCCAGGCCCTCCGCCGGGATCCGCCTAACTAGTCGTCGTCGAGTCTCCACGTGAAACGTCGATCACCATACCTGTTGTTGATCAAGTACCCTGAAAAGAGTTTGGGGGTAGTATCATGAGTACAGAGGTACTCAGCATCCAACTGTAGTGGTCATCTGACCCAGCAAGTACTTCATCACTAGCCATTCTAGGACAACTAGTAGTGTACGGTAAGGAAGGGGTAAGTGGTGAGGTTGCTGCCGTACTAGCATTTATGAAGTGTCTAACGATCTAGAGAGTAAGATAAGAAGCCAAGCATTCGATGAGCAATCGCCTCCAACAAGTCTGCTATCAACTACTTACGCAAACATAACACCTATCCTATCCTTGTCCTCCTCTTCGCATCCCGAAGAAGAAGAAGCAGTCAAGGCACACACACATTGATCAAATTATATTAAAATTATCTCAGCTGTTGTTGTCTATGAACAAGGAGTAGGTCTCAAGTCGTCCATAACCGTGGACACGGCTTCTCGAAAAGATTTAACCCTGCATGGGTGTACCAACTGCCCATTACGAGGCGTGGAATGCTCGCCCATCTCTCTCGGTTGCTACCCATCACAGGCAACCATTTTATGATTTAGTTCCAAGAGATCCGAAACGACAGGTCCCTTTAACTATCAACGAGCAAATCCGGGTGGCCCCCGGGGAGTCGACACCCAATCCAAAATCTAGCAACACTCTCGGATCGGACTCTTCCGTATGGCCAAGGTCGGGTTTAGTTTCACCTATATAACAGGGGACTTCCCTAGCTCACCAGTGTGGATCAACAGAGGAACTCTGTCTCCGCTGGCCCGAGTTGTTTGAAAACTACTGGCAGCTGACCAGCACACACACGGTTTCAAATGGTAAATCATCTAGGGCCACCTCTAGAAATGTTTGAAGCTAGGTAGGTAAGAAGAGGGGACCCCATAAAATCCCACACACGATTAGGCACGCTCGGTCTTAAAACCAAAACCCGGAACTCGGGTCCTAGGTGACTCGAATGGAACAAAGCGTCGGGGCGGGATAGCCTAGACCTTCCATCCTTCGTCGAATATAGTCAACATTATAATAATCATATCATCAACAACAATATAATAATGTGATATTCCAAACCAAGGAGTAATAGGGTAACATCGTAGCATCCTAAGCATGCATAGTAAGCAGGGGCTGAGCAACGAGCAATAGTAACATAGCAGTACATGGTTTGCTGGGAGGGGACATGGCTGTATCGGTTTGAAAGAGGCTGTAAACATGTGGTAGGATCAAACATCGAACCTAACCTAGACTAGCATGCAAACCGCTGGTTGAAATAGAATGGATCATAAGTAATGTATAGTCCTTGCCTGTTGATAAGTCGGGTTCCGAAGGTGTAGTAGATCACAAGCTCGCATCGTCTCCGAGAGGTACCCGCGGGAGCACACAAGAAGGAAACACTGGAAAGCAAGCAACGGAGATGCATCTATTACTACGGAGAAAACACGAGCAAGCATCAACAATAAGGAAACACGAGACATCGCACCTACCGTCGAGAGCGGTTACTAACAGGTTAAGTGGAGTATCGGTCACACACGACGAATACCGCACGTTTACGGTGGTTCAAGTTGCTTAGCTACGGGTGATCAACCAACTGTTATTAACATGGCTACTCAAGAAAGCATGGCATAGCACACAAACATGTCAAGAGGTGAAGTACAAAGTAAACTGTCTATGCTAGTCAATTTAAGTGAGGCACAACCTAAACATGGCATAACACTAAGTGTCGCACGATGATTAAAACATTGGGTACTGTTCTGTCCTAAACCATATTTTAGATTGGTTAAGAACAGAAAACAATATCATAAACACAAAGTACACGAAAAACTAATCAAGTTGCATATAAAGAACACCCCAAACGGAGTTACGGTTAAAAAGATACAAGCAAAACAAGTTTGGAACACAATCTGCCAACATCACGAAGCACACTTTAGAGCAATGCATAAACAGGATAATCAATGCAAACATGCTCACAAATGATGTGGAACTAAAGTAGACATGACAGGGAAGACATGGCAAAAAGAATCATGCAAATAGGCATCATAGATCAAAAGATATTAAGCATGCAACATGGCATCGGAACGTTACAGACTTAGAAAAAAACAGAGGTGGCTGTCAAAAACAGCAGCATAGCAACTTTGGAGCTCCATAACTATATGACCAGCAAGCATATCATGACAATGCAATACATATAATGGAAGTAGACATGATGCTTAACAATATGCAATTGGAATCACTCAATTCCGATAAACGGTCGCGACACACTCGTCGACCGAAGTTGCAACAAATTAACAATTTTCAGCACAGCAGCACATTAACATCAGGATCACCACTTTGGAGCAAGATTTAATATAGCTAAAGCACCCAAACATGAAAAATTAAAGCATGGAAATGAAGTACACATGATTCTTAACACATAGGACAAAGAATCAATGCAATAGGCCTCATGGATTTGTCACAATCATCAATCAAAGTTGAAATAAAATAATAACAGCAGTACTTAACAGGAATTAGTAGCAGTTAACGGCCTGATGCCCACTTCAACAGTCATTAACAACATCAAGATGTCCTCAAATAAAAATGCTCACAAAAGATTGATTGAAGTACACACAATTCTAAGCAAATTTCCTTTTGGGCGCATCGCGATCCGGGCTACAGTTTAATCCTTAATCGCAGCACAAAATTGAATTAGCAGCAGATTTGTTTCCAGACTTAGAAAAAAATGGAAAAAGAAAAAAACAAACAGAGAAAAAAAAAGGGAGCCAGGCCTCACCCATTGGGCTCGGCCCACTCGGCGGCCTGGAGGGGGGTCGGCTGGCGCTGGGCGGCTGGGCCTCTAGTGGGCGCCGACCCACCTGGCGGCGGCGGTTCGGTGGTCGGTCCGATCCGATCTGGATCGGGACCGTGGTGGCCGGCCGGCGGCGAGCTGAGCTCCCTGGCGGCGCGTTGCTCCGGCGAGGGAGGAGTCGCGTCAGGGGAGGCCTGGACGGCGGCGGTGGAGTGGGGACCCGCCGGATCCGGGTCGACGGCGAGGTCTGGGAGGCGGCGGCGCTCGGGCTCGGCTGCCCCGTTGCCATGGGGCCCGGGGGCGCGGCTGCGAGCGTCCGGAGGCGCGGCCACGACCTTCACAGAGAGGGGGAGCGGTGAGGCACGGGGAAGAGGAGAGGAAGAGAGGGCGAGGGAGAAGGGGTCGGCTACGGGCGTGGCCTCGCCGGGGTGGCTGCCGGTGGCGCGCGGCGGCGGTGAGCTCGGCCAGAGGCGGCGGCTGCGGCTCCACGGTGCGGGAGAGGAGAGAGAGATGGGGAGGCTGGAGGTTGGTGGAGGCGAGGGCGCGATCTGGGCCGTTGGATCGGCCGATCCGACGGTCCAGATCCGATGGGGGGCTAGGGTTGCGAAAATGGGGCAATTTTGGGGCAAAAACAGGGGGGTGGCTGCAATTTTGTGGCTAGGGAAACCCTAGAAAGAGTTGGGAGTGTGGTGGTCTTTATATAGCCCAGGTGGCTGGCAGTTTGCAAAAACATCCCTGGTTTTTCTCTCGCGCGCGCCGTGCTCACGTTTCTTACTGCCGGGGGTCCGCACGACCTCCGATTCGGGTAAAACTTCGAACTGCGCGATCAGCGCGTCGAGCCGGAGGCGTTCACCTTGCGTTGGAACCATTCCGAGAACACCTCAGTTATCCAAACAGGCCCATGAGGACATCCCTCAGAACGAAGCCAAAGAACCGAAGGCCCTGAGTCAATCACGAGTTGAGTGAAAGACTCGGGGAGTTTGATCCAGCGACGAATCGTCTGGATATGAACTAAGAACTCACCCCTCTCGGGAGAAGAAGGGGGAGATTCAGAAGGAGAGGTCGCACGAACACTACTTCCCCTACCTCGCCCACGGCCATGACCTCGCCCACGTCCACGACCACGGCCGCGACCTCGACCACAAGCACTTGTGTTGGACCCGGGTTCGTCGGATGCCGAAGAGGCATGAGCTTGGGTGCCATGGGGAAAAGCAGGTAGAAGGAGAAGATGAATAAGAAAGATGCGGATTCTTGGAAGATAGAAAGCTACCCGACGGCTATTTATAGTAGATCTGAGGAAGAGATCAATCAATACCAACTACCCATGGTAAATAAACATTTATGGAAAGACTCCCTGTCGGCGTTTCGGGCAGTGTGACCATAAATACCATAAAGGATCTTTGACTGAAAAAGTCAAAAGAAATTTTAGTTGGTGTGACATCCTGGCTTAATAGGAATGATAGACTACTCATATCAACAAGGTGCACCTTCTTTTCCGGGAGCCCAGATCCAAAGAACTCCAAAGTTAAGCGTGCTTGGCTTGGAGCGATTTGAGGATGGGTGACCGACCGGGAAGTTGTTCCCGGGTGCGCACGAGTGAGGACAAAGTGTGCAGGAAAGACTAGTGCTGGTCTGTGGGGACAGTCTAGATCCCGCCAGGCGTACGCCGGGAACCGGTGGGTGTGGCCGGGGCCTTACAGTTGGAAGATGAAACGAATAGATAAGAAAGATTGGTATCGACTCCTCGTAAGCCTCAAAGAGGATGTGAGTCGATACAGTAACAAAAGCCGGCTTGACAAAGATTAATTCTTCGAAGACCAGTAAGGAAGTCGGCCATCACGATGGCAACAAAGAGATTGACGTGAAGACTGAAGCATCACATCAATCCTGGGGGCTAATGTCGGGGGGATAGACTAAAGCCCAGACTCGGCATTAGGTCTATGGGCCGACTCACCTATCGAAGGCCCACGAAGAAGACCCGGCCCAAGGTCGTTTGCGCCAAGGAAAGAAGATCGATGTCATAGAAGGAGTTCGACTTACCTTGTATAGCACATAACATACTTGTAAAGTAGAATAGGACTCCACCTCGTGTCGGAGTCGGACTCGCGGAATCCCGGGACCCGGCACCTTTATAAGCTGAGGTCCATGGGATCCAGGGTCACGACCAATCTTAGCTTAAGATAGGACTAGACACTCGTCGGCGAAACCAATATCTCATCGAGACTAAGTTTTCGATTGACTCTCTTGTAATCAGCGAAATCGACTCTTCTTTCGAGAGTCGGAACTTATCATAAGAGGAAGCAGGAGTAGGCCTTTACCTCGAGACAAAGAGGGGCTGAAACCTGGGCAAATCATCGAGTCTCTTGTCAATTTCGACTCTCTCCACGAAATCGCCTCGCAGCAAAGGTCCCATGTTAAGTTCGACTCTTCGGACATCTGCCATGACTTTCCCACGACAAAAACCCCGAAACAGAAGTCACTTTTCCAGTTTCCCTCGCGGAACCGCCGCCACCCTCTGTTCTTCCTCGGGAGGGCTAATCTGGAGGCTGATTTGGCCTTCAGAGAGGGGAGATCGTCGCCATCGTCATCACCATCACCAATCCATCCTCCATCCATGACTTCTCTTCATATGTATGAGTAATTCCCTGTTGTAGGCAAAGGGGATGGTAGGGATTGGATGAGTTAGATCATCTAATATTTCGTCAGATTATTGGGGGCATGTTGCCTATCATCTACTTTGGTGTTTATCATCTTTGCTACAACTTTTTTCTCTTAATGCTTGTCACTTTGGGCCCGAGTGCCATGTTTTCAGATCTGAACCACTTGTGTTTTCATGAGTATATCTATGTCTTGATCCTATCTATGAGTTGTATGCACCTATTATGGTCCTGAACCGGTGATCCCAAAGGTGACAGCTTGGGACACCAAAGGGGATGGTCCATAGTTTGAGAATTTCATATATCCATTGAGTTTATTGCTTTGTTCCGGTGCTCTTTGACAGACGCACCTTAATCTCCATAAGTTCCTTTGGCCCCGTACGTAGCGGGGTGGTAGGACAAGAGAGGTTATGCAAGTTCTTATTGCAAGCACGCACAACTACCTACAGGATACATGCCTAATGTTTGATATTTTCCTAGATGATCATTGATTTTCTATGTGCCTTTCCTCGTGTTAGAATCTATTACATGTTCACTCTCATCCATGCAGCGCCCAACCATCCATCTCCCTAGCCTACAGTGTTTTAATCCTGTTGGTTACTAGTTGTTGCTTTTGCTGTCGCCAATACCACTATCTTATCACCTTTGATATTAATATTTTCTTACAAGCAAGTATATTTCAGGTGCAGGTGAATTGAAAACTCAACTGTCAAAGCTTATAAATATTCTTTAGCTCCCCTTGTGTCGAATCAATAAATTTTGTTAGCTTCCCCGCGAGAACACTACAAACGATCCCCTGCAGTTGAGGGTCATCATATGCCATGACGAAGAATGCCAGCGCGAAATTGGTCCTTCGAAGCGGCAAGGAACACACGCACGGTTCCTCCTATCGCATGCATCACAAAAGCTAATTGTAAAAGGACAGGTAACACTTCCGTTCTTCATGTGCTTCGCATATTATCAAAATCCAATGGTGCATATCCTTCATATTCTATTAGAGAATATATGTTCACTTAGGATTAGGGTTTGCATAGATAGAACCTTACGACTCCAGATTTCTCCCGGGCTTCATCAACGCTTTTGATTCGTTCTTTTCGACAAATGATGTGTTTATTTGCTCAAATAGAGTATCACAACGGCGCATGTCATCATCTGTTGTTATATGTTCAAATCCCAAGATAGGTTTTTATATTTACTAGTCTGATGATTATTTCATCTTTGATTTATAGTTTCTACACCCGTGGCTAACACCGCCGCCAAATTTTGACTATAAAAAGGTCAGGGAAAGGACAATTAAGGAAAATGCTCTTGGAATGAAAGAAATAATCCAAGAAAATGAGCATCCTATGGGTCTGCAGAATTTTTCCCAAATGGCACATAGTATTATTTATTCGTATAGTAAGGAAGGTGAAAAGCAACAAGGAAATGGCGGAATCCGTCATAAAAACGGGCATAGAGGAGCAGGTAGAGGTAGAGGAGGACCCTGACTTTCAACTAGCACGTACATAAGAGGAAAGTGATAAACGTGACGATGACGATAAAACTATAGATGGAAACCATTCAAAGACAGAAACTACCCCCACAAATGCCTGGGAAGTAGAGTTACCAAATAATATCTAGAGTCCATATGAATTTCACAGCATCTAACCAGCTTTTTTCACATTAACGTTCTTAAACTTTTATCTTCTAGGCAACATAGGATCACCAGTCCCAAGAAACTGGTCCTCATACTCATGCGAACAAGATCTAGTGTAATAGCTCGGGAATTTCACCCAAATTAAAAAATTTGTTTGTTGCTTTATTTTCTTGATTTCTAGAGTTGTTTTCTGTATTTGCTTCGTTGAATTATTAATCGGTGAATATTCTCCCCCTCTCTTTCTCGTATTAGATGCGTGACCGAGCCCTTCCACCATGGCACACGACCTTTGCGACACCGGGTTTCACCCGAGCACCGTCGCAACCGGCACAAGACCAGCCGTCGCCACCGGAACGAAAAAACCCAATTTATTTAATAAATGGATTATTTTATTGGGCGCCGAAAAATGTTCTCGGAACTATATCAAAGTGAGAAAGAAGTGATCGGCTCGACGTGTGTAACGCGTGGTTCGAGATTTCATCCGAATCGGAGGTCGGACGGAGTTACGACAGTCAGAACCGTGTAACGCGAGACGCGGGT
The DNA here is from genome assembly GCA_950022295.1 of Bromus sterilis. NCBI lineage: Eukaryota > Viridiplantae > Streptophyta > Magnoliopsida > Poales > Poaceae > Bromus > Bromus sterilis. The sequence goes on along the minus strand of OX465595.1, from coordinate 253,693,126 downwards.
AATAAAATTGCGGTATTTTCGTCATTTGCGAGCCCACCTAACCTTGGCTATAAGTAGAGGCACCCCCGTGCCATTTTTGGCAGCAAAACGAACCCGGATTAGGGTTCTCCCTAACCCAGCCGCCATTTCTAACCCGCCCACCTCGTTTTCAGCCTCCCACCAACCCCTACCTCAGATCCAGATCTAGTGATCCGGGCCGCCGGATCTAGATCGGGTAGCTCCGGTTGAGCCACGTCACCAAAACGAGAGCCCAATGCCTGCACCCTCCTCTGAGCCGAGCCTCCACGCCCCTGGAGCTCCGGCTGTGCGCCGCGCCGCCGTGACCCCGGCCGGCGAGCCGCCGTGCTCCGGTGACCCCTCCTCTTCTCCCTTTCCTCTCCTCCTCCCCCTCACCTCTCTCTCCCGTTGAACAGGGAACCGACGCCATGGATGCTTCGCGCCACGCCGGACCTTGCCGCCCTCAGCCTTCGCAGCGCCCAAGACCGCCGTCGGCGACCGAATCCGACAGCTGAGCGCGCCACCACGCCTTTCTCCGCCACTCCGCGACGCTGCCGTGCCCGTTCCCGACCTCTACACCGCGCCACCTGACGCCGGCCGGCGAGCCAGCCGCCGCCGGCGTCCACAGCCAGATCGGAAGGATTCCGATCCAGGCCACCGCTGCCGTGGGCCGGCCTACGCCCCAAGGCCCAGCACGCACGCCTCCCTGCCCGAGCGGCCCAGCCGCCCCCTTGGCCCCTCGCTATTCCTCGCCTCAGCCGAGAGACCACAATCCGTCGCCCCCTCTGCCGCCTGGGCCGAGCCCACTAAGGTGAGCAGCCCCCTTCTCTTTTTTTCCTTATGCGAGATGGGCCTGGCCCAGTTTTGTTTATAGTTATATTTTGCCCGTGTGCGACGTTTAGTATCTGACATTTACCTTGTTTATGCCCAGTAGTGCAGATTCGGCCCAGTAAATGTTTTTTTTTCCTGTATAAATAATTTTGGCAGATTATATAGGATTTTGGCGATGCCCGTATCTTTTTGCTCGTACCTCAGATTGCGAAGGTTCCAACATGAAACTTGCTTAGATTTCCGTGCAAATTAATAAAACGTGCACCTTTTCCATGTTTGAACTTGTCTACATGTTGTCTCACTGCTATTTACACTCCTTTCCACTGTAAATTTAATAGGCCCTAACTTTTCAACTGTTGCTCCGTTTAAAATGTTTCTAACATGTAACTTGACTAGAATTTCATGTAGATTATGATTGTGCTATTGTTTGCTGTTTTAACCAATAATAAAATATTGTTAGTGCAAAACAGTACCAAATGCAATAATTATCGTGGGATCTGTAATAGTTGCATGTATAGGTTTTACCCCCGCCCCCCACTTAAAGTGACTAGATTAGATAGTTTATTTATGCTTCACCTCTTGCCATGATTGTGTGATATGCCATGCTTGAGTGAGATGCCATGTTAACAACCTTTTCTCATTTTGTGTAGCTAAACAACTTGAACCATACTAAATGTACGGTATCATCGTGTGTGACGAGTACCTCACTTAACCTGCTAGCAACCGCTCTCGATGATAGAGGCGATACCGTAGTGCGTTATCTTGTGTTGCCTTCTTAATATTGTTTGATGGTGATTTCTTCGTAGTAATAGATGCTTGCTCGTCGATTGCCTTTTCTAGTGTTTCCTTCTTGTGTGCTTCCACGAGTACCTCTCGGAGACGATGAAAGCTTGCGAACGACTACACCTTCGGCGTCGTCTTCTCATCAGGTAAGGGGGAGCATATATCATGCTTATAACTTTCAGCTCACTCACGCCTAGGTGTAGGATAGAACGATTGCTTGATCCTACCACTTCGAATTCATGCCTCTCAAATAAACCCAAACAGCCATGTCCTCCACATCCCAGCAAACCTTGTTCGGCTATGTTACTATTTCTCGCTGCTCAGCCATTATTTAGTATGCATGCTAGGATGCTATCAACTGTTATCTTGTTACTCCTTGGATTGGGATATCACCTTTATTATATTGTCGTGGATGATATGATTATTATAATGTTGACTATATTCGACGAAGGATGGAAGGTCTAGGCTATCCCCCCCCGACGCTTTGTTCCATTTGAGTCACCTAGGATCCGAGTTCCGGATATTGGTTCTAAGACTGAGCATGCCTAACCGCGTGTGGGATGCTATGGGGTCCCCTTATCTTACCTACCTAGTTGCAAACATTTCTAATGGTGGCCCAACCTGATTTTACCATTTGAGAAATCGTGTGAGTAACTGGTTTGCAGCCAATGGATTCAAAACAAATTGGGCCAGTGGGATGGTATATCTTGTTGGTCCACACCTGTAAGCTAGGGAGCCTGCCCGGGCGAGGGTAGGTTATCCCGACCTCGGCCAGACGGTAGAGACCGATTCGGGAGCGCGATCGGCTTTTGAGTTGGATGTCGACTCACCGGGGGCCACCCGGATTTGTGCATTGTTAGTTAGAGGGACTGTGACGTCCGTATCTCTAGAAACAACTCTTGAATGAGCGTCTTTAAAGGGCCCGACTGAGAGAGCTTGGCGTGCGTGCGGAGCCTTGTAATGGGAAGTTTGTACACCCCTGCAGGGTTAAATATTTTCGAGAAGCCGTGTCCACGATTATGGACGACTTGAGACCTACTCCTTGTTCATAGACAACAACAACTAAGATAATCTTAATAACTTGATCAACGTGTGTGTGTGTGTGCCTTGACTGCTTCTTCTTCGTCGGGATGCGAAGGGGAGGACAAGGATAGGATAGGTGTTATGATTGCGTAAGTAGCTGATAGCAAGACTTGTTGGAGGCGATTCCTCATCGAATGCTTGGTTCTCATCATACTCTAAAATAGATCGATAGCCACTCATATTATTGCTAGTTCGACTGCAACCTAACCACTAACCCCATCTTACCTTGAGAAGTTAGTTACAAGACTTGTTTATATAGCTCAACCCTTCTTTTCTCTTTTACGCACATTATGCAAACGATCTTGGACTTCAGAGGAGCTCGGCGACCCTTCTTCTGGACGCCTTCATGAAGACTCGACGACGACTAGTTAGGCGGATCCTGACGGAGAGCCTGGACCCATGTGGTTACGGGAATGGTGTGTTTTAACTTTGCCACTAGGCATTTGATTGTAGTCTGTACTCAGACATGTATCTTCCGCTGATGTATTGTATTAAGGCAGTTGTATGTCGATTGTATGAGATGTTGTATCCATGTAGCTGTAATGTTGTGATATCATGTTGGAAATCCGAGGCATATGACTTTGTCATATGTCGCGGTGGGACCGATATGTGCGTCGTCCCCGGATCTGGATGAAAACATCTAGACCTGGAACAGTACCACATATCCGGCCTTACAACTTGGTATCAGAGCCTTACCGTCCGTAGGATCCCTTTTCTGACCGAAGTCGAGTCTAGAAAAAAAATCTATTTTGTAGTTACTATGTTAGTTATCGGAGAGTAAGAATATTTTTACTCCTTACCCTTACTATGGTTAGGACAAGTATGGTAAGTATTTTAATTCTTGCCTTATCCCCTTCAAACTCTAGAATCTCGAGTGTGTGGAGTATCGGAACCGTTACAATGCCTTGCTTGCAGCCTACTGTTTCGATTCCGATATCAGGTTTGGGAATTCCTTTAGTACCTTTAGCTTCTCCGACTCCAGATAGCATCTTGGTCGTCCGTAGACTTCATTCCTCTTGCCCAGTACCCTCACCATTTGAGTGGGAATGCTTCCCTTGATCATTGCTTGGACTGGTGTTCTTCCTCTTCATCTCCCGATGGTTTCGTTTTCCGACGTTGCCATCTCTCTGAGGAAATTTATCTCGATGGAGGTTCGTCATTCGACATGGAGCAGAGCCCCTTGTTGGTGGTGTTAAAGATCGTCGACTCTCTTTTCTCTCCCCTCCTCTCCCCCGGATCGTCCAGGATCTCGGGACGAGATCCATTGTTGGTGGTGTTGTATTGTAATAGCACGGGAATTTCACCCAAATTAAAAAAATTGTCTGTTGCTTTATTTTCTTGATTGCTAGAGTTGTTTGCAGTATTTGCTTCGTTGTATTATTAATCGGTGAATATTCTCCCCCTCTCTTTCTCGTATTGGATGCGTGACCGAGCCCTTCCACCATGGCACATGACCTTTGTGACACAGGGTTTCACCCGAACACCGTCGCAACTGGCACAAGACCAGTCGTCGCCACTGGAACGAAAAAACCCCATTTATTTAATAAACGTATTATTTTATTGGGCGCCAAAAAATGTTCTCGGAACTGTATCGAAGTGAGGTAGAAGTGAACGGCTCGACACGTGTAACGCGTGGTTCGAGATTTCGTCCGAATCGGAGGTCGGACAGAGTTACGACTGTCAGAACCTTGTAACGTGGGACGCAGGCAATAAAATTGGGGTATTTTTGTCATTTGCGAGCCCACCTAACCTTGGATATAAGTAGAGGCATCCCCCTGCCATTTTTGGCAGCAAAACTAACCCAGATCAGGGTTCCCCCTAACCCAGCCGCCATTTCTAACCCCCACCTCATTATTAGCCTCCCACCAACCCCCACCTCAGATGCAGATCCAGCGATCTGGGCCGCCGGATCTAGATCGGGTGGCTCCGGTTGAGCCATGTCACAAGAACGAGAGCCCCACGCCTGCACCCTCCTCCGGGCCGAGCCTCCACGCCCGTGGAGCTCCGGCTGTGTGCCGCGCCGCCGTGACCCTGGCCGGCGATCCGCTGTGCTCTGGTGACCCCTCCTCTTCTCCCTTTCCTCTCCTCCTCCCCCTCACCTCTATCTCCCGTTGAACAGGGCGTCGACACCATGGATGCTTCTCCCCACGCCGGACCCTGCCACCCTCGGCCTTCGCAGCGCCCAAGACACCCGTCGGCGACCGAATTCGGCAGCCGAGCGCGCGACCACGCCGTTCTCCGCCACCCCGCGACGCCGCCGTACCCGTTCCCGGCCTCTGCGCCGCGCCTCCTGCCGCAGGCCGGCGAGCCAGCCACCGTCGATGTCCACAGCCAGATCAGGAGGAGCCCGATCCAGGCCACCGTTGCCGTGGGCCGGCCTGCGCCCCAAGGCCCAGCACGCACGCCTCCCTGCCCGAGCGGCCCAGCCACCCCCTTGGCCCCTCGCTATTCCTCGCCTCGGGTGAGAGACCACAATCCGTCGCCCCCTCTGCCGCCTAGGCCAAGCCCACTAAGGTGAGCAGCCCCCTGCTCTCTTTTTTTCCTTATGCGAGATGGGCCTGGCCCAGTTCTGTTTATGGCTATATTTTGCCCGTGTGCGACGTTTAGTATCTGACGCTTACTTTGTTTAGGCCCAGTAGTGCAGATTCGGCCCAGTAAATGTTTTTTTCTTCATGTATAAATAATTTTGGCAGATTATATTGTATTTTGGCGATGCCCGTATCTTTTTGCTCGTAGCTCGGATTGTGACGGTTCAACATGAAACTTGCTTAGATTTTCGTGTAGATTAATAAAACGTGCTCCTTTGCCATGTTTGAACTTGTCTACATGTTGTTTCACAGCTATTTACACTGCTTGCCATTGTAAATTTAATAGGCCATAACTTTTCAACCGTTGCTCCGTTTAAAATGTTTCTAACATGTTACTTGACTAGAATTTCATGTAGATTATGATTGTGCTATTGTTTGCTATTTTAACCAATAATAAAATATTCTTAGAGAGAAACAGTACCAAATACAATAATTATCGTCGGATCTGTAATAGTTGACATGTATAGGTTTTACCCCCCCCCCACTTAAAGTGACTAGATTAGATAGTTTATTTATGCTTCACCTCTTGCCTTGAATGTGTGATATGCCATGCTTGAGTGAGATGACATGTTAACAACCTTTGCTCATGTTGTGTAGCTAAACAACTTGAACCATACTAAATGTGCGGTATCGTCGTGTGTGACGAGTACCTCACTTAACCTGCTAGTAACCGCTCTCAACGATAGAGGCGATACCGTAGTGCCTTGTCTCGTGTTTCCTTCTTGATGTTGTTTGCTGGTGATTTCTTCATAGTAATAGATGCTTGCTCGTCGATTGCCTTTTCCAGTGTTTCCTTCTTGTTTGCTTCCGTGGGTACCTCTCGGAGACGATGCAAGCTTGCGATCGACTACACCTTCGGCGTCGTCTTCTCATCAGGTAAGGGGGAGCATATATCATACTTATAACTTTCAGCTCACTCGCGCCTAGGTGTAGGATAGAACGATTCCTTGATCCTCCCACTTCATATACATGCCTCTTAAATAAACCCAAACAACCATGTCCTCCACATCCCAGCAAACCTTGTTCGGCTATGTTACTATTGCTCGCTGCTCAGCCACTGTTTAGTATGCATGCTAGGATGCTATCAATTGTTATCTTGTTACTCCTTGGATTGGACTATCACCTTTATTATATTGCTGGGGATAATATGATTATTATAATGTTGACTATATTCGGTGAAGGATGGAAGGTCTAGGCTATCCCGCCCCGACGCTTTGTTCTATTCGACTCACCTAGGATCCGAGTTCCGGTATTGGTTCTAAGACTGAGTGTGCCTAACTGCGTGTGGGATGCTATGGGGTCACCTTGTCTTACCTACCTAATTGCAAAAATTTCTAGTGGTGGCTGATGTCTACACATGCTTCTATAATTATAGACTATGTTGGGCCTCCAAGCGCAGAGGTTTGTAGGACAGCAGCAATTTCCCTCAAGTGGATGACCTAAGGTTTATCAAACTCAGGGAAGTAGAGGTTGAAGATGGTCTCTCTCAAGCAACCCTGCAATTAAGATACAAGAAGTCTCTTGTGTCCCCAACATACCTAATACAACTAGGAGTGTATAGGTGCACTAGTTCGGCGAAGAGATGATAAAATATGGGTGATAGGTGTGCCAAAGCAAGGTAATATAAATCTGTAATAAAAAGTGCAGCAAGGAAAAAAGTGGTAAACGTGAGCACAAACGGTATTGCAATGGTGGAAACAAGGCCTAGGCTTCGTACTTTCACTAGTGGCAACTCCCAACAAAATTAACATAGTATAATCACATGATATTCCTCATAAAACATGCAATGGAGACGTACTCGGAGGTCATTCCTTTGTGGTCAAGAGAGGACGAGAATTGTGTAGGGCTACAAAAGCACACCTCAGAGTTCGTAGTTCTCATCTATGGATTTCCCAATGTCACCACGGCCATCCAAAGAGAGTACCGCAATCACCACAACATATCTAAAGGATAGTCAAAGACAAGCACCAAGAGACTCTCAATCTTCAATCCACACACAAAGAGGAAATCACTCATGAAAATATTCTTCTAACCCATGTCCAATAGACCGCTGTCACCATGTTCTCGGGATTATACTAGATAAGATCAAGTGAGTACATCAATCCAATACATAGAAGAAGGGGAAGCATCATGGGATCATCCTAGATTAACATAGCCTATGATCAAAAGCAAGATCACATCATGGGAGAGAGAGAAGACCGCATAGCTACTGGTAGAAACCTTAGCCCCAGGGAGGAACTACTCCCACATCATGGTGGGAGGAAGCAACGTCGATGGAGATGAATCCGGGGGCACTTCCCCGTCCCGGCAGGGTGCCGGCACAGGAATTCTGGTCCCCCGAAGCTTGTCGGCGATGGCGGCGGAGATTGGAATTGCTTCTGGAGAAAAGGGGTCTATAATCAGGGTTTTCGCGACGCGAGTAAAAATAAGGGCCAACGGGGGCAGCCAGGGGGGCACCAGGAGTCTAGGCGTCCTCCCGGCGTGGCCACCCCCTAGGCCGCGCCCACTGGCCGCCTAGGCACCAGGTGGGGCCCCTCTGGGCCCCCTTCGGGCGTAAGGAAGCTTCTGGAACGCTGAATTTTTATATATTTTTCCCGGAATTTTCTGAGCACTTTTAATAATGGGAAAACCTGAAATACAAAAACAGAAGAAAAGAGAAACTGGCACTAGGGTGCATTGAGTTAATAGGTTAGTCCAAATATGATCAAAAGTTTATGAAAGTGTATCTAAAACATAGCAATATCACAAAAAACATGCATGGAGCATGCATAAATTAAAGTTACGTTTTGGACGTATCAACATCCCCAAGCTTAATTCCTGCTCGTCCTCGAGTAGGTAAATGAGGACAAGCATAATTTCTGTGGTGACATGCTACCAACCATATAAGAACTTTTAAGTAAAGCAATCAAGGCATGTAATCCAATTCAAGTCATAACAAGCAAGAGTCTATATTTATCATTGAAACAAGCAAGAGTCTATATTTATCATTGAAACAAGCAACATAAGAACATAAAGGTGCAAGAGCTCTCGCTGTCCGTGAATCGAATGTCTCCAAATGGTGTTTGCGTGCAAGAAAGGGGATAGGGATATACGAGAAAAAGGTATTTTTTTTGTTGAGAACTCAATCTACTAAAGTTTCACACTTAGTCTTATTTGTAATCTTATCTTGACTCATCCCCAGACCACTAGCCAGGTACAAGTCAAAATGATCCCCTCCTTTTCGACATTTTGAGCACTCATACAATGGATGAGCGTAAGCAAGAAAGTTGACACTTAGGATGGCAAAGAGAGAAATATGGTGGAGGAGGAAGTCAAAAAGGTGAGAAGGGCTCACATCAATGAGGACAATCATAGGCAAGAGAAAGCCAAATGATAGATATGATGTGAGGAGTAGGGATTGCCATGCAACGGATGCACATATGAGCTAAGGTAAGCTCTCCAATGGAACTAGTGGGGGTGCATCCAACTTGCTTTCTCAAGAAGACCTAGAGCTCATTTGAGGAGGCTCTTCATACAAGCCAAGTTCTATAGTGTGAAGGTCCCCACATAGCTATATGCATGAATGAGAATATCTATGGAGTACAAGATATAAGATGGAGTACGAGTGTGGATTTCTCAAAAGGAATTGTAGTGTGCCCCCTTCTCTCTTTTTATTTCTCAAAAGGAATAGTAGTGTCCACAATGGCTCTTTCTATTTCTCTCATTTGTCCTCTTTGGGATCTTTTAATTTTGTCCTCTTAGGGGTCTTTTCCTCACTTTAGGGGCAACACTCTATATATTACAAGAAGTATAGAAGATTATTCACACTTTACAAAAGTACTCAAATAATAAAGAAGATGTAACTATCATGAAGTATGCAAATGTATGCCTCTGCCAGGGTAGCAGGATATGCAATGATACTAGCGCGTCATGTAGCAAAGATTAGGGCGAGGCCCAACTAGCATGCGGCTCATCGATCAAGAAAAATCATGTATGACATGAAAATCAAGTCATGAGAAGGTGGATGTTGCATGGCAATGTATCTCGGAAAGGCTATGGAAATGCCTTGATAGGTAGGTATGGTGGCTGTTTTGAGGAAGGATATAAGAAGGTTTATGATGACAGAGCGTATCGTGCCAAGGATTTGGATGTACTGGCGAAGGTGGACGCCAACCCTCGGAGTGAGAAGGAGGCAATGCACGGCACAGGAAAGGCTAGCAAAATATGGGAAGGTGGAAGTGTCAACTTTCGAATACTCACATTAGTCCGAAGAAATCATGCACTTATTATCGGTAACTCTCAATCTAATTAGGAGGTTCTCAAAGAGACAAGTACCCCGAGGAGGAGTGTATGGGGGTTTGGTTATCCTTGCGCATCCTCGACTCATGGTACGTGAGTGTACTCTAATATTCGATCCCTCCAAAGAGTAGTGATCCATCTAGTAGCTAAAGTTCTCAACTAATTTTGTAATTTTGAAAATAAACACGGATTGCCCAAAGTACGACATCTATCACTAATAGGCTAAAGCTCTTGACACAAAAAGTCCAAACATTACTCAAAGCAATACCTCAAAACTATTGCAAGTTACTACTACAAAAGAATAGCAACCTCAATTACCTACTTCAAGTCAAGACACAAAACTCAGTGCAACAGGCAAACTCTCTAAACAAGATAAACATGAAAACTCAAGGGAGTTCTAGCAACAAACTAAACAAAATCTCTTAAAAAGATAAGCATGAAAACTAAGAGCTAAACATGGCAGTAGCTATGAAAAAGATAAAGAACACACACATCAAAGATAAGAATGAAGAATCCTATGTTGTGTTCTAGATTTTGAAAGTGGAGCGTGTTTCTCTCCCACACAAAGAAAGCTGGGTTCTAACTTGTTATGAACATCAAGCAAAGCTAATGAAAACTGAAAAGGAAATAAAGAGCAAGACGCTCCAAGCATAGCACATAACGCATGAAGTGATAAAAATATAGTGAAATGAAAGACGAACTGATAATTGTTGATGGAGAAGGGGATGCGCGGGGGCATCCCCTAGCTTAGACGCTTGAGTCTCCTTGAATATATATTGGGGGTGCATGGGGGCATCCCCAAGCTTGAGCGTTTGATACTCCTTAATCTTCTTTCATCATCTTCCCTCGCACACTTGAAAACTCCCTTCATACATAACTCATCATAATCTGATTAGCGAGGTTAGTACCCATAATAAAATAATTGTTTCTCTACTGTAAATAAGGGTATTCTTGAAGAGCTACTGTTTCTCAAGATTTCCAACAAGTTTTTGCAAATAAAAAGCAAGCTTAAGGTTTGCAAAACGAAGAAAAGGAAAAAAGGACATAATCTGTGAAAAACAGACCAGCAGGTAGTAAAGAATTTTTTAGGGATATTTCTGCAACTCAAATCAAAAAACTCAGAACATATGAAAGTTCCGTAATTGTATAGATCACGCTGTGTAAAATTTTCAGCTCAAAAAGATGAACTGGGATTTTTTTGTGATTTTTCTAGTCACGAGGACAGAATCTGTTTTCTGGACAGCATGTCACAACTTTCACTTCTCTTGTCATATGAAGCTATAAATGGCACAATGCTTGAAAAGTAAAGATAAAATGATATTGCTATAGTAGTAACAATCATCAAGACCACTAAAAACAGAAGAAAAATAAAAAGGAAAGCCTAAATTCGTTGCGGGCTGCCTCCCGAAAGCGCTTCTTTAAAGCCATTAGCTAGGCTTAAGATTTTATTGATGCTCTCCAAGGAATAAGGAATAAGAGTTGAAGAAAAAAAGAGAGCATCAAGAAGCAAATAACAAACACATTTAAGTCTAACATGCTTCCTATTCTAAGGGATCTTGTATAGAAATAACTCATTGAAGCATAAAGATATTAGCATAGGAAGCCAAAATAAGTGCAACTTCAAAACCTTCAACATAAAGAGAGGGAACTTGATATTATTGAAATATCTATAAGCATATGTTCCCCTCTCATAATAATTTTCAGTGGGATCATGAATAAAATCAACAATATAAGTATCACATCAAACTTTCTTATCATGATCCACAAGCATAGAAAATTTGTTACTCCCCACATAAGCAAAATCCTTCTCATTAGTAATAGTGGGAGCAAACTCAACAAAATATCTATCACATGAATCATTCTTATCATGATGCACTTATAAAATTTATTTTTTATAGCATAAGTGTCATCACAATAATCATCATAGATGGGAGGGAAAGTATCATCAAAATAAATTTCCTCATCAAAACATGGGGGCTAAAAAGATCATCTTCATAAAACGTAGCATCCCCAAGCTTATAGCTTTGCATATCATTAGCATCAAAAGTATTCAATGAAGACATACTAGTAACATTCCTACTATCATGAGTGTTGTGCAAATAGTAAAGCTCCATAGGATTTTTGATTTTCTCTTCAAACACTTCATGTCCTAACTCAAGGTAGAGCTCATAAAGCTCTCTCATAATATTTTGTTGTTCTCCATAAGGCCTAACTAGTGAAAATAAAAACAAGAAACGAAAATATTTAATTGCAAGAACTAAAGATATACCTTCAACACTTACCTCCCCGACAACGGTGCTAGAAATTTCTTGATGTCTACACACGCTTCTATTCTTGTAGACTATGTTGGGCCTCCAAGCGCGGAGGTTTGTAGGACAGCAGCAATTTCCCTCAAGTGGATGACCTAAGGTTTATCAAACTCAGGGAAGTAGAGGTTGAAGATAGTCTCTCTCAAGCAACCCTGCAATTAAGATACAAGAAGTCTCTTGTGTCCCCAACACACCTAATACAACTAGGAGTTGTATAGGTGCACTAGTTCGGCGAAGAGATGATAAAATATGGGTGATAGGTGTGGCAAAGCAAGGTAATATAAATCTGTAATAAAAAGTGCAGCAAGGAAACAAGTGGTAAACATGAGCACAAACGGTATTGCAATGGTGGAAACAAGACCTAGGCTTCAAACTTTCACTAGTGGCAACTCCCAACAACATTAACATAGTCTAATCACATGATATTCCTCATAAAACATGCAATGGAGACGTACTCGGAGGTCAGTCCTTTGTGGTCAAGAGAGGACGAGAATTGTGTAGGGCTACAAAAGCACACCTCAGAGTTCGTAGTTCTCATCTATGGATTTCCCAATGTCACCGCGGCCATCCAAAGAGAGTACCACAATCACCACAACATATCTAAAGGATAGTCAAAGAGAAGCACCAAGAGACTCTCAATCTTCAATCCACACACAAAAGAGGAAATCACTCATGAAAATATTCTTATAACCCATGTCTTATAGACCACTGTCACCGTGGTCTCGGGGATTATACTAGATAAGATCAAGTGAGTACATCAATCCAATACATAGAAGAAGGGGAAACATCATGGGATCATCCTAGATTAACATAGCCTATGATCACAATCAAGATCACATCGTGGCAGAGAGAGAAGACCACATAGCTACTGGTAGAAACCTCAGCCCCGGGGAGGAACTAGTCCCGCATCATGGAGGGAGGAAGCAACGTCGATGGAGATGAATCCAGGGGCACTTCCCCCTCCCGGCAGGGTGCCGACACAGGAATTCTGGTCCCCCGAAGCTTGTCGGTGATGGCGGCGGAGATCGGAATCGCTTCTGGAGAAAAGGGGTCTGTAATCAGGATTTTCGTGACGCGAGTAAAAAATAAGGGCCAAGGGGGGCAGCCAGGGGCCCACCAGGAGTCTAGGCGGCCTCCCGGCGCGGCCACCCCCTAGGCCGCGGCCACTGGCCGCCTGGGCACCAGGTGGGGCCCCTCTGGCCCCCCTCGGGCGTAAGGAAGCTTCTGGAACGCCGATTTTTTATATATTTATCCCGGAATTTTCTGAGCACTTTTAATAATGGGAAAACCTGAAATACAAAAACAGCAGAAAACAGAAACTAGCACTGGGGTGCACTGAGTTAATAAGTTAGACCAAATATGATCAAAAGTGTATGAAAGTGTATCTAAGACATAGAAATATCACACAAAACATGCATGGAGCAAGCAGAAATTAAAGATACGTTTTGGACGTATAAGTGGCCCAAGCTGATTTTACCATTTGAGAAACCATGTGCGTAACTGGTCTGTAGCCAGTGGATTTAAAACAAATTGGGCCAGTGGGATGTATATCCTGTTGGTCCACACCTGGAAACTAGGGAGCCTGCCCGGGCGAGGGTAGGTTATCCCGACCTCGTCCATACGGTAGAGACTGATTCGAGAGCGCGGCTTGCTTTTGAGTTGGATGTCGACTCACCGGGGACCACTCGGATTTGTGCGTTGTTAGTTAGAGGGACTGTGACGTCAGGATCTCTCGGAACAACTCTTCAATGAGTGTCTTTAACGGGCCCGACTGAGAGAGCTTGGCGTGCGTGCGGAGCCTTTTAATGTGCAGTTGGTACACCCCTGTAGGGTTAAATCTTTTCGAGAAGCCGTGTCCACGGTTATGCACGACTTGAGACCTACTCCTTGTTCATAGACAACAACAACTGAGGAAATCTTAATAACTTGATCAACGTGTGTGTGTGCCTTGACTGCTTCTTCTTCGTCGGGATGCGAAGGGGAGGACACGGATAGGATAGGTGTTATGATTGCGTAAAAGACTTGTTGTTGGCGATTCCTCATCGAATGCTTGGTTCTCATCTTACTCTAAAATACATCGATAGCCACTCATATTATTTCTAGTGCTACTACAACCTCACCACTACCCCCATCTTACCGTGAGAAGTTATTTACAAGTCTTCTTGATATAGCTCACCCCTTATTTTCTCTTTTACGCACGTTATGCAAATGATCTTGGACTTCAGAGGAGCTCGGCGACCCTTCTTTTGGACGCCTTCGTGAAGACTCGACGACAACTAGTTAGGCGGATCCCGGCAGAGAGCCTGGACCCATGTGGTTACGGGAGTGGTGTGTTTTACCTTTGCCACTAGGCATTCGATTGTAGTCTCTACTCAGACATGTATCTTCCGCTGATGTATTGTATTAAGGTAGTTGTATTCCGATTGTATGAGATGTTATATCCATGTAGTTGTAATGTTGTGATATCATGTTGGAAATCCGGGGCATATGACTTTGTCATATGTCGCGGTGGGACCAATATGTGTTTCGTCCCCGGATCTGGACGAAAACATCTAGATCTGGAACAGTACCACATATCGGTCCTTACATTTAGATCGAAAGTACATGTACCAAATAATACCTGGACTTTGGATGCCATATTATTTTCACAGTTCCTAATCAGCATTTTCATCTTGACGTTCTTCTTTATTTTTCTTTTAGGAAACACATGATGAGAAGACTGAAAACACTTCTAGTGGTACTCATGCATGACCAAGATGTAGACCAGAAGTAGAGGTACCAAATATTTTCTGGAATCTGGATGCCATATTAATTTCACTGTGCCGAATCAACTTTGTCATCTTGACGTTCCTAAACTTTTGTCTTCCAAACGCCACAGCATGAGCAGACTAAAAACACTGCTCATGGTACTCATGCATGACCATGATGTAGAGCAGAAGTAGAGGTACCAAATAATAGCTGGACTCTGGATGCAATATTAATTTCACAGTGCCTAATCACCTTTGTCATCTTGACATTCCTAAACATTTTTCTTTGAGGCAACACAGCATGAGCAGACTGAAAACACTTCTCGTGGTACTTGATACATCCCAAACGTATTTATCATTTCTCCTTGTCACATGCTTGTATTGGTGATATGGCTATGTGTTTTGCTACACTTTCATACCTTTGACAACATATTTGGACTAACCTACTAACTAAGTGCCCTAGTGCGAGTTTCTATCTGCTGTTGTCCGTGCATTGCCGGAAAATGTCAAATATTAAAGTGCTCGGAAAAATCCAGAAGCATCATATAAAAGACAACAGTACGAAAGACTCTAGAAGGCCGGAGGGGGCCCAAAGGGGAGCCACCCCTTGGCCAGGTTCCCTCTTGGCGAGGTCAGGGGTGGGGCCACGCCACCTGGCCGCCTCGTCAGGTGGAGCCCCCTGGTGCCCTCCTTTGGCCTATATATCGCTCCTTCTCCAAAAACCCTTGAGAGGACCCCCGTTACGTGATTTTCACCACTATTCTGCCACTGCCGCGATTCTGATCTCGGGATCGTCTGAAGAATCTGTCCCAGCACCCTACCGGAGGGAGGATTCACCTCCGAAGGCTCCTCCATCACCATGATCGCCTCCCGGATGTGCCGTGAGTAGTCCCCCTTGGACCATGGGTCCGTGATCAGTAGATAGATGATGTATTTTCTCCAATATTGTGCCTCAATTCTTAGACCTTGTGACTTGTGAGCTGCCCTACATGATTAAGGCACTTTTGTATTAGTTTTTGTGTTGCTATGTTGTGTTTGCTGGGATCCGATGGATTATGAGATCATGTTCAGATTGTGATGAGTAATATATTTGGTTTACCTTTTATGTTTTAGTTCTTGAGTATTCTTGCATCTTCTCCATTGCTTTTTATTGCTTTGGCCAAGTAGTAGATAGTAACTCCAAGAGGGAGCATTATGCATGATTGTGGGTTCATGCCCCCGATGTCTAGCTTGAGTGACAGAAACATGAGACTAGGGGATGTGTTGTTGCCACCAGGGAGAAACAGCGATGCTTGTAACTGCGGTTGCACGGATTGCTTACATTACGCATAGAGTGTTAATACAGTTGTCTGTTTCTTTGATCCTGCAGTTTGGCTGGGGTTCGCAACTTAATACCAGCGAGATGTTCTGGATAGATATCTCAAGGTGGATGATTAGTGAGTAGATGCTGATGAATAAACAGTCTACTCGTTTTGGTGTAATGCCCATATGATTGAGCCTCTACCTTTCTTGTAGCATAATTAGCATTGCGGTGCGTTTATAATTCTTTGAATTACCCAGCTGTAATTTGTTCACCCAGCATAGTTGTTTGTCGTCTTTTTGGAGAGAGACATCACTAGTGAAAGTTGTGGGATCCCGGTCCATATTTCCATCATAGTTTACATGGTTCACCTTTACTGCTTTTATTTCCTTTCCGTTGCAATCACCACTATCATTTCCCATTGTGGTTGATCCTTTGTAAACAACAAGACCGGAGGGATTGGCAACCTCTCTGACTCATAGGGAGCAAAGTTATTTGCTTTTGTGTGCAAGTCCAGGTCAAGTGAGTAATTTATCTCAAACGGCGCCTTGATCATTTGACCACCTTCTTGTTGATCCTCGAAGTCCTCCTGGATTCGATAAACCTTACAGTCCTCATGTAAGGGAAATTCACCATTGTCTACATCTCAACCTTTCACTTGGGGTAATCAACAAGGAGCACTAACCAGTACTCATGCATGACCAAGATGTAGAGCGGAAGTAGAGGTACCAAATAATATCTGCACTCTGGAGGCCATATTGATTTCATAGTGCCTAATCAGCTTTGTCATCTTGACGTTCCTAACCTTTTGTCTTCCAGTCAACACAGGATGTGTAGACTCAAAACACTGCTCCTGGTACTCCTGCAGTAACAAGATCTAGAGTAGCAATGTTGGAGAAAACACTAGCTTCACCAACACCTCTACATCCTGATGACTAGGACATAGCTAAAGACTTGCACATCACACAAAAAAATCAACTTACTTCTGAAAGCTACTCCCTTATTGTCAACTCCCATGATAATTATGAACCAGGTGGCCCCGAGACTGCAAACTTTGATAGGAAGATCATTTCACAACAACGTTCAAAACAAGACGCAAACCGTTCAGAGAAGAAGAGGATGAGAGGTGAGCGAATACCTCCGTTGGGGCATGAATGAAATGCTATTAACAAAAGGGAAGGCTCCAATATGAAGATTGACTTCCTACCAGGTCTATGCAGACCAATTAGTTATTTGCAAGCTGCAAAACTTAGCTCGGAGGTTGGTGTGCACGTGAGAACACATATGCCGTTGAAATCCAAGTTGCCGGATTACACTTTAAAGGAGAATGAACATATTATTCCTAAAGATGCCATGAAAGTAAAGGTCAACCATCAAATTATTTTTCTTTTCCAATTTTTCCATACCGCATCTTTCTAAATTAGCCCTACAACTGTTGTGACATGCATTGTTTCATTGATGTGTGCGGCAGAAGTTCGATATTGCATAAAATGATCCATTGTACTTCGAAGTGACCAAAGCGATCCTCTAGAAATCCTTGCGATCACACCGATACCGTCTTAAGAAGGAATATTACACTAAGGTTAAGAACATTACCATCAAGCAAGCGATGAAGGTGACTCCACCCACTGTTAACGCAAATGATTGGAAAGAACTGCTGCAAGAGTGGAGTGATGAGAAGTTCCAGGTAATTCATACCTAATACGTCAGATTGTACTTGTAGACTATTATATAGTAAGAACCTAATTAGTGATGGGCACGTAAGGCGGTTAAATCACATCTGGACCCACATGGAAGCAACTATGTCAGTAAAAAGGTGGGCCCATTTGTTAAAAATTGGACAGACGAACCAACGGGAATGATAACAGGTGACGAATTATAGTCAACAAAAACAGACTAAGGTGACGTTAAAACTATATTGGATGACAGTTGCACATCGAAGATAGGAAACACTGATGATCTAAGTGTTGTCACCTAAAATACGATCTTGGACGACGAAAAAGTGGTACTTTCATTATTTTCATTTTCTTATGACGCTTTAGTGAAAGACCAATTGACGGACATAAAATGTCACTTGGCTATTCTTGTTGACGAAAAATGGTTTTACATGACAAAAATACGCTGACAACTGATTTCTCAGATTTGGTAGTGGTACGAGGAGTAGCCCGAACAATCATCATCCCAACCCACAACTCCCGCCCGGCCCTCTTTGTCGGTAAAGATAGAGGTGGGCGATGACGTACCGCTCCTTCTGGTGAATAAGAAAGTAGATAATGTAGTTTGTAATTAGATTATAGTATTACTTAGCTTAATGTGCAATTGTTTCCCCTTCACCTCGAGCACCACCGTCGAGGGTCTAGTGTTCGGCGACCTCCCCTGTGTTCGAGGGTGAGTAAAAAAAGTCATATTCTCCTCCCCTTCCTTTGCTCTGTTCCAGTCTTCATGCCAATGGCACTAGCTAGGTAAATACAGTCGCGTAACCAATATGTGTCTCCCGTTTGAAAGGGTTACATTTATAAATATGCATTCATTTGCATATTTATAAAAGTTTTTCTTTCAAATTGTCCAACATTATCCATGGACAGCCCGAGTATGTGTCGATTGGGTTCGTTTTTCATTCTCTAATCCCGATCCGACGCAGAATTTCGTCAGCGCCTCCCTGTTGTTCTCCGGATACACATCCTCTTGGTTCATTATTGAGACGTGTATCAAGAGAACAGTTGGAGGTGCTGCCGAAATTTTGTGCCGAATTGTGATCAGAGCAAAAATGATATAAGTTACTTACTTAGCTAAAAAAGGAGGCTCTTTCTTCATCTTCTTCACCATCATTTTCTTATTATTATTTTCTTCATCATCATCTCCTTCTAATTTTCTTCTTCTCCTTCTCCTTCCCATTTTCATCTTCCTATTTTACTTCTAGTTCTACGTCTCCTTCTCATTTTCTTCTTTTTATTTTTCTTCTTATTGTTCTTCATATAAAATTTTTACTTCATCATAACCATACCTAGTTTACTTAGCTTCATAAGATGCATAACTTCGTTTTGAATTCATTTTGTAGATTTCTTCACAGCAAGATGCATGCTCATATGGATGGATCCTCTTGTTAGCTTCATAGACTTCCATGTGTGTTTGCGAGAATGTTGGATATGACTTGTGTGTTTGGCAGAATTATGGATATGTATATGACTTGTGTGTTTGGAAACTTATATGATGTGATATTTGTGTGTTTCAAATGACTTGTGTGTTTGTAGACTTAATGTTGGATATAATGTGTTGTGATATGTGCTCCTGGTACTGCTGTAGAGAGTGATATGTGCATATCTATATCTCTTATAAAGCAAAATCCCACTAAGGTGCATTTATAGTGTCTATCTCAACATCCAAGATATCCACCTCACCAACTATTATAGCCAATCATTTGTCCATGTCATCCACTAACAAAACCTAACTAAGATACATTTGTCCATACTATTTTAGTAAACCATTTGTCCATGCCATTGAGTTTATTTACATGCATTTTATACCCTTTCAATTTACATTGTAGACTTCTAATAGAAATTTCCGCTGCAACGCGCGGGATGTTCTTCTAGTATATATATATTTGTTTTGTCAAATGCAGGGAATTAGAAGAAAACAGAAAAAATAGTGATAATGCAGCCTCTTTGTCGCCAGCTAGAAGTCGGCAAAGCTATTTGTCATCTGTGTGCAGACGGCAAAGAGGGGCACGTGGAACCCAGCTGTGCAATCTAGCAAAAGCTGGTGACCATTTGGTCATTTTTCCGTCCGCTGGCAGACGACATAGGCTTTGCTTTGATGACTGCTGGCAGATGGCAAAGCCCAGTGATGGAGGACGGTGGGAGTGGCTAGGTGGTGATACGTCTCAAACGTATCTACTTTTCCAAAAACTTATGCTACTGTTTTTCCCTCATTCTTGCATGATTTGAGCTAAACTAACCCGGACTGGCGTTGTTTTCAGCTGAGCTGTTTGTATGTTTTTATTGTGCGCAGGAAAATGGATTTTTTGACATCTTATAAAATTCCCAGAAAAATACCAAAAAATCCACGCACTCGAAGGAGCCCGGAGCCAGAAGGGGGGCTAGAGGGCAGCCAAGGCGGCCCCAGGCGCCCTGCTCGCGCGGCCAGGGGTGCGGCCACGCCCCCTGGCCGCCTAGGCGACTCCCCCCTCCCCTGGTGCCCTACTTTGACTCCTATTTATTCCCGTGACGGGGAAACTCCGAAAGAAAAATTCGCTTTTCCAGAAACCATCGCGGAGATGCCTCCAACTTTTGTTCTTCCTCGGGAGGGCTAATCTGGAGGTTGATTTGGCCTCCGGAGATGGGAGATCGTCGCCATGACCATCACCACTCCATCCTCCCTCCATGACTTCTCTTCACATGTGTGAGTAATTCCCTGCTGAATGCAAAGGGGATGGTAGGGATTGGATGAGATTGATCATCTAATAGTTCGTCAGATTGTTGGGGGCATGTTGCCTATCATCTACTTTCGTGTTTATCATCTTTGCTACAACTTGTTGTTCTTAATGCTTGTCACTTTGGGCCCGAGTGCCATGTGTTCAGATCTGAACCACTTATGTTTTCATCAGATTATTTATGTTCGAGATCCTATCTATGAGTTGTATGGACCTATTGATAGAGGCAAAGGTGTCCCGATGTTTCGATGAGATGGTGGAGATCGATTATGGTGGAGACGACTTTCACGATCCGACTACGAACGTGCGAAGACGTTGCGCCTTAGCGATCGCTAAACCAACTCCGAGAGGTTATTGATCCCGCGGATGCACGATCAACCTGACCATGAAGGTCTAATTCCTGCAAGCAATCGAAGAACAAGCAAGAACTAAGAATTGCAATCTGGATATTGCGAATATAAGATGAATGATTACGAAAATTGGGGTTCCAATGAGGTCTTGGCCTGGTCGGATGACACAAACGAAGAGCTCGAAGTTGTGGCTATGGCTAACTTAAATCTAATTAAAACCCAAGTCTAAACGACGCCGTAAGGGCTGTATATATGGGGGAACAGAGGGGAATTTCGTGGCCCCTTGGAGGTGGGGTCCGAAAACAACCCTAACTCGGTTTCCCCACACATACGGACTCTAAAAACAGCCTATAATGTGGTATTTCGAAATTACATGGGCCCAGCCCAATATTAAGGTGACGCAGCACCTATACTTGCTCTTGGACGAAAATAATGAAGTGGCATCTCGTGTATTTCGTCCAAGCCTTCATGCATGCCTTATGGTGGCTTCAAAGTGCGAAAATCCCCACTGGAAGCTCCATTGTTCTTTCCCGCGCGCGCACCTTCTTCTCCATGCTTGATCCCGCTCCAATGACCGTCCTTTTGTCCATGCTAGGTCCTTCATTCATAAGCAAAACAAAAGTATCTAATTTAGGCAGCATCATATGTTCATGAACATTAGAAGGATTCGCAAGAAACGAAAGTACCTGATAATTTAGTTGACGTGCACGTGCTCTAGTAACTGGTCCAGTATGTGTAGTTGGTGAAGATGTGGGTGTAACATTCGTAGAGATGTCCTCATCATCCTCCCCTTCTTGAATTGAAGTCGTCCTCGACGGAAGCTCATTATCTTCTCCCAAATAAGGTTTCAAATCTGCAATGTTAAATGTGGGACTAACCCAAAAATCTGCAGGTAGCTCAAGTTTATATGCATTATCATTAATTTTCTGTAAAACCTTGAAAGGACCATCAGCTCGTGGCATTAACTTAGACTTGCGCAACTCAGGAAACCTATCTTTACGTAGATGTAACCAAACAAGATCTCCTGGTTCAAACACAACATGCTTTCTACCCTTATCACCAGCAAGCTTGTATCTAGCATTCATTTTCTCAATGTTTTCTTTAGTTAACTCATGCATTTTTAATATCAATTCAGCACGTTGCTTAGCATCAAAATTAACCTTCTCCGAAGATGGAAGAGGCAGCAAATCAATAGGTGCACGAGGTAGAAAACCATAAACAATCTCAAAAGGGCACATTTTAGTGGTAGAATGAAATGAACGATTATAAGCAAATTCAATATGAGGTAAACATTCTTCCCACATTTTCAAGTTACTCTTTAAAACAGCCCTAAGCATAGTAGACAAAGTCCAATTGACTACTTCAGTTTGTCCATCAGTTTGGGGATGACAGGTAGTACTAAAAAGTAGTTTAGTCCCCAACTTAGCCCATAAGCATCTCCAAAAATGGCTAAGAAACTTAGTATCACGATCCGAGACAATAGTATTGGGCACACCATGTAAGCGAATAATCTCACGAAAGAATAAATCAGCAACATTAGCAGCATCATCGCTTTTATGACATGGTATAAAATGTGCCATCTTAGAAAATCTATCCACGAAAACAAATATGCTATCCCTCCCCTGCTTTGTTCGAGGCAAGCCTAAAACAAATTCCATGGATATGTCCTCCCACGGAACACTAGGTACAGGTAAAGGCATGTATAAACCATGAGGATTGAGTCGTGACTTAGCTTTTTGACATGTAGTGCAGCGAGCAACAAAACGCTCAACATCCCGTCTCATCTTTGGCCAAAAGAAGTGTGTAGCAAGTACGTCCTCCGTCTTCTTCACGCCAAAGTGTCCCATTAATCCTCCTCCATGTGCCTCCTGCAACAACAAAAGACGAATAGAGCTAGCTGGAATGCATAGCCTGTTAGAACGGAACACAAACCCATCATTAAGGACAAACTTGTTCCATGTTCTACCCTCTCTACAATTCTGCAATACATCTTTAAATTTTGCATCATTTACATATTCATCTTTGATTGTCTCTAAACCGAATATCTTGAAGTCAAGTTGTGAAAGCATAGTATAACGACGAGACAAAGCATCAGCAATAATATTATCTTTCCCCTTCTTGTGTTTAATGACATAAGGGAAAGTCTCAATAAATTCAACCCACTTAGCATGTCTACGATTAAGTTTTGCTTGACTTCTTATGTGTTTCAAAGATTCATGATCAGAATGTATAACAAATTCTTTGGGCCATAAATAATGTTGCCAAGTTTCTAATGTCCGAACAAGAGCATATAATTCCTTATCATAAGTAGAATAGTTCAGACTAGGCCCACTCAATTTTTCAGAAAAGTATGCAACAGGTTTAGCATCTTGTAATAACACACCTCCCAAACCAATCCCACTAGCATCGCATTCAAGCTCAAAAGTCTTATTAAAATCAGGAAGTTGGAGCAAAGGAGCATGTGTTAACTTATCTTTCAATACCGCGAAGGCTTCTTCCTGTGTGGTACCCCAAGTAAAAGGCACATCCTTGCGTGTAAGCTCATTGAGAGGTGCAGCAATGGTGCTGAAATCTCTCACAAAACGCCTATAGAATCCAGCGAGTCCAAGAAAACTCCTCACTTGTGTGACCATTTTGGGCTGCGGCCAACTCTCAATCGCCTCGATCTTGGCTTTATCAACTTCAATTCCCTGCGGAGTAACAACATAGCCAAGAAATGATACTCGGTCGGTGCAAAAGGTGCACTTCCCAAGGTTACCAAACAAACGTGCATTACGTAGAGCAATAAAAACAGCACGTAAATGATCCAAATGTTCCTCCAAAGATTTGCTATAAATCAGTATATCATCAAAATAGACTACCACAAATCGTCCAATGAAAGCACGTAAAACCTCGTTCATTAATCTCATGAAAGTGCTAGGTGCATTAGTTAACCCAAAAGGCATGACTAACCACTCATATAATCCAAACTTAGTTTTAAATGCCGTTTTCCATTCATCTCCTAATTTCATGCGAATTTGATGGTATCCACTACGCAAATCAACTTTGGAAAACATGGTAGAGCCACTTAATTCATCAAGCATATCATCTAACCTAGGAATAGGATGACGATAACGAATAGTAATATTATTAATGGCTCGACAATCAACACACATACGCCATGTTCCATCCTTTTTAGGGACTAATATAACAGGAACAACACAAGGACTAAGGGATTCACGTATGTAACCTTTGTCGAGTAGCTCTTGTACTTGACGCTGAATCTCCTTCGTCTCCTCCGGATTGGTACGGTATGGCGCACGGTTGGGCAACGAAGCACCGGGAATTAAGTCAATCTGATGCTCAATCCCTCGAATAGGTGGTAATCCCGGTGGTACGTCTTGTGGAAAGACGTCAATAAACTCCTGCAAAAGGTCAGTGACAACAGGAGGCAAAGAAGGAGGCAATTCCTCAAATGAAAACAAAGCTTCTTTGCACACAAAAGCATAGCACACATATTGACTAACATCCAAATCTGAAATATCAACTTTAGTAGCAAGCAAAGTTGGACTAGTCAATTTAATTTCATTAGAAACAGCAGAAGAAGATTTTCTATTAGTCTTATGTTGTTGCTCAAATTCTTTGGCTGCTATCTCATTTTCACTCTTATTTTTCTCCTGTTTAGCTTTACTAGCTCTAGCAAGATCATCTTTCACAATTTGTTCAGGAGACATAGGAAGTAAAGCAATATTTTTATCCTGATGAACCAGAGTAAACTGATTTGTCCTACCATTGTGTAGAACATTCCTATCAAATTTCCATGGTCTACCAAGTAAAAGAGAGCATGCTTGCATGGGTACCACATCACAATCAACATAATCAGCATATGCAGCAATGCTAAAGTGCACACGAACAGAACGGGTTACCTTAATCTTACCACTATTGTTAAACCACGGAATATAGTAAGGATGGGGGTGTGGTCTTGTGGTGAGAGATAGCTTCTCCACCAACTCCATGCTAGCCAAGTTGTTGCAACTCCCTCTGTCAATGATGATGCGAACCGAACGTTCTTTCACCACTCCCTTTGTGTGGAACAAATTATGCCTCTGGTTTTGCTCAGCCTTCGTTACCTGCACACTTAACACACGTTGAGCAACCAAACTAGCATATTTATCTGCATCATCAGGAGCCATATACTCTATATCATGAGCATCATCATGGGCACCCTGTTCCTCATGAGCAATGAGAACTAAAGTCTCCTCATCATAGTCACTCGCTGACTCATACCCACCATCCGCCGTAATAATCATCACACTCTTGGAGGGACAGTCTTTTGCGAAGTGACCTCCACCTTGGCACCTGCGACATTTAATATCACGATCTCGTGTTTGCCCTGTGGAAGCCATGGATGAAGAAGAACTCGCCGCTGGACCACTCTGTGCACCCTTGAATGGTGGCGCTGGCTGTTTTGGTGGCTCCCTGTAAGAATGAGCGGCTGAAGTAGATGGTGGTGCAGCAGGACGTGTGGATGTAGAAGGTCCACGCGATGTCCATGATGTATTTCGTCCTGCAGAAAAGTTAGGTCTCGTAGCGGCCTGTCGATCGTGCACTTCACGTTCAGCTTTACAAGCAAGATGAAACAAACGAGTAATAGTAGCATAGTCCTTGTATTCTAGAATAGTTTGTATCTCCCTGTTTAAGCCACCTATAAAACGTGCAAACATAGCTTCATTATCCTCTACTAGGCCACATCTAATCAATCCAGTTTGTAATTCTTGATAATATTCCTCTACAGAATTTTTTCCTTGTCTCAAACGCTGTAATTTTTGTAGCAATTCACGTTGATAATAAGGAGGAACCCAGCGAGTACGCATAGCATCTTTTAAAGCAGCCCAAGTAGCTGGAATATTATTAGCATGCAATCTACAATGTTCAGACCACCAAATAGATGCAAAACCGGTGAATTCAGAAACAGCAGCAGTAACACGTCTATTCTCAGGATATTGTAAACATGTAAAGCGTTGTTCAGTTTCTAACTCCCAAGTAAGATAAGCATCAGGAATATATCTACCCTCAAACGGCTTAAGATTCAATTTAAGTTTAGGCACATGTTCATCATCGCGTACCTGAGGGGGTGGTTGGTGTCGACCGTGGCGAATGTTGGGACGTGGACGTCCAGCTGGCTGTTCATAGGCCGCTTCTTGTTCCACCTCCTCCTCGTAATCACCCTCGTAGTTGTCGTCCTGGCCGACGTCAGAGGCAGCAGCAGCAGTAACTGTAGCAGCAGCAGGAGCACCAGCAACTTGTCCGCCCGGAAACAGAATACGTCGTGCACGTCGTGGTGGCGGTGGCTGTGCTGGAGCGGCCGCAGGCTGTATAGGTAAGTGATAGAGGCGAAGGTGTCCCGATGTTTCGATGAGATGGTGGAGATCGATTTTTGGTGGAGTAGACTTTCACGACCCGACTACGAACGTGCGAAGACGTTGCGCCTTAGCAATCGCTAAACCAACTCCGAGAGGTTATTGATCTCGCGGATGCACGATCAACCTGACCACGAAGGTCAATTCCTGCAAGCAATCGAACAACAAGCAAGAACTAAGAATTGCAATCTGGATATTGCGAATATAAGATGAAAGATTAACAGAAGTTGGAGTTCCAATGCGGTCTTGGCCTGGTCGGACGACACAAACGAAGAACTCGAAGTTGCGGCTATGGCTAACTTAAATCTAATTAAAACCCAAGTCTAAACGACGCCCTAAGGGCTGTATATATGGGGGAACAGAGGGGATTTTCGTGACCCCTTGGAGGTGGGGTCCGAAAACAACCCTAACTCGGTTTCCCCACACATACGGACTCTAAAAACAGCCTATAAGGTGGTATTTCGAAATTACATGGGCCCAGCCCAATATTAAGGTGACGCAGCACCTATAATTGCCCTTGGACGAAAATAATGAAGTGGCATCTCGCGTATTTCGTCCAAGACTTCATGCGCGCCTTATGGTGGCTTCAAAGTGCGATAATCACCACTGGAAGCTCCGCTGTCCTTTCCCGCGCGTGCACCTTCTTCTCCATGCTTGATCCCGCTCCAATGACCATCCTTCTTGTCCATGCTAGGTCCTGCATTCATAAGCAAAACAAAAGTATCTAATTTAGGCAGCATCATATGTTCATGAACAATAGAAGGATTCGCAAGAAACGAAAGTACCTGATAATTTAGTTGACGTGCACGAGCTCTAGTAACTGGTCCAATATGTGTAGTTGGTGAGGATATGGGTGTAACATTAGTAGGGATGTCCTCATCATCCTCCCCTTCTTGAATTGAAGTCGTCCTCGACGGAAGCTCATCATCTTCTCCCAAATAAGGCTTCAAATCTGCAATATTAAATGTGGGACTAACCCCAAAGGCTGCAGGTAGCTCGAGTTTATATGCATTATCATTAATTTTCTGCAAAACCTTAAAGGGACCATCAGCTCGAGGCATTAACTTAGACTTGCGCAAATCAGGAAACCTATCTTTACGTAGATGTAACCAAACAAGATCTCCTGGTTCAAACACAACATGCTTTCTACCCTTATCACCAGCAAGCTTGTATCTAGCATTCATTTTCTCAATGTTTTCTTTAGTTAACTCATGCATTTTTAAAATCAATTCAGCACGTTGCTTAGCATCAAAATTAACCTTCTCCGAAGATGGAAGAGGCAGCAAATCAATAGGTGCACGAGGTAGAAAACCATAAACAATCTCAAAAGGGCACATTTTAGTGGTAGAATGAAAAGAACGATTATAAGCAAATTCAATATGAGGTAAACATTCTTCCCACATTTTCAAGTTACTCTTTAAAACAGCCCTAAGCATAGTAGACAAAGTCCTATTGACTACTTCAGTTTGTCCATCAGTTTGGGGATGACAAGTAGTACTAAAAAGTAGTTTAGTCCCCAACTTAGCCCATAAGCATCTCCAAAAATGGCTAAGAAACTTAGTATCACGATCCGAGACAATAGTATTGGGCACACCATGTAAGCGAATAATCTCACGAAAGAATAAATCAGCAACATTAGCAGCATCATCGCTTTTATGACATGGTATAAAATGTGCCATCTTAGAAAATCTATCCACGACAACAAATATGCTATCCCTCCCGTTCTTTGTTCGAGGCAAGCCTAAAACAAAGTCCATGGAGATGTCCTCCCACGGAACACTAGGTACAGGTAAAGGCATGTATAAACCATGAGGATTGAGTCGTGACTTAGCTTTTTGACATGTAGTGCAGCGAGCAACAAAACGCTCAACATCCCGTCTCATCTTTGCCCAAAAGAAATGTGTAGCAAGTACGTCCTCCATCTTCTTCACGCCAAAATGTCCCATTAATCCTCCTCCATGCGCCTCCTGCAACAACAAAAGACGAATAGAGCTAGCTGGAATGCATAGCTTGTTAGAACGGAACACAAACCCATCATTAAGCACAAACTTGTTCCATGTTCTACCCTCTCTACAATTCTGCAAAACATCTTTAAATTCTGCATCATGTACATATTGATCTTTGATTGTCTCTAAACCGAATATCTTGAAGTCAAGTTGGGAAAGCATAGTATAACGACGAGACAAAGCATCAGCAATAATATTATCTTTCCCCTTCTTGTGTTTAATGACATAAGGGAAAGTCTCAATAAATTCAACCCACTTAGCATGTCGACGATTAAGTTTTGCTTGACTTCTTATGTGTTTCAAAGATTCATGATCAGAATGTATAACAAATTCTTTGGGCCATAAATAATGTTGCCAAGTTTCTAATGTCCGAACAAGAGCATATAATTCCTTATCATAAGTAGAATAGTTCAGACTAGGCCCACTCAATTTTTCAGAAAAGTAAGCAACAGGTTTAGCATCTTGTAATAACACACCTCCCAAACCAATCCCACTAGCATCGCATTCAAGCTCAAAAGTCTTATTAAAATCAGGAAGTTGGAGCAAAGGAGCATGTGTTAACTTATCTTTCAAGACCGTGAAGGCTTCTTCCTGTGCGGTACCCCAAGTAAAAGGCACATCCTTGCGTGTAAGCTCAATTAGAGGGGCAGCAATGGTGCTGAAATCTCTCACAAAACGCCTATAGAATCCCGCGAGGCCAAGAAAACTCCTCACTTGTGTGACCGTTTTGGGCTGCGGCCAACTCTCAATTGCCTCGATCTTGGCTTTATCAACTTCAATTCCCTGCGGAGTAACAACATAGCCAAGAAAAGACACTCGGTCGGTGCAAAAAGTGCACTTCCCAAGGTTACCAAACAAACGTGCATTACGTAGAGCAATAAAAACAGCACGTAAATTATCCAAATGTTCCTCCAAAGATTTGCTATAAATCAGTATATCATCAAAATAGACTACCACAAATCGTCCAATGAAAGCACGTAAAACCTCGTTCATTAATCTCATGAAAGTGCTAGGTGCATTAGTTAACCCAAAAGGCATGACTAACCACTCATATAATCCAAACTTAGTTTTAAATGCCGTTTTCCATTCATCTCCTAATTTCATGCGAATTTGATGGTATCCACTACGCAAATCAACTTTGGAAAACATGGTAGAGCCACTTAATTCATCAAGCATATCATCTAACCTAGGAATAGGATGAC
This sequence comes from Bromus sterilis, assembly GCA_950022295.1. NCBI lineage: Eukaryota > Viridiplantae > Streptophyta > Magnoliopsida > Poales > Poaceae > Bromus > Bromus sterilis. The sequence continues at coordinate 253,663,824 of OX465595.1, read as the reverse complement.
GATAACGAATAGTAATATTATTAATGGCTCGACAATCAACACACATACGCCATGTTCCATCCTTTTTAGGCACTAATATAACAGGAACAGCACAAGGACTAAGGGATTCACGTATGTAACCTTTGTCGAGTAGCTCTTGTACTTGCGGATGAATCTCCTTCGTCTCCTCCGGATTGGTACGGTATGGCGCACGGTTGGGCAACGAAGCACCGGGAATTAAGTCAATCTGATGCTCAATCCCTCGAATAGGTGGTAATCCCGGTGGTACGTCTTGTGGAAAGACGTCAATAAACTCCTGCAAAAGGTCAGTGACAACAGGAGGCAAAGAAGGAGGCAATTCCTCAAATGAAAACAAAGCTTCTTTGCACACGAAATCATAGCACACATATTGACTAACATCCAAATCTGAAATATCAACTTTAGTAGCAAGCAAAGTTGGACTAGTCAATTTAATTTCATTAGAAACAGCAGAAGAAGATTTGCTATTCGTCTTATGTTGTTGCTCAAATTCTTTGGCTGCTATCTCATTTTCACTCTTATTTTTCTCCTGTTTAGCTTTACTAGCTCTAGCAAGATCATCTTTCACAATTTGTTCAGGAGACATAGGAAGTAAAGCAATATTTTTATCCTGATGAACAAGAGTAAACTGATTTGTCCTACCATGGTTTACAACATTCCTATCAAATTGCCATGGTCTACCAAGTAAAAGAGAGCATGCTTGCATGGGTACCACATCACAATCAACATAATCAGCATATGCAGCAATGCTAAAGTGCACACGAACAGAACGCGTTACCTTAATCTTACCACTATTGTTAAACCACTGAATATAGTACGGATGGGGGTGTGGTCTTGTGGTGAGAGATAGCTTCTCCACCAACTCCATGCTAGCCAAGTTGTTGCAACTCCCTCCGTCAATGATGATGCGAACCGAACGTTCTTGCACCACTCCCTTTGTGTGGAACAAATTATGCCTCTGGTTTTGCTCAGCCTTCGTTACCTGCACACTTAACACACGTTGAGCAACCAAACTAGCATATTTATCTGCATCATCAGGAGCCATATATTCTATATCAGGAGCATCATCATGGGCACCCTGTTCCTCATGAGCAATGAGAACTAAAGTCTCCTCATCATAGTCACTTGCTGACTCATACCCACCATCCGCCGTAATAATCATCACACGCTTGGAGGGACAGTCTTTTGCGAAGTGACCTCCACCTTGGCACCTGCGACATTTAATATCACGATCTCGTGTTTGCCCTGTGGAAGCCATGGATGAAGAAGAACTCGCCTCTGGACCACTCTGTGCACCCTTGAATGGTGGCGCTGACTGTTTTGGTGGCTCCCTGTAAGAATGAGCGGCTGAAGTAGATGGTGGTGCTGCATGACGTGTGGATGTAGAAGGTCCACGTGATGTCCATGATGTATTTCGTCCTGCAGAAAAGTTAGGTCTCGTAGCGGCCTGTCGATCCTGCACTTCACGTTCAGCTTTACAAGCAAGATGAAACAAACGAGTAATAGTAGCAAAGTCCTTGTATTCTAGAATAGTTTGTATCTCCCTGTTTAAACCACCCATAAAACGTGCAAGCATAGCTTCATTATCCTCTACTAGGCCACATCTAATCAATCCAGTTTGTAATTCTTGATAATATTCCTCTACAGAATTTTTGCCTTGTCTCAAACGCTGTAATTTTTGTAGCAATTCACGTTGATAATAAGGAGGAACCCAGCGAGTACGCATAGCATCTTTTAAAGCAGCCCAAGTAGTTGGAATATTATTAGCATGCAATCTACAATGTTCAGACCACCAAATAGATGCAAACCCCGTGAATTCACAAACAGCAGCAGTAACACGTCTATTCTCAGGATATTGTCAACATGTAAAGCGTTGTTCAGTTTCTAACTCCCAAGTAAGATAAGCATCAGGAATATATCTACCCTCAAACGGCTTAAGATTCAATTTAAGTTTAGGCACATGTTCATCATCGCGTACCTGAGGGGGTGGTTGGTGTCGACCGTGGCGAATGTTGGGACGTGGACGTCCAGCTGGCTGTTCATAGGCCGCTTCCTGTTCCACCTCCTCCTCGTAATCACCCTCGTAGTTGTCGTCCTGGCCGACGGCAGAAGCAGCAGCAGCAGGTACTGCAGCAGCAGGAGGAGCACCAAGACCAGCAGCTTGTCCTCTCGGAAACAGAATACGTCGTGCACGTGGTAGTGGCGGTGGTTGTGGCTGTGCTGGAGCGGCAGCAGGCTGTGTAGGTAGGCGTGCGATCAACTCAGTAAACTTGGCGTCGAGCTTGGTGTCGATCATCTTTTCCACGCCATCAATTGCCTCTGTAAATCTGGTCTCGATGTCATTCACCTGTTCAGACATCATTTGTGCAAATTTATCATGTAGCTCCTTGTTTGTCATGTTCTCCCAATCGGGTGCATCCCGCGCCACTTCATCATGTGATCCTGGCATGGTTAGCAGAAATAGAAAACAAACAGGAATATGATCCTACTTCTACTAATGGGATGTGGGGTGGTGGAAAGCACAAATCCGTCAAGCTTTTCTTTCGTTCTTACCGATTCTTACCTAGCAGCAGGTGGTGACGTACAACCAACGGGTCAAAACTCTCAGAGATGTGGTAGAGCGATGGCCAGGAGGTGTCAAAACGCACGATGTAGAATATATGTGGAGCTGTAGGAAGGCTGACAAGTATGGTAGCAAAAGCTCAACAGTAATCAAAACAGAGATGCAAAGCTGAATAAACACTCAACGTCGGTACTGTGCTGATCCTAGGCTAGACCGTACTAGAGACGCGAGCCTAAAACACCAACGAAAGCACGGCGCGGCACGTAAACAACTGAGCACACTCTGAATTTTTTTTTTCTTTCTCTTTTTGTTTTTTTTTTGCTCTTTTTTTTTTGCTCTTTATTTTTTTTTTTTGCGATGCGGGACTGCAGTGGCTGAAAAAGTGCGAAAAAATCACTATGGTGACGAACGTCTCAAAATGAGTTTCTGGACCTAAGGAACGTATGGGCACGAAATTTTTTCACCCCTGAATTTTTTGGCCTAAAAACTGCTCTGAAAAGCGTGCCTAAAAACTGCTCTCCTTTTTTTTTTTTTTTGGAAAACACCCCCCTTCTCTGGACGGAACAAGTTTGGTGAAATCCGACTCTAACAACTCAAAACTAATCTGGCTACAGAGAAATCACGAACCGTACTAATGGTGGAACTCAACTCGGACTCGTGGGACGTGGTGGTGTATATGAACTCTGCTTGGTGGAACGTGGTGGTGTATGTGGACTTGGATTGGCGGAACGTGGTAGGATGACTACTGTGCGGCGGCGACGTGGCAAACTGTGATCAGAACTCGAAACTCTAAGGGAACTAGACGCTAAGATCAGCAACTTGACACAACGATGCAACCGTAAATTCAACAAAGCAAGTACTGAAAATAAAACTGGACAAAGGCTCGGACTGTCTTGGGACGTGATGATCTAACCCTAAATTGTTTTTTTGGCTTTTTCGTGGGCTGTAGGTATGACGAACAGAATCAATCTAGACTACGAAAACTGGTAAATCTCACCGAGCAACCTGGAAATCTGATACCACTTGATAGAGGCGAAGGTGTCCCGATGTTTCGATGAGATGGTGGAGATCGATTTTTGGTGGAGTAGACTTTCACGACCCGACTACGAACGTGCGAAGACGTTGCGCCTTAGCAATCGCTAAACCAACTCCGAGAGGTTATTGATCCCGCGGATGCACGATCAACCTCACCACGAAGGTCAATTCCTGCAAGCAATCGAAGAACAAGCAAGAACTAAGAATTGCAATCTGGATATTGCGAATATAAGATGAAAGATTAACAGAAGTTGGAGTTCCAATGCGGTCTTGGCCTGGTCGGACGACACAAACGAAGAACTCGAAGTTGCGGCTATGGCTAACTTAAATCTAATTAAAACCCAAGTCTAAACGACGCCCTAAGGGCTGTATATATGGGGGAACAGAGGGGATTTTCGTGACCCCTTGGAGGTGGGGTCCGAAAACAACCCTAACTCGGTTTCTCCACACATACGGACTCTAAAAACAGCCTATAAGGTGGTATTTCGAAATTACATGGGCCCAGCCCAATATTAAGGTGACGCAGCACCTATAATTGCCCTTGGACGAAAATAATGAAGTGGCATCTCGCGTATTTCGTCCAAGACTTCATGCGCGCCTTATGGTGGCTTCAAAGTGCGATAATCACCACTGGAAGCTCCGCTGTCCTTTCCCCCGCGCGCACCTTCTTCTCCATGCTTTATCCCGCTCCAATGACCATCCTTCTTGTCCATGCTAGGTCCTGCATTCATAAGAAAAACAAAAGTATCTAATTTCTGCAGCATCATATGTTCATGAACAATAGAAGGATTCGCAAGAAACGAAAGTACCTGATAATTTAGTTGACGTGCACGAGCTCTAGTAACTGGTCCAATATGTGTAGTTGGTGAGGATATGGGTGTAACATTAGTAGGGATGTCCTCATCAGTAAGCGTGCGAGCAACTCAGTAAACTTGGCGTCGAGCTTGGTGTCGATCATCTTCTCCACACCATCAATCGCCTCTGTAAATCTGTTCTCGATGTCATTCACCTGTTCAGACATCATTTGTGCAAATTTATCATGTAATGCTTTGTTTGTCATATTCTCCCAATCAGGTGCATCCCGCGCCACTTCATCATGGGATCCTGGCATGGTTAGCAGAAATAGAAAACACACAGAAGTATGATCCTACTTCTACTAATGGGATGTGGGGTGGTGGAAAGCACAAATCCGTCAAGCTTTTCTGTAGTTCTTACCGATTCTTACCTAGCAGCAGGTGGTGATGTACAACCAACGGGTCAAAACTCTCAGAGATGTGGTAGAGCGATGGCCAGGAGGTGTCCAAACGCACGATGTAGAATATATGTAGAGCTGTAGGAAGGCTGACAAGTATGGTAGCAAAAGCTCAACAGTAATCAAAACAGAGATGCAAAGCTGAATAAACACTCGACGTCGGTACTGTGTTGATCCTAGGCTAGACCGTACTAGAGACGCGAGCCTAAAACACCAACGAAAGCATGGCGCGGCACGTAATCAATTGAGAAGCACACTCTGAATTTTTTTTTCTCTCTCTTTTTTTTTTTTTGCGATGCGGGACTGCGGTGGCTGAAAAAAGTGCGAAAAAATCAATATGGTGGCGAACGTCTCAAAATGAGTTTCTGGACCTAAGGAACGTATGGGCACGAAATTTTTTTACCCCCGAAATTTTTGGCCTAAAAACTGCTCCGAATTTTTTTTTTTTTTTTTTGGAAATCACCTCCTTCTACGTACGACAAAAGATTGGTGAAATCCGACTCTAATCAAATCAAAACTAATCTGGCTACGGAGAGATCACAAACCGAACAGGTGATGGAACTCAACTCGGATTGGTAGGTCGTGGTGCTGTATATGGACTCGACTTGGCGGAACGTGGTAGTGTATCTGGACTCAGATTGGCGGAAACGTGGCGGTGTACTACTGTGCGGCGGCGGTGTGATAAACTGTGATCAGAACTCGAAACTCTAAGGGAACTAGGCGCTAAGATTAGCAACTCGACACAACGATGCAACCGTAAATTCAACAAAGCAAACTACTGTAAAGAAAACTGGACAAAGGCTCGGACTGTTTTGGGACGTGATGATCTAACCCTAATTTTTGTTTTGGCTTTTTCGTGGACTGTAGGTATGAAGAACAGAACCAATCTAGACTACGAAAACTGGTAAATCTCACCGAGCAACCTGGAAATCTGATACCACTTGATAGAGGCAAAGGTGTCCCGATGTTTCGATGAGATGGTGGAGATCGATTATGGTGGAGACGACTTTCACGATCCGACTACGAAGGTGCGAAGACGTTGCGCCTTAGCGATCGCTAAACCAACTCCGAGAGGTTATTTATCCCGCGGATGCACGATCAACCTGACCACGAAGGTCTAATTCCTGCAAGCAATCGAAGAACAAGCAAGAACTAAGAATTGCAATCTGGATATTGCGAATATAAGATGAATGATTACGAAAGTTGGGGTTCCAATGAGGTCTTGGCCTGGTCGGATGACACAAACGAAGAGCTCGAAGTTGCGGCTATGGCTAACTTAAATCTAATTAAAACCCAAGTCTAAACGACGCCCTAAGGTCTGTATATATGGGGGAACAGAGGGGAATTTCGTGGCCCCTTGGAGGTGGGGTCCGAAAACAACCCTAACTCGGTTTCCCCACACATACGGACTCTAAAAACAGCCTATAATGTGGTATTTCGAAATTACATGGGCCTAGACCAATATTAAGGTGACGCAGCACCTATACTTGCTCTTGGACGAAAATAATGAAGTGGCATCTCGTGTATTTCGTCCAAGCCTTCATGCATGCCTTATGGTGGCTTCAAAGTGCGAAAATCCCCACTGGAAGCTCCATTGTTCTTTCCCGCGCGCGCACCTTCTTCTCCATGCTTGATCCCGCTCCAATGACCGTCCTTCTTGTCCATGCTAGGTCCTTCATTCATAAGCAAAACAAAAGTATCTAATTTAGGCAGCATCATATGTTCATGAACATTAGAAGGATTCGCAAGAAACGAAAGTACCTGATAATTTAGTTGACGTGCACGTGCTCTAGTAACTGGTCCAGTATGTTTAGTTGGTGAAGATGTGGGTGTAACATTCGTAGAGATGTCCTCATCACCTATTATGGTCCGGAACCGGCAATCACAAAGGTGACAGCTTGGGACACCAAAGGGTATGGTCCATAATTTGAGTATTCCATGTATCCATTGAGTTTATTGCTTTGTTCCGGTGCTCTTTGACAGGAGCGCCTTAATCTCCATAAGTTCCTTTTGGCCTCGTCCGTCGCGGGATGGTAGGACAAAAGATGGTGTGCAAGTTCTTATTGCAAGCATGCACAACTACTTATGGGATACATGCCTAATGTTTGATATTTGCCTAGATGATCATTGCTTTTCTGTGTGCCTTGCCCCGTGTTAGAATTTATTACATGTTCATTCTTATTCATGGAGCGCCCGACCATCCATCTCCCTAGCCTACAATATTTTAGTTCTGCTGATTATTACTAGTTTACTTTCGCTATCATATCACAGTTGCTATTAATACTTTGTTGCAAGCAAGCATATTTCAGGTGCGGTTGAATTGAAAACTCAACTGTCAAAGCTTATAGATACTCTTTGGTTTCCCTTGTGTCGAATCAATAAATTGGGTTAACTTACCCGCGAGAACACTACAATCTATCCCCTACAGTTGAGGGTCATCAGGTGCTGTCACAAACAGCGCCTTTGTCGCCTGCCATATAGAAGCAGACGACAAAATGCGCTGTTAACGGCCTGACAGAGGTGAGCTGGTAGGGCTTCTCCTTCCATATTCTTTGTCTTCTGCCATTGAATAATGCTCAAAGCGAAGCATTTTGTCGTCCGTCAATTATATGCAGACGGCAAAGCACCTCTTTGCCGGATAAATGGCTGATGAGTGGTTTGCCGTCTGCCGGCAAACGGCAAAGTCCTTTGCCGTCCACTTTGCATATGTTTGCCGACAACCATGGCAGACGGAAAATTGCTGAATTCCTGTAGTGTGATCTCCTCCGAGGATACAGGCCAGCCCCGAGTTCCATGAAGACTCCCTGCGAGCATGGTGACCGTCTAAGAACCAGAAGATGTGCATCGGAGATCCCGAGAATGGGTGCCGAAGTTAGCGGAACCTAGAGAGGAGATGACGCGAGGAGGACGAAGCACGGTGCCCTTGTGGATCATGGAGCGCGCCGAGCCTGTGGCTCCTCCATGGCGATCTCGGGGACGGTGGCGCCCTGGAACCCGAAGTTGTCGACGAAGGTGCCCTACGCGAGCCTCGTCGAAGTGGTACCCGGTGTCGTTGACGCAGATCCCGGCCATGTCGACACCGAAGATGAGAAGACGAAGCTCCCCCACCTTGCGCGCCAAATGTCAGAGAGATTTGTCAAAGGGAAATCTTTCAAAACCCTGGTCCGAACACAGGGGTCTTGGCTCATAATATCGAGAGCGATAATGGCGAGGACGACGGAATCTGCAGGCACACAACACGACCAACACAGCAAAACAGGAGAAGCTAAACAGGTTTAGGCCATCATGTAAAACCCTACTTACTACTTGTCTGGGATTGCTTCGGTGGAGATGATAGTAGTGAGCTACAAGTTTGAGATCTGGAACGGCCAATCCCCTTCTACGGTGCCCTAGCTAGCACTTATATCGTTGCCCCGGTCCACTTTCCCCACAACTTGGTGGGAAGGGTTGCCACAAGGAGACAATTATGGAGGGGATAGGCCATGCTCTCATCCTGAATAAATCTACCTGCCTCTGCTAAAGCAAAAAGGATTTTGTGGTTGACGAGGGAATACCCCCACGACTCATCAGCATGAGGGTACATGGTGTGTCTCAAGACAGAAGGCCCACTAGAAGCTTCGGCTGGCCCAAGATCAGCCCACCCGAAGCACCGACAAATGCACCTACATGGAGTCCAAGGTGTGTCCGCTAACACTAGCTAGATTAGGCAATCACCTTTGTAAACCTAGAAGGACTCTTTGAGACCTAGCCTAGTGTGACGCCCCCAAAATCAAGTCATGTACAGTAATCATACACGCAAGGTACACGATCGAGATCAGGGACTCACGGTAAGATATCACAACACAACTGATGAGGACATCTCTACTAATGTTACACCCACATCTTCACCAACTACACATACTGGACCAATTACTAGAGTACGTGCACGTCAACTAAATTATCAGGTACTTTCGTTTCTTGCGAATCCTTCTAATGTTCATGAACATATGATGCTGCCTAAATTAGATACTTTTGTTTTGCTTATGAATGAAGGACCTAGCATGGACAAGAAGGATGGTCATTGGAGCGGGATCAAGCATGGAGAAGAAGGTGCATCCGCGGGATCAATAACCTCTCGGAGTTGGTTTAGCGATTGCTAAGGCGCAACGTCTTCGCACGTTCGTAGTCGGGTTGTGAAAGTCTACTCCACCAAAATCGATCTCCATCATCTCATCGAAACATCGGGACACCTTCGCCCCTATCAAGTGGTATCAGATTTCCAGGTTGCTCGGTGAGATTTATCAGTTTTCGTAGTCTAGATTGGTTCTGTTGTTCATACCTACAGTCCACGAAAAAGCCAACAACAAAAAAAATTAGGGTTAGATCATCACGTCCCAAAACAGTCCAAGCCTTTGTCCAGTTTTCTTTACAGTAGTTTGCTTTGTTGAATTTGCGGTTGCATCGTTGTGTCGAGTTGCTGATCTTAGCGCCTAGTTCCTTAGAGTTTCGAGTTCTGATCACAGTTTGTCACGCTGCCGCCGCACTAGTGCCATCCGTCCGCTGCCACCAATCCGAGTCCAGAAACACCACCACGTTCCGCCAACCCGAGTCCATATATACCACCACGACCTACCAATCCGAGTTGAGTTCCATCACCCGTTCGGTTTGAGATATCCCCATAGCCAGAATAGTTTTGGAGTTGATTAGAGTCGGATTTCACCAATCTTTGTCGTACGTAGAAGAGGGTGATTTCCATATCACAGTTTGTCACACCGCCGCCGCACAGTAGTACGCCGCCACGTTTCCGCCAATCCGAGTCCAGATACACCACCACGTTCCGCCAAGTCGAGTCCATATACAGCACCACGACCTACCAATCCGAGTTGAGTTCCATCACCCGTTCGGTTTGTGATCTCTCCGTGGCCAGATTAGTTTGAGTTCATTAGAGTCGGATTTCACCAATCTTTGTCGTACGTAGAAGAGGGTGATTTCCAAAAAAAAAAAAAAAAAGAGTGGCACGCTTTCCAGAGCAGTTTTTAGGCCAAAAATTTCGGGGGTGAAAAAATTTCGTGCCCATACGTTCTTTAGGTCCAGAAACTCATTTTGAGACGTTCGCCACCATAGTGATTTTTTCGCACTTTTTCAGCCACCGCAGCCCCGCCTCGCAAAAAAAAGCAAAAAAAAAAAAGAGAGAAAAAAATTCAGAGTGTGCTTCTCAGTTGATTACGTGTCGCGCCGTGCTTTCGTTGGTGTTTTAGGCTCGCGTCTCTAGTACGGTCTAGCCTAGGATCAGCACAGTACCGACGTTGAGTGTTTATTCAACTTTGCATCTCTGTTTTGATTACTGTTGAGCTTTTTGCTACCATATTTGTCAAGCCTACCTACAGCTCCACATATATTCTACTTCGTGCGGTTGACACCTCCTGGCCATCGCTCTACCACATCTCTGAGAGTTTTGACCCGTTGGTTGTACATCACCACCTGCTGCTAGGTAAGAATCGGTAAGAACTGAAGAAAAGCTTGACGGATTTGTGCTTTCCACCACCCCACATCCCATTAGTTGAAGTAGGATCATACTTCTGTGTGTTTTCTATTTCTTCTAACCATGCCAGGATCCCATGATGAAGTGGCGCGGGATGCACCTGATTGGGAGAATATGACAAACAAAGCATTACATGATAAATTTACAGAGGCGATTGATGGTGTGGAGAAGATGATCGACACCAAGCTCGACGCCAAGTTTACTGAGTTGCTCGCACGCTTACCTATACAGCCTGTGGCCCCTCCAGCACAGCCACCTACACAACACGACGTGCACGACGTATTCTGTTTCCGGGCGGACAAGCTGCTGGTGCTCCTGCTGCTGCTGCAGTTACTGCTGCTGCTGCCTCTGACGTCGGCCAGGACGACAACTACGAGGGTGATTACGAGGAGGAGGTGGAACAAGAAGCGGCCTATGAACAGCCAGCTGGACGTCCACGTCCCAACATTCGCCACGGTCGACACCAACCACCCCCTCAGGTACGCGATGATGAACATGTGCCTAAACTTAAATTGACTCTTAAGCCGTTTGAGGGTAGATATATTCCTGATGCTTATCTTACTTGGGAGTTAGAAACTGAACAACGCTTTACATGTTTACAATATCCTGAGAATAGACGTGTTACTGCTGCTGTTTGTCAATTCACGGGTTTTGTATCTATTTGGTGGTCTGAACATTGTAGATTGCATGCTAATAATATTCCAGCTACTTGGGCTGCTTTAAAAGATGCTATGCGTACTCGCTGGGTTCCTCCTTATTATCAACGTGAATTGCTACAAAAATTACAGCGTTTGAGACAAGGAAAAAATTCTGTAGAGGAATATTATCAAGAATTACAAACTGGATTGATTAGATGTGGCCTAGTAGAGGATAATGAAGCTATGTTTGCACGTTTTATAGGTGGCTTAAACAGGGAGATACAAACTATTCTAGAATACAAGGACTATGCTACTATTACTCGTTTGTTTCATCGTGCTTGTAAAGCTGAACGTGAAGTGCAGGATCGACAGGCCGCTACGAGACCTAACTTTTCTGCAGGACGAAATACATCATGGACATCGCGTGGACCTTCTACATCCACACGTCCTGCTGCACCACCATCTACTTCAGCCGCTCATTCTTACAGGGAGCCACCAAAACAGCCAGCGCCACCATTCAAGGGTGCACAAAGTGGTCCAGCGGCGAGTTCTTCTTCATCCATGGCTTCCACAGGGCAAACACGAGATCGTGATATTAAATGTCGCAGGTGCCAAGGTGGAGGTCACTTCGCAAAAGACTGTCCCTCCAAGCGTGTGATGACTATTACGGCGGATGGTGGGTATGAGTCAGCGAGTGACTATGATGAGGAGACTTTAGTTCTCATTGCTCATGAGGAACAGGGTGCCCATGATGATGCTCATGATATAGAGTATATGGCTCCTGATGATGCAGATAAATATGCTAGTTTGGTTGCTCAACGTGTGTTAAGTGTGCAGGTAACGAAGGCTGAGCAAAACCAGAGGCATAATTTGTTCCACACAAAGGGAGTGGTGAAAGAACGTTCGGTTCGCATCATCATTGACGGAGGGAGTTGCAACAACTTGGCGAGCATGGAGTTGGTGGAGAAGCTATCTCTCACCACAAGACCACACCCCCATCCATACTATATTCAGTGGTTTAACAATAGTGGTAAGATTAAGGTAACGCGTTCTGTTCGTGTGCACTTTAGCATTGCTGCATATGCTGATTATGTTGATTGTGATGTGGTACCCATGCAAGCATGCTCTCTTTTACTTGGTAGACCATGGAAATTTGATAGGAATGTTGTACACCATGGTAGGATAAATCAGTTTACTCTGGTTCATCAGGATAAAAATATTGCTTTACTTCCTATGTCTCCTGAACAAATTGTGAAAGATGATCTTGCTAGAGCTAGTAAAGCTAAACAGGAGAAAAATAAGAGTGAAAATGAGATAGCAGCTAAAGAATTTGAGCAACAACATAAGACTAATAGCAAATCTTCTTCTGCTGTTTCTAATGAAATTAAATTGACTAGTCCAACTTTGCTTGCTACTAAGGTTGATATTTCGGATTTGGATGTTAGTCAATATGTGTGCTATGCTTTTGTGTGCAAAGAAGCTTTGTTTTCATTTGAGGAATTGCCTCCTTCTTTGCCTCCTGTTGTCACTGACCTTTTGCAGGAGTTTATTGACGTCTTTCCACAAGACGTACCACCGGGATTACCACCTATTCGAGGGATTGAGCATCAGATTGACTTAATTCCCGGTGCTTCGCTGCCCAACCGTGCGTCATACCGTACCAATCCGGAGGAGACGAAGGAGATTCAGCGTCAAGTACAAGAGCTACTCGACAAAGGTTACATACGTGAATCCCTTAGTCCTTGTGCTGTTCCTGTTATATTAGTGCCTAAAAAGGATGGAACCTGGCATATGTGTGTTGATTGTAGAGCCATTAATAATATTACTATTCGTTATCGTCATCCTATTCCTAGGTTAGATGATATGCTTGATGAATTAAGTGGCTCTACCATGTTTTCCAAAGTTGATTTGCGTAGTGGATACCATCAAATTCGCATGAAATTAGGGGATGAATGGAAAACGGCATTTAAAACTAAGTTTGGATTATATGAGTGGTTAGTCATGCCTTTTGGGTTAACTAATGCACCTAGCACTTTCATGAGATTAATGAACGAGGTTTTACGTGCTTTCATTGGACGATTTGTGGTAGTCTATTTTGATGATATACTGATTTATAGCAAATCTTTGGAGGAACATTTGGATCATTTACGTGCTGTTTTTATTGCTCTACGTAATGCACGTTTGTTTGGTAACCTTGGGAAGTACACCTTTTGCACCGACCGAGTATCGTTTCTTGGCTATGTTGTTACTCCGCAAGGAATTGAAGTTGATAAAGCCAAGATCGAGGCGATTGAGAGTTGGCCGCAGCCCAAAACCGTCACACAAGTGAGGAGTTTTCTTGGCCTCGCTGGATTCTATAGGCGTTTTGTGAGAGATTTCAGCACCATTGCTGCACCTCTCAATGAGCTTACACGCAAGGATATGCCTTTTACTTGGGGTACCGCACAGGAAGAAGCCTTCACGGTATTGAAAGATAAGTTAACACATGCTCCTTTGCTCCAACTTCCTGATTTTAATAAGACTTTTGAGCTTGAATGCGATGCTAGTGGGATTGGTTTGGGAGGTGTGTTATTACAAGATGCTAAACCTGTTGCATACTTTTCTGAAAAATTAAGTGGGCCTAGTCTGAACTATTCTACTTATGATAAGGAATTATACGCTCTTGTTCGGACATTAGAAACTTGGCAACATTATTTGTGGCCCAAAGAATTTGTTATACATTTATATCATGAATCTTTGAAACACATAAGAAGCCAAGCAAAACTTAATCGTAGACATGCTAAGTGGGTTGAATTTATTGAGACTTTCCCTTATGTCATTAAACACAAGAAGGGGAAAGATAATATTATTGCTGATGCTTTGTCTCGTCGTTATACTATGCTTAATGATGCGGAATTTAAAGATGTATTGCAGAATTGTAGAGAGGGTAGAACATGGAACAAGTTTGTGCTTAATGATGGTTTTGTGTTCCGTTCTAACAAGCTATGCATTCCAGCTAGCTCTATTCGTCTTTTGTTGTTGCAGGAGGCGCATGGAGGAGGATTAATGGGACACTTTGGCATGAAGAAGACGGAGGACGTACTTGCTACACATTTCTTTTGTCCAAAGATGAGACGGGATGTTGAGCGTTTTGTTGCTCGCTGCACTACTTGTCAAAAAGCTAAGTCACGACTCAATCCTCATGGTTTATACATGCCTTTACCTGTACCTAGTGTTCCGTGGGAGGACATATCCATGGACTTTGTTTTAGGCTTGCCTCGAACAAAGCAGGGGAGGGATAGCATATTTGTTGTCGTGGATAGATTTTCTAAGATGGCACATTTTATACCATGTCATAAAAGCGATGATGCTGCTAATGTTGCTGATTTATTCTTTCGTGAGATTATTCGCTTACATGGTGTGCCCAATACTATTGTCTCGGATCGTGATACTAAGTTTCTTAGCCATTTTTGGAGATGCTTATGGGCTAAGTTGGGGACTAAACTACTTTTTAGTACTACTTGTCATCCCCAAACTGATGGACAAACTGAAGTAGTCAATAGGACTTTGTCTACTATGCTTAGGGTTGTTTTAAAGAGTAACTTGAAAATGTGGGAAGAATGTTTACCTCATATTGAATTTGCTTATAATCGTTCATTTCATTCTACCACTAAAATGTGCCCTTTTGAGATTGTTTATGGTTTTCTACCTCGTGCACCTATTGATTTGCTTCCTATTCCATCTTCGGAGAAGGTTAATTTTGATGCTAAGCAACGTGCTAAATTGATATTAAAAATGCATGAGTTAACTAAAGAAAACATTGAGAAAATGAATGCTAGATACAAGCTTGCTGGTGATAAGGGTAGAAAGCATGTTGTGTTTGAACCAGGAGATCTTTTTTGGTTACATCTACGTAAAGATAGGTTTCCTGATTTGCGCAAGTCTAAGTTAATGCCACGAGCTGATGGTCCCTTTAAGGTTTTACAGAAAATTAATGATAATGCATATAAACTTGAGCTACCTGCAGATTTTGGGGTTAGTCCCACATTTAACATTGCAGATTTGAAACCTTATTTGGGAGAAGATAATGAGCTTCCGTCGAGGACGACTTCAATTCAAGAAGGGGAGGATGATGAGGACATCTCTACTAATATTACACCCACATCTTCACCAACTACACATACTGGACCAGTTACTAGAGCACGTGCACGTCAACTAAATTATCAGGTACTTTCGTTTCTTGCGAATCCTTCTAATGTTCATGAACATATGATGCTGCCTAAATTAGATACTTTTGTTTTGCTTATGAATGAAGGACCTAGCATGGACAAGAAGGACGGTCATTGGAGCGGGATCAAGCATGGAGAAGAAGGTGCATCCGCGGGATCAATAACCTCTCGGAGTTGGTTTAGCGATTGCTAAGGCGCAACGTCTTCGCACGTTCGTAGTCGGGTCGTGAAAGTCTACTCCACCAAAATCGATCTCCATCATCTCATCGAAACATCGGGACACCTTCGCCTCTATCAACAACTCTACAAATAAAATAATACAAGTTGTATAATACATGCTAGGGGCCACGAGGGCTCGAATACAACAGCTCGAGAGCACAAAGTTAGCGGAAGCAATAGTATCTGAGTACAGACACAAGGTACACATGAATTTCCTTAAGAAGGCTAGCACAAAAAACAACAATGATCGAAAAGGCGAGGCCTCCTGCCTGGAAACCTCTGAACTACTCCTGGTCAACGGGGAACTCGATGTCGTAGAAGGCATCGGGGATCTTCATGTTGTGGTGGTCGACATCGGGGATCTCCTGCTCCTGGACTCCAACGCTCCAACGTCGACTGCAGCGGCCGATCAGGCAAAACAAAAAGGGGGAAATAAAGCAAGGGTGAGTATGGATCATACCCGCGAGTCTTACATCCGCTACTAAGCAATTATGTATTTGTATCAAATGGAAAGGGGAGGATATATATAGCGGACAGAATGGTAGAGAGTCAGAATAAGGATGAGAAGCTGGGCCTATCGAAGACTAGCATCTTTCGACGATTCTTGAAGCACAAGAAGAGAATAGCCAACAGTTTATATAAAGCATAAACTAACAATGCAGCAGAAGTTGCTGCAGCATTCTATAATAGTAAGTTGTAATTATCAATAATTAACAATGCCTCAGAGATACCCTCCTCGACTTTTATACGAGGAAGAGAAACCGTAACCAATAGTTTAATAGTAGTAGTTTGTAGTAGTAGGCTCTGGCTTCAGCATAAAGCATCCTGTTACCGTGGACACGACTATTCGAATAGATCAAACTCCCTGCAAGGGTGCACTAATTTTCATCCTGCACGCTCGGATCTCCAGGGTGGCGTACACCTTGTTAGGGAATTCCACACAGAGGCTTTCCGACACACCGATGCCCATCCTACAGCTCATTAGAGAGGTCTCCATCGGTCTAAAGTCCTAAGAGCAAGGGGTTCTTGGGCCGTCGCCCCTGGCTCTCCGGATCGGTGTGAGGACGGTGGATACCACGCAACTCTATCATGGATGCGGATCCGACCGTGCCACAATGCTGAACTGGACGTCTTTCAGAGCTTTCGAACGAGTCCACAACACGGAGGGCCCACGCCGTAATCCCACGTGAAGGTAGTGCGTACAAGCCTTTGTGGCCTCTCAAGTCATCCACCTGAACCGTTAGACATTTTATTATTATCTGTCGGGACAACCGTTATCGTTGCCCCTATACGGGTGACTCGTAGGCAACGACAGTAGCCAGGTCAACTCCAATAACCAGAGCCGATGGCCGCCTGCCCTGTCATCCCACCAACTCGTGCGGTTACCAACAAGGTGAACCGTCTCCTTACCTTATGTTGCGTGTGCTCTTGGAAGAGCTCAAATTTCGTACTACAGGGTATCTCACGGCCAACGAGCAAAGACCAGGCCCACGATGGTATCCGCCTGTCCTGCCGTCTGTATACAATCCCTGCGCGGGCACCGTTGGGTCACCCGACTCCTTACCTTTAAGGACACCAGTTGATTCAAGTTCCTACCATCAAGTGAAACCAGGAGGAAGCACCCTCGATGGTACACTTGAAGAGGTTCGACAGAGACACCAGTGGAATGAACTAAAGAGGTAATCCTCGTATCATCCCGGTGATGCTACGCTACTCAGCCGACGAGAGTGAAATACGAGTCCATCCACTCGTAAGTCAAACTCGAAGCGACTCGGCAGAGTCTCGCCGTTGTAGGTTCTCTAGGGCGTCTTCATTGATCCATAGCTGTTGCAGCTATAATATTTTGTAATCCGTGTTCACTCACCAGAGTGATCATGGACCGCTGTTCTAAACCTAGCTAACAATGCACAGGGTTTACTATTGAATATAATATAATTAAAAGGCAACATAGAATAAAGGAAGGCACATCAAGGGCGACAATGACTGGCTATGAAATTGAATAGGTAAGCAACATAACAGCAGCAGCAATGCCTAGTGCAAAAATGTACGGAAAAGATAGGCGATATCTGGGGAAGGACAATGGCTCTGCTTGCCTGGAAGCTCGACGGGAGGGGTACGATCGTCGTGGACATAGTCGATCACAGGGGCATCAACAGCGGTCGTCTGGACTATCGAACAATAAGAGAGGGGGAAGAAACAATAAATACACAGAAATAAAGCAATACAAATACAAGACATGGCAACGCAGTGTTGGCGGTGTTCTAACGCGATGCTACACGTTGCAGACGAAACGGAAATTTAACCAGATGTTTACCCGGCTCCGGGCGATTACCGGACAGTGCAATCGGAGGTGGAATGTTCCATGTTTTGGTATGTTAGAGCGGTGCAGTGGGCGTACGAGTAGCGTATTCTTGTTTGTTGTATTTTTCTGATCAATTTTCATGTATAAAGTTTTTTAATCCGACTTACGGTTTAAAAGATATTGATTTTCTAAACTTAAATCAATTTAAAAGAATTCTTGGATTTTCTTTTATTATTTAAATAGCATTATCCAGAACAGTGGGTTGACTGGTCAAACTGACATCTGGGACCCACATGTCATACAAAGTGGAATTATAAATCATTTTATTAATTAAAATCAACACATGGGCCCACATGTCATTGAGCATTTGATTTAACAGATTAACAATTAACTTATTTATTAAAATAGGGGCAAGGCCCCACATGTCATTGGAAATTATCTAATTAAACCCATTTTCTTTATTCTAATAGGGAATGGGGCCCCATTTTTCATTCACATCTATTTAACAGGGGTTATATGCTAATGGGGATTAGGGGATAATCCAAGGGAGGGCCCCACGGGTCAGTGGCACATGCCAAAACCCGTGCACGCCGATGACTAGCCGAACACGGAGGCGAGGCCGTTTGATAACCCACAACTGCAGGGGATCGAGATAGTCTTCGCGGGTAAGAATAACCCAATTTATTGATTCGACACAAGGGGAGCCAAAGAATACTTATAAGCCTTAGCATTTGAGTTCTCAATTCAACCACACCTGAAAAAGCACTAGACAATATATTTAGTAGCAAAGGTGTGTTGACGGGTGTAGTCTTAGAGACTTCCCCAATTACCAACACCACAAAGTAGTAACAAAGTAGCAGCAGTGATGAGAGCAATAGTAACAACGAAGGCAATAAATATGAAAGATGGACCGGGGTTCAAGGTTTCACTAGTGGTAACTCTCCAAGCAAAAAGACGGGTGTTGGGTGAACTAATTACAGTTGGGCATTTGACAAAATTGCAAAAACTCTAGCCAAACAAACTAGAGCAATCCTAGTCTAGAACCAAACGTAGGCATGTAATCCGTATGTAGTTGTACGTGCTTGCAATAAGAACTTGCACAACATCTATTGTCCTACCGTCCCGCTACGAACGGGGCCAAAGGAAACTTACGGAGATTAAGGTGCTCTTGTCAAAGAGCACCGGAACAAAGCATTAGCACTCTATGAACACATGTGATCCTCAAATTATAGCCCATCCCCTTTTGTGTCCCAAGCTGTCACCATTGGGATCGCCGGTTCCAGACTATAATAGGTGCATACAACTGTAGATAAGATCTAGAACAACAATTATAATCATGCAACCATAACGTGCTCCAATCTAAAATCATGCTACTCGTGCACTAGTAACAAGCATTAAGAACAACAAAATTGCAGCAACAATAATTCATAAACCTCTTAGTACTGAACAAGGTAACAATTCATCGGATCCCAATAAACACAACACCAATTACATCATATGGATCTCAATCATGTGGGGCAGCTCATGAGAACTTTGTATTGAAGATCAAGGGGGAGAAGATACCAACAAGCTACTGCCAAGAACCCGTAGTCCAATGAGGAACTACTCATGATCCATCATGGGGTGAAGAAGAGTTGATGAAGATGGCCCCGGGGGCCAAGGCCCTCTCCGGCAGGGTGCCGGAGCAGGATCCTGGTGACCCCCGAAGCTAGGTTTCTATGGCGGCGGAGATCGGGAGCGCTTCTGGAGAAAAGGGTTGGATATCTCGGGTTTTTGCGTCACGGGAGATTTTATAGGAAAAGGGGGAGTACGAGGCGGTGCCGAGGTCGCCCAGACGGCCTCCCCGCGTGGGTGGGCCCTGGCCACGCCGGGAGGGCGCCTGGGGGCCTGGGGCCACCTCATGGCTCGTCCTTCGGCTGGAGGACTCTTCCGATGTAGATATTTTTTGGTAATTTTTTGGGAATTTTCTGAGCAACTTCATATTTGGACTTTTTATGGATTGCAAAGATAAAACAAACAAAAACTGACACTGGGCTCTATATTAGTAGGTTAGTCCAATAAATGATTCAAAAGCATGGCAAAAAGATGTAGCAATGACACAAAAAGGGCATGGAACGAGCAAAAATTATAGATACGTTTGAGACGTATCAGCATCCCCAAGCTTAATTCCTGCTCGTCCTCGAGTAGGTAAATGATAACAAGATAATTTTTGATGTGACATGCTACTTAGGAGTAAAGGCAATCAATCGAATGTAATGAAGATACATAAGCCAAAGACAAAGTGATATAAAGCAATAGTCTATAATTGATATTAAGCAAGCAATGAAGAACATATAAAAAATTGAGCTCTTGCTGTCCGTGAATAGAATGTCTCAGTCGAGGTCCCCGCGCAAGAGTGGGGATGGTTTAGAGCATAAAAATACTGAATAGTTGTTGAGAACTCAATCTACTAAATTTCACACATGGTCCCTTTGGAATCTTATTTTGACTCGTCCCCAGACCACTAGTCAGGTACCAGTCAAACTGTTCCTCTCCCTGTCGACTTTGAGCACTCATGGAATGGATGAGCGCGAGAAAGATACGTTGGCATTTAGGATGGCAAATAGAATAAATGAGGGGGAAAGGAAGTCAAAAAGTGAGAAAGGCTCACACCAATGAGGACAATCATAGGCGGGAGAGAGCCAAATGATAGATATGGTGTGAGGAGTAGGGATTTCCATGCAACATGCGGATGCACAAGAGCTATAAGTGTATGAAAGCCCTCCAATGGAACTAGTGGGGGTCCATCCAACTTGCTTGCTGATGAAGACCTAGAGCTCTTTTGAGGAGGCTCATCCTTGGAATATGCAAGCCATGTTCTATAGTGTATAGATCCCCACATAGTTATATAAGAATGATATGAAAACTCTCTATGAAACACGAGTGCTACTTTGAAGCACAAGTGTGGAATAAAGGATAGTAGTGCTGCCCCCTCTCTCTTTTTTCTTTTTTTTTCTTTTTCACCTTTATTGTATTTTTCTGTTTTTGGGTGGCCTCCACGGCTCTTTATTCTCTCTCTCTTTTTTATTTCGTCCACTTAGGGATCTTTTATTCCTTTCCTCACTGTAGGGGCAACACTCTATAAGAACATCAACACACTTTTATTTACTTACAACTCTGAATCAAAAAGTAATGACTCTATATGAATGCCCATGCCAGTGTAGCAGCAAGGCAATATGAAAATGAAGGATAAGTCATATGAACATGAAAGACGATGGATGTTGCATGGAAATATATCTCGGAAAGGCTATGGAAATGCCTTGATAGGTAGGTATGGTGGCTGTTGTGAGGAAGATATAATGAGGTTTATGTATGACAGATCGTATCATGCCAAGGGTTTGGATGCACCGGCGAAGTTTGCACCATCTCCCACGAGAAGGGCAATGCACGGTACCGAAGAGGCTAGCAAAATATGGGAAGGTGGAAGTGCCAACAATCGAATACTCGCATTAGTCCGAAGAACTCATGCACTTATTATCGGTAACTCTCTATCTAGTCAGGAGATTCACAAAGAGACAAGTACCCCGAGGAGTGTATGGCGGTTTGGTTATCCTTGTGCATCCTTGTACGTGGGGGTACTCTAAATATTCCAACCCCGTAGAGATTAGTGATCCTTTTAATAGCTAGAGTTCTCAACTAATTTTTTTAGTTTTCAAAAATAAGGCACGGTTAGCCAAGATGCGACACCTATCACTAATGGGCGCAAGCTCAATTGCATAAACATTCATCATTACTCAATCAATGCCTCAAAACTATTGCAAGAAATCCTAAGCTAGACCTAGTGATCTAGATTACCTATACACCACATATAAAACATACCATGAGACATATAAACCAATGCAACAGAAATAACTCTCTAAACAAATATAAGTGAAGCGTGAGAGTTCTATACTTTCTACAAAAGAAATTAAATGCTCTCAAACAAGATCTAAGTGAAGAACAAGAGCTAGCAAAACAAGCAGTAGATAAATTTAACACTCAACAGATATAAGTGAAGCTCTAGATGTTCTATGATAAAGTGGAGCGTGTATCTCTCCCAATCAAGCATGGTAGGGTCCGACAATGTAATGACTAGCAAAAAACAAAATAAAACTAAAAAGGAAATAAAGAGCAAGACACTCCAAACATAGCACATAACACATGAAGTGATAAAAATATAGTGGAACGAAAGACGAACTGATAATTGTTGATGGAGAAGGGGATGCATGGGGGCATCCCCAAGCTCAGACGCTTGAGTCTCCTTGATTATTTCTTGGGGATGTGTAAGGCCCGATATGCGGTACTGTTCCAGATGTAGATGTTTCCATCCAGATCCGGGGACGAAGCACATATCGGTCCCACCGCGACATATGACGAAGTCATATGCCCCGGATTTCCAACATGATATCACAACATTACAGATACAGGATACAACATCTCATACAATCGGCATAAAATACAATAGCCTACAGACTACAATCAAATGCCTAGTGGCAAAGAGAAAAAAATCGATTCCCATAACCACACGGGTCCAGGCCCTCCGCCGGGATCCGCCTAACTAGTCGTCGTCGAGTCTCCACGCGAAACGTCGATCACCATACATGTTGTCGATCAAGAACCCTGAAAAGAGTTTGGGGGTAGTATCATGAGTACAGAGGTACTCAGCATCCAACTGTAGTGGTCATCTGACCCAGCAAGGACTTCATCACTCGTCATTCTAGGACAACTAGTAGTTTACGGTAAGGATGGGGTAAGTGGTGAGGTTGCTGCCGCACTAGGATTTATGAAGTGGCTAACTATCTAGAGAGTAAGATAAGAAGTCAAGCATTCGATGAGGAATCGCCTCCAACAAGTCTTGCTATCAACTACTTACACAATCATAACACCTATCCTATCCTTGTCCTCCTCTTCGCATCCCGACGAAGAAGAAGCAGTCAAGGCACACACACACATTGATCAAGTTATATTAATATTATATCAGTTGTTGTTGTCTATGAACAAGGAGTAGGTCTCAAGTCGTCCATAACCGTGGACACGGCTTCTCGAAAAGATTTAACCCTGCAGGGGTGTACCAACTGCCCATTACAAGGCTCCGCACGCACGCCCATCTCTCTCAGTTGCTACCCATGATAGGCAACCATTTTATGATTTAGTCCCAAGAGATCCGGAACGACAGTTCCCTCTAACTAACAATGCACAAATCCGGGTGGCCCCCGGTGAGTCGACATCCAACTCAAAAGCCGGCCGCGCTCTCAAATCGGCCTCTACCGTCTGGATGAGGTCGGGTTAGTTGCTTAGCTACAGGTGATCAACCAACGGTTATTAACATGGAAAATCACAGAATCATGGCATAGCACACAAACATTTCAAGAGGTGAAGCATAAAGGAAACTATCTATGCTAGTTAATTTAAGTGAAGCACAACCCAAACATGGCATAACACTAAGTGCCCCACGACAATTAAATGATTTAGTACTGTTCTATCCTAAACCATATTTAGGTTGGTTAACAACAGCAAACAATAGCATAAACAAAAAGTACATGAAAAACTAATCAAGTTACATATAAAGAACAACCCAAACGGAGTTACAGTTAAAAAGATACAAGCAAAACAAGTTACGGCCACAATCTGCCAACATCACGAAGCACACTTTAGAGCAATGCATAAACAGGATAATGAATGCAAACATGCTCACAGGTGATATGAAATTAAATTAGACATGACAGGTAAGGCATGGCAAAAATAATCATGCAAAAATTCATCATAGATCAAAAGATATTAAGCAAACAACATGACATCGTGACGTTACAGACTTAGAGAAAAACAGAGGTGGCTGTAAAAAACAGCGGCATAGCAACTTTGGAGCTCAATAACTATATGACCAGCAAGCATATCATGAAAATGCAATACATATAATGGAAGTAGACATGATTCTTAACAATATGCAATTGGAATCACTCAATTCCGATAAACGGTTGCGATGCAACCGTCACCCGAAGTTGCAACAAATTAACAGTTTTCAGCACAGCAGCACATTAACATTAGGGTCACCACTTTGGAGCAAGATTTAATATAGCTAAAGCACCCAAACATGACAAGTTAAAGCATAGAAATGAAGTACACATGATTCTTAACACATAGGAAAAAGAATCAATGCAATAGGCCTCATGGATGAGTCACAATCATCACCCAAAGTTGCAATAAAATAATAACAGCAGCACTTAACAGGAATTAGTAGCATTTAACGGCCTGTTGTCCACTTCAACAGAGATTAACAACATCAAGATGGCCTCAAATCAAAATGCTCACAAAAGATGGATTGAAGTACACACAATTCTGAGCAATTTCCTTTTTAGGCTCAACGTCATCCGAGCTACGGTTTGATCGCAAACGACAACGCAAAATTGAATCAACAGCAATATATCTCCAGACTTAGAAAAAATTCACAGGAGTTAGTTCTTAGAAAAAAAAAGGGCCTCATGTTTTGGGCTTGGCCCATGAGGCCAGTGCTGGATCTGGCCTGGCAGGCCGGCTGGGCCGGGGCGCCTGGCAGGCCTGGGGCGCGCGGGCTGGTGGTGCTGGGCCGGCCCACAACGGGGTGCAGCGAGCGGGCGTCGGCTCCCGCTGGAACCGCACCAGGCGGCGGCGGCTGCCTCCCGCCGGCGAGCGGCGGCGCGGGACGGCTGCTGGCGAGGCGAGGTGGTGCAGGGGCGAGGGGATCCGCGCGCTGATATGTCCAAAACGTATCTATAATTTCTGCTTGCTCCATGCATGTTTTGTGTGATATTTCTAGGTTCTAGATACACTTTCATACACTTTTGATCATATTTGGACTAACCTATTAACTCAGTGCACCCCAGTGCCAGTTCCTGTTTTCTGCTGTTTTTCTATTTCAGTTTTCCCCCATATAAAAAGTGCCAGAAAAATTCCGGGAAAAATACTGGAAAAATCAGCGTACAGGAAGCTTCGCGAAGAGCCCGAGTGGGGCCAGAGGGGAGCCAGGGGGGCTCAGGCGGCCACCCGGCGCGGCCCCACCCCTGGCCGCGCCAGGGGGGCGCCTGTGGCCCCTGGTCCACCTCTGGCTGCCCCCCTTCGCCTACTTATTCTCCGTCACGGGGAAACTCCTAAGACAGAACCCTATTTCGCAAACTCGCCTCTGTTCCGCCGCCGCCGTGCTTCCGAGATTGGGAGCACTAGAAGACCTCTTCCCGGCACCCTGCCGGAGGGAGGATTGACCTCCGGGAGTCTCCTCTCCACCATGGATTCTCCCCGGATGTCTCGTGAGTAGTTTTCCTTGGACCATGGGTCCGTGATCAGTAGCTATGTGATGTTCTCCTCCCCTCTTTGTTCTTCATGGTTTAGACCTCGGGAGCTGCCCTACATGATTGAGGAACTTTTGTAATATTTCTGCTATTGCTATGCTGAGTTTGTTGGGATCTGATGGATTATGAGATTATGTTCAGATTGTGATAGAGTAATATATTTGGTTTTTATCTCTTATATTTTTGTTCCTAAGTAATTCTTGCATGTTCTCCATTGTTGTTTATTGCTTTGGCCAAGTAGTAGGTAGTGACTCCAAGAGGGAACGTTATGCTCGATTGTGGGTTCATGCCCCCCGATGACACGCTTGAGTGACAGAAACATGAGTCTAGGGGATGTGTTGTTGCCACAAGGGGGAAAACAACGGTGCTTGTAACCGCGGTTGCAAGAATTGTTTACTTTACGCAAAGTTCTTTTTAATGCAGTTGTTTGTTGCTTTGGGTTTACACTTTGGGTGGGGCTCGCAACTTAATACCAGCGAGATGTTCTGGATAGATATCTCAAGGTGGATGATTAGTAGTAGATGCAGTTGGATTACGGTCTACTTATTTTGGCGTACTGCCCGTGCTTTTGAGCCTCTTCCTTTCTTTTGTAGCATAGTTAGCATTGCGGTGCGTTCATAATCATGTCAATTGCCCTTCTGTAATTTGTTTACCTCGCATAGCAGTTTTATCGTCTTTTGGGAGAGAGACATCACTAGTGAACATCACGTATCCCGGTCCATATCCTTATTACTGTTTCCACGCTATATTTACTTTCCTACTTTTTACTTTCAGTTGCTATCATTATCCTTTGTGTTTTACCCTTTGTGAACAACAAGACCGGAGAGATTGACAACCTCTCTAAACTTCGTTGGGAACAAAGTTATCTGTGTCTGTGTGCAGGTCCACGTCAGTTGCGCCGCTGACACCTACTTATCATCTGTGGAGTCCTACTGGAGACAAACCTTGGTATCTTCACCGAGGGAAACTTGCTGCTACGCTACATCTCAACCTTCCACTTGGGGTAACCAACGAAGGGCGAGAAGCCATCAAGCGAATTCCTGGCGCCGTTGCCGGGGACTCCGAGTGCTAAGATAGGGGAGTTGCACACTACCCTTTACCTTTGTTTTTTTAGTCTTGTTAGTTTAACTTTCCGTTTTTACTTTTGTGTCCTTAATCAAAAATACCAAAAATACCTACTAATGCTATCTTCACCATGGGTGTGGAACCACCCAGATATGGTAGGATGGACATGTTTCACTTGGCTCGTCTTCGATCAATTTGTGCTCGCGCTAAAAACCCAACCGACTTGGTTGAGGGAAAATCATTGGATGAGCATGCTCATTATACGCAACACCGCCTATCTGAGAAAGGGAAAAACTTATGGGAACAAATACAAACTTCTTATTGCTATGCCGAGTGTTTATGCCACATTTATGATTTTACTTGATGCTCTAATATAGAGCGTAAACACCTTCCTTTCCAATGTGAGTTTAATGAAAATGAGATCCTATCTTCTTATGCCAAAGGTGTTCATGATTACTTTGATGTTGAAAAGATTGAAGAGTTTGTTGCTTTTAAAGGTGCTTATGAGATTACTTCTTTGATTGAAAAGTATTATGATACTATTCACAAGTCTGAAAACTTTGCTGTTCTTGCTTATTGCTTTGAGAATTATGCTTCCAATTCTTATATTGAGGATTTTAAAAATAGAATGCTTGCTGCCCAAGAAGAGGCTAATGATTGCTATGAAGAGGAATCTTATGATTCCGAGGACTCACTTGATTCTTCCCTTTCTGATGATTTTGATACATGCTTTGTTGATGGCCATGATGCCACTATGGATGATGCCTAGGAAGATGAACATGCTATAGTTCCTTATGTTAAGCATGAAATTATTATTGTTGCACCCACACTTGATTGCCCTATTATCCTTTTGAAATCTCACACTATTCCGTAGAATTTTGCTCTTATCAATGATCAATGTGATGGGTTGCATCTATCTTATCATCCTAAAAACCTTGTTGAAAATAATACACGTGTGCTTGTAGGTCATGAACAACATGATTTATGTGATAGTTATATTCTTGATGTTGTTCATGAGGCTACTGAAAATTACTTTGAGAGAGGAAAGTTTGGTTGTAGAAACTTCCATGTTACAAAAACACCTCTCTTCATGTTGAAAGTTTTGAATTGTTCTTGTTCTACCTTCCTATGCATGTCACTTTGTGCTTCTTTGATTTATTTTCATACAAGATGCCTATGCATAGGAAGTGGGTTAGCCTTAAAAAAAATTCCCATTTGCTTCTTGATGCTCTCTTTTGCTTCAATTCTTATTCTCTTGTGAGCATCTTTCATAATCTTTAAGCCTAGCTTAAAGGCATAAAAGAAAGATCTTTCGGGAGGCAGCCCGCAACGAATTTAGGTATTTCTTTTTTCTTTTGTTGTGTCTTGATGATTGTTACTACTGTAACAACATCATCGTATCTTTATTTTTCAGCTTTGTGCCAAGTTATAGCCTCTTACGGCAAGGGAAGTAAAAGTTGTGACATGCTGTCCAGAAAACAGATTCTGTCCTCGTGACCAGAAAAATTCCAGAAAAATCCCAGTTCATCTTTTTGAGCTGAAATTTTTACACAGTATGCTCTATACAATTAAGAAACTTCTGTATGTTCTGAGTTTTTTTATTTGAGTTGCAGAAGTGCCTCTAAAAAATTATTTACTACCTGTTGTTCTGTTTTTCATAGATTCTGCCACGTTTTGTCTCTCCTAACTTTTGCAAACCTTAAACTTGCTTTTTCTTTGCAAAAACTTTTTTGCACTCTTGAGAAACAGTAGCTCTTCAAGAATATTTTTATATCCAGTGGGGAAAAATTATTGATTAAGGGTACTAACCTCTCTAATCAGCTTATGATGAGTTATGTATGAAGGGAGTTTTCAAGTGTGCGATGGAAGATGATGAAAGAAGATCCAGGAGTGTCAAGCGCTCAAGCTTGGGGATGCCCCCATGTATCCCCAACAAATATTCAAGGAGACTCAAGCGTCTAAGCTTGGGGATGCCCCCGTGCATCCCCTTCTCCATCAACAATCATCGGTTTGTCCTTCGTCTCACTATATTTTTAGCACTTCATGCGTTATGTGCTATGCTTGGAGCGTCTCGCTCTTAGGTTTTATTTTTCTTTAGCTTTGATTTCTGTTCATAACAAGTTAGATCCCGTCTTACTTTGTGTGGGAGAGAAACACGCTCCACTTTCAAATTCTAGAACACATCATAGGATTTTTCCTGCTTATCTTTTTGCTGTTGTGTGTTCTTTATCTTTTCATAGCTACTGCCATGTTTAGTCTTAGTCTTAGTTTGTCTTTAGCAAGAGCCTTGGCTTTTGTTTAGTTTGTTGCTGGAACTCTTTTTAGTTTTCATGTTAATCTTGTTAAAGAGAGTTGGTTGTTGCACTGAGTTGTGACTTGTCTTGAGAATAGGTAATTGAGGTTGCTATTTTCTTCTAGTAGTAACTTGCAATAGTTTTGAGGTATTGATGTGAGTAATGTTTGAACTTTTGGTGTCCAGAGCTCTAGCCTATTAGTGATAGGTGTCGTATTTTGGGCAATCCGTGTTTGTTTTCAAAACCTACAAAACTAGTTGAGAACTCTAGCTACTAGATGGATCACTAATCCTTGGAGGGATCGAATATTAGAGTACACTCACGTACCATGAGTCGAGGATGCGCAAGGATAACCAAACCCCCATACACTCCTCCTCGGGGTACTTGTCTCTATGTGAACCTCCTTATTAGATTGAGAGTTACCGATAATAAGTGCATGAGTTCTTCGGACTAATGTAAGTATTGAAAGTTGACACTTCCACCTTCCCATATTTTGCTAGCCTCTCCCGTGCCGTGCATTGCCTTCTTCTCACTCCGAGATTTGGTGTCCACCTTCGCCGGTACATCCAAACCCTTGGCATGATACGCCCTGTCATCATAAGCCTCCTTATATCTTTCCTCAAAACAGCCACCATACCTACCTACCAAGGCATTTCCATAGCCTTTCCGAGTTATATTGCCATGCAACATCCACCTCTTCATGACTTGATCTTCATGTCATACATGTTCCTGCTACACTGGCAGCGACATACATTGCATACATCATGATAGTTACATCTTCTTTATGATTTTGAGTACCTTGTAAAGTGTGAAAGATCTCCTTTACCCTTCTTGTAAAATAGAGTGTTGCCCTTAAGTGAGGAAAAGATCCCAAAGTGGACACAATAAAAGATCCCAAAGTGGACACATTAAAAGATCCCAAAGAGGACAAATGAGAGTTAAATAGAAAGAGCCATTGAGGCCACCAAAAATACAAAAAAAAGAGAAAGGGGCAACACTACTATCCTTTTCAGAGATCCACACTAGTACTCCCTTTATATCCTTGTACTCCATAGAGATGATCTTCATGCATATAGCTATGTGGGGACCTTCACACTATAGAACTTGGCTTGCATATTCCAAGGATGAGCCTCCTCAAACGAGCTCTAGGTCTTCATGAGCGAGAAAGTTAGATGCACCCCCACTAGTTCCATTGGAGAGCTTCTTAGCTCATATGTGCATCCGTTGCATGGCAATCCCTACTCCTCACATCATATCTATCATTTGGCATATCTTGCCTATGATTGTCCTCATTGATGTGAGCCTTTCTCATCCTTTTTATCTTCCTCCTCCGTACTTCTCTGTTTGCCATCCTAAGTGTCAACTCTCGTGCTTACGCTCATCCATTGCATGAGTGCTCGAAATATCGAAAAGGAGTGGATCAAATTGACTTGTACCTGGCTAGTGGTCTGGGGACAAGTCAAGATAAGATTCCAAAGAGGACCAAGTGTGAAACTTTAGTAGATTGAGTTCTCAACAAAAATATTTTTTCTCGTATTCCCTATCCCCCTTATTGCACGCAAACACCATTTGGAGACATTCGAGTCACGGACAGCGAGAGCTCTTGCACCTAAAGTTCTTTTGTTACTTGTTTCAATGCTAATATAGACTCTTGCATGTTATGACTTGAATTGAATCTCTAACCTTGATTGCTTTACTTTTCAAAGTTCTTTTATGGTTGCTAGCATGTCACCACAGAAATTATGCTGTTATCATTTACCTACTCGAGGACAAGCAGGAATTAAGCTTGCGGATGTTGATACGTCCAAAACGTATCTATAATTTCTGCTTGCTCCATGCATGTTTTGTGTGATATTGCTAGGTTCTAGATACACTTTCATACACTTTTGATCATATTTGGACTAACCTATTAAATCAGTGCACCCCAGTGCCAGTTCCTGTTTTCTGCTGTTTTTCTATTTCAGTTTTCCCCCATATAAAAAGTGCCAGAAAAATTCCAGGAAAATACAAGAAAAATCAGCGTACAGGAAGCTTCGCGAAGAGCCCAAGTGGGGCCAGAGGGGAGCCAGGGGGGCGCCTGGGGCCCCTGGTCCACATCTGGCTGCCCCCCTTCGCCTATTTATTCTCCGTCACGGGGAAACTCCGAAGACAGAACCCTATTTCGCAAACTCGCCTCTGTTCCGCCGCCGCCGCGCTTCCGAGATCGGGAGCACCAGAAGACCTCTTCCCGGCACCCTGCCAGAGGGAGGATTGACCTC
The DNA here is from genome assembly GCA_950022295.1 of Bromus sterilis. Classification (NCBI taxonomy): domain Eukaryota; kingdom Viridiplantae; phylum Streptophyta; class Magnoliopsida; order Poales; family Poaceae; genus Bromus; species Bromus sterilis. Next base: position 253,633,111 of record OX465595.1, on the reverse strand, counting down.
CGAGAGTCTTCTCTCCACCTTGGACCATGGGTCCATGATCAGTAGCTATGTGATGTTCTCCTCCCCTCTTTGTTCTTCATGGTTTAGACCTCGTGAGCTGCCCTACATGATCGAGGCAGTTCGGTAATATTTCTGCTATTGCTATGCTGAGTTTGTTGGGATCTGATGGATTATAAGATTATGTTTAGATTGTGATAGACTAATATATTTGGTTTTTATCTCTTATATTTTTGTTCCTAAGTAATTCTTGCATGTTCTCCGTTGCTGTTTATTGCTTTGGCCAAGTAGTAGGTAGTGACTCCAAGAGGGAACGTTATGCTCGATTGTGGGTTCATGCCCCCCGATGACACGCTTGAGTGACAGAAACATGAGTCTACGGGATGTGTTGTTGCCACAAGGGAGAAAACAACGGTGCTTGTAACCGCGGTTGCAAGGATTGTTTACTTTACGCAAAGTTCTTTGTAATGCAGTTGTCTGTTGCTTTGGGTTTACACTTTGGGTGGGGCTCGCAACTTAATACCAGCGAGATGTTCTGGATAGATATCTCAAGGTGGATGATTAGTAGTAGATGCAGTTGGATTACGGTCTACTTATTTTGGCGTACTGCCCGTGCTTTTGAGCCTCTTCCTTTCTTTTGTAGCATAGTTAGCATTGCGGTGCGTTCATAATCCTGTGAATTGCCCTTCTGTAATTTGTTTACCTCGCATAGCAGTTTTATCGTCTTTTGGGAGAGAGACATCACTAGTGAACATCATGTATCCTGGTCCATATCCTTATTACTGTTTCCACGCTATATTTACTTTCCTGCTTTTTACTTTCAGTTGCTATCATTATCCTTTGTGTTTTACCCTTTGTGAACAACAAGACCGGAGAGATTGACAACCTCTCTGAACTTCGTTGGAAACAAAGTTATCTGTGTCTGTGTGCAGGCCACGTCAGTTGCGCCGCTAACACCTACTTATCATCTTTGGAGTCCTACTAGAGACAAACCTTGGTATCTTCACCGAGGGAAACTTGCTGCTGCGCTACATCTCAACCTTCCACTTGGGGTAACCAACGAAGGGCGAGAAGACATCACGCGCGTGGTGGCCGGGGAGGTCTCCGGCGGCTGGATCCGCCTCCAGCGGAGCCGCGGGCGAAGCTTGGGGCCGCGGCCCGAGCTCGGACGGCCATGGCGGTCGCCGGCGACGAACCTGCAGCGAGAGGAGGGACAAGGTGAGAAGAGGACAGAGGAGAGGGAGGGAAGGAGAGGGAGGAGCTGCGCGGGGAGGAGAGGTGTGGCCGGCGGGGCGTGGCTCCCTGGCCGGAGGCGCAGGCGGCGTCCACGGGAGCGGCTTGCGTCCAGGAGAGAGAGAGGAGAGCTTCGGGACGCATCTGGGCCGTCGGATCTCCAAATCTGACGGTCCAGATCGACTGGGGGCTAGGGTTTCGAAAAATTGGGACTAAAACTGGATCAGGGGGCAATTGTGAGGGGCTGGCTGCAATTTTGTGGCTAGGGAAACCCTAGAAATGGGGTGGGAGTGTGGTGGTCTTTATATAGCCCCGGTGGCTGGCAGTTTGCAAAAACATCCCCGGTTTTTCTCTCGCGCGCGAGGTGTTTACGTTTCTGACCGCCGGGGGTCCGCAGTACCTCCGATTCGGGTAAAACTTCGAACTGCGCGATCAGCGCGTCGAGCCAGAGGCGTTCACCTCGCGCTAGAACCGTTCCGAGAACATTTTCCGGTGCGCTATAAAAATATCCCGTTTAATTATTAAACGGGGTTTTCGTTCCGTTTGCTGCGGCTAGACCCGTGCGGTTTTCGCGACGGTGATCGGGTGAAACCCGGTGTCGCAAAGGTCGAGTGTCAGGGTGGCAAGGGTCGGTCTCCGTCCGGTACGAGATAAGAGAGGGGAAAAATAATCGCGGATCGATAAATCGGGGATGCAAACACCGCAAACAAATCAGATAATCAAACAATTCACACCGAAAACAAAAATTTTAATTTTTGTGAAATCTGGGCTGTTACAGGATGCATGGGGGCATCCCCAAGCTTGAGCGTTTGACACTCCTGAATCTTCTTTTATCATCTTCCCTCGCACACTTGAAAACTCCCTTCATACATAACTCATCATAATCTGATTAGCGAGGTTAGTACCCATAATGAAAAAAAAAATCTCTACTGGAAATAAGGATATTCTTGAAGAGCTACTGTTTCTCAAGATTGCCGAAAAGTTTTTGCAAAGAAAAAGCAAGCTTAAGGTTTGCAAAACGAAGAAAAGACAGAATATGTGAAAAACAGACCAGCAGGTAGTAAATAATTTTTTAGGGATACTTCTGCAACTCAAATAAAAAAACTCAGAACATACGAAAGTTTTGTGATTGTATAGAGCATGCTGTGTAAAAATTTCAGCTCAAAAAGATGAACTGGGTTTTTTCTATGATTTTTCCCGTCACGAGGAAAGAATCTTTTTTCTGGACAGCATGTCACAACTTTCACTTCCCTTGTCATATGAGGCTATAAATGGCACAAAGCTTGAAAAGTAAAGATACAATGATGTTTCTACAGTAGTAACAATCATCAAGACCACTAAAAACAGAAGGAAAACAAAAAGGAAAACCTAAATTCGTTGCGGGCTGCCTCCCGAAAGCGCTTCTTTAAAGCCATTAGCTAGGCATGAGTGTAGCGATGCTCACAAAGAATAAAAAGTTGAAGCACAAAAGAGAGCATCAAAGGAGAAAATATAAATCACATTTAAGTCTAACATGCTTTCTATGCATGGGCATCTTGTAAGAAAATAAATAACTGAAGCACAAAGTATCAAGCATAGGAAGGTAAAACAAGAGCACCTTCAAGATTTTCAACATGGAGAGAGGTGTTTTCCTAACATGAAAATTTCTACAACCAAATTTTCCTCTCTCATAATAATTTTCAGTAGCATCATGAACAAACTCAACAATATAACCATCACACAAAGCATGCTTGTCATGATCTACTAGCACATAATCATATAAACTTTCTAAGCATCACGGGAGATTTTATAGGCAAAGGGGGAGTCCGAGGCGGTGCCCAGGTCGCCCAGGCGGCCTCCCCGCGTGGGTGGCCCCTGGCCGCGCCAGGAGGGCGCCTGGGGGCCTGGGGCCACCTACTGGCTCCGTCCTCCGGCGTGAGGACTCTTACGATGTAGATATTTTTTCGGAATTTTCGGAGCAACTTCATTTTTGGACTTTTTTATGCATTGCAAAGACAAAACAGACAGAAACTGGCACTGGGCTCTATATTAGTAGGTTAGTCAAATAAATGATTCAAAAGCATGGCAAAAAGATGTAGCAATGACACAAAAAGGGCATGGAACAAGCAAAAATTATAGATACGTTTGAGACGTATCACCGTAGCGGCCAACTTCGGCGAGGGGGGGCATGGCGAGGGTGCGCTGGGGGCGTGTGGGCGGGTGCAGCGCGTAGGAGCTCGAGCTCCGGCGGAAATGGCGGGCGAGCACGGAGCGGCCAATTTCTCGGCTCCGGCGACCAAATTGGGGCACAGGAGAGAGGAAACCGAAGGAGTCTTAGGTAGTGCACCTACTGGGGTCTCGCTGGTCCAAGGGGACGGCCAAATCGTCGGCCACGGCTAGGACCTACGGCGACCGGAACAAGGCTCCGCGGCAAACAACGAGGGAGAGGCCAAATCGTTGAACTAACAGGGGCATAATGTGCAGCGCCTTACATGGGTGCAGAGGAGGGATCGGGCGGCAAGGGGTGGTCGTGGTGGCGCGAATCGAGCGGCGGACGACGGCGACCGTCGGCGAGGAAGACGGCGACGCTTGCGAGCTTGGCGGCGCGACGGCTCGAATTGGAGGAGGGAAACGGCATGGGGGAGTAGGGCGGGTCTCCTGGAAAGACCGGCGTGGCCCGATGAGGCCTCCGGCCACATCGACGGCGACCGCGCGGCGACGGCCGTGGCGGGCGAGCGCGGAGAGAGGCGCAGTGGAGAGGAAGGGAATGGCGTGCCCGGTCTAGGGTTTGGGTGGAGGGCTCGGGGTGGGATGCGGGGAGTTATGCCTGGCGGCTAGCCGGCAGATGGCCGACCGGTGTGGCCCACGTGGATGTTATCCACGGGTTGGGGATGACCAGTACGAGGGGGAAGGAGAGGGGTGGGCTGGGCCCGGGGTGGGCCTTTGATATGGGGTGGCCCTATCTTCTCAGTAAGCGAACGGTGAATATGAGGGCGATGATAGATAACTTGTATGTAGCCGATGAACTCTCCTCGCTAGATCCCTGTTGCCAATGCGACAGCTCTCTACCCTTTGGATATTCACAACTTCACACACTTGTGCAACGTAGCCGTCGACCACGAGACGGTAATTTGCAATCTACTAATTCCCAGTGGAACAACAGATCACACAAAACTTGCAGTAGCAACACTTCAGATCGATACGAATTGAAGTATATGATTCAAGATGAAAGCTTGGAGCTATTCTCAAGAACTAGGGTTTATCTAAACGTGGTCTTCACTAAAATCACGTAGGGGGTCTTATATTTATAAGCTAGGGTGTCCAAACGGGGATACATGGGCCGCAGCCCTTAATTCTGCGCGCAGGCATCGGGCAGGTCGGACGGTCCGACCTGTAGCTCGGACGGTCCGGCCTCAGGACGGACGGTCCGACCTGTTACTCGGACGGTCCGACCTAAGCCGTAAATGCTACTGATGTTTGGCGTCATAAGTCGGACGGTCCGGCTTGGTACTCGGACGGTCCGGGACGAGGTCGGACGGTCCAACTTGCAATCCGGTCGTCCGACGTCTTCAGCACTTCCTCCTTTTGCTTCATATTCTCGCGACTCTCTCCTCGTGCAACTTTCCCTTGTTCCTTCTCTTCCTCTTGTATAACTCCTTGGTACCTGATAACACATATATACGAGGACTTAGGCAGTATAAAATCCTCACGAAGTAAAACATCATATTCTATGAGGAATAAGTTCACCTGTTGTTCTAGTAGCTTTGCACGAGCTCTTGTAACAGGTCCAATTCTGATTTCATTGGACTTAATCATCATTGGCTCTTCATTAGGTGTTGGAGGTGCAAGGGTAGTAGGGATGTCCTCATCATATCCCCCCCCCTTCAAAAGGCGTCGACCTCGACGCTCCAAGGTCATCTCCATCGTAGGGTGACAAATCAGCAACGTTGAAACTGTTGCTAGCACCTCCAAACTCAGCAATGGGTATATCAATCGAGTAGGCATTGTCATTGATCTTGGCTAACACTTTGTAAGGACCAGCACCACGTGGCTTCAACTTAGAATTCCGCATCCCTGGAAACCTGTCCTTGCGCAAATGCACCCAAACCATATCTCCAGGGTGAAAAAGAACTTCCTTCCGTGACTGGTTCCGTGCAGCAGCAACGTTCTTGCCTTGCTTCTCAATAGCCTCTTGAGTTTTATCATGAATCTGCTTCACGTAATCTGCTCTTTTGGATGCCTCCGTATTAACTCTTTCCTGCAATGGAAGAGGCAACAAATCAAATGGCGTAATGGGCTTAAAACCATACACCACCTCAAAAGGACAAAGCTGAGTAGTAGTGTGTACTTCCCTGTTATAAGCAAACTCAACATGTGGAAAATATTCCTCCCATTCACGCAGATTTTTCTTGATCATAGTGCGCAACAATTGTGACAATGTTCTATTCACCACCTCCGTTTGACCATCAGTTTGAGGATGACATGTAGTGCTGAACATCAACTTTGTTCCCAGCTTTCCCCAAAGTGTCTTCCATAAGTAGCTCACAAATTTCACATCCCTGTCAGAAACAATTGTCTTGGGCACTCCATGCAAGCGTACAATCTCCCTGAAAAACAGATTAGCAACATGCGACGCATCGTCGCTCTTGTGGCAAGCAATAAAGTGTGCCATCTTAGAAAATCTATCCACTACCACAAATATACTATCATGACTGATAGAGGCGGGGTGTCCCGATCTTTCGATGAGAGATAACTATCGATTTGGTGGATACGACTCTGACGATCCGACTACGAACGTGCAACAACGTCGCGCCTTAGCAATCGCTAAACCAATCTCCGGAGGTTATTGACCACGTCGGAGCACGATCAACCTGACCACGAAGGTCTAGTGCCTGCAAGCAATCGAAGAACAAGCAAGAACTATGATAAAGAAATCTGAATATTGCGAATATGTAGATGAAGTATGAATAAAGTTGGGATTCCGAAAGCGGTCTTGATCTGGTCGTTGGACACAAACCGAGTACACGAAGATGCAGCAATTAGCTAAGCAGTCTTTTTAACTAAAAGAAATCCAAAGAAAAACCCTAGGGGTTGATCTACTTATATATGACTAAAGGGTGGAGGCCAAGGGGGTGGAAGGACGTCCCAAGGAGTCCTAAAACTAAACCTAGGTCGTACAAGGCACTTGGGCCCATGTGGAGGTGATGCAACACCTATTGAGTTGGACTTTGATTCGGATTCTACTGCTGGGTCGCACCGTTTTCGCAATATCTCCACGCTCCGAAGGAATTTGAAGGTGAAACCAATTGCGTTGGAAACTAGACGAGATAAGCTATCACCAGAAAAAAGAATCACCCAATTTGGAGTTCGTATGTAGAAACGGCGGCTGTTTGAAGTTGGGTATATCTCTGCAGTCCGAATCTGAGTCCATGACGTGAAAGACTTGGTCTCTATCTTCTCTTGGGCCAAAAGTGACGTGAAATAACTTCTTGTACAGCACACAATCATGTCCCTTTGTATTGACTTCATTTCTTGATCAAATATAGAGGAATTAATGGTCATATCCATGATAATTATGTCCTCATCATCTTCATGCTTGAACATGCTCCAATGCTCATCCTTCTTGTCCAGGCTAGGTCCTTCATTTGTCAGCAACAGAAATATATCGACGTTAGGCAGCATCATATTCACATGAACATTAGAAACATTACCAAGAAGCAAAAGTACCTGATAATTTAATTGGTGTGCACGATCTCTAGTAATTGGTCCAGTAGGTATATTAGCAGGGGTTGTGGCTATAACTATGGTAGTCATGTCCTCATCATCCTCCCCTTCTTGAAAATACAGCCGTCCCCGGCGTTTCTTAATCTTAAATGTGGCTAACAAAAGAGACAAGGTGTACATGTTGTATATATATATGTCATCCATTCTTACTTCCCTTAGTTTTTGGACATGTAACACATGTATATATGAGTAACTTTCGTATGTCGTGAAATATAAACATATATGATCATCACAATACATAAACGACATGAAAGTATTGCAACTCAGTTTGCATATATAAGTGAAGCTCTTATTCATATCTAAAGATGTACAATGCTCATCATTAAACCATCCCAATACCGGTGAAGAAACATTAATGTTTTTCGAAGGACATGCTACAACAGGCTTAACTAAGTAGTCATGCAACAAGTCATTCGACGCAGAATCATCACCAAGATTAGAGGTCATATCAAAATGATTAAGCATTGGCAGTTTCATAATAGTAACATGATTATCCAAAATAGATGGTGTGCTCAAATCAACAGGTAACTCAAGACATGATGTATTCAAGTCTATTAGGAAAGCAACATCTTCATGTGAAGTTATGACATTCTCGAAAATTGGTTGTGTGATGAAACTATTGGATAGCTCAATACATGTTGCTTTTAAATCAGCAAGGTTCTCATGTGGAGGGGAAAGATCCATACCTTTGTCATTACCTTTTTGTGATGATAGATCAGATATTGGAGGAGTGCTTACGACAATTGATGTGGTTATGGAAGTGCTCATAGACCATAGAGGAACAACCTTCTCAACTTGTGGTATTTGCACATTCCGGTTGTTCATCTTCTGGGCAACACGTCTGTCGATTTCCTGTTCAGCTTTACAAGCAAGACGAAACAAACGATCCATAGGATAACACTTTTCATGAATTAGGATATCCTGAATGTCACGGTTTAAACCTTCCCAAAATATGTCCATGAAATATTCTTCACTTTCCTCTAAAAAATAATGCAAGAATGTAGTTTCTAAAGCATCATAATATTCTGAAACAGTTTTAGTACCTTGTTTTAAATTTTTTAATTTCCTAACCTTGTCACGAGTATAATAACAGGGAACGAATCTATATCGCATAGCAAGTTTGAGATCATTCCAAGTATTAGGTATATAATCAGGATATAAACTACAATATTCATTCCACCAAATAGAAGCAAAATCTTTGAAAGCACTAATTGCAGTTTTTACTTTCTTATGCTCAAGAAAATTATGGGAAACAAATATATCATTTATTTCAAACTCCCACTCAATGTATAAATCAGGTCTTAGACGTCCATGAAAGTCTGGTATAGAAACAATAAACTGATCATGTGCATGCTTATGTGTGTTTACCTTTTGCAGTGACTGTTGTGTAGTTGTAGGTGGTGGCAAATCTCCAACTATCGTTGCCGCCCAAGAAGATCTAACTCCAGAACCTGCCATGATTAGTAGAAAACAAGAAACAAATCACAAGTATATGTCCCTATGAACTACTAGGATGTGGTGGTAAAACGCTCACAGGATAGCAAATATCAATGTCTTACTAGTTCTTACCATGCAGCAGGTGGTGATCGGCAACCAACGGTGTCAAAGAACTCCAAAGATTAAGTAGAGCGATTGCCAGGTGAACGCACGTATACACGATGTAGAAATATGTGGAGCTTGGAAGGCTTTAATATGGTGGCAAAAATATCAGCAATAATCAATTCAGAGATGCAAAATTGAATTAACGCTCAACGACGAAACTGTGCTGGTCCTAGTCTAGACCGGACTAGAGACTCGAGCCTAGAACACTAATGTGGTCACGGCGTAGCACAACTAGCAGCAATGAATGATATGAAGTAGCTCTGAATAGCAAGATATAAGTGAAGATCATCAACAGAGCAAAGATAATGGTGAAAATAGGCTCCAAATCAAGATACACCAATATTCTCATTACAACTTTCCTCTGAAATATATTTGCTAATTTTTTTGATATTTTTCCTCCAATAGGGCACTGACTTAAGCTTTCCGACGCAATAAGAATCACTCAATTTAGAGTTCGGATGAGGTGTCAAAAAAATTGAGAATCAGCCCGAAATCTGACAAAAACTGTGTTCGGAAACTTTAGAGGTCAAAAAGTCCGTCTTAGAAGCCGATCTGGAGTTTTAAATAACACACTAACTCCAGAACTATTTAGAAGCGGCTTGGAAATATCTTTAATTTGAGTACTCGTGGAGCCAAAACGGACTTCGGAGGACAAAGTTATGCCCGTTTTAGTGGACACTGCTCAAAACTGATTCCGACGAGATTTCAAATACGAGTTCAACTAGAGATAGATCCGAAATTTTTCTTCTTTTTTCTCTTTTTTCCTTTTTTCTTTCTTTTTTTCCTTTTTCTTTTTCTCTCTTTTTTTAACTCTTTTTCTCTCTTTTTCTATGGTGGATGGTAGAAGTAGGCAGCGGATGGGATGATGGTGCAGCGGCGGCGGTGACTAACGTGAACAGAACTCGAAACTCTAAAGGACTAGATACTAAGACCAGCAACTGAACACGACGATGCAACCGATAATTAAATAAAGCAAGCACCAAAAAGAAAATTGCCAAGTCTCAGATTGGTTTGGATATGATGATCTAATCCTATTTTTATGGCTTTTTGTGTGGATGATAGGTGATAAAAAAACAGATCTAATATATGGATGTGGAATTCTCACCGAGCAACCTGAAAACTGATACCACTTGATAGAGGCGGGGTGTCCCGATCTTTCGATGAGAGATAACTATCGATTTGGTGGAGACGACTCTGACGATCCGACTACGAACGTGCAACAACGTCGCGCTTTAGCAATCGCTAAACCAATCTCCGGAGGTTATTGACCACGTCGGAGCACGATCAACCTGACCACGAAGGTCTAGTGCCTGCAAGCAATCGAAGAACAAGCAAGAACTATGTTAAAGAAATCTGAATATTGCGAATATGTAGATGAAGTATGAATAAAGTTGGGATTCCGAAAGCGGTCTTGATCTGGTCGTTGGACACAAACCGAGTACACGAAGATGCAGCAATTAGCTAAGCAGTCTTTTTAACTAAAAGAAATCCAAAGAAAAACCCTAGGGGTTGATCTACTTATATAGGACTAAAGGGTGGAGGCCAAGGGGGTGGAAGGACGTCCCAAGGAGTCCTAAAACTAAACCTAGGTCGTACAAGGCACTTGGGCCCATGTGGAGGTGATGCAACACCTATTGAGTTGGACTTTGATTCGGATTCTACTCCTGGGTCGCACCGTTTTCGCAATATCTCCACGCTCCGAAGGAATTTGAAGGTGAAACCAATTGCGTTGGAAACTAGACGAGATAAGCTATCACCAGAAAAAAGAATCACCCAATTTGGAGTTCGTATGTAGAAACGGCGGCTGTTTGAAGTTGGGTATATCTCTGCAGTCCGAATCTGAGTCCATGACGTGAAAGACTTGGTCTCTATCTTCTCTTGGGCCAAAAGTGACGTGAAATAACTTCTTGTACAGCACACAATCATGTCCCTTTGTATTGACTTCATTTCTTGATCAAATATAGAGGAATTAATGGTCATATCCATGATAATTATGTCCTCATCATCTTCATGCTTGAACATGCTCCAATGCTCATCCTTCTTGTCCAGGCTAGGTCCTTCATTTGTCAGCAACAGAAATATATCGACGTTAGGCAGCATCATATTCACATGAACATTAGAAACATTACCAAGAAGCGAAAGTACCTGATAATTTAATTGGTGTGCACGATCTCTAGTAATTGGTCCAGTAGGTATATTAGCAGGGGTTGTGGCTGTAACTATGGTAGTCATGTCCTCATCAATGACCATGTTTAGTACGTGGCAATCCTAACACAAAATCCATACTAATATCTTCCCAAGGTGTGGTAGGAGCCGATAGTGGAGTATACAAACCATGAGGCTTCAACTTGGACTTTGATGTGTGGCATACAATGCAACGACGAACAAACCTGTCCACATAACGCCTCATCCTGGGCCAATAAAAATGATCAGCAAGCACGAGTAGCGTCTTCTCACGCCCAAAGTGACCCATCAAACCTCCAGCATGTGATTCCTACAACAAAAGCAAACGCACAGACGATTCTGGAACACAAAGTTTGTTAGCACGAAACAGAAATCTATCATGTATGTGGAACTTGTCCCATGCGTTTCGAAGCACACACAAACGATATGGTTCAGCAAAATCAGGATCAGTTGCATATAAATCACACAAGCTCTCTAAACCAGGAATTTTAACATCAAGATGTGTCAATAACATGTTCTTCCTAGATAGAGCATCCGCAACAACATTATCTTTCCCTTTCTTATGTTTAATGATGTAGGGAAAAGACTCAATGAACTCAACCCATTTAGCTAAGCGCCTATGCAAGTTAGATTGCGCCTTCAAGTATTTCAAAGCTTCATGATCAGAATGTATGATAAATTCTTTTGGCCACAAATAATGTTGCCAAACCTCAAGAACTCGAACAAGTGCATACAATTCTTTGTCATAAACAGGGTAGTTCAATCTAGCACCAGAAAGTTTCTCACTGAAATAAGCAATAGGTCTACCTTCTTGCATCAACACACCACCAATGCCTATACCACTAGCATCACATTCAACTTCAAATTTCTTAGAAAAATCAGGTAATGCAAGTAATGGTGCAGAAGTAAGCAAACATTTTAGCTCATCAAATGCAAGGTCTTGGGCAACACCCCAAACAAAAGGTACACCTTTCTTAGTCAATTCATTCAAAGGTGCAGCAATAGTACTAAAGTCTTTCACAAAACGTCTATAAAACCAGCAAGACCGTGAAAACTTTGTACTTGGCTAACATTCATGGGAGTAGGCCAATTTTGAATTGCCTCAATTTTAGAAGAATCTACTTCTACCCCATGCTTAGAGACAACATATCCCAGAAATATGACCTTATCTTTTGCAAATGTGCACTTCTCAAGATTAGCATATAATTTAGCATCACACAACACTTGCAAAACTTGTCTAATATGATCAGCATGCTCAAATTCAGTGCGGCTGTAAATAAATATATCATCAAAATACACAACCACAAAACGACCAATAAACTCCCTCAAAACATGGTTCATTAATCTCATGAAAGTACTAGGAGCATTAGTAAGACCAAAAGGCATAACTAACCACTCATATAAACCAAACTTAGTTTTGAAAGCAGTTTTCCATTCATCCCCTTCTTTCATCCTAATTTGATGGTATCCACTACGCAAATCAACTTTAGAGAAAATAGCAGCACCACTCAATTCATCAAGCATATCCTCTAAACGTGGAATAGGATGGCGATATCGAATAGTGATATTATTTATAGCTCTACAATCTACGCACATACGCCATGTACCATCTTTCTTAGGAACCAAAATAACAGGCACAGCACAAGGGCTAAGACTGACACGGATATACCCTTTATCCAGAAGTGCTTGTACTTGTTGTTGAATCTCCTTCGTCTCTTGGGGATTGGTCCTGTATGGTGCCCGGTTGGGAAGTGTAGCACCCGGTATAAGATCAATTTTGTGCTCAATACCACGTAATGGTGGCAATCCCGCTGGTACCTCCGCCGGAAACACATCATCAAATTCCTGCAAAACATTAGACACACCAGGAGAAAGAGGATGATTATCGTTAGAAAGCAAGACCTTGCCTTTGTACATAAGCACAAGTGTCATGGCTGTAGGATCCTCACTAAATTCTCTCATGTCTTCTTTGGTGGCTAATATAAGCAAACTAGACTCTCTCGCACTTTTCGTTATAGAATCACGCACAGCTATTACATTGTTCTCTCGTGTGGGTCCTAAATTAACCTCAACTTTCTGACGAGACTCATTCACAATTTGCTGTGCAGACATAGGATGGAGAGTAACTTTCTTGCCCTTGAACTCTAAGTGATATGTATTGGCTCGGCCATTGTGTTGCACATGGCGATCATATAACCACGGCCGACCCAATAGAAGATGGCAAACTGTCATAGGCACCACATCAAAATCAATGGAATCCTGGTATGGGCCTATCTCAAAATTCACGCGCACCATATGATTCACCTTCATCTCACCACTGTCACTCAACCATTGGACATAATATGGATTTGGGTGAGGTAAGTATTTCAGATTCAGCTTGGCACATAACTCCTTGCTTGCGAGGTTGCGGCAGCTACCTCCATCGATGATCACTTTGCAAGCTTTGTTGGGACCAACTAATGCCTTGGTCTGAAACAGATTACAGCGCTGAGAATCAGCATATGGCTGCAAAGTGAGAGAACGTTGTGACACAACAATAGTAGGAGCAGGAGACGGAAAAGCATCCATGCCTTCGTCACTGTTGTATCCTTCATCATCAAACGCGGCTGGGTCTTCATCATCACCGGTTTCATACTCGCCGGTTTCTTCATTAATGAACATGACCTTTCGGTTCGGGCAATCTCTCTTGAAGTGGCCTGGATTACCGCAAGAGTGACAAGTCATCTAGCGATTGCGAGCTATAGACATGTTGGAGCCTGCACTAGCGGCAGGAGCAGCTGGCTTCTTGGCCATAGAACCATTGGAGGCTGGCTTGGAAAGTGAAGAAGAAGCACGAGTATTGGCACCATAGTTCTCCATAGGCGCGGCAGACTGTGTCCGTGGAGAAAATCTATTAGATGATGTGTATTTGGCCTTCAGTTGTGCCTCTTCTGCAAGCTGTGATTCAGCCTCCCTTGCAAGATGCAATAGATCATTCATATTATAGTATTGGTGATGCCGCACAATACTTTTGATGTTAAATTTCAGCCCATGAAGAAAACGTTGCATAGTCATCTCAACCTCTTCACGAACGCGTGCACGCTGCAGCAACATCTCCATATCCATATAGTATGCATCAACGGACATAGTACCTTGCTTCAATTGTTGCAATTTATCAAAAACTGTCCGTAAGTAATTTGTGGGAACAAACCGAGCTTTCATGGTGGCCTTCATGTCACGCCATGTACGAATAGGCTGCCCATCGGTTTCTTGTATCTCGGTCAACACACTCTCCCACCAACGCAAGGCATAACCGTCAAACTCGGAAGAAGCAATCCTGATCTTCTTGTCCTCCGAATAAACATGCAAACGCCATAATTTTCCATCTTAACCTCCCATGTGAGGTACTCTTCCACATCCGTGGAACCTTCAAATTTGGGGATGTTAAACTTGGGCTTGCTCAAAACATCTTCTTCCTGAATAGGTAGACGGCGCGCGCCAAAACCAAGCGGAGGTTGGCGAACCGGCCCTTGAGCACGTCCACGGCCTTGATTGCCCCTCAAATCAGCATTGTCGCCATGGACACTACCATCATCTTCCTGAGCGTCAGGTTGGCGTTGTACAATAGCTTGTATGCCAGTGACAGATGTTGTCATTTGCTGTAGACTCTGCTGTATAGCAGCAAGTTGTTTGTTGCATAGTGGTGACTGCAGCTTCAGTCGCGTCCACTTTCAGTTGGACCGCTTGAGCATTTGAATCAATCGCATCAGCGGATTTAGTCAACATCCCAGTCAAGTGATCACGGAGACCTTCATATGCCTCCCATGTAACTGGCGCATCCTTGTCCTGTTTCTGCATCACATCAAAACCACTTTGAGACATGATTAGTAGGTTAGTGCACTAAATCAAAATCGTTTGGTGGACACTCACAACTCACTCAAAACTGACAAGAAAAGGTGAATCTTACCGTTCCAAAGTGAATAGTAATGCGTACCCGTTCGGATGGAGGACTAGTGCACGGATGTGATGAAGTGAATACCCGGGTATAAGAAACCGTCACACGACAAACAGGATTATGCAGTGGAGTTATAGGTATGGATCCCTATCGACACCAATTCACAAACCCTAGTGCTGATCGTATGCCAAGAAGTTCTACGGGAACACACGCGGTGGGGAACAACTGGGCAAAAGCAACTATGAAATTGAGCGCACAATATGTGTGGCGGAGTAATGCTCGTGTTGCAATTGCACAAGAGAGAAATTCTAGCAAAAGCTCAAAGTGTACGGGCTCAAGATTGCTCAATCTACTAGTGCTATGAACGTGGTAGAAAAAGGAAACTCAAGGCTGCACAAAATATGTAATCAACTTAGCCTTTTCTGTCTCTTTTTGCTAGGCTTTTTTCTCAACTCTTTCCCTTTTTTTTGATTCTTTTTGCTCTTTTCTCGTTCTCTTTTTTTTTTGAATTTTCTGACTCAACGTGAAGTAAACATCAACCCAACTCAACTTTGAACAAACCACTTGATGCACTTCAAAAACCTATAGGAGCAGCCCGAAGAGCAAAGATATGCTAGTCTCAATAGGAAAGTGCTACACAAAAGAAAGGCTAACTATGGCTAACAAACGGAGACACAATCTGAGGGATAAAAGACAACGAAACAAACTGACTGGACACAAACCAATCTAACACGACAAACACACTCCGACTTGTGAGACACAATTATAGGAAAACTAAGACTCGATCAAAAACAAGTTACGCAAACTGGACGACGATCAGCAACTAAAACTTGGAAAAGATGCACTCTAGGTTATGGCAAAAACACTAAACCCTAATAATTTTGTATGGCATTTTCTGGATAGTACGAAACAAAACGATCTACGGGGGATTTGGTCGATGCTTACCGAGGGAAACACTGGAAATCTGATACCAATAAGATATGGGGTGGCCCGATCTTCTTAGTAAGCGAACGGTGAATATGAGGGCGATGATAGATAACTTGTATGTAGCCGATGAACTCTCCTCGCTAGATCCATGTTGCCAATGCGACAGCTCTTTACCCTTTGGATATTCACAACTTCACACACTTGCGCAACGTAGCCGTCGACCACGAGACGGTAATTTGCAATCTACTAACTCCCAGTGGAACAACAGATCACACAAAACTTGCAGTAGCAACACTTCAGATCGATACGAATTGAAGTATATGATTCAAGATGAAAGCTTGGAGCTATTCTCAAGAACTAGGGTTTATCTAAACGTGGTCTGCCCAAAAATCACGTAGGGGGTCCTATATTTATAAGCTAGGGTGTCCAAACGGGGATACATGGGCCGCAGCCCTTAATTCTGCGCGCAGGCATCGGGCAGGTCGGACGGTCCGACCTGTAGCTCAGACGGTCCGGCCTCAGGACGGACGGTCCGACCTGTTACTCGGACGGTCCGACCTAAGCCATAAATGCTACTGATGTTTGGTGTCATAAGTCGGACGGTCCGGCTTGGTACTCGGACGGTCTGGGACGAGGTCGGACGGTCCGACTTGCAATCCGGTCGTCCGACGTCTTCAGCACTTCCTCCTTTTGCTTGATATTCTCGCGACTCTCTCCTTGTGCAACTTGCCCTTGTTCCTTCTCTTCCTCCTGTATAACTCCTTGGTACCTGATAACACATATATACGAGGACTTAGGCAGTATAAAATCCTCACGAAGTAAAACATCAGATTCTATGAGGAATAAGTTCACCTGTTGTTCTAGTAGCTTTGCACGAGCTCTTGTAACAGGTCCAATTCTGATTTTATTGGACTTAATCATCATTGGTTCTTCATTAGGTGTTCGAGGTGCAAGGGTAGTAGGGATGTCCTCATCAGCCTTGCCCTAGGCGGTAGATAGGGTTTTCCCCTTTTGTGTTTTTGGTTTCTTTTTCCTTTTTCTTTTTAGTTCGTATTTTATTTAGTTCAGCTTTTGAATTTTGTAAAATATAGAAGTTGCTCCTATTATTACACTGTATTGTACTGTTACAAAAAGTTTGGAGCAGAAATAAATCCACTTGTAGTCTATTTAATTATTGCATGATTAAATGGGGCTATTATGTTATTGTTTTCATTTGTTAATATTATTTAAACCTTGTAATAAATTTCCATTTCTGTTTTATTATAACCTAGTGATTATTAGCCATTTTCCAAAACTAGTGGCACAATTTTTGGTTACAGTTTATTTTCCACTTTGTTTTGTTTCCTAGCGGAAATTTAATAATACCAAGATATTGATTGAAATACTATAAGTGCACATGGGTTATTTACAAAGTCATGAACATTTGTGTTTAACCACTTTTAAAAAGTTTTATCTTGACTTTCCTTTGCCTTTTGAAATAGAAGTTGAGTTATTTCCTTCGTAAAAAATTTGAACGAGGGTGATCATGATGACAAGGCAACCAAATTAGTTTAATAACAGGGTTAAGATCTAGGGGTGTTACAAATCTCCCCCACTACAAAGAATTCTCGCCCCGAGAATTAAAAGGTAGTGGAAGCGTTAAAGCTTTGGTTTCGTATTCTAACGAATCTTCTGGTTCTTGTTGCCGTCCTCAAAGAAGTTAATCCTTCACGTCGATGTCTTCATTTCTCTGCATCAGTGCATCTCGATGAGTTGTCATCCTTCCTTCGGGGCCTTCATCATACTTATGGATTGGGTAGGGGGGGAAACTTAGGGGGTCATATCGGTATCGGGTTAATCAACAGAGGTTGTCCAAGGGAAGGGGGTACAAAGTATCTTCCGAGTTTATACTCAGGGCAACACATCGAGAGAACAAAAGAACGCATGAGAAGTTTTAAGTGGATAGAAATACATTCGATGCCGATGATGGATGATGAAAAGGGGTCCAGAGCACCAAGCATAAGCATTGAGTCTGATATCGGGTAGAATATCACAAGGTAGGTGACTCGTGAATACAAGGTCAAGCCCGAAGAATAACCCTGGGAACACGAGGGCAAAGGAGAGTCAGGTTTCGATCCTGTGGAACTGTGGCTTGGAGTGGTAGCATATTACGTGATCACGATGCAAGGATTGTGAGAGAATATCTTGTTAGCTATGTCGGCAACAACATCGGTACCAGGAGCAGTGGACAAAGAGAACCATTTTCCTAATCGTTAATACGAGGCAGACCAATTCGCAAAGTTCTCGTCCCGGTGGTTACCGAAATGTCATCAACAATGGCAACAAGGTGTTACTGACGATGTTGTACACCGTAGTGTTTACATAAGTAGGGGAATTATCACTGCTCCGTTAAGTTACATTTCAAGAAAGGTTAAACAGGCCAATGGGAAGAAAAATCTGACGATACACAAGTATCAGGTGTATATATTTCCCAAGGGAAAGAAGAGCACAATATAATCGATCAAGTTTGTATTGGCACGGAGTCAAGGGAGGTTATCGATTATAACACAAATCATTGAGGGCAAGCATGGTATTTCACACGATGAATCCAATCGACACATGGAAGAATCCATGTAAGATTAGTCGGATAATAATCCACCAAAGATCGGGTGGTTCGCAAAGGATCTGATGTGAGTATCGGTACTGAACCAGAAGGAGAATGAATGTAAAGGCATCGGGTGATAGAAGCATCAGAATAATTCGATGCTTAAGTACAAGGGAATTATGGTTTCCATATCGGGAGGTGGATGTAATTATCCATACGGACATATCGGTGGCAGGGGATTGCAAAGGTGATGAACACGTAGGTTCTCGGGAATTTATCGGAGAGTAATCTTCGGAATCTTCAGGTGAAGCAAGCGATCATCTTGGTTGAAGGGATCTCCGGGAGGACAGAGGTGTGAGATCCTAGATTTAGTGTCAGCAAAATCTTTAACCCGATAGGATGAGAGATCAGAGTCCCGGAGTAAAGGTGTGTGGAAAAAGATCCTAATACCACCTATTTTTGCGACGTGGGCCAATAAGCCACACGACACTGTTAGTAAAGTAGTTTTGCAAAGACTAGACTTGACTTCGACCAAGGAGTTCTAAGGGGGTTACCTACAGGCAGTCGGCTCTGATACCAACTTGTGACGCCCCCAAAATCAAGTCGTGTACAGTAATCATACACGCAAGGTACACGATCGATATCAGGGACTCATGGTGAGATATCACAACTCTACAAAAAAAATACAAGCTGTATAATACAAGCCAGGGGCCACGAGGACTCGAATACAACAGCTCAAGAGCACAAAGTTAGCGGAAGCAATAGTATCTTAGTACAGACACAAGGTACACATGAATTGCCTTAAGAAGCTTAGCACAAAAAAACAATGATCGAAAAAACGAGGCCTCCTTCCTGGGAACTGATAGAGGCGAAGGTGTCCCGATGTTTCGATGAGATGATGGAGATCGATTTTTTGGTGGAGTAGACTTTCACGACCCGACTACGAACGCGCGAAGACGTTGAGCCTTAGCAATCGCTAAACCAACTCCGAGAGGTTATTGATCCCGCGGATGCACGATCAACCTGACCACGAAGGTCAATTCCTGCAAGCAATCGAAGAACAAGCAAGAACTAAGAATTGCAATCTGGATATTGCGAATATAAGATGAAAGATTAACAGAAGTTGGGGTTCCAATGCGGTCTTGGCCTGGTCGGACGACACAAACGAATAACTCGAAGTTGCGGCTATGGCTAACTTAAATCTAATTAAAACCCAAGTCTAAACGACGCCCTAAGGGCTGTATATATGGGGGAACAGAGGGGAATTTCGTGGCCCCTTGGAGGAGGGGTCCGAAAACAACCCTAACTCGGTTTCCCCACACATACGGACTCTAAAAAATAGCCTATTAAGTGTATTTCGAAATTACATGGGCCCAGCCCAATTTTAAGGTGACGCAGCACCTATAATTGCCCTTGGACGAAAATAATGAAGTAGCATCTCGCGTATTTCGTCCAAGACTTCATGCGCAACTTATGGTGGCTTCAAAGTGCGATAATCACCACTGGAAGCTCCATTGTCCTTTCCCGCGCGCGCACCTTCTTCTCCATGCTTGATCCCGCTCCAATGACCATCCTTCTTGTCCATGCTATGTCCTTCATTCATAAGCAAAACAAAAGTATCTAATTTAGGCAGCATCATATATTCATGAACAATAGAAGGATTCGCAAGAAACGAAAGTACCTGATAATTTAGTTGACGTGCGCGTGCTCTAGTAACTGGTCCAGTATGTGTAGTTGGTGAAGATGTGGGTGTAACATTAGTAGAGATGTCCTCATCAGTAACCTCCGAACTACTCCTGGTCAATGGGGAACTCGACGGCGTAGAAGGCATCGGGGATCTTCATGTTGCGGTGGTCGGCATCGGGGATCTCCTAATCCTGGAGTCCAACTCTCCAATGTCGACTGCAGCGGCCGATCATGCAAAACAAAAAGGGGAAATTATAGCAAGGGTGAGTATCTAGCATAACCGCGAGTCTTACATCCGCTACTAAGCAATTATGCATTTGTATCAAATGGAAAGGGGAGGCTATATATAGTGAACTGAATGGTAGAAAGTCAGAATAAGGATGAGAAGCTAGGCCTATCGAAGACTAGCATCTTCCGACGATTCTTGAAGCACAAGAAGAGAATAGCCAACAGTTTATATAAAGCATAAAATAACAATGCAGCAAAAGTTGCTGCAGCATTGTATAACAGAAAGTTGTAATTATCAATAATTATCAATGCCTCCGAGATCCCCTCCTCGACTTCCCTACGAGGAAGAGAAACGGGAACCAATAGTTTAATAATAGTAGTTTGTAGTGGTAGGCTCTAGATTCATCATAAAGTGTCCTGTTATCGTGGACAAGGCTATTCGAATAGATCAAACTCCCTGCAGGGGTGCACTACTATTCATACTGCACGCTCGGATCTCTAGGGTGGCGTACACCTTGTTAGGAAATGCCCCACCGAGGCTATCCGACACGCCGAGGCCCATCCTACGGCTCATGAGAGAGGTCCCCGTTGGTATAATGTCCTAAGAGCAAGGGGGTCTTGGGTCGTCGCCCCTCGCTCTCCGGGTCGATGTGAGGACGATGGATACCATGCAACTCTATCATGGATGTGGATCCGACCATGCCACAATGCTGAACTGGACGTCTTTCAGAGCTTTCGAACGAGACCACAACGCGGAGGGCCCACACCGTAATCCCACGTGAAGGTAGTGCGTACAGGACTTTGCGGCCTCTCAAGTCATCCACCTGAACCGTTAGTCATTTTATTATTATCTGTCGGGACAACCGTTATCGTTGCCCCTATATGGGTGAGTCACGGACAATGACAGCAGCCAGGTCCACCCCCATAACCAGAGCCGGTGGTCGCCTGCCCTGTCGTCCCACCAACTCGTGCGGTTACCAACAAGGTGAACCGTCTCCTTACCTTATCTCGCGTGTGCTCTTGGAAGAGCTCGACTTTCGTACTACATGGTATATCACCACCAACGAGCAAGGACCGGGACCACGATGGTATCCTCCTGTCCTTCCGTCCCGATACAAGCCCTTGGCAGGCACCGTTGGGTCACCCGACTCCTTACCTTTAAGGACACCAGTTGATTCAAGTGCCTACCATCAAGTGAAACCAGGAGGAATCACCCTCGATGGGACACTTGAAGAGGTTTGACAGAGACATCAGCGGAATAAACTAAAAAGGTAAACCTCGTATCATCCTAGTGATGCTACACTACTGAGCCAACGAGAGTGAAATACGAGTCCATGCACTCGTAAGTCAAACTCGAAGAGACTCGGCAGAGTCTCGTTGTTGTAGGTTCCCTAGGGCATCTGCACTTATCCATACCTGTTGCAGTTATAATATTTTGTAATCCGCGTTCACTGACCAGAGTGATCACGGCCCGCTATTCTAAACCTAGCTAACAATGCGTAGGGTTTACTGCTGAATATAATTATAAGGAAGCATAGGATAAAGGATGGCACATCAAGGGGCGACAATGACAGGCTATGAAATTGATTAGGTAAGCAACATAGCAGCAGAAGCAATGCCTAGTGCATGAAATGAACGGAAAAGATAGGCGATATCTGGGGAAGGAAAATGGCTCTGCTTTCCTGGAACCTCGACGGGATGGCTACGATCGTCGTCGACGTAGTCGATCACACCAGCATCGGCAGCGGTCGTCGGGACTACCGGAAAATAAGGGAAAGGTAAGAAACAATAAATACACGGCAATAAAGCAATACAAATACAAGACATGGCAACGCAGTGTTGCCAGTGTTCTAACGCAGTGCTACATGTTGCAGATGAAACGGAAATTTAACCGGATGTTTACCCGGCTCCGAGCGATACCGGACAATGCAATCGGAGGGGGAAGGTTCCATATTCGGTATGTTAGAGGGGAGCCGTGGGCGTACGAGTAGTGTATTCTTATTCGTTGTATTTTTCTGATCAATTTTCATGTATAAAGTTTTTAAATCCGACTTACGGTTTAAAAGATATTGATTTTCTAAATTTAAATCAATTTAAAAGAATTCTTGGATTTTATTTTATTATTTAAATAGAATTATCCAGAACAGTGGGTTGACTGGGAAAACTGACATCTGGGACCCACATGTCATACAAAGTGGAATTATAAATCATTTTATTAATTAAAATCAGCACATGAGCCCACATGTCATTGAGCATTTGATTTAACAGATTAATTATTAAATTATTTATTTAAATAGGGGCAAGGACCCACATGTCATTGACAGTTATCTAATTAAAATCATTTTCTTTATTCTACTAGGGAATGGGGCCCCACTTGTCATTCACATCTATTTAACAGGGGGGTTATATGCTAATGGGGATTAGGGGCTAATCCAAGGGAGGGGCCCCGGGGTCAGTAGCAGATGCCAAAACCCGTGCACGCTGGCGACTAGCCGAACACGGAGGTGAGGCCATTGCGGCCAACTCCGGTGAGGGGGGGGGCACGGCGAGGGGGCACGGCGAGGGGGCGCGGGGACGTGTTGGCGAGCAGTGGCGTGCGCATGAGGAGCACGCTGGCGGGCGCGTCCTCGCTTAGGACCTCGAGCTCTGGCGGCAATGGCGGCCTAGCACGGAGCGGCCAATTTCTCGGCTCCGGCGACCAAATTTGGGCGGCTCGAATTGGAGGAGGGAAACGGCATGGGGGAGCAGGGCGGGTCTCCTGGACAGACCGGCGTGGCCCGACGAGGCCTCCGGCCACGTAGACAGCGACCGCGCGGCGACGACTGTGGAGGGCGAGCGCGGAGAGAGGTGCAATGGAGAGGAAGGGAATGGCGTTCCCGGTCTAGGGTTTGGGTGGAGGGCTCGGGGTGGGGTGCGGGGGAGTTATCCCCGCCGGCTAGCCGGCGGATGGCTGCCCCAGCATGGTCGGCCGGCGTGGATGTTGTCCACAGGGTGGGGATGACCAGTACGAGGGGGAAGGAGAGGGGGTGGGCTGGGCCCGGGGTGGGCCTTGCCCTAGGCGGTAGATAGGGTTTTCCCCTTTTTTTTCTTTTCCCTTTTTCTTTTCAGTTTTTATTTTATTTGTTTAGCTTTTGATTTTTGTAAAATATAGAAGTTGCTCCAATATTATTATTACAGTGTATTGTACTATTACAAAAAGTTTGGAGCAGAAATAAATCCACTTGTAGTCTATTTAATTATTGAATGATTAAATGGGCTATTATGATATTGTTTTCATTCGTTAATATTATTTAAACCTTGTAATAAATTTCCATTTCTGTTTTACTATAAACTAGTGATTATTAGCCATTTCCAAAACTGGTGGCACAATTTTTGGTTACAGTTTATTTTCCATTTTGTTTTAGTTCCTAGCGGAAATTTAATAATACCAAGATATTGATTGAAATACTATAAGTGCACATGGGTTATTTACAAAGTCATGAACATTTGTGTTTAACAACTTTTAAAAAGGTTTTATCTTGACTTGCCTTTGCCTTTTGAAATAGAAGTTGAGTTATTACCTTAATGAAAAAATTTAAACGAGCGTGATCATGATGACAAGGCAACCAAGTTAATTTAATAACAGGGTTAAGATTTGGGGGTGTTACACCTAGTATATAAAGGATGGGAGAGGAGAAGTCTAGGGCATCCAATATCACATGGCTCCACCCTTGGCAAGAGCAATCTCGCCAAGACCTCCACTGTAATCGCCTCCACCATATAATACATCGAGCAGGAAGTAGGGGTTTTACCGATCGAGGGCCCTAAACCTAGGTATTCCCCGTCTCCTGTTAGCCGACGAGTATCGCCAACCTTCACTCATCTACAATCTAAACCCAGGGTTCCTAACCATGGGATATGCTGAGGCCGATCCTCGTCAATTGGCGTCGTCCTTGGGGAAGGCGCAGGTTAGAATCACGATCTCTCTGGTTCCGTCAGCAGTAACCGACAACTCGGCGACTTCAGCAACAATACAAGCGAGAACCGATCTACTCGGAAACTTCAACTTCATCGCAAGACTTCCAACCCCGCGTCTGTGTACACTCGATAGACACGCGAGTGAAGCTCAAGGCTTCGTCAGTCCCCAAAACTACATCAAGCGACGAAGTCGCCAATCCACGAATAAAGCGCGGCCAACAAGATCAAGGCCGGCGCCAGCTGAGGTGTCAGAATTCAACATCAAGATTTCACCCGACCAAGCACCGGTCACGGCGGCGACTCCTGCCATCGACGCGACCACTCGCCATGACAAAACATACATCAACCCTGTTTGAAGGCCAGACGAATTCGCTAAAAGCATCCGAGACTACTTGATCCACGATGGAGTCGAGTTAGACCCGAGATTCCACTCTCGCTCAAAGGACCACTCGCAGACATATTGAGTCATTGGCAAAAAATAGCACGACAACTCGAACCACCTAATACTTCCCAAATGTATCTTTAATTTATGCTTGCTCCATGCATGTTTTGTGTGATATTGCTATGTTTTAGATACACTTTCATACACTTTTGATCATATTTGGACTAACCTATTAACTCAGTGCACCACAATGTCAGTTCCTGTTTTCTATTGTTTTTGTATTTCAGGTTTTCCCCTTTTATAAAGTGCCCAAAAAATTCCGGGAAAATATACAAAAAATCAGCATTCCAGAAGATTCCTTGCGCCCGAAGGAGAGCTGGAGGGGGGGAACCTGTCACCTAGGCGGTCACCCGACGCGGCCTAGGGGGAGGCCGCGCCACCAGGCCGCCTAGGCGACTAGGACCACCCCCGGTGCCCCCCTTTGGCACTTATTTATACTCCCGTCACGAAAACCCTGATTCCAGACCACTTTTCTCTAGAAGAAATTCCGATCTCCGCCGCCATTGCCAACAAGCTTAGGGGGACCAGAATTCCTGTGTCGGCACCCTGCCGGGACGGGGAATTACCCCCGGATTCATCTCCATCGAAGTTTCTTCCTCCCTCCATGATGCGGGAGTAGTTCCTCCTCGGGGCTGAGGTTTCTACCAGTAGCTATGTGGTCAATTCTCTCTCCCATGATGTGATCTTGATTGTGATCATAGGCTATGTTAATCTAGGGTGATCCCATGATATTTCCCCTTCCTCTATGTATTGGATTGATGTACTCACTTGATCTTATCTAGTATAATCCCCGAGACCATGGTGACAGCGGTCTATTGGACATGGGTTAGAAGAATATTATCATGAGTGATTTCCTCTTTTGTGAATAGATTGAAGATTGAGAGTCTCTTGGTGCTTGTCTTTGACTATCCCTGAGATATGTTGTGGTGATTGTGGTACTCTCTTTGGATGGCTGCGGTGACATTGGGAAAACCATATATGAGAACTACGAACTCTGAGGTGTACTTTTGTAGACCTACATAATTTTCTTCCTCTTGATCACAAATGAATGAACTCCGAGTACGTCTCAAATGCATGTTTAGGTGGAAATATCATTTGATTAGACTATATTAATGTTGTTGGGAGTTGCCACTAGTGAAATATGAATCCTAGGCCTTGTTTCCACCATTGCAATACCGTTTGTGCTCACGTTTACCACTTGTTTGCTTGCTGCAATTTTTATTACAGATTTATATTAATTTGTTTTGCCACACCTATCACCCATATTTTATCATCTCTTCGCCGAACTAGTGCACCTATACAACTCCTAGTTGTATTAGGTGTGTTGGGGCACAAGAGACTTTTTGTATCTTAATTGCAGGGTTGCTTGAGAGAGACCATCTTCAACCTCGACTTCCCTGAGTTCGATAAACCTTAGGTCATCCACTTGAGGGAAATTGTTGTTGTGCTACAAACCTCTGCGCTTGGAGGCCCAACATAGTCTACAAGAATAGAAGTGTGCGTAGACATCAAGCTATTTCTGGCGCCGTTTCCTGGGAGGTAAGTGTTTGATGGTATATCTTTAGATCTTGCAATTAAATCTTTTCGTTTCTTGTTTTTATTTTTCACTAGTTATGCTTATGGAAAACTGGACTCTTAGTTCGCTGCTTGGGGAAGGCTGATTTACCACACCCGTGGTAGAGAAGTCTCCTCCACCTACTGAATGTATCCCATTCAAAATACCACTTGGGATAATTGATATAATTAGGAATAATTGTTATGATGGGACAGTCAGTCCTAGTATTCATTTATTGAAACTTACAGAACTTTGTGAGTTATTTAAGATTTTAGGTTTGACAAGAGATGAAGTCATGAGGAAATTATTTGCCTTGTCACTGAAAGGAAAAGCATAGGAATGGTATGGGCTACTAGATGGTTCTCACCTATGGGATTGGGAAGAGATCCAGTCTCTCTTTTACTCCAAGTTTTATCCTCTTAATGAAGTCCATGAGAATAGGAATTATGTTTATAATTTCTATCCTCATGACGGTGTGAGCATAGCTCAAGCTTGGGGGAGACTGAAAACTTTAATGCTAAAATGTCCTAACCATGGGCTCCCCAAAGATATAATTATTACTAATTTCTATGTGAGGCTCTCTCGACAGGATAAAGACTTGCTCGATGCTTCCTCTATGGGTTCTTTCACAAACGAAAAGATTAATGTTAAATGGAAACTCCTTGAAAGAATTCAACGCTATACTGAAGATTGGAAGATCGACAAAGGTAAAGAGTCAGGTGTAATTTATGAGCATGATTGCATTAAGTCCTTTGTTGAAACTGCAAGTTTTAATAAGTTTAGTGCTAAGTTTGGGCTTGATTCTCAACTCCTTGTTGGTTTCCTCAAATCTTGTTCTTCACATCTTAATATGCCTAAGAAGAATAGGATCAAGCATCATGAACCTTTTAAAGAGATTTGCAAAGAAAATGAAATTTTTAATGATAATTGCAACATGCATGATCCAATTCCTGGAAATGAAGTTTTATATAAGCATGTTAATTTTTGTGGAGTGGATAGACCTTGAGAAAGGCCTATGATTGAAGAAGAGAAGTATTGTAAGTAGCATAAGCATGAAATAACAATCACTTGGGTAAGAGATTTAAATGAAATTGCTAGATAATTGTGTGACCTTTACCCCTTTACTTGTGAACTTTGCTGCATAGAGGGTCACTTTAATTTTCAATGCATGCACTTTCAAAACATACTTGTTAAGAAATTGTGTGATAACTTGATCATCCCTGATCTTTATGATGAATTTACGTTATTTTTATGTGGGAAGAGTTATTAGAAAAGACTTCTTGGCTAGATGTTCATGTTTTGGGAATAAATAACACTTTGCAGAAATGCCATCTCTATTGTGTTGTTAATTGCCATGATAATGATTACATAAGAAAGATTAAAAAGGAGGGAACTTTGCCAAAGTATAAAAATGTCTCTTATATTTCCACTAATAAAAAGGAGAGTTTCTCCCAAGTTCCCCCTATTTTTTCTAATGATAAACCAGGATATGTGGAGAAGCTTCCTCTCCAACCACTCCCTCCTAAGGTGAAGAAGAAGAAAAAGAAGAGGAGGAGGAAGAGGAGCAAAAAGGAGGAAGAATGGGTATCAACCTGGCCTGAGCATATTCCTCCCATCAAATTTTATCCTAACGGTTTTAAGTTTAAAGAAGAAGGTGAAGTTTATTGCCTTAATTATCATCTTGATGATACGTTCGTAGGTACTATTGAAGATGATTTTGATTATGATATGCATGTTACTTATTGTGATTGGGAAGATGATGATAATGCTGCTTATGATGTTGAAAATCTTTTTGGTACCAACTCTGAAAGTGATGATATGGAAAGCTCTTAGCTTGGGGATGATAGGATTGCAAGTCCTTTACCCATCATTGTATCTTATTTCAAGCTTTGTTCCAAGTTTAGCTTCTGATTGCAAGAAAGTTCAAAAGTTGTGAAATGCTGTCCAGAAAACAGATTCTGTCCTTTTATCTGAATTTTTTTGACAGCGTTCTCTATACAATTGGCTTTCGAGCGTATGTTCTGAGTTTTTTTTATTTGAGTTGCAGATGTACCCCGAAACAATTATTTACTACCTGCTGGTCTGTTTTTCACAGATTCTGCCAAGTTTTACCTTTTGATGAGGACATGACTACCATAGTTACAGCCACAACCCCTGCTAATATACCTACTGGACCAATTACTAGAGATTGTGCACACCAATTAAATTATCAGGTACTTTCGCTTCTTGGTAATGTTTCTAATGTTCATGTGAATATGATGCTGCCTAACGTCGATATATTTCTGTTGCTGACAAATGAAGGACCTAGCATGGACAAGAAGGATGAGCATTGGAGCATGTTCAAGCATGAAGATGATGAGGACATAATTATCATGGATATGACCATTAATTCCTCTATATTTGATCAAGAAATGAAGTCAATACAAAGGGGCATGATTGTGTGATGTACAAGAAGTTATTTCACGTCACTTTTGGCCCAAGAGAAGATAGAGACCAAGTCTTTCACGTCATGGACTCACATTCGGACTGCAGAGATATACCCAACTTCAAACAGCGGCCGTTTCTACATAAGAACTCCAAATTGGGTGATTCATTTTTCTGGTGATAGCTTATCTCGTCTAGTTTCCAACGCAATTGGTTTCACCTTCAAATTCCTTCGGAGCGTGGAGATATTGCGAAAACGGTGCGACCCAGCAGAAGAATCCGAATCAAAGTCCAACTCAATAGGTGTTGCATCACCTCCACATGGGCCCAAGTGCCTTGTACCACCTAGGTTTAGTTTTAGGACTCCTTGGGACATCTTTCCACCCCCTTGGCCTCCACCCTTTAGTCCTATATAAGTAGATCAACCCCTAGGGTTTTTCTTTTGATTTTGTTTAGTTAAAAGTTAGCCATCATTGCAACTTCGTGTACTCGGTTTGTGTCCAACGACCAGATCAAGACCGCTTTCGGAATCCCACCTTTATAAATACTTCATCTATATACTCGCAATATTCAGATTGCTTTATCATAGTTCTTGCTTGTTCTTCGATTGTTTGCAGACACTAGACCTTCATGGTCAGGTTGATCGTGCTCCGGCGTGGTCAATAACCTCCAGAGATTGGTTTAGCGATTGCTAAGGCGCGACGTTGTTGCACGTTTGTAGTCGGATCGTCCAAGTCGTCTCTACCAAATCGATAGTTATCTCTCATCGAAAGATCAGGACACCCCGCCTCTATCACCTTTCCTCAATTTTGCAAGTCTTGCGCTAGCTTTTTCTTTGCAAAAACTTCTTGGCGATCTTGAGAAACAGTAGCCCTTTAAGAAAATCTTTATTTACAGTAGAGGTAAATTATTTTATTAAGGGTACTATCCTCTCTAATCAGCTTATGATGAGTTATGTATGAAGGGAGTTTTCAAGTGTGAGAGGGAAGATGATGAAAGAAGATCCGGGAGTGTCAAACGCTCAAGCTTGGGGATGCCCCCATGCATCCCCAATAAAAATTCGAGGAGACTCAAGCGTCTAATCTTGGGGATGCCCCCGTGCATCCCCTTCTCCATCAACAATCATCAGTTTGTCCTTTGTCTCACTATATTTTTATGACTTCATGCGTTATGTGCTATGCTTAGAGCGTCTCGCTTCTTTAGTTTTCTTTAGCTTTGTTCGCTGTTCATAACAAGTTAGAACCCATCTTTCTTTGTGTGGGAGAGAAACACGCTCCACTTCAAACTAGAACACATCATAGGATTTTCATGCTTATCTTTCTTTTGTTGTGTGTTCTTTATCTTTTTGTAGCTGTTGTCATGTTTAGCACTGAGTTTTCATGTTTATCTTTTTCAAGAGATTTTCTTTAGTTTGTTGTTGGAACTCTCTTTAGTTTTCATGTCTATCTTGTTAAGAGAGTTGGTTGTTGCAATGATTTGTGTCTTGACTTAAAGTAGGTAATTGAGGTTGCTATTCAATTGTAGTTGTAACTTGCAATAGTTTTGAGGTATTGGTGTGAGTAATGTTTGAACTTTTGGTGTCAAAATCTCTAGCCTATGAGTGATAGGTGTCGTATTTTGGGCAATCCATGTTTATTTTCAAAAACTACAAAAACTAGTTGAGAACTCAAGCTACTAGATGTTTCACTAATCTTTGGAGGGATCGAATATTAGAGTACACTCACGTACCATGAGTCGAGGATGCGCAACGATAACCAAACCCCCATACACTCCTCCTCGGGGTACTTGTCTCTTTGTGAACCTCTTGATTAGATTGAGAGTTACCAATAATAAGTGCATGAGTTCTTCGGACTAATGTAAGTATTGAAAGTTGACACTTCCACCTCTTCATATTTGCTAGCCTCTTCGGTACCGTGCATTACCCTCTTCTCACTCCAACAGTTGGCGCCTACCCGCCGGTGCATCCAAACCCTTGGCATGATGCGCTCTATCATCATAAACCTCCTTATATCTTTCCTCAAAACAACCACCATACCTACCGGTCAAGCCATTTCCATATCTTTTCCGAGATATATTGACATGCAACATCCACCTTCTCATGACTTGATCTTCTTGTCATACATGTTCCTGCTGCACTGGCAGAGGCATACATTTTCATACATCATGATAGCTACATCTTCTTTATGTTGAGTACCTTGTAAAGTGTGAAAGATCTTCTATACTTCTTGTAAAATAGAGTGTTTCCCTTAAGTGAGGAAAAGATCCCAAAGAGGACAAATTTATAAGATCCCAAAGAGGACAAATGATAGTTAAATAGAAAGAGCCATGGAGGCCACCAAGAAAATACATAAAATATAAAAAGGAGAAAAATAAAATAAAAAGAGAGAAGGGGGCAACACTACTATTCCTTTTGAAAGATCCACACTCGTACTCCCTCGATATCTTGTACTCAATAGAGATGATCATATATGCATATAGCTATGTGGGGACCTTCACACTATAGAACTTGGCTTGTATATTCCAATGACGAGCCTCCTCAAATGAGATCTAGGTCTTCTTGAGCAAGCAAGTTGGATGCACCACCACTAGTTCCATTGGAGAGCTTTCCTTAGCTCGTATGTGCATCCGTTGCATGGCAATCCCTACTCCTCACATCATATCTATCATTTGGCCTTCTCTCGCCTATGATTGTCCTCATTTATGTGAGCGTTTAACACCTTTTTGTCTTCCTCCTCCACAATATCTCTTTCTTTGCCATCCTAAGTGTCAACTCTCTTGCTTACTCTCATCCATTGCATTAGTGCTCAAAATATCGAAAGGGAGTGGATCAATTTCACTTGTACCTTGCTAGTGGTATGGGGACGAGTCAAGATAAGATTCCAAAGAAGACCAAGTGTGAAACTTTAGTAGATTGAGTTCTCAACAAATAAATATTTTTCTCTCTCGTATTCCCTTCTCCCACTTCTTGCACGCAAACACATCTGGAGACATTCGAGTCACGGACAGCGAGAGCTCTTGCACCTTAATGTTCTTATGTTGATAGGATTTTATCAGCTAGTCCGGAAAGGTGGGAAGTTTGAGTGGGCGGAAGAATCACAAAATGTATTCGCCGAGATCAAGAAAATCCTATCAACACCCCCATCCTCGCAATATCAAAGGAACGAGAACCGCTATACCTCTATCTCGCCGCTAGAAGCAGTGTGGTAAGCACCGTACTCATCGTTGAGCGCACCGAAGAGGGAAAATTACAAGGCATCCAGAGACCAATATACTACCTCAGAAAAGTACTCACGCACTCATAGCAAAGATACCCGCACTATCAAAAGCTCGTCGACGCCATCTTCATGACCTCTCGCAAGGTATCACATTACTTTGAAGAGCACCCAATAACAGTGGTCAGCAGCGCACCACTCTCGGACATCCTCAACAATCCAGGCGCTATAGGATGCGTTGCTCACTGGAACATCGAGCTCAGCCCTCGTGACCTAAGGTTCAAGAACCCAACAGATATCAAAGCCCAAGTACTCCCAGATTTCATGGTCGAGTGGATGGAAGTACAGATACCTGGTCCCCCGGACCTCTCCAACCCTTGGAAGATGTTTTTTGATGGATCAAAAAGACAGCAAGGAGCAGGAGTCGGCGTCGTGCTAATATCCCCCAAAGGATAAAAGCTATAGTATATATTACAGATCAACTTCGAGAAGGCGGCTAACAACGAAGCAGAATACAAATCCCTCCTCCACGGAATGCGCATGGCAAAAGCCTGCGGTGCCACTAGCCTACTAATCTACGATGAATCCAACCTCGTCGTCCAGCAAACAATGAGAGATTGTGAAGCAGTCGCAGACGACATGTCCACGTACCAGAATCTCTACAACACCGTAGGAGGTGATTTCGACGGATGCAAGCTCAACTACTTCACAAGAGCAGATAACACGGAAGAAGACAAACTCGCAAACATTGGATCCACCCGCGGACCAATACCACCCGGATTCTTCCTCGGGGGCATCCAGCATCGCTCCATCAAAGCGTCAAGGACACTCGAGCCAAATGCGACCAAGGAAGCAACCCCTACAAGCACAAAAGCAGACCAGGCCACCGAACCTGAGCACGTAGCAGCAGTAGATCCAGCCATCGAAGGGGAAGCCCATGACGCAGTAGAAGAACAAGAGCCTCCACCACCTGACGGGCCAGCGTGGACAAGACCATTCTTAAATTACTTGATACACAACATCCTACCACAGGACGTCACTGAAGAACGTCGCATCACTCGACGCTCCAAAGCCTTTACCATAATCAACAGGGAGCTCTACAAGCGTAGCATCTCCCAGGTGCTCCAAAGATTCATCGAAGAAGAAGATGGCAAGGCACTACTACTCGAGAATCACGAAGGAATCTGTGGCCACCACGCGAAAATATTTTTGGGCAGGTTTCTATTGGCCAACCGCCATGAGAAACGCAGAAGACATTGTACGATGCTGCGTCTCCTGACAGAAATTCGCCAACACACCTCACACACCAACATCGGAACTAAAGACAATACCATTGGCTTGTCCTTTTGCGACCTAGGGACTCGACATGGTAGGACCTCTCAAGAAATCCTCAAAGGGCGGACGCACCCACCTACTTGTGGGGGTCGAAAAATTCACAAAGTGGATTGAGGCAGTACCCATCACCAGCTCGACTGCTCTCACAGTCGTGAACTTCATAAAATCCATCATCTTTCGCTTCGGAGTACCACATAATATCATCATTTACAATGGTTGTGTCGCCCCCAAAATAAGACCGTGTACAGTAATCATACACGCAAGGTACACGATCGAGATCAGGGACTCACGGTAAGATATCACAACACAACTCTACAAATAAAATAATACAAGCTGTTTAATACAAGCCAGGGGGCCACGAGGGCT
Organism: Bromus sterilis; assembly: GCA_950022295.1. Taxonomy (NCBI): domain Eukaryota; kingdom Viridiplantae; phylum Streptophyta; class Magnoliopsida; order Poales; family Poaceae; genus Bromus; species Bromus sterilis. Next base: position 253,599,682 of record OX465595.1, on the reverse strand, counting down.
CGAATATAACAGCTCGAGAGCACAAAGTTAGCGGAAGCAATAGTATCTGAGTACAGACACAAGAATACAAGGTTGCCTTAAGAAGGCTAGCACAAATAACAACAGATCGAAAAGGCGAGGCCTCCTGCCTAGGAACCTCCAAACTAGTCCTGGTCAACGGGGGATTCGACGTCGTAGAAGGCATCGGGGATCTTCATGTTGCGGTGGTCGACATCGGGGATCTCCTGCTCCTGGACTCCAAGGCTCCAACGTCGACTGCAGCGGCCGATCAGGCAAAACAAAAAGGGGGAAATAAAGCAAGGGTGAGTATCTAGCGTATCCGCGAGTCTTACGTCCGCTACTAAGCATTTATGAATTTGTACCAAATGGAAAGGGGAGGCTGAATATAGTGGACTGCAAGGTAGAAATCAGAATAAGGGTAAGAAGCTAGGCCTATCGAAGACTAGCATCTTCTGACGTGTCTTGCAGCATGAGAAGAGAAACAGCCAACAGTTCAATATCATGAATGTAATAACAATGGAGCAAAAGTTGCTGCAGCATTGTATAATAGTAAGTTGTATGATTAATAATAATAATAATGCCTCCGAGTTCCCTTCCTCGACTTCCCTGCGAGGAAGAAGACCCGGAACCATACAGTTTAATAGTAATAGTTTGTAGTGATAAGATCCAGCTTCAGCATAAAGCGTCCTGTTACCGTGGACACGGCTATTCGAATAGATTAATCTTCCCTGCAGGGGTGCACTTCTGTTACACTACAACGCACGGATCTCCAGGGTGGCGGGCACCTTGTTAGGGAACGCTCCACCGAGGCTATCCGACACTCCACAACCCATCTTTCAAACTCAACAGAGAGGCCATCCTCCGGTCTAAATCCTAAGTACGCAGGGCCTTGGACCCCAACCCTGACGTACTCCTGCATGGTGCGTGGGTGGCCGGGAAGCCGTAACAAAAACAACACAGCTCGAGCAAAGAAGACACCGCACTTCCCGGCATTCAGCCTGCGGTACTGCTCACGTCTGAAGAGTCCTCGGACTAGACCATGAAGCAGAGGAGCCCATAACTCATTATCCCACGTGTAGGCAGCGCGTACAAACCAAAAGGCTACTCAACTCATCCGCCAAACCATTTAGTATTTTATTAATTTTCGGGACAACCGTTATCTTTGCCTCGACTTAACTGACCCACGGACAACGATAGCAGTCAGTACCACCAGTACATAGGTGCCTGCCCTGTCGTCCCACCAAGTCTCTGCGGTTACCAACAAGGTGAACCGTCTCCTTACCTTGTCTCGCGTGTGCTCCTGGAGGACCTCGACTTTCGTGGTTTGGTAACTCTCGCGGCCAACGATCAGGGGCCAGGAACACCGGTACACTAGTCGTACGCTCCCTGTCGTCCCGTCGCAATACCGCTCGCGGGCACCGTTGGGTCGCCTGACTCTTACCTTTAAGGACAACCGTTGCTCAGGTACCTAGAGTGGCTATACAGATTTAGCAACGAGTGGAGTACAAGGATTACTCCTTGATAGCTCACACTTGATGGTGGCTCAGCAGAGCCAAGCTAGGCGGCCTTAGGCGGTGTCTGCATTGTACCGTACATGTGCAGTTGTAATAAGTTGTATCCGCGTTCACTCCCCTGAGTGATCACGGCCCTCTATCTAATCCTAACTAACAATGCGCAGGGCTCACTGCTGAATATGATATATATAATAGGAAGCATAGGATAAAGGAAGGTACATCAAGGGGCGACAAAAACAGGCTATGCAATTGAATAGGATTGTAATCGTAGCAGCAGCAGTAAATCCTAGTGCAAGAAAAGTACGGAAAGATAGGCGATATCTAGGGAAGAGAATGGATCTGCTTGCCTGGTAGCTCGACGGTAGGGGTAGGGTCGTCGACGAAGTACTCGTACCCGGCAGCAGTGTAGTCGGCGGTAGCAGCGGGGTCTACCGGAGATTAAGGGGGGGACAGTAAATACAAAGTAAACATAAGAAACAGTTGCATGACATGACATATGCAAAGTTAACGGTGTTCTAACGCAGTGCAATGCACGTTGCTCGAAGCGGGAATTCATCCGGCGATGAAATACCGGCTCCGGTTGATTACCGGACAGGGTGTCCAAAGGGGGAAGGGTTCATGCCGGAGGTGTCGTGGACATCCGACAAACGTGTGGATGGTGTAACCGTGCTAGTTGAAACAATCCGAACAACTTTTGTGTTCAGAATAAATTCATCCAGATACTTTGATAGTACCGGACAAATCATCGGATAGACGGTCCGGAGAGGGGAGGGTTCAATGTTCGGTGTGTTAGAGGGGTGTGGTTTGTATACGGATAGCGTATCCGTATTCGTTATATTTTTCTGATCAATTTTCATGTATAAAGTTTTTGAATCTGACTTACGGTTTAAAAGATATTCAAATTCAAAGTTTAAATCATTTTAAATCAATTTCTGGATTTTCTTTTATTAATAAAACCTAACATTATCCACAGAGGGGTTGGCTGGTCAAACCTGACCAGTGGGTCCCACTGGTCAGCCTCACATATTGATAAATCATTATTATTTAGCAAAACAGAAGGGTGGCCCACATGTCATACTCACAATTTATAATTGCATTTAAATTTAAACAAATCCCAGTCGGGCCCATGTGTCATACTAACAGAGATATAATTAACAGTTTCAATTTATTTTAAAAGGCCAGGGGCCCACATGTAATAGGCTAGGGGGTTATTAGATTAGTTTTAATCTGCTAGTTAGTGGGGGAGGCCCACATGTCATTGGGGTAGAGGGATTAGCTAGGGGGTTAATTCAACCAGGGCATTTACCCCTAATCTAAACTGGGTTGGCCCCACATGGCAGTGGCACAAGCCATGGGACGACCACCCCGGCGACGAGCCGCAGGACTGCGGTGAGCACGCCGGGCGCCTTCGGCGACCAAATCGCTGGCCGAAATGGGCATTCGAACTGGACGGGCTTCGCGCGCTGACTGGTGTCACTAACACGGGCAGAAACGGACCGCAACGGCGGCGGCAACAATCCCGACGGAGGCCGGTACGCGTCTACAGTGGGGAGGTAGCCAGACGCCGCGAAATCGAAAACGGGGAGATGGGGAAATGGCATAAGCTCACAGCGGTGACGGGAGAAGGCGCACTGAAGACGGAGGAGCTCGGGGTGGGGCAAATCGACGCTAATGGCGACGGCAGACATGGTTGGGGACGTCGCCCGATTCTGCCGATGCAGAGGCTAGCGGCCCGGGGCAGTGCACGCTGGTGACGAAGTCGAGGCCCACGGGGTCCTTGGACATGCCCCCGGAGCTCGAGGTGGCCGCGGGCCGTGTCAATGGCGAATGGCGACGACGACCGCTCTCGGCGTGCACAGAAGAAAAAGGAGGGGCGAGGGAAAAGGGGTGGGAGGGGGCGCTAGGGTTTGCAGTGGGGTGGGGTGGCGTGGCCTCCTTATCTTCGTCGGGAAGCCGCCGGATGGCATCCACGGCGGAACGGCCCGGCCTGGCCGGCATGGATGGCATCCACGGGGGCAAGGTGAGCAGTGTGTGGGAAGAAGACAAGTGGGGGGGGGGGATGGGCTGGGGTGGGCCGGGGTGGGTGGGCTTTGCCCGTGGCGTAGAATAGGTATTTTCCTTTTTATATTTGTTTCCTTTGCTTTCTTTTCTGTTTGTATTTTTTTAGCTAGGTTTTGATTTTTCTAAAATATTATACTTGCACCAATATTAGTGTTACACTATAACATGATGCCACAAAAACTTTGGCCCAGAATAAAATTCATTTAGATTTTATTCAATGCACAAAATAATAAATGGAGCTATTTTTGCTACTGTTTTGGTTTATTTAAGTCCTCAAAATATTGTAATAAGTTACCACTGCTATTTTAATATGACCCAATGATTATTTGCTATTTAATAAAAATGATTGCAAAATATTTGGTTAAGGTTTATTTTCCACTTGTATTTGGAATTTTTATTTGGTTTGAATTTGAGCAAGCTTTGATCAAGGTGATAATCACAAGTTAATCAAGGTGACTTGGCATTAGCACAAGGTGATTACTCTAGCGTGACACTCAGGGTGTTACAATGGTACAAACTTCACAGCTGACAAATTACAGAACTTCTGCAAAGAACTGGGCATCAAAATCAACTACGCATCAGTCGCACACCCGCAGTCTAACGGCCAGGTCGAGAAATTCGACGGTTTGTTATGCGGCGGCATCAAAAAACGGCTCCTCGCACCACTTGAACAAGCCGTGGGCAACTGGGTCGAGGAACTATCGGCTATCTTATGGAGCGTACGAACAACACCCAATACATCAACTAAATACACTCCTTTCTTCATGGTGTATGGAGCAGATGCAGTACTCCCACATGACCTGAGATTCGGCTCCCCGTGCATCATAGGATATGAAGAGGAAGAAGCAGAAGAATCACTCAAATACGAAAAAGACATAGCAGATGAGGCACGAGACATTGCCTTGTCATGATCAGAAGGATACCAAGAGAAGTTGCGCACATACCAAAGCAATAGACTTTGCACGAGGGTCTTCAGCGTCGGGGACCTGGTGCTACGACTTGATGAGGACATCTCTACTAATGTTACACCCACATCTTCACCAACTACACATACTGGACCAGTTACTAGAGCACGCGCACGTCAACTAAATTTTCAGGTACTTTCGTTTCTTGCGAATCCTTCTATTGTTCATGAACATATGAAGCTGCCTAAATTAGATACTTTTGTTTTGCTTATGAATGAAGGACCTAGCATGGACAAGAAGGATGGTCATTGGAGCGGGATCAAGCATGGAGAAGAATGTGCGCGCGCGGGAAAGGACAATGGAGCTTCCAGTGGTGATTATCGCACTTTGAAGCCACCATAAGTTGCGCATGAAGTCTTGGACGAAATACGCGAGATGCCACTTCATTATTTTCGTCCAAGGGCAAGTATAGGTGCTGCGTCACCTTAAAATTGGGCTGGGACCATGTAATTTCGAAATACACTTAATAGGCTATTTTTTAGAGTCCGTATGTGTGGGGAAACCGAGTTAGGGTTGTTTTCGGACCCCTCCTCCAAGGGGCCACGAAATTCCCCTCTGTTCCCCCATATATACAGCCCTTAGGGCGTCGTTTAGACTTGGGTTTTAATTAGATTTAAGTTAGCCATAGCCGCAACTTCGAGCTCTTCGTTTGTGTCATCCGACCAGGCCAAGACCTCATTGGAACCCCAACTTTCGTAATCATTCATCTTATATTCGCAATATCCAGATTGCAATTCTTAGTTCTTGCTTATTCTTCGATTGCTTGCAGGAATTAGACCTTCGTGGTCAGGTTGATCGTGCATCCGCGGGATCAATAACCTCTCGGAGTTGGTTTAGCGATCGCTAAGGCGCAACGTCTTCGCACGTTCGTAGTCGGATCGTGAAAGTCGCCTCCACCATAATCGATTTCCACCATCTCATCGAAACATCGGGACACCTTCACCTCTATCAAGTGGTATCAGATTTCCAGGTTGCTCGGTGCGATTTACCAGTTTTCGTAGTCTAGATTGGTTCTGTTCTTCATACCTACAGTCCACGAAAAAGCCAACAAAAATAATTAGGGTTAGATCATCACGTCCCAAAACAGTCTGAGCCTTTGTCCAGTTTTCTTTACAGTAGTTTGCATTGTTGAATTTGCGGTTGCATCGTTGTGTCGAGTTGCTGATCTTAGCGTCCAGTTACCTTAGAGTTTCGAGTTCTGATCACAGTTTGTCACGCCGCCGCCGCATAGTAGTACACCAGCACGTTCCGCCAATCCGAGTCCAGATACACCACCACGTTCCGCCAAGCCGAGTCCATACACACCACCACAACCTACCGATCCGAGTTGAGTTCCATCACCTGTTCGGTTTGTGATCTCTCCGTAACCAGATTAATTTTGAGTTGATTAGAGTTGGATTTCACCAATCTTTTGTCGTACGTAGAAGGAGGTGATTTCCAAAAAAAAAAAAAAAAAAAAAAAAAGAGAATTTTTTTTTCTGAGTGTGCTTCTCAGTTGATTGCGTGCCGCGCCGTGCTGTCGTTGGTGTTTTAGGCTCGCGTCTCTAGTACGGTCTAGCCTAGGATCAGCACAGTACCGACGTTGAGTGTTTATTCAACTTTGCATCTCTGTTTTGATTACTGTTGAGCTTTTTGCTACCATATTTGTCAAGCCTACCTACAGCTCCACATATATTCTACTTCGTGCGGTTGACACCTCCTGTCCATCGCTCTACCACATCTCTGAGAGTTTTGACCCGTTGGTTGTACATCACCACCTGCTGCTAGGTAAGAATCGGTAAGAACGAAAGAAAAGCTTGACGGATTTGTGCTTTCCACCCCCCCACATCCCATTAATAGAAGTAGGATCATATTCCTGTGTGTTTTCTATTTCTGCTAACCATGCCAGGATCCCATGATGAAGTGGCGCGGGATGCACCCGATTGGGAGAATATGACAAACAAAGCGTTACATGATAAATTTGCACAAATGATGTCTGAACAGGTGAATGACATCGAGAACAGATTTACAGAGGCGATTGATGGTGTGGAGAAGATGATCGACACCAAGCTCGACGCCAAGTTTACTGAGTTGCTCGCACGCCTACCTGCACAGCCTGCGGCCGCTCCAGCACAGCCACCGCCACCACGACGTGCACGACGTATTCTGTTTCCGGGCGGACAAGCTGCTGGTGCTCCTGCTGCTGCTGCAGTTACTGCTGCTGCTGCCTCTGACGTCGGCCAGGACGACAAATACGAGGGTGATTACGAGGAGGAGGTGGAACAGGAAGCGGCCTATGAGCAGCCAGCTGGGCGTCCACGTCCCAACATTCGCCACGGTCGACACCAACCACCCCCTCAGGTACGCGATGATGAACATGTGCCTAAACTTAAATTGAATCTTAAGCCGTTTGAGGGTAGATATATTCCTGATGCTTATCTTACTTGGGAGTTAGAAACTGAACAACGCTTTACATGTTTACAATATCCTGAGAATAGACGTGTTACTGCTGCTGTTTGTGAATTCACGGGTTTTGCATCTATTTGGTGGTCTGAACATTGTAGATTGCATGCTAATAATATTCCAGCTACTTGGGCTGCTTTAAAAGATGCTATGCGTACTCGCTGGGTTCCTCCTTATTATCAACGTGAATTGCTACAAAAATTACAGCGTTTGAGACAAGGAAAAAATTCTGTAGAGGAATATTATCAAGAATTACAAACTGGATTGATTAGATGTGGCCTAGTAGAGGATAATGAAGCTATGTTTGCACGTTTTATAGGTGGCTTAAACAGGGAGATACAAACTATTCTAGAATACAAGGACTATGCTACTATTACTCGTTTGTTTCATCTTGCTTGTAAAGCTGAACGTGAAGTGCAGGATCGACAAGCCGCTACGAGACCTAACTTTTCTGCAGGACGAAATACATCATGGACATCGCGTGGACCTTCTACATCCACACGTCCTGCTGCACCACCCTCTACTTCAGCCGCTCATTCTTACAGGGAGCCACCAAAACAGTCAGCGCCACCATTCAAGGGTGCACAGAGTGGTCCAGCGGCGAGTTCTTCTTCATCCATGGCTTCCACAGGGCAAACACGAGATCGTGATATTAAATGTCGCAGGTGCCAAGGTGGAGGTCACTTCGCAAAAGACTGTCCCTCCAAGCGTGTGATGATTATTACGGCGGATGGTGGGTATGTGATAGAGGCGAAGGTGTCCCGATGTATCGATGAGATGGTGTAGATCGATTATGGTGGAGACGACTTTCACGATCCGACTACGAACGTGCGAAGACGTTGCGCCTTAGCGATCGCTAAACCAACTCCGAGAGGTTATTGATCCCGCGGATGCACGATCAACCTGACCACGAAGGTCTAATTCCTGCAAGCAATCGAAGAACAAGCAAGAACTAAGAATTGCAATCTGGATATTGCGAATATAAGATGAATGATTACGAAAGTTGGGGTTCCAATGAGGTCTTGGCCTGGTCGGATGACACAAACGAAGAGCTCGAAGTTGCGGCTATGGCTAACTTTAATCTAATTAAAACCCAAGTCTAAACAACGCCCTAAGGGCTGTATATATGGGGGAACAGAGGGGATTTTCGTGACCCCTTGGAGGTGGGGTCCGAAAACAGCCCTAACTCGGTTTCCCCACACATACGGACTCTAAAAACAGCCTATAATGTGGTATTTCGAAATTACATGGGCCCAGCCCAATATTAAGGTGACACAGCACCTATAATTGCTCTTGGACGAAAATAATGAAGTGGCATCTCGTGTATTCCGTCCAAGCCTTCATGCATGCTTTATGGTGGCTTCAACGTGCGAAAATCCCCACTGGAAACTCCACTGTACTTTCCCCCGCGCGCACCTTCTTCTCCATTCTTGATCCCGCTCCAATGACCATCCTTCTTGTCCATGCTAGGTCCTTCATTCATAAGCAAAACAAAAGTATCTAATTTAGGCAGCATCATATGTTCATGAACAATAGAAGGATTCGCAAGAAACGAAAGTACCTGATAATTTAGTTGACGTGCACGTGCTCTAGTAACTGGTCCAGTATGTGTAGTTGGTGAGGGTATGGGTGTAACATTAGTAGGGATGTCCTCATCATCCTCCCCTTCTTGAATTGAAGTCGTCCTCGACGGAAGCTCATCATCTTCTCCCAAATAAGGTTTCAAATCTGCAATGTTAAATGTGGGACTAACCCCAAAATCTGCAGGTAGCTCAAGTTTATATGCATTATCATTAATTTTCTGTAAAACCTTAAAGGGACCATCAGCTCGTGGCATTAACTTAGACTTGCGCAAATCAGGAAACCTATCTTTACGTAGATGTAACCAAACAAGATCTCCTGGTTCAAACACAACATGCTTTCGACCCCTATCACCAGCAAGCTTGTATCTAGCATTCATGCGCTCAATGTTTTCTTTAGTTAACTCATGCATTTTTAATATCAATTCAGCACGTTGCTTAGCATCAAAATTAACCTTCTCCGAAGATGGAAGAGGCAGCAAATCAATAGGTGCACGAGGTAGAAAACCATAAACAATCTCAAAAGGGCACATTTTAGTGGTAGAATGCACTGAACGATTATAAGCAAATTCAATATGAGGTAAACATTCTTCCCACAGTTTCAAGTTACTTTTTAAAACAGCCCTAAGCATAGTAGACAATGTCCTATTGACCACTTCAGTTTGTCCATCAGTTTGGGGATGACATGTAGTACTAAAAAGTAGTTTAGTCCCCAACTTAGCCCATAAGCATCTCCAAAAATGGCTAAGAAACTTAGTATCTCGATCCGAGACAATAGTATTGGGCACACCATGTAAACGAATAATCTCTCCAAAGAATAAATCAGCAACATTAGCAGCATCATCGCTTTTATGACATGGTATAAAATGTGCCATGTTAGAAAATCTATCCACGACAACAAATATGCTATCCCTCCCCGTCTTTGTTCGAGGCAAGCCTAAAACAAAGTCCATGGATATGTCCTCCCACGGAACACTAGGTACAGGTAAAGGCATGTATAAACCATGAGGATTGAGTCGTGACTTAGCTTTTTGACATGTAGTGCAGCGAGCAACAAAACGCTCAACATCCCGTCTCATCTTTGGCCAAAAGAAATGTGTAGCAAGTACGTCCTCCGTCTTTTTCACGCCAAAATGTCCCATTAATCCTCCTCCATGCGCCTCCTGCAACAACAAAAGACGAATAGAGCTAGCTGGAATGCATAGCTTGTTAGAACGGAACACAAATCCATCATTAAGCACAAACTTGTTCCATGTTCTACCCTCTCTACAATTCTGCAATACATCTTTAAATTCCGCATCATTTACATATTGTTCTTTGATTGTCTCTAAACCGAATATCTTGAAGTCAAGTTGTGAAAGCATAGTATAACGACGAGACAAAGCATCAGCAATAATATTATCTTTCCCCTTCTTGTGTTTAATGACATAAGGGAAAGTCTCAATAAATTCAACCCACTTAGCATGTCTACGATTAAGTTTTGCTTGACTTCTTATGTGTTTCAAAGATTCATGATCAGAATGTATAACAAATTCTTTGGGCCATAAATAATGTTGCCAAGTTTCTAATGTCCGAACAAGAGCATATAATTCCTTATCATAAGTAGAATAGTTCAGACTAGGCCCACTCAATTTTTCAGAAAAGTATGCAACAGGTTTAGCATCTTGTAATAACACACCTCCCAAACCAATCCCACTAGCATCGCATTCAAGCTCAAAAGTCTTATTAAAATTAGGAAGTTGGAGCAAAGGAGCATGTGTTAACTTATCTTTCAATACCGTGAAAGCTTCTTCCTGTGCGATACCCCAAGTAAAAGGCACATCCTTGCGTGTAAGCTCATTGAGAGGTGCAGCAATGGTGCTGAAATCTCTCACAAAACGCCTATAGAATCCAGCGAGGCCAAGAAAACTCCTCACTTGTGTGACCGTTTTGGGCTGTGGCCAACTCTCAATTGCCTCGATCTTGGCATGATCAACTTCAATTCCCTGCGGAGTAACAACATAGCCAAGAAACGACACTCGGTCGGTGCAAAAGGTGCACTTCCCAAGGTTACCAAATAAACGTGCATTACGTAGAGCAATAAAAACAGCACGTAAATGATCCAAATGTTCCTCCAAAGATTTGCTATAAATCAGTATATCATCAAAATAGACTACCACAAATCGTCCAATGAAAGCACGTAAAACCTCGTTCATTAATCTCATAAAAGTGCTAGGTGCATTAGTTAACCCAAAAGGCATGACTAACCACTCATATAATCCAAACTTAGTTTTAAATGTCGTTTTCCATTCATCCCCTAATTTCATGCGAATTTGATGGTATCCACTACGCAAATCAACTTTGGAAAACATGGTAGAGCCACTTAATTCATCAAGCATATCATCTAACCTAGGAATAGGATGACGATAACGAATAGTAATATTATTAATGGCTCTACAATCAACACACATACGCCAAGTTCCATCCTTTTTAGGCACTAATATAACAGGAACAGCACAAGGACTAAGTGATTCACGTATGTAACCTTTGTCGAGTAGCTCTTGTACTTGACGCTGAATCTCCTTCGTCTCCTCCGGATTGGTACGGTATGGCGCACGGTTGGGCAGCGAAGCACCGGGAATTAAGTCAATCTGATGCTCAATCCCTCGAATAGGTGGTAATCCCGGTGGTACGTCTTGTGGAAAGACGTCAATAAATTCCTGCAAAAGGTCAGTGACAACAGGAGGCAAAGAAGGAGGCAATTCCTCAAATGAAAACAAAGCTTCTTTGCACACAAAAGCATAGCACACATATTGACTAACATCCAAATCTGAAATATCAACCTTAGTAGCAAGCAAAGTTGGACTAGTCAATTTAATTTCATTAGAAACAGCAGAAGAAGATTTTCTATTAGTCTTATGTTGTTGCTCAAATTCTTTAGCTGCTATCTCATTTTCACTCTTATTCTTCTCCTGTTTAGCTTTACTAGCTCTAGCAAGATCATCTTTCACAATTTGTTCAGGAGACATAGGAAGTAAAGCAATATTTTTATCCTGATGAACCAGAGTAAACTGATTTGTCCTACCATGGTGTACAACATTCCTATCAAATTGCCATGGTCTACCAAGTAAAAGAGAGCATGCTTGCATGGGTACCACATCACAATCAACATAATCAGCATATGCAGCAATGCTAAAGTGCACACGAACAGAACGTGTTACCTTAATCTTACCACTATTGTTAAACCACTGAATATAGTACGGATGGGGGTGTGGTCTTGTGGTGAGAGATAGCTTCTCCACCAACTCCATGCTCGCCAAGTTGTTGCAACTCCCTCCGTCAATGATGATGCGAACCGAACGTTCTTTCACCACTCCCTTTGTGTGGAACAAATTATGCCTCTGGTTTTGCTCGGCCTTCGATACCTGCACACTTAACACACGTCGAGCAACCAAACTAGCATATTTATCTGCATCATCAGGAGTCATATACTCTATATCATGAGCATCATCATGGGCACCCTGTTCCTCATGAGCAATGAGAACTAGAGTCTCCTCATCATAGTCACTCGCTGACTCATACCAACCATCCGCCGTAATAGTCATCACACGCTTGGAGGGACAGTCTTTTGCGAAGTGACCTCCACCTTGGCACCTGCGACATTTAATATCACGATCTCGTGTTTGCCCTGTGGACGCCATGGATGAAGAAGAACTCGCCGCTGGACCACTCTGTGCACCCTTGAATGGTGGCGCTGGCTGTTTTGGTGGCTCCCTGTAAGAATGAGCGGCTGAAGTAGGTGGTGGCGCAGCAGGACGTGTGGATGTAGAAGCTCCACGCGATGTCCATGATGTATTTCGTCCTGCAGAAAAGTTAAGTCTCGTAGCGGCCTGTCGATCCTGCACTTCACGTTCAGCTTTACAAGCAAGATGAAACAAACGAGTGATAGTAGCAAAGTCCTTGTATTCGAGAATAGTTTGTATCTCCCTGTTTAAGCCACCCATAAAACATGCAAGCATAGCTTCATTATCCTCTACTAGGCCACATCTAATCAATCCAGTTTGTAATTCTTGATAATATTCCTCTACAGAATTTTTTCCTTGTCTCAAACGCTGTAATTTTTGTAACAATTCACGTTGATAATAAGGAGGAACCCAGCGAGTACATATAGCATCTTTTAAAGCAGCCCAAGTAGTTGGAATATTATTAGCATGCAATCTACAATGTTCAGACCACCAAATAGATGCAAAGCCCGTGAATTCACAAACAGCAGCAGTAACACGTCTATTCTCAGGATATTGTAAACATGTAAAACGTTGTTCAGTTTCTAACTCCCAAGTAAGATAAGCATCAGGAATATATCTACCCTCAAACGGCTTAAGATTCAATTTAAGTTTAGGCACATGTTCATCATCGCGTACCTGAGGGGGTGGTTGGTGTCGACCGTGGCGAATGTTGGGACGTGGACGTCCAGCTGGCTGCTCATAGGCCGCTTCCTGTTCCACCTCCTCCTCGTAATCACCCTCGTAGTTGTCGTCCTGGCCGACGTCAGAAGCAGCAGCAGCAGCAGCAGTAGCAGCAACTGCAGCAGCAGGAGGAGCACCAATACCAGCAGCTTGTCCTCGCGGAAACAGAATACGTCGTGCACGTGGTAGTGGCGGTGGCTGTGGCTGTGCTGAAGGTAGGCGTGCGATCAACTCAGTAAACTTGGCGTCGAGCTTGGTGTCGATCATCTTCTCCACGCCATCAATCGCCTCTGTAAATCTGGTCTCGATGTCCTGCACCTGTTGAGACATCATACGTGCAAATTTATCATGTAGCTCCTTGTTTGTCATGTTCTCCCAATCGGGTGCATCCCGCGCCACTTCATCATGTGATCCTGGCATGGTTAGCAGAAATAGAAAACACACAGGAATATGATCCTACTTCTACTAATGGGATGGATGTGGGGTGGTGGAAAGCACAAATCCGCCAAGCTTTTCTTACGTTCTTACCGATTCTTACCTAGCAGCAGGTGGTGATGTACAACCAACGGGTCAAAACTCTCAGAGATATGGTAGAGCGATGGCCAGGAGGTGTCAAAAACGCACGATGTAGGATATATGTGGAGCTGTAGGTAGGCTTGACAAATATGGTAGCAAAAAGATCAACAGTAATCAAAACAGAGATGCAAAGCTGAATAAACACTCAACGTCGGTATTGTGCTGATCCTAGGCTAGACCGTACTAGAGACGCGAGCCTAAAACACCAACGAAAGCACGGCGCGGCACGTAACAACTGTGAAGCACACTCTGAATTTTTGATTTTCACTCTTTTTTTTTTGCGATGCGGGACTGCGGTGGCTGAAAAAGTGCGAAAAAATCACTATGGTGGCGAACGTCTCAAAAACGAGTTTCTGGACCTAAGGAACGTATGGGCACGAAAATTTTTTACCCCTGAAAATTTTGGCCTAAAAACAGCTCTGAAAAGCGTGCCAGACTTTTTTTTTTGTTTTTTTTGGAAATCACCCTCTTCTACGTACGACAAAAGATTGGTGAAATCCGACTCTAATCAACTCAAAACTATTCTGGCTACGGAGATATCAGGAACCGTACTGATGGTGGAACTCAACTCGGACTCGTGAGACGTGGTGGTGTATATGGACTCTGCTTGGCGGAACGTGGTGGTATATCTGGACTCGGATTGGCGGAACGTGGTAGGATGACTACTGGTGCGGCGGCGACGTGGCAAACTGTGATCAGAACTCGAAACTCTAAGGGAACTAGACGCTAAGATCAGCAACTTGACACAACGATTCAACCGTAAATTCAACAAAGCAAGTACTGAAAAGAAAACTGGACAACGGCTAGGACTGTCTTGGGACGTGATGATCTAACCCTAATTTTTTTGTTGGCTTTTTCGTGGACTGTAGGTATGAAGAACAGAACCAATCTAGACTATGAAAACTGGTAAATCTCACCGAGCAACCTGGAAATCTGATACCACTTGATAGAGGCGAAGGTGTCCCGATGTTTCGATGAGATGGTGTAGATCGATTATGGTGGAGACGACTTTCACGATCCGACTACGAACGTGCGAAGACGTTGCGCCTTAGCGATCGCTAAACCAACTCCGAGAGGTTATTGATCCCGCGGATGCACGATCAACCTGACCACGAAGGTCTAATTCCTGCAAGCAATCGAAGAACAAGCAAGAACTAAGAATTGCAATCTGGATATTGCGAATATAAGATGAATGATTACGAAAGTTGGGGTTCCAATGAGGTCTTGGCCTGGTCGGATGACACAAACGAAGAGCTCGAAGTTGCGGCTATGGCTAACTTTAATCTAATTAAAACCCAAGTCTAAACGACGCCCTAAGGGATGTACATATGGGGGAACAGAGGGGATTTTCGTGACCCCTTGGAGGTGGGGTCCGAAAACAGCCCTAACTCGGTTTCCCCACACATACGGACTCTAAAAACAGCCTATAATGTGGTATTTCGAAATTACATGGGCCCAGCCCAATATTAAGGTGACGCAGCACCTATAATTGCTCTTGGACGAAAATAATGAAGTGGCATCTCGTGTATTCCGTCCAAGCCTTCATGCATGCCTTATGGTGGCTTCAACGTGCGAAAATCCCCACTGGAAACTCCACTGTACTTTCCCCCGCGCGCACCTTCTTCTCCATTCTTGATCCCGCTCCAATGACCATCCTTCTTGTCCATGCTAGGTCCTTCATTCATAAGAAAAACAAAAGTATCTAATTTAGGCAGCATCATATGTTCATGAACAATAGAAGGATTCGCAAGAAACGAAAGTACCTGATAATTTAGTTGACGTGCACGTGCTCTAGTAACTGGTCCAGTATGTGTAGTTGGTGAGGGTATGGGTGTAACATTAGTAGGGATGTCCTCATCAGTATGAGTCAGCGAGCGACTATGATGAGGAGACTTTAGTTCTCATTGCTCACGAGGAACAGGGTGCCCATGATGATGCTCATGATATAGAGTATATGGCTCCTGATGATGGAGATCAATATGCTAGTTTGGTTGCTCAACGTGTGTTAAGTGTGCAGGTATCGAAGGCCGAGCAAAACCAGAGGCATAATTTGTTCCACACAAAGGGAGTGGTGAAAGAACGTTCGGTTCGCATCATCATTGACGGAGGGAGTTGCAACAACTTGGCGAGCATGGAGTTGGTGGAGAAGCTATCTCTCACCACAAGACCACACCCCCATCCATACTATATTCAGTGGTTTAACAATAGTGATAAGATTAAGGTAACGCGTTCTGTTCGTGTGCACTTTAGCATTGCTGCATATGCTGATTATGTTGATTGTGATGTGGTACCCATGCAAGCATGCTCTCTTTTACTTAGTAGACCATGGCAATTTGATAGGAATGTTGTACACCATGGTAGGACAAATCAGTTTACTCTGGTTCATCAGGATAAAACTATTGCTTTACTTCCTATGTCTCCTGAACAAATTGTGAAAGATGATCTTGCTAGAGCTAGTAAAGCTAAACAGGAGAAAAATAAGAGTGAGAATGAGATAGCAGCTAAAGAATTTGAGCAACAACATAAGACTAATAGCAAATCTTCTTCTGCTGTTTCTAATGGAATTAAATTGACTAGTCCAACTTTGCTTGCTACTAAGGTTGATATTTCGGATTTGGATGTTAGTCAATATGTGTGCTATGCTTTTGTGTGCAAAGAAGCTTTGTTTTCATTTGAGGAATTGCCTCCTTCTTTGCCTCCTGTTGTCACTGACCTTTTGCAGGAGTTTATTGACGTCTTTCCACAAGACGTACCACCGGGATTACCACCTATTCGAGGGATTGAGCATCAGATTGACTTAATTCCCGGTGCTTCGCTGCCCAACCGTGCGCCATACCGTACCAATCCGGAGGAGACGAAGGAGATTCAGCGTCAAGTACAAGAGCTACTCGACAAAGGTTACATACGTGAATCCCTTAGTCCTTGTGCTGTTCCTGTTATATTAGTGCCTAAAAAGGATGGAACCTGGCGTATGTGTGTTGATTGTAGAGCCATTAATAATATTACTATTCGTTATCGTCATCCTATTCCTAGGTTAGATGATATGCTTGATGAATTAAGTGGCTCTACCATGTTTTCCAAAGTTGATTTGCGTAGTGGATACCATCAAATTCGCATGAAATTAGGGGATGAATGGAAAACGGCATTTAAAACTAAGTTTGGATTATATGAGTGGTTAGTCATGCCTTTTGGGTTAACTAATGCACCTAGCACTTTCATGAGATTAATGAACGAGGTTTTACGTGCTTTCATTGGACGATTTGTGGTAGTCTATTTGATGATATACTGATTTATAGCAAATCTTTGGAGGAACATTTGGATCATTTACGTGCTGTTTTTATTGCTCTACGTAATGCACGTTTGTTTGGTAACCTTGGGAAGTGCACCTTTTGCACCGACCGAGTATCGTTTCTTGGCTATGTTATTACTCCGCAAGGAATTGAAGTTGATAAAGCTAAGATCGAGGCGATTGAGAGTTGGCCGCAGCCCAAAACCGTCACACAAGTGAGGAGTTTTCTTGGCCTCGCTGGATTCTATAGGCGTTTTGTGAGAGATTTCAGCACCATTGCTGCACCTCTCAATGAGCTTACACGCAAGGATGTGCCTTTTACTTGGGGTACCGCACAGGAAGAAGCCTTCACGGTATTGAAAGATAAGTTAACACATGCTCCTTTGCTCCAACTTCCTGATTTTAATAAGACTTTTGAGCTTGAATGCGATGCTAGTGGGATTGGTTTGGGAGGTGTGTTATTACAAGATGCTAAACCTGTTGCATACTTTTCTGAAAAATTAAGTGGGCCTAGTCTGAACTATTCTACTTATGATAAGGAATTATACGCTCTTGTTCGGACATTAGAAACTTGGCAACATTATTTATGGCCCAAAGAATTTGTTATACATTCTGATCATGAATCTTTGAAACACATAAGAAGCCAAGCAAAACTTAATCGTAGACATGCGAAGTGGGTTGAATTTATTGAGACTTTCCCTTATGTCATTAAACACAAGAAGGGGAAAGATAATATTATTGCTGATGCTTTGTCTCGTCGTTATACTATGCTTTCACAACTTGACTTCAAGATATTCGGTTTAGAGACACTCAAAGATCAATATGTACATGATGCGGAATTTAAAGATGTATTGCAGAATTGTAGAGAGGGTAGAACATGGAACAAGTTTGTGCTTAATGATGGTTTTGTGTTCCGTTCTAACAAGCTATGCATTCCAGCTAGCTCTATTCGTCTTTTGTTGTTGCAGGAGGCGCATGGAGGAGGATTAATGGGACACTTTGGCGTGAAGAAGACGGAGGACGTACTTGCTACACATTTCTTTTGGCCAAAGATGAGACGGGATGTTGAGCGTTTTGTTGCTCGCTGCACTACATGTCAAAAATCTAAGTCACGACTCAATCCTCATGGTTTATACATGCCTTTACCTGTACCTAGTGTTCCGTGGGAGGACATATCCATGGACTTTGTTTTAGGCTTGCCTCGAACAAAGAACGGGAGGGATAGCATATTTGTTGTCGTGGATAGATTTTCTAAGATGGCACATTTTATACCATGTCATAAAAGCGATGATGCTGCTAATGTTGCTGATTTATTCTTTCGTGAGATTATTCGCTTACATGGTGTGCCCAATACTATTGTCTCGGATCGTGATACTAAGTTTCTTAGCCATGTTTGGAGATGCTTATGGGCTAAGTTGGGGACTAAACTACTTTTTAGTACTACTTGTCATCCCCAAACTGATGGACAAACTGAAGTAGTCAATAGGACTTTGTCTACTATGCTTAGGGCTGTTTTAAAGAGTAACTTGAAAATGTGGGAAGAATGTTTACCTCATATTGAATTTGCTTATAATCGTTCATTTCATTCTACCACTAAAATGTGCCCTTTTGAGATTGTTTATGGTTTTCTACCTCGTGCACCTATTGATTTGCTGCCTCTTCCATCTTCGGAGAAGGTTAATTTTGATGCTAAGCAACGTGCTGAATTGATATTAAAAATGCATGAGTTAACTAAAGAAAACATTGAGAAAATGAATGCTAGATACAAGCTTGCTGGTGATAAGGGTAGAAAGCATGTTGTGTTTGAACCAGGAGATCTTGTTTGGTTACATCTACGTAAAGATAGGTTTCCTGATTTGCGCAAGTCTAAGTTAATGCCATGAGCTGATGGTCCCTTTAAGGTTTTACAGCAAATTAATGATAATGCATATAAACTTGAGCTACCTGCAGATTTTTGGGTTAGTCCCACATTTAACATTGCAGATTTGAAACCTTATTTGGGAGAAGATGATGAGCTTCCGTCGAGGACGACTTCAATTCAAGAAGGGGAGGATGATGAGGACATCTCTACTAATGTTACACCCACATCTTCACCAACTACACATACTGGACCAGTTACTAGAGCACGCGCACGTCAACTAAATTATCAGGTACTTTCGTTTCTTGCGAATCCTTCTATTGTTCATGAACATATGATGCTGCCTAAATTAGATACTTTTGTTTTGCTTATGAATGAAGGACCTAGCATGGACAAGAAGGATGGTCATTGGAGCGGGATCAAGCATGGAGAAGAAGGTGCGCGCGCGGGAAAGGACAATGGAGCTTTCAGTGGTGATTATCGCACTTTGAAGCCACCATAAGTTGCGCATGAAGTCTTGGACGAAATACGCGAGATGCCACTTCATTATTTTCGTCCAAGGGCAATTATAGGTGCTGCGTCACCTTAAAATTGGGCTGGGACCATGTAATTTCGAAATACACTTAATAGGCTATTTTTTAGAGTCCGTATGTGTGGGGAA
Source organism: Bromus sterilis (assembly GCA_950022295.1). Taxonomy (NCBI): domain Eukaryota; kingdom Viridiplantae; phylum Streptophyta; class Magnoliopsida; order Poales; family Poaceae; genus Bromus; species Bromus sterilis. Next base: position 253,580,291 of record OX465595.1, on the reverse strand, counting down.
ACCGAGTTAGGGTTGTTTTCGGACCCCTCCTCCAAGGGGCCACGAAATTCCCCTTTGTTCCCCCATATATACAGCCCTTAGGGCGTCGTTTAGACTTGGGTTTTAATTAGATTTAAGTTAGCCATAGCCGCAACTTCGAGCTCTTCGTTTGTGTCATCCGACCAGGCCAAGACCTCATTGGAACCCCAACTTTCGTAATCATTCATCTTATATTCGCAATATCCAGATTGCAATTCTTAGTTCTTGCTTGTTCTTCGATTGCTTGCAGGAATTAGACCTTCGTGGTCAGGTTGATCGTGCATCCGCGGGATCAATAACCTCTCGGAGTTGGTTTAGCGATCGCTCAGGCGCAACGTCTTCGCACGTTCGTAGTCGGATCGTGAAAGTCGCCTCCACCATAATCGATTTCCACCATCTCATCGAAACATCGGGACACCTTCACCTCTATCACGACTGAAGCAGGAAAAGTGCATAAACTTGCCCCACAATCGTAAGGGACCTACATAATCTCCGAAGTGGTCGGAGGAGGAGCCTACAGGCTAAAGAACCCGAAGACCGATGAGGACGTGGGCAATCCTTGGAATGTGGCAAACTTACGCCTCTTTTATCCACAGATCGCCTGCAACAACGCCCTCATCCCTCTCTCTTAAACAATCAAAGCATTGCTCGAGGTTACATGTGTGTAACAGCCCAGATTTCACAAAAAATAAAAATTTTGTTTTCGGTGTGAATTGTTTGATTGTCTGAATTGTTTGCGGTGTTTGCATCCCAGATTTATCGATCGGCGATTATTTATCCCCTCTTATCTCGTACCGGACGGAGACCGACCCTTGCCACCCTGACACTCGACCTTTGCGACACCGGGTTTCACCCGATCACCATCGCGAAAAAACCGCACGAGACCAGTCGTAACCAACGGAACGAAAAACCCCGTTTAATAAGTAAACGGGATATTTTTATAGCGCGTCGAAAATTGTTCCCGGAACAGTTCCAGCGCGAGGTAAACGCCGCCGGCTCGACGCGCAGTTCGAAGTTTTACCCGAATGGGAGGTCCTGCGGACCCCCGGCGGTCAAGAACGTAAACACCACGCGCGCGAGAGAAAAACCGGGGATGTTTTTGCAAACTGCCAGCCACCTGGGCTATATAAAGACCTCCACACTCCAATCCCTTTCTAGGGTTTCCCTAGCCTAAAAATTCCAGCCACCCCCTGTTTTTGCCCCAAAAATCTGCACAATAACCCAAAAATCCCGAAACCCTAGCCTCCCTGCGATCTGGACCGTCGGATCGCCCGATCCAACGGCCCAGATCCACCCAGCCTCCACCCATCTCTCTCTCTCCTACAAGCCTCCGCCTACAGCCCGAGGAGCTCGCCGCCGCCACGCGCCTCCGGCCGCCACCGGCAGCAGCCGTCGCGGCCACGCCTTCCTTCCTCCTCTCCACGTGTGCCTCATCCTCCTCCCTCTTCTCACCGTCGTTCCCTCTCCCTCTGCGTAGGTCGCCGCTAGGACCGTCTTCCGTCGCCGGCCGCCATGGGAAGCCCGAGCGAGCTCGAGGGCTGCTCCACCCCGGCCCCATCTCCTCCGGTCTCCGCCGCCTAGCGCCATCGTCGACCCCGCACAGGCCGGCGCCACCACGCCGCGCTCACCTCGTCCCTCGCCTGTGCCCCTCCTCGCCGGAGCCGGCAACCGCCGCCGGCCATGGAGCTCGGCCTGATCCGATCGGATTGGGCGAGCCAGGCCACCGCCAGGTGGGCCGCCATCCAGCCCAGCCACCGAACCAGCCCAACCGCAAGCCTCCAGTGCTCATCCTGCTAGTGGGCCGAGGCCCATGAGGGGTGAGGCCCGTTTTTTTTAAGTTTAACCCTGCGAATTTTCCTAAGTCTGGAGAATTTTTGCTGCTGATTCAATTTTGCGTTGTAGATTGTGATTAAATGGTAGCTCGGATGACGTTGCGCCCAAAAGGAAAATTGTTTAGAATTGTGTGTACTTCAATCCATCTTTTGTGAGCATTTTGATTTGAGGCAATATTGATGTTGTTAATCTGTGTTGAAGTAGGCATCAGGCTGTTAACTACTGTTAATTTCTGTTAAATGTTGTTGTTGTTATTTTATTGCAAGTTTGATTGATGATTGTGACACATCCATGAGGCCTATTGCATTGATTCTTGTTGCATACTGTTAAGCATCATGTCTACTTCAATCCTATGCAATTACTTGTCATGTTTGCATGTTGTAGCTAGATTAATTCTTGCTCCAAAGTGGTGACCCTGATGATATGTGTTGTTGTTTATATAAAGTTGCTACTTTGCTGTCCTATATCTTTTTAACCGTGCATCCTATTGAGCATTGCAATATGTCATTTTGATCTATGCCATGTCTACTTCCATTTTATGTATTGCATTGTCATGTTTACATTTCTGGTCAAAGATATGTTTAGCTCCAAAGTTGCTATGCCACTGTTTTTGACAGACACCTCTGTTTTCACTAAGTCTGTAACTTTCCGATGCCATGTTGCTTGCTTAATATCTTTTGATCTGTGATACCTATAACCTTGATCCTTGTTTGTACCTGATCATCATCATTCCTACTCCATGCTCATATATTGCTATGTCATGTTGCTGCACTTTTGCATATAGTTTTTCTCCTGTTTATACAGCATGAAAATAACAGTTTCTGCCTTGTTTTCCTGATTTTCACTAAGTCCTTGATCAGTAATGTTTTATAGCTTTTTGTGTTGCTTATAACTAGTGAACCATGATGCATATTTGCATAATTCTTTTTGCCATGCCTTCCCTACCATGTCTAATTTAGTTGCATATCATTTGTGAGCATGTTTGCATTCATTATCCTGTTTATGCATTGCTCTAAAGTGTGCTTCCTGATATTGGCAGTTTGTGTTCCAAACTTGTTTTGCTTGTATCTTTTTAACCGTAACTCCGTTTGGAATGTTCTTTATATGTAACTTGATTAGAATTTCATGTACTTTGTGTTTATGCTATTGTTTACTGTTGTTAACTGTAATAGCCCGGTTTTCACAAAAATTAAAAATTTTGTTTTCGGTGTGAATTGTTTGATTGTCTGATTTGTTTGCGGTGTTTGCATCCCCGATTTATCGATCGGCGATTATTTTTCCCCTCTTATCTTGTACCGGACGGAGACCGACCCTTGCCACCCTGACACTCGACCTTTGCGACACCGGGTTTTACCCGATCACCGTCGCGAAAACCGCACAAGACCAGCCGCAGCCAACGGAACGAAAACCCCGTTTAATAATTAAACGGGTTATTTTATATCGCGTCGGAAAGTGTTCTCGGAACGGTTTCAGCGCGAGGTGAACGTCGCCGGCTCGACGCACTGATCGCGCAGTTCGAAGTTTTACCCGAATCGGAGGTACTGCGGACCCCCGGCGGTCAGAAACGTGAGCCCCACGCGCGCGAGAGAAAAACCGGGGATGTTTTTGCAAACTGCCAGCCACCGGGGCTATATAAAGACCACCACACTCCCACCCATTTCTACGGTTTCCCTAGACCAAATTTTGCAGCCACCCCCTCACAATAGCCCCCATTTTCGCATTTTGCCCATTTTGTAGCAAAGCCTAGCCAGATCAATCCTGGACCGTCAGATCTCGCGATCCGACGGCCCAGGGAGCTCCCAGCCACCCACTAGCTCTCTCTCTCTCCCTCTCTCCTCTCTCTCCCATGGAGCCAGCCCGTGGAGCTCCTCGCAGCCGCCGGAGCAGCCCACCGTCAGCCATCTCTTCCTCTTCCCTCCTTCCCTCTCCTCCCTCCTCTCCCTAACTTCCCTCTCCTCTGTCTCCGTGCAGGAGCGCCGCCGGCCATGGAAGCCACGGCCGAGCCGCGCCATGGCCAGAAGCACCCGAGGCCGAGCGCCTCCTCCAGCCGGCCGCCGTCGCCCTGGGTCCTCCCGCCGCCCGCGCCCAGCCGGATCCGTCCGATCCCGACCACCCCACAATCGTGGCCGCCATGGGAGCCACGGATCCGAAGCTCGAACCGCGCGGCCCCGGCGACCCCCTCGTCGCGCCGCCCGATCCCGGCGCCTCCTCGCCTCCAGCCTCCTCCGCCGCCAGCACCAGTGGCCGGCGCGCCCCTCCATGGCTCGGGAGCGAGCTCGGCCCGAGCGCCCTCCTCCAGCGCACCAGCCGGCCAGGTGGGCCCAGCCTGCTCCAGCCAGGCGGCCCACTTCGGCCTCCCTGGCCCAGGCGCCTCCCAGGTCGGCCTCCTCACCAGCACAGGCCGAGATGGGCCGAGCCCAGTGGTGAGGGCCCGTGCCCTGTTTTTTTTACCTCTGCGTTCTGAAATTTTTCTAAGTCCTTGAAAACTGTGTGCTGATTCAATTTCGCGATGCGATTTCCCGTTAATCCGTAGCTCCGATAAACGTGCCCCCAAAATGAAAGTTGCTCAGTTTTGCGTGTACTTTAATTCATCTTTTGTGAGCATTTGCATTTGAGCTCATCTTGATTGTGTAATTCTGCGTTGAAGTGGGCATCAGGCCGTTAACTGCTTTTAATTTCTGTTATGAGCTGCTGTTATTATTTTGTTGCAACTTTGCATGATGATTGTGATTCATCCATGAGGCCTATTGCATTGATTCTTTCTCCTATGTGTTAAGCATCATGTGTACTTCATTTACATGCTTTAACTTGTCATATTTGGGTGCTCTAGCTATATTAAATCTTGCTCCAAAGTGGTGACCCTGATGTTATTGTGCTGTTGTTGCTGAAACTGTTATTTTGTTGCAACTTCGGTCGACGAGTGTGTCGCGACCGTTTATCGGATTTCAGTGGTTCCAATTGCATATCGTTAAGCATCATGTCTACTTTCATTACATGTATTGCATTGTCATGATATGCTTGCTGGTCATATAGTTATTTAGCTCCGAAGTTGCTATGCTGCTGTTTTTGACAGCCACCTCTGTTTTTCTCTAAGTCTGTTACTTTGCGATGTCATGTTGTTTGCTTAATATCTTTTGATCTATGATGCCTTTTTGCATGATTCTTTTTTCCATGCCTTCCTTGTCATGTCTAGTTTAATTTCGCATCATTTGTGAGCATGTTTGCATTGTTTAACCTGTTTATGCTTTGCTCTGAAGTGTGCTTCGTGATGTTGGCAGTTTGTGCCCGTAACTTGTTTTGCTTGTATCTTTTTAACCGTAACTCCGTTTGGAGTGTTCTTTATATGTAACTTGATTAGTTTTTCGTGTACTTTGTGTTTATGCTTTTGTTTTCTGTTGTTAACCAACCTAAAATATGGTTTAGGACAGAACAGTACCAAATGTTTTAATCATTGTGCGGCGCTTAGTGTTATGCCATGTTTAGGTTGTGCCTCACTTAAATTGACTAGCATAGATAGTTTACTTTGTGCTTCCCCTCTTGACATGTTTGTGTGCTATGCCATGCTTGCTTGAGTTGCCATGTTAATAACCGTTGGTTAATCACCTGTAGCTAAGCAACTTGAACCTCCGTAATCGTGCGGTATTCGTCGTGTGTGACCGATACCCCACTTAAACTGTTAGTAACCGTTCTCGACGATAGATCCGCATCGCGTTGCCGTGCCTTGTGTTGTCTCTTTGATCTTGTATTGCTCCGTAGTAATAGTGGTGCACCGTTGATTGCTTTCCAGTGTTTACTTCTTGTGTGCTCCCGCGGGTACTCTCGGAGACGATGCGAGCATGCGATCGACTACACCTTCGGAACCCGACTTATCAACAGGCAAGGACTATACATTACTTATGATCCATTATATTTCAACCAGCGGTTTGCATGCTAGTATAGGTTAGGTTCAATGTTTGATCCTACCACATGTTTACAGCCTCTTTCAAACTGATACAGCCATGTCCTTTCCCAGCAAACCTTGTACTGCTATGGTACTATTGCTCGTTGCTCAGCCCCTGCTTAGTATGCATGCTTAGGATGCTACGATGTTACCCTATTACTCCTTGGTTTGGGATATCACATTATTATTATTATTGTTGTTGATGATATGATTATTATAATGTTGACTATATTCGACGAAGGATGGAAGGTCTAGGCTATCCCGCCCCGACGCTTTGTTCCATTCGAGTCACCTAGGATCCGAGTTCCGGGTATTGGTTTTAAGACTGAGCGTGCCTAACCGCGTGTGGGATTTTATGGGGTCCCCTTTTCTTACCTACCTAGCTTCAAGCATTTCTAGTGGTGGCCCAAGATGATTTACCATTTGAAACCGTGTGTGTGCTGGTCAGCTGCCAGTAGTTTTTAAACCAACCCGAACCAGCGGAGACATGGTTTCCCTGTTGGTCCACCTTTGACCGGCGAGGGCCCGAGGCCTCACGTGAGGCGTCTCGGTAACCCAAACCCTGTTGAGACGGAAGAGTCCGATCCGAGAGCGTGGCCAGCTTTTGGATTGGTTGTCGACTCCCCGGGGGCCACCCAGATTTGTTTGTTGTTAGCTAGAGGGACCTGTCGTTTCGGATCTCTTGGAACTAAATCATAAAATGGTTGCTGTGATGGGTAGCAACTGAGAGAGATGGACGTGCGTGCGGAGCCTTGTAATGGGCAGTTGGCACACCCCTGCAGGGTTAAATCTTTTCGAGAAGCCGTGTCCACGGTTATGGACGACTTGAGACCTACTCCTTGTTCATAGACAACAACAACTGAGATAATCTTAATATAACTTGATCAACGTGTGTGTGCCTTGACTGCTTCTTCTTCGTCGGGATGCGAAGAGGAGGACAAGGATAGGATAGGTGTTATGTTTGCGTATGTAGGTGGATAGCAGACTTGTTGGAGGCGATTCCTCATCGAATGCTTGGCTTCTTATCTTACTCTCTAGATCGTTAGCCACTTCATAAATGCTAGTGCGGCAACAACCTCACCACTTACCTCTTCCTTACCGTAAACTACTAGTTGTCCTAGAATGACAAGTGATGAAGTCCTTGCTGGGTCAGATGACCACTACAGTTGGATGCTGAGTACCTCTGTACTCATGATACTACCCCCAAATCTTGTCAGGGTTCTCGATCGACAACAGGTATGGTGATCGACGTTTCACGTGGAGACTCGACGACGACTAGTTAGGCGGATCCCGGCGGAGGGCCTGGACCCGTGTGGTTATGGGATCGATGTTTTTCTCTTTGCCACTAGGCATTTGATTGTAGTCTGTACTCAGACATATATCTTCCGCTGTTGTATTGTATTTAAGGCAGTTGTATGCCGATTGTATGAGATGTTGTATCATGTATCTGTAATGTTGTGATATCATGTTGGAAATCCGGGGCATATGACTTCGTCATATGTCGTGGTGGGACCGATATGTGCTTCGTCCCCGGATCTGAGTGGAAACACCTAGATCTGGAACAGTACCGCATATCGGGCCTTACATTAACCAACCTAAAATATGGTTTAGGGCAGAACAGTACCAAATGCTTTAAATTGTCGTGGGGTACTTAGTGTAATGCCATGTTTAGGTTGTGCCTCACTTAAATCGACTAGCATAGATAGTTTCCTTTATGCTTCACCTCTTTTCATGTTTGTGTGTTATGCCATGCTTGAGTGAGATGCCATTTTAATAACCTTTGCTCACCTTGTGTAGCTAAACAACTTGAACCATTCTAAATGTGCGGTATCGTCTTGTGTGACGAGTACTCCACTTAACCTGTTAGTCACCGCTCTCGACGATAGATACGATGCCGTAGTGTGTTGTCTCGTGTTGCTTTCTTGTAGTTGATTGCTCGTGATTTCTTCGTAGTAATAGATGCTTGCTCGTCGATTGCCTTTTCCAGTGTTTCCTTCTTGTGTGCTTCCGCGGGTACCTCTCGGAGACGTTGCGAGCTGCGATCGACTTCACCTTCGGCTTCGTCTTCTCATCAGATAAGGGGGAGCATATATCATGCTTATAACTTTCAGCTCACTCGCGCTTAGGTGTAGGATAGAACGAATGCTTGATCCTACCACTTTATATTCATGCCTCTCAAATAAAACCAAAACAGCCATGTCCCTCCACATCCTAGCAAACCTTGTTCGGCTATGTTACTATTGCTCGCTGCTCAGCCACTTCTTAGTATGCATGCTAGGATGTTATCAACTATTACCTCCTGATATTCCTTGGATTGGGCTATCACATTATTGTATTGATGTTGATGATATGATTATTATAATGTTGACTATATTCAACGAAGGATGGAAGGTCTAGGTTATCCCGCCCCGACGCTTTGTTCCATTCGAGTCACCTAGGATCCGAGTTCCGGGTATTGGTTCTAATACTGAGCGTGCCTAACCGCGTGTGGGATTTTGTGGGGTCCCCTTTTCTTACCTACCTAGCTTCAAACATTTTTAGTGGTGGCCCAAGCTGATTTACTATTTGAAAACCGTGTGTGTCTGTCGGGTAGCTCCTAGCAGATATTCTTTAAAACAACTTGGGCCAGCGGACACATGGTGTCTTTGTTGGTCCACACCTGGAAGCTAGGGGGCTGCCGACATGGTTTGGGTTAGCTAACCCGACCTCGTCCAGACGGTAGAGGCCGATTCGAGAGCGCGGACGGCTTTTGAGTTGGATGTCGACTCACCGGGGGCCACCCGGATTTGTTCTTTGTTAGCTAGAGGGACTTGTCGTTTCGGATCTCTCGGGACTAAATCATAAACTGGCTGCCTGTGATGGGTAGAAACTGAGAGAGATGGGCGTGCGTGCGTATCCTTGTAATGGGAAGTTGGTACACCCCTGCAGGGTTAAATCTTTTCGAGAAGCCGTGTCCACGGTTATGGACGACTTCGAACCTACGTCTTGTTCATAAATAACATCAACTGAATCATAACTATAACTTGATCAACGTGTGTGTGCCTTGACTGCTTCTTCTTCGTAGGGATGCGATGAGGACAAGGATAGGATAGGTGTTATGCTTGCGTAAGTAGTTGATAGCAAGACTTGTTGGAGGCGATTCCTCATCGAATGCTTGGTTCTCATCTTACTCTAAAATAGACCGTTAGCCACTCATATATTGCTAGTGCGTCTGCAACCTCACCACTACCCCCTTCTTACCGGTGAGAAGTTAGTTACAAGACTTTGATATATTCTCACCCCTTTATTTTCTTTTCCCTTTTATGTTTTGCCTGATCGGCCACTGCAGTTGATTACTACATCGACTCTTCTTCTGGACGCCTCCGCTGAGACTCGACGACGACTAGTTATTTGGATCCCGGACGAGAGCCTGGACCCGTGTGGTTACGGGAATGGTGTGATTTACCTTTGCCACTAGGCATTTGAATGTAGTCTGTACTCAGACATGTATCTTCCGCTGATGTATTGTACTAAGGCAGTTGTATGATGATTGTATGAGATGTTGTATCCATGTAGTTGTAATGTTGTGATATCATGTTGGAAATCCGGGGCATATGACTTTGTCATATGTCGCGGTGGGACCGATATGTGCTTCGCCCCCGGATCTGGATGGAAACGTCTAGATCTGGAACAGTACCGCATATCGGGCCTTACAATGTGCCACTCAAGTAAGAAAGCAGCAATAAATATATGCGTCAACATATCATAGAAAATCCTTACACTCAGGGGCTAGAGCGCGGTTTCACCCATCCCCCCCAAGGCGTTTTTCGCTTACGCGACTCCTTAATACTTACATTCGGGGGCTAGAGCACGGCTTTACCCTCCCGCCCCCCCCCCCCCCCCCCCGCCCCAAAGCGTTTTTTTGATTACGCGACTCCTTAATACTTACACTCGGGGCCTCGACGCGGTTTCACCCTCCCCCCCCCCCGAGATGTTTTTCTCTTATGCGACTCCTTAATACTTACACTCGGGGGCTAGAGCGCGGCTTCACCCTCTCCCCGAGGAGTTTTTCGCTTACGTGACTCCTTAATTCTCACACTCGTGGGCTTGAGCGCGGCTTCATCCTCCCCCCTGAGGCATATTTTTCGCACACGCGACATTGAACATTTCAAAACTCGGGGGATCCAGGGCGATCTCACCCTCTCCTCAAAATACTATCCACATCTAAGATACCTTCTACAACAACAAAACTCGGAACCCGAGCACGCTCCAAGCTCCGTTCCTGCGATAAACATTCATCCAACATTACAGAACTCGCAAGAGGCCAGAGACAAACAAATGATAGCCTCACCGAAGCACTAAGCCAAGAAATAATAGAGCATCCGCCCAATCACAAGTGATTGCACGAATCCTTGGGGGCTACTCCCATTGAGAGTGTTGTCGCGCACCCGATAGATGCGAGAATGGGAAAAGCATCACTCGACAAGACAGAGGCTACATCACCAGCGCCATGGTTAAAAAAGGTCTAAAGGTAAACATTACAAGGACTAGCAAGCAGCTACAGCACCTTCACAATATGTCTGACAGTTCGAGTCCAACAATAAGGGAAAAAGGACACGCCTCAATAAACTCTAAGAATTAACCCAATCTCGAGATTGAACGAAGCCTCGGGGGCTACTCCCATCGGAAGCGCTATCGCGCACCCGATAAATTAGTGACTATTCAAGATGACGACTAAGTCCAGGATCAAACAGCTCAGCACAAGGAGTTTTTCAGCATATATTAATTTGCACAACGGCTTACAAGCAGGGCATACAACAGGAGTTTTTCTTACAACAAAAGGACCACAAGGCCAACATTCCAAGGAATTAAAACTTCTACACGTGTGCCCATGCTGAGATAATTGGTACTCTACACCACGCCAGGCATCATCACAGACAAAGGAAAAATTTCTACCCCCAGTCTACATGGTGAAGCTCGACTTATGGCGAGCTTGTTGGCCTTGTCCTATCGGCAAGTCCGCTTGATAGGAGGCCTCACATCAGCGTCCTGGTCAAAACTGGAGTGACTCGGAGGAGCGAGAACCCTCAGGCAACAAGCCGGTAGAATAAATGGAAGCGCCACCCGCGCTCCTAGAGTCATCGTCGCTAGAGCTCTCACAGCAAGGCTCTAGCCGATTTTCGTCAGCATAAAAGGCCCTGATCGAGACGGTCTCTTATTCGTCGAATCGGCGGCAAAGGTTGTCACCCTTGCACAGATTAAACTGGCGGGCGACCACCCTCCAACCCGACTCCAGGATAACTAAGGATGAAGATTCCACCTAAAGCATCACCTAGAGCGGGCAATAGGGATAGCCCTGAAGGCGTAGCCAGAGACCATCCAGGCCGATCTCAGAAACAGCAGCAGGAAAGATGGAAGGACGAGGAATCCGGCCGGTGATACGCTACGGATATGAACAACGAAATCTTGGACGCAAACATCCATAATTGTGGCAGATGATTTCCCACGGCCTTCGTGGCAGCGTGTATGGGGAGCATGCGCACCACAGCCTTGAGGGCCACAGATGGCGGCTCCATGTGCAACACCCTCACCTCGGCCCCGACTGCCAAGGCCGGCGGCGCCATGCATATCACCAACAACAGAAGCACCACGGGCACGGCGTTTAGGAGCCATGGAAGAAACCAGAGAACGGAGGAAGAAGAAGAAGATGGACTGCCAAACACAAGGTAACGACCCATATTTATACACCCCCTCAAGGTAAATGGGTCCATCCGCTCCAACTAAATAGGAAGCGGTGCGATGCAAGCAATTAAAAAAAAGACAGGCAACTTTCCAGATTCCAAGACAAAGGAGGCTATCCGCATCCCGCACCATTCAAACTTCGCAATAAATAGCACTGCGTTGGAAATCCAACAGTTGAAACAAAAGTGGCAATCAAATCACCGCGGATACCAAAGCATCATCATAACTGACAATGGATGCGACGGGTCACAATGGACCGCTGTCGTCTTACATACGTCATCAAGGAGCACCATCAGGCCCTCTCACCTCCTTGCAGTATAGATGAGACGGTTTGATGCCCCCACACAGGCGCTCTGACAAGGAAGAGTTGCTTTCTTTTCTTCTTTCCAAAAAAGTTTTCTTTATATCTTTGATTTGATTTCATCCAATAAACTCCCATCGGGAGCGCTATGCCACCGCTAAACGAAGCAAAGGCAGCATGGAGCACATTACGAGGGTGCGAGTACTCCCCTCAAAGTATTCAGAACAACACATCTACAAGGCTTGAGTGTTTACTCGCCTCTACTACAAAGTGATCGACTGACTACTCGCAAGAAGACGCAAGACGAAAAGAACAAGCAATGAACCCCCCCGAGCACTCGGACGCTCCGCGGGTGCTTATACTATAAGTACACGCAATCGTGTTCCGAGTGGGTGCACTCTATACTAATTCCCCGCTTGAGCACTCGGACGCTCCGCGGTTTCTCATACTATAAGTCCACTCGATCATTTTCCGAGCGGGTGCACTCTAATCTGGTAACGCTCCCCTACTAAATGACCTGGGATGCGATACACTGCACCCCAGATGCCACGCGAGCTAGCATGTAGGTAAGACCCCGCTGATTCGTCGGCCGGGCCGAGACTTGCCACAGAGCGACTTCACTCCAAACGATTCCATGCTCGGTGCAAGATGAAATTTAACCACTAACAGACGCTTTACGGTTGTATTCAGTACAGTAAACTGGTGGCATTGATCCTACAAGAGCTCGGCAGCATGGACCTTGCTTGACACCAGTCGTTTCCAAGTTCGTGTCGAGGGACTCGAGCTTGATTGGGCTACTGTGGTATTTGCCACTAATGCAATTCACTAAGGCCCGATCTGTCGAGTGCCTTGGGCCCTTTAAGCTTATCATCCCTCTCAAAACTATTTCTCATGAATAAAACATGTGGCTTACAACTCGCCGAACGACACGCACTATTACGACTAGTACAGGTTTGAGTCCCAGCGCGACTCTTTGAGTCCCTCAGGCACTCGGGGGCTACTGACAAGGGGATGCCCCCACGACTCCTCAACATGAGGGTACCAGGTGCGTGTCAAAAGATAAGGCCTACTAGAAGCTTCGGTTGGCCCAAGATCATCCCACCCGAAGCACCGACGGCTGCTCCTACATGGAGTCTAAGGCGGTTCGGAGTCCAAGGCGTGTCCACCAAGACTCGCTAGATTAGGCAATCACCTTTGTAAACCTAGACGGACTCCTTGAGACCTAGCCTAGTATATAAAGGCTGGGAGAGGGGACGTCTAGGACATCCAATCTCACATAGCTCCACCCTCAGCAAGATCAATCTCGCCGAGACCTCCACTGTAATCGCCTCCACCATATAATACATCGAGAAGGAAGTAGGGCCTTTACCGATCGAGGGCCCTGAACCTGGGTAATCCCTATCTCCTGTTAGCCGACGAGTATCAACCTGCACTCCTCTCTCTACGATCTAAACCCAGTGTTCCTAACCATGGGATTTGCCGAGGCCGATCCTCGTTAGTGGTAGTCGTTCCCGATATGGCCTCGTCTTGCCCAAAAGTGGTCCGTGCAGCCTGGCCTAGCTTGGAAGCGAAGAGAGCTTGCGCGCCCTTGTCCCTCTTTGGGAGATCTTCAAACTTTGAAATCATCTGAGGGTCGCCCTTTGGGAGCACCTGACCTCGGGAGACCTCGGCCATGCTACCTCCGGGCCTCCGGCCCTCACGAGCATGGGGCCTCTGGAGGAGTCCTAATTCGAGATGGCTAATGATAATGATCTTCTCCCGAAAAGGAGGCTTCATGAATTTGGATCTTCCTAAGGAGCGATCTTGAGTCTTGTTTTCTCGAGGCGTACCCTGGGCTCAAGGAACGGACCAAGTTACCCTGGTTTCCACTGGGACGACATTAGTGAACCAAAGATTGGAGAGACATTATCATCTAGCTACTGTCATGAACCCTAGGTCCAAGGTGGAACTACTCATGGCTCATCCGGGAGGTAGGCTTAGTTGATGTAGAGGCCTCCGGAGATGTATCCCCCCTCTGGTAGGGTACTGGAACAAAACTTCTAGAGCTCCAGATCTGAGAACCGCGCTAGCGGCTAAACGATGATGGATTTTGTAAAAAAACTCTTCGGCCGAGAGTTTTCACGTTTCGAGGTATATATAGGCGAAAGAGGGGCATCAAGGGTGGCCTCACCGGACTAGGCAGCCAGGGGCCGCAGCTCCACCGCTGGCCACGCCACTAGGGCGCCTGGCCAGGGGGTGGCCCTTCTGGCTGTGCTTCGGGCTTCTGAATTCTTCCGGTAATTAGAATTTCTAAAAATTTGTAAGCATATTTTTTCACCTTTTTCTGCGATGCGCGAACAATAAAAGGCAGAAAATAGCACTGGGCACTGGGTTAATAGGGTAGTCCTAAATATGTTGTAAAATGATATGAAAGTGCCCCAAACACATAGAAAAGTCACACAAATAAGTATGGAACAAACAAAAAATTATAGATACGTTTGAGACGTATCAGGCCGTCGCCGGAAGCAGTAGCCTGAAAGCCAAAAATAAGCGGATCAGCGGATGGGTGTGGTCGTGTGGGAAATCACGCAATGGAGAAACAACAACATCCGAGGAAAGAAATTAGCAGCGACGCGGGAGGAGAGTGGATCGAGAGGGTGAGTTGCGGCGCTCGAAAAAATCTCTAAACCTAGGCTCATGATACCATGATATGATTCAACTTGTCTTTATTGAATATCCCATAGGGCATATATCTATGTATATTTCAAGAGACTTGGGGGACAAGGGAGATAGACATAAACAATTAAGGACTCCTACACATATACTAATAATCATGAACAAAAACTTGCTAAGATAGCTTCATAAAAACCTTAGCTAGCTTACTTCGCTTCATAACATGCATAATTAGCTCATAACATGATATGTTAGCGTAGTTAGATTTAAAACATGATAAGGTAGATTAATTAGTGCAAATGTAGCTTACTTAGCTTTATAACATGCTTTTAATATCTTCATAACTTGCTTTTGACTTCATTTTTCATATTTGCTACATGTACGCCCTGGATGGATATGTATGGACGGATATGGACTTTTTATGTCTTTGAACTTTGTGATATATAATTGTGTTGCTTATGTTGGTTGAACATGCTTTGTGATATGAACTTTGTGATTAGCATCATAGTAGGTAGACTTGGTCGCTTATGTTGATATGGATATGGTATTGTCGATATGGTTATGTTATTGTCGATATCCGTTCGTAAGCATGTCCATATGTTGATATGGATACGAACATGTTGGTATGAACTTTGTGATATATTGTTGATGTTGTGAAATGGATATGGTATTGACTTTGTGATATGTTGTGAAATGGATATAATATTGGTGTGGACCTTGTGATATATATGGATGTTTGTGATATTTATTATAGACGTTTCTGAAATACTGAATTTTAAAGAGAACAGATAAAAAAATACAAGCAATTTACTGTTGGGAAACGTAGTAGAAAAAAAAATTCGTCCTACGAATCAAGAACCCAAGATCATCCAAGAAGATTGCATACAAGGTTTTAGGTCATGGCTCACCAACCGATGTAGCGGAAGTAGAGTTGGTGTAGCTCGTTGAAGTAGATCTCGTGGATCGTCCCACAAACAGTCCCTCGATCAAGATCACCGAGGAAGAAGAAGCACCTTGATCCGTCCCACACACAAGTCCCTCGAACAAGATCTCCGAGGAAGAAGAAGCTCCTCGGAGAAGGACCAAAGATATGATCCCTCTATTAGTATCCACACGTTTCGTAGTAGCAATCCAGCAGCGCTCCGCCGTCCAGAGATGAAAGCCACCGAGAAAACTAGAGGGAGAAAACCCTAACGGATTCCGATCTAGAACAGCGTCCAAACCGGGGTCTAATTGTGGAGCAACGGGGTTTAGAGGAGGGGGGAGGCGATAGGGCTTGGGGACAAGTTGTGTTGCGCCCCCCACCACTCCCCCACATTATATAGGTGGCCAAGAGGCCCTTGGGGCGCAATAAGGGGGGTGGGGAGTCCAACTTGGACTCCCAAACCTCCCAAACCTTCCCACCGGAAACCTGCCATATTGGAGAGTTGGACTTCCCACCTGGAGGGGGATTCCTTCCCCTTGGTGCGCCCCCACCCCTTGGCCGGCCAGGGCAGCCTAGGTGGCTTGCCCCCCAAGGCTAGGGGCGTGGGGTAGTGGGTGGTACTGCCCGGAAACTTCTGGAACCTTCCAGAAGCTTCTAGGACCTTCCGGGATCGTTTCGGGACATTCCGGAACCTTCTGGAGCACTTCCAGGACCTTTCGGGACTGTTCTCGGACGTTCCGGAGTCATCCGGATAGTTTCCAACACCATCCAAGTTACAGTTTAAGCCACCCAATGACCACGAAGGTTGTCGGGATGCCCAGCGATTATCCAAAAACTCTTCCGGTTGATCCAGGACTTCCCCAGTACCATTCTCATATGTTCCGGAACCACCTGGGACTACTCCACAATGATCCGGACATATACTTAAATACCCAGAACTACTTCTGGTGCCCTCATGAACTATTCCATAAATCCCCGGAACTACTTCCGGTACCCGTATGAACTATTCTGCTTTGCTTCCACTAAACCTTCTACCATTCCAGCATTCTAACAGACTACTTCTCGTTAAGTGTGTGACCCAATAGGTTCGGTATAATGCGGACATGACTCAGAACATCTTCTGGACATAGGTCAACAACCTTTTGTCAATAGCCAATAATCAACAGCGGAGCCATGGACACCCATGTTGACTCCCGCACATACACGAAGAAACTTCGAGTGAACCATTATGTTTAGTCATGTACCATTCCCTTTGCTTCGCGATATATGGCAAAGTTAGAGGAGAGAAGTTTGGCACCCATGTGTAACAACTTTTGAACACAAGCCACTCGTTATCCTCTTTGCTCGTTTGTCCCTTTTCTCGTTATCGTATTCCGGTATCCCCGTGACTGAATCATAATGCGTCTGGCCAGACTATAATGGATACCGTCATACCGAGTGGGCCCGAAGTGAATATCTTCTTCATCGTGAAGGAGCAAATCCCATTCTTGAACTATCACAGTCACTAGCCACACCATCTGACATACCCAGAACTTATTTTACTACTTCCCATTTACGGGAGGATTCATCTAAGAACCAAAGCATGTCTTCCTGTGTGAAGCAACTCGATACTCTCATGGTCTAAGGAATTACGTATATGATAACATTTCATGATATGACTTATAACGTAGTTACGATGTGATCTCTAAGTATATCATTCAATACTGGGGTCGGTTCAACATCATTGTTCTGCTAACAATATGTTCCCATTGCTACTGACATCCTTGTTACAAGAACAATGTCCATGATTAAGAAAACGTAATCATCAGTTAGCACATGAGCTGGTCTTAGAGGCTAAACCAGGAACTCTTGGTGTTTACATTTCCACACATGCAAATGAGTTTTCTTCTGAATCTCACAGTCAGGGTCATTGCAATTATAGCACAGAAATATAAACATTAATTACGAACGTGGAAATATATATAATAACATTTTATTATTGCCTCTAGGGCATATTTCCAACAGTCTCCCACTTGCACTAGAGTCAATAATATTGTCAGTGCTTGAGCACTTTACACCTATGGCATACCGGTGTAAGAAATGCTTCATTTGTGGTATAGACCTCATCTTCGGATCTGACGTTTCAGGCCCGTTTGTATCTTGCATATCTTCGTGTTTTCACGCTATCATAAAATTCACTAATTTTATTATTTTAGCTTTGTATATGTTTGAATCATTTGGCAAGGCCTTGGTTCCTTAGAATAAGTCATGAAATCATTCATCAATGTTCCATGAGCTTCAAGCATCTAGGAAACCATACCAAGTTCATAAATGAATTTATGATTCAAAATACCCTCCTTGTTACTTCTTTAAGCAACAATATACTTATCCTCTGTTATAGAATTCGCCACAGTATCGAACTTGACATAGTTCCTCCATACTGTGCCACCCTTATGTGTGAAACACATAATCCCAATTAAAATCGAAAATCGATCGGAGTAAGTATGAAGACTGAATTGGTGTAAATTTTTACATCAAAATTCAGATGGTGTAACTTGTTACAACGAGCTCTTCATTATCTCCATTTTCCGAGAAACATATCTTATCTTTCATAAGTTTAACTTTTCACTGTTTGTCCAATGATCAACATGTTGATCACTTTGGTATCTTGCTCACAACCTTTTGGAGCACTGGACATATCTGGTCGTTTTACATATTATGGTGTACATGATTAATCCAAACACACATGTGAGTGAAATTCAATTCCTGTGTTTTGCTTATCTGTGTTCATGAACACTGATTTCCGCAAACAAAGTTTCACCGTGACCTCGGCAAGAACATCCTTCCTGGCGTTTTCATACTAAACTACTTTAGTATCATGTCAACATGTAACGTTGGCTTTAGCATGATCAGGCACTTACTATCTACATAGATCATTGTGCTCAATACTAATGCTATATTAGCCCAAGTACTTCAGCTGAAAACTATTTCCAATAAAGTCCTTATTCGTGTCAAGAAATCATTTCCAATCAACAATATGTCATCTTCATAAGGTTTTAGAAATATCATTCAGCTCCCACTTACATTCTTGAACATTCAAGCATCTTCGCTTATTCCCGATGAAAACAAACTCTTTTGGCAATTTCATCATAACGAAAATTCCAACTCCATTGTGCTAGCTTCAGTCCATCACTGGATATCTAAGGCTTGCATCTATTTTAGCATCCTTTGAATCGACAAAACATTCCGGTCGTATCACATATACGTCCTTTGTTATATTTCCGTGTAGGAACTTTGTTTTGACGTTCATTCTACCATATCCTATAAATGAGATATGTAGTAATTGCTAATATAACCCGAACCGACTAAAGCATCTCTACGGTCGAAACTATTTCGCCGTATTCAACCTTTGAACTTGCTAGAAAACAATTTTCCAACGAGTTGAGCTTTATGGATAAAACAATTTCATCCAAATCAATTATAGATCCATATATATATTCTTCAGACTTTTAGTCTTTCGGAGGGTCTACCAAGTTCAAAACTTGACTTACTTCCATGGATACTATCTCGGATTATTTGGCATTTAGCCAAATCCCAGAGTCAGGGCCCATCAATGCTTCTTTGTATATCATAGGTTTATTATTGTCGAACAACAATATCTCGTTTTACATATCATGAATGTTTGTACGAGTTATGTCTAACCTGTGTGGTTCAGCTGCGCACTTCTCTGAAGATTCAACAATCTTTGACAAGTTGCACTGTCCTCCCACTCACTCTTTTGTAAGAAACTATTTTTTTTCTTCAAAACACAACGTTCTTAACAACAAACGGTTTTGCTTTTGTGTAGTGATAGAGGAATACCAAAACTTTTGGCATAACCTTAACAAAGTAGCACTTATCTGATTTGGGATTTTGAGTATGTCAAACATATGCCTCATATACCCAAATTTTAAGAAAAGACAACATGGTTTTAACAGTTCATACCACATCTAATATGGTGTCAGTTCAACAGATTTGATGGTGCTCTTTTCAGTGTAAAAGCCGTAGTCACTAACGCATAACTTTAATAAGTATAATGGCAAATTGATAAACGTCATATTTGATCTTACCGTGTCATACATGGCTTGATTACATCTCTCGAACACTTTACTCATAGTAGTGTTCCGGGAGACGCAAGTTATGACATTTCTTCACAACTCATCTGACGTTCGCTAAACTTGTAACTCAAATATTACTTTCTACAATCTAATTTGCAGAAGCTTTATTTTCTCGTTACAATGAATTTCTATTTCACTCTAAAATTCCTTGAACATTTCAAAGATTTCAGACGTATGTCTCTATTGAACAGATATCCACATATCTACTTCAACTCATGAGTGAAGATAGGGAATCCACTGCACACAACTACACTTATTGTACTACACACATCATCATGTATGATTACCAATGGTTTAGTTGCCCGTTCATGTATGGCCTATCAACGGTGTTTTAGTCACATTACTTCGAGACAAAGATCGCAAGCGTCAAGTGATTCATAATCATATGACTCGAAAGTTCATCACTTATGGAAATTCTTCATGCATGTTATGTCACTTGTGATAAACGGCAGTGCCACATCTATGTGGTATTTCTGTCAGTCTTGCGGCGTTTAGCGTCAGTGTTATGGATGTTTAGTATTATTATCAAGATTCATAACATACAACCTATTCATAATGGAAGTATGGCCTTTACGTTATTCATAGCTTTGAACAACTCTCTTGCAACAAACATGATTCAAAATTATGTTTTGCAACAAGGCTAAAGTGTAGGAACAATTTACTCATCTCTAAAATGAATTATGAAGATAATCATAGAGTCAACACACGGTATAGTAAACCTTTTACCGTGTTCCCGAGCGTGTCAAAACTCATCATTAGCTAGTCATAAAGGCCATAGTATTTCTTGCATCGAGTTGCAACAATATGCAATCGATGTGATATTCCGGTGATCAACAGTTTAATCACAATATACAGAATCCACAATTAACTGCTTAATCATGATTCCCAAGAATTACATCTCTTGACCAGCAATGAATTCATCTATAACTCCGTATGACTTTCATTTCTGAGCTGGATATTCCAAACTTCTTTCGCTTTGCCTTTATACGTATCATAGTTCTATTTCCAATGTCACTCCTACTCACAGAAGATCACATATGATTAAGGGTGGCGCATGCCATGGACTTTCCGGCGTGTGAGTCTTAATAACATCCTTTGGACTTCCTTTCCCTTAATTCTCATCATCAAATGATCGGTGTTCTTCTGGATCCCACACTTATCAGTTTTGTGTAGAGCATAGTGAACATTTTCACTAATGCTTACAATCATACATTGTACTAGATATCTTATATCCAACACTAATTGTCTTACTACTGAAAACAATTTTTCAGTTCCATGAATATAACATAACTATCCCAAAAGTTTCGCAGGCCGGGTTTCATAGTGGTGAAGACAATGCACTTAGCTGTGGTGGAATTCTAGCATTTTGGATTATGGACGTAAGTCACATCATCCATAGCATCAGCGGGAGAGCATAAAAAATTTGCGATAGGACAAGCTCCTTCTCGACACTATTGAGGATAGTCCTCACAATACGTTACCAATGTAAAGTTTTTACCAGATAATACAGTTAATCAAAATCAATTGGGAAGGTGGTAACGCGAGCCATTATTCTACAACGATAATGCAAATACTAAGACTTTGTTCATAATTAAGTTGCACTGGTGATTAATCAATTTAATTACTAAGTGTGTTCCCACTCAGATCAATATCTCTCGTAATTGATGCTGGAGTGATTCAAGATCCAACCCAATCGTCCGCCATTGATGTGACATCACTGATGACTTAGACTGGACCGGTAGGCCAACTTGCCAATCACGCCAAAGGTGATTCTTGTTCATCTTTCGATGGGCGTGTTCCGGTAGCAAACTTTTATCCAAACCGTCAAGACAACCAAGTGTAATTGCAGTGTGTTCTTAACACACCTGCCTTTTATGCGTCACACCGTGTGCACCCATGTGACATGACCTGCTCCGATGTGAAACATAGTATAGACGGTGCTACAGTTGGAAGAACACTATCAACTTGATATTGTTTTGCGAGAGATCACCCTAATAAAATACGACTACCGCGCATCACACAAGGGTGCATCAAAGGGATAAACATCACAGGCAGTTCATAAAAATATGTGATATAGTATAGCCCTTTGCTTCATGAAGTCTTCATTGTCTTCATGTCGTCGTGGTTGAAGTCACCGTGTCCACCAACTTTTTCCTTGGCGCTGGGGACATCACCACGACTTCCGGCATGTGCGTCAGGGTCCACCTCCGCATCGTAGATCATCACCTTGCATCTATCTATTGCTTTGCCTCGAGCTAATAAACAGTTCTGGCACGCGGGCCATAATTAAGTGACATCATATGACTCTAGTCATCATGCCGTACCACGACACGCAGGTCGCGAATAAATATTACATAACATATAGCATCTCATACAAACACATTGCAAATCTTAAAGGCTATACCACATCACATGCATACTCTGCAAAGACAAGTTAGATCGCTATCTACACGGGTTGTTGCAAATTTTATCGTGGTTGATTAGCAGGTTACATGCAAACGTTGTTCCCTAAACAAACCAAACACGATACTTCAATGTTGCTAGTTTAACGTTCGGGGTGCGTGTAGCAACTAATGCCACAAGCCAAACTTCGTTCAACGCGTGACCCCCGTGTGGATTTGAGTTCATAAAATCCACAAGCCCCTCCATGTTAAATCTTCTATTGCGAGATTAAGATGAGATCCAAGGAGTTTGATGTAGACCATGATCAAGGAAACCAGCATACTGAAAGCAGCATAGAGGGATCGATGGAAAACTCAATCCTTGTAGCAAAACCTCAACTTGCCATTAAGCATAGAAAAAATCACATGACAGGGAAGCAACAAGAAAAACAATGCCTCATATCACACATATGATCTAGACCTAAACATGCATCTAAACAAGGATCGCTCTGATACCACTGTTGGGAAACGTAGTAGAAAAACAAATTCGGCCTACGAATCAAGAACCCAAGATCATCCAAGAAGATTGCATACAAGGTTTTAGGTCATGGCTCACCAACCGATGTAGCGGAAGTAGAGTTGGTGTAGCTCGTTGAAGTAGATCTCGTGGATCGTCCCACAAACAGTCCCTCGATCAAGATCACCGAGGAAGAAGAAGCACCTCGATCCGTCCCACACACAAGTCCCTCGAGCAAATCCCTCGAACAAGATCTCCGAGGAAGAAGAAGCTCCTCGGAGAAGGACCAAAGATATGATCCCTCTATTAGTATCCAAACGTTCCGTAGCAGCAATCCAGCAGCGCTCCGCCGTCCAGAGATGAACGCCACCGAGAAAACTAGAGGGAGAAAACCCTAATGGATTCCGATCTAGAACTGCGTCCAAACCGGGGTCTAATTGTGGAGCAACGGGGTTTAGAGGAGGGGGGGAGGCGCATAGGTCTTGGGGACAAGTTGTGTTGCGCCCCCCACCACTCCCCCACATTATATAGGTGACCAAGAGGCCCTTGGGGCACAATAAGGGGGGTGGGGAGTCCAACTTGGACTCCCAAACCTCCCAAACCTTCCCACCGGAAACCTGCCATATTGGAGAGTTGGACTTCCCACCTGGAAGGGGATTCCTTCCCCTTGGTGCGCCCCCACCCCTTGGCCGGCCATGGAAGCCTAGGTGGCTTGCCCCCCAAGGCTAGGGGCGTGGGGTAGTGGGTGGGACTGCTCGGAAACTTCCGGAACCTTCCAAAAGCTTCTAGGACCTTCCGGGACCTTTCGGGATCGTTTCGGGACATTCCGGAACCTTTTGGAGCACTTCCAGGACCTTCCGGGACCGTTCTCGGACGTTCCGAAGCCATCCAGATAGTTTCCAAGACCATCCAAGTTACAGTTTAAGCCACCAGATGACCACGAAGGTTGTCGGGATGCCCAGCGATTATCCGGAAACTCTTCCGGTTGATCCAGGACTTCCCCAGTACCATTCTCATATGTTCCGGAACCACCTGGGACTACTCCACAGTGATCCGGACATATACTTAAATACCCAGAACTACTTCCGGTGCCCTCATGAACTATTCCATAAATCCCCGAAACTACTTCCGATACCCGTATGAACTATTCTGCTTTGCTTCCACTAAACCTTCTACCATTCCAGCATTCTAACAGACTACTGCTCGTTAAGTGTGTGACCCAATAGGTTCGGTATAATGTGGACATGACTCAGAACATCTTCTGGACATAGGTCAACAACCTTTTGTCAATAGCTAATAATCAACAGCGGAGCCATGGACACCCATGTTGACTCCCGCACATACACGAAGAAACTTCGAGTGAACCATTATGTTTAGTCATGTACCATTCCCTTTGCTTCCCGATATATGGAAAAGTTAGAGGAGAGAAGTTTGTCACCCATGTGTAACAACTTTTGAACACAAGCCACTCGTTATCCTCTTTGCTCGTTTGTCCCTTTTCTCGTTATCGTATTCCGGTATCCCCGTGACTGAATCATAATGCGGCTGGCCAGATTATAATGGATACCGTCATACCGAGTGGGCCCGAAGTGAATATTTTCTTCATCGTGAAGGAGCAAATCCCATTCTTGAACTATCACAGTCACCAGCCACACCATCTGACATACCCAGAACTTATTTTACTACTTCCCATTTACGGGAGGATTCATCTAAGAACCAAAGCATGTCTTCCTGTGTGAAGCAACTCGATACTCTCATGGTCTAAGGAATTACGTATATGAAAACATTTCATGATATGACTTATAACGTAGTTACGATGTGATCTCTAAGTATATCATTCAATACTGGGGTCGGTTCAACATCATTGTTCTGCTAACAATATGTTCCCATTGCTACTGACATCCTTGTTACAAGAACAATGTCCATGATTAAGAAAACGTAATCATCAGTTAGCACATGAGCTGGTCTTCGAGGCTAAACCAGGAACTCTTGGTGTTTACATTTCCACACATGCAAATGAGTTTTCTTCTGAATCTCACAGTCAAGGTCATTGCAATTATAGCACAGAAATATAAACATTAATTACGAACGTGGAAATATATATAATAACATTTTATTATTGCCTCTAGGGCATATTTCCAACATTTACCGTCATCAAGCAAACGGCAAAGGGGCCACGTGTCAACCACCTGTGCAACCTAGCAACACAAGGCTAACCATATGGTCACTTTGCCACCTGCCAACTGATAAAAAAGTGCTAGGGTTTGTCGTCCGCCTACTAACGGCAAAGTATCTGGTGCTTTGTAGTCCGCCAGCTAAAGGAAAATTGTCCATTACTTTGTCGTTCGCCCACCGATGTCAAAGCTCTTACATGTGGGCAAAGAGTACCATTAGGCCCCTAATGGAGTCAAGTCATTTTCATTGCCGTCTGCTTGCCCACTATAGCCGACTGCAATGGCTTTTGTCATTGGCCTGATAGAAGAGATACGGCAAAGCGCCCCTTTACCAATCAAAACGTTGTCGGAGGCTTTGATGTCCGCCCATCAGTAATTGGCCACTTTGGCTGATGGAAAAGCAACAGTTTCCTATAGTAAAACAAACTTTGAATTGTTATTATTTGCATTTTTTTTGCGCTCCTTTTTTTGTCGAAAAGTTACTATGATGGCGAGTGCCTCAAAATGCTTCGCAAGCCTTTAAAATAGTATAGACACGAAAATATTCAAAAAAATTCTACTGCGATAGACCAAACATTGTCTTAAATATCACCACAATGATGATTGTATCCAAACACTCCTAAGGCCTAAAAATAGGGTAGCCATATTGTTTTTGGGAAGGGTCTCCGGACTTATTTTTCTTTGGAAATCTCCCTCTTCTATAGAAGAAAAATGATTGGTGAAATCGGAAACCTACTCAGACAACACAAAAAGAATCTGGTTAGAGATTGATCGCGAATCTAAAACCGTACAGAAGATGAAACTCAACTTGGATTGATGGTTGGTGTATATGGCCTCAGACTCGGCCTCGTGGTGGATGCATATGAAATTAAATTGCGGTGTATATGTGGTGGTCGTATGTGGACTCGGATTGGCAACGGGTATGGAGTTGTATGATGGCAGCATGGCTACCTGTGAGCAGAACTCGAAACACTAAGGCAATTAGACGCTAAAACCAACAGCTTAACGCGATGATACAGTCGTAAATTCAACAAAGAAAAGAATTTAAAATAAAACTTCAAAAGGCTCAAATCGTCTTGGATGGATGATCTAACCCTAATTTTGAATGACTTTTTCGTGGACTACACATGCAATCTAGACTACAGAAAAACATATAAATCTCATCGAGCAACCTGCAAATCGGATACCACTAGATAGAGGCAAAAGTGTCCTGATGCATGCATTTCATAAAGAGTATATTGCAGGAATCTCCGCTTGGATATATGAGAGTTGCATGAAGAATGAGTGGGGCAAACGACTAGGGTGGATGCTAAGAACTATATGGAATTTTAGGAAAACTAGAATAGTCTATGAAGTTTTAATAAATTATTTGTTTGTACTCCTTATGTTTCGAATAGACAGGTAGTAATCTAATTTCATTTCCTGCAAAATCCTATGAAATTATTTAATCGGAAGATTTGTCTCCTACCATAGCACTACACAGTTCTATATCAAATCCCTTTGCGAGGTTGAATTTTCTTGTGATATCAACTACTGTGCTATTTTCATCTATGTAATGATTCTCCAAAATTCAAAGAAAAATATCGATTATGCGCTCCCCCGCTCCTGCGACTAGGGATTCCACCCACCAGCCGCCGCGTAGCCTGGCTCGCTCGCCGGCCCGCGTAGGCTCCATTCACTGCCGCCTCCTCCCTCCCCCTCCCTCTCGCTTCCCGGGTGGTCCCCCGTGCCGCTTCCGCGAGCTTTCCCCACCTCGCCTTTCGCCTCCGTAGCCACCGCCGGGCGAAGCATGTGCGTGTGTCGGCAGCGGCAGGGCTTTCTACCCTACCCACAGCTCAGGGCAGTGCGGGGCATCCAAGGTTGTGGTGGTCTCCTCCTTCGTCGGGCAGCTCTGAGTGCACGGAGGGCGATGCGTGGCGAGCCGGCGACGGACATGGGCGGCAATTTTTGGATCTAGTGGCGCTGCCTCGATCTTCGGTTCCAACCTGGGTGGTGCGTCCTGGCGAGCGGCTTGGGGTGTCGGGCTCCGAAGATAGCTCGGCAGTGGCGGCGGCCCTCCGGGATCTTGCGGAGTGGGAGCTGGCGGCGTCGCGACGGCTCGTTCTCGGCGGTGGCTGACCAGGGGCAGGACGGTGGGGCTGGCTAGCGGCGCTCGAAGCGCGGATCCGAGGATCTCGGTCTGGATCTGGTGCTTCTTGGGCGCTGGCCGGCGGCCTTGGGGTGCTCACGGCAGGGAGTGCGACAGTTGTCACTGGACCCTTGCATAGAGCGTAGCAGGTTGCATGGTGCAGGTGGTGCACCGGCACTAACGGTGGCGTCAACTGCGCTGCGAGGCGCTGCCAGAGTGTGGTCGGAGGTGTAGGGCGGACCCATTCTAGTGGCAGTCCCCTGGCGCGGGTGAAGGCCACCGTGGTGGAACTGACCCTTGCACCGCTCGGTGGATGTTGCGGCTCCTAGTCGATGTTGAAGGTGATGGCTTGAGGCATGTTCCCTCGGCAGTAAGGCGGGCTTCGATAGCATGTTGTTGAAGAGGCGGCGGTGCGAGGTATCTTGTTGGGGCCGATCGAGGACTTGGAGGGGGGGAGATGTGCAGCGCCTACGGATGAAAATCTTATTCGGTTATGGCCGGACCGGCGTCAATGACACCCGTCCGTGTCATTCACGTTCCTGGAGGCGTCACCGAGTGTGTCGTCATCTTCCTCGCAAGCTCGTGTTGGCAGCTGTCTCTGGGCGGAAGCCTTGATTCGTAGGATCGACATGATGACATCGTCTTTGATGTTCAGGGCCGTCTCCAGGAATTTGAGGCCCCGGTACGAAAAATAAAATGGGCCCCTAACATTTGAAAAAAAAAATCATATAATATAACTCAAATGTACGTAATCATTTCATATCATACAACATTTGGAAAATTCTCAAATATCAATGCAAAAGTCTAAAAGCAATAAACTGACCTCATGCTTTATTGAATAGTGTCATCCGTCTTGTGTTCCTTGAAATAAAATCTTCAATTAAATCTTGATAATTAATCTTCTCCAAGACATCATTTTCAAGTGCTATCGTCGCCAAACAATTGAGTCTTTCTTGTGTCATAGTAGTACGCAAGTAGGATTTCAATAACTTGAGTTTAGAAAAGCTCCTTTCCGCAGATGCAACAGTCACGGGAATGGTTAACAAAATCCTATATGCAATAATAGTATTTGGATAAAAGGGGCGCTTCGTCAAAAACTCAAGAATTTCAGCAGGGCCCATAGATTTCTTAAGTAAATCCTGGATGAAAATTAACTCATAAAACAATTCTGCTGCATCAATGTCTTTATGCTCTCCACTTTTAAGTGCATTCTCAAGATTAACACAAGCATCCATCAAACTGTTATCATCCAAAGATCGCAACCTATCTGAAGTAAATAAGAAACCAAAAGTTTTTTCATACCCTTGATATTGCTCAAATCTCCCGTTAAGTGAACATATAGCTTGATCAACAACATTCAGAAAATAGTCAACCCTAAACGACTCCTCTGCAGATCGTGAAACAATAGATGCATCATCATCTCCCTCATCGAATTGCCTTTTCCTTTTGATTTTACGCTTGGTGCAAAACTCTGGATGAATATCCATCTCTAGTGCAATTTATTTTGCAACTTCCAATGCTTTTGAAAAGCCACTTTCTCTATACTTACTAAAAAATGAAAGAAAACCCTGTATAGACTCAATTGCAATATCAATAAGCATGTCCTTTGATTGTAGTTGCTTGCTGATCAAATTAACAGCCGATAATATATCATGCCAGATAATTATTGACACTAAAAATTCAAAACCACCAAGTTCATTTTCCGCCAATGATTTAGCTTCACTACTTGTCAACGGATCATTATCAGTTTCAGCCACTTGTAATAAAGCCTCCCTTATTTCTGGCATTTGAATCCTTATAGCCTTAACACTGTCAACATGACTCTCCCAACGAGTAGAAGACAATGACTTGACAGTCAACTTTGTTAAGTTATCTTTGAGGATATGCCACCGTTTGGTAGAATTAGCAAATATTGTATAGATGCGTTGTATAACTCCAAAAAATTCTGTTGCTTTACGACAAGACTTCGCCATATCACATAGGGCCAAATTTAGACTATGACAACCACAAGCTGAATAAAATGCCCTTGGATTTTTTTCCAAAAATTTCTTTTGTACCCCCTTATTGTTTCCTTTCATATTTGACCCATTATCATATCCCTGTCCTCTAACATTGTCCAGATCAAGCCCAAGATTATTCAAATCCTCTTCTAAAACATTAAACAATCCTTGCCCAGTGGTATCATTCACCTCCAAAAATCCTAAGAAAGATTCTTCAATGCAAATAGAAGTAGATGATGTATCAACATACCTAATTAACAAAGACATCTGTTCTTGGTGGCTTGCATCGGGAGTACAATCAAGAATAACTGAGAAATATTTTTCTTCCTTTACCTTTTCAATGATTCTAGACCTGATGGTAGTAGCAAGCATATTTATTAACTCATTCTGGATAGTAGGGCCAAGGTAGTGATCACGAATTTTATCATTGGTGATACGATCGACATGCTCTTTGATAACTGGGTCAAATTCAGCCAACATTTCAACCAGTCCTAGGAAATTCCCATTGCTCTCTTGATACAACTTGCTATTGCTACCACGGAATGCTATGTTATGTTCTGCAAGAAATTTTACAATCAACAAAATTCTAAGCAAAACTTTTCTCCAATGCTCCTTTTCCTTTTCAAGTTCTCGTTGAGCAACTTTATCAATTGTTTGATTCTTCTCTAGCCTGAGTCAGAACTCATACCATGCAGTCATATTTGCGATATGCTCTCTACTTGATTCATGCTCTTTAAGTCTAGCCCCAAGATGAATCCAATCACTTAAACCCTCATTCACCAGCTGGCCTCTTACAAGCCCCTTTTTTAATAATTTGCAACAGAAACAAAATGTTTTATCAAGATCGCTGTTGTATACAAGCCAATCTCTGTCAACCTTTTCTCCATTTGAGAGAACTTTAGTAAATGATAATGCAGAAAACCTTCTAGACAACTTGTCATAACGACCATGCTCAATAGATTCTCTTCTAGGACCCTTTTGCAGCAGAATATCAACCATTTTAGGATCAAGTCCATCCCAATTTCTAGGATCAAATATATCAGGCTGACCAGAATTATTCATGTCATCAGAAATATTAGGATCGTGGTCATCATCAACAATATTGTGATCATTACCTTCATTAATTTCTGTAGATGGAGCCTCAACCTCTTCTACATTATCACCATGACCATCATCACCTGGATGAATTTCCGCAGCGGCAAACTCAACCTCCACTGCATCAATATTAATATCTGGAGTTTGATTTTCATAATTAGGTGGTTGTCCTTTCACAACATACTTATCAATAGCACCCTTTTGAGATTGACCATCTTCTTCTAATTTTTGTTTCTTCTTACGCTTTGAGGCTCCTGAATCATACTTTCTAATTCTCGAACTAGAATGCATGGTTGCTTCTGTTTATAAACAATTGAACAAAACAAAAATTAATCAATATCACAATATGCATTTGAACTGATGAATTGCATGAATTATAAATTTGCATGAATTTATGAAATCACCGTTGTAGGTTCAGGCCTTCAGGGAATCACTTCCTCACACTTTTACGGACAGCCGGACAGGCCTGCTTAGAGATCACTGGATCAGGGATTCGGGGTTCAGGGCAACAACAGGCTTCAGGCACGAGGCACTCTTAATCTGAATTCATAATTTTACAATACCTGATACTGAACAACGACGCCGGTACTGAACAACAACAACTCGTCTTCAGCCTGCAGAGTTCAGAACTTCAGATTAGGCTGCAGAATCCCCTGCCGATGAGCCGGCGCTTCGCGTGTGGGTCGTCCGCCGGTGCGGCGGCGTTAGCCGGTGCCCGACGCTTGCAGTTCTGTTCGTGGATAGATCGATTCTGATCTGCCGTAGGGAGCCAGGGAGTCAGGGACGAACTAATCACGTACGCGTACAGATGGAACCGCCTGATGGAATCTGCCGTAGGGACCCTTTCCTTGCTCCTGATGGAAACGCAAGGGCGTGCAGCCGTGGGCAGCTATGGCTTTAGCGGCCCAAAAAAAACAGACCAAAGCTGAGTTTTTTTATTAATACATATATGTATGTGAACCAAAATTGGGGGCCCTTAGATTTTAGGGGCCCTGTGCGAGCGCACAGCTCGCACAGGCCCATCAATGGCCCTGTTGATGTTGTTACTCTATTGGGAGCATTGTGCTGGAAGACTCGAGGCCCTATGTTGCGCTCCTCCAGCGCTCACCGCTGCCCGAATGGTTCCCCTTCGACGCCATGTACGATCATAGCTAGCTAATCCAAGGAAGTTGAAGTTGTTGTTCTTCAAAGGTTATCGGTGTCCGTCAAGACGTGGCGAGGTGCTAGGTTTTGGGTAGGCTTGTTGTGTCGTAGTTGTGTTGTCATGTTTGCGTGTCCTTGTACAAACCTGGTGTGGAGTTGGTCATCTTCGTTGTTCGCAGCCAGCGAGTGGTTGACGTTGTTATGTCTTATTTCTCTCCTACTATAAAGCTAAGGTACATAATTTGCGTACTGTCGAAAAGATTCCCTAAAATTCAAAAAAACTTGAGTTTAACTAATTATTACAGCTCAAAACTTGATAAAGCAAACATAATTAATAAAGTATACTATTGCGCGATTACTATGCTAAGGAAGGCACAAGAACTTAAAGAACATATAACACTAGACAGGCAGATCCAGAAGAGAGAAGGATGCCGAAAAGCATAGGCAATATGCAGACGGAAACAGATTTCACAGATGTTCCAGCAAGACACAAAATATAGCCTTGGAGAAAGAAAACAAAAATGAAAATGAATTAGAATATATTGTACCATTATTATTCTTTGGGATACAGAAGGGGCATCCCTCAAAAGTTGCACTAGGAAAAACACAGACCAGACCTCTGGTACATACACTTCAGTAAGATAAAAAAAAAGCCAAAAAGGGGAAAACTTTATCATCCTGATAACAAGAGCTAGCACACAATTCAACGAACACTAAAGCAGTTTCTACTATACGAACAAAAACCCAAAAAGGGGTGGGTCTATACTGGGGGGCAGCGCCGCCGTACAACTGAACACTCTTCAGACATATATCCCGCAATCTTACTTCACATCTCAACCAAGAAAAAACCCAGGGCTGCCAAAACCTAAACTCGCTGTAGAAATCCGAACCACAATCTCAAACCTTACATAATGCAAATACGCTTAAATTGATCTTTTGAGGATATATATCTGATCTCTTCGACCAACTCCCTGGTTAGCTCTATTAACTATCCCCATGCCTTTTAATCATGTGAAGTTCAAAATTTGCACCTGATGCACCTGCGGTTCTCTCCTCAACCTATTATGAATTGCTGTATGTGAAAAAGATTCCTAGGCGGCGTCATTCCTGCACAAAGCCAAACAGATAAGTTCTAGCGTAATTACGACTGCAAAATAACCGAAGCAAAGATAAAAGGCACAAACAAGTTGCTTCAATGGTGTCTTTTAGATCTCAGAAGTGTTAATTGTCATCCAGAGCAACCAAATATGGATGTCTACAAATGCAGCATGAATATGATGCTTGGCCTAAAATGCTCGAGTGAACCCACATTAACAGTCCATGTTTTCAAATAGAAAGAGCTTCTTTGAACTGTCCAAATTCTATCCAGCATATAACAATCTACATCATTTAATACTTGAATAGTATGACCAAGCCAAAAAGGACTTAAGAAGACATAAGGCCATGGTAATTGATGGCACAAGTATTAACTGTTAAATTTGGAAAATACACATTATAAATTGGTCAGTTATCCAAAAGAAGTGCTTGGAGCATATTTTACCTAAATTCATAAAGAAGCAAAGATTGGTCTATTGAACAAAACAACTTATAAATTGTCAACCAGAACTGAGACTAGCTTGAAAGAAGAACTGAGACTAGCTTGAAAGAAGTATCAGTATGTGAAAGGGGCAATACCTAAAGACTAATTCCGCAGTCCTAAGATCTACTAGTGTAAGTGTCAGATATCCAATTTTACCATGGATAACAACAATGTACAAGCATCCACAAAAACATCAAATAGTCCAGGTTTTTATCAGGTTGTATAAGATGGGCAAGGAACAACGGTTCGCACGATTTTCAAAGAAAATAATACAGTATAATTTTGAACTAAAGTGTATACTGGAGCTACAACATGCATATTCATGTATTACTCCCTCCTTTCCGGTTTATAGGGCTCAATTCGCAAATCTCTTCAACCAAGGTAGATGTTGAGTGGTGGAACAAATTTCATAGTTTGCAAAAATACTTAATTAGTACTCACTTTTTTGTCAAAAAGTTGTATTTATCAATGAATTAATTACAATGCATGCATGCATGACTACTAAATGACCAAAAAGTAGTACATGCATTGGTGAGTATTTTCTTGAACTTTGCATGCAGTAATTTAATGCATCTCAAAAATCTGAACATGTGATCATAAATAGTAGAATTGTGACTTATAAAACGGAAAAACAAAATTTTTGAGATGAGCCCTATAAACCGGAAAGGAGGGAGTAATTCACCTTCTTGAATGTATAGTTGTATGCTGGACTAATGTGTTTCGTGCAAGTTAATATGAGGTGCATCAATTCTCATCATGACTGCAGTAATGGATAACCAATGTTTGAATGTGGATGAAATAACTTGAGGTGCAGGTTGTTCGAATGTGAAAAAACGTAATCAGCTAGGACTAGACAGTATTACAGTTGCACAAGGGCCAAGGTAATGATGGATTTAATTTCTTGTTTTAATACTGCAAAGTTGTCATACTACTTTAGTACCATCTTCATGGGTTCATGTTCAAAATGAAGCTATACCATAAGATGGCAAAGTTTTCAATCGAATACTAATATGTTTATTTCGTAACAATTTGCAATATCCATCATAAACAACCATGAATCATCTAAATCATTTTAATGTAACAATTGGAACTACATAGACAATTTTCAATATCCATCATAAGCAACCATGAATCATAAAAATAATTTAATTTAACAATTGGAACATGAAGTATATGGCCACTTAACATTTTTAATCGATGGTAACAACATCTACTAACTTTATAATGACAGTAACTTATGTATCATGGTGCTGCTAGGTTCAAATGATCGATGCTTGTCTAGCTTTCATGGACATGCAAATGTCACAACTACATTTGTGTATTATCCTCGGATAACTAAGGCCAGCATTAGTATTTCCCATACTGAATATATTTTGTATGTGTAACTTGAGCATTAGGAATGGCATAGTCTAGTGTCAGTGCTTCAATGCGGGGGATATAACATTTTTCAAGCTACATTGTCTAAACATTAGTACCATCAGTTCAGTGGAAAGTTTCAAATTTGATGGTCTATCTGATGCTGCTAGCACATGAACTAGTATCTAAACATTGGCCAAATATAAAATGAAAAGCACAGAGAGAACACAAGGAGGAAAGATCTAACCTCTATCTGTTAATGCCCCATGTAACCCGCTGAGCTCTTTGCTGTAACATCTGATGCTGCATTGCCGAGCCCATATCCAAATGGGCTGGTTCCATCAAGCTCGGATCCAGATCTCCAGGTTGTGTCTCCATAGATGGAGCCACCGCCACCTGCTGATGAATCTCCAAAGTTCCTCCCATATCCATTGCTTGACTGATTGAGTGAAGCATTTACGCCACCTGATCCAGTGTTCCTTCCATAAGCACTGGGACTCAGATTGAAGTTATTTTCAGTGGATCCATAACCAAAGTTCCCAGTGCTATAGCCCGAGCCAGCGTTAGCACTTTGAGCAGGCACAGGAGGGGTTCCCCAGTTCACATTGTTATTCCCGATTCCACCAAGGCCCCCATTTGCAGATGACATGAAGGAATTAGAGTTTGCAGAGTTGGAAGAGTAATTGAGACCTGAATTACCCCACAGATTACGAGCCAGTGAGTTGAACACTGACCCAGAATTGTCGTTGACTCCACCATAGCTAATGTTGCTATTGTATCTACCCGAATTACCACTGTAGTATGGATTAATCTGCCGTCCATACTGGACACTATTGTTGAAGTTCGAGCTGCCACCAATAGCTGGGTTCATCCCTGGGTCAAAATTCATACCGATTCCATAACCACCACCAAAAGAAGGATAACTACTACGGCCACCTGATAGAAGCCCAAACCTTGCATCCATCCTCATTCCATAACCACCTACTGGGCTGGGACTGTAACCTTGGGTGTACCCATTGAGAAAGCTATTGGCTCTGTTCATAACATAGTTGATTCCACCAGCAGGAGAGCGCATGCTAGGTCCAGGTGATAACTCCTTCGGAACAGCCCTCTTGACTTCAACCATCTTACCGTTCAGTTCATGGAATGTCTTGAACAATGCCTTGTCCACAGCGTCTTCAGAATCGTATGTTATGAACCCAAAGCCTCTAGGACGCTGTGTGTTGTGATCATACATGACGACAACATCAGTGATCGTGCCAAACTGCTCAAAATACGACCTGAAGTCTGCCTCTGTCACGGTGGATGCAAGACCCCCGACAAAGATCTTTTTGGTGCGACTGGGCCCTGGTGATCCATGAACACTGCCACCACTCTTGCTGAGAGCTTGCTGATCGTCTCTAGGGACAGCTTTCTTGGCCTCCACCTGACAGAACAATCCAAACATTCTGAATTTTCCACAGTGATAATAATAACAAAAACAAAAGCTACACAGCAATATACCAGCATGGATCTAGCACATCACGAACCTAACGTACGTAAGCAAACACCGAGCCTTACCATGCGGCCGTCGATCATATGCTTCTCCATTATTACACGCTCTGCAACTGCTGAGTCTGCGAACACGATGAACCCGAAGCCCCGGGCGCGGCCGGTGGCTCGGTCACGCATGATGACGGCCTCCACCACCTCCCCGTACTTCTCAAAGTACTCCCGGAGGCGGTCCTCGTTGGTGTCCCACGAGATGCCACCAATGAACAGCTTCCCGGCGTCCGCCTCCATATCCGGCTCAGGCTCCGGCTTCCAACCTGCAAAGAACATAAAGACAGCAGCTTTCACATCAGATCTTACGCCGACCGATCGAAACATCCGCCATCGGATCAAGAAAACGAGCGCCGCCGCCTCCAAGATCCGATCTTTAGCGCACAGGCGATCCGGGCGTCAGATCTAAACACGAACGACAACGCACCAGGAATGCCCGGCTCCAAGAACCGATCAAAAGCGCAGGAATTGGGCACCAAAATGGAGCAGAATTTGGCGCGGCGGGGCGGAGAGAGAGGTGTGAATTCAGGGGCAGGGCGAACCAATTGATCCGAGGAAGGGGTCTTGAGCTGGCTGCCTAGGATCTTGGGGGAGGCATGGCAACCTCAAAGGCCATACCACGGCACCACCACCTCCTCCTCTTCCTCTCCTTCCTTTCTTGTTGTGTGTCTCTCTATTCTATCTCTCTCCTTCCTTTTTATTATTTATTTTCCGTTTGCTATTCTCTCTGTCTTTTCTTTTATGTCCTGTGAAGTGTTTATATATAGATGTCCTTGTAGTCTTTTATGCCCCGTTGTCTGCCTCCCTTCCCCCTCTCTCTCTCTCCTCTCTCTTCTTACTTGTAACGTTTGTGAAAATTGTGTGTATTTATTACATGAATATATATTTTTCTTATTTTCCAATTACATCCACTTTCATTCTTGTATTTACTTTAAACACACTTTCATTTATTTAAATGTTACATTAAGTTTCTGGCATTTTTTCTAAGAGCACATGTGTTTTCCTTCTCGTGATGACTTGCCTTTGACGCCATCTCACTACAACGTTTTCTGTTGTCTGCAAGATTGTTAAACCAAAGATATCTTCTCTCGTGTCCTTTTACGTTACTCTTGTATTCTTACGTGTCGTTGTGGAGTATCGTCTATTTTAAAACACTAACCGCGTGATTTTATTAGTTCCTACAATAAATTTGTAGAACCGAGCATTAGTTTGGATTACCTTGAAAAACTTTAACAACCATGTAGCCTTGTGTAAACTAGTAGAAGGCGTACATACTTAGGTGATCTTTAGTTCAAGTTGTTCAAATAATCTTATTTGGATTACCTTGAAAAACTTTAACAACCATGTAGCCTTGTGTAAATTACTAGAAGGCGTACATACTTAGGTGATCTTTAGTTCAAGTTGTTCTTGTGGATTAAATCCTCAAGCTCAACGTCCTCAGCTTAGTTTTATCTTTCTGTATCATCATGTGAGACGTGTTAATTC
This sequence comes from Bromus sterilis, assembly GCA_950022295.1. Lineage (NCBI taxonomy): Eukaryota > Viridiplantae > Streptophyta > Magnoliopsida > Poales > Poaceae > Bromus > Bromus sterilis. The sequence continues at coordinate 253,543,365 of OX465595.1, read as the reverse complement.
TGTTGTTTTCTATAACAGATATTAAGAATTTTCATATTGTTTTTCTATTGTACAAGCAAATATGCTCATGTATTGCAACAAAAGAAAATGAATCCTCAAAAAATGAAAAGAAACAAAAAGAGAATATTTTTTACTATAATTTTATTAATTAAAATTATCAAATTGAGATGGTTATGATCTAGTTTTATCAAATGAAGTTTGGGTAATTTAGCTATATCGCTCAAATACTTATTCATTTATCTCGGATAATTATTTGGATCATTACTCTCATATTATTAATATTGGAGAGCGTTTATTATTTATTCAATACAGAAATTTTTATTTGAAGTCAATGATCTCAAGTGTTGTAATTGAATGATTAGAAAGATTTGAAATTAAGAGTCTTTGACATAAGGATTTTGCACTATATAAAAAAACTTAAACATAAATTTTTACTCCGTATAACACTATTTTTCATGTTGTAAATTTGTCGACTTAGAAAAAATAATTAAGCAATCCCAAAGAAATATATTATAATGCAATATTGTTTATCTATGCCATTTTGAAAGAATATATATAAAGGTTTCTATAGTTCATTATCAAAGTTAAATATCATTGCAAACGCGGTTGCGGCGTTTTGGCTCCTAGGTGCATTTTCTCCCATTAATAATAGTGAAATCATTTCAAACAGTAAACAAAATCAAAAAAATCAATTTTTTTGTATGATGTAAGATGCTCATGTGGGCGAAGTCCATGCCAAATTTCGTGGAGTTTGAACACTCAAGTAGTCCTCTGCAAAAATGACAAATTTTGAGACTGTGAGAGACTTTTGAAAACTGCACTATTCATAAAATATTTTGTGTTTTTTTCCACAAACTCCTCGAATGTCCAAACACCATGAAATTTTGCACGGATATCACACACATGAGAATATTGCATTCCATAAAATTTTATATTTTTTGAATTTGTTTGCATTTTTTATTTTACTAGTTAGTGGGTGCATATGCTTCCGTGAGCCGTTTGAGATTTGTGATTACTGCAAACTCTATATATAAAAGAAAATATTACAAAATTTTCATTTTTGTGGAGTTTTTGCTCCAAGCATATGTAACGAATTGGAAAAAATAACACAAAGTTAAGATCCATAAAAAAATAGAAGCATTGAAGTTTGTTAAAAAAATATACAAATGGATTGGAAAAGATAACACAAAGCTAATATCCATAAAATGGAAGCATTGAAGTTTGTTAAAAAATATAATTTTTTGATTTTTTATCGTTTTATCATATTGTAACATTTACAATACATCACCTCATTCGCGTGAGAAGTTGGTGTTGGATGAAGACATGTCTTTGCTAAAATAACCTAGAAAACTATGCACTATTACATACTCCCTCCGTTTCAAATTAGATTACTTCCCTTTGTCCACATATGTATCTAGGCATGTATACAAATGAAAGTCATCTAATTTGGAACAGAGTGAGTACGTTAGAATAATCCAAGGCTGAAAGGATCGGAATGTCGACTAGAGGAAGGGTGAATAGGCGACTAACAATTTTTAACCTTTTCTTAACAAATTAAGGCTCAACAATAAATATAGGTTGTCTAGATGGGAGCGACGTTTCTGCACCCAGGTGCATCCGCACTCGGGGAAACTAAAAAAAATATGAAAAAGGCTTCAAAATTATCAAAAAAAAGTTTATGGTGGAAGATGCTTTTGGAAGAGATGTTCATGCAAATTTTCGAGAAGTTCGAACCTCTGTAGAGTGCGCGGCAAAAAGACAAATTCACTGCTTCTCACAAAGACACTGTTCATGCATTATTCCTGACAGAATTTGTCTTTTTCGTCACGCGCTCTCCAGAAATCCAAACTTCTCAAAAAATTGCAGAAACATCTCGCACATAAGCATCTTTTACCACAAAAAAAATTGGATTTTTTTGAACTTTTTTCATATGTATTTTTGAATATCTTTTGCCCAGGACTAGATGAGCCTGGGCTCATCTTTGAATTACCGTTGTCTAGATGTGCAACTACGTGAGTAACCTATATACCAACTAATGCAACACTATAATAGCAAGCAAGATATAAGCAATGAAAATAACTTGCACAAAGTAAGGGTAAAGGGGAACATGGGAGACAAGGATATGTTGCCGAAGTTCCTTCTCTTTCGAGAAATAAGTCTTCGTTTGGAGAGGGTGACGAGCACAATGCTCACACGAATCCAACGAGGGCCACCCATATTTCTCCTCACGCTCTTACCAATGCAAGATGTCGTGATCCACTACGCGACGTCCTTGAAGGTGGCAACCAAACATTTACATACAAGGTTGGGGCAATCTCCACAACTTAATTGGAGGCTCCCAACGAAACCACGAAGCTTCACCACAATGGAATATGGCTTCGAGGTGACCTCTTCCGTCTAGGGCACCAACACGTCCAAGAGTAACAAGATCCACAAGGGATTAATGGGGGGAATCAAATATCCTTTGGTGGAAGTGTAGATCGGGGCCTCATCTTCCAAACCCTAGAGAATCAACAAGTTTTGATGGCTAGGAAGGGAGATCAGACAAGAATGGAGCATAGGCGTCAATGGAGGAGAGAGTATTAAATGAGGTGAGTCTCAATGGGGAAGAAGATCCCCTTTTATAGGTGGGCATTAAAACAACTGTTGGACCCCCACCAACCATGGTACTACCGCTCCAGGAGCGGTACTACTGTGGTGCGGTACTACCGCAACCGAGCGGTACTACCGCCCCGCGGTAGTACTGCGGTTCAGTACTGCGCCCCACTACCGCAGAGTCCAGTGGGATTGCGGTAGTGCATGTGGTACTAGGCCGCGATATTACCGTGGCGTGGTACTACAGTGGCGCGGTACTACCGCAAACGGAGTGGTACTACCGCGGGCGGTAGTACTACGGCTCAGTACCGTGCCCCACTACCGCAGAGTCCAGTGAGATTTGCGGTAGTGGATGCGGTACTAGGCCACGGTACTAACGTGGCACGGTACTACCGCAACCGGAGCGGTACTACCACCCCGCGGTAGTACTGCGGCTCAGTACCATGCCCCACTACCGCAGAGTCCGGTGGGATTGCAGTAGTGGGTGCGGTAGTAGGCCGCGATATGTAAGGCCCGATATACGGTACTGTTCCAAATCTAGATGTCTCCATCCAGATCCGGGGACGAAGCACATATCGGTCCCACCGCGACATATGACACTGCCATATGCCCCCAGATTTCCAACATGATATCACAACATTACAGATACAAGAATACAACATCTCACACAATCGACATACAACTGTCTTAATACAATACATAAGTGGAAGTGTCAGAACCCTCTGTTAGGTAATGTGCTAGGATCAAAGTCACCTTGCATTCATCAAAGAAAATCAAATGGAATTCAAATTCAAACTCAAATGGGAGAAGGAACACCCCCCAGACGAATTAATTCAATGGCCAGAAATAAAGTTGCTCCAAAAATTCCTTTTGCATTTTTGAAAAGTCTCATAAATGAGTGTGATCACATATCAAGTGATGTGGGACCAACCCCATGCTCATGGATTTTTCAAATATTCAAACAGGACCTTGGAATTAATTAAAAACCCCTATTTGATTTAAAGTTCAAATAAGTTGAATTTTAAAAATGTTCAAACTTTACAAGTGGCTAGCCTATTATATTACGAAGCCATATAAAAAGTTTCAGCATTTTAGAAAATGCCTAGCTATTTTATTTAGCAAGGCACAACAAATAACAGAAAGAAAACAGAAAGGAAAAAGGAAAAAAGGGCTTACCTGTGTTTCAGCCCAACTTGTTTCCCAGCCGGCCCAAGCCCACTTACCTCCGCTGTCGTCTTCCTCAAGCAACTCGGTGTCGAGCCAGAGCGCGCCGTGGACGCCACCGCGACGCCGAGAGCCTTCCAGGAGCCCCCAAGCCTTATCTCCTCGCCACGACGACGCCCTGGAGACGCCGTGTCCATTCCCCCCTGGGAGCCGTCTCCCCTTTCTCTCCCGCTCGAATCCATCGCCATCCGAGAGCAGCCGTGGAACACGCCGCCGTCTTCACGTGGCCACCGTCGACGAGAGGACGCACCGCCAATTCCATCAGCTCCGCCGTCGTCTACAACCCCACCTTGCAGAAGGAATCGAAGCCCGGCGCCCCCACGAGCTCGCTAGCTTCATCGTCTTCGTCTCCGGCCGCCGCGGATCCACCTCTAAATCCGGCAGCTCCAGAGCCTCCCCGCCTCCGTAGACTACACCAGCGTGTTCACCAAAGCCTGGTGAGCTTTTCCCCTAACCCCGCGAGCCCCAGCTCTTCCTCTACGCCGATCTGCCATGGTAGTCGTAGCTCAGCTCCGCCGTGGTGCTTGTCGGCGAGCACCCGTGAAGCAATCGAGCTCGGGGCCATGTCCTTCACCTTCGCCGTGCTCCACTGCGTCGATCTAGCCTTCCAACGCTTCAAGTGAGCCCTACACCAAGTTTTGCCTTGCGGTCGTGCCTCTGTCGCCGCCAAACTCGTCGCCGGCGAGCGTACAGAGCACCCCAGCACCCCCAGCCTGCTCCAATCGAAGCGCGATGACGAGGGCTTCAACCTGGTGGAAGCAGCGCTCGATTTGGACCACGGGAACGCCGTCCCTGCGGACGCCGCCGTCTCGGGAGGTCGCCGGAGACACGCCGGCGACGAGGTCCACGTGGTAGGGGATTAGCCCTAATCCCTCCCCCCTGTGAGACTTACAGGTGGGGGCCCCAGGCCCTTAAACCCCTGGTTAAGTTTAAAACAAATTAAACTTGTTTAAATAACCACAAAGAGAATGACATGTGGGCCCTAGGCCCTAATTAACCTTTGGGTTAATTTAAAACTAAACTAAACGTTTTAATTAACACATGAGACACTTACAGGTGGGATCCCCCTGGTCAGAACCCCCCCCCCGACGCCATCATGACATCACAGTGACGCAGTAATGCATTTTCAATTTAAAAGAATTCCACAAAAGCCAGAAAATAGCTTAAACTTTGGAAATTCATAACTAATTCATTTTAACTCCAAATTAAACATATAATATATGTAAAATTATCAGAAAAATGCAAGGATTCTGAATATGCACTTTGTTTTCATGTTTGACCATTTTAAAATGGGGGAACAGTGAGAACAATGCATATGAATTCCTTTTAAATTCAAATTGAAGTTTGAATTTGCAAACCTTTGCAATACACTTCATTTAAATGGAAACCCTCATACATCAGAAGCATATACATCAAGTTTCAACCTTCAACCATGTGCTTGTGCATTGTATTTACTTTGTGTAACACCCTCAGTTCCTGTAACAGTAATCATCATCACTGTTGACCATCACTATTTGTTAATCACTGTTATCCCCTGTCCCTAATCAAACTTTGCTTCTACTCTTTTCAAACCATGCTGGTTGGTAATCAAAACCCAAAGCACAATGCATCTTGCTCATCAAGAAATCAAACCCTAGTTGAAACTACTTTAAATGGAAACTAAAACAAAAGTGCTCAATTAAAGTTGTTCCAAAAATCATGGAACTATTTTTTTAAATTGCCAAAAATCATTATAATCATGTTGGACCAACTTTGGTAATTTTTGGAGTTGCAGAAAATTCCAAACAATTCAAACAGTAGGTTAAAACCCCTACTTTGGGCATTTAATATTTAAAAGAAATATCTAATGACTTTATTTTGCAGCAAAATATTTTGTGACACCTCAGTAATATGTAACACTAATTTACAAACACTAATAACCTTTTACAAAAATGCTAGGGTTAATAAATCAATTACAGAAAGAAATTGAGCAAACAGAAAACAAAACGAAAATTGGAAAAGACTTAAAACCCGCCCAGGGCGAGGCCCACCTCAGCCCAGCCACCCCGGCCCGTCTTCCACCTCCCACCTACTCCCGTCATGTCGGCCACCTGCTCGACGCCGTGGCGCAGCCGTGGCCACGGGCGCCACTGGAGCCCTTCCCTCCCTCACCTGCTCCCTACGACCGCGGACGCGATAAGGGCAACGCCCCCTCCCTCCTGGACACGCCCACCATCTTTTCCCCTCCCCCTGCAGCTCGCCATCGTCGGGGAAAGAACCGCCCGGGGCCGTCGTCGCCATTGCCGTGGCCAAGCGCGGCCAACGTGCTCCCGCCGCCTCGCCGTGTTGTCCAGGAGCCGCCTCGACGTCGCCTACCTCACCCACCGCGAGGAATCGAACCGCGGGGCCCGGCAGCGACGACTACGCCACCGTTCCCCTCCGGCGCCGCCGCGACATCGCCGTCGAATTACCGCGTCGTCGAGCCTCCCCCGAGCCTACTGCCCTCCTCCACGCGCTCCTGGTGAGCTCGACCACACTCCCCATGCGCTCGCTCCCCTCCTCTCCCGCCGTAGCCTGCTCCACCATTGGAGCCGAAGCTCGTCGCCGTCCGCGAGGTCGCCGCCGTGGCCTGGAGCCCGCGTATGGCACGCCAAGCGCGTCCCTGCACCCGCGCTGCTCCCAGTAGTCAAACACGCTATCTCCCCTTCGTTCCCGTGCGCTAGAACGTCGTCGTCTTCCTCGCCCCGTTCGGCTCCGCCGCTGCGCACGTCGCCGTCGTCGCTCCGGTCACCTTCCGACGAGGCCACCACCACCATTCGACGCGCCTTGGTCGCCCACGCCGAACGAGCCCCTCCACGCCCCACCCCGTGCCCTGTAGCGAGCTCCCCGTCGACCTCGCCGGCGGCGGGCTTCGGTGAGCCCTCCGGTGAGGCTGCTAGGTGGGGCCCCCGTGTCAGTTTGTTGATTAGGGGCTAACCAGCCACTGACAGTGGACCCCCCGGCTAATTGCTTAGTTAGCTTAATAAAAATTAATCAGAGAGATAATACCCCTCCCAGTCACTGACATGTGGGTCCCCTGGTCATTTAGTTAATTAAACCTGCTTAGTTAACACTGGAGTCAATGACACCTCGGCCCCACCTGTCATTTTGTTTATTAAAATAGGTTTAATAAAATCCAGTCACTGACATGTGGGTCCAGTGGCATTTTCTAATTTAATTAAATGTTTTATAGATAACAGAGGCTGACATGTGGGTCCCACATGTCAGCACTGTTCTGGATAATGTTGTGGATAATGTTTTGGATAATGTTTAATAAATAAAATAAGAAATCCAGAAAATCATTTAAATTGATTTAAACTTTGAAATTCAATAACTTTTAAACCGTAACTCGGATTCAAAAACTTTATACATGAAAATTGATCAAAAAAATATAATGAATACAAATACGCTATCCGTATGTCCACCACACCCCTTTAACACAACGAACATCGAACATTTCCCCTCCGGACCGTCTGTCCGATAAATTGTCCGGTACTGTTAGAGTGCCCGGATGAATTTATTCCGAACACGAAAGTTGTCCGGAATGGTTCAACTAACACGGATACACCCCCCTTATGTTGTTCCGGTAACCACGACACCTCCGGCTTGATCCTTCCCCTCCGGACACCCTGTCCGGTAATCACCCGGAGCCGGTAGTTCATCCTCAGATAAATTTCTGTTCCGAGCAATGTGCATTGCACTGCGTTAGAACACCGTTAACATTTCATCTATCATGTCATGCATCTGTTTGTATATACTTGCTGTGTATTTACTGTTTCTTCCCCCCCTTAATCTCCGGTAGACCCCGCTGCTGCCGTCGACTACACCGCTGCTGAGTACGACTACGTCGTCGACGACCCTACTACTACCGTCGAGCTTGCAGGCAAGCAGAGCCATTCTCTTCCCCAGATATCGCCTATCTTTCCGTACTTTTCTTGCACTAGGCATTGTTACTGCTGCTGCTACGATTACAATCCTATTCAACTGCATAGCCTGATTTTTGTCGCCCCTTGATGTGCCTTCCTTTATCCTATGCTGCCTATTATTATTGTTATGCATTATTCAGCAGTGAACCCTGCGCATGGTTAGCTAGGATTAGATAGAGGGCCGTGATCACTCAGGGGAGTGAACGCGGATACAAATATTATAACTGCACAGGTACGGTACAAAGCAGACACCGCCAAAGGCCCCTATCTGGGTTATGCCTAGTCACCTCAAGTGTGAGCTATCAAGGAGTTATCCTTGTACTCCACTCGAGGCTGACTTTGTCTTGCCGCCATAGGGTCCTGTAAACGGTTGTCCTTCAGGTAAGAAGTCGGGCGACCCAGCGGTGCCCGCGAGAGGTATTGCGACGGGACGACAGGGAGGGTACGACCAGTGTACCGGTGTGCTTGGCCCCTGGTCGTTGGCCGCGAGAGTTACCAACCCACGAAAGTCGAGCTCCTCCAGGAGCACACGCGAGACAAGGTAAGGAGACGGTTCACCTTGTTGGTAACCGCAGTGACTTGGTGGGACGACGGGGCAGGCACCGATGTACTGGTGGTCCTGGCTGCTGTTGTTGTCCGCGGGTCAGTTAAGTCGAGGCAACGATAACGGTTGTCACGCAGGTTAATTAAAATGCTAAATGGTTCAGTGAATGTCTTGAGTTGGCTATATTCCATGTACGCACTACCTACCCGTGGGAACTACGAGTTATGGGCTCCTCTGCTTCGTAGTGTCGTCTGAGGACTCTTCAGACGTCAGCAGTACCGCGGCCTGCGCCGGGAAGTGGTGTTGTCTTATTTGCCGCGGCAGTGTGATTTGTATTTGCTTTGATTTAACTTCACCGGCCAGCCTCGCACCGTGCAGGAGTACGTCGGGGTTAGGGTCCAAAGCCCCGCGTACATAGGATATAGTCCAGCGGATGACCTCTTTGTTGAGTTTGAAAGATGAGCTATGAAGTGTCGGATAGCCTCGGTGGAGCGTTCCTTAACAAGGTTCCCGCCACCCTGGAGATCCGTGCGTGTAGCATAACACAAGTGCACCCCTGCAGGGAAGATTAATCTATTCGAATAGCCGTGTCCACGGTAACAGGACGCTTTATGCTGAAGCTGGATCTTACCACTAGAAACTATTATTAAACTGTATGGTTCCGGGTCCTCTTCCTCGCGGGGATGTCGAGGAGGTGAACTCGGAGGCATTGTTAATTATTACAACTTATTATTATACATTGCTGCAGCAACTTCTGCTGCATTGTTACTTTATGCTTTATATAAACTGTTGGCTGATTCTTACCTCATGCTGCAAGACATCGTCGGAAGCTGCTAGTCTTCGATAGGCCTAGCTTCTTACCCTTGCTCTGAATTTCTGTCTTTCAGTCCACTATATACAGCCTCTTTTTTCCGTTGATACAATGCATAATGCTTAGTAGCGGACGTAAGACTCGCGGGTATACTAGATACTCACCTGCTTTATTTTCTTTACTGTTTTGCCTGATCGGCCGCTGCAGCCGACGTTGGAGCTCAGGAGCAGGAGTACCCCGGAGGCGCCTACTACGACGTCGAGTTCCCCGTTGACCAGGAGTAGTTCTGTGGATCCCAGGAAGGAGGCCTCGCCTTTTCGATCTGTATCTCTAATGTGATTTGTGCTAGCCTTCTTAAGGCAAAGCTTGACTAACTATGTCTGTACTCAGATATTATGGCTTGTATGACTTATATATTCGGGTCCGCGTGACCCCCTCTATTGTAATATATTTGTTTATCCTTTTGTGTTTAGTGTTGTGCTGTGATATTATCACCGTGGCACCCTAATCTCAGTCGTGTACCCTGTGTGTATGATTACTGTACACGGTCTGATTTTGGGGGCGTCACACTTTGCTTCCTTGTTTGTTGTTTGTCGAGTAGAAGTGGAACCAGAACAGGAGGCTGCCCCCTTCGTTGAAGATCCCGAAACTGAACCTCGTCAGCAAGGCAAGCAAACCCCCATTGACCATGTCGATAAAATCCCACTTCCCTCTCAGTCTCGCTTATGCATTGTTTAGGATGATTACCATCCTACTTTTCTACCGCATAGATGAACCCATTCCTTTGGACGACCTATCGTTTGTCACAGTAGTAAGCAAACCAAAATCCTAGCAAATGTAGGAGTTGATTGATATCATGTGGCCCTGCATTTGTTACTGCTTATTGCATGCTTATAGTGTAACAATGATGATACTATTATGTGAGTCGGGATGGTAGCAATCATGATGATGATGGTGGAAATGTGTTGGTGAATCTACCCTAATACAAGGTGAACGATGAGATGCTGTGTAGGAGTACACAGTGGGTTGTCTCGTTGAACACCGCCCTAAGTCCGAGTTCTTGTGTGGTGATCCAAGATGAAGAGTACAACCACACATTGGGCTCACTGACCCCTCTCAACCTACTAACTCATCCCTTTCGATGTCCAGATGTCGCAGTAGTTCGGAGTTCTGGTAGGTTTGTGGCCTGGCTGCTAAGTGAGAGAACGACTTAGCCGAGACCGGCTTATGCACCACGCACACATCATCTGGGTCCACTTCGGTATACCGTTCGGGTTCACGATAGTGGTAGCCAACCCAGGTAGGCGGCTTTCTTGGACTAGATTGGCTATGAGGTAACAGTTGTGGTGAGCATCCTCGCTGACACCCCTTGAATGGTGTCGAGATCAAAGGCGGTAACTGATGGTCATGTGTGTGTAGCGGTACACCCCTGCAGGGTTAACAAAACTATTCGAATAGCCACGTCCGCGGTAAGGGACTACTTGGAAAGCTTAGCTTGATTATTAGACAACTTGAACTGGATATTTATAAAACTTGCCAAGATAAGCGTGAGTGCTATGGCGTGCTTTCTCGTGGGGAAGTCGAGGACGACACCATAGTGGTGTAGTTGGTTGGAGACATGTAGTGGACTCGTGTACGCTTCTTACCTCAAGTCTAGTACTCGTAGTTCAGGACTAGCCAAGTCAAAGCTGGCACTTCTTCTTATGAACCCCACCTCCCTTTACCTTGATACATGTGCATGAGTAGTATAGCTCCTACGCAAGTCTTGCTGAGTACGACTTTGTACTCACGTTTGCTTATTATATGTTTTAGATGAACCCACTGACCCCGAAGGTGGATTTTTCCTCGAGCTTGACGACTGAAGACCAAGCTAGTGTAGTCCCAGTCAGCAGACTGGTTCCCTCGTGGAGGGCTTGTTTATAAATAAGGCTTCTCTAAGCCATTTGTTAAACTTGTCTGTACTCAGACCTACTTTGCTTCCGCATGCTTGTTGTAATGTTGGATCACAGTCTCGTGATCTCTGTGTGCACTCTGTGAGAGTTATCAATAAAATGTATACTTTGTAGAGAATTGCAATGATACCTGATGTTCATACAAGGCATGTGTGCTGCGTGTATGTTTATCACATGCATGTCTTTGTATGGGTTTTCGAGAGCTTAGTTGTGATCTGGCTGGCGGTCTTTTATACACCAAGTGGCCCTGACGGGGATCAACCCTGGCAAATCCCATGGTCAGGGACCCTGGGTTAGTCATGAGAGGCACAGGTTGGACGATAGCTCGTCGGCAAACAGGAAAGCTTGCTCCTGCTCGATATTATTGATAGGGAAGATGCGATTATAGTGGAGGCCAAGGCTGGAGCGCTCAAGGCTAGGGTTACAGGTGAGATTCGATGCCTTTGGCGTCACCCCTCCTAGCCCTTATATACCGGGCTAGATCTCGGGGAGTTCACCTACGTGTACAGGTAAACTTTCCTAACCCTAGCTTGCTCCGTACAGCAGGTCTTCGCACCTTCCTTGTGAGTCGAGGAATCCGACGTCGGTGCCAACTAGTGGGCTGAGGACGTATCTTCATGGGCCTTCTGCCTTCATGGACACCAGGTAGGCTCATACGTAGGAGTCGTGGGGTCACCCCCTCGTCAGTAGCCCCCGAGTGCTTGGGGGACTCGAAGAGTCGCGCAGGGACTCGAGTACATTCATTTGTCGTTCATTGATATGCACGGTTCATCCGTGGGTCGCTTGCAGTCTGGTGGCCATGACAAAACCTGTTTCGAGGGATGCTAAGCTGAAAGGGCCCAAGGAGTCGACGGGTCGAGCCTTGGTGAATTGCACTAGGGCAAATACCACAGTAGCCCAATCAAACCCACGTCCCTCGACGTGAGCTTGGAACACTAGTGTCGAGCAAAAGTCCGGCCGCTTCAGGTCTTATGGTGTTCATTTGCCTCCAGTAATGTGTGTAGCCTAAGGCGCGTCCGCCTGGCTTTTCTATCATGCTCTGGCATGGGATAGGTTGGGAGTGAAATCGCTCTTCGGCAAGTCCCAGCCTGGCCGTACTTCGCAGCGGGGTCTTACCTACACGCTAATCTTGCGTGGCATCTGGGCACAGTGTATCGTGTTCCAGGAATGTGTGTTTTTGAGGCGCGGAGCCTGATAGCATTGCACCCGCTTGGAACAAAACATCAAGCGAGTTGTTCACTCATTCACCCGAGGAGCTTTGTTTTCGAGTGCTCAGTCGGGGGGTTTTTCGCGAGTAATCACTCGAACGCGGTTCCGGCTCTTCAGGTGAGGGAGCACCCGAGACTCTTAGTGTCGTGTGGTCTTGGCGAATGTTTTTTTGTCTTACGTCGGGTTGAGGGAGCACCCGAGACTCTCATAAGTGCGAGTGTTCACCCGAGCACGTGGCTGACCTTTGGGTGAGGGAGCACCCGGGACTCTTACGATGTACGCTCCCGATGGGAGTAAGATGTTTTTCTTCCTTGGGGAAAAGATCTAAGAGATGGAATCTCAGGGTTTTGATGTCTGTTTGGTTTTCTTCGCCGCTTGTCAGGGGTAGCGATGCATCTGCCAGTGAACCGTCACGTCTTCAGGACCGGTCATAATAATGGCCGCTCGGGCGTGCGGCAGGCGCCGGTTGAGTTTCCCATACGTGTGTTGGAAACGCGCGGGAATTGACGCGTCTTGCGTACAGTGCGTCCCGTGGGAAAGCATCTTTCGTCTTGGAGTTCGAGAAGGCTGGGTCATTTGGTCTTTGAATTAATTGCCGCTGTCGTCTTGGCTTCTCTGTGCTTTGAGGATTATTGTTCTATAAATAGGCCTTTCTCTTCCACGCCTCTATCCAACTCGCTGCTTTGGCTCTTCCTTCATCTCTTCTTCTGCTCATGGTTCCCAGGCGAGGTGTTGGCCGTGGCCGTGTTCGTCGTAGCCGTGGTGGCCGCGCACCACGCTCCTGCCGCGGTGGTCGCCATGGTGCGGCGCCAGTGCCTTCCTCCTCTCCCTTGGAGGAGGGATTCTGGCGCTATGATTTTATTTTACGTGTTCGTTGCCAAAGTGCCAATCGCATCCTTCTTCCCTCTGCTTTTTCTGCCATTGTCTCTGAACGTGGCTTGGATGGCTTGCTTTTGCACCTTCAAGGGAGTTGTCGGTCTCCTTCTTATGTTGACTTGGAGGTTGATAGCTCTCGCTTGATTTTTCTTGGCTCTGTTTGGAGTTTGTTTGCTCGGCAGTTGAATTTGCGAGATGGCGATATGCTCAGCTGTCGCTTTGACGGTGAGAGCACTTTCACTGTCCGCGCATTCGATCCGAGTGGCAATAGTATGGACCCGCATGGGAAGGAGTCGAGCAGCGACAGCTCCATAAGGTCGAGGAGTCCTTCGCCTGCTTCTTCAACTGCTTCTTCTTCCGGGAAATCTTCTGGTGGTGGTGGTGAGCCGTCTTCAACTGCTTCCTCCTCTGCCTCGGAAGAAGACCTCGATGTCAAGCCACCGGTTAAACGAGCGCGACAGGCGACCTTGTAGAACTGGAGGCAACGACGTCATCTTCGCCGGCAGCTTGGGTGGAGCTGGAGGAGAAGCTAGAGGAGCAGGAGAAGAAGCTGGTGGAGCAGCGTCCCCAATGGCTCCGCAAATAAGTCGAGCTTCACCTTTTGTTATGTCATTGACACCATGAGCCTGCTGCTTCCACTCCTACTTTGTCTGTGATGATGCTCTTGTACTAGAGTCGATTACCCCTCATGGGCACACATGTAGAAGTCATAATTCCTTGGGTGATTTCCTCTTGTAACAGGAGCTGCCTTCTATCCAAATGTAGTTGAGTCCTTTTTGTACTGAAGATGATATCTATGATGTAAACTGCACTTTACCCTTTGTAATGGAATTTATATTTGGGCTTTTATGCCACCGAAAACTGTGTCTTGACCATCAGGAGCTGTCTTCGAATCCTTTTGGAACTGAGAGTTATGTTTGAGTATTTTGCGGCTGATAACTGTCTTGGAGTCCATCCGATACTTGGTACTGTGGGTTCTATCGGGTGCGCGACAGCGCTCCCGATGGGAGTAGCCCCCGAGGCTACGCTTCAGTCGAAGGGTTAGGCGTAGGCTAAAATTTGTTTCCTTTGTTGTCTTTTATCGGGTGCGCGGCAGCGCTCCCGATGGGAGTAGCCCCCGAGTCTTTAGGTGATCGTTGGCGATCAGGTGAAGACTAACTGAGCTTGTGCTTCCTCCAAAGTTTCTTCAAAAGTGCTTGGATGTCATTGGAGCGTTGATGGTCGTCTCTCGGGTGGGGTTTGTACTCGAGATCCCGAGTGTTTCATAAAGAAGATCGCGTAGGCGATAGTGTTGCTCGGGGGGATTTTATTCTTAAGCCCCCGAGTTTTTGCTCTTAAGCCCCCGAGTGCTTCGATTAAGATCGCGTAGGCGATAGAGTTGCTCGGGGGGGGGGGGGAGTTTCCTCTTCAGCCCCCGAGTGTGATGAGGACATCTCAACTAATGTTACACCCACATCTTCACCAACTACACATACTGGACCAGTTACTAGAGCACGCGCACGTCAACTAAATTATCAGGTACTTTCGTTTCTTGCGAATTCTTCTAATGTTCAGGAACATATGATGCTGCCTAAATTAGATACTTTTGTTTGTCTTATGAATGAAGGACCTAGCATGGATAAGAAGGATGGTCATTGGAGCGGGATCAAGCATGGAGAAGGAGGTGTGCGCGCGGGAAAGGACAATGGAGCTTCCAGTGGTGATTTTCGCACTTTGAGGCCACCATAAGGCGTGCATGAAGACTTGGACGAGAGACACAAGACGCCACATTAATATTTTCGTCCAAGGGTTATTATAGGTGCTGCGTCACCTTATTATTGGGCCAGGCCCATGTAATTTCGAAATACACTTAATAGGCTATTTTTTAGAGTCCGTATGTGTGGGGAAACCGAGTTAGGGTTGTTTTCGGACCCCTCCTCCAAGGGGCCACGAAATTCCCCTCTGTTCCCCCATATATACAGCCCTTAGGGCGTCGTTTAGACTTGGGTTTTAATTAGATTTAAGTTAGCCATAGCCGCAACTTCGAGCTCTTCGTTTGTGTCATCCGACCAGGCCAAGACCTCATTGGAACCCCAACTTTCGTAATCATTCATCTTATATTCGCAATATCCAGATTGCAATTCTTAGTTCTTGCTTGTTCTTCGATTGCTTGCAGGAATTAGACCTTCGTGGTCAGGTTGATCGTGCATCCGCGGGATCAATAACCTCTCGGAGTTGGTTTAGCGACCGCTAAGGCGCAACGTCTTCGCACGTTCGTAGTCGGATCGTGAAAGTCGTCTCCACCATAATCGATCTCCACCATCTCATCGAAACATCGGGACACCTTCGCCTCTATCAAGTGGTATCAGATTTCCAGGTTGCTCGGTGAGATTTACCAGTTTTTCGTAGTCTAGATTACTTCTGTTCTTCATACCTACAGTCCACGAAAAAGCCAAAAAAATTTTTAGGGTTAGATCATCACGTCCCAAAACAGTCCGAGCCTTTGTCCAGTTTTCTTTACAGTAGTTTGCATTGTTGAATTTGCGGTTGCATCGTTGTGTCGAGTTGCTGATCTTAGCGTCTAGTTCCCTTAGAGTTTCGAGTTCTGATCACAGTTTGTCACGCCGCCGCCGCACAGTACTACACCGCCACGTTCCGCCAATCCGAGTCCAGATACACCACCACGTTCCGCCAAGCAGAGTCCATATACACCACCACGACCTACCGATCCGAGTTGAGTTCCATCACCCATTCGGTTTGTGATCTCTCCGTAGCCGGATTAGTTTGAGTTGATTAGAGTCGGATTTCACCAATCTTTGTCGTACGTAGAAGAGGGTGATTTCCAAAAAAAAAAAAAAAGTCTGGCACGCTTTCCAGAGCAGTTTTTAGGCCAAAAATTTCGGGGGTAAAAAAATTTCGTGCCCATACGTTCCTTAGGTCCAGAAACTCATTTTGAGACGTTCGCCACCATAGTGATTTTTTCGCACTTTTTCAGCCACCGCAGTCCCGCATCCCAAAAAAAAAAGCAAAAAAAAAGAGAAAAAAATTCAGAGTGTGCTTCTCAGTTGATTACGTGCCGCGCCGTGCTTTCGTTGGTGTTTTAGGCTCGCGTCTCTAGTACGGTCTAGCCTAGGATCAGCACAGTACCGACGTTGAGTGTTTATTCAACTTTGCATCTCTGTTTTGATTACTGTTGAGCTGTTTGCTACCATACTTGTCAGCCTTCCTACAGCTCCACATATATTCTACATCGTGCGTTTTGACACCTCCTGGCCATCGCTCTACCACATCTCTGAGAGTTTTGACCCGTTGGTTGTACATCACCACCTTCTGCTAGGTAAGAATCGGTAAGAACGAAAGAAAAGCTTGATGGATTTGTGCTTTCCACCACCCCACATCCCATTAGTAGAAGTAGGATCATATTCCTGTGTGTTTTCTATTTCTGCTAACCATGCCAGGATCCCATGATGAAGTGGCGCGGGATGCACCCGATTGGGAGAATATGACAAACAAAGCGTTACATGATAAATTTGCACAAATGATGTCTGAACAGGTGAATGACATCGAGAACAGATTTACAGAGGCGATTGATGGTGTGGAGAAGGTGATCGACACCAAGCTCGACGCCAAGTTTACTGAGTTGCTCGCACGCCTACCTGCACAGCCTGCGGCCGCTCCAGCACAGCCACCGCCACCACGACGTGCACGACGTATTCTGTTTCCGGGCAGACAAGCTGCTGGTGCTCCTGCGGCTGCTGCAGTTGCTTCTACTGCTGCTGCTTCTGACGTCGGCGAGGACGACAACTACGAGGGTGATTACGAGGAGGAGGTGGAACAGGAAGCGGCCTATGAGCAGCCAGCTGGGCGTCCACGTCCCAACATTCGCCACGGTCGACACCAACCACCCTCTCAGGTACGCGATGATGAACATGTGCCTAAACTTAAATTGAATCTTAAGCCGTTTGAGGGTAGATATATTCCTGATGCTTATCTTACTTGGAAGTTAGAAACTGAACAACGCTTTACATGTTTACAATATCCTGAGAATCGACGTGTTACTGCTGTTGTTTGTGAATTCACGGGGTTTGCATCTATTTGGTGGTCTGAACATTGTAGATTGCATGCTAATAATATTCCAGCTACTTGGGCTGCTTTAAAAGATGCTATGCGTACTCGCTGGGTTCCTCCTTATTATCAACGTGAATTGCTACAAAAATTACAGCGTTTGAGACAAGGAAAAAATTCTGTAGAGGAATATTATCAAGAATTACAAACTGGATTGATTAGATGTGGCCTAGTAGAGGACAATGAAGCTATGTTTGCACGTTTTATAGGTGGCTTAAACAGGGAGATACAAACTATTCTAGAATACAAGGACTATGCTACTATTACTCGTTTGTTTCATCTTGCTTGTAAAGCTGAACGTGAAGTGCAGGATCGACAGGCCGCTACGAGACCTAACTTTTCTGCAGGACGAAATACATCATGGACATCGCGTGGACCTTCTACATCCACACGTCCTGCTGCACCACCATCTACTTCAACCGCTCATTCTTACAGGGAGCCACCAAAACAGCCAGCGCCACCATTCAAGGGTGCACAGAGTGGTCCAGCAGCGAGTTCTTCTTCATCCATGGCTTCCACAGGGCAAACACGAGATCGTGATATTAAATGTCGCAGGTGCCAAGGTGGAGGTCACTTCGCAAAAGACTGTCCCTCCAAGCGTGTGATGATTATTACGGCGGATGGTGGGTATGAGTCAGCGAGCGACTATGATGAGGAGACTTTAGTTCTCATTGCTCACGAGGAACAGGGTGCCCATGATGATGCTCATGATATAGAGTATATGGCTCCTGATGATGCAGATCAATATGCTAGTTTGGTTGCTCAACGTGTGTTAAGTGTGCAGGTATCGAAGGCCGAGCAAAACCAGAGGCATAATTTGTTCCACACAAAGGGAGTGGTGAAAGAACGTTCGGTTCGCATCATCATTGACGGAGGGAGTTGCAACAACTTGGCGAGCATGGAGTTGGTGGAGAAGATATCTCTCACCACAAGACCACACCCCCATCCGTACTATATTCAGTGGTTTAACAATAGTGGTAAGATTAAGGTAACGCGTTCTGTTCGTGTGCACTTTACCATTGCTGCATATGCTGATTATGTTGATTGTGATGTGGTACCCATGCAAGCATGCTCTCTTTTACTTGGTAGACCATGGCAATTTGATAGGAATGTTGTACACCATGGTAGGACAAATCAGTTTACTCTGGTTCATCAGGATAAAACTATTGCTTTACTTCCTATGTCTCCTGAACAAATTGTGAAAGATGATCTTGCTAGAGCTAGTAAAGCTAAACAGGAGAAAAATAAGAGTGAAAATGAGATAGCAGCTAAAGAATTTGAGCAACAACATAAGACTAATAGCAAATCTTCTTCTGGTGTTTCTAATGAAATTAAATTGACTAGTCCAACTTTGCTTGCTACTAAGGTTGATATTTCGGATTTGGATGTTAGTCAATATGTGTGCTATGCTTTTGTGTGCAAAGAAGCTTTGTTTTCATTTGAGGAATTGCCTCCTTCTTTGCCTCCTGTTGTCACTGACCTTTTGCAGGAGTTTATTGACGTCTTTCCACAAGACGTACCACCGGGATTACCACCTATTCGAGGGATTGAGCATCAGATTGACTTAATTCCCGGTGCTTCGCTGCCCAACCGTGCGCCATACCGTACCAATCCGGAGGAGAAGAAGGAGATTCAGCGTCAAGTACAAGAGCTACTCGACAAAGGTTACATACATGAATCCCTTAGTCCTTGTGTTGTTCCTGTTATATTGGTGCCTAAAAAGGATGGAACTTGGCGTATGTGTGTTGATTGTAGAGCCATTAATAATATTACTATTCGTTATCGTCATCCTATTCCTAGGTTAGATGATATGCTTGATGAATTAAGTGGCTCTACCATGTTTTCCAAAGTTGATTTGCGTAGTGGATACCATCAAATTCGCATGAAATTAGGGGATGAATGGAAAACGGCATTTAAAACTAAGTTTGGATTATATGAGTGGTTAGTCATGCCTTTTGGGTTAACTAATGCACCTAGCACTTTCATGAGATTAATGAACGAGGTTTTACGTGCTTTCATTGGACGATTTGTGGTAGTCTATTTTGATGATATACTGATTTATAACAAATCTTTGGAGGAACATTTGGATCATTTACGTGCTGGTTTTATTGCTCTATGTAATGCACGTTTGTTTGGTAACCTTGGGAAGTGCACCTTTTGCACCGACCGAGTATCGTTTCTTGGCTATGTTGTTACTCCGCAGGGAATTGAAGTTGATAAAGCCAAGATCGAGGCGATTGAGAGTTGGCCGCAGCCCAAAACCGTCACACAAGTGAGGAGTTTTCTTGGCCTCGCTGGATTCTATAGGCGTTTTGTGAGAGATTTCAGCACCATTACTGCACCTCTCAATGAGCTTACACGCAAGGATGTGCCTTTTACTTGGGGTACCGCACAGGAAGAAGCTTTCACGGTATTGAAAGATAAGTTAACACATGCTCCTTTGCTCCAACTTCCTGATTTTAATAAGACTTTTGAGCTTGAATGCGATGCTAGTGGGATTGGTTTGGGAGGTGTGTTATTACAAGATGCTAAACCTGTTGCATACTTTTCTGAAAAATTGAGTGGGCCTAGTCTGAACTATTCTACTTATGATAAGGAATTATACGCTCTTGTTCGGACATTAGAAACTTGGCAACATTATTTATGGGCCAAAGAATTTGTTATACATTCTGATCATGAATCTTTGAAACACATAAGAAGCCAAGCAAAACTTAATCGTAGACATGCTAAGTGGGTTGAATTTATTGAGACTTTCCCTTATGTCATTAAACACAAGAAGGGGAAAGATAATATTATTGCTGATGCTTTGTCTCATCGTTATACTATGCTTTCACAACTTGACTTCAAGATATTCGGTTTAGAGACACTCAAAGATCAATATGTACATGATGCGGAATTTAAAGATGTATTGTAGAATTGTAGAGAGGGTAGAACATGGAACAAGTTTGTGCTTAATGATGGTTTTGTGTTCCGTTCTAACAAGCTATGCATTCCAGCTAGCTCTATTCGTCTTTTGTTGTTGCAGGAGGCGCATGGAGGAGGATTAATGGGACACTTTGGCGTGAAGAAGACGGAGGACGTACTTGCTACACATTTCTTTTGGCCAAAGATGAGACGAGATGTTGAGCGTTTTGTTGCTCGCTGCACTACATGTCAAAAAGCTAAGTCACGACTCAATCCTCATGGTTTATACATGCCTTTACCTGTACCTAGTGTTCCGTGGGAGGACATATCCATGGACTTTGTTTTAGGCTTGCCTCGAACAAAGCAGGGGAGGGATAGCATATTTGTTGTCGTGGATAGATTTTCTAAGATGGCACATTTTATACCATGTCATAAAAGCGATGATGCTGCTAATGTTGCTGATTTATTCTTTCGTGAGATTATTCGCTTACATGGTGTGCCCAATACTATTGTCTCGGATCGTGATACTAAGTTTCTTAGCCATTTTTGGAGATGCTTATGGGCTAAGTTGGGGACTAAACTACTTTTTAGTACTACTTGTCATCCCCAAACTGATGGACAAACAGAAGTAGTCAATAGGACTTTGTCTACTATGCTTAGGGCTGTTTTAAAGAGTAACTTGAAAATGTGGGAAGAATGTTTACCTCATATTGAATTTGCTTATAATCGTTCATTTCATTCTACCACTAAAATGTGCCCTTTTGAGATTGTTTATGGTTTTCTACCTCGTGCACCTATTGATTTGCTGCCTCTTCCATCTTCGGAGAAGGTTAATTTTGATGCTAAGCAACGTGCTGAATTGATATTAAAAATGCATGAGTTAACTAAAGAAAACATTGAGAAAATGAATGCTAGATACAAGCTTGCTGGTGATAAGGGTAGAAAGCATGTTGTGTTTAAAACCAGGAGATCTTGTTTGGTTACATCTACGTAAAGATAGGTTTCCTGATTTGCGCAAGTCTAAGTTAATGCCACGAGCTGATGGTCCCTTTAAGGTTTTACAGAAAATTAATGATAATGCATATAAACTTGAGCTACCTGCAGATTTTGGGGTTAGTCCCACATTTAACATTGCAGATTTGAAACCTTATTTGGGAGAAGATGATGAGCTTCCGTCGAGGACGACTTCAATTCAAGAAGGGGAGGATGATGAGGACATCTCTACTAGTGTTACACCCACATCTTCACCAACTACACATACTGGACCAGTTACTAGAGCACGCGCACGTCAACTAAATTATCAGGTACTTTCGTTTCTTGCGAATTCTTCTAATGTTCAGGAACATATGATGCTGCCTAAATTAGATACTTTTGTTTGTCTTATGAATGAAGGACCTAGCATGGATAAGAAGGATGGTCATTGGAGCGGGATCAAGCATGGAGAAGGAGGTGTGCGCGCGGGAAAGGACAATGGAGCTTCCAGTGGTGATTTTCGCACTTTGAGGCCACCATAAGGCGTGCATGAAGACTTGGACGAGAGACACAAGACGCCACATTAATATTTTCGTCCAAGGGTTATTATAGGTGCTGCGTCACCTTATTATTGGGCCAGGCCCATGTAATTTCGAAATACACTTAATAGGCTATTTTTTAGAGTCCGTATGTGTGGGGAAACCGAGTTAGGGTTGTTTTCGGACCCCTCCTCCAAGGGGCCACGAAATTCCCCTCTGTTCCCCCATATATACAGCCCTTAGGGCGTCGTTTAGACTTGGGTTTTAATTAGATTTAAGTTAGCCATAGCCGCAACTTCGAGCTCTTCGTTTGTGTCATCCGACCAGGCCAAGACCTCATTGGAACCCCAACTTTCGTAATCATTCATCTTATATTCGCAATATCCAGATTGCAATTCTTAGTTCTTGCTTGTTCTTCGATTGCTTGCAGGAATTAGACCTTCGTGGTCAGGTTGATCGTGCATCCGCGGGATCAATAACCTCTCGGAGTTGGTTTAGCGACCGCTAAGGCGCAACGTCTTCGCACGTTCGTAGTCGGATCGTGAAAGTCGTCTCCACCATAATCGATCTCCACCATCTCATCGAAACATCGAGACACCTTCGCCTCTATCAGAGTGCTTCGATTAAGATCGCGTAGGCGATAGAGTTGCTCGGGGGGGGGGGAGTTTCCTCTTCAGCCCCCGAGTGCTTCGATTAAGATCTCGTAGGCGATAGAGTTGCTCGGGGGGGGGGGGGGGGAGTTTCCTCTTCAGCCCCCGAGTGCTTTAAGATGGCAGTATTTGGGCAACATTTATTTTATTGCGGTCAAGCGATTTACATGAGTTGCCAGTCATGTCCGACCGATAGGGGCTATGGATAGAACAGTCGCAAGTTCGCTATGTTCCATGGGTTGCCCACGTCCTCGTTTTGCTTTGGGTTCTTCAGCCTGTAGGCGTCGCCTCCGATGACTTCTGAGATTATGAATGGTCCTTCCATTGGGGGGCAAGTTTGTGGACCTTCTCTTGTATTAGTCGTAGGACTAGGTCATCTTTGTTGAAGGTTCTAGTGCGTAGTCGACTGCTTTGGTAGGTACGTAGTTTGTCTTGGTACCCTTCTGATTTTGTCAGGGCTGTGTCTCTTGCTTCGTCAGCCGTATCTTTGTCGTCTTGTAGTGCTTCTTCTGCTTCTTCTTCCTCGTATCCGGTGACCCGGGGTGCTCCGAACTTGAGGTCATGTGGGAGGACTGCCTCTGCCCCGTACACCATGAAGAATGGTGTGTATTGGGTCGCAGTGTTTGGTGTGGTTCGTAAGCTCCATAGGACCGCGGGGAGTTCTTCTACCCAGTTGCCGGTGGCTTGCTCGAGTGGTGCGAGGAGCCGTTTCTTGATTCCCCTACAGACAAGGCCGTTTGCGTTTTCCACCTGGCCGTTGGACTGTGGGTGCGCGACTGATGCATAATTAATTTTGATGCCCAGTTGATGAGGACATGACTACCATAGTTACAGCCACAACCCCTGCTAATATACCTACTGGACCAATTCCTAGAGATCGTGCACACCAATTAAATTATCAGGTACTTTCGCTTCTTGGTAATGTTTCTAATGTTCATGTGAATATGATGCTGCCTAACGTCGATATATTTCTGTTGCTGACAAATGAAGGACCTAGCATGGACAAGAAGGATGAGCATTGGAGCATGTTCAAGCATGAAGATGATGAGGACATAATTATCATGGATATGACCATTAATTCCTCTATATTTGATCAAGAAATGAAGTCAATACAAAGGGGCATGATTGTGTGTTGTACAAGAAGTTATTTCACGTCACTTTTGGCCCAAGAGAAGATAGAGACCAAGTCTTTCACGTCATGTACTCAGATTCGGACTGCAGAGATATACCCAACTTAAAACAGCCGCCGTTTCTACATACGAACTCCAAATTGGGCGAATTTTTTTTCCGGTGATAGCTTATCTCGTCTAGTTTCCAACGCAATTGGTTTCACCTTCAAATTCCTTTGGAGCGTGGAGATATTGCGAAAACGGTGCGACCCAGCAGCAGAATCCGAATCAAAGTCCAACTCAATAGGTGTTGCATCACCTCCACATGGGCCCAAGTGTCTTGTACGACCTAGGTTTAGTTTTAGGACTCCTTGGGACGTCCTTCCACCCCCTTGGCCTCCACCCTTTAGTCCTATATAAGTAGATCAACCCCTAGGGTTTTTCTTTGGATTTCTTTTAGTTAAAAAGACTGCTTAGCTAATTGCTGCATCTTCGTGTACTCGGTTTGTGTCCAACGACCAGATCAAGACCGCTTTCGGAATCCCAACTTTATTCATACTTCATCTACATATTCGCAATATTCAGATTGCTTTATCATAGTTCTTGCTTGTTCTTCGATTGCTTGCAGGCACTAGACCTTCGTGGTCAGGTTGATCGTGCTCCGGCGTGGTCAATAACCTTCAGGAGATTGGTTTAGCGATTGCTAAGGCGCAACGTCGTTGCACGTTTGTAGTCGGATCATCAAAGTCGACTCCATTAAATCGTAGTTATCATCTCATCGAAAGATCGGGACACCCCGCCTCTATCAAGTGGTATCAGTTTTCAGGTTGCTCGGTGAGAATTCCACATTCATATATTAGATCTGTTTTTTTATCACCTATCATCCACACAAAAAGCCATAAAATAGGATTAGATCATCATATCCAAACCAATTTGAGACTTCGCAATTTTCTTTTCGGTGCTTTGCTTTATTGAATTATCGGTTGCATCGTCGTGTTCAGTTGCTGGTCTTAGTATCTAGTCCTTTAGAGTTTCGAGTTCTGTTCACGTTAGTCACCGCCGCCGCTGCACCATCATCCCATCCGCTGCCTACTTCTACCATCCACCATAGAAAAAGAGAGAAAAAGAGTTGAAAAAAGAGAGAAAAAAGGAAAAAGGAAAAAAGAAAGAAAAAAGGAAAAAAGAGAAAAAAGAAGAAAAATTTCGGATCTATCTCTAGTTGAACTCGTATTTGAAATCTCGTCGGAATCAGTTTTGAGCAGTGTCCACTAAAACGGGCATAACTTTATCATCCGAAGTCCGTTTTGGCTCGACGAGTACTCAAATTAAAGATATTTCCGAGCCGCTTCTAAATAGTTCTGGAGCTAGTGTGTTATTTGAAACTCCAGATCGGCTTCTAAGACGGACTTTTTGACCTCTAAAGTTTCCGAACACAGTTTTTGTCAGATTTCGGGCTGATTCTCAATTTTTTTGACACCTCATCCGAACTGTAAATTGAGTGATGCTTATTGCGTCGAAAAGCTTAAGTCAGTTCCCTATTGGAGGAAAAATATCAATAAATTAGCAAATATATTTCAGAGGAAAGTTGTAGCGAGAATATTGGTGTATCTTGATTTGGAGCCTATTTTCACCATTATCTTTGCTCTGTTGATGATCTTCACTTATATCTTGCTATTCAGAGCTACTTCATATCATTCATTGCTGCTAGTTGTGCTACGCCGTGACCACATTAGTGTTCTAGGCTCGCGTCTCTAGTCCGGTCTAGACTAGGACCAGCACAGTATCGTCGTTGAGTGTTAATTCAATTTTGCATCTCTGAATTGATTATTGCTGATATTTTTGCCACCATATTAAAGCCTTCCAAGCTCCACATATTTCTACATCGTGTATACGTGCGTTCACCTGGCAATCGCTCTACTTAATCTTTGGAGTTCTTTGACACCGTTGGTTGCCGATCACCACCTGCTGCATGGTAAGAACTAGTAAGACATTGATATTTGCTATCCTGTGAGCGTTTTACCACCACATCCTAGTAGTTCATAGGGACATATACTTGTGATTTGTTTCTTGTTTTCTACTAATCATGGCAGGTTCTGGAGTTAGATCTTCTTGGGCGGCAACTATAGTTGGAGATTTGCCACCACCTACAACTACACAACAGTCACTGCAAAAGGTAAACACACATAAGCATGCACATGATCAGTTTATTGTTTCTATACCACACTTTCATGGACGTCTAAGACCTGATTTATACATTGAGTGGGAGTTTGAAATAAATGATATATTTGTTTCCCATAATTTTCTTGAGCATAAGAAAGTAAAAACTGCAATTAGTGCTTTCAAAGATTTTGCTTCTATTTGGTGGAATGAATATTGTAGTTTATATCCTGATTATATACCTAATTTTGGAATGATCTCAAACTTGCTATGCGATATAGATTCGTTCCCTCTTATTATACTTGTGACAAGGTTAGGAAATTAAAAAATTTAAAACAAGGTACTAAAACTGTTTCAGAATATTATGATGCTTTAGAAACTACATTCTTGCATTCTCTTTTAGAGGAAAGTGAAGAATATTTCATGGACATATTTTGGGAAGGTTTAAACCGTGACATTCAGGATATCCTAATTCATGAAAAGTGTTATCCTATGGATCATTTGTTTCGTCTTGCTTGTAAAGCTGAACAGGAAATCGACAGACGTGTTGCCCAGAAGACGAACAAGCGGAATGTGCAAATACCACAAGTTGAGAAGGTTGTTCCTTCAACCACTATGAGCACTACCATAACCACATCAATTGTCGTAAGCACTCCTCCAATATCTGATCTATCATCACAAAAAGGTAATGACAAAGGTATGGATCTTTCCCCTCCACATGAGCACCTTGCTGATTTAAAAGCAACATGTGTTGAGCTATCCAGTAGTTTCATCACACAACCAATTTTCGAGAATGTCATAACTTCACATGAAGATGTTGCTTGCCTAATAGACTTGAATACATCATGCGTTGAGTTACCTACTGATTTGACCACACCATCTATTTTGGATAATCATGTTACTATTATGAAACTGCCAATGCTTAATCATTTTGATATGACCTTTAATCTTGGTGATGATTCTGCGTCGAATGACTTGTTGCATGACTACTTAGTTAAGCCTGTTGTAGCATGTCCTTCGAAAAACATTAAAGTTTCTTCACCGGTATTGGGATGGTTTAATGATGAGCATTGTACATCTTTAGATATGAATAAGAGCTTCACTTATATATGCAAACTGAGTTGCAATACTTTCATGTCGTTTATGTATTGTGATGATCATATATCTTTATATTTCAAGACATTCAAAAGTTACTCATATATACATGTGTTACATGTCCAAAAACTAAGGGAAGTAAGAATTGATGACATATATATATACAACATCTACACCTTGTGATAGAGGCGAAGGTGTCCCGATGTTTCGATGAGATGGTGGGGATCGATTATGGTGGAGACGACTTTCACGATCCGACTACGAACGTGCGAAGACGTTGCGCCTTAGCGATCGTTAAACCAACTCCGAGAGGTTATTGATCCCACGGATGCACGATCAACCTGACCACGAAGGTCTAATTCCTGCAAGCAATCGAAGAACAAGCAGAACTAAGAATTGCAATCTGGATATTGCGAATATAAGATGAATGATTACGAAAGTTGGGGTTCCAATGAGGTCTTGGCCTGGTCGGATGACACAAACGAAGAGCTCGAAGTTGCGGCTATGGCTAACTTAAATCTAACTAAAACCCAAGTCTAAACGACGCCCTAAGGGCTGTATATATGGGGGAACAGAGGGGATTTTCGTGACCCCTTGGAGGTGGGGCCCGAAAACAACCCTAACTCGGTTTCCCCACACATACGGACTCTAAAAACAGCCTATAATGTGGTATTTCGAAATTACATGGGCCCAGCCCAATATTAAGGTGACGCAGCACCTATAATTGCTCTTGGACGAAAATAATGAAGTGGCATCTCGTGTATTTCGTCCAAGCCTTCATGCATGCCTTATGGTGGCTTCAAAGTGCGAAAATCCCCACTGGAAGCTCCATTGTTATTTCCCGCACGCGCACCTTCTTCTCCATGCTTGATCCCGCTCCAATGACCGTCCTTCTTGTCCATGCTAGGTCCTTCATTCATAAGCAAAACAAAAGTATCTAATTTAGGCAGCATCATATGTTCATGAACATTAGAAGGATTCGCAAGAAACGAAAGTACCTGATAATTTAGTTGGCGTGCACGTGCTCTAGTAACTGGTCCAGTATGTGTAGTTGGTGAAGATGTGGGTGTAACATTAGTAGAGATGTCCTCATCATCCTCCCCTTCTTGAATTGAAGTCGTCCTCGACGGAAGCTCATTATCTTCTCCCAAATAAGGTTTCAAATCTGCAATGTTAAATGTGGGACTAACCCCAAAATCTGCAGGTAGCTCAAGTTTATATGCATTATCATTAATTTTCTGTAAAACCTTAAAGGGACCATCAGCTCGTGGCATTAACTTAGACTTGCGCAAATCAGGAAACCTATCTTTACGTAGATGTAACCAAACAAGATCTCCTGGTTCAAACACAACATGCTTTCTACCCTTATCACCAGCAAGCTTGTATCTAGCATTCATTTTCTCAATGTTTTCTTTAGTTAACTCATGCATTTTTAATATCAATTCAGCACGTTGCTTAGCATCAAAATTAACCTTCTCCGAAGATGGAATAGGAAGCAAATCAATAGGTGCACGAGGTAGAAAACCATAAACAATCTCAAAAGGGCACATTTTAGTGGTAGAATGAAATGAACGATTATAAGCAAATTCAATATGAGGTAAACATTCTTCCCACATTTTTAAGTTACTCTTTAAAACAGCCCTAAGCATAGTAGACAAAGTCCTATTGACTACTTCAGTTTGTCCATCAGTTTGGGGATGACATGTAGTACTAAAAAGTAGTTTAGTCCCCAACTTAGCCCATAAGCATCTCCAAAAATGGCTAAGAAACTTAGTATCACGATCCGAGACAATAGTATTGGGCACACCATGTAAGCGAATAATCTCTCGAAAGAATAAATCAGCAACATTAGCAGCATCATCGCTTTTATGACATGGTATAAAATGTGCCATCTTAGAAAATCTATCCACGACAACAAATATGCTATTCCTCCCATTCTTTTTTCGAGGCAGGCCTAAAACAAAGTCCATGGATATGTCCTCCCACGGAACACTAGGTACAGGTAAAGGCATGTATAAACCATGAGGATTGAGTCGTGACTTAGCTTTTTGACATGTAGTGCAGCGAGCAACAAAACGCTCAACATCCCGTCTCATCTTTGGCCAAAAGAAATGTGTAGCAAGTACGTCCTCCGTTTTCTTCACGCCAAAATGTCCCATTAATCCTCCTCCATGCGCCTCCTGCAACAACAAAAGACGAATAGAGCTAGCTGGAATGCATAGCTTGTTAGAACGGAACACAAACCCATCATTAAGCACAAACTTGTTCCATGTTCTACCCTCTCTACAATTCTGCAATACATCTTTAAATTCCGCATCATGTACATATTGATCTTTGATTGTCTCTAAACCGAATATCTTGAAGTGAAGTTTTGAAAGCATAGTATAACGACGAGACAAAGCATCAGCAATAATATTATCTTTCCCCTTCTTGTGTTTAATGACATAAGGGAAAGTCTCAATAAATTCAACCCACTTAGCATGTCTACGATTAAGTTTTGCTTGACTTCTTATGTGTTTCAAAGATTCATGATCAGAATGTATAACAAATTCTTTGGGCCATAAATAATGTTGCCAAGTTTCTAATGTCCGAACAAGAGCATATAATTCCTTATCATAAGTAGAATAGTTCAGACTAGGCCCACTCAATTTTTCAGAAAAGTAAGCAACAGGTTTAGCATCTTGTAATAACACACCTCCCAAACCAATACCACTAGCATCACATTCAAGCTCAAAAGTCTTATTAAAATCAGGAAGTTGGAGCAAAGGAGCATGTGTTAACTTATCTTTCAATATCGTGAAGGCTTCTTCCTGTGCGGTACCCCAAGTAAAAGGCACATCCTTGCGTGTAAGCTCATTGAGAGGTGCAGCAATGGTGCTGAAATCTCTCACAAAACGCCTATAGAATCCAGCGAGGCCAAGAAAACTCCTCACTTGTGTGACCGTTTTGGGCTGCGGCCAACTCTCAATCGCCTCGATCTTGGCTTTATCAACTTCAATTCCCTGCGGAGTAACAACATAGCCAAGAAACGATACTCGGTCGGTGCAAAAGGTGCACTTCCCAAGGTTACCAAACAAACGTGCATTACGTAGAGCAATAAAGACAGCATGTAAATGATCCAAATGTTCCTCCAAAGATTTGCTATAAATCAGTATATCATCAAAATAGACTACCACAAATCGTCCAATGAAAGCACGTAAAACCTCGTTCATTAATCTCATGAAAGTGATAGGTGCATTAGTTAACCCAAAAGGCATGACTAACCACTCATATAATCCAAACTTAGTTTTAAAAGCCGTTTTCCATTCATCTCCTAATTTCATGCGAATTTGATGGTATCCACTACGCAAATCAACTTTGGAAAACATGGTAGAGACACTTAATTCATCAAGCATATCATCTAACCGAGGAATAGGATGACGATAACGAATAGTAATATTATTAATGGCTCGACAATCAACACACATACGCCATGTTCCATCCTTTTTTGGCACTAATATAACAGGAACAACACAAGGACTAAGGGATTCACGTATGTAACCTTTGTCGAGTAGCTCTTGTACTTGACGCTGAATCTCCTTTGTCTCCTCCGGATTGGTACGGTATGGCGCACGGTTGGGCAGCGAAGCACCGGGAATTAAGTCAATCTGATGCTCAATCCCTCGAATAGGTGGTAATCCCGGTGGTACGTCTTGTGGAAAGACGTCAATAAATTCCTGCAAAAGGTCAGTGACAACAGGAGGCAAAGAAGGAGGCAATTCCTCAAATGAAAACAAAGCTTCTTTGCACACAAAAGCATAGCACACATATTGACTAACATCCAAATCTGAAATATCAACCTTAGTAGCAAGCAAAGTTGGACTAGTCAATTTAATTTCATTAGAAACAGCAGAAGAAGATTTGCTATTAGTCTTATGTTGTTGCTCAAATTCTTTAGCTGCTATCTCATTTTCACTCTTATTTTTCTCCTGTTTAGCTTTACTAGCTCTAGCAAGATCATCTTTCACAATTTGTTCAGGAGACATAGGAAGTAAAGCAATATTTTTATCCTGATGAACCAGAGTAAACTGATTTGTCCTACCATGGTGTACAACATTCCTATCAAATTGCCATGGTCTACCAAGTAAAAGAGAGCATGCTTGCATGGGTACCACATCACAATCAACATAATCAGCATATGCAGGAATGCTAAAGTGCACACGAACAGAACGCGTTACCTTAATCTTACCACTATTGTTAAACCACTGAATATAGTACGGATGGGGGTGTGGTCTTGTGGTGAGAGATAGCTTCTCCACCAACTCCATGCTATCCAAGTTGTTGCAACTCCCTCCGTCAATGATGATGCGAACCGAACGTTCTTTCACCACTCCCTTTGTGTGGAACAAATTATGCCTCTGGTTTTGCTCGGCCTTCGTTACCTGCACACTTAACACACGTTGAGCAACCAAACTAGCATATTTATCTGCATCATCAGGAGCCATATACTCTATATCATGAGCATCATCATGGGCACCCTGTTCCTCATGAGCAATGAGAACTAAAGTCTCCTCATCATAGTCACTCGCTGACTCATACCCACCATCCGCCGTCATAGTCATCACACGCTTGGAGAGACAGTCTTTTGCGAAGTGACCTCCACCTTGGCACCTGCGACATTTAATATCACGATCTCGTGTTTGCCCTGTGGAAGCCATGGATGAAGAAGAACTCGCCGCTGGACCACTTTGTGCACCCTTGAATGGTGGCGCTGGCTGTTTTGGTGGCTCCCTGTAAGAATGAGCGGCTGAAGTAGATGGTGGTGCAGCAGGACGTGTGTATGTAGAAGCTCCACGCGATGTCCATGATGTATTTCGTCCTGTAGAAAAGTTAGGTCTCATAGCGGCCTGTCGATCCTGCACTTCACGTTCAGCTTTACAAGCAAGATGAAACAAACGAGTGATAGTAGCAAAGTCCTTGTATTCTAGAATAGTTTGTATCTCCCTGTTTAAACCACCCATAAAACGTGCAAGCATAGCTTCATTATCCTCTACTAGGCCACATCTAATCAATCCAGTTTGTAATTCTTGATAATATTCCTCTACAGAATTTTTTCCTTGTCTCAAACGCTGTAATTTTTGTAACAATTCACGTTGATAATAAGGAGGAACCCAGCGAGTACGCATAGCATCTTTTAAAGCAGCCCAAGTAGTTGGAATATTATTAGCATGCAATCTACAATGTTCAGACCACCAAATAGATGCAAATCCCGTGAATTCACAAACAGCAGCAGTAACACGTCTATTCTCAGGATATTGTAAACATGTAAAGCGTTGTTCAGTTTCTAACTCCCAAGTAAGATAAGCATCAGGAATATATCTACCCTCAAACGGCTTAAGATTCAATTTCAGTTTAGGCACATGTTCATCATTGCGTACCTGAGGGGGTGGTTGGTGTCGACCGTGGCGAATGTTGGGACGTGGACGTCCAGCTGG
The DNA here is from genome assembly GCA_950022295.1 of Bromus sterilis. Taxonomy (NCBI): domain Eukaryota; kingdom Viridiplantae; phylum Streptophyta; class Magnoliopsida; order Poales; family Poaceae; genus Bromus; species Bromus sterilis. The sequence goes on along the minus strand of OX465595.1, from coordinate 253,511,206 downwards.
CTGTTCATAGGCCGCTTCCTGTTCCACCTCCTCCTCGTAATCACCCTCGTAGTTGTCGTCCTGGCCGACGTCAGAAGCAGCAGCAGCAGGTACTGCAGCAGCAGGAGGAGCACCAATACTAGCAGCTTGTCCTCTCGGAAACAGAATCCGTCGTGCACGTGGTAGTGGCGGTGGCTGTGGCTGTGCTGGAGCGGCAGCAGGCTGTGTAGGTAGGCGTGCGATCAACTCAGTAAACTTGGCGTCGAGCTTGGCGTCGATCATCTTTTCCACGCCATCAATTGCCTCTGTAAATCTGGTCTCGATGTCATTCACCTGTTCAGACATCATTAGTGCAAATTTATCATGTAGCTCCTTGTTTTTCATGTTCTCCCAATCGGGTGCATCCCGCGCCACTTCATCATGTGATCCTGGCATGGTTAGCAGAAATAGAAAACACACAGGAATATGATCCTACTTCTACTAATGGGATGTGGGATGGTGGAAAGCACAAATCCGTCAAGCTTTTCTTTCGTTCTTACCGATTCTTACCTAGCAGCAGGTGGTGATGTACAACCAACGGGTCAAAACTCTCAGAGATATGGTGGAGCGATGGCCAGGAGGTGTCAAACGCACGATGTAGAATATATGTGGAGCTGTAGGAAGGCTGACAAGTATGGTAGCAAAAGCTCAACAGTAATCAAAACAGAGATGCAAAGCTGAATAAACACTCAACGTCGGTACTGTGCTAATCCTAGGCTAGACCGTACTAGAGACGCGAGCCTAAAACACCAACGAAAGCACGGCGCGGCACGTAAACAACTGAGAAGCACACTCTGAATTTTTGTTTTCTCTCTCTCTTTTTTTTTTGCTCTTTTTTTTTTGCGATGCGGGACTGCGGTGGCTGAAAAAGTGCGAAAAAATCACTATGGTGGCGAACGTCTCAAAATGAGTTTCTGGACCTAAGGAACGTATGGGCACGAAATTTTTTTACCCCTGAAAATTTTGGCCTAAAAACTGCTCTGGAAAGCGTGCCAGACTTTTTTTTTTTGGAAATCACCCTCTTCTTCTACGTACGACAAAGATTGGTGAAATCCGACTCTAACAACTGAAAACTAATCTGGCTACAGAGAGATCAGGAACCGTACTGATGGTGGAACTCAACTCGGACTCGTGAGACGTGGTGGTGTATATGGACTCTGCTTGGCGGAACGTGGTGGTGTATCTGGACTCGGATTAGCGGAACGTGGTAGGATGACTACTTGTGCGGCGGCGACGTGGCAAACTGTGATCAGAACTCGAAACTCTAAGGGAACTAGACGCTAAGATCAGCAACGTGACACAACGATGCAACCATAAATTCAACAAAGCAAGTACTGAAAAGAAAACTGGACAAAGGCTAGGACTTTCTTGGGACGTGATGATCTAACCCTAATTATTATTTTTGGCTTTTTCGTGGACTGTAGGTATGAAGAACAGAACTGATACCACTTGATAGAGGCGAAGGTGTCCCGATGTTTCGATGAGATGGTGGGGATCGATTATGGTGGAGACGACTTTCACGATCCGACTACGAACGTGCGAAGACGTTGCGCCTTAGCGATCGTTAAACCAACTCCGAGAGGTTATCGATCCCGCGGATGCACGATCAACCTGACCACGAAGGTCTAATTCCTGCAAGCAATCGAAGAACAAGCAAGAACTAAGAATTGCAATCTGGATATTGCGAATATAAGATGAATGATTACGAAAGTTGGGGTTCCAATGAGGTCTTGGCCTGGTCGGATGACACAAACGAAGAGCTCGAAGTTGCGGCTATGGCTAACTTAAATCTAATTAAAACCCAAGTCTAAACAACGCCCTAAGGGCTGTATATATGGGGGAACAGAGGGGATTTTCGTGACCCCTTGGAGGTGGGGCCCGAAAACAACCCTAACTCGGTTTCCCCACACATACGGACTCTAAAAACAGCCTATAATGTGGTATTTCGAAATTACATGGGCCCAGCCCAATATTAAGGTGACGCAACACCTATAATTGCTCTTGGACGAAAATAATGAAGTGGCATCTCGTGTATTTCGTCCAAGCCTTCATGCATGCCTTATGGTGGCTTCAAAGTGCGAAAATCCCCACTGGAAGCTCCATTGTTATTTCCCGCGCGCGCACCTTCTTCTCCATGCTTGATCCCGCTCCAATGACCGTCCTTCTTGTCCATGCTAGGTCCTTCATTCATAAGCAAAACAAAAGTATCTAATTTAGGCAGCATCATATGTTCATGAACATTAGAAGGATTCGCAAGAAACGAAAGTACCTGATAATTTAGTTGGCGTGCACGTGCTCTAGTAACTGGTCCAGTATGTGTAGTTGGTGAAGATGTGGGTGTAACATTAGTAGAGATGTCCTCATCACCTTTTCTCTTTTGTTAGCCACATTTCAGATTAAGAAACGCCGAGGACGGCTTTATTTTCAAGAAGGGGAGGATGATGAGGACATGACTACCATAGTTACAGCCACAACCCCTGCTAATATACCTACTGGACCAATTCCTAGAGATCGTGCACACCAATTAAATTATCAGGTACTTTCGCTTCTTGGTAATGTTTCTAATGTTCATGTGAATATGATGCTGCCTAACGTCGATATATTTCTGTTGCTGACAAATGAAGGACCTAGCATGGACAAGAAGGATGAGCATTGGAGCATGTTCAAGCATGAAGATGATGAGGACATAATTATCATGGATATGACCATTAATTCCTCTATATTTGATCAAGAAATGAAGTCAATACAAAGGGGCATGATTGTGTGCTGTACAAGAAGTTATTTCACGTCACTTTTGGCCCAAGAGAAGATAGAGACCAAGTATTTCACGTCATGGACTCAGATTCGGACTGCAGAGATATACCCAACTTCAAACAGCCACCGTTTCTACATACAAACTCCAAATTGGGTGATTCTATTTTCTGGTGATAGCTTATCTCGTCTAGTTTCCAACGCAATTGGTTTCACCTTCAAATTCCTTCGGAGCGTGGAGATATTGCGAAAACGGTGCGACCCAGCAGTAGAATCCGAACCAAAGTCCAACTCAATAGGTGTTGCATCACCTCCACATGGGCCCAAGTGCCTTGTACGACCTAGGTTTAGTTTTAGGACTCCTTGGGACGTCCTTCCACCCCCTTGGCATCCACCCTTTAGTCCTATATAAGTAGATCAACCCCTAGGGTTTTCTTTGGATTTCTTTTAGTTAAAAAGACTGCTTAGCTAATTGCTGCATCTTCGTGTACTCGGTTTGTGTCCAACGACCAGATCAAGACCGCTTTCGGAATCCCAACTTTAATCATACTTCATCTACATATTCACAATATTCAGATTGCTTTATCATAGTTCTTGCTTGTTCTTCGATTGCTTGTAGGCACTAGACCTTCGTGGTCAGGTTGATCGTGCTCCGGCGTGGTCAATAACCTTTAGGAGATTGGTTTAGCGATTGCTAAGGCGCAACGTCGTTGCACGTTTGTAGTCGGATCATCAAAGTCGACTCCATCAAATCGTAGTTATCATCTCATCGAAAGATCGGGACACCCCGCCTCTATCACCAGTTCTTCGCAGAAGTTCTGAAATTCTGCGGCCGTGAAGTTCGTGCCGTTGTCCGTGATGATGTTGTGTGGCACTCCGAATCTGAAGATGATCGACTTGATGAAGTTGACAGCTGTGAGAGCTGTAGAGCTGGTGATGGGCACTGCTTCGATCCATTTGGTGAACTTGTCGACTGCGACGAGCAGGTGTGTCCTTCCGCCCTTTGATGATTTCTTTAGTGGGCCCACCATGTCGAGTCCCCAGGTGGCGAACGACCAGGATAGTGGTATGGTCTTGAGCTCTCATGCGGGAGCGTGTGGCTTGTTGGCGAGTTTTTGACAGGCGACGCAACGTCGCACAATTTCCTCTGCGTTTTTCATGGCTGTGGGCCAGTAGAACCCAGCTCGGAATGCTTTGTACACGAGCAATCGACTGCTCGCGTGGTGCCCGCAGGTGCCTTCGTGGATTTCGAGTAATAAGGCTTTGCCGTCCTCTTCGTCGATGCACCTTTGGAGTATCCGGGTGATGCTGCGCTTATATAGTTGTCTGTTGATCACCGTGAATGCCTTTGATCGTCGACTGATGCGTCGTGCTTCGGCCACGTCTTGTGGTAGCGTGCCTTCGATTAGGAATCGGAGGAACGGTTTCGTCCAGACAGGTCCTTCGAACTCTGTCGGGGCTGTTCTGTCGGATGTGCTGGTACTTGTGCCTTCTGATAGGGTTGTTGCTGCCACCTGCGCTGTTTCTGTTGCGTCCTCGCCGTCCACAACTGCTTCAGGTGTTGTTGCCTGCACCTTGATGGACCTCCGGTTGATGCTTTCGAGAAAAACGCCGGGTGGTACAGGCGCCCTGGTCGAACCGATGTTCGCGAGCTCGTCAGCTTCTGTGTTGTTGTCCCTGGTGATGTAGTTGAGCTCACAACCATTGAAATTTCCTTCGAGTTTGTTGTAGAGCTTTTGGTAGGCCGCCATGTTGTCGGCTATTGCGTTGCAATTTCTCATTGTCTGCTGGACGACGAGATTGGAGTCCCCGTAAATTATGAGGCGAGTGGCTCCGCATGTTTTGGCCATGCACATGCCATGGAGGAGTGCCTCGTATTCTGCTTCGTTGTTGGAGGCGTGACTGAAGTTGATCTGGAGGACGTATTTCAGCTTTGTTCCTTTGGGGGAGATGAGTACAACTCCTGCCCCAGCTCCTTGTTGTCTTTTGGATGCATCGAAGAACATTCACCATGAGCTTGATAGGTCTGGGGGGCCTGGTGTTTGAACCTCCGTCCACCGAACCAGGAAATCTGGGAGTACTTGGACTTTGATGGCTGTTGGGTGCTTGAACTGCAGGTCTCGTGGGCTGAGCTCGATGTTCCACTCGGCGACTCGCTCGGTTGCTCCAGGGTTGTTGAGTATGTTGGCGAGTCGCGCGCTGCTCACGATTGTGATGGGGTGCTCGTCGAAGTATTGGGACACCTTCCTTGAGGTCATGACGATGGCCAATAGTAGCTTCTGATAGTGCGAGTACCGCTGCTGGGACTTGGTCAGGAGCATGCTGAGGTAGTAGATTGGTCTCTGGATGCTCTGGACCTTGCCTTCTTTTGTGCGTTCGACGACGAGCGCTGTGCTTACTACACTGCTGCGTGCTGCCACGTAGAGGTATAGCTTTTCTCGTTTCTTGGGTACCGCCAGGATTGGTGGGGTCGAGAGTGTCTTTTTCAGGTCCGCGAATGCTTGGCGGGCTTCCTCCGTCCACTCGAATTTCTCTCCTTTCCTGAGCAGTTGATAGAAAGGCAGCGTGCGTTCTCCTAGCCTGCTGATGAAGCGGCTTAGGGCTGCGAGTTTTCCAGTGAGCTGTTGTACTCCTTTGACGTCGGTTGGTTCTTGCATGCGGGTGATGGCTTGGACTTTCTCGGGATTTGCCTCGATTCCACGGGCAGAGACCATATAGCCAAGCAGTTTTCCCGCCGGTACGCCGAATGCGCACTTCTTTGGGTTGAGTTTGATTCTGTATTTGTTGAGCGCTGCGAAGGTTTCGCGCAGGTCGTCGAGTAATGTGGCTGCTTTGTAGGTCTTGATGACGGTGTCGTCCACGTAGACTTGTACGTTTCTTCCGATTTGCTCCTTTAGGCAGGCCTGCATCATTCGTTGGTAAGTGGCGTCTGCGTTTTTGAGCCCGAAGGGCATGGTCCTGTAGCAGAATACTCCATAGGGGGTGATGAACGATGTGTGCTCTTCGTCTTCTTCCTTCATCCTGATCTGGTTGTATCCTGAGTAAGCGTCAAGAAAAGAGAGTAGATCGCACCCTGCTGTTGAGTCGATTATCTGATCGATTCTAGGCAGGGGAAGTGATCCTTCGGGCAATGTTTGTTGACTGGTCCGTAGTCGACACACATGCGCAGCACGGTCGTGTCTTTCTTGGGCACCAGCACTGGGTTGGCTATCCAGGTGGCTTTCTTAGTTTCTCGGATGAACTGAGCGTCGAGTAACCGGTTGACTTCCTCCCCGATTGCTCTGCGCTTGGGCTTCGAGAATCGTCTCAGCGCTTGCTTCACTGGCCTCGTGTTTGGCTTGATGCGTAGGGCGTGTTCCGCGAATTCGCGTGGTATCCCAGGCATGTCGGCTGGGCACCAGGCGAATATTTCCCACTCGTCTCGAAGGAAAGCGACGAGAGCCGCCGCTTGCTCCTCTGGTAGGTGGGTGTACACGCGGACTGTTTTGTCCGGGTCCGTCGGGTGCACTTGGTGAGTGACTGTGTCGCTGTCGATGCTGAAGTCACGGCCGTACTCCCTGGATTCCCTTCGGTTCACCAATGGGAAGGTACTTTTGTCCGTCATCATGGCTATTTCTCTGAGTTCTTGTTTGGCTCCGAATGTGTCGGAGATTCTGTGGAAGTCACGGTCACATTGATCTGATTTGATGAAGCTTCCGTTGATCGTGAGGACTCCTGATGATCCTGGCATCTTGAGCTTGAGGTAGGCGTAGTGTGGGACCGCCATGAATTGCGCGAGTGCTGGCCGTTCCAGTATGGCGTGATACTGCGATTGCCAGTCGAGTACCTCGAACTCGAGGACGTGCTTCGTGAAGTTACGTCGGTTGCCAAAGACGACTTCGAGTTCGATGACTCCGAGGGATGTGGCTGCTTCTCCTGGGACTATCCCGTGCAACTTGGTGCTTGATTTTTTCCATACTGATCGTGGGATCAGCATCTTTTGCAGGGTGCTGGCGAAGATGATGTTCATGCTGCTGCCTCCGTCCATGAAGACCCGATCCATGTTGTATCCTCCGATTTGTGCATCGAGCACTAGGGGTGCGTGCCCTGGTCTTGGGACTGCGGGTGGATGGTCGTCCTGTGAGAACGTGATGCTGGCCTCCGTGCCATGTAATTGGTAGACTTCGACTATGTTTATGCTCTCAGCTTCTCTGGCCTGCAGGGTTTGGGTGTCGCGTTGTGCTTGCGGTGCCCTTCCTTCTTGGATCATGAGCACCTGTGCTTGCGACGAGTTGTGACGTCCTTCCGGGTTTGAGGTCGGCGATTGCTCGGGTCGTTGGTTGCGTCTGTCTTCTTTCTGCTTTTCCTTCTTAAGGTCGTCGGCTAGTTCGTTGAACAGGCGGCGGTCTCTCAAAGTGTGACCTGACCTGACGCGTCCCCAGTCATCCTCGAAGCTGTGGATCGTGCAGGGTCCTGCTAGTTGCTCTCTAGCCGTGAGTTTGCTAGATCCGGCGTGCCTCTTTCTTCTTGAGATTCTGAAGATCTGCTCGTGATCCTCTGGGTGCTCGTGGAAGCGAGGACCGGTTTCGATTCCTCGACTCATGTCTTGGTTCTTGATGAGGTTGGCGAATTCATCCGGCCTTCGATCTGGGTCGTAGTACTCGCCTACAAGTGTCTCGGAGTCGCTGTCTTGGTTGGTGGCTGATGCTCGTGCGACGGCGTGTCGTCGAGTGGTCGTCGGTTGCGCGGCTGCGTGATGTGGCTCGTTCATTGGGGCCCCGCCGTAGTTATCCCATGCGTGCCTTTTGGGTCGTCGATTCCTTCTGCCTTGGCGGTGGTTCTGCTGATCGCTGGATTCGATCTCGTAGTCATCGTCTTGATGTGCGGCGGGTGCCCGGGCGGTGGTGGGTTGTCGGAAGATTTGCGAGTCCTCCGCTGCGCGTCGCAGTTCGTCGAGTGGGATTCCTTCGTAGAGCCCCCTCGCCGTTCTTCTGGGTCGTCGACTCCTTCGGCGCTGGCGCTGCACTTGGCCGTTACCGTAGTATCGGTCCTGGCATGACTGTAGCTCGAGCGGTCTTGATGGGGTGGCGGAGATGTCCGCCGTGATCTTGAATCCTTCGAGTGGGGTAGGTCTGGTTCTTGCCCTTGAGTTGTGGCTTGCTGAAGACGGGACCGCCGAGATCGTGATCCCAACCTGCGTAGTTCCCACAGACGGCGCCAATTGACGGGGATCAACCCCGGAAAATCCCATGGTCAGGGACCCTGGGTTAGTCATGAGAGGCACATGTTGGACGATAGCTCGTCGGCAAAAAGGAAGGCTTGCTCCTGCTCGATATTATTGATAGGGGAGATGCGATTACAGTGGAGGCCAAGGCTGGAGCGCTCAAGGCTAGGGTTACAGGTGAGATTCGATGCCTTTGGCGTCGCCCCTCCTAGCCCTTATATACCGGGCTAGGTCTCGGGGAGTTCATCTACGTGTACAGATAAACTTTCCTAACCCTAGCTTGCTCCGTACGGCAGGTCTTCCCACCTTCCTTGTGAGTCGAGGACTCCTACGTCGGTGCCAACTAGTGGGCCGAGGCCGTATCTTCATGGGCCTTCTGCCTTCATGGACACGAGGTAGGCTCATACGTAGGAGTCGTGGGGTCACCCCCTCGTCAGGCCCTTAGATGTGCGCAGCTTGGGGCATCGCGATGTGATTGTTCGTGACTCCGTCACGTGCACACTTTGATGTATGATCGAGCCCTCCCTAGACCCCGACTAAGTGATCGGGCTGGAGTAAGTCTATGTAAGGGTTATAATACAATCGATAGTATGGTTGAGGCGACTTGTCTATGAGTATGAGAGTTCACCACCCATATTAGTTAGACTTGTGTGCGGACGATGAGGACCCATTTCAGTTGATCATCCGGCCTGGATGGGATGCCCCTCACATTCGATGCTTTCCGAGAACGTTATGTGCTTGGCCTTGTCTGCTTAGACAAGTGGGTACGGTTCTCGGCTCTCCATATGATTGTGTTGTAGCGAGTCTTGCATACGCTAACCCCGGGTTCCGACAGGCTTGGTATCAGAGCAGGACTGACTGTAGGATTATCAGCCTTGGCCGAAGTCGAGTCTAGCTTGCTATATGTCGTGGATGTAAATCTGACAATGAGTATAGGGGTATGAAAGGAGCTAAATGAATCTGTACGTAGAGTGGGTTGACGCAAAAGGATTATACAGGTTAGGCCTCTCCGTAGAGATAAAAACCTTAGTCATGTCCCAGGCTTACTGGGGTGTTCTTTCTTCAGAATACTGAGAGGGGAAAAAGTGTGCGCGTGCCCATGCCAGAGGGGAGGGGGTGGCTTATATAGAGTGCGCCCCTGCCTCCTTAATTCCCTGGCATAAATGGGTCTTAATTACAAGATTAAATACATACTTAATTAAAAAATGGTCAGCCCATTACTACCAATAAAAGGGGGAAAGAACGTCTGCAACATTAAATGCCTCCTGTCCGTCGCGATTTCCATCTTCCGAGTAGTGGGGGCTCGCCGTTCACATCCGAGTATCGCTCTACTCGGATCTCGCTGAGCTTCCGAGTAGTTGTTTACTCGGGAACGGCTCCTGGTCTCTGAGTAACGTGTTACTCGGAAGCCGCCAGTGCTTCGTGTTTTTGGTTGATCTTGTTTTGCTTGGTGTGTGTTTTCTGGGGGAAACCCAAGGCTTAGGGATACCCCTGGGTTTCCCTCGCCTAGGGGTATACCTTTAGTATTACCACGACAGTAGCCCCCAAGCGCAAGTGGGTTGGCTGGCATCTAGTCTTTCTGAGGTATGCGAAGATTGAACTCAGTAAGAGGTCTGGAAGGGCTTTATTGATATTCGAACTTTTCCCTCGAGCGGGAGATGGGCAGGTTAGCGGAAAAACTTTGGCGACACTCAAAACGTCTCTCGGAAGAGGTGGACTAAGGCCTCGGAAGGCGTGTCTCAGAGTAAAAGGCCTTAAACTCCATATGAACCAAATTTGTAAAGCTCAATGTCCTAGGACATCGTGGCGAGTCCTAGGCCATGCAACGTGGGACATTGATTCTTTACCCCCTGCACCGGGTCTTACCGGCGGCCTGGCATTCTACGTCAGAGACGGGCCGCCAGTGAGTTTGTTATTCGAATTTTCGCCCGAGTAACCGGGTGCGGGATTCTTCGTCTTGCGAGGAATGTTCGAGTGGTTCCTTTCGCGGTGCTTCCGAGTGACAACTTACTCGGATGCTGCAGGAGCTTTGCGTTTTCTTCCGAGTGATGGCATACTCGGAGAGTTTGGTTGGTTCTATGCCCCACATCTTCCGAGTGGTTGGGGCGATTCCAAGCTTCGGATTGAAACAAGATTTGGTTTTTCCCCAAAAGATTTTATCTTGTCAGAGAATCTTCTTGCCCAGGTGAGTGGCCGCACTGTTTGGGTTTGTCTCCTCAATTCCCGAGGTGGTTTCATAGGATAATAATAATTAACTGCTCGCGGGGGAAATGGGAGGGATTATGGGGAAGTGGGGCAGTTTTTATGGGGAAGTGCAACTGGCAAGCCCATTAGTGGGGTGCGGATCTGACGCGAGGCGGTTGCCATCTTGAGCTAAGAACCCCCCCCCCGCCTTACGGTTTGGAACGTCTCCACTCATTTCCCCCCTGCGCAGCCGTTCCCGCTCTTCTCTCCTGCTCCGCCTCTTCCTCTGCCTGCTGAGTCTCGCCGTCGAGACCTCTCCGCCGGCCGCTCGAGGTTCATCCTGGGAGGCCGTCACTCTTACTGCCCCTCTTCCGCCACCGCGACCATGTCTGCGGGGGAGTGGCTGCCGTCGATTGTGACGGAAGATATGCTGTTGGGGTACCAGGACGCCGGCCTGGTTCTCCGCGAGGGTTGCCGTCTTCCCGCGGCGGGGGAAGACGAGCCTGCACCGCGGGATGGTGAGAGGGTAATTTTACTTTCGCATGTGGATCGCGGCTTTTCTCTTCCCCCACATCCCTTCTTCTTGGATTTCTTGGCTTTCACGGGCGCTCAGCTTCACCACGTTGTTCCCAACGCGGTTACCCTTCTCTCCATCTTTTTCACCCTTTGCGAGGGCTTTTTGGGCATAGAGCCCCATTGGCATATCTTCCGTAGCATATACGCCATCAAGCCTCAGAAGGCGAAAAAGTCTGGGCAGGGCGGCGGCGTTGAGTTTAATCATCTTTGTGGCGGCCTGTTCTTGGCCAAGAAGCAGGGAGTGCAGTACTTTGCTTCTTGTGTTCCCGATTCTGTCAAGAACTGGCAGAATAGCTGGTTTTATTGCAAAGTGGCCGAGTAGCCGGGGGTGCGTACCTTGCCTCCTTACTCGGACGTTAGGCTGACTAACTCTCAAGGCTGGAACCCCCGACTCACCAACGCTGATAAGGAGCAGGTGCTCCCCCTGATGCGTGAAGTCATCAGGCTGAAGAAAAATGGTTTGGACGCCATAGATCTGATAGATGCTTTCGTGATCCGGAAGATCCAGCCGCTCCAGGCCCGAGCTCGGAGGATGCGGACATACTCCGGGTTGCAGGATGACACCCGTTACAGTAACACTGAGATGCCCTTGGATGAGTTTGAACTTCAGATGAAGATAATAACGAGCGTGACTCAGGGGCTTCAGACAACTGGTCGAGTGAGACCCCTCGGCGTCGACAATCCTCCCACCTTGGTATGCCGAGTCGTATGTTTCTTGAATGTGCTTCATTTGTTGGCTTTAACTCGGACCTCTTTGTTTATTGCTAGGATTTTACCCAGGTCCACTGCCCTATTCCTCTGGCTCCGCAGCATCCCGCCGAGGAAGATGAAGATAGTACTGCCGGCGTGGGGGTCGGATTTCAGGTGGGGGAGTAGCTGGAGTCCGAGGTGGCTCGGGTTCAGGCAGCGTCCGAGCAACGCTCGAAGAACAACCAGGACCGCGAGTCGGCGCGGGAGGGCTTACTCGGACCCGTAAAAGGGCTCACACTCCGAGTGGTGAGGAAGACAGTGGGAAGCTTCCTCCCTTGGGCCTCAGCTCTGGGAAGGTAGCGCCCATGAAGAAGAAGAAACTTGTCACTCTTGGGGGCCGAGAGGCTAATCCCGTAGGAGGTGCTGCTGCTGAAAAGGCCAAGGGGGGTGGATATAGTTCGGCCAGGGTTGCTCCCCCAAGGCGTAGCTTGAAGACCGTTCACCCGTAATGCTGTTGCTTAACGCGTGCTTTTAAGGCTCTGTTAGTTTCTCAGGCTCATCCTTAGCTGTCCTTTTTGCAGTGTTCTTCCGAGTGGTTCTGAGACGTTGCCTGGGATCGAGGAGGATCCCGAGGCTGAAGCTATGGAGGACGCTAGCACTTGTGAGGTGACTGATTTTCCTGGGATGGGCACTATTCCAGAAGATACTGCGACTGTTGGTGAGAATTCTTCGTTGTTTTCTTTGTTGAGGCGTTTGTTGCTGTCGTCTTTCTCTTTTAATTGTTTGTTGTTTCTGCTGCAGACATGGATGTTGACCCTGCTGTTGATCCTCCTGAGGTGACTGTTCCTGAGGGAACGACAGCCTCTGGGTCTGGTTCCCGAGCTGCCGCACCCGATGCTCCAGCTGGGGAGGCTGTCAAGGGGATCCCTGTCGCCTCGGCGGCTGTTCGGGGGAGTGAGCCTGCTAGTTCGGGGGCCATTCCCGTCGGAGCCCTAGTGGAGAGTGCTATCATTGGCGGGTTGAAGGAGTCTTTGGGAAAGGCGACCCAGTTTGAGCTGCGGCTGCGGGAGCTAGCGTCTGAGGCTGAGTTGGTGAAGTCCAACATGCACGTAAGTACTTACGTAAGTTTTCCTACCCAGTGGGTGTAGCCCCCAAGGCTCCGAGTAACTTTGCGAAGTTATTTAGCGTCTTTTGATAGGAGGTTTGTATTTTCGTGAACTTCAAGTGGGAGCACTTCTTAGTGGACCCAGTGGGTGTAGCCCTCCAGGCTCCGAGTAACTTTTTGAAATTATTCGGAGTCTTTTGATAGGAGGTTTAATTTTGATGAACTTCCAGTGGGAGCACTTCTTAGTGCACCCACTGGGTGTAGCCCCCAAGGCTCCGAGTAACTTTGTGAAGTTATTCGGAGTCTTTTGATAGGAGGTTTTTATTTTGATGAACTTCCAGTGGGAGCACTTCTTAGTGCACCCACTGGGTGTAGCCCCCAAGGCTCCGAGTAACTTTGTGAAGTTATTAGGAGTATTTTGATAGGAGGTTTCCATTTGATTATGGTATTCCTCTTTTCTTCATAGGAGGCATGCAAGCTTGGGTCGGCCTTCGTGAAGTTGCAGGAGGAAGGTGTTGCCACCAAGAGTGCATACGAAGCGCTTCTTGAAGAGCATAACAAACTGAAGAAACAACATGCTGAGGATAATGGTAACAGTTCTTGAGTTTCCAAACTGCCGTCTTTCTTCCTCTTGTTCTTGCGTCTGACGTTTTGCTTGCAGAGGCGGCGAAGAAGGCCTTTGATGCAAAAGTTAAGGAGAACGATGATTTTGTGGGCAAGATGAAGAAGGAGATAGACCAGGTTGAGAAACGAGCCAAGGATCACAAAGCTTTGGAGACCAGTCTCCATTACTACAAACAAGCGGTGAAGGAGAATGAGGCTTGCATCTCTAAGCTGGAGTCTGACTTGGAAAAACTTTCCGAGCTGCGTGCCGAGGATGCGAAGAAACATGAGGCCGAGCTGGAAACCACTCGGAAAGCAGTGAAGGCAGCTGAAGAGTATTGCGCTGGGCGGTTCGCCGTTTTTAGTGAGACCTTGTCCGGTGAGTATTTGGTTGTCTGAGCTGTGGTAAGGAGTTGTTGCTCATTCTTAGATTGTTTACTCGTCTTCTCTCTTGGTGCAGCGTATGTTACAGATCCAGATGCCGAGCGGGCGCGCATGGCTGACTTCGCAGAAATCATGAAGACGGATAAATATACTCCAGTTACTACAGAGTTTGCTTTGGCTCGGGGATTGCTGACCATGAGGTGCGCCAAAGCGAAGAAATTTGCTGAAGAGGTTATGGGTGATACCCTGGCTTTAAAGAGCAAGCTGTCGCCTGAAGAAGAGAGCAGAGTGAAGCTAGATACTGTTGTACCCGTTCTCCAGGAGGCTCCACACCAGGTGGCCCGCTGGAAACGCTCAGCGGAGCGGAGCGGTGCGAACTACGCACTGGCTTTGACCAAGGCGCATTTTCCGGAGCGGGTCCATAATCTTGAGCGAGTTGGTGGTGGAGTCCGAAAGAAGGTCAGAGCTGCACCTCCTTCTTGCCGCGTTATGCTGAGACTGCTAGCCGAATCGCACTGATGCCCGATCTGGATTTCTTCGTTGAGTCAACTGGTGTAACCAGTGAGTCGGACGAGGCGGGCGAGGAATGAATGGATTGTCGTAAAAAACAGTTGCTTGATATTTGCCTCGGTATGCCGAGTGGGTTTGTAATAAGTTGCACTTTGTGGTTGTGTCGTGACACTCCGTCGTTTGGGTGATGAACTCGTGCTTTGTTTCTTTGTTTGGAATGAATTTTTCTTCCTCCTAAAATTTTTCTATTGAAGATCTTGTATACAAGATCCTCAATGCAGATGATGTTGTGCTTCCTCAAGCCTTTGGGGCGTTGGTGAGCACTTAACATAAGTTTCCTAAGTTCTCGTCCGAGCTGCGCACAACTCGGATGGAAAACCTGATTAATAGTGTTCGTCCGAGCTGCACGCAGCTCGGAAGAAAACCTGTTTTTATGGCTTTAAGCAGCCCCCAAGCCTCTTGAGGCTTGAAAGTACTTAGAATTTTTTCTATTGAAGATCTTGTATGCAAGGTCCTCAATGCAGATGATGTTGTGCTTCCTCAAGCCTTTGGGGCGTTGGTGAGCAGTTAACATAAGTTTCCTAAGTTCTCGTCCGAGCTGCGCACAGCTCGGATGGAAAACCTGATTAATAGTGTTCGTCCGAGCTGCGCGCAGCTCGGAAGAAAACCTATTTTTATGGCTTTAAGCAGCCCCCGAGCCTCTTGAGGCTTGAAAGTACTTAGAATTTTTTTCTATTGAAGATCTTGTATACAAGGTCCTCAATGCAGATGATGTTGTGCTTCCTCAAGCCTTTGGGGCGTTGGTGAGCACTTAACATAAGTTTCCTAAGTTCTCGTCCGAACTCCGCACAGCTCGGATGGAAAACCTGATTAATAGTGTTCGTCCGAGCTGCGCGCAGCTCGGAAGAAAACCTATTTTTATGGCTTTAAGCATCCCCCAAGCCTCTTGAGGCTTGAAAGTACTTAGAAATTTTTTCTATTGAAGATCTTGTATACAAGGTCTTCAATGCAGATGATGTTGTGCTTCCTCAAGCCTTTGGGGCGTTGGTGATAGAGGCGAAGGTGTCCCGATGTTTCGATGAGATGATGGAGATCGATTTTGGTGGAATAGACTTTCACGACCCGACTACGAACGTGCGAAGACGTTGCGCCTTAGCAATCGCTAAACCAACTCCGAGAGGTTATTGATCCCGCGGATGCACGATCAACCTGACCACGAAGGTCAATTCCTGCAAGCAATCGAAGAACAAGCAAGAACTAAGAATTGCAATCTGGATATTGCGAATATAAGATGAAAGATTAACAGAAGTTGGGGTTCCAATGCGGTCTTGGCCTGGTCGGACGACACAAACGAAGAACTCAAAGTTGCGGCTATGGCTAACTTAAATCTAATTAAAACCCAAGTCTAAACGACGCCCTAAGGGCTGTATATATGGGGGGAACAGAGGGGATTTTCGTGACCCCTTGGAGGTGGGGCCCGAAAACAACCCTAACTCGGTTTCCCCACACATACGGACTCTAAAAACAGCCTATAATGTGGTATTTCGAAATTACATGGGCCCAGCCCAATATTAAGGTGACACAGCACCTATAATTGCTCTTGGACGAAAATAATGAAGTGGCATCTCGTGTATTTCGTCCAAGCCTTCATGCATGCCTTATGGTGGCTTCAAAGTGCGAAAATCCCCACTGGAAGCTCCATTGTTATTTCCCGCGCGCGCACCTTCTTCTCCATGCTTGATCCCGCTCCAATGACCGTCCTTCTTGTCCATGCTAGGTCCTTCATTCATAAGCAAAACAAAAGTATCTAATTTAGGCAGCATCATATGTTCATGAACATTAGAAGGATTCGCAAGAAACGAAAGTACCTGATAATTTAGTTGACGTGCACGTGCTCTAGTAACTGGTCCAGTATGTGTAGTTGGTGAAGATGTGGGTGTAACATTAGTAGAGATGTCCTCATCAGTTGGTGAGCACTTAACATAAGTTTCCTAAGTTCTCGTCCGAATTGCGCACAGCTCGGATGGAAAAGCTGATTAATAGTGTTCGTCCGAGCTGCGCGCAGCTCGGAAGAAAACCTGTTTTTATGGCTTTAAGCAGCCCCCAAGCCTCTTGAGGCTTGAAAGTACTTAGAAATTTTTTCTATTGAAGATCTTGTATACAAGGTCCTCAATGCAGATGATGTTGTGCTTCCTCAAGCCTTTGGGGCGTTGGTGAGCACTTAACATAAGTTTCCTAAGTTCTCGTCCGAACTGCGCACAGCTCGGATGGAAAACCTGATTAATAGTGTTCGTCCGAGCTGCGCGCAACTCGGAAGAAAACCTGTTTTTATGGCTTTAAGCAGCCCCCAAGCCTCTTGAGGCTTGAAAGCACTTAGAAATTTGTTCTATTGAAGATCTTGTATACAAGGTCCTCATTGCAGATGATGTTGTGCTTCCTCAAGCCTTTGGGGCGTTGGTGGGCACTTAACATAAGCTTCCTAAGTTCTCGTCCGAATTGCGCACATCTCGGATGGAAAACCTGATTAATAGTGTTCGTCCGAGCTGCGCGCAGCTCGGAAGAAAACCTATTTTTATGGCTTTAAGCATCCCCCAAGCCTCTTGAGGCTTGAAAGTACTTAGAATTTTTTTTCTATTGAAGATCTTGTATACATGGTACTCAATGCAGATGATGTTGTGCTTCCTCAAGCCTTTGGGGCTTTGGTGAGCACTTAACATAAGTTTCCTAAGTTTTCGTCCGAGCTGCGCACAACTCGGATGGAAAACCTGATTAATAGTGTTCGTCCGAGCTGCGCGCAGCTCGGAAGAAAACCTGTTTTTATGTAATGAAAACGAATGGAATAAGGCGCACTAGGCGTACAAGTAATTTTTATTCATGTCGTACAAGCTTGCTCATGCATAGAATCGGCGCAGTAACTGGGCGTTCCAGGCATGAGGCTCTTATATCTTATTGGTTACATCATACAGGTGATAGGCCGCATTGTGCAGTACTCTGGAGATGATAAACGGGCCTTCCCATGGGGGAGCTAATTTGTGATCCGAAGTTTGCTTGATGCGAAGTACCATGTCACCCTCTTGGAAGGAGCGAGCTCGGACGTGTCGATCGTGATATCGGCGAAGGTCTTGCGGATAAAACGTCGAGCGGGTGAGAGCTAAATTTCGTTCCTCTTCCAAGAGATCAACGCCGTCTTGCCGCCCTTCTTCGGCTTCAGCTTCTGTGTACTGGCTTATGCGGGGTGCATTGTGCTTGAGGTCACTTGGAAGGACTGCTTCTGAGCCGTAGACGAGGAAGAAGGGGGTTGACCGAGTTGAGCGATTGGGAGTTGTACGCAATCCCCACAAGACTGAAGGGAGTTCATCAACCCAGGCGCCCACTACTTCCTTTAGTTCCCGAAGGAGCCGAGGCTTGATTCCTTTGAGTATTAGTCCGTTGGCTCGTTCGACTTGGCCATTGGACTGTGGGTGTGCAACTGAGGCGAAGTTGACCTGGATGCCATTGGACCAACATAATTTCTTGAATTCGGCCGAGTTGAAGTTCGATCCATTATCGGTAATGATGTCATGCGGGACGCCGAACTGATGGATGATGCCCTGCATAAAGCTGACTGCTGTGGCGGAGTCTTGGTTCTTGATAGGCTTTGCTTCTATCCATTTTGTAAACTTGTCTACGACGACCAGAATGTGGGTGAAACCATGCTTGCCCGTTCGGAGCGGTCCAATCATATCCAATCCCCATACTGCAAATGGCCAGGCTAGGGGGATGGTCTTCAGCTCGGAAGCTGGTTTGCGAGGCTGGTTGGCATAAAACTGGCAACCCTCGCAATGGTCCACGATGTACCGGGCATCGCTGAGGGCGTCAGGCCAGAAGAAACCAGCCCGGAAGGATTTTGCCACTAACGTCCGACTTGAGGCATGATGGCCACAATCTCCCGAGTGGATTTCTTGCTGTATGCAGCGGCCTTCTTCCTTGGAGATGCATCGCTGGGGGACATGAGTGATGTTGTTCCTGTACAACTCTCCATTGATCTCCGAGTAGGACTTGGACTTGCGGACGATCTGTTTGGCTTCTATCTCGTCGTCGGGCAACTCTTGTTTTGGAGATAGTCGAGGATTGGGCGTGTCCACTCGGGGGGAATGTCTTCCACATCAAACACCATGTAGACTACTGCGGGTATGTCTTCTTTGCTGGGGATGTTCTTGTCAGGCAGCATGTCCGGATCGGCCTCCAGGAAGGGATCTTCCTTGACTGTTGGGGAATGTAGGTGTTCCAGATAGATCCCTGGTGGGATCTGTCCGCGGGTGGAACCCAATTTGGCAAGGTCGTCTGCTGCCTGATTCTTAACCCTTGGGATGTGATGGAGCTCTAGCCCATCAAATTTTTTCTCCAGTTTTCTCACTGCTACACAGTAGGTTGTCATTACTGGGCTTCAGATGTCCCATTCTTTCATTACTTTGTTGATTACCAAATCTGAATCTCCGAATACCATAAGTCTCCTGACTCCGAGTGAGATAGCCATTCGCATGCCATACAGAAGAGCTTCATATTCTGCTTTGTTGTTTGTTGCTGGGAAATGGATTTGGAGGACGTACCGCATCTCATCCTTTCTGGGTGAGACTAGTACCACCCCTGCCCCTGCGCCGTGTAGCATCTCATCCTTTCCAATGTTCTGGTGTTGGCTGTGGGGGATGTTGGACTTAAATCCACTCGGCTAGGAAATCCACCAGTGCTTGTGACTTGATTGCTTTCTTAGCTTGGTAATTGAGGTCAAAGGGGAGTAGGTCCAAAATCCATTTTGCTATTCTGCCTGTTGAATATCTGTTGTTCATAATTTCTGCCAGGGGAGCTTCAGAGACCACTGTGATGGAATGATCCTGAAAATAATGCGCGAGCTTCTGAGACGCCAGGTAAATCCCCATTGCTATCTTCTGGTAGTGAGGGTATCTCTGCTTGGATGGTGTGAGGACTTCGGAGATGTAGTACACCGGTCTTTGCACTTTCTGTGCTTTTCCTTCCTCTTCTCTCTCCACCACTATGGCTACGCTGACAACTCGGCTTGTGGCAGCGATGTACAGCAAGAGCGGCTCCTTTTCCTGGGGTGCTGCCAGGACTGGCCGAGTTGACAATTGCTTTTTGAGTTCTTCGAAAGCCATTTGAGCCTCTTCCGTCCAGACGAAATTTGGCGATTTTTTCATCAGTTGGTAGAGAGGTAGGGCTTTCTCTCCCAATCTGGAAATAAACCGACTGAGTGCTGCGAGGCAGCCTGTTAACTTTTGGATGTCTCGGAGCTGCTTGGGAGGCTTCATGTTTTGAATTTCCGTGATTTTTTTCGGGTTGGCTTCTATCCCTCGTTCGGAGACCATGAATCCGAGTAGCTTCCCTGCCGGCACGCCGAAAACGCACTTTTCAGGATTAAGCCTGATGCTGTAAGCTCGGAGGCTCTGAAAAGTTTCGGCTAGGTCAGCTAGCAAGCTACTCCCTTTAGCCGATTTGATTACGATTTCATCCACGTAGACTTCCACATTCCTGCCGATCTGCCAGATCAGACAATTCTGCATCATGCATTGGTACGTGGCGCCTGCATTTCTTAGTCCGAATGGCATCGTGATGTAACAGAAACATCCGAATGGGGTTATAAACGCCGTTTTGAGCTCGTCTCGTTCATATAGTCGGATTTGATGGTAACCCGAGTATGCATCGAGGAAACATAATCTCTCGCAACCTGATGTGGAGTCCACAATCTGGTCAATACGAGGAAGAGGGAAATGGTCTTTTGGACAAACTTTATTGATGTGGCGAAAATCAACACAAGTTCTCCAAGATTTATCCTTCTTCGGAACCATTACAGGATTCGCTAACCACTCGGAGTGGAAGATTTCCCTAATGAATCCGGCTGCTAACAGTCTAGCTATCTCCTGCCCGATGGCCTTCCTTTTCTCAGAGGAAAACTGTCGGAGGGACTCTTTTACCGGTCTTGCTCTCGGATCTACATGTAACTTGTGCTCGGCCAAATCCCTTGGGACTCCAGGCATGCCGGAGGGCTTCCAGGCGAAGATGTCCCAATTCTCACGGAGGAAGTTGACGAGCTCGAGTTCCTATTGGGGATCCAGATCGGTAGCGATGTTGGTGTACTTGCCTTCATCTATGGGGTGTATCTGCACCCTCTTGGTCTCTCCGGCCGACTTGAATGACGATGTCTTCTTTGGCTGCAGCAACTCGGACGAGTCGGCGGCCTTCTTGTATTCGGCCAATTCAACCTCGGCCATCTGCTGATCAGCTATCAGGGAGCCTTTCTGCAGCAGGTCTTCGGCTTGCTTGTAGTCTCCTGAGACAGTGATCACGCCGTGAGGGCCGGGCATCTTGAGCTTCAGGTAGATATAACAGGGGATGGCCATAAATTTTGCGTAGGCCGGCCTTCCAAGTAAAGCGTGATACGCACTCGGGAAGTCCACTACTTCAAAGGTGATCCTCTCTTTCCGGAAGTTACTCGGAGTACTGAAGACCACATTGAGGGAGATCATTCCGAGTGAGTACGCCTTTTTCCCCGGGATTATCCCATGAAATTCCAGATAGCTTTTGCGGAGTTTGGACATCGGGATGTTCATGCTCTTCAGAGTGCTTGCATACAGACTGTTAATTCCGCTGCCACCATCCATCAAGACATTCCTGATCCTGAAGTTACCATTTTCCGTTTCCAGCAAAGGGTCCACAATCAGGGCGTGTCTTCCCGGGTGAGGAATGTGAGGAGGGTGGTCCGACTGATCGAAAGTGATGGGGACGTCGGCCCACTTCGTGTAACTCGGAACTGCCGGAGCCGCCGAGTTGACTTCTCCGAACCTTAACTTTTCCACCCTCTTCGACTCTCGTCCTGCGAAGATGACCAACACTCCGTCTTCCCGCGGGAAACCTTCGCTTTCCAGTTCCGGGATGGGTGCTTTCTTTTTCCCGGTCTCCTTATCTTGCTGGGGACCTGTTCTTGCGTTCTGGGCTGCTCTCTTGATCAGGCGGCACTGCCGACCTGTATGCTTCGGGATAACCACCTTTCCCTCGGCATCGCGGGTGGTCTGGAGAGGACAGGGCTGGTCCAGAACTTCGTCGTCGTTGGACGGCTTTTTTCTGCCGCTGTTGCCACTCCTTTCGTGCTTGACCCTTGCCATGAAGGCCCGAAGCGTTTGCTGCCGCCACCAGCTCTGCGTCTGTTGGGGCGTCTTCCGCCTTTCTCTTGTTATTTGTGGTCTTTTGCTTCGGGTTCAGCGCCGAGCTTCCACCTCCTCTATGCTGCTGATTCTTCTGCCGGATTTCTTCTTCGCCATTGGCATACTTGTTTGCTATTTCCATCAACTTCCCGAGTGAGGTGATGTGCGGTGACCTTGCCAACTTGAGACTTAACTCCTTGTACTTGACCCCTTACTTGAAGGCGTGAATGTCCTGGAACTCGGAGACTCCTTCGACCGAGTTGTGGAGTGTGATCCACCTTTGGATGTAGTCCTGAGTAGTCTCGGTGTTGCCCTGGACGCAGAATTGCAGCTCTGTCAGGCCTCCGGGCCTCTTGTAGGTCCTCTCGAAATTCTTGATGAATACTCTTTCGAGGTCTTCCCACACCCAGATGCTACTTGGGGGGAGCTGATTCAGCCACGCCCGAGCCGAGCCTTCTGACATCAACGGTAGGTGCATCATGGCTATCTCGTCACCGCCCCCTCTGATCTGCACGGCTATTCTGTAATCATCCAGCCATGTTTGGGGTTTAGCATCACCTCGGTACTTTTCCACCCCCTGGGCTATCCTGAAGTGTGGCGGAATGGGGGTAGACCGAATCCTTTCACTGAAGCAGACCGGCCCTGTGGCCATTGAGGGCCGAGCCTGATCCTGACGATGAGTTCTGGCGCGGTCGACTCGGGTCTGAACAAGGTGGCTTAGGGCGTCGTCTTCATTGTCAAAATAACGGTCGTCTCGGTGCCGAGGGAACTCCTCCCTCCGAGGTGCGGGCCGACCCGTCCCACGGGCTTCTGGTCTTCTGAGGTCTTCATGCCGATATTGCTCTTGGCGATGATCTCCTCAAGGTTCATCCCTGCGCCGAGGCGAACTGTTTCTGTTCCTCCGTGCTTCCCCATAGGGCGTGTGTATTGATAGTGACGTCCTCGCAAGGGGAACTTGGGAATGGATCTGCTGCTGTGATTGACTGACAGCAGCGTTTTGATCGACTGCGGCTTGCAAGAGGAACGCCAGGTGCTGAATTTCTTCCGCCGCCGATCCACTGGACTGCAGAGAGTTTGCGATCCGAGTTGCCGCTATGAGATTTTCCAGTGCGGTGCCCATAGCTCGGAAAGGTTCTCGACCTGGGCCCCGCAGTTGACGACTCGTTCTGCTTTGTCTGAGCCGAGCTACCTCCCGAGCTTGACGCTCGAGAGTGTTTTCCAACTCGGCCAGACGCTCCCGCTCAGCCAAATTGGTTAATCTGGCTGCCTCCAGGCCTCGCCCTTCTGGGGTGCTTGTGTCAATTGGGGTATTAAGCAGTCGCTCGGCCGCTTCTGCCTCTTCCCGCTCCTCCCGGGTAGGTGGACGAGGTTGCCGACTTGAATCTCCGAGCTCCAACCTTCGGAAGGCTGAAACACGTTGGGTCGGCTCCCGAGTGCGAGCCCCGGACGGGATGTTCGTTTCATCTCGGGCGTTAGTGTCCCGAGCTGGCGATGGCTGAGAGGACGGAGTCTCGGCCATACATACTTCCGCAACAGCGACAGGGGTGCCGCTGCTGCCTTCTTGCTCGGCGCCTGACTCGGGGTCGGACGCTGCCATGCCTTCTTCCTCAACCAAGTCGAACAGAGGCAAGAGAGAAGCCGTGGAGCCTTCTCTTGCGATCAGTTCATCCAAGGCTTTGTGGGTTGACTCCACCGAGTCGATGACTGCCACCTGTTGGACCTTGACCGAATTTCCACGATGGTGAGCGCGAGGAAGGCCTGAACGCTTCTTCTTGTGGCGGACAGGTAGCAGCGCGGGTGCTTGACGATGAGCCGAGAGCTGGAGGCGTAGGGCCCCCGACTCGTCAGCTCGGAAGTGGACGCTGCCCCTTGTGGGCAGCAATTGTGCCTGGAGCGGGGAATCCGCTAACCAAGCCGAATCGTCAGCTATGAAAGCTAACGATCCAAATCAGAAAACCTCTCCGACGATGAGCTCAGAGCCGCGGGTCGACGAAAAGGATGAGGAAAATGCCATCTCTATGATTGCTGATCAACTCGGCCCCATGGTGGGCGCCAACTGTCGTGGATGTAAATCTGACAATGAGTATAGGGGTATGAAAGGAGCTAAATGAATCTGTATGTAGAGTGGGTTGACGCAAGAGGATTATACAGGTTAGGCCTCTCCGTAGAGATAAAAACCTTAGTCCTGTCCCAGGCTTACTGGGGTGTTCTTTCTTCAGAATACTGAGAGGGGAAAAAGTGTGCGCGTGCCCATGCCAGAGGGGAGGGGGTGGCTTATATAGAGTGCGCCCCTGCCTCCTTAATTCCCTGGCATAAATGGGTCTTAATTACAAGATTAAATACATACTTAATTACAAAACGGTCAGCCCATTACTACCAATAAAAGGGGGAAAGAACGTCTGCAGCATTAAATGCCTCCTGTCCGTTGCGATTTCCATCTTCCGAGTAGTGGGGGCTCGCCGGTCACATCTGAGTACCGCTCTACTCGGATCTCGCTGAGCTTCCGAGTAGTTGCTTACTCGGGAACGACTCCTGGTCTCCGAGTAACGTGTTACTCGGAAGCCGCCAGTGCTTCGTGTTTTTGGTTGATCTTGTTTTGCTTGGTGTGTGTTTTCTGGGGGAAAGCCAAGGCTTAGGGATACCCCTGGGTTTCCCTCGCCTAGGGGTATACCTTTAGTATTACCAGGACACTATAGTTATATAGTTACTCTGGGTATATAAGGGAACAACGTAAGGCTTCTTTTTCTCCTTACCCCCTTTGTTCCGAGTTCTGAGTCACCCTCATCTTGTTATACGGGAAGATAGGACTAGGCTCATCTATGTCTTACTAGAACATCTCGTTGTTTGATTCCTTGTAGCCGTAGGAAAGTTGTGTTCGGTTTGCTAGCGTTGTTGTGCTTCCTAATTTCTTACATCGTATGTAAGTCACTACTGGAATTCCTTAGTTTGCCATGTGCCATGTGCTTTGCCGTCTGTTTTTTGTCGGGGCAGCCGGCAAAGAGGTCCTCTACCGACAGCTTCCCTAAATACAGACGGCAAAAGGAGACAGATGGCAAAGAGGCACTTTTCCGTCTGCATTTGTTCAAGCAGACGGCAAAATATCCGTTGTCGTCTACGGGAAGACGGCAAAGGGCACTTATGGGCCCACTCGGGACTGTGCTCGATCTGGCTAACGGCCCCGCAGTATGCCGTCTGTCAGCAGACGGCAACGGAGTCCTTGCCGTCTGCGGACAGACAGCATACCGCGGCGCCGTTAACCTATCCGTCGTGCCCCCCTTCTCTCTCTTCCCCCACTACCTCCACCTCTCTCTCTCTCTCTCTCTCGCCTACTCTTCGTCGCAGGACTCCCCTCCTCTCGGGCCGCCGCCGTCACCAGACTCCGCCCCCGCCCGGGTCGTCGCCGTCCACGCGCCCGTCCCGCCCGGCCCTCCCCCTACCCCCGCACCCGCCCGGCGCAGGATCCTGCCGTCATCGGCTACGGCGGCGCTCCCCTCCGCCACCCCGTCCCGCCGCCGCCCACCTACTCCACCGGCACCCCTACTCCGGTGAGCCCCTCCCTCCCTCTCTCTGTTTAATTTTTATCTTCTCTATTTTTTGTTAGTGTTAGGATTTTAGTTAGTTAGTTAGTGTTAGGATTTTAGTTATAGTTAGTATTAGATTTGTTAATTACTAGGATTTTAGTTAGTTAGTGTTAGGATTTTAGTTAGTTAGTATTAGATCTGTTTTTAATTATTATTTTCTGTTAATTGCTAGTATTATATCAATTTAGTTATTTAGGTGAATTAAGAATTAGAAGATGCAGAAAATTTAAAGGAAGATAAAGAGAAAATGTAAAGGAAAAAAGAAAAATTCAATATAAATAAAATGTAAAAGAAAAATAAAGAGGAAGAGGAGAGAAGGAGGAGGAGGAGGATGAGGAGAAGGAGAAGGAGGGGGAGGGAGGAGAAGGAGAGGGAGGGGGAGGGAGGAGACAAGTGGGAGGACCACGATGGCACCGCTGCCACCGCAACCAACCACTCCCACCCGACCCTCTTTGTCGGTGTAGATGGAGGTGCGCAACGATGTGTCGCTCCTTCCGATGAATAAGAAAGTAGATAATGTAGTTGGTAAATAGATGCTAGTGTTACTTAGCTCAATTACCAGTAATAGTGTTTGTATTGATTTTTTGAAATTAAATATGCAGTTGTTTCCCTTTCACCTCGAGCATCGCCGTCGAGGGTCTCGTGTTCGACGACCTCCCCTGCGTTCGAGGGTGAGTAAATAAAGTCCTATCCTACTCCCCCTTCCTTTTGCTCTATTCCGGCCTTCGTGCCGATGACACTAGCTAGGTCAATCGTGTAACCAGTATGCGTCTCCCGTTCGAAAGGATTACAGTATAAATATGCATTCATTTGCATATTTATAATAGTAATTCTTTCGAATTGTCCAACGTTATCCATGGACAGCCCGAGTATGTGTAGATTGGGTCATTTTTCCATGCTCTGTTCCTGATCCGACGTGGAATTTCGTCAGCGCCTCCCTGTTGTTCTCCGGATACACAACCTCTCGGCTTGTTGTCGAGACGTGTATTAGGAGAACAGCGGGGAGGTGCTGCCGAAATTCTGCGTCGGGTCGGGAGCAGAGCATGGGAAAACGAACCCAATCTACACATACTTGGGTGGGATTAGGACCTATCTTTACCTATTAGTGTGTAGGTTAATTAATTGCATATGCCGTAGCTATGTATAAAAGCAATAAAAAGTGGACGTAATAAAATTGACAAACTTATATATTTGTTGTTTAGTAGCTAGCTAGTGACAAGATGAGCGATGATCGTGCCTGGATGTACACCGGTCGCCCTAATCAGAAAGAGATCAGCACTGAATGGGCAATGAAAACCAAGGACTTTCGGAGAGCATCGTTTGCAAATGGTCAGAGAAAAACCTGGTGCCCCTGTGTTAGGTGCGACAACTATAAACAGGCGACAAAGGTGGATATGGGTAAACACTTGCAGAAGTGGGGTTTTAAGCCTGATTATACGGTGTGGACTTTCCATGGCGAGTCTGCCGGACGCAGGAGAGAGGAGGTGGTCCGCCAGCGCACGGACGAGTACAGAACCGGGATCGAAGACATGGTGCATGACTTTGACGATGCGCGGGATGAGGACGATGAGATGGAGGAAACTGCGAAGGCCTTCTATGAGATGTTGGAGTCCTCAAAACGTCCTCTCCACACTCACACTGAGCTTTGTCAGCTCGATGCCATCGCACAAGTGATGGCTCTGAAGGCACAATTCAACTTGGGCACAGAATGCTACAATGCAATCATGACCCTATTTGGGCAGTTTCTACCAAAAGATCATGTTATGTCTGCAAAACTGTACCAATCGGATAAGATCCTCAAGGTACTTAAGATGCCCTATGAGAAGATACATGCTTGTGAGAATGGATGTGCTTTATTTAGGAAAGAGTATGCGCAGGAAGACTATTGTCCCAAATGCAAGTCATCCAGGTATGTTGTGGTAGACAATGGTCAAGGTGAGAAGAAGACGCAGACCAAAATACCCGTAAATGTTCTTCGGTATCTTCCAGTGATACCAAGAATTCAACGCCTTTACATGATGGAAGAGACAACCAGACAGATGACATGGCACAAATATGGGAAGAGAACGGAATTTGATGCAGATGGGAAGCCGATGTTGACTCACCCATCAGATTGTTTAGCATGGAAGCACTTCGATGAAAAACATGTGCAAAAAGCTAAGGAGCCAAAGCATTGCCGAATCACCGTCGGCACGGATGGGTTCAATCCTTTCGGTCTGATGGCAGCCTCATATAGTTGTTGGCCTGTATTTTTCATGCCACTCAATCTTCCCCCCTCAGAGATTATGAAAAGGAAGAACATTTTCCTGACATTGATAATACCAGGGCCCAAATATCCGGGGAAGAATATGGATGTGTACATGCAACCGCTTAAGGAGGAATTGCAACAAGCTTGGGATGAAGGGTTCAAGACATACGATGCAGCTAGCAAAAAGACCTTCATAATGCATGTGTGGTATTAGTACTCGATGCATGACCTGCCGGCGTATGCGCTTTTCTCTGGCATGTGTGTTCATGGAAGGTTCGCATGCCCAACATGCAAGGCTGCTCTTCAGTTTCATTGGCTGAAGGCGGGTTGCAAGTATTCCTGCTTCGACTTGCATAGACAGTTTCTGCCTCCTAAGCATCCTTTCAGAAGAGACAGGAAGAACTTCATCAAAGGCAAAGTTGTCAAAAACCTGGCAGCACCTACGATGATGGGTGAACAGGTCCTGGCTCAGTTGAACTCTCTCGAGCCTGATCCAGAACGTCTCGGGTATTTCAAGGGATATAATTCGGAACACGCATGGACTCACAAGACATGCTTCTGGGATCTCCCCTACTTCAAAGACCTCGAACTTCCACACAACATTGATGTGATGCACACTGAAAAGAATATCGGTGAGGCCCTATTTGGTACATTTTTTGGCATAGATGGGAAGTCAAAGGATAATCCTAAAGCTAGAGTCGACCAGGAGACTCTATGTGATAGAGCTTTACAGAACATGCGACAGCCGAAAGGAAGGAAGAATTGGTCGAAACCAAGGGCCTGGTTCAATCTTGAAAGGGGGCATATGAGGGAAATTCTCTTGTGGGTGCAAAACCGTTTGATGTTCCCCGATGGGTATGCAGCGAATCTGAGGAGGGGAGCTAGTCCAGAAAAAATGAAAATATTTGGGCTCAAGAGTCATGATTGGCACATATGGCTTGAGAGGGTAATGCCGGTGATGTTGCGCGGCTATATCCCCGAGGAAGAATGGCTAGTACTAGCAGAACTGAGCTATTTCTTTCGTGTTCTTTGTGCTAAAAAACTATCCGATGGCGTGCTAGAGACATGGAAGAGACGACGGCGGAGTTGCTCTGCAAGTTAGAAAAGATCTTTCCACTTGGTTTTTTTAATCCGATGCAGCATTGATATTGCGTCTCCCGACCGAGGCAAGATTGGGTGGCCCTGTGCAAAACCGTTGGTGCTATTCAACCGAGAGAATGCAGAAGACGCTTCGAGCAAAATGTACAAATAAACGTAGAATTGAACCATCCATGGCCGAGGCATTCATTACCGAGGAGGCGGCAAACTTCGTGACAGCACACTATGAAGCCAAAAATCGCCATTTGCATAATCCAAAGCCTCGATACAATACAGGCGACCCCGAACGACGTCAATCCAACCTCAGCCTATTCAAAGGGAAGCTTGGATCTGTTGGTGCTTCAAGAAATATGATTTTGGATCTCGAAGAATGGAGGACCCTTACGTTGTATATCTTTACCAACCTAACAGAAGTGCGTCCGTACATCGAGTAAGTGCTCGATGCGTAAATTTTTTTGCAACTTCTTATAATTCTGGTGTCTTATTCACATCAATTGGTACAGTCGATATGTCGCCCAATACTCGAATGGAGCGGTTATTGAAAGGGATTCCATCGCAGAGTATGAGCTTCTCGCCAAACATCGACACGGCAATCCCGGTTTCATCTCTTGGTTCAAACGAACGGTAACTACCATTCATAAAGGGTTTCATTTGTTGTTCATATTTCTGACTAATATGCCAATCTTTTCCTATTAAACTTATAGGCAAATTCACCTGACGAGCCTATAGACGCCGAATTGAGACAAGTCGCTAATGGTTTTGACTTTAAGGTCCGTACATTTGAGAAATACGATATCAACGGGTATCACTTTCGTATCGTTGGTAAAGAACAATTAATGCCCGATCGAACATCTACAAATTTGGGTGTGTCGGCTGTTGGCGAAGGAGGTATCGAATATTATGGAAGAGTTGAAGCAATATACGAACTTCTATTCTATGGTGAAAATCCTCCGAACGTCGTTGTCTTCAAATGTCATTTGTTTTTTCCGTCGGAGACTAGACGGACTCATGAACATGTAGGTCTAGTCGAAATTCGACAAGACACATATTTCAATGTCCACGATGTCTATATTACGGCTCAACAGGCCACCCAGGTTTTCTATCTATCATACCGCTGCCAAACGGTTGAAAACCTGAAAGGTTGGGATGTCGTTTATGATGTGCCGCCACATCTTAGACCACCTCCCCCCAATGAAGATGATTATGAGCCTCACATTAACCCGGAGACATATGAAGGAGAATTCTTCCAAGAAACCCGGAGCCTGAAAAAACGTTTCCGAAACCGCTCTACACAACCCGAGAACATGGAACAAGACAATGAGAGTGAACCCGATAGCGATGATGAGGAAGAAGCCCATACCAATGATGTGCAAGAGCCTCCTGAAGAAGAAGAGGTTACTGCTCCAGATGACTTGTCAATGCTTGACCGTTTACAGAAAGGTCTTCCAAATGTTGGTGTTGTTGAACCCGACGATGCCGTCATTTACGACGACACGCGTGATAGTGATGATGATCCATCAATTTATCCCGGAGAAGAGACGGATGATCTCGACTATTGTTAGTTGTATGAATCCCAACTTTAAATATATTTATATATATTCTCATTATAGTAATTACTTTTTTTCTTTTGTAGTATTATTATTTCTTTTTCTAATTTGTACTAATTTATTTTACTATGCTTCTGGCAGGTTCATGACAGATATGGAGGGCGAGACCTCCGCGGGTGGTTCTTCGTCACGAGGTAGGGGCCGGGGTACTACGCTCGCACTAGGGACTCTACGGAAGTCTTTGCTTGCTAGCATGTCCTCGCCTCCTACTTGTGAGGTGACCAAGGGGAGAGGAGGTCGGACGAAGAGGGGTGGGAGAGGAGGCAGAGCAGGTGGTGGCCGCACGAGAGGGAGGCAGACAGTTGCGCCTTCCTCGCCACCACCTCCGGCTGATTCACCAGAGCACAGGGTGGTTCCCTCCCCGGAGAGTCCCGTGGTGGAGGAGGAGGCTACATCCGGGCGCACGTCCTGGAGTCCGTGGCCTGAGGTGGAGACGCCCGAGGGGGAGGTTCGTGAAGAGAGGCAGGTTGGTGAAGATGAGGCGGTTCACACTGATGATGAGGCTGAGGGGGCTGAGGGTAACACCGTGTACCAGCGTGGGGGTACACGACTCCCAGCTGAGCCGGTGACTCCCGCTCATAGGTCGTTGATTACGCCTGATGGAGAGACGTAAGTGCACTTAATTACTTTGTTTCAGTACGCCGAGGTTTATGCAAATATCTGATGGCTTCTTTACTTTTTTGTATTGCAGGGGTTGGGCATACGCCTCGGGTGTCCGCAATCCCAACGACATCCTTGGTGTGCTCATCAGGCAGAATTTCCCGGGGTTGGTTCAGTTGCCCGATGATGATTCGCCTCCGCAGCCTGGACTCTTTTGGGAGCACTATATAGTTGCCCAGTCCCCGTCAAATACGACCGTCAACGGGGTCGAATGCCACACCAGAGCGGACATGGTGTTGAACGGCTTTTGGGTAATTTCTCTTTCACACAATGAGAACTTGAGAATAGCTAGGTAGTTGGTTCACTCATCAGTGTTGTCTCGTGCTTTTAATATCAGGTCTATTACAAGGTCGAAGAGTCCATGGAGGAGGAGGCGGGAAAGGTGCTCATCCAAGAGTGCAGGCGCCTCTTGCAGAACACAAGGCACGAGATGCGAGTGCAGGCGGTCCGTGACTACTACGCCAAGCATGGCCATAAGCGTAGCAAGTCGGAATGCCGAAAGAAGTATCTTTCGAGGGACCAGTACATGATGGTAACCCCTTCTTGCATCTTTTAGTTTCGTTGATTTCATTCCTAGCTAGCTAGTCCTATATAATTGCTGATCTTCATGTTTACTAACTTAGGTGCCACCGAGATGGTTTGCGGATAAGATGGATTGTTGGGAGGTCATTGTGGACCAGTGGTGCCTAGAAGCCTGGTTGGCCGCCCACAACAATGCCAAGGACCGGCGCGCCCAGATGGTTGGTGTGCCACACCATCAAGGAAGCCGCAACTTAGCTGGTTACGGGCAAAGATGGGTATGTGTGTTTTGCTAATATTGTCTTCTACGCACCCACAACTTAGCAGTTTACTAATATTGTGCTTTGCTTTGTCTTTTAGGAGGAGCATAATAATATGGAGCCGCTTGGTGTGTTCGACAATTATGGCATGGCCCATACAGCGTCGTACAAGAAGGCCAAGGCACTCTCAGAGTCGGATATTGCCACTCCGTCGACTTTCACCAACGTTGCCACCTACGGTAAGATGAAGGCCTATACCGAGGTGGCGAAGGAGAAGCACGGGCAGGATTATACCCCTGTTGGGAAGCCTATAGACCCGGAGCTGGTGATGATCTCTGGTGGCGGAAGGCGCCAAGGCGCCATGGCCATTGGAGATAAGTTGATTCGGTGCAATAGGACTCTTCCTGAGATCAAGGCGCGCCAAACAAGCTCTTCTCTTGCTATAAGGACTCGTGCGCGGCCAGTCGATCTCGCTATCGAGGTTAGCCATAAGGACTCTTGCATTCTTGTGTTCTCTCATCGAATATTACAGTGCTAACTACAGGAGTGGGGTTGCAGGAAGCTCTTGAGAGAGAGCGACAGAATACCCAGCGGCTACTCGAGGAGAAGGAGCGGTTGGCGGAGGAGAAGGCAGCAGAGAGAGAGAGAGCGGTTGGCGGAGGAGAGGACGACGAAGGCTCTTGAGGAGGCCGCGTCACGCCACGATGCGTCGAAACGGGCCTTGTACGAGCTCATCGTGGTAAGTCACTTGTTCATATTCACCCAAAGAACGCATGTTATAATGTTTGTTTATATTAGGAACTAATATGATTGACTCGTGGAAAACAAATGTGTAGACTATGTGCGAGAAGACTGGCCAGGCCGCTCCACCGATGCCGATCATTTCTCCTGTGGGGACGGTGAGTATCTTTCAATGATCATCAATACCTTATTGAGTGGCGTCGTGCTAACCGCTTGTTGATCTTTTCATGCAGCATAACTCTCGGGCTGCATCCCATGACCCTTCTCCCCCGTCAACCTTGGGCAACCCGACTGATGCTTCTCATCCACCTCAGCCTTGAGGGCTACACTCCGGTAATTTATGTTCTATATTTTCTTTATAAATGCTTAGTTAGTTTGAAATTGCACATTTAGCGTCTGAAATCCTATATTTATTCGAAAAATGCCATACTTTGCCTATTTTACACAAAAAGGACATATTTACCTTAGTTAGTTCCAAAACTAACATAGTCAACTTAGTTTGCTCACAAAATCTCAAAGTTATCTTAATTGGGTCAAAAAATACTAAAGCTAGCTTAAATTGGCTCAACAATTGTTAAAGTTTGCTTAGTTGCTCAAAAATGCTGAAGTTAGCTCAATTTCCTCAAAATATGCTAAATCTAGCTTAATTCGATCACCATTGCTTATGTTAGCTTTGTTTGCTCAAAAGAAGAAGAAAACAGAAGAAGAAGGAGAGGATCTTTTCTTCTTCTTCTCCTTCTCCTTCTTTTTCTTCTTCTTCTTCTTCTCATTTTACTTTTTCATTTTACTTCTTCTTCTTGTTCTTCTCCCTCTTCTCATTTTACTTCTTCTTCTTCTTCTTCTCATGTTACATCTTCTTCTACTTGTTCTTCTTATAACTTTCTTAGCCTCATTTTTGCAGATTTTCTTGAAGGGATTCATGCTATGATGGAGTGGTGCATTTGGACTTGTAGCTTAGTTTTATAAAAAAAAATTGTCACTTGTGTGTTTGATATGGTGCTATGATGGAGCGCTATGATGTACCATGTATATATTGTGTTTGGAGAAGATCACTTGTTGTGTGTGAGACTATATATGAGTATGGGATTGTTGAAAAAATATATATGCATAGTTTTGGTTGATCAGAATGTGTGGGTGCTTGCACAGCTTTTGAGAACATGTATATATGTCTATATATATTGCTATAGTTTTGTCAAATGCAGGGATTGAAAGAAAAACAGAAAAAACAGAGGCAATGTAGGTTCTTTGCCGTCTGCAGGCAGTCGGCAAAGCTGTTTGCCGTCTGCTGGTGGTCGGCAAAGGTGACACATGGCACCCAGCTGTGCAATCTGGGAACAGACTGGGTGCCATTTGGTTTGTATGCCGTCTGCATGCGCGTGGCAGACAACAAAGATCTGATGAGAGGTGACATCTTGATGACGTCATCAGATCTTTGCCGTCTGTCATTAGACGGCACACCCCTCCGTTAACGGCTGACGGAGGGGCTTGTAACCTTTTTGCCGTCATGCGGTCTTTGCCGTCTACCATCCAATAGGCTGTCGGCAAAGGGCTTTGCCGTCCGTCGATTATGTGCAGACGGCAAAGCACCTCTTTGCCGAAGAAACTGTTGACAGGAGTTGTACCGTCCGAGTGCAGACGGCAAACCTCTTTGCCCACAGCTAAAGGTGTGTTTGCCGTCTGCCAAGGCAGACGACAAACAAGAGAATTCCAGTAGTGAGTGATGTTTTCATGTTGTAAGAAATTGTCTTTTCTTGCAAATTACAGTCGTTATGCTGCCCGAGTCATTCCAAGTTTCTTCATAATCTGATGCATTTGCAAACTCCTTCTTTCTGTTTCAGATGGTGGATCTTCCCCCCGGAAGATTGTTCGTTTGACTAGGTGCCTCGATGTGCGTGGGCATCCAGCCATGCTCACCGAGATGATGTCCTTCATTGGCTATCGATGGTATCCTGAGTACACCATTGAGGAGAAGTTCGTTTACTTCAACCAGACTCAGTTCCACTGCACTGTCAGGATCTACCCGCACCACATTGGAGTCTCTCAGCCTGTCCTCTTTGGACATGGCATTGTTGTGAGCAAGAACATGGCTGTGCAGGATTCTGCATACTCATGTATTACCCTGTTGAGAGTGGAGCATGCCCTGCTTGCAGGATCACCTTTCCGCTATATCCCTGCCGCACTTCCAGGAGAAGAGGGATATTACACCGGATTGTACACAGATCACTCCCTGGAGGATACTTTGCTTCAGATCACTGCTCGGCACGCTTGTGATAGAGATCGTGATGCACGTGCCCTTCGCTTTGATCTTCACGCCACCCGTGTTCGTCTGTATCGAGCACTTACACTCCTGGCTCCTTTTGTGAGTGTTGGATCAGTGGAGTATGATGCTATCTACCCAGCCAGGACACATATGCCTTCTCGAGTTGCTTGGCCCGAGATTGGAGGCATTTTCCACCCTGTGGTCCTCTGCTTCCACCCTACGCTGGACCTAGGCCCCATCCTTGCCCAAATGGATATCAGGGTCCACAGGCCTCCGTGTTTTCCGATGGTCACCTTCAGCTACCGGGTTACGCGGGTAACTTTTACGAGGATTACTATGGAGATGGAGATGAGTGAGACCGCTTGTGGTCTTACTTTAGTGAGGATGTAATAGTATCTTAGTATATTGTACGCAAGGTGTTCTAAGTTCCAGAGGCTTAGATAAATAATGTATAGGAAGTCAGAGTGCCTCTGAAGGATGTATCATCTTCATCATGTTCGTATTAGCTTGGCGCTTGTACTAAAACGATGTATGGTTTGTATGACAACTTGTGAATATATGGCTTGCATGCTCTTATCACCATGTTGTCAAGATGATTACTTCCTTTGCTTTGTGATTCTTACAGTACCTTCAATACCTTGTTTAGACTCTTCCAATCAACTCTGTTTGACTTTGGTTTTAACCTTCAGGATGTCTCAAGGAACCCGTGGCCATCTTGGTCGTGCCCATGGTCATGGGAATGATCCGGAGGAAGGCAATCTTCCACCACTCACGATGGCTCAGGTTCTGATGGAGGTTGAGAGGAACCGCCGAGACTCTCACCAGTTGTTGGAGGTCATTGCCCACAACACCACTCAGCAGCGCAACGAGTTGGTGTCCTTGAATGACTTCATCCGGCTTCATCCCCCGGTTTTCAGCTACTCCACCGAGCCCCTTGACACCGATGACTGGCTTCACAACATCGAGAGGAAGCTCCAGGCAGGCCATGTTGCAGATGGTGACAGGGTCAGCTATGCCACTTACCACCTCGAGGGTGCAGCTAGCTCTTGGTGGGAGAATTTCCTGAACATGCGTCCCGTTGGACCGCCCACAACTTGGGATGAGTTCTGAACTTCATTCCGTGAGCACCACATCCCAAAGGGTCTTATGGACCGCAAGCGTGAGGAGTTCTGCAACCTCACCGAAGGCAGGGGGACTGTTGACGAGTTTAGTCGTGAGTTCAACCGACTGGCTCGTTATGCTACTGAAGAGGTATCCAACGACGCCAAGAAGCAAGAGAGGTTCCGCCGTGGACTCAATTCTGGACACCGTCATGAGCTCAACCTGCATGACTTCGCCACCTTCCAAGTCCTTGTCAACAAGGCCATCAAGGCGGAGGACATGAACACCCCAATGACTTCCGCAAACACCCTAGAGACGATGGTTCATCCAGCTCAGGCTCTTAGAAGCGCAAGATCTGGATCCCCAACAACATGTTTCGCCAGAACAACCCATCGAGGCCATCCTATGTGGCGCCTCGTCCACCAGCTTCGTTCCACCAAGCTCCACCGAACAACCCAGCTCCACACACTGTCTTTGGAGCCTGTTACAAGTGTGGTCAGGCAGGCCACTACTCCCGCGAGTGTCCCCAGAACCAGCTACAGAATCAGAATGCTCCACCCCGTGCCGGAGGTAGCAACAATGGTCGTGGCAAGCCACCCCCGAAGGTCTACACCATCAA
This sequence comes from Bromus sterilis, assembly GCA_950022295.1. Classification (NCBI taxonomy): domain Eukaryota; kingdom Viridiplantae; phylum Streptophyta; class Magnoliopsida; order Poales; family Poaceae; genus Bromus; species Bromus sterilis. The sequence goes on along the minus strand of OX465595.1, from coordinate 253,475,295 downwards.
ACCCGCTCCTCCCGCCACTCGTGGACGTGTGAATCAGATTGCCGCCGAAGAGAGTAACGACGCCACTGACGTCATTCTTGGTACGCTCCTAGTCAATTATGTTCCTACTTCCGTTCTTTTCGACCCAGGAGCATCTCATTCAATCATGTCGGAAAGTTATGCACTTCGTCATGAGTTATCCTTTGTTGAATTGTCCACCCCAATGATTATTCAAACTCCAGGGTCAAGATGGCAAACTAATAGAGTAAGCCATGGTAATCAAATTGCAATTGAGGGTTTAGTATTCCTTGCTTCACTCATAGCCCTCAAGTCTTCCGACATCGATGTAATCCTTGGCATGGATTGGCTATCAAGGCAGAATGGCTACCTTGATTGCAAAGGCAAATCAGTGAAACTAACCCACCCTTCAGGCAAGACAGTCGACTACACCTCACCCAGAAAGAGAAACCAGGTGCATTGTTTGAATATACTTCCCCTTCCCGACCTTGAAGATATTCCGGTGGTTCGTGACTTCCCGGATGTCTTTCCTGGAGAGCTGCCGGGCATGCCACCGGACAGATGTGTAGATTTCATAGTGGATCTTATGCCAGGAACCGCACCAATTTCCAGACGCCCATACAAAGTGGCCCCACGTGAGTTAGCTGAGCTTAAAATCCAACTTGAAACTTTGTTGGCAAAAGGCTTCATCCGCCCTAGCTCATCGCCATGGGGTTGCCCCGTTCTGTTCGTAGCGAAGAAAGATGGAACAGAAAGGATGTGCGTAGACTATCGCCCGCTAAATCTAGCGACGATAAAGAACAAGTACCCACTTCCTAGGATCAATGATCTTTATGATCAACTTGCTGGATCCTCTGCCTTCTCCAAGATGGATTTGAGATTAGGTTATCATCAAATCAAAATCCGAAACGAGGACATTCCAAAAACGGCTTTCACTACTTGTTATGGTCTTTACGAGTACACCGTCATGTCCTTCGGTTTAACCAATGCCCCCGCCACTTTCTCGCGCATGATGAATTCGATCTTCATGGAGTACCTAGATAAATTTGTTGTAGTTTATCTCGATGACATTCTCATCTACTCGAAGAACGAAGAAGAACTTGCCGAACACCTAAGGTTGGTATTGATGAAACTTAGAGAGCATCGCCTGTATGCTAAATTCTCCAAGTGTGAATTTTGGCTACCAGAAGTGACTTACTTAGGCCACGTGATTTATGCAAAAGGCATTGCTGTGAATCCCGAGAGAGTTCAGGCCGTCCAACTACACATACTGGACCAGTTACTAGAGCACGTGCACGTCAACTAAATTATCAGGTACTTTCGTTTCTTGCGAATCCTTCTAATGTTCATGAACAAATGATGCTGCCTAAATTAGATACTTTTGTTTTGCTTATGAATGAAGGACCTACCATGGACAAGAAGGACGGTCATTGGAGCGGGATCAAGCATGGAGAGGAAGGTGCGCGCGCGGGGAAGAACAATGGAGCTTCCAGTGGGGATGTTCGCACTTTGAAGCCACCATAAGGCATGCATGAAGGCTTGGACGAAATACACGAGATGCCACTTCATTATTTTCGTCCAAGAGCAATTATAGGTGCTGCGTCACCTTAATATTGGGCTGGGCCCATGTAATTTCGAAATACCACATTATAGGCTGTTTTTAGAGTCCGTATGTGTGGGGAAACCGAGTTAGGGTTGTTTTCGGGCCCCACCTCCAAGGGGTCACGAAAATCCCCTTTGTTCCCCCATATATACAGCCCTTAGGGCGTCGTTTAGACTTGGGTTTTAATTAGATTTAAGTTAGCCATAGCCGCAACTTCGAGCTCTTCGTTTGTGTCATCCGACCAGGCCAAGACCTCATTAGAACCCCAACTTTCGTAATCATTCATCTTATATTCGCAATATCCAGATTGCAATTCTTAGTTCTTGCTTGTTCTTCGATTGCTTGCAGGAATTAGACCTTCGTGGTCAGGTTGATCGTGCATCCGCGGGATCAATAACCTCTCGGAGTTGGTTTAGCGATCGCTAAGGCGCAACGTCTTCGCACGTTCGTAGTCGGATCGTGAAAGTCGTCTCCACCATAATCGATCTCCACCATCTCATCGAAACATCGGGACACCTTCGCCTCTATCAAGTGGTATCAGATTTCCAGGTTGCTCGGTGAGATTTACCAGTTTTCGTAGTCTAGATTGGTTCTGTTCTTCATACCTACAGTCCACGAAAAAGCCAACAAAAAAAAATTAGGGTTAGATCATCACGTCCCAAAACAGTCCGAGCCTTTTTCCAGTTTTCTTTACAGTAGTTTGCATTGTTGAATTTGCGGTTGCATCGTTGTGTCGAGTTGCTGATCTTAGCGTCTAGTTACCTTAGAGTTTCGAGTTCTGATCACAGTTTGTCACGCCGCCGCCGCACAGTAGTACACCACCACGTTCCGCCAATCCGAGTCCAGATACACCACCAAGTTCCGCCAAGCAGAGTCCATACACACCACCACAACCTACCGATCCGAGTTGAGTTCCATCACCCGTTCGGTTTGTGATATCTCCGTAGCCAGAATAGTTTTGAGTTGATTAGAGTCGGATTTCACCAATCTTTTGTCGTACGTAGAAGAGGGTGATTTCCAAAAAAAAAAAAAAAAAAATTTCAGAGCAGTTTTTAGGCCAAAAATTTCAGGGGTAAAAAAATTTCGTGCCCATACTTTCCTTAGGTCCAGAAACTCGTTTTGAGACGTTCGCCACCATAGTGATTTTTTCGCCCTTTTTCAGCCCCCGCAGTCCCGCATCGCCAAAAAAAAAAAGCAAAAAAAAAAAAAGAGAAAAAAAAATTCAGAGTGTGCTTCACAGTTGTTACGTGCCGCGCCGTGCTTTCGTTGGTGTTTTAGGCTCGCGTCTCTAGTACGGTCTAGCCTAGGATCAGCACAGTACCGACGTTGAGTGTTTATTCAGCTTTGCATCTCTGTTTTGATTACTGTTGAGTTTTTCCTACCATACTTGTCAGCCTTCCTACAGCTCCACATATATTCTACATCGTGCGTTTTGACACCTCCTGGCCATCACTCTACCATATCTCTGAGAGTTTTGACCCGTTGGTTGTACATCACCACCTGCTGCTAGGTAAGAATCGGTAAGAACGTAAGAAAAGCTTGACGGATTTGTGCTTTCCACCACCCCACATCCATCCCATTAGTAGCGGTAGGATCATATTCCTGTGTGTTTTCTATTTCTGCTAACCATGCCAGGATCACATGATGAAGTGGCGCGGGATGCACCCGATTGGGAGAACATGACAAACAAGGAGCTACATGATAAATTTGCACGTATGATGTCTCAACAGGTGCAGGACATCGAGACCAGATTTACAGAGGCGATTGATGGCGTGGAGAAGATGATCGACACCAAGCTCGACGCCAAGTTTACTGAGTTGATCGCACGCCTACCTTCAGTAGAGCCACAACCACCACCACTACCACGTGCACGACGTATTCTGTTTCCGCGAGGACAAGCTGTTGGTATTGGTGCTCCTCCTGCTGCTGCAGTTGCTGCTACTGCTGCTGCTGCTGCTTCTGACGTCGGCCAGGACGACAACTACGAGGGTGATTACGAGGAGGAGGTGGAACAGGAAGCGGCCTATGAGCAGCCAGCTGGACGTCCACGTCCCAACATTCGCCACGGTCGACACCAACCACCCCCTCAGGTACGCGATGATGAACATGTGCCTAAACTTAAATTGAATCTTAAGCCGTTTGAGGGTAGATATATTCCTGATGCTTATCTTACTTGGGAGTTAGAAACTGAACAACGCTTTACATGTTTACAATATCCTGAGAATAGACGTGTTACTGCTGCTGTTGGTGAATTCACGGGTTTTGCATCTATTTGGTGGTCTGAACATTGTAGATTGCATGCTAATAATATTCCAGCTACTTGGGCTGCTTTAAAAGATGCTATGCGTACTCGCTGGGTTCCTCCTTATTATCAACGTGAATTGCTACAAAAATTACAGCGTTTGAGACAAGGAAAAAAATCTGTAGAGGAATATTATCAAGAATTACAAACTGGATTGATTAGATGTGGCCTAGTAGAGGATAATGAAGCTATGCTTGCACGTTTTATGGGTGGCTTAAACAGGGAGATACAAACTATTCTAGAATACAAGGACTTTGCTACTATCACTCGTTTGTTTCATCTTGCTTGTAAAGCTGAACGTGAAGTGCAGGATCGACAGGCCGCTACGAGACCTAACTTTTCTGCAGGACGAAATACATCATGGACATCGCGTGGAGCTTCTACATCCACACGTCCTGCTGCGCCACCATCTACTTCAGCCGCTCATTCTTACAGGGAGCCACCAAAACAGCCAGCGCCACCATTCAGGGGTGCACAGAGTGGTCCAGCGGCGAGTTCTTCTTCATCCATGGCGTCCACAGGGCAAGCACGAGATCGTGATATTAAATGTCGCTGGTGCCAAGGTGGAGGTCACTTCGCAAAAGACTGTCCCTCCAAGCGTGTGATGACTATTACGGCGGATGGTGGGTATGAGTCAGCGAGTGACTATGATGAGGAGACTTTAGTTCTCATTGCTCATGAGGAACAGGGTGCCCATGATGATGCTCATGATATAGAGTATATGGCTCCTGATGATGCAGATAAATATGCTAGTTTGGTTGCTCAACGTGTGTTAAGTGTGCAGGTAACGAAGGCCGAGCAAAACCAGAGGCATAATTTGTTCCACACAAAGGGAGTGGTGAAAGAAAGTTCGGTTCGTATCATCATTGACGGAGGGAGTTGCAACAACTTGGCTAGCATGGAGTTGGTGGAGAAGCTATCTCTCACCACAAGACCACACCCCCATCCGTACTATATTCAGTGGTTTAACAATAGTGGTAAGATTAAGGTAACGCGTTCTGTTCGTGTGCACTTTAGCATTGCTGCATATGCTGATTATGTTGATTGTGATGTGGTACCCATGCAAGCATGCTCTCTTTTACTTGGTAGACCATGGCAATTTGATAGGAATGTTGTACACCATGGTAGGACAAATCAGTTTACTCTGGTTCATCAGGATAAAAATATTGCTTTACTTCCTATGTCTCCTGAACAAATTGTGAAAGATGATCTTGCTAGAGCTAGTAAAGCTAAACAGGAGAAAAATAAGAGTGAAAATGAGATAGCAGCTAAAGAATTTGAGCAACAACATAAGACTAATAGCAAATCTTCGTCTGTTGTGTCTAATGAAATTAAATTGACTAGTCCAACTTTGCTTGCTACTAAGGTTGATATTTCGGATTTGGATGTTAGTCAATATGTGTGCTATGCTTTTGTGTGCAAAGAAGCCTTGTTTTCATTTGAGGAATTGCCTCCTTCTTTGCCTCCTGTTGTCACTGACCTTTTGCAGGAGTTTATTGACGTCTTTCCACACGACGTACCACCGGGATTACCACCTATTCGAGGGATTGAGCATCAGATTGACTTAATTCCCGGTGCTTCACTGCCCAACCGTGCGCCATACCGTACCAATCCGGAGGAGACGAAGGAGATTCAGCGTCAAGTACAAGAGCTACTCGACAAAGGTTACATACGTGAATCCCTTAGTCCTTGTGCTGTTCCTGTTATATTAGTGCCTAAAAAGGATGGAACATGGCGTATGTGTGTTGATTGTCGAGCCATTAATAATATTACTATTCGTTATCGTCACCCTATTCCTAGGCTAGATGATATGCTTGATGAATTAAGTGGCTCTACCATGTTTTCCAAAGTTGATTTGCGTAGTGGATACCATCAAATGCGCATGAAATTAGGAGATGAATGGAAAACGGCTTTTAAAACTAAGTTTGGATTATATGAGTGGTTAGTCATGCCTTTTGGGTTAACTAATGCACCTAGCACTTTCATGAGATTAATGAACGAGGTTTTACGTGCTTTCATTGGACGATTTGTGGTAGTCTATTTTGATGATATACTGATTTATAGCAAATCTTTGGAGGAACATTTGGATCATTTACGTGCTGTCTTTATTGCTCTACGTAATGCACGTTTGTTTGGTAACCTTGGGAAGTGCACCTTTTGCACCGACCGAGTATCGTTTCTTGGCTATGTTGTTACTCCGCAGGGAATTGAAGTTGATAAAGCCAAGATCGAGGCGATTGAGAGTTGGCCGCAGCCCAAAACGGTCACACAAGTGAGGAGTTTTCTTGGCCTGGCTGGATTCTATAGGCGTTTTGTGAGAGATTTCAGCACCATTGCTGCACCTCTCAATGAGCTTACACGCAAGGATGTGCCTTTTACTTGGGGTACCGCACAGGAAGAAGCCTTCACGATATTGAAAGATAAGTTAACACATGCTCCTTTGCTCCAACTTCCTGATTTTAATAAGACTTTTGAGCTTGAATGCGATGCTAGTGGTATTGGTTTGGGAGGTGTGTTATTACAAGATGCTAAACCTGTTGCTTACTTTTCTGAAAAATTGAGTGGGCCTAGTCTGAACTATTCTACTTATGATAAGGAATTATATGCTCTTGTTCGGACATTAGAAACTTGGCAACATTATTTATGGCCCAAAGAATTTGTTATACATTCTGATCATGAATCTTTGAAACACATAAGAAGTCAAGCAAAACTTAATTGTAGACATGCTAAGTGGGTTGAATTTATTGAGACTTTCCCTTATGTCATTAAACACAAGAAGGGGAAAGATAATATTATTGCTGATGCTTTGTCTCGTCGTTATACTATGCTTTCACAACTTGACTTCAAGATATTCGGTTTGGAGACAATCAAAGATCAATATGTAAATGATGCGGAATTTAAAGATGTTTTGCAGAATTGTAGAGAGGGTAGAACATGGAACAAGTTTGTGCTTAATGATGGGTTTGTGTTCCGTTCTAACAAGCTATGCATTCCAGCTAGCTCTATTCGTCTTTTGTTGCTACAGGAGGCGCATGGAGGAGGATTAATGGGACACTTTGGCGTGAAGAAGACGGAGGACGTACTTGCTACACATTTCTTTTGGCCAAAGATGAGACGGGATGTTGAGCGTTTTGTTGCTCGCTGCACTACATGTCAAAAAGCTAAGTCACGACTCAATCCTCATGGTTTATACATGCCTTTACCTGTACCTAGTGTTCCGTGGGAGGACATATCCATGGACTTTGTTTTAGGCTTGCCTCGAACAAAGAACGGGAGGGATAGCATATTTGTTGTCGTGGATAGATTTTCTAAGATGGCACATTTTATACCATGTCATAAAAGTGATGATGCTGCTAATGTTGCTGATTTATTCTTTCGAGAGATTATTCGCTTACATGGTGTGCCCAATACTATTGTCTCGGATCGTGATACTAAGTTTCTTAGCCATTTTTGGAGATGCTTATGGGCTAAGTTGGGGACTAAACTACTTTTTAGTACTACATGTCATCCCCAAACTGATGGACAAACTGAAGTAGTCAATAGGACTTTGTCTACTATGCTTAGGGCTATTTTAAAGAGTAACTTAAAAATGTGGGAAGAATGTTTACCTCATATTGAATTTGCTTATAATCGTTCATTTCATTCTACCACTAAAATGTGCCCTTTTGAGATTGTTTATGGTTTTCTACCTCGTGCACCTATTGATTTGCTTCCTATTCCATCTTCGGAGAAGGTTAATTTTGATGCTAAGCAACGTGCTGAATTGATATTAAAAATGCATGAGTTAACTAAAGAAAACATTGAGAAAATGAATGCTAGATACAAGCTTGCTGGTGATAAGGGTAGAAAGCATGTTGTGTTTGAACCAGGAGATCTTGTTTGGTTACATCTACGTAAAGATAGGTTTCCTGATTTGCGCAAGTCTAAGTTAATGCCACGAGCTGATGGTCCCTTTAAGGTTTTACAGAAAATTAATGATAATGCATATAAACTTGAGCTACCTGCAGATTTTGGGGTTAGTCCCACATTTAACATTGCAGATTTGAAACCTTATTTGGGAGAAGATAATGAGCTTCCGTCGAGGACGACTTCAATTCAAGAAGGGGAGGATGATGAGGACATCTCTGCTAATGTTACACCCACATCTTCACCAACTACACATACTGGACCAGTTACTAGAGCACGTGCACGTCAACTAAATTATCAGGTACTTTCGTTTCTTGCGAATCCTTCTAATGTTCATGAACAAATGATGCTGCCTAAATTAGATACTTTTGTTTTGCTTATGAATGAAGGACCTACCATGGACAAGAAGGACGATCATTGGAGCGGGATCAAGCATGGAGAGGAAGGTGCGCGCGCGGGGAAGAACAATGGAGCTTCCAGTGGGGATTTTCGCACTTTGAAGCCACCATAAGGCATGCATGAAGGCTTGGACGAAATACACGAGATGCCACTTCATTATTTTCGTCCAAGAGCAATTATAGGTGCTGCGTCACCTTAATATTGGGCTGGGCCCATGTAATTTCGAAATACCACATTATAGGCTGTTTTTAGAGTCCGTATGTGTGGGGAAACCGAGTTAGGGTTGTTTTCGGGCCCCACCTCCAAGGGTCACGAAAATCCCCTCTGTTCCCCCATATATACAGCCCTTAGGGCGTCGTTTAGACTTGGGTTTTAATTAGATTTAAGTTAGCCATAGCCGCAACTTCGAGCTCTTCGTTTGTGTCATCCGACCAGGCCAAGACCTCATTAGAACCCCAACTTTCGTAATCATTCATCTTATATTCGCAATATCCAGATTGCAATTCTTAGTTCTTGCTTGTTCTTCGATTGCTTGCAGGAATTAGACCTTCGTGGTCAGGTTGATCGTGCATCCGCGGGATCAATAACCTCTCAGAGTTGGTTTAGCGATCGCTAAGGCGCAACGTCTTCGCACGTTCGTAGTCGGATCGTGAAAGTCGTCTCCACCATAATCGATCTCCACCATCTCATCGAAACATCGGGACACCTTCGCCTCTATCAGGGAAGATGTGGGTGTAACATTAGTAGAGATGTCCTCATCATCCTCCCCTTCTTGAATGGAAGTCGTCCTCGACGGAAGCTCATCATCTTCTCCCAAATAAGGTTTCAAATCTGCAATGTTAAATGTGGGACTAACCCCAAAATCTGCAGGTAGCTCAAGTTTATATGCATTATCATTAATTTTCTGTAAAACCTTAAAGGGACCATCAGCTCGTGGCATTAACTTAGACTTGCGCAAATCAGGAAACCTATCTTTACGTAGATGTAACCAAACAAGATCTCCTGGTTCAAACACAACATGCTTTCTACCCTTATCACCAGCAAGCTTGTATCTAGCATTCATTTTCTCAATGTTTTCTTTAGTTAACTCATGCATTTTTAATATCAATTCAGCACGTTGCTTAGCATCAAAATTAACCTTCTCCGAAGATGGAAGAGGCAGCAAATCAATAGGTGCACGAGGTAGAAAACCATAAACAATCTCAAAAGGGCACATTTTAGTGGTAGAATGAAATGAACGATTATAAGCAAATTCAATATGAGGTAAACATTCTTCCCACATTTTCAAGTTACTCTTTAAAACAACCCTAAGCATAGTAGACAAAGTCCTATTGACTACTTCAGTTTGTCCATCAGTTTGGGGATGACATGTAGTACTAAAAAGTAGTTTAGTCCCCAACTTAGCCATAAGCATCTCCAAAAATGGCTAAGAAACTTAGTATCACGATCCGAGACAATAGTATTGGGCACACCATGTAAGCGAATAATCTCTCGAAAGAATAAATCAGCAACATTAGCAGCAGCATCGCTTTTATGACATGGTATAAAATGTGCCATCTTAGAAAATCTATCCACGACAACAAATATGCTATCCCTCCCCTTCTGTGTTCGAGGCAAGCCTAAAACAAAGTCCATGGATATGTCCTCCCACGGAACACTAGGTACAGGTAAAGGCATGTATAAACCATGAGGATTGAGTCGTGACTTAGCTTTTTGACATGTAGTGCAACGAGCAACAAAACGCTCAACATCCCGTCTCATCTTTGGCCAAAAGAAATGTGTAGCAAGTACGTCCTCCGTCTTCTTCACGCCAAAATGTCCCATTAATCCTCCTCCATGCGCCTCCTGCAACAACAAAAGAAGAATAGAGCTAGCTGGAATGCATAGCTTGTTAGAACGGAACACAAACCCATCATTAAGCACAAACTTGTTCCATGTTCTACCCTCTCTACAATTCTGCAAAACATCTTTAAATTCCGCATCATGTACATATTGATCTTTGATTGTCTCTAAACCGAATATCTTGAAGTCAAGTTGTGAAAGCATAGTATAACGACGAGACAAAGCATCAGCAATAATATTATCTTTCCCCTTCTTGTGTTTAATGACATAAGGGAAAGTCTCAATAAATTCAACCCACTTAGCATGTCTACGATTAAGTTTTGCTTGGCTTCTTATGTGTTTTAAAGATTCATGATCAGAATGTATAACAAATTCTTTGGGCCATAAATAATGTTGCCAAGTTTCTAATGTCCGAACAAGAGCATATAATTCCTTATCATAAGCAGAATAGTTCAGACTAGGCCCACTCAATTTTTCAGAAAAGTATGCAACAGGTTTAGCATCTTGTAATAACACACCTCCCAAACCAATCCCACTAGCATCGCATTCAAGCTCAAAAGTCTTATTAAAATCAGGAAGTTAGAGCAAAGGAGCATGTGTTAACTTATCTTTCAATATCGTGAAGGCTTCTTCCTGTGCGGTACCCCAAGTAAAAGGCACATCCTTGCGTGTAAGCTCATTGAGAGGTGCAGCAATGGTGCTGAAATCTCTCACAACACGCCTATAGAATCCAGCGAGGCCAAGAAAACTTCTCACTTGTGTGACCGTTTTGGGTTGCGGCCAACTCTCAATCGCCTCGATCTTGGCTTTATCAACTTCAATTCCCTGCGGAGTAACAACATAGCCAAGAAACGATACTCGGTCGGTGCAAAAGGTGCACTTCCCAAGGTTACCAAACAAACGTGCATTACGTAGAGCAATAAAAACAGCACGTAAATGATCCAAATGTTCCTCCAAAGATTTGCTATAAATCAGTATATCATCAAAATAGATTACCACAAATCGTCCAATGAAAGCACGTAAAACGTCGTTCATTAATCTCATGAAAGTGGTAGGTGCATTAGTTAACCCAAAAGGCATGACTAACCAGTCATATAATCCAAACTTAGTTTTAAATGCCGTTTTCCATTCATCCCCTAATTTCATGCGAATTTGATGGTATCCACTACGCAAATCAACTTTGGAAAACATGGTAGAGCCACTTAATTCATCAAGCATATCATCTAACCTAGGAATAGGATGACGATAACGAATAGTAATATTATTAATGGCTCTACAATCAACACACATACGCCAAGTTCCATCCTTTTTAGGCACTAATATAACAGGCACAACACAAGGACTAAGGGATTCACGTATGTAACCTTTGTCGAGTAGCTCTTGTACTTGACGCTGAATCTCCTTCGTCTCCTCCGGATTGGTACGGTATGGCGCACGGTTGGGCAGCGAAGCACCGGGAATTAAGTCAATCTGATGCTCAATCCCTCGAATAGGTGGTAATGCCGGTGGTACGTCTTGTGGAAAGACGTCAATAAATTCCTGCAAAAGGTCAGTGACAACAGGAGGCAAAGAAGGAGGCAATTCCTCAAATGAAAACAAAGCTTCTTTGCACACAAAAGCATAGCACACATATTGACTAACATCCAAATCCGAAATATCAACCTTAGTAGCAAGCAAAGTTGGACTAGTCAATTTAATTTCATTAGAACCAGCAGAAGAAGATTTGCTATTAGTCTTATGTTGTTGCTCAAATTCTTTAGCTGCTATCTCATTCTCACTCTTATTTTTCTCCTGTTTAGCTTTACTAGCTCTAGCAAGATCATCTTTCACAATTTGTTCAGGAGACATAGGAAGTAAAGCAATATTTTTATCCTGATGAACCAGAGTAAACTGATTTGTCCTACCATGGTGTACAACATTCCTATCAAATTGCCATGGTCTACCAAGTAAAAGAGAGCATGCTTGCATGCGTACCACATCACAATCAACATAATCAGCATATGCAGCAATGCTAAAGTGCACACGAACAGAACGCGTTACCTTAATCTTACCACTATTGTTAAACCACTGAATATAGTACGGATGGGGGTGTGGTCTTGTGGTGAGAGATACCTTCTCCACCAACTCCATGCTCGCCAATTTGTTGCAACTCCCTCCGTCAATGATGATGCGAACCGAACGTTCTTTCACCACTCCCTTTGTGTGGAACAAATTATGCCTCTGGTTTTGCTCGGCCTTCGATACCTGCACACTTAACACACATTGAGCAACCAAACTAGCATATTGATCTGCATCATCAGGAGCCATATACTCTATATCATGAGCATCATCATGGGCACCCTGTTCCTCGTGAGCAATGAGAACTAAAGTCTCCTCATCATAGTCGCTCGCTGACTCATACCCACCATCCGCCGTAATAATCATCACACGCTTGGAGGGACAGTCTTTTGCGAAGTGACCTCCACCTTGGCACCTGTGACATTTAATATCACGATCTCGTGTTTGCCCTGTGGAAGCCATGGATGAAGAAGAACTCGCTGCTGGACCACTGTGTGCACCCTTGAATGGTGGCGCTGGCTGTTTTGGTGGCTCCCTGTAAGAATGAGCGGTTGAAGTAGATGGTGGTGCAGCAGGACGTGTGGATGTAGAAGGTCCACGCGATGTCCATGATGTATTTCGTCCTGCAGAAAAGTTAGGTCTCGTAGCGGCCTGTCGATCCTGCACTTCACGTTCAGCTTTACAAGCAAGATGAAACAAACGAGTAATAGTAGCATAGTCCTTGTATTCTAGAATAGTTTGTATCTCCCTGTTTAAGCCACCTATAAAACGTGCAAACATAGCTTCATTATCCTCTACTAGGCCACATCTAATCAATCCAGTTTGTAATTCTTGATAATATTCCTCTACAGAATTTTTTCCTTGTCTCAAACGCTGTAATTTTTGTAGCAATTCACGTTGATAATAAGGAGGAACCCAGCGAGTACGCATAGCATCTTTTAAAGCAGCCCAAGTAGCTGGAATATTATTAGCATGCAATCTACAATGTTCAGACCACCAAATAGATGCAAAACCCGTGAATTCACAAACAGCAGCAGTAACACGTCTATTCTCAGGATATTGTAAACATGTAAAGCGTTGTTCAGTTTCTAACTCCCAAGTAAGATAAGCATCAGGAATATATCTACCCTCAAACGGCTTAAGATTCAATTTAAGTTTAGGCACATGTTCATCATCGCGTACCTGAGGGGGTGGTTGGTGTCGACCGTGGCGAATGTTGGGACGTTGACGCCCAGCTGGCTGCTCATAGGCCGCTTCCTGTTCCACCTCCTCCTCGTAATCACCCTCGTAGTTGTCGTCCTGGCCGACGTCAGAAGCAGCAGCAGTAGTAGCAACTGCAGCAGCCGCAGGAGCACCAGCAGCTTGTCTGCCCGGAAACAGAATACGTCATGCACGTCGTGGTGGCGGTGGCTGTGCTGGAGCGGCCGCAGGCTGTGCAGGTAGGCGTGCGAGCAACTCAGTAAACTTGGCGTCGAGCTTGGTGTCGATCATCTTCTCCACACCATCAATCGCCTCTGTAAATCTGTTCTCGATGTCATTCACCTGTTCAGACATCATTTGTGCAAATTTATCATGTAACGCTTTGTTTGTCATATTCTCCCAATCGGGTGCATCCCGCGCCACTTCATCATGGGATCCTGGCATGGTTAGCAAAAATAGAAAACACACATAAATATGATCCTACTTCTACTAATGGGATGTGGGGTGGTGGAAAGCACAAATCCGTCAAGCTTTTCTTTCGTTCTTACCGATTCTTACCTAGCAGCAGGTGGTGATGTACAACCAACGGGTCAAAACTCTCAGAGATGTGGTAGAGCGATGGCCAGGAGGTGTCAACCGCACGAAGTAGAATATATGTGGAGCTGTAGGTAGGCTTGACAAATATGGTAGCAAAAAGCTCAACAATAATCAAAACAGAGATGCAAAGTTGAATAAACACTCAACGTCGGTACTGTGCTGATCCTAGGCTAGACCGTACTAGAGACGCGAGCCTAAAACACCAACGAAAGCACGGCGTGGCACGTAATCAACTGAGAAGCACACTCTGATTTTTTTTCTCTTTTTTTTTTTTGGAAATCACCCTCTTCTACGTACGACAAAGATTGGTGAAATCCGACTCTAATCAACTCAAACTAATCTGGCCACGGAGAGATCACAAACCGAACGGGTGATGGAACTCAACTCGGATTGGTAGGTCGTGGTGCTGTATATGGACTCGACTTGGCGGAACGTGGTGGTGTATCTGGACTCGGATTGGCGGAAACGTGGCGGCGTACTACTGTGCGGCGGCGGTGTGACAAACTGTGATCAGAACTCGAAACTCTAAGGGAACTAGACGCTAAGATCAGCAACTCGACACAACGATGCAACCGTAAATTCAACAAAGCAAACTACTGTAAAGAAAACTGGACCAAGGCTCGTACTGTTTTGGGACGTGATGATCTAACCCTAATTTTTTTTTGGCTTTTGCGTGGACTGTAGGTATGAAGAACAGAACCAATCTAGACTACGAAAACTGGTAAATCTCACCGAGCAACCTGGAAATCTGATACCACTTGATAGAGGCGAAGGTGTCCCGATGTTTCGATGAGATGGTGGAGATCGATTATGGTGGAGGCGACTTTCACGATCCGACTACGAACGTGCGAAGACGTTGCGCCTTAGCGATCGCTAAACCAACTCCGAGAGGTTATTGATCCCGCGGATGCACGATCAACCTGACCACGAAGGTCTAATTCCTGCAAGCAATCGAAGAACAAGCAAGAACTAAGAATTGCAATCTGGATATTGCGAATATAAGATGAATGATTACGAAAGTTGGGGTTCCAATGAGGTCTTGGCCTGGCCGGATGACACAAACGAAGAGCTCGAAGTTGCGGCTATGGCTAACTTATATCTAATTAAAACCCAAGTCTAAACGACGCCCTAATGGCTGTATATATGGGGGAACAGAGGGGAATTTCGTGGCCCCTTGGAGGAGGGGTCCGAAAACAACCCTAACTCGGTTTCCCCACACATACGGACTCTAAAAAATAGCCTATTAAGTGTATTTCGAAATTACATGGGCCTGGCCCAATAATAAGGTGACGCAGCACCTATAATAACCCTTGGACGAAAATATTAATGTGGCGTCTTGTGTCTCTCGTCCAGGTCTTCATGCACGCCTTATGGTGGCCTCAAAGTGCGAAAATCACCACTGGAAGCTTCATTGTCCTTTCCCTCGCGCACACCTCCTTCTCCATGCTTGATCCCTGATAGAGGCGAAGGTGTCCCGATGTTTCGATGAGATGATGGAGATCGATTTTGGTGGAGTAGACTTTCACGACCCGACTACGAACGTGCGAAGACGTTGCGCCTTAGCAATCGCTAAACCAACTCCGAGAGGTTATTGATCCCGCGGATGCACGATCAACCTGACCACGAAGGTCAATTCCTGCAAGCAATCGAAGAACAAGCAAGAACTAAGAATTGCAATCTGGATATTGCGAATATAAGATGAAAGATTAACAGAAGTTGGGGTTCCAATGCGGTCTTGGCCTGGTCGGACGACACAAACGAAGAACTCGAAGTTGCGGCTATGGCTAACTTAAATCTAATTAAAACCCAAGTCTAAACGACGCCCTAAGGGCTTTATATATGGGGGAACAGAGGGGATTTTCGTGACCCCTTGGAGGTGGGGCCCGAAAACAACCCTAACTCGGTTTCCCCACACATACGGACTCTAAAAACAGCCTATAATGTGGTATTTCGAAATTACATGGGCCCAGCCCAATATTAAGGTGACGCAGCACCTATAATTGCTCTTGGACGAAAATAATGAAGTGGCATCTCGTGTATTTCGTCCAAGCCTTCATGCATGCCTTATGGTGGCTTCAAAGTGCGAAAATCCCCACTGGAAGCTCCATTGTTATTTCCCGCGCGCGCACCTTCTTCTCCATGCTTGATCCCGCTCCAATGACCGTCCTTCTTGTCCATGCTAGGTCCTTCATTCATAAGCAAAACAAAAGTATCTAATTTAGGCAGCATCATATGTTCATGAACATTAGAAGGATTCGCAAGAAACGAAAGTACCTGATAATTTAGTTGACGTGCACGTGCTCTAGTAACTGGTCCAGTATGTGTAGTTGGTGAAGATGTGGGTGTAACATTAGTAGAGATGTCCTCATCATCCTCCCCTTCTTGAATTGAAGTCGTCCTCGACGGAAGCTCATTATCTTCTCCCAAATAAGGTTTCAAATCTGCAATGTTAAATGTGGGACTAACCCCAAAATCTGCAGGTAGCTCAAGTTTATATGCATTATCATTAATTTTCTGTAAAACCTTAAAGGGACCATCAGCTCGTGGCATTAACTTAGACTTGCGCAAATCAGGAAACCTATCTTTACGTAGATGTAACCAAACAAGATCTCCTGGTTCAAACACAACATGCTTTCTACCCTTATCACCAGCAAGCTTGTATCTAGCATTCATTTTCTCAATGTTTTCTTTAGTTAACTCATGCATTTTTAATATCAATTCAGCACGTTGCTTCGCATCAAAATTAACCTTCTCCGAAGATGGAATAGGAAGCAAATCAATAGGTGCACGAGGTAGAAAACCATAAACAATCTCAAAAGGGCACATTTTAGTGGTAGAATGAAATGAACGATTATAAGCAAATTCAATATGAGGTAAACATTCTTCCCACATTTTTAAGTTACTCTTTAAAACAGCCCTAAGCATAGTAGACAAAGTCCTATTGACTACTTCAGTTTGTCCATCAGTTTGGGGATGACATGTAGTACTAAAAAGTAGTTTAGTCCCCAACTTAGCCCATAAGCATCTCCAAAAATGGCTAAGAAACTTAGTATCACGATCCGAGACAATAGTATTGGGCACACCATGTAAGCGAATAATCTCTCGAAAGAATAAATCAGCAACATTAGCAGCATCATCGCTTTTATGACATGGTATAAAATGTGCCAGCTTAGAAAATCTATCCACGACAACAAATATGCTATCCCTCCCATTCTTTGTTCGAGGCAGGCCTAAAACAAAGTCCATGGATATGTCCTCCCACGGAACACTAGGCACAGGTAAAGGCATGTATAAACCATGAGGATTGAGTCGTGACTTAGCTTTTTGACATGTAGTGCAGCGAGCAACAAAATGCTCAACATCCCGTCTCATCTTTGGCCAAAAGAAATGTGTAGCAAGTACGTCCTCCGTCTTCTTCACGCCAAAATGTCCCATTAATCCTCCTCCATGCGCCTCCTGCAACAACAAAAGACGAATAGAGCTAGCTGGAATGCATAGCTTGTTAGAACGAAACACAAACCCATCATTAAGCACAAACTTGTTCCATGTTCTACCCTCTCTATAATTCTGCAATACATCTTTAAATTCCGCATCATGTACATATTGATCTTTGATTGTCTCTAAACCGAATATCTTGAAGTCAAGTTTTTAAAGCATAGTATAACGACGAGACAAAGCATCAGCAATAATATTATCTTTCCCCTTCTTGTGTTTAATGACATAAGGGAAAGTCTCAATAAATTCAACCCACTTAGCATGTCTACGATTAAGTTTTTCTTGACTTCTTATGTGTTTCAAAGATTCATGATCAGAATGTATAACAAATTCTTTGGGCCATAAATAATGTTGCCAAGTTTCTAATGTCCGAACAAGAGCATATAATTCCTTATCATAAGTAGAATAGTTCAGACTAGGCCCACTCAATTTTTCAGAAAAGTAAGCAACAGGTTTAGCATCTTGTAATAACACACCTCCCAAACCAATACCACTAGCATCGCATTCAAGCTCAAAAGTCTTATTAAAATCAAGAAGTTGGAGCAAAGGAGCATGTGTTAACTTATCTTTCAATATCGTGAAGGCTTCTTCCTGTGCGGTACCCCAAGTAAAAGGCACATCCTTACGTGTAAGCTCATTGAGAGGTGCAGCAATGGTGCTAAAATCTCTCACAAAACGCCTATAGAATCCAGCGAGGCCAAGAAAACTCCTCACTTGTGTGACCGTTTTGGGCTGCGGCCAACTCTCAATCGCCTCGATCTTGGCTTTATCAACTTCAATTCCCTGCGGAGTAACAACATAGCCAAGAAACGATACTCGGTCGGTGCAAAAGGTGCACTTCCCAAGGTTACCAAACAAACGTGCATTACGTAGAGCAATAAAGACAGCACGTAAATGATCCAAATGTTCCTCCAAAGATTTGCTATAAATCAGTATATCATCAAAATAGACTACCACAAATCGTCCAATGAAAGCACGTAAAACCTCGTTCATTAATCTCATGAAAGTGCTAGGTGCATTAGTTAACCCAAAAGGCATGACTAACCACTCATATAATCCAAACTTAGTTTTAAAAGCCGTTTTCCATTCATCTCCTAATTTCATGCGAATTTGATGGTATCCACTACGCAAATCAACTTTGGAAAACATGGTAGAGCCACTTAATTCATCAAGCATATCATCTAACCGAGGAATAGGATGACGATAACGAATAGTAATATTATTAATGGCTCGACAATCAACACACATACGCCATGTTCCATCCTTTTTTGGCACTAATATAACAGGAACAGCACAAGGACTAAGGGGTTCACGTATGTAACCTTTGTCGAGTAGCTCTTGTACTTGACGCTGAATCTCCTTCGTCTCCTCCGGATTGGTACGGTTGGCGCACGGTTGGCCAACTTGAACTGGATACTTGAATCCCTTAGTCCTTGTGCCCAACCGTGCGCCATACCGTACCAATCCGGAGGAGACGAAGGAGATTCAGCATCAAGTACAAGAGCTACTCGACAAAGGTTACATACGTGAATCCCTTAGTCCTTGTGCTGTTCCTGTTATATTAGTGCCAAAAAAGGATGGAACATGGCGTATGTGTGTTGATTGTCGAGCCATTAATAATATTACTATTCGTTATCGTCATCCTATTCCTCGGTTAGATGATATGCTTGATGAATTAAGTGTCTCTACCATGTTTTCCAAAGTTGATTTGCGTAGTGGATACCATCAAATTCGCATGAAATTAGGAGATGAATGGAAAACGGCTTTTAAAACTAAGTTTGGATTATATGAGTGGTTAGTCATGCCTTTTGGGTTAACTAATGCACCTAGCACTTTCATGAGATTAATGAACGAGGTTTTACGTGCTTTCATTGGACGATTTGTGGTAGTCTATTTTGATGATATACTGATTTATAGCAAATCTTTGGAGGAACATTTGGATCATTTACGTGTTGTCTTTATTGCTCTACGTAATGCACGTTTGTTTGGTAACCTTGGGAAGTGCACCTTTTGCACCGACCGAGTATCGTTTCTTGGCTATGTTGTTACTCCGCAGGGAATTGAAGTTGATAAAGCCAAGATCGAGGCGATTGAGAGTTGGCCGCAGCCCAAAACGGTCACACAAGTGAGGAGTTTTCTTGGCCTCGCTGGATTCTATAGGCGTTTTGTGAGAGATTTCAGCACCATTGCTGCACCTCTCAATGAGCTTACACGCAAGGATGTGCCTTTTACTTGGGGTACCGCACAGGAAGAAGCCTTCACGATATTGAAAGATAAGTTAACACATGCTCCTTTGCTCCAACTTCCTGATTTTAATAAGACTTTTGAGCTTGAATGCGATGCTAGTGGTATTGGTTTGGGAGGTGTGTTATTACAAGATGCTAAACCTGTTGCTTACTTTTCTAAAAAATTGAGTGGGCCTAGTCTGAACTATTCTACTTATGATAAGGAATTATATGCTCTTGTTCGGACATTAGAAACTTGGCAACATTATTTATGGCCCAAAGAATTTGTTATACATTCTGATCATGAATCTTTGAAACACATAAGAAGTCAAGCAAAACTTAATCGTAGACATGCTAAGTGGGTTGAATTTATTGAGACTTTCCCTTATGTCATTAAACACAAGAAGGGGAAAGATAATATTATTGTTGATGCTTTGTCTCGTCGTTATACTATGCTTTCAAAACTTGACTTCAAGATATTCGGTTTAGAGACAATCAAAGATCAATATGTACATGATGCGGAATTTCAAGATGTATTGCAGAATTGTAGAGAGGGTAGAACATGGAACAAGTTTGTGCTTAATGATGGGTTTGTGTTCCGTTCTAACAAGCTATGCATTCCAGCTAGCTCTATTCGTCTTTTGTTGTTGCAGGAGGCGCATGGAGGAGGATTAATGGGACATTTTGGCGTGAAGAAGATGGAGGACGTACTTGCTACACATTTCTTTTGGCCAAAGATGAGACGGGATGTTGAGCATTTTGTTGCTCGCTGCACTACATGTCAAAAAGCTAAGTCACGACTCAATCCTCATGGTTTATACATGCCTTTACCTGTACCTAGTGTTCCGTGGGAGGACATATCCATGGACTTTGTTTTAGGCCTGCCTCGAACAAAGAATGGGAGGGATAGCATATTTGTTGTCGTGGATAGATTTTCTAAGATGGCACATTTTATACCATGTCATAAAAGCGATGATGCTGCTAATGTTGCTGATTTATTCTTTCGAGAGATTATTCGCTTTGCTATGGCGATGTAAAGTAACGGAGGGAATCGGTGTTCATACCTTTGAAGACCGAAAGAGGGAAACATTCTTGCGAACGTGGCTGGTGTAGACTCGGAACTACGACCTCCCTGTCGTGTAGAAGACCACCACCGACGAGGATGACTCCCGGTAAACCTCCAGCGACGAAGTAGCACCACATGTGTAGTGCCTCGAAGAGATTATACACGTATGGTACAATCGATGTTCCTCCCGGGCCCCGAACCATGCGAGCAGCGGAAGAAAGACGGCTACGGATCCCGACTCCAGCAGAACGACGGCCTGCCTTATGGTGGAGAACTCCAATCCAGGTGCAGACTCCAAACAAGGGGAGTCCACTTCCGGGAAGGAGAAGGAGGAAGAAGGAGATATTGGTGTGTTGGAAAAAGGGGGGTCTACCCCTCCTTATATAGGCCAAGGGGGGGTGCCATCCTCCTCCCCTCCCCCATGTGGGACTAAACTCCCAAGGTGGGGGTGCGCCGGCCAAGGGGGGTGGTGGGCCCCACCCTTGGCGCCAAGCCCAAGGGGGTAGACCCCCTCCTCCCTTAATGGGCCCCATGGGCCCATTTAGCCTTTTCCCATTTTTTAATTTATTTAATATGTTCTAAATATTTAATTCAGATAATTAAATAATAAAACATTATTAAAACAATTAAACTTTATTTTGAACTATTCAAAATGTCCGGAAACCATTCCGTCCTCCTCCGAAACTATTCCGGCGATTCCTCCTATTTCACCGATTGATCCCGTTACTGTCCTATGCATCGATTGCCCTTAAGTGTAACACCCTAACGGTCCGGGAAACAACAGACATGGTCGAGACTCTTCTCATTGACCAATGACTAGTCAAATGGACCTAGTTACAATCCTTGACAGCCCCTGCGCTTCCATCGAATGAACGTCGATCGCTTTTGGAAACCGTTAACGATACGACGTAATCCCTTTGTGCTGCGGTACTTTGTTTGTTCGAGGTTTGATCGTCGGTATCCTACATACCGTGTTCACATCTCGTTCACAACAAACAACTTCTCTCGTCCATGATCATTTCATCTCTTGTGACCTAGTCACGACCTTGCAAGGTGTTGATGCAATATCACCGAGTGGGCCTAGAGTACATGTCCTGTCACAAGGACTGACAAATCCCGCTCTGATCTATTAACATACTCATCAACCATCTATTTTGGAATACCCAAAGTGCACCGTTATAGCCAGCATATTTCAGTCAGGCGGTGGGATACAAATCAAAGTCTCCTCATAGATGACAATTACGTATGCTCGTTACGGTCTAAGGACTAAGCCATACGTTACAAAGTCATAGCAACGCTGAACTATGTGACTCAATCACATTGCAATACTTTAGGTGGGTGTACGTCCATCACATCATTCCCCTTAACGATATGACCTCATTGTCAATGGACTTAAGTGTCGCCATGATCAGGAAAGCTTGATCAATCAATTGCCCAATGAGATAGTTTACCCGAGTTAAACTACGGACCATGTTTTATACTACACCTGTATTAGTATTTCCAAGTAATACAATTATAGCACAGTATAAAACGTATTATGAACAAAACGGATATGTGACAAATATCTTTATTAATTTGTCTCTTGGGCACATATCCAACAGTCTCCCACTTGCACTAGAGTACAAATTACACTAGTTTACATCAGGTATGTATCTAACACCAATGTTCTCTCGGTGTTCTTCAAACTTGCCCTGTGGAAGAGGTTTAGTCATCGGGTCTGCTGCGTTCAGATCCGTATGTATCTTGTGAATCCTAGTGTGTCCATCCCTGACGTAGTCTCGCGTCACATGGAACTTTCGGAGGATGTGCTTGGGTGTAGAGTGAGTTCTTGGCTCCTTCGCGTTAGCAATGGCACCCGTGTTGTCGCAGAAGATTCCCACGGGGTCAGTGCAGCTGGGAAAGACGCCAAGCTCGATCACGAACTTCTTCAGCCACAGCGCCTCGTTAGACGCTTCGCAAGCGGCAATATACTCCGACTCCATTGTAGATTGGGCGACAACTGACTGTTGGCCGCTCCTCCAGCTAATTGCGCCACCGTTCAACATGAAAACATATCCCGTCTGGGATTTCGAGTCATCTAGATCTGAGCCGAGGCTTGCGTCAACGTAACCCTTTACGGTGAGCTCCTCATCAACTCCTCCATAAACGAGAAAGAGATCCTTGGTTCTTCTCAAGTACTTAAGGATGTTTTTTACTGCTGTCCAGTGAGCCATTCCCGGATTACTCTGGTAGCGATTAGTCATACTAATGGCCAGCGCTAAATCCGGTCTGGTACATAACATAGCATACATGAGAGAACCTATGGCTGAGGCATAGGGCTTTTAGGACATCTCCTCCTTCTCTTTTGCTGTGGTTGGGCATTGAGTCACGCTTAATTTGACACCTTTTATAACTGGCAAGAGGCCTCTCTTGGAGTTACCCATACTGAACCTTTTCAATATCTTGTCAATATAAGTGTTCTGACTCAAGGCCAACCGTCGATTAGGTCTATCTCTATAGATCTTAATCCCCAATATGTACGCAGCTTCACCTAGGTCCTTCATGGAAAATTGTCCATTCAGATATTCCTTCACTTCCTCTAAGACTTTCTTATCGTTCCCTATTAGTAATATGTCATCTACATATAACACAAGGAATGCTACAGAGCTCCCACTCAGTTTCTTATAGACGCAGAACTCTTCGACATTTTGGACAAATCCAAAAGCTTTAATGACCTCATCAAATCGAAGATTCCAACTCCGAGATGCTTGCTTCAACCCATAGATGGACCGTTGAAGCTTGCACACCTTACCAGCGTTCCTTGGATCGACAAACCCCTCTGGTTGCATCATATACAACTCTTCCTCAATGTTTCCATTTAGGAATGCAGTTTTCACATCCATCTGCCATATCTCGTAATCATGATATGCAGCTATTGCTAGTAGGATCCGAATAGACTTTATCATCGCTACAGGAGAGAACGTCTCCTCGTAGTCAACTCCTTGAATTTGTCGGAACCCCTTCGCGACAAGTCGAGCTTTGTAGACAGATACGTTTCCGTCTATGTCAGTCTTTTTCTTGAAAATCCATTTATTCTCGACGGCCTTGAGGTCCTCGGGAATATCCACCAAAGTCCATACTTTGTTGGTGTACATGGAGTCTATTTCGGATTTCATGGCTTCAAGCCATTTCTCGGACTCGGGTCCCTCCATTGCTTCTTTGTAACTTGTAGGTTCATCCGACTCATCAGCCGAGATTGCATTCACAAACTGTCCGTAAAACTCAGTAGGTTGACGGACTCTTGATGACCTACGGGGCATAAAAGGTTCCTCTTCATTCTCATCATGATCATCATCAATGTCATGATCGTTATGAATGTCGTTCTGTCCATTCTCTTCAGCTCCCATTGTGGAAGATGGTTCCAGAACAATTTCCGTAGTCGTTTCTTCCAATTGGAGTGATTGGTCAGTCACTTCATCGAGGTCTATTTTCCTCCCACTCAACTCTTTCGCGAGAAACTCCTTCTCAAGAAAGTGTCCCGTCTTGGCAACAAACGTTTTGCTGTCAGACTTGTTGTAGAAGGTGTATCCACAAGTTTCCTTGGGATAGCCCACAAAGATGCACTTATCCGCCTTGGATTCAAGTTTGTCAGGCTGTAGTTTCGTAACATAAGCCTCACAACCCCAAATCTTCAGGTGAGACAACTTAGGTTTCGTGCCATGCCATTCTTCAAATGGTGTTGTATTTACGGATTTGGATGGTGCCCTATTAAGAATATGAGTGGCAGTTTCTAATGCATACCCCCAGGATGACACAGGCAAATCAGTATGAGACATCATCGATCGTACGCTATCCAATAGGGTTCGATTACGTCGCTCAGCCACACCGTTTCTCTGAGGTGTGCCTGCCGGCGTAAGTTGTGGTACTATGCCACAAGACTTCAGATGATTTCCAAACTCATGACTCAAATACTCGCCACCTCGATCCGATCGAAGGTGCTTGATTTTCTTTCCGAGTTGATTTTCGACCTCATTCTAAAATTCCTTGAACTTTTCAAAGGTTTCAGACTTGTGCTTCATCAAGTAAATATACCCATATCTACTCAAGTCATCAGTAAAGGTCACGAAGTAACGAAGACCATTTCGAGTGGGGACGTTCATGGGTGCACATACATCCGTGTGTATGATCCCCAACAAGTCATCCGCACGCTCCATTATCCCATTGAATGGAGTCCTTGTCATTTTTCCCATGAGGCATGGTTCACATGTATCAAGGGATCCAAAATCCAATGACTCAAGAAGTCCATCCTTATGGAGCTTCTCCATGCGCTTTATACCAATATGACCAAGTCGGCAATGCCACATCTTCATGTGATCTTCATCATTCTTTAATATTTTGGCCTCAATATTGTTAATGTGACACACGTGACCATCGAGATCAAGTACGAATAAACCATGCAACTCCGGTGCGTGAACATAAAACATTTCATCCTTATAAATCGAACAACCAATTGTATCAGACTTAAAAGAATAGCGGTCTCTCTTCAAGCAAGAGCCACTAACGATGTTCACACTCAACGCGGGTACATAGTAGCAATTATTCAGAACTAAAACCAATCCCGAAGGGAGACTAAGATGCTTCGTGCCGTCCGCCAAGACTTCAATTTGACAGCCATTCCCCACGCGCATCGTCACTTCATCCTTGAGCAAGCGTCTCCTATTCCTTAGTCCCTGAATGGAATTAGAAATATGAGCGACAGATCCTGTATCAAGTATCCAGGATGTGTTCCCGGCGCTTGTCAAGAGAAGATCAACAATATGTATATCAAATATACCTTCGTCTCTCTTGGCGACCTTGCCAACCTTCTTGTCCTTTAGGTACTTGGGGCAGTTGCGTTTCCAGTGACCTTCACCCTTGCAGTAGAAGCACTCCACTCCGGGTTTAGGCTTGGGTGCCTTGGGAGGAGCGGCAACTGACTTTCCATCCCTCTTGGGGCCACCTCTCTTGGCCTTCTCCCGCCTTCTTGACTTCTTGAAGTCAGTGGTCTTGTTGACCATGAAGTTGGCGTGCTCCTTCTTGATCTCAACCTCGACGCTCTTCAGCATGGCGAACAACTCAGAAGGGGTTTTGGTCATCCCCTGCAAGTTGTAGTTCAGCACAAAGCCTTTGTAGCTAGGGGGAAGCGACTGCAACACCCTATCAACAGCAAGTTCATCTGGAATCGGGCATTCCAGAGCATTCAAGCGCTGAACGTAGCCAGACATTTTGACTACGTGCTCACTCACGCTGCCGTGCTCGTCCATCTTTGCTGAGAAGAAGGCTTCAGAAGCCTCGTACCGTTCTGCCCTGGCTTGAGGTGCAAAGACCGCCTTGAGGTCGGTGATAATCTCATATGCACACATCCTCTCAAAGCGTTTCTGCAGCTCAGCCTCCATGGAGTAGAGCATGCCACTCTGGACAAGGTTGTAATCATCAGTCCTGGAGAGATAGACATTCTTCTCGTCCTGACTGGCATCATCTGCTGGTGCGTCACCTAACGCGCCCTCTAATACGTATGCCATCTTGAGGGGAACGAGGAGAACCCTCAGGGTGCGGAACCAGTTGGTGAAGTTTGTCCCATCTGTTTTTAGCTTATCTTTCTCTAGGAATGATCCTAAGTTGAACGAGGGGCGAGGTGCTGCCATCTACAAGGTTGATTCACAAGGATACATATTTAGACTTTTGTTCATAATGTGGATTTTCAATTTGATCTCAAAATTCTAGAAAGCTCCCACTTAGATAAACACCTCTCAATTTAACTAAGTGATTACACAATCCCCATACCTCCCTCGATCGTCACGGCCATCAGTATGCGAACCAGGTAGGCCTCTAAGCCAATCACATCAGGCATGTGACTCGTGCTCGACCTTTCGGTCTCCTGTGTTCTAGGCCCGGATCTACATACGTCAAGCCTGCCAATCGAACCTTGATGTTAGCTGTTCAGCAAGGCCATATCTGCATATGCCAGGCTTGCCGAACCCAACCTCATGCGAACTCCGTTGAATATGTAGGACAACTCCGGTATGTACGGAGCATCAAGCCATATGGGAGAACCTTCCAGGCGGTGCCCACCAAGGGAGAACCCAATGTTGGTATTGTGAGAGATGGTCCTGTTTCGTGCTACCGTCGATATATCTAGCATGCTAGCATAAAACAGGAAGTAAAACTGTAAATCATACAACCTATGACCCCCCTTCATGCAAAGCAAAGTTAAACGCCTTTCTACTTTAGCTTGTGCAAGTTTTACGTGGCTGCTAGGGGTTTCGAGAGAGAGAACCGTTTCTATCCTGCGAAAAACATGCCACAACACCGTCTCCCGTCCGTCTCTATTACACCCCTGTCGGGGCCCTCCGTTGCAAACATCTTCGCATCGCTAATGCAGAGAGACAAACACCCCCCCCATCCACTTTATATGGTACAAGCCATATGTCAAGCGTGGAACCAGTCTCGCGTAAACGCGTAAGGTCGGTCGGGGGCCGCTTCATCAAACATTGCCGCAACGCTAAATGAGTACATGTGGGAGGGTAACGAATGAATATTCGATGCCCACATCCTAGATGTGTTCTACCCGTACAATACATCTACGCATAGCTAGCTCATGATACCACTGTTGGGATACGGGGCATAAAAAACAAATTTTTCATACCTACGGTACCCGAACCCAAGATCTATGCTATGGCGATGTAAAGTAAAGGAGGGAATCGGTGTTCATACCTTTGAAGACCGAAAGAGGGAAACGTTCTTGCGAACGTGGCTAGCGTAGACTCGGAACTACGACCTCCCTGTCGTGTAGAAGACCACCACCGGCGAGGATGACTCCCGGTAAACCTCCAGCGACGAAGTAGCACCACAGGTGTAGTGCCTCGAAGAGATTATACATGTACGGTACAATCGATGTTCCTTCCGGGCCCCGAACCAGGCGAGCAGCGGAAGAAAGACGGCTACGGATCCCGACTCCAGCAGAACGACGGCCTGCCTTATGGTGGAGAACTCCAATCCAGGTGCAGACTCCAAACAAGGGGAGTCCACTTCCGGGAAGGAGAAGGAGGAAGAAGGAGATATTGGTGTGTTGGAAAAAGGGGGGTCTACCCCTCCTTATATAGGCCAAGGGGGGTGCCATCCTCCTCCCCTCCCCCATGTGGGACTAAACTCCCAAGGGGGGGGGGGGCGAGTGCGCCGGCCAAGGGGGTGGTGGGCCCCACCCTTGGCGCCAAGCCCAAGGGGGGAGCCCCCTCCTCCCTTAATGGGCCCCATGGGCCCATTTAGCCTTTTCCCATTTTTAAATTTATTTAATATGTTTTAAATATTTAATTCAGATAATTAAATAATAAAACATTATTAAAACAATTAAACTTTATTTTGAACTATTCAAAATGTCCGGAAACCATTCCGTCCTCCTCCGGAACTATTCCGGTGATTCCTCCTATTTCACCGATTGATCCCGTAACTGTCCTATGCATCGATTGCCCTTAAGTGTAACATCCTAACGGTCCGGGAAACAGTAGACATGGTCTAGACTCTTCTCATTGACCAATGACTAGTCAGTTGGACCTGGTTACAATCCTTGACAGCCCCTACGCTTCCATCGAATGAACTTCGATCGCTTTTGGAAACCGATAACGATACGACGTAATCCCTTTGTGCTGCGGTACTTTATTTGTCTGAGGTTTGATCGTCAGTATCCTACATAGCGTGTTCACATCTCGTTCACAACAAACAACTTCTCTCGTCCATGATCATTGCATCTCTTGTGACCTAGTCACGTCCTTGCAAGGTGTTGATGCAATATCACCGAGTGGGCCCAGAGTACCTGTCCTGTCACAAGGACTGACAAATCCCGCTCTGATCTATTAACATACTCATCAACCATCTATTTCGGAATACCCAAAGTGCACCGTTATAGCCAGCATATTTCAGTCAGGCGGTGGGATACAAATCAAAGTCTCCTCATAGATGACAATTACGTATGATCATTACGGTCTAAGGACTAAGCCATATGTTACAAAGTCATAGCAACGCTGAACTATGTGACTCAATCACATTGAAATACTTTAGGTGGGTGTACGTCCATCACATCATTCCCCTTAACGATATGACCTCATTGTCAATGGACTTAAGTGTCGCCATGATCAGGAAAGCTTGATCAATCAATTGCCCAATGAGATAGTTTAGCCGAGTTAAACTACGGACCATGTTTTATACTACACCTGTATTGGTATTTCCAAGTAATACAGTTATAGCACAGTATAAAACGTATTATGAACAAAACGGATATGTGACAAATATCTTTATTAATTTGTCTCTAGGGCACATATCCAACAGCTTCTTGCCTTCCCCCGCAGCTTCTCATCCCTTCCCCAAAAAAATGACCCTAGTGGCACATCAATTTACAAAAAAATTGCCACCACATACATACCTTAAGAAAAAAAACCACCCATCCTTCTCTGCGTCATTTTCTCCCAGCCCGTTCCTGGCAGAGAGGCAACCGTCTAGGGTTCCTCGCCGGCGGCCCAGTCCGGCCACCGAAGAAGAGGCCACAGTCCGGCCACCGACGCCCCAGACCGTCCGCCACATCGACGTTCCAGTCCGGCAGCCGACGCCCCAGTCCGGTCGCCGATGCCTACGCCTACCCCACCAGTCCGGCTCCTCCTCTCCTGTTCTTCCTCTCCGCCGGCGTGCTGCCCCTGGTCAAGGTAGCCCTTTTCTTTCCCTTTGTATTGTTTTTGACTGGGTAGGGAAAAATCCGTGAATAAGGGGGAAAATTGCCCAGATCTAAATAATGTATGAACTATGTGTTGTTTTTTAATTGTATGAACATCTTGTATGGTATTGGTAGCAAATCTGCTCACTGTTAGTTTATATGAACAAATATGCTCAGTGTCAATTTATGTGAACAAAGTTGTCCACTGTCAATTTCCTGTGTGTGTGTGTGTGTGTGTGTTCATGTATTTGTTGCTTACATAGATGGTTAAAGAAAAATAAAAGGTTCAGATGAAAGCCAATTGGGATCCACTAGCTGCTCAAATATTTTGTGTACTATGTGCTGATGAGGTTGGAAAAGGAAACAGACCTTCAGCCTATATGAACGACACTGGGTGCAAGAATGTGCAAGCCGGTTTTTTAGAACAGACAGGAAGATCATACACCAGGAAACAATTCAAAAATAGATGGGATGCAATGAAAACTTTGTACATAGCATGGAAGCATTTCAAAGGTAAAGCTACTCGACTAGGCTGGGATGATGTGAAGAGAACCGTCACAACTGATGATCAGTGGTGGAAATATACCATAGCGGTACTATTTTCTATCTATGAGTGTTCTATTTTTTTTGTTTTTATTTTATTTTTGCACTAGAAATTTGTGCTGATTTGATATGTTCTTTTGTCCAGGAAAACAATGTTTGTGCTGGTTTTCGGAAGGGACCTCCGCCATACTTGTTGGAACTTGAGAAGATGTTCGTTAATGCGCATGTTAATGGTTCAAGTTCTTTTATGCCAGGCGTTGATGGAGAAGAAGAGGAAGTAGAGGAAGTAGAGGAAGATAACGAAGATCCGGAAGTTGAGGAAGTTGAGGAGGCACTTGGAACCCCATTGATGAAGGTGCGTGGGGCTGGAAAGCGCCCGACCATCGGTGGTGGCCCTAGCCCAAAGATAAAAAAAAGTCTAATATGCAAAAAGACTTCAAGCGCATGGTTGATCATTACACAAGTGGGAAGTCATCTGCTACTGTCGACACGCAATCTGAAATTGAAGCAATCATGGTCAAAGTCATTGAGTGTGGTGCAAAAGAAGGAACTGAAGAGCACTATATGGCAACTAAATTGTTTGGTAAATCTGAAAATCGTATCTTCTTCAATACTATGAAGACACGTGAGGGTCGTTTTATATGGCTAACAAGGATGTATCAAGATAGGAAGAGGAACTAGAAATGCTCTTGTTTGTACGCTGTATCCGCACAATATCATGCCATTTCCCTTATGTCATTTCCCTTTAGTAGCGAACATTTATCTTTGGTTGAACAATTGTGTAACATTTAAATTTGGATGAAGTGTTGTTTGGCTGATCATTTATGTGTGATGTGTTTTGTCAAGTACTGGTCATATTTTAGCTGATCATATTTTGCATTTTGTAGATGAGCACTAGTGAGAGTGCAAGTGATGATGAGACCACTGAGAGTGCAAGTGATGAAGAAAGAAGTGAAGATGAGCTAATGCTATTGGTTGGGTATTATGTGATGAACCACTATGAGAAGTATTTGAAGAAGAAGAAGAAGAGGAGGAGGATACCATTATGCACATGACAACAATGGGTTGTTGAAAACTTGAGTGATCGCAAGTGTTGTTACTAGATGTTCAGAATGTACCCGGATTGTTTTCATGCACTGCATAGCACACTTGTTGAGGTCTAAAAATTGAAGTCCACAAGAGAAATGGGTTCAATTGAGGCACTTGGTATGTTCTTGTGGATGGTTGGAGGCCCTCAATCAGTGAGTCAAACTGAGAATCGCTTCAAGAGTTCCACTGAAACAATCCATCGTAAGTTTGAAGAGGTGTTGCATTGTTTGGTATGTTTAGCCGCAGATAATATCAAACAAAGAGATCCACAGTTCTCAACTGTGCATGAGAGGCTTCAGGACTCTAGATTCTAGCCTCATTTTAACAATTGCATTGGTGCAATTGATGGGACACACATACGTGTTGCTATGCCGGAATATGACATCGCTAACCATATTGGTCGGTATGGATATCTGACACAAAACGTGATGGCAGTATGTGACTTTGACATGAGCTTCACATCAATTGTCGCGGGATGGCCCGGATCCGCACATGACACAAGGATTTTTAAGGATACATTGACAAAGTATGGCGATCGATTTCCACATCCACCTGCAGGTTAGCTTATTCATTATTGTGCTTAAAATAATATCTTTCGGTTGCCTAGCACTAACAATAATACTTTTCAGGAAAATACTATCTTGTTGATTCGGGTTATCCTAATTCGTTCGGATATCTAGCTCCATACAAGGGAACAAAGTACCATCTTCCGGAGTTTCGACAAAGTCGTCAACCAAGTGGAAAAAAGGAAGTCTTTAACCATGCTCATTCTTCACTTAGGAATGTCATTGAGCGCACCTTTGGTGTGTTCAAGATGAAATGGCGTCTTCTACAGCATATCACAAGTTACCCAATTTTGAAGCAAACCCAGATAATAGTTGCATGTATGGCGCTCCATAATTGGATAAGAGAGAGTAATCTCCATGATAAAGAGTTTTACTTGTGTGATCAAGATGAGAACTATATGCCGGGTAACATTCAATCCGAGCAATCTACACCACTTCATGGCATTCATGTGGGAGCTGAGCATGCTAACATGAATGCTATTCGTGAAGATATCGCGAACGCTTTGATGGTACATAACGATGGAGAGGAGGATGTTGAAGATGCTGACTAGTGTGCGTAGTAAAGGCTTGGCTTGTATTTTCGTCCTAACTTAGTTGTATTATGGGAAAGTGCTTATAGTTTGGGAATCCTTGTTATTACTAATATATATTGTCATATTAAATTGAACGCATTCATATGGTAATGGAATTTTATTATGTGATACTTACTTACGAATGAAAATAAATTTTTGGCTAAGTTAAGCATGGTTTTTGATCTACTATACAACATAACGAGTAAAACCAGTGTTCAGACAACATCTTCAGCATTCAGGGGTATTACAGACTTTCAACACCAGCTACATCTTTTCCAGCCATCCTAAAAAAGTTACCAAATAGGATTTTTTGGCTTCTCAGCTTCTACCAGCTCCAGCCAGCTTCTCAGCTTCTACCAGCTCCAGCCGCTTCTCATTCAGCTGCAGCCCAAACAAATAGGGCCCTAGTCTATTAGTGATAGGTGTCGTATTTTGGGCAATCCGTGCTTATTTTCAAAACCTACAAAAACTAGTTGAGAACTCTAGCTACTAGATGGATCGCTAATCTGTAAGGCCCGATATGCGGTACTGTTCCAGATCTAGGTGTTTCCACCCAGATCCGGGGACGAAGCACATATCGGTCCCACCGCGACATATGACAAAGCCATATGCCCCGGATTTCCAACATGATATCACAACATTACAGATACAAGGATACAACATCTCAAACAATCAGCATACAACTGCCTCAAATACAATACAACAGCGGAAGATACATGTCTGAGTACAGACTACAAACAAATGCCTAGTGGCAAAGAGAAAAACATTGATCCCATAACCACACGGGTCCAGGCCCTCCGCCGGGATCCGCCTAACTAGTCGTCGTCGAGTCTCCACGTGAAACATCGATCACCATACCTGTTGTCGACCAAGAACCCTGAAAAGAGTTTGGGGTGGTATCATGAGTACAGAGGTACTCAGCATCCAACTGTAGTGGTCAACTGACCCAGCAAGGACTTCATCACTCGTCATTCTAGGACAACTAGTAGTTTACGGTAAGGATGGGGTAAGTGGTGTGGTTGCTGCCGCACTAGCATTTATGAAGTGGCTAACGATCTAGAGAGTAAGGTAAGAAGCCAAGCATTCGATGAGGAATCGCCTCCAACAAGTCTTGCTATCAACTACTACGCAAACATAACACCTATCCTATCCTTGTCCTCCTCTTCGCACCCCGACGAAGAAGAAGCAGTCAAGGCACACACACACGTTGATCAAGTTATATTAAGATTATCTCAGTTGTTGTTGTCTATGAACAAGGAGTAGGTCTCAAGTCGTCCATAACCGTGGACACGGCTTCTCAAAAAGATTTAATCCTGCAGGGGTGTACCAACTGCCCATTACGAGGATCCGCACGCACGCCCATCTCTCTCAGTTGCTACCCATCACAGGCAACCATTTTATGATTTAGTTCCAAGAGATCCGAAACGACAGGTCCCTCTAGCTAACAACGAACAAATCCGGGTGGCCCCCGGTGAGTCGACATCCATCTCAGGAGCCGGCCGCTCTCTCGATCTGGTCTCTACCATCTGTCCCAGGTTTGGATAGCCGGTTAATCACACATGGGACACCGGGTCCTCAGCCGGACAAGGTGGGCCAGCAAGGAAACTATGTCCTCACTGGTCCAGGTTGGTTTGTAAACAACTGGCGGCCGACCAGCACACACACGGTTTCAAATGGTAAATCAGCTTGGGCCACCACTAGAAATGTTTGAAGCTAGGTAGGTAAGAAAAGGGGACCCCATAAAATCCCACACGCGGTTAGGCACGCTCGTCAAGAGACACAATACCCGAAACTCGGGTCCTAGGTGACTCGAATGGAACAAAGCGTAGGGGCGGGATAGCCTAGACCTTCCATCCTTTGTCGAATATAGTCAACATTTATAATAAACATATCATCAACAACAATAATAATAATAATAATAAATGTGGTATCCCAACCCAAGGAGTAACAGGGTAACATCGTAGCATCCTAAGCATGCATACTAAGCAGGGGCTGAGCAACGAGCAATAGTAACATAGCAGTACAAGGTTTGCTGGGAGGGGACATGGCTGTATCGGTTTAAGAGAGGCTGTAAACATGTGGTAGGATCAAACATCGAGCCTAACCTAGACTAGCATGCAAACCGCTGGTTGAAATAGAATGGATCATAAGTAATGCATAGTCCTTGCCTGTTGATAAGTCGGGTTCCGAAGGTGTAGTTGATCGCACGCTCGCATCGTCTCCGAGAGGTATCCGCGGAAGCACACAAGAGGATAAACACTGGAAAGCAATCAACGAGCAAGCATCTATTACTACGAGGCAAACACGAGCAAGCATGAACAAGAAGGCAACACGAGACATCGCACCTACCGTCGAGAGCGGTTACTAACAGGTTAAGTGGAGTACTCGTCACACACAACGATACCGCACGTTTACGGTGGTTCAAGTTGTTTAGCTACACAAGGTGAGAAAAGGTTGTTAACATGGCATCTCACTCAAGCATGGCATATTACACAAACATAGCAAAAGGTGAAGCATAAGATAAACTATCTAATCTAGTCAATTTAAGTGGGGGTAAAACCTACACATGGCAGCTATTGCGGACCCCACAATATTTATTGAATTTGGTACTGTTTTTCCCTAAACAATATTTTATTATTTTATTTAGCAAGCAAGAACAGCATAAACACAATCTACATGCAATTCTAGTCAAGTTACATATAAGAAACATTTTAAACAGAGCAACAGTTAAAAAGTTATTGCAATTACAGTTTATAATGGCAGACAGTGTAATTAGCAGGTAAACAACATGTAAACAAGTTCAAACATGGCAACAAGCAACATTTTATTAATCTACGCGCAAAACTGAGAACCTTTCATGTAGAAAGCGTCTCCATCGGAGCTACCGGTGAAAAGATATAGCTACCGTAGTAAAAACAATACAATCTGCAAAATAAAACTGCCCAGGGGAAAAAACAGGCAACGGGCCAAAATCTACTGGGCTGGCCCAACTCGCAGAAAAAAAAAAAACAGAGGGCTGCCTCACCTTGGGCCAAGGCTCGGCTAGGGGAGGCTGGACTGGTTCGGGCTGGAGCTGCTGGGCCAGGGGCGCCTGGGCCAGGGGGCAGGCCGGCCCACCTGGTCGGTCCGGCGGTTGGAGGCCGCCTGGATCGGGAGGCCGATCCCGTTGGTGGGCAGGCGGCGGACGGCGTGCCGTCTCCGGCGAGGCGGGCTAAGGCGGCGAGAGGAGCGCCAGGACGCGCGGCAGCGGTGGCTCCGGGCCGGATCCGGCTGGATCCATGCCGTGGCGACGTCGGTGAGGCCGTGGTGGCCGGCGGCCACGAGCTTCGAGCTCCAAGCCATGCCATCCATGGCGGCTGCTGGTGCACAGAGAGAGGAGGGTGAGGGGAGAGAAGGGGAGGGCGAGGGAGAAGAGAAGAGGGAGAGGAGGAGAGGGAAGTCGGCGGGAGGAGGGGCACGGCGGCGGCTGGATGTCGGCAGCTGGCCGGAGGGA
Source organism: Bromus sterilis (assembly GCA_950022295.1). Lineage (NCBI taxonomy): Eukaryota > Viridiplantae > Streptophyta > Magnoliopsida > Poales > Poaceae > Bromus > Bromus sterilis. Next base: position 253,439,623 of record OX465595.1, on the reverse strand, counting down.
GGCGCCCGGTTGCCCACGGGCAGGAGGAGCCGCGGGCTGGCGCGTGGTGGCTTAGAGGTTGGTGGAGGCCAGGGCACATCTGGGTCGTCGAATCTCCGGATCTGACGGTCCAGATCAGCAGGGGCTAGGGTTTGGCTGGAAAATAAGCAAAATTGCGAAATTGTGGGCTATTTGGGGCATATCTGAGATAGATCAGGGGGGTGGCTGCCATTTTGTGGCTAGGGAAACCCTAGAAAGGGGTGGGAGTGTGGTGGTCTTTATATAGCCCAGGTGGCTGGCAGTTTGCACAAACATCCCCGGTTTTTCTCTCGCGCGCGCGGTGTTCACGTTTCTGACCGCCGGGGGTCCGCAGTACCTCCGATTCGAGTAAAACTTCGAACTGCGCGATCAGCGCGTCGAGCCGGCGGCGTTCACCTTGCGCTGGAACCGTTCCGATAACACTTTCCGGCGCGGTATAAAAATAACCCGTTTAATTATTAAACGAGGTTTTTCGTTCCGTTGGTTGCGGCTGGTCTCGTGCGGTTTTCGCGACGGTGATCGGGCGAAACCCGGTGTCGCAAAGGTCGAGTGTCAGGGTGGCAAGGGTCGGTCTCCGTCCGGTACGAGATAAGAGGGGGGAAATAATCGCCGATCGATAAATCGGGGATGGAAACACCGCAAACAAATCAGACAATCAAACAATTCACACCGAAAACAAATTTTTTAATTTTTGCAAAATCTGGGCTGTTACATAATCTTTTGAGGGATCGGATCTTAGAGTACACTCACGTACCATGAGTCGAGGATGCGCAAGGATAACCAAACCCCCATACACTCCTCCTCGGGGTATTTGTCTCGTTGTGAAACCTCATTATTAGATTGAGAGTTACCGATAATAAGTGCATGAGTTCTTCAGACTAATGTAAGTATTGAAAGTGGACACTTCCACCTCCTCATATTTTCTAGCCTCTTCGGTACCGCACATTGCCCTCTTCTCACTCCTAGAGTTGGCGTCCACCTCGCCGGTGCATCCAAACCCTTGGCATGATACGCTCTGTCATCATAAGCCTCCCTATATCTTTCCTCAAAACAGCCACCATACCTACCTATGAAGGCATTTCCGTAGCCTTTCTAAGATATATTGACATGCAACATCCACCTCTTCATGACTTGATCTTCATGTCATACATGTTCCTGCTACACTGGCAGAGGCATATATTTTCATACATCATGATAGCTACTTCTTATTTATGTTGAGTACCTTGTAAAGTGTGAAGATCTTCTTTACCTTCTTGTAAAATAGATTGTTGTCCTCAAGTGGGAAAAGATCCCAAAGAGGACGGATTTAAAAGATACCAAAGAGGACAAATGAGAGTTAAATAGAAAGAGCCATTGAGGCCACCAAAATATACAAAAAATAGAAAAAAGAGAAAAAGAAAATAAAAAGAGAGAAAGGGGCAACACTACTATTCTTTTGAAAGATCCACACTCGTACTCCCTCTTATCCTTGTACTCCATAGAGATGATCATTTATGCATATAACTATGTGGGGACCTTCACACTATTGAACTTGGCTTGCATATTCCAAGGATGAGCCTCCTCAAATGATCTATAGGTCTTCATGAGCGAGCAAGTTGTATGCACCCACACTAGTTCCATTGGAGAGCTTTTCTTAGCTCATATGTGCATCCGTTGCATGGCAATCCCTACTCCTCACATCATATCTATCATTTGGCCTTTTCGTGCCTATGATTGTCCTCATTGATGTGAGCCTTTCACACCCTTTTTGTCTTCCTCCTCCACCATATTTCTCTCTTTGCCATCCTAAGTGTCAACTCTCGTGCTTACGCTCATCCATTGCATGAGTGCTCAAAATATTGAAAAGGAGTGGATCAAATTGACTTGTACATGGCTAGTGGTCTGGGGACGAGTCAAGATAAGATTCCTAAGAAGACCAAGTGTGAAACTTTAGTATATTGAGTTCTCAACAATTATTTTTTCTCTCGTATTCCCATATCCCCCTTCTTGCACGCAAACACCATCTGGAGACATTCGAGTCACGGACAGCGAGAGCTCTTGCACCTTTATGTTCTTATGTTGCTTGTTTCAATGCTAATATAGACTCTTGCCTGTTATGACTTGAATTGAATTACATACCTTGATTGCTTTACTTTCAAAGTTCTTATATGGTTGTTAGCATGTCACCACAGAAATTATGCTTGTTATCATTTACCTACTCGAGGACGAGCAAGAATTAAGCTTGGGGATGTTGATACGTCCCAACCGCATCTATCATTTCTACTTGCTCCATGCATGTTTTGTGTGATATTGCTATGATCTAGATACACTTTCATACCATTTTGATCATATTTGTACTAACTTACTAACTCAGTGCACCACAGTGCCAGTTCCTGTTTTTTGTTGTTTTTCTATTTTAGGTTTCCCCCATATTAAAAGTGCTCCAAAAATTCGGGAAAAACAGATAAAAAGCAGCGCAACGGAAGCTTCTGGAGTCCCTAAGGAGGGCCAGAGGGACCCCTCCTGGTGCCCAGGCGGCCAGGTGGCGCGGCCTAGGGCTTGGCCACGCCAGGAGGCCGCCTGGACACCTGGTGGCCCCTCTGGCTGCCCCCCCTTCGCCTATTTATTCCCCGTGACGGGATTCTTCCGAAGACAGAACCCTTTTTCGCGATCTCGCCTCTGTTCCGCCGCCTCCGCGCTTCTAAGATCGTGAGCTCCAGCAGACCTCTTTCCGGCACCCTTCTGGAGGGAGGGTTGACCTCCGGGAGCCTCTCCTGCACCATGGACGCTTCCCGGATGATTCGTGAGCAGTCTACCTTGGACCATGGGTCCGTGATCAATAGCTATGTGATGTTCTCCTACCCTCGTTGTTATTCATGGATTAGACCTCATGAGCTTCCCTACATGATCGAGCCACATATGTAATTTTCCGTTGTTGCTATGTTGAGTTTGCTGGGATCTGATGGATTATGAGACTATGTTGATGCCCCACAGGCGTAAGGGATCGAGATAGTCTTCGCGGGTAAGTTAACCCAATTTATTGATTCGACACACGGGGAGCCAAAGAGTATTTATAAGCTTTGACAGTTGAGTTGTCAATTCAACCGCACCTGAAATATACTTGCTTGCAACAATAGATAAGTGGTAACGGTGATATGATAGTGATGATAGAAACAGCAAAAGTAAATAACAAAAAGTAACAACTAATAACCAGCAGGATTGAAAACACTGTAGGCTAGGGAGATGGATGGTCGGGCGCTGCATGGATGAGAGTAAAAATATAATAGATTCTAACACGGGGAAAGGCACACAGAAAAGCAATGATCATCTAGGCAAATATCAAACATTAGGCATGTATCCCGTAGGTAGTTGTGCTTTCTTCCAATAAGAACTTGCACAACATCTTTTGTCCTACCATCCCGCTACGAACGGGGCCAAAAGGAACTTAAGGAGATTAAGGTACTCCTGTCAAAGAGCACCGGAACAAAGAAATAAACTCAATGGATACATGGAATCCTCAAATCATGGACCATCCCCTTTGGTGTCCCAAGTTGTCACCTTTGGGATCGCCGGTTCCGGACCATAATAGGTGCATACAACTCATAGATAAGATCTAGAACACAAATATACTCATGAAAACACATAGGGTTCAGATCTGAAAACATGGCACTCAGGCCCAAAGTGACAAGCATTAAGAACAACAAGTTGTAGCAAAGAAGATAAACACCAATCTAGATGATAGGCAACATGCCCCCACCAATATGACGAACTATTACATGATTAAACTCATCCAATCCCTACCATCCCCGTTGCCTACAGCAGGGAATTACTCACACATGTGAAGAGAAGTCATGGAGGATGGATGGAGTGGTGATGGTGATGACGATGGCGACGATCTCCCCTCTCCGGAGGCCAAATCAGCCTCCAGATTACCCTCCCGAAGAAGAACAGAGGGTGGCGGCGGCTCCGCGGCGGAAACTGGGAAAACGACTTCTGCTCTGGGGTTTTCTCGTCACGGGGATAAATAGGAGCTTCGGTAGGGCACCAGAGGAGGGGGGAGCAGCCCAAGCGTCCTGAGGGCGCGGCCCCACCCCTAGCCGCGCCAGGGGGGCGCCTGGGGCCCCCAGGGCTCCCCTCTGGTCCCACTTCTGGCTTCTGGCTCCATCGGGTGCGTGGATTTTCTGGTATTTTTCTGGGAATTTTCCGGGATGTCTAAAATCCATTTTCCTGCACACAATAAAACCATACAGGCAGCTCTGCTAAAAACAGCGTTAGTCCGGGTTAGTTTCGTCCAAATCATGCAAGAATGAGGGAAAAAAAATAGCAAAAGTGTTTGGAAAAGTAGATACGTTTGAGACGTATCAACTCCCCCAAGCTTGACATATTGCTTGTCCTCAAGCAATTCAGTTCAACGAACTGGACGCGACAAAGAAAACTTTGACAAACTCTTTTGCTTCATTAGATGTATATAAGCATGTACTACGAAAAGAGTTTAGCAAGTAATGAAACAATGCTATAAGGACAATGCACGAAGCAATTCTTCTTTCATGTGATCAGTCACGAACAACTAAAAGTAAATAATATACTGCTGAAAATCAACACAGGATCACAATGCACATAACTTGAACATACTTGAGTGGCATTTCGCTAGCCTCCATGAGTGAAGCAAAACATAAATGCAGAAGCTCCTCCGAAGTTTTAAAGGTGACTAGAACTCAGTATTTCAGACTAGCAATAGCACAAGCATGCAGAAGACAATGTAATACTTTGGGACAATGCATGTTACACTAAGAATGACAATTATGCTCTCATAGTTGGTGCTTTGAAGAAAGAAGGGGAGACTCTCGAACCGTGGCTTTTGATGGCAAGGTTGAAAACCCGTGAAAGGAAGCAAAGACTAAACATGTGCCAGAGCTCTTGGTTTTGAAAATAGAGATAAAACTCTTTTGAGAAGTGCAACTTTCCAGTCAACGGTGAACGGTAAAGGTCTCTCAATATCTCCCATGCCAACCATATATAATGCTTTTTGCTTACACATATTCCCTTATCCATAAATACTTTGATGGTCTACGGAACCTTTTATTTTGCCTCAAGGATGGAAGGAGGGTATCGTTCCACCTATCATAAGCATCATTTGGTCCATTTCACTCCATCATCAAGTATGGGGGAGGTGTAACTCTCATATATATTTTTTCTTTTCTGTTTTGACTAGTTAAAACTTCCGTCAAAATATTTTTGGCATGAAAGATACTGATTTCCCCTCACCGTACCATGAGCTTGTATGGTTACAAAAAGGGAAACTTTTGAATAAATTTCGAGATGGCACAAGAAAGTCTAAGTTAGGAGTGGCCGGTAAACACCACATATAGGTAGGTATGGTGGACTCAAATGGAACAACTGGGTTTGAAAAGGGAGTTTGGAAGCACAAGCAGAAATCCGCTTGGTGCGAGCGAAGGCTAGCAAAAGACTGGGAAGCGACCAACTAGAGAGCAATAACTATCATAATCATGCAGAGCGACAAAGCAACATTGAATCGGGCATGAAAGCGATATAACTATTCTGAAACAAAAAGATCATCAAGGCAAAAGTAGACTTTTTAGTCATAAGCATGTGTGAACATGTGCCAAGTCAATCCAAAAATTCTCCGAAGGGAAATACCACTTCAGTATGCCAAACCATGAACAATGCAATGCATGTAAATCATTTCAACAACACATTATGTACTCTAGATGTTTGAGACTAGCCACAAGGAAAGCATGAACACTGGGAAAGCATTGTAAACATAGTACTATGTCGCTACAAGCTGGTCTCTAGATCATAAGTACAGGCATATGTACAGAAGTAGAAACAAGAAGAGTTCATACCGGTTTTCCTTGTTGCTTCCCTTCCGTCAATCTTCGTCATTACTTCCTGGTCTCTTGCACGATCGAACGTAGGAAATATAATCAAATGCCATCACGGACTCGAGCTGATCTTTGAAAACAAAGCAAACTAAAGAGAGAAAGGAAATCTTTTTGGGTTTTTCAAAGGTTAAAAGAAAGCAAAAGAAAAGAGGAAACGGGCAAAAGCTTCGAAAAGGATCAAAACGAATAAAATGGATAATACAATGGAAAAGTGAGAAGGGCACGTACTCCCCCAAGCTTAGGCTTTTGGCCTAAGTTGGTAGTAGCTAATGTCCCCGGGAGCCTCCTGCTCCAGGGTAGTACGGGTGAGTCCAAGGGTCGTATGAGGCTTCCGGTGCGTACACCGAAGTCCTCGGATCCTCCCATGAAGAAGGATCCGCGCTCCAAGCAAAGGAAGACCATTCACCAAACTGGGTGACGGTCTCTCCCTGGAAAGGTGGGAACACACCAAGCTCCTCCTCGTTGGGCACAACCCCCTCCATAGGGTTATGAATCTGATGCTGGACCACGAACTCATCAAACTGGATAACATCAAAGGACCATCCGTTCCTGCGAGAAAAATCAAACAAAAGAGGTGCAGGTAGACGGATCTTGCGTTCCGTGGTAGCTCCGAAACGCAAGATATAATCAAGGTTACCAAACTCGGAAGTCATGGTAACAAACTTATGCCTTTTCATAGCAGCAAGATCAAAACTTAAATAAGTAAAAGGCTTATCATCGGGGTGTGGGGTGCCATTAAGAGACTCTAGGATAAGTGTGGCGTAAACGCCACCAAATAAGTCTGCCTTGTTACCGTTCATAGCAAGCCGTCGAGCAATTAAGGCACCCACATTATAATCAAACCTCCCTGAAAGGGCGGTTGCCAGGATAGCAATATTCGGCGCAGATATGTTTCTCGTGTTGTCACGAGCTAACACCCCTCTAGCAATAAAATACGCAAAATACCTGAGGTGTGGGAATAAGATGCTGGAGATCTTTGACCAATGAATATCCCTCGTATCCATGCTACAGAGCGAGCTGAAGACGGTTCTCAGCTCGGAGGGCTGAGAGCTCATCTTCGCCGTCTGTCCCACGTTTGTCACACCTATTATTTCACAAAACCTTTCCAAATGCATGGTCAAAAGATCATTGTAAATTTTAAACTCAACAGAACCAGCATCAAGGTTATATCTAAAACTGTTAATGAAACAGGAGATGAGTTTTTGATACTGAGTAACACGGCACGTTGCGAGCCGCGTCAAACCTGCATTAGCACAAAGATTATAGAACTCCTCCCTAATTCCTGCAGCTTCAAGGAATACATCGCACGGGAAAGTCATTGCGCGTGCTTGATTTGTGTCCTCCAACAACTCTAAGGGCACATGATCTTCGTTGTAGCTCACCCTAGCAGTCGAGGGTGAAGCTGCAGCTCTTGTAACTCGATCGGAGCGCTCGGGCCTCTTCTTCCAAACCACCCCTTTGCTCTTCCTAGCAAACTCATTTCTGAAATTTTTGACAAATTACAAAAACAAGGATTTAAACAAAGTGAGTTAAGGCAAACTACTCAACTCACTTACCTAAGGCATAAACTTGCATCAAAACTTGGAAAATAAAATTCTACACATGCATGCAAGCTCATATAAACAGCACCAAGAGCTACTAAATACTCACAAATGAAGCCGCCAATCAAAAATCTAATTGGAGGGGTGAAGGAGTTACATACCAGGGAGTATTTGCTCAAAATTTCAGCTAGAATGGTGCGCTGTAGAGAGAGATCGAAAATCGCCTCCAAGAACAGCAAGAACGCAAGAACCAAATGCAGAACTCGTGTTTTTGGAGAGAGAGAAAGGAGGAGGAAGCAGACATACCTGGAAGTGGGGCATGTGGGCCCCAGGCGCCCTATGGGCGCGGCCAGGGGGCAGGCCGCGCCAGCTGGCCGCCTAGGCCACTTGTGGACCCCCTTAGTCAGCCCCAGGTGCCTCTGGGTCACTCTCGGCATGGAAAATTTTATTTTTATTTTTCTGGAATTTTTCTGAAAACTTCACTGTTGAAAATTTCTCGGAGTTCAAAAAGCTGCAAAACTTTCTGAAAACTTAAAGCGGTGATTAGTATTGTGAAGCTTCAAAAACACAAAACTTGGTACAGCAAAGAGAATGAAAGCTAAAGCAAATGAAAACATAACAAGCTTGACTTTTTACCTATATAAAACAAGCTTCACTAGTAAGGTTGATCAAGTCTTACCAACAAATCGGTGATATATAGAACAAGAAGTCTCCCCTCTTATGAAGTAATCATTGCGCCTTCACTTTGATGGACATTGTCCCAACCATAATGGTTTTGTATTTGTGGTGCATATGTAGTGGACAGTCCCATTCTCCAATCTTCACGGTCTCGATATTCTCTATAGAGTTAAGGCCATGCCTCTTGTCGATCTTCTTTAGAAAATAAACCGTGTGTTCTTTATCATCAACGTTGAAGGTGACCTTTCCTTTATTGCAATCAATAATAGCACCTGCGGTGTTAATAAAAGGTCTACCAAGAATAATGGACATGCTCCCATCCTCGGGTATGTCAAGCACAACAAAATCTGTAAGGATCAAACAATTAGCAACCTCAACGGGTACATCCTCACAAATACCTATTGGGACAGCTGTTGATTTGTCAGCCATCTGAAGAGAGATATCTGTAGGGATTAGTTTCTCTAAACAAAGCCTTTTGTAAAGAGAGAAAGGCATAACACTCACTCCTGCACCAAGATCACATAAAGCAGTTCTGACGTAATTATTCTTTATGGAGCAAGGAATGGTGGGTATACCTGGGTCACCGAGCTTCTTATGAATCTTGCCACTGAAAGAGTAGTTAGCAAGCATAGTAGATATTGCCTCGTTAGGAACTTTTCTTTTCTTAGTGACAATATCTTTCATATATTTCAAATAAGGAGTTAACTTAATAGCATCAGTCAAAGGAATTTGAAGAAAAAGAGGCTTCATCCATTCACAAAATTTATTATAATGCTCTTCTTCTTTAGATTTGAGGGACTTACCTGGAAAGGGCATGGGTTTCTGTATCCATGGTTCTCTTTCCTTCCCATGTCTTCTTGCGATGAAGTCTTCTTTAGAGTACCTCTTGCGTTTATCGGGTGCTTCTTCTTCTCTTACCTTGGGTGGATCATCCTCTTCGGCGTCTTTTTCTTCAGGCTCGGCATCGTCTTCTGTTTCAGCATCGGAGGTAGATATGCTGTTAGGATCAACAGCTGGCTTTTCACTTGTGATAGGATCATCAGGATTGTCAGCCTCCTTGTGTTTCTTCTTCTTCTTTTTCTTCTTTGGAGAGCTAGCAATCTCGTCTTCTTCTTGTACTTGGGAATCTTGTTCGATCCTCTTTGGATGCCCCTCAGGATAGAGTGGGTCCTGGGTGTGTGTTCCAGCTCTAGTTTTAATTCCATAAGCTTGTATGTCCTGTTTGGCATTATTAGCAAGCAAATATTTTTGCACATTAGAAATTTGTTCAAGCTGAGTTTGAACCATGTGAAAATGCTTAACAAGACATTTAACATCATTAACTGTTCTCTCTAGAACATCACATAAACTTTTGATAGAAAGAGAATTATCATGCAACTGACTTTGTAACTTCCTATTAAAATGGTCTTGCTTAACAATAAAATTATCAAGCTCATCTAAGCATTGGTCGGGAGGCTTACCTCTAGGGATGTCACTTTCAGTAAAGTCTAATAGAGAGTGTACCTCTACCAAGGGAGGGTGAGTAGTAGGCTCACACAACTTCTCAATAGGTGGTAAATTCTTCACGTCTTCGGTTTTAATACCTGTCTCCTTTATAGACTTCTTTGCTTCTTGCATATCTTCGGGGTTCAAAACAAGCATGCCCCTCTTTTTCGGTGGTAGAAGTGGTTCAGGGACGAACCAATCTTCATAGTTCTTGGCAATTTTGCACATTAGTTCTTCTGCATCGTCCGGTGTTCTTTCCTTGAAAACACAACTAGCACAACTATCCAGATAGGTTCTGGATTCATCGGTTAAACCAGCGTAAAATATATCAAGCAGTTCATTCTTGGGGATCCCATGTCCCGGCATAACCTTAAGAAAATAACAAAACCTCCCCCAAGCTTTAGGGAGGTGCTCATCCTGCAGTTGTTTAAAGTTATAGATTCTTTGCAAAGAAGCATGTTGCAGATGAGCTGGGAAATATTTATCAACAAAGAATTTGACTAAGTCCTGAGGACTTTTAATGGAACCATAGGGTAGTGCATCGTACCATGATTTAGCGTCCTCCTTCAAAGAAAAAGGAAAAAGCTTGGCCACATAGAAGTTTCGTATCTTCTCATCAGTACTGAATAGGTTGCTTAACTCAGCGAGTTTGGTCAAGTGTGCTATAGCATCGTCATTTTCTCTGCCATAAAAGGGGTCAGCCTCGACTGTAGATATAAGTGAAAGATCAACAGAGAAATCATAATCAGGATCAGTGATGTATATAGGAGATGTGGCAAATTGAGGATCAGGAATAACTTTGTTCTTCATGGAGTGCTTTTTGAGCAACTCCTTAACATCTCCAGGGTCAGAGTCGACACACTCTCTGAGTTCCCTGCAAAAATCATCATCAAGAGTAACATAATCATCATCAAGGATTCTCTCCCTGAGTTCATCTAAGTTCAGGTAACCAAAGGTTTTGCAGGTAGGAATATAGGTAGTAGGGGTCTCGGTCTTGGATTTTGCTGCAGCCTTAGCAGTCTGAGTTTCAATATGGCGACCAAGAAAAGTAGCATCATCAAGAGTAGTGGAAGCATCATCAAAAGTATCGGACATAGTAACAGACTCAATAGAAGCATCATGTAGTGGGGGTGAAGTAAACTTACTCATAACAGAAGGTGAATCAAGTGTAGCACTAGTGTTCAGAACAGTACCTTTTCTTGTACGGGATGGTAAGATCGGAACCTTGGGGTCTCCTTTCTTACCCATAACGGATGATATGCAGCAGACAGGATACTTCAAGTAGACTTGTAAATATTGCTATGCTCCCCGGCAACGGCGCCAGAAAACGCTGCTTGATGCCCCACAGGCGTAAGGGATCGAGATAGTCTTCGCGGGTAAGTTAACCCAATTTATTGATTCGACACACGGGGAGCCAAAGAGTATTTATAAGCTTTGACAGTTGAGTTGTCAATTCAACCGCACCTGAAATATACTTGCTTGCAACAATAGATAAGTGGTAACGGTGATATGATAGTGATGATAGAAACAGCAAAAGTAAATAGCAAAAAGTAACAACTAATAACCAGCAGGATTGAAAACACTGTAGGGTAGGGAGATGGATGGTCGGGCGCTGCATGGATGAGAGTACACATATAATAGATTCTAACACGGGGCAAGGCACACAGAAAAGCAATGATCATCTAGGCAAATATCAAACATTAGGCATGTATCCCGTAGGTAGTTGTGCGTGCTTGAAATAAGAACTTGGACAACATCTTTTTTCCTACCATCCCGCTACGAACGGGGCCAAAAGTAACTTATGGAGATTAAGGTACTCATGTCAAAGAGCACCGGAACAAAGCAATAAACTCAATGGATACATGGAATCCTCAAATCATGGACCATCCCCTTTGGTGTCCCAAGCTGTCACCTTTGGGATCGCCGGTTCCGGACCATAATAGGTGCATACAACTCATAGATAAGATCTAGAACACAAATATACTCATGAAAACACATAGGGTTCAGATCTGAAAACATGGCACTCGGGCCCAAAGTGACAAGCATTAAGAACAACAAGTTGTAGCAAAGAAGATAAACACCAATCTAGATGATAAGTCATGGAGGATGGATGGAGTGGTGATGGTGATGACGATGGCCCCCAACAATCTGACGAACTATTACATGATTAAACTCATCCAATCCCTACCATCCCCTTTGCCTACAACAGGGAATTACTCACACATGTGAAGAGAAGTCATGGAGGATGGATGGAGTGGTGATGGTGATGACGATGGTGATGATCTCCCCTCTCCGGAGGCCAAATCAGCCTCCAGATTAGCCCTCCCGAAGAAGAACAGAGGGTGGCGGCGGCTCCGCGACGGAAACTGGGAAAACGACTTCTGTTCTGGGGTTTTCTCTTCACGGGGATAAATAAGAGCTTCGGTAGGGCACCAGAGGAGGGGGGAGCAGCCCAGGCGGCCTGAGGGCGCGGCCCCACCAGGGGGCGCTTGGGGCCCCCAGGGCTCCCCTCTGGTCCCCCTTCTGGCTCCTGGCTCCATCGGGTGCGTGGATTTTCTGGTATTTTTCTGGGAATTTTCCGGGATGTCTAAAAATCCATTTTCCTACACACAATAAAACCATACAGGCAGCTCTGCTGAAAACAGCGTTAGTCCGGGTTAGTTTCGTCCAAATCATGCAAGAATGAGGGAAAAACAATAGCAAAAGTGTTTGGAAAAGTAGATACGTTTGAGACGTATCATATGTTCAGTTTGTGATTGAGTAATATATTTGTTTCTTATCTTTTATATTTATGTTCTTGAGTAATTCTTGGATGTTCTCCGTTGCTATTTATTGCTTTGGCCAAGTAGTAGTTAGTGATTCCAAGAGGGAACGTTATGCTCGATTGTGGGTTCATGCCCCCTGGTGACTAGCTTGAGTGACAGAAACATGACTCTAGGGGATGTGATGTTTCCACAAGGGGAAAACAACGGTGCTTGTGACCGCGGTTTCAAGGATTGTTTACTTTACGCAAAGTTCTTTTTAATGTAGTTGTCTGTTGCTTTGGGTTTACACTTCGGGTGGGTCTCGCAACTTAATACCTGTGAGATGTTCTAGATAGATATCTCAAGGTGGATGATTCGTAGTAGATGCACTTGGATTTCGGTCTACTTATTTTGGCGTACCGCCCATTCTTTTGAGCCTCGTCCTTTCTTTGTAGCATAGTTAGCATTGCAGTGCGTTTTTAATCATGTCAATTGCTCAGCTGTGGTTTGTTTACCTCACATAGCAGTTTTATCGTCTTTTGGAGAGAGACATCAGTAGTGAACATCACGGGACCCCGGTCCATATTCTCATCACTATTTACATGCTCTTTTATTTCATGCTTTTACTTTCTAGCTGTTATCGCCATTATCATTATCACTTGCGTTTGATCCTTTATAAACAACAAGGCCGGAGAGATTAACAAGCTCTCTGAACTTCGTTGGGAGCAAAGTTATTTGTGTTGTGTGCAGGTGCACGTCAATTGCATCGTTGACACCTACTTTCACCTTTTGAGTCCTACGGGAGACAAATCCTATCCTCTACATAGGGGAAATTTGTTGGTATCCTACATCTCACCTTCCACTTGAGGTAACCAACGAAGGGCAAGAAGTCATTATCATCTCTCGCACATCACCTGCTCGTCTAGTCATGTCGCACGCGAAAATCGAGGAAGTCTCATTTATTACTCCACGAATTTTGCACTGTTGGTTTGGACTCGGGTCCTCGTAAATAGGATCCGGCTTGCCTTCCTTGTTTTCCTTGTTTATATATATATATATATATATATATATATATATATCTCCTTGCTCACTCTCTCCATCTTCTTATTCCCGACCTATCCATACCTTGGGACACCCAAGGCTGTTGGAGGAGAAGTTCCCTGCGACATGTGTTGAGCTCGACATGCACTATGCTTGGTATCTTTCCTCAAGAACGGGACCGTGCCACTCTCGCCCGCCCAATTCGTAAGTATGCTCCTTCAGATCTGTTACTCTCCCTTTCTTCTTGTTCTTAAAATCCGTAGATCCTTTGATTTGTTTTCACCGAATCTAGAGTATTTGCTCGCGATAGTCTTGGAATATGTAGGTCCAATCCTGTGTTCATCTGATATATGTTTGGGAAATATCTTTACCCTTTTTCTTTGTCCCAACTGATCTATCGTGCCAACTCAAGGCAATGGAAAACTGTTTCTGGTCTTCTCAGCATGTCTAGATGATTTATTGTTTCTTACTTATGTCTTCCATTCCTTTACCTGACTAGACATTCTTTCTTTCTAGCCATTCTGCTGATTCTGAAATGAAGAAAATAGGAGCAACTAAGAAGGACGAACAGACCAAGAAGAAAAAGATTATTGTTTCTAAACCCAAATCGACACTTTCTTGCGACCGGGCAAGGTCTATCATAACCGAAGCCCGTCTTCGAGATTTGGAGTAACAACGGCTACTTACTCGTCAAGAGGACATTGGATGGCGATCCCCTTCGACTGAGACCCGACCTCATCCTAGGTAAGGCGAGGTCATAGCCTTTGCTGACCATGTGACCCGGGGCTTTCGTCCTCCCGGGTCCTTCTTTTTTCACGAGGTTCTCCAGTTCTAAGGCTTACACCCCCAATACCTGGCTCCTAACTCGATTGTCAATATCGGAAACTTCACAGTGTTCTTTGAGTTCTATCTGCAGAGGAAGCCGTCGATCCTGCTCTTCCAAGAGTACTTTTATTGCAACAGGAAAACGAAGAGCAATGGGGGTCAACTTATTGAATGTGGAGCCGTCACCCTTCAATGACGGGGTAGATGCAATTATCCGTCAATGAGGCTTTACAGCCATATAAAAGAGTGGAAAAAGTCATTTTTCTACTGCGAAGATACCAGCCCAACAGGCATGCCCCCGTTGTCGGGTTTCCGTGAAGGTCGACTCGTGTATTCCGCTATTTTGAAATCTTGGCCAAGAGGAGAAGATAAAAAAGCACTTTCTCCAGTTTTCAAGAAGGTCAAAGCTTTATTAGCTCAGGGCCTGCGGGCCATAGATTTAATCTGGTGCTGGGTCGAATGGCAGGTGCAACCTTTGAGTGAGCGCACCAGACTTAAGTGCAAGTATTGTCGGGGGGATAATTCAGAGACCCGACAGAAATAAAAAGGAGGCATTATGGATCAAGACGAAGGGAGTCGGCATGTGGGCTAGCTCGTTGAAGAAAGGGCCCAGGAGAAGACTCGGCCTATGAATCAGTCAAGTTATAAGACGAAGGCCGAGTACAAGGAAAGAAGTCAAACCGCCTTGGAGGAGAAGCTAGCCCCCGAGGATATAGACTAGGACTCCACCTTGTATCATAGTCAGAATCATTTTAAAAACCCTAGGACCCGACGTGTATATAACCCGAGGCTCTGGGACGTCAAAGGGGCGAATCATCTCCACATATAATACAAAAAGGCAAGAAGTAGGTCTTTACCTCATCGAGGGTCCGAACCTGGGTAAATCCCAGTGTCTCTCTTGCGTCGACTTTCTACCGATCGATTCTTCCTCCTCGTATCCACTCATATCAAAGGCCCCGCTTCAAGTTCTCCAATGAGGACATCTGGTGTGTTTTTCCCATGACAAGTACTCTGGCTCTAAAAACAGTATGAGATTCTCTTGGGTAATCTTCGAGCCTGCCGAGGCGGCTCGGGATACCAAGAAATTCTTGTGCGAGCCTTTGGAGATAGTTAGTACGGTGGTTCTGGCCCCTTTCTGCATCAAGAATCCGGCGCCAGTGGTAAGATCACAAATTCTACCGTTCTCATCATGTTTTTTTGAAGGGAGAGGTTCTAACTTGTTGTCCAATCACCTTGCCCACAGGTTGGAGATCCTTGGTGGGCAATGGATCGCCCTTCGGTTTCCGAGGAAGGAATCAAAGAAGAAGATGAGGACGAAGAGGTCGAGGAGGAGTAGGAAGAGGAAAAGGTTCATTGCGTCCTTTCTTCGCTAGGTCCTTCCGTCTGAATTTGGATAGTAATGCTCTCCATATTTTATAGAAGGACGAAGAAGATGAGGATGAAGAGGTCGAGGAGGAGGAGGGAGATGAAAAGGTTCATTGCTCCCTTTCTTCGCCAAGTCCTTCCGTCTTAATTTGGATAATAATTCTCTCCATCTTTAGGGTTACATTTGGGTAAGTCATTTTTTAATGAACCGATCTCCCATAGGGTATTGTCTTTTCTGACATTCTCCCATAGGGTACAGTGTGCTAATCGCACTAGAGGAGCCTGATGCTATGCAGGGGATAAATCCAGTTTTTAATCTTGACGAGGTATCCTCACCTGTCAAGTCTGTGGAGAAGGAGTCCACGACAGTTGCCAGGGATTTTGTGTAACCGGCTCAGGAAAATGAGCCGGCGGTTATGAAGACCATGCCAAAAAGTGTTGGTAATATAGTGGATGGTGAGGATCAGGCATCACGGCTGGATTTGTTGCTGACTCTGTCAGCGAAGGTGCCAGCTCAGGGAGGTGCGTTGATGAGGACATGACTACCATAGTTACAACCACAACCCCTGCTAATATACCTACTGGACCAATTACTAGAGATCGTGCACACCAATTAAATTATCAGGTACTTTCGCTTCTTGATAATGTTTCTAATGTTCATGTGAATATGATGCTGCCTAACGTCGATATATTTCTGTTGCTGACAAATGAAGGACCTAGCATGGACAAGAAGGATGAGCATTGGAGCATGTTCAAGCATGAAGATGACGAGGACATAATTATCATGGATATGACCATTAATTCCTCTATATTTGATCAAGAAATGAAGTCAATACAAAGGGGCATGATTGTGTGCTGTACAAGAAGTTATTTCACGTCACTTTTGGCCCAAGAGAAGATAGAGACCAAGTCTTTCACGTCATGGACTCAGATTCGGACTGCAGAGATATACCAAACTTCAAACAGCTGCCGTTTCTACATACGAACTCCAAATTGGGTGATTCTTTTTTCTGGTGATAGCTTATCTCGTCTAGTTTCCAACGCAATTGGTTTCACCTTCAAATTCCTTCGGAGCGTGGAGATATTGCGAAAACGGTGCGACCCAGCAGCAGAATCCGAATCAAAGTCCAACTCAATAGGTGTTGCATCACCTCCACATGGGCCCAAGTGCCTTGTACGACCTAGGTTTAGTTTTAGGACTCCTTGGGACGTCCTTCCACCCCCTTGGCCTCCACCCTTTAGTCCTATATAAGTAGATCAACCCCTAGGGTTTTTCTTTAGATTTCTTTTAGTTAAAAAGACTGCTTAGCTAATTGCTGCATCTTCGTGTTCTCGGTTTGTGTCCAACGACCAGATCAAGACCGCTTTCGGAATCCCAACTTTATTCATACTTCATCTACATATTCGCAATATTCAGATTGCTTTATCATAGTTCTTGCTTGTTCTTCGATTGCTTGCAGGCACTAGACCTTCGTGGTCAGGTTGATCGTGCTCCGGCGTGGTCAATAACCTTCAGGAGATTGATTTAGCGATTGCTAAGGCGCAACGTCGTTGCACGTTTGTAGTCGGATCGTCAAAGTCGACTCCATCAAATCCTAGTTATCATCTCATCGAAAGATCGGGACACCCCGCCTCTATCATGCGTCCTCATCGGTCCTTGAGGATCGAGAGGGCGCTTCTTTCCCTGAGTTATATTTGGGCGCAATGGCTCAACTTGAGCGACATCGAGACTTTCATGCGAAGATGAAGCAAGATTATGAGGTATTTCTACCATTATTCGTATGAGTATCCAAGCCCCATGATTTGATGTAGGTAGCTTTAGCATCCCATCGAATTATCAGAGAAATCCCCCCTTCGCTTATGAAGTCGATGCTGACTTTTGTAGGCCCTGGCGCTGAGAGTCGGGGAGAGAGAGACCACTTTGACGGATCGGCTAGCAGCGGAAGCCAGAAAACGTATGGAGTCTGATAAAAAGATTTCTCATCTTCAGGATGAACTGAAGAAGAGCGCGGAGGAGCTGCAAGCTGTGAGGACCGGCTCTTCTGCGTATAAAAAAGCCATGGATAAAGCCCTTGTGGATCCCAAAGCTGCCCAGGACTAACATGATTCTTTGGAGAATGATATCTTGACGATGTCCAAGGCATTGCTTCGTATGTGCGACCCCCCCTTGTCGCAGTGTTTGAGAGATGATCATTTTTTTCATGTGTGTTTTTCATGATTGTAGGAGAAGGTGACCCGTCTCTGGAGAAGTCGGACACAGTAAAGCTTCAAGCCATGATGGATGTCATTCGTAACACACATGCCGGTAGTTGTCAGATTATCCAGCAATTGACCAGTCAAGCGGAATATCCGGCTCTAATAGGTGATTTCTTTGAGGAGCTGTGGAAGGCCCCGAAGTGGGTGGACCGGATAAAAAGGTCTGGATGTTGCAAGGGGGTTATACGGGCGAAAAATTCCAATGGCGGACGAGCGGCAGGTCGGACTTTATCCGGCCCGTCCGCACAGCATATGGATCGAAGCTCAGCCTGTATTCGCGCGTACTGTCCCTCCCAGACACTCCCTCACTCCGTGTATTCAGCAAACCGTGGCAAAGATTCAGCGTTGAATATTCGTTGCTTCACCTGAACAACAACGAGGACAAGCAATGTGCCACGACACATATACCGATGTAGGAGTACCAGCAGTACGCAGCAGTTGTTCGAAAGGACAGACATGGTTAAGAACGGCCGCCGTGACACTAAGAGCATGCAGGAGGTTTTAATAAGAGAGTTTTTACCGTACCCTGTACTGTTGATAGTGGAGGGAGCGGTATAACTAAATCGAACCATTGATTTTCTGAAGGTTGGATACGCATAAAAATTAGGAAACGATGGCGACACGTGACTTGCAGGGCCCACATAGAAGAGCACGCCTCGCTATTTCTCTCATCCGCTCCGTCTCTCTCGCATCCCTTCTCGTCAAATCATTCTCCTGCGACACGGGCAACCATAGCCTTCTCCTCTCTGACCTCACGCACGCCACCAGCAGCCGGTTCTCGAGGTTGAGTTCGCCGGCGTGCTCCGTTGCCTGCTGCGTGCCAAGATACTACGGGCGGCGTGCGAAAATGATGCAACCGTCGACGTCGGGGGCTGCGACCAGTGATACAGTGTGCTGCGGTGAGGACGCGACGTACCGAGAAGCTGCGATTGACGCGGAAATATGCTACGACCTGCGACGTTCGAAGCTCCAGCTTCCACCGCAATGTCGTGTGCTGCAATAGGGTGACCAGGATAACAAGGAAGCGGCGACCAGTGGGAATGCTGCAAACGTCCAGCATGGCCAGCCATCAGCCGGCAGCCGCCGTAGCGGACGAGCATCGTCCAGCGTGCGCCAGGAACCATTGGATGTCCGGAAGGCATAGATGTCAGTTTAGAGGTCCTGCACCTTTTCATCCCAGCCGTCCTCGCCAGGGGAGACGCGACCAAGCCGGGGTGAGGCCGCGCGAGTTGCGCTGGGCGCCGGCAGGGGCCTGGTTGGACACGAAGAATTCCCTCAGGACATGTATACTGGAGGACGGGGTCACAACGGTGCAAGCAGTACCGCTACCGAGTCCATTGTTAAACTGGAGCAGTACAGGTCGGTAATCACCGTTAGATATCATAATTGGACAGTCTATATTTATTCCAAGGTACCATAAAAGAGCTCTTTAATAATGCTAAGAGCAACACCTCCACAACACTAAAAAAATGAAACAACGTTAACACTTAATCACTTAACGCTTTAACAGAAAATTTCATTTTTTGGTGTGGAACAACTCTAGAACTCAATACGTTTTGTCAAACAGAATAAAATTAGCAATCTTACTGTGCTAAGATATTCTGCTAATACAGAATTAAAAAGGTATCATGTCCCGTCACACAACATGCAGTCACTGTGCCACCCTAAAGGGAATTTGTCCATGTGACCTGATGATGTGACCTGACCATGTGCAGTACCGGTGAGAGAGGACCCAAGCCGTCGTGGAAAAAAATCCATCTTAGGAGTACTACTCTGGTCAGATGCTCCACTGTATGCACACCTCTTTTTCTAAATAACTGT
Organism: Bromus sterilis; assembly: GCA_950022295.1. Classification (NCBI taxonomy): domain Eukaryota; kingdom Viridiplantae; phylum Streptophyta; class Magnoliopsida; order Poales; family Poaceae; genus Bromus; species Bromus sterilis. The sequence continues at coordinate 253,419,967 of OX465595.1, read as the reverse complement.
CCACAGGTCTTGATGCTCCACTGTGTGCACACCTCTTTTTCTAATTATGGTACAATCCTATTTACAATTAGAACAACCACACTAATTATCTACCGTGTAATTACAAATAATAAACAATATATACCAAAAATTCAATTGGTTTACAAATTAATAAAAATATGTATTACTTTTTCTCTCAAAAAATTTAGTCCATAGTAATTTTAATCTCGCAAAACAAGAACCAAACCTTGGTAAACATAGCACCAAGTTAAAATGTTATGCTATATCACTCGGGCGATAGTTAATTTAATCTAACAGAACAAGTACCATCCTTTCTCCGCAAAAAAAATCCGTCCTTATTAATCAGAAAAGTATCACTTTTCTTACATCTTAAAATTACAAATAACAAACTCTCTATCCAGAAATCTCTAGTATGATGGTGTCGGCAGAAAATTACACACACACACACACACAAATAACTTACATAAATTTTATTAATCATTATAACAAATGTGATCCACGAGATCAATGTCCCGTTAGATCCATATAACTCCGCTCTTTTTTAAATTAAGACCACTTTATTAGATTGAAAACACAGTTACAATTCACTATGCATTCTAGACCGAATCAAAAGATCATATCAAAATAAACTATGCCAAATAGATTTTATGGTTTGTGTTTTTTCTTGTGGTATGAAATATCTATATCATTTAGATTTTTTATGTTTATGGTATATACCAAAACCAAAAAATCAAATGATTTAGAAATTAATAAATATGTATTCATTTGTTTTTCAATTTTTTTAGCACCGTCTATAAAGAAAGGAAAGTGTGAATTCTCTCAGAAAATATTTGCTATCTCCCAAATTTACTGGTTGGCTACTACGGTGAAGACAACTAATCATCAAATAAGTTAGCTAGCTACTCGCTAAATTTTCTTTCACAGAAGAATACTACTACTAATAATCAATAGAATTCAAATAATATCAAGGAATATACGTACGAATTAACAGCAGATAGGTAGTACTACTACTCTGCCTAACGTTGATGAGTATTAAGATTTGAATATGTATGCCCAGAACATTAGGTTGGTTACAGCGCTAATATCTTGCGCTAATATGTATGCCCAGAACATTAGGGTGGTACTTAAGCAGGATATGCTTCCGCCATGGATGAACTCGGGCTGCCCTATGAGAAGGTGTGGTTTGGTAATGCGTTGTAGGAGAGTGTGGTTTGTGATGAGGAAGAGCCGGAAGAGCCAGGGTGCAATAGTGCAACGTACATGTCTGTCCTAAGCTACTTCTCACGTACAGTCTTTAGAGCACGTAGGTGTGGCAGTGAAAACAGGACATGGCATGGTGCAAGTGAAAGGGCATGGTCACATGTCAGAACATGAGGGTCCAGAAGTACCAGTCATATACAACAGTCTCTCTTCATCCCTTGTATCACGCAAAAGTACATTGGACAACCTCTGACAATGATTTGACTGATTCACATCTCAACGCATGCACGGGCGACCTAGATAAAGTCCGACGAGGCGCCCGTCCGCCATTAGTTCGCACTCGTTATACGGGCATTTTCTTTATGAAAGATGTATTACCCTGGTTTGGACCTTGATAAGCCAGTTCAAGGATTTCCTGAATTGAAGGCCGACGGGTCTAAGTACCAGAAGGCTGATTATGCCCAGGTGGTGAATAATGTTCGTCACTATGCCACCAAGACTGCGGATGAGATAAAACTCCTAGGTTTAGAGCCGAGATATGATGAGCGCAATAAGAGGCGTCCCGTGCCGACTCCTGAAGCAAAAAGGCAACCTTGGGTGGCCAACAAAGATCGTCCTAGCCCCCTGTCTCAGCTGATGATGTCTACTGGTAATGTGAAGGATGCTGGAGAGCCGAAGGCTGGGTCTTCTACATAAGGCGTGTCCCAAGTGTAGAGGAATTTCTTGAAATATCCATGTCCATTGCGAGGTTTGTGCCGTTTTGATTCTCCTTGTAAAACTATTGAAAGTTCCCTTTAATAGTGTACTTCTGGTACTGTAGAGGACAAGATTTATCATGCTTAGGTTAATTAAGTTGCCAGTGGCCGGTCGGGTTTATGATATTATTTTAAAGCTCATATAGAAGTCAACCGTGTATGTGATTAGACACTAGGCGTTAATCAAGTTAGTTCAGGGCCAGCCGACTGCGTAATAGGATACTTTTGAGTGACTTATGAAAATGAATTATTGATCACATGCTTGTGCGTTGGTGTCAACTTCTCCGTAAGCCAGCATCGCATGAATGTTTCTAGTGCTATCCTGACTCAGATTCAGGGTCGACATGACATACATTACGGAGCCGGTGTTGATTGAATCTAATGACGATGCATCTAGGTTATATGGGTGTGAGTTTTTATCAAGCATACAGGCGGGTATAGTGCCACAATAGGCTGGGAAAAGGTGAATGTTTTCAATTTTTATTAAAAGCATAAAGACGAGGAGTTCTTTTGGGTGTTGTGCTGGCTCGTGGTCGAAAATATTTTATTGAAGAGAATAGGTAGTAGTTACATAAAATTATGGCTAGTCTTAGGTGGAAGGGACAATGGAACTGTGAAGTAGACCACAACTTTTGGGAGGACTAGTGGCTGCCGGCTCTCAGTTGTCAAGTTGGCGGTGACAATCGAATTTTGGTAGAAGTCATGCCATATGTTGTAGAGGAACTTGTGCATACCGTCATGAAGAGGAGCCCTAAGTTTCCTCCGTCTCTCCTAGGGAGAAACTGCCTTCTTACTGGTCTTAGGGGCCCGGTTCTAGGGATGTTGGGACTGGGTCTGGTTGACTTCCTTTGGGAGATGATGGGTTGGCTGTAGCTAACCCCCTATGTCTTTCTTCAGCGAAAGCAACTTCTGCATATGTGATGTCGTCCTTTTCGCAAGCCAGAACAATTTCACGGTTTCCCTCTGATGTCTACGCACGCTTCTATTCTTGTAGACTATGTTGGGCCTCCAAGCGCAGAGGTTTGTAGGACAGCAGCAATTTTCCTCAAGTGGATGACCTAAGGTTTATCGAACTCAGAGAAGTAGAGGTTGAAGATGGTCTCTCTCAAGCAACCCTGCAATTAAGATACAAGAAGTCGCTTGTGTCCCCAACACACCTAATACAATGGCAAATTGTATAGGTGCACTAGTTCGGCGAAGAGATGGTAAAATATGGGTGATAAGGGTAGCAAAACGAAGTAATATAATTCTGTAATAAAAAGTGCAGCAAGCAAACAAGTGGTAAACGTGAGCTCAAACGGTATTGCAATGGTGGAAACAAGGCCTAGGCTTCATACTTTCACTAGTGGCAACTCTCAACAACATTAACATAGTCTAATCACATGATATTTCCAATAAAACATGCCTTGGAGACGCACTCAGAGGTCATTCCTTTGTGGTCAAGAGAGGACGAGAATTATGTAGGGCTACAAAAGAACACCTCGGAGTTCGTAGTTCTCAATCTATGGATTTCCCAATGTCACCGCGGACATCCAAAGAGAGTACCACAATCACCACAACATATCTCAAGGATAGTCAAAGACAAGCACCAAGAGACTCTCAATCTTCAATCAACACACAAAACAGTAAATCACTCATGATAATATTCTTCTAACCCATGTCCAATAGACCACTGTCACCTTGGTCTCTGGGATTATACTAGATAAGATCAATTGAGTACATCAATCCAATACATAGAGGAAGGGGAAATATCATGGGATCACCCTAGATTAACATAGCCTATGATCACAACAAAGATCACATCATGGGAGAGAGAGAAGAACACATAGCTACTGGTAGAAACCTCAGCCTCGAGGAGGAACTACTCCCGCTTCATGGAGGAGGGAAGCAACGTCGATGGAGATGAATCCGGGGGCACTTCCCCGTCCCGGCAGGGTGCCGGCATAGGAATTCTGTCCCCCCGAAACTTGTTTTCGATGGCGGCGGAGATCGGAATTGCTTCTGGAGAAAAGGGGTCTGGAATCAGGGTTTCCTCCATGGGGGTAAAAAATAGGTTCCAAAGGGGGCACCGAGAGGGGCCACGAGGCAGTCAGAAGGGCAGGTGGCGCGGCCTAGGGCTGGGCCGCGCCAGGCACCCTCCTGGTTGCCTGGTGGTGGCCCTCCCTTCCTTCCTTGGTGATTCCGGAAGCTTCCGAGACGCTGATTTTTTACATAATTTTTCCGGAATTTTTGGAGCACTTTTAATGGCCGGAAAACCTAAAATACAAAAATAGCAGAAAACAGGAATTGGCAACTGGGTGCACTGAGTTAATAAGTTAGTCCAAATATGATCAAAAGTCTATGGAAGTGTATGTAAAACATGGCAAAGTCACACAAAACATGCATGGCACAAGAAGAAATTATAGATACGTTTGGGACGTATCAACATCCCCAAGCTTAATTCCTGCTCGTCCTCGAGTAGGTAAATGATAACAAGCATAATTTCTGTGGTGACATGCCACAAAATCATATAAGGACTTTTAAGTAAAGCAATTAAAGCATGCAATTCAATCCAAGTCTTAACAAGCAAGAGTCTATATTAGCATTGAAACAAGTAAAAAAAGAACAAAACGTGCAAGAGTGTAACAGCCAGGATTTCACAAAAATTAAAATTTTTGTTTTCGGTGTGAATTGTTTGATTGTCTGATTTGTTTGCGGTGTTTGCATCCCCGATTTATCGATCGGCGATTATTTTTCCCCCTCTTATCTCATACCGGACGGAGACCGACCCTTGCCACCCTGACACTCGACCTTTGCGACATCGGGTTTCACCCGATCACCGTCGCAAAAACCGCAGAAGACCAGCCGCAGCCAACAGAACGAAAAACCCCGTTTAATAATTAAACAGGTTATTTTTATAGCGCACCGGAAAGTGTTCTCGGAACGGTTCCAGCGCGAGGTGAACGCCGCCGGCTCGACGCGCTGCTCGCTCAGTTCGAAGTTTTACCCGAATCGGAGGTCCTGCGGAACCCCGGCGGTCAGAAACGTGAGCACCGCGCGCGCGAGAGAAAAACCGGGGATGTTTTTGCAAACTGCCAGCCACCTGGGCTATATAAAGACCACCACACTCCCACCCCTTTCTGGGTTTCCCTAGCCACAAAATTGCAGCCACACCCCCAGTTTTTCCCCCAATTTTCGCAACCCTAGTCCCAGATTTGGAAATTTTCCCCCCAGGCGCTCTGGACCGTCAGATCTCGTGATCCGACGGCCCAGGGAGTGCCACGTCGACCAGCCCCTCCTCTCTCTCCTCCCGTGGAAGCCGCCCGAGCCAACCCCGCGCGCCCGTGGATTCTGAGGGCGCCGTCGCCCGAGCAGCCGCCGCCGGCGACCACGGCAGCTGTGCGCCCCGCAGGTCTCCCTCTCGCGCGCCTCTCCCTCTCCTTCCACTCTTCCCTCTCGCCTCTGACCTCTCCCTCTTCTCCTCTATGCCCCAAGTCGCCATGGACATGAATAAAAGCTCCGAGGAGCGCACCGCCTCTGGTCGACACGCCGGCGCCCTGTGGAACCTCGCTGGGGAGGGGATCCGGTGGATCCGGCGCCGCCGCGCCCGTCTCGCCTGCCCTGGACCTCCTCTGCGCCGCCTGCCCCTTGCCGGAGTGCCGCGCTGCCCGGTCGTGGCGCCCCCAACCTCCCTGTGCGGGACTCAGGAAGATAACGAAGACCCCGTGCCCCCGCTCGCGTTCGCCAGCTGGGCCGGCGTGCCCAGCGGCCCAGTGCCTCGCCTCCCGCCTGGTGGGCCTGGGCCCACTCGGTGAGCACTTGCCCCCCTTTTTTTGTTTTTTTTCCTGTGAGTTAGATGGGCTCGGCCCAACACTATGCAGCGCCCTGAGCGCATTTTTATTATCTTGCGCTCGCTGTTAGACCAGATTCGGCCCAGAGTGAATTAGGTTTTTTTTCGTTTATATTTTGGCAGATTGTATAGTATTTTTGCGTTCCCCGTATCTTTTAGCTCGTAGCTCGGATCGCGACGCTTTAAACATGAAAGTTGCTTAGTTTTTCGTGTAGTTTAATAAAATATGCTCTTTTGCCATGTTTTACTTTGTTTACATGCTGTTTGACTGCTAATTACAACTGCTTGCCACTGTAAACTGTAACTGCCATAACTTTTTAACCGTTGCTCTGATTAAAATGTTTCTTACATGTAACTTGACTAGAATTGAATGTAGATTGTGTTTATGCTTCTCTTGCTTGATAATAAAAATAATAAAATATTGTTTAGGGAAAAACAGTACCGAATCCCATTTTTATCGTGGGGACCGCAATAGTTTTCCATGTATAGGTTTTACCCCCCACTTAAAGTGACTAGATTAGATTGTTTATTTATGCTTCACCTCTTGTAATGTTTTTGTGCTATGACATGCTTTCTTTAGTTGCCATGTTAACAACCTTTGTTGATCACCTGTAGCTAAGCAACTTAAACCACCGTAAACGTGCGGTATTCGTCGTGTGTGACCGATACCCCACTTAAACTGTTAGTTACCGTTCTCGACGATAGATCTGTATCGCGTTGCCGTGTCGTGTGATGTCTTCTTGATCTTGTGTTGCCCCGTAGTAATAGAGTTCTTGCTCGTTGATTGCTTTCCAGTGTTTATCGTCTTGTGTGCTTCCGCGGGTACCTCTCGGAGACGATGCGAGCTTGCGATCAACTACACCATCGGAACCCGACTTATCAACAGGCAAGGAATATACATTACTTATGATCCATTCTATTTCAACCAGCGGTTTGCATGCTAGTCTAGGATAGGTTCGATGTTTGATCCTACCACATGTTTACAGCCTCTTTCAAACCGATACGGCCATGTCCCTTCCCAGCAAACCTTGTACTGCTATGTTACTATTGCTCGTTGCTCAGCCCCTGCTTAGTATGGATGCTTAGGATGCTACGATGTTACCCTGTTACTCCTTGGTTTGGGCTATCACATTATTATATTGTTGTTGATGATATGATTATTATAAATGTTGACTATATTCGACGAAGGATGGAAGGTCTAGGCTATCCCGCCCCGACGCTTTGTTCCATTCGAGTCACCTAGGATCCGAGTTCCGGCTATTGGTTTTAAGACTGAGCGTGCCTAACCGCGTGTGGGATTTTATGGGGTCCCCTCTTCTTACCTACCTAGCTTCAAACATTTCTAGTGGTGGCCCAAGCTGATTTAACATTTGAAACGTGTGTGTGACTGGTCCGCGGCCGGCAGATTTTCAAACAACTTGGGCCAGCGGAGACATGGTTTCTCTTGTTGGTCCACCTCAGGGAGCTAGGGCGTTGTCCACATCTGTTTGGGCAACTAACCCGACCTCATCCAGACGGTAGAGGCCGATTTGAGAGCGCGGCCGGATTTTGAGTTGGATGTCGACTCACCGGGGGCCACCCGGATTTGTGTGTTGTTAGTTAGAGGGACCTGTCGTTCCGGATCTCTTGGGACTAAATCATAAAATGGTTGCCTATCATGGGTAGCAACTAAGAGAGATGGGCGTGCGTGCGGAGCCTTGTAATGGGCAGTTGGTACACCCCTGCAGGGTTAAATCTTTTCGAGAAGTCGTGTCCACGGTTATGGACGACTTGAGACCTACTCCTTGTTCATAGACAACAACAACTAAGATAATCTTAATATAACTTGATCAACGTGTGTGTGTGCCTTGACTGCTTCTTCTTCGTCGGGATGCGAAGAGGAGGACAAGGATAGGATAGGTGTTATGATTGCGTAAGTAGTTGATAGCAAGACTTGTTGGAGGCGATTCCTCATCGAATGCTTGGCTTCTTATCTTATTCTCTAGATCGTTAGCCACTTTATAAATGCTAGTGCGGCAGCAACCTCACCACTTACCCCATCCTTACCGTAAACTACTAGTTGTCTTAGAATGACGAGTGATGAAGTCCTTGCTGGGTCAGATGACCACTACAGTTGGATGCTGAGTACCTCTGTACTCATGATACTACCCCCAAACTCTTTTCAGGGTTCTTGATCGACAACAGGTTTGGTGGTCGACGTTTCACGTGGAGACTCGACGACGACTCGTTAGGCGGATCCCGGCGGAGGGCATGGACCCGTGTGGTTATGGGGATCGATGTTTTTCTCTTTGCCAGTAGGCATTTGATTGTAGTCTGTACTCAGACATGTATCTTCCGCTGTTGTATTGTATTTGAAGCAGTTGTATGCCGATTGTATGAGATGTTGTATCCTTGTATCTGTAATGTTGTGATATCATGTTGCAAATCCGGGGCATATGACTTCTTCATATGTCGCGGTGGGACCGATATGTGCTTCGTCCCCGGATCTGGATGGAAACATCTAGATCTGGAATAGTACCGCATATCGGGCCTTACAAAGAGCTCTCGCTGTCCGTGACTCGAATGTCTCCAAATGGTGTTTGCGTGCAAGAAAGGGAATTGAGGAAGAGAAAAACGGTTGTTGATAACTCAATCTACTAAAGTTTCACACTTGGTCTCCTTTGGAATCTAATCTGGACTCGTCCCCAGACCACTAGCCAGGTACAAGTCAAACTGATCCACTCCCTTTCGATATTTTGAGCACTCATGCAATGGATGAGCGTGAGCAAGAAAGTTGACACCTAAACGGCGAAATAGAAAGGTGTAGGGAAAGGAATACAAAAAGGTGTGAAAGGCTCACATCAATGAGGACAATCATAGGCGAGAGAAGGCCATATGATAGATATGATGTGAGGAGTAGGGATTGCCATGCAACGGATGCACATGTGAGCTAAAAGCTCTCCAAGGAAACTAGTGGGGGTGCATCTAACTTGCTTGCTCAAGAAGACCTAGAGCTCGTTTGATGAGGCTCATCATTGGAATATACAAGCCAAGTTCTATAGTGTGAAGGTCCCCACATAGTTATATGCATGATGATGATCTCTATGGAGTACAAGGGATAAAGGATGAAGTACTAGTGTGGATCTCTCAAAAGGAATAGTAGTGTGCCCCCTTCTCTCTTTTTTTATTTTTCTCTTTTTTCTATTTTTTTGGTGGCCTCAATGGCTCTTTCTATTTAACTCTCATTTGTCCTCTTTGGGATCTTTTGATTTTGTCCTCTTTGGGATCTTTTCCTCACTTTAGGGGCAACACTCTATATTTTACAAGAATATAGGAGATCTTTCACACTTTACAAAGGTACTCACATAAAGAAGATATAACTATCATGATGCAAATGTATGCCTCTGCCAGGATAGAAGGATATGTAATGATACTAGCGCGTCATGTAGCAATGATTAGGGCAAGGCCCAACTAGCATGCGGCTCATCGATCAAGCAAGTGGCATGTATGACATGAAGATCAAGTCATGAGAAGATGGATGTTGTATGGCAATGTATCTCGGAAAGGCTATGGAAATGCCTTGTAGGTAGGTATGGTGGCTGTTTTGAGGAAAGATATAAGGAGGCTTATGATGACAGAGTGTATCATGCCAAGGGTTTGGATGCACCAGCGAAGTATGCGCCAACTCTCGAGGTGAGAAAGGGCAATGCACGGTACCGAAGAGGCTAGAAAAGTATGGGTAGGTGGAAGTGTCAACTTTCGAATACTCACATTAGTCCGAAGAACTCATGCACTTATTATCAGTAACTCTCAATCTAATCAGGAGGTTCACAAAGAGACAAGTACCCCAATGAGGAGTGTATGGGGGTTTGGTTATCCTTGCGCATCCTGGACTCATGGTACGTGAGTGTACTCTAATGTTCAACCCCTTCAGAGATTAGTGATCCATCTAGTAGCTAGAGTTCTCAACGGGTTTTTGGTTTTCGAAAAACACACAGATTGCCCAAAATGCGACATCTATCACTAATAGGCTAAAGCTCTTGACACCAAAAGCTCAAACATTACTCAAGTCAATACCTCAAAACTATTGCAAGTTACTACTACAAAAAGAATAGCAACTTCAACTACCTACTTTCTAGTCAAGACACAACTCAGTGCAACAACCAACTCTCTTAACAAGATAAACATGAGAACTAAAGAGAGTTCAGCAACAAACTAAACAAAAGCCAAGGCTCTTGCTAAAGACAAACTAAGACTAAAACTAAACATGGCAGTAGCTACGAAAAGATAAAGAACACACAACAGCAAAAAGATAGGCATGGAGAATCCTATGATGTGTTCTAGATTTTGAAAGTGGGGCTTGTTTCTCTCCCACAAAAAGTAAGACGTGATCTAACTTGTCATGAACAGAAAGAAAAGCTAAAGAAAACTAAAAATAAAACCTAAGAGCGAGACGCTCCAAGCATATCACATAACACATGAAGTGATAAAAATATAGTGAGACGAAGGACGAACTGATGATTGTTGATGGAGAAGGGGATGCACGGGGTCATCCCCAAGCTTAAACGCTTGAGTCTCCTTGAATATTTATTGGGGATGCATGGGTGCATCCCCAAGCTTGAGCGCTTGACACTCCGGAATCTTCTTTCATCATCTTCCATCGCACACTTGAAAACTCCCTTCATACATAACTCGTCATAAGCTGATTAGAGAGGTTAGTACCCTTAATAAATAATTTTCCCCACTGGATATAAAGATATTCTTGAAGAGCTACTGTTTCTCAAGATTTCCAAAAAAAAATTGCAAAGAAAAAGAAATCTTAAGGTTTGCAAAAGTTAGGAGAGACAAAACGTGGCAGAATCTGTGAAAAACAGAACAGCGGGTAGTAAAGAATTTTTTAGGGGTACTTCTGCAACTCGAATCAAAAAACTCAGAAAAGACGCTCGAAAGTCAATTGTATGGAGCACGCTGTCAAAACAATTCATATCAAAAATATGATCTGGTGATTTTAGGCTAATTTTTTCGTCCAAGGACAGAATCTGTTTTCTGGACAGCATGTCACAACTTTTGAACTTTCTTGCAATCGGAGGCTAGACTTGGCACAAAGATTGAAAATAAAGATACAATGATGTTGCTACAGTAGTAACAATCATCAAGACCACTAAAAACTGAAAGTAAAAACTCAAACTAAAGATAACAAGGGTTGTCTCCCTAGAGCTCTTTCTTTATAGCCATAAAGATAGGCTTAAGATTTTAATGATGCTCTCATAGGAATAAGGAATATGAGTTGAAGAACAAAAGAGAGCTTCAAGAAGCAAAAAAACAAACACATTTAAGCCTAACATGCTTCCTGTGCAAAGGGATCTTGTACAGGAAAAACTCATTGAAGCATAAAGATATTAGCATAGGAAGGCAAAATAAGTGCAACTTCAAAGCCTTCAACATAAAGAGAGGGAACTTGATATTATTGAAATATCTATGAGCATATGTTCCCCTATCATAATAATTTTCAGTGGGATCATGAATAAACTCAACAATATAAGTATCACATAAAACTTTCTTATCATGATCCACAAGCATAGAAAATTTATTACTCTCCACATAAGCATAATCTTTCTCATTGGTAATAGTGGGAGTAGGACTATCATAAACAACTTGAACACTATAGATTAATTGTGTATTATGAAGATGCTGTTCAGAAAGAAAGTAATTTACTTCATGATTATGACAAGATTCATAAGGATAATTTCTCCTTATGTCATAGGTATCTTTACAATCACCATAGATAGGAGTTATAACATCATCATAGCAGAGAAGATCATTATCATTGCTAGCAACTATATTTGTAAACATGTTGTCTTTGTTCTTACTAGCAAAAGGATTATCAACTATCACATCACTAATGGGTAAAGGACTTGCAATCCTATCATCCCCAAGCTTAGAGCTTTCCATATCATCATTTTCAGAGTTGGTACCAAAAATATTTTCAAGATCATAAGTAGAATTATCACCATCTTCCCAATCACAGTAGGTAACATGCATATCATAATAAAAATCATCTTCAATGGTTCCTATAGACTTATCTTCAAGATAATAATGAATGCAATCAAGCTTACCATCCTCCATAAATTTTTGTCCGTTAGGATAAAAATTTATGCGAGGGATATGCTCAGGCCAGGTTGTTTCCCATTCTTCTTCCTTCCTGCTCCTCTTCCTCCTCCTCTTCTTTTTCTTCTTCTTCACCTTAGGAAGGAGTGGTTGGAGGGGAAGTTTCTCCACATATCCTGGTTTATCATTAGAAACAATAGGGGAAACTTGGGAGAAACTCTCCTTTTTATTAGTATAGATATAAGAGACATTTTTATACTTTGGTAAAGTTCCCTCCTTTCTAATCTTACTTATGTAATCATTTTCATGGAAATTAACAACACAATAGAGATGGCAATTTTGTAAAGTGTTGCTAATTCCTAAGGCATTAACATCTAGCCAAGAAGTATTTTCTGATAACTCTTCACACATCAAAAATAACATAAGTTCATCATAAAGATCAGAAGTGATCACGTTATCACACAACTAATTAACAGTTATGCTTTGAAAGTTCATGCATTGAAAATTAAAGTGTTCCTCTATAGAGCAAAGTTCACAAGTAAAGGGATAACGGTCACACAATTCTCTAGCAATTTCATTTAAATCTTTGACCCAAGTGATTGTTCTTTCATGCTTATGTTGCTTACAATACTTCTCTTCTTCAATCATAGGCCTTTCACAAGGTCTATCCATTCCACAAAAATTAACATGCTTATATAAAACTTCATTTTCAGGAATTGGATCATGCATGTTGCAATCATCACGAACAATCTCATTTTCTTTGCAAATCTCTTTAAAAAATCATGATGCTTGATCCAATTCTCCTTAGGCATATTAAGATGTGAAGCAAAAGATTTGAGGAAATCAACAAGGAGTTGAGAATCAAGCCCAAACTTAGCACTAAACTTATTAAAACTTGCAGTTTCAACAAAGGACTTAATGCAATCATACTCATAATTTATACCGGACTCTTTACCTTTGTCGATCTCCCAATCTTCAGTATTGCGTTGAATTCTTTCAAGGAGTTCCCATCTAGCATCAATCTTTTCATTTGTGAAAGAACCCATAGAGGAAGCATTGAGAAAGTCTTTATCCTGTCGAGAGAGCCTCGCATAAAAATTAGTAATAATCATATCTTTGGGGAGCCCATGGTTAGGACATTTTAGCATCAAAGTTTTTAGTCTCCCCCAAGCTTGAGCTATGCTCTCTCCTTCATGAGGATAGAAATTATAAACATAATTCCTATTCTCATGGACTTCATGAAGAGGATAAAACTTGGAGTAAAAGAGAGACTGGATCTCTTCCCAATCCAGCAGGTGAGAATCATGTAGTAGCCTATACCATTCCAATGCTTCTCCTTTCAGTGACAAGGCAAATAATTTCCTCATGACTTCATCTCTTGTCAAACCTGAAATCTTAAATAACTCACAAAGTTCTGTAAGTTTCAACAGATGAACACTAGGATGGACTGTTCCATCCCCTGCATAATGATCATTCATAACCTTTTCAATTATCCCAAGTGGTATTTTGAATAGGATCCATTCATTAGGTGGAGGAGAATTCTCTACCACGGGTGTGGTAAAGCGGCCTCCCCGAAGCAGCGAACTAAGATTGCAGTTTTCCGTAAGCCTAACTAGTGAACATAAAAACAAGAAACGAAAAGATTTAATTGCAGAATCTAAAGATATACCTTCAAGCCTTACTTCCCCGGCGACGGCGCCAGAAATAGCTTGATGTCTACGCACGCTTCTATTCTTGTAGACTATGTTGGGCCTCCAAGCGCAGAGGTTTATAGGACAGCGGAAATTTCCCTCAAGGTGATGACCTAAGGCTTATCGAACTCAGGGAAGTAGAGGTTGAATATGGTCTCTCTCAAGCAACCCTGCAATTAAGATACAAGAAGTCTCGGCGAAGAGATGGTAAAATATGGGTGATAAGGGTAGCAAAACGAAGTAATATAATTCTGTAATAAAAAGTGCAGCAAGAAAACAAGTGGTAAACGTGAGCTCAAACGGTATTGCAATGGTGGAAACAAGGCCTAGGCTTCATACTTTCACTAGTGGAAACTCTCAACAACATTAACATAGACTAATCACATGATATTTCCACTAAAACATGCATTGGAGACGCACTCGGAGGTCATTCCTTTGTGGTCAAGAGAAGACGAGAATTATGTAGGGCTACAAAAGCACACCTCAGAGTTCGTAGTTCTCAATCTATGGATTTCCCAATGTCACCGCGGACATCCAAAGAGAGTACCACAATCACCACAACATATCTCAAGGATAGTCAAAGACAAGCACCAAGAGACTCTCAATATTCAATCGACACACAAAACAGTAAATCACTCATGATAATATTCTTCTAACCCATGTCCAATAGACCTCTGTCACCTTTGTCTCGGGGATTATACTAGATAAGATCAATTGAGTACATCAATCCAATACATAGAGGAAGGGGAAATATCATGGGATCACCCTAGATTAACATAGCCTATGATCACAACGAAGATCACATCATGGGAGAGAGAGAAGAACACATAGCTACTGGTAGAAACCTCAGCCCCGAGGGGGAACTACTCCCGCTTCATGGAGGAGGGAAGCAACGTCGATGGAGATGAATCCGGGGGCACTTCCCCGTCCGGGCAGGGTGCCGGCACAGGAATTATGTCCCCCCGAAACTTGTTTTCGATGGCGGCGGAGATCGGAATTGCTTCTAGAGAAAAGGGGTCTGGAATCAGGGTTTCCTCTATGGGGATAAAAATAGGGGCCAAAGGGGGCACCGAGAGGGGCCACAAGGCAGTCAGAAGGGCAGGTGGCGCGGCCTAGGGCTGGGCCGCACCAGGCACCCTCCTGGCTGCCTGGTGGTGGCCCTCCCTTCCTTCCTTGGTGATTCCGGAAGCTTCCAGGACGCTGATTTTTTATATAATTTTTCCGGAATTTTTGGAGCACTTTTAATGGCCGGAAAACCTGAAATACAAAAACAGCAGAAATAAGTTAGTCCAAATATGATCAAAAGTGTATGGAAGTGTATGTAAAACATGGCAAAGTCGCACAAAACATGCATGGCACAAGCAGAAATTATAGATATGTTTGGGACGTATCACCCTCCACTGTGATTGTGCCATATGGACCCAATATCTTGAGCTTGAGATAGATGTAGCATGGGCGGGCTATGAATCTTGCGTAGGCTGGTCTTCCAAGAATGGCATTGTATGGGCTTTTGAACTTGACAACCTCGAAGGAGAGGATTTCAGAGAAGAAGCTTTTCGTGTTCCCAAAGGTTACTTCCAAGGATATCCGACCGACTGGCTATGCCGATATTCTCAGGATGATGCCGTGAAAGGTAGTAGCTGAGGAATGCAATTGTTTGTTTGACAGGCCCATGTGATAGAAAGTTGCGTAATAGATGATGTTTATGTTGCTCCCGCCGTCCATGAGAACCTTGTCTAGAATATGCCCATATATCTGCGGGGAAACGACCAGGGACAGTTCTCCGGGGTTCTCCACCTTTGCAGGGTGGTCTGCCGGGTTACAATTATTGTTTGTTCTAACCAGTTGGGACAGCATGGCCATGTCGGCTTTGTGGCGACTGAGAGGGTGACGGATCGCTGCATGTTTTTCTAATCACTGCTCCTATTGCTGGTTGTGAAGACCCTGTACATCCCATTGTTGTTAAGATGCTTTGGTTGTTCCTGTTATCCGGCGAGGACATGTTGAAATTCGTGTCCGTCTTTAGGTACATGGTGTTGTTGTCAACCGGCTACTCCGTGGTGAAAGGCTCTGTTGTTCCCATGTCCTTGAAATTCTCCACTTGAAAAGCAGGGCACGGGTTTGACTGTGCTTTGTTACCACCGTTAAAGCCGGCGGCACCGCCTCCTGGGGGGCTTTGGTAGCCTCCACCATTGCCTCCCATGTTGTAAGGCCCGATATGCGTTACTGTTCCAGATCTAGATGTTTCTGTCCAGATCAGGGGACGAAGCACATATCGGTCCTACCGCGACATATGACAATGCCATATGCCCCGGATTTCCTACATGATATCACCACATTACAGCTACAAGGATACAACATCTCATACAATCGGCATACAACTGCCTTAATACATTACATCAGCGGAAGATATATGTCTGATTACAGTCTACAATCAAATGCCTAGTGGCAAAGGTAAAACACACCATTCCCCCATCCACACGGTTCCAGGCTCTCTTCCAGGATCCGCCTAGGACATCATACTAGGACATCATATGAACAAGAATTTCCCACACATGAGAATAAACCTCGAGCTGGGATTGATCAACTTAAATAGATGCAGATGACATGGTAATATGATGCGTCCAATGAATTCTATTGCAAGCAATGAGATAAAGAGCGAGACAACGCTACCGGCAACTACGTTCATCAGATCGCAACAACAAGGGAAAGGAAGAGATAGGAGGTGAGGGAGAGAGGGAAGGAGGAGGAGGAGGGCACGGGGAGAGGAGGTGGTCACCGGAGTAGGGGCAGCGGCGGACGGAGCTCGCCGGAAGAGCGGCGGCGGCCGCAGCCTGGTTTGGGCCCGGGGCGGCGCGACGACAGGTTGCGAGGGCCCGGCGGGGCCCGGAAAGACTTGTGCTGGCTGGAGGTGGGAGAAGGAGACGTGTAATGATCTGGGACCGTTGGATCTCAAATCTGACCGTACAGATCTGTAGGGAGCTAGGATTTCGGGATTGGGGCATATTTGAGATGGACTGTGCTGAGGAGAAGGGAGGAATGGGCCCACATGCTAGAGGGATTTATTTATTTTATTCTTTTAACAAAAATACAGTAGAAGAAATGCAAAAAAAATCCTTTTACATAACACGAAAAATGCGTTGGCATTTTCTGTCACATG
This sequence comes from Bromus sterilis, assembly GCA_950022295.1. Classification (NCBI taxonomy): domain Eukaryota; kingdom Viridiplantae; phylum Streptophyta; class Magnoliopsida; order Poales; family Poaceae; genus Bromus; species Bromus sterilis. The sequence continues at coordinate 253,403,245 of OX465595.1, read as the reverse complement.
GATTATGGCAAAGAATAAATGTGCAAATTTTCTTCCCCAATGGGAAAATAAAAATACAAATTTATATGGAATTTTGTCAAATTTGGGCTGTTACAACTCTCCACCCCCAACAGAGGATCTCGTCCCAAGATCTGGAATAACCCGAGGGGGGGGACCGAGATGTTGCAAAAGGAGAATCGGATGAGAGGTGATACTTCCCGACACCACCAACATAGGCTCTGCTCATCGTGACAACGATGTTTGCTTCCGTCAGGATCCACCCCGACTGGCGATGCCGATATCGGAGAAGAAAACATCCATAGGTGCGGGAAACTGATCGAGAGCAAGCTCGGATCAAACAAGGGGATATCGGAACAAAATTGAATCCACTCGGGAAAGAAACTCAGGGTTTCTGGAATAAGATTACCTAGGTGCTACTGGTAGCGCGAACATGATAATCTAAATCGAAACAATACGATACCAGCATTTCTACAATAACATCACTCAAGAAGGTGCGAAAACCTGGACAACGAGACGGGACAGAGGAGGATCCACATGCAGTGCCGACTCAAGCGGACAAAGGGGGACAGTCGAAGCGGGAGGTTCAAAATCCAATAGTTGGATAATAACAAGGCAACCCGGTTCGCTGTTTCACGTGGGCTGCACATTTTTCGATGTAGAGTGACAAGCCCACGAGCCATGCTGAGCCAATTCTAAGTATGTCGACCAACCCGTTGCTGATAAAGTATTGGTCGGACTGAAATCTCCTAAACGAGAACCTAGTTCTGGTTTTGAAGAGGATAAGTTGAAGGAGAAAACATTACGTCGCGGTTCCTTACCAGAGGGAGGGGATAAGGAATAAAAAGCATCCTACTCTCCGGTAACTTACTTAGTAACTACAAAATAGTTTTTGTCTAGACTCGACTTCAGCTAGTAAAGGAATCCTACGGTCGGTAAGGCTCTGATACCAAGTTGTAAGGCCCGATATGCGGTACTGTTCCAGATCTAGATGTTTCCGTCTAGATCCGGGGACGAAGCACATATCGGTCCCACCACGACATATGACAATGCCATATGCCCCAGATTTCCAACATGATATCACAACATTACAGCTACAAGGACACAACATCTCATACAATCGGCATACAACTGCCTTAATACATTACATCAGCGGAAGATATATGTCTGAGTACAGTCTACAATCAAATGCCTAGTGGCAAAGGTAAAACACACCAATCCCCCGTCCACACGTCCCCAGGCTCTCCGTCGGGATCCGCCTAACTAGTCGTCGTCGAGTCTCCGCAAAGGCGTCCGAAAGAAGGGTCGTCGAGCTCCTCTGTAGTCCATCATCGTTTGCATAACGTACATAAAAGAGAGAAGAAGGGGTGAGCTATATCAACAAGTCTTGTAACTAACTTCTCACGGTAAGGTGGGGGTAGTGGTTGAGGTTGCAGCCGCACTAGCAATATATGAGGTGGCTAACGATCTATTTAGAGTAAGAAGAGAACCAAGCATTCGATGAGGAATCGCCTCCAACAAGTCTTCTATCAGCTACTTACACAAACATAACACCTATCCTATCCTTGTCCTCCCCTTCGCATCCCGACGAAGAAGAAGCAGTCAAGGCACACACACACATTGATCAAGTTATTCAGATTATCTCAGTTGTTGTCTATGAACAAGGAGTAGGTATCAAGTCATCCATAACCGTGGACACGGCTTCTCGAAAAGATTTAACCCTGCAAGGGGTGTACCAACTTCCCATTACAAGGCTCCGCACGAACGCCCATCTCTCTCAGTTGCTACCCATCAAAGGAAACCATATAATGATTTAGTCCCTAGATATCCGGAACGATAGGTCCCTCTAACTAACAACGCACAAATCCAGGTGGCCCCCGGGGAGTCGACACCCAATACAAGAGCCGACCGCGCCCTTGGATCGGACTCTTCCATATGGCTAGGTTCGGGGTTAGCCTCACCTGAACTCAGGGGCTTCCCTAGCTCACCAGTGTGAACCAACAGAGGAACACTGTCTCTGCTGGCCCGAGTTGTTTTAAAATTGCTGGGGGGCCAACCAAGCACACACACGGTTTCAAATGGTAAATCAGTTTGGGCCACCTCTAGAAATGTTTGGAGCTAGGTAGGTAAGAAGAGGGGACCCATAGCATCCCACACACGGTTAGGCACGCTCGTCAAGAGACACAATACTCGGAACTCGGGTCCTAGGTGACTCGAATGGAACAAAGCGTCGGGGCGGGATAGCCTAGACCTTCCATCCTTCGTCGAATATATTCAACATTATAATAATCACATCATCCACAAAACTATAATAGTGTGATAGCCCAATCCAAGGAGTAACAGGATAACATAAGTAGCATCCTAAGCATGCATACTAAGCAGTGGTTAAGCAAGAAAGGTACATGGCCAAACAAGGTTTGCTGGGATGTGAAGGACATGGTTGTTTGGGTTTATTTGAGAGGCATAAATATGAGGTGGTAGGATCAAGCAATCGTTCTATCCTTCTAGATGACTCGTTGCGCCAAATGGCGCAGAGTCCCAGTTGAAACCATGTAATCGTAGAAATAACTTGCATTTTCAAAACCCAATCATTCTTGTAGTTCTGCTTATTCAAATGTGAAATTGGCAAGCTAAATTATGAACTGCAAGTGAAAAAACATTGTAGCAAATTCAGCAATTCTTAGTATTGTATAGCCAAACATTATATCAAATGCAATCGATGAACCATATAACACAGTACATAACGTATATGGATCAAAAGCAAACTAATGATTTACCAAAACAACAACCTTACTGTGACGCCCCCAAAATCAATCCGTGTACAGTAATCATACAGGTACACGGCTGAGATTAGGGTGCCACGGTGAGAATATCACAGCACAACACTAAACACAAAACGATAAACCAATATGTTACAATAAAGGGGGGTCACTCGGACCCGAATACATAAGTCATACAAACCATAATATCTGAGTACAGACATAGTTAGTCAAGTTTTGCCTTAAGAAGGCTAGCACAAATAACATCAGAGATACAGATCGAAAAGGCAAGGCCTCCTGCCTGGGAGCCTCCGAAACTACTCCTGGTCCTGGTCAGCGGGGGTGTCGACGTAGTAGTATCCACCTCCGGGGTACTCCTGCTCCTGGGCTCCAACGTCGACTGCAGCGGCCGATCAGGCAAAACAGTAAAGGAAATAAAGCAGGTGAGTATCTAGTATACCCGCGAGTCATACGTCCGCTACTAAGCATTATGCATTGTATCAACGGAAAGAAGATGTTGTATATAGTGGACTGCAAGATAGAAATCAGAATAAGGGTAAGAAGCTAGGCCTATCGAAGACTAGCATCTTCCGACGATGTCTTGCAGCAAGAGGTAAGGATCAGCCAACAGTTCATATAAAGCATAAAGTAACAACGAAGCAGAAGTTGCTGCAACATTGTATAATATAAGTTGTAATGATTAACAATAATAATAATGCCTCCGAGTTCACCTCCTCGACATCCCCGCGAGGAAGAAAACCCGGAACCATACAGTTTAATAATAATAGTTTCTAGTGGTAAGATCCAGCTTCAGCATAAAGCGTCCTGTTACCGTGGACACGGCTATTCGAATAGATTAAACTCCCTGCAGGGGTGCACTACTGTTCAGCCTGCACGCTCGGATCTCCAGGGTGGCGTGAACCTTGTTAGGGAACGCCCCACCGAGGCTATCCGACACGACGCAGCCCATCCTAGGCTCAACAGAGAGGCCATCCGCCGGACTATATCCTATGCGCCAAGGGGTCTAGGTCCCTCACCCTTGCACGCTCCTGCACGGTGCGAGTCTGGCCGGTGAAGCAAAAGCAAAACCAAAACACACCTGCTGCAGCAAAAGACAAGACCACTTCCCGGCGATCAGGCCGCAGTACTGCTGACGTCTGAAGAGCTTTCGGACGAACTACGACGCGGAGGGCCCACACCGTAATCCCACGTGTAGGTAGTGCGTACAGACCAACGGGCCTCTCAAGTCATCCGCCGAACCATTTAGCATTTTAATTAACCTGCGCGACAACCGTTATCGTTGCCTCGACTTAACCGACCCGCGGTCAACGACAGCAGTCAGGACCACCAGTACATCGGTGCCTGCCCTGTCGTCCCACCAAGTCACTGCGGTTACCAACAAGGTGAATCGTCTCCTTACCTTGTCTCGCGTGTGCTCTTGGTAGAGCTCGACTTTCGTGGTGTGGTAACTCTCGCGAGATACGAGCAGGGTCCAAGCACGCCAGTAACGTCGGTCGTACCCTCCCTGTCGTTCCCGACGATATACCTCTCGCGGGTACCGTTGGGTCGCCCGACTTTCTTACCTTAAGGACAACCGCTGTTCAGGACCCTATGGCGGCAAGACAAAGTCAGCCTCGAGTGGAGTACAAGGATTACTCCTTGATAGCTCACACTTGAGGTGACTAGGCATAACCCAGATAGGGGCCTTTGGCGGTGTCTGCATTCTACCGTACCTGTGCAGTTGTATATATTGTATCCGTGTTCACTCCCCTGAGTGATCACGGCCCGCTATCTAATCCTAGCTAACAATGCGTAGGGCTCACTGCTGGATAATACATAAGTAATAATAGGCAGCATAGGATAAAGGAAAGGTACATCAAGGGGCGACAAAATCAGGCTATGCAATTGAATAGGAGTATAACGTAGCAGCAGCAGTAACAATGCCTAGTGCAAGAAAGTACGGAAAGGTAGGCGATATCTGGGGAAGAGAATGGCTCTGCTTGCCTGGAAGCTCGACGGTAGGGGTCGGGTCGTCGACGAAGTAGTCGTACCCGGCAGCAGTGTAGTCGGCGGTAGCAGCGGGGTCTACCGAAGATTAAGGGGGGGAGGAAACAGTAAATACACAGCAATAATATACAAACAGATGAATAGCATGGCGTATGCAATGTTAACGGTGTTCTAACGCAGTATGAGGTATCAGGCTCGGAGCGGGAATTCATCCGGGGATGAACTTCCGGCTCCGGGTGATTACCGGACAGGGTGTCCGGAGGGGGAAGGTTTCATGCCGGAGGTGTCGTGGGTACCGGAAAAACATAAGGGGGGTGTATCCGGGCTAGTTGATCTATTCCGAACAACTTTCGTGTTCGGAATAAATTCATCCGGGTACTTTTTATCGGTACCGGGAATTATCGGCAGACAGCCCGGAGGGGGGGAATGTCGATGATCGGTGCGCTAGGGGGGTGTGGTAGACATACGGATAGCGTATCCGTATTCGTTATATTTTTCTGATCAACTTTCATGTATAAAGTTTTTGAATCTGAGCTACGGTTTATTTTCTATGATTTTCTAAAGTTTTAAGCAATTTAAATCATTTTCTAAATCATTTTTAAATTATTTTTATTTATTAACAGAACATTATCCACAGCACAGTTGACTGGTCAAACTGACCAGTGGGACCTACATGTCATAGAGAGGGACATTTAATTCATTTTATTTAATTAACAACACAGAGGACCCCACATGTCATACATTGGAATAAATCTAAAATTGTTTTTATTAATAAAAAGGCAGTGGGGTCTACCTGTCATAGACTCATATGCTTAATACAATTCTTAATTTAACTAAACATCACAGGGGGTCCACCTGTCAGTGTCCTAGCAGTTTAATCAAAGTTTAATTAGGGGGTTAGCTCTAATCCTCTGGGTGGGACCCAGAGGTCAGTGGCTGGGGGGCTATTAGGGGGGTTGCCCCCGGTCTAAACCGAGCCCGTGCCTGCGCCCGTGCCCGTGCCGGGGCAGAGCACGGCGAGGGCACGCACAGGGGGGGCGAAGGGGCTAGCCGGGCGCGGGGAGCGCGGCCGGTCCGTGACCTGGACGTGGGCGCGCGCGCATGGAGTGGGGCTGCAGTGCGGCGCGGCGAGCAGTGGAGCTCAACCTCGCCATTAATGGCGGACCGACGAGGGCGCGGCTCTACAGCGCCGATTCGGCGGCGGAAAAGCAGGGGAACGGAGGGGAGAGCTCACCCCAAGCCTGTGGGCGTTGTCCGGTGGCGCGAGGCGTCCTGTGGTGGCGACAATTTGGCGACGAGGCACCGGGCCGAGGTGGAAGGGAACGGCGAAGGGAAGGTCACCCGGCGCGTCTCGGGTCCGATTCGCCGTCGTCGTCGAAGGAGGCGTCCACGCCGGTGGTCCTGGACACGTTCTCGGGGCTCGGCGAGGTGGTTGGCCGCGTGAGCTCACGCCGGCGCATCCATGGCGGCTCGGGCAGCACGAGGCAGAGAGGGAGGGAGGCGATGGGGGGAATCTGGGAGGGGGCGGACGAGCTAGGGTTCCAGGGGGGGCGGCCTGGCCTTGTAGGCCGCCGGGGGGGTGGCCGGATGGCCGCCACGGCGGCTCGGCGGCGTCTGGCCGCGCGATGCGCGCCACGCCATGCCATGCCGTACGGGAGGAGGGAGACAACCGGGGTGGTGGGCTGTGGGCTGAGGGGGCCGGTTGGATTCGGTCCAGGGGGAGGGGAATGGGCCATGGTGGGGTGGGTTAGGCTTAGTTTCTTTTTTTTTTTTGCTTTTCTGTTTATTTCTTTTTTGTATTTATTTTAGTTACCTAGACATTTTTGTAAAATGTTGTAAGTGTACCATAATTTAGCAATCACCCTAGGTTAGTGCCACAAATAGTTTGGACAATTTTAAAAGTCATTTAATATTTGAATTTAATATTAAATGATTAAATTGGGGTTTTTAGCTACTGTTTTGATTTGTTTGGAATTTTCTATAACTTAATAAATAACCAAACCCATATGGATTTGGTCCAGTGATTATTTGGGATTTTATAAAAGTGGTTCCAAGATTTTTGGAAAAGATTTATCCTCACCCTATTTTTTAATATTCATCAAAGGTATTTGGGGGTTTGTTTGCATTTTAATTCAAATAGCTTGTACTTTTTTTGATCCCAAATGATCAAGGTCCATGATCACCAGGCATTCAAGAACATCAAAGTGGAATTTGAAATTTTGCACTGTTCCAAGTTGATCAACAAAAGTTTTGAACAGTACAGATGAACAGTAACAGTGATTACTGTTCACTGACAGTGAGGGTGTTACAAATCTCCCCCACTACAGGAATTCTCGTCTCGAGAATTTAAGTGGTAGAGGTGAAAAGATTGGGGTATTCTTCACGAAGACGATCTTCGCGTTCCCAAGTGGCTTCGTCTTCAGAATGATTCGACCACTGAACTTTGAGGAACTTGGTCGTCTTGTTGCGGGTCTTGCGTTTAGACTGATCGAGAATGCGGCTCGGATGTTCTTGATAAGTCAAGTCCTGTTGCAGCTCAATCATATCATGTTCCACTTCGCGAATAGGGTCCTTGAAGCAGCGTCGGAGTTGCGACACGTGGAATACATCGTGGACTTGAGAGAGGTTCGGCGGCAATTCCAAACGGTATGCCACTGGTCCACTCCTGGAAAGAATACGGAACGGGCCAATGTAGCGAGGAGCTAACTTGCCTTTGATCCCGAAGCGATGAGTGCCTCTCATGGGAGTGACACCGAGGTACGCGTATTCGCCAGGTTGATAGACAATTTCTTTGTGCTTGCGATCATAGTTGCTTTTCTGGCGGGACTGAGCAGCTTTCAAGTGTTCACGGATAACGCGAACCTGATCTTCGGCATGCTGTATGATGTCCGGACCAATGAGAGTTCGTTCTCCAGTTTCTGACCAATTCAGAGGGGTTCGACACTTACGTCCGTAGAGAACTTCAAAGGGTGCCATCTTCAAACTAGCTTGATAGCTATTGTTGTATGAGAATTCAGCAAATGGAAGAGATTCCTCCCATTTCTTACCGAATGAAATGACACAAGCTCGAAGCATGTCTTCAAGTACTTGGTTGACTCGTTCGACTTGGCCTTGCGACTGGGGGTGATAAGCGGTGCTGAAATTCAGGTGAGTGCCCATAGCTTCTTGGAAACTATCCCAGAACTTTGAGGTGAAAATGATGCCTCGGTCGGAACTAATCTCCAACGGAATACCGTGGAGCGACACAATTCTGGAAACATATAAGTCTGCCAACTGACTAGCAGAGATCGTCTCCTTGACAGGCAGAAAATGAGCAACCTTGGAGAATCGGTCGATGACGACAAAGATGGCATCATGACCTTTCTGTGATCGGGGAAATCCGGTGACGAAGTCCATTTCAATCTTGTCCCATTTCCATTCAGGAATAGAGAGTGGTTGCAGAGTTCCAGCAGGTCTTTGATGTTCTGCTTTCACGCGACGGCAAACGTCACACTCATCAACATAACGAGCAATGTCTTGTTTCATGTTAGACCACCAGAACCGCTGACGAATGTCTTGGTACATCTTGGTACTACCAGGGTGAATCGACAAAGGTGTATCATGAGCTTCTTTCATGACATCGGAGGCGTAATTCAGGTTGGCCTTGGCTACCGGAACCACTAAACGACCCTTGAAGTACACCGCATTATCATCATTTGAATCAATAGTGAAGAATGAGGGCTCTCCGCGTGCGACACGATGCTTAATCTTCCAAATGTCAGAGTCATAATGTTGTACCGTCTTGATGCGGGTGTCGAGGTCTGGTTGGACCACCAGGGAGTTCACATATCCCTGCGGAACAATTTCGATGTTCAGCTTGCGGAGTTCTGCATACAGACGTGGCTGTTGCACTTGAACTTCAAGTTCACTACAATAGGCTTTGCGGCTTAAGGCATCGGCCACCACATTAGCTTTGCCAGGGGTGTAAGAAATTCCCATGTCGTAGTCGGCTATTGTCTCGAGCCATCTCTGTTGGCGGAGATTCAGGTCTGGTTGCGTAAATAGGTACTTCAGGCTTTGGTGGTCGGTGAAGATCTCGCAACGATTACCGACGAGGTAATGTCGCCACAGCTTCAATGCATAAATTACTGCTGCCAATTCAAGATCATGTGTTGGATAGTTTTCTTCGTGAGAACGCAATTGACGAGAGCCATAAGCAATCACTTTGCGCTCTTGCATTAGGACACAGCCTAATCCTTGACGAGACGCGTCGCAATAAATCACGAAGTCCTTCTGAGTATCAGGAGGAGCAAGCACCGGGGGTGAAGTGAGCTTGTCCTTGAGAGCTTGAAAACTTTCTTGACATTTATCAGTCCACTCAAACTTAACGCCTTTGTGAAGCAGATTAGTCAGAGGCTTGGCAATCTTGGAGAAGTTCTCGACGAAACGGCGACAATAGCTAGCGAGGCCGAGGAAACTTCTGACTTGCTTTACAGTCCTGGGCGGAGTCCAGTCAAGAATAGCCTGAATACGTTCGGGGTTGACGGCAACGCCATCCTTGGAAATCACATGACCAAGGTAGGTTACTTCGGGAAGCCAAAACTCACACTTAGAATATTTAGCATAGAGTTTGTGTTCTCGAAGCTTTTCCAGTATAAGACGAAGATGTCCAGCATGTTCTGCATCGGTCTTGGAGTAAATCAATATATCATCCAGATAAACCACGACAAACTTGTCGAGATATTCCATGAATATATAGTTCATCAATCTGGAGAAGGTGGCTGGTGCATTCGTCAAGCCAAAGGACATGACAGTGTACTCGTATGACCCATAGCGAGTAATGAATGTAGTCTTCGGGATGTCCTCATCACGGACCCGGATCTGATGGTAACCCAACCTTAAGTCGAGTTTTGAAAACACCGTGGATCCGGCAAGTTGATCATAAAGATCATTGATCCGAGGGAGGGGGTACTTGTTCTGTATCGTGGCTTGGTTGATAGGTCGGTAATCTTGGACCAAACGGTTCGTGCCATCACTCTTCTTGACAAAGAGCGAAGGTGCTCCCCAAGCAGAGGAACTAGGACGGATGAAGCCTTTCTCGAGGGCCGTGTCGATCTCCTTCTTCAATTCCAGGAGGTGGTGAGGTGGCATCTTATATGGGCGCTTGGCAATAGGGACGGTGCCGGGCTTCAAGTCGATGACAAATTCAACTTCTCTGATCGGGGGTATCCCCGGCAGCTCTTCTGGGAATACGTCGGTAAAATCACAAACGATTGGGACTTTCTCAATCCCTTCGAGAGGTGCGACATTCAAGGAATTCAGAGCATATATACGAGCTTCGGCATTCATTGACACAATGGCAGTGTGACTCAAAATCGCGCCAGAAGGATGAAAAAGTTGGATGACCTTGGTGCCACAATAAAGTGCGGCATTGTGGGTTTTTAGCCAATCCATGCCAAGGATAAGGTCGATGGTGGAGGTCTTCAGGATGTGTGGAGAAACCATGAACTCAAATCTTTCAATCTCGACAGTGAGGTTAGGTGCAACCATGTCGACACGACACTGGGTACCGGGAGTCCGGACTATTAAGGGGGTATGCATCTTTTCGTGGTAAATGCCCTGCTTAGAAGCAAATGCTCCAGACATAAATGAATGCGATGCTCCTGTATCAAATAAAACAGTAGCAGGTATTGAGTTAACGAGGAGTGTACCCATCACAGTAGCGGGCTGTTCCTGAGCTGCCTCAACATCAATGTTGTAAGCATGGCCACGAGCATGAGGGTTTGACCCAGTATTATAGTTGAGGGTCCCATTGTTGCCACGGCCATTTCCGCGGCCAGCACGGTGAACTACCAGTTGATTCTGTCGCTGAGGGCAGTCTCTGGAAATATGGCCTGGCTGACGGCACTTGAAACACAGGCCATCCTGAGGACGGAGGGGAGCAGTCTCAGTCTTCGGCTGTCTCGGCGGGGGCGGAGGCAGACGGGGTGCAACATACGACGGCCTTGCTGCAGGGGCAGTTGGACGAAACACACTGTGTGGAAGCCAAACGCGCTGCTTCTGTGTTGTGCCTGAAGATGAGCCAGCATCACGGGGGCGCTTCGGCGAACCACCGAACTTAAGCTGAGCGGTCTCCAGAGTGATAGTCTGGTTCACCATGGTGGCGAAGTCGGGGAAGACGTGCAAAGCTAGTGCAAGCTGGAGATCTGGGTTGAGCCCATCACGGAACTTCTCTTGCCTACTTGCATCATTGGGGAGGTCACTTGCAGCATAGCGAGAGAGGCGGAGGAATTCCCTCTGGTATGCCTCGACAGTTTTGTTGCCTTGAACGAGGTTGCGGAACTCGTCCTTCATACGGTTCATAATCGCCTGGGGGACATAACGAGCGCGGAAGGCAGTCTTGAAGTCATTCCAGGTGACGACAGTCCCTTCAGCTAGCGAGCCCTTGTAAGTGTCCCACCACTGAGCAGCGGGACCACGCAGGAAATAGGACGCGAAGGTGACATAATCAGCAGCGCTCACATTAGCGAACTCCAGCTGTCGAGTGATGTCACGAAGCCAATCATCAGCATCCAGTGGCTGTTCCGGTTGGTGGAAGAGAGGGGGATTGAGACGCATGAAATCCCGCAGAGTAACCACAGGCGGTTGGTTCTGGTGCTGGTTCTGGTTCTGATTCTGATTCTGGAGCTGATCTATGACTCCTTGCATAAAAACTTGGTTCATCTGAAACTGCTGCATCATCGCGGCCATGTAGTCCGGCGGCGGAGGTGGATCGTTGGCACCACGACCACGACCACGACCACCACGACCGGCCATCCTGCTAGAATTTAACAGGGGTATTTCAGCGATGAACAACTTAACGAAATACCGGGAACGAGTAAGAGGTAAAGCGACAACAAGGAGGAGGCGCGGATATATAGGAGTAGTCATATAAGACATACACATCCACACATAGAATCGATCGGAAATCGGGCAGCGTAACGTCGTAGAAATTAAGGAAAAAGGACACACTAGGCGGCGCGCAGACCGCGGTAAGGATTACACGACGCGACATAGATTCCACTATGTCAATCACGCCGCAAGAAAACTGTTGGCCACAGGAGTTGATGCCAGATAACGCGCGGCCTGCCCAGAATGAGAATGGGATCCGCGGTCTGGGATCTGGCGTACGACGCCTGCGACACGACTCAATCAATGGGGGAATCACCAAAAACGCCGGGTGGAATCAAGAGAACGTGATCCTAATGTCAGATTTTGTAAAACTTACCAGCAAGGATAAGAGAGCAGATTCCCAGAACATAGGTAAGGAGAAAAGGATCCTAATACCAAAGATATCACACGTAGTGACATCGATGTGGGCCCGTAAGCCAAATATTAAGTTAGCAAATTAGTTTTGTAAAGTCTAGACTCGACTTCGACCAAGGAGTGGTTAGGGGCTTCCTACAGGCAGTCGGCTCTGATACCAACTTGTGACGCCCCCAAAATCAATCCGTGTACACTAATCATACACGCAGGGTACACGGCTGAGATTAGGGTGCCACGGTGAGAATATCACAACACAACACTAAACACAAAAGGATAAACCAATATGTTACAATAAAGGGGGGTCACTCGGACCCGAATACATAAGTCATACAAACCATAATATCTGAGTACAGACATAGTTAGTCAAGTTTTGCCTTAAGAAGGCTAGCACAAATAACATCAGAGATACAGATCGAAAAGGCAAGGCCTCCTGCCTGGGAGCCTCCGAAACTACTCCTGGTCCTGGTCAGCGGGGGTGTCGACGTAGTAGTATCCACCTCCGGGGTACTCCTGCTCCTGGGCTCCAACGTCGACTGCAGCGGCCGATCAGGCAAAACGGTAAAGGAAATAAAGCAGGTGAGTATCTAGTATACCCGCGAGTCTTACATCCGCTACTAAGCATTATGCATTGTATCAACGGAAAGAAGAGTCTGTATATAGTGGACTGCAAGATAGAAATCAGAATAAGGGTAAGAAGCTAGGCCTATCGAAGACTAGCATCTTCCGACGATGTCTTGCAGCAAGAGGTAAGGATCAGCCAACAGTTCATATAAAGCATAAAGTGACAACGAAGCAGAAGTTGCTGCAACATTGTATAATATAAGTTGTAATGATTAACAATAATAATAATGCCTCCGAGTTCACCTCCTCGACATCCCCGCGAGGAAGAAAACCCGGAACCATACAGTTTAATAATAATAGTTTCTAGTGGTAAGATCCAGCTTCAGCATAAAGCGTCCTGTTACCGTGGACACGGCTATTCGAATAGATTAAACTCCCTGCAGGGGTGCACTACTGTTCAGCCTGCACGCTCGGATCTCCAGGGTGGCGTGAACCTTGTTAGGGAACGCCCCACCGAGGCTATCCGACACGACGCAGCCCATCCTAGGCTCAACAGAGAGGCCATCCGCCGGACTATATCCTATGCGCCAAGGGGTCTAGGTCCCTCACCCTTGCACGCTCCTGCACGGTGCGAGTCTGGCCGGTGAAGCAAAAGCAAAACCAAAACACACCTGCTGCAGCAAAAGACAAGACCACTTCCCAGCGATCAGGCCGCAGTACTGCTGACGTCTGAAGAGCTTTCGGACGAACGACGACGCGGAGGGCCCACACCGTAATCCCACGTGTAGGTAGTGCGTACAGACCAACGGGCCTCTCAAGTCATCCGCCGAACCATTTAGCATTTTAATTAACCTGCGCGACAACCGTTATCGTTGCCTCGACTTAACCGACCCGCGGTCAACGACAGCAGTCAGGACCACCAGGACATCGGTGCCTGCCCTATCGTCCCACCAAGTCACTGCGGTTACCAACAAGGTGAACCGTCTCCTTACCTTGTCTCGCGTGTGCTCTTGGTAGAGCTCGACTTTCGTGGTGTGGTAACTCTCGCGAGATACGAGCAGGGGCCAAGCACGCCAGTAACGTCGGTCGTACCCTCCTTGTCGTTCCCGACGATATACCTCTCGCGGGCACCGTTGGGTCGCCCGACTTTCTTACCTTAAGGACAACCGCTGTTCAGGACCCTATGGCGGCAAGACAAAGTTAGCCTCGAGTGGAGTACAAGGATTACTCCTTGATAGCTCACACTTGAGGTGACTAGGCATAACCCAGATAGGGGCCTTTGGCGGTGTCTGCATTGTACCGTACCTGTGCAATTGTATATATTGTATCCGTGTTCACTCCCCTGAGTGATCACGGCCCGCTATCTAATCCTAGCTAACAATGCGCAGGGCTCACTGCTGGATAATACATAAGTAATAATAGGCAGCATAGGATAAAGGAAAGGTACATCAAGGGGCGACAAAATCAGGCTATGCAATTGAATAGGAGTATAACGTAGCAGCAGCAGTAACAATGCCTAGTGCAAGAAAGTACGGAAAGGTAGTCGATATCTGGGGAAGAGAATGGCTCTGCTTGCCTGGAAGCTCGACGGTAGGGGTCGGGTCGTCGACGAAGTAGTCGTACCCGGCAGCAGTGTAGTCGGCGGTAGCAGCGGGGTCTACCGAAGATTAAGGGGGGGAGGAAACAGTAAATACACAGCAATAATATACAAACAGATGAATAGCATGGCGTATGCAATGTTAACGGTGTTCTAACGCAGTATGAGGTATCAGGCTCGGAGCGGGAATTCATCCGGGGATGAACTTCCGGCTCCGGGTGATTACCGGACAGGGTGTCCGGAGGGGGAAGGTTTCATGCCGGAGGTGTCTTGGGTACCGGAAAAACATAAGGGGGGTGTATCCGGGCTAGTTGATCTATTCCGAACAACTTTCGTGTTCGGAATAAATTCATCCGGGTACTTTTTATCGGTACCGGGAATTATCGGCAGACATCCCGGAGGGGGGGAATGTCGATGATCGGTGCGCTAGGGGGGTGTGGTAGACATACGGATAGCGTATCTGTATTCGTTATATTTTTCTGATCAACTTTCATGTATAAAGTTTTTGAATCTGAGCTACGGTTTATTTTCTATGATTTTCTAAAGTTTTAAGCAATTTAAATCATTTTCTAAATCATTTTTAAATTATTTTTATTTATTAACAGAACATTATCCACAGCACAGTTGACTGGTCAAACTGACCAGTGGGACCTACATGTCATAGAGAGGGACATTTAATTCATTTTATTTAATTAACAACACAGAGGACCCCACATGTCATACACTGGAATAAATCTAAAATTGTTTTTATTAATAAAAAGGCAGTGGGGTCTACCTGTCATAGACTCATATGCTTAATACAATTCTTAATTTAACTAAACATCACAGGGGGTCCACCTGTCAGTGTCCTAGCAGTTTAATCAAAGTTTACTTAGGGGGTTAGCTCTAATCCTCTGGGTGGGACCCAGAGGTCAGTGGCTGGGGGGCTATTAGGGGGGGTTGCCCCCGGTCTAAACCGAGCCCGTGCCTGCGCCCGTGCCCGTGCCGGGGCAGAGCACGGCGAGGGCACGCACAGGGGGGGCGAAGGGGCTAGCCGGGCGCGGGGAGCGCGGCCGGTCCGTGACCTGGACGTGGGCGCGCGCGCATGGAGTGGGGCTGCAGTGCGGCGCGGCGAGCAGTGGAGCTCAACCTCGCCATTAATGGCGGACCGACGAGGGCGCGGCTCTACAGCGCCGATTCGGCGGCGGAAAAGCAGGGGAACGGAGGGGAGAGCTCACCCCAAGCCTGTGGGCGTTGTCCGGTGGCGCGAGGCGTCTTGTGGTGGCGACAATTTGGCGACGAGGCACCGGGCCGAGGTGGAAGGGAATGGCGAAGGGAAGGTCACCCGACGCGTCTCGGGTCCGATTCGCCGTCGTCGTCGAAGGAGGCGTCCACGCCGGTGGTCCTGGACACGTTCTCGGGGCTCGGCGAGGTGGTTGGCCGCGTGAGCTCACGCCGGCGCATCCATGGCGGCTCGGGCAGCACGAGGCAGAGAGGGAGGGAGGCGATGGGGGGAATCTGGGAGGGGGCGGACGAGCTAGGGTTCCAGGGGGGGCGGCCTGGCCTTGTAGGCCGCCGGGGGGGTGGCCGGATGGCCGCCACGGCGGCTCGGCGGCGTCTGGCCGCGCGATGCGCGCCACGCCATGCCATGTCGTACGGGAGGAGGGAGACAACCGGGGTGGTGGGCTGTGGGCTGAGTGGGCCGGTTGGATTCGGTCCAGGGGGAGGGGAATGGGCCATGGTGGGGTGGGTTAGGCTTAGTTTCTTTTTTTTTTTTGCTTTTCTGTTTATTTCTTTTTTGTATTTATTTTAGTTACCTAGATATTTTTGTAAAATGTTGTAAGTGTACCATAATTTAGCAATCACCCTAGGTTAGTGCCACAAATAGTTTGGACAATTTTAAAAGTCATTTAATATTTGAATTTAATATTAAATGATTAAATTGGGGTTTTTAGCTACTGTTTTGATTTGTTTGGAATTTTCTATAACTTAATAAATAACCAAACCCATATGGATTTGGTCCAGTGATTATTTGGGATTTTATAAAAGTGGTTCCAAGATTTTTGGAAAAGATTTATCCTCACCCTATTTTTTAATATTCATCAAAGGGATTTTAGGGTTTGTTTGCATTTTAATTCAAATAGCTTGTACTTGTTTTGATCCCAAATGATCAAGGTCCATGATCACCAGGCATTCAAGAACATCAAAGTGGAATTTGAAATTTTGCACTGTTCCAAGTTGATCAACAAAAGTTTTGAACAGTACAGATGAACAGTAACAGTGATTACTGTTCACTGACAGTGAGGGTGTTACACTTACACGCATGATTCATTTTTTTGAAAGCGTAACATTAGTTTTCTATCACGATAGCATTATAAGGTTCAACACAACGATTAAACATAAGAAAGAGAAACACACAATTGGCACAGAATAAAACGACCAAAAGGTTATAGTGTCTCCTCCGAAAATGCTCATCTAAGCTCGAGTACAACTGCTCGTGACGCCAAGATTACTAATGGGCCACATACCCGCGTATTTTTCCTCAGTTATAAGATAATGGCCCACTTCTGCTAACTACTGAATGTAGGATGTCCCGTTATTTATTTTTCTGAAACAAAAAACACCCCTTCACTCCTCCACAATATATGTATCGTTTACAAGCATTTGAGCTATAGACCCCGGCAGGGACTCTAGCCATACCTCAGCCCTAGAAAATTTAGCTAACTTAGCTAGTTCATGTGCCACCATGTTACTTTCCCTATTACAAAAAGCATAATTAACACAAACAAAATCAAGGGACATGTGATAGCAATCCTCAAAGATCGCACTTGCCGCCGAAGCCGAGCTCCCTTCCTGTAGAGACGTAATCACGTCTAGATTATCCGACTCAATCTGGAGCTTTCCACACCCAACCGTCCTTGCTAAATTCATGCCAAAACGAACCGCCAAAGCTTCTGATGTGAATACATCATTGCAGACAGTTATCTTCTCATTCGCAGCAGCCAGAAATCTTCCCTTATGATCTCGAATCACCGCTCCCACTGTCTCCTGCATCAAGTCACTATCGAAACATTCATCAAGTCACTATCGAAACATGCATCAACATTCAGCTTCAGATATCCCTTCATAGGTTTCTTCCAACCGTTCTTCCGTATCTTTGCTTTGGGGGAACAAGCGATAATGAAATTTGCAGTCAGACTCTTAACAGCTATAGCAACCTGTTCAGATGTTCGAACTGCTTCTCCATGAGTTAGCTTCCTCCTTTCGAACCACAGATACCAGGAGGTCGTAGCAATGGTTTCTCTAAGCTTGTCTTGTCCAATAATCCGTAACTCATCCTCAGGTAAGCATAAAAGGTATTCAAAAACAGCTTCTCCCGCAAGATCCAGCCGACAAGCCCGTTTGATAACCTCATATATGCCTAACAACTTCCAAACTTCAGTTGCCGCCCTGCACTCGAATAACAAGTTCTTTATTGTGTCAGGCCCTTGGTTACAACATGGATAGTATGCAGGATGCCCCGTTAAATCCCTCACGGACCAGAATCTATGTGACGATCTGGACCTCTTAACTGTGACGCGCTGATCTGTCTCATTAAGATACCGCCCCGCCTGCATCCATCCTTCTTCTAAGATCATTTGAAAATAGATACGGAGGGTTGGTAACAACATGGAAATGAACAGTAACTCTTGTCTCGCCGGACATGAATTCCTACCTGTCAGAAACTACTCTAACCCTGCAACCAAATTAGCATTTATTTATTTTATTTTCAACCACTGTTGATTGAACCTAAAAGGCAACAAAATAGCTTAATTCACTTTTCCCTCATTTTCTAAGTTTTTGGCAGTGCTAACATTCATTCAGAGTAGGATGCCAACCATTGCATCAAATTCAGATTAAACATTTGTCCGCACCCATTGTCTACAACAGGTAATCACAAGTGGACTACACATCAATTAGTATAGATGACAGAATTCTTCTACAATGATTGGATAATACAGAACATATTGCCCAAGCACAGTTGCACCTAATATCATCGTTCGATCAAAATCTTCCTATGCCCAATGGTGCGCACAACAATGAAGTACAGCTTCAGAGTTGCTACCTTGTTGTGCAGCCAGGGGCTTCTATATCGATCTTCCCTGTCGATTGTTGACAAACTGTAGAAGAGTTCCCCTTCTGCTTCGGCAACGGACAATCCTGCTCGTACATCTGGGCATCACCACTTGTAGTCTCAACCGCCCAAATCACCGCCGACAACTACACTCAGCCAGCAAGCACCAATGAGGCGTACTCACCCAGATCCTTCAGCCGGTCAGTGTCATGTCATCCATCCCCTTCAGAAGTCGGAACCTGGGCACGGCGGCGAAAAAACAACGAAAAATTGGTCACCGATATAAATGAAAAAAACTAAGTGCCTACAGGAGTAAACACGAACATGTCGACGGGTTGAAGCAAGAACTCCATATCGCCAACGGCAACGCATCCCAGCTCCACAACTGCAAGAACTCTCTGCTCATACACCTTCACCTCTTTCGTAAATGCGCTATGCGTGTTGTTGGGTGCTGGGAAAGCCAACTTTCTGTTCTATCGCCCAATTTTTCCGTAACGACAGGAGCCACGGCTCATACGTATGCAGTTTCACTTCCGTTGGTTGATTCATGATTTGGGCATTTCTGGTCATCTAACATTGCTCCAATATGTATATTCTGTTAAATAATAAAATCATGAGCATAAATTAAATTATCTCTACTCTCATATGTAACTTCAGCTCTAGCTTATCAATTCAGCAAAGCAAGTCAGCACAACTCAACTATATGTACTCTCATATGTAACTATCAGGAACACTTCAGTTTAGAGAAGTAAATAAATATAGTAGTATGTTCGAAGATGGCGCTCATACTTGCAACTCATAATTTTTTAGGCAACAAACATACATGAACAAAAACAATAAGCAAGCTACTGAATTAGAATAGAGAAGATAAAAGTAAATCACAAAGAAATGCAATATGAGATAAATATGAGAAGCGAATTCAAAACTTTGACGAAGGGGAAATTCCAACTTAAGGGTCCTGATCAGTGTGAAATGAATCTGCATGTTGAACTACATAGTTGATTGATCTTCCTTTTGTGCCTTGCAAGTTTTCTAAGAATATATTCATTTCATAAAAGAATCGGTCACTTTTTTCATAAAAGATAACTTCCTTGCATTTTTTTCACTATGTTGGCACAATCTAGATAGCAACCTTAATTTATTATCATTTTGTAGATGCACACTTGATTTTGAAGGAGCAAATAGAAAGGCAATATATGAAAGCATAGCATACATCAAGAAATGTAAAACAATGTTCTTTTCAACATGTATATACGACCGTTTATTTTTCATGTAAATACACTCATCTACCCATATCATAGCAAGTTCTCTATTGTGCCAAAGAAAAAAATGTTGAAAGGATATTAGAAATTAGATAAGGAAAATCACTGAATCCACTTAGATCTCCTCGCTTTTGTTGGATCTCTCTGGTAGCACACAAGTTAAGAGAAGAATAGTTGATAACAAAAAAATCAATTCAGAAGAACAGTACACAATAGCTAATGGCAAACAATAGAAAAGATGATGCGCCGCTTCAGGTCTAATTATAGAAAGAACTTCCCTCGACAACATGACGTAACGATCCAAATATAAACTCTAAAACAAAAGCTAAGCAAATGCGACTCTTAAGAAATGGCCATTGTTTATAAGGCAAGCACCAACAGCCTTGCCGCCTAAGCGGTGCCTACGCGCCTAAAGAGGGCATAAATGCAAGGCACTGCCAGGGTGCCTTGCCGCCTAAGCGTCGCCCAAGCATCCAAGGCGGGACGCCTTCAAAATGACATGATGCCAGCTTCCCATATTAAGCGAACAAACAATACAGCAGGCTCACTAAAATATACTCATGAAGAAGTAATAATGAAAATCCAAGCAATACATTACTGTCCAAGTAATATATCAATTACTGAGAACAACAATGTGATGGAATTTGATGAGTTGTATTCCAAGCAACACTGAAAACTGAATCATAGACTGCATTCAATTACTGAGAACAAAGGGGGGGAAATAGAGAAGTGTACACAACAACATCATCAGGATACCATTACAGTTTGTATAGAAAGAAAGAAAATTGCAAGAAAGCATGTCGGAGAGACTAACCTGCCTTTGGGATGCATATGCAGTTATGCACTCAACCTATATATGAACATGAGTGACCATGTTTACAGAATTGCAACAGTTGGTATGAAGATAGACATCCTGCGAGTATAGATAGGATTGTCATTAATTTTTTAGATAATTATGAACCAAAAGATGCAAGAGGAAACTAATCTCTGATTCTTATGTGATTTCCATGTACACAGGACAACATTATTTTAGAAACACGATAATTAGAAAGCATCACAACCAAATCTGAAAATAGGAAATACGTGAAACAGATCTGAAAAATGGCCTCGACTTACGCTATGAAATTTACACATGGTATACCCTTCCTATATGGCCCGTTCTATCTGAATTATTGTACTGTTGCCACTGAAGTTGTTCTGCATGAGTGCATTGTGCGCATTTCGAGCAAAACCTTGCTGGGCCATCTACTTCACACCGGTTGAATGAAGGTTCTACAAGCATCAAGTTGAGAAGAGTTGAAAGTATGATTTATTATAGAGGGAAAACAAATATATGCTAGTACATTATTCCCGTTCAGAGATATTAATCTTGTTGCTTAATTTGTCTCTAATAATTCTTATAAGTAGTGAGAGAACTGCAAGGGGAGACGTGGGGTCGATAGCGAACAGACAAGGTTCAGAATAACTAAACTCTGAATGAACAAATCAAAGCATCTAGTTGTATCTTGAAGATTAGTTGAAAGAAAAAAGCCATGAAAGCACAAACATGAATCCTAGGATAATAGAGGTAATGGTAAAAATCTGAACTCAACCTGCAGCTTAGAGCAAAATATTCAGCAATCATCTTTATGAAATTTATAGGGCAAGATCTAGCAAGCAACAATGATGCAGAGGACAAAGAAATGTAAATAACAAGTCTATCATCAAGCAATCATCAAGTTATAACCTAATAGTCCAGATCTATATAAACAACAAGCAATATAAGTATGTAAACAATCAAGTCTCATCTTCAATTGTTCAAAGCAAGAAGCAATATTTCGTACACCACATTCAGCAGGCGAAAGATTCACATCCTAAACTTGTTCATGTACCATTCATACACTTGTCCTCTTCAGGAATCAATAATAAATATGCAATTCCATAAATCAAAAGTAAATCACAGCAAGAAGTGGAGGGAGAGATGATGGTTCACCTTGCAGGAGAGATGGTGGCGTCCGTGGTGGATGGAGGCGGCAAAGGTGCACTGGAGGGAGATGGAGGAGCTGGTTGATGCGGGCCTCATCCTGCTTGTCGTATCCGTCGGGATCCAGGCGCAACAGGTGCGGATCCGCGTGCAGCGGGGATCGCCGGAGGAGCGGCTTGGCGATCTCGGGACGTGTCTCCCATGGAAGCCTCCTGGCGGCGGGGTTGGCATGCGGGTCAGAGATATAGGTGAGGGAGAATGAGAGGATAGGAGAGAGTGAGGTCGCGCGAGGGCTCACCGGAGCGGAGGGCGACGGAGGGCGGCCTGCGCGGCATCAGTAGGCGGGGCGACGCGATGGGAGGAGAGGAGGCGAGGGTGCAGCGGCTGGGGACGACGAAGGGAGGAGCTCGGGCCGCTCTCCTTCCTCCTCTCTACCGCCGGCGCCGGCTCCGCCTCCTTGCCGTCGGGAGAGTGGATGAGGCACGGGAGGGTGTAGCGTCTCGGGTGGCTGGGAGGCAACGAGTGAGCAAAGGGATTGGGGGATAGGGCGGCTAGGGTTAAGACATGCGCGAGGGATTGGATGCGACGAGTCACGATAGGTTTTCACTTTAACGCGGCGGGTGCGGAGACGAAAGTAAAACTTTTTTCACATAGTCTAATCTACTCACACATGAAGACTTCAGTCATTCAACGCAAGACCCACAGTCAGTCATACGTAAAAACAAGCAGTAAGTAGCAATTGACATCACACAGTCAACTAATCCTATGGCTAGCAGACGAAGTCAACCTCAATCCAACGGTCGATGAAGCTTTCCCCGTAAGAAGCTTCGTGGAGGGGTGTTGGCTAGCATCCTTTATAAGTTAATTAAATACCTAGGCAAAGTGAGCTGAAATTTATAAGCATGATATATGCTCTCCCTTACCTGATGAGAAGACGAAGCGAAGGTATAGTCGGTCGCAAGCTCGCAACGTCTCCGATAGTATTCGCGAGAGCACACAAGAAGGAAACACTGGAAAGCAATCAACGGAGATGCATAGTATTACTACGGAGCAACTCAAGCAAGCAATGAACAAACAAGAATGGTCAAGTATGATGCATGTCATTTTAATAGCATGGCATGAACAAAGGATAGACAAGTTTAAACGAAGCTCCGGGAGCAAGGGTGCAATGTTACCGACAACCTTCATATGCATTACGTTGGTAAGTTACGGATCCGAAGGATCCTTATGTTATAATTGTTATGATGCATGATCATGGCATATGAAAAATACTAGGACATCATATGAACAAGAATTTCCCACACACGAGAATAAACCTCGAGGTGGGATTGCTCAACGTTAATAGATGCAGATGACATGGTAATATGATGTGCCTAATGAATTCTATTGCAAGCAATGAGATAAAGAGCGAGACAACGCTACCGGCAACTACGGTCATCGGATCGCAACAACAAGGCAAAGGAAGAAAGAGTAGGTGACGGAGAGAGGGAAGGAGGAGGAGGGCACGGGGAGAGGAGCTGGTCACCGGAGTAGGGGCAGCGGCGGCCGGAGCTCGCCGGAAGAGCGCCGGCAGCTGCGAGGTGGCCGCGGCCCGGTTCTGGCCTGGGGCGGCGCGACGACGGGTTGCGAGGGCCCGACGGGGCCCGGAGAGGCTGGGGATGGCTAGAGGTGGGAGAAGGAGACATGGCATGATCTGGGACCGTTGGATCTCAGATCTGACCGTCCAGATCTGAAGGGAGCTAGGGTTTCGGGATTGGGGCTGGATTTGAGATGGACTGGGCTAAGGAGAAGGGAGGAATGGGCCTACAGGCTAGAGGGATTTCTGCATTTTATTCTTTGAACAAAAATACAGCAGAAGAAATGCAAAAAGAAGAAGAAATAGAAAATAATCCTTTTACATAACACGTAAAATGCGTTGGCATTTTCTATCACATGGATTAAGACAAAGAATAAATGTGCAGATTTTCTTCCCTAATGGGAAAAATAAAAATGCAAATTTATATGGAATTTTGTCTGTTTTGGTATGTTACACATGTGCTCCTTCTTGAAACCTTCCATGTTGTAAGGCCCGATATGCGGTACTGTTCCAGATCTGGACGATTCCATCCAGATCCGGGGACGAAGCACATACCGGTCCCACCGCGACATATGACACTGCCATATGCCCTGAATTTCCAACATGATATCACAACATTACAGCTACTAGGATACAACATCTCATACAATAGGCATACAACTGCCTTAATACAATACATCAGCGGAAGATACATGTCTGAGTACAGACTACAATCAATGCCTAGTTGCAAAGAAAAAATCATCGATCCCCATAACCACACGGGTCCAGGCTGTCCGTCGGGATCCACCTAACTAGTCGTCGTCGAGTCTCCGCGAAGGCGTCCCGAAGAAGGGTCGTCGAGCTCCTCTGTAGTCCCAAATCGTTTGCGTAACGTGCGTAAAAGAGAGAAAAAGGGGTGAGCTATATCAAAAAGTCAGATACCTAACTTCTCACGGTAAGAGGGGGTAGTGGTTGAGGTTGCTGTCGCACTAGCATTATATAAGTGGTTAACGTTCTATTTAGAGTGAGATGAGGAGCCAAGCATTCCATGAGGAAACGCCTCCAACAAGTCTGCTATCACCTACTTACGGAAACATAACACCTATCCTATCCTTGTCCTCCCCTTCGCATCCCGACGAAGAAGAAGCAGTCAAGGCACACACACGTTGATCAAGTTTTAGTTATGATTCGATTGATGGTATCTATGAATAAGGAGTAGATCTCAAGTCGTGCATAACCGTGGACACGGCTTCTCGAAAATATTTAACCCTGCAGGGGTGTACCAACTGCACATTACAAGGCTCCGCACACATGCCCATCTCTCTCTTAGTTGCTACCCATCACATGCAACGATTTTATGATTTAGTTATGAGAGATCCGAAACGTCAGGTCCCTTTAACTAACAACGCACAAATCTGGGTGGCCCCTGGCGAGTCAATATCCAACTCAAAGCCCGGCCGCGCTCTCTAATTGGTCTCTACCGTCTGACTCCAGGTCTGGATAACTGTGGCATCACCGTGCTCGGGTCCTCAGCCAGTCAGTTTGGACCAATAAGGAACACTTCCCTCACTGGCTGGGGTTGTTGTAAATCTGTTGGGGCGCCAACAGTCACACGCACGGGTTTCAAATGGTAAATCAGCTTGGGCCACTGTGACGCCCCCAAAATCAACCTGTGTACAGTAATCATACACGCAGGGTACACGGCTGAGATTAGGGTGCCACGGTGAGGATATCACAGCACAACACTAAACACAAAAGGATAAACAAATGTATTACAATACCAGGGATCACGAGGATCCGGATACATAAGTCATACAAGCCAGAATATCTGAGTACAGACATAGTTAGTCAAGTTTTGCCTTAAGAAGGCTAGCACAAATCACATCAGAGATACAGATCGAAAAGGCGAGGCCTCCTGCCTGGGATCCACCGAACTACTCCTGGTCAACGGGGAACTCGACGTCGTAGTAGTCGCCTCCGGGTACTCCTGCTCCTGGGCTCCAACGTCGGCTGCAGCGGCCGATCAGGCAAAGCGAAAAAGGGGAAATAAAGCAAAGGTGAGTATCTAGCATACCCGCGAGTCTTACCTCCGCTACTAAGCAATATGAATTGTATCAACGGAAAGAAGAGGATGTATATAGTGGACTGAAAGACAGAAATCCAGAGCAAGGGTAAGAAGCTAGGCCTAACGACGGCTAGCATCTTTCGACGATGTTTTGCAGCATGAGGTAAGAATCAGCCAACAGTTTATATAAAACATAAAGTAACAATGCAGCAGAAGTTGCTGCAGCATTGTATAATAATAAGTTGTAATAATTAACAATGCCTCCGAGTTCACCTCCTCGACATCCCCGCGAGGAAGAAAACCCGGAACCATATAGTTTAATAATAATAGTTTGTAGTGGTAAGATCCAGCTTCAGCATAAAGCGTCCTGTTACCGTGGACACGGCTATTCGAATAGATTAATCTTCCCTGCAGGGGTGCACTTGTGTTACGCTACACGCACGGATCTCCAGGGTGGCGGGAACCTTGTTAGGGAACGGTCCACCGAGGCTATCCGACACTTCATAGCCCATCTTTCAAACTCAACAGAGAGGCCATCCGCCGGTCTAAATCCTAAGTACGTCGGGCCTTGGACCCCAACCCGAACGTACTCCTGCACGGTGCGTGGCTGGCCGGTGAAGTTGAAGCAAATCCAAATAAGACACCACCGCGCGAGCAAATAAGACAATACCACTTCCCGGCGCAGGCCGCGGTACTGCTGACGTCTGAAGAGTCCTCGGACGACACTACGAAGCAGAGGAGCCCATAACTCATAATTCCCACGGGTAGGTAGTGCGTACATGGCATATAGCCAACTCAAGACATCCGCCGAACCAGTTAGCATTTTAATTAACCTGCGTGACAACCGTTATCGTTGCCTCGACTTAACTGACCCGCGGACAACAACAACAGCCAGGACCACCAGTACATCGGTGCCTGCCCTGTCGTCCCACCAAGTCTCTGCGGTTACCAACAAGGTGAACCGTCTCCTTACCTTGTCTCGTGTGTGCTCCTGGGGGAGCTCGACTTTCGTAGTTTGGTAACTCTCGCGACCAACGATCAGGGGGCAAGCACACCGGTACACTGGTCATGCCCTCCCTGTCGTACCGTCGCAATACCTCTCGCGGGCACCGTTGGGTCGCCCGACTTCTTACCTGAAGGACAACTGTTGCTCAGGTACCTAGAGCGGCTATACAGATTCAGCAACGAGTGGAGTACAAGGATTACTCCTTGATAGCTCACACTTGATGGTGGCTCGGCAGAGCCGAGCTAGGGGGCCTGAGGCGGTGTCTGCATTGTACCGTACCTGTGCAGTTATAATATTTGTTCCCGCGTTCACTCCCCTGAGTGATCACGGCCCTCCATCTAATCCTAGCTAACAATGCGCAGGGCTCACTGCTGAATAATGCATAATAATAATAGGCAGCATAGGATAAAGGAAGGCACATAAAGGGGCGACAAAAACAGGCTATGCAATTGAATATGATTGTAACGTAGCAGCAGCAGTAACAATGCCTAGTGCAAGAAATGTACGGAAAGATAGGCGATATCTGGGGAAGAGAATGGCTCTGCTTGCCTGGAAGCTCTACGGTAGGGGTAGGGTCGTCGACGAAGTAGTCGTACTCAGCAGCGGTGTAGTCAACGGCAGCAGCGAGGTCTACCGGAGATTAAGGGGGGGAAGAAACAGTAAATACACAACAAGCATATACAAACAGATGCATGACATGACAGATGAAATGTTAACGGTGTTCTAACGCAGTGCAATGCACATTGCTCGGAACGGAAATTCATCTGAGGATGAACTACCGGCTCCGGGTGATTACCGGACAGGGTGTCCGGAGGGGGAAGGATCAAGCCGGAGGTGTCGTGGACATCCGACACATGTGTGGGTGGTGTATCCGGGTTAGTTGAACCATTCCGAACAACTTTCGTGTTCGAAATAAATTCATCCGGGCACTCTAACAGTACCAGACAGTTTATCGGACAGACGGTCCGAAGGGGGACGGTTCGATGTTCGTTGTGTTAGAGGGGTGTGATAGACATACGGATAGCGTATTCGTATTTGTTATATTTTGCTGATCAATTTTCATGTATAAAGTTTTTGAATCTGAGTTACGGTTTAAAAGTTATTGAATTTCAAAGTTTTAAATTATTTAAATGATTTTCTGAATTTCTTTTATTATTTATTCAACATTATCCAGAACATTATCCAAAACAGTGCCTGACATGTGGGACCCACATGTCAGCCTCTGTTTATTTATAAACATTTTAATAAATCAAAATAGCCTCTAGGCCCACATGTCAGCCACTGGAATTTTCTTTTAAATTCTTTTAAAAATCAAACTGACAAAGGGGGCCCAGGTGTCATTGACTCCAGTGTTAACTAAACTTGTTTAATTAAGTTAAATGGCCAGGGCCCACTGTCAGTGAGACATATTAACCAAATGGTTATTTTTCTGTTTGTCTTAACAGAGATAATTAGCAGGAGGTGGGGCCCGGCTGTCAATGGATCATTAGCCACTAACAGAAAATCTGACAGGGAGGACCCACCGGTCAGCGACTCCGGTGAGCTCGCCGGAGGCTCGCCGGCGGCGAGGTCGAGCTATCTCCTGATTCCGAGCGCCGTTTGAGACGCCGCTTGCGACATTCGACGAAGAACTCGAAGTCACGTCGATCTGTGCCGTCTGCATGAACCGGGGCGGCCGGAGGTGAGCGCTAGGTCGTCAATGGCGGAACCGACGTCGGGCTCCCATGGCAGAATGCAGCACGCGGTGTTTTCGTCCACTCCAAAGCGCGAGATCGAGCCTACGGTCTACCACTAACCCGCGGGTGCCACCGGCGTGCGCTACGGTGCCCTGAGAGCTCGGCCACGCCATCAATGGCGGTGGCCAGAACTCACGCAATTGGGGGTAACGGCTACAGGCTAGGCGGGCGTCTATGGGGGGGTTGGGGAAGGTGCGACTGCTCACCGGGGTGTTGTAGCCGAGAGAGTGGGCTCGATGGTGACTCGGAGCGGCCGGAATCGGTCGGGGATCTCGCCGGAGCCGAGGTTGAAGACCAAGCAATCGCGCGCGCAGTGGTGGCTCCGGGCACGGGAGCTTCTACGTGATGGCGAGGACATCGTCTTCGAGCACTCCGGACATGGTTGCGGGGGATAAGGTGGTCAATGGCCACGGTGGTTCGTCGAGGTGGCCATGGCGGCGTCGGGCAGTTTTTCTCTGACGAGTGCGATATGCAGGGGAAGGGGAAAGGGGCAGGTGAGATCCACGCTTTGCGGGAGAGCTTTATCGACGACTACGACGACTCCACGGGGCAGGGGAGCAGGTTAGAGGCGAGGGGGGTCGGCTTGTCGGCGACGAGCGCGCGGCATGGCCACAGTGCCGGGAAGAAGAAGACAAAGCAGGGGTGGGCCGGGGGTGGGCCTCGCCCCAGGCGAGGAATAACCATTTTCTTTTATTTGCCTTTTCCTTTTCTGTTACTGCTAGAAACAATTAATTTAAATGCTAAAACATTTTTATAAAAGGTGCCAGTGGTTTCTAAATTAGGTGTATGTCACATGTAGGTGACACAAAAGGTTTGGTGCATTTTAAAACTCAGTGGGTATTTCTTTTAAATATTTTATGATTAAAAAGGACCTTACAAGCTACTGTTATAATTGTTTGGCATTTTTCATAACTCCAAAAATTATCAAAGTTGGTCCAACATGATTATAATGATTTTAGGCAATTTACAAAAATGGTTTCATGATTTTTGAGCAAGGTTTAATTTCCACCAAGTTTTTATTATCTACCAAAAGGGATTTTAGGGGTTTTGACTTTGGGGTTTTTATTCCAAGGGCTCAAGTACATGGTGCATGGGTTGTTGATCACCCACATCAAGGTTTTGATCATTAGTATCACAAAGTTTGAACAGGGTCAGGGAATCAACAGTGATAACTCAACAGTGATGATCAACAGTAAGGATGGTTACTGTTACAAGCAACTGAGGGTGTTACAAATCTCCCCCACTACAAGAATTCTCGTCCCGAGAATTTAAGTGGTAGCGAGGAAAAGATCGGGGTATTCATCGCGAAGACGATCTTCGCGTTCCCAAGTGGCTTCATCTTCAGAATGATTCGACCACTGAACCTTGAGGAACTTGACGGTCTTGTTGCGGGTTCGACGTTCAGACTGATCGAGAATGCGGCTCGGATGTTCTCGATAAGTCAAGTCTTGTTGTAGCTCGATCATATCATGCTCCACTTCGCGGATAGGGTCCTTGAAGAAGCGACGGAGTTGCGACACGTGGAAGACATCGTGGACTTGGGAGAGGTTCGGCGGCAATTCCAACCGGTATGCCACGGGTCCACTCCTGGAAAGGATACGGAACGGGCCAATGTAGCGAGGAGCCAACTTGCCCTTGATACCGAAGCGATGAGTGCCCCTCATGGGAGTGACATGGAGGTAAGCGTATTCACCAGGTTGATACTCCATTTCCCGGTGTTTGCGGTCATAGTTGCTCTTCTGACGAGACTGTGCGGCCTTGAGATTTTCTTGCACAATGCGAACCTGATCTTCAGCTTGTTGGACAAGATCCGGTCCGAAGTAGGGTCGTTCCCCAGTTCCTGACCAATTCATGGGGGTTCGACATTTACGTCCATATAGAACTTCGAAGGGGGCCATCTTCAAGCTAGCCTGATAGCTATTGTTGTACGAGAATTCCGCGTACGGGAGAGATTCCTCCCATTTCATGCCGAATGAAAGGACACAAGCGCGAAGCATGTCTTCCAGCACTTGATTGACTCGTTCAACTTGGCCTTGCGACTGGGGGTGATAAGCGGTGCTGAGAGACAGATGAGTCCCGAGGGCTTCCATGAAACTATTCCAGTATCGTGAGGTGAAAAGGTTGCCACGGTCTGAACTAATCTCCAGCGGAATACCGTGGAGTGACACAATCCGGGAGATGTACAAGTGTGCTAACTGACTAGCAGTGATCGTCTCCTTGACCGGCAGGAAGTGAGCAATCTTGGAGAATCGGTTGATGACGACAAAGATGGCATCGTTACCTTTCTGTGACTTAGGAAAACCGGTGACGAAGTCCATCTCGACTTTTTCCCACTTCCAATCAGGGGGAGGGAGTGGTTGCAACCAGCCAGCAGGTTTTTGATGTCCGGCCTTGACGCGACTGCAAACGTCACATTGAGAAACATAGCGGGCGATGTCTTGCTTCATGTAAGGCCACCAGTACCGCTGACGAAGGTCTTGATACATCTTGGTACTGCCAGGGTGGATGGACAAGGGAGAATTATGGGCCTCTTCCATGATATCCGGACCACAGTTAATGATGGCCGGGCTCACAGGAACTACTAAGCGGCCCTTGAAGTACACAGTATCACCATCATTGGCATCAATGGTAAAAGAGGAGGGCTTTCCTTCTGCGATGTCCTGCTTGATCTTCACAATGTCAGGGGCCAAAGATTGTCTACTCTTGGTGAGGTTGTCGAGGCTTGACTCGAGAACCAGTTTATTGACGTAACCTTGAGGAATAATCTCGAGGTTCAACTTGCGAAACTCTTCATACAGAAGTGGTTGCTGCACCTGAACCTCAAGTTCAGAACAGTAAGCTTTTCGGCTCAAGGCATCGGCCATCACATTTTCCTTGCCAGGGGTATACGAAATATCCATGTTGAAGTCGGCTATTGTCTCGAGCCATTGTTGTTGACGAAGATTCAGGTCTGGCTGAGTAAACAGGTACTTCAGACTTTGGTGGTCGGTGTAGACCTCGCAACGACTACCGACGAGGTAATGTCGCCACAGCTTCAATGCATAAATTACTGCTGCCAATTCGAGGTCATGTGTTGGATACTTGTCTTCTTGAGCACGCAACTAACGAGAGCCATAAGCAATCACTTTGCGCTCTTGCATTAGGACACAGCCTAATCCTTGACGAGACGCGTCGCAATATATCACGAAGTCCTTCTGTAAGAGCAAGTTTTGCCCCCGAAGGTTTTGGACATTGTTGGACAAAGCAGAAGTGGAACTAATATTGTTTTCGAGTATAAATAGATACTTAGGTTCCGAAAGAATGGAGTTTGCAAGAAGAAGGTCGAAGGACAACTCACTGCAGCAGAGCTGTAGTCATCTACCGAACCCTTTGAAGGAAGACGACCTCTAAAAATGTAGTCGAAGAAAAAGTATCTCTCGAGTGAAAGCGCAACGAGGAGAAAGCTGAAGCTGGTCGAAGACTTAGTCTTTTTACTAGTTTCTCTTTATTTTCTTGAGTCGTAGGAAAAACCGTACTATCAAGAGGGGTTTGCTAGTTGAGATCTTAGTCGAAGTGAATTTGCTCTGCTCGACCTAAACCCACAAAAGCCTACCGAGAGAAATCTTGCTGAGTCGAGTAAATAGCTCGAAGGCAAAGTCTTCGCACTTCGTGCCTTCGAGAGAGAACTCGTTCGGTAAGTCAGCTTACTTGTTCCTCAAGTAAAGTTGCGCATTGATTGGAATCCGACCGTTGTGGACACGCGTCAAGCGGTTGCATCGGGTCACTTCAGTCATTTTACCCATCGGGATCGCCATCTATAAATACCCCGCACCTACCCGCCATTTCGGGTCGGCTGCTCCACTGAAGATTCTAAGACAGAAGTCTGTGAGCATCCCAAGAGAGATTCATCGAGAGAAAACCAAAATCCTAAGTCTGAGCTGAGTTGAGCAATTCACTATGACTTAGGTCGAGATTAGCCGATCTTTTTATCTTGGAGAACTGGAAGTCTCCTAGACGGTTAGGCGTCGCCTGTCAAGCAGTCGAAGAGTAATTGTCACTGCTGAAGGAAGTTTGTAAAGGTCTCGGAGATGTCCTTAATCATCTACAATGAGTGAAAACTGGACAAGCTCGAGGAGTTTGTTGCAGTGGAGAATAGGACGGAGAGAGTTTTGCTCCAGGTGTTCAATCACCAGTCCCTCCAACCAGACGTAGCACTTTGCAGAGTGTGAACTAGTTTACCAAACATCGTCGTGTCAGGCTCGTTTTCCTTCATACATTTAAATTAAGTATTCTCTCGTAGCCTGTTTGCCTTCGATGTTTCCCTTCGCCCTTAATCCTTTCGAGCTGTGCATTACCTTCGATACTGTATTTCCTTCGAGATGTTCTTAGTCCTTCGCAGTTTGCATGAATTCCTTCTAAGTTCCTTGGAATTTTTAGAAGTGATCATTCACCCCCTCCCCCTCTGATCATTCTTGAGCTTTCAATTGGTATCAGAGCTAGGCACTCCCTACGCTCTGCGTATTTTGGTCTAACAACCTGGAGTGTTGTCAAGAATGTCGTTTGCAGCTGTTCGCTCGGGGGAACCAATCCCTATCTTCAATGGGAAGGACTATCCCTATTGGAAGGACAAAATGAAGAGGAATATCATGGCTATCAACTCTGCCGCTTGGGAAGTTGTCAAGAATGGTGTAACTGTCAAAGACACAGATGCCATCACTCCTGAAGAGGCAAAGAAGATAGAGCTAGATACTGAAGTCTGGGTCTTCATAACAAATCATCTGATTCCAGAGAAATACCATGAGGTCAAGAATATTCCTTCGGCCAAAGGTGTTTGGGATTATCTCGAGAAGATTGGTGAAGGTGTCTCTACTCAGAAAGATGCTCGTGTTGACACCCTACGAAGCAAGTTCTATCGTTTCAAGAGGCACGAGGGAGAAAAAGTTAGCTCCATATACAGCAGACTCACTACGCTGTCAAATGAACTGATTTCTCTCGGTGCCGAAGACATTACCAATCGGATTATTGTCAGAACTTTGCTCCGTTCCCTTGATGATTCCTTCGATCACATTGTGCTGATGATCAAGGAAAGGACTGATTTCAAGGACCTTGTTGCCGCTGATATTCTCGAGAGACTTAATACCTTCGAGATGGAAGAAGATGAAAAACGTGATATTAATGGGACACGAAGAAAATCTCATGCACTGAAGGCCAGAGCTTCACATCACCCCTCTCCTGAAGCTAGTTTTGAATCGGGTTGTGCCTCAGATGACCCCGAGAACATTGGAAAAGATCTGGCACTGATAATGAGAAGATTCAATCGCTTTCAGAGAAGGAACTCCTCTTCACCGAAGAAAAACTACTCTTCAAGACATTCAAACAACTCATCACAGCATCGATCATCATCCAGAAACTCTTCAGCGAAAGATAACTGTTGCTATAAGTGCAAGAAGCCAGGTCATTTCATTGCTGATTGTCCTCTCTGGGAAATTGAACATAGATCAAAGCATTCTCACAGCAATTCTTCGAGCAAGTCTCACAGATCGAGCAAAAACTATGAGTCGAAGAGATATGATTCGAAGTCCAGAAAAGACAAGAAAGACGGTTCTGATGATGACAAGAAGAAGAAGTATCACAAGTATCGAGAGGGTTCTTCCTCGAAATCACATTCCTCTCGACGAAAGAATTCCCATCGTGCCAAAGCCTATCTGGGTAAAGAGATGAACTCTGAAGATGAAGCATCCGGTTCCGAAGCTGAATCAAACCCAAGATCTGGTTCTGGTTCTGGTTCTGAATCTGATGGCGTTGCTGGCTTAGCATTTGCTTCGAGCAAGACTTCAAGTTCATTCTTCACCAACCAAAGCAGCGAAGATGAATCTCCAGCTTACTGCTTCATGGCCAAGGCTAAGGCATCCTCATCTAAGAATTCCTACGATACTTCTGATGGATCTGCTTATGAAAGTAACTCTAGGATAAGTTATGCTAAACTTGCCAAAATTGCTTCTATCCAACAAGATGAGCTAGATTCTTTAAGTGAAACTATTCAAAAATCTGAGACTTTGTTGATCGATGAGATTGAGAAGGGTCAAACTTTGACGAATGAGCATACTGCTCTGAAAGAAAAGTATGATGAACTTTCCTCTCGTCATGATCTTCTCTCAGTGGACTACGAGAAGCTAACCTATGAATTCCTTCAAGGAAAAATGGCTCTCGAAAAACTGAGAGAGGCTAATGAAGAGTTGGAAAGTGTCAACCTCACGCTCATGGCTCAACAAGGCTCAGAAGCTAAAAATGAATCTACTTCACTTTTCTTAACCTGTTTGGAACGAAGTAAAATTGAGTCTATTTCCGAGAGATCGAAAGGAAAACAACCTATTGTTATCAATGATACTAACCCCTCGAACGAGGAAACCATTACCGAGGAACTCCTCAGGTTGAAAGATTTATTTGAAACAGGCATGTTCAAAAGTGTGCAGGGACACCAGTACCTATGTGATATCCTATGAAAGGCTCTTCTTCACAGGAATCCCCGAAACGAAGGAGTTGGCTTCGAAAGGAAAATCAATCCTGATGGAACCTACTGGGAACCCGAGAAGTATCCTAAAACTGTCTGGGTTCTTGCGAAAGAAAAGCCCATTGATATTGCTAACCTTTCAGGTTTCAGTTGCAAAATTGACAAAGCTATTGTTGATGAATCACTTGATTCTGACTACAAGCTTGTCAAAGATCAGGAAGGAAAGGTGTCGGCTGAATTCGTTGGTACTCCTCCGAAGAATGGTTTCTATAAGCGACATATTTGGGTTCGCAAATCTCTCGTAGAAAAACTGCCCCCTAACCATTCTATGCAGGGAAAATCCTCGGTACCACCGAATCACTACTATTCTCTCGAGGATAGAAATGAACCTTTGGTGCCTGCTTCAAATGTTCCCCAGAAGGAATACTATCGTGTCGATAGAAATGTTTATCGTCATCGTAACGATAACACCAAAGTTGTTGTTACTCATCAGTACTCTAACCCCTCATCGAGGAATTATATTTATGGTGTGCTTGATGGTCCAGATAAACAATGCAATCCTGTTCGCTATAATATTGCTGCCCCATCTAGCTCTTCCATGCCTTCTAAGTCACCTGCTCGTTTGTGGGTGGTTAAGAAGAACTAATTCTTCTACCGGGCTATGTCTCCGGTGGATCCGAATGGGTCATGGATAGTGGATGTACAAATCATATGACCGGAGACAAAGATTTGTTCACCGAAGACAAACTCTCTGAATCTTCACAGAGATACATTACCTTCGGTGACAACAACAAAGGAAAAGTACTTGGTTTGGGTAAGGTTGCTATATCGAAGGATAAGCATATCGATAAGGTTATGCTTGTTCAATCTCTAGGATATAATCTTATGTCTATCTCAAAACTTTGTGATATGGGTATGCTTGTACTGTTTTCTGCTTCTCGTTGTGTTGTCTTTTCACAGGATGATTATTCCTTCGTGTTCGAAGGATTTCGCAAAGGTGATCTTTATGTCGTCGATTTTTCTTCGGGACCTGCTGTGTCCACATGTTTAATGGCCAAAGCCACTTCTGGTTGGTTATGGCACCGAAGACTTGGGCATGCAGGAATGAAAAACCTTCAAACTCTTATCTCGAAGAAGAACATCGTTGGAATTGACAATGTGAAATTCGATAAGGATCGTCTATGCAGTGCCTGTGAAGCGGGAAAGATTGCCAAGAAACATCACTCAGCAAAAACTATAATGACTACTACTCGTCCTCTTGAATTACTTCATATGGATTTATTCGGTCCTCAAAATTATGCTAGTCTTGGAGGTAACAAGTATGGTCTGGTTATTGTTGATGATTTCTCTCGATATACTTGGGTGTTCTTTCTAGATGACAAAAGCAAGGTTGTTGAAATCTTCAAAACTTTCGCAAAGAGAGCTCAGACTGAATATGAATTATCTCTCAAGCATATCAGAAGTGACAATGGTACAGAATTCAAAAACACTCATATCGAAGATTTTCTTGATGAATATGGCTTTACTCATGAATTCTCGGCTGCTTATACACCGCAACAAAATGGTGTGGTCGAGAGAAAGAATCGAACACTTATTGAAATGGCCAGAACAATGCTTGCTGAATACAAGACTCCTATTAGGTTCTGGGCTGAAGCAATCAATACTGCATGTCATATCATCAACAAGGTTTATCTGCACAAGTTTCTGAAGAAAACTTCACATGAACTTATTACTGGTAAAAAGCCAAATGTTTCATATCTCAGGGTTTTTGGTGCTCCATGTTATATCAGAGATATGAATCACAGCTCCAAGTTTGCTCCAAAGGCTCACGAAGGTTTTCTCC
Source organism: Bromus sterilis (assembly GCA_950022295.1). Lineage (NCBI taxonomy): Eukaryota > Viridiplantae > Streptophyta > Magnoliopsida > Poales > Poaceae > Bromus > Bromus sterilis. The sequence goes on along the minus strand of OX465595.1, from coordinate 253,367,027 downwards.
TAGGTTATGGTTCGAATTCTCACACTTACAGAGTTTACAACTCTCATCTTGGCAAAGTTGTAGAAACTGTAAATGTTCGACTTGATGAAACTAACGGCTCTCAAAAAGAGCAATTACCTCTTAACCTGGATGAACCACCTTTGGATGAAGTTATCAGGTACATGGCTATTGGAGATATTCGACCTGTCGAAGGAAATGCACATCAAGCAAACAAGGATGATGATGGTCCAATGTTCCCACACATAGCCCGGGGCGCTGGAGATCAACATCCTGAAGCAAATGATGTACAGGTCGAAGGAGAACGCGTAAATGAAGAAAATGTTCCCGATGGACAAGCTGATCCCGAAGGTCAAGCTGGTCCCGAAGGACAACCGGATCCACAAGATGATGAAGGAATTTTACCTCGTGTTCGAAGAAGGGTGGACGTCGACTCAATACTCGAAGAGATTAATTTACCAGGTCGTCCCACCACTCATTCCCGTACTCGATTAGCTAACTTCTGTGGAAATTTCTCGTTTGTATCCATGCTAGAACCATCGAAATTTGATGAAGCCATGAAGGACTCAGACTGGATGACTGCAATGCTCGAAGAACTTAATCAGTTCGAGAGAAATAAAGTCTGGTCCCTTGTTGATAGACCTGATCCCAAGAAGCATAATATCATTGGTACGAAATGGATTTTTCGCAACAAGCAAGATGAAGATGGCATTGTGATAAGGAATAAAGCTCGACTGGTTGCTCAAGGCTACACTCAAATCGAAGGTATTGATTTCGGTGAGACTTATGCCCCAGTTGCTCGACTTGAATCCATTCGTGTCATGCTTGCTTTTGCCAATTATAATGGTATACTGCTATATCAAATGGATGTCAAAAGTGCATTTCTTAACGGTGAAATCGAAGAAGAACTATATGTTATGCAGCCACCAGGTTTTGAAGACCCGAAGAATCCTGATAAGGTGTACAGATTGCACAAGGCCCTATATGGGTTAAAGCAAGCACCTCGTGCTTGGTATGAAACACTGAAGGATTTTCTTCTAAAGAAGGGCTTCAAACCAGGAACAACTGATCCGACTCTTTTTACTCGTGCATACAAAAATGATCTTTTTGTGTGTCAAATTTATGTCGATGATATTATTTTTGGCTGTACTAAACCTGATGTTAGCGAAGAATTTGCTCGTATGATGTCGAAGAAATATGAAATGTCTATGATGGGTGAGTTGAAGTTCTTTCTCGGGCTTCAAATCCGTCAACAGAAGAATGGGACTTTCATTTCTCAAGAGAAGTATCTCAGAGATTGCCTGAAGAAGTTTGATCTTGTCAGTTGCAAAACTATCAAGACTCCAATGCCTACGAATGTTCATCTAGATGCAGATGAGAAGGGCAAACCTTTCGATCAGAAGAAATATCGCTCGATGATCAGTTCGCTTCTTTACCTTTGTGCATCTAGACCTGACATAATGCTATCAGTTTGTATGTGTGCTCGTTTTCAGGCAAACCCGAAAGAATCACATCATATTGCTGTCAAGCGAATTCTTCGATATCTGGCTCACACACCATCTTTGGGACTTTGGTATCCCAAGGGTGCCCAGTTTGATCTCGTTGGATATTCTGATTCTGACTGGGCTGGTGATCGAGTCGACAGGAAATCTACCTCAGGCACATGTCATTTTCTCGGTAGATCTCTTGTCTGTTGGGCTTCGAAGAAACAGAATTGCGTATCTATTTCTACGGCTAAAGCCGAGTATATTGCTGCCGGTTCATGCTGCACTCAGATTTTGTGGCTCAAGCAAACGCTGAAAGATTATGGTATTCTTGTGAAGAAAATTCCATTGCTATGTGATAACGAGAGTGCTATCAAGATTGCCCATAATCCTGTGCAACACTCTCGAACGAAGCATATTGACCTTCGTCATCATTTTCTTCGAGATCACGTTCAGCGAGAAGATATTGTTATCAGCCATGTACGCACTGAAGATCAATTGGCTGATATCTTTACGAAGCCCTTGGATGAAAAGAGGTTCTGTGCACTAAGGTGTGAGTTAAACATATTGGACTCACGCAATGTGCAGTAAGATCATAACTATCGGTACCATGAATTATATGTTTTCTTTCTATGTTGTTTACTTACGTTATTTTTCTATCATGTTTCTTTTCCGTTTGTTTTTGTTCGTTTGGTGTTGTCCTATACACTTACCACTCTGAGTTTTATCACTGTTTTCCCCTCGGATTGATTAAGAATCGGACCCTGTTTTCCCTCTATTCTATCCCTACCCCATCTGTGCTTTTCTCTCGTGAACATGTATATATGTACTCGATCAAGATTCCCTTCGAACGTCATTGATTCCGAAGGAAAATCTATCGAATGTTTATCTACTTTTATACTCGATGTTCGATGAGTTTGGTCTCGGACGTGGAGCAACTTTCTTTCGGTTCGTTGGGATTTCCCGCGATTACCGCCACAAAATCCGTCCGTTGAATGCGGAGAGACGCGAAATCTGCGTCGTTGGATCAGATCTGACAGTTATGTCAGACCTCCCCTCCCTATAAATACTGATCCCTGCCACCGGCTCAGACATCGCAATTTCCTCGACTTCGTCTCTCTGCTCCCGAAATTCTCTCTCGCGCGCCGCCGTGCTGCTCGTCGCCGTCGACTCCCTCGCCGCTTTGCTGCCGGAAGGAAGCCACCGAAGACCTCCCCGTCGACGAGGAACTTCTTCCGCGTCGCCGTAGTCGCCGTACATCACCAAGTTAGGGTATGCACGGCTCTGGATACGATTCCAATCTTTCCTGTTCATTGTATCCAGATTTGTTCTTGATTTTCTCTCTTTTTCTTAGGTCTGTTTGATCTGTTTGGATCATTGAATCTTGGGAAATCAGTTTCTAGCGTTTTTTTGTCGATTCCCATCTGCGCTAGGTAAGAAATCCCTCGGATTCTCTCACTTTAGCAATTTCCTCAGAAACGTATCGATAAACTTATGTTGTGCAATTCGTTCATACAGGTTCTTAGTTAGATTTGCACCCGATGGAAATCTAGCCTAGTACTTGCTTGAAAAATTTGCTGCAAGACATGCTTATCGATATGCTTACTGCACTCAAAATGATTTTCCTCGAAAACCGCTGGTACTTGTTCACAACTTTCCTATATTCCCTCGTACCTATCTTTTTCGCAGGAAAATGTCTGGGATCGAAGGAAATGTCAGAGCACCCAAGCGTGTAGGAGGCCAAACAAGAATCACCAACAACTCTGAAGGTTTATCAGAAGAGTTGATCGTCGAAAAGAAGTTAAGAACGCCTGAAGGTTCTGAGGATGAACATACGAGAGAAAACCGTCTGCAAGAGATTCGAAGACTTCAAGCGCTTCGTTGGTATGAGTACAAGTCTCTTATGCCACGCTGGGAGAGGCTGTTTGCTATGAAAAATCCTTGGTCTGATGTCAAAGCGTTAAGGCCAAAGTGGACGAAAGATAATCGACCACCTCCTCCAGCTGATGCTCATCCATCCTCCATGAAAACTCCTGCCGATTTTCAGGAGCTGGTTGATGCTCGGGAAGCACGAGCACAGAAGAGAAAAGAAGCCAAAGCTAAAAAGGAGGTTGCTGCTGCTGAGGGCACCGTAGATGTTGGCCCTAGTGCCAAATCGAAGGCTGGCAAGAAATCAGCCAAGCGACAGAAAAAGGTGGTAATTGTCTCGCCACCTGATGCGAGCTCTGATGAAGAAGTAAATTCAGATGATCAAGACCCTGGTACAGAGGCTGATGTCGAGGACATTCCTCTGAAAAAGAAGCCGAGCAGTAAGGGCATTAGGATCCAGGAGCCAGCTTCACAGGCTCCTCGAGCAAATATTCACTTGACCAACTTGGTCACTGATCCGCCCATTTCATCTGCTCCTCCAGTTCAAGCTCGCCAACCAAAACCTTCGACTAAATCGAAGGGAAAGCAAGCTCTAGTTTCTGAGGATGAAGAAACACTTATTCAACATAGAGAAAGGCTGGCAAAGCAAAAAGAACAAGAAGCAAAGGACTTGACAAATTCCAAGCTCCTGAACTTTCACAGCCAGCCCGAGCATAAAAAGGCTCTGGTTGCTCAACAGCTAGGCATTCTTCATTTGGTCAGTGAAAAGTACCGACGACAAATTGCTGAAGGCAACATTCCTGTTGCACCGAAAGAAAAGGTCGTGGCCCCCAGCGCCACCGAGAAAATTGTGACTCCCACAATCACGAAGGAAAAGGTTGCAGCCCCAAGTGCTGCGAAGAAAAATGCTGAGGCCCCAAGCGCCTCGAAGGATAAAGTTGTGGCCACTAGTGCCGTTACCAGACCTATTGCTGCTGCCAAGGCCACCAAGGAGGCCGAGAAGAAAGCCAAGGAGGCCAGGCAAAAAGCTCAAGCTGTTCCAGTTCCTCGAGCCACTCAAGCTCCTGCACCTGCTCCTGCTACACCAGTTGTTTCCGGCCCTCGTGCCGATGAAGAGAGTTCCAACGAAGGAGAATCTGCTTCCCATGCTCCTTGGGATGCTGCTAATATTTCTCATATCCTCTGGAAGATGGCTACCACTCCGAGGAGAGTCACTGCCGAGGATGATGTCCCTGCTGAAATCCAAGAGCATGTTGCTCGATACATGATTCGCTGGGAAGGGTATATCACCCAGGATCGCAAGGACAAGGAGCAAGTGAATTTTTACTCCCGTCAACTTCAAGAAGAAACCGAGGACATTGAGTCCCGTAAGTTTTTCAAATCCAAGATTGCCACCGCTGAAGCTTCCAGAAGGGCTTAGAAAGAAAATTTGACCGCTGTATATGAAAAGGTTCGACAAATTGTGTCGTCCGTATGCAAAGAGCACAATGATGCACTGTACAAGCGACAATCTCGTAAGAGAAAGTCTGCTGCTCCAACCTCTGCGCGTGGGACGCTAGAGATCGAGAAGAATGCAAAGAAGGCCAAGTCTACCGAGGTCGTTGCTGCATCAGCACGACAAGATACTGCACCAAACCCCACCAAGGAACCAACTCCTCCTCGTGAGACAACTCCACCCCCTCGCCAAGCCACTCCTCCACCTCGACAACAAACACCTCCACGTCGTCAACCATCACCACCAAAAGCCTCGTCGCCACCGCCAAAACCATCATCACCACCGAACATTATTCCATCAACCACCCCAGCCATCGAGACCCAAGATCATGCAGAGACCGAGCAAGCTGCTCATGTCGAGCAAGAAACTCAAGTCCCCATTTCCTCAGCTCAGAAAGATTACTCCTCTACCCAGACTCTGCATGAAGGAGAAGACGCTGATGTTGATATCACGACAGTTTCATCTCGTCAAGATCCTGTCGAAGGAAATAGTTCTGGAGATGACCGTTCGAGTACCAGTTCTTCCTCCTCCTCATCAAGTTCCTCGAACGAAGAAATGGTTGATGCTTTTGCACAACTAGATGAAGATCTGGAGGCCATGGAAAATGAAGAGGCTGCACAAAATGCTAAAACCGACGAAGGAGTTGCCGTCGAAGCACAGGCCGAGGAAAATGCACCTGCAGCCAACCCAGCTCAGGACATTGTAAACATTCCATCTTCCATTACTCGCCCTGCTGAGCCAGTTTTCCAGATGCCAGACAATGCTGACGAAGTTTTTCCTGTTGATGAGCTGCTCCATTCTGCTCATCCGAGAGAAATGCTGCCACTGTTCCGCTCAGATGTTCCTCGAGGAGGCCCCATCTTCAAAAGGCGCGAACACAAGCCATTTTTCTTCGGGACCAATCCCTACGAGAAGCCCAGAAGTGCATATTCTCTTCGGTTTTGGACCCAAGAGCAAGCCATCTATTATACTCGTGTGCTGTACAATAAGGCTAGAGTGTTCCAACATCAATACCTCGATATGCCTTCGGTGTACTCCACTTCATGTTTTGAGAATGCTGCCGAGACAATTGATGGTCTTCATGCTCACAAGATGTTTGCTCTCGATTGTGGCTACAATCCCGAGCTTATCAAGCAATTTTATGCAACGCTCTATGTCACTGGTGATCCCGAGAACTCGAAGACGTGGAAATTTGATTATATGATCCAAGGCCAAGTATTCCATATGACTGTCGATCAATTCCTGGCCATCATCAATTTACCTCGGTTCGAAGGATTACCACACAAGCTTCATGACTTACCTGCTCCAACTCCTGCTGAATTTTCAACTATCATGAATCCAGATGTCGTAGGAGATACCTACCCGGCTGAGCCCAAGCCAAGACACTTAGTTTTTGAAGCAAAGGCATGGTTTTATATTCTTTCGAAGACTTTGATGCCAATGCTCGATGTGCACGATGACTTTCCTATTCCCAATGACGTACAACTTGCTCTGTTGAAGTTAGTCCACGGTCATCCTTTCGATTTTGAAGACTACTTCCTCAGAACTTTGGTGTCTTGTGCTGATGATCACAATTCCCACAAGCCGTATGCACCATGGATGATGGCCATCTGCAATTACTCTCGGGACGTGCCATTCCCCGTGTCAATTTTCCCGAAGATTTTCACTCCACCTGTTAGGGAAGTATTGCAGATTGTTGCTCGACCCAACGATCCATATGCTGAGAACACTGGCATCCGCCCCCATTTGACTGAGCGAAATGTTCGCTCGAAGTTTATCAAGCCAGTGCATCACATGGAAGTTTCTCTTCGGTCCCAGCAAATGCTTCAACATCACATCGACCAAGATTTCATTCAGAAGCAAGCTTTGATGGACGAGATTAATCATTTGCGCAATATTACCATGAATAACAATCAGATGTTGCGTGAATGTCTTCGCCGAGATTGGAAAGGACTGCGGAAATTTAATTCCCTCGGTCAACTTCAACGATGTGGCTTCGAAGAATATCCTCCCCATCTGACCAGAAATTGGACCAATGATGATCGTGTAGATCGCCCGGATCCCAATATCCCTCGGCTGCCGAAGAACAGAGATGTCCTAAGTGTTGATGACTATTACCACATCACTTTGGACACCTTCTCCTCCGAGTCCGAGCAAGAAGAAGCCCCTCGACGTCAAGAGAGAGTTTATACTCCACACCCTCGAAGCCCCAGGACCCCGCCGGAATCGCAGCTGGAATCTTCTGGAGATCAACACTCCTTCCGCACGAAGATCACTCCTCCAGGCGCTCGCCCAATTCGTCGTGCTCCAACGCTCGCCGAATCCTCTCGACGTCGCCGGAGCCGCCGCAGCGAGTAGGGATTTCTTTCGACCCTATTCTCTCGACTTTTTGTACGTTGTGACAAAAAGGGGGAGATGTAGTGGCATCGAAGAAATTAGTTTGCCTTCGGGGTTAAGGGCTTTGCTTTTCATTCGACAAACTTTTGATCTTTGAGGTTTTCTGAGTAGTTTCAACAAACTTTCGATTCATATTCGATCTGGTTGTAACTAACTCTAAGTAGGACTGTGAACTGCTACTCTTTTTCGTAAGATATCTATCTGCTGCTTGAGATACTTAACCTTTTGCAGGAAGTTATCTTTCACATAAGTTCACAGGTCATTCGAGGAGATTGCATGTTTCTCATTGGATATTATTTGGAATGCAATTTCACTCGCTAAGATTATTGATGTTTTTCCCTCGACTCTACTTGTCAAAATATGCACTTCACAGGAAACTCTTATCTTCCGTGCATACATCAAGGGGGAGTATTTTCATCGACCTTAGCACCGGTTTATCATCGAAAACTCAAACTTTTTCAATTATTTATCGATGCTTGTTTTGTCAACAATCGTCCAAAAAGGGGGAGATTGTAAGAGCAAGTTTTGCCCCCGAAGGTTTTGGACATTGTTGGACAAAGCAGAAGTGGAACTAATATTGTTTTCGAGTATAAACAGATACTTAGGTTCCGAAAGAATGGAGTTTGCAAGAAGAAGGTCGAAGGACAACTCACTGCAGCAGAGCTGTAGTCATCTACCGAACCCTTTGAAGGAAGACGACCTCTAAAAATGTAGTCGAAGAAAAAGTATCTCTCGAGTGAAAGCGCAACGAGGAGAAAGCTGAAGCTGGTCGAAGACTTAGTCTTTTTACTAGTTTCTCTTTATTTTCTTGAGTCGTAGGAAAAACCGTACTATCAAGAGGGGTTTGCTAGTTGAGATCTTAGTCGAAGTGAATTTGCTCTGCTCGACCTAAACCCACAAAAGCCTACCGAGGGAAATCTTGCTGAGTCGAGTAAATAGCTCGAAGGCAAAGTCATCGCACTTCGTGCCTTCGAGAGAGAACTCGTTCGGTAAGTCATCTTACTTGTTCCTCAAGTAAAGTTGTGCATTGATTGGAATCTGACCGTTGTGGACACGCTTCAAGCGGTTGCATCGGGTCACTTCAGTCATTTTACCCATCGGGATCGCCATCTATAAATACCCCGCACCTACCCGCCATTTCGGGTCGGCTGCTCCACTGAAGATTCTAAGACAGAAGTCTGTGAGCATCCCAAGAGAGATTCATCGAGAGAAAACCAAAATCCTAAGTCTGAGCTGAGTTGAGCAATTCACTATGACTTAGGTCCAGATTAGCCGATCTTTTTATCTTGGAGAACTGCAAGTCTCCTAGACGGTTAGGCGTCGCCTGTCAAGCAGTCAAAGAGTAATTGTCACTGCTGAAGGAAGTTTGTAAAGGTCTCGGAGATGTCCTTAATCATCTACCACGAGTGAAAACTGGACAAGCTCAAGGAGTTTGTTGCAGTGGAGAATAGGACGGAGAGAGTTTTGCTCCAGGTGTTCAATCACCAGTCCCTCCAACCAGACGTAGCACTTTGCAGAGTGTGAACTGGTTTACCAAACATCGTCGTGTCAGGCTCGTTTTCCTTCATACATTTAAATTAAGTATTCTCTCGTAGCCTGTTTGCCTTCGATGTTTCCCTTCGCCCTTAATCCTTTTGAGCTGTGCATTACCTTCGATACTGTATTTCCTTCGAGATGTTCTTAGTCCTTCGCAGTTTGCATGAATTCCTTCTAAGTTCCTTAGAATTTTTAGAAGTGATCATTCACCCCCTCCCCCTCTGATCATTCTTGAGCTTTCACCTTCTGAGTATCAGGGGGAGCGAGCACCGGGGGAGAAGTTAGCTTGTCCTTGAGCGCTTGGAAACTTTCTTGACATTTATCTGTCCACTCAAACTTGACGCCTTTGTGAAGCAGATTAGTCAGAGGCCTGGCAATCTTGGAGAAATTCTCGACGAAACGGCGGCAATAGCTAGCGAGCCCGAGGAAATTGCGGACTTGCTTGACGGTCTTGGGAGGAGTCTAGTCAAGAATAGCCTGGATACGTTCTGGGGTGACGGCAATGCCATCCTTGGAAATCACATGTCCAAGGTAGGTTACTTCGGGAAGCCAGAACTCACACTTAGAATACTTAGCGTAGAGTTTGTGTTCTCGAAGCTTCTCCAGTATAAGACGAAGATGTTCAACATGTTCTTCTTCATTCTTGGAATATATCAATATATCATCCAGATAAACCACGACGAACTGGTCGAGGTACTCCATGAAAATATAATTCATCAATCTGGAGAAGGTGGCTGGAGCATTGGTTAAGCCAAAGGACATGACAGTGTACTCGTATGAACCATAGCGAGTAATGAAGGCAGTCTTCGGAATGTCCTCATCACGGACTCGGATTTGGTGATAACCCAACCTCAAGTCGAGTTTATAAAACACCTTGGATCCGGCAAGTTGATCACACAGATCGTTGATCCGGGGAAGTGGGTATTTGTTCTGGATGGTGGCTTGGTTAATGGGCCGATAATCTTGGACCAATCGGTTTGTCCCATCGCTCTTCTTGACAAAGAGCGAAGGTGCTCCCCAAGCTGAGGAACTGGGGCGAATGAATCCTTTCTGAAGTGCCTTGTCGATTTCCTCCATAAGTTCAAGGAGTTCATGTGGCGGCATCTTGTAAGGGAGCTTGGCAATAGGGGTGGTGCCGGGCTTCAAGTCGATGACAAATTCGACTTCTCTGATCGGGGGTATTCCCGACAGTTCTTCTAGGAAGACGTCGGGAAAATCGCGAACTACCGGAACATTCTCGATGCCTTCGAGGGGGCGACATTCAAAGCATTCATCATAAATATCTGTGTTTCAGCATTACGGGTAACTCGGGTGGTGTGGTTAACAATCTCGCCAGAGGGGTGAAAAAGTTGGACAGACTTGGTGCCACAATAAAGTGCGGCATCGTGAAATTTCAACCAATCCATTCCCAGAATGAGGTCTATGGTGGAAGAATTTAGAACGATGGGGGAAGCAAGGAATTCAATCCCTTCAATTTCAACAATGGTTCCGGGCACTATCTTGGTGGTTTGACATTGGCCTATCGGGGTGCGGACAACCATCGGTGGGTTCATCTTTTCTAGCGTGAAGTTATGCGACAATGCAAATGCTTCCGACAAGAATGAATGCGATGCTCCTGTATCAAATAAAACAGTAGCAGGTACGGAATTAACGAGAAGGGTACCCATCACGGTAGCGGGTTGTTACTGAGCTTCTTCAACAGTGATGTTGTTAGCATGTCCACGAGCATAAGCAGCAGACCCAGTATTATAGTTGGGGGTCCTGTTGTTGCCACGACCATTTCCACGGCCAGCGGGGTGAACTACCAGTTGCTTCTGTTTCTTGGGGCACTCTCTGGAAAAATGCCCAGGTTGGCGGCACGTGAAGCATAATCCATCCTGAGGACGAAGGGGGGTAGCATTGGGTGGTGCTGGCAGAGCTCTTGGCATCTGCGGTGGCGGAGGCAGACGGGGTGCAGCATAAGACGACCTTGGAGCAGGGACAGGTGAATGGGTCACACTGGTAGGGAGCCAGATATGACGCTTCTGCGTTGCGCCCGAAGATGAGCCAACGTCACGATAACGCTTCAGAGAGTTCTTGTGCTCCACCTGGGCAGTCTCGACGGTGATAGCCTTGTTCACCATGGTGGCGAAGTTGGCGAAATCATGAACGGCAAGAGCGAGCCTGAGGTCTGGGTTGAGGCCACGACGGAACTTCTGCTGCCTGCGAACATCAGTGGTGATCTCTTCTTCCGCATAGCGAGAGAGGTTGAGGAACTCGCGCTGATAGGCTTCAACAGTCATGTCGCCCTGAGTGAGGTTGCGGATTCTTCCGCCTTACGATCCATGATCCCCTGAGGAATGTAGCGTGCGCGAAAGGCAGACTGAAATTCATCCCAAGTGATGACTTCTCCAACTGGCAGTGAACGCTTGTGGGTACTCCACCACTGAGCAGCGGCGCCTTTCAGGTGATAAGACGCAAAGTTCACATAGTCGGCTGGATCGACATTAGCAGACTGCAGCTCGTGAGTGATGTCGCGAAGCCAGTCATCAGCATCCAACGGCTGAACAGTGTTGCGGAACATAGTGGGGTTGAGGCGGGTGAAGTCGTGCAGAGTCACGGTGGCATGCTGATGGTGGTGCCCATTCTGATTCGGCTGGGGGAACTGAGCCATGATATTCTGCATGAACTGACGGTTCATCTCGAACTGCTGCATCATCGCAGCCATGTAATCCGGCGGCGAAGGTGGGTCGTTGGCACCACGACCACGACCACGACCACGACCACCACGACCAGCCATCCTGCTAGAATTGAATAGGGGTATTTCAGCGATGAAAATTTAACGAGTTACCGGAATCAAGCCTGAAGTAAAAATGACAACGAAAAGGAGGCGCATATATATATAGGAGTAGTCATATAAGACATACACATTCACACACAGAGTCAATCGAAAATCGAGCAGCGTAACGTCGTTGAAATTAAGGAAAAAGGACACACTAGGCGGCGCGCAGACCGCGGTAAGGATTACACGACGCGACATAGATTCCACTATGTCAATCACGCCGCAAGAAAACTGTTGGCCACAGGAGTTAATTCCAGAGAACGCGCGGCCTGCCCGGAATGAGAATGGGATCCGCGGTCCGGGACCTAGGGTATGACTCCTGCGACACGACTCAATCAATGGGGGAAGCACCAAAAATGCCGGGTGGAATCAAGAGAACGTGATCCTAAGGTCAGATTTTGTAAAACTTACCAGCAAGGATAAGAGAGCAGATTCCCAGAGCATAGGTAAGGAGAAAAGGATCCTAATACCATAGATATCACACGTAGTGACATCGATGTGGGCCCGTAAGCCAAATATTAAGTTAGCAAAATAGTTTTTCAAAGTCTAGACTCAACTTCGACCAAGTAGTGGTGTGGTGGCTTCCTACAGGCAGTCGGCTCTGATACCAACTTGTGACGCCCCCAAAATCAACCCGTGTACAGTAATCATACACGCAGGGTACACGGCTGAGATTAGGGTGCCACGGTGAGGATATCACAGCATAACACTAAACACAAAAGGATAAACAAATGTATTACAATACCAGGGATCACGAGGATCCGGATACATAAGTCATACGAGCCATAATATCTGAGTACAGACATAGTTAGTCAAGTTTTGCCTTAAGAAGGCTAGCACAAATCACATCAGAGATACAGATCGAAAAGGCGAGGCCTCCTGCCTGGGATCCACCGAACTACTCCTGGGCAACGGGGAACTCGACGTTGTAGTAGTCGCCTCCGGGGTACTCCTGCTCCTGGGCTCCAACGTCGGCTGCAGCGGCCGATCAGGTAAAACGAAAAAGGGGAAATAAAGCAAAGGTGAGTATCTAGCATACCCGCGAGTCTTATGTCCGCTACTAAGCAATATGCATTGTATCAACGGAAAGAAGAGGCTATATATAGTGGACTGAAAGACAGAAATCCAGAGCAAGGGTAAGAAGCTAGGCCTAACGACGGCTAGCATCTTCCGACGATGTCTTGCAGCATGAGGTAAGAATCAGCCAACAGTTTATATAAAGCATAAAGTAACAATGCAGCAGAAGTTGCTGCAGCATTGTATAATAATAAGTTGTAACAATTAACAATGCCTCCGAGTTCACCTCCTCGACATCCCCGCGAGGAAGAAAACCCGGAACCATACAGTTTAATAATAATAGTTTGTAGTGGTAAGATCCAGCTTCAGCATAAAGCGTCCTGTTACCGTGGACACGACTATTCGAATAGATTAATCTTCCCTGCAGGGGTGCACTTGTGTTACGCTACACGCACGGATCTCCAGGGTGGCGGGAACCTTGTTAGGGAACGGTCCACCGAGGCTATCCGACACTTCATAGCCCATCTTTCAAACTCAACAGAGAGGCCATCCGCCGGTCCAAATCCTAAGTACGCCGGGCCTTGGACCCCAACCCGAACGTACTCCTGCACGGTGCGTGGCTGGCCGGTGAAGTTGAAGCAAATCCAAATAAGACACCACCGCGCGAGCAAATAAGACAACACCACTTTCCGGCGCAGGCCGCGGTACTGCTGACGTCTGAAGAGTCCTCGGACGACACTACGAAGCAGAGGAGCCCATAACTCATAATTCCCACGGGTAGGTAGTGCGTACATGGCATATAGCCAACTCAAGACATCCGCCGAACCAGTTAGCATTTTAATTAACCTGCGTGACAACCGTTATCGTTGCCTCGACTTAACTGACCCGCAGACAACGACAGCAGCCAAGACCACCAGTACATCGGTGCCTGCCCTGTCGTCCCACCAAGTCTCTGCGGTTACCAACAAGGTGAACCGTCTCCTTACCTTGTCTCGCGTGTACTCCTGGGGGAGCTCGACTTTCGTAGTTTGGTAACTCTCGCGGCCAACGATCAGGGGGCAAGCACACCGGTACACTGGTCATGCCCTCCCTGTCGTACCGTCGCAATACCTCTCGCGGGCACCGTTGGGTCGCCCGACTTCTTACCTGAAGGACAACTGTTGCTCAGGTACCTAGAGCGGCTATACAGAGTCAGCAACGAGTGGAGTACAAGGATTACTCCTTGATAGCTCACACTTGATGGTGGCTCGGCAGAGCCGAGCTAGGGGGCCTAAGGCGGTGTCTGCATTGTACCGTACCTGTGCAGTTATAATATTTGTTCCCGCGTTCACTCCCCTGAGTGATCACGACCCTCCATCTAATCCTAGCTAACAATGTGCAGGGCTCACTGCTGAATAATGCATAATAATAATAGGCAGCATAGGATAAAGGAAGGCACATAAAGGGGCGACAAAAACAGGCTATGCAATTGAATAGGATTGTAACGTAGCAGCAGCAGTAACAATGCCTAGTGCAAGAAATGTACGGAAAGATAGGCGATATCTGGGGAAGAGAATGGCTCTGCTTGCCTGGAAGCTCGATGGTAGGGGTAGGGTCGTCGACGAAGTAGTCGTACTTAGCAGCGGTGTAGTCAACGGCAGCAGCGAGGTCTACCGGAGATTAAGGGGGGGAAAGAAACAGTAAATACACAGCAAGCATATACAAACAGATGCATGACATGACAGATGAAATGTTAACGGTGTTCTAACGCAGTGCAATGCACATTGCTCGGAACGGAAATTCATCTGAGGATGAACTACCGGCTCCGGGTGATTACCGGACAGGGTGTCCGGAGGGGGAAGGATCAAGCCGGAGGTGTCGTGGACATCCGACACATGTGTGGGTGGTGTATCCGGGTTAGTTGAACCATTCCGAACAACTTTCGTGTTCGAAATAAATTCATCCGGGCACTCTAACAGTACCGGACAGTTTATCGGACAGACGGTCCGAAGGGGGACGGTTCGATGTTCGTTGTGTTAGAGGGGTGTGATAGACATACGGATAGCGTATTTGTATTTGTTATATTTTTCTAATCAATTTTCATGTATAAAGTTTTTGAATCTGAGTTACGGTTTAAAAGTTATTGAATTTCAAAGTTTTAAATTATTTAAATAATTTTCTGAATTTCTTTTATTATTTATTCAACATTATCCAAAACATTATCCAAAACAGTGCCTGACATATGGGACCCACATGTCAACCTCTGTTTATTTATAAAACATTTTAATAAATAAAAATAGCCTCTGGGCCCACATGTCAGCCACTGGAATTTTCTTTTAAATTCTTTTAAAAATCAAACTGACAAAGGGGGCCCAGGTGTCATTGACTCCAGTGTTAACTAAACTTGTTTAATTAAGTTAAATGGCCAGGGCCCACTGTCAGTGAGACATATTAACCAAATGGTTATTTTTCTGTTTGTCTTAACAGAGATAATTAGCAGGAGGTGGGGCCCAGCTGTCAATGGCTCATTAGCCACTAACAGATAATCTGACAGGGAGGACCCACCGGTCAGCGACTCCGGTGAGCTCGCCGGAGGCTCGCCGGCGGCGAGGTCGAGCTATCTCGCGATTCCGAGCGCCGTTTGAGACGCCGCTTGCGGCATTCGACGAAGAACTCGAAGTCGCGTCGATCTGTGCCGTCTGCATGAACCGGGGCGGCCGGAGGTGAGCGCTAGGTCGTCGATGGTGGAACCGACGTCGGGCTCCCATGTCAGAATGCAGCACGCGGTGTTTTCGTCCACTCCAAAGCGCGAGATCGAGCCTACGGTCTACCACTAACCCGCGGGTGCCACCGGCGTGCGCTACGGTGCCCTGAGAGCTCGGCCACGCCATCAATGGCGGCGCCAGAACTCACGCAATTGGGGGTAACGGCTACAGGCTAGGCGGGCGTCTATGTGGGGGTTTGGGGAAGGTGCAACTGCTCACCGGGGTGTTGTAGCCGAGAGAGTGGGCTCGATGGTGACTCGGAGCGGCCGGAATCGGTCGGGGATCTCGCCGGAGCCGAGGTTGAAGACGAAGCAATCGCAAGCGCAGTGGTGGCTCCGGGCACGGGAGCTTCTACGTGATGGCGAGGACGTCGTCTTTGAGCACTCCGGACACGGTTGCGGGGGCTAAGGTGGTCAATGGCCACGGTGGTTCGTCGAGGTGGCCATGGCGGCGTCGGGCAGTTTTGCTCTGACGAGTGCGAGATGCAGGGGAAGGGGAAAAGGGGCAGGTGAGATCCACGCTTTGCGGGAGAGCTTTATCGACGACTACGACGACTCCACGGGGCAGGGGAGCAGGTTAGAGGCGAGGTGGGGATCGGCTTGTCGGCGACGAGCGCGCGGCATGGCCACAGTGCCGGGAGGAAGAAGACAAAGCAGGGGTGGGCCTCGCCCCAGGCGAGGAATAACCATTTTCTTTTATTTGCCTTTTTCCTTTTCTGTTACTGCTAGAAACAATTAATTTAAATGCTAAAACATTTTTATAAAAGGTGCCAGTGGTTTCTAAATTAGGTGTATGTCACATGTAGGTGACACAAAAGGTTTGGTGCATTTTAAAACTCAGTGGGCATTTCTTTTAAATATTTTATGATTAAAAAGGACCTTACAAGCTACTGTTATAATTGTTTGGGATTTTTCATAACTCCAAAAATTACCAAAGTTGGTCCAACATGATTATAATGATTTTAGGCAATTTACAAAAATGGTTTCATGATTTTTGAGCAAGGTTTAATTTCCACCAAGTTTTTATTATCCACCAAAAGGGGTTTTAGGGGTTTTGACTTTGGGGTTTTTATTCCAAGGGCTCAAGTACATGGTGCATGGGGTGTTGATCACCCACATCAAGGTTTTGACCATTAGCATCACAAAGTTTGAACAGGGTCGGGGAATCAACAGTGATAACTCAACAGTGATGATCAACAGTAAGGATGGTTACTGTTACAAGCAACTGAGGGTGTTACAGCCACCACTAGAAATGTTTGGAGCTAGGTAGGTAAGAAGAGGGGACCACATAGTATCCCATAGGAGGCTAGGCACGCTCGTCAAGAGACATAATACCCAGAACTCGGGTCCTAGGTGACTCGAATGGAACAAAGCATCAGGGTGGGATAGCCTAGACCTTCCATCCTTCGTCGAATATAGTCAACATCATGATAATCACATCATCCACAATAATATAATAGTGTGATAGCCCAATCCAAGGAATGACATGATAACATAAGTAGCATCCTAAGCATGCATACTAAGAAGTGGTTAAGCAAGCAAGGTACATGGCCAAACAAAGGTTTGTTGGGATGTGGATGACATGGTTGTTTGGGTTTATTTGATATCCTATACCTAGGCACAAGTGAGCTGAAAGTTATAAGCATGATATATGCCCCCCCTTACCTGTTGAGAAGACGATTCCGAAGGTGAAGTCGATCGCAAGCTCGCAACGTTCCCGAAGGTAATCGCAGGAGCACACAAGAAGTAAACACTGGAAAGGCAAACGGCGAACAAGCATCTATTACTATGAAGCAAGCATAAGCAGGCAAGAGCAAGAAGACAACACAAGACACGGCACTACGATATCGTATCTACCATCGAGAACGTTACTAACAGGTTAAGTTAGGTACCGGTCACACACGACGACAACGCACATTTATCATAAGTTCAAGTTGTTTAGCTACACAACATGAGCAAAGGTTGTTAACATGGCATCTCACAAAATCATGGCATGTCACACAATCATGGCAAGAAGTGAAGCATAAAATAAACTATCTATGCTAGTCAATTTTAAATGAGGTAACACCCTAAACATGGCGAAAGCTAAGTACCCCATAACATTTATTGCATTTGTTACTATTCTGCCCTAAACCATATTTTATATTTATTAACAGCAAGCAAGCATAGCATAAACATGATCTACACGAAATTCTAGTCAAGTTACATATAAAGAACATTTAAAACGGAGAGGTGGTTGCTTAGTTATCACCTAAAACATATTTAATGGCATTGGTTGTAATTAGCATGGATACTACATGTATACAGACGCAAACTTGGAAAAGGATGACATTTTATGCATCAATGTAGAAAGTAGAGCATGATTTATATAAAGATTATCGCCAACCGAGCAACGAGGTAGAAACTATCGCCACCGCCATATCGCAAAAAAAATGCTTAGCAAAAAATAAAAAGAGGGAATAACCCCATTGGGCTCCCCTCGGTCAGAAATGGCCCATCCAGGCGCATCCCACCTCTATGCTTCGACCAAAGGCGAGAGATTCACCTGGGCCGAGCCCAAATCGCATGCAAAGAAACAAAAGAGGCAAAATAAAAGGAAACATTGCCTCCAGTAGGATTTGATACCAGGATCTCTCGGGTACAACCTGAGAGCACACAAAACTGCGATATGCACTGGATCTCGTTAGAGATCAGAACTAATGGAATATAGAGAAACAATGTGGGCTAACTGAACTTGACGAACACAACTACCGTAGCAGCAACCATGTGAAGGAACTATCGACTCCATCCACAGGCAACCAGGAAAGAGAGCGCCGCAAGGAGGAGCCGCGCTGGGCGAGATCCTGGATGCCAAAGGCACAACCTTGAGCACGCCACTGCATGCATGCGCACGGGAGGCAGGCGCTGGGCGCGAGCTCGGTTTGGACGGCAAGATGCACGGCGAGCATGACGACTTCTACCAGAAACACGGCGTCTACGGGAAGAATCGGCGAGCCTACGGTCATCCTAGGTGCGAGAAGAAAACAGGAGGAGGAGGGGAGGCAAAAGCTCACAGAGGGGGCTTGGCGTGGACGACGGCCTGCTCGGGGAAGCGCTCGGGGAAGATGATCAGCTTGGAGAAGGGGCACAGGCTTGACGGAGGTGGCGAGGACGGCGACTCACTACTAGGGAAATAGCTATACATGGAAGGCTTATTAGTGGCGCATATAGAAGGCCATGCGCCACCATCTGTTAAGGGTGGCGCACTGGAAAATAATGCTCCACCCATAAGACCTTATGGGTGGCGCATTATTTTCCAGTGCGCCACCCCTAAGAGTGGGCCAGTCTGGATGATCTTATACGTGGCGCATTTAGTAATATGCGCCACCCGTAAGAACCTTATAGGTGGCGCATTCCCAATATGTGCCACCCCTCAGAGCTTAGGGGTGGCGCATTTTGTGAATGCGCCACCCATAAGGTCCGTAGGGGTGGCGCATTGTGGTAATGCGCCACCCATAAGAGCTTAGGGGTGGCGCATTTCACCAATGCGCCACCACTGACTTGCTATATGCGCCACTAAATGCCTAGAGCTGCCCTTATCTACTCCACCCCACCTACCACCTCTCATTCACTCCACACAATTCTCAAACTAGATCCACTCTTCTCACCCTAGATCTATTCGGTTTTCTACTCCTCCCCACCTCATTTCTTCCATTTATCCATCGATACTTGGCATTACATCTATTTTGTTTCATATTGAAGTAAGTGGACCTCCTCCCAAACACTTTTGTTCCATTTATGACCCATATACTTGCCTTTATTAGCTTGGGGTTTGTTGTATATGTGAAGCTTGGGTTTGATGTATATGTGAGGCTTGTGGTGGTTTGATGTATATGTGAAGCTTATGGTGGTTTGATGTATATGTGAATCTTGAGTGGCCAATGTTTTGCCGAAATATCGATTCATTTTCGTTTCGGCAAATTTCTGGCGCACTCTCCGCATGCTCCCATGCATTATTAGGGAAGGTCATGCCGAATTTTTCCGGCGACGACTGTGATATATAATTGTGTTGCTCTCTCCGTGCACGCAGGTGATCGACCATGGTCCGTGAGATGCTGAGCGATATCACCGTGGATAGGTGGATACAATGTGCGACAAACGACATGCTAAGGAATAATAGGTCAGATATAAGATGTCCGTGTAGGAGATGCAAACTGCAGTGCGTGACCGAGCCTGATTCCGGAATATTGCAAAGACACCTGAAGCGTAATGGTTTGATGGATGGCTACACACGGTGGATAAGTGATGAAGCTGGTGAGGAGGAGGACGTCAATGGTGGGGCGCCAGTAAATGAGGAAGGGCAACCAGACAACAGCGGCGGGCGAGAAGACGAAGAGCATCCCGTACATGATCGTGAAGAAGATGCCAAAGCGGATCATGTAGATCAAGATGCCGGACATGAAGATCAAGATGTCGGACATGATGAGGATTAAAGCTGGGTGCGGGACCCTCATGTTCAAGAGCTGCTTGTCAAAGAGGCGTTGAACGCAAGAGGTGCAGCTAGAGAGAAAGCCAAGATGGCGCAACTCGAGAAAGACGCGATTACGAAGTTGTACGAAGGATGCAACGACGGGGATACCTGCTTGAATGTAACACTTGGGGCTATGGAGATGAAGGCAAAACACAAATGGACCGACGAAAGCTTCGATGATAACATGCATTCTGGCACGATCGTCTTCCGAAGGGCAACACGTGCCCAACTAGTATCGCTGAGGCCAAGAAAGTCCTTTGCCCTCTCGATCTTCCGCACGTTAAATACCACGTCTGCATAAATGATTGCATGATCTATCGGGGTGAGGACGAAGATAAAACCACATGTTCGGTGTGCGGTGTTAGTCGATACAAGAGAGGGAAGAAAGTTCCTAGAAAAGTGGTATGGTACTTTCCGATCACTCCTCGTCTGCAGAGGTATTTCGTATATCCCGAGGAAGCAAAGCTCATGACCTGGCACGCGGATAGAAAGAAGCTAAAAGAGGATGACCCGAACCCGGATCCGTAAAAGGAGGAAGGGCAACCAGACAACAACGGCGGGCGAGAAGACGAAGAGCATCCCGTACATGATCAAGAAAAAAATGCCAAAGCAGATCATGTAGATCAAGATACCAGACATGAGGATTCAAGCTGGGTGCGGGACCCTCATGTTCAAGCTCTGCTTGTCAAAGAGGCGTTGAACGCAAGAGGTGCAGCTAGAGAGAAAGCCAAGCTGGCGCAACTCGAGAAAGACGCGGTTACGAAGTTGTATGAAGGATGCAACGACGGGGATACCCGCTTGAATGTAACACTTTGGGCTATGGAGATGAAGGCAAAACAAAAATGGACTGATGAAAGCTTCGATGATAACATGGCATTCTGGCACGATCGTCTTTCGAAGGGCAACACGTGTCCAACTAGTATCACTGAGGCCAAGAAATTCCTTTGCCCTCTCGATCTTCCGCACGTTAAATACCACGTCTACATAAATGATTGCATGATCTATCGGGGTGAGGACAAAGAGAAAACCACATGTTCGGTGTGCGGTGTTAGTCGACACAAGAGAGGGAAGAAAGTTCCTAGAAAAGTGGTATGGTACTTTTCCGATCACTCCTCGTCTGCAGAGGTATTTCGTAGATCCCGAGGAAGCAAAGCTCATGACCTAGCACGCAGATAGAAAGAAGCTAAAATAGGATGACCCGAACCCGGATCTAGAAAAGGAGGACATGCTGAGGCACCCTTCAGATGGTAGCCAATGGACTGCATTGGACCTCGAATACCCAGATTTTGGGAAAGAACCAAGGAACCTCAGGATTGGTGTGAGCGCCGATGGAGTCAATCCGTTTGGCGGCCAGAGCAGCACACACAGTACCTGGCCCATGTTTTTATGCATATACAACCTTCCCCCCTGGAAGTGCATGAAGAAAAAGTACATAACAATGTGTATGCTAGTTCAAGGGCCGAAACAACCAGGTACGGATCTCAATTGATAGAGGCGAAGGTGTCCCGATGTTTCGATGAGATGGTGGAGATCGATTATGGTGGAGACGACTTTCACGATCCGACTACGAACGTGCGAAGACGTTGCGCCTTAGCGATCGCTAAACCAACTACGAGAGGTTATTGATCCCGCGGATGCACGATCAACCTGACCACGAAGGTCTAATTCCTGCAAGCAATCGAAGAACAAGCAAGAACTAAGAATTGCAATCTGGATATTGCGAATATAAGATGAATGATTACGAAAGTTGGGGTTCCAATGAGGTCTTGGCCTGGTCGGATGACACAAACGAAGAGCTCGAAGTTGCGGCTATGGCTAACTTAAATCTAATTAAAACCCAAGTCTAAACGACGCCCTAAGGGCTGTATATATGGGGGAACAGAGGGGATTTTCGTGACCCCTTGGAGGTGGGGTCCGAAAACAACCCTAACTCGGTTTCCCCCACACATACGGATTCTAAAAACAGCCTATAATGTGGTATTTCGAAATTACATGGGCCCAGCCCAATATTAAGGTGACGCAACACCTATAATTGCTCTTGGACGAAAATAATGAAGTGGCATCTCGTGTATTTCGTCCAAGCCTTCATGCATGCCTTATGGTGGCTTCAAAGTGCGAAAATCCCCACTGGAAGCTCCATTGTTCTTCCCCGCGCGCGCACCTTCTTCTCCATGCTTGATCCCGCTCCAATGACCGTCCTTCTTGTCCATGCTAGGTCCTTCATTCATAAGCAAAACAAAAGTATCTAATTTAGGCAGCATCATTTGTTCATGAACATTAGAAGGATTCGCAAGAAACGAAAGTACCTGATAATTTAGTTGACGTGCACGTGCTCTAGTAACTGGTCCAGTATGTGTAGTTGGTGAAGATGTGGGTGTAACATTAGTAGAGATGTCCTCATCATCAATCTATATCTGCAGTTGTTGAAAGAGGATCTAGAACCGTTATGGAAAGACGAAGTCAATACGTGGGACGCCGCGGCAAAAGAATATTTCCCAATGAAAGCCGCGGTGATCACGACGGTGCACGACTATCTCGGATACGGATATTTCTCAGGGCAGGTGGTCCAAGGATTCTGTGCATGCGTTAGGTGCATGGATAATACAACGTACCGCCAGCTACCAAAAGATCCCGGATCTTCAAAAACCGTGTTCCAGGGGTCTCGGAGGTGGCTTCCCAAGAAACACGCGTGGAGAAAACAGGGACATCTGTTTGATGGAAGCGAGGAGCTCCGAGCACCCCCAGCTCGAAGGAGCGGCAAAGAAATCGACAACTTGCTGAAAACTTGGAAAGAGTGCCCCGCGCCGGGAAAGAAAAAAAAGAAGACTCAGCCGTTGATGAGGGTATGGAAAGCGAGGTCTGTTTTCTGGGATTTGGAATACTAGAGTCTCCTCCGCAGTCCTCATAGCCTTGATCTCATGCATATCACAAAGAACGTGTGCGAGAGCTTGTTTGGCACGCTGCTCAACATGCTGGAGAAGACCAAGAACGGGCCAAAAGCAAGGAATGACTTGAAATTTATGGGCATCAGGAGGAAACTTCACCCCCCTAGTGACGACGATGATGAGCCGGAGGAGGAAGAGGATATGGAAATGCAAAACTCTCGCAAACGAAAAAGGACGACCAAGAAGAAGACCGGTATTGATCACTGCCCCCCGGCATGCTTCACTCTGTGCGAGGAGGAGATCAAGCGGTTTATCCACTGCCTCATAGGAGTAAAATTTCCAAACGGCTACGCGGGGAAGATAAGCAGATACCTAGACGAGATGAAGCAGCGTTTCAGCGGGATGAAATCTCATGACTGTGCCGTGCTGATGACGCAGATTCTCCCGGTTGCGATGCGAGGGATAATGGACGAGCACGTCCGTAAAACGTTGTTTGGCCTTTGCAACTTTTTTGACGTCATCTCCCGGAAGTCGATTTGCGCTACGCAACTCAAAAGGCTACAGGAGGAGATCGTGCTCATACTATGCGAGCTTGAGATCTATTTCCCGCCCGCGCAGAGGCGGAATTGGGCCTATGGCAACTGGGGCTATAGCCCCAGGCGTGGCCCATCTAGCAGTACTACATATAGTGATTTTTTTTCAGATTTTTAGGAGTAGCAAGCCCAGCCCTAGGCGTAAGTGCCAGCCCCAGGTATATACGTGCGTACGTCTGTCTCTCCTAGCGAGCGCCAGACTCCCTCCTCAGCCAAGTCAGCCCAAGAAGAAATAAACACAAAGCCCACGTCGCTAGACTTCTCGCTGGACGGTTGCGTTGCATACGAGATGCTTCAGCTTTCGATCTACAGAAATTGCGCTCCTTTCCTTCCCTGCTCGCCGCCCCGGCAGAACCTGAAGCCGCTCCTATCTCTCACCACTTCGCCGGACGCCCAGACGGGGGCGACCCTGACCAGCACTGCTGTGCGCTGCGACGCCGGCCGCCTCATCTAAGCACTTTCCCCAAAGTCGCTGCTTTCAACCTTCTGCTTTAATCTTCAAAGTCCAAACCTGACAGCTTTTTTATCTATCTATAAAGGTAATTTTAGTTCGTTGTATAATATACTTCTCTTTTTGCTACCGCTTAAAATTACTGATTTGATGATGAATGTTCATAAATTTGTTGACAGAAAAAAATAGAAATCAAGATGAAGAGGAGTCATACAATTAAATCTTTTTTTGAGGCAACAACTAGTCAGCCTGCAAAAGTTCATATGAACAACTATCTTGGTATATGCATGATTCTTGATTTTAAATATTTGATTTTATGTTTATAGCTCCAGGTCCTTCTACTATCACTGGTGATGAAACAATGGCCACAACTGAAGCAAATTGTCATTAATTTGGTATTTGCGATCTTGCACTTTTTTAAATTGATGATATAGTTCTCAAATGTTCTCTAGTGATAATACTGGATTCATACTTTATTCTTAATGCGAATTTATGGTGAACTTTTAGCCTTCATTGGTACGTGTGGTATTTGACGTAATTTACAACCACTTAGTTTTAGCCCTAGGCTTTGAAAAATCCTAGATCCGCCTCGCGTTCTTCGACATTATGGTGCATCTACTGATCCATGTCATGGAGGATATCGTCCAACTCGGGCCTGCGTTTCTGCGCAGCATGATGCCGTTCGAAAGGATGAACGGACACATCAAAAAATACGTTCGTAACAGGTCCCATCCAGATGCAAGCATAGCGAAGGGCTTTCTAACCGAAGAGTGCATCTCTTTTTGCACGAATTATCCCAACACCGAGAACCCTGTTGGTCTGGCCGTCAACAAGCACTTTGGCAGGACCGATGGGTGTGGTCACCACGAGGGAAGCCGCGCAATGCATGTCAACTTTGACGGTCGAGAGATCGACTTTGAAAGAGCAAGCCTAGTCGCGCTACAACACATCCAGCTGGTTGATCCTTGGATAGTAAAGCACAATGATTTAATCAGGAAGAAGTACAGTCACCAGGGCCTGCAGATAACGGACCGAGATCCACGGCTAATCAAAGAGCACAACTCCGGTTTCATGACTTGGTTCAGGGACGAGCTTCGTGCTAATCCCCCGCGAAGGAACGCTTCCGAGGACGAAAAGATGATATTCACCTTGTCACAGGGTGCCGCACGCAACCTGATGACCTATCAAGCGTATGATATCAACGGATACACATTCTACACGGAGGAAAAGGACAATAACTGCGATTACCAAAACTCAGGGGTAACGGGGATATTCTACACCGATGACGTCAAGGAAAGATTCTATGGAAGGATCGAGGACATATGGGAGCTCGACTACTGTGAAGAGAAGGTGCCGATGTTCCGTGTGAGATGGGCCAAGAGCGTCGTAAAAGAAGACCGGTACTTCACCACCATGGTTATACCCGAAGCCAAATCCAAGTCTGCGGGCGCAAACGTCACCGCGAAAAATGAGCCATGGGTACTGGCTAGCCAAGTGGACCAATGTTTTTTCATTACCGACCCATCAAAGCCGAGCCGCGCTGTAGTGAGGAGAGGCAAAAGAAACATCATCGGAATGGATGGAGTCGCCAACGAGCAATACTTTGACAAGTACGGCGACCCGAAGATGGAGGATGACTACGCCGCTCAGGATACATACACCACAACCCTACCGAAGAAAGGTCTCCTCCCATTCAAGAGGAAAAGTGAAGGCGTCCCGGGCCTAATTTATTCAACCACGACAAAGAAGGGCAAGAAGAAGATCGTGAGGAAATGATAGATAGATAGATAGATAGATCCAAATTTAAGAAAAATATTTTGTAATTCATGATCACTTTGTGTATGCACTTTGTTGTTGTTTGTTGGTGTTGCTGCTTGTGCTTGATACCCTCTCACATTACACTTAGTATTTTGTTAAAGTTTTTCCTTGTTTGCATCCACTTCATGACTCCACCTACATATTATAACCATCAAGGGTCTGTGTTTTGATCATAATTGTTACGGCACTAAGTTCATTCATAATGTGACAAGGCATGTGACAAGACATATTTAATTAAAAAATAAACATGTCATAATGTGACAAGGCATATTATAACCACCTACATATACTCCAAAAAGAAGAAATGGAAATATTCATTCATAATGTGACAAGGCAAGTTTAATTAAAAAATAATTGAACAAAAAAATTAAAAAATGCTTAGGGGTGGCGCATATTGCCCAAATGTGCCACTAAGTTCTCTTATGCGCGGCGCATCTAGTTGATATGCGCCACCAAAAGGTTTCTTATGCGTGGCGCATTTCGCCAAAATGCGCCACGTATAAGAAACCTTATGCGTGGCACATTTCAGCAAAATGAGCCACCCCTAAGCCTTAACCTCCATCACCCCCCTCCCTTTGCCCGTGCCCACACCCATTCGATCCCCACCGCACTCGACGCCCGTGTCCGTCGCCGTCGGAGCCACCCCCGCCGTTCGAGCCCCCCTTTCCGGCCACCACCCTCGCCACCACCGGAGCTGCCACCACGGAGCCCCCGCGACGCCACCGGAGCCGCCACCACCGGAGCCGCCACCCCGGAGCCCCCGCGACGCCACCGCCCTCGCCACCACCGGAGCCGCCACCGGAGCCGCCACCCCAACGCCCCCGAGGTGAGCACAGCGCCGACCCCCTTCATCTCCATCCACCCCGGCGCCGACACCCTACTCCCCTGTTCCCATGGCTAGGGTTGCTGCTGCTGCTCAATTTGGTTTGGTGCTGCTGCTGAATTAGTTCAATTTGGTGGTTCTGCTGCTGAATTTGATGGTTCTTCTGCTGCTCAATTTGCTCAATTTGGTCATTTTGTGAGTGATCTATGTTGTGAGACATTTTTTCTGCTGTTTATGATCATGATGCAGTAGAAATGGTGTAGAGCCTGAGACAATACAAGTTGTGTGCATAGATAGATATTTTAGTTCAATTTGAATTGAGAAACGTTTTGCATTATGGGATAGAGGCAGTAGTTTGCCCACCAAAACCTAACCGAAGTAGTCGAATTGAAGCAAATATGTGTGGATTTACTATTCCTATGATGCTAATTTCTCCTAGCTCTTCATGGACAGAGAACCTCTTAATGTTTTTATCACAAAAGTTTCCTTAGATACATGAAGAACTTAAGGTATAGTCTTGGTTTAGTTGTACTAGTGTAGGCTGTGATGAGTATATGCATCAAAGCTTGAAAGTCCTGTTATATGCCAGATATGCATCAAAGCTTGAAAGTTGGAATATGCTTTAGTAAAAATTAAAAAAGAGAGAGGAGAAAAACCAGTAGGTAAGCATTTGTTCTTATGAAAATAATGATGAAACTAGCAAGTGTAGAATCTGTTCTTCGATAGTTTTATATTTTGATGTGCCATTGTTACATGATCTCATCATGTTTATCTCATCGTGTTTGTCCGCTGTTTTAGTCAAGCTCATTTTTTATCCATTTGCAAGTATACAGAATTTTCAATGCATTGTTTACCATATGAAATTTACCTATATATATGTTGCTTGAATATCTATTTGTGTGCATTATTGTGCCTACATGTAGGCATTTGTTTTGTGCAGGTACAAATCATTATCCCCTTTCTCCCGAAATGTTGATTAACTTCCGTTTTGGTTGAGAATGTGGCACTCTCATGTTAAGAAAAAGAGCAAAGGTCATGCCGAATTTTTCCGTGAATTCGTGCATGACCTTTGCTATTTTTCTTAACATGAGAGTAGTTGCTTTTATTTATTGTGCTAATTAATTAAGTAGTTGTATTTCTTAATATTGTACTAGTGCAAACATGTCGATCGGAGCCGACGCCGGTCCTTCTTCTCAGCCGAGAAAAAAAAGGAAGCAATTTTGGGAATACTCCCAGGAGGAGGTCGAGGAGCAGAGAGAAGAGGAAGTACCTCCGGCCGAGGAGGAGTATGAGTAGGAGATAGAGTTGGAGTCCGACTCATCGGATGTTGACTTGGAGGAGGAGGCCGGTACGAGAGACGGCGAGAGGAACATCGGCGAGGATGATGGGACTGGTGGCTCCAACACAGATGGTACCCAGTCGAAGAAGAGGAATCGGAAACCGACCAAGGTCGGCGCCATCAGGCAAGAGTTTACTGTTGTGACCGCCGTCGGGATTCCTAAACAGACCAATAATAAATGTTATTATTTATCCCCATGTTCCTAATTATGTTTATATTCCATGCTATAACTGCGATGGTTCTCGAGTCTGCAATAACCACGAGGCTCGGAGGAAGACTCATATGCACGTGTGGAATAATAAACGGATAAAATATATATATTCCTAGTCTCGCCTCTAAGACTAGCTCAAGTGTTGCATGATGGTTCTGTTTTCCTGATCATGGGCATGACTATGCCGGCAATTTTGAGGGCACAATGTTAGAAGAACATTTGTGTTGAATCGACCCAGATTGATGTTATGCTATGAGATACATTCGTCACCAGTTAATGGATTATAACACAGAGAAAGTTGAGCGTTTGCATAATTCCTTAGACCATGAGAGTATCGAGTTCCTTCGTACTTGCTTCGTGAACTTTGGGGTTTGTTAAACGTCATCTGTAAAAGGGTGGCTATTACGGCGGCTTACGGGTTCACGGAAAAGTATGACAAGGAACTAGGTAGCTCAAGATTGGGATTTGCTCCTCCGTCGATGGAGAGATATTCTTCGGGCCCTCTCGGTGTTACGGTATCCACCATTGTCTGGCCAGACACAGTGTGATTTGATCACAGGGATGCCGGAACGCGGGAACGAGAAAAGAGAACAATACCAGTAACGAGGTAACTGGCATAGTGGACAAGTGTTGATCCACGGGGATGCCGATAAGTCTCACCTCGGGTATTTGTAACATATCGCGAAGCAACAGGAATAGCACACGTCAACTGGAGGTTCACTCGAATATTTATTCGTGTGGGTATAGGGGTCAATATGGGTGTCCACGGCTCCGATGTTGATCATTGATCGGAAAGTGTTCCGGGTCATGTCTATACTTCACCGAACCTATAGGGTCACACGCTTAAGGGTCATCTATCTGCTGAATTCTAGACAGGGAGTCTGAGAGAAAGTCACCGGAATGGTTTCGGAGAAAACGGAAAAGTTCCGGAAAGAGAACACCGGAATAATTTCGGTAAAACCGAAAAGTTGTTTCGGAATATATCATTAAGTCAAAATGATTTCGGCACACGCCTGGAAATTCTTGGAGGGTGCCAGAATTGTTCTGGGAACTTCTGGGATTTTTCCAGAGAGAAAAAACCGGAAATGTTCCGGAGCTGCCGAAACCGCTTTGGTTGCTTTTCGCAGATGAAAATCACTAATCCGGAATTCTTTCGGAACGCGTCCAAAATCCTTTTAGTGGGTACTGGAATTTTTCTAAGACCTACAGAATTTTTTTGGATTTTACGGTCGCAGATAAATGTCTTCATGAATAGTGGATACACTATTCATGATGATGCAGGCGATGATGCAGCTTGCATGATGATGCAGGCGATGATGCAGCTTGCATGATGATGCAGGCGATGATGCAGCTTGCATGATGATGCAGGCGATGATGCAGCTTGCATGATGATGCAGGCGATGATGCAGCTTGCATGATGATGCAGGCAATGATGCAGTTTGGAGGGCATTTTGGGTTTTTCCCCATAGCCTCTCACCCTATAAATAGAGGTGGAGAGGGGTCTCTCAAATCTGATCCAAGTTCTCACTTGAACTCTCAACAAGTGCCATTGCATGATCTGGCTTTCTTCTCTCCCTCCCACGAAATAGTTTCGTAGAGCCGAAAGGCTGTCTGGGTTCCGGCAAGAACTAGTTCTGGACGGCGAAGCCCTGCCGGATAGATGACACCGTATGTGTGCAACCCCGTAGAGAGGTCGTATTTTCGATCTTTTGCCCGAGGGACTGTTCGAGGGTCCTCCCGAAGGGCTGTCCGAGTTACCGTTCAAGTTTCGAGGGTCCTCCCGAAGGGCTGTCCGTGACATCGTCCGAGGGACTGTCCGACCGCCTCTCGGAGCGCTGTCCGAGGAGCAGACGAGGGAGAACATCCTCGCGGTTGGGAGGTTGTAAATCCTAGCTGCGGGGGTCTGCACCAACGAGCTACATCGACTCTACTTCCGCTGCGCTACGAGTCGGTAACGATCAGATCAAAACCTTGTATGCAGTCTCCATAGTGGTCCTGGGCTGTTCGTAGTGCGGAAATTTTTTGTTTTCTGCCGCGTTCCCCTACAGTGGTATCAGAGCCGTGCTATGCGTAGATGCATGTTGCGATCTAGAATACATAGAGATGTATGGGTATTGCATAATATAATTTTGGAGTAGATCAGATCTATTGCTGAAAATTATTTATGCGGGTGGCAGATGAAATCTGTTACCCGATGTTCTTGTTGCTTCCCTGGAATTTGTGTATTTCTGATCTCAATAACAGTATGGTGGAGTTTCAAAGTTCTGGCAATCTGCGATCCTGATTGACCAAAGAAGTGCTAACAGTTCGTTGAATTCCACCGTAGTTAGAGAAAGAAGAAATTCTGCAGACTAAAGGGCAATGCAGATATGATCTGCACGGGGATCACGCGTATGACGAAGTTCAGTATGGGGCTCGAGATTTTATTATCTCGTGTTTCATACAACCCACAAAGTTAATCTAGCGACTTGAATAATCATGCTTGATGATAAACGTTGGTAGCTGCGGTTTAAGTCAAAACCTTAGAAGCCACGTAAAATAAAATTTTGCATAAACCGATTAGAGGCGTCTAACTTGGTTTTGCAGGATGTGCATGTGATGTGGTATAGCAAAGCTCATATTAATTTGATTATGTATGAGATGACTATATAATGTAAATTTATTAACATGACCTGCGTGTCATGATTCGGCATGATGGCTGGAGCCATATGATTGTCACTTTAATGACCTGCGTGTCAACCTTATGTAATGCACTTATTTTTATTAGCTATAGAGATAGCAATATTATTTGGTGCATCGACAAGGTGGTGGCAAACTTCGCGAAGGTGAACTCCGACGCAAATGCCAAAGACGAAGAAATACTTGACTTCTCCGTCAGAAGGGGCTATACCATATCATGCAATTATGAATTACCTGAGATGTTTATCCCTTAAGTTGCACCCTTCTTGATTGCGCGGTAGTCGCTTTTTATTAGGGTGATCTCTCATTTAAAATATCAAGTAGTTAGTGTTCTCCCAAATGTAGCACCGTCACAGCATCTATCCTTTCGGGGTGCGCCATGGATGCATGGGTACGAACGATTGGAGAAATGTAAGGCGAGTGAGGTCAGACCTCGCAGCAAGATCACTTGGTTGTCTTGACGTTCATGGCAGGATCGTCCTGAGCTCGGAACACACGCATCGAAAGATGAACAAGAGTCACATAGAGATGTGATCGGCAAGTTGGCCTACCAAATCAAAATCCTCGTCATGAGATGATGATTCTATGGCGTTGTATTGATATTTGGATCTTGAATCACTCATAATCAATTTTGAGAGATATTGATTGGAGTGGGAGCGCATTTTAGAATTAACTTGTTTAATTCTGAGTGCAATTAATTATGAACACTGTCTAAGTATAATTTGCTAATAGTTGTAGAATAATGGCTCGCGTTTCCACCTTCCCTATTAAAATTGAATAAGCTGTTAAATATCTGGTTAAAACTTTACGGTTGGTAACGTAATGCGAGGATTGTCCTCAAGAGTGTCGAGAAGGATTTTCTCCTATCGCATGCTTTCGGTGTCCTCCCGCTAATGCTATGGATGATGTGACTCTCGTCCTTCGATCCAAAAGCTAGAATTCCATTGTGGTCAAGTGCAATACGTTTGCTTCCATAAGACCCGAACTTCACAAGTTTGGGATAGTTATGTAATATTCATGGAACTGAAAATTGTTTTCAGATACAGACAAAGGCTAAAAGATATGAGATATCCAAAGCAATATTTGTTTGCAAAGTATTAGTAAAGTGTTTACTGGGCATTTGACTGATAGGAGAGGGATCCAGAAGAACGCCTGTCATATCATGAAGGTGAATAAAACAAACAACTTAAAGAGAAAGGAAATGTCCAAAGGGTGTTAGTGTGACTCACACGCCTAGGAAGTCCGGGGCTAACGCCGCTCTTAAAGTTGGGTGCTTCTTCTGAGAGTAGGAGACATATTGAAAGTTAAACTGTTAGAAGTATAAAGGCAAAAAGGAAAGAAGACTGGAATATCCAGCTCATGTATGAATGTCATACAAGTTTTTGATGTATAGAAGGCTGGTCAAAAATATAGTTCTTGGGAATTATGGTTAAACATGTTAATCACTAATTCTTGGGTATTGTGAGTTAAATCACAAAGATACCCGCTCGATTGCATTCTGTTGAAACTCGATGTAAGAACTACAACGGCCTAAAAGACTTGCCAGTAATGAGGTTTAGATACGCGCTGGGAACATAGTAAAAGTTACTATACCTTCCATCGGTGTATCACCATCTGTATTTATTTTCATAATTCGTTTTAGAGTTTTATACACTCTAGCCCATTGCATAAAGTATGTTGCAAGAAGGTTGTTCATAAAAGAACAATTGTTGTTCAGTATTATGAATAACATAAAGGGCCATGCTTCCATCGGGGATGGGATGTATGTTACGAATATTGATGGTAATATGATACATCCATAACAATGACGCTAAATGTCGAAAGACTAAAAGAATACCACATATGTGTGGCACTGCATTTGGTCACATTGGAGAAACCCGCATGGAGAAATTCCATAATGATGGATTTTAAAGTCATTTGATTATGAATCATCTGACACTTGCAACCTTCGTCCGAAAGGTCAAGTGACTGAAATACCGTTCACAGGCCATAAGGAACGAGCAACAAACTTATTCGTGATCATACATTTTGATGTATGTAGTCCGATAAATGTTGTTACTAGTAGTGGAAGTTATTGTAACAAGAAAATTATGTTTCTACAATTCGATTGCAGAAAGGAATATTTTGAGTTACAAGTTTAGCGAATGTCTGATGAGTTATGAAAAGAGTTTTCATAACTTACACCTCCCGGAACACCACTGCAAGTGGAAAGTCCGTGAAGAATTAATCGAACCATTCATGACATGGTAAGATCAAAGATGACATAAATAAATTTGCCATTATCCCTTTTAATGTAATGCTTTAGAGAC
This sequence comes from Bromus sterilis, assembly GCA_950022295.1. Taxonomy (NCBI): domain Eukaryota; kingdom Viridiplantae; phylum Streptophyta; class Magnoliopsida; order Poales; family Poaceae; genus Bromus; species Bromus sterilis. The sequence goes on along the minus strand of OX465595.1, from coordinate 253,334,050 downwards.
TGCGGCTTTTACACTGAAAAGAGCGCCATCAGGTCTGTTGAAATGACGCCATGGTATGGTACGCCCAACCATGTTTTATCTTTTCTTAACATTTGGAATATGGGGCTTGTGTAAACTGTTTACAAACCTATTCCAAATCAGACAAGTGCTACTTTGTAGGTTATCCCAAATTATTGGAAATTCCTCCACCACTATACCGAGGCAAAAGGTTTTGCCACAAAGAACGGTATGCTTTTAAAGAGAATGGTTCTTGAAAAAAGGTGAGTGGGAGGACAGTGCAACTCGACGAGATAACAGTATCTTCGTCATCAGATCAAAGGATAGGAACCTTGGAAGTGATTCCAGAGTTTCCTACTGCGACTGATACGGAAGCTCCTACATGAGACGTATGGACTTCGGTCGAACTTGCAGCTGAACCACGTAGGCAAAACTCATGCAAACCTCTCAGGTGTGCAAACTAGATATTGTTGTTAGACAACAGTATACCTACGATAATCAAGGGAGCGATGATGGGCCCTGACTCCGGAATTGGCTAAATGCCAATACAATCCGAGATAGTTTCCTTATAAATAAGTCAAGATTGTATCTTGATGGACCATTCGGAAGACTTTGAGTCTAACGAATATTAATGGAACTATAAACAGATACGGATAAAAATGTTTTATCCATAAAGCTCGACTTGTTGCTTATAACAAATTCAAGGAATTAACTACAGCGAGATTGTCTCTCCGTAGCGATGCTTAAAGTCGGTTCGGGTTAAACTAGCAATTAATACATATTTCATTCATGAGATATGAAACATGGATGCCAAAAGGATTTCCATAAGATGGAAATACTACCTCGGACTTGCATATGATACAGTCCAAGGTATTTTGTCAGTCCAGAGGATGCTAGTGAGTATGCAAACTTCAGAGTTCCTACGATGGACAAAAGAGAGCATAATGGAGTTGGAATCTTCGATTTTGATGAAATAGTCAAAAGAGTTTGATTTCATCAATGGATAACGAAGATGCTTGTGGCTACAAGAAAGTAAGTGGGAGCATAATAATATTTCTAAAAACCTTGTGTGCCTGACACATTGTTGATTAGAAATAATATAAATTTCTTGACATGAATTAGGACTTCATTGAAAATAGTTTTTTGATGAAGTGCTTGGGCTAAGTAGCCTTGATATTAGGCATAATTATCTGAGAGATAGAATTGCCTAATAGGGCTAAGCCAAAATACATACTGACAAGATGCCAAAACAATTTAGCATTAAAAACGACAAGGAGTGATTCTTGCCAAAGTCACATGGAAAGAGTTTTTGCAAGACTCAGTTTCCCAAAACACTGATGAGCAAATTACATGATGGAGATTCCACACACCTTCGTGTTGGGATTAATCATGTATTCCATGGTATGTAAAACAACCAGATATGTCCAATACTCCAAAGTTGTTGCGAGTATAGATACCAAAGTGATCAAAGAACTGATTGTGGGACAACAGTGAAAAATGTCATTGAGTACTAAAGTAGCACTGATGACATGATTTCTCGCAAGAAGAGATTATGAAGTACTTGTTGTAAGTAATTACATCGATACGGTCTTCATCAATGCTCCATGCGATTTTCGATTTGAGTTAAAGTTTTTTTGTGTGTAATACACAATATGGTGGCACAGTAAGTTGGAATTGTTCATAACATGTTACTGTGGCGAAATTCTATAACAAATGGCTATGTATGTTGCTGCTTTAGAAGCAACAAAGAAAATGTTGAATCATATAGTTCATTCATGAACTTAGTATGGTTCCAATATGGCTTTGGTCAATGGAACACTATTGAAGATAGTTGCTCCATAGCTCAGTCTGAGTAATCAAGGTTCGACCAGTGATTCACATATATACAAAGCCAAGTCCACACAAAATATGAATTTTGTGAAAGCGTGAAAATGCGAGGATATGCAAAGATACACACGGAGTTGAAGTTTGTCAGATCCGTTGGACATCAGACTATACCACATGTGAAGCATATTTTACACCAGTATGCCGTCGGTGTAAAGTGCATTAGCATTGACTAGATTATTGACTCTAGTGCAAGTGGGAGTCTGTAGGAGATATGCCCTAGAGGCAATAATAAATGTTATTATTTATCCCCATGTTCCTAATTATGTTTATATTCCATGCTATAACTGCGATGGTTCTCGAGTCTGCAATAACCACGAGGCTCGGAGGAAGACTCATATGCACGTGTGGAATAATAAACGGATAAAATATATATATTCCTAGTCTCGCCTCTAAGACTAGCTCAAGTGTTGCATGATGGTTCTGTTTTCCTGATCATGGGCATGACTATGCCGGCAATTTTGAGGGCACAATGTTAGAAGAACATTTGTGTTGAATCGACCTAGATTGATGTTATGCTATGAGATACATTCGTCACCAGTTAATGGATTATAACACAGAGAAAGTTGAGCGTTTGCATAATTCCTTAGACCATGAGAGTATCGAGTTCCTTCGTACTTGCTTCGTGAACTTTGGGGTTTGTTAAACGTCATCTGTAAAAGGGTGGCTATTACGGCGGCTTACGGGTTCACGGAAAAGTATGACAAGGAACTAGGTAGCTCAAGATTGGGATTTGCTCCTCCGTCATTGGAGAGATATTCTTCGGGCCCTCTCGGTGTTACGGTATCCACCATTGTCTGGCCAGACACAGTGTGATTTGATCACAGGGATGCCGGAACGCGGGAACGAGAAAAGAGAACAATACCAGTAACGAGGTAACTGGCATAGTGGACAAGTGTTGATCCACGGGGATGCCGATAAGTCTCACCTCGGGTATTTGTAACATGTCGCGAAGCAACAGGAATAGCACACGGCAACTGGAGGTTCACTCGAATATTTATTCGTGTGGGTATAGGGGTCAATATGGGTGTCCACGGCTCCGATGTTGATCATTGATCGGAAAGTGTTCCGGGTCATGTCTATACTTCACCGAACCTATAGGGTCACACGCTTAAGGGTCATCTATCTGCTGAATACTAGACAGGGAGTCTGAGAGAAAGTCACCGGAATGGTTTCGGAGAAAACGGAAAAGTTCCGGAAAGAGAACACCGGAATAATTTCGGTAAAACCGAAAAGTTGTTTCGGAATATATCATTAAGTCAAAATGATTTCGGCACACGCCTGGAAATTCTTGGAGGGTGCCAGAATTGTTCTGGGAACTTCTGGGATTTTTCCAGAGAGAAAAAACCGGAAATGTTCCGGAGCTGCCGGAACCGCTTTGGTTGCTTTTCGCAGATGAAAATCACTAATCCGGAATTCTTTCGGAACGCGTCCAAAATCCTTTTAGTGGGTACTGGAATTTTTCTAAGACCTACAGAAATTTTTTGGATTTTACGGTCTCAGATAAATGTCTTCATGAATAGTGGATACATTATTCATGATGATGCAGGCGATGATGCAGCTTGCATGATGATGCAGGCGATGATGCAGCTTGCATGATGATGCAGGCGATGATGCAGCTTGCATGATGATGCAGGCGATGATGTAGCTTGCATGATGATGCAGGCAATGATGCAGTTTGGAGGGCATTTTGGGTTTTTCCCCATAGCCTCTCACCCTATAAATAGGGGTGGAGAGGGGTCTCTCAAATCTGATCCAAGTTCTCACTTGAACTCTCAACAAGTGCCATTGCATGATCTGGCTTTCTTCTCTCCCTCCCACGAAATAGTTTCGTAGAGCCGAAAGGCTGTCTGGGTTCCGGCAGGAACTAGTTCTGGACGGCGAAGCCCTGCCGGATAGATGACACCGTATGTGTGCAACCCCGTAGAGAGGTCGTAGTTTCGATCTTTTGCCCGAGGGACTGTTCGAGGGTCCTGCCGAAGGGCTGTCCGAGTTACCGTTCAAGTTTCGAGGGTCCTCCCGAAGGGCTGTCCGTGACATCGTCCGAGGGACTGTCCGACCGCCTCTCGGAGCGCTGTCCGAGGAGCAGACGAGGGAGAACATCCTCGCGGTTGGGAGGTTGTAAATCCTAGCTGCGGGGGTCTGCACCAACGAGCTACATCGACTCTACTTCCGCTGTGCTACGAGTCGGTAACGATCAGATCAAAACCTTGTATGCAGTCTCCATAGTGGTCCTGGGCTGTTCGTAGTGCGGAAATTTTTTGTTTTCTGCCGCGTTCCCCTACAAAGATGAGCAAGGCCTTGTCCAGTTGGAAAACCCGGGTGAAGAGGGCAATTTTTGAAAAGAACAAAACCTGGGAGGAGCTCAAGGAGAAAGAGACGTTGATCGACAAAGCTACCTACAACCTTTTCAAGGCTAGGTGTGAGTCCGAGCAAGCCAAGGCCGCGAGTGCAAAGGGCAAGGCCATGCGGTCGCAGGTCATAGGTAAACCACCGTCTCGGAGCCGGTGGTTACAAAAGTTCCAAGCCTGAATGGGACAAGGAGGATGCCGAGTACGCCGCTGCGGGCATACCTAACCCGTTCCAGCAATACAAAGATGATCCGCAGACCAAATTCTTTGTGAGGGCCCGGAGCTATAAGGACAAAGCAACCTCGAAAATAATTATTGATCCTAAGATTCAGGAGTTTACGACTACCGTGGTAAGTAGTTTACCACGCGACCTTGTCGATTGAATTCTCGAGTGAAGTTCACAATTTCTTAACGTTTCACATTCTTTTTGCAGCAAGCGGAAATGAAAATCGCCTCATCGCAGGAGTCGTCGGTGAAGTCGGCCGGCCCGTGGGACAACGCCTTTAACACGGCGTTGAACTAGGTCAAGAAGGTTGACGACGTGACAGCAAAGCCATCGTCAGCCGGCCGTGTGGTCAGCTTTGGTGCGGACCTAAATTGGTCCGAATATTATGGAAAACCAGCGGAGCAGTCCGGTTCGAGGGGGCGCAAGGCGAGAAGGACCGAAGAAGACGCCACTTATGTTCGTGGACTGGAGGAGAAGGTGAACATGTTTCTGAAGCTTGTCCAGGACGAAGTGGCGAAGACAATGAACGCTCTCCTTCCAGATATGATGCAGTCACTCGCGAATTGGCAAGCGCATGGTGGACAAGGGCCCATACCAGTCCCCAGCATGGTCGGCAGCAACTCGGGCACCGCGGCGCCTACAGTCCCGACTCCCGCCGTAGTGGTGGCTCCCGCACCGACTCCTGGCGTATTGGTGACTTCGGTCGCCAACACCGCGGCGGTGGTGCCGGACGTGATGGTAACTCCTCCAGCCACGATCGAGCAACCGGGGCATAACAATAATGCACCCGGCGGCAGTGCAAATAGGGCGACCGACTCCATGGGAGGCAGCGCTCCCTCCGTCTCTTGCATGCCCGCCGTCATCGGCGGGGTCTCTTCACTAGCCGACCTCGACGTCCTCAAGGTAACTATAAGCGTCTGCAACTCAAACGAGGACTTCATCTCCTTGCCTTTTTAAGTGGAATCTCTCATAAGCCCTACATGCATATATCTCTTTCGCAGGAGGACACTCCATGCATTCTATTACAAGTCGTGGACGGCGAGTAGAAGGATGTTGCCAAAGGTAAAATCATTCAACCACAAAATCGAATCATGCACAATATGCCGATGGCACCGGAGATGCATAGGGTTCAAATCTCTCTCGTGATTTCGGGCTACGAGAGAGTTGAACCTCCCATTCAACCCCCCGGATACGATGAGGACGAGCCGGCAGTCCTCAGTGACTGTTTCGGCCAAATATGCCTATGGCCGAAGAGCCAAATGCTTTTAATGACGGGGGAAAGGGGCACCACACCTAGGACGACACCGCTAGTCATCGTGTCGGCGCCACATGATCCCATCGGTGCACAACAAGAAGACGATGATCTTGATGATGATATCAGCGCCGACCAGTTCATCAATACTTTGTATGATGCTGATGACTTATTCATGCCTCCTGCTGAAGGAGCCGATCAGCATAACGAGGAAGCTCGCGGTCCAGCTGATCCTGCGGCGAAGCCTGCTTGCTCCACGCGTCTCTTCGCTGCTTCTCAGGAGATGTCTCCAGCAGCTTGCGCCTTCACCGAGCCTCAAGCAGATGCCACAAGAAGATCTATTCTCAGCCCGTCCATACTCCATAAGGCGGCCACTGAGCAGATAAAGGCCGGTGACTGCTCAAAATCAGAAAAGAAGAAGGGACGGAAAAGAAAGAAGAGCATCACTTCGAGTAGCCAACCTTCGATGCCGATCCGGGCTCAGGACGGGCCACCAAGACCCAAGGATCTCTCGTTTGAAATCCATGTGGCTGGTAGGGCGATGCTACCTAAGGACACTCTCGACCTTGCAACTTCGGATATGCAGAGTGTGCATCATAGTATTATGGCATTAGAGAAGATTCTTCTTCGAGAAGAGAATCCCTCGTACCCGGTTTTCATGGCCAAGGTGCCACTCAACATGGGCTTCATCAACACTATCCCTGCGGATATGATAATCCTGCGGTTTTCGGAGATCTTCAATTTGTACCATCTCAAGCGGCTGGACCATAGCCTTATCCGTCTGTTCTCGCTCAGCCTTTCTATGAGTATCAGGAGAGATAAGACCCCGAGCCTCGCGATATTGGACCCCTTCTACATGCGTGAAAGCATCTTGATGGACGACGGGGACGCGGCTCTCGCGGCGGGGTACATGACAGACTTCATGCTACAGAATGCCGACAAGGATTCATTTCTTATGACCTACTCTCCCAATTAAGTCATTCGCTCGCCGCCGTAGCATATATGCTTTCTTAGCTTTCCATTGTCCTCTTCCAACATTCCTTTTGGATTGTTTTAATTATGCAGTGAGGATCAAGACTGCGTGCTCATCTGCTTTTCACCACAACACTCGCATGTCGTGTATTTAGACTCGGGGAGTGTGAACAAGAAAGATTACAAGTATATCATGAGAGTTTTGGATGATGCTCTCGCCGGCTACATAAAAGCCGGAGGCAAGATGGTGAAGCACAAGTTCAGGAAGAATCAGCCTGACGTGAACGTGTTCAGCCACGTAACGCAGTTCCCGTGCGTCAAGCAGCCAGCTGGCAGTGTGAGGGATGCGTACTACGCCCTTCATCACATGAGGGCGATTGTACAGGAACAACGCAACCTTACGCTGCCAAGTCATCTCAAAGCATGGGCCGAAAGGAAGGCGGAAATCGCCGATGAAAATCTTAAGGAGGAGTTCTTTCACATCCAAGCGCAGATGTCGACTATCATCCATCATGAAGTACAAATGAGGGGGTCGATCTTCCACTCGAACATTGCACCATCCAATGGGGAGATAGAAGTCCGCCTAAAGGCCTTGCGTGACACAAGGCCTTTCATGACGAAAGAAGGATGCCGCCCATTCCCCGAGCCGAGTCAGAACAATTGAACAATTTATGTTATATATGGAAGTCGTTTGATGAATGTGTGCCCTACATGTAATTTGGATGTACTCTTTGTGTAGTAGATGGTAGTGTCAAATACTCTTGGTGCTTTTTGTGTATAAAGGTCACTGCATATGCATTTTTATGCATATGTGCATGCTCCTCGCCATTGATCGACTTGCTTTAAGTTGTTGATAAGAATAGATGCTACATTGCTTTGTTCTCCTTTGGTATGAATTCATATGGATGTGACCTCTAAAGCTTTGTTTTGTGCAGGTTGAAGAGCAAACAAGAGATGATGACGGAAGTAGCTTTCGGTTTTCAATAATTGTTGGACTCATTGTAATATTGTGATGGATGTAATCTTGTGAATCTTGTTGGCCTCTAAACCTTTGTAAATCTTTGTAATAAGAATTATAATGCAATTCTTTTGTATCAATAATTGTTGGGCTCATTTCTGTAATATAATAAAAATATCTATAATGTTTTTATTCTTTTCTGTAAAAATAAATTTGTTTTCTGTAACCCATTTAGTGGCGCATTTTTTCTGGCTTTAGTGGCGCACTGTGAATGCGCCACCCCTAAGGAACCTTAGGCGTGGCGCATATCAGAATGCGCCACCCCTAAGAGCTTATAGGTGGCGCATTCCGAGATGCGCCACGGCTAAGGGCCTTAGGGGTGGCGCATCCAGAATGGGCCACCTCTAAGCCCTTATTAGTGGCTTGTAGTTAGTGGCGCATCTGTAATGCGCCACTAAACTCAAAAAAAGGGCGCCACCATAAGGGTATTCCCTAGTAGTGGCTGGACGAAGACGTGGACGCAGGGCGGCTCAAGGCTCGCCGACCCCCTTTTGATCGCCTCGGGGTTCACGATGGTCGCGCGGCCTTGGACGACGACTCAAAATTGGGAGCATGGCTCCCTGTCCATGGCGGCTAGCAAAGAAAACCGAGGAGGGAGAAGCAGCATGGGGGAGAGGGAGATGGCGGCGCTAGGGAGGAAGATGAGAGGGGCTAGGGTTCCTGAGGGGAGAGGGGCTTAAAAGAGTGGGCGCCGGAGAGACTGTAGAAGGGCTCCACCTCCTCCCTCACGCCATGGTCGTGAGACGTGCGAGGGGAAAAAGGAGGGGAAGTTGGGCTGGGCTAGGTGGTGTTTGGGCTGGGGATGAAGGGAGATTGGGCCCAGTGGCCTCTGAAACAATTCCTGTGTTTAATCATTTTATAAAATGAGAGCAAGAAATAGGCAAAAGCAAATAGGAAAAGGGATCCAAAATCACATAAAAATATGGTTATGAATCCTTATAAAATATAGGATTTTCAGAAAATGAATTGGGCCAAAAATATTTAAGTAATTTCCAATGTGTTTGAATTTGAATTCAAACCATTTGAACTACAACCCCATTCTCTGGAAGGGCTAAAATCTTGGGAGTAGGTAAGGGTCTTCATCATGGCAAAACATGAAAATAATCAGAAGGGTTTGCTCAGGGGAGCAATGATGATCGTCAAAGAAAAATTGCAAATACTAGGAAAGGAGGAAAAAAGAATTCCAAGGAATCCTTTTACATAACATGAAATATGCTTGGGCATTTTTCTGTCATATGGAATATGGCAAAGAATAAACGTGCAAATTTTCATCCCCAATGGGAAAAATAAAATTGTTATTTTTTCTGGATTTTGCTAGTTTTGGGTTGTTACACATGTAGAAGCAATCTTCACATGTGTGGCTGGCCGTCGCCCAGGCTTATTATGCTTCGAACATGGTCCTTTCATAGCTTGCTCATAATTGGCTGAGTTATCAACTGACCTGGCTTCTTGAAGTTGCCACCTTGTTTCTGCTTCTGAAAGCCTAAGTATGTGTTTGCTACGAAATCGGAGTTGCCTTGTTCTGTCTTACGCTTATTAGCGCCTCTGTTGCCGTTTGAATTATTTCCTTGATTTCCTTTGTTGCCATTCTTCTTTCCTTTGCCTGTCCTATCCTCGTCGGAGTCGCCATCTTTGGTTTTGTCAGACTCGGTATATTTAGTGATGGCATCCATGAGTTGTCCCATATCTTTGACCTTTCTTTGTATGTGGCCTAGTTTGTGAACTAGTGATGACCCACAAGTGTAGGGGATCTATCGTGGCCTTTTCAATAAGTAATAGTGTCGAACCCAACGAGGAGCAGAAGGTAATGACAAGTGATCTCGAGCAAGGAATAACTACAAGTACTGAAAGGTAACTTTTTATGGGTTTTCTGGAATAAGCAACAAGTAAATAAAAGCAAGTACAATAAATGATGGTGAGGTTCAATAAGTGGCAAAATCATTTTGATCACAAACGATAATCCTGGGACTTTTCTTATAAAGACTAAAGTGTACTTGAGGACACATGGGAGAGGTAGTCATGTTACTTTCGCCATATTCCGTCTAGTACTATGTTTTTTTTGGATAAGTGTTGTGTGGGTGGACCTATGCTAGTACACCGCCTAGATTAAGACAAGTGCACTCTTACGATTAAACCTCTTGCAAGCATCCGCAAATACAAGAGAGAAATTAAGCTAAACCTAATCGTAGCAATAAACTTTAGGATCCAACACCCCCTTGTGCAAAAGTGTGCAAACTGGGGTTCAGGTTTCTGTCACTCCGGCAACCCACCGTAAGCATTCTTTATACTCAATGCATTACCCTACGTTCTTGAAAAGGAAAAGTGTTATGTCTTCGACGCTCACATAACACCACTAGAAGAATGACACCACAACTTAAATATCAAATCCACACATACTAATTCAACATCATATGAATACTAATAACAAGACTTCTCCCATGTCCTCAAGAACTAAAGTGACTACTGACACGTCCCAAACGTATCTATAATTTCTGTTTGTTCCATGCTTATTTTTGTGACTTTGCTATATGTTTTGCTACACATTCATTCCTTTTCATCATATTTGGACTAACCTACTACCTCAGTGCCCTAGTGCCAGTTTCTGTCTGCTGTTGTCCGTGCATTACAGGAAAATGCCAATTATTAAAGTGCTCGAAAAAACCAGTAAAAATCATATAAAAATCAGCCGATCAACAGAGTCTAAAAGCCCGAAAGGGAGCCGGGGGGTTCCCCCCCCTCACCAGGCTTGCTCCTGGCACGGCCGAGGGTGGGGTCGCGCCACCTGGCCGCCTGGTCAGGTGGGCCCCTAGTGCCCCCCTTCCGCCTATATTTACATCTCGCTCCGAAAACCCTCGGGAGGCCCTCCATTACGCGATTTTCACCACTATTCCGCCGTTGTCGTGATCCCAAGATCAGAATCGCCAGAAGACCTCCCGGCACCTTGCCTGAGGGAGGATTGATCTTCGAGAGCTTCTCGACCACCATGAGCTCTTCCCGGATGTGCCGTGAGTAGTCCCCCTTGGACCATGGGTCCATGATCAGTTGCTATGTGGCGTTTCTCTCCAATCTTGTGCCTCAATTCTTAGCCCTTGTGAGCTTCCCTACATGATCAAGGTGCCTATGTATTAGTTTCGGTGTTGTGTAAGGCCCGATATGCGGTACTATTCCAGATCTAGATGTTTCCATCTAGATCCGGGGACGAAGCACATATCGGTCCCACCGCGACATATGACAATGCCATATGCCCCGGATTTCCAACATGATATCACAACCTTACAGCTACAAGGACACAACATCTCATACAATCGGCATACAACTGCCTTAATACAATACATCAGCGGAAGATACATATCTGAGTACAGACATCATTCAAATGCCTAGTGGCAAAGGTAAAACACACCATTCCGTAACCACACGGGTCCAGGCTCTCCGCCGGGATCCACCGAACTAGTCGTCATCGAGTCTCCACGAAGGCGTCCAAAATAAGAGGCGAGGTAGTAATCAATTGCAGCGGCCGATCAAGCAAAAAATAAAAGGGAAAAGAAAAGAAAGGGGGTGAGAATATATCAAAGTCTTGTAACTAACTTCTCACGGGTAAAAGGGGTTAGTGGTGAGGTTGCAGACGCACTAGAAATATATGAGTGGCTAACGGTATATTCCAGAGTAAGATGAGAACCAAGCATTCGATGAGGAATCGCCTCCAAGAAGTCTTGCTATCAACTACTTACACAAGCATAACACCTATCCTATCCTTGTCCTCCTCTTCGCATCAAGACGAAAAAGAAGCAGTCAAGGCACACACACGTTGATCAAGTTGTTAATATTATCTCAGTTGTTGTTGTCTATGAACAAGGAGTAGATCTCAAGTCGTCCATAACCGTGGACACGGCTTCTCGAAAAGATTTAACCCTGTAGGGGTGTACCAACTTCCCATTACAAGGCTCCGCACGCACGCCCATCTCTCTCAGTTTCTACCCATCACAGGAAACCATTTTATGATTTAGTTCTGAGAGATCCGGTACGACATGTCCCTCTAACTAACAACGAACAAATCCGGGTGGCCCCGGGTGAGTCGACATCCAACTCAAAAGCCGGCCGCGCTCTCGAATTTGCCTCTACCGTCTGGATGAGGTCGGGTTAGCTACCCAAACTAATGTGGGCAGCCCCCAGCTCCCTGGGGTGGACCAACAAGAGAAATCATGTCTTCGCTGGCCCAAGTTATTTTAAAGGATATCTGCTAGGAGCGACCCGACAGACATATATGCATGGTTTTCAAATGGTAAATCAGCTTGGGCCAGCACTAGAAATGTTTGAAGCTAGGTAGGTAAGAAAAGGGGACCCCATAAAATCCCACACGCGGTTAGGCACGCTCAGTCTTAAAACCAGTACCCGGAACTCGGATCCTAGGTGACTCGAATGGAACAAGGCGTCGGGGCGGGATAACCTAGAGCTTCCATCCTTCGTCGAATATAGTCAACATTATAATAATCATATCATCCACAACAATATAATAATGTGATAGCCCAATCCAAAGAGTAACAGGGGTAACAGTTGATAACATCCTAGCATGCATACTAAACAGTGGCTGAGCAGCGAGCAATAGTAACATAGCCGAAGAAGGTTTGCTGGGATGTGGAGGACATGGCTGTTTGGGTTTATTTGAGAGGCATGAATATAAAGTAGTAGGATCAAGCGATCGTTCTATCCTACACCTAGGCGTGAGTGAGCTGAAAGTTATAAGCATGATATATGCTCCCCCTTACCTGATGAAAAGACGAAGTCGAAGGTGAAGTCGATCGCAAGCTCGCAACGTCTCTGAGAGTACCCGCGGAAGCACACAAGAAGGAAAAATTGTAAAAGGCAATCGACGAGCAAGAATCTATTACTACGAAACAATCACGAGCAATCAGCAACAAGAAAGCAACACGAGGGTATCGCATCTATCGTCGAGAGCGGTTACTAACAGGTTAAGTGGAGTACTCGTCACACACGATGATACCGCACATTTAGAATGGTTCAAGTTGTTTAGCTACACAACATGATTAAAGGTTGTTAACATGGCATCTCACTCAAGCATGACATAACACACAAACATTACAAGAGGTGAAGCATAAAGGAAACTATCTATGCTAGTCAATTTAAGTGAGGCACAACCTAAACATGGCATATCACTAAGTACCCCACGACAAATAAAGCATTTGGTACTGTTCTTCCCTAAACCATATTTTAGGTTGGTTAACAGCAGCAAACAATAGCACAAACACAAAGTACACGAATAACTAAACAATTTTCCTTTTGGGCGCATCGTCATCCGAGCTACGGTTTTATCGCAATCTATGTCACAAAACGGAAACAACAGCAATAATAAAAGGACTTAGCAGAAATCTGGAAAAATAAAAAGGAAGGAAAAAAATAGACCTAATCGGGCCGAGGTCCACTAGCGGCTTGGCCGAGGGGCGTGGGGCTGCAGAGCTCGATGGGCCGCGCTGGGGCAGGCCGGCCCAGGCTGGCGAGGGGAAGGCCGGCCCGGTCGTTCCCGCTATGCGGAGGTGGCCGACAAGGGCCTCTACGACGGCGAGCTGCGCGGTGGCCCGACGCACGTACAAGGCGGCCAGGATGGCGCGGGAGGGCGGCGGTGGTCCCTAGATCTCTCCGGATCCGGTGGATCGGAGGGCGGCGGCTCGGCGAGGAGCTCGAGGCGGCGCGGCTTTGGCTCGTCGGCCAGCCATGGCGTGGTGGCGGCTCGGGCCACCTGCCGCGGCGACCTGCGAAGGAGGAGGGGAACGGCGGTGAGGGCGAGAGAGGGAGAGGAGGAGCGGCCGGGTGGCTCACCGGAGGGAGCACTGGTCGCCGGCGGCGGCCGGGGGTGGTGGCGAGGCGGCGGCGCACCCCACGGGCGGCTGCGGCTGCTCACGGGCTGGAGGAGAGAGGAGGTTGGGGCTGGGCGCATCTGGCCCGTCGCATCTCCGATCTGAAGGTCCAGATCGGAAGGGGCTAGGGTTTGGGCGAAAAATAGGAAAAAAATGCGAAAATTGGGGCAGATCTGGGGGTGTGGCTGCAATTTTGGCTTAGGGGAAACCCTAGAAAGGTGTGGGAGTGTGGTGGTCTTTATATAGCTCAGGTGGCTGGTAATTTTGCAAAAACATCCCCGGTTTTTCTCTCTCGCGCGCGGTGTTTACGTTTCTGACCGCCGAGGGTCCACAGGACCTCCGATTCGGGTAAAACTTCGAACTGCGTGATCAGCGTGTCGAGCCGGCGGCGTTCACCTCGCCCTGGAACCGTTTTGAGAACACTTTCCTGCGCGCTATAAAATATCCCGTTTACTTATTAAACGGGGTTTTTTGTTCGTTGGCTACGGCTGATCTGGCGGGTTTTCGCGATGGTGATCGGGTGAAACCCGGTGTTGCAAAGGTAGAGTGTCAGGGTGGCAAGGGTCGGTCTCCGTCCGGTACGAGATAAGAGGGGGGAAAATAATCGCCGATCGATAAGTCGGGGATGCAAACACCGCAAAAAAATCAGGAAATCAATCAATTCACACCGAAAACAAAAAAAAATATTTTTTGCGAAATTTGGGCTGTTACAATACAACACCACCAACAAGGGATCTCGTCCCGAGATCCTGGACGATCTGGGGGAGAGGAGGGAGAGAAAAAGAGAGTCGACAATCTTCAACACCACCAACAAGGTACTCTGCTCCATGTCGACGATGGCCTTCCGTCGAGAAACTTTCCGTAGGGAGATGGCGACGTCGAAGAACGAAGCCATCAAGAGATAAAGAGGAAGAACGCCACTTCAAAGCGACGATCAAGGGAAGCATTCTCATGTCAATCATGAGGATACTAGGCAAGAAGACTGAATTCAACGGATGACCAAGATATAAACCAGAGTCGGACAGACTAAAGGTACTACAGAATTTCCCAAACTTGAGATTGGAATCGAGACAATACGCTGCAAGCAAGGCATTGTAACGGTTCCAAAACTCCACACACTCGAGATGCTAAAGTTTGAAGGGGATAAGGCGAGAATTAAAACACTTACGACACTTGTCCTGACCAGAGCAAGGGTAAGGAGTAAAATATTCCTACTCTCCGATAACTAACTTAGTAACTACAAAATAGTTTTTGTCTAGACTCGACTTCGGCCAGAGAAGGATCCTACGATCGGTAAGGCTCTGATACCAAGTTGTATGGCCCGATATGCGGTATTGTTCCAGATCTAGATGTTTCCATCCAGATCCGGGGACGAAGCACATATCGGTCCCACAGCGACATATGACAATGCCAGATACCCCGGATTTCCAACATGATATCAGAACATTACAGCTACAAGGATACAACATCTCATACAATCGGCATACAACTGCCTTAATACAATACATCAGCGGAAGATACATGTCTGAGTACAGACTACATTCAAATGCCTAGTGGCAAAGGTAAAACACACCATTCCCGTAACCACACGGGTCCAGGCTCTCCACCGGGATCCACCTGACTAGTCGTCATCTAGTCTCCACGAAGGTGTCCAAAAGAAGAGTCGAGGTAGTAATCAACTTCAGTGGCCGGCCAGACAAAACATAAAAGGGAAAAGAAAAGAAAGGGGGTGAGAATATATCAAAGTCTTGTAACTAACTTCTCACGGGTAAGAAGGGGGTAGTGGTGAGGTTGCACACACACTAGCAATATATGAGTGGCTAACGGTCTATTCCAGAGTAATATGAGAACCAAGCATTCTATGAGGAATCGCCTCCAACAAGTCTTTCTATCAACTATTTACGCAAGTATAACACCTATCCTATCCTTGTCCTCCTCTTCGCATCCCGACGAAGAAGAAGCAGTCAAGGCACACACACGTTGATCGAGTTGCTAAGATTATCTCAGTTGTTGTTGTCTATGAACAAGGAGTAGGTCTCAAGTCGTCCATAACCGTGGAAACAGCTTCTCGAAAAGATTTAACCCTGCAGGGGTGTACCAACTGCCCATTACAAGGCTCCACACGCACGCCCATCTCTCTCAGTTTCTACCCATCACAGGCAACCATTTTATGATTTAGTTCCGAGAGATCCGGTACGACAGGTCCCTCTAACTAACAACGAACAAATCCGGGTGGCCCCCGGTGAGTCGACATCCAACTCAAAAGCCGACCGCGCTCTCGAATTGGTCTCTACCGTCTGGATGAGGTCGGGTTAGCTACCCAAACTAATGTGGGCAGACCCCTAGCTCCCTGGGGTGGACCAACAAGAGAAATCATGTCTTCGCTGGCCCAAGTTATTTTAAAGGATATCTGCTAGGAGCGACCCGACAAACATATATGCATGGTTTTCAAATGGTAAATCAGCTTGGGCTACCACTAGAAATGTTTGAAGCTAGGTAGGTAAGAAAAGGGGACCCCATAAAATCCCACATGCGGTTAGGCACGCTCAGTCTTAAAACCAATACCCGGAACTCGGATCCTAGGTGACTCGAATGGAACAAGGCGTCGGGGCGGGATAGCCTAGAGCTTCCATCCTTCGTCGAATATAGTCAACACTATAATAATCATATCGTCCACAACAATATAATAATGTGATAGCCCAATCCAAATATTAACAGGGGTAACAGTTGATAACATCCTAGCATGCATACTAAGCAGCGGCTGAGCAGCGAGCTATAGTAACATAGCCGAACAAGGTTTGCTGGTATGTGGAGGACATGGCTGTTTGGGTTTATTTGAGAGGCATGAATATAAAGTGGTAGGATCTAGCAATCGTTCTATCCTACACCTAGGCGCGAGTGAGCTGAAAGTTATAAGCATGATATATGCTCCCCCCTTACCTGATGAGAAGACGAAGTCGATCGCAAGCTCGCAACGTCTCCGAGAGTACCCGCGGAAGCACACAAGAAGGAAACACTGTAAAAGGCAATCGACGAGCAAGCATCTATTACTATGAAGCAATCACGAGCAATCAACAACAAGAAAGACAGACTAGACACACACGGTATCGCATCTATCATCGAGAGCGGTTATTAACAGATTAAGTGGAGTACTCGTCACACACGACGATACCGCACATTTAGAATGGTTCAAGTTGTTTGGCTACACAACATGAGCAAAGGTTGTTAACATGGAATCTCACTCAAGCATGGCATAACACACAAACATTACAAGGGGTGAAGCATAAAGGAAACTATCTATGCTAGTCAATTTAAGTGAGGCACAACCTAAACATGGCATATCACTAAGTACCCCATGAAAAATAAAGCATTTGGTACTGTTCTGCCCTAAACCATATTTTAGGTTGGTTAACAGCAGCAAACAATAGCACAAACACAAAGTACACGAAAAACTAAACAATTTTCCTTTTGGGCGCAACGTCATCCGAGCTACGGTTTTATCGCAATCTACGTCGCAAAACGGAAACAGCAGCAATAATAAAAGGACTTAGCAGAAATCTGGAAAAATAAAACGGAAGGAAAAAATAGACCTAATAGGGCCGAGGCCCACTGGCGGCCTGGAGGCGGCTTGGACGAGGGGCGCAGGGCTGCGGAGCTCAGTGGGCCGCGCTGGGACAGGCCGGCCCAGGCTGGCGAGGGGGAGGCCGGCTCGGTCGTTCTCTCTGCGCGGCAGTGGCCGACAAGGGCCTCAACGCCTGCGAGCGGCGCGGTGGCCCGGCGCGAGCACGAGGTGGCCAGGATGGCGCGGGAGGGCGGCGGTGGTCCCCGGATCTCGCTGGATCCGGTGGATCGGAGGGCAGCGGCTCGGCGAGGAGCTCGGGGCGGCGCGGCTTCCGCTCGCCGGCCAGCCATGGCGTGGCGGCGGGTCGGGCCTCCTGCCGCGGCGACCTGCAAAGGAGGAGGGGAACGACGGTGAGGGCGAGAGAGGGAGAGGAGGAGCGGCCGAGTGGCTCACCGGAGGGAGCACTGGTCGCCGGCGGCGGCCGGTGGTGGTGGCGATGCGGCGGCGCACCCCGCGGGTGGCGGCGGCTGCTCACGGGCTGGAGGAGAGAGGAGGTTGGGGCTGGGCGCATCTGTGCCGTCGGATCTCCGGATCCGACGATCCAGATCGGAAGGGGCTAGGGTTTGGGCGGAAAATAGGCAAACATGCGAAATTTGGGGCGAATCTGGGGGTGTGGCTGCAATTTTGGCTTAGGGGAAACCCTGGAAAGGGGTGGGAGTGTGGTGGTCTTTATATAGCCCAGATGGCTGGCAATTTTGCAAAAACATCCCCGGTGTCTCTCTCGCGCGCGCGGTGTTTACGTTTCTGACCACCGAGGGTCCACAGGACCTCCGATTCGGGTAAAACTTTGAACTACGCGATCAGCGCGTCGAGCAGGCGGCGTTCACCTCGCGTTGGAACCGTTTCGATAACACTTTCCGGCGCGCTATAAAATATCACGTTTACTTATTAAACGGGTTTTTTCGTTCCGTTGGCTACGGCTGGTCTGGCGGGTTTTCGTGACGGTGATCGGATGAAACCCGGTGTCGCAAAGGTCGAGTGTCAGGGTGGCAAGGGTCGGTGTCCGTCTGTTACGAGATAAGAGGGGGGGAAATAATCGCCGATCGATAAATCGGGGATGCAAACACCGCAAACAAATCAGGCAATCAATCAATTCACACCGAAAACAATGTTTTTAAATTTTTGTGAAATCTGGGCTGTTACATGTTGCTATGATGTGTTTGCTGGGATTTGATGGATTTTGAGATTATAATCAGATTGTGAGGAGTAATATATTTGGTTTACCTTTTATGTTTTAGTTCTTGATTATTCTCGCATGTTCTCCGTTGCTTTTTATTGCTTTGGCCAAGTAGTAGATAGTGACTCCAAGAGGGAGCGTTATGCTTGATTGTGGGTTCATGCCCCCGATGTTTAGCTTGAGTGATAGAAACATGATACTAGGGGATGTGCTGTTGCCACCAGGGAGGAAACAATGGTGCTTCTAACCGCGGTTGGAAGGATTGTTTACCTTACGCATAGTGTATTAATGCAGTTGTTTGTTGCTTTGATCCTACAGTTTGGTTAGGGTTCACAACTTAATACTGGCGAGATGTTCTGGATAGATATCTCAAGGTGGATGATTAGTGAGTAGATGTTGATGAATAAACGGTCTGCTCGTCTTGGTGTACTGCCCATACGATTGAGCCTCTAGCTTTCTTGTAGCATAATTAGCATTGCGGTGCGTTTATTTTTCTGTCAATTGCTCACCCAGCATAGTTGTAAGTGCAAAGTTTTGCCCCCATGTGTTTTGGATATTGCTGGACAAGACAGTAGAAACAGTTGTTTAGCTTCCTGGAGAACAAGTCAAGTGGTAGATCTTCAAGGATGTCGAAGCTTATTCCTTGGAGCGAAGCTTAATCACGGTGGGTGACCCCTAAAAAGTTATGGTGTCTTGAAGCATAACTCACCGAAGGAAATGAAGAAGACGACGCAAGACTTAGTAGTTTTTGTGTAGTTCTTTTTCTATTCATTGAGTCATAGGAAAAACCGTACTATCAAAAGGGTTTAGTAAGTCGAAGCCGAAGTCATTGTGAAAATGCTCAGTTCGAATCTAAACCCAGGAGAGCTTTAGAGGAGAAATCTCATGAGTGATGAGTTAAGCTTCGATGGCAAAGGCTTCGTACTTTCCGCCTTCGAATCAAAACTCAGACAGTGAGTCATCTTTACTTGGTCCGCAAGTAAAGTTGCACATTGATGACAAATCCAACCGTTGAAGACATGCGTCAAGCTGTCGCTTCGGGTCAGATCGGTCATTTTGCACCTTGGGATCGCCACCTATAAATACGCCGCCCCCGCCGTCATTTGCGGTTGGCTGCTCAGTGATTATTCCTAGAGAGACACTATAGAGAGCATCCCAAGATAGATACCGAAGCTAAACCAAAAGCCATCCACCGAATCAAAAGTCCTATTGATCTGAGCTGATTCACTATGACTTGGGTGGAAGTTTGCTAGCCTTTTTATCTTTGAGTACTACAAGCCTCCTAGACGGTTAGAGAGTCGTCTTCAGAGAGCGAAGAGTAATTGTCGCCTCGAAGTTCAAGTCTGTGAAAGGTTTTAGAGATTCTCTCAATAATCTACCACGAGTCAAAACTGGTCAAGCTCAAGGAGATTGGTGCAGTGGAGAAACAAACGGAGAGAGGTTATCTCCTCTGTTCAATCACAAGTCCCTCCAACCAGACGTAGCACTTTGCAGAGTGTGAACTGGTCGAACAAACATCGCTGCATTCTGAGGCTCGTTCTACTTTCCTATACTTACTTTTCAGTACATTTATCTTCGATGTTGTGCTTCGCTATGTTATGCTTCACTATGATTAGATTCATTGTGTAGTTTTGCTTCCTAGTTATCTGTTCTGTTGTTCTTCCGTTTGCCGAATTTTGCTTCACTTAAAAGTTTTGGTCGAAATTTTTGAAGTGATCATTCACCACCTCCCCCTCTGATCACATCCTTGGTCTTATAATTGGTATCAGAGCTAGGAAGTACTTACGCTCTGCGTGTTTTGGACTAACCTCCTGGAGTGTTGCCAAGTATGTTGTTTGTAGCTATTCATTCCGGAGAGCCCATTCTTTTGTTCAGTGGAACTGACTACCCATACTGGAAGGACAAGATGATGAAAAACATTGTCTCCATTGATAAAGCTTCCTGGGAAGTTGTTTAGACTGGAGTCCAAGTCATGGATAAAGATGCTCTTACTCCTGATGAGATGAAGAAACTATCACTTGATTCACAAGTTTGGGTATTCATCACAAATCACTTGATTCCTGAGAAATATCATGAAGTGAAGAATATCCCCTCTGCCAAAGGTGTCTAGGACTATCTTGAGAAGATTGGAGAAGGTGTATCTACACAGAAAGATGCTCGAATTAACACTTTCAGAAGAAAATTCCATCGGTTCAAGCGTCATGAAGGTGAAAAGGTTGGTTCTATCTGCATCAGACTCACTTCTTTAGCGAATGAATTGACCTCCCTTGGTGCAACTGATGTCACCAGCCACATGGTTGTAAGAACTTTTCTTCGATCGTTGGATGACTCATTCGCTCATCTAGTGTTGATCATGAAAGACATAACTGACTTCAGAACTCTGGTCCCTGCGGACATTCTTGAAAGACTCCCAACCTTTGAGATGGAAGAAGATGAGAAATGTGATGTCAACAGATCTCAAAGAAGAACACATGCCCTCAAGGAAAGAGCTTTGCACCATTCTTCTTCAGATGCTAGTTCTGTCTCTGGTGGTGAATAAGATGATCCTGCAAGCATTGGGAAGGATTTGTCTCTAATCATGAAGCACTTCAATCGTTTCCAAAGAAAAAGCTCCTCATCACCGAAGAAGAATTACTCATCAAGGCACTCAACCAATTCCTCTCACCGCTCATCCTAAAGAAGCTCGCCAACGAAAGACAACTGTTGTTACAAGTGCAAGAAACCAGGCCATTACATTGCTTACTGTCCTCTATGGGAAGTTGAAAACAAATCGAAGCATACACATAGCAACTTCTCTAGCAAGTCTCACAAATCATCCAAAAGTTATGAGCAAAGAAACATAAATCAAGACACAAAAGAGTGAAGAAAAATGATTCTGATGATGATAAGAAGAATACGTATCACAAGAAGCATCAGGGCTCATCTTCGAAGACTTATTCATCTCGTCGAAGCAGCTCTCACCGGGCCAAATCTTATCTGGGGAAGGAAATGAACTCCGAAGAAGAAGCATCTGGATCCGAATCAGACTCAAGATCAGGATCTGGTTCAGGATCACAATCTGCTTTGAAATATGCTTAGAGCTCATTCTTTACCAACCAGAGCAGCGAAGATGAAACTCTTGCCTACAGCTTCATGGCCAAGGCCAAGGTATCTTTGAAATATGATAGTGACTATAGAGTCAGTTATGCTAAACTTGCTAAAATTGCTTCTATCCAACAAGATGAGCTTGATTCACTTAGCAAAACTATTAAGAAATCAAAAACCATGTTGATCGATAAGATAGATTAAGGTCAACCCTTAACTAATGAGCATGCTACTCTGAAGGAGAAGTTTGAGGAACTATCCACTCGGCATGATATTCTTTCATTGGACTATGAGAAGCTTACTTATGAATTTCTTCAAAGGAAAATGGCTCTCGAAAAACTGAAAGAGGGTCATGAAGAATTGGAAAATGTTAACCTCTCTCTCATGGCTCAACAAGGTTCCGAAGCTAAAACTGATTTTGCTTCACCATGCTTAACTTGTTTGGACCGAAGTAAAACTAGGTCTAACTCTAAACCGAACAAAGGCAAAGAGCCTATGGTTATTGATCATACTCATCCCTCGGATGAGGAAATGTCTTCAGTTACTGAGGAACTCCTCAGGTTGAAAGATTTTTTTGAAACATGTATGTTCAAAAGTAAGGTGTTGGTTTCGAAAGGAAGCTAAACCCAGATGGCACTTACCGGGAACCTGAGAAGTATGAAAAAACTGTGTGGGTTTTGGCGAAGTAAAAGCCCATTGATATTGCTAACCTTTCAGGTATCAACTGCAAGATTGATAAGGCTAGTGTTGACGAGTCACTTGACTCTCACTACAAACTTATCAAAGATCAGGAAGGAAAAATTTCGGCTGAATATGTTGGTACCCCTCCAAAGAATGGTTTCTATAAGAGACAAATCTGGGTGCACAAATCACTCGTGGAAAAACTGCCTGCTAAGCATTCTATGTAGGGAAAATCTTCGGTACCACTGAAACACTTCTATTCTTTTGAAGAGAGAAATGATCCTTTGGTTCCCGAATACAATGTTCCTCAAAAGGAATACTATAGTGTTGATCATAATTTTTATCGCCATCGTGATAACAATGATAAGATTACCTATGCTCATTCATATCCTAACCCTTCGCAGAGGAATTAAATTTATGGTGTGCTTGATGGTCCTCTCTGTAGATATAATCCTACTCGCTTTTATTATGCTGCATCTACTAGTGCACCTTCCCCTTCTCACTCACATGCTCATTTGTGGGTGGTTAAGAAGAACTAATTCTTCTGCAGGGCTATGTCTCCAGTGGATCCGAATGGGTCATGGATAGTGGTTGCAATAATCATATGACCAGAGACAAAGAGTTGTTCACTGAAGAAAACTCACTCAATCCTCTCAAAGGTACATTACCTTCCGTGACAACAACAAGGGTAAAGTTATTGGTTTGGGTAAGGTTGCTATATCAAAAGATAAGCATATTGACAAAGTTATGCTAGTCTAATATCTTGGATATAATTTTATGTCAATACAAAAACTATGTGATATGGGTATGCTCGTATTGTTTTCTTCTTCGCGTTGTGTTGTGTTTTCACAGGATGATTATGCATTTGTCTTCGAGGGCTACCGAAAAGGAGATTTATATATTGTGGATTTCTCTTTGGGCCCTGTTGTATCCACCTACTTAATGGAAAAAACTTCATCAGGATGGTTATGGCATAGAAGACTTGGTCATGCAGGGGTGAGAAATCTTCAAACTCTAGTGAAGAAGAATCATGTCATTGGACTCAGTGAAGTAATATTCGATAAGAATCATCAGTGTAGTGCCTATGAAGCAAGGTAGCTTACAAAGAAACATCATTCGGCGAAGACAATCTTGACTACTACTCGTCCTCTTGAATTGCTTCATATGGATCTATTTGGTCCCCAAAATTATGCTAGCCTGGGAGGTAACAAGTATGGTCTTGTTATTGTTGATGATTTTCTCTCGATTCACATGGGTTTTCTTTCTAGATGACAAGAGCAAAGTTGTTGATATTTTCAAGTCATTCGCAAAGAGAACTGAAAATGAATATGAATTGAAAGTGAATCACATCCGAAGCGATAATGGAACTAAATTCTAGAATACTCATATCGAAGATTTTGTTGATGATTATGGCAATCACTCATGAATTCTCTGTCGCTTATACACCTCAAAAGAATGGTGTTGTTGAGATAAAGAATCGTACTCTTATTGAGATGGCCAAAACTATGCTTGCTGAATACAAGAGTCCTATCAGGTTCTGGGCTGAAGCAATTAACACTGCATGTCATATAATCAACAAGGTTTACCTTCATAAATTCCTGAAGAAAACATTACATGAACTTATCACTGGTAACAAGCCTAATGTTTCGTACCTTACGGTGTTTGGTGCTCCATGTTTTACTGGAGATATGAATCATAGCTCTAAATTTGCCCCTAAGGCACATGAAGGTTTTCTCTTAGGTTATGGATCAAATTCTCATACTTACAGAGTGTATAACTCCCACTTTGGGAAAGTGATGGAAACTATAAATGTGAGGTTTGATGAAACTAATTGTTCTCTAAAGGAGCATTTGCCTCATGATCTAGATGAACCTCCTCTCGATGAAGTGATTAGGTCCATGGCTATTGGAGATATTCGCCCTATCGAAGAAATCCTCGTCAAGTCAACAAGGATGACGATGATCCAATGTTCCCACACATAGCCAGAGCGCTGGAAATCAAAATCCTAAAGACAATGATGGAAAAGACGAAGAAGAACCTATGAACGAAGAAAATGCACAAGTTGATCCCGAAGGACAAGCTGATCCCTAAGAAGATCCTGAGCCACAAGCAAATGAAATAGCACTATCTCGAGTCCGAAGAAGAGTTGATGTTGATTCGATCCTCGAAGACATTCGTCAACCAAGTCGTCCAACTACTCGATCTCGTACTCGTTTGGCTAACTTTTATGGAAATTTCTCATTTTTCTCCATGCTAGAACCATCAAAGTATGAGAAGGCTCCAGTTGCTCCCCCGCCAAGAGAAAATCTTCATGTACCTCTGAAGAAGAAGCCTGGTGAGAAACCAACTTCAAACGGAATTCTGATTCGTGACCCTACCGACATTCCTATCGACACCACTCATTTGGTGTTTGAGAATCCATTGGCTTCCAAATCCCCCCCACAAGCTACTCTAACCGAGAGAAGGTCGAAACAAAAGCACGACCCTTCGAAGAAGATGAAAACTACTTAGAAGTATGTTGCCCTCCCAAGCCAAAGGGAACCATTGCAATGCCAACTCCTTCAGTGGCGCAGGTTGCCTGAAAACCCACTGAAGCTGTACTAAAGAAAAAAGGACTTGGAAGAAGCTGAAGATCACCACAAGTTGGCAAGAGAATCTGCAACGAAGGAGAAAGCTACAAAGGAAAGGCATAGACTTGATGCTTCCAATAAGGCTGATGCTGAAGCTGATGCCAAGAGAAAGATTTCTGAAGTAGCTGAAAATGAGGAGAAAGCTGCTGCTGAAGCACAACAGCTTAGGGCTTATGACCCAATAAGAAAAGAAGCGCTGGAACAGATTGCCACCAAGACAGCTGAGAAGAATGCCGGAGAGGCTCAAAAACAAGATGTGGTATCCACAGTCCTGAAGAACATTACTGATGAGCCAGTAGCTCAATATGACATGGACTGCCACAACCAGCATCAGTTTCCAGATCCTCATGAAGCTGAATTGTGGGATGCTTTAGGCATCACCGAAGATCTTTGGAAGAAGAGCGAATCAGAAGAGGAAGATGTTCCTGGAACCCTGTATGTGACTCCAACTATTAAAACACCAACGAAAGCACGGCGCGGCACGTAATCAACTGAGAAGCACACTCTGAATTTTTTTTTGTGGACTGTAGGTATGAAGAACAAAACCAATCTAGACTACGAAAACTGGTAAATCTCACCGAGCAACCTGGAAATCTGATACCACTTGATAGAGGCGAAGGTGTCCCGATGTTTCAATGAGATGGTGGAGATCGATTATGGTGGAGACGACTTTCACGATCCGACTACGAACGTGCGAAGACGTTGCGCCTTAGCGATCGCTAAACCAACTCCGAGAGGTTATTGATCCCGCGGATGCACGATCAACCTGACCACGAGGGTCTAATTCTTGCAAGCAATCGAAGAACAAGCAAGAACTAAGAATTGCAATCTGGATATTGCGAATATAAGATGAATGATTACGAAAGTTGGGGTTCCAATGAGGTCTTGGCCTGGTCGGATGACACAAACGAAGAGCTCGAAGTTGCGGCTATGGCTAACTTAAATCTAATTAAAACCCAAGTCTAAACGACGCCCTAAGGGCTGTATATATGGGGGAACAGAGGGGAATTTCGTGGCCCCTTGGAGGTGGGGTCCGAAAACAACCCTAACTCGGTTTCCCCACACATACGGACTCTAAAAACAGCCTATAATGTGGTATTTCGAAATTACATGGGCCCAGCCCAATATTAAGGTGACGCAGCACCTATAATGGCCCTTGGACGAAAATAATGAAGTGTCATCTCGCGTATTTCGTCCAAGACTTCATGCGCGCCTTATGGTGGCTTCAAAGTGTGATAATCACCACTGGAAGCTCCACTGTACTTTCCCGCGCGCGCACCTTCTTCTCCATGCTTGATCCCGCTCCAATGACCATCCTTCTTGTCCATGCTAGGTCCTTCATTCATAAGCAAAACAAAAGTATCTAATTTAGGCAGCATCATATGTTCATGAACAATAGAAGGATTCACAAGAAACGAAAGTACCTGATAATTTAGTTGACGTGCACGTGCTCTAGTAACTGGTCCAGTATGTGTAGTTGGTGAGGATATGGGTGTAACATTAGTAGGGATGTCCTCATCATCAAGTCCCACGAACAAGTCCCTCGAACATGATCTCCGAGGAAGAAGAAGGACCTCGAAGAAGGATCAAAGGTATGATCCCTCTACCGGTATCCACACATCCCGATGTAGCAATCCAGCAGCGCTCCGCCGTCCAGAGAAGAACGCCACCGAGAGAAACTAGAGGGAGAAGAGCCTAGCGGCGTCCGGACTAGAACGATCTAGCCTGAAGAGAATTAGAGGCACGTGGGATTTAGCTGGGGCAGCCTTGGGGCTTTTCTGGTGTGTCTTTGGGGCTACCCCTGCCCCCGAATATATAGGTGGAAGCCTGGGGTCGCAACTTGGGCGAGGGTTCTCCCCAAAGTCGGTTTTGGCCACCAGGAGGAGTCCAACACGGATTCCAGTACGAAACGCCGCGGACTACGGCGTCTAGGGGGGAAACGCCAGGGACCCTGGCGTTTTGCCCTGGCCCCCAAGGAAAGTCTATTTCCCACCGACCTACGGCCTTGTGGACCTTCCTACTTAGCCTAGCTTTGGTTTCCGCGTCTTGGAGAGTTCCATAACCCTCCGGATACTTCCATAAGCTCCAGGGAACCTCCCGGAACCTCCCAGAACATTTTTGGAGCTCCCGGAACAATTTCCCGATGTTTCGTAACCTTTCCACAACTATTACCGAATGTTGCAAAACCTTCTGAGACTATCACGGATGTCTTGTGACCACTTCAAGACTCTTCTTGAATGTTCCGGAATCATCCGAGACCGTTCACGAATATTCTGAAACCATTCGGCACAACCTAGAACACTTCTAGTGCTACCCGGAAAGACTTCCGGTTCCACCCGAAACAATTCCGATACCCTTTCTCTTTTCATCTCCTAGTTCTCTAACAGATTACTACTCGTTAAGTGTGTGACCCAATAGGTTCGGTATAATGCGGACATGACTCAGAATATCTTCCGGACATAGGTCAACAGCCTTTCGTCAATAGCCAATAATCAACAGCGGAGCCATGGACACCCATGTTGACACCCGCACATACACGAAGAAACTTCGAGTGAACCATTATGTTTATTCATGTACCATTCCCTTTGCTTCGCGATATATGACAAAGTTAGAGGAGAGAAGTTTGGCACCCATGTGTAACAACTTTTGAACACAAGCCACTCGTTATCCTCTTTGCTCGTTTGTCCCTTTTCTCGTTATCGTATTCCGGTATCCCCGTGACTGAATCACAATGCGTCTGGCCAGACTATAATGGATACCGTCATACCGAGTGGGCCCGAAGTGAATATCTTCTTCATCGTGAAGGAGCAAATCCCATTCTTGAACTATCACAGTCACTAGCCACACCATCTGACATACCCAGAACTTATTTTACTACTTCCCATTTACGGGAGGATTCATCTAAGAACCAAAGCATGTCTTCCTGTGTGAAGCAACTCGATACTCTCATGGTCTAAGGAATTACGTATATGATAACATTTCATGATATGACTTATAACGTAGTTACGATGTGATCTCTAAGTATATCATTCAATACTGGGGTCGGTTCAACATCATTGTTCTGCTAACAATATGTTCCCATTGCTACTGACATCCTTGTTACAAGAACAATGTCCATGATTAAGAAAACGTAATCATCAGTTAGCACATGAGCTCGTCTTAGAGGCTAAACCAGGAACTCTTGGTGTTTACATTTCCACACATGCAAATGAGTTTTCTTCTGAATCTCACAGTCAGGGTCATTGCAATTATAGCACAGAAATATAAACATTAATTACCAACGTGGAAATATATATATAATAACATTTTATTATTGCCTCTAGGGCATATTTCCAACAGTCTCCCACTTGCACTAGAGTCAATAATATTGTCAGTGCTTGAGCACTTTACACCTATGGTATACCGGTGTAATAAATGCCTCATTTGTGGTATAGACCTCATCTTCGGATCTGACGTTTCAGGCCCGTTTGTATCTTGCATATCTTCGCGTTTTCACGCTATCATAAAATTCACTAATTTTATCAGTTTAGCTTTGTATATGTTTGAATCATTTGGTAGGACCTTGGTTCCTTAGAATAAGTCATGAAATCATTCATCAATGTTCCATGAGCTTCAAGCATCTAGGAAACCATACCATGTTCATAAATGAACTGATGATTCAAAATACCCTCCCTTGTTACTTCTTTAAGCAACAATATACTTAGCCTCTGTTATAGAATTCGCCACAGTATCTAACTTTAACACAGTTCCTTCATACTGTGCCACCCTTATGTGTGAAACACATAATCCCAATTAAAATCGAAAATCGATCGGAGTAAGTATGAAGACTGAATTGGTGTAACTGTTTACATCAAAATTCAGCTGGTGTAACTTGTTACAACGAGCTCTTCATTATCTCCATTTTCCGAGAAACATATCTTATCTATCATAAGTTTAACTTTTCACTGTTTGTCCAATGATCAACATATTGATCACTTTGGTATCTTGCTCATAACCTTTTGAAGCACTGGACATATCTGGTCGTTTTACATATTATGGTGTACATGATTAATCCAAACACACGGGTGAGTGGAATTCAATTCACGTGTTTTTGCTTATCTGTGTTCATCAACACCGATTTCTGCAAACAACTTTTCACCACGACTTCGGCAAGAACATGTTTCTTGGCATTTCATACTAAACTACTTTAATATCATGTCAATATGCAGTGTTGGCTTTAGCATGATCAGGCACTTACTATCTTCATAGATCACTATGCTCAATACTAATGCTATATCAGCCCAAGTTCTTCAATTGAAAACTATTTCCAATGAAGTCCTTATTCGTGTCAAGAAATTTATATCATTTCTAATCAACAATATGTCATCTACATAAGGTTTTAGAAATATTATTCAGCTCCCACTTACTTTCTTGAATATTCAAGCATCTTCGTTATTCCTGATGAAAACAAACTCTTTTGGAAATTTCATCACAACGAAAATTCCAACTCCATTATGCTAGCTCCAGTCCATCACTGGATATCCAAGGCTTGCATCCTTTTTAGCATCCTTTGAATCGACAAAACATTCCGGTCGTATCACGTATACGTCCTTTGTTATATTTCCATGCAGGAACTTTGTTTTGACGTTCATTCTACCATATCCTATAAATGAGATATGTAGTAATTGCTAGTATAACCCGAACTGACTAAAGCATTTCTACGGTCGACACTATTTCGCCGTAGTCAACCTTTGAACTTGCTAGAAAACAATTTTCCAACGAGTTGAGCTTTATGGATAAAACAATTTAATCCGAATCAATTATAGATCCATATATATATTCTTCAGACTTTTAGTCTTTCCGAGGGTCTACCAAGCTCAAAACTTGACTTACTTCCATGGATACTATCTCGGATTATTTGGCATTTAGCCAAATCCCGGAGTCAGGGCCCATCAACGCTTCTTTGTATATCACAGGTTTATCATTGTCGAACAACAATATCTCGTTTTACATATCATGAATGTTTGTACGATTTTTGTCTAACCTGTGTGGTTCAGCTGCGCACTCCTCTGAAGATTCAACAATCTTTGACAAGTTGCACTGTCCTCCCACTCACTCGTTTGTAAGAAACTATTTTTCTTCAAAACACATTGTTCTTAACAGCAAACAGTTTTGCTTTTGTGTGGTGATAGAGGAATACCAAAACTTTTGGCATAACCTTAACAAAGTAGCACTTATCTGATTTGGGGTTTTGAGTATGTCAAACATATGCCTCATATACCCAAATTTTAAGAAAAGACAACATGGTTTTAACAGTCCATACCACATCTAATATGGTGTCATTTCAACAGATTTGATGATGCTCTTTTCAGTGTAAAAGCCGTAGTCACTAACGCATAACTTTAATAAGTATAATGGCAAATTGATAAATGTCATATTTGATCTTTACCGTGTCATACATGGCTTGATTACATCTCTCGAACACTTTACTCATAGTGATGTTCCGGGAGACGCGAGTTATGACATTTCTTCACAACTCATCAGACGTTCACTAAACTTGTAACTAAAATATTACTTTCTACAATCTAATTTGCAGAAGCTTTATTTTCTTGTTACAATGAATTTCTATTTCACTCTAAAATTCTTTGAACATTTCAAAGATTTCAGACGTATGTCTCTATTGAACAGATATCCACATATCTACTTCAACTCATGAGTGAAGATAGTGAATCCACTACACACAACTACACTTATTGGACTACACACATCATCATGTATGATTACCAATGGTTTAGTTGCCCGTTCATGTATGGCCTATTAACGGTGTTTTAGTCACATTACTTCGAGACAAATATCGCAAGTGTCAAGTGATTCATGATCATATGACTCGAAAGTCCATCACTTATGGAAATTCTTCATGCATGTTATGTCACTTGTGATAAACGGCAGTGCCACATCTATGTGGTATTTCTCTCAGTCTTGCGACGTTTAGCGTCAGTGTTATGGATGTTTAGTATTATTATCAAGATTCATAACATACACCCTATTCATAATGGAAGTATGGCCTTTACGTTATTCATAGCTTTGAACAACTCTCTTGCAACAAACATGATTCAAAATGATGTTTTGCAACAAGGCTAAAGTGTAGTAACAATTTACTTAACTCTAAAATGAATTATGAAGATAATCATAGAGTCAACACACGGTATAGTAAACCTTTTACCGTGTTCCCGAGCGTGTCAAAACTCATCATTAGCTAGTCATAAAGGCCATAGTATTTCTTGCATCGAGTTGCAACAATATGCAATCGATGTGATATTCCGGTGATCAACAGTTTAATCACAATATACAGAATCCACAATTAACTTCTTAATCATGATTCCCAAGAATTACATCTCTTGACCAGCAATGAATTCATCTATAACTCCGTATGACTTTCATTTCTGAGCTGGTTATTCCAGTCTTCTTTCGTTTTGCCTTTATACGTATCATAGTTCTATTTCCAATGTCACTCCTACTCACAGAA
Organism: Bromus sterilis; assembly: GCA_950022295.1. Lineage (NCBI taxonomy): Eukaryota > Viridiplantae > Streptophyta > Magnoliopsida > Poales > Poaceae > Bromus > Bromus sterilis. The sequence continues at coordinate 253,302,781 of OX465595.1, read as the reverse complement.
GATCACACATGATCAAGGGTGGCGCAGGCCATGGACTTTCCGGCGTGTAAGTCTTACTAACACCCTATGGAACTTCCTTTCCCTTAATCATCATCATCATATGATCATTGTTCTTCTGGATCCCACACTTATCAGTTTTGTTTAGAGCACAATGAACATTTTCACTAATGCTTACAATCATACATTGTACTAGATATCTTATATCCAACATTAATTGTCTTACTACTGAAAACTTATTTTTCAGTTCCATGAATATAACATAACTATCCCAAACTTTTCGAAGTTCGGGTTTCATGGTGGTGAAGACAATGCACTTAGCTGTCGTGGAATTCTAGCATTTTGGATTATGGACATAAGTCACATCATCCATAGCATCAGCGGGAGAGCATAAAAATTTTGCGATAGGACAAGCTCCTTCTCGACACTATTGAGGATAGTCCTCACAATATGGTACCAATCGTAAAGTTTTTACCAGATAAAACAGTTAATCAAAATCAATTGGGAAGGTGGTAACACGAGCCATTATTCTACAACGATAATGCAAATACTAAGACTTTGTTCATAATTAAGTTGCACTTGTGATTAATCAATTTAATTACTTAGTGCGCTCCCACTTAGATCAATATCTCTCGTAATTGATGCTGGAGTGATTCAAGATCCAACCCAATCGTCCGCCATTGATGTGACATCACTGATGACTTAGACTGGACCGGTAGGCCAACTTGCCAATCACGCCAAAGGTGATTCTTGTTCATCTTTCGATGGGCGTGTTCCGGTAGCAAACTTTTATCCAAACCGTCAAGATAACCAAGTGTAATGTGCTGTGTGTTCTTTTAACACACCCGTCTTTTATGCGTCACACCGTGTGCACCCATGTGACATGACCTGCTCCGATGTGAAACATAGTATAGACGGTGCTACAGTTGGAAGAACACTATCAACTTGATATTGTTTTGCGAGAGATCACCCTAATAAAATACGACTACCGCGCATCAAACAAGGGTGCATCAAAGGGATAAACATCACAGGCAGTTCATAAAATTATGTGATATGATATAGCCCTTTGCTTCGTGAAGTCTTCGTAGTCTTCACGCCGTCGTGGTAGAAGTCACCGCGTCCACCAACTTTCTCCTTGGCGCCGGGAACATCACCACGGCTTCCGGCATGTGCGTCGGGGTCCACCTCCGCATCGTAGATCATCACCTTGCATCTATCTATTGCTTTGCCTCGAGCTAATAAATAGTTCTGGCACGCAGGCCATAATTAAGTGACAATCATATGACTCCAGTCATCATGCCGTACCACGACACGCAGGTCGCGAATAAACATTACATAACATATAGCATCTCATACAAACACATTGAAAATCTTGAAGGCTATACCACATCACATGCATACTCTGCAAAAACAAGTTAGATCGCTATCTACACGGGTTTTTGCAAATTTTATCGTGGTTGTTAAGCAGGTTTACAAGGCAAACGAGAAACCCTAGATAAAACAAAACACGATACTTCTTTTGTTGCTAGTTTAACATACGGGGTGCGTGCAACAACTAATGCCACAAGCCAAACTTCGTTAAACGCGTGACCCCCGTGTGGATTTGAGTTCATAAAATCCACAAGCCCCTCCATGTTAAATCTTCTATTGCGAGATTAAGATGAGATCCAAGGAGTTTGATGTAGACCATGATCAAGGCAACCAGCATACTGAAAGCAGCATAGAGGGATCGATGGAAAACTCAATCCTTGTAGCAAAACCTCAACTTGCCATCAAGCATAGAAAAAATCACATGACAGGGAAGCAACAAGAAAATCAATGCCTCATATCACACATATGATCTAGACCTAAACATGCATCTAATCAAGGATCGCTCATGATACCACTGTTTGGGAAACGTAGTAGAAAACAAAAAAATTCGGCCTACGAATCAAGAACCCAAGATCATCCAAGAAGATTGCATACAAGGTTTTAGGTCATGGCTCACCAACCGATGTAGCGGAAGTAGAGTTGGTGAAGACCGTTGGTGCAGATCCCCGCAGCTAGGAATTTCAATGACCTCCCAACCGCGAGGATATCGATCCCGCGTACCGTTCCACGATCCGTTGCGCGATCTATCCCGTGAACCGTCCCACGATCCGTCCCGATCAAGTGATAGAGGCGAAGGTGTCCCGATGTTTCGATGAGATGGTGGAGATCGATTATGGTGGAGACGACTTTCACGATCCGACTACGAACGTGCGAAGACGTTGCGCCTTAGCGATCGCTAAACCAACTCCGAGAGGTTATTGATCCCGCGGATGCACGATCAACCTGACCACGAGGGTCTAATTCCTGCAAGGAATCGAAGAACAAGCAAGAACTAAGAATTGCAATCTGGATATTGCGAATATAAGATGAATGATTACGAAAGTTGGGGTTCCAATGAGGTCTTGGCCTGGTCGGATGACACAAACGAAGAGCTCGAAGTTGCGGCTATGGCTAACTTAAATCTAATTAAAACCCAAGTCTAAACGACGCCCTAAGGGCTGTATATATGGGGGAACAGAGGGGAATTTCGTGGCCCCTTGGAGGTGGGGTCCGAAAACAACCCTAACTCGGTTTCCCCACACATACGGACTCTAAAAACAGCCTATAATGTGGTATTTCGAAATTACATGGGCCCAGCCCAATATTAAGGTGACGCAGCACCTATAATGGCCCTTGGACGAAAATAATGAAGTGTCATCTCGCGTATTTCGTCCAAGACTTCATGCGCGCCTTATGGTGGCTTCAAAGTGTGATAATCACCACTGGAAGCTCCACTGTACTTTCCCGCGCGCGCACCTTCTTCTCCATGCTTGATCCCGCTCCAATGACCATCCTTCTTGTCCATGCTAGGTCCTTCATTCATAAGCAAAACAAAAGTATCTAATTTAGGCAGCATCATATGTTCATGAACAATAGAAGGATTCACAAGAAACGAAAGTACCTGATAATTTAGTTGACGTGCACGTGCTCTAGTAACTGGTCCAGTATGTGTAGTTGGTGAGGATATGGGTGTAACATTAGTAGGGATGTCCTCATCATCCTCCCCTTCTTGAATTGAAGTCGTCCTCGACGGAAGCTCATCATCTTCTCCCAAATAAGGTTTCAAATCTGCAATGTTAAATGTGGGACTAACCCCAAAATCTGCAGGTAGCTCAAGTTTATATGCATTATCATTAATTTTCTGTAAAACCTTAAAGGGACCATCAGCTCGTGGCATTAACTTAGACTTGCGCAAATCAGGAAACCTATCTTTACGTAGATGTAACCAAACAAGATCTCCTGGTTCAAACACAACATGCTTTCTACCCTTATCACCAGCAAGCTTGTATCTAGCATTCATTTTCTCAATGTTTTCTTTAGTTAACTCATGCATTTTTAATATCAATTCAGCACGTTGCTTAGCATCAAAATTAACCTTCTCCGAAGATGGAAGAGGAAGCAAATCAATAGGTGCACGAGGTAGAAAACCATAAACAATCTCAAAAGGGCACATTTTAGTGGTAGAATGAAATGAACGATTATAAGCAAATTCAATATGAGGTAAACATTCTTCCCACATTTTTAAGTTACTCTTTAAAACAGCCCTAAGCATAGTAGACAAAGTCCTATTGACTACTTCAGTTTGTCCATCAGTTTGGGGATGACATGTAGTACTAAAAAGTAGTTTAGTCCCCAACTTAGCCCATAAGCATCTCCAAAAATGGCTAAGAAACTTAGTATCACGATCCGAGACAATAGTATTGGGCACACCATGTAAGCGAATAATCTCCCGAAAGAATAAATCAGCAACATTAGCAGCATCATCGCTTTTATGACATGGTATAAAATGTGCCATCTTAGAAAATCTATCCACAACAACAAATATGCTATCCCTCCCCTGGTTTGTTCGAGGCAAGCCTAAAACAAAGTCCATGGATATGTCCTCCCACGGAACACTAGGTACAGGTAAAGGCATGTATAAACCATGAGGATTGAGTCGTGACTTAGCTTTTTGACATGTAGTGCAGCGAGCAACAAAACGCTCAACATCCCGTCTCATCTTTGGCCAAAAGAAATGTGTAGCAAGTACGTCCTCCGTCTTCTTCACGCCAAAATGTCCCATTAATCCTCCTCCATGCGCCTCCTGCAACAACAAAAGACGAATAGAGCTAGCTGGAATGCATAGCTTGTTAGAACGGAACACAAACCCATCATTAAGCACAAACTTGTTCCATGTTCTACCCTCTCTACAATTTTGCAAAACATCTTTAAATTCCGCATCATGTACATATTGATCTTTGATTGTCTCTAAACCGAATATCTTGAAGTCAAGTTGTGAAGGCATAGTATAACGACGAGACAAAGCATCAACAATAATATTATCTTTCCCCTTCTTGTGTTTAATGACATAAGGGAAAGTCTCAATAAATTCAACCCACTTAGCATGTCTACGATTAAGTTTTGCTTGACTTCTTATGTGTTTCAAAGATTCATGATCAGAATGTATAACAAATTCTTTGGGCCATAAATAATGTTGCCAAGTTTCTAATGTCCGAACAAGAGCATATAATTCCTTATCATAAGTAGAATAGTTCAGACTAGGCCCACTCAATTTTTCAGAAAAGTATGCAACAGGTTTAGCATCTTGTAATAACACACCTCCCAAACCAATACCACTAGCATCGCATTCAAGCTCAAAAGTTTTATTAAAATCAGGAAGTTGGAGCAAAGGAGCTTGTGTTAACTTATCTTTCAATACCGTGAAGGCTTCTTCCTGTGCGGTACCCCAAGTAAAAGGCACATCCTTGCGTGTAAGCTCATTGAGAGGTGCAGCAATGGTGCTGAAATCTCTCACAAAACGCCTATAGAATCCAGCGAGTCCAAGAAAACTCCTCACTTGTGTGACCGTTTTGGGCTGCGGCCAACTCTCAATCGCCTCGATCTTGGCTTTATCAACTTCAATTCCCTGCGGAGTAACAACATAGCCAAGAAACGATACTCGGTCGGTGCAAAAGGTGCACTTCCCAAGGTTACCAAACAAACGTGCATTACGTAGAGCAATAAAAACAGCACGTAAATGATCCAAATGTTCCTCCAAAGATTTGCTATAAATCAGTATATCATCAAAATAGACTACCACAAATCGTCCAATGAAAGCACGTAAAACCTCGTTCATTAATCTCATGAAAGTCCTAGGTGCATTAGTTAACCCAAAAGGCATGACTAACCACTCATATAATCCAAACTTAGTTTTAAATGCCGTTTTCCATTCATCTCCTAATTTCATGCGAATTTGATGGTATCCACTACGCAAATCAACTTTGGAAAACATGGTAGAGCCACTTAATTCATCAAGCATATCATCTAACCTAGGAATAGGATGACGATAACGAATAGTAATATTATTAATGGCTCGACAATCAACACACATACGCCATGTTCCATCCTTTTTCGGCACTAATATAACAGGAACAGCACAAGGACTAAGGGGTTCACGTATGTAACCTTTGTCGAGTAGCTCTTGTACTTGACGCTGAATCTCCTTCGTCTCCTCCGGATTGGTATGGTATGGCGCACGGTTGGGCAGCGAAGCACCGGGAATTAAGTCAATCTGATGCTCAATCCCTCGAATAGGTGGTAATCCCGGTGGTACGTCTTGTGGAAAGACGTCAATAAATTCCTTAATCTTACCACTATTGTTAAACCACTGAATATAGTACGGATGGGGGTGTGGTCTTGTGGTGAGAGATAGCTTCTCCACCAACTCCATGCTCGCCAAGTTGTTGCAACTCCCTCCGTCAATGATGATGCGAACCGAACGTTCTTTCACCACTCCCTTTGTGTGGAACAAATTATGCCTCTGGTTTTGCTCGGCCGTCGATACCTGCACACTTAACACACGTTTAGCAACCAAACTAGCATATTGATCTGCATCATCAGGAGCCATATACTCTATATCATGAGCATCATCATGGGCACCCTGTTCCTCGTGAGCAATGAGAACTAAAGTCTCCTCATCATAGTCGCTCGCTGACTCATACCCACCATCCGCCGTAATAATCATCACACGCTTGGAGGGACAGTCTTTTGCGAAGTGACCTCCACCTTGGCACCTGCGACATTTAATATCACGATCTCGTGTTTGCCCTGTGGAAGCCATGGATGAAGAAGAACTCGCTGCTGGACCACTCTGTGCACCCTTGAATGGTGGCGCTGGCTGTTTTGGTGGCTCCCTGTAAGAATGAGCGGTTGAAGTAGATGGTGGTGCAGCAGGACGTGTGGATGTAGAAGGTCCACGCGATGTCCATGATGTATTTCGTCCTGCAGAAAAGTTAGGTCTCGTAGCGGCCTGTCGATCCTGCACTTCACGTTCAGCTTTACAAGCAAGATGAAACAAACGAGTAATAGTAGCATAGTCCTTGTATTCTAGAATAGTTTGTATCTCCTTGTTTAAGCCACCTATAAAACGTGCAAACATAGCTTCATTATCCTCTACTAGGCCACATCTAATCAATCCAGTTTGTAATTCTTGATAATATTCCTCTACAGAATTTTTTCCTTGTCTCAAACGCTGTAATTTTTGTAGCAATTCACGTTGATAATAAGGAGGAACCCAGCGAGTACGCATAGCATCTTTTAAAGCAGCCCAAGTAGCTGGAATATTATTAGCATGCAATCTACAATGTTCAGACCACCAAATAGATGCAAAACCAGTGAATTCACAAACAGCAGCAGTAACACGTCTATTCTCAGGATATTGTAAACATGTAAAGCGTTGTTCAGTTTCTAACTCCCAAGTAAGATAAGCATCAGGAATATATCTACCCTCAAACGGCTTAAGATTCAATTTAAGTTTAGGCACATGTTCATCATCGCGTACCTGAGGGGGTGGTTGGTGTCGACCGTGGCGAATGTTGGGACGTGGACGCCCAGCTGGCTGCTCATAGGCCGCTTCCTGTTCCACCTCCTCCTCGTAATCACCCTCGTAGTTGTCGTCCTGGCCGACGTCAGAAACAGCAGCAGTAGCAGCAACTGCAGCAGCCGCAGGAGCACCAGCAGCTTGTCTGCCCGGAAACAGAATACGTCGTGCACGTCGTGGTGGCGGTGGCTGTGTTGGAGCGGCCGCAGGCTGTGCAGGTAGGCGTGCGAGCAACTCAGTAAACTTGGCGTCGAGCTTGGTGTCGATCATCTTCTCCACACCATCAATCGCCTCTGTAAATCTATTCTCGATGTCATTCACCTGTTCAGACATCATTTGTGCAAATTTATCATGTAACGCTTTGTTTGTCATATTCTCCCAATCGGGTGCATCCCGCGCCACTTCATCATGGGATCCTGGCATGGTTAGCAAAAATAGAAAACACACATAAATATGATCCTACTTCTACTAATGGGATGTGGGGTGGTGGAAAGCACAAATCCGTCAAGCTTTTCTTTCGTTCTTACCGAATCTTACCTAGCAGCAGGTGGTGATGTACAACCAACGGGTCAAAACTCTCAGAGATGTGGTAGAGCGATGGCCAGGAGGTGTCAACCGCACGAAGTAGAATATATGTGGAGCTGTAGGTAGGCTTGACAAATATGGTAGCAAAAAGCTCAACAGTAATCAAAACAGAGATGCAAAGTTGAATAAACACTCAACGTCGGTACTGTGCTGATCCTAGGCTAGACCGTACTAGAGACGCGAGCCTAAAACACCAACGAAAGCACGGCGCGACACGTAATCAACTGAGAAGCACACTCTGAATTTTTTTTTGTGGACTGTAGGTATGAAGAACAGAATCAATCTAGACTACGAAAACTGGTAAATCTCACCGAGCAACCTGGAAATCTGATACCACTTGATAGAGGCGAAGGTGTCCCGATGTTTCGATGAGATGGTGGAGATCGATTATGGTGGAGACGACTTTCACGATCCGACTACGAACGTGCGAAGACGTTGCGCCTTAGCGATCGCTAAACCAACTCCGAGAGGTTATTGATCCCGCGGATGCACGATCAACCTGACCACGAGGGTCTAATTCCTGCAAGCAATCGAAGAACAAGCAAGAACTAAGAATTGCAATCTGGATATTGCGAATATAAGATGAATGATTACGAAAGTTGGGGTTCCAATGAGGTCTTGGCCTGGTCGGATGACACAAACGAAGAGCTCGAAGTTGCGGCTATGGCTAACTTAAATCTAATTAAAACCCAAGTCTAAACGACGCCCTAAGGGCTGTATATATGGGGGAACAGAGAGGAATTTCGTGGCCCCTTGGAGGTGGGGTCCGAAAACAACCATAACTCGGTTTCCCCACACATACGGACTCTAAAAACAGCCTATAATGTGGTATTTCGAAATTACATGGGCCCAGCCCAATATTAAGGTGACGCAGCACCTATAATGGCCCTTGGACGAAAATAATGAAGTGTCATCTCGCGTATTTCGTCCTAGACTTCATCCGCGCCTTATGGTGGCTTCAAAGTGTGATAATCACCACTGGAAGCTCCACTGTACTTTCCCGCGCGCGCACCTTCTTCTCCATGCTTGATCCCGCTCCAATGACCATCCTTCTTGTCCATGCTAGGTCCTTCATTCATAAGCAAAACAAAAGTATCTAATTTAGGCAGCATCATATGTTCATGAACAATAGAAGGATTCACAAGAAACGAAAGTACCTGATAATTTAGTTGACGTGCACGTGCTCTAGTAACTGGTCCAGTATGTGTAGTTGGTGAGGATATGGGTGTAACATTAGTAGGGATGTCCTCATCATCAAGTCCCACGAACAAGTCCCTCGAACATGATCTCCGAGGAAGAAGAAGGACCTCGAAGAAGGATCAAAGGTATGATCCCTCTACCGGTATCCACACATCCCGATGTAGCAATCCAGCAGCGCTCCGCCGTCCAGAGAAGAACGCCACCGAGAGAAACTAGAGGGAGAAGAGCCTAGCGGCGTCCGGACTAGAACGATCTAGCCTGAAGAGAATTAGAGGCACGTGGGATTTAGCTGGGGCAGCCTTGGGGCTTTTCTGGTGTGTCTTTGGGGCTACCCCTGCCCCCGAATATATAGGTGGAAGCCTGGGGTCGCAACTTGGGCGAGGGTTCTCCCCAAAGTCGGTTTTGGCCACCAGGAGGAGTCCAACACGGATTCCAGTACGAAACGCCGCGGACTACGGCGTCTAGGGGGGAAACGCCAGGGACCCTGGCGTTTTGCCCTGGCCCCCAAGGAAAGTCTATTTCCCACCGACCTACGGCCTTGTGGACCTTCCTACTTAGCCTAGCTTTGGTTTCCGCGTCTTGGAGAGTTCCATAACCCTCCGGATACTTCCATAAGCTCCAGGGAACCTCCCGGAACCTCCCAGAACATTTTTGGAGCTCCTGGAACAATTTCCCGATGTTTCGTAACCTTTCCACAACTATTACCGAATGTTGCAAAACCTTCTGAGACTATCACGGATGTCTTGTGACCACTTCAAGACTCTTCTTGAATGTTCCGGAATCATCCGAGACCGTTCACGAATATTCTGAAACCATTCGGCACAACCTAGAACACTTCTAGTGCTACCCGGAAAGACTTCCGGTTCCACCCGAAACAATTCCGGTACCCTTTCTCTTTTCATCTCCTAGTTCTCTAACAGATTACTACTCGTTAAGTGTGTGACCCAATAGGTTCGGTATAATGCGGACATGACTCAGAATATCTTCCGGACATAGGTCAACAGCCTTTCGTCAATAGCCAATAATCAACAGCGGAGCCATGGACACCCATGTTGACTCCCGCACATACACGAAGAAACTTCGAGTGAACCATTATGTTTAGTCATGTACCATTCCCTTTGCTTCGCGATATATGACAAAGTTAGAGGAGAGAAGTTTGGCACCCATGTGTAACATCTTTTGAACACAAGCCACTCGTTATCCTCTTTGCTCGTTTGTCCCTTTACTCGTTATCGTATTCCGGTATCCCCGTGACTGAATCACAATGCGTCTGGCCAGACTATAATGGATACCGTCATACCGAGTGGGCCCGAAGTGAATATCTTCTTCATCGTGAAGGAGCAAATCCCATTCTTGAACTATCACAGTCACTAGCCACACCATCTGACATACCCAGAACTTATTTTACTACTTCCCATTTACGGGAGGATTCATCTAAGAACCAAAGCATGTCTTCCTGTGTGAAGCAACTCGATACTCTCATGGTCTAAGGAATTACGTATATGATAACATTTCATGATATGACTTATAACGTAGTTACGATGTGATCTCTAAGTATATCATTCAATACTGGGGTCGGTTCAACATCATTGTTCTGCTAACAATATGTTCCCATTGCTACTGACATCCTTGTTACAAGAACAATGTCCATGATTAAGAAAACGTAATCATCAGTTAGCACATGAGTTGGTCTTAGAGGCTAAACCAGGAACTCTTGGTGTTTACATTTCCACACATGCAAATGAGTTTTCTTCTGAATCTCACAGTCAGGGTCATTGCAATTATAGCACAGAAATATAAACATTAATTACCAACGTGGAAATATATATATAATAACATTTTATTATTGCCTCTAGGGCATATTTCCAACAGTCTCCCACTTGCACTAGAGTCAATAATATTGTCAGTGCTTGAGCACTTTACACCTATGGTATACCGGTGTAATAAATGCCTCATTTGTGGTATAGACCTCATCTTCGGATCTGACGTTTCAGGCCCGTTTGTATCTTGCATATCTTCGCGTTTTCACGCTATCATAAAATTCACTAATTTTATCAGTTTAGCTTTGTATATGTTTGAATCATTTGGTAGGACCTTGGTTCCTTAGAATAAGTCATGAAATCATTCATCAATGTTCCATGAGCTTCAAGCATCTAGGAAACCATACCATGTTCATAAATGAACTGATGATTCAAAATACCCTCCCTTGTTACTTCTTTAAGCAACAATATACTTAGCCTCTGTTATAGAATTCGCCACAGTATCTAACTTTAACACAGTTCCTTCATACTGTGCCACCCTTATGTGTGAAACACATAATCCCAATTAAAATCGAAAATCGATCGGAGTAAGTATGAAGACTGAATTGGTGTAACTGTTTACATCAAAATTCAGCTGGTGTAACTTGTTACAACGAGCTCTTCATTATCTCCATTTTCCGAGAAACATATCTTATCTATCATAAGTTTAACTTTTCACTGTTTGTCCAATGATCAACATATTGATCACTTTGGTATCTTGCTCATAAACTTTTGAAGCACTGGACATATCTGGTCGTTTTACATATTATGGTGTACATGATTAATCCAAACACACGGGTGAGTGGAATTCAATTCACGTGTTTTTGCTTATCTGTGTTCATCAACACCGATTTCTGCAAACAACTTTTCACCACGACTTCGGCAAGAACATGTTTCTTGGCATTTCATACTAAACTACTTTAATATCATGTCAATATGCAGTGTTGGCTTTAGCATGATCAGGCACTTACTATCTTCATAGATCACTATGCTCAATACTAATGCTATATCAGCCCAAGTTCTTCAACTGAAAACTATTTCCAATGAAGTCCTTATTCGTGTCAAGAAATTTATATCATTTCTAATCAACAATATGTCATCTACATAAGGTTTTAGAAATATTATTCAGCTCCCACTTACTTTCTTGAATATTCAAGCATCTTCGTTATTCCTGATGAAAACAAACTCTTTTGGAAATTTCATCACAACGAAAATTCCAACTCCATTATGCTAGCTCCAGTCCATCACTGGATATCCAAGGCTTGCATCCTTTTTAGCATCCTTTGAATCGACAAAACATTCCGGTCGTATCACGTATACGTCCTTTGTTATATTTCCATGTAGGAACTTTGTTTTGACGTTCATTCTACCATATCCTATAAATGAGATATGTAGTAATTGCTAGTATAACCCGAACTGACTAAAGCATTTCTACGGTCGACACTATTTCGCCGTAGTCAACCTTTGAACTTGCTAGAAAACAATTTTCCAACAGATTCAAGGAAGAGGAAAGCCACCGCCGAAGCAGTATCACCTGATCCTACTTCGAAAAAGAAACAGGGCAAGAAAAAGGCCCGTATGACTCTGGCCGATGCGACCGATATGGAAGATGAAGGTGAGTCCAATTCGCCCGTGATACAGGATCGTGCTTCCAAGACTGGCCCTAAATCAGCTCCAACCAAAGCCCTAGCTCCTCCCAAAGCCCCCACTACTGCCTGAATCACAACTCCCACTCCACCCAAAGAACTTACCCCACCAAGAAATCCCACTCCACCAGCTCGAATCCATCACCACCTCCTGCCACCGAAGATGTTCCAACCCATGCTCCCAGTCCACCTCGTGCCCCAATACCTCCCGAAGTGCAATCGCCACCCCCTCAACAATGACAAGATGCTTTCCCCAAAGGAGATTCCCCGCATAACTCCCCATGCCGCCGAAGTGCAAATGACTCGAGATTATTCTCTTCACGTTCTCCATCTGAGGCACGTGCTGCTGAAGTAAATGCTTTCCCTGCAGAAGATGATGAGGTTGAAATTATGAACCCCTCCCAAGAATAAAATCTGGCAAAAACACAAGAGGCTGGGCCATCCCAAGTGATTCCTTCATCTTGCCAACTGCAAATCAGATCTGCTTCACACTGCATTACTGCTCGAGATGCTCAGCTGGATTCCAATTACCCAACTAAAACTTTTCCTATATTTTTGGGTGCAAGCAGTTCTTAAAGGCATGGTCCTGAGTTTGACCTCGAGCGTCATCAAAGAAAATTACGCTTCTTTGGAAACAAACCATATGCTTCACAAAGAACGACTGATGACCCTCGCTTCTGGACAGCTGAACAACACGTGTTATATACCAAAGTGTTCTGTCAGAAGGACGTTTTGTTTCACCATCGTTATCTGGATATGCGAAGCTTGGCCACTGCTCATTGCTTCCACAACATCTATGAAACCATCAATTCTAAAAACTTGGTCCGCCTATTTGCTCTTCGCTCAACCTTCAACTCAGAGTTGATTAAGAAATTTTATGTCACGTTGTATGTGTCTAGCGAATCCAATGATCCCAGCACATGGATATTAGAATAGATGATCCAAGGGCAAGTGTTTCGTATGAACTCATAGGATTTCATGGAAATCGTGAATATTCCATGCCACACTGGTACACAAGCCAAGATTCATTTGCTTCCGGACATGACCGATGGAGAATTTGCTTCACCGGTGGATCCTGAGGTCACCGAGGACTATATTCCCGAGAATATTCGCCCAAAGCATTTGGTGTTCATCTCCAAGACCTGGTTCTATATCTTGTCAAATACCTTGTTGCCGCTGAGTACTTCTTCAGAAGAGTCAAATATATATCCTCAAGTGCGGTGACGAGGGGGTGTCCCCACAACTCCTGCCGATGAGGGTACCTCGTGCGCGTCAAGACAGGAGGACCGCTGGAAGCTTCAACTGGCCCACTCGAAGCACCGACGTAGGAGTCCTTGGCGTCATGGAAACAAAGAATTGGCGTCCAAGACTGAAGCTAGATTAGGAAACTGTCTCTGTAAACCTAGACAGACTCCTTGCAACCTAACCTAGTATATAAAGGCTGGGAGAGGGGACGTCTAGGGCATCCAATCTCATAGAAACACCTCCGGTCCCGAGAGATCTCGCCTCGACCGCCACCGTAATCTCCTCCATCATAATACAAAAGAGTAGGAAGTAGGGGTTTTACCGATCGAGGGCCCTGAACCTGGGTAAATCCCTGTCTCCTGTTAGTCGACGAGTATCGCCAACCTGCACCTCTTCTTTACGATCTAAACCTAGGGTACCTTACCATGGGATTTGTCGAGGCCGATCCTGGTCAATTGGCGCCGACCGTGGGGAAGACGCAGGTGGGAATCACGATCTCGGTAGTTCTGTCATCAACAACTAGCAAATCGTCGACTACCGCAACACTCGGCGCCTTCATGACTCAAGCAGAACCTGATCTGTTCTAGTCCCTTGGCTTTGTCGCACATCCTCATATCCTGCGGTCAGATTTCGTTGATCTACGCGCATGCGTAGACCTGACCTTCGGAGGGTACCAGATCTACATCAACCGTTGGGTCACTCTTCACCTCACATATCGTGCTCGAGCACCCGCGACAACAACCATAGCGACATCAATGATTAAAGGCGAGGCACCCGCCCGCGCAGTGACTCTTCGAGTGAATCACGCATCCCACCTCAGCCCGATCCACTGCACCGCCCGCGACTGTGCGAGTGCGACACTCACATGGAAGAGGCATAGCAGAAGGGAGACAAGGCCAGCAAGCAAGACGCAGTTCTAGGTGTTCATGGCAGACACCCACGCAACAACTTCAGACGACCCTGGAAGCCACCAACCCAAAGACATCAGGCAATTAACGGTCACCCTCGGCGAACTAGGAACCATACCAAGGAAAGTCTTTAGAACACAAGAAAAAAGCACTTAGAAGGATGATCAACCTGAGAGCAGCAGGCGCCTCGCCTCAGAACCCACAAAACAAGCACAACCCACAGAAAAACCGTCTTGTCCAAAGAGGCGACCGCTAGAGTAAATAACGAAGTAAAACGCGGCAAGCTCCTCCCAGAGGATGCAACACACGACGAACTCAGAGTATAAAACAAGTTAGCAAGCGACGTCAACAAGAAAACCGGACGGCTGAGGCTTGAGTTGGAGAACCAAAGAAGAGTTGCGGATGAGTCGAGGGCTGACCGCACGCACCACTCGAACCCGTGGATGACTCCTCCGATCAAAGCTCACCGCAACAATGCAGGTCCAGGTTCAACAACCTATGTCGAACGGACAAGAAAAAAGTTTCCCGAAAACTAGACGACGCGTTCCGACTCGAAGGCGAGGACGAAGAAGAAGAACAGCTCACAGCAGTAGAGGCTCTCATCGCTGCCAAAGCATATCTACACTGTGCCCAGAACGGAGAAAAAGACGACGCACACCGCAACACCGCAAGAACACTCAAAGTGATGAACGACGCGATCGCAGCGTCAGTACCCAAAAAAGCAAGCACAAGACGAGCAGCCCGCGAGCAGTCGCCGCACATGGATCCAAGCTCACCCGATGACGATGAAGACAGCGAAGACGATCACCGCAACTAGCCCGACTGAAGCAGAGACGGGGACAGGGACGGCCGTAGCAATCGACGTAACAACGATCGATGACGCGACGCGCGGGACGACATCACACAGAACAAGATCAACCGAGGACAACGAAGGAGTGCGGCTCATGAAGAATACTCAGACGAGCAAGAGTCCGACGGGGACCTAGAATCTTGTGGAGCACTATGTTTCGCACGAATAATACGCGAAACACGGATGCCCAAGGGTTTCAAGCTGAATTCAACAACACACAAATATGACGAGCTCGAAGAACTAGAAGGATGGCTAGACGACTAACTAATAGCCATCAATTCTAGCGAGGCACCAACTCCACAACCATGCAGTACGTGCAACTTATGCTAGAAGGGTCAGCAAGGCACTGGCTGAAAAACCTGCAACTATGCTCCATCAGCTCCTGGAAACAGTTCCGCGGCGCTTACATCGAGAACTTCAAGACAACATCCAAACAACCAGCATCACTCAAGGAACTGAGAGCCTGTAGGCAGAGAACCCGAGAGTCCCTAAGAGCCTACATTCAAAAATGGACTATACTAAGAAATTCAGCCAAAGAAATATCGGACGAAAGCGCAATCGACGCATTCAGATGAGGGTTGCAGCGCATAGACTTCAAAGAACAACTCAGACAGCTCAAAGTCCGAACACTCGCATAAATACTGCAGAATGATAATATATGGGCCGACGGAGAAGATTCCATACACAACGAATCAAACGCCCCGATGAATCGCGGCGACCGCGATTATGACTACTATGTCCGAGAGATGAGTTTTGACCGAAGAAGAAAGCGACCCAAGAACAATTTCTATGATGACGGGGGACATGACATGGTCGCAGTTGGCTTCCCAGGAGACAGAGATGGCAGACACCGCGATGACAAAAGGCCACGACGGACAATGCACACTCCACGGATTCAAAGACGAGAACGGATAAATCAGGTCAAGGCACACCTTGAGAGACTGCAGACGCTTCACTGAACTCTCGAAAGAAGAAAAATCTGGACCACAACACCAGCCTCGCAACCACTCGCAAGCGTAGAAATCGGGTCAATCGCACAGAACGCATCGCCCGCCCCTGCCATACCATCAAGACAGGTAGCATCCATCCATCAACGACACATGGCAGCCGAAGAAGAGGAAGAATACCCAATGGCGCATGGGAGAATCTGCATGATCTAGGACGGAAGGCCATCAAATAGGCAGCAGAAACAAGTATCCTGTAACAGCCCAAAAGTGATTTTACTATTTGTGATGTAATTTTGCTTTGTCAAATGGCTATCAAACTTCTTGGGTTGCAAGATGGTGTAAAATGATGTGGTGATCTTGAGTGTAGTCCATGTTGGAGCTCATTTGAATTTGAATTCAAACCCATCTTTATGCTTCAAGAAGGGTACTGTTGCATTTTTCAATGCTTCATATCTTTTTCCCTAAGCTCTAACTTTTGCATAGCCAAATCCCTCTCCCTCCCAAGCGTTTTCAAAGCCTTGCATGGATTTTTAGCTCCCTGGAAATTTGAGTTGTAGTTCAAATGCAATTTGAATTTAAATCAACTCCAAAGATTTTATTTGCACCAAATTGGTTCAAACCAATTATTATTATTATTACTACTATAAAAGAGCCTACTCTACCCGACTCCTAAGCAGCTTTGAGGGCTCAAATCAATATTAGACGTTGGATTAACTTCCAAATAGTGCTAGTTAACTTGCTGACTGCTTAATCGGACGTTGACTGTTTTTTACCGCATTACTACTATAAAAGAGCCTACTCTACCCGGCTCCTAAGCAGCTTTGAGGGCTCAAATCAATATTAGACGTTGGATTAACTTTCAAATAGTGCTAGTTAACTTGCTGGCTGCTTAATCGGACGTTGACTGTTTTTTACCGCAGTGAATAAGGGATGAATCAATGACTGGTGGCCCTGATTGGCCCTGCTCTGCGTAATTTGCGTGCATGCCCGGTGAAAACGGGAGGGGATTTGCGGTACGGCGGCACTGTAGCGACGAGGGCAGGGATAAGTCCCGAGCGCCGCGCCGCGCCATCCTCTCCTCTCCCTTTCCCCTCGCCCGCTTCCTTCTCCCGAACCCTAGCCGCCGGCCACCTCCTCTCTCACGCAACCGGCCACCTCCTCCCATGCCCAGCGGCGCCGATCCCTCCTCTCCCTCTCCTCGTTCGCAGCCGCCGCCTCGTCTCCTCTCCCAGCCGAGGATGCCGGCGGCGCTCACCGCTGCGAGCGGGCCAGACGGAGAGCGAGGAGAAGGAAGGGACGCCGGCGCGCAGCCAAGCCGTCCCGCAGGTACGTCTCCCCCGCGCCGTCCTCCATCTCCCTCTTCCCTCTCTTCACTGCTCTCTCTCTCTCTACCCCAGGAACTGCGCCGCCGGCCACGGGCCACCATGGCCATGACGCCGACCTCGAGCTCGCCGAGCCGCCTCGGACGTCCACAACGACGGGATCCAACCGGATCCGGTGAAAGGAATGCAGGCCGCTACTGCACCCCCGGGGTTCCTACTACTTTCTCCATTACTCACACATGTGTCTGCTTTTCTTCTATTCTGGAGAATTGAGTTAATGAAATTGTTTGGTAATATGAGCAGGAAGCCGATGGGGAGCACGCCACCATAGGCGGCTAGGGAGCCGTTGACAAGCCGCCAGGAGGAGAAAGGTTTGTGTTTGTGGAGGAGACTCCAACACATGTGAGTTTCTCCAAATTTTTCTTCCTCCTTTCCTCATCTGTCAATGATAACCTGTAATTTTATTTTTCAGTTTTTCGGGTGGTGTTTTGGGCTCTAGATTGATTTGGTAGTGTACGTCTTGTGGTGTGCCCTTGCCATGAATACCTGATGTGTGTCATGACGTGAGAGGCGGATAGCAATAGCGAGAAGGAGCATGCCATCGAGGAGTGCAAGCAGTGGCGCTCCTACGCAATGGGGTGTGGCTCCAGGGGGAGGGGAGGCGGCCAACTACAGGGAGAAGGACCAGGCCATCGAGGAGTGCATGCAGCAGGGTAAGATATGTATTTTTTCAGAAAATCCTAACTGTTTTACAACCTGTATTGCATTTCCAGGGATAATCCTTTTCCTTATTTATTATTTCCTATGTTCTCTGAAGATTAATTTTGCCCTTTCATGCTCACTGTGATTCCCTGAGATGCACTATTCGTAGGCATGCACTTTCTAATAAAAGTATGGCGGCCAACTTGAAACGAGTAATTTATCTACCTACGACAGCCTATTGTTTATGTTCCTTGCTTTTGCAAAAAGTAGTTTATGGCTGACACTTTGGTCTATATCACATCTGCCAAATATTTACACGTTAGTATAGCCAGAAAGTCAGATGGCATACTTTAGTGATGGGTTTGTTATTCTGCTATCGCTCCAGTTGGTTAATCGTGGTAATATCTTATTTCTAGAGTAGCAGATGATTTGTGTCAGGTTTCTTTTAGAAATCGAAATATGGTTTGCCTCTGAAATAGGCAGTACGACGTCCAGTTCTGCATAGGTAGTAAAAAGCTTACTAATCCCATTTACATACTATGTCATACTGGACGGCCTTCTAACGCTCTGAAACTACTATTTGTTGTGTAATCTGTATCCCATTTTCATACTCTGTATATGCTTTCTACTTACTAGGCAAAAGTGCGTGAGAACGGTGGCCTAGAGGATGTGAATTACACTCAAATATATGCAGGTATCGTGCCAAACTAGCTAGGACCTCTGGTCTTGGATTTAATAATGCCAATTCAATTTTGTTAAACGTGAACTCTTTTTTATCCTATTCCTGGAATTATTTTTTTGCGAAGAAATTTAATTACTTATCAAGATTTATTTGGTAGGGACGGGTTTCTCGTTGATCAGCTATGGAGCTGTATCTGAGCTAGGGCCTCTCAAAATTGTCAAAAAGGAGAAGCACTTGAATTCAAGAAATATGCTTGGAACAAAGGTGATGAGCATGGATGCTTGCACGAATTCTTCTTGCAACCATGGTTCTGTTCATGCTTACTTACCTTTGTTAGATGTATTACTAATTGAATTTTGCTTCCTTTGTTGATTCTTTCAGATAACTGAGTGCGAGGAGGGTGATGGTGATGGCGCGACTGCCAAGGGATCTAACGATCGGGCAACTGACCAGTTGGGTGCTCGACCGCTGATGGACTGCATCAGCATGGCTAGAAGGCTATGTTCCTATACACCCTTAAGATCTCTATAGGATTTTTGTCTAAATAATTAAAAGTGTTAGTTTCAAGTACTTTGATTTAAGTTGATCTCCACCTTGCACAGGCACTTAAAACTTTCATGTATTTAAGTTTCCCTACATATTGGGGTTATTAAGATGTCAGTTTCTTAGTAACATACCAAAACCTGTTTTATTTTTACACTATACTGGTTGCTGTGATTTTGGATGTGAGGTAATAAGGTGTGTGAATATTATTTGATCATGGCGTAGCGTATTTGTTCCTGTCCATACAAAGAGCCTTCCTCTCTTGGTGGGAAGTGCATTAAACCTATATCCTTGTGTTTGTTTTGATTGGAAACTAAAGGATAGGAGGTATGGGATGATGTTTTTTCTTAGCTGTTACGTATGCTTAGCTTCCCTGTGAGGAAAACATGTGTTTATTTTTTACCTGTACCTAAACACCGCCCCTGTAATTTTTCATGCATGTAGTTTCTGGGAATTTGTGCCCGTGAATCCTAGATTCAGATATAGAAATTGAGCCTAGAAAATCCTATATTTCATTTCTAATTTGTTTTCTAGTTCTTACATTGCAGCCAGGCCTTGAACCTGTTTCTAATCATAAAGTGCTATGTTTTAATCCTGATGGGTATCCCCTATGCTTGCTGACTGTTCATTCTCTTAACTGCAGTGATTCCCAGATCATATTATTTACCTTCATTCAGCAAATAGACTACTACAAGAGCCTGATTCTGTATGACTACCTATGTGTGAACCTTCCTTCATCTATGGTTGTTTAATGCAGTGTAGTTGTTGTATCTATTCATCTTTCCTTTGCTTTCATGTCATAAATAAATTATCATCAAGGTATTGAAAATATTGTTCTACGGTGCACTAGCTTGAATGCGGTCTTATAGCAACAGACGGTACTGATGAAGCTGAATTTATTCTTTGTGGAAATTAGTTTGAGCAGCTCATTGGTACTGCTGCCAGAGTCAATATATTATTTTTGGAAATAAGGTGTGAGTTATTGCAAGGAACTGTCCCATAAATATCAATCCCTTTCTTGCTGCTACATGCATACAGTTACTGCCATTTCATATAGATGAAGCATTTGCATTTCTTTTTCTCTGTTCTGCTTTCATTGTTATAGCAAGATTTCTAGAAACATAAGCTCAGCCTAATTGTTTTACTGGTGCCTTCTCTTTAATCATGTAAATATTAGAGTCGATCTGATCTTAAGTTCCTCTTACTTTTTAACCATGGCTTCAAGCCTAGCTTTTTAGTGTACATACCTTTTTACCATGGCTTCATGCCTAGATTTTTAGTGTACATACGTTGTATGGACGAGTCAAGGAGGTGCCATCCGTGAGTTAAGGAATTCTTTATGAGCAACGCTCAATTCTGAATATTTATTCTCTTCCTTTCAATATTCAGTCAAGCAAAGCGTATAACTTATCTGTCCATGACAATGAGGTATTGAAAATAAGCGATTCTCTACTGAAAGTATGTTGCTCCACAATAAATACTTTTATTCAATAGCTGGTTACCTATCAAGCTCTATTACCATGCATATCTTGAGCTCTCACCTATGGAGCTCTATTACCATGCATATCTTGAGCTCTCACCTATCAAGCTCTATTATCATGCATATCTTGAGCTCTCACTTACTGTTTTCTGATTATGGCTCATCTCAATACACACTACATTTTTACGAGTACCTGTTTTTTTGTAGCCCCTTGCGCCATTATTGCCCTTTATCTTAGAACCTTTTTAATCATCAGCTTTTAGAACCTGCTTGCCTATCAAACCTCAATTGTTGTTCTTGATCAAAATACATTTCTATGAGTACCTGGTTTTCTTTATCTCCTTGCGCCATTGGCGCAACGGGAACATATTCTGACATCTTATAGGCTGCTAATGGGATTCTTGGTACTTTGAGATCCATGTTTGTCCAACTTGCTCAGAAATGGTCTGGTTCTCTCAGATGTTTTTTATTGGCCTTTGCGCGTTGTATATCTACTGCTTGATAAGGCGCTGCACAATGGTGTCACCAACCCGTCTGAAGGTATGCTAGCTCCTCTATTTTTTCGTGTTATTGCAAAAGGAGAGGTGCAAATCAGGAGATTAACAAAAAAAATTAATTAGACAACCCACGAGGAAGGTTGCTCAACACGACCTTCTATGCCCACCGACACTTCCGGCAAGCTGTTCATGAACCATGGAAGATGCAGATATATGTAGGTTCCTATAATTTTCTTGCCCACCTTTCTGTCCTCTGTCTGAGCACATATAAATATTTCACAAAAGTTAATTGCTTTATCTTCTTGCTTGTGCCTATTTTCAGAAGAAAAGAGAGATGGATCCGGGAGAGTCTTCTTCAGTTTTTTCTTTCGCCATTCCATTGTTTAGGTTTTTTGCTCCACCCATTGTTTGAATTTGCCTATCTTCAGTTCTGTTATAAGATATGTTATACTTGCTTAAACTTGCATGGTGTCGTCATTAATCTTATTTCATACAAATTCTCTAATAGAAGGAGAAACATGTATACTGAATTACTGATACTCGATGAGATTATATGCAGGTTTATTTTGATTTCATGAGGAGCTTTCATATGGAATTCAGAAGCTTGTCTGAAGAGGGTCTTATTTCTGCTATTGAGATTGTACTGGGTGCTTCTGGAGAGCTAAAATACCCGTTGTGTCAAAAAAAAATGGGCTGGAGATATCCTGGCATTGGTGAGTTTCAGGTAATTACTTAAAACTCCAAGGCTCATACGTTTTTATCAAATAAACAGATGTGTTTACATCACTTTCGAGTATGAACCATCAAAGATAGGGACACATACTTTAGTTACCTTGTTTTTATTTGATAAGAAAGTTCTTGCTGGACTGGACATGCATATGTATGACAGGGTTCATGCATGCTGGTCGTTTAGTGCGTCCGAGGGCGTTGGGGGGCCAAATACATCGCCATGGGCAAGATTGAGGTGCTCTCTAAGCAGCTGGTTGTCGACTGCAACCATATGAGGTGAGGTTTATTTCCTTTCATTTTCTTCTTTTCTTGTGATTGGTTGATTGTTCCCAAGATAGCTTGGATTTTTGTGGCATATCACAATGTTTTGACTATTAGCTTTCTATTAGGCATCTATTTGTTGGTGTGTGCGACGCATGGTGTTCAAGATTTCCAACGAAGATTGTGTAGTCGCTCGATTTGGTTCTCATGGTGGTATCTTTCCTGCGTCGCGTTCGAAGTGATTTAATATTGCGATTTTGTCCAGTTACCATTCTTGTTAATAAAGTGATGGTGTGGTGGCTGCACTTTTCCTACTTCGTCTCAATTTTCTACCCCCTTCGTAAAGAAATATAAGAATGTTTAGATCACTAATTCACCAGTTCGGTCATTTTCTTTTTGGAATTTATGTACATGTATTTGTATTGAGGGTAATATATGTGTTTCTTTTGATGTGCAGTTCCACAAAAGCTAATGTTATGTTTGGAAAGCTATTTGAATTTGTGCAAGATAATGCCATTTGTGAATTTTGCACGACTATGCACTGTGGACCTATGGCTTTGTGTGCTGTTATATTTGTGCTACTATCTGAATTTGCAAAGTTGTTGTGTGTTTTGAATATTTTGGGTTTTAGGTTATCTGAATTCTCTGAATTCTCTAAATATTTTTTGTAATTCTGCAAATAAAATGAGTATGGGTTATATGTAATTTGACTTTGGTTCTTCCAGATCAAATGAGTATGGGTTATATGTAACAACATCTTCATCGGCAAACCTACAACGAAGTAGTGTTTCTCATGCGACATTTGCCGCAATAGGTCTCATGTTTATGCTCAAGGAAAATTGTGCACTGTGTTACTATGCCTACCCCTTGTTTGTACTATCTTGCTGCTCTTTATTATGCCTCGCCTAACACAAATACATTGCTGCGCCTACTTGGTATTCTATATCCCCTTGCGCCATTGGCGCAATGGGTCATCTAGTTTTACAAAATCAGGAATAATCTCAGGAGCTCAAAACATATTTTGTTGTGTTTTTATCCTTTTCTTTTACTCGGAAAAAAAGTCCAAGGATTTTCTGTTTTTGCTAAATGGAAAAACCTCCTAGTTTTTTTTTGTTCTTTGAATCAGAGGGAGAGCAGCCCAGCCCATCTTGGGCTTGCCTGAATTCCGGCCCGAGCACGAGCGAAGCGGTACGCAGGTGCACGTCGTCTTCTTCCTTTCCAGCGAGGCAACTCCTTTTCCCCTCCTCTCTCTCACAGCGAGTGCCACGGCGGGGCGTGGACCCCTGAGGCCAGCCACTGCGCACTCTTAAGTGCGTCCAGGGGCTCCTCTAGGAACCCTAGTTCCATTCCCCCTCCAGTTTCCCTCCGTTGCCGCCTCCATGGGCGAGATGCACCTCCCTTGTTCCGTGTTGGTTGCCGGCTGGTCACGTTGAGTTCGTCGCCGTCGAGTCACGTGGTCGAGCAGGGAGTTGTAGGAGGCCTCCTCGGCGGCGGCCGCGTCCTCCCCAGCCGCATCTTCGCCAAGGAGCCGTGTTCTCTTCCCCGAGCCGTCGATCTCCCGCCACGGTGTCTTCTTCCCCGGCGTTGACGACTTCGACTCCGTCCACGTCCTAGCATGATGAGGACATCCCTACTAATGTTACACCCATACCCTCACCAACTACACATACTGGACCAGTTACTAGAGCACGTGCACGTCAACTAAATTATCAGGTACTTTCGTTTCTTGCGAATCCTTCTATTGTTCATGAACATATGATGCTGCCTAAATTAGATACTTTTGTTTTGCTTATGAATGAAGGACCTAGCATGGACAAGAAGGATGGTCATTGGAGCGGGATCAAGAATGGAGAAGAAGGTGTGCGCGGGGGAAAGTACAGTGGAGCTTCCAGTGGGGATTTTCGCACGTTGAAGCCACCATAAGGCATGCATGAAGGCTTGGACGGAATACACGAGATGCCACTTCATTATTTTCGTCCAAGAGCAATTATAGGTGCTGCGTCACCTTAATATTGGGCTGGGCCCATGTAATTTCGAAATACCACATTATAGGCAGTTTTTAGAGTCCGTATGTGTGGGGAAACCGAGTTAGGGTTGTTTTCGGACCCCACCTCCAAGGGGTCACGAAAATCCCCTCTGTTCCCCCATATATACAGCCCTTAGGGCGTCGTTTAGAATTGGGTTTTAATTAGATTAAAGTTAGCCATAGCCGCAACTTCGAGCTCTTCGTTTGTGTCATCCGACCAGGCCAAGACCTCATTGGAACCCCAACTTTCGTAATCATTCATCTTATATTCGCAATATCCAGATTGCAATTCTTAGTTCTTGCTTGTTCTTCGATTGCTTGCAGGAATTAGACCTTCGTGGTCAGGTTGATCGTGCATCCGCGGGATCAATAACCTCTCGGAGTTGGTTTAGCGATCGCTAAGGCGCAACGTCTTCGCACGTTCGTAGTCGGGTCGTGAAAGTCTACTCCACCAAAAATTGATCTCCATCATCTCATCGAAACATCGGGACACCTTCGCCTCTATCAAGTGGTATCAGATTTCCAGGTTGCTCGGTGAGATTTACCAGTTTTCATAGACTAGATTGGTTCTGTTCTTCATACCTACAGTCCACGAAAAAGCCAACAAAAAAAATTAGGGTTAGATCATCACGTCCCAAGACAGTCCTAGCCTTTGTCCAGTTTTCTTTTCAGTACTTGCTTTGTTGAATTTACGGTTGCATCGTTGTGTCAAGTTGCTGATCTTAGCGTCTAGTTCCCTTAGAGTTTCGAGTTCTGATCACAGTTTTCCACGTCGCCGCCGCACAAGTAGTCATCCTACCACGTTCCGCTAATCCGAGTCCAGATACACCACCACGTTCCGCCAAGCAGAGTCCATATACACCAGCACGTCTCACGAGTCCGAGTTGAGTTCCACCATCAGTACCGTTCCTGATATCTCCGGAGCCAGAATAGTTTTGAGTTGATTAGAGTCGGATTTCACCAATCTTTTGTCGTACGTAGAAGAGGGTGATTTCCAAAAAAAAAAAAAAAAAAAGAGAGAGAGAAAATAAAAAATTCAGAGTGTGCTTCACAGTTGTTACGTGCCGCGCCGTGCTTTCGTTGGTGTTTTAGGCTCGCGTCTCTAGTACGGTCTAGCCTAGGATCAGCACAGTACCGACGTTGAGTGTTTATTCAGCTTTGCATCTCTGTTTTGATTACTGTTGAGTTTTTCCTACCATACTTGTCAGCCTTCCTACAACTCCACATATATTCTACATCGTGCGTTTTGACACCTCTTGGCCATCGCTCTACCATATCTCTGAGAGTTTTGACCCGTTGGTTGTACATCACCACCTGCTGCTAGGTAAGAATCGGTAAGAACGTAAGAAAAGCTTGACGGATTTGTGCTTTCCACCACCCCACATCCATCCCATTAGTAGAAGTAGGATC
This sequence comes from Bromus sterilis, assembly GCA_950022295.1. Lineage (NCBI taxonomy): Eukaryota > Viridiplantae > Streptophyta > Magnoliopsida > Poales > Poaceae > Bromus > Bromus sterilis. The sequence goes on along the minus strand of OX465595.1, from coordinate 253,277,024 downwards.
ATATTCCTGTGTGTTTTCTATTTCTGCTAACCATGCCAGGATCACATGATGAAGTGGCGCGGGATGCACCCGATTGGGAGAACATGACAAACAAGGAGCTACATGATAAATTTGCACAAATGATGTCTGAACAGGTGAATGACATCGAGACCAGATTTACAGAGGCAATTGATGGCGTGGAAAAGATGATCGACACCAAGCTCGACGCCAAGTTTACTGAGTTGATCGCACGCCTACCTTCAGCACAGCCACAGCCACCGCCACTACCACGTGCACGACGTATTCTGTTTCCGCGAGGACAAGCTGCTGGTATTGGTGCTCCTCCTGCTGCTGCAGTTGCTGCTACTGCTGCTGCTGCTTCTTCTGACGTCGTCCAGGACGACAACTACGAGGGTGATTACGAGGAGGAGGTGGAACAGGAAGCGGCCTATGAGCAGCCAGCTGGACGTCCACGTCCCAACATTCGCCACGGTCGACACCAACCACCCCCTCAGGTACGCGATGATGAACACGTGCCTAAACTTAAATTGAATCTTAAGCCGTTTGAGGGTAGATATATTCCTGATGCTTATCTTACTTGGGAGTTAGAAACTGAACAACGTTTTACATGTTTACAATATCCTGAGAATAGACGTGTTACTGCTGCTGTTTGTGAATTCACGGGCTTTGCATCTATTTGGTGGTCTGAACATTGTAGATTGCATGCTAATAATATTCCAACTACTTGGGCTGCTTTAAAAGATGCTATGCGTACTCGCTGGGTTCCTCCTTATTATCAACGTGAATTGTTACAAAAATTACAGCGTTTGAGACAAGGAAAAAATTCTGTAGAGGAATATTATCAAGAATTACAAACTGGATTGATTAGATGTGGCCTAGTAGAGGATAATGAAGCTATGCTTGCACGTTTTATGGGTGGCTTAAACAGGGAGATACAAACTATTCTAGAATACAAGGACTTTGCTACTATCACTCGTTTGTTTCATCTTGCTTGTAAAGCTGAACGTGAAGTGCAGGATCGACAGGCCGCTACAAGACCTAACTTTTCTGCAGGACGAAATACATCATGGACATCGCGTGGAGCTTCTACATCCACACGTCCTGCTGCGCCACCATCTACTTCAGCCGCTCATTCTTACAGGGAGCCACCAAAACAGCCAGCGCCACCATTCAAGGGTGCACAGAGTGGTCCGGCGGCGAGTTCTTCTTCATCCATGGCGTCCACAGGGCAAACACGAGATCGTGATATTAAATGTCGCAGGTGCCAAGGTGGAGGTCACTTCGCAAAAGACTGTCCCTCCAAGCGTGTGATGACTATTACGGCGGATGGTGGGTATGAGTCAGCGAGTGACTATGATGAGGAGACTCTAGTTCTCATTGCTCATGAGGAACAGGGTGCCCATGATGATGCTCATGATATAGAGTATATGACTCCTGATGACGCAGATAAATATGCTAGTTTGGTTGCTCAACGTGTATTAAGTGTGCAGGTAACGAAGGCCGAGCAAAACCAGAGGCATAATTTGTTCCACACAAAGGGAGTGGTGAAAGAACGTTCGGTTCGCATCATCATTGACGGAGGGAGTTGCAACAACTTGGCTAGCATGGAGTTGGTGGAGAAGCTATCTCTCACCACAAGACCACACCCCCATCCGTACTATATTCAGTGGTTTAACAATAGTGGTAAGATTAAGGTAACGCGTTCTGTTCGTGTGCACTTTAGCATTGCTGCTTATGCTGATTATGTTGATTGTGATGTGGTACCCATGCAAGCATGCTCTCTTTTACTTGGTAGACCATGGCAATTTGATAGGAATGTTGTACACCATGGTAGGACAAATCAGTTTACTCTGGTTCATCAGGACAAAAATATTGCTTTACTTCCTATGTCTCCTGAACAAATTGTGAAAGATGATCTTGCTAGAGCTAGTAAAGCAAAACAGGAGAAAAATAAGAGTGAGAATGAGATAGCAGCCAAAGAATTTGAGCAACAACATAAGACTAATAGCAAATCTTCTTCTGCTGTTTCTAATGAAATTAAATTGACTAGTCCAACTTTGCTTGCTACTAAGGTTGATATTTCAGATTTGGATGTTAGTCAATATGTGTGCTATGCTTTTGTCTGCAAAGAAGCTTTGTTTTCATTTGAGGAATTGCCTCCTTCTTTGCCTCCTGTTGTCACTGACCTTTTGTAGGAGTTTATTGACGTCTTTCCACAAGACGTACCACCGGGATTACCACCTATTCGAGGGATTGAGCATCAAATTGACTTAATTCCCGGTGCTTCGTTGCCCAACCGTGCGCCATACCGTACCAATCCGGAGGAGACGAAGGAGATTCAGCGTCAAGTACAAGAGCTACTCGACAAAGGTTACATACGTGAGTCCCTTAGTCCTTGTGCTGTTCCTGTTATATTAGTGCCTAAAAAGGATGGAACATGGCGTATGTGTGTTGATTGTCGAGCCATTAATAATATTACTATTCGTTATCGTCATCCTATTCCTAGGTTAGATGATATGCTTGATGAATTAAGTGGCTCTACCATGTTTTCCAAAGTTGATTTGCGTAGTGGATACCATCAAATTCGCATGAAATTAGGAGATGAATGGAAAACGACTTTTAAAACTAAGTTTGGATTATATGAGTGGTTAGTCATGCCTTTTGGGTTAACTAATGCACCTAGAACTTTCATGAGATTAATGAACGAGGTTTTACGTGCTTTCATTGGATGATTTGTGGTAGTCTATTTTGATGATATACTCATTTATAGCAAATCTTTGGAGGAACATTTGGATCATTTACGTGCTGTTTTTATTGCTCTACGTAATGCACGTTTATTTGGTAACCTTGGGAAGTGCACCTTTTGCACCGACCGAGTATCGTTTCTTGGCTATGTTGTTACTCCACAGGGTATTGAAGTTGATACAGCCAAGATCGAGGCGATTGAGAGTTGGCCGCAGCCCAAAACGGTCACACAAGTGCGAAGTTTTCTTGGCCTCGCTGGATTCTATAGGCGTTTTGTGAGAGATTTCAGCACCATTGCTGCCCCTCTCAATGAGCTTACACGCAAGGATGTGCCTTTTACTTGGGGTACCGCACAGGAAGAAGCTTTCACGGTATTGAAAGATAAGTTAACACATGCTCCTTTGCTCCAACTTCCTGATTTTAATAAGACTTTTGAGCTTGAATGCGATGCTAATGGGATTGGTTTGGGAGGTGTGTTATTACAAGATGCTAAACCTGTTGCATACTTTTCTGAAAAATTGAGTGGGCCTAGTCTGAACTATTCTACTTATGATAAGGAATTATATGCTCTTGTTCGGACATTAGAAACTTGGCAACATTATTTATGGCCCAAAGAATTTGTTATACATTCTGATCATGAATCTTTGAAACACATAAGAAGTCAAGCAAAACTTAATCGTAGACATGCTAAGTGGGTTGAATTTATTGAGACTTTCCCTTATGTCATTAAACACAAGAAGGGGAAAGATAATATTATTGCTGATGCTTTGTCTCGTCGTTATACTATGCTTTCACAACTTGACTTCAAGATATTCGGTTTAGAGACAATCAAAGAACAATATGCAAATGATGCGGAATTTAAAGATGTATTGCAGAATTATAGAGAGGGTAGAACATGGAACAAGTTTGTGCTTAATGATGGATTTGTGTTCCGTTCTAACAAGCTATGCATTCCAGCTAGCTCTATTCGTCTTTTGTTGTTGCAGGAGGCGCATGGAGGAGGATTAATGGGACATTTTGGCGTGAAAAAGACGGAGGACGTACTTGCTACACATTTCTTTTGGCCAAAGATGAGACGGGATGTTGAGCGTTTTGTTGCTCGCTGCACTACATGTCAAAAAGCTAAGTCACGACTCAATCCTCATGGTTTATACATGCCTTTACCTGTACCTAGTGTTCCGTGGGAGGACATATCCATGGACTTTGTTTTAGGCTTGCCTCGAACAAAGAAGGGGAGGGATAGCATATTTGTTGTCGTGGATAGATTTTCTAAGATGGCACATTTTATACCATGTCATAAAAGCGATGATGCTGCTAATGTTGCTGATTTATTCTTTGGAGAGATTATTCGTTTACATGGTGTGCCCAATACTATTGTCTCGGATCGTGATACTAAGTTTCTTAGCCATTTTTGGAGATGCTTATGGGCTAAGTTGGGGACTAAACTACTTTTTAGTACTACATGTCATCCCCAAACTGATGGACAAACTGAAGTGGTCAATAGGACATTGTCTACTATGCTTAGGGCTATTTTAAAAAGTAACTTGAAACTGTGGGAAGAATGTTTACCTCATATTGAATTTGCTTATAATCGTTCAGTGCATTCTACCACTAAAATGTGCCCTTTTGAGATTGTTTATGGTTTTCTACCTCGTGCACCTATTGATTTGCTGCCTCTTCCATCTTCGGAGAAGGTGAATTTTGATGCTAAGCAACGTGCTGAGTTGATATTAAAAATGCATGAGTTAACTAAAGAAAACATTGAGCGCATGAATGCTAGATACAAGCTTGCTGGTGATAGGGGTCGAAAGCATGTTGTATTTGAACCAGGAGATCTTGTTTGGTTACATCTACGAAAAGATAGGTTTCCTGATTTGCGCAAGTCTAAGTTAATGCCACGAGCTGATGGTCCCTTTAAGGTTTTACAGAAAATTAATGATAATGCATATAAACTTGAGCTACCTGCAGATTTTGGGGTTAGTCCCACATTTAACATTGCAGATTTGAAACCTTATTTGGGAGAAGATGATGAGCTTCCGTCGAGGACGACTTCAATTCAAGAAGGGGAGGATGATGAGGACATCCCTACTAATGTTACACCCATACCCTCACCAACTACACATACTGGACCAGTTACTAGAGCACGTGCACGTCAACTAAATTATCAGGTACTTTCGTTTCTTGCGAATCCTTCTATTGTTCATGAACATATGATGCTGCCTAAATTAGATACTTTTGTTTTTCTTATGAATGAAGGACCTAGCATGGACAAGAAGGATGGTCATTGGAGCGGGATCAAGAATGGAGAAGAAGGTGTGCGCGGGGGAAAGTACAGTGGAGCTTCCAGTGGGGATTTTCGCACGTTGAAGCCACCATAAGGCATGCATGAAGGCTTGGACGGAATACACGAGATGCCACTTCATTATTTTCGTCCAAGAGCAATTATAGGTGCTGCGTCACCTTAATATTGGGCTGGGCCCATGTAATTTCGAAATACCACATTATAGGCAGTTTTTAGAGTCCGTATGTGTGGGGAAACCGAGTTAGGGTTGTTTTCGGACCCCACCTCCAAGGGGTCACGAAAATCCCCTCTGTTCCCCCATATATACAGCCCTTAGGGCGTCGTTTAGACTTGGGTTTTAATTAGATTAAAGTTAGCCATAGCCGCAACTTCGAGCTCTTCGTTTGTGTCATCCGACCAGGCCAAGACCTCATTGGAACCCCAACTTTCGTAATCATTCATCTTATATTCGCAATATCTAGATTGCAATTCTTAGTTCTTGCTTGTTCTTCGATTGCTTGCAGGAATTAGACCTTCGTGGTCAGGTTGATCGTGCATCCGCGGGATCAATAACCTCTCGGAGTTGGTTTAGCGATCGCTAAGGCGCAACGTCTTCGCACGTTCGTAGTCGGGTCGTGAAAGTCTACTCCACCAAAAATCGATCTCCATCATCTCATCGAAACATCGGGACACCTTCGCCTCTATCAGAGCACGATCTCGTCCTCAACCTCCTCTAGGTGAGCCGTGAAGCCTCGTCCTCTTCCCCCTCGACTTCTCCCGCGTAGAGTCCAGTCGAGTAGTAGCAGCCACAACTTCTTCTTCTTCTTTCTGAACCTGCAAGTTAGTGTACCGTCGTGCCGATTCCGGCAAGGAAAGGCGTCGTCTTCGCGCAGCTGTGGACAGGACCTGGGCACCCACGTGGTCGTGGAGCTGCCCTCTCGGGTTGGCGCAACGCGAGCGAGTCCCCGGTGACCGGTACGAGACGCCACTGTCGCCGGAACAGTCACCGTTCGCGCCTCTGTTTTGCTGCATTAGTGTCGCCGCCGCATCTTTCCGGTGAGGTAGAGCCGTCGTCGTTGAGGCGCCGGCGTGAGTCTGAGCAAAAATGGGACATGGAGAGTTCCCTCTACGCGCAACACCTCTCTGGTGAGTCCCCAGAGTGGAGCAGCCGCCGTGTTGGTCGTCGGAGGACTGCCTGGTCCGCAACGATGTTGGCTGATGGGTTCAGTCCGTCAGTGCAAACTTTTGCACTTTCGTCAGTTAACTTGCTCGGCTCGTGTTATGTTAAGTAAGTTTGGTTCCCTGCCGTAGGTCGCTCGTAGCTCAACTGGTTGGTACTCTGCGTCCTGACCAAGAGGTCTCGGGTTCAATTCCCAGCCAGCGCAAGCAAGGCCGCCCTTTTATTTTTGCTCTGAATGTTGCCGCTGCAGCTTTTCTCTGAAGAATTCTTCAGAGTTGTTCAGAGCACACCAATTTCCAAGGTTATCCTCAGCCGAAGCACCTTTCCAACGTGTTGTTGGTGCTGGCCAAGTGGTGCTGCGGGTGTGATGCAACCCAAGAAACCAGGGATCGAATCCCAGCCCAGCAGTGGAGAGGCCGAGCACCTCCTCTTTTTTTCCCTTTTGGATAGCTCTTTTTTTTCCTTTTGGCAACTTCATGCCTTGTATTCTTTTAAATCCCAAATCAAATGCAAACTTGTTGTATATTGTTTTGGGGTAGAAATTCAAGGATTGCAATGGAACCCTCCATTTTGTGTTTGGAGCAACACAAATATGGATGAGGTGTATGTAACACTTGTGCTCCATTTTGTTATTTTTCCTTTCTTTTGCATTTGTTGTTCATGTGAGCCTATCACTTCTTCCTAGAACAACAAGGTGAGGGGTACCAATTGATGGTGTTCATATTTTCATATGAACAAAACCCTTTGCTTGATGGTGCTCACCCTTGCAAATCCTAAGTTGTGCATGTCATGTACCCAAATTCATTGCTCTTTTCTTGAGCATGCACCATGTCATTTGTGATCCTTGATTCCTGTAAAACCCTCCCCTAACTTATTGTTATATGGAAGTCGCTTGGATCTTTTCCTTCTTTTCAAACCTTCCGGTGTCAACTTTCGTCGACACCTTCCCTCTCCGGAATCGTTAGATTAATTTTGCGATGCATTCTTTACATTTGTTTACTTGTTATTGTTGATCATGCCATGTTGCCATGTTACATACACCAAAATTAAGGCTAAGGCCAAAGCCATAAAAATATAAATAATTGCATATGAAGTTGTTGACGTGTCGTCACCACCTTCATTTAAACTGACTAGATAGGGTCACATCATGTCTATTAAACTTGATCATACCATCTTTGCCTGTGCATTGCACCCATTTCTTACTTGTGTGACTTTCCTTGCCGGTACCTTACGTTAGCACCTGAGACTGCCGAGGAGACTTACGTGGAGGTTTCCGACACCGAGCCCGATGACCCTGCTACGTCTACTCCGTCGACCGATTACCCAGGCAAGGGGAAGATTTATACCATTACTTGATACCTTTCTGCCTACCTGTCCAGCTGTAGTCTAAAACGATTGTTTGAACCTATCCACCTTGCTTATGGCACTATCAGAAACTAAACAGCCATGATCCCCATATCCCAGCAAAACATTGTATTGCTAAGTTACCGCTGCTCAGCCATTGCTTAAGATGAGTAGGGAAAACTTGCTGCTTTACCCTATCCGATGGTTGGGATATCATGTTATTAAAGAAGTTGGTTGATATTTATTATTATGATGTTAATTTATATTTGTCGAAGAATGGGAGACCGGGCTGTTCCCGCCGGGTGTTTTTTTCCATTTGAGTCACCTAGGTCCCGAGTTCCGGGTATTGTGTTTCTTGACGAGCGTGCCTAATCGTGTGTGGGGTTCTATGGGGCCCCCTTGTATTACCTACCTAGCTTCGTACAATTCTAGTGGTGGCCCGAGATGATTTACATTTGCAACGTGTGTGTGCTGGTGGTACCCCAGTTGTTTACAAACCACCCCGGGCCAGGACGACATGTTCCTTGGCTGACCCAACTTGACCGGCTGAGGACCCGGTCTCATATGAGAATTTAACCGGCTATCCAAACCCGAGTCATACGGTAGAGGCCGATTCGAGAGCGTGCCCAGATTTTGAGTTGGGTGTCGACTCACCGGGGGCCACCAAGAGTTGTGCGTTGATAGTTAGAGGGACTCTGACGTTCTGGAGTTTCAGGCGTTTACCTAGCCAAGTGGAAACCGAGCGTACATGCGAAGCCTATGATGGGAAGTTGGTACACCCCTGCAGGGTTAAATTTTTTCGAAAAGTCGTGTCCGCGGTTATGGATGACTTGAGACCTACTCCTTGTTCATAGAATAACATCAATTTGGATCATAATTAAAAACTTGCCTACCGTGTGCTTGCCTTGGTTGCTTTTCTTCGTCCAGGGGGACCGAGAGAAGATCAAGGTTGTGTTATGTTTGCCGTAAGTAGGTGGATAGCAGACTTATGACACGATGTCACGTGCATTCTTGGATCTTACCTCTATTCTAATAGAACGATAGCCACCATATATGCTAGTGCGTCTGCAACCTTTCCTCTTACTTTGTCATACGTAGGGAGTTAGTTATCCTGTAATGATATAATCTCACCCCTGGTTTCCATTTGTGCTTTTACTGTTTTGCCTGATCGGCCGCTGCAGTTGACTACTACCTCGACCCGAGCACCGGACGTTACTTCGTGGAGGTGCCCCCGGAGGACGACGATGAGGACGATTTCGCTCAGTAGATCTTATAGTTGGGTTCCGACGATCCGTGGGTGGACTTGCTTATGTGTAGCCCTCTCTAGGGCCATTTGGATTTTGACCGTACTCGGTCGTGTTTATCTTCCGCTTGTTGCATGATGTACTGTTGGGTCTATGGACCTCTGAGATGATGTAATAAATACCAGCGGCGATGTATGCCCTGGACTCTATATTTATGTCTTAGTATAAAGTTCATTGTTCTTATACCTGTTGTCGAGAATCCGGCAGCGACACGAGTGCGAGTGTCGTGATTCGGTGGCCTTTTATGCGCTACTAACTTGAGCGGGACGCGAAAGCGACTAACTTGAGTTAGTACTGCATCGTGGGTCTTACAACTTGGTATCAGAGCAGGACTGACTATAGGACCCCTTACTGGCCGAAGTTGAGTCTAGAAACTATTTTTTAGTTATTAAGGAAAAATCGAGAGTAGGAACTCTTTCTTTTTCTTCTTACCCCACCCTCCCACCCTTTTTCCGTGAGGAAGTGAAACGCTGTTTTCTCTCTGCAACTTATTCCCCTTTCAAAACAAATCTAGGTTCTCGTTTACATGAGTCTCCGATTCCTCTATAATTTTTTGCTAGCGACGAGAAGGGTTGGCGTACGTTGAGAACACTGAGCCGCCACTTGGGGTCGACAGCTCCACCTCTCTTACGGCGTACCTCAGGTGAAACTCCTATACAGGGATGGTTGGTATCCTCCGGATGTGGTTCCTCCCCTATAGGAGACCGCTTCGGCGGGCCTCTCAAGGCAGAGGTCTCAACGTTCAGGTCTTCAACCACTCGTATATATTGTTGTGTGCTCGCTAGCAGATTATTATCTTGGATTCGGATGATCTCGGTTTGGGGGTTCAAGTAGCACCTAGCTTTCGACTTTCCGGGTAAACCTTGGTAGATTTTCAGCCTTCGGCTTCCTCATACCTCGTGAGGAAGTTTTGTTGTCAATATTGCTCTATCTTCTGGTTTCGTCAATGTTTCTACCATGTTCTCATAAGTGTTCCTGTATACAGGATGCCAAGAGCGAACATGCCGCCGCCAGAGAACCCTCTCCTTGGGGAGGCTGTGACCGCAGTGGCTTAGGGCACTGCTGCGATCTTACAGATGCTCCAGAACCAGACTGCCCGGAGGAGTGATCGACCGCAGTACACGACTCTGTAGCAGTTCCTTGCTATCAACCCCCCCCCAGGTTCTCTGAGGCTCGAGACCCGCTGGAAGCGGATGATTGGATCGCAGAAATCAAGAAGCACTTCAATGCAAACACCGTCAGACCAGTCGACTACGTCACCTTCGCCTCCTTCCAGCTTCAGGGTGCAGCAGCCAGCCGGTACGATACCTACAAGCCCAACAAGGGCGATGTTGTCATCACGTGGGGAGACTTCGTCGCAGACTTCAGAGCAGTGCATATTCCGAGTGGCTTGATGGACAGGAAGCGAGAGGAGTTCTTGGCTCTGAGACAGGGTGACAGGTCAGTTCAGGAGTACAACCTGGCCTTCGTCAGGCTCGCCAGGTACGCTCCAGAGGAGGTCAGCACAGAGGCCAAGCGGATTGCCAGATTCCGTGGGGGTATCAGCACAGAGATCAAGTACGCACTCACCCAGTGCAACCCCACGCTGTTCTCGCAGTTCGTGGATCAGCCTATCCACCAGGAGTCAGCCAGAGCAGAGTGGGACGCAGACAGGAAGCACCAGAGAGAGCACAGCTCCGAAGTGATGGTCCACAAGAAGGCAAAGACTTGGGTTACAGAGGCACCACCGCAGAGGCAGCAGCTCCAGTAGAGGGGGGCAGTTGTCCGCACTTTTGCCCGCCCTCCCGTCCCAGTTCAGCAAGGGCCTCGCTCTACACCACCACACGCGAGGCCACCCATGCCGCAGTCCCAGCCCAGGTCAGGCGTGATCTGCTACAAGTGCAGAGAGCCGGGGCACACTTCTCCCAACTGCACCGACCCGCGCTTTTCTCGGCTCCCACCGCCTCGACCTCTCTCTACTCCGAGCACTGCGATGGTGAAGGCACAACCACATGCAGTTCGAGTGAACAACGTGATGCTCACAGATGCTCAGCAGTCTTCAGAGATCGTGATTGGTAGGTTACTTGTGTGTTCAGTTCCAGCGACAGTTTTGTTCGATTCCGGAGCTTCCCATTCCTTCATGTACGATGCCTTTGCTAAGTCCCTTGACCTCCCAAGAGAGAGGTTGCCTACACCTCTAGCAATTGCTTCTCCAGGATCAAGGATGCAGTCCTTAGGAAGTATCCCAGATGTGGAGATTTGTATCCAGGGTGTTATTTTTTCTTCGTCCCTGGTTGTCTTGCCTCGTTCCGACATTGATGTCATTCTGGGTATGGATTGACTTGTCAAGTAAAAAGCCAAGATTGATTGTCCGACCAGATCCGTGAAGTTGACACATGATTCAGGCGCATAAGTCTTGTACACTTGTGGCTCAATGGCAGGAGCACCACAGTTGTACGCCTTGAACGCAGGAGTTGCACTGTTGCTCGAAGAAGTCAAAATTGTCTGTGAGTTCCCAGACGTCTTTCCAGAGGAGTTTCCAGGAATTCCCCCAGTTCGAGCTATTGAGTTCGTTATTGAGCTAGAGCCTGGTACTCAGCCGATTTCTCGGCATCCGTACAAGATGTGTTCGGAGGAGTTGATTGAGCTAAAGAAGCAGTTGACAGAGTTGGAGGCAGGCGGTTTTATCCGAGCCAGCACTTCCCCCTGGGACGCACCAGCTTTGTTTGTCAAGAAGAAGGATGGGACTAGCCGCTTGGTCCAGGACTATCGCGGTATCAACAAGAAGACCATCAAAAACAAGTACCCTCTACCCCGCATCAATGATCTGTTCGAACAGTTGAATGGGGCAAAGGTGTTTTCCAAGCTTGACTTGAGGATGGGGTATCATCAAATCCGTGTTCGTGAAGAGGACATTCCCAAAACCGCGTTCAGCACACGTTATGGGCTGTATGAGTTCACAGTCATGACTTTCGGGGTTCTCAAACGCCCCTCCAACATTCATGAGAGCTATGAACTATTTGTTCCAAGAATGGCTTGATGTGTTTGTGATCCTCTACCTCGACGACATTCTTGTCTATTCCAAGTCAGAGGCTGAACATGAGGAACATCTACGCCTGGTGCTGCATAAGTTGAGAGAGCACCGGTACTACGCCAAGTTCTCCAAGTGTGAGTTTTGGCTGGACAAAGTCAATTTTCTGGGCCATGTTATTTCCGCTGAGGGAATTGCGGTTGATCCAGAGCGAGTCCGCACTATTCAAGAGTGGGCTCCGCCGAAGAATGTGAAGCAGCTAAGGAGTTTTCTCGACCTCGCCAGTTATTGTAGGAGGTTTCTGCAGAATTTCTCCAAAATAGCAAAGCCAATGACTGAATTTTTGTGCAAAGGCAAACGATACACTTGGTCACCAGCTTGCTAGTCAACCTTCGAGGAGTTGAAAGAGAAGTTGACCACAGCTCCAATTCTCACGCCGCCAGATGAATCACAGCCTTTTCAGGTGTTTTGTGATGCCTCATTGCAAGGTCCAGGCGGAGTTTTGTGCAAGGCAGGAATATTGTGGCTTATACCTCACGACAATTGAAGACAAGTGAGAGGAATTATCCCACACACGATTTGGAGCTTGCAGCAGTTGTGCACGCCTTGATCACTTGGCGACACCTCCTCTTGGGGAGGAAGGTGGATGTGTTCACCGACCACAAGAGTCTGAAGTACTTGTTCACTCAGCCAAATCTGAACTTGCGGCAAATAAGATGGCTTGAAACTATTACTGAGTACACAGTTGATATTCAGTACACGCCTGGGAAGGCGAATGTCATAGCTGATGCGCTGAGCCGCAAGGGTGATTGCAATAATATCCAGGTGCAGAAGATCCACCCTGATTTGTGTGAGTCCTTTCGAAGGCTCAATCTTGAGCTAGTTCTAGCAGGCTACCTTGCCAACCTTGTGGTTGAGGCCACTATCCATGAGAAGATTCGTGAAGCTCAGTCTGGCAGCTCAATGATACAAAAGATCAAGCAGGGTATTGCCGCCTCAGTTCCAAAGTACGGTTGCTTTTCAGTGCATAATGACGGCACCGTGTTGTTCGAAGAGCGAGTTGTTGTTCCCAAGGAGGGAGATCTCAGAGAGGTCATCATGAAGGAAGCCCATGATTCCAAGCTGTCTATTCACCCTGGCAGTACAAAGATGTATCAAGATCTCAAGCAAAGCTTTTGGTGGACTCGTATGAAGCGGTATGTTACCCGTTACGTGTCTCAGTGTGATGTGTGCAGGAGAGTGAAGGCACAACACCAGAAGCCTGCAGGGTTGCTTCAGCCACTTGATATTCCGGAGTGGAAATGGGATCACATAGAGATGGACTTCATCACAGGCTTCCCCTTGTCGCAGAAGAAGAACAATGCCATCTTTGTTGTCATTGACAATCTTTCCAAAGTTGCCCACTTCTTTCCAGTGAAGACTCCATTTCAGTAGCTCAGTTGGCGGATTTGTACACCGCAAGAGTTGTATCTTTGCATGGCATTCCCAAGAAGATCAGTTCCGATAGAGGCAGCCTTTTCACCTCTAAGTTTTGGCAGGCCTTCCAAAAGGCGATTGGTACGACAGTGTTGTTCAGTACCGCTTATCACCCTCAGACAAGTGGGCAAGTCGAGCGCGTGAACCAAATCCTCGAGGACATGCTTCGAGCATGTGTCATATCCTTTGGCATGAAGTGGGAAGAGTTCTTGCCGTATGCTGAGTTCTCTTACAACAACAGCTATCAGGCAAGTCTGCAGGCAACACCGTTTGAAGTCTTGTATGGCTGAAAGTGCAGGACACCTTTGAACTGGTCCGAGACAGGTGAGAGGAAGCTGTTCGGTCCAGATGTGATCCAGGAGGCAGAGGACAAAGTGAAGATTGTCCGAGAGCACCTAAAGGCAGCACAGTCTAGGCAGAAGGCCTATTATGACAAAAGACACCGTGGTGTAGCTTTCCAAGTTGGTGAATGGGCATACCTCAAAGTGTCTCCAATGAGGGGAACTCATCGCTTTGGCATCAAAGGAAAGCTCGCTCCAAGATTTGTCAGACCTTTCCGTATCCTTGAGACCAGAGGACCTCTTGCCTTTCGGCTAGAGCTTCCAGAGAGTCTGTCAATGGTGCATGACGTGTTCCATGTGTCCCAGCTAAATCAATGCTTCAAGCAGCTAGAGCACGCCGTTGACTTGGGCGAGATCCAGCTGAGTGCGGACCTTTCCTACTTAGAGCGTCCAGTCCGTGTTCTTGAGACGTCCGAGCGAAGGACTCGCAACAAGACCGTCAATTTCATGAAGGTTCAGTGGGCACATCATTCGGAGAAGGAAGCAACGTGGGAGCGTGAAGATCATCTCCGTTCCGAGTATCCAGAGTTGTTTCAGGCTAGATCTCGGGACGAGATCCTGCGTTGGTAGGGGAGGGCTGTAACAGCCCAAAAGTGATTTTACTATTTGTGATGTAATTTTGCTTTGTCAAATGGCTATCAAACTTCTTGGGTTGCAAGATGGTGTAAAATGATGTGGTGATCTTGAGTGTAGTCCATGTTGGAGCTCATTTGAACTTGAATTCAAACCCATCTTTATGCTTCAAGAAGGGCACTGTTGCATTTTTCAATGCTTCATATCTTTTTCCCTAAGCTCCAACTTTTGCATAGCCAAATCCCTCTCCCTCCCAAGCGTTTTCAAAGCCTTGCATGGATTTTTAGCTCCCTAGAAATTTGAGTTGTAGGTCAAATGCAATTTGAATTTAAATCAACTCCAAAGATTTTATTTGCACCAAATTGGTTCAAACCAATTTTATAAAATCAGGAACAATCTCAGGAGCTCAAAACATATTTTTTGTGTGTTTTTATCCTTTTCTTTTGCTCGGAAAAAAATCCAAGGATTTTCTGTTTTCGCTAAATAGAAAACCCCCCTAGTTTTTTTTGTGTTCTTTGAATCAGAGGGAGAGAAGCCCAGCCCATCTTGGGCTTGCCCGAATTCCGGCCCGAGCACGAGCGAAGCGGTATGCAGGTGCACGTCGTCTTCTACCTTTCCAGTGAGGCAGCTCCTTTTCCCCTCCTCTCTCTCACAGCGAGTGCCACGGCGGGGCGTGGACCCCCGAGGCCAGACACTGCGCACCTCCCCTTCTTAAGCGCGTCCAGGGGCTCCTCTAGGAACCCTAGTTCCATTCCCCCTCCAGTTTCCCTCCGCCGCTGCCTCCATGGCCGAGATGCACCTCCCCTGTTCCGTGTTGGTTGCCGGCTGGTCTCGTTGAGTTCGTCGCCGTCGAGTCATGTGCTCGAGCAGGGAGTTGCAGGAGGCCTCCTCGTCGGCGACCGCGTCCTCCACAGCCGCAGCTTCGCTAAGGAGCCGTGTTCTCTTCCCCGAGCCGTCGTTCTCCCGCCGCGGTGTCTTCTTCCCCGGCGTCGACGACTTCGACTCCGTCCACGTCCGAGCGCGATCTCGTCCTCAACCTCCTCTAGGTGAGCCGTGAAGCCTCGTCCTCTTCCCCCTCGACTTCTCCCGCGTAGAGTCCAGTTGAGTAGTAGCAGCCATGGCTTCTTCCTCTTTCTGAACCTACAAGTTAGTGTACCGCCGTGCCGATTCCAGCAAGGAAAGGTGTCGTCTTCGCGCAGCTGTGGACAGGGCCTGGGCACCCACGTGGTCATGGAGCTGCCCTCTCGGGTTGGCGCAACGCAAGCGAGTCCCCGGTGACCGGTACGAGACGCCACCGTCGCCAGAACAGTCACCATTCACGCCTCTGTTTTGCTGCATTATTATCGCCGCCGCATCTTTCCGGCGAGGTAGAGCCGCCGTCGTTGAGGCGCCAGCGTGAGTTTGAGCAAAAATGGAATATGGAGAGTTCCCTCTACGCGCAGCACCTCTCTGGTGAGTCCCCGGAGCGGAGCAGCCGCCCTGTTGGTCGCCGGAGGACTGCCCGGTCCGCAGCATTGTTGGCTGATGGGTTCAGTCCGTCAGTGCAAACTTTTTCACTTTCGTCAGTTAACTTGCTCGGCTCGTGTCATGTTCAGTAAGTTTGCTTCCTCTCCAACGTGTTGTTGGTGCTGGCCTAGTGGTGCGGCGGGTGTGATGCAACCCAAGCAGCCACGGATCGAATCCCAACCCAGCAGTGGAGAGGCCGAGCACCTCCTCTTTTTTTCCTTTTGCATAGCTCTATTTTTTTTCTTTTGGAAACTTCATGCCTTGTATTCTTTTAAATCCCAAATCAAATGCAAACTTGTTGTATATTGTTTTGGGGTAGAAATTCAAGGATTGCAATGGAACCCTCCATTTTGTGTTTGGAGCAACACAAATATGGATGAGGTGTACGTAACACTTGTGCTCCATTTTGTTATTTTTCCTTTCTTTTGCATTTGTTGTTCCTGTGAGCCTATCACTTCTTCCTAGAACAGCAGGGTGAGGGGTACCAATTGATGGTGTTCATATTTTCATATGAACAAAACCCTTTGCTTGATGGGGCTCACCCTTGCAAATCCTAAGTTGTGCATGTCATGTACCCAAATTCATTGCTCTTTTCTTGAGCATGCAGCATGTCATTTGTGATCCTTGATTCCTGTAAAACCCTCCCCTAACTTATTGTTATATGGAAGTGGCTTCGATCTTTTCCTTCTTTTGAAACCATCCGGTGTCAACTTTCGTCGACACCTTCCGTCTCCGGAACGTTAGATTAATTTCGCGATGCATTCTTTACATTTGTTTACTTGTTATTGTTGATCATGCCATGTTGCCATGTTACTTACACCAAAATTAAGGCTAAGGCCAAAGCCATAAAAATGTAAATAATTGCATATGAAATTGTTGACGTGTCGTCACCACCTTCATTTAAATTGACTAGATATGGTCACATCATGTCTATTAAACTTGAGCATACCATCTTTGCCTGTGTATTATACCCATTCCTTACTTGTGTGCCTTTCCTTGCCGGTACCTTACGTTAGCTCCTGAGACTGCCGAGGAGACTTACGTGGAGGTTTCCGACACCGAGCCCGAGGACCCTGCTACGTCTACTCCGTCGACCCCATTTACGCAGGCAAGGGGAAGATTTATACCATTACTTGATACCTTTCTGCCTACCTGTCTAGCTGTAGTCTAGAACGATTGTTTGAACCTATCCACCTTGCTTATGCCACTATCAAAAACTAAACAGCCATGATCCCCACATCCCAGCAAAACATTGTATTGCTAAGTTACCGCTGCTCAGCCATTGCTTAAGATGAGTAGGGAAAACTTGCTGCTTTACCCTATCCGATGGTTGGGATATCATGTTATTAAAGAAGTTGGTTGATATTTATTATTATGATGTTAATTTATATTTGACGAAGGATGGGATACCGGGCTGTTCCCGCCCAGTGTTTTGTTCCATTTGAGTCACCTAGGTCCCGAGTTCTGGGTATTGTGTTTCTTGACGAGCGTGCCTAATCGTGTGTGGGGTTATATGGGGCCCCCTTGTCTTACCTACCTAGCTTCGTACAATTCTAGTGGTGGCCCGACCTGATTTACATTTGCAACGTGTGTGTGCTGGTGGTACCCCAGTTGTTTACAAACCACCCCGGGCCAGGAGGACATGTTCCTTGGCTGGCCCAACTTGACCGGCTGAGGAACCAGTCTCATATGAGAATTTAACCGGCTATCCAAACCTGAGTCATACGGTAGAGGACGATTCTAGACCGTGGCCAGCTTTTGAGTTGGGTGTCGACTCACCGGTGGCCACCCGGAGTTGTGCGTTGATAGTTAGAGGGACTCTGACGTTCCGGAGTTTCAGGCGTTTATCTAGCCAAGTGGAAACCGGGCGTACATGCGAAGCCTATGATGGGCAGTTGGTACACCCCTGCAGGGTTAAATCTTTTCGAAAAGCCGTGTCCGCGGTTATGGACGACTTGAGACCTACTCCTTGTTCATAGAATAACATCAATTTGGATCATAATTAAAAACTTGCCTACCGTGTGCTTGCCTTGGTTGCTTTTCTTCGTCCAGGGGGACCGAGAGATGATCAAGGTTGTGTTATGTTTGCCGTAAGTAGGTGGATAGCAGAGTTATGACACGATGTCACGTGCATTCTTGGATCTTACCTCTATTCTAATAGAACGATAGCCACCATATATGCTAGTGCGGCTGCAACCTTTCCTTTTACCTTGTCTTACCATAGGGAGTTAGTTATCCTGTAATGACATAATCTCTCCCCTGGTTTCCTTTTGTGCTTTTACTGTTTTGCCTGATCGGCCGCTGCAGTTGACTACTACGTCGACCCGAGCACCAGACGTTACTTCGTGGAGGTGCCCCCGGAGGACGACGATGAGGACGACATCGCTCAGTAGATCCTATAGTTGTGTTCCGACGATCCGTGGGTGGACTTGCTTATGTGTAGCCCTCTCTAGGGCCATTTGGATTTTGACCGTACTCGGTCGGGTTTGTCTTCCGCTTGTTGCATGATGTACTGTTGGGTCTATGGACCTCTGAGATGATGTAATAAATACCAGCGGCGATGTATGCCCTAGACTCTATATTTATGTCTTAGTACAAAGTACATTGTTCTTATACCTGTTGTCGAGAATCCGGCAGCGACACGAGTGCGAGTGTTGTGAGTCGGTGTCCTTTTATGCGCTACTAACTTGAGCGGGACGCGAAAGCCACTAACTTGAGTTTGTACCACATCGGGGGTTTTACATATCCAGAAAAGTCTTTCTTACAGTCTCCTCATACCCAGCCATCCCGGAATACCTTCGCGAGTCGAAGACTGACATCACCTTCTCCCGGGAGGATCACCCACCAGCTATCCCGCCGCACTCGTTCTCGAAGCAAGAATCGGAAACTACGACATGTCGCGAGTATTCATGGACGGAGGCAGTGGCTTCAACATCATATTCACCAAGAACCTAGAAGAGATGTTCATCCAAACCTCAACAGTCAAAACCTCGGGCACGACCTTCCACGGAATAGTACCAGGAAAAGTAGTCTACCCCCTTGGCAAGATAATCCTGGAAGTGGTCTTTGTCAATGCAAGAAACTTCAGAAAGGAGACACTAGATTTTGAATTGGTCGACTAGAAGTCAAAGTACCACGCCATCCTCGGTCGACCATCCTTCGCACACGCTTCATGTCCGTACCCCACTAAGCGTACCTCAAGCTAAAAATGCCAGGACCAAAGGGACTCATCACCGTCAATGCCAGTTTCGTCAGGTCCGACTGCTGTGGCTGAGAATTCCACAAGATCTCGGAAGCTTTCGGAGCTCACCAAAGCAGCAAAGCGGCCCAACAAGCAGAAGCACTAAAATAGCACAAAGTAAGGGCCAGAAGAATCCTCCAACGAGGAGAACAAAGGAGAAACCGATGCTTCATGCTCCGCCTACCAACTATCTTAGGCAGCAATTTTCATTCCTAGGGCTACCAAGTCATCAATGCAAATAAAAGGTTAGTTCTCAGCCCCTTTGTGTAAGAATGTCAGGAAAACATTTGAGCAAGGAAGTTTTTTCAGTCGGGAGCCGGGGCTGCTTCTGTGGCAATCGTAGTGTTCATGTGTGGTTGTAGATCAGCCCCCATGTTATGGTGTACGCCTTGGTCGCCGTGCCTCGTGTCTTTTTGATTGCGGTGACTGATGGACTGGACGAAAGCTGGGGAATTAACGTGCTGACTTATCCTTGGCTTGGTCTTGAAGCCCCGTGAACGTAAGAGTGGCCTTGGGAATATTGGGCTTGCTAGGTCACGACTATTTTAAGCCAATCCACAGCTTGTCGGGCCACCAGTTCTCCAGGTGTGTTCCCCAAGATAGGGAGTCTGCTCAAATATTGGGTGGCCACCATGAATTTTGCCATTGGGTTGTTGAGGTGACTCGGTGGCGTGCGGAATTGATGAGGCTTATTTGGCAGTTGGACATTGGGGTGAGGGTTGACTATATTCATGTTTAGGGGCGTATCTCCTCCTGCCCCATCCACCTATTGATTCGGCTGGGGGGGGTGGCGGCGTATTAAAAAGCGATCCGCTCATAACGCTTGGCGGAAGTAGGTTCGCGTGTCTCTGTGCGGTGAAGTTGCCGGGTTTATTATCTGCGTGCTAAGGTGAGTCGCCTCGACTTGTATCCGAGATGCTTCTTCTGTAAGTTGCTGACATGTTGCCGCCAGGTTCTGGGCTTCCTGGTTGATATCCTCGTGCAGCCGGGCCATCTCGTCATTATGTTTGGCTATCTCGGTATTCAGCCCGGACTGGTTTTCCGGGTGATCTCTGTTTGCAAGAGCGCGTTCATTGCTTTCAGGGTTGCCGTTTAAGCCGCCAGGCCAGTGGGAGTCAGGCTGGCTCCTCCGTTGGCCGACGTCTCGGCCATTCCAGTGTTGGCATTGACCCCTCCATCTATGGCTGCTCTGGCGTCATTGTCACGAGTGGATACGAGTCTATCTTCTCTGAGGGATGAATAGAGACCCAGTATCCGTGTAGTTCCCGTCGCTTGGATATGATCCGGCGTCGGAAGACTCCGGGTCAGCTTCTTTGTTGAGGACCTTGACGGAGACTTCCGGCTCTTCCACAGACATGTTGATCAATGCAACGAAGGCATGAGTGGGCCGAGTTGGAGATCGGCTTGCATGCTCGGTTGGGACGTTGAGATCTGCCTGTGGCTCAGATCCGTCGGCCCGTACGATGAAAATACGAATGGATCTGATGGGGATCCGGTAACTCGACAGAGTCGGCCTTGGCGCCCCAGGCAGCAGTATCGCTGTAGATCTTGCCTCGCTGGCTTCTGATTATCCGACCGACGATTCCTTCCATGCCGTGTCGAGATCCCTCCTAGATCTTGACACCCTTGCGTGTAGGCCCCACGGTGGGCACCAACTGTCGTGGGAAAAACATGCCAGATGTCTTCATAGGAGAACTTAAGCGGGGCCTTTGCTACGAGTGGATACGAGGAGGAAGAGTCAATCGCGTAGAGAGTCGGCACAAGAGAGACACAGGGATTTACCCAGGTTCGGCACCTCGATGAGGTGAAGACCTACTTCCTGCCCTTCTTGTATTATATGTTGGAGATCTCGATTACAAGGGGTCTAGAAGTCGTCGGTGCCTCGAGAACTAGACTAAGTTGATTCGCCCCTGGGACGTCCCAGGACCTAGGCTTATATACACGCGGAGTCCTAGGGTATTACAATGAGTCTGACTACAACACGAGATGGAGTCCTATTCTATCTCCTTGGCGGCTATCTTGTACTCCAAGGCGGTTCAACTCCTTTCCTTATACACCGGTCTTCGTCTTGTGACTCGATTGATTCATAGGTTGAGTCTTCTTCTAGCCTTCTCTTCAAAGGGCCGACCCATAGGACGACTCCCTTCATCTTGAGTGTGAGGCCTCCTTGCTGATCTTGCCAGGTCTCTGAATTATCCCCCCGACACCATTCTCGATCCCGAAGCTTGTAAGCTCACCAAGAACATCTCCATGGGAGCAATCCCATA
This sequence comes from Bromus sterilis, assembly GCA_950022295.1. NCBI lineage: Eukaryota > Viridiplantae > Streptophyta > Magnoliopsida > Poales > Poaceae > Bromus > Bromus sterilis. The sequence continues at coordinate 253,255,756 of OX465595.1, read as the reverse complement.
CATGCAGGAGTAGGGTGTTACACAATCACGGTGGTCCGAACCTGTGTAGCTCCTTGTTTCACTTGTGTGTTCTTGTTTGGTTTGTGTGCGTAGATCTGGCCATCTTCATCGCCTTGGTCGAGATTGAGGATATACCCGCTTGTGTTCGAACTAAGGTTTTGGGGGATTAACTTCCAAAAAAATCTCTCCGGCAGACTCCTCCCGCACGAACAAATCGTACCTGGGCAGGCTGGGCTAGGTCACTTATGCCATCATGTGAAATACCATTATACTCAAGCTTCCTTTTAGGTCTCTAGATGCACCGTGAAGCAGGTTTGCTTGGCCCAACAAGAACATTCCTAATATGGGTAATCGGGAGATGATTCTGCTTGATTCTTGCAAAATTTTGGGTAGTTTTTGGTTTCCAAAACAAGCAACGTGACGAACGGCGCCGACACGCCGCAGAAAAATGACCAAGCAAACCACAACGAAGACAACACAAATGTGTAGGTTAGTCTTCAAACAAATATGACTTTCTTTTACAAGTCAAGCAGGAAGATCCATGATTGTCCACATGATGTAGAAGCACAAAAGCAAGCATGAACGAAATTATCACACGCTGGGCAATGGGCGCTAGAACTATCCTGCGCCAAATGATCATATTGGCCACATCTTCTGCAAAGGCCTAAGGCATGGTAAATGGAATCATTCGAAGGGATCACCTGTTTGTTCAGAGTCTTGGAGATTTCATCATTAGTATATCCGGCCTGTCGCCGATAAAGGATTCTTCCAAAGAAAGAAAATCATGTTCCACCTATCATCCTCACACAGATTCTTACCCCAAATATCAAGTAGCATGCAACCACCCGAAAGGGGAACATATAATTAAAAAGAGCCAATATATATCTTGGAAGGATTACCCCCATGCTTTCCAAAAAACTCTACCACTGTGTTGCAGGAGGACGAACCACACAAGATAATGGATCCGGATCAATATTAGCCTGATCAAAAGAGTGCAACAAATTCCTTGAGGAATTATGAGTAAACCCAAATTTAGCCACCTCGGCTGAAGAAGATGTATCTGATGATGCACTGGGTTCAAGAAATTTGAGATCTGGCGTAAGCACCATAGGTGACCTCAAAGTAATCTCAGGAACTTGAACATCCGCTGACCAATCCGATGCTTCACTCAGGTTAGAGAAACATTTTTCCTTGAATAGATTGAAAAGGAAGACAAAGTCCGGCCAAACACGATCCCGTAGGGAATATATGAAATGCTGATACGTCCCAAACGTATCTATAATTTCTGCTTGTTCCATGCTCTTTTAGGTGACATTGCTATGTGTTTTGCTACACTTTTATATCTTTTTACACATATTTGGACTAACCTAGTAACTCGGTGCACCTAGTGCCAGTTTTTGTCTGCTGATGTCTGTAAGTTGCAGGTTTTTACCCATATTTACAGAGCTCCAAAACTTAAAAAAAAATAGATAAAAAATCAGCGCAGAAGAAGCTTCCAGATCACAGAAGAAGGGCAAAAGGGGGGGGGGGAACCCCCCTCCCAAGCGGCCAGGTGGCATGGCCCGACCCCTGACCGCGCCACCAGGGCGCCTAGGATGTGGGGACACCCCCTGATGCCCCCTTCGGCCAATTTTTACCCCTCGCTCCGAAAACCCTCAGAGAGACCCCCTGCATCGCGATTATCCCCTCTGTTCCACTGCCGCCTCGATTCCAAGATCGGGAGCACTAGAAGACCTCTTCCCGGCACCCTCTCGGAGGGAGGATTGACCTCCGGGAGCTTCTCCACCACCATGGACGCTTCCCGGAAGTGCCGTGAGTAGTCCCCATTGAACCATGGGTCCATGAACAGTAGCTATTTGATGTATTCTCTCCAATCTTGTGCTTCAATTCTAATCCCTTGTGAGCTTCCCTACATGTTCAGATTGTGATGAGTTATATATTTATTTCACCTATTATATTTTGTTCTTGAGTAATTCTTGCATGTTCTCCGTTGCTTTTTATTGCTTTGGCGAAGTAGTAGATAGTAACTCCAAGAGGGAGCATTTATGCATGATTGTGGGTTCATGACCCCTGATGTCTATCTTGAGTGACAGAAACATGAGACCAGTGGATGTGCTTTTGCCACTAGGGAGAAAACAACGGTTCTTGTAACTGCGGTTTCAAGGATTGTTTACCTTACGCAAAGTTTGTTAATGCAGATGTCTGTTTCTTTGAGTTTACACTTTGGGTGGCGCTCGCAACTTAATACTAGCGAGATGTTCTGGATAGATATCTCAAGGTGGATGATTAGTGACTACCCATATTTTTGAGCCTCTAACTTTCCCGTAGCATAATTAGCATTGCGGTGCGTTTATAATTCTGTCAATTGCCCAGCTGTAATTTTTTTTACCCATCTTAGGTATTGTGTCATATTTTGGGACAGAGACATCACTAGTGAACATCATGGGACCCCGGTCCATATTTCCACCTCTGTTTACACCTCCACTTTATTTTCTGTTTTTACTTTCAGTTGCTATCACTACTATCATTATCCTCTTGCATTTGATCCTATGTAAACGACAAGGCCGGAGGGATTGAAAACCCCTCTATACTCGTTGGGAGCAAAGTTATTTGTTGTGTGTGCAGGTCCAGGTGAAGTAAGCAACCCTCGGTTGTGAACGGCGTCATTGTTCACTTTACCGCCTACTTGTCGTCTTCGGAGTCCCACGGGAGACATAAACCTTGGTATCTTCACCAAGGGAAATTTGCTGGTATCTACATCTCAACGTTCCACTTGGGGTAACCAACGAAGGGAGAGAGAGAGGCCGTTATCATCTCTCGTACGATCAAGAAAATTTCTGGCGCCGTTGCCGGGGACTCCAATCTTCAAGATAGGGGAGTTGCACACTATCTTTTACCTTTGCTTTTTAGTCTTGTTAGTTTAGTTTCCAGTTTTTGCTTTTGCTTGTCTGTCTTATATGAAAAAAACAAAAAAATAGTTGCTACCTTTTGTCTTTGTCTTTCCTTGCCGAGTGATGCTATCTTTACCATGGGTGTGGAACCACCCAAATATTGTAGGATGGACATCTTTCACTTGGATCGTCTTCGATCTATTTATGCTCGCGCTAAAAACTCAACTGATTTGGTTGAGGGAAAATCATTGGATGAGCATGCTCATTATGCGCGGCACCGCCTATCTCAGAAAGGGAAAACTTATGGGATCAAATCCAAGTTTCTTATTGCTATGCTGAATCTTTGTGCCACATTTATGATTTCACTTGTTGTTCTAAAATAGATCGTAAACACCTTTCTTTCCAATGTGAGTTTAATGAAAATGAGATCCTATCTTCTTATGCCAAAGGTGTTTATGATTACTTTGATGTTGAAAATATTGAACAATTTGTTCCTTTTAAGGGTCATTATGAGATTGCTTCTTTGGTTGAAAAGTATTACGATACTATTCACAAGTCCGAAAACCTTGCACTTCTTGCTTATTTCTTTGAGAATTATGTTTGCAATGATTATATTGAGGATTTTAAAAACAAAATGTTTTCTGCCCAAGAAGAGGCCAATGATTGCTATGAAGAGGAATCCTATATTTCCGAGGACTCACTTGAAACATCCCTTTCTGAAGAACTTGATACTTGTTATGACCAAGATGCCACTATGGATGATATTTACAAATATGAACCTGCTATAATTCCTTATGTTAAGCATGAAATTGTTGCTATTTCACCCACACTTGATTTTCCTATTATCCTTTTGAAATCTCCAACTCATATTTCGGAGAATTTTGTTCTTATTAAGGCTCATAGTGATGGGTTGCATTTATCTTTTTTTCCTAAAGACTGTGTTCAAAACTATACACGTGTGCTTGTAGGTCATGAACAACATGCTTTATGTGATACTTATATTCTTGATGTTTTTCATGATGCTACTGAAAGTTATTTTGAGAGAGGAAAGATTGGTTGTAGAAACTTCCATGTTACTAAAACTCTCTCTTTATGATGAAAGTTTTGAAGTTGTTCTTGTTCCACCTTCCTATGCTTGTCGCTTTGTGATTTCATGATTTATTTCTTTACAAGTTTCCCATGCATAGGAAGTGGGTTAGACTTAAATGTGTATCATATTTGCTTCTTGATGATCTCTTTTGTTTCAACTCTTATTCTCTTGTGAGAGCATCTTTTATAATCATCATGCCTAGCTAAAAGGCATAAAAGAAAGCGATTAATGGGAGGCAACCTAAATTGTTTTTACTTTCAGTTTTAATGGTCTTGATGCTTGTTACTACTGTAGAAACATCATTGTATCTTTATTTTCAAGATTTGTGCCAAGTTTTAGTCTCCGATTGCAAGAAAGTTCAAAAGTTGTGACATGCTGTCCAGAAACAGATTCTGTCTGCTTGACGGAAAAATTGGCCATAAATCACCAGATCATCTTTTTTATCTGAATGTTTTTGACAGTATGCTCTATACAATTAGCTTTCAGGCATAAGTTCTGAGTTTTTTGATTAGAGTTGCAGAAGTACACCAAAAAAATTATTTACTACCTGTTGTTATGTTCAGGCATATGTTCTGCCACGTTTTGCGTTTTCATCTTTTTGAAAATCTTAAGTTTGCTTTTTCTTTGCAAAAACTTTTTGGTAATCATGAGAAACAGTAAATCTTCATTAAAATCTTTATTTCCAGTGGAGAAAAATTATTTATCTATGGGTACTAACCACTCTAATCAGCTTATGATGAGTTTCTTATGAAGGGAGTTTTCAAGTATGCGATGGTACATGATGACAGAAGATTCGAGAGTGTAAAGCGCTCAAGCTTGGGGATGCCCCCATGCACCCCCAAGAAATATCCAAGGAGGCTTAAGCTTCTAAGCTTGGGGATACCCCCGTGCATCCCCTTCTCCATGCTATATTTTTATCTCTTCATATGTTATGTGCTAAACCTGGAGTGTAACGACCCGATTCACTAAGAACCGGAGTCTCTGTGATCAAGTGCTAGTCCCTGGATCGAACTCGCTAGCACACACAGTATAATAGATGTATATCAAAGTACAAGTGCATCATTATTACATCGTATGATCCAGAATTCAAAACAAATAACAACTTGCATAGCTCAAGGCTAGCTTATTCAATATAACTAAAGCGGAAGCAAAACTAGTAGCGAGGAGTCCCATCAACATCCACAAGCGGCATGCTGAGTGTAGACTCGTGACCCTATCATACCACACTAATCTTCTGAGAAACCTGCAACACGAAGGTTACAGCCCGAACACGGGTCAATACATCTGATTTGTACGGCAAGTAACACAAGTGATAAAGAAATCCTACGACTAATTTCAAAACAATAACAGGAATCAAGCTTGGTTTGTTGTACATAAAGTTAGTATTCACCTACTTCTACTTACTACTCAACATTTTTATCATCTTAAGTTAATATCAACCCACAAAGGACAATATCTAACTAAACCGCCTATGAGAGCCCTCAGGATCATAGGATTTCTAATGGCAGCCATGAGAGCCCTCAAGATCATGGTTTCGTGAGTATTGTATAGCCCTCAGGATACAATTGCACACGTACCTCCTATTCGTGGACATCATAGAGCCCTCAGGATACGATGCCACTACAAACACATTCGTGATTGTTACAGAGCCCTCAGGATGCAACATCACCATATCAGCTATGAGAGCCCTCGGGATCATGGTTTCGTGAGTATTGTAGAGCCCTCAGGATACAATAGCACACGTACCTTCTATTCGTGAACATCATAGAGCCCTCAGGATACGATGCCACTTCAAACACATTCGTGACTATTACAGAGCCCTCAGGATGCAACATCATCCTATCGTGAACACTGTAGAGCCCTCAGGATACAGTGCCACTACCTGGACACAAAGTGAACATTGCAGAGCCCTCAGGGTGCAAGGCCACACTAACAATCGTACGTGAATATTACAGAGCCCTCAGGATGCAATACCACTCTACAGTACCTCAAATGCAAGTTACTATTTTACTAGTAATAATGTTGTCACACCACTTGAATAACACAATAATTCCCCCCATGATTATCATTGCAACAGTAAGCATATAATCACATAGCACAAGAGATACCAAAACATAACAACGTTGAATATAATGATCAATCAAAACATGTGGCTATCCTACCAGGTTTCATCATAATCATAACGGCCTTCACTTGCATAGAAACATAGTATGGGCATAATCAAAAGTGAAGTTTAACCAAAAGTGAAACTTGACTTGAACGGTGTTGAAGTACTCTAACATTTATTTCTGAACCTTTCTGCACTCCAGACAATCTACACGATCAACAATATAACAATCAACATCACACTTCACACCTAAACTTCAACATTAAAAGATAAAAATGAACAACAAGTAAAACCATTAAACAGTAGCTAAACAATATCTACATGTCACCACGATCCCAACGCAACTGGAATCGGCGAAAACGGATACACCGTATATAAGATACGGTCACCGAAAGTTTTAAATTTAAAGCTGTACAAAATTCAAATTCGAAAAGTGTAACAGTGCAAAGTGTATCCTACTGTAAACTAGACTTCACTACGGTCGTAAAGAAAAAAGAATCACCTAAAACGGATATACGATCTAAAAGATATAGCCTAAATCGTTCTAGGGTGCAATCTGTGAAAAAGGGCCTATTCGGGAATAAAGTAAAAGTTTTTGTCGCAGACAGGTCCTTTTCGCTACAGGACAAAATTGCTGACGTACCGCTGACGTGGCGATGGCACGAAACCGAGGTTCGTCGGGCACGGAAATCGAGGTTCGTCGGGCATGGAAACCAAGGTTCGCCGGCGCGGAAACCAAGGTTCGCCGGGCACGGAAACCGAGGTTCGGCGGTGGCGGCGCGGAAATCGAGACGGCGCGGCGCGGAAATTGAGGTTCGTCGGCGGCGCGGATCCCGAGCTTCACCGCACGGAATTGAGGCGCGGACGATTTTGGGTTTCTGAAAAAAAAAACGAAAAAGAAACATTTCGAAATCTTAGATAGCCCGAAATTCCTAACTCATTTCCACTCCTATCCTTTATACTAAAAAAGGAGGGAAATCCAAAGCCAACTCATTCCTCAAAACCTATGGCATATCCTTTACATACTTTGCACCTTCCATTTTGTTTTATCTTGGGTTGTTCTCTATTCGAGGATCTTGAGATATTCAATAGCTTTAAAATAAGCCCAAGATCATCAAAATCGGAGTTCGTATGTAAAAGTTATGCACATTTCAGTATTGGGTTCCTACTGTTCTTTTTCTGGACGGACGTTCAACGGATTTCGGATGTCCGACCCATCGGACGACCGGTCGTCAACGAAAATCTGACGAGGATGGGTGGTTAGGCCACTGACCTCCCATGACCCTATTTTCGGTGAGAACCGGACATCTGACCCTACGGACGTCCGAAACTCAACGGATTTACGAAACTTACACAGCCAGACTGCTCCAACGATCACCTTGACTGTTGGGCTATATAGACCCCTCTACCAATCCGGTAGAGGGTTGAGAAATACATTAAAGGACACATACAAACCCTAAAAGGCTCCCTCTCCTTCCTCCCACACCAAATCTTAGATTCTAGAGTGATTTGTGAGAGTTCTTGAGAGAGATTTCACCCATTGATAAATCCACTCCCTCTCCTTCTTTTGACCAAAGGAATTCGCAATTTGAGCATGTCTTGTGCAATCCCCCCTTGATCTTGTTACTCTTGGAGGTTGGACACTCCTAGGACATAGGAGTGCTCTGGTGAGGAATCAACTTATGATTTTCCCTCCGGAGAGTTTGTGAAGGTTTGGAGGCCGCATCAAGGTGTACCACTAGTGGCTGGGAATCCCCTTCGTGGTGATATCTAAAGGGGAATACGGTGAGTATTCATGGCGTTGGTGTGCCTTCGTGGTAACACCCACTCTCTCAAAACGATGAGGAGCTTCCCTCCAAGGAAGTGAACATCGGTATACATCCTCGTCTCTGAGTCTACGGTTATCTCTAACCCTAGCTCACTACTTGTGGTTTAGTTTCGTCACTTGACCTTGCATTCACTATATCTTGTTGCCCTCATTATATTTTGTTGGCTATCATATCATAGTGATCATTTTAGGCGAACACATTATACTCTGCAATTCATACGTGCTACTATTGTTGCATATTGTTCCTTGTGTGTATTGGTATACTGTATCTCACATATCCACATCTTGTGATATATATCTTGTGTAAGTTTGTGTAACTTACTTGTGCCTACTAGTATCATTATTGTGTTCATATTGTTTAAAATAAATTTGTTGGTGCAGTTAGTTGAGCCTAGTATATTGAGGATTTGCGCTTGATAAGTATTCACTAAGTTTATTTCCGCATCTGGATATAGACTAATCTGTAAAAGGTTTAAAAAGCCTATTCACCCCCCTCTAGGCGACTTCGTGGTCCTTTCAATTGGTATCAGAGCAAGGTCTCTCCTTATTAGGCTTCACCGCCTGGAGAGTAAGTTGTCGACTAGTGGTTCGGTGCACAATGGCACCTTTGATTTTGATGGCAGAAATTATCACTTGTGGATAATTCGCATGCGATGTCACTCCCGGACCATGGGTCCAAATGTTTTATGAATTGTTACTATTGGGGCTCATATTTCCAAGGATTTCCTATCTCCATCTCTTGAGGGTATTCATACTGAAAGTGATGCTTTGGGAGCTTTTCATCAAGCTATAACATTTGATGTGTTTAAGTCTATTTTGATGTGTAAGACATCTCATGAGGCTTGGACCAAAATTGATGATGTATATGGTGGATCATATCTTGATGAAGCCAATATTTTTCCCATGGAGACAATTGGGAAAGTCTCGACAACCTCATGTCATGAAGAGCACCCTATTTCCTCCACCTACGACTACTTGGACACATCAACATCTTCCACTTTACCAACATTTAGCTTGTCACAAGGTCATGACATGGAAAGTGGAGAAATCATGTGCGATGATGATGTCGAGATTATTATAGATGATCCTCCATGTAGAAATTCTAGCATTGTAGCGTCCATGAACTTGAGCATATATTGCCACAACTTTGGCATAGACTCTTTTGTCAATAATCCATGCATTTCATCTAAAGATTCCTTCACATACTCTTGTGATGATATGCTTGATCTTCCATGTTGCCATGATATAAATGCTTCAATTTCCTCTAGTTATTGTATGACTAACCATGTAGAGGAAACCAAGAAAAATGTGGCACACTTTATTAACGAAGATCCCTCTTGTCCGGAAAATTCATCACCCATGCACATGTGCCTCATGGCAAGAGGTAATCATGAGGTATCATCTTCTCTTAGTGATGATGATGATGGTTGTGATGAAAATGATGTTTCCATGTCCCAAGATATCCATGAGATTGGGAAAACCCTTTGTAGGGTTAACAAGGACACATATAGGATGTTCCAAGATGTTCTTGCCTCCTTTGATAAACGTAATGATTTACTTCATGAAGTGCAAGATAAAAATGAACTACTTTAACATAATATCATTTTGGCTCATCAATCTTTGAGATACTTGAAGTGGTCAAAAGAAGAGATTGAATTTTCTCATTATAAGCTTAAAGAGGATTTTGAACACCTTGACCTTGGCTACAAGAACGTCAAAGGAGAGCTCACTAAACTCTCTAAGTCTCATGAGGAACTTCAAGCTACTCATGATAAGTCTCTTGGTTCTATCTCTTCCTCTCACATTGTCAATGATGCTTTTACTACTAATCCTATTTTTTGTGAATCATCAATATTGAAGGAGAATGTTGACTTAAGTGCTCAACTTGATTTGCTAACTAGCAATTATGGAAAATTGGAAGTAATTCATGAAAATCTCTCGAGCACTCATGAGGACCTTCTAACCTCTCATGATAGGCTAAAGTTAGCCCATGAGGCTATGATCACTAAGGTAAAATATTATGAGTCTCATGTGGACATTAGCACATATTCTACACAAAATTCCTTGTTGTCATGTGCTAGTCCTTGCAGTTCCTCTCTACATGATGTTGCTACATGTTTCGATGATTTCCTCACCATGCCTTGTTGCTCTAATAATGAAGCTTCTATATCCTCTAGCTCTTTTGTCAATACTAACATTGTAGAGGAAAATAAAGAGCTCAAGTGATAGAGGCGAAGGTGTCCCGATGTTTCGATGAGATGGTGTAGATCGATTATGGTGGAGACGACTTTCATGATCCGACTACGAACGTGCGAAGACGTTGCGCCTTAGCGATCGCTAAACCAACTCCGAGAGGTTATTGATCCCGCGGATGCACGATCAACCTGACCACGAAGGTCTAATTCCTGCAAGCAATCGAAGAACAAGCAAGAACTAAGAATTGCAATCTGGATATTGCGAATATAAGATGAATGATTACGAAAGTTGGGGTTCCAATGAGGTCTTGGCCTGGTCGGATGACACAAACGAAGAGCTCGAAGTTGCGGCTATGGCTAACTTTAATCTAATTAAAACCCAAGTCTAAACGACGCCCTAAGGGCTGTATATATGGGGGAACAGAGGGGATTTTCGTGACCCCTTGGAGGTGGGGTCCGAAAACAACCCTAACTCGGTTTCCCCACACATACGGACTCTAAAAACAGCCTATAATGTGGTATTTCGAAATTACATGGGCCCAGCCCAATATTAAGGTGACGCAGCACCTATAATTGCTCTTGGACGAAAATAATGAAGTGGCATCTCGTGTATTCCGTCCAAGCCTTCATGCATGCCTTATGGTGGCTTCAACGTGCGAAAATCCCCACTGGAAACTCCACTGTACTTTCCCCCGCGCGCACCTTCTTCTCCATTCTTGATCCCGCTCCAATGACCATCCTTCTTGTCCATGCTAGGTCCTTCATTCATAAGCAAAACAAAAGTATCTAATTTAGGCAGCATCATATGTTCATGAACAATAGAAGGATTCGCAAGAAACGAAAGTACCTGATAATTTAGTTGACGTGCACGTGCTCTATTAACTGGTCCAGTATGTGTAGTTGGTGAGGGTATGGGTGTAACATTAGTAGGGATGTCCTCATCATCAAGGCCGAAGTCACTAGTTTGAACAAAGACTTGGAGAAGTTCTATGATGGGAAATCCACACTCCACAATATCTTGAGTGTATACAATTTCCCTCAAGATAGGTGTGAACATGGTTTTATATCCAACAATAAGAAGTCCAAGAACAATAAGAAGGGACAATACCAAGTCAAGAAAGTGGCCAACATTATTTTCTTCAAATGCAAGAAAGTTGAACACCATGTAAGATCTTGTTCAACGAAGGAGAAGGCCTCAAGTAAGAAGCATCATGGGAAGCGGCCTCAAGAACAATATCAAGATGAAGAAAGGCCTCTCTCCGTGATTAACCATGATAATGATCCTCATGTTGAGGAGAAAGAGAAGAAGAGAAAGGGAAGCACATGTTGCTATAATTGTCGTAAGAAGGGACACATATCTTCATCATGTCCCAACGGTAACATCTCTAAGCCTCCAATAATAAATGATCATTATTTACTTAGGAAGGATAATGTTGGCAATGTTTTTGCCAAGTTTGTGGGTACCCAAATTGGTTCGAAGGTGGATAAGACCATTTGCGTTGCCAAACCTATTATGACTAATTTCTTAGGACCCAACCTTTTTGGGGACCAACCAGCTCTAACTTGATTAATAGTTGGTTGGAGAGAATTGGAGACTTGGCTACTACATGAAGAAGAAGAAATTACTTTCACCACAAGTTGTGGTTAATTACGAGTCAAGTGGATTATCATCATATTCATTAATCCAATGCTCCTCCTTGTGGTAACTTGTATTTACATTGTTTACATTGAAAGTTACTAGCACTATGCATGTGTAGGTTTTGTGCCTAGCATGTGTTTGCATATATTGTGCCTCTTATTATGCTTGATTTGTGTTATTTAGCATATGTAGGTTGCTATAGTTGTGTGTGTTGTTTCGAGCCTTTATTGCTTCATTAGTTGAATCCTATTTGGCTCTTTTGAGATATCAATGGATCATCACATTATGAGTTCGAGTGATATGTTTACACATATCACAAACCTTGAATGTGTATATATGTGGAATATCATCTAGTATTGTTAGTACAATATTATCTAGCATAGTCATAATAACTAAAAACAGGTAAAATACACATATCTACACCGCATGTAATTCATGCAAATATGTAGGAAATAAAATGGACTTTAAATAGAACATCTCTTGTTGTCCTCATCGAACGCCCGGTGTTGATCGGGCTTCCGATACATCACTGTATCGGAAGTCTGGTGGCTACCGGAAACAGGGTCAGGGAGGTCAGTAGACTTCACATATATTTCATCGGATGTTCGATAGGTTTCTGAAGTCCGACGGTCGGAAATCTGACATCTGTCGGACGTCCGATACTTCACACCACTTCTAGTCTGGAAGCCTCTCTGAAAAGGGACAGACGTCCGATGGTCTTCGGACATCTGTTCATCGGATGTCCGGAACCCGTCAGATGTGTGGTACGTGTAACATCTCCCCTGACTGTGCTTCGAATGTATCTGCATGTACAATAGTGGCCCGGACGTTCGATGGAGACCGGATGTCCGATGGCTCGATACCGGATCATCTGGTCAAGTTACCTGGGCATCCGAAATGTTGGCCCTCACTTGCAGAATCATATGCGGGGTCACTGGACCATCTAGACTCATGTCCGGACGTCCGGGCCTATCCCCTTATAAATCCTACCAGGATATCTTTAGTTGGGTTTCATTTTACTCTTGTGGATAATACATGTATTGTCACATTATGGGGGAGCGGTATGCTATGTGCATACCGCAATCCTTATAGACGTGAATAAATTGAATAATGCCATTTAGAGTTCATATTTGAAATTATCTTATATCTATGTGGCCACAATGTCTTGTTTGAGTATAGTATTCTTGTGTGATTTTCCCATGATTCAATTCATTCCAATTATTGTTATGCATGGTTACCTATATAATTGGAATATTAAGAATCCCCCATACAAGCATTGTGGTTAATTATAAACTCTTATTATATGCATTATATAATTGAAGTTGATATTGTATATCTTTGTTATCTACCACCGAGTGTTATTCTAGATACAATTAAATATGGTATTCTTCATGAGGTAGAATTAGTATATCATCTTCTCCTCGGCCATTACTTAAAATTACATTATATATATTGTAGAGAAATTAGGTTGCCTCCCGAACAATCTCCCTTGCTTTTGGTCAAGTTCATCTTATTAGTTTTGTGGAGTTATGGGAGTTGATTATCTCACTAGTAGTACTATTTATATCCACTTGAATGAGATATAACCTTGAAAGTATGTGTAATGTATATTTTATGTGCACTTTGGCTTTGCGCAGTTCATATGTTGAACTATGTGTGTAATCATGTGTTGATTCATCACTGTGATACAATTTGGACAACATGAATGATGGTTGATTTTCGTTAAGTGTTCATCATTTATATATGCTACTATCTAAATTATATCTTCTTGGTTCTTGATATGCTTGTGCATGCATGCTTAAATATATGTGTATCTTCATTGCCCTGCTTGCTCTATTTGATCCAAGATATGTAGGGGAAACTCTATCAAACTGTGACGACTAAGATGTGCATTCATAGTCATATTCACATACTTAAGTGGAGTTTTCCCTATGAATTGTAGCTATGCTAACCACCTTGGACCCAAGAAGGTTGGGGAGCATATTGTACTTAAATTATCTTAGGTATATTTGAGGAATGTGGGGTGCTTGGCTTATTCATTGAGAATGTGGTACTTCCTTGAGGAACTAGGAGTCAAGCCATAATATGTTATTGATGTACAACTTCATTCCGATGCCATCACGGTAACATGAATTTATTTCATGCACATATATAGAGTAATGTGGTCAACCTTGTGTATATTGCATCATGGCATGCTTAATTCTTGCTGAAATTGTGTTAATTCCACGGTCTTACAAGGAAAGTCATTGTGATATGAGGCATTCGGGAAAATGCATATAATGGGAAAGTTATCCCACAATTTGCCATAAGGAAATTTATTGCATATCAATTCCTCAAATGTGCTCTCATATGCAATATTGATGAAATTGTAGAAACACTCTAAGTGCTCTTAGTATGTGCTTTCTTGATTAGTGATTCATGGTTATACAAATGAGATCAATTTTTTCCATGTGCCTTGTGCCATGTTCCATGTTCCATGTGTCATGTGTCATGGGTCATGTGCCTTGCTCTTATGATAGGATCAAACTTGTGAAACAATGGATTCACCTATGGATATCATGGCATTATCAATTGCAACTATCTTTTGTATGTAAGTTTCTTTGTGGATTCATATGATATTATTAGCGACTTATAAACTTTCGTACATAAGAAAGCTCATATATTCCTTGATATCATCTATCCATTGCCGCCCACCTTGTATGTCAATTTTTGTTTCTTTGGTGGTCCTGGTAGAAGGTTGTTAAGAGAGTGCGTGTATGTATTGCATATATCCTTCTGCACTCATTTGTTTTGGAATATATTTTGGATTCATGATTGATATGATAATCACATTGGATATCTCTACTATATTTTGTTTAAACTATGTTTTATGTATATCTTGAATGTTCTTCCTCATCTATGTAATGCTTATCTTCATATCGTTGCACCATGATGCATTATATAGATCCTCAATATTATTTGAGTTCCTCCAAGAGTTCCTCATAGAATATGTGCATTTGATTTCACTCATGATTTTCCGTATGCACTCATTATGGAGGCCTCATACCATATGGGTCTTCTAGATCTTTCCTTCCATTTTGGTATTTTTTTCCAATGGGGGAGAAGTTTAGAGGGTTTAGTTGGGTTAGTTGGGTTTAGTGGTTGATGTCATCCATGCATATGTATCTGTGTTATATATGTTTATGGCATGAATGATGATACATATATAGAGTAAACTTCAACGTGGTCAACATATGCAATGAAATTCAAGTTCATTCACATGTGCATATATTGTGGGGGAGTTTTCCTCTATATATAATGGTCCTACTAACATAAAATTCTTGTGTAGTATTTTGATGCTAGTATAACCGGTGTGGATAACATAAAGTAACTTTGTGTTACTTTATGCTATCAAAAGAACCCAAGTATACAATTTATCCTTGGATAAGTTGCACGCTTGTTTGAATATTTATTATACAAACCCTCTTGCTGAGATTGTCATCAACTACCAAAATGGGGGAGATTGAAAGTACATGCAGTCCCCATGTGTGGTTTTGGTAATTAATGACAATCGTTATGGACTATTGTTTGCATTGATATATATATATATATATTTGAAGGAAAGTTACATATGCAATGCATGAAGAACATTGTTCATAAACACAAATGTATCCATTGTGGCTTGGTAATGAACGATGATTCCAATAAAGCAACAATGACATCATGGATCTATGGATGGTTGTCCCATGGATTATGCTAAGAAGAATGGATGAATTTGCAATGAATACTACCTCAGATTAAGATGATTCAAAAGGGAATGTCATTCTCCTCAACAAGATGTAGAATGTTATTGTCACCACTTGATCATGGAGTAAAGATGAATGTTGACCAAGATAAAGATGAAAGATTGAATTCTTGCTGGTCAATTATCAAGCACATTTTATGTACCACATGGTAAGAAATTTTCAATTGTGCTTTGTGTTCTAACCCATACTTATATATCTTTGAGGGTTAGGTGATTCTCACGAGATTGAAACAAGAAAGACCTCAAGTGCCCATGACAGTATGACATCAAGTGTAATGGTCATCAGGTTATACAAGGTCAAGTTCAAGATATTCATCTCAAAGGATTACATGCTTGAAGCTTGTGGTTGACCACGTGGTGGCACATGTGAAGATGGCATCTAATGTGAAGCTTTCCTCATGACTAACGAGGAAACCAATTTAAGTCTTCACCAAATATGTGACCAATATTGCTTGGGAATCTTGGGCCAATCATGGCATCAACATCAAGCTCAAGTGGTATGCTCAAGTAAAACGTATTGTGTCGTGGATTGTTGACCATTGAAAAGGATACATGCTCAAGAATGGATTTCTAGAAGCTATAGTATAGCTCTTTTATTATTCTTGAGTTATAGGGATCCCACACTATTAAGAGGGGATCAAAGTGGCTTAGTATTGATCTTTCTCAAGTCAACAATTCCTAACTCAATTCCACTCCTATCCTTTATACCAAAAAAGGGGGGAAATCCAAAGCCAACTCATTCCTCAAAACATATGGAATATCCTTTACATACTTTGCACCTTCCATTTTGTTTTATCTTGGGTGGTTCTCTATGTGAGGATCTTGAGATTTTCAATAGATTTAAAATAAGCCCAAGATCATCAAAATCGGAGTTCGTATGTAAAAGTTACGCACATTTCAGTATTGGGTTCCTACTGTTCTTTTTCTGGACGGACGTTCGACTGATTCCGGACGTCCTACTCATCGGACGTCCGGTCGTCAACAGAAATCCTACGAGGATGGGTGGTTAGGCCACTGACCTCCCATGACCCTACTTCCGATGAGAACCGGACATCCGAAACTCAACGGATGTCCGAAACTTACACAGCCAGATTGCTCCAACGGTCACCTTGACTATTGGGCTATATATACCCCTCTACCAATCTGGTAGAGGGTTGAGCAATAAATTGAGGGACACATATGTAAGGCCCCCGATGTGGTGCTAACTCGAGTTAGTCGCTTTCGCGTCCTGCTCAAGTTAGTAGCGCATAAAGAGCCACCGACTCACGACACTCACACTCGTGTCGCTGCCGGATTCTCAACAAGTATAAGAACAAGAACTTAAGCTAAGACATAAATATAAGGTCCAAGGCATACATCGCCATTGGATAAATTATTACATCATCTCAGAGGTCCATGGACCCAACAGTACATCATGCGACAAGCGGAAGACAAACACGTCCGAGTACGGTCAAAAGCCAAATTGCCCTAGAGAGGGCTGCACATAAGAGTCCACCCACGGATCGTCGAAGCCCAACTGTAGAATCTACTGAACGAGGTCGATCTCATCGTCATCCTCCGGGGGCACCTCCACGAAGTATCGTCCAGAGCTCGGGTCGAGAAAGTACTCCACTGCAGCGGCCGATCAGGCAAAACAGTAAAAGCACAAAAGTAAAACAGGGGTGAGATTCTATCATTACAGGATAACTGACTTCCTACGGTAAGACAAAGTAAAAGGAAAGGTTGCAGCCGCACTAGCATATATGGTGGCTATCGTTCTAATAGAGTAGAGGTAAGATCCAAGAATAGCACGCGACATCGTGTCATAAGTCTGCTATCCACCTACTTACGTCAAACATAACACCACCTGGATCTTCTCTCGGTCCCCCTGGACGAAGAAAAGCAACCAAGGCACTCACACGGTAGGCAAGTTTTAATTAAGATTGAAATTGATGTTATTCTATGAACAAGGAGTAGGTCTCAAGTCGTCCATAACCGCGGACACGGCCTTTCGAAAAGATTTAACCCTGCAGGGGTGTACCAACTGCCCATCATAGGCTTCGCATGTACGCCCGGTTTCCACTTGGCTAGGTAAGCGCCTGAAACTCCGGAACGTTAGAGTCCCTCTAACTAACAACGCACAATTCCGGGTGGCCCCCGGGGAGTCGACATCCAATCCAAAATCCGGCCAAGCTCTCGAATCGGCCTCTTCCGTATGGCCAAGGTCGGCTCTAGTCTCGCCTATATAACATGGGACTTCCCTAGCTCACCAGTGTGGACCAACCAGAGGAACTATGTCTCCGTTGGTCCAAGTTGTTTCGAAAACAGCCGGGGTACCAACCAAGCACACAACGTTTGCAAATAGTAAATCAGCTCGGGCCACCACTAGAACCGTAAGAAGCTAGGTAGGTAAGACAAGGAGACCCCATAGACTCCCACACACGATTAGGAACGCTCGTCAAGAAACACAATACCCGGAACTCGGGACCTAGGTGACTCAAATGGAACAAAACACCTGGCGGGAACAGCCTGGTCTCCCATCTTTCGTCGAGTATAAATTAACATCATCAATAATAAATATCAATCAACTTCTTTAAATAACATGATATCCCAAACCATAGCAAATAATAGGGTAAGCAGCAAGTTTTTCTACTCATACTAAGCAATGGCTGAGCAGCGGTAACTTAGCAATACAATGTTTTGCTGGGATGTGGGGATCATGGCTGTTTGGGTTTTTGAAGGTGGCATACTCAAAGTGGATAGGATCAAACAAACGCTCTAGACAACAGCTAGGCATGTAGGCAGAAAGGTATCAAGTAATGGTATGAATCTTCCCCTTGCCTGGGTAATCAGTCGTCAAAGCAGACGCAGCAGGGTCCTCGGGCTCGGTGTCGGAAACCTCCACGTAAGTCTCCTCGGCGGTCTCAGGTGCTAACGTAAGGTACCGGCAAGAAAAAGACACACAAGTAAGTAACGGGTATAATGCACAGGCAATGATGACATGAGCAAGTTTAATTTGGTATGACATGACCCTGTCTAGTCAAATTTAAATGAAGGTGATGACGACACGTCATCAACTTCATATGCATTTATTTACATTATAATGGCTTTGGTCTGAGCCTTAATTTAGGTGTAAGTAACATGTCAACATGGCATGAACATCAAAGCAAACACAAGAATTTAGACAACGTGAAAGTAAAACATCGGTTTCGGAGACGGAGTAGTGTCGGTGAATTTGACACAAGGAAGGTGCAACAATAGTTGGAAACCAGCCACTTCGCATATGACAATATGTTGCGGGCTGACTTTGAAGAAGATTATTGAAGATGACATGAAACAAACTTGAAAAGGACTGATGATCATCATTTCAAAATGCACTGAAGTTGAAATGATGCAAGAAGAAAGACAGATGATTCTGGATCTGGTGGTCACACCTTGTTCACATGAGTTGCACAAAACTTCATGAGGACATCACCATTGCAATCCTTGCAGAACACTACCCCAAACCCATATATAATATGGCACCATCTGAATTTGCAAACACAGTTGCAAATTCAACTGGAGTTCAGGGGGCTGGGTGCAAATTTACACTACATGCATTTGAAAAAGGTTCACATGGCTAAACCATTATCAGCATGCAACTCCTGGTGAAAAACTACCCAAGATTCATATATGGCATGGCCAACTTTGAATTTGGGCAAACTTGACAAAATCAAAGAAAGAACAAGGGCTGATTTGCAAAATGGCCATACTCCAATTTTTAGAGGGGCCAAATGCAAGAATGGACTCCACCATGCTGGTCAGTAGCTCAAGCTACCCCAAAAACATATATAATATGCCCCTACTTGCAAAAGATGTTCAAATCAGATTTGAATTTGAATTCAAATTCAAATTTGAAGTAAACCAGAAAAGAAATGAAAAAAGAAAAGAAGAAAAAGAAAAGAGAGGGACCAGAACCTCTCGGGCTGGCTTCGGGCGAAGGGCCCAAGTGAGTTAAGCCCACGCGACAGAGAAGAAATAAAGAAAGAAAAAAAAGAGAAAAGGGCCGAGCCCACAGTGGACCAGGCCCATGGCCACTTCATCTCCTTGGCCCAGGCGACAGAGCCTTCCCTCCTCTTCTGAACCCAGCGACAGCGCGCTCTGAAGAACAAGACACCTCCCTGCTGAACCCGAAACAGGCTCAAACTACGGCGAGGCTCCCCTTGCGCTCCGGTCGTCTCCCGACGAACCTTGCCGCGAAAACCAAGAGGGGACCTCCCTCTACACCTTGCCTTACTGCCCCGCTCCTGAATCCCTCTCTGTTCGACGGTAGCAACGAAGAAACAGAGGGGCGGCGACCTGTTATGGGAGTTCAGAACGTGCGCCACATCCGGCGACTTGGCGATGAGGCTGCGCTCGACTACGCTGCTCCGGCGACCTAGCTGCTACTGCAATTCTCGAGACGGGTCACCCCTGCATCCATTTCTGCACTGGGACGCACCGGAGACGTGACAACGACGACGTGCGCCTTGCCGGAAAATCACGGCGGCCACGGCCAACAGGCGATCTTCAGAACAGCGCAAACGAAAGGGTGCCAAGCTTCCTCCTTTGAGGCAACTAGCGTGCTCTGGGCGCGGCCACACTACGCCCGCACGCGTCCAGACCTCGCCGGGGTCACGGGGTTCACCGGCGATGCGGTAAACCGTGCCACAGCGGACGGCATCGAGGGCACACACTGCGCGGTCTACTTCTACTGCTACGGGGGAAGAGGAGGCGTCATCTTGCTCACCTAGGGGTGGCCGGTGACGACTTGCAACACGGTTGACGGAAGGGGGGTCGACGGCGACGTGGAAGCAGACGCGTCGGAGGCGGGTTCGTCGTCGCGGGGACGCTCAGGAGCTCCTCCCTGCTGCCTGCGCGAAGCAAGAGGAGAGGTGAGCTCACAGATAGCCAGATCAAGCGCGGGCCCGAGGAATTGTGGCGAGGCGGCGGAGAATTCCTCACCGGAGTCATGGCGGCCAGCGGAACAGGGGAGGAAGGATCTCGCTCGAGCGGCGGCGGCGAGGGGAAAGCTTGGAGGAAATGGAACCCTAGGGGGGTCCTGGGCTCGGGGGGCGCGGAACTTATAGAGGGGAGCCCCTCAGGCCACGTCGGCGGTCATCGACGTCGACGCCGGAGCCCGTTGTGAGAGGGGGAGGAGGACGACGTGGAAAGGGGGTCTGTCCTGGCCGCACGATCTGGATTCCACGGCCAGGATCTCGTCCTCCGTACCGCTTCACTGGAAAGGTGGATGGGCTGCGGGAAGGGAAGCTCCAGATGGGCCTGGCCAGGCTGGAAAAGAAGAAGAAGGAGACCAAAGCCTTTTTCTAGCACAGAAAAACAGCAGGGAAAAATAAAAGGAAAAGGGACAGAAGAAAAAGGGAGAAAAATATATAAAAATATATTTGAAACCCCCTTGAGGCATACTTGATCACCCAAAAATGGGTTGGGCAATTTTGAATGCAAGGAAAAATTTCCATAGCAAAACAGTACCTTTTCCAATTTAAAATTAAATAGAAAAGGTGCTTATGGAATTTTGGGGAAGAAAACACAAGGTGCAAAATTCCATGAACTTGAAAATCTTGAACCTTGCATTATTACTCAATTTCCAAAAGTGGTTTGGGTATTTTTGGCAACAACAAAATTGTGAGCTCATTTTTGAATTCAAAACCACTTTGAACTAGAGCCCCCTATTTTGATGATGGCAAAAATAATTTGAGGATTTTCAAACCCTTGCACTAGCAATTGAAATGGCTAGGCCAAGTTTGGGGTCAAGGAGAGCAAGCATGCAACAAAGAAAAAAAATCCTCCAACACCCTTCTTGAACCATTTTGGATGGAAAAAGAAACAAACCAAATGGGCTCCAATCTCAATGCAAATTTAAATCCCCACATGAAATTATAAAGTTTAGCATCATGCTAAGTTACAAAGTCAACAGACAAAGTAGAACTTCATGGTGATTCTTATTTATTGCACATGGGCTGTTACAACACTCCCCCACCAACACAGGATCTCGTCCCGAGATCTAAGCCTGAAACAACTCAGGATACTCAGAACGGAGATGGTCTTCACGCTCCCACGTTGCTTCCTTCTCCGAATGATGTGCCCACTGAACTTTAATGAACTTGACGGTCTTGTTGCGCGTCTTGCGCTCGGACGTCTCAAGAACACGGACTGGACGCTCTGAGTAGGAAAGGTCCGCACTTAGCTGGATCTCGCCAAGTCAACAGCCTGCTCTGGCTGCTTGAAGCACTGCTTTAGCTGGGACACATGGAACACGTCATGCACCATGGACAGACTCTCTGGAAGCTTAAGCCGAAAGGCAAGAGGTCCTCTAGTCTCAAGGATGCGGAAAGGTCCGAAAAATCTTGGAGCGAGCTTTCCTTTGATACCAAAGCGGTGAGTTCCCCTCAACGGAGACACTCTCAGGTACGCCCAATCACCAACCTGAAACACTACACTACGGTGCATTTTGTCATAATAGGCCTTCTGCCTAGACTGTACTGCCTTTAGGTGCTCTCGGACAATCTTCACTCTGTCCTCTGCCTCTTGGATGACATCTGGACCGAACAGCTGCCTCTCACCTGTCTCGGACCAGTTCAAAGTTGTCCTGCACTTGCGGCCATTCAAGACTTCAAACGGCGCTGCTTGCAGACTTGCCTGATAGCTGTTGTTGTAATAGAACTCAGCATACGGCAAGCACTCTTCCCACTTCATGCCAAATGAGATGACACATGCCCGAAGCATGTCCTCGAGGATTTGGTTCACGCGCTCGACTTGCCCACTTGTCTGAGGGTGATAAGCGGTACTGAACAACACTGTCGTACCAATCACCTTTTGAAAGGCCTGCCAGAACTTAGAGGTGAAAAGGCTGCCTCTATCTGAACTGATCTTCTTGGGAATGCCATGCAAAGATACAACTCTTGCGGTGTACAAATCCGCCAACTGAGCTGCTGAAATGGAGTCCTTCACTTCAAAGAAGTGGGCAACTTTGGAAAGATTGTCGATGACAACAAAGATGGCATTGTTCTTCTTCTGCGACAAGGGGAAGCCTGTGATGAAATCCATCTCTATGTGATCCCATTTCCACTCCGGAATCTCAAGTGGCTGAAGCAACCCTGCAGGCTTCTGGTGTTGTGCCATCACTCTCCTGCACACATCACACTGAGACACGTAACGGGAAACATCCCGCTTCATACGAGTCCACCAAAAACTTTGCTTGAGATCTTGATACATCTTTGTACTGCCAGGGTGAATCGATAGCTTGGAACCATGGGCTTCCTTCATGATGACCTCTCTGAGATCTCCTTCCTTGGGAACAACAACTCGCTCTTCGAACAACACGGTGCCGTCATTATGCACTGAAAAGCAACCGTACTTTGGAACTGAGGCGACAATACCCTGTTTGATCTTCTGAATCATTGAGCTGCCAGTCTGAGCTTCACGAATCTTCTCACAGATAGTGGGCTCTACCACAAGGTTGGCAAGATAGCCTGCTGGAACTAGCTCGAGATTGAGCCTTCTAAAGGACTCACACAAATCAGGGTGGATCTTCTGCACCTGGATTTTATTGCAATCGCCCTTGCGGCTCAGCGCATCAGCTATGACATTCGCCTTCCCAGGCGTGTACTGAATATCAACTGTGTACTCAGTAATGGTTTCAAGCCATATTATTTGCCTCAAGTTCAGATTTGGCTGAGTGAACAAGTACTTCAGACTCTTGTGGTCCGTGAACATCCACCTTCCTCCCTAAGAGGAGGTGTCGCCAAGTGACTAAAGCGTGCACAACTGCTGCAAGCTCCAAGTCGTGCGTGGGATAATTCCTCTCACTTGTCTTCAACTGCCGTGAGGTATAAGCCACAATATTCCTGCCTTGCATCAAGACTCCGCCGAGACCTTGCATGGAAGCATCACAAAACACCTGAAAAGGCTGTGACTCATCTGGCGGCGTGAGAATTGGAGCTGTGGTCAGCTTCTCTTTCAACTCCTCGAAGGCTGACTCGCAAGCCGGTGACCAAGTGTACCACTTGTCCTTGCACAACAATTCAGTCATTGGCTTGGCTATTTTGGAGAAATTCTGCACAAACCTCCTGCAATAACTGGCGAGGCCGAGAAAACTCCTTAGCTGCTTCACATTCTTCGGTGGAGCCCACTCTTGAATAGTGCGGACTCGCTCTGGATCAACCGCAATTCCCTCAGCGGAGATGACATCGCCCAGAAAATTGACCTTGTCCAGCCAAAACTCGCACTTGGAGAACTTGGCGTAATACCGGTGCTCTCTTAACTTCTGCAGCACCAAGCGCAAATGTTCCTCATGCTCAGCCTCTGAGTTGGAATAGACAAGAATGTCGTCGAGGTAGATGATCACAAACACATCAAGCCAATCTTGGAACAAATAGTTCATGGCTCTCACGAATGTCGGAGGGGCATTTGAGAACCCAAAAGTCATGACTGTGAACTAATACAGCCCATAACGTGTGCTGAACGCGGTCTTGGGAATATCCTCTTCACGAACACGGATTTGGTGATACCCCATCCTCAAGTCAAGCTTGGAAAACACCTTAGCCCCATTTAACTGCTCAAACAGATCATTGATACAGGGTAAAGGGTATTTGTTCTTGATGGTCTTCTTGTTGATACCGCGATAGTCCTGGACCAAGCGGCTAGTCCCATCCTTCTTCTGGAAAAACAAAGCTGGTGCACCCCAAGGGGAAGTGCTCGCGCGGATAAATCCGCCTGCCTCCAACTCTGTCAACTGCTTCTTGAGCTCAATCAACTCTTTCGAACACATCTTGTACGGATGCCGAGAAATCGGCTGGGTACCAGGCTCTAGCTCAATAACGAACTCAATAGCTCGAACTGGGGGAATTCCTGGCAACTCCTCCGGAAAGACGTCTGGGAACTCACAGACAACTCTGACCTCTTCGAGCAAAGGCGCAACTCCTGCGTTCAACGCATACAACTGTGCTGGTCCTGTCATAGAGCCACAAGTGTACAATACCTCTGCTCCTGAATCATGTGTCAACTTGACTGATCTGGTCGGAAAATCAATATTGGCCTTGTGCTGCACAAGCCAATCCATGCCCAAAATGACATCAATGTCGGAACGCGGAAGCAAAACCAAAGAAGCGGAGAAAAGGAGACCCTGAATCTGGATCTGCACATCAGGAACTCTGACAGCTGAACTGAACTTAGAGCCCGGTGTAGAGATAGCCATAGGAGACGACATCATCTCTGAATGCAAATCATGTGCACGAGCAAAAGACTTGGAAACGAAGGAGTGAGAAGCTCCGGAATCAAACAATACTGTCGCGGGAACTGAACACACAAGCAACCTACCAAGAACAATCTCTGAAGACTGCTGAGCATCTGAGAGCATCACGTTGTTCACCCGAAGTGCACGTGGCTGTGCCTTCACCATCGCGTTGCTCGGAGTAGAGCGAGGTGGAGGCGGTGGAAGCCGAGCAAAGCGCAGATCGGTGCAGTTGGGAGACGTGTGCCCTGGCTCTCTGCACTTGTAGCAAATCACGCCCGGCCTGGGCTGCTGCTGCGGCTTGGGTGGCCTCGCGTGTGGTGGTGTAGAGCGAGGCCCCTGCTGAACTGGGACGGGAGGGCGGGCAAAAGTGCGGACAACTTCCCCACTCTGCTGGTACTGCTGCCTCTGCGGTGGTGCCTCTGCAACCCAAGTCTTTGCCTTGTTGTGGATCATCACTGCGGAACTGTGCTGACGCTGGCGCTTACTGTCTGCATCCCACTCTGGTCTGGCTGACTCCTGACGGATAGCCTGATCCACGAACTGTGAGAACAGCGTGGGACTGCACTGAGTGAGCGCGTACTTGATCTCTGTGCTGTGACCTCCACGAAACCTCGCAATCTTCTTAGCCTCTGTGCTGACCTCCTCTGGAGCGTACCTGGCTAGCCTGACGAAGGCCAGGTTGTACTCCTGGACTGACCTGTCACCCTGTCTCAGAGCCAAGAACTCCTCACGGTTCCTGTCCATCAGGCCACTCGGAATATGCGCTGCTCTGAAGTCCGCGACGAAGTCTGCCCACGTGATGATAGCATCGCCCTTGTTGGCCTTGTAAGTATTGTACCAGCTGGCTGCTGCACCCTGAAGCTGGAAGGAGGCGAAGGTGACGTAGTCGACAGGTCTGAAGGTGTTTGCATTGAAGTGCTTCTTGATCTCTGCGATCCAGTCATCCGCCTCCAGCGGGTCTCGAGCCTCGGAGAACCTGGGGGAGTTGATCGCGAGGAACTGCTGCAGTGTGGTGTACTGTGGTCGATCACTTCTCTGGGCATTCTGGTTTTGCAGCATCTGTAGGATCGCAGTTGTGCCCTGAGCCATTGCGGTTACAGCCGCCCCAAGGATAGGGTTCTCTGGCGGCGGCATGTTCGCTCTTGGCATCCTGTATACAGGAACACTTATGAGAACATGGTTGAAACATTGATGTAACCAGAAGATAAAGCAATATTGTCAACAAAACTTCCTCACGAGGTATGAGAAAGCCGAAGGCTGAAATTCCACCAAGGTTAACCCAGAAAGTCGAAAATTAGGTGCTACTGGAATCCCCAAACCAAGATCATCCGAATCCAAGATAATAATCTGCTAGCGAGCACACAACAATATATACGAGCGGTTGGAAACCTGAACAATGAGACATCTGCCCTGAGCGGCCCGCCATCACGGTCGTCCATAGGGGAAAAGACACCACATCCATATTACCATAGGATGCCCGCCAATCCTGTATGGACGTTTCACCTGGGGTACGCCGTAAGCGAGGTAGAGCAGTCAACCCCAAGTGGCGGCTCAGTGGTCTCAAAGACGCCAACACATCTCGTCGCTAGCAAAAAATTATAGAGGAATCGGAGCCTCATTTAAGCGAGAACCTAGATTTGTTCTTGAAAGGGGATAAGTTGCAGAGAAAAACAACGTTTCACTTCCTCACGGAAAAGGGGTGGGAGGGTGGGGTAAGAAGAAAAAGAAAGAGTTCCTACTCTCCGATTTTTCCTTAGTAACTACAAAATAGTTTCTAGACTCAACTTCGGCCAGTAAGGGGTCCTACAGTCAGTCGTGCTCTGATACCAAGTTGTAAGGCCCCCGATGCGGTGCTAACTCGAGTTAGTCGCTTTCGCGTCCCGCTCAAGTTAGTAGCGCATAAAGAGCCACTGACCCACGACACTCGCACTCGTGTCGCTGCCGGATTCTCAACAACAAGTATAAGAACAAGAACTTAAGCTAAGACATAAATATAAGGTCCAAGGCATACATCGCCATTGGATAAATTATTACATCATCTCAGAGGTCCATGGACCCAACAGTACATCATGCGACAAGCGGAAGACAAACACGACCGAGTATGGTCAAAAGCCAAATTGCCCTAGAGAGGGCTGCACATAAGAGTCCACCCACGGATCGTCGAAGCCCAACTATAGAATCTACTGAACGAGGTCGATCTCATCGTCATCCTCCGGGGGCACCTCCACGAAGTATCGTCCAGAGCTCGGGTCGAGAAAGTACTCCACTGCAGCGGCCGATCAGGCAAAACAGTAAAAGCACAAAAGTAAAACAGGGGTGAGATTCTATCATTACAGGATAACTGACTTCCTACGGTAAGACAAAGTAAAAGGAAAGGTTGCAGCCGCACTAGCATATATGGTGGCTATCGTTCTAATAGAGTAGAGGTAAGATCCAAGAATAGCACGCGACATCGTGTCATAAGTCTGCTATGCACCTACTTACGTCAAACATAACACCACCTGGATCTTCTCTCGGTCCCCCTGGACGAAGAAAAGCAACCAAGGCACTCACACGGTAGGCAAGTTTTAATTAAGATTCAAATTGATGTTATTCTATGAACAAGGAGTAGGTATCAAGTCGTCCATAACCGCGGACACGGCCTTTCGAAAAGATTTAACCCTGCAGAGGTGTACCAACTGCCCATCATAGGCTTCGCATGTACGCCCGGTTTCCACTTGGCTAGGTAAGCGCCTGAAACTCCGGAACGTCAGAGTCCCTCTAACTAACAACGCACAATTACGGGTGGCCCCCGGGGAGTCGACATCCAATCCAAAAGCCGGCCAAGCTCTCGAATCAGCCTCTTCCGTATGGCCAAGGTCGGGTTTAGTCTCGCCTATATAACAGGGGACTTCCCTAGCTCACCAGTGTGGACCAACCAGAGGAACTATGTCTCCGTTGGTCCGGGTTGTTTCGAAAACAGCCGGGGTACCAACCAAGCACTCACACGTTTGCAAATAGTAAATCAGCTCGGGCCACCACTAGAACCGTAAGAAGCTAGGTAGGTAAGACAAGGAGACCCCATAGAATCCCACACACGATTAGGCACGCTCGTCAAGAAACACAATACCCGGAACTCGGGACCTAGGTGACTCAAATGGAACAAAACACCTGGCGGGAACAGCCTGGTCTCCCATCTTTCGTCGAGTATAAATTAACATCATCAATAGTAAATATCAATCAACTTCTTTAAATAACATGATATCCCAAACCATAGCAAATAATAGGGTAAGCAGCAAGTTTTTCTACTCATACTAAGCAATGGCTGAGCAGCGGTAACTTAGCAATACAATGTTTTGCTGGGATGTGGGGATCATGGCTGTTTGGGTTTTTGAAGGTGGCATACTCAAAGTGGATAGGATCAAACAAACGCTCTAGACAACAGCTAAGCAGGTAGGCAGAAAGGTATCAAGTAATGGTATGAATCTTCCCCTTGCCTGGGTAATCAGTCGTCGAAGCAGACGCAGCAGGGTCCTCGGGCTCGGTGTCAGAAACCTCCACGTAAGTCTCCTTGGCGGTCTCAGGTGCTAACGTAAGGTACCGGCAAGAAAAAGGCACACAAGTAAGTAATGGGTACAATGCACAGGCAAGGATGACATGAGCAAGTTTAATTTGGTATGATATGATCCTGTCTAGTCAAATTTAAATGAAGGTGATGACGACACGTCATCAACTTCATATGCATTTAATTACATTATAATGGCTTTGGTCTGAGCCTTAATTTAGGTGTAAGTAACATGTCAACATGGCATGAGCATCAAAGCAAACACAAGAATTTAGACAACGTGAAAGTAAAACATCGGTTTCGGAGACGGAGTAGTGTCGGTGAATTTGACACAAGGAAGGTGCAACAATAGTTGGAAACCAGCCACTTCGCATATGACAATATGTTGGGGGCTGAGTTTGAAGAAGATGATTGAAGATGACATGAAACAAACTTGAAAAGGACTGATGATCATCATTTCAAAATGCACTGAAGTTGAAATGATGCAAGAAGAAAGACAGATGATTCTAGACCAGGTGGTCACACCTTGTTCACATGAGTTGCACAAAACTTCATGAGGACATCACCATTGCAATCCTTGAAGAAAACTACCCCAAACCCATATATAATATGGCACCATCTGAATTTGCAAACACAGTTGCAAATTCAACTGGAGTTCAGGGGGCTGGGTGCAAATTTACACTACATGCATTTGAAAAAGGTTCACATGGCTAAACCATTATCAGCATGCAACTCCTGGTGAAAAACTACCCAAGATTCATATATGGCATGGCCAACTTTGAATTTGGGCAAACTTGACAAAATCAAAGAAAGAACCAGGGCTGATTTGCAAAATGGCCATACTCCAATTTTTAGAGGGGCCAAATGCAAGAATGGACTCCACCATGCTGGTCAGTAGCTCAAGCTACCCCAAAACCATATATAATATGCCCCTACTTGCAAAAGATGTTCAAATCAGATTTGAATTTGAATTCAAATTCAAATTCGAAGTAAACCAGAAAAGAAATGAAAAAAGAAAAGAAGAAAAAGAAAAGAGAGGGTCCAGAACCTCTCGGGCTGGCTTCGGGCGAAGGGCCCAAGTGAGTTAAGCCCATGCGACAGAGAAGAAATAAAGAAAGAAAAAAAAGAGAAAAGGGCCGAGCCCACAGTGGACCCGGCCCATGGCCACTTCATCTCCTCGGCCCAGGCGACAGAGCCTTCCCTCCTCTTCTAACCCCAGCGACAGTGCGCTCTGAAGAACAAGAAACCTCCCTGCTGAACCCGACAAGGGCTCAAACTCCGGCGAGGCTCCCCTTGCGCTCCGGTCGTCTCCCGGCGAACCTTGCCGCGGAAAACCAAGAGGGGACCTCCCTCTACACCTTGCCTCACTGCCCCGCTCCTGAATCCCTCTCTGTTCGACGGTAGCAACGAAGAAACATAGGGGCGGCGACCTGTTCTGGGAGTTCAGAACGTGCGCCACATCCGGCGACTTGGCGATGAGGCTGCGCTCGACTACGCTGCTCCGGCGACCTAGCTGCTACTGTAATTCTCGAGACGGATCACCTCTGCATCCATTTCTGCACTGGGACGCACCAGAGACGTGACAACGACGACGTGCGCCTTGCCGGAAAATCACGGCGGCCACGGCCTACAGGCGATCTTCAGCGCAAACGAAAGGGTGCCAAGCTTCCTCCTTTGAGGCAACTGGCGTGCTCTGGGCGCGGCCACACTACGCCCGCACGCGTCCAGACCTCGCCGGGGTCACGGGGTTCACCGGCGACGCGGTAAACCATGCCACAGCGGACGGCATCGAGGGCACCGCTGCGCGGTCTAAGGCTACTGCTACGGGGGAATAGGAGGCGTCATCTTGCTCACCTAGGGGTGGCCAGTGACGACTTGCAACGCGGTTGACGGAAGTGGGGTCGATGGCGACGTGGAAGCAGACGCGTCGGAGGCGGGTTCGTCGTGGCGGGGACGCTCAGGAGCTCCTCCCTGCTGCGTGCGCGAAGCAAGAGGAGAGGTGATCTCACAGATAGCCAGAACAAGCGCGGGCCCGAGGAATTGTGGCGAGGCGGCGGCGAATTCCTCACCGGAGTCATGGCGGCCGGCGGAACAGGGGAGGAAGGATCTCGCTCGAGCGGAGGCGGCGAGGGGAAAGCTTGGAGGAAATGGAACCCTAGGGGGGTCCTGGGCTCGGGGGGCGTGGGACTTATAGAGGGGAGCCCCTCAGGCCACGTCGGCGTTCATCGACGTCGACGCCGGAGCTCGTTGTGAGAGGGGGAGGAGGACGACGTGGAAAGGGGGTCTGTCCTGGCCGCACGATCTGGATTCCACGGCCAGGATCTCCTCCTCCGTACCGCTTCGCTGGAAAGGTCGATGGGCTGCGGGGAAGGGAAGCTCCAGATGGGCCTGGCCTGGCTGGAAGAGAAGAAGAAGGAGACCAAAGCCTTTTTCCAGAACAGAAAAATAGCAGGGAAAAAGAAAAGGAAAAGGGACAGAAGAAAAAGGGAGAAAAATATATAAAAATATATTTGAAACCCCCTTGAGGCATACTTGATCACCCAAAAATGGGTTGGGCAATTTTGAATGCAAGGAAAAATTTCCATAGCAAAACAGTACCTTTTCCTCTTTAAAATTAAATAGAAAAGGTGCTTATGGAATTTTGGGGAAGAAAACACAAGGTGCAAAATTCCATGAACTTGAAAATCTTGAACCTTGCATTAGTCCTCAATTTCCAAAAGTGGTTTGGGTATTTTTGGCAACAACAAAATTGTGAGCTCATTTCTGAATTCAAAACCACTTTGAACTAGAGCCCCCTATTTTGATGATGGCAAAAATAATTTGAGGATTTTCAAACCCTTGCACTAGCAATTGAAATGGCTAGGCCAAGTTTGGGGGTCAAGGAGAGCAAGCATGCAACAAAGAAAAATCCTCCAACACCCTTCTTGAACCATTTTGGATGGAAAAAGAAACAAACTAAATGGGCTCCAATCTTAATGCAAATTTAAATCACCACATGAAATTATAAAGTTTAGCATCATGCTAAGTTACAAAGTCAACAGACAAAGTAGAACTTCATGGTGATTCTTATTTATTGCACATGGGCTGTTACAACATACAAACCCTAGAACGCTCCTTCTCCTTCCTCCCACACAAAATCTTAGATTCCGGAGTGATTCGTGAGCTTGAGAGAGATTTCACCCATTGGTAGATCCACTCTCTCTCCCTCTTTTGACCAAATAAATTCGCGATTTGAGAAAGTATTGTGCAATCCCTCCCCTTGATCTTGTTACTCTTGGAGGTTGGAGACTCCTAGGCGGTACGAGTGCTCCGGTGAGGAATCAACTTGTGATTTGCCCTATGGAAAGTTTGTGAAGGTTTGGACGCCGCCTCAAGGTCTACCACTAGTAGTTGGGAATCGCCTTCGTGATGATATCTCAAGGGGAATAGGATGAGCCTTCGTGGCATTGGTGTGCCTTCATGGTAACACCCACTCTATCCAAACGGTAGGGTCACCCAGGGGAAACAATTCATCAAGACGAAGATCACCGACCTGATGGTCACCGATCTAATCCAGGCCGAACTGGTCAAGATTAAGCAAGAAGTGGGCCGAGCTGTTCAGGTCGGAGGCCGATTGCCCCAAAGAGAGTGCAATCGGCCTCACCAGGAAGCATTCGGCCGGAGTAAACAGAGCAACTTCCGAGCAGGATCCCAAGCCAGACACCTGGTACAAATGCATGCGCAATCCCTGAAGATCGAGACTGTCAGAGGCGTGCGGTCTCCTCCAGCACTGATCACGCGGACAGGACGACAGGCCTAAGTCTCTAGCTTCACTGTTCGCTACCAAGGTCTACAGGATAGCGGCATGGCGAGCCGCAAGTCTACACCGGGTCATCCGGGAGAACACGATGTGAGGACCCTAGCTTGTCTGAGGCTGACAGCTGGGCCCTCCCCTTTGTACATTTACCTTTGTACCCCGGGCTCGGCTTATAAGAGCCCCGGGTACCCCCTCCTGCATGAGGGATGACGGAACACTTATTGCAACTTCACCCACCATAGAGAGAGAGCAAGGAGAGAGCAGAGCTTAGAGCCCTCTTCTCCTTCATCTCAAACAGCTCAAGGAGCATTCATTGTAGCCAGAGTTATTGCACATAGCTAGCTCGGCAGGACTAGGGGTGTTATCTCTACGGAGAGCCCCGAACCTGGGTACATCGTGGTGTCTCACCGTGTGTTCCCACTCTCGATTCCGGTACCAGCGACACTAACCTCGGTTTGTCCCCCTCTTTAGCCATCCCCATGGCATCTACCGTTACACATCGACGACAGTTGGCGCCCACCGTGGGGCAGGCCGAGGCGTCGACTGGAGTTCTGATCTGGAAGGGACCATCATCTCCATCGTGCATGCGTTTTGCCTCCGTCCTGGTCATGTGGAGCGGAGCGTGGGATTACGTCATCGACAACGCTTCGCAGTTTGGGGCAGGAATGCCTCTACCGCGCGGCGTCATCAGTCCTTTCGGCGGACATCGCGTCTTTGTCGCGGCACTCCCTGAGGTTTTTCCCAGGAAGGTACGGGTGTTTTCTGAGATCACGGATCCGTTGCCAGGCGGGCCGGATGCCGTGGGAGCAGAGGGAATGACCGCGCACGTCCATGCGGAGGTTATGATGGCGGGAGAATATAGTCGCAACTACTCTACTTCGGCAACCCGAGCCGCGAGGGCAGCTACCACGGCACCAGCAGGCCCAAGCAACCCACCGGACGTGCTCATCACTCCTGTAGGTATTCATGCCGATCCAGCTGTGGCTCATGTCGAGCTGGAGAAGGTGTCGTGGGGAAGTCACCGCAGATGTCCGTGGAGTCGGACTTATCATGGGACCTTTGCTGCGAGGCGAATTCGAGGAAAAGAGTCTACATAGACACGGGACTCGGCGGTTTACCCAGGTTCGGCCCCGTCGGTGCGGTAAAGACCTACTCCTGCTTCTTGATTATTTTGGGATCGACTCCTCAATAGGAAGAGCCGATCTTATCGATTACAGTGGTGATGTTTCGCAACCTTAGTCTCGTGGAGATCTAGGTTGTATCGCGAGTTTTCTAGTCCTGGCTTGAGATAAGTTCTGGCTCTGGCTCCTGTGGACCTCGGCTTATAAAGGTTCCGGGTCCAGGGATTCCGCGAGTCCGACTCCTACACGAGGTGTAGTTCTATTCTACTTTACAAATTTACTATGTGTTATACAAGGTAAGTCGAATTCCTTCTAGGGTTTCAATCTTCACGCTTGGCACGTCTGACTCCTGGCCGGTTCTTCTTTGTGGGCCTTCGTATGCAAGTCAGCCCAGAGGTTTCTAATGCCGGGTCTATGGGCCCGATCCATCCCCCCGACATTAGCCCCCAGGATTGTTGTGATGCTTTAGTCTTCATAGCAATCTTCTTCATTTTCTTCATTACCGCCGGCCCTTCATGGGTTAAAAGCTGACTTCATGCTTGGCGTTGATTGGGAGTTGGAGTCGTCTCTCTTCAATCTTGCTTTAGTTCCTTTATCTTTATAGGACCGACTCTTCTGGTTGAGTCGACTAATATTTGATGCTCACTAGGAGTCGAAGCCAACTCTCTTTAGCTTCACATCATCTTCTACTTGAATTTTTTTCTTTGACTTTTGGTCAAAGATCCGTTTTTTACATTTATAGTCTCTCTGCCCGAGACGCCACTGTTAGAGGCATTCATGTCGTTGTGGGAATCGAGGAGTCTTTCCATAAATGTCACCCACCATGGGTAGTTTACCCGTAGCATTGATTGACTTTCCTTGTAGTCGCTATAAATAGCATCAAGCAGTTAATATTTTGAGTGCTCATATCTTCTTCCTTCCTTTATTTTTCTTGGAACTCTCCATGGCTCCCAAGCTAAGCACCCGTGTTCCTTCGGCGACCGATGACCCTGGTTCTCGCGCGGGTACTCGCGGTGGTCGAGGTCGTGGCCGTGGACGGGGCCATGGCCGTGGCAGAGGAAGATGCACGCGTTCTGCTTCACCATCTTAATCTCCACCTTCTTCTCTTGAGAGGAGTGAGTTCTTGGTGAAGGTTCAGGCAATCCTCCGTTGGGTAAAACTTCCTGAATCTTTTGCTCATATTGTAATGGATTCCAAACCTCCAAGTCTCTGGCTTCGCTGTGAAAGTGCCCTCATGGACCCATCCGGGTGGCTACCATCTTTTCTGGCCAGGACTCCATGTTCTTGGAGAAGGATTGGAAAACTTTACTTCTCTCCAGGAACATTCAGAAGGGAGATACTATCATTTTTAAATATGATGGTTATGAGACCCTGTGGGCCAAGATTTTCGACTCAGATGGTGATCGAGCCGGCTGCTGCATGGAGAGCTCGAGCAGTAGTGATGAAGCTCAAGCTTCCTCATCTGATGATGAAACTGACTCTGAAGACGACCACTGAAGCTGAAGTTTAGCAAGTAGATTGATATAAGTATTGCCGGCATTTGTCTTGTATGCTTCTGATGTAAAACCCGGTCTATGATGAATGAGAATCTTTATTTCCCATCCAATCTGTAAGTCAGTTTTTGTACCTGACTTGATAAGATAATAATATATATGTATAAGGGCCGACTTCCTTAATATATATGTAGCCCCCCTGAGTCCATTTGGACAGACTTGTGTCATGTCGACTTATTGACAAGATCGACTTGTAGCTCCCATGGTTGGTATGGTCACCTTGTGTGCGAAACCAAATCATAGAATTTTGAAGTGATACTCCCCCAAGAGTTGGTAAGAGCATCTTTGCGTCGTGCCGAATCTTTGAGAAGGAATTTCGAGGTGTAGTTGTAACAGCCCAGTTTTCACAAAAATTAAAATTTTTGTTTTCGGTGTGATTTGTTTGATTGTCTGATTTGTTTGCGGTGTTTGCATCCCCGATTTATCGATCGACGATTATTTCCCCTCTCTTATCTCGTATCGGACGGAGACCGACCCTTGCCACCCTGACACTCGACCTTTGCGACACCGGGTTTC
Organism: Bromus sterilis; assembly: GCA_950022295.1. Lineage (NCBI taxonomy): Eukaryota > Viridiplantae > Streptophyta > Magnoliopsida > Poales > Poaceae > Bromus > Bromus sterilis. The sequence continues at coordinate 253,220,439 of OX465595.1, read as the reverse complement.
GCCCGATCACCGTCGCGAAAACCGCACGAGACCAGCCGCAACCAACGGCATGAAAAACCCCGTTTAATAACTAAACGGGATATTTTTATAGCGAGTCGGAAAGTGTTTTCGGAACGGTTCCAGCGCGAGTTGAACGCCTCCGGCTCGACGCACCGATCGCGCAGTTCGAAGTTTTACCCGAATCGGAGGTACTGCGGACCCCCGGCGGTCAGAAACGTGAACACCGGACGGCCGAGAGAAAAAACCGATGATGTTTTTGCAAACTGCCAGCCACCCATGCTATATATAGACCACCACACCTCCACCCAATTTTAGGGTTTCCCCTAGCCAATTTTGCAGCCACACCCCTGCTTTACCCCTTTTTCGCAGTGCTAGCCTTCCCTGCGATCTGGACCGTCGGATCAGCCGATCCAACGGCCCAGATCGCGCCCTGGCCTCCACCAACCTCCAACCCATCTCTTCTCTCTCTCCACAGCCGCAGCAGCTCGCCGCCCGCGGACCCGAGGCCGCCGCCGGCGCGCCACCGACCAGCCGGCCTCTCCTCCCTCTCTCTCTCCTTCCCTCTCCTCCCCATTTTCCTCTCTTTCCCTCACCTCTCTCTCTCTCTGTGCGCAGGCCGCCGGCGCCCCCGTAGCCATGGAGCCGCCATGGGAGCAGGAGGTCCAAGCTCGCAGCCCCGCCTCCGATCTGCAGCCTCCAGGACCCCCTCGCCTCCCTCCAGCAGCCGGACCGCCCCTCCTTCCCCTGCGCCTGCCCCGCCTTGCGCCGCGTGCTGCGCCTCGCCGGCCGGCGACCCGAGCTCCAGCGCCGGCGCGCGCGTGCCCGCTCGGGACGAGGCTCCTGCCTCCAGCCGCTCGCTGTGCCTGCGTGGGCCGGCGCGCCCACAAGGCCCACTCCAGTCCACCCGAGCCAGGCCTCCAGGCCAGTGGGCCACAACCCATGGGTGAGGCGCCCGTTTTCTTTTTATTTTTTGTGTTATTTCTTTTTTTCCTGTTGGGCCGGGTCAGTAGCAGATTCGGCGCGTTTAGGTTTTTTTTCGTCTCTGCTAGTTTTATTTATTTAATTAGGCAGTTTGTATTAGGATTTTTGCAGTGCCCGTATCTTTTTGCTCGTAGATCGGATCGGGACGCGTTTAATATGAAACTTGCTTAGTTTTGTGTCTAGTTTAATAATTTGTTGTTTGTTGCCATGTTTGGGCTTGTTTACCTGTTGTTTGGCTGCTAATTACACTGCCTGACACTGTAAACTGTAACTGCTATAACTTTTTAACCGTTGCTCTGTTTAAAATGTTCTTTATATGTAACTTGATTAGTTTTTCGTGTACTTTGTGTTTGTGCTATTGTTTTCTGTTGTTAACCAACCTAAAATATGGTTTAGGGAAGAACAGTACCAAATCCTTTAATCATTGTGCGGCACTTAGTGTTATGCCATGTTTAGGTTGTGCCTCACTTAAATTGACTAGCATAGATAGTTTACTTTATGCTTCACCTCTTGACATGTTTGTGTGCTTTGCCATGCTTGCTTGATTTGCCATGTTAATAACCGTTGTTTGATCACCTGTAGCTAAGCAACTTGAACCACCGTAAATGTGCGGTATCGTCGTGTGTGACGAGTACTCCACTTAAATCGTTAGTAACCGCTCTCGACGGTAGGTGCGATGTCTCGTGTTACTTCTTGTTGATGCTTGCTCTTGTGTTGCTTCGTAGTAATAGTGGTGCACCGTTGATTGCTTTCCTGTGTTTACTTCTTGTGTGCTCCCGCGGGTACCTCTCGGAGACGATGCGAGCTTGCGATCGACTACACCTTCGGAACCCGACTTATCAACAGGCAAGGACTTTGCATTACTTATGATCCATTCTATTTCAACCAGCGGTTTGCATGCTAGTATAGGTTAAGTTCGATGTTTGATCCTACCACATGTTTACAGCCTCTTTCAAACCGATACAGCCATGTCCCCTCCCAGCAAACCTTGTACTGCTATGTTACTTCTGCTCGTTGCTCAGCCCCTGCTTAGTATGCATGCTTAGGATGCTACGATGTTACCCTGTTACTCTTTGGGTTGGGATATCACCTGATTATTATATTGTTATTGATGATATGATTATTATAATGTTGACTATATTCGACGAAGGATGGAAGGTCTAGGCTATCCCGCCCCGACGCTTTGTTCCATTCGAGTCACCTAGGATCCGAGTTCCGGGTATTGGTTTTAAAACTGAGCGTGCCTAACCGCGTGTGGGATTTTATGGGGTCCCCTTTTCTTACCTATCTAGCTTCAAACATTTCTAGAGGTGGCCCAAGTTGATTTACCATTTGAAAACATGCATATATATCTTGTCGGGTCGCTCCTAGCAGATATTCTTTAAAATAACCCGGGCCAGCGGAGACATAGTTCCTTTGTTGGTCCACACCTGGTGAGCTAGAGGCCTGCCCACATGTGAGGGGATCAGTTACCTCGACCTTAGCCAGACAGAAGAGTCCGATCCGAGAGCGTGGCCAGCTTTTGGATTGGGTGTCGAGTCCCCGGGGGCCACCCGGATTTGTTCGTTGTTAGCTAGAGGGACTTGTCGTTTCGGATCTCTTGGAACTAAATCATAAAATGGTTGCCTATGATGGGTAGCAACTGAGAGTGATGGACGTGCGTGCGGAGCCTCGTAATGGGCAGTTGGTACACCCCTGCAGGGTTAAATCTTTTCGAGAAGCCGTGTCCACGGTTATGGACGACTTGAGACCTACTCCTTGTTCATAGACAACAACAACTGAGACAATCTTAATATAACTTGATCAACGTGTGCGTGTGCCTTGACTGCTTTTTCTTCGTCGGGATGCGAAGAGGAGGACAAGGATAGGATAGGTGTTATGTTTGCGTAAGTAGTTGATAGCAAGACTTGTTGGAGGCGATTCCTCATCGAATGCTTGGATTCTTATCTTACTCTCTAGATCGTTAGCCACTTCATAAATGCTAGTGCGGCAGCAACCTCACCACTTACCCCTTCCTTACCGTAATCTACTAGTTGTCCTAGAATGACGAGTGATGAAGTCCTTGCTGGGTCAGATGACCACTACAGTTGGATGCTGAGTACCTCTGTACTCATGATACTACCCCCAAACTCTTTTCAGGGTTCTGATCGACAACAGGTATGGTGATCGACGTTTCACGTGGAGACTCGACGACGACTAGTTAGGCGGATCCCGGCGGAGGGCCTGGACCCTTGTGGTTATGGGAATCGATGCTTTTCTCTTTGCCAGTAGGCATATGCTTGTAGTCTGTACTCAGACATGTATCTTCCGCTGTTGTATTATATTTGAGGCAGATGTATGCCGATTGTATGAGATGTTGTATCCTGTATCTGTAATGTTGTGATATCATGTTGGAAATCCGGGGCATATGGCTTTGTCATATGTCGCGGTGGGACCGATATGTGCTTCGTCCTCGGGTTCGGGCGGAAACGTCCGAATCTGAAACAGTACCGCATATCGGGCCTTACAGTAGTCCCCATGAGTCGGTATGTGCATCTGGGTGCTATGCCGAATCACATAGGTCTAACTCATTTGTACCGAAGTTCGCGTTCCCTTTCTCAGAAAAACTTGACGACGTCGTGTAGAGTCAGCCAGTGTTTTAGACTGAGATGGGTTCACTTTTTGCTATATGTGTTTTGACAAGTTTTGTCAAAATATAGAATTTCAATTTGTAGTCCCCATGAGTCGGTATGAGCATCTTTTTTGTCATACCGAGTCACACAGGTTAATGCTCACGGTGCATCTTTTAGATGACATATAAAATGATAAAAGAAAAAGTATGCTATGATGCTGATGTATGCAAAAAAGAAAGTATGAAGGCTCATATAGAAGTCGACTCTGTATTAAACATGCCTCATCTTCTCGCATTTGAGATAGATTATTGGGTTATCCAGGAGTCGGAACCTCTCTGTAAGCCGGCTACATATGATTAGCGTTCCCTGTACTTAAGACCAAACTCGGTAGGCATTGTTGTCAGCCCCCAAGGTTTTTTGGCTAAGCCGGGTACACGTAGGTCGTATGAGTTTGAGCTATACAGGCCAAGATTAAGGCGTGGTTTAGCCAGTTTATGTATATGCCGTGATTTCTTCAGATAAGAGTCGATGAGTGACATCGAGCTCCCCTACTGCCCCTGAATAATCTTATACACATGTGGATTTTTACATATATATGCCGATTTTTCGGATAAAGAGTCATCGAGCTCCCCGATTCCCCTGAATAAGCAATATACATGCTCAGTACCAATAGAAGGGTTGATCAAGCCCCTAGGTCTCTGAGATATAAAGTGCAAAACATGCAATGTATGATGCAAAATAAATAACATGAAACAAAAAAAAAAGTAAAGAAGAGTCGATATGGCGAGAGCCGGTGCGACAGATGTCGACTTAGGTATATGTGGCGAGGGCCAGTGCGACGAAAGTCGACTTATGTATATTAGATGGCGAAAGCTGGCGCGACGAATGTCGGCTTATATATATATGTTAATATGGAGAAAGCCAGTGCGACGTGTGTCGACTTGGATAAATGTACAGTAATGTTCCTGTTCTACTCAAGTGTAATATGGACGGAGTTGTGCGATGTTCCACGGCCTGGGAGTCTCCTCCATACATGTGTGCGTGTCTGCCTTCTCGCGTCTATCAACTAGTTAGTAGGATCCATTGTATAGGTTCTTGCTGACCACAAACGGTCCTTCCCAAGGAGAGGATAACTTGTGCATTCCTTCTTTTTTCTGTATGAGTCGGAGCACTAAATCACCTTCCTAGAAAGTCCGACTTCTGATGCGGCGGCTATGATAGCGTCGCAGGTCTTGTTGGTAAATAGCCGACTGAGCTGCAGCCAAATCTCGTTTTTCATCGAGAATATCCAAGGAATCTTGCCTTGCTTTGTCGTTTTCGGCTTCTACATATGCGGTGACTCTTGGTGAGTCGTGACGTATGTCACTTGGGAGAACGGCTTCCGCTCCATAAACTAGGAAAAAGGGCGTATAGCCTGTCGACCTGTTAGGAGTCGTCCTGATGCTCCACAATACTGAGGGTAACTCCTCCTACCAGCAACCCGGCGTCCTTTTCAAGGGGACATAGAGTCGGGGTTTGATACCTCGGAGTAACTCTTGATTGGCTCTTTCGGCTTGTCCGTTGGACTGTGGGTGAGCCACTGATGCAAGGTCGAGTCGGATGTGCTCGTTCTGGTAGAATTGCTGCATAACCCCTTCCGATAGGTTAGAACCATTATCAGTGATGATGCTGTGGGGGTAGCCGAATCTGTATATGATCTTTTTCAAGAATTTCAGTGCTGTCGCAGTGTCACATTTGCTGACCGACTCTACCTCGGCCCATTTGGTAAACTTATCCACTGCCACTAATATGTGGGTATTTTTGTTGGCTGATCTTTTGAAAGGTCCCACCATATCAAGCCCCCATACCGCAAAGGGCCAAGTGATAGGGATCATTCCGAGTTCTTGAGTCGACACGTGAGCTTGCTTTGCATAGCGCTGACATTCATCACATTTCTTGACTATGTCCTCTGCATCCACATGTGCTGTGAGCCAGTAGAAGCCATGTCGAAAGGCTTTAGCTACAAGTGAACGAGAGCCGGCATGGTGTCCGCAATCTCCAGAGTGTATTTCATTGAGGATGGCTCTACTTTCTTCTGGTGAGACACATCTCTGGAAAACATCTGCGGAACTCCACCGATGTAACTCACCATTGATGAGTACAAAGGATTGGCTTCTCCTGACAATTTGTTTGGCCAAAATCTCATCTTGAGGAAGGATTCCCCGAGTCTTGTAATCCAAGTAAGGTATGACCCATGAGGGTGTAGCATGAATTGCAGCCACCAAAGCCGACTCTGGATCCGGCTCTGCTATGTCTTGCTCTGTTGGTGGTTGTACAACCGGTTTTGTTAGAACATCCAAGAATACGTTTGGAGGAACTGGCTTTCGCTGAGAGCCGAGTCGGGACAGGGCATCTACTGCTTCGTTTTGCCTACGGTCCACATAATCCACCTGGTATTCAACGAAAAAGCCGGCTTGTCTTTCCACTTCTCGTCGATAAGCTGCCATTATGGGATCCTTGGAGTTCCATTTTCCTGACACTTGTTGAGAAACGTGATCAGAGTCGCCATAGCATTGGATCAGACTTATACTCATTTCACGAGCCAGCCGTAGCCCATGAAGTAAGGCTTCATAATCTGCTGCGTTGTTGGTGCAGGTGAACTGCAACTGCAGAACATAGCAGAAAGGTGATGTAAGAACGACACCGGCTCCCGATACTTTGAGCTGCCGGCTTCCATCGAAGTGCATCGTCCAATATTTGGTGACCGGCTTCTCTGGAGGTGCTTGGATTTCCGTCCAGCCATTGATGAAGTCGGCCAACGCCTGGGACTTGATGGCCGTTCGTGGTTCATATTTGATGTGATAAGCCCCAACTCTATGGCCCACTTTGCAATCCTTCCCGTGGCTTCCCGGTTTTGGATGATATCTGCAAGTGGTGCTGAGCTGACTACAGTTATGGGGTGTTCTTGAAAATAGTGTTTGAGTTTCCGACTCGCCATGAATACACCAAGAACCAATTTCTGCCAATTAGGATAACATTGCTTCGATGAAGTCAAAACCTCACTGACATAATAAACTGGCCTTTGCAGGGGGTGCTCTTTGCCGGCTTCCATACGCTCAACAACAGCCACAACGTTGAATGCTCGATTGTTGGCTGCGATATAAAGTAACATAGGTTCCTTTGGCTTGGGAGCCGCCAAGATTGGAGCCTGGGATAGCTGCTTCTTCAATGACTCTAGGGCTTGATTGGCTTCGTCATCCCAGACAAATGTTTCTGATTTCCTCAGAAGTCGGTACAGGGGGATTGCCTTTTCCCCAAGCCGGCTGATAAACCGACTTAGGGCGGCTACACATCCTGTAAGTCGTTGGACTCCCTTTACTGAGGCCGTCTTCTGAAGAGTCATGATAGCGTTTATCTTCTCCGGGTTTGCCTCAATGCCTCTCTCAGATACTATGTATCCGAGGAGTTTACCTGCAGGTACCCCGAAGGTGCATTTGGCCGGGTTTAACTTCATCTGGTATTCGCGCAAATTTTTGAAGGTTTCCTGTAAGTCACTGATGAGTGAGTCGGCTAGTTGGGATTTGATCCTTATATCATCCACATAAGCATGCATGTTGCGCCCAATCTTCTCTTTGAGGCAACTCATCACCGTTCGCTGATATGTGGCTCCTGCATTCTTAACGCCGAAAGGCATAGAAGTGTAACAGTAGATCCCGAAGGGAGTGATGAAATTCATTTTCTCTTGATCCTCAAGGTCCATCTTGATCTGGTGATAACCAGAGTAGGCGTCAAGGAAACATAGGAGCTCACATCCCGTAGTCGAGTCTATGATCTGGTGAATACGAGGCAGCGCAAAGGGATCCTTCGGGCAGGCCTTATCTAAGTCGGTGTAGTCGATACACATACGCCAGGTCCCGTTCTTTTTCAAAACGAGCACCGGGTTTGCGAGCCATTCTGGATAGAAGACTTCCATGATGAACCCGGTGGCAAGGAGCTGGGCTATCTCTTCCCCAATAGCGTTTCTCCTTTCGTCGTTGAAACGACCAAGGAATTGCTTGACCGACTTCAGTTTTGGATCTATATTTAGGTGGTGCTCAGCGAGTTTCCTCGGGACACTTGGCATATCAGAGGGTTTCCATGCAAAGATGTCCCGATTCTCACGGAGGAACTCGATGAGCACGCTTTCCTATTTATCAGATAACTCTGTCCCAATGATGAACTACTGAGAAGAGTAACCAGGGACAAAGTCAACTTTCTTTGTATCCTGAGCCGGTTGGAACTTGGGATTGTTGTCGGGAGTCGGTTTCTTCAGGATTGTGGGGTCTGTTGGGTCTACCTTTTATTGGTATGCTAACAAGTCCTCTTTGGCGCATGCCGACTAGGCAAATTTGACGTGCTGTTCGTCACACTCCACTGCCCTGGAACGACTTCCATCCACTGTGATCGGGCCATTAGGACCCGACATATTTAGCTTGAAGTAGACATAGCATGGCTGAGCCATGAACTTAGCGTAAGCCGGTCTGCCTAAAATGGCTTGATATGGGCTCTCCAGTTTTACCACTTCGAAGGGCATGAGCTCGAAGCGGAAATTTTCGGCGTTTCCAAAAGCCGTCTCCAGGTAGATCTTGCCTATCGGACATGCCGACTTGCCTGGGACTATTCCATGGAAAACGGTGTTGGAGGGTTGCAGCTGTTTTTGGGTCAGTCCCATCCTGCGGAAAGTTTCGTAGTAAAGGATGTTGATGTTGCTTCCTCCGTCCATGAGTACTTTGTCAAGTATATATCCTCCAATTTGTGGAGAGACTACTAGAGCCAGAGCCCCCGGGTTATCTGTCGGGACCCGGGGTTAGTGTATGCAAGTCACGCTACGACAGAGTCATATGGAGAGCCGAGAACCGTACCCACTTGTCTAAGCAGACAAGGCTAAGCATAGAACGTTCTCGGAAAGCATCGTACGTGAGGGGCATCCCATCCAGGCCGGATGATCAACTGAGATGGGTCCTCATCGTCCGTACACAAGTCTAATGATATGGGTGATGAACTCCCATATTCAAAGACAAGTTGCCTCAACCATACTATCGACTATCTCATAACTCTTAGATAGACTTAATCCAGCCCGATCACTTATTCGAGGTCTAGGGCGGGCTCGATCATACATCAAAGTGTGCACGAGACAGAGTCTTGAACAATCGCATCGCGATGCCCCAAGCTGCGCACATCTAAGGGCTACTTGGTGTATGAAAGAACGCCAGCCAGATCACAACTAAGGTCTCAAAAACCCATACAAAGACATGCATGTTAGAACATACACGCAACACACATGCCTTGTATGAACAACATGTATCATTGCAATTCTGTACAAAGTATACATTTTATTGATACCTCTCACAAAGTGCACACAGAGATCACAAGCATGTGATCCAACATTACAACAACAAGCGGAAGCAAAGTAGGTCTGAGTACAAACAAGTTTAAAAAATGGCTTAAGAAGCCTTATTTAAACACAAGCCCTCCACGAGGGAACCAGTCGTCTGACTAGGACTACACTAGCTTGGTCTTCAGTCGTCGAGATCGATGAAGAAGCCACCTTCGGGGTCAGTGGGTTCATCTAAAACATAGAATAAGCAAACATGAGTACAAAGTCGTACTCAGCAAGACTTACATAAGAGCTATACTACTCATGCACATGTATCAAGGTAAAGGGAGGTGGGGTTCAATTGCAGAAGTGCTAGCTTTGACTTGGCTAGTCCTGAACTACGAGTACTAGACTTGAGGTAAGAAGCGTACACGAGTCCACTACATTCTCCAACCAATTACACCACTATGGCGCCTTCCTCGACTTCCCCACGAGAAAGCACGCCATATCACTCACGCTTATCTTGGTAAGTTTTATAAGTATCCAGTTCAAGTTGTCTAATAATCAAGCTATGCTTTCCAAGCAGTCCTTAACCGCGAACGCGTCTATTCGAATAGTTTTGTTAACCCTGCAGGGGTGTACCGCTACACACACATGATCATCAGTTACCGCCTTTCATCTCGACACCATTCAAAGGGTGTCAGCGAGGATGCTCACCACAACTGTTACCTCATAGCCGATCTAGTCCAAGAAAGCCGCCTACCTGGGTTGGATACCACTATCGTGAACCCGGCCGGTTTATCGAAGTGGACCCAGATGATGTGTGCGTGGTGCATAAGGCGGTCTCGGTTGAGCCGTTCTTTCACTTAACAGCCAGGCCACAAACCTACCAGAACTCCGAACTATTGCAACATCTGGACATCGAAAGGGATGAGTTAATAGGTTGAGAGGGGTCAGTGAGCCCAATGTGTGGTTGTACTCTTCATCTTGGATCACCACACAAGAACTCGGACTTAGGGCGGTGTTCAACGAGACAACCCACCGTGTACTCCTACACAGCCTCTCATCGTTCACCTTGTATTAGGGTAGATTCACCAACACATTTCCACCATCATCAACATGATCACTACCATCCCGACTCACATGACATTAACATCATTGTATCACTCTAAGCATGCAATAAGAAGTAACAATTGCAGGGGCCACATGATATCAATCAACTCCTACATTTTCTAGGATTGTGGTTTGCTTACTACTGTGACAAATGATAGTTCATGCAAAGGAATGGGTTCTCTATGCGGTCGAAACGTAGCATGGTAATCATCCTATACAATGCATAAGCGAGACATGAGAGGGAAGTGGGATTTTATCGACATGATCAATGGGGGTTTTTCTTGCCTTGCTGACGAGGTTCGGGTTCAGGGTCTTCAACGAGGGGGCTGCCTCCTTTTCCGGTTCCACCTCTACTCGACAAACAACAAACAATGTAGCAAAGTAAATACAATGCACAATCACATGGTTGAAGGTTGAAACTTGATGTATATGCTTCTGATGTGTGAGGCAATTCCATTTAAATGGAGTATATTGCAAAAGAATTGCAATTTCAAACTCCAATTTGAATTCATTTTAGTCAAGTTACAAATGCTATTGTTTGAGCAATGCAACTCATTTTGAATTGTGTATGATATGCCTCTGATGTTCAAATGAAATGTGGTACGTTGCTATGGTTCAAGTTGCAAAAGCATTTGAAATGAATTTGATTTAATTCCAATTAATCAAAATAGAAAATGCTACTCGTCACCTTTTAAATTCAACTCAAACATAGTTGAAAGTTGCATATTTGGGTAGATTATTTTCTCCTGATCATTTTTCATATATTATGTGTTAAATTTGGAGTTAATATGATTTTTCTATGAATTTCCAAAGTTTAAGCCTTTTTCTGGAATTTCTCTGATTTCTGGAAAAGTCTTTATTGCGTCACTGTTGCGTCAAGCTGACGTGGGGGGGGGGTCTGACCAGTGGGGTCGGCCTGTCAGCCTCTGGGTTAATTAACCCGGTTACTTTTAACTAACCAGGGGGTTAATTAGTGGTTAGGGCCCACCTATCAGTGGGGTTAGGGGTGATTAGTGGGGTGATTAGTCCCAAGTTAATCCAGCCACCGGCGGCTAACCGGAGGCGACCACAGGGGACGGTGGCGCCTCGCCGGAATGGGCTCCCGGCCACGGCTTGGCACGGGGAGGCCACGGGGACGTACCTCGTGCTCGTCCTACACGAGGTGGAGTTCTATTCTACTTTACAAATTTACTACGTGCTATACAAGGTAAGTCGAATTGCTTCTAGGGTTTCAATCTTCACGCTTGGCACGTCTGACTCCTGGCCGGGACTTCTTTGTTGGCCTTCGTATGCAAGTCGACCCAGAGGTTTCTAATGCCGGGTCTATGGGCCCGATCCATCCCCCCGACAGAAGGTGCGTCAGGCTCTGAAAGAGCAGTCAGATCGGATCGACGTTAAAAAGCGCCGTATGGAGGCAACAGTTCGGGAGTACAATGCAGCGCATGGTATCAGGTAGCGCGTTATCCCACCCCCTGTGATTGATGAGCTCCGAATTGCAGGACAAGAGGTCGGCAGAGAGCTGGGATGGGCCCATCAACTAGTAGCATCCACCATCACCGCTCCGCAGATCTCATACAACTCTCCTATGAAGAACATGAGAGCTACCGAGAAGATCGCCACCGAGCTGGAGCACTTGGAAGGAGAAGAGCTGCGGGAGAGGACACGTCGAATGCGTGATCTCATAACCACAAAAAACCAGCAGCAGAAGGCGGCCACCGAGCAGCAAGGGCCGGTGGCATCAAAATCAGTTCGGGCAACCGCGGGGGAAAACCAGCCGAATGCGCCACCTTGGCAGTAGAGGCAGGCATCTTCGCCGCATGGCATTTTGCACCGCAGTCGGAGGAATCAAGGGGCTGCGGGAGGCAGTCGGAAGGATGAGCCAACAGTCAACAGCGGGCGCAATGAGGAACCGGCGGCGTCAGTCCGGCCGTCAATGAGTCAGCGTCTAGGTCCCCGAGAAATCGCGAACAATGATGCAAGACACCGAATCGAGCAGTTGCAGCACGATAAGCAATCAGAAGACAATGTGCCAGCGGGTCCAGCATGCTTTGGCCCGCGCATCCGGCAAGAGCAGTTCCCCAAAGGGTTCACACTGCCCAGGGACACCCCCAAGTACAATGGATCAGTCAAGCCAGAAGATTGGCCGGTCGATTATGTGACTACAGTCGGCATCGCAGGAGATGGTCGGCGCGTAGCTGTACGCTATGCACCGCTCATGCTTCAAGGTTCAGCTCGGTCCTGGTTGAATAGTTTTCCCAGCAATAGCATCAATTGCTGGAAGGATTTTGAGGATGCGCTTGTTCGCAGTTTCACGGGTATGTATGAGCGCCCAGGTCTGCCTCGGCATCTCGAACTCTGTGTACAAGGAAAGGACGAGCCCCTTCGCGATTACCTTCAGCGGTGGATCAAGCTCAGAAACACTTGCGAGGGAGTTCATGAAATCCAAGCCATCCAGTACTTTAATGGAGGCTTCTTGGACGGGTCTTTGTTGAAGCACAAGCTCCTGCGCAAGGAGACAACATCTTTGTCCGATCTGATGAGAATAGCCAATTCATTCGCCGCATCTGATGCTGCAATGCGCTCGATCACGTTGAGTCCCATTGGTTTCATCCAAGGGCAACCATCCGGCCAGCAGCAGTAGGCAGAAGCAAATGGGCCGAATGGTCCCAATCGGCGCGAGAGTTGTGAGATCCAACGGAACAACAACTTTGGCAACAACAACAACAACCCCAATTTCAGTAACACCCCCAACAACAACAACAACAACAACAACAAGAGGAAGGACGAGCAGCCGGACACCTAATATGGCAATCGGCAGGTAGCAGTACTGCAGCAGGAAGAGGAACAAGGGGCTGCGGGAGGCAGTCGGAGGCAAAAACCGTCAGAAATGCCGCAAGGTCAGATCAAGCCTCCATACACCTTTGAGGACATGATGAACCAGCTCTGCAAAATGCAAAGTGGAGTCGGCAAGCCCGCATATCACACCACTCGGCAGTGCATCTGGGTTGATCGTCTGGCAGAGGGAGAAGTAGGAAACCTTCCCCCACCACTACCCCCACCCCCAGGTCCACCACCAGCAAATGCTCGGCCGCAGTTCCCGCGTCAGGATGCATCGTATATGATCTTCACCAGCGAATCGGATGACAAGGGCAGTCGGAGAGCCCGTGAGCAGGCAGTCAATGCCACCATGCCAACAGTTTCTCAGAGGATGAACTGGTCGGATAACGTCATAGTGTGGGGCCTAGAAGACCACCCAAGCGTAATGCCCAACCCGGGCAGTTATGCGCTCATGGTGGATGCAATTGTGGCAGCACCTTTGTATTCATGCAAGTTTACCAGGACTCTCATTGATGGAGGCAGCACCATCAACATTCTGTACAGGGACACAATGATCAAGCTCGGCATCAGTGAGAGCGAGTTGGAACCCAGAAGGACCATTTTTCATGGGATAGTACCCGGCCTTTCATGTACCCTATTAGGCTGCATTTGGCTGGAGGTAGTGTTTGGTTCGGAGGAGAATTTCCGCCGAGAGCTGATCTGGTTCGAGGTGGCCGATCTGAGCAACCCATACCATCTTCTGCTCGGATCGCCTGCAATAGCCAAGTTCATGTTCAACATAATGCAACCCTACCTGAAGATGAAGATCCTAGGGCCGAACGGTCCATTCACTATGTGCGGTGACTACAAGAAGTCACTGGAATGTTCATCTGCTTGCTCTAGGCTGACCGATTCTCTGGTCATCGATGCAGAGCGGCGCCAGCTCGACAAAGTTGTAGCAATGGACCAAGCTCAGATGAAGGAACCTATGCCGAGCACGAAGGCCAAGAGATCGGATGATGAGACTGTGTTTCAAGCAGCCAAGGACAGTAAGAGGATTGCCCTGGACCCCTCCGACCCGAGCAAGTGCGTCATCATTGGGGCCGGGCTCAGCAGAAAATAGGAAGGCGAGCTCGTCGAGTTCCTCCGTGAGAACCGAGACATCTTCGCATGGTCCCCACATGACATGCCTGGTGTACCGAGGGAACTTTCCGAGCACAAGCTTCACATCCGACCTAGATCCAAGCCGATCAAGCAGCCACTTTTGCATTTTTCAGAAGAGAAGAGAAGAGAAGAGCAATCGACGACGAGATAGCCAAGTTGCTCGCGGCAGGTTTTATCAAAAAAGTATTCTACCCATACTGGTTAGCAAATCCAGTTCTGGTTCCGAAGTAGAATGGAACTTGGCGCATGTGTATAGATTACACCTGCCTGAATAAGGCCTGCCCCAAGGATCCTTTTGCATTGCCCCGTATCAATCCAATCAAGTGATTGATTCTACGGCTGGCTGTCAGCTCTTGTGCTTTCTGGATGCCACAGCAGGCTATCACCAGATTAAGCTTGATGTAAACGATCAAATAAAGACAACATTTATCACCCCGTTCGGGGCTTATTGCTACATCACCATGCCCTTTGGCCTGAAAAATGGCGGCGCGACTTATCAGCGTACTATGCAGTGATGCGTCCGACCTCAGCTAGGTCGGAACATCCATGTATATGTAGATGACCTTGTGGTCAAGTCGGTGCTAGGTTCAACCATTTTGGACGATCTCAGAGAAACATTCACAAACTTACGAGCGTACAAGATCAAGCTCAACCCAGAGAAGTGTGTGTTCAGCGTGCCAGTCGGCAACCTGATACGGTGAGGATAGTTCTCTCACTCCTCGTTGGTTACCCCAAGTGGAAGGTGAGATGTAGCGTAGCAGCAAATTTCCCTCGGTGAATATACCAAGGTTTGTCTCCAGTAGGACTCGCAGAAATACAAGAAGGTGCCAACAGCGCCAGAAATTGGCTTATGGCTAGGGAGTTGACAGGACCTGCACACAGAAACAAATAACTTTGCTCCCAACGAGTACAGAGGAGTTGTAAATTCCTCCGGCCTTGCTGTTTACAAAGGATCAACGCAAGAGATAATAATAGTGGCAACTGAAAGTAAAGACTGAAAGTAAACTAAGGGTGTAAACAATAATGTGAAGATGGACCGTGGTCCCGTGATTTTCACTAGTGATGTCTCTCTCCCAAAAGACGATAAAAGTGCTAGCGAGGTACACAAATCACAGCTAGGCAATTGACAGAACTATGAAGGCACCGCAATGCTAACTATGCTGCAAAGAAAGGAAGGGCTCAAAAGTGATGGGCAGTACGCCAAGGTAAGTAGACCGAAATCCAACTGCATCTACTACGAATCATCCACCTTGATATATCTATCCAGAACATCTCGCTGGTATTAAGTTGCGAATCCCACCCAAAGTGTAAACTCAAAGCAACAGACAACTGCATTAAAAGAACTTTGCGTAAAGTAAACAATCCTTGCACCCGCGGATACAAGCACCGTTGTTTTATCCCTGGTGGCAACAACACATCCCCTAGTCTGATGTTTCTGTCACTCAAGCTAGACATCAAGGGGCTGAACCCACAATCAAGCATAACACTCCCTCTTGGAGTTGCAACAAACTACTTGGCCAAAGTAAAATACTGCAACGGAGAACATGCAAGAATTTACTCAAGAACAAAATATAAAAGAGAAGAACCAAATATATTAGTCATCACAATCTTAACATAGTCTCATAATCCATCAGATACCAGCAAAATCAGCATAGCAACATCAGAAATTACAATAGTGCTCGATCATGTGAGGCAGCGCACGAGGTCTCGAAAGTGGAAGCACAAAGAAGGGAGAGGTACATCACATAGCTACTGGTCACGGACCCATGGTCCAAGGGGGACTACTCACGGTACATCCGGGAGGCGTCCATGGCTATGGATGGTCTCCCGGAGGGGGTTCCTCCTCCCGGCAGGGTGCCGGGGTAGCTTCTCCAGGCTGCCCCGATCTTGAAACGGCGGCGGTGGCGGTAGAGAGGCGAGTTCACAGAAAAGAGATTGATATTAGGGGGTTCCACCCCGAGGGCTAAATATAGGCGGAGGGGGGTGTCGAGGGGACCCACAGGGCAGCCAGGAGGCCCCCTGGCGTGGCCTAGGGCGGGGCCGCGCTAGGGACCCTTCTGGAGTCCTTGTGGTGGGCCCCCTCCGCTTCCTTGGTGATTCCGGAAGCTTCCGGGTCGCTGATTTCTTATCTGATTTTCCGGAATTTTTGGAGCACTTTTAATGGCCGGAAAACCTGAAATACAAAAACAGCAATTGGCAGCTGGGTGCACTGGGTTAATAGATTAGTCCAAATATGCTCAAAAGTGTATGAAAGTTCAAGAAAAACATGGCAAAGTCACACAAAACATGCATGGAGCAAGCAGAAATTATAGATACCTTTGGGACGTATCAACATCCCCAAGCTTAATTCCTGCTCGTCCTCAAGTAGGTAAATGATAACAAGCATAATTTCTGTGGTGACATGCCACACAACCATATAAGGACTTTTAAGTAAAGCAATCAAAGCATGCAATTCAATTCAAGTCTTAACAAGCAAGAGTCTATATTAGCATTGACACAAGTAACAAAAGAACAAAAGGTGCAAGAGCTCTCGCTGTCCGTGACTCGAATGTCTCCAGATGGTGTTTGCGTGCAAGCAGGGGACTAGGAAAAAGAGAGAAAAAAGGTTGTTTAGAACAACTATCTACTAAATTTTCACACTTGGTCTTCTTTGGATTCTTATCTTGACTCGTCCCCAGACCACTAGCCAGGTATAAGTCAGACTGATCCATTCCCTTTCGATATTTTGAGCACTCATGCAATGGATGAGCGTGAGCAAGAAAGTTGACACCTAAAAGGCGAAACAGAAAGAAGGTGGAGGAGGAAGACAAAATGGTGTGAAAGGCTCACATCAATTAGGACAATCATAGGAGAGAGAAGGCCATATGATAAATATGATGCGAGGAGTAGGGATTGCTATGCAACGGATGCACATGTGAGCTGAAAGCTCTCCAAGGGAACTGTGGGGGTGTTGGAGTTCGCAACAGAAAACACAATTTTTTCTAACTAGCATTCCCATAACCCAAGATCTAGCTAGCCGTATTACCGTAACGGAAAGGAGTGCGGAAATAACATACCTCGGGGTGTAGTCCGTTGCGCGGGAAACGTTCCCGCAAACGTGGTTGATGTAGCCGATCAAGTTTCACAGCCCCCTGGCTGTGTTGAGCACCCGGATGGGTGTAGTGCCACACGTGTAGCACCTCGTAGTACTCGCACACGTACGAGACTCGATGACGACCTCCGTTCTCCAATCCAGCGAAGGTGGCGGAAGCAGACCTCCGGACGGAGCTTCGACAGCACGACGGCCTACGATTCTAGCAGAGAAGCCTCAATTCCACTATAGGCTCACACTAGGGAGCCCACCGTCAAAGAGACAAGGAAGGGGAGAAGACCGGAGAAAACCGATCTCAATTCAGAGTAATATTTATTTTCTCACGAATTTCTGTGTATTAAATATGTGCACCCTGCCCATCTATATATAGGCAGAGGGGAGGGAGTCAACCCCTCTCCCTTAGCAATGTGGGACTAAAGTCCCTTTCCTAAGGGGGTGGCCGGCCAAGGGGGGAGAGGGGGCGCACCCCTCATGGGCCCTAGGGCCCATGGCGCCTCCCCCCTCTTTCCTTTTTCTTTTTCCCTTTTATTTCCCCTAATGGGCCTCTTTCATAAATAAGGCCCATATCACTTTATAATTATAAATAAAATGTTTGTAATTATTAATTCAATTAATTAATAACTAAAACATATTATTCCTTCTCCCGGTGCTCCGGAACACCTTCCGGCTCACTCCGAAACTCCTTCGGGTCAACACGGAACTTTTCCGGTGCTGCTTCCTTTATTCTCCGGTAACTCCGATAGTTCTGAAAAGGTCTCCGATTTCATTGAGCCCTTAAGTGTGTTACCCTACGGTCCGAGAACACTCCAGTCATGACCGAGATGAGGCCACGGTCAATGATCATCAGCGGGACCTGGTTGCCCATAATGACCCCTGTGCATTCCGGATATCAAACACCGATTGGACCTTACGCCGTATAGCATTCCCTTTGTCAGCGATACTGGATTGTTCCGAGATTCGATCAATGACATCCTATGTCTGGTTCAACCTCGTTCTGAACTAATCCTCATTCACTCGTTCCCGTGATATTCATCCCCGTGACCTAGTCACACGCTGCAGCTTTATGGATGGAATCTCACCGAGTGGGCCCTGAGTATCTATCCATTATATGGATTGACAAATCCCGCTCTTGTAACAATACTCCTCAACATATCTCCACGGAATACCCAAGATACAACCGTTATGACCCGCATATTTCAGTCAGGTGGTGGGATGTAGGTCAAAGCATCCGGGAAGATAGCAATTATGCACGTAGTCACGGTCAAAGGAACGGCCTACCACATTCTGTAATTACAACACTGAACCTTCACAAGATTTGATCATGCTGTAATGCTTACTTTGGGTAATGTTCATCACGTAACTTAACCAGTGAGGTGATATCATAGTCAAGAGACTTAATTGTCCAAGATCGCGAAACCACGACCATCATGTTGACCATGAATTAGTTATCGAGGTAGAGGCTAACTAGGAACTCTGGGGGTTTCTATACCACACCTGTATCATTGTTTCACTGACACAGTTCTAGCATGGTATGAAACTAGTTATGAACTTGCTTAGATATATTGGAATAATCATATATTATTTGCCTCTAGAGCATATATCCAACAGTCTCCCACTTGCACTAGAGTGCTAATAATCTAGCCGCATTTTTCCGATCATAATCATCTTATCACATAAGTGTTCGCTGATCATGCATGCTCATGGAAGAGGTTTCATCAACGAACTGCACCAATTCAGATTCGTCTGTTTCCTTTGCAACTGGTACAGGTCAAAAGCTCTTTTGACATACCACTCATTATCATATAATGGTTGGATATAAGTTTCGCGGGAGAGTGAGACTATTATTTCATAGTATCCTCCAATGATCTCTTGGTTCAGTCTTTAGAAGACTCATCCTTAGTCATATATACTAGGAAATACACTCAACCAGAAGTCCAATACTTCTAACGCTAAACTTTTATCCATACGTTTACTTTCTTAAGTAGTATTATGTTTGTAGTGCCGTGAATTTTGCTCACATTTCTTTCATGTCTTTGGTGATGTCTCTAATTCCATATAGACCCATAATATGGCTTGCAATTGTAATCTTGCATTACATTCAAGTCTATTATCCTTTCTATATTTTAGAGAATAGTCCTCAGTATTCCTCATATACTGAATGCATGGACTTTATTCAGATTTTGTGTTTTACCCCTAAAGCACATCGGAATCTGTTCTTCTTCCAAGAACTTTTGAGTCATTCTGTTGTTGGATTCACAATGCATGTTATATGGTAGAATCATATGTCAAGAACATATAAGACCACATGTCCAGTACATGGTGCATCTCTATTCTTCCATCAAGACATTGCTTGTGATATTTGGATTTCATCCATTATATAATTTCTAGCCACAAGAACCTGTTTCTTGTCTTAGAAGATTATTCCAACCTTCACTTCGTTTCATTATCCGTATCTTAATCTACTCATATAGATTTCAACGTGTAATGTCTTGGTATTTCACATAAAAGAAGATTCTTGCAAACTTGTATTTTATTTGCCTTATGCTCTATATATATCATAATGCACATATGTATATACGACGATTCTTTATATACACAATCAATGCATATCCATATATATACATATGAGATCATTCTTCACACATATCAATGCATATATGTTTGAGACAATGATCATGCTCCCACTCAAATATATCCATCATATACTCATATATTTGTGGTTCAACTTTCATCAAGTCATTTTATTGTTCACTATGTCTCACATAATGACAATGCTTCCAAAGCTCCCACTCAGAAAATTCCCTCTGCATTCCAAGTTTCCGGGAAGTCTTCAAAGCTCCCACTCAGTTTCATGAAACTGCAGACCCACTCAATATTTTGGTTATCACAAAATCACTTGATCAAATCAAGGTTGAGGGTTCCTGTCTTGAGGTACTATAGTCCATCCTTTTAACGAAATAACCTTCGTCATGCCCATTGCAATTCTCTTTCAAATCCCAAATGTCACAACCCCAACTAGGGTAAGTGCTAGGGTTGTTTGTGTCTTTGCATCATGCAAAATTTCAAAAGAAATTTCAAAAATAGGGAAAAAAAAAGCCCTGAGAATTAGATCAAATGGCCAGATAAAAATCTTTTTCCAAAAATCATTTGAATATTTGGAAAATTCCTATAAATGATGATGATCATTTTAAAAGTGGTTTGGGTTCATTCCCATGCACATGGAATATTCAAAAATTCAAAAGGTGCCCTGGAAATTAAATTTGACCCTATTTGAATTGAAATTCAAAATATATTGAATTTCAAAAATGTCCAAATTCTATATGTGGCTAGCTACTGGTCACCTAGGATTTATAAAAATGTTTGGGCATTTTATAAAATTGCCTAGCTAATTATTTCTAGGCAAAACAAAATAACAGAAAAACAAAAAAAGAAGAAAAAGGAAAAGACCCCCCTGGCCAATCTGGCCCAACTGAAGCCCCCCCAGCCTCCCAGCCCAGCCCACCTGGGGAGGGCACATGCGTCTTCCTCCCCAGGACAGGCAGGCAGGCAGCACGCCGGCGACCGCCGTGGGCGTGCCAGGAAGCTACCTGCCTCCCTCCCTCTATCCCCGGCGCCTGGAGACACCTGGAAGGCCTCCACGTCCTTCCCCCCTATCCCGTGGTCACCTCCTCCTCTCTGCGTCGCCATTTCCATGCGGTCCGAGGAGCTTGCCGGAGCGTGCAGCCGCGCCACCGTGGCCGCCGTGATCCCCTCGCTGCACTGCCGTGTCCCATGGACTCCTCGTGGTCGACTTCATCGCGCTGCAGGTCGAATCGAAGACGAGGACGACTCCGGGCGACTCCCGCTTCGAATCCTCGTCGCCGGCCGCCGTCAGCTTCGAGCTCAAATTCCGCCGTCACCGGCCAGCCCCCGGCCTCCCCGTCCTCTTCAAAGTAACCAGGGTGAGCTCCTCTTCTGCTTGCCTCTCCCCACACCCTTTTTCGTGACCTAGACGCCAAACTCACTGGAGCAGAGCCACGGCCGCCGCCATTGTTGAAGCCGTCGTCGCTCTAGAGCACCCCGGCGACCCCTACTTAGCGCATAAGATGCGGGAGATCACGGGCGTCAGTTTGGTAGTTGCCCCGTGCCCCCCCGTGGCCGTTTGGCAAGTCCAGCGAGCACCTCGCCGTGCCAGAGGTCGCCGGCGGCGACATCCCGGCGGGCCCAGCTTAATTAGCCCTAAGCTACTCACTAACCCCCCTCCAGTGTCACAGACAGGTGGACCCAGCCCCTAACTAACCCCCCTGTTAGTTTTAATTAACAGGGATTAACCTCACTGACACTGACCAGTGGGTCCCCCTGGACAGAGCCCCTGTGACATCACCCTTGCGTCATGCTGATGCAATAAAGTGATTTAAAATAATCCAGAATTTCCAGAAATTCATTTAAACTTTGAAAAATCATAGAAAATTCAAATCAACTCCAAATTAAACATATAATATATGAAAAATTATCAGAAAAATGCAAGGATTAAGAATATGCAAGTTGTTTCTATGTTTGACCATTTTATAATGGGTGAACAGTAGCAAACATGCATATGGATCCTTTTCAAATTCAAATTTGGAGTGAATTTGCAAATGATTTTGCAACACACTTCTTTTAGATGGATTCATCCACACATCAGAGGCTTTACCTCACCTTTACAACATCACTTCATGATCAACCTTTTAAAATGAACTTCATGCATTCAAATGCATTTGAAATTCATCGATAAATCAAATGGAGTTTGAATTTGCATTTCAAATGCAATATACTCCTTTTAAATGGAATGCTCAACACATCAGTACCTTGAACATCACCATTACAATCTTATTAATGTGATTGTGCATTGTACATTATGTTGATCCTATGATTGTCATGTTGCTGATAGAAGTGGAGCCGGAACCCGAAGCCACCCCCTTCGTTGAAGACATCGTAACGAACCTCATCAGCAAGGCAAGCAAACCCCAATGATCATGTCTATAAAATCCCAATTCCCTCTCAGTCTCGCTTATGCATGTTTAGGAGATCACCTTGTATCGATTCTACCGCATAGTTGAACCCATATCTGATGCATGACCTATCATCTTGTCACAGTAGTAAGCAAACCACAATCCTAGCTGACATAGGAGTTGGTTGATATCATGTGGCCACTGCAACTGTTAATGCTTATTGCATGCTTAGTGCTATAATGAGGTTGCTTTTGATGTGAGTCGGGATGATAGCGAACATGGTGTTGATGAAAGTGAAACTGTGTCGGTGAATCCACCCTAATACAAGGTGAACGATGAGAGGCTGTGTAGGAGTACACAGTGGGTTGTCTTGTTGAACACCGCCTTAAGCACCGAGTTCTTGTATGGTAAACCAAGACAAAGAGTACAACCACACATTGGGCTCACTGACCCCTCTCGGCCTAGTACCTTGATCCGTGTCGACGTCCAGGAGTCACATTAGTTCGGGCTTTCCATTTGACATGTGCATAGAAAAAGAACGAAGGAAATGGTTGCATCATATAGATATGTGGGTGCACCTGTGAGGCAGGAAAACCATCTGCCAGAGGTGGCGTCTCGGTCACTTACATTGTTTGAGTCCGTTTCGTTCATCCGGCCGGACTCTCGAGCGGAGGCAAACTCAGATAGTCGACTCCTGGAATAGACCGGTTGTGAGCGAAGTGTCGTGGTGAACATCCTCGCTGTCACCTCTCGAACGGCGGCGAGACCTGGCGGTAACCGATGGTCATGTGTGTGTAGCTTACACCCTTGCAAGGTTAACAAAACTATTCGAATAGCCGCGTCCGCGGTTATGGACTACTTGGAACCTATACCTGATTATTAGACAACTTGAATTGGATACTTCTAAAATACACCAAGATAAGTGTGAGTGCTATGGTGTGCTTCCTCGTGGGGAAGTCGAGGAAGTAACCATAGTGGTGTATTGGTTGGAGACTTGGTAGTGGACTCGTGTACGCTTCTTACCTCAAGTCTGGTACTCGTAGCATAGGACTAGGCAAGTCAAAGCTGGCACTTCTGCATGATGAAACCCCACCTCCTTTACCTTGATACCTGAGCATGAGTAGTATAGTTCTGATGTAAGTCTTGCTGAGTACGATTTTGTACTCACGTTTGCTTATTCTATGTTTTAGATGATAACCCGGACCCCGATGGAGTCACCTTCGTGAAGCTCGACGTTGACTAAGTTAGCATAGTCCCAGACAGCAGTCTGGTCCCTCGTGGAAGGGCATGTATGTTTACAAGGCTTCTCTAAGCCATTTGTTAAACTTGTCTGTACTCAGACCTAATTTGCTTCCGTTGTATGATGAAATGTTGATCATAGACATGTGATCGTTGTATACTCTATGTGTAAGTAAATAAAGAAGTACTTGTAGAGTTATGTGATGATACCTGCTGTTCATACTAGGCATGTGTGTTGCGTGTATGTTTATAACATGCATGTCTTAGTATGGGTTTTTGAGACCTTAGTTGTGATCTGGCTGGCGGTCTTTTATACACCAAGTGGCCCTTAGATGTGCGCAGCTTGGGGCATCGCGATGCGATTGCTCGTGACTCTGTCACGTGCACACTTTGTTGTATGATCGAGCCCGCCCTAGACCCCGACTGAGTGATCGGGCTGGAGTAAGTCTATGTAAGAGTTAGGATTCAATCGATAACATGGTTGAGGCGACTTGTCTATGAATATGGGATTCACCACCCATAAGCATTTAGACTTGTGAGCGGACGATGAGGACCCATCTCAGTTGATCATCCGGCCTGGATGGGATGCCCCTCACGTTCGATGCTTACCGAGAACGTTCTGTGCTTGGCCTTGTCTGCTTAGACTAGTGGGTACGGTTCTCGGCTCTCCATGTGATTGCATCGTGACTGGAATTACATACGCATATTCCGGGTCCCGATACCAAATTTGACTGAGATGCAATTTCAGGCTATGGTCCATCGTAGTGTAAATGAAATATTTTATTGATTAAAGCATTCCTACGTTTCCGTAGTCAATCACCATTGAACTTTGGTCATAACCAAATAATGCCTTATGCCCATTACATTATGCTCAATAACTCTCCAGTTTGTCGAGAATATGAAATAATCGATTTCTTTCACGGGACGTGAGCCATCCTATATGTAACTAAATATTATTTCATTTCTCCTCGTGTTCTAGGCTACCATCATTCCTTTGTGTCTCAAGCAATGTTATTCTTTATTGTTTTATTAAGAAGACTCATGATTATTGTTCTGTACAGAACGTATTCATGACAACCTTCTAAATTCAACAATGGATTCAATTCATATACCAAGATTAATCATCTATGGCATATCCTTCCTTATACAGTGTCATTACAGCGGAACATGCTTCCGTTGCAATACTCTGATATTCTGAAGGCAAGGTCCAATACCCCGGTCAAAGTTTCCATTATCTCCCATTGGATCCGTGTCGAGAGACTTCTTCTCGCATTACCAATCAAGCAACACACATTTTGCTATTCGGGGAGAATATGTAATTTCAATTGCTTGTAGTTTTATTACAAAGAAATTCTTTCTTTTAAGAAACCTTATAACACTGTCAGTTATGGAGCTTTCATGTCTCGTTAGATTTAGGATGGTTTCCTATTCATGAAGTGGGTGTTTTAACTTAATGAATTAAACAACCTTATTCGACAATAACTATAGTGCTAGTGGAAAGAACGTTTAGACCATACTACGGTTTAGTATGACTACGAATGGTTTAAGTAGTCTAGCACTTTCAACTTCCATCGTAGTTTGTGGTACAACTTCCAAAAGTCTCCCATTATGTCAATATCAATACTTATCACTTCGGATCGTAGCGTAGTGATATGTATCCTTGTATTCTCACTTCTCACTGTGATTCCTGAATCTCAGTTTTATGATCTCAATTGAATACAACTTTCAATTAATCATATGAAGTCTTTAATGATAACTCACGTGCCCATTTAGTACATCATTTATGTATAATGATTGGCACAAGTTCTACTTGCTAGAACCTTGTCATGGTTATATTTATTGCAGAGGTTCATAGATCGTGTATCTAATCCATCTCATGCAATCAAGTTATGACTTTCATTCGATAATGAACTCACAAGTTAATAGATCACACATTTAATGAATTCATCAGTTATGAAGTCACCTCATGCAATCAAATCTTTGACTTGTTATAATCAAGACAACTTTATCATTAAACATTGAATATTTCTTGACAATAATAGCAGTATTACAAATGCTTTCTATCATATCATAAATCAAGACGTAATCAAAGCATAAGCACACTTTTATTCATAAAGATGGAACAATTGACTTGTCTCATTACATGAATAACTTTGTCTCGCGAGATGCAAGACACACAACTAAGTGTTCATACTATAATGATTACATAAGATTTATCTAATACTCTAAGTATCTCCTATGATAGATGTCTCGGCGGAATCCATGCTGGCCATCAACTGACTAGATATCCATCAATCCTCGATTTTACCTCTTCCCGTCCATGCAACGGCAGGTCCTGTCTTCATAAAACAGAATAAGTATCAGATACTCATTTACTGCAAATGTTGTATAAGGGAGTAAACATTTATAAAGTATATCAAGTATATACCTTCTCCATCCACGACTTCTGCATCCTTGATAGGAGCAATGTCCGCGGCCAAGAGATCAGTCATGAAGTTCTGGAGACTCATATTAGCTCCTCTTCCGACATAGCTATGAACATAATCACCATAACTCGGAGGGAGTGAGTGCAATAACGTGTTTATTGCAAACTCTTCTGTGGTGCTTTCGTTCATTGTCCAATATTCATAGTCCTCCACCAGGGTCAGGTACATCTCATGCATCCTGTCCAAGTGATCACCAAGGCTTGTGCGTTCTTCCATCTTTGTAGATAGAAACTTGCTTTCTAACTCAAAACTGGCAACTCTGAACTCACGTACGAACATTGTCTTTAGCGTGTCCATCATGTCATATGAGCCAGTGTCCTGAAACTGTACGCCCAAAACCTCTGACATGCTGAAGATCATGACATTCCTGACTACGGAGCATTTCTGTCGGCGAGCATAATGATCAAGTATACCTTGATCGCCAACATGATCGTCCGGATGTTCTTCCACATGCACTTCTATTGTAAACAAGATGTTTGCTCTCTTGAGCAACGTCCTAAAGCGTAAGTACCAACTAATGAAGTTTGACCCATTTTCTTTAAGTCTTTCAGCATGTAAGAAGGAAACCATTTCAAGGTACTGGGTACTATCCATTTTCTACAAACATAATTGCAAGGAACACAATTAAGACTATTTCACAACAATGAGTTCATATAATCATATTATAAATGAGCTCGCACTAAAACAATCCATCCCTAGGAAGTTTTAGTGATTACATGATCCAGATTCACTGCCCGACCTCGAATATCACACGGCCGACGGGTCAGTTTCAAAGGTAGACAACTACTTGTGCGATCACATTATCTTATATGTACTGTGACTCATGCTTGATCTTTCGATCTCTAGTATTCCGAGGCCATATCTGCATATGCTAGGCTAGCCAAATTAACCTCCATGACACTCGACCTTTGCGACACCGGGTTTCGCCCGATCACCGTCGCGGAAACCGCACGAGACCAGCCGAAGCCAACGGAACGAAAAACCCCGTTTAATAATTAAACGGGTTATTTTATAGCGCCCCGGAAAGTGTTTTCGGAACGGTTCCAGCGCCAGGTGAACGCCTCCGGCTCGACGCACCGATCGCGCAGTTCGAAGTTTTACCCGAATCGGAGGTACTGCGGACCCCCGGCGGTCAGAAACGTGAGCACCGCGCGCCCGAGAGAAAAACCGATGATGTTTTTGCAAACTGCCAGCCACCCATGCTATATATAGACCACCAGCCTCCCACACCCAATTAGGGTTTCCCTAATCCAATTTTGCAGCCACCCCCCTGATCTGTCTCAGATCTGCCCAAAAACACCCCCAAAAATCCCGAAACCCTAGATCTGGGGTGCCCGGAGCCGTCGGATCGCAGATCGGAGGGCTCTCGGAGCGCCACGTCGCCTGGCCAGCTCCCACCTTCTCCAACCTCTCTCCTCTCTCTCTCTCCCGCAGCCATGGAGGACCCGAGCGCCATCGCCGCTCCCGTCGTGCCGCAGCAGCCGCCGGCCTCCCTCTCTCCCTTGCGCCTTCCCCCTTCACCTCCTCCTCTGCCTCACCTCCTCTTCTCCCTCCAGCGCCGCCACCTGCCCGGATCCGCGCGCCCCTGTGCCTGGCGTCGCTCTCCCTCCGCGTCCCTCGCCGCCGGGAGGCCAGCCGGCCAGGAGGCAGCCGCCGCGCCATGAGCCGGTCCTGTCCAGGTCGGGACGAGGACGGGGACTCCAGCGGCCACCGTGGGCCTCCCTGCCCCCTTGCGGCCCACTCCAGCGCCCACCACAGCCAGCCCAGGCCGGCCACCCCCTCCAGCCAGTGGGCTGAGGCCCGTGGCTGAGGCGCCCCCCAGCCTTTTTTTATTTTTTGTTTTATTAGTTCTGTAATTTTTTCTGTTGGGCCCATTAGGACTAGATTCGGCCCAGTGCAGTTTTTTTTCTTTTTCTAGGCTTTTTATTTATCTGTTAGTTGTTTATTTTTGCAGTGCCGTAACTTTTCAACCGTAGCTCGGATTGCGACGCGTTAAATATGAAACTTGCTTAGTTTTGTGTCTAGTTTAATAATTTGTGATTTGTTGCCATGTTTGACTGCTAATTACACTGCTTGCCACTTAAACTGTAACTGCTATAACTTTTTATCTGTTGCTCTGTTTAAAATGTTTCTTATATGTAACTTGACTTGAATTGCATGTAGATTGTGTTTTTTCTGTTCTTGCTTGCTAATAAAAATAATAAAATATTGTTTAGGGCAAAACAGTACCAAATGCAATATTTATCGTGGGGTCTGCAATAGTTTGCATGTCTAGGATTTCACCCCACTTAAATTGACTAGATCAGATAGTTTAATTGTGCTTCACCTCTTGCCATGTTTGAGTGCTATGCCATGCTTGCTTGAGTTGCCATGTTAACAACCTTTGTTGATCACCTGTAGCTAAACAAATTGAACCACCGTAAACGTGCAGTATCATCGTGTGTGACGAGTACTCCATTTAAATCGTTAGTAACCGCTCTCGACGGTAGGTGCGATGTCTCGTGTTGCCTTCTTGTTGATGCTTGCTCTTGTATTTCTCCGTAGTAATAGTGGTGCACCGTTGATTGCTTTCCAGTGTTTACTTCTTGTGTGCTCCCGCGCGTACCTCTCGGAGACGATGCGAGCTTGCGATCGACTACACCTTCGGAACCCGACTTATCAAGAGGCAAGGACTTGCATTACTTATGATCCATTCTATTTCAACCAGCGGTTTGCATGCTAGTCTAGGTTAGGTTCGATGTTTGATCCTACCACATGTTTACAGCCTCTTTTAAACCGATACAGCCATGTCCCTTCCCAGCAAACCATGTACTGCTATGTTACTATTGCTCGTTGCTCAGCCCCTGCTTAGTATGCATGCTTAGGATGCTACGATGTTACCATGTTACTCTTTGGGTTGGGATATCACCTGATTATTATATTATTATTGATGATATGATTATTATTATAATGTTGACTATATTCGACGAAGGATGGAAGGTCTAAGCTATCCCGCCCCGACGCTTTGTTCCATTCGAGTCACCTAGGATCCGAGTTCCGGTATTGGTTTTAAGACTGAGCGTGCCTAACCGCGTGTGGGATTTTATGGGGTCCCCTTTTCTTACCTATCTAGCTTCAAACATTTCTAGAGGTGGCCCAAGCTGATTTACCATTTGAAAACATGCATATATATCTTGTCGGGTGGCTCCTAGCAGATATCTTTCAAAACAACCCGGACCAGCGGAGACATGGTTTCCCTGTTGGTCCACCTTTGACCGGCGAGGGCCCGGTCTCATAAGAGAACTAACCGGTAACCCAAACCCTGTTGAGACGGAAGAGTCCGATCCGAGAGCGTGGCCAGCTTTTGGATTGGGTGTCGACTCCCCGGGGGCCACCCGGATTTGTGCGTTGTTAGCTAGAGGGACTTGTCGTTTCGGATCTCTTGGAACTAAATCATAAAATGGTTGCCTATGATGGGTAGCAACTGAGAGTGATGGACGTGCGTGCGGAGCCTCGTAATGGGCAGTTGGTACACCCCTGCAGGGTTAAATCTTTTCGAGAAGCCGTGTCCACGGTTATGGACGACTTGAGACCTACGTCCTGTTCATAGACAACAACAACTGAGATATCTTAATATAACTTGATCAACGTGTGTGTGTGCCTTGACTGCTTCTTCTTTGTCGGGATGCGAAGAGGAGGACAAGGATAGGATAGGTGTTATGTTTGCGTGGTAGTTGATAGCAAGACTTGTTGGAGGCGTTTCCACATCGAATGCTTGGCTTCTTATCTTACTCTCTAGATCGTTAGCCACTCCATAAATGCTAGTGCGGCAGCAACCTCGCCACTTACCCCTTCCTTACCGTAAACTACTAGTTGTCCTAGAATGACGAGTGATGAAGTCCTTGCTGGGTCAGATGACCACTACAGTTGGATGCTGAGTACCTCTGTACTCATGATACTACCCCAAACTCTTTTCAGGGTTCTGATCGACAACAGGTATGGTGATCGACGTTTCACGTGGAGACTCGACGACGACTAGTTAGGCGGATCCCGGCGGACGGCCTGGACCCGTGTGGTTATGGGATCGATGCTTATCTCTTTGCCAGTAGGCACTTGCTTGTAGTCTGTACTCAGACATGTATCTTCCGCTGTTGTATTATATTTGAGGCAGTTGTATGCCGATTGTATGAGATGTTGTATCCTGTATCTGTAATGTTGTGATATCATGTTGGAAATCCGGGGCATATGGCTTTGTCATATGTCGCGGTGGGACCGATATGTGCTTCGTCCTCGGGTTCGGGCGGAAACGTCCGAATCTGAAAAGTACCGCATATCGGGCCTTACAACTTGGTATCAGAGCCTTACTGATGAGGACATCCCTAGTAATGTTACACCCATATCCTCACCAACTACACATATTGGACCAGTTACTAGAGCTCGTGCACGTCAACTAAATTATCAGGTACTTTCGTTTCTTGCGAATCCTTCTATTGTTCATGAACATATGATGCTGCCTAAATTAGATACTTTTGTTTTGCTTATGAATGAAGGACCTAGCATGGACAAGAAGGATGGTCATTGGAGCGGGATCAAGCATGGAGAAGAAGGTGCGCGCGCGGGACAGGACAGCGGAGCTTCCAGTGGTGATTGTCGCACTTTGAAGCCACCATAAGGCGCGCATGAAGTCTTGGACGAAATACGCGAGATGCCACTTCATTATTTTCGTCCAAGGGAAATTATAGGTGCTGCGTCACCTTAATATTGGGCTGGGCCCATGTAATTTCGAAATACCACCTTATAGGCTGTTTTTAGAGTCCGTATGTGTGGGGAAATCGAGTTAGGGTTGTTTTCGGACCCCACCTCCAAGGGGTCACGAAAATCCCCTCTGTTCCCCCATATATACAGCCCTTAGGGCGTCGTTTAGACTTGGGTTTTAATTAGATTTAAGTTAGCCATAGCCGCAACTTCGAGCTCTTCGTTTGTGTCATCTGACCAGGCCAAGACCTCATTGGAACCCCAACTTCTGTTAATCTTTCATCTTATATTCGCAATATCCAGATTGCAATTCTTAGTTCTTGCTTGTTCTTCGATTGCTTGCAGGAATTGACCTTCTTGGTCAGGTTGATCGTGCATCCGCGGGATCAATAACCTCTCGGAGTTGGTTTAGCGATTTCTAAGGCGCAACATCTTCGCACGTTCGTAGTCGGGTCGTGAAAGTCTACTCCACCAAAAATCGACCTCCACCATCTCATCGAAACATCGGGACACCTTCGCCTCTATCAAGTGGTATCAGATTTCCAGGTTGCTCGGTGAGATTTACCAGTTTTCGTAGTCTAGATTGGTTCTGTTCTTCATACCTACAGTCCACGAAAAAGCCAACAAAAAAAAATTAGGGTTAGATCATCACGTCCCAAAACAGTCCGAGCCTTTGTCCAGTTTTCTTTACAGTAGTTTGCATTGTTGAATTTGTGGTTGCATCGTTGTGTCGAGTTGCTGATCTTAGCGTCTAGTTACCTTAGAGTTTCGAGTTCTGATCACAGTTTGTCACGCCGCCGCCATACAGTAGTACACCACCACGTTCCGCCAATCCGAGTCCAGATACACCACCAAGTTCCGCCAAGCAGAGTCCATACACACCACCACAACCTACCGATCCGAGTTGAGTTCCATCACCCGTTCGGTTTGTGATATCTCCGTAGCCAAAAAAAAAAAAGAGAAAAAAAAAATTCAGAGTGTGCTTCACAGTTGTTACGTGCCGCGCCGTGCTTTCGTTGGTGTTTTAGGCTCGCGTCTCTAGTACGGTCTAGCCTAGGATCAGCACAGTACCGACGTTGAGTGTTTATTCAGCTTTGCATCTCTGTTTTGATTACTGTTGAGTTTTTCCTACCATACTTGTCAGCCTTCCTACAGCTCCACATATATTCTACATCGTGCGTTTTGACACCTCCTGGCCATCGCTCTACCATATCTCTAAGAGTTTTGACCCGTTGGTTGTACATCACCACCTGCTGCTAGGTAAGAATCGGTAAGAACGTAAGAAAATCTTGACGGATTTGTGCTTTCAACCACCCCACATCCATCCCATTAGTAGCAGTAGGATCATATTCCTGTGTGTTTTCTATTTCTGCTAACCATGCCAGGATCACATGATGAAGTGGCGCGGGATGCACCCGATTGGGAGAACATGACAAACAAGGAGCTACATGATAAATTTGCACGTATGATGTCTCAACAGGTGCAGGACATCGAGACCAGATTTACAGAGGCGATTGATGGCGTGGAGAAGCTGATCGACACCAAGCTCGACGCCAAGTTTACTGAGTTGATCGCACGCCTACCTTCAGCACAGCCACAGCCACCGCCACTACCACGTGCACGACGTATTCTGTTTCCGCGAGGACAAGCTGCTGGTATTGGTGCTCCTCCTGCTGCTGCACTTGCTGCTACTGCTGCTGCTGCTGCTTCTGACGTCGCCCAGGACGACAACTACGAGGGTGATTACGAGGAGGAGGTGGAACAGGAAGCGGCCTATGAGCAGCCAGCTGGACGTCCACGTCCCAACATTCGCCACGGTCGACACCAACCACCCCCTCAGGTACGCGATGATGAACATGTGCCTAAACTTAAATTGAATCTTAAGGCGTTTGAGGGTAGATATATTCCTGATGCTTATCTTACTTGGGAGTTAGAAACTGAACAACGTTTTACATGTTTACAATATCCTGAGAATAGACGTGTTACTGCTGCTGTTTGTGAATTCACGGGCTTTGCATCTATTTGGTGGTCTGAACATTGTAGATTGCATGCTAATAATATTCCAACTACTTGGGCTGCTTTAAAAGATGCTATGCGTACTCGCTGGGTTCCTCCTTATTATCAACGTGAATTGTTACAAAAATTACAGCGTTTGAGACAAGGAAAAAATTCTGTAGAGGAATATTATCAAGAATTACAAACTGGATTGATTAGATGTGGCCTAGTAGAGGATAATGAAGCTATGCTTGCACGTTTTATGGGTGGCTTAAACAGGGAGATACAAACTATTCTAGAATACAAGGACTTTGCTACTATCACTCGTTTGTTTCATCTTGCTTGTAAAGCTGAACGTGAAGTACAGGATCGACAGGCCGCTACGAGACCTAACTTTTCTGCAGGACGAAATACATCATGGACATCGCGTGGAGCTTCTACATCCACACGTCCTGCTGCGCCACCATCTACTTCAGCCGCTCATTCTTACAGGGAGCCACCAAAACAGCCAGCGCCACCATTCAAGGATGCACAGAGTGGTCCAGCGGCGAGTTCTTCTTCCTCCATGGCGTCCACAGGGCAAGCACGAGATCGTGATATTAAATGTCGCAGGTGCCAAGGTGGAGGTCACTTCGCAAAAGACTGTCCCTCCAAGCGTGTGATGACTATTACGGCGGATGGTGGGTATGAGTCAGCGAGTGACTATGATGAGGAGACTCTAGTTCTCATTGCTCATGAGGAACAGGGTGCCCATAATGATGCTCATGATATAGAGTATATGACTCCTGATGATGCAGATAAATATGCTAGTTTGGTTGCTCAACGTGTATTAAGTGTGCAGGTAACGAAGGCCGAGCAAAACCAGAGGCATAATTCGTTCCACACAAAGGGAGTGGTGAAAGAACGTTCGGTTCGCATCATCATTGACGGAGGGAGTTGCAACAACTTGGCTAGCATGGAGTTGGTGGAGAAGCTATCTCTCACCACAAGACCACACCCCCATCCGTACTATATTCAGTGGTTTAACAATAGTGGTAAGATTAAGGTAACGCGTTCTGTTCGTGTGCACTTTAGCATTGCTGCATATGCTGATTATGTTGATTGTGATGTGGTACCCATGCAAGCATGCTCTCTTTTACTTGGTAGACCATGGCAATTTGATAGGAATGTTGTACACCATGGTAGGACAAATCAGTTTACTCTAGTTCATCAGGATAAAAATATTGCTTTACTTCCTATGTCTCCTGAACAAATTGTGAAAGATGATCTTGCTAGAGCTAGTAAAGCTAAACAGGAGAAAAATAAGAGTCAAAATGAGATAGCAGCTAAAGAATTTGAGCAACAACATAAGACTAATAGCAAATCTTCTTCTGTTGTTTCTAATGAAATTAAATTGACTAGTCCAACTTTGCTTGCTACTAAGGTTGATATTTCGGATTTGGATGTTAGTCAATATGTGTGCTATGCTTTTGTGTGCAAAGAAGCCTTGTTTTCATTTGAGGAATTGCCTCCTTCTTTGCCTACTGTTGTCACTGACCTTTTGCAGGAATTTATTGACGTCTTTCCACAAGACGTACCA
Source organism: Bromus sterilis (assembly GCA_950022295.1). Lineage (NCBI taxonomy): Eukaryota > Viridiplantae > Streptophyta > Magnoliopsida > Poales > Poaceae > Bromus > Bromus sterilis. The sequence continues at coordinate 253,186,323 of OX465595.1, read as the reverse complement.
CCGGGATTACCACCTATTCGAGGGATTGAGCATCAGATTGACTTAATTCCCGGTGCTTCGCTGCCCAACCGTGCGCCATACCGTACCAATCCGGAGGAGACGAAGGAGATTCAGCGTCAAGTACAAGAGCTACTCGACAAAGGTTACATACGTGAATCCCTTAGTCCTTGTGCTGTTCCTGTTATATTAGTGCCTAAAAAGGATGGAACATGGCGTATGTGTGTTGATTGTCGAGCCATTAATAATATTACTATTCGTTATCGTCATCCTATTCCTAGGCTAGATGATATGCTTGATGAATTAAGTGGCTCTACCATGTTTTCCAAAGTTGATTTGCGTAGTGGATACCATCAAATTCGCATGAAATTAGGAGATGAATGGAAAACGGCATTTAAAACTAAGTTTGGATTATATGAGTGGTTAGTCATGCCTTTTGGGTTAACTAATGCACCTAGCACTTTCATGAGATTAATGAACGAGGTTTTACGTGCTTTCATTGGACGATTTGTGGTAGTCTATTTTGATGATATACTGATTTATAGCAAATCTTTGGAGGAACATTTGGATCATTTACGTGCTGTTTTTATTGCTCTACGTAATGCACGTTTGTTTGGTAACCTTGGGAAGTGCACCTTTTGCACCGACCGAGTATCGTTTCTTGGCTATGTTGTTACTCCGCAGGGAATTGAAGTTGATAAAGCCAAGATCGAGGCGATTGAGAGTTGGCCGCAGCCCAAAACGGTCACACAAGTGAGGAGTTTTCTTGGCCTCGCTGGATTCTATAGGCGTTTTGTGAGAGATTTCAGCACCATTGCTGCACCTCTCAATGAGCTTACACGCAAGGATGTGCCTTTTACTTGGGGTACCGCACAGGAAGAAGCCTTCACGGTATTGAAAGATAAGTTAACACATGCTCCTTTGCTCCAACTTCCTGATTTTAATAAGACTTTTGAGCTTGAATGCGATGCTAGTGGGATTGGTTTGGGAGGTGTGTTATTACAAGATGCTAAACATGTTGCTTACTTTTCTGAAAAATTGAGTGGGCCTAGTCTGAACTATTCTACTTATGATAAGGAATTATATGCTCTTGTTCGGACATTAGAAACTTGGCAACATTATTTATGGCCCAAAGAATTTGTTATACATTCTGATCATGAATCTTTGAAACACATAAGAAGTCAAGCAAAACTTAATCGTAGACATGCTAAGTGGGTTGAATTTATTGAGACTTTCCCTTATGTCATTAAACACAAGAAGGGGAAAGATAATATTATTGCTGATGCTTTGTCTCGTCGTTATACTATGCTTTCACAACTTGACTTCAAGATTTTCGGTTTAGAGACAATCAAAGATCAATATGTAAATGATGCGGAATTTAAAGATGTATTGCAGAATTGTAGAGAGGGTAGAACATGGAACAAGTTTGTGCTTAATGATGGATTTGTGTTCCGTTCTAACAAGCTATGCATTCCAGCTAGCTCTATTCGTCTTTTGTTGTTGCAGGAGGCGCATGGAGGAGGATTAATGGGACACTTTGGCGTGAAGAAGACGGAGGACGTACTTGCTACACATTTCTTTTGGTCAAAGATGAGACGGGATGTTGAGCGTTTTGTTGCTCGCTGCACTACATGTCAAAAAGCTAAGTCACGACTCAATCCTCATGGTTTATACATGCCTTTACCTGTACCTAGTGTTCCGTGGGAGGACATATCCATGGACATTGTTTTAGGCTTGCCTCGAACAAAAAATGGGAGGGATAGCATATTTGTTGTCGTGGATAGATTTTCTAAGATGGCACATTTTATACCATGTCATAAAAGCGATGATGCTGCTAATGTTGCTGATTTATTCTTTCGTGAGATTATTCGCTTACATGGTGTGCCCAATACTATTGTCTCGGATCGTGATACTAAGTTTCTTAGCCATTTTTGGAGATGCTTATGGGCTAAGTTGGGGACTAAACTACTTTTTAGTACTACATGTCATCCCCAAACTGATGGACAAACTGAAGTGGTCAATAGGACATTGTCTACTATGCTTAGGGCTGTTTTAAAGAGTAACTTGAAACTGTGGGAAGAATGTTTACCTCATATTGAATTTGCTTATAATCGTTCAATGCATTCTACCACTAAAATGTGCCCTTTTGAGATTGTTTATGGTTTTCTACCTCGTGCACCTATTGATTTGCTGCCTCTTCCATCTTCGGAGAAGGTTAATTTTGATGCTAAGCAACGTGCTGAATTGATATTAAAAATGCATGAGTTAACTAAAGAAAACATTGAGCGCATGAATGCTAGATACAAGCTTGCTGGTGATAGGGGTCGAAAGCATGTTGTGTTTGAACCCGGAGATCTTGTTTGGTTACATCTACGTAAAGATAGGTTTCCTGATTTGCGCAAGTCTAAATTAATGCCTCGAGCTGATGGTCCCGTTAAGGTTTTGCAGAAAATTAATGATAATGCATATAAACTGGAGCTGCCTGCAGCCTTTGGGGTTAGTCCCACATTTAATATTGCAGATTTGAAGCCTTATTTGGGAGAAGATGATGAGCTTCCGTCGAGGACGACTTCAATTCAAGAAGGGGAGGATGATGAGGACATCCCTACTAATGTTACACCCATATCCTCACCAACTACACATATTGGACCAGTTACTAGAGCTCGTGCACGTCAACTAAATTATCAGGTACTTTCGTTTCTTGCGAATCCTTCTATTGTTCATGAACATATGATGCTGCCTAAATTAGATACTTTTGTTTTGCTTATGAATGAAGGACCTAGCATGGACAAGAAGGATGGTCATTGGAGCGGGATCAAGCATGGAGAAGAAGGTGCGCGCGCGGGAAAGGACAGCGGAGCTTCCAGTGGTGATTGTCGCACTTTGAAGCCACCATAAGGCGCGCATGAAGTCTTGGAAGAAATACGCGAGATGCCACTTCATTATTTTCGTCCAAGGGCAATTATAGGTGCTGCGTCACCTTAATATTGGGCTGGGCCCATGTAATTTCGAAATACCACCTTATAGGCTGTTTTTAGAGTCCGTATGTGTGGGGAAACCGAGTTAGGGTTGTTTTCGGACCCCACCTCCAAGGGGTCACGAAAATCCCCTCTGTTCCCCCATATATACAGCCCTTAGGGCGTCGTTTAGACTTGGGTTTTAATTAGATTTAAGTTAGCCATAGCCGCAACTTCGAGCTCTTCGTTTGTGTCATCCGACCAGGCCAAGACCTCATTGGAACCCCAACTTCTGTTAATCTTTCATCTTATATTCGCAATATCCAGATTGCAATTCTTAGTTCTTGCTTGTTCTTCGATTGCTTGCAGGAATTGACCTTCTTGGTCAGGTTGATCGTGCATCCGCGGGATCAATAACCTCTCGGAGTTGGTTTAGCGATTGCTAAGGCGCAACGTCTTCGCACGTTCGTAGTCGGGTCGTGAAAGTCTACTCCACCAAAAATCGACCTCCACCATCTCATCGAAACATCGGGACACCTTCGCCTCTATCACTTTCCGACCGTAGGATCCCCTCTCTGGCCGAGTTCGAGTCTAGAAAAAAACTATTTTGTAGTTACTAAGTTAGTTATCGGAGAGTAGGAATCTTTTTACTCCTTACCCTTGCTCTGGTCAGGACAAGTGTTGTAAGTGTTTTATTCTCGCCTTATCCCCGTTCAAACTTTAGGATCTCGATGAGTGTGGAGTTTTGGAACCGTTACAATGCCTTGCTTGCAGCGTATTGTCTCGATTCCGAGCTCAGGTGGGAATTCCTGTAGTACCTTTAGCTTCTCCGATTCTGGATATCATCTGGGTCATCCATTGCCATCCATCCTTTTCCTCGGTGTTTTTACGACTTGCATTGAAAAACACTATCACATGATCTGGTTTTCGCGATCGTTCTTCCTCTTCTCACTGATGGTTTCGTTTTTCCGACGATGTCGTCTCCCTGCGGAAATTATCTCGACAGAAGCTCGACGTCGACATGGAGCAGAGTCCCTTGTTGGTGGTGTTGAAGATCGTCGACTCTCTTCTCTCTCCCCCCCCTCTTCCCCGGATCGTCCTGGATCTCGGGACGAGATCCCTTGTTGGTGGTGTTGCCTGTAACAGCCCAGTTTTTGCAGAAATTAAAATTTTTGTTTTCGATGTGAATTGTTTGAGTGTCTGATTTGTTTGCGGTGTTTGCATCCCCGATTTATCGATCGGCGATTATTTTCCCCCCTCTTATCTCGTATCGGACGGAGACCGACCCTTGCCACCCTGACACTCGACCTTTGCGACACCGGGTTTTCGCCCGATCACCGTCGCGGAAACCGCACGAGACCAGCCGAAGCCAACGGAACGAAAAACCCCGTTTAATAATTAAACGGGTTATTTTATAGCGCCCCGGAAAGTGTTTTCGGAACGGTTCCAGCGTCAGGTGAACGCCTCCGGCTCGACGCACCGATCGCGCAGTTCGAAGTTTTACCCGAATCGGAGGTACTGCGGACCCCCGGCGGTCAGAAACGTGAGCACCGCGCGCCCGAGAGAAAAACCGATGATGTTTTTGCAAACTGCCAGCCACCCATGCTATATATAGACCACCAGCCTCCCACACCCAATTAGGGTTTCCCTAAGACAATTTTGCAGCCACCCCCCTGATCTGTCTCAGATCTGCCCAAAAACACCCCCAAAAATCCCGAAACCCTAGATCTGGGGTGCCCGGAGCCGTCGGATCGCAGATCGGAGGGCTCCCGGAGCGCCACGTCGCCTGGCCAGCTCCCACCTTCTCCAACCTCTCTCCTCTCTCTCTCTCCCGCAGCCATGGAGGACCCGAGCGCCATCGCCGCTCCCGTCGTGCCGCAACAGCCGCCGGCCTCCCTCTCTCCCTTGCGCCTTCCCCCTTCACCTCCTCCTCTGCCTCACCTCCTCTTCTCCCTCCACAGGTCCGCGCCGCCGCGCCGTTGCTGCCATGGACGGCCGAGCCCGAGCCGGCGAGCTCGAGCCGCGCCGCCGAGGAGCCCGCGCCGGCCCACGCCTCCAGCGCCGCCACCTGCCCGGATCCGCGCGCCCCTGTGCCTGGCGTCGCTCTCCCTCCGCGTCCCTCGCCGCCGGGAGGCCAGCCGGCCAGGAGGCAGCCGCCGCGCCATGAGCCGGTCCTGTCCAGGTCGGGACGAGGACGGGGACTCCAGCGGCCACCGTGGGCCTCCCTGCCCCCTTGTGGCCCACTCCAGCGCCCACCACAGCCAGCCCAGGTCGGCCACCCCCTCCAGCCAGTGGGCTGAGGCCCGTGGGTGAGGCGCCCCCCCAGCCTTTTTTTATTTTTTGTTTTATTAGTTCTGTTATTTTTTTCTGTTGGGCCCATTAGGACTAGATTTGGCCCAGTGCAGTTTTTTTTCTTTTTCTAGGCTTTTTATTTATCTGTTAGTTGTTTATTTTTGCAGTGCCGTAACTTTTCAACCGTAGCTCGGATTGCAACGCGTTAAATATGAAACTTGCTTAGTTTTGTGTCTAGTTTAATAATTTGTGCTTTGTTGCCATGTTTGACTTTGTTTACATGTTGTTTGACTGCTAATTACACTGCTTGCCACTTAAACTGTAACTGCTATAACTTTTTATCTGTTGCTCTGTTTAAAATGTTTCTTATATGTAACTTGAGTAGAATTTCATGTAGATTGTGTTTTTGCTGTTCTTGCTTGCTAATAAAAATAATAAAATATTGTTTAGGGAAAAACAGTACCAAATGCAATATTTATCGTGGGGTCTGCAATAGTTTGCATGTCTAGGATTTCACCCCACTTAAATTGACTAGATCAGATAGTTTAATTGTGCTTCACCTCTTGCCATGTTTGAGTGCTATGCCATGCTTGCTTGAGTTGCCATGTTAACAACCTTTGTTGATCACCTGTAGCTAAACAACTTGAACCACCATAAACGTGCGGTATCGTCGTGTGTGACGAGTACTCCACTTAAATCGTTAGTAACCGCTCTCGACGGTAGGTGCGATGTCTCGTGTTGCCTTGTTGTTGATGCTTGCTCTTGTATTGCTCCGTAGTAATAGTGGTGCACCGTTGATTGCTTTCCAGTGTTTACTTCTTGTGTGCTCCCGCGGGTACCTCTCGGAGACGATGCGAGCTTGCGATCGACTACACCTTCGGAACCCGACTTATCAACAGGCAAGGACTTGCATTACTTATGATCCATTCTATTTCAACCAGCGGTTTGCATGCTAGTCTAGGTTAGGTTCGATGTTTGATCCTACCACATGTTTACAGCCTCTTTTAAACCGATACAGCCATGTCCCTTCCTAGCAAACCATGTACTGCTATGTTACTATTGCTCGTTGCTCAGCCCCTGCTTAGTATGCATGCTTAGGATGCTACGATGTTACCATGTTACTCTTTGGGTTGGGATATCACCTGATTATTATATTATTGTTGATGATATGATTATTATTATAATGTTGACTATATTCGACGAAGGATGGAAGGTCTAGGCTATCCCGCCCCGACGCTTTGTTCCATTCGATTCACCTAGGATCCGAGTTCCGGGTATTGGTTTTAAGACTGAGCGTGCCTAACCGCGTGTGGGATTTTATGGGGTCCCCTTTTCTTACCTATCTAGCTTCAAACATTTCTAGAGGTGGCCCAAGCTGATTTACCATTTGAAAACATGCATATATATCTTGTCGGGTCGCTCCTAGCTGATATCTTTTGAAACAACCCGGACCAGCGGAGACATGGTTTCCCTGTTGGTCCACCTTTGACCGGCGAGGGCCCGGTCTCATAAGAGAACTAACCGGTAACCCAAACCCTGTTGAGACGGAAGAGTCCGATCCGAGAGCGTGGCCAGCTTTTGGATTGGGTGTCGACTCCCCGGGGGCCACCCGGATTTGTGCGTTGTTAGCTAGAGGGACTTGTCGTTTCGGATCTCTTGGAACTAAATCATAAAATGGTTGCCTATGATGGGTAGCAACTGAGAGTGATGGACGTGCGTGCGGAGCCTCGTAATGGGCAGTTGGTACACCCCTGCAGGGTTAAATCTTTTCGAGAAGCCGTGTCCACGGTTATGGACGACTTGAGACCTACGTCCTGTTCATAGACAACAACAACTGAGATATCTTAATATAACTTGATCAACGTGTGTGTGTGCCTTGACTGCTTCTTCTTCGTCGGGATGCGAAGAGGAGGACAAGGATAGGATAGGTGTTATGTTTGCGTGGTAGTTGATAGCAAGACTTGTTGGAGGCGTTTCCTCATCGAATGCTTGGCTTCTTATCTTACTCTCTAGATCGTTAGCCACTTACCCCTTCCTTACCGTAAACTACTAGTTGTCCTAGAATGACGAGTGATGAAGTCTTTGCTGGGTCAGATGACCACTACAGTTGGATGCTGAGTACCTTTGTACTCATGATACTACCCCAAACTCTTTTCAGGGTTCTGATCGACAACAGGTATGGTGATCGACGTTTCACGTGGAGACTCGACGACGACTAGTTAGGCGGATCCCGGCGGACGGCCTGGACCCGTGTGGTTATGGGATCGATGCTTATCTCTTTGCCAGTAGGCACTTGCTTGTAGTCTGTACTCAGACATGTATCTTCCGCTGTTGTATTATATTTGAGGCAGTTGTATGCCGATTGTATGAGATGTTGTATCCTGTATCTGTAATGTTGTGATATCATGTTGGAAATCCGGGGCATATGGCTTTGTCATATGTCGCGGTGGGACCGATATGTGCTTCGTCCTCGGGTTCGGGCGGAAACGTCCGAATCTGAAACAGTACCGCATATCGGGCCTTACACCGCCCCTCCCCGACACCTCCCTCGCCGCTAATCCCCGCCGGAGCCGCCGCCCCGACGAAGAAGACGCCGCCGGCCACCTATAGTACGTGCGTGTTCTTCCTGTGTAGAAGAAGATGGGTAAAAAAACGTTTTATTTAGTTATTTATTTTTAGAGCATTCACTAGATTAGAAATTTAGCCCCTAGTCTTGTTTTACCTATATCTTTTTACTCGTTTATTAGTTTTAGACGAAACCAAATCCCACGTTTAAGTTTTTCATCCCTCTATCGCGTGGAAACCTATTTTCAAAATTTTGGAATTTGAAAATATGAGTTTGAACATATTTCAATTCAAACTTGGTTTGGCCATAATTTTATAACCGTAACTCGGTTTTGACCGATTCTTTTTGCAAATGAAAACCCTAATTTATCTCTATCACTTAGGACTTTCATCAACAAGTTTTACACAAATTTTGTTCTGTTTTACAAAACCTTTTTCATCCCTTTTCTTTTCAAAGTTTGTCGAAACTTTGTTTTCGTTTTCTTTTGTATTATGTTTTGATTGGATGCACTTGTTTGTTTGCGATAGATTGTCCCGAGTGCGAAGCGGATTATTTCCAGTCCTTAGAGTTTGACCAGAAGCAGTCAGGCAGGTCTACCTTTGATAATTTTCCACTTTACCTATGTTTTATTGCATGTAGTACCCCTTTCTTAGAATGCATAAGTAGAAGTTTACTTTCACGCAAACCCAGTAGTTCAATTTGTGGTAGGTTTAACTTGTCACCATCGTGTAGGAAATTGTAGTGCTATGCTATTGTAGACGTGGATTGGGGAGTGAATTCACGATGAGGTGAGTGACTTTGTAGTAAATCAGGACCAAGTTAAACTCAATGAACTACCTGGGTGGAATGGTTGGAGGCACCCTGGAGGAACCAGTGGAGATGCCTAAGTGACCTGGAGATGGCCAGGGATCACTGCAGAAAGCCACCCGGGCTTAAAGAGATTTTATCATATTGTCATTTCTAGAATGCTTACGGGTGCAGCCACAAGCCATTATGGGCTCTGGCTTGGCTAATTAGTAGTAGTGACTCTTGCTAGGTGGTGCTACGAATGTAGTGTTGGTAGGTGGGATGGGCACCGCCAGAGTAAGGGAAACTCTTCTAAAAGACCATGTCTCGACCTTCCTGTTTCCATACAAAGTGTAGTGTGGCAAATACCAATGGAGGTGGTCGAGTCTTGTGGGGAAAAGTGCACAAACCTCTGCAGAGCGTATAAATCTAATTGATTAGCCGAGTCCCCGGTGTTGGACAGTTTGAGCGTCTAATTATGGTAATTTTGAGAAATCTCATCATCTTTAATTAATCATTTTGGGCATAATTACCACGGGTTGTCTTGTGCTTATTATTATTGAGATTATTTTTTAGGAACACTTATTCTATAGGGAAAATTTTAGCTTTATGCAAATTGAAACGTAGAAGCTCCACCAGCCAAATGCATGTATTGTAGGACTTCATTTTCTTCTCCTTGGTATGACTTGCCGTACATTCAAAGTACTGACCCTATTTGGGCTGTACGATTGTTGCAGATTACTCTGACGGTGATTAAGGCGCGAATAGGTTATTGTCCTATACTCAACGTTTTGCCGTGGAGTCGGATGGACCACTACTACTACTATTGCTTCTGCAGTTTTTGATGGACTTAAGCCATACTATTGTAATAATTTTTCTTTTCTTTATTTTGAACTCTCCAATGTAATAAAAAACATGTGATTTATTCTGTTATTCATCGAGTACTGTGTGTGCCAGCAAGTTGATCCAGGGACTGGCACAGATCACAGAGACTTGGTCCCATTCGGGATCGGGTCGTTACAAGATGGCATCAGAGCACATGTTGACTGTAGGACGTGACCTTAGAAATGGAAAAGCAATAGGACAAAATTTTATTTTGCAAACCTTCTACTTTTCGTTGTTCTCGTATCCTTGCCTATTCAAAATCTAACTTCTCTTTAAAAAAAAATATAGATGTCGACTGCCATGACCCAGTTCACCCAGCCCGATGAGACCATGCGTTTTGGGCGACGCCTGACAAAGATCACCAAGTACCTGAACATCGGCCTACCCAGTTTTACTGGAACCCTCAAGACCTCGACGCTAGAAGATAGATGCTGGAGGATCAACGTCCACATTCCAGGACGCACCTTCGGGAAGAACATCAAGCCTATTGACTTCTTCTTGGAGGCACCAACTTGGAGTTTGGGCCAGAGCATCGCAGCACACACCTCCCTCGGTCGCATCCGTGAGGAATACAAAGAGGATCTCAAGGGAACCACTTTCATGGCGTGCGGACGTCGGGATCACCATGGAGAGATTGTGCGCACCGTTGAGGACGACACTATATCATCCTATATCCAAGACCTGGAGGAGCACATCCGCAGCTTGGAGAAGGTGATGCACCGTGGCATGAAGACCTCCAGGAAGCTGGCCATACGTCAAGAGGAGCTGGAGGAGGAACTCAAGGAAACTCGTGAAGGGTACAAGGATGAAATCAACACGCTACTAAAGAAGCATGAAGAAGTGAAGCTCCTTCTGGAAGAAGTCGAAGAGAAGCTTGACCATCGGGAAAACATCCAGGACGACAACTCTGATGAAGATTTCGTCAGCCAGGATAAGGATCATGAGGGGTCACATGACGTTGAGATGAGCAAGTCTTCTACCGACTCAAATTAGTTACAGACCACCATCATAGATGATTATCCTTAGCTACTCGAGTATAGTTTCGATCTATCGTTTTTTAGTTACCATGTCGACTTTGTGACATGGATTATCTTAGGTTGCTTGTTTGAAACTTGATTTGAGTGAATTGAATTGAAACTTTGCTATCATTTTTACATATGGGTAGTGTTTTCCCCTTAGGCCCTTTTCTCCCTCTATATCTCATCTATTCTAACCCAACAGATTCCACCAAGAAGGGACCCTTCCGGAAGTGGATTAGGGAGTGGAATCCCCGGCCTAGAGCAGTTGCTTCAGACTCAAAACCAGTTGATGCAGCTTCTGATGCAGAACATGAACACCACCAACAACAACAACGCACCACCACCTCCACCACCACCGCCTCCGGTGGATAGTCGCACCTGTTTCCTGAGATTGAACCCACCATTGTTCTCAAGCAGCCCAGAACCGATTGCGGCTGATGATTGGCTTCGTAACATGGGAAGGAAGCTGGCAACCGCTGGATGCACTGATGCGGAGAAAGTGAGGTTTGCCTCGCACCAGCTGGATGGACCTGCAACAGCATGGTGGGATAACTATACCACCACATACCCCATGGCTAATGTGACTTGGGATCAGTACCAGCAGGCCTTCCGCACGGCTCATGTTTCAGCTGGAGCTATGAGTCTCAAGAAGAGAGAATTCCGCAACTTACGCCAAGGAGGCCATTCAGTGGCAGAATATGTGGAGGAGTTCAACAAGCTGTCCCGTTATGCTCCAGGGGATGTGGCCTCGGATGCCGCTAAACAAGAGAAGTTTCTGGAGGGACTAAATGATGAGCTTGGAGTTCAGCTGACGGTGGCAACTTTTTCTAATTATCAAGAGATGGTGGACAAGGCTATCATTCTTGAAGGCAAGCATCAGATAATGGAGAATCGTAAGAGGAAGTACGGTCAAGGAAAGTTTCACTCTGGAGCTCAGCAGAAGCCCCGTCCCGCACCATTCTCGGGATATGGTGGATCAGGACACAACAAGTTTGGAGGACACAACCATCATAACCAAAACTATTCGAATACCCGCGTCCGCGGTCATGGACTACTTGGAACCTTTACCTGATTATTAGACAACTTGAATGGATACTTCTAAAACTCGCAAGATAAGCGTGAGTGCTATGGTGTGATCCTCGTGGGGAAGTTGAGGAAGTATCCATAGTGGTGTATTGGTTGGAGACTTGGTAGTGGACTCGTGTACGCTTCTTACCTCAAGTCCGGTACTCGTAGTACAGGACTAGCCAAGTCAAAGCTGGCACTTCTGCATGTTGAACCCGACCTCCTTTACCTTGAAACTTGAGCATGAGTAGTGTAGTTCTGATGTAAGTCTTGCTGAGTACGACTTTGTACTCACGTTTTCTTATTCTATGTTTTAGATGAGAACCCAGACCCAGATGGAGTCACCTTCCTCGAGCTCGACGTTGACTAAGCTAGTATAGTTCCATACAGCAGTCTGGTCCCTCGTGGAAGGGCATGTATGTTGAACAAGGCTTCTCTAAGCCATTTGTTAAACTTGTCTGTACTCAGACCTAATTTGCTTCCTTTGTATGATGTAATGATGATCACAGACATGTGATCTTTGTATGCTCTATGTGCAAGTCAATAAAGATACACTTTTTAGAGTTATGTGATGATACCTGCTATTCATACTAGGCATATGTGCTGCGTGTATGTTTATAACATGCATGTCTTAGTATGGGTTTTCGAGACCTTAGTTGTGATCTGGCTGGCGGTCTTTTATACACCAAGTGGCCCTTAGATGTGCGCAGCTTGGGGCATCGTGATGCGATTGATCGTGACTCTGTCATGTGCTCACTTTGTTGTATGATCGAGCACGCCCTAGACCCCGACTAAGTGATCGGGTTGGAGTAAGTCTATGTAAGAGTTAGGATTCAATCGATAACATGGTTGAGGCGACTTGTCTATGAGTATGGGATTCACCACCCATAAGCATTTAGACTTGTGAGCGGACGATGAGGACCCATCTCAGTTGATCATCCGGCCTGGATAGGATGCCCCTCACGTTCGATGCTTTTCGAGAGTGTTCTGTGCTTGGCCTTGTCTGCTTAGACAAGTGGGTACGGCTCTCGGCTCTCCATGTGATTGCATCGTGACTGGAATTACATACGCATATTCCGGGTCCCGACAGGAACTTGACGTCGTAGAAGGCATCGGGGACCTTCACGTTGCGGTGGTCGGCATCGGGGATCTCCTGCTCCTGGACTCCAACGTCGACTGCAGCGGCCGATTGGGAAAAACAAAAAGGGGGAAATAAAGCAAGGGTGAGGATCTAGTATACCCGTGAGTCTTACGTCCACTACTAAGCATTTATGCATTTGTATCAAATAGAAAGGGGAGGCTGCATATAGTGGACTGCAAGATAGAAATCAGAATAAGGGTAAGAAGCTAGGCCTATCGAAGACTCATCTTCTGACGAGTCTTGCAGCACAAGATGAGAACAACCAACAGTTTATAGAAAGCATAAAGTAACAGTGAAGCAGAAGTTTCCGCAACATTGTATAATAGTAAGTTGTAATGATTAATAATAATAAATGCCTCCGAGTTCCCCTCCTCGACTTCCCTGCGAGGAAGAAGACCCGGAACCATACAGTTTAATAGTAGTAGTTTGTAGTGGTAAGGTCCAGCTTTAGCATAAAGCGTCCTGTTACCGTGGACACGGCTATTCGAATAGATTAAACTCCCTGCAGGGGTGCACTACTGTTCAGCCTGCACGCTTGGATATCCAGGGTTGCGTGAACCTTGTTAGGGAACGCCCCACCGAGGCTATCCGACACATCACAACCCATCCTAGGCTCAGCAGAGAGGCCATCCGCCGGACTATATCCTATGCGCCAAGTGGTCTAGGTCCCTCACCCTTGCACGCTCCTGCACGGTGCAAGTCTGGCCGGTGAAGCCAAAGCAAATCCAAACACACCTGCTGCAGCAAATAAGACAACACTGCTTCCCGGCGATCAGGCTGCAGTACTGCTGACGTGTGAAGAGATTTCGAACGAACTACGACGCGGAGGGCTCACGTCGTAATCCCACGTGTAGGTAGTGCGTACAGACCAACGGGTCTCTCAAGTCATCCGCCGAACCATTTAGCATTTTAATTAACCTGCGTGACAACAGTTATCGTTCGCTCGACTTAACTGACCCGCGGACAACGACAACAGTCAGGACCACCAGTACATCGATGCTTGCCTTGTGGTTCCACGAAGTCTTTGCGGTTACCAACAAGGTGAACCGACTCCTTACCTTATATCGCGTCTGCTCTTGGTAGAGCTCGACTTTTCGTGGTTTGGTAACTCTCGCGAGATACGAGCAGGGGCCAAGAACGCCAGTAACGTCGGTCGTACCCTCTCTGTCGTTCCCGACGCGCTCGCGGGCACCGTTGGGTCACCCGACTTCTTACCTTAAGGACAACCGTTGCTCAGGTACCTAGAGCGGCTCTGCAGAGTCAACAATGAGTGGAGTACGAGGATTACTCCTCGGTAGCTTACACTTGAAGGTGGCTCGACAGAGGCGAGCTAGGGGCCTTAGGCGGTGTCGACATTGTACCGTACCTGTGCAGTTATATATATATATAACATATATAAAAATATAGCGCAGGGCTCACTGCTGAATATAATATATATAAAAATATAGGCAGCATAGGACAAAGGAAGGTACATCAAGGGGCGAAAATGACAGTCTATGCAATTGAATAGGATTGTAACGTAGCAGCAGCAGTAAAAATGCCTAGTGCAAGAAAAGTAAGCAAAGATATGCGATATCTGGGGAAGAGAATGGCTCTGCTTGCCTGGAAGCTCGAGGTAGCAGTACGAACGTCGACGACGTAGTCGATCATAGGGGCATCGGCAGCGGTCGCTGGGTCTATCGGACAATAAGAGGGGGGGGGAGAAACAATAAATACACAACAATAATAGCAATACAAATAAAAGACAAGGCAACGCATTGTAGGCTGTGTTCTAACGCAGTACAATGTATTAGGCTCGGAGCGAGAATTCATCCGGGGATGAAATACCGGCTCCGGGTGATTACCGACAGACTACCCAGAGGGGGAAGGTTCCATGTATGTAGTGTCGTGAATACCTGACAGACGTGTGGATAGTGTATCCGTGATCGTTGATGCATTCCGAACAACTTCTATGTTCAGAACATATCCATCCGGAAAGTTTTACCGGTACCGGGTAATTACCGGACAGTGCAACCGGAGGGGGAATGTCCCTTGTGCGGTATGTTAGAGTGGTGTGGTGGGGGTATGGGTAGTGTATCCGTATTCGTGGCATTTTTCTGATCAAGTTTGATATATAAATTATTTTCATCGGAGTTACGGATTAAAAGATATTGATTTTTAAAGTTTTATTCCATTTAAAAGAATTTCTGGAATTTCTTCTATTATTTTAAATGCAACATTATCCACAACCTTATCCAGAACAGTGACTGACAGGAGGGACCCACATGTCATACATTGAGACAGAAACAAATCATTTTATTTAATTAAAAAGCAGATGGGCCCACATGTCATTGACTGTGGTTTTATAATTTCTTTTTATTAATATAATAACTAGTGGACCCAGCTGTCATTGAGACAAAGACATTTAACTAATTATTTTAACTTAACAGGGGGGATTAAGTGATACTGGACCCACATGTCAATCTCTCTAGAGTATTAACTTAACAGTTTTTTTGGACCAGGGGCCCAGCTGTCTGTGAGGGGGGGGGCTTAACCCATGGCCCAACCGTGCGTGCACCCAAGCTGCACGCCGGCAGCAAGCCGGGGCAAGGCGGTGGGGCCGGCAGGGGTGGAGGGGCCGGCTTCTAGGGAGGCTGGGCGCGTAGTGGGGCGTGGCCTCGCGTAGCCAGGGGCATGCGCAGAGCGCGGCAAGGGGGCGACCAAGGCGTGGCCAAAGGGTGGCCGGCCATGACCAGCGCGTGGCGAGGATGCGGCGTGGCCATGCGGGGGCACGGGCGGAGGAACGCACGAAGCGTGGCCAGGGCGCGCGCGGGGCAGAGGTGAAGCGTGGGTGCGGCCGGAGCACGGGGCTCGGTGGCACAACCAGAGATGCCGGTGGCGACCGTAGCACATGGGCGATGGGGATGGCGTCTGGAGGGACCAGACCGATGAGAAAAATGGGAAAAAAACGAGCGGCTCACCGAGAGGAGGCTGGTGGGGAAATCGAGGTGGACGGAGGGGGTTCGGTTGCGAGGAATTCGACGGTGAGGACGACGGCGGCCGTCTACGGGGAGGAGCTCGATTCGGCGTCTGCGGTGTGGCTCGGCTCGGATTCTTCTGCGGGGAGACGAGGAGGACGGAGGGGCAGCTGTAGGACACGGTCTCAGCCGCTGTGGAGGCCGTTGGCCGCGGGGGTTCGCCGACGCAGCCACGGCCCCGCCATGGCCGAGGAAGGCGAGCTCGGGACCGAGTAGGGGCGGCACGAAGGGAAAGAGAGGGGGCGCCCAGGGTTCCTGGGGGGGTGTGGGCGTTCTTATCCTCCCCCGTTGCCTCGCTGTCGAGCAGCGAGAGGAGCCATGGAGGGGAGCTCGGCGTGCTGCGTGCCTATTGACTCAGGGGCACGTGATGAACTGGAGGAAGAAGGAGGGCGCCGGGGTGGGTTGGGCTTTAGGTGGGCTTCGCCCAGAGCGTAGCATACGCATTTTATTATTTTTAGTTGTTTTCTGTTTCCTTTTCGATCACTATTTTATTTGTCCACCATATGATATTTATAAAATGGAAGACTTGCTCCATCATTACTGTTACATATTATAGTGATGGCACAAAAAGTGTGGTACCAAAATAAAATCATTTAGATTTTTGAATGATTTAATATGAAGTAAAAGTTCTTGTTTTTCTACTGTTTTCATTTGTTTGCATTGTTTAAATAGCTTAATAAATTCCCATTTCTATTTTTATATGACCCACTGATTATTAGGAATTTAATAAAATTGTTTTAACAATTTTTTTGTTTAACTTTATGTTCCACTTTTGTTTTAATTCCTAGGGACAATTTAATAAGCCACCACTATTGGTTTCATAATTATCATTGACTTGGATTATTCTAAAGGCTAGGTATGACTTGGTCTATTTATTTTCAAGGTGGTTAATAATCTCCCAAAATTCTTGGAGCAAGATTTATAATCCACCCAATTTGAAAGTTTTATCAGGGTTGGAATTTGGCAGAGCTATGATCAAAGGTGACCATGGCTTGATTAACAACAGTGATGATCATTACCAAGGGGATCACTGTAGTGATTACTATTACTGGCTCTGGGGTGTTAAAAATGGCTGCCCTTTCCAGGTAACTCTCTCAAACTAAAGAGGAAGAGCATTACAATAAATGTTGTGAATGGATGAAACCTCTTTTTCTTCACATTACTTTGACTGATGCTATTAAACTTCCTCCGTATTTGAGATATATGAAAGATATTGTTAGTAATAAAAGGAAGGTTCTTAATGAGGCAATATCAACTGTGTTTTCTAATTACTCTTTTAGTGGAAAGATCCCTGAGAAGCTCGGAGATCCAGGTATACCCACCATTCCTTGCTCCACAAAGAATAATTATGTCATAACTGCTTTATGTGATCTTGGTGCAAGAGTGAGTATTATGCCTTTTACTCTATACAAGAGGTTTTGTTTAGGCAAACTAATCCCTACAGATATCTCTCTCCAAATGGTTGACAAGTCCACAGCCGTACCCATTGGTATTGTGAGGATGATCCTAATGAAGTTGCGAATTGCTTAATTCTTACTAACTTTGTTGTATTAGACATGCTCGAGGATGGGAGCATGTCTATAATTCTTGGAAGACCTTTTCTTAACACCGCAGGTTCTATCATTAATTACAATAAAGGAAAGTTTACTTTAAATGTTAATGATAAGGAGCATGGGATTTATTTTCCAAGGAAGAGCGATAGAAGGCATGGCCTTAATTTCCTTGAACATATTGAAACCGTCAAGATTGGATATTGGGATTGTCCTCTACATGTGCATTACAAATATAAAACCATCATGGTGGGGACAATGTCCGTGAAAGTAAAGGTACCTTAGTTACATTCCAGAAGTGAAACTTTTTGTTCTATATACAATTTGTTTTCTAGTAAGACATGATCAAGCTTACTAACAAACCCGTTTTATATAAGCAAAAGGGGATCCCACTTTGTTTTTGTTTCCTTTTTATTTCACTCTTCCTTGGTGTACCTTGGATTTGAATTTTTGAAACTTCATAATTATTGACCACTGTTTCGAGTTTCTAGAAGTTCTGTAGCTTTCTTTACCTCGAAAGTTATAAAAAAATGAAGTTTTCAGAAAAATTCTGGAAAAAACAAAATCAATTTTTGTGCGAAAAGAGAGACCTGAATGTACCTGGAGTTGATCAGGGGGCCACCCCTGGTCTAGCCGACCAGAGGGCGCGACCAACCCCCTGGACGTGCCATCAGGGCACCTGGGGCCACCAGCCCCTCCTACGGGTACTTTTCTTCCTACACTCTCTCTCTTCCTCCAAAAATGGTGTTCATCCTACTCAAGCTCGAGTTCCTGGAGCTTTGGCTGAGATTTTAGATCTCCTTCTATATCCCTCCGTATCAGCTGAGATTTGGGGCAATTGTTCCTTGGTATGTGACTACTCTACCCCTCCAAATATAATTTTGAATGTTAAAGTTATATGTGATTATTTCGGAGTTCTTGGTGGTTGTTCATATGAGCTTGCATGCATTTTTAGAAAGTCATTTTCATGTTTTGATGCAAGTTTAGACCTTTACTCACACATGCATGTTTAGAAATTTATTCTCCCTAGGACCTCACCCGAGGCCCCCTTTTGGATGTTATTTTTACTCGCGACGAGGAAACCTTGAAATAGAAGACAATATCCCATTTTCCGTCGCGGAGCCGCCTCCAGCTCTGTTCTTCCTCGGGGAGAGCTCTTCTTGAGGATGTGTTCGCCTCCAGTGAGGGGAAATCATCTCCATCGTCATCACCATCGCCACTCCATTATCCCTCCATGTTTTCCCCATCCATGTTTGAGTAATTCCTTGCTATAGGGAATGCGTATGGTAGGGATTGGATGAGACTGATCATGTAATATTTCGTGAGATTATTGGGGGCATGTTTCCTATCATCTACTAAGGTGTTTATCATCTTTGTTACTTCTTCTTTTTCTTCATGATTGACACCTTGGGCCCAAGTGCCTTGATTTCAGATCTGAACCCTTTATGTTTTCATGAATATATTTGTGTTCTTGATCCTATCTACAAGTTGTATGCACTTGTTATAGTCTGGAACCGGCGATCTCAATGGTAACCTTATGGGATAGCAAAGGGGATGGACTATAACTTGAGGATTACATGTATCCATAGATTGTTAATGCTTTCTTCTGGTGCTCTTTGACAGGAGCATATTAATCTCCATAAATTCATTTTGGCCCCCTTGGTAGCGGGATGGTAGGACAATAGATATTGTGCAAGTTCTTATTGCAAGCACGTACAACTATCTTTGGGATACATGCCTAATGTTTGATATATTCCTAGATGACCATTATGTTTCTGTGAGCCTTTCCCATTGTTAAGTCTATTACGTGTTATATCTCATCCATGCAGCGCCCAATCATCCATCCCTTAGCCTACATTGTTTTAATCCTATTTGTTACAAGTTGCTTTACTTTACTGTCTTTACTTTCGTTGTTTTTCCACCACTATTTCCGTTTCCACCGCTACTATCATCACTCCGCCGCTACTATTAAATTGTTGTCAAGCAAGTATCTTTTAGGTGCGGTTGAAGTGATAATTCAACTGTTAAAGCTTCTAAATATCCTTTGGTTTCCCTTGTGTCGAATATATAAATTGGGTTATTCTTACCTGCTAAGACTGTTGCGGTCCCCTACACTTTTGGGTCATCACAAGTCTAGTTAAGAAAGCCCTCGGATGGTTCGCCATAGAAAAAGAGAGCCATGGGAGAATCAAAAGCCCGTCTAGAAGCCGCCAACCTCATCCGGGAGGTCTCTCATCATAAGTGCCTCGCTAACCCAGTAATTGTATGGAAGAAGAACAATATCTTGCACATGTGTGTCGACTACACCAACCTCAACAAAGTATGGCCAAGGACCCGTTCTGTCGCCTAAGCATCGACAAAGTGTTTGATTCTATAGCAGGATGCAAACATTCGTGCTTCCTGCACGCATATTCTAAATATCATCACATTAGGATGAAAATATTCGACCAATCAAGGACATACTTCATCACACCGTGTGCCACCCCGGCTCAGAATACCGGAACGCCCCGTCCTCCAGCCCAGAGATCATGTCTTCTGGAACACGGCATTGCATGATATAGAACTGAACCACTTTTACAAGGGGGTCTCTTACAATGCTAGCGGAGCAAGGGGGTCTCTTACAACGCTAGCGGAGCGCGGCAGCGAGCAACTTGCTCCTAAAGATAGCCACAGATATACACCAAGCAGCAGGGATAACTCTATAGCAGCTGAATAAATCTTTGCAGCGGAACAACGGCTATAGTGATGAGCTCCACTCCACGGAGACACTGACTGGGACACCTCCTAGCTCACAAACACCGGGAACGTCATCCTATGCAATCACGACATTGCTTGCCAGTCTGGCATGACACCCAGGTCAGTACATTGAATGTACTTCCAAGCTCACAACATCCAAAGCACCAAGGCAAAACAATAACATGGCAATAACAGTTCAAGCAATACTAACATGATGAATCTATCATATTATCCAGATTATAACTAATGCAAGCACAACCATCGTTTAAGGTCACATGGACCCCACATGATCATCGTATGATCATGCAGCTTACCTCGGAGTCATTACGGACTCAAGCACCGGGTCATCTCATGACCAAATCAACTTATACGGGTCGACGACCATCAACTTTCACGGGTCATCGCATGACCAAACGGGTCATCGCATGACCGAACGGGTCGTCACCTGACCAAAAACTTTCACGGGTCATCGCATGACCAACAACTTATACGGGTCATCGCACGACCACCAACTTAGCACGATCATCAAACCGGGTTAACGTTGATCCACAGTGTGACCTAGTACAAACTGTTTCCAATACCATGGACTCGGCTATTCGAATAGATCTTTAACACTCTGCAGAGGTTGTGCACTTTACCCACACTATGGAGTTCTTCCTCCATCCAGTACCTTGGAACTTGTCCCACAGGAAGCTCGGAACTCGTATGATAGGAGTGGAGTAGAACTTCTCCAACGAGACCGTTCTACCACGTGCCTCTCTTATCGTATCACCCGATATGCTTCGCAAGCCATGCCTTGGGTAGCCCCGTGTCCTTCAGACACACCTGCCAACGCATGGCAAACAACTTTGTCCCAAATGGGGACTACTGTAATAGCCCAAGAGCAATTCTTGTAATCATCATGTATTTTTTCTTTGTCATTTTACTTTCAAACTTGGCATGTGCTAGATGTTGCAAATTCATGTGATGATTTAAATTGGCAACTGGTTTTGGGTTCATTTGATTTTGAATTTGAATTCAAACATAAGGGGGAAAGAGAGGTGGTTGGAGATTTGTTCATGTTGCATATGTGCTCCCCTAGACCCCAAACTTGGCATGTGCTAGATGTTGCAAATTCATGTGATGATTTAAATTGGCAACTGGTTTTGGGTTCATTTGATTTTGAATTTGAATTCAAACATAAGGGGGAAAGAGAGGTGGTTGGAGATTTGTTCATGTTGCATATGTGCTCCCCTAGACCCCAAACTTGGCATAGCCAATTCATTTTCATTCCCAAGGGTTTCAAAAACTCTACTCCATTTTTACCAACTCTGAAATTGTGGGCCATAGTTCAAAGTGCTTTGAATTTCAAAAAAATGGCCCCACATTTTAGTTGTTCCAGAATTGGCCAAACCAATTTTGGAAAATCCAGAATATTGCACGGATCAACACCCATGTTTCCATGTATTTTTGTTCCTTGAAGTTTTCTCCAAGTCTTCTTTCTATTTTTTTAAATAGAAAATGCTTTGTTTTTCATCTTGTGATTTTCCCCTCATCCAAATTGGTTCAAACCAATTTTGGAATCTTAGAAATATTGCAGAGAGCCCAAAAATATATCCTATTATATTTTTTTGCCATTTTCTTTTTCTCTGCAAATTTCCAAAAAGGGGCTCTGTCTATTTTATTCTATTTTTTAAAAATGGCAGGGGCCCTTGGCTCTTTTCTTTTTCCAGCGCCAGCCTAGCCCACCTGGGCCTGCTTCCCCCTCGGCCCAGCCCACCGCGAAGCGGTTCGAGCTGCATCTTCTTCCTTCTTTCCAGCGTGGAGCTCCACCTTTTTCCCTTTCCCTCTCAAATCCGGTGCCACGGCGGCCGGTGGAGCCCCGGAGCCAGCGGGAGGCGCCCCCCATTTAAGCTCATGTAGAGGCCCCCCAGGAAACCCTAGGATCCATTCCCCCCCCTTCGTTTCCCCTCGCTGTCGCCGCCATGGTCGACTCGCCGAGCCCCTAATCCCCGTGACTGCCGACAACTCCGGTGAAATTCGTCGTCGTCCCGTAATTCCGGCGAGCGTGCGCTCGCTTGCACATTTCTGCAGAACGTCCTCACCCTCTCATCCCTGCAGATTCACGCTAGGAGCTCCGAGACGCCCCCGAGCCCGTGACGCCGCTTTCGGCCTCTTCTTCCCCGTCGACGTCCTGGTCGTCCACCTCCTCTCCGGCGTCGTAGAGAGCACCTACGAGCAACCCTAGGTGAGACTCTTGCGTCCCGTCCTCCTCTAGTCTCCGTAGAAGTTCTAGCCGTCGCGTCATCGTTTCTGTCGCCGTCAGAGACGCTCCGGCGAGCTGTGCACGACTTGTGCGTGTCCCCTGCGAGAGTGGAGTGTGTGAGTGCATGTGTTTTGTTGCTGTTCACGCGTGCCTAAGACGCGGGTGCCCGCGTTCGTCGTCTCCCTCGACGATCTCTTTCGAGCGGTCTCAGTTTCCCCGCCGTGACCTTCCGGTAAGGGGAAAGGTGCCTCCTTTAGGTCTCCGGCGAGGGGTGCTAGACAAATGAAGCCGTGGGTGCTCCAGCTTCACAGGGATCCCCTTTGTGGTTTCTCCGGAGCAGCATAGCCGACGTAGGGGTCGCCGGAATGTCTCCGGGTTGCACCGTGTCTGAACTTGCTCGACAAGTTCAGATTGTGCCTCCTTTCTGTTTAACTTGTGGCATTCTGCATCTTGTTCAAATTCGAATCCGTAGCGCAGTGGTTCCCACCGTGCTCCCATTTCAGTGAGGTCTCGGGTTCGAGTCCTCGGGCGCGTGGATTCATCGCCCATTTTTTTATCAAGCCGCTGACAGCGAGGCCCCATCTGGAAGTGGCATGGAGGCCACAGCGGGCTGAGCTGGGCCGGCTCGGCTGGCTAGCTGCTGGGCCAGAGACGCCTGAAGCCAGCCCAGGGAGCCCCTCTCCCTGTTTTTTAGATAGCCCTTTTCATTTTTTTTCAAAATTCCATTTGTTTGGAATTTGTCAAACTTTTGAATGCAAATTCATATAGCCACTTTTCATATATGTTTCTGCATCAGAAAAATGCAAGGAATCTGCTAGTGTAACCCATTTTGTGATTTGGGCAATGCAGATGTGGTGACCATGTGATTTGTTCCACTTAGGGCACCCCCCATTACCTTTTGTGTTGGCAACTTGTTCGTCTGTGACATGTTGCCCATGGGGGGCTTGGCATATAAATTCATGGAGTGTTTCTGCCAAGTTAGGGTGAGATGGTGCTGACCCAAAATGTAACATTTTGGAAAATGCTAATAAGGATGGTGCCATGCCCACATGATGCCCTTTCCACTTATCTCTTTGTCCTTTTGCTTGAGCCCCACAAGTTGGCACACTCAAAGCACCCCTTTTTCCATGCATCTTCTTGTGACGTGATTTATCACATCTTGAGCTTCCATGTGACCTTTCCTTTTGATACTCCCGGTGTCAATCTCATCGACACTTCTCCGTCTCCGGAATCGATGGATTTATTTCACGATGCTTTTCTTATTGATAACTTGTTAGTGTTGTTCTTGCCATATCATGTTGCCACGTCACTTATAGCAAAGTTAAGGCTATGACCAAAGCCATAAAAATATAAGTAATTGCATATGAAGTTGTCGACGTGTCATCAACACATTCATTCAAATTTGACTAGATAGGGTCACACCATGTCTATTAAGGGGATCATCTCATACATGTTTGAGCTTTGTTTGACTCGATGTTTACTTGTGTGCTTTTCCTTTCCGGTACCTTACGTTAGCACCTGAGACTACCGAGGAGACTTTCGTGGAGATTTCCGACACCGAGCCCGAGGAACCTGCTACGTCTGCTCCGTCGAATGATTACCCAGGCAAGGGGAAGATCTATACCTTTACCTTACAACTTTCTGCCTACCTTCCTAGCTGAAGTCTAGAATGTTGTTTTGATCCTATCCACTTTGCTTATGCCACAATCAAACCCAAACCGCCATGACCCCCACATCCCAGCAAAAAATTGTATTTCTAAGTTACCGCTGCTCAGCCATTGCTTAGCATGAGTAGGAAAACTTGAAGCTTACCCTACACTATGGTTGGGATATCATGTTAATAAAGAAGTTGGTTGATATTTATTATTAAATTGATGTTAATTATATGACCAAAGCCATAAAAATATAAGTAATTGCATATGAAGTTGTCGACGTGTCGTCAACACATTCATTCAAATTTGACTAGATAGGGTCACACCATGTCTATTAAGGGGATCATCTCATACATGTTTGAGCTTTGTTTGACTCGATGTTTACTTGTGTGCTTTTCCTTTCCGGTACCTTACGTTAGCACCTGAGACTACCGAGGAGACTTTCGTGGAGATTTCCGACACCGAGCCCGAGGAACCTGCTACGTCTGCTCCGTCGAATGATTACCCAGGCAAGGGGAAGATCTATACCTTTACCTTACAACTTTCTGCCTACCTGCCTAGCTGAAGTCTAGAATGTTGTTTTGATCCTATCCACTTTTCTTATGCCACAATCAAACCCAAACCGCCATGACCTCCACATCCCAGCAAAAAATTGTATTTCTAAGTTACCGCTGCTCAGCCATTGCTTAGCATGAGTAGGAAAACTTGAAGCTTACCCTACACTATGGTTGGGATATCATGTTAATAAAGAAGTTGGTTGATATTTATTATTAAATTGATGTTAATTATATTTGACGAAAGATGGAAGGACGGGTTGTTCCCGCCTGGTGCTTTGTTCCATTTGAGTCACCTAGGATCCGAGTTCCGGGTATTGGTTCTTTGTTTGAGCGTGCCTAATCGTGTGTGGGGTTCTATGGGGCCCCCTTGTCTTACCTACCTAGCTTCAAACAGTTCTAGTGGTGGCCCGAGCTGATTTACTATTTGCAACCGTGTGTGTGCTTGGTTGGTACCCCAACAGTTTTCAAAACAAACCGGGCCAGCGGGGACATGGTTCTCTTGTTGGTCCACCTGACCAGCCAGGACCCGACCTCATGTGAGCATTACCGGCAATCCGACCTAGGGTCATACGGTAGAGTCCGATCCGAGAGCGTGGCTTGTTCTTGGGTTGGGTGTCGACTCCCCGGGGGCCACCCGGAATTGTGCGTTGTTAGTTAGAGGGACTCTGACGTTCCGGAGTTTCAGGCGTTTACCCCTGCCAAATGGAAACCGGGCGTACATGCGAAGCCTATGATGGGAAGTTGGTACACCCCTGCATGGTTAAATCTTTTCGAAAAGCCGTGTCCACGGTTATGGACGACTCAGAGCCTACGTCTTGTTCATAGAGTAACATCAAATTGGATCATAACAAAAACTTGCCTACCGTGTGTGTGCCTTGGCTTCCTTTCTTCGTCCATGGGAACGAGGGAGGAACAAGGTTATGTTATGTTTGCCATAAGTAGGTGGATAGCAGACCTATGACACAATGTCACGTGCATTCTTGGACCTTATCTCTACTCTAATAAAATGATAGCCACCATATATGCTAGTTCGGCTGTAACCTTTTCCCTATACGTATCTAACCATAGGAAGTTAGTTATAACTGTAATGATATAATCTCACCCCTTGTTTCCTTTTTTATTTTAATTTTTTGCCTGATTGGCCGATGCAGTTGACTACTACCTCGACCCGAGCATTGGACGTTACTTCGTGGAGGTACCACCGGAGGAGGATGATGAGGAGGACTTCGCCTAGTAGATCCTATAGTTGGGTTCCGACGTTCCATGGGTGGACTTGTTTATGTGCAACTCTCTCTAGGGCCATTTGGATTTTGACCGTACTCGGACGTGTTTGTCTTCCGCTTGATGAATGATGTACTGATGGGTCTTCGACCCCTGAATTGATGTAATAATTACCAGCGGCGATGTATGCCCTAGACTCTATATCTATGTCTTAGTATAAAGTTCGTTGTTCTTATATCTGTTGTCGAGAACCCGACAGCGACACGAGTGCGAGTGTCGTGCGTCGGTGGCCTTTTATGCGCTAGTAACTCGTGCCGGACGCGAAAGCGACTAACTTGAGTTAGCACCGCATCGGGGGCCTTACAACTTGGTATCAGAGCTGGACTGACTGTAGGACCCCTTACTGGCCGAAGTTGAGTCTAGAAACTATTTTTAGTTACTAAGGAAAAATCGGAGAGTAGGAACTCTTTCTTTTTCTTCTTACCCCACCCACCCACCCATTTTTCCGTGAGGAAGTGAAACGTTGTTTTCTCTCTGCAACTTATCCTTTCAAAACCAATCTAGGTTCTCCTTTACATGAGGCTCCGATTCCTCTATAACCTTTTGCTAGCGACGAGAAGGGTTGGCGTACATTGAGAACACTGAGCCGCCACTTGGGGTTGACAACTCCACCTCACTTACGGCGTACCTCAGGTGAAACTCCTATACAGGGATGGTTGGCATCCTCCGGATGTGGTTCCTCCCCCTATAGTAGACTGCTTCGGCGGGCCGCTCAGGGCAGATGTCTCAACGTTCAGGTCTTCAACCACTCGTATATATTGTTGTGTGCTCACTAGCAGATTATTACCTTGGATTCGGATGATCTCGGTTTGGGGATTCAGGTAGCACCTAGCTTTCGACTTTCTGGGTTAACCTTGGTGGATATTCAGCCTTCAGCTTCCTCATAACTCGTGAGGAAGTTTTGTTGTCAATATTGCTTTATCTTCTGGTTTCATCAATGTTTCTACCATGTTCTCATAAGTGTTCCTGTATACAGGATGCCAAGAGGGAACATGCCACCGCCGGAGAACCCTATCCTTGGGGAGGATGTGGCCGTAGTGGCTCAGGGCACAGCTGCGATCTTACATATGCTCCAGAACCAGACTGCCTAGAGGAGTGATCTCCATAGCACACGACTTTGCAGCAGTTCCTTGCTATCAACCCCCCCAGGTTCTCAAAGGCTCGAGACCCACTGGAAGCGGACGATTGGATAGCAGAGATCAAGAAGCACTTCAATGCAAACAACGTCAGGCCAGTCGACTACGTCACCTTCGCCTCCTTCCAGCTTCAGGGTGCAGCAGCCAGCTGGTACGATACCTACAAGGCCAACAAAGGCGATGCTGTGATCACGTGGGAGGACTTCGTCATAGACTTCAGAGCAGCGCATATTCCGAGTGGCTTGATGGATAGGAAGAGAGAGGAGTTCTTGGCTCTGAGACAGGGTGACAGGTCAGTTCAGCAGTACAACCTGTCCTTCGTCAGGCTCGCCAGGTACGCTCCAGAGGAGGTCTCCGCAGAGGCCAAGCGGATTGCCAGGTTCCGTGGGGGCCTCATCACAGAGATCAAGTATGCGCTCACTCAGTGCAACCCTACGCTGTTCTCGCAGTTCGTGGATCAGGCTATCCACCAGGAGTCAGCCAGAGCAGAGTGGGATGCAGAAAGAAAGCGCCAGAGAGAGCATAGCTCCACAGTGATGGTCCACAAGAAGGCAAAGACTTGGGTCACAGAGGCGCCACCGCAGAGGAAGCAGTTCCAGCAGAGGCGGGCAGTTGTTCACACTCTTTCTCGCCCTCCCGTCCCAGTTCAGCAGTGGCCTCACTCTACACCACCACACGCGAGGCCACCCAGGCCGCAGTCCCAGCCTAGGTCAGGCGTGATCTGCTACAAGTGCGGAGAGTCGGGGCACACTTCTCCCAAGTGCACGGCTCCCACCGCCACCACCTCGCTCTACTCCGAGCACTGCGATGGTGAGGGCACAGCCACGTGTAGTTCGGGTAAACAATGTGATGATGAGAGATGCGCAGCAGTCTTCAGAGATCGTGATTGGTAGGTTTCTTGTTAATTCTGTTCCTGCGACAGTGTTGTTCGATTCCGGAGCAACTCACTCTTTTATCTCCAAGTCTTTTACAATAATGGTTGATCTTCGAAGAGATCAGCTTCCGAGGACACTCCCAGTTGTTACTCCTGGTTCCAAATTCACTTCTTCCTGGTCAGTCCCCGATGTGGAGATCTGCATTCAGGGAGTTGCCTTTTCAGCATCCTTGATTGTCTTGCCCCGTTCCGACATCAATGTCATTTTGGGCATGGATTGGATTGTGCAGCACAAGGCCAACATCGATTGCTCTTCAAGATCCGTGAAGTTGACACATGATTCAGGCGCAGAAGTCTTGTACACTTGTGGCTCAATGGCAGGAGCAGCACAGTTGTACGCCTTGAACGCAGGAGTTGCACCTTTGCTCGAAGAAGTCAAAGTTGTCTGTGAGTTCCCAGACATCTTTCCAGAGGATTTTCCAGGAATTCCCCCAGTTCGAGCTATTGAGTTCGTTATTGAGCTAGAGCCTGGTACTCAGCCGATTTCTCGGCATCCGTACAAGATGTGTTCGGAGGAGTTGATTGAGCTAAAGAAGCAGTTGACAGAGTTGGAGGCAGGCGGTTTTATCCGCGCCAACACTTCCCCTTGGGGCGCACCAGCTTTGTTTGTCAAGAAGAAAGATGTGACTAGCCGCTTGGTCCAGGACTATCGCGGTATCAACAAGAAGACCATCAAGAACAAATACCCTTTACCCCGAATCAATGATCTGTTCGAACAGTTGAATGGGGCAAAGGTGTTTTCCAAGCTTGACTTGAGGATGGGGTACCACCAAATCCGTGTTCTTGAAGAGGACAGCTACAAGACCGCGTTCAACACACGTTATGGGCTGTATGAGTTCACAGTCATGACTTTTGGTTTCTCAAACGGCCCTCCAACATTCATGAGAGCTCTGAACTATTCGTTCCAAGAGTGGCTTGATGTGTTTGTTATCCTCTACCTCGACGACATTCTCGTGTATTCCAAGTCAGAGGCTGAACATGAGGAAAATGTTTGCCTGGTGCTGCAGAAGCTGAGAGAGCACCGGTACTATGCCAAGTTCTCCAAGTGTGAGTTTTGGCTCGACAAGGTCAACTTTATTGACCATGTCATTTCCGCTGAGGGTATTGCGGTTGATCCAGAGCGAGTCTGCACAATTCAAGAGTGGGCTCCGCCGAAGAATGTGAAGCAGCTAAGGAGTTTTATCGGCCTCGCCAGGTATTGCAGGAGGTTTGTGCAGAATTTCTCCAAAATAGCAAAGCCAATGACAGAATTGTTGTGCAAGGGAAAGCGATACACTTGGTCACCAGCTTGCCAGTCAGCCTTCGAGGAGTTGAAGAAGAAGTTGACCACAACACCAATTCTCACACCGCCAGACGAGTCACAACCTTTTCAGGTGTTTTGTGACGCCTCGTTGCAAGGTCTAGGCAGAGTTTTGATGCAAGGCAGGAATACTGTGGCTTATACCTCACGGCAGTTGAAGACGAGTGAGAGGAATTATCCCACGCACGACTTGGAGCTTGCAGCAGTTGTGCACGCCTTGATCACTTGGCGACACCTCCTCTTAGGGAGGAAGGTGGATGTGTTCACCGACCACAAGAGTCTGAAGTACTTCTTCACTCAGCCAAATCTGAACTTGAAGAAAAGAAGATGGCTTGAAAGCATTACTGAGTACACAGTTGAAATTCAGTACACGCTTGGGAAGGAGAATGTCATAGCTGATGCGCTGAGCCGCAAGGGCAATTGCAATAATATCCAGGTGCAGAAGATCCACCCTGATTTGTGTGAGTCCTTTCGCAGGCTCAATCTCGAGCTAGTTCCAGCAGGCTACCTTGCCAACCGTGTGGTAGAGCCCACTATCCATGAGAAGATCCGTGAAGCTCAGTCTGGCAGCTCAATGATACAAAAGATCAAACAGGGTATTGCCGCCTCAGTTCCACAGTACGGTTGCTTTTCAGTGCATAATGACGGCACCGTGTTCTTCGAGGAGAGATTTGTTGTTCCCAAGGAGGGAGATCTCAGAGAGGTCATCATGAAAGAGGCCCATGGTCCAAGCTATCGATTCACCCTGGTAGTACAAAGATGTAGCAACTTTGGAGCTCAATCACTATATGACCAGCAAGCATATCATGAAAATGCAATACATATAATGGAAGTAGACATGATGCTTAACAATGTGCAATTGGAATCACTCAATTCCGATAAACGGTCGCGACACACTCGTCGACCGAAGTTGCAACAAAATATAAACAGCAGCACACTAACAGCATGGTAGCTACTTTGGTTGAAGATACAATCAACATGCAACAAGCAAACATGGCATGTGAATGCATGGAACTGAAGTAGAAACAATGCTTAACAGGATGCAAAAGGAATCAATCAATTCCGACAAACGGTTGTGAAGCAATCGTCGCCCGAAGTTGCAATAAAATAACAGTTCAGCAACAATAGCACAACTAACGATCTGGTACCCACTTTGACGCAGAATTAAATTATCTAGACGGCCTCAAAAGGAAAAACTTTCAACATACGAACGAAAGAGCACGTAAAACTGAGCAATTCATAGTTTGGGCGCAACACGATTCGGGCTACGGTTTGATCGTTAATCTAATCATAAAACAGCTAAACGGTAATAAAAACTCCAGACTTAGAAAAAAAAATACATAACAGACAGGAAAAAAAACAACAAAAGAAAAAAAGGGGCCTCACCTCTAGCTGGGATCGGCCCAGGAGAAGAGGAGGCATCTGGGCTCGGGCCAGGTGGGCCGTGGAGGCTGCGGCTGGGCCCAAGAGGCCGTGGCGGTTGGTGGCGGCGCCGCTCAGCCCCGATCCCGATCGGGACCTCGCCGGCGGCGGCTAGCCGGCCTCGGGAGGCAGCGAGGTAGGCGGGGCGAGGTGGATCCGGGCGCGGCGCGGCGGGATCCGGTGGTGACGCTGGCGGGCGGCGGGACGGCGAGGCGGCCGACGACGAGCTCGGGATCGGGCGGCCATGGAGGGCGGCGGCGGGATCCTGCAGGGAAAGGGGAGGGAGACGGTGAGAGATGAGAGGGAGGAGAGGGAGAGGAGGGAGAGGACGAGGCGCGGGGTAAGGAGGAGCTCGGCATGGCGAGGCGGCGCTCGCCGGTGTGCGGCCGGGCGGCGGCTCGTGGTGCTTGGGCCTGAAGTGGGCCAGCGGCGGATCTCCCGGCCCTGTGGGGCCCGAAGCGGGAGCAGGAGCTGGCTGGGTGACGTGGAGGCCTCCTGAGCCGCAGATCTTGCGAACTGACGGCCGGGAACGCTTGGGGATTAGGGTTTCGGATCTGGAGGGCTGTGGTAGAAATTTTGTGGCAATTTGGAGGGGGGTGGATGCAATTTTGTGGCTAGGGAAACCCTAGAAAGAGGTGG
The DNA here is from genome assembly GCA_950022295.1 of Bromus sterilis. NCBI lineage: Eukaryota > Viridiplantae > Streptophyta > Magnoliopsida > Poales > Poaceae > Bromus > Bromus sterilis. The sequence continues at coordinate 253,155,146 of OX465595.1, read as the reverse complement.
GAGTGTGTTGGTATTTATATAGCCCCGGTGGTTGGCAATTTGCAAAAACATCCCCGGTTTTTCTCTCGCGCGCGTGGTGTTTACATTTTTGACCGCCGGGGGTCCGCAGGACCTCTGATTCGGGTAAAACTTCGAACTGCGCGATCAACGCGACGAGCCGAAGGCGTTCACCTCGTGTTGGAACCGTTCCGAGAACACTTTCCGGCGCGCTATAAAAATAACCCGCTTAATTATTAAACGGGGTTTTTCGTTCCGTTGTCTGCGGCTGATCTCGTGCGGTTTTCGCGACGGTGATCGGGGCGAAACCCGGTGTCGCAAAGATCGAGTGTCAGAGTGGCAAGGGTCGGTCTCCGTCCGGTACGAGATAAGAGGGGGGGGGGAAATAATCGCCGATCGATAAATCGGGGATGCAAACACCTCAAACAAATCAGACAATCAAACAATTCACACCGAAAACAAAAAATTTAATTTTTCTGAAATCTGGGCTGTTACAGCGGGTCGCAACCCTGAACTTTTACTCATGCTGAGGTTTACTTTTCATGTTGCCGTATTCGTGTGTGGCGATTGGCCGTGTTATGATTCAACACGGTCCTTGTAGACAAAATGCTGAGCTGGGTGGGATATCTTTTGCGAGATAGACTTGCGTGTCCCAACACTTACTGACAATGCCAAACAGGTGTAACTACACATGTTGATTGGTTGGGTATTCAATCTTTTCCCATATGAAGTGAGATTCCTTATGTTTAGGTGTCCATGATGACCCATATGGAAGGATGGTTTCGACTGATCGAGGTGAATTTGACCATGGAGTCTATGCAGTTACCCGTTTACCTTACTTGTCGGACTCGTAGGAGTTGCGGACTATTGGCAGCTTATGGGTGCAGAGCTACTCTTATCGCACATATCGGAACAAGGTTCGACATACGCCTGTCTGTCGGCCCTGCTCCTTGCCCCTTCTCGTATACTGAATTACCCTTTTTCGAGATCCTTTCCCTATAATAGCTGGGCTGCCATCATTATTTGTCTCTTGGCTATCCCTGCTTACTTTTGGTTGCAATAAATTGGTCCTCAAGATTGTACTTCTTCAGGGCCTTGTCGGACGCGAGGGGCTGAACCTCGTGGTTGGGATCGAGACCAAAGGCTTCATCATTTCCTTTACTTAGGGTGCTTCTTCATGACTTGTCAGTCTTTATACAGGGCTGAGATGTGGATTTGCTTCTTCTGCTTGCTTCCCTCGCAATAGTTGCGGTTATTACCGCTTCCCATGTGTATAACTCTCTTGATTACGAGCAGGGTTGTGTCCGTATAGGAGCAGCTCACATATCTTGAGAATTATGTCCATAAGTGTACCGGTCCATATGCGACTGACTATGCTCAAATCCCATTGTTCTTGAACATTCGCGTTTCCGACAACACTGGCGCATGCATGATGGCGTGTCGAAGAAGACTGGGTAGCTTACGCTCGAAGCATTGCATGGGTAGCGTGCTGAAGAAGGCTGGGTACCGTATCTCGGAAGCTTTCTTCGGTGTCGTATTGAGGAAGGAGGAGTGTCGTATACGGGAAGCTTCACTGATAGCTTACTGAAGAAGACTGGGTGTCTTGCCTCAGAAGTTTTGTCTTTGTAGTGTGGGTGTACCGGTTCCTTGGGCTGGAAACTTCTGCAGCATTTTACTGTAGATAGTTGGGTAGCATGCGCTGGAATCCATACATGTGGCGTACTAAGAATGCCATAAGCTTCTATCGGTAGCTTGTAGTAGAAGGCTGAATGTCTTGCCCGAGAAAATATCCAGGTAGCTTACCAGGGAAGGATGATGCACTGTACATGTCGGCTGTGTCCGTTGTCTTGCCAAGGAAGGCTGGGGTTCCTTAGGTCCGAAGTTTCCCATGATAGTGTGTGGACAAACTGAATACTATGCGTGTTGACTTACTGACTGCTGTCTCGTTAGGGAAGATCATTGTTCCAACCATTTCCTTGTTGGGTACTAATTTCACATCCTGACTTTCTTCGGGGTATACCATAATATCATTACTTGTGTATGACATGATTGCAACTTTTGAATGCCATACCTTTGATGCAGATTTTCAGTGGTCAGAACTTATCTTTTTCCTTTGCTCAAATCTTCACGGCTGGAATGGTGGTAGGAGTGATGCAAACTTGATTCTAATTATTCATCCAGGTAGGACTCATACTTGAACCACATACCGTCAACAAAATTAGTCATGAATCCTTCTTGACTTTTTGCTCTTCACAACTCCTTGCGGTCTTTCACCGATTCTTCGCGGTATGCAGTGGTTGATGAGCAACTTTCCGTAGGGGGAGATTAAGGCGACACCAATTAAAAACCGAATGAAATACCAATGAAGAAATCTAACAGAGCGAAAATCAATAGCAATCTATAGAAAGTTCACCACTTAAAAAGTTTTAACGGTAGTCGATGACCATCTGAACCCTTTGCATAAAACCAGCAAATAATCCAGTAGCCACCCGAATGGTTTTTATAACTCTGATCTGGGACGTTTTACTGGAATAACTCAACTACTGCTCAAGACAGCCGAAAAAAGCTCAGAGCACGTGACAACGTTGATAAAAAGAATGCAGAGGTCCCCTAAGACGGCCGAAAAGCAGCTCAGAGCATGAGGTCTCCACTATGAAAAGAAACTCAACAACTTCCCGAGACGCTTGAGAAAGCAACTCAGAACACGAGAAGACTGTTGAAGAGAGAAATATAAAGTAGGCATCCACCCCGGACGGCCGAAAAGAATCAGCTCAGAACCAGGCGTGGTGCCGTTATCCAAAAGAAAGCAAGCAAGGGTTCGTCAGAGTCACATACTACCTGCAAAAACATATTCATTAAACACACAAAAACACCAAAGAACCAAATAAAGGATCGTCGAATAAATTCGATGCAGCAAAGATCAATAGCACTGAAAGTGCATCGATATCACACACAAACAAATCATATCTTATTGCTACGCACAACAACATGCAACAAGCAACATGCAAGACTACTACTATTGATGCAACATGAACTATGCGAAGCTTAGGCGCTCCGGTCTACTGACGGGTTGTCGGAGGTCGAGGGAGCTGGCGGAGGAGTCGATGAATCCAAAGCTGTAGCAAGAGATCTTGTTGTATCGCTTGCATCACGTACTAGCTCGACGATGAGGGTGTACTTGGCGATCATGTAGAGAGACATGATGATCATCGCTTCGTCAGCTTCCTCAAGAGGACAAGGAAACCTCAATTTTTGAAGAATGGTGGCCAAGGTGGGATAGAAATGGAAGGCACAATTCTGCTGCATCGCGCTTTCCTGACGGCGAAGACCTGTGAGGCCTGCCAAAGCAGCGAGTTGGACAGCACGATCTGGGGTAGAGGCATATCCAGCATGGAAGTTGTAGGTACGCATGCCGATGGGGAGGTTGACTGCCATGAAGACCTTGGCATGGTACTCGAGTACTGGTCCCCCGAGCGGCGTCTGGAACACTTGTGTAAGGCCCGATATGCGGTACTGTTCCAGATCTAGATGTTTCCATCCAGATCCGGGGATGAAGCACATATTGATCCCACCGCGACATATGACAATGCCATATGCCCCGGATTTCCAACATGATATCACAACATTACAGATACAAGGACACAACATCTCACACAATCGGCATACAACTGCCTCAAATACAATACATCAGCGGAAGATACATGTCTGGGTATAGACTACAATCAAATGCCTACTGGCAAAGAGAAAAACATCAATCCCCATAACCACACGGGTCCAGGCCCTCCGTCGGGATCCGCCTAACTAGTCGTCGTCGAGTCTCCACATGAAATGCCGATCACCATACCTATTGTCGATCAAGAACCCTGAAAAGAGTTTGGGGGTAGTATCATGAGTACAGAAGTACTCAGCATCCAACTATAGTGGTCAACTGACCCAGCAAGGACTTCATCCCTCGTCATTCTAGGACAACTAGTAGTTTACGGTAAGGAAGGGGTAAGTGGTGAGGTTGCTGCCGCACTAGCATTTATGAAGTGGCTAACGATCTAGAGAGTAAGATTAGAAGCCAAGCATTCGATGAGGAATCGCCTCGAACAAGTCTTGCTATCAACTACTACGCAAACATAACACCTATCCTATCCTTGTCCTCCGCTTCGCATCCCGACGAAGAAGAAGCAGTCAAGGCACACACACGTTGATCAAGTTATATTAAAATTATCTCAGTTGTTGTTGTCTATGAACAAGGAGTAGGTCTCACGTCGTCCATAACCGTGGACACGGCTTCTCGAAAAGATTTAACCCTGCAGGGGTGTACCAACTGGCCATTACAAGGCTCCGCACACACGCCCATCTCTCTCAGTTGCTACCCATCACATGCAACCATTTTATGATTTAGTTTCGAGAGATCCAAAACGACAGGTCCCTCTAACTAACAACGAACAAATCCGGGTGGCCCCCGGTGAGTCGACACTCAACTCAAAAGCCAGCCGCGCTCCAGAATCGGTCTCTACCGTCTGTCGCAGGTTTGGATAGCCGGTTAATCACACATGGGAAACCGGGTCCTCAGCTCAACAAGGTGGGCCATCAAGGGAACTATGTCCTCACTGGTCCTGGTTGGTTTAAAAACTACTGGCAGCTGACCAGCACACACACGGTTTCAAATGGTAAATCAGCTTGGGCCACCACTAGAAATGTTTGAAGCTAGGTAGGTAAGAAAAGGCGACCCCATAAAATCACACACGCGGTTAGGCACACTCAGTCTTAAAACCAATACCCCATAAAAGCGTCGGGGCTGGATAGCCTAGACCTTCCATCCTTCGTCGAATATAGTCAACATTATAATAATCATATCATCAACAACAATATAATAATGTGATAGCCCAAACCAAGGAGTAACAGGGTAACATCGTAGTATCCTAAGCATGCATACTAAGCAGGGGCTGAGCAACGAGCAATAATAACATAGAAGTACAAGGTTTGCAGGGAAGGGACATGACTGTATCGGTTTGAAAGAGGCTATAAACATGTGGTAGGATCAAACATCGAACCTAACCTAGACTAGCATGCAAACCGCTGGTTGAAATAGAACGGATCATAAGTAGTGTATAGTCCTTGCCTGTTGATAAGTCAGGTTCCGAAGGTGTAGTGGATCGCAAGCTCGCGTCGTCTCCGAGAGGTACCCGCGGAAGCACACAAGATGGTAAACACTGGAAAGCAGTCAACGAGCAAGCATCTATTACTACGAGGCAAACACGAGCAAGCATCAACAAGAAGGTAACACGACACATCGCACCTACCGTAGAGAGCCTTTACTAACAGATTAAGTGGGGGTACTCGTCACACACGACGATACCACACATTTACAAGGGTTCAAGTTGTTTAGCTACAGGTGATCAAAAAAGGTTGTTAAGATGGCATCACCCTCAAGCAAGCATGGCATAGCACACTGTAACACCCTCAGAATCAGTAACAGTAATCACTACAGTGATTCCACTGTTAGTGATCATTACTGTTGATGATCAAGCCATGATCACCTTTGGTCATAGCTCTGTCAATTCCGACCCCGATAAAATTTTCAAATACATGTGGATTATAAATCTTGCTCCAAGAATTGTGGATGCATGTCAATCAACTTGGTCTTGGGTAAACCAAATCAACCCTAGTCATTTGCAGGATCCCAAGTCATTGATGATTATAAAACCCATGTTGCGGGGTTATCAAATTTGTCATGGGAATTTAACTAAAAATGAAAATCATAGTAAACCATAAATGATGCTACCACTTTGATCAGTTGTAATTAATCAGTGGGTCACCTTAATATGAATTAGATTTTAAATAAAGTGAATTAGGAATAATAAATGAAATAAAACAATAGCTAGGACATTATTAATTGCCATGGGATAATAATAAACAAGTGGAAATTAAAGATTATTTAAAAATTGTGCAAACAATTTTATAAAATGCCTAATAATCAGTAGGTCATGATAACTTATCAATTGTATTTATTTACATTGTTTAATCATTTTAAACAAATCAAACAGTAGCAAAATAGCCACGTTTAATCCACTTTTAAATACAACAAAATTCAAATGAATTTATTAAAGGCTCAAACTTTTTGTAGTCTTGTATTGGTATGCCATAATAATATTGGTGATGGTCCCATATTTTACAAAATCCCATTGGATGGCTATTTAAAAATAAAACAGAAAAGAAAAGCAAATAACCAATAAAAAAACGAAAACCCTATTTAGCGCCACTGGGCACTGCCCAGCCGGCCCAGTCCCCCCTTTCCCTTCTCTCTCCCTCTCACTGTTCCTCCCCTGTTCCCTCCCCCCCGGCGACAGTGGCGCCACGACCACTGCCCCGCCGGCCCCCCTCACCTGCCCCCCCTCCCTCACTTGCTCCCTCGTGGAGATAAGCCCCCCCAGCTGCCCCTTGACCCCCTGCCCACTTCCCCTCCTCTCTCTCACAGGTGGATCCTCTCCGTGTGTAAGGCCCGATATGCGGTACTGTTCCAGATCTAGGTGTTTCCACCCAGATCCGGGGACGAAGCACATATCGGTCCCACCGCGACATATGACAAAGCCATATGCCCCGGATTTCCAACATGATATCACAACGTTACAGATACAAGGATACAACATCTCATACAATCGGCATACAACTGCTTTAATACAGTACAACAGCGGAAGATACATGTCTGAGTACAGACTACAAGCAAATGCCTACTGGCAAAGAGAAAAGCATCGATCCCCATAACCACACGGGTCCAGGCCCTCCGCCGGGATCCGCCTAACTAGTCGTCGTCGAGTCTCCACGTGAAACATCGATCACCAAACCTGTTGTCGATCAAGAACCCTGAAAAGAGTGTGGGGGTAGTATCATGAGTACAGAGGTACTCAGCATCCAACTGTAGTGGTCATCTGACCCAGCAAGGACTTCATCACTCGTCATTCTAGGACAACTAGTAGTTGACGGTAAGGAAGGGGTAAGTGGTGAGGTTGCTGCCGCACTAGCATTTATGAAGTGGCTAACGATCTAGAGAGTAAGATAAGAAGCCAAGCATTCGATGGGGAGTCGCCTCCAACAAGTCTTGCTATCCACCTACTACGCAAACATAACACCTATCCTATCCTTGTCCTCCTCTTCGCATCCCAACGAAGAAGAAGCAGTCAAGGCACACACACGTTGATCAAGTTATGTTAAGATTATCTCAGTTGTTGTTGTCTATGAACAAGGAGTAGGTCTCAAGTCGTCCATAACCGTGGACACGCCTTCTCGAAAAGATTTAACCCTGCAGGGGTGTACCAACTGCCCATTACAAGGCTCCGCACGCACGCCCATCTCTCTCAGTTGCTACCCATCACAGGCAACCATTTTATGATTTAGTTCCAAGAGATCCGAAACGACAAGTCCCTCTAACTAACAACGCACAAATCCGGGTGGCCCCCGGTGAGTCGACATCCAACTCAAAAGCCGGCCGCGCTCTCGAATCGGCCTCTACCGTCTGGATGAGGTCGGGTTAGCTACCCAAACAGATGTGGGCAACCCCCTAGCTCCCTGAGGTGGACCAACAAAGAAACCATGTCTCCGCTGGCCCAAGTTGTTTTAAAAGATATCCGCTAGGAGCGACCCGACAAGATATATATGCATGTTTTCAAATGGTAAATCAGCTTGGGCCACCACTAGAAATGTTTGAAGCTAGATAGGTAAGAAAAGGGGACCCCATAAAATCCCACACACGGTTAGGCACGCTCAGTCTTAAAGCCAATACCCGGAACTCGGATCCTAGGTGACTCGAATGGAACAAAGCGTCGAGGCGGGATAGCCTAAACCTTCCATCCTTCGTCGAATATAGTCAACATTATAATAATCATATCATCAACAATAATATAGTAATCAGGTGATATCCCAACCCAAAGAGTAACAGGGTAACATCGTAGCATCCTAAGCATGCATACTAAGCAGGGGCTGAGCAACGAGCAATAGTAACATAGCAGTACAAGGTTTGCTGGGAGGGGACTGTTGGAAATATGCCCTAGAGGCAATAATAAAATGTTATTATATATATATTTCCACTTTCGTAATTAATGTTTATATTTCTGTGCTATAATTGCAATGACCCTGACTGTGAGATTCAGAAGAAAACTCATTTGCATGTGTGGAAATGTAAACACCAAGAGTTCCTGGTTTATCCTCTAAGACCAGCTCATGTGCTAACTGATGATTACGTTTTCTTAATCATGGACATTGTTCTTGTAACAAGGATGTCAGTAGCAATGGGAACATATTGTTAGCAGAATAATGATGTTGAACCGACCCCAGTATTGAATGATATACTTAGAGATCACATCGTAACTACGTTATAAGTCATATCATGAAATGTTTTCATATACGTAATTCCTTAGACCATGAGAGTATCGAGTTGCTTCACACAGGAAGACATGCTTTGGTTCTTAGATGAATCCTCCCGTAAATGGGAAGTAGTAAAATAAGTTCTGGGTATGTCAGATGGTGTGGCTAGTGACTGTGATAGTTCAAGAATGGGATTTGCTCCTTCACGATGAAGAAGATATTCACTTCGGGCCCACTCGGTATGACGGTATCCATTATAGTCTGGCCAGACGCATTGTGATTCAGTCACGGGGATACCGGAATACGATAACGAGAAAAGGGACAAACGAGCAAAGAGGATAACGAGTGGCTTGTGTTCAAAAGTTGTTACACATGGGTGCCAAACTTCTCTCCTCTAACTTTGTCATATATCGCGAAGCAAAGGGAATGGTACATGACTAAACATAATGGTTCACTCGAAGTTTCTTCGTGTATGTGCGGGAGTCAACATGGGTGTCCATGGCTCCACTGTTGATTATTGGCTATTGACAAAAGGCTGTTGACCTATGTCCGGAAGATGTTCTGAGTCATGTCCGCATTATACCGAACCTATTGGGTCACACACTTAACGAGCAGTAGTCTTTTAGAATACTAATATGGTAGAAGGTTTAGTGGAAGCAAAGCAGGATAGTTCATACGGGTACCGGAAGTAGTTCCGGAGATTTATGGAATTGTTCATAAGGGCACCAGAAGTAGCTCTGGGTATTTAAGGTTATGTCCAGATCACTCTGGAGTAGTCCCAGGTGGTTCCGGAACATATGAGAATGGTACTGGGGAAGTCCTGGATCAACCGGAATAGTTTCTGGATAATCGCTGGGCGTCCCGACAACCTTCGCGGTCATCCGGTGGCTTAAACTGTAACTCGGATGTTCTTGGAAACTATCCGGATGGCTCCGGAACGTCCGAGAACGGTCTCGGAAGGTCCTGGAAGTGCTCCAGAAGTGTCCGGAATGTCCCGAAACGGTCCCGGTATGTCCCGGAAGGTCCTGGAAGCTTCTAGAAGGTCATGGAAGGTTCCAGAAGGTTCCGGGCAGTACCACCCACTCCCCTGCGCCCCTAGCCTTGGGGGGCAAGCCACCTAGGCTGCCCTGGCCGGCCAAGGGGTGGGGGGCGCACCAAGGGGAAGGAATCCCCCTCCAGGTGGAAAGTCCAACTCTCCAATATGGCAGGTTTCCGGTGGGAAGGTTTGGGAGGTTTGGGAGTCCAAGTTGGACTCCCCACCCCCCTTATTGCGCCCCAAGGGCCTCTTGGCCACCTATATGATGTGGGGGAGGGGTGGGGGGCGCAGCACAACTTGTCCCCAAGGCCTATGCGCCACCCTCCCTCCTCTAAACCCCGTTGCTCCACAATTAGACCCCGGTTTAGACGCTGTTCTAGATCGGAATCCGTTAGGGTTTTCTCCCTCTAGTTTTCTCGGTGGCGTTCATCTCTGGACGGCGGAGCGCTGCTGGATTGCTGCTACGGGATGTGTGGATACTAATGGAGGGGTCGTACCTTCGACCCTTCTTCGAGGAGCTTGTTCATGGGACTTGTCCGTGGGACTAGATCGCGGGACTTGTTCGTGGGATTGATCGAGGGACTGTTCCTGGGAGAACTTGCGAGATCTACTTCCACTACGTCCACGAGCTTCACCAACTCTACTTCCACTACATCGGTTGGTGAGCCATGACCTAAAACCTTGTATGCAATCTTCTTGGATGATCTTGGGTTCTTGATTCGTAGGCCGAAATTTTTGTTTTCTGCTACGTTTCCCAACAGTGGTATCAGAGCAATCCTTGATTAGATGCATGTTTAGGTAGATCATATGTTGATATGAGGCATTGATTTTCTTGTTTGCTTCCCTATCATGTGATCTTTTCTTTGCTCGACGGCATGATGTGATTTTGCTACAAGGTTTGAGTTTTGCCATGATCCCTCTATGCTGCTCTTAGTATGCTGGTTGCCTTGATCATGGACTACATCAAATTCCTTGGATCTCATCCTAGTCTTGCTATAGAAAATTTTACATGAACGGGCTTGTGGATTTTATGAACTCAAATCCAAACGGGGGTCATGCGTTTAACGAAGTTTGGCTTGTGGCATTAGTTGCTACACACACCCCGTATGTTAAACTAGCAACAAAAGAAGTATCGTGTTTTTGTTTTGTCTAGGGTTTCTCGTTTGCCTTGTAAACCTGCTGAACAACCACGATAAAAGTTGCAACAACCCGTGTAGATGGCGATCTAACTCGTTTTTGCAGAGTATGCATGTGATGTGGTATAGCCTTCAAGATTTGCAATGTGTTTGTATGAGATGCTATATGTTATGTAATATTTATTCGCGACCTGCGTGTCGTGGTACGGCATGATGACTGGAGTCATATGATTGTCACTTAATTATGGCCTGCGTGCCAGAACTGTTTATTAGCTCGAGACAAAGCAATAGATAGATGCAAGGTGATGATCTACGATGCGGAGGTGGACCCCGACACACATGCCGGAAGCCGTGGTGTTGGTCCCGGCACCAAGGACAAAGTTGGTGGACACGGTGACTTCAACCACGACGACGTGAAGATAATGAAGACTTCACGAAGCAAAGGGCTATATCATATCACATAATTTTATGAACTGCCTGTGATTTTTATCCCTTTGATGCACCCTTGTTTGATGCGCGGTAGTCGTGTTTTATTAGGGTGATCTCTCGCAAAACAATATCAAGTTGATAGTGTTCTCCCAACTGTAGCACCGTCTATACTATGTTTCACACCGGAGCAGGTCATGTCACATGGGTGCACACGGTGTGACGCATAAAAGACGGGTGTGTTAAAAGAACACACAGCACATTACACTTGGTTATCTTGACGGTTTGGATAAAAGTTTTCTACCGGAACACGCCCATCGAAAGATGAACAAGAATCACCTTTGGCGTGATTGGCAAGTTGGCCTACCGGTCCAGTCTAAGTCATCAGTGATGTCACATCAATGGCGGACGATTGGGTTGGATCTTGAATCACTCCAGCATCAATTACGAGAGATATTGATCTGAGTGGGAGCGCACTAAGTAATTAAATTGATTAATCACAAGTGCAACTTAATTATGAACAAAGTCTTAGTATTTGCATTATCGTTGTAGAATAATGGCTCGCGTTACCACCTTCCCAAATTGATTTTGATTAACTGTTTTATCTGGTAAAAACTTTACGATTCGTACCATATTGTGAGGACTATCCTCAATAGTGTCGAGAAGGAGCTTGTCCTATCGCAAATTTTTGATGCTCTCCCGCTGATGCTATGGATGATGTGACTTATGTCCATAATCCAAAATGCTAGAATTCCACGACAGCTAAGTGCATTGTCTTCACCATCATGAAACCCGAACTTCGAAAAGTTTGGGATAGTTATGTTATATTCATGGAACTGAAAAATAAGTTTTCAGTAGTAAGACAATTAATGTTGGATATAAGATATCTAGTACAATGTATGATTGTAAGCATTAGTGAAAATGTTCATTGTGCTCTAAACAAAACTGATGTGTGGGATCCAGAAGAACAATGATCATATGATGATGAGGATTAAGGGAAAGGAAGTTCCATAGGATGTTAGTAAGACTTACACGCCGGAAAGTCCATGGCCTGCGCCACCCTTGATCATGTGTGATCTTCTGTGAGTAGGAGTGACATTGGAAATAGAACTATGATACGTATAAAGGCAAAACGAAAGAAGACTGGAATAACCAGCTCAGAAATGAAAGTCATACGGAGTTATAGATGAATTCATTGCTGGTCAAGAGATGTAATTCTTGGGAATCATGATTAAGCAGTTAATTGTGGATTCTGTATATTGTGATTAAACTGTTGATCACCGGAATATCACATCGATTGCATATTGTTGCAACTCGATGCAAGAAATACTATGGCCTTTATGACTAGCTAATGATGAGTTTTGACACGCTCGGGAACACGGTAAAAGGTTTACTATACCGTGTGTTGACTCTATGATTATCTTCATAATTCATTTTAGAGTTGAGTAAATTGTTACTACACTTTAGCCTTGTTGCAAAACATCATTTTGAATCATGTTTGTTGCAATAGAGTTGTTCAAAGCTATGAATAACGTAAAGGACATACTTCCATTATGAATAGGGTGTATGTTATGAATCTTGATAATAATACTAAACATTCATAACACTGACGCTAAACGTCGCAAGACTAACAGAAATACCACATAGATGTGGCACTGCCGTTTATCACAAGTGACATAACATGCATGAAGAATTTCCATAAGTGATAGACTTTCGAGTCATATGATTATGAATCACTTGACGCTTGCGATCTTTGTCTCGAATTAATGTGACTAAAACACCGTTAATAGGCCATACATGAACGGGAAACTAAACCATTGGTAATCATACATGATGATGTGTGTAGTCTAATAAGTGTAGTTGTGTGCAGTGGATTCCCTATCTTCACTCATGAGTTGAAGTAGATATGTGGATATCTGTTCAATAGAGACATACTTCTGAAATCTTTGAAATGTTTAAGGAATTTTAGAGTGAAATAGAAATTCATTGTAACAAGAAAATAAAGCTTCTGCAAATTAGATTGTAGAAAGTAATATTTGAGTTACAAGTTTAGCGAACGTCTGATGAGTTGTGAAGAAGTGTCATAACTTGCGTCTCCCGGAACACCACTATGAGTAAAGTGTTCGAGAGATGTAATCAATCCATGTATGACACGGTAAGATCAAATATGACGTTTATCAATTTTCCATTATACTTATTAAAGTTATGCGTTAGTGACTACAGCTTTTACACTGAAAAGAGCACCATCAAATCTTTTGAAATGACACCATATTAGATGTGGTATGGACTGTTAAAACCATGTTGTCTTTTCTTAAAATTTGGGTATATGAGGCATATGTTTGACATACTCAAAACCCCAAATCAGATAAGTGCTACTTTGTTAAGGTTATGCCAAAAGTTTTGGTATTCCTCTATCACTACACAAAAGCAAAACTGTTTGCTGTTAAGAACAATGTATTTTGAAGAAAAATAGTTTCTTACAAAAGAGTGAGTGGGAGGACAGTGCAACTTGTCAAAGATTGTTGAATCTTCAGAGAAGTGCGCAGCTGAACCACACAGGTTAGACAAAAATCGTACAAACATTCATGATATGTAAAACGAGATATTGTTGTTCGACAATGATAAACCTGTGATATACAAAGAAGCGTTGATGGGCCCTGACTCCGGGATTTGGCTAAATGCCAAATAATCCGAGATAGTATCCATGGAAGTAAGTCAAGTTTTGAACTTGGTAGACCCTCGGAAAGACTAAAAGTCTGAAGAATATATATATGGATCTATAATTGATTCGGATGAAATTGTTTTATCCATAAAGCTCAACTCGTTGGAAAATTGTTTTCTAGCAAGTTCAAAGGTTGACTACGGCGAAATAGTGTCGACCGTAGAAATGCTTTAGTCAGTTCGGATTATACTAGCAATTACTACATATCTCATTTATAGGATATGGTAGAATGAACGTCAAAACAAAGTTCCTACATGGAAATATAACAAAGGACGTATACGTGATACGACCAGAATGTTTTGTCGATTCAAAGGATGATAAAATAGATGCAAGCCTTGGATATCCAGTGATGGACTGGAGCTAGCATAATGGAGTTGGAATTTTCGTTGTGATGAAATTGCCAAAAGAGTTTGTTTTCATCAGGAATAACGAAGATGCTTGAATATTCAAGAAAGTAAGTGGGAGCTGAATAATATTTCTAAAACCTTATGTAGATGACATATTGTTGATTAGAAATGATATAAATTTCTTGACACGAATAAGGACTTCATTGGAAATAGTTTTCAGTTGAAGAACTTGGGCTGATATAGCATTAGTATTGAGCATAGTGATCTATGAAGATAGTAAGTGCCTGATCATGCTAAAGCCAACACTACATATTGACATGATACTAAAGTAGTTTAGTATGAAATGCCAAGAAACATGTTCTTGCCGAAGTCGTGGTGAAAAGTTGTTTGCAGAAATCGGTGTTGATGAACACAGATAAGCAAAAACACGTGAATTGAATTCCACTCACCCGTGTGTTTGGATTAATCATGTACACCATAATATGTAAAACGACTAGATATGTCCAGTGCTTCAAAAGGTTATGAGCAAGATACCAAAAGTGATCAATATGTTGATCATTGGACAAACAGTGAAAAGTTAAACTTATGATAGATAAGATATGTTTCTCGGAAAATGGAGATAATGAAGAGCTCGTTGTAACAAGTTACACCAGCTGAATTTTGATGTAAACAGTTACACCAATTCAGTCTTCATACTTACTCCGATCGATTTTTGATTTTAATTGGGATTATGTGTTTCACACATAAGGGTGGCACAGTATGAAGGAACTGTGTGAAAGTTAGATACTGTGGCAAATTCTATAACAGAGGCTAAGTATATTGTTGCTTAAAGAAGTAACAAGGGAGGGTATTTTGAATCATCAGTTCATTTATGAACATGGTATGGTTTCCTAGATGCTTGAAGCTCATGGAACATTGATGAATGATTTCATGACTTATTCTAAGGAACCAAGGTCCTACCAAATGATTCAAACATATACAAAGCTAAACTGATAAAATTAGTGAATTTTGTGATAGCGTGAAAACGCGAAGATATGAAAGATACAAACGGACCTGAAACGTCAGATCCGAAGATGAGGTCTATACCACAAATGAGGCATTTATTACACTGGTATGCCATAGGTGTAAAGTGCTCAAGCACTGACAATATTATTGACTCTAGTGCAAGTGGGAGACTGTTGGAAATATGCCCTAGAGGCAATAATAAAATGTTATTATATATATATTTCCACGTTCGTAATTAATGTTTATATTTCTGTGCTATAATTGCAATGACCCTGACTGTGAGATTCAGAAGAAAACTCATTTGCATGTGTGGAAATGTAAACACCAAGAGTTCCTGGTTTAGCCTCTAAGACCAGCTCATGTGGTAACTGATGATTACGTTTTCTTAATCATGGACATTGTTCTTGTAACAAGGATGTCAGTAGCAATGGGAACATATTGTTAGCAGAACAATGATGTTGAACCGACCCCAGTATTGAATGATATACTTAGAGATCACATCGTAACTACGTTATAAGTCATATCATGAAATGTTTTCATATACGTAATTCCTTAGACCATGAGAGTATCGAGTTGCTTCACACAGGAAGACATGCTTTGGTTCTTAGATGAATCCTCCCGTAAATGGGAAGTAGTAAAATAAGTTCTGGGTATGTCAGATGGTGTGGCTAGTGACTGTGATAGTTCAAGAATGGGATTTGCTCCTTCACGATGAAGAAGATATTCACTTCGGGCCCACTCGGTATGACGGTATTCATTATAGTCTGGCCAGACGCATTGTGATTCAGTCACGGGGATACCGGAATACGATAACGAGAAAAGGGACAAACGAGCAAAGAGGATAACGAGTGGCTTGTGTTCAAAAGTTGTTACACATGGGTGCCAAACTTCTCTCCTCTAACTTTGTCATATATCGCGAAGCAAAGGGAATGGTACATGACTAAACATAATGGTTCACTCGAAGTTTCTTCGTGTATGTGCGGGAGTCAACATGGGTGTCCATGGCTCCGCTGTTGATTATTGGCTATTGACAAAAGGTTGTTGACCTATGTCCGGAAGATGTTCTGAGTCATGTACGCATTATACCGAACCTATTGGGTCACACACTTAACGAGCAGTAGTCTGTTAGAATACTAGTATGGTAGAAGGTTTAGTGGAAGCAAAGTAGAATAGTTCATACGGGTACCGGAAGTAGTTCCGGAGATTTATGGAATTGTTCATAAGGGCACCAGAAGTAGTTCTGGGTATTTAAGGTTATGTCCGGATCACTCTGGAGTAGTCCCAGGTGGTTCCGGAACATATGAGAATGGTACTGGGGAAGTCCTGGATCAACCGGAATAGTTTCCGGATAATTGCTGGGCGTCCCGACAACCTTCGCGGTCATCTGGTGGCTTAAACTGTAACTCGGATGGTCTTGGAAACTATCCGGATGGCTCCGGAACGTCCGAGAACGGTCTCGGAAGGTCCTGGAAGTGCTCCAGAAGTGTCCGGAATGTCCCGAAACGGTCCCGGTATGTCCCGGAAGGTCCTGGAAGCTTCTAGAAGGTCATGGAAGGTTCCAGAAGGTTCAGGGCAGTACCCCCCACTCCCCTGCGCCCCTAGCCTTGGGGGGCAAGCCACCTAGGCTGCACTGGCCGGCCAAGGGGTGGGGGGCGCACCAAGGGGAAGGAATCCCCCTCCAGGTGGAAAGTCCAACTCTCCAATATGGCAGGTTTCCGGTGGGAAGGTTTGGGAGGTTTGGGAGTCCAAGTTGGACTCCCCACCCCCCTTATTGCGCCCCAAGGGCCTCTTGGCCACCTATATAATGTGGGGGAGGGGTGGGGGGTGCAGCACAACTTGTCCCCAAGGCCTATGCGCCACCCTCCCTCCTCTAAACCCCGTTGCTCCACAATTAGACCTCGGTTTAGACGCTGTTCTAGATCGGAATCCGTTAGGTTTTCTCCCTCTAGTTTTCTCGGTGGCGTTCATCTCTGGACGGCGGAGCGCTGCTGGATTGCTGCTACGGGATCTGTGGATACTAATGGAGGGGTCGTACCTTCGACCCTTCTTCGAGGAGCTTGTTCATGGGACTTGTCCGTGGGACTAGATCGCGGGACTTGTTCGTGGGATTGATCGAGGGACTGTTCCTGGGAGAACTTGCGAGATCTACTTCCACTACGTCCACGAGCTTCACCAACTCTACTTCCGCTACATCGGTTGGTGAGCCATGACCTAAAACCTTGTATGCAATCTTCTTGGATGATCTTGGGTTCTTGATTCGTAGGCCGAAATTTTTGTTTTCGGCTACGTTTCCCAATAGGGACATGGCTGTATCGGTTTGAAAAAGGCTGTAAACATGTGGTAGGATCAAACATCGAACCTATCCTAGACTAGCATGCAAACCGCTGGTTGAAATAGAATGGATCATAAGTAATGTATAGTCCTTGCCTGTTGATAAGTCGGGTTCCGAAGGTGTAGTTGATCGCAAGCTCGCATCGACTCCGAGAGGTACCCGCGGGAGCACACAAGAAGTAAACACTGGAAAGCAATCAACGGCGCACCACTATTACTACGGAGCAATACAAGATCAAAGAGACAACACAAGGCACGGCAACGCGATACGGATCTATCGTCGAGAACGGTTACTAACGATTTAAGTGGAGTACTCGTCACACACGACGGATACCACACGTTTATGGTGGTTCAAGTTGCTTAGCTACAGGTGACCAAACAACGGTTATTAACATGGCAACTCAAGCAAGCATGGCAAAGCACACGAACAAGTCAAGAGCTGAAGCACAAATTAAACTATCTATGCTAGTCAATTTAAGTGAGGCACAATCCTATACATGGCATAACACTAAGTGTCGCACGATGATTAAAAGATTTGGTACTGTTCTGCCCTATACCATATTTTAGGTTGGTTAACAACAGCAAACCATAGCATAAACACAAAGAACACGAAAAACTAATCAAGTTACATATAAAGAACACTCCAAACGGAGTTACGGTTAAAAAGATATAAGCAAGACAAGTTACGGGCACATGCTGTAAAAACAGGGGTAAATCTATATGCATAATTGCAGCAACATGACATAGCAATACATGAGATGAAATTAGACATGATGCTTAACAATATGCAATTGGAATCACTCAATTCCGATAAACGGTCGCGACACACTCGTCGACCGAAGTTGCAATAAAACAACAGTTTCAGCAACAGCAGCACAATAACGTCAGGATAGCTACTTTGGAGCAAAATATAAACATGATGCAGCAAGCAATTATGGCATGTGAATGCATGAAACTGAAGCAGAAACATTGCTTAACGCAACGCAAAAGGAATAGATGCAATAGGCCTCATGGATTTGTTACAATCATCATGCAAAGTTGCAACAAAATAATAACAACAGCACTAAACAGGAAAAGTAGCAGTTTAACGGCCTGATGCCCTGTTCAGCACACAATTACACAATCAAGATGAGCTCAAAACAGAAAGCTCACAAAAGATGAATTAAAGTACACGCAATTCTGAGCAACTTCCGTTTTGGGGGCAACGTCATCCGAGCTACGGATCACTCGCAAACTTCAACGTAATATTGAATCAGCAGCAAAAATAGCTCCAGACTTAGCAAAATCTGAAAAATGAAAAAAAAAGCAACAGAAAAAAAAGGGAGCCGGGCCTCACCACTGGGCTCGGCCCAGTTCGGCCGGAGAGGCCATGGGCCAGGGGCGCGCTGGCTGGGCCAGATCTAGAGGCGGGCCGTGGAGGGGGGCCTGGCCTGGGCCGTGGCCCACGTGGCCGTTGCCTCGCCGGCTGGCTGCTCGGCTCCTCCCGAGCGGGAGCACCAACGGCGGCGGCGGCAGCAGCCCCGGTGGCGGCGCCGGCCACCGGCGGCAGGCGGCGGGGCAGGCGGTGCAGGGGGTCCTCGGGTGGCGGCCTCCGGCGGCTGGAGGCGCCGGCGTTAGCAGCGGCTCGGCCCGAGCTCCTCTCGGGTCCGGCCATGGCGCGACTTCGGGCGCAGGCGGTGCTTCGGGCCGCCTGCAAGAGGGGAGAAGGGGAGGAGGTTAGAGAGCGGGAGGGAAGGAAGAGGAAAGAGGAGAGGGGGCGCGGAGGAGAGGCGCCTGGCTGGTCGGTGGCGCGCCGGCGGCGGCCTCGGGCGTCCACGGGCATGGCACGGGAGAGGAGAGGTAGGTGGAGGCTGAGCGCGATCTCGGCCGTCAGATCGGGCGATCTGACGGTCCAGATCTGCTGGGCTGGAACTGCTGCGAAAATTGGGGTAAAACAGGGGGTGTGGCTGCATATTTTGGCTAGGGAAACCCTAAAAATGGGTGGGAGTGTGGTGGTCTTTATATAGCATGGGTGGCTGGCAGTTTGCAAAAACATCCCCGGTTTTTATCTCGCGCGTCCGGTGCTCACGTTTCTGACCGCCGGGGGTCCGCAGTACCTCCGATTCGGGTAAAACTTGGTAAAACTCCGGTGGCTGGCAGTATGATTACTGTACACGGTCTGATTTTGGGGGCGTCACAAGTTGGTATCAGAACCGACTGCCTGTAGGACACCCCCTTCCAACTCCTTGGTCGAAGTCGAGTCTAGTCTGTGCAAACTAGTTTACTAACAGTGTCATGTGGCTTATCGGACCATGTCGCAAATTGGTGGTATTAGGATCCTTTTCTCCGTACCTTTACTCCTTTCGGGAAATTTTGCTAACTCTGACATTAGGATCTCGTGGTCGCATCTACCCGGAGAGCCCTTCACCCAAGATGATCGTTTGCTTCACCTGAAGACTCCGAAGATTACACTCCAATAAATTCCCGAGAACCTACGTGTTCATCGCCTTTGCAATCCCCTGCCACCGATAAGTCCGTATGGATAATTACATTGTCGGGACCCGGGGTTAGCGTATGCAAGTACAGCTAAGACATAGTCATATGGAGAGCCGAGAACCGTACCCACTTGTCTAAGCAGACAAGGCCAAGAACAGAACGTTCTCGGAAAGCATCGTACGTGAGGGGCATCCCATCCAGGCCGGATGATCAACTGAGATGGGTCCTCATCGTCCGCACACAAGTCTAATGATATGGGTGGTGAACTTCCATATTCAAAGACAAGTCGCCTCAACCATACTATCGACTATCTCAAAACTCTTACATAGACTTACTCCAGCCCGATCACTTAGTCGGGGTCTAGGGCGGGCTCGATCATACCACAAAGAGTGCACGAGACGGAGTCTCGAGCAATCGCATCGCGATGCCCCAAGCTGCGCACATCTAAGGGCCACTTGGTGTATGAAAGACCGCCAGCCAGAACACAACTAAGGTCTCGAAAACCCATACAAAGACATGCATGTTATAAACATACACGCAGCACACATGCCTTGTATGAACAGCAGGTACCATTGCAATTCTCTACAAAGTGTACAATTTTATTGATAACTCTTATAGAGTGCAAACAGAGACCACAAACATGTGATCTAACATTACAACACGAACGGAAGCAAATTATGTCTGAGTACAGACAAGTTTAACAAATGGCTTAAGAAGCCTTATTTAAACACAAGCCCTCCACGAGGGAACCAGTCGTCTGACTGGGACTAGACTAGCTTGATCTTCAGTCGTCCAGCTCGATGAAGAAGCCACCTTCGGGGTCAGTGGGTTCATCTAAAACATACATTAAGCAAACGTGAGTACAAAGTCGTACTCAGCAAGACTTACATAGGAGCTATACTACTCATGCATATGTATCAAGGTAAAGGTAGGTGGGGTTTCACTTGCAGAAGTGCCAGCTTTGACTTGGCTAATCCTGAACTACGAGTACCAAACTTTGGGTAAGAAGCGTACACGAGTCCACTACTTTCTCCAACCAATACACCACCATGGTGCCTTCCTCGACTTCCCCACGAGGAAGCACGCCATAGCACTCACACTTATCTTGGTGTGTTTTAGAAGTATCCGGTTCAAGTTGTCTAATAGTCAAGCTAAGCTTTCCAAGCAGTCCATAACCGTGGACGCGGCTATTCGAATAGTTTTGTTAACCCTGCAGGGGTGTACTGCTACACACACATGATCATCATTTACCGCCTTTGATCTCGACACCATTCAAGGGGTGCCAGCGAGGATGCTCACCACAACTGTTACCTCATAGCCAATCTAGTCCGAGAAAGCCGCCTACTTGGGTAGGCTACCACTATCGTGAACCCGGCGGGTTTACCGAAGTGGACCCAAGTTGATAGAGGCGGGGTGTCCCGATCTTTCGATGAGAGATAACTATCGATTTGGTGGAGACGACTCTGACGATCCAACTACGAACGTGCAACAACGTCGCGCCTTAGCAATCGCTAAACCAATCTCCGGAGGTTATTGACCACGTCGAAGCACGATCAACCTGACCACGAAGGTCTAGTGCCTGCAAGAAATCGAAGAACAAGCAAGAACTATGATAAAGCAATCTGAATATTGCGAATATGTAGATGAAGTATGAATAAAGTTGGGATTCCAAAAGCGGTCTTGATCTGGTCGTTGGACACAAACCGAGTACACGAAGATGCGGCAATTAGCTAAGCAGTCTTTTTAACTAAAAGAAATCCAAAGAAAAACCCTAGGGGTTGATCTACTTATATAGGACTAAAGGGTGGAGGCCAAGGGGGTGGAAGGACGTCCCAAGGAGTCCTAAAACTAAACCTAGGTCGTACAAGGCACTTGGGCCCATGTGGAGGTGATGCAACACCTATTGAGTTGGACTTTGATTCGGATTCTGCTACTGGGTCCGTTTTCGCAATATCTCCACGCTCCGAAGGAATTTGAAGTTGAAACCAATTGCGTTGGAAACTAGACGAGATAAGCTATCACCAGGAAAAAGAATCACCCAATTTGGAGTTCGTATGTAGAAACGGCGGCTGTTTGAAGTTGGGTATATCTCTGCAGTCCGAATCTGAGTCCATGACGTGAAAGACTTGGTCTCTATCTTCTCTTGGGCCAAAAGTGACGTGAAATAACTTCTTGTACAGCACACAATCATGCCCCTTTGTATTGACTTCATTTCTTGATCAAATATAGAGGAATTAATGGTCATATCCATGATAATTATGTCCTCGTCATCTTCATGCTTGAACATGCTCCAATGCTCATCCTTCTTGTCCATGCTAGGTCCTGATAATTTAATTGGTGTGCACGATCTCTAGTAATTGCTCCAGTAGGTATATTAGCAGGGGTTGTGGCTGTAACTATGGTAGTCATGTCCTCATCATCCTCCCCTTCTTGAAAATAAAGCCGTCCCCGGCGTTTCTTAATCTGAAATGTGGCTAACAAAAGAGACAAGGTGTACATGTTGTATATATATATGTCATCCATTCTTACTTCCCTTAGTTTTTGGACATGTAACACATGTATATATGAGTAACTTTCGTATGTCGTGAAATATAAACATATATGATCATCACAATACATAAACGACATGAAAGTATTGCAACTCAGTTTGCATATATAAGTGAAGCTCTTATTCATATCTAAAGATGTACAATGCTCATCATTAAACCATCCCAATACCGGTGAAGAAACATTAATGTTTTTCGAAGGACATGCTACAACAGGCTTAACTAAGTAGTCATGCAACAAGTCATTCGACGCAGAATCATCACCAAGATTAGAGGTCATATCAAAATGATTAAGCATTGGCAGTTTCATAATAGTAACATGATTATCCAAAATAGATGGTGTGCTCAAATCAACAGGTAACTCAAGACATGATGTATTCAAGTCTATTAGGCAAGCAACATCTTCATGTGAAGTTATGACATTCTCGAAAATTGGTTGTGTGATGAAACTACTGGATAGCTCAACACATGTTGCTTTTAAATCAGCAAGGTTCTCATGTGGAGGGGAAAGATCCATACCTTTGTCATCACCTTTTTGTGATGATAGATCAGATATTGGAGGAGTGCTTACGACAATTGATGTGGTTATGGTAGTGCTCATAGTGGTTGAAGGAACAACCTTCTCAACTTGTGGTATTTGCACATTCCGCTTGTTCGTCTTCTGGGCAACACGTCTGTCGATTTCCTGTTCAGCTTTACAAGCAAGATGAAACAAACGATCCATAGGATAACACTTTTCATGAATTAGGATATCCTGAATGTCACGGTTTAAACCTTCCCAAAATATGTCCATGAAATATTCTTCACTTTCCTCTAAAAGAGAATGCAAGAATGTAGTTTCTAAAGCATCATAATATTCTGAAACAGTTTTAGTACCTTGTTTTAAATTATTTAATTTCCTAACCTTGTCACGAGTATAATAAGAGGGAACGAATCTATATCACATAGCAAATTTGAGATCATTCCAAGTATTAGGTATATAAGCAGGATATAAACTACAATATTCATTCCACCAAATAGAAGCAAAATCTTTGAAAGCACTAATTGCAGTTTTTACTTTCTTATGCTCAAGAAAATTATGGGAAACAAATATATCATTTATTTCAAACTCCCACTCAATGTATAAATCAGGTCTTAGACGTCCATGAAAGTGTGGTATAGAAACAATAACCTGATCATGTGCATGCTTATGTGTGTTTACCTTTTGCAGTGACTGTTGTGTAGTTGTAGGTGGTGGCAAATCTCCAGCTATAGTTGCCGCCCAAGAAGATCTAACTCCAGAACCTGCCATGATTAGTAGAAAACAAGAAACAAATCACAAGTATATGTCCCTATGAACTACTAGGATGTGGTGGTAAAACGCTCACAGAATAGCAAATATCAATGTCTTACTAGTTCTTACCATGCAGCAGGTGGTGATCGGCAACCAACAGTGTCAAAGAACTCCAAAGATTAAGTAGAGCGATTGCCAGGTGAACGCACGTATACACGATGTAGAAATATGTGGAGCTTGGAAGGCTTTAATATGGTGGCAAAAATATCAGCAATAATCAATTCAGAGATGCAAAATTGAATTAACGCTCAACGACGATACTGTGCTGGTCCTAGTCTAGACCGGACTAGAGACGCGATCCTAGAACACTAATGTGGTCACGACGTAGCACAACTAGCAACAATGAATGATATGAAGTAGCTCTGGATAGCAAGATATAAGTGAAGATCATCAAGAGAGCAAAGATAATGGTGAAAATAGGCTCCAAACCAAGATACACCAATATTCTCGCTACAACTTTCCTCTAAAATATATTTGCTAATTTTTTGATATTTTTCCTCCAATAGGGCACTGACTTAAGCTTTCCGACGCAATAAGAATCACTCAATTTAGAGTTCGGATGAGGTGTCAAAAAAATTGAGAATCAGCCCGAAATCTGACAAAAACTGTGTTCGGAAACTTTAGAGGTCAAAACGTCCGTCTTAGAAGCCGATCTGGAGTTTTAAATAACACACTAACTCCAGAACTATTTAGAAGCGGCTCGGAATTATCTTTAATTTGAGTACTCGTGGAGCCAAAACGGACTTCGGATGACAAAGTTATGCCCGTTTTAGTGGACACTGCACAAAACTGATTCCGACGAGATTTCAAATACGAGTTCAACTAGAGATAGATCCGAATTTTTTTCTTCTTTTTTCCTTTTTTATTTCTTTTTTTTCCTTTTTCTTTTTTCTCTCTTTTTTCAACTCTTTTTCTCTCTTTTTTCAACTCTTTTTCTCTCTTTTTCTATGGTGGATGGTAGAAGTAGGCAGCGGATGGGATGATGGTGCAGCGGCGGCGGTGACTAACGTGAACAGAACTCGAAACTCTAAAGGACTAGATACTAAGACCAGCAACTGAACACGACGATGCAACCGATAATTCAATAAAGCAAAGCACCGAAAAGAAAATTGCGAAGTCTCAGATTGGTTTGGATATGATGATCTAATCCTATTTTTATGGGTTTTTGTGTGGATGATAGGTGATAAAAACAAATCTAATATATGGATGTGGAATTCTCACCGAGCAACCTGAAAACTGATACCACTTGATAGAGGCGGGGTGTCCCGATCTTTCGATGAGAGATAACTATCGATTTGGTGGAGACGACTCTGACGATCCGACTACGAACGTGCAACAACGTCGCGCCTTAGCAATCGCTAAACCAATCTCCGGAGGTTATTGACCACGTCGAAGCACGATCAACCTGACCACGAAGGTCTAGTGCCTGCAAGAAATCGAAGAACAAGCAAAAACTATGATAAAGCAATCTGAATATTGCGAATATGTAGATGCAGTATGAATAAAGTTGGGATTCCAAAAGCGGTCTTGATCTGGTCGTTGGACACAAACCGAGTACACGAAGATGCGGCAATTAGCTAAGCAGTCTTTTTAACTAAAAGAAATCCAAAGAAAAACCCTAGGGGCTGATCTACTTATATAGGACTAAAGGGTGGAGGCCAAGGGGGTGGAAGGACGTCCCAAGGATTCCTAAAACTAAACCTAGGTCGTACAAGGCACTTGGGCCCATGTGGAGGTGATGCAACACCTATTGAGTTGGACTTTGATTCGGATTCTGCTGCTGGGTCGCACCGTTTTCGCAATATCTCCATGCTCCGAAGGAATTTGAAGTTGAAACCAATTGCGTTGGAAACTAGACGAGATAAGCTATCACCAGGAAAAAGAATCACCCAATTTGGAGTTCGTATGTAGAAACGGCGGCTGTTTGAAGTTGGGTATATCTCTGCAGTCCGAATCTGAGTCCATGACGTGAAAGACTTGGTCTCTATCTTCTCTTGGGCCAAAAGTGACGTGAAATAACTTCTTGTACAGCACACAATCATGCCCCTTTGTATTGACTTCATTTCTTGATCAAATATAGAGGAATTAATGGTCATATCCATGATAATTATGTCCTCGTCATCTTCATGCTTGAACATGCTCCAATCCTCATCCTTCTTGTCCATGCTAGGTCCTGATAATTTAATTGGTGTGCACGATCTCTAGTAATTGCTCCAGTAGGTATATTAGCAGGGGTTGTGGCTGTAACTATGGTAGTCATGTCCTCATCACAAGTGATGTGTGCGTGGTGCATAAGCCGGTCTCGGATGAGCCGTTCTCTCACTTAGCATCCAGGCCACAAGCCAACGAGAACTCCGAACTATTGCGACATCTGGATATCGAAAGGGACGAGTTAGTAAGTTGAGAGGGGTCAGTAAGCCCAATGTGTGGTTGTACTCTTCATCTTGGATTACCACACAAGAACTCGGACTTAGGGCGGTGTTCAACGAGACAACCCACCGTGTACTTCTACACAGCCTCTCATCGTTCACCTTGTATTAGGGTCGATTCACCAACACTTTTCTACCATCATCAACATGATCACTACCATCCCGACTCACATCACAGTAACAACATGGTATCATACTAAGCATGCAATAAGCGATAAACATTTGCAGGGGCCACATGATATCAAACAACTCCTACATTTGCTAGGATTGTGGTTTGCTTACTACTGTGACAAAATGATAGGTCATGCAAAGGAATGGGTTCATCTATGCGGTACAAACGAATCATGGTGATCATCCTAAAAAATGCATAACAGAGACATGAGAGGGAAGTGGGATTTTATCGACATGATCAATGGGGGTTTGTTTGCCTTGCTGACGAGGTTCGGGTTCTGGGTCTTCAACGAAGGGGGCAGTCTCCTGTTCCGGTTCCACCTCTACTCGACAAACAACAAGCAAAGTAGCAAAGTAAATACAATGCACAATCACATGATGGAAGGTTGAAACTTGATGGATATGCTTTGATGTGTGAAGCAATTCCATTTAAATGGAGTATATTGCAAATTGAATTGCAAATTCAAACTCCACATTTGAATTCAACTTAACCAAGTTGCATGTGAAATTGTTTGATCATTTTGAACCTTTTGGAAATTCATATGTGGAATTCAAATGTGGGCTAGGGGCCACGGGAGGCTACGGGGAGGACACCAACGGGTGCAGCAACGTCGTCCGCGTCGTCTGGAAGACACAAGGGGTGACGGGGAGCTCGGAATCGACGGCGGCGACGACTCCGGCGGCAACAGAACGGCGGCGAGGTCGCAGTTGTCGTTGCAGTGCACGGATTGAGTCGATTCGGGGCGCGTTCGAACGCTAGCACACGCAGGAGTCAAACGCGTGCACTGGGGCTTCACGACGGGCACTGGACCGAGGAGAGCGACGACCATGGCGGCGAGGTGCTCGGGTTCCCATGGCGGATCCGGCTAGAGGAAGCAATCGAAGGGGGAAAAGGAGGGGTTTCGGTCGTGAGCTCACCAGGAACTCAGCAGCGCAGACGGTGAGGTGAACGGCGGCGTGATGATGACGAATTCGTCGGAGAGTTCTTGCGGGTCCGACGGCGGCTTGAGTTCGATTCAGGTGGCTAGGAGGGCTCCGGGCTCGCCTTCTTCTGCAGGTCGATGAAGACGACGACGAGGAAGACGATGGACAAGCTCCGGGGGCTTCTCGGCGTCGATGGCTACGCGGGGGCTCGACCGCGCTCCGACGTTCTTCTCGGTCGACGATGAATCAGGCGAGAGAGGAAGGGGAAGGAGCTCGTGGAGGGGGGGGGGAATGGACGTGGCGTGCTCCAGGGCGTCTCCAGGTGCGAGAAGAGCCACGGGGAGGCCTGGAAGCTCGAAGGCGTCGAGGTGGCGTCCACGGCTAACTCGATGGCATTCCACCGAGCAGCTTGGAGGCGCGGGGCGGGGAAGAAGACCCCTGTGCCCCTTTGGGCCGGCTGGGCTGGGTGGGCCGGCTTCGCCTGGGCGTCTGGTATGGTTTTTCTGCTTTCTTTTTCTGTTTTTCTTTTCTGACATTTGTTTTGCTGAGCTAAAATAAATAGCTAGGCATTTTATTAAATGCTGAAATTTTTTATGTGGCCCCATAATAATATAGACTAGCCACTTATAAAGTTTCAACATTTTTAAAATTCAAATAATTTGAATCTTAACTCAAATAGGGTTATTTGATTAATTCCAAGGCACTGTTTGAATATTTGAAAAATCTATGAGAATGGGATGGGTCCCACATCACTTGATATGTGATCACACTCATTTATAAGACTTTTCAAAATTCTAACATGAATTTTTGGAGAAGATTTTTATCTGGCCTTTTGAATTAATTCATCTGGGGGGTTTCCTTCTCCCATTTTGATTTTGAAGTTGATTTCAAAGATTTCTTTTGAAATTTTGACATGATGCAAGGTTACTTTGATCCTAGCACAATACCTAACAAAGGGTTCTGACAACTCGCCCCCACTCAACAGAATCTCGTCCCGAGATTCAGAAGTCTGCGGGAGGAAGGTGGGGTACTCGGCATTGAGACGGTCTTCTCTTTCCCACGTAGCTTCTCTTTCAGAGTGGTGTGACCATTGCACTTTCAGAAACCTAATCTTCTGACGACGAGTGACACGCTCTGCGAAATCAAGAATACGAACGGGGTATTCTCGATAGGAAAGTTATCTTGGAGATCAAGCGTTTCATGGTCGACTTCGCGGATGGGGTCCTTGAAGCAACGCCTGAGATGGGACACATGGAATACATCATGTACTCGGGAGAGGTGCGGAGGTAGTTCAAGTTGGTAGGCAACTTCTCCACGTTTAGCAATAATGCGGAAAGGTCCGATGTAACGTGGGGCCAACTTGCCTTTGATACCGAAACGTTGGGTTCCCTTCAGAGGAGTAACCCGAAGGTAAGCCTTCTCATCCAGATTGTAGCTCTATTGTCTATGATGACGATCATAGTAGCTTTTCTGACGAGACTGGGCTGCTTTCAATTGATCAAGAACAATGCGAACTTGCTCTTCTTCTTCCTTGATCATGTCCGGTCCAAAGAATTGTCTTTCACCGGTTTCTGACCAGTTTAAAGGTGTTCGACATCGTTGTCCATATAGGAGTTCAAAAGGAGCCATGTTCAGACTAGATTGAAAACTATTGTTATAAGCAAATTCGGCAAATGGAAGAGACTTCTCCCAATTCTTTCCGAATGAGATAACACAAGCTCTGAGCATGTCTTCAAGAATTTGGTTAACCCTTTCGACTTGACCGCTAGACTGAGGATGGAAAGCCGTACTAAAGGAGAGATGAGTTCCCATAGCATTCTGAAAGCTTCCCCAAAATCTAGAGGTGAAAAGGCTACCGCGATCAGAATTGATTTCCAAAGGAACACCATGAAGGGATACAATCCTAGAGATGTACAAGTCCTCTAACTGGCTAGCAGTTATAGACTCGCGAACCGGAAGGAAGTGAGCAACTTTGGAAAGCCTATCTATGACAACGAAGATGGCATTGTTTCCTTTCTGGGTTCTTGGAAAGCATGTGATGAAGTCCATACCGACTTTGTCCCATTTCCACTCGGGAATAGACAAAGGTTGAAGTGTACCAGCAGGTCTTTGATGTTCTGCCTTAATGCGACGACAAACATCACACTCGACAACAGATTGAGCAATGTCTCTCTTCATCCTGGTCCACCAAAATCTCTGGCGTAGATCTCGGTACATTTTTGTGCTACCGGGATGAATTGAGAGGGGTGTGTCATGGGCTTCCTTGAGGATGAGTTGCCTTAATTCCTTATTCTTAGGTACTACCAAACGATTTTCAAATAATACCGTTCCCTTGCTATCTGTGGAGAAACATTTAGCAACTCCGCTAGCAATGTTCTCCTTGATCCGGCGAACACTTCGTGCACGCCTTTGGGCAACTATGATTTGATCCTCAAGAGTTGGTTTCGCCACCAAGGTAGAAAGACAGCCATGAGAAACAATCTCAAGATTGAGCTTGCGAAATTCCTCATGAAGAAGTGGTTGATACTGTTGTAACATGAGGTTGTTACAATACGACTTACGACTTAGTGCATCAGCCATGACATTGGCTTTGCCTGGGGTGTAAGAAATTCCTACGTCGTAATATTTTATCAAATCAATCCAGCGTCTTTTCCTGAGGTTAAGATCTGGCTGGGTGAAAATATACTTGAGGCTTTGGTGATCGGAATAAATCTCGCAACGGTTACCAAGGAGGTAATGTCGCCAAGTTGTTAGGGCATGAACTACGGCAGCGAGTTCAAGGTCATGGGTAGGATAGTTCTCTTCATGTGGCCGCAACTGGCGTGAAGCATAAGCTACCACATGTCGATCTTGCAGAAGTATGCATCCTAACCCTTGCCGTGATGCATCACAATAGATCTCGAAATACTTTTTAGTGTCTGGAGGTGCAAGTACGGGTGCAGAAGTCAATCTTCTTTTTAGCTCTTGAAAGCTTTCCTCGCACTTGGGAGTCCATAGGAATTTCTTATCTTTCTTGAGGAGTTCAGTTAGAGGCTTTGCAACTTTAGAAAAGTTCTCGACGAAGCGTCGGCAATAGCTGGCTAGGCCAAGAAAACTCCTAACTCGCTTAACCGATTCAGGTGGGGTCCAGTCAAGGACGGCCTGAACTCTCTCGGGATTCACAGCAATGCCTTTTGCAGAAATCACGTGGCCTAAGTAGGTCACTTCTGGTAGCCAGAATTCACACTTGGAGAATTTAGCATACAGGCGATGCTCTCTAAGTTTCATCAATACCAGCCTTAGGTGTTCGGCATGTTCTTCTTCGTTCTTCGAGTATATAAGGATGCCATCGAGGTAAACCACAACGAACTGGTCCAAATACTCCATGAAGATCGAGTTCATCATGCGTGAGAAAGTGGCGGGGGCATTGGTTAAACCAAAGGACATGACGGTGTACTCGTAAAGACCATAACGAGTAGTAAAAGCCGTTTTGGGAATGTCCTCGTTTCGGATCTTGATTTGATGATAACCTAATCTCAAATCCATCTTGGAGAAGACAGAAGATGCTGCAAGTTGATCATAAAGATCATTGATCCTGGGCAGTGGGTACTTGTTCTTTATCGTCGCTAAATTTAGCGGGCGATAGTCTACGCACATCCTTTCTGTTCCATCTTTCTTCATTACGAACAGAACGGGGCAACCCCATGGCGATGAGCTAGGGCGGATGAAGCCTTTCTCCAACAAAGCTTCCAGTTGGGTTTTAAGCTCAGCTAACTCACGTGGGGCCATTTTGTATGGGCGTCTAGAAATTGGTGCGGTTCCTGGGGCAAGATCCACCATAAACTCTACACATCTGTCGGGTGGCATGCCCGGCAGCTCTTCAGGAAAGACATCCGGGAAGTCACGAACCACCGGAATATCTTCAAGTTCGGGAAGGGGAAGTACATTCAAGGAATGCACTTGGGTTCTTGTTCTGGGTGAGGTATAGTTGACGGTTTTGCCTGAACGGTGGGTGAGTTTCACGGATTTGCCTTTGCAATCCAGGTAGGCATTCTGTCTTGATAGCCAATCCATGCCAAGGATGACATCAATGTCTGAAGACTTGAGGGCTATGAGTGAAGCAAGGAATACTAAACCCTCAATTGCAATTTGATTACCATGGCTTACTCTATTAGTTTGCCATCTTGACCCTGGAGTTTGAATAATCATTGGGGTGGACAATTCAACAAAAGATAACTCATGACGAAGTGCATAACTTTCCGACATGAATGAATGAGATGCTCCTGGGTCGAAAAGAACGGAAGTAGGAACATAATTGAGTGGGAGCGTACCAAGAATGACGTCAGTGGTGTCGTCAGTCTCTTCGGCGGCGATCTGGTTCACACGTCCACGAGTGGCGGGAGGAGCGGGTTTGGCGGTGTAGACCTTCTGGGGAGGCTTGCCACGACCATTGTTGTTGTTGCCTCTGGCACGTGGTGGAACATTCTGATGCTGGAGCTGGTTCTGGGGACACTCACGAGAATAGTGGCCTTCCTGACCACATTTGTAACAGGCTCCGAAAACAGTGCGTGTAGCTGGGTTGTTTTGTGGAGCTGGGTGGAACTGGGTTGGTGGACGAGGCACCACATAGGATGGCCTCGGTGGGTTGTTCTGGCGGAACATGCTGTTTGGGATCTAGATCTTGCGCTTCTGGGAGCCAGAACTGGATGAACTGTCATCTCTAGGGTGTTTGCGGAAGTCGTTGGGGGTGTTCATGTCCTTTGCCTTGGTGGCCTTGTTGACAAGGACCTGGAATGAGGCAAAGTCATGTAGGTTGAGCTCACGACGGAGTCCAGTGTTGAGGCCACGACGGAACCTCTCTTGCTTCTTGGAGTCGGTGGAGACTTCTTCGGTAGCATAACGAGCAAGTCGGTTGAACTCACGACTAAACTCGTCAACGGTCCTTCTGCCTTGGGTGAGGTTGCAGAACTCCTCACGCTTGCGGTCCATAAGACCCTTGGGAATTTGGTGCTCGCGGAAGGACGTGCAGAATTCCTCCCAAGATGCAGGCGGTCCAACGGGACGCATATTCAGAAAGTTCTCCCACCAAGAGCTAGCTGCACCTTCAAGGTGATAGGTGGCATAGCTGACCTTTTCGCCATTTGCAACACGGCCTGCTTGGAGCTTCCTTTCGATGCTGCGAAGCCAGTCATCGGCGTCAAGGGGCTCGGTGGAGTAACTGAAAACCGGGGGATGAAGTCGGATGAAGTCGTTCAGGGACACCAACTCATTGCGTTGCTGGGTGGTGTTGCGAGCAATGACTTCCAACAGATGGTGAGAGTCTCGGCGGTTCCTCTCGACCTCCATAAGAACCTGAGCCATCGTGGGTGGGGGTGGAAGGTTGCCTTCCTCCTGGTCATTCCCACGACCTTGGTTACGACCAACCTGGCCACGGGTTCCTTGAGACATCCTGAAGGTGAAAACCAAAGTCAAACAGAGTTGATTGGGAGAGTCTACACAAGGTGTTGAAGTACTGGAAGGATTACAAGGCAAAGGAAGTAATCATCTTGACAACATGGTGATAAAGCATACAAGCCATATATTCACAAGCTGTCATACAAACCATACATCGTTTTA
This sequence comes from Bromus sterilis, assembly GCA_950022295.1. Lineage (NCBI taxonomy): Eukaryota > Viridiplantae > Streptophyta > Magnoliopsida > Poales > Poaceae > Bromus > Bromus sterilis. The sequence continues at coordinate 253,122,321 of OX465595.1, read as the reverse complement.
GTACAAGCACCAAGCTAATACAAACGTGATGAAGATGATACATCCTTCAGAGGCACTCTGACTTCCTATACATTATTTATCTAAGCCTCTGGAACTTAGATACCTTGCATACAATATACTAAGATACTACTACCTCATCACTAAGTAAGACCACAGGCGGTCTCACTCATCTCCATCTCCATAGTAGTCCTCATAAAAGTTACCCACGTATCCCGGTAGCTGGAGGTGACCATCGGAAAACACGGAGGCTTGTGGACCCTGATATCCATTTCGGCAAGGATGGGGCCTAGGTCCAGCGTAGGGTGGAAGCAAAGGACCACGGGGTGGATAAATGCCTCCAATCTCGGGCCAAGCAACTCGAGAAGGCATCTGAGTCCTCACTGGGTAGATAGCGTCATACTCAACTGACCCAACGCTCACAAAGGGGGCCAAAAGTGTCAGTGCTCGATACAGACGAACACGGGTGGCGTGGAGCTCGAAACGGAGAGCGCGTGCATCACGATCTCGATCACTAGCAAACCTAGCAGTCACCTGGAGTGCTGGATCCTCTGCAGAGTGATCTGAGTAGAGTCCGGTGTAATATCCCTCTTCTCCTGGAAGTGCAGCAGGGATATACGGAAAGAAGTCTCTCTCATCATAGTGTGCTCCTCTCTCAGCAGGGTAATACATGAGTATGCAGCATCCTGCACAGCCATGTTCTCAGTCACGCCAATGCCATGTCCAAAGTGGATAGGCTGAGTGACTCCAAGGTGGTGCGGGTAGATCCGAACAATGCAGTGGAACTGCGTCTGGTTGAAGTCGTGGAACTGCTCCTCGACGGTGTACTCAGGGTACCATCGATATCCCACATAGGACATCATCTCGATCAACGTGGCAGGATGGCCACGCACACCGAGGCACCTGGTCAAACGAACAATCTGTCGAGGGGGAAGATCTGCCATCTGAAACAGAAAGGAGTTTGCAAATGCATTAGATTATGAGATAAACCTGGAATGACTCGGACAGCATAACGGCTGTAATTGCAAGAAAAAGACAATTTCTTACAACATGGAAACAACACTTACATACGATGTAATAAGTCAGGGATCATAACCACTCTAACAAACCGATCACAACTTTCCTACGGCTACAAGGAAGCAAACAACGAGATGTTCTAATCAGACAGAGGAGAACCTAGTCCTATCTTCCCGTAGAATAAGATGAGGGTGACTCAAAACTCAGAACGAAGGGGTAAGGAGAAAAAAGAAGCCTTACGTTGTTCCCTTATATACCCAGAGTAACTATATAACTATAGCAAGCTAGACTCAACTTCGGCCAAGGCTACTAGTCCTACAGTCAGTCCTTCTTTGATACCAAGTCTGTCAGGACCCGGGGTTAGCATATGCAAGTAAAGCTAAGACATAGTCATATGGAGAGCCGAGAACCGTACCCACTTGTCTAAGCAGACAAAGCCAAGCACAGAACGTTCTCGGAAAGCATCGTATGTGAGGGGCATCCCATCTAGGCCGGATGATCAACTGAGATGGGTCCTCATCGTCCGCACACAAGTCTAATGATATGGGTGGTGAACTTCCATATTCAAAGACAAGTCACCTCAACCATACTATCGACTATCTCAAAACTCTTACATAGACTTACTCCAGCCCGATCACTTAGTCGGGGTCTAGGGCGGGCTCGATCATACCACAAAGTGTGCACGAGACGGAGTCTCGAGCAATCGCATCGCGATGCCCCCAAGCTGCGCACGTCTAAGGGCCACTTGGTGTATGAAAGACCGCCAGCCAGAACACAACTAAGGTCTCGAAAACCCATACAAAGACATGCATGTTATAAACATACATGCAGCACACATGCCTTGTATGAACAGCAGGTACCATTGCAATTCTCTACAAAGTGTACAATTTTATTGATAACTCTTATAGAGTGCAAACAGAGATCACAAACATGTGATCCAACATTACAACACAAACGGAAGCAAATTATGTCTGAGTACAGACAAGTTTAACAAATGGCTTAAGAAGCCTTATTTAAACACAAGCCCTCCACGAGGGAACCAGTCGTCTGACTGGGACTAGACTAGCTTGATCTTCAGTCGTCCAGCTCGATGAAGAAGCCACCTTCGGGGTCAGTGGGTTCATCTAAAACATAGATTAAGAAAACGTGAGTACAAAGTCGTACTCAGCAAGACTTACATAGGAGCTATACTACTCATGCATATGTATCAAGGTAAAGGTAGGTGGGGTTTCACTTGCAGAAGTGCCAGCTTTGACTTGGCTAATCCTGAACTACGAGTACCAGACTTTGGGTAAGAAGCGTACACGAGTCCACTACTTTCTCCAACCAATACACCACCATGGTGCCTTCCTCGACTTCCCCACGAGGAAGCACGCCATAGCACTCACACTTATCTTGGTGTGTTTTAGAAGTATCCGGTTCAAGTTGTCTAATAGTCAAGCTAAGCTTTCCAAGCAGTCCATAACCGCGGACGCGGCTATTCGAATAGTTTTGTTAACCCTGCAGGGGTGTACCGCTACACACACATGATCATCATTTACCGCCTTTGATCTCGACACCATTCAAGGGGTGCCAGCGAGGATGCTCACCACAACTGTTACCTCATAGCCGATCTAGTCTGAGAAAGCCGCCTACTTGGGTAGGCTACCACTATCGTGAACCCGACCGGTTTACCGAAGTGGACCCAAGTGATGTGTGCGTGGTGCATAAGACGGTCTCGGATGAGCCGTTCTCTCACTTAGCATCCAGGCCACAAGCCTACCAGAACTCCAAACTATTGCGACATCTGGACATCGAAAGGGACGAGTTAGTAAGTTGAGAGGGGTCAGTAAGCCCAATGTGTGGTTGTACTCTTCATCTTGGATCACCACACAAGAACTCGGACTTAGGGCGGTGTTCAACGAGACAACCCACCATGTACTCCTACACAGCCTCTCATCGTTCACCTTATATTAGGGTCGATCACCAACACTTTTCTACCATCATCAACATGATCACTACCATCCCGACTCACATCACAGTAACAACATGGTATCATACTAAGAATGCAATAAGCGATAAACATTTGCAGGGGCCACATGATATCAAACAACTCCTACATTTTCTAGGATTGTGGTTACTTACTACTGTGAAAAAATGATAGGTCATGCAAAGGAATGGGTTCATTTATGCGGTAGAAACGAATCATGGTGATCATCCTAAACAATGCATAAGCGAGATATGAGAGGGAAGTGGAATTTTATCGACATGATCAATGGGGGTTTGCTTGCCTTGCTGACGAGGTTCGGGTTCTGGGTCTTCAACGAAGGGGGCAGTCTCCTGTTCCGGTTCCACCTCTACTCGACAAACAACAAGCAAAGTAGCAAAGTAAATACAATGCACAATCACATGATGGAAGGTTGAAACTTGATGGATATGCTTTGATGTGTGAAGCAATTCCATTTAAATGGAGTATATTGCAAATTGAATTGCAAATTCAAACTCCATATTTGAATTCAACTTAACCAAGTTGCATGTGACATTGTTTGATCATTTTGAACCTTTTGGAAATGTGTATGATATACCTCTGAAGTGTGGTTGAATTGTAGCATAATTCCATGGTTCAAGTTGCAAAATCATTTGAATTGAATTTGAATTAATTCCAAATAATTCAAATGACATATGCTACTGGTCCCATTTTAAAATCAACTCCAACATAGTTGAAAGTTGCAAATTTGGAAAGATAATTTTCTCCTGATCATTTTTCATATATTATTTGTCCAATTTGGAGTTAATATGAATTTTCTATGAATTTCCAAAGTTTGGGGTATTTTCTGGAATTTCTGGAATTTCTTTAATTCAATTTGATTTTCTGGAAATTCATTTAATCGATTTATCGCGTCAGGCTGACGTCAAGCTAGCGTCAGGGGGGGGCTGACAAGGGGGTCCAGGGTGTCAGTGACTGAGTTCAATTAACCGGTTGGTTAATCTAATCCAGTGGCTTAATTAAGCCACTGGGCCCACTGGTCAGTGACCCAGGGGGTCATTAGGCGGGTGATTAACGGGGGGGGGGGGGGGGGGGGGTTGTGCTAACCCGCCGGCGACCTGGTCACGGCGGCGACTCGACGGAATGGGCTAGGGGCCACGGGAGGCTACGGGGAGGACACCAATGGGTGCAGCAACGTCGTCCGCGTCGTCTGGAAGCTACAGGGTGTCACGGGGAGCTCGGAATCTACGGCGGCGACGACTCCGGCGGCAACAGAACGGCGGCGAGGTCGCAGTTGTCGTTGCAGTGCACGGATTGAGTCGATTCAGGGCGCGTTCGAACGCTAGCACACGCAGGAGTCAAAGGCGTGCACTGGGGCTTCACGACGGGCACTGGAGCGAGGAGAGCGACGACCATGGCGGCGAGGTGCTCGGGTTCCCATGGAGGATCCGGCTAGAGGAAGCAATCGAAGGGGGAAAAGGAGGGGTTTCGGTCGTGAGCTCACCAGGAACTCAGCAGCGCAGACGGTGAGGTGAACGGCGGCGTGATGATGACGAATTCGTCGGAGAGTTCTTGCGGGTCCGACGGCGGCTCGAGTTCGTTTCAGGTGGCTAGGAGGGCTCCGGGCTCGCCTTCTTCTGCAGGTCGATGAAGACGACGACGAGGAAGCGATGGACAAGCTCCGGGGGCTTCTCAGCGTCGATGGCTACGCGGGGGCTCGACGGCGCTCCGGCGTTCTTCTCGGGCGACGATGAATCAGGCGAGAGAGGAAGGGGAAGGAGCTCGTGGACGGGGGGAATGGACGTGGCGTGCTCGAGGGCGTCTTCATGTGCGAGAAGAGGCCACGGGGAGGCCTGGAAGCTCGAAGGCGTCGAGGTGGCGTCCACGGCTGGCTCGGTGGCATTCCACCGAGCAGCTTGGAGGTGCGGGGCGGGGAAGAAGACCCCTGTGCCCCTTTGGGCCGGCTTGGCTGGGTGGGCCGGCTTCGCCTGGGCGTCTGGTAAGGTTTTTCTGCTTTCTTTTTCTGTTTTTCTTTTCTGACATTTGTTTTGCTGAGCTAAAATAAATAGCTAGGCATTTTATTAAATGCTGAAATTTTTTATGTGGCCCCATAATAATATAGACTAGCCACTTATAAAGTTTCAACATTTTTAAAATTCAAATAATTTGAATCTTAACTCAAATAGGGTTATTTGATTAATTCCAAGGCACTGTTTGAATATTTGAAAAATCTATGAGAATGGGATGGGTCCCACATCACTTGATATGTGATCACACTCATTTATAAGACTTTTCAAAATTCTAACATGAATTTTTGGAGAAGATTTTTATCTGGCCTTTTGAATTAATTCATCTGGGGGGTTTCCTTCTCCCATTTTGATTTTGAAGTTGATTTCAAAGATTTATTTTGAAATTTTGACATGATGCAAGGTTACATTGATCCTAGCACAATACCTAACAGAGGGTTCTGACATACATCGACCTCCCGATCTGTAAGTCATAATTCCTTTGTACTAAAGCATCGGATTATTCTGATGCTTCTATCACTCGATGACTTTGCATTCTTTCTCCTTCTGGTTGAGTGCCGATACTCACGTCAGATTCTTTGCGAACCACCCGAAGTTTGGTGGATTTTATCCGACTAAGCTTACGTGGCTTCTTCCATGTGTCGATTGGATTCATTGTGTGAAATACCATCCTTGCCCCTCGATGCTTTGTGTTATCATCGACAACCCCCTTGACTCTCTGCCAATACAACTTGGTCGTGTACATCGTGCTCTGCTTTCCCTTGGGAAAGATATAGCCCTGATACTTGTGTATCATCACATTTTCCTTTCCATTGGTCTGTTTAACCTTTCTTGTAATGTATCTTATCTAAGCAGTGATAATTCCCTGCTTATGTAAACACTTCGGTGTACTACTTTGTCCGTACAACCTTTTACGATTGTTGATGACTTTTCGGTGACCACCGATGGACAAGAACTTTGCCAATTGGTCCGCCTCGTCTTAACGAGCAGGAAAATGGTTCTCTTCGTCCCTCGCGCTTGGCACTGATGATGTTGCCGACATAGTTGACAAATTGTTCTCTGACAAACCTTGCATCGTGGTCGCATGGAATGTCGCCACCCTTCTTATCCTCTGTGGTACCATAACCCACAGTTCCACAGGATCGAAACCTGACTCTCTTGTGCCCATCTGTTCTCGAGGTTATTCCTCTTGCTTGACCTCGTATGCAATTCACGAGTCCTCTACCTTGTGATATTCAGTCCGATATCAGACTCAGTGCTTATGCTTGATGCTCTGGACCTCTTCTCATCGTCTGTCATCGGCATCGAATGCATGCCTATCCGCTGGAAACCCCTCTTACCTTTCTTTTTTTTCTCTTGATGTATCTCCTTGAGTTAAATCTCAACAAATACTATGCACCCCATTCCTTTGGACCATCTCGGTTGATTAACCTTGTATCGATCCGGCCCCCTTAAGTTTCCCCTCCTACCCTATCCATAGGTACGATGCCGCCCCCGAAAGAAGAATGACAGCTCGTCGAGATGCACCGATACAGAGAGGTGAAGGCAACAACATTAAGGATCAACTCATTTGATAAGAATGACAAGCACCAGAAGAATCATTAGAACGCGAAACCGAAACTTTACCCCTCACACTACCTTTAATTCTCGGGACGAGAATTCTTTGTAGTGGTGGAGATTTGTAACACCCTCAGAATCAGTAACAGTAATCACTACAGTGATTCTACTGTTAGTGATCATTACTGTTGATGATCCAGCCATGATCACCTTTGGTCATAGGTCTTTCAATTCCGACCCCGATAAAATTTTCAAATACATGTGGATTATAAATCTTGCTCCAAGAATTGTGGATGCATGTCAATCAACTTGGTCTTGGGTAAACCAAATCAACCCTAGTCATTTGCAGGATCCCAAGTCATTAATGATTATAAAACCCATGTTGCGGGGTTATCAAATTTGTCATGGGAATTTAACTAAAAATGAAAATCATAGTAAACCATAAATGACGCTACCACTTTGATCAGTTGTAATTACTCAGTGGGTCACCTTAATATGAATTAGATTTTAAATAAAGTGAATTAGGAATAATAAATGAAATAAAACAATAGCTAGGACATTATTAATTGCCATGGGATAATAATAAACAAGTGGAAATTAAAGATTATTTAAAAATTGTGCAAACAATTTTATAAAATGCCTAATAATCAGTAGGTCATGATAACTTATCAATTGTATTTATTTACATTGTTTAAACATTTTGAACAAATCAAACAGTAGAAAAATAGCCACGTTTAATCCACTTTTAAATACAACAAAATTCAAATGAATTTATTAAAGGCTCAAACTTTTTGTAGTCTTGTATTGGTATGCCATAACAATATTGGTGATGGTCCCATATTTTACAAAATCCCATGGGATGGCTATTTAAAAATAAAACAGAAAAGAAAAGCAAATAACCAATAAAAAAACGAAAACCCTATTTAGCGCCACTGGGCACTGCCCAGCCGGCCCAGTCCCCCCCTTTCCCTTCTCTCTCCCTCTCACTGTTCCTCCCCTGTTCCCTCCCCCCTGGCGACAGTGGCGCCACGACTACTGCCCCGCCGGCCCCCCTCACCTGCCCCCCCTCCCTCACCTGCTCGCTCGTGGATATAAGCACCCCCATCTGCCCCTTGACCCCCTGCCCATTTCCCCTCCTCTCTCTCACAGGTGGATCCTCTCCGTGCGAGATCCACAACGACCGTGGACGCGCCGCCGTGCACACCGTGGCCACTGCCCACCACTGGCCCGGCTGGCATGTCTAGGTGATCCAGCTGCTTCGTCTTTGTAATCTTCTACGAGCAATCGTCGTCTGCCTCGCCTTCAGCCGCCGTCTTCGGCGCCCGGATTCGTCGCCGCCCGAGCCCCACCGTCCTCCCCGATCCCGCTGCCCTCCTCTACACCTCCTCGGTGAGCTGTTGCGCCATCGCTAATTGCCCCCGTGGCCTCATTTTCGCCGTTTCCGTCCCCGCCATTGTAGCCGTGAGCTCGCCGTCGTGGTGAGGTTCACCTCCGTGGCGTAGAGCCCGCATTCGACACGCCAAACGCGTCATCGCGTTCTGCATGCTATCCTCAGCCGAAACCAATAGCACCCGCCCAATCCAACGCGCTAGAACGTCGTCCCCGTCGAGTCCGTATACTGACCTCCGCCGTCGTTGACCGTGGCGACGTCTCCGACCCCCTCCGGCCACGGGATGGCCACCGTTTGACGCGCGAAGAGCCCCTCTTTCGAACGCCACCAACCACGCCTCCTCCCGTGTGTTATGGTGAGCGCACGGCCTCGCCGGAGCAACTCCGGTGACCGCCGGCGTGCGCGCCCTATGGCCAGTGCCACTGGCATATGGGCCCAGGGCCCTGCTAATATTTGATTAGGCCTAACCCCCCCTGTTAGTTTATTTCTTAAATAAATAACCCCATGTGAGGCTTACAGGTGGGCCTGCCCCACTGAACCCCCCTTTTAGATTAAATAAAATGTTAGTTAATAACTCTTAGATTGACAGCTGGGCCCCACTGTCAGATTAATAATTAAAATGAGTTTAGATAAATTGAGTCACTGACATGTGGGCCCAGTGCCTTTTCTGATTTATTAAAATGTTTTATAAATAAACAGAGGCTGAAATGTGGGTCCCACATGTCAGGCACTGTTTTGGGTAATGTTCTGGATAATGTTGTTATAATAATAAAAGAAATTCAGAAATTCATTGAAATGATTTAAAACTTTGAAATTCAATAACTTTTAAACCGTAATTCAGATTCAAAAACTTTATACATGTAAATTGATCAGAAAAATATAACGAACAATAATACGCTATTCTTATGTCTACCACCCCCCTCTAACACAACGAACATTGAACCATCCCCCTCCGATAGCGCTGACCGATGTTTGTCCGATACCGTTAAAGTACCCGGATGAATTTATTTCGAACACGAAAGTTGTTCAGAATAGACCAACTAACCCGGATACACCACCCACACATGTGTCAGATGTCCACGACACCTCCGGCTTGATCCTTTCCCCCCCTCCGGACACCCTGTCTGGTAATCACCCGGAGCAGGTAGTTCATCCCCAGATGAATTTCCGCTCCGAGCAACGTGCATTGCACTGCGTTAGAACACCGTTAGCATTGCCTCTGTCCTGTCACGCATCTGTTTGTATATGCTTGCTTTGTATTTACTGTTTCTTCCCCCCCCCCCCCTTAATCTCTGGTAGAACCCGCTGCTGCCATGGACTACACCGCTGTTGAGTACGACTACTTCGTCGACGACTGTACCGTTACTGTCGAGCTTCCAGGCAAGAAGAGCCATTTCTCTTCCCCAGATATTGCCTATCTTTCCGTACATTTCTTGCACTAGGCATTGTTACTGCTGCTGCTACGATTACAATCCTATTCAATTGCATAGCCTTTTTTTGTCGCCCCTTGATGTACCTTCCTTTAATCCTATGCTGCCTATTATTACTTATGCATTATTCAGCAGTGAGCCCTACGCGTTGTTAGCTAGGATTAGATAGCGGGCCGTGATCACTCTGGGAGTGATCGCGGGAACGATATATTATAACTGAAACAGGTACGGATCAATGCAGACACCCTAGGGAACCTACAACGGCGAGACTCTGCCGAGTCGCTTCGAGTTTGGCTTACGAGTGGAATGGACTCGTATTTCACTCTCGTCGGCTCAGTAGCGTAGCATCACCTGGATGAAACGAGGTTTACCTCTTTCGTTCTTTCCGCTGATGTCTCTGTCAAACCTCCTTAAGTGTGCCATCGAGGGTGATACCTCCTAGTTTCACTTAATGGTAGGAACTCGAACCAATTGGTGTCCTTAAAGGTAAAAGTCGGGCGACCCAACGGTGCCCGCGAGTGGTATTGCGACGGGATGACAGGGAGGGTACGACCAGTGTACCAGTGTGCTTGGCCCCTGATCGTTGGCGGCGAGAGTTACCAAACTACGAGAGTCGAGCTCCTCCCGGAGCACATGCGAAACAAGGTAAGGAGACGGTTCACCTTGTTGGTAACCGCAGTGACTTGGTGGGACGACGGGGCAGGCACCGATGTACTGGTGGTCCTGGCTGCTGTCATTGTCCGCGGGTCAGTTAAGTCGAGGCAACGATAACGGTTGTCACGCAGGTTAATTAAAATGCTAAATGGTTCGGCGGATGTCTTGAGTTGGCTATATGCCATGTACGCACTACCTACCCGTGGAAATTATGAGTTATGGGCTCCTCTGCTTCTTAGTGTCGTCCGAGGACTCTTCAGACGTCAGCAGTACTGCGGGCTGATTGCCGGGAAGTGGTGTTGTCTTATTTGCTCGCGCGGTGGTGTCTTATTTGGATTTTCTTCAACTTCACCGGTCAGCCACGCACCTTGCAGGAGTACGTTCGGGTTGGGGTCCAAGGCTCGGCGTACTTAGGATTTAGACCGGCGGATGGCCTCTCTGTTGAGTTTGAAAGATGGGCTATGAAGTGTCAGATAGCCTCGGTGGAGCGTTCCCTAACAAGGTTCCCGCCACCCTGGAGATCCGTGTGTGTAGCGTAACACAAGTGCACCCCTGCAGGGAAGATTAATCTATTCGAATAGGCGTGTCCACGGTAACAGGACGCTTTATGCTGAAGATGGATCTTACCACTACAAACTATTATTATTAAACTGTATGGTTCCGGGTTGTCTTCCTCGCTGGGATGTCGAGGAGGGGAACTCGGAGGCATTGTTAATTATTACAACTTATTATTATACAATTCTGCAGCAACTTCTGCTGCATTGTTACTTTATGCTTTATATAAACTGTTGGCTGATTCTTACCTCATGCTGCAAGACATCGTCGGAAGATGCTAGTCTTCGTTAGGTCTAGCTTCTTACCCTTGATCTGGATTTCTGTCTTTCAGTCCACTATATACATCCTCTTCTTTCCGTTGATACAATGTATAATGCTTAGTAGCGGACGTAAGACTCGCGGGTATGCTAGATACTCACCTGCTTTATTTTCCCCTTTTATTGTTTTGCCTGATAGGCCGTTGCAGTCGACGTTGGAGCCTTGGAGTCCAGGAGAAGGAGATCCCCGATGTCGACCATCACAACATGAAGATCCCCGATGCTTTCGACGATGTTGAGTTCCCCTTTGACCAGGAGTAGTTTGGAGGTTCCCAGACAGGAGGCCTCGCCTTTTCGATCGTTGTTGTTTTTGTGCTAGCCTTCTTAAGGCAACCTTGTATCCTTGTGTCTGTACTCAGATACTATTGCTTCCGCTGACTTTGTGCTCTCGGGCTGTTGTATTCGAGCCCTCGTGGACCCTGGCTTGTATTAAATAACTTGTATTATTTTATTTGTAGAGTTGTGTTGTGATATCTCATCGTGAGTCCCTGATCTCGATCGTGTACCTTGCGTATATGATTACTGTACACGGTCTGATTTTGGGGGCGTCACACACACAAACATGGAAAGAGGTGAAACATACAGGAAACTATCTATGCTAGTCAATTTAAGTGAGGCACAACCTAAACATGGCATTCCACTAAGTGTCGCATGATGATTAAAACATTTGGTACTGTTCTGTCCTAAACCATATTTTAGGTTGGTTAACAACAGCAAACAATAGCATAAACACAAAGTACAAGAAAAACTAATCAAGTTACATATAAGGCACACTCCAAACGGAGTTACGGTTAAAAAGATATAAGCAAAACAAGTTACGGGCACAATCTGCCAACATCAGGAAGCACACTTTAGAGCAATGCATAAATAGGATAATCAATGCAAACATGCTCACAAATGACATGGAACTAAAGTAGACATGACAGGGAAGACATGGCAAAAGAATCATGCAAACATGCATCATATATCAAAAGATATTAAGCATGCAACATGGCATCGGAACATTACAGACTTAGAGAAAAACAGAGGTGGCTGTCAAAAACAACGGGATAGCAACTTTGGAGCTCAATAACTATATGACCAGCAAGAATATCATGGCAATACAATAAATATACTGGAAGTAGACATGATGCTTAACAATATGCAATTGGAATCACTCAATTCCGATAAACGGTTGCGACGCAACCTTAACCCGAATTTGCAACAAATTAACAGTTTTCAGCACAGCAACACATTAACATCAGGATCACCACTTTGGAGCAAGATTTAATATAGCTAAAGCACCCAAACATGACAAGTTAAAGCATGGAAGTGAAGTACACATGATGCTTAACACATAGGAAAAAGAATCACTGCAATAGGCCTCATGGATGTGTCACAATCATCAATCAAAGTTGCAACAAAATAACATCAACAACACTTGACAGAATTTAGCAACAGTTAACAGTCTGGTGCCTACTTCAACACAGAAATACATATTCAAGATGACCTCAAATTAAATAACTTCCTAAAGATGAACTCTAGAGCACACAAAGCACAACCAAGAAAAAAATAATCACTTCATTCGGAGCTACGAGTCAACGGGAAATTACGTTGCAAAACAGTACCAGCAATAGTTACATCTCAGACTTAGTAAAAAACGCAGGCACTTCAACGGAAAAAAAAACAGGGGAGCTCGGGCCTCTTCTCACCCCTATTGGGCCGAAGCCCACTGGCTGCTGGAGGGGGGCCTGGGGCCAGCTGGCGGCTCGGGCTGCTGCGCTTGGAGGCCGGCCCAGCCTGGCGGTCAATGGGGCCGAGGAGGAGGCAGCCGGTCAGGCTCCTCCCGACGGCTGGTAGCGGCGGCCGGCGGCGCTCATCGCCGACGAGCAGTGGCGCGGGAGGGCGGAGCAGCTCGGATGGAGGCGGGGCTCCCTGGATCCGGCTGCTGGCGTTCCAAGGCGGGGCGGCGACGAGCTCCTCGGGAGCGAGCGCGAGCTCGGGCCGCGGCTTGGAGCTCCGGTGGCGTCCATGGCCGGTCCTGGCGGTCTGCACGGGGGAGAGGCAGAACGGGGTGAGGAGGGAAACGGAGAAAAGAAGGGAGAGGGAAGGAGAAGGGCCGGCGGCGGCGCGCTGCCGGAGTGGAGGCGGCGGCGGATGCTCCATGGGAGGAGGCTGCGTGGAGGAGAGAGGAGGTAGGTGGGTGCTGACGTGGCACTCCCTCGCCCGTCGGATCGCCAGATCTGACGGTCCAGGATGGATCTGGCTGGGATTTCGGGATTTGGGGGATATTTGGGGCAGTTCTTGGCAAAGTGGAGGGGATGGCTGCAATTTTGTGCTAGGGAAACCCTAGAAAGGGGTGGGAGTGTGGTGGTCTTTATATAGCCCAGGTGGCTGGAATTTTTCAAAAACATCCCCGGTTTTTCTCTCTCGCGCGCTGTGTTTACGTTCCTGACCGCCGGGGGTCCGCAGGACCTCCGATTCGGGTAAAACATTGAACTGCGCGATCAGCGCGTCGATCCGGCGGCGTTCACCTCGCGTTGGAACTGTTCCGAGAACACATCCCGGTGCGCTACAAAAATATCCCTTTTAGTTATTAAACGGGGTTTTTCGTTCCGTTGGCTGTGGCTGGTCTCGTGCGGTTTTCGCGACGGTGATCGGGTGAAACATGGGGTCGCAAAGGTCGAGTGTCAGGGTGGCAAGGCTCGGTCTCCGTTCGGTACGAGAATAGAGGGGGAAAATAATCATCGATCGATAAATCGGGGATTCAAACACCGCAAACAAATCAGACAGTCAAACAATTCAAACCGAAAACAAATTTTTTAATTTTTGTGAAATCTGGGCTGTTACAATGCAACACCACCAACAAGGGATCTCGTCCCGAGATCCAGGACGATCCGGGGGAGAGGGAAGGGGGAGAGAAAATAGAGTCGACGATTCTTCAACACCACCAACAAGGGACTCTATTTCATGTCGATGTCGAGCTTCCGTCGATACAAATTTCCGCAGAGAGACGGTAACGTCGGAAAACGAAACCACCAGTGTCAAGAGGAAGAACGACAATTCAAAGCGAGGATCAAGGGAAGCATTCTCACTGGAATTGTGAAGATACTGGGCAAGAGGAATGAAGTCAACAGATGACCAAGAGGTTTACCCAGAGTCGGAAGAACTAAAGGTACTACAAGATTTCCCAAACCTGAGATCGGAATCGAGACAATACGCTGCAAGCAAGGCATTGTAACTATTCCGAAACTCCACACACTCGAGATCCTAAAGTTCGAAGGGGGATAAGTCGAGAATTAAAACTCTTACGTCACTTGTCCTGACCAGAGCAAAGATAAGGAGTAAAACGATCCTACTCTCCGATAACTAACTTAGTAGCTACAAAATAGTTTTTGTCTAGACTCGACTTCGGCCAGAGAAGGGATCCTACGGTCGGTAAGGCTCTAATACCAAGTTGTAAGGCCCGATATGCGGTACTGTTCCAGATCTAGATGTTTCCATCCAGATCCGGGGACGAAGCACATATCAGTCCCACCGCGACATATGAGAATGTCATATGCCCCGAATTTCCAACATGATATCACAAAATTGCAGATACAAGGACACAACATCTCACACAATCGGCATACAACTGCCTCAAATACAATACATCAGCGGAAGATACATGTCTGGGTACAGACTACAATCAAATGCCTAGTGGCAAAGAGAAAAACATCAATCCCCATAATCACACGGGTCCAGGCCCTCCGCCGGGATCCGCCTATCTAGTCGTCGTCGAGTCTCCACGTGAAACTCCAATCACCATACCTGTTGTCGATCACGAACCCTGAAAAGAGTTCGGGGGTAGTATCATGAGTACATAAGTACTCAGAATCCAACTATAGTGGTCAACTGACCCAGCAAGGACTTCATCACTCGTCATTCTAGGATAACTAGTAGTTTATGGTAAGGAAGGTGTAAGTGGTGAGGTTGCTGCCGCACTAGCATTTATGAAGTAGCTAACAATCTAGAGAGTAAGATAAGAAGCCAAGCATTCGATGAGGAATCGCCTCCAACAAGTCTTTCTATCAACTACTACGCAAACATAACACCTATCCTATCCTTGTCCTCCTCTTCGCATCCCGACAAAGAAGAAGCAGTCAAGGCACACACACGTTGATCAAGTTACATTAAAATTATCTCAGTTGTTGTTGTCTATGAACAAGGAGTAGGTTTCAAGTCGTCCATAACCGTGGACACGGCTTCTCGAAAAGATTTAACCCCGCAGGGGTGTACCAACTGCCCATTACAAGGCTCCGCACGCACGCCCATCTCTCTCAGTTGCTACCCATCACAGGCAACCATTTTATGATTTAGGTCCGAGAGATCCGAAATGACAGGTCCCTCTAACTAACAATGAACGAATCCGGGTGGCCCCCGGTGAGTCGACAACCAACTCAAAAGCCGGCCTCGCTCTCGAATCGGTCTCTACCGTCTGTCGTAGGTTTGGATAGCCGTTTAATCACACATGGGAAACCGGGTCCTCAGCTGAACAAGGTGGGCCAACAAGGGAACTATGTCCTCACTGGTCCGGGTTGGTTTAAAAACTAATGGCAGCTGACTAGCACACACATGGTTTCAAATGGTAAATCATCTTGGGCCACCACTAGAAATGTTTGAAGCTAGGTAGGTAAGAAAAGGGGACCCCATAAAATCCCACACACGGTTAGGCACGCTCAGTCTTAAAACCAATACCCGGAACTCGGATCCTAGGTGACTCGAATGGAACAAAGCGTCGGGGCGGGATAGCCTAGACCTTCCATCCTTCGTCGAATATAGTCAACATTATAATAATCATATCATCAACAACAATATAATAATGTGATAGCCCAAACCAAGGAGTAACAGGGTAACATCGTAGCATCCTAAGCATGCATACTAAGCAGGGGCTGAGCAACGAGCAATAGTAACATAGCAGTACATGGTTTGCTGGGAAGGGACATGGCTGTATCAGTTTGTAAGAGGCTGTAAACATGTGGTAGGATCAAACATCGAATAACCTAGACTAGCATGCAAACCGCTGTTTGAAATAGAACGGATCATAAGGAATGTATAGTCCTTGCCTGTTGATAAGTCGGGTTCCGAAGTTGTAGTGGATCGCAAGCTCGCGTCGTCTCCGAGAGGTACCCGCGGAAGGACACAAGATGGTAAACACTGGAAAGCAATCAACGAGCAAGCATCTATTACTACGAGGCAAACACAAGCAAGCATCAACAAGAAGGTAACACGACACATCGCACCTACCGTAGAGAGCGTTTACTAACAGATTAAGTGGGGGTACTCGTCACACACGACGATACCACACATTTACAAGGGTTCAAGTTGTTTAGCTACAGGTGATCAACAAAGGTTGTTAACATGGCATCTCCCTCAATCAAGCATGGCATAGCACACAAACATGGAAAGAGGTGAAGCATAAAGGAAACTATCTATGCTAGTCAATTTAAGTGAGGCACAACCTAAACATGGCATTCCACTAAGTGCCGCATGATGATTAAAACAATTGTTACTGTTCTGTCCTAAATCATATTTTAGGTTGGTTAACAACATAAAACAATAGCATAAACCCAAAGTACACGAAAAACTAATCAAGTTACATATAAGGCACACTCCAAGCGGAGTTATGGTTAAAAAGATATAAGCAAAACAAGTTACGGGCACAATCTGCCAACATCAGGAAGCACACTTTAGAGCAATGCATAAACAGGTTAATCAATGCAGACATGCTCACAAATGATATGGAACTAAAGTCGACATGACAGGGAAGGCATGGCAAACGAATCATGCAAACAGGCATCATAGATCAAAAGATATTAAGCATGCAACATGGCATCGGGACATTACAGACTTAGAGAAAAACAAAGGTGCCTGTCAAAAACAGCAGGATAGAAACTTTGGAGCTCAATAACTATATGAGAAGCAAGCATATCATGGCAATACAATACATATAATGGAAGTAGACATGATGCTTAACAATATGCAATTGGAATCACTCAATTCCGATAAACGGTTGCGACACAACCGTCACCCGAAGTTGCAACAAATTAACAGTTTTCAGCACAACAGCACATTAACATCAGGATCACCACTTTGGAGCAAGATTTAATATAGCTAAACCACCCCAAACATGACAAGTTAAAGCGTGGAAATGAAGTACACATGATGCTTAACACATAGGAAAAAGAATCACTGCAATAGGCCTCATGGATGTGTCACAATCATCAATCAAAGTTGCAACAAAGTAACATCAGCAACACTTGACAGAATTTAGCAACAGTTAACAGTCTGGTGCCTACTTCAACACAGAAATACATATGCAAGATGACCTCAAAATAAATAACTTCCTAAAGATGAACTCTAGAGCACACAAAGCACAACCAAGAAAAAAAAGAATCACTTCATTAGGAGCAACGAGTCAACAGGAAATAACGTTGCAAAACAGTACCAGCAACAGTTACATCTCAGACTTAGTAAAAAACGCAGGCACTTCAACGGAAAAAAACAGGGGAGCTCAGGCCTCTTCTCACCCCTATCGGGCCGAAGCCCACTGGCTGCTGGAGGGGGGCCTGGCGACTGGGCCTTGGGCCAGTTGGTGGCTCGGGCTGCTGCGCTGGGAGACCGGCCCAGCCTGGCGGTCAACGGGGCCGAGGAGGAGGCAGCCGGTCGGGATCCTCCCGACGGCTGGTAGTGGCGGCGGCCGGCGGCGCTCGTCGCTGGCGAGGAGCAGCGCGGGAGGGCGGAGCAGCTCGGAAGGAGGAGGGGCTCACTGGATCCAGCTGCTGGAGTTCCAAGGCGAGGTGGTGACGAGCTCCTCGGGAGCGAGCGCGAGCTCGGGCCGCGGCTTGGAGCTCCGGTGGCGTCCATGGCCGGTCCTGACGGTCTGGACGGGGGAGAGGCAGAACGAGGTGAGGAGGGAAATGGAGGAAAGAAGGGAGAGGGAAGGAGAAGGGCCGACGGCCTGCTGCCGACGGTGGCGCGCGACCGGAGTGGAGGCGGGGGCGGCTTCTCCATGGGAGGAGGCTGCGTGGAGGAGAGAGGAGGTAGGTGGGTGCTGACGTGGCACTCCCTCGGCCGTCGGATCGCCAGATCTGACGGTCCAGGATGGATCTGGCTGGGATTTCGGGATTTGGGGGATATTTGGGGCAGATCTGGGCAAAGTGGAGGGGGTGGATGCAATTTTGTGCTAGGGAAACCCTAGAAAGGGGTGGGAGTGTGGTGGTCTTTATATAGCCCAGGTGGCTGGCAGTTTGCAAAAACATCCTCGGTTTTTCTCTCTCGCGCGCGGTGTTTACGTTTCTGACCGCCGGGGGTCTGCAGGACCTCCGATTCGGGTAAAACATCGAACTGCGCGATTAGCGCGTCGAGCCGGCTGCGTTCACCTCGCGTTGGAACCGTTCCGAGAACACTTCCCGGCGCGCTACACAAATATCCCGTTTAGTTATTAAACGGGGTTTTTCGTTCCGTTGGCTGCGGCTGGTCTCGTGCGGTTTTCGCGACGGTGATCGGGTGAAACCCGGTGTCGCAAAGGTTGAGTGTCAGGGTGGAAAGGGTCGGTCTCCGTCCGGTACGAGAATAGAGAGGGAAAATAATCGCCGATCGATAAATTGGGGATTCAAACACCGCAAACAAATAAGACAATCAAACAATTCACACCGAAAACAAAATTTTTAATTTTTGTGAAATCTTGGCTGTTACAACTTGGTACCTCGGAACTTATCCATTGGGATAGAGACTCCACAAAACTTCGGCAAGGAGATAGGAAAAGCTGGTTGGTGAACGGGAAGATTGGTGGTCAAGTGGATACTCTGCCATCTACACTCATCAAATCAGATCGTTAGCGGAAAACGAATGCTATCTATTTGCATGCTATGCAGCAATCAAATGCATCAAACAAGCAAGCTATGTACTCAAATTTAACGTCATTCTAACATCCGCGCTAACTAGGGCGTCCTACATTCAGTCCTGCTCTGATACCAAGCATTGTGGCACCCCGGCTAAGAATACCAGAATGCCCTGTGCTCCAGCCCAGAGATCATGTCTTCTAGAACATGAAACTGCTTGATATAGAACTGAACCACTTTTATTATCAATGAAATTGGTACAAGGGGTCTCTTATAATGCTAGTGGAGCGAGGGAACGAGCAAGTTTCACCTAAAGCTAGCCACAGATCTACACCAAGCAGCGGGATAACTCTATAGCAGCTGAATAAATCTTTGCAGCGGAAAAAGGGCGATGGTGATGAACTCCACTCCACAGGGCACTATCTGGGACACCTCCTAGCTCGCAAACACCGGGAACGTCATCCTACGCAATCACGTCATTGCCTGCAAGTCTGGCATGACATGCCAGGTCAGTACATTGAATGTACTTGCAAGGTCACAACATCCAAAGCACCAAGGCAAAAAAATAACATGGAAATAACAGTTCAGGAAATACTAACATGATGAATCTATCATATTATCCAGATTATAACTAATGCAAGCACAACCATCATTTAAGGTCACATGGACCCCACATGATCATCGCATGATCCTGCATCTTACCTCAGATTCATTACGGACTCAAGCACCGGGTCATATCATGACCAAATCAACTTATACGGGTCGCCTCACGACCATCAACTTTCATGGGTCATCGCATGACCAAAAGGGTCATCGCATGACCGAACGGGTCGTCACCTGACCAACAACTTTCACGGGTCATCGCATGACTAAACGGGTCATCGCATGACCAATAACTTATACGGGTTGTCGCACGACCACAAACTTAGCACGATCATCAAACCGGGTTAACGTTGATCAACATTATGACCTAGTACGAACAGTGTCCAATACCATGGACTCGGCTATTCGAATAGATTTATAACACTTTGTAGAGCTTGTGCACTTTACCCATGCTATGAAGTTCTTCCTCCATACAATACCTTGGAACTTGTCCCACAGGAACCTCGTAACTCGTACCATAGGAGTGGACTAGGAAGTCTCCAACGAGAACGTTCTACCGCGCGCCTCCCTTACCGTATCACCCGACATGCTTCGCAAGCCATGCCTTGGGTTTCCCCGTGTCCTCCAGACACACCTGCTATCGCATGGAAAACAACATTGTCCCAAATGGGGACTATGCGCAATAACCAAACTGGCTCTCAAGACTATCGCCGCTTACCGGGCCAGGGTAACCCCGCGCGCATAGCCTTCCCACCTTGGTGATACTTATAAGAGAGCCCAACAATAGACCGAGCCAAGGCCTTCCCATACAGGCGAGTCTGGCTGCACTAATAAGTTCAGTTCGGTGGCACCTGATCAACTTGGCACAAAGCATGTATCCAAATGCATACTCATCAAGCATCAGGTGAAACATGAAAATCTATAGTCCAAGTCATAGCAATGCATGCAGAACAATCCATGGTACGACTACGATTATATTATAAGCCAAGCATTATTGTTTGTTTAACTCATCCATGTCAATATAACATGCAACCTAGCAAGACCATGAACATACTAGGGGTATGATGCACAAAAGCATCACATGAAAATAGCATGATCATAGTAATTCAAAGCATATCAAGAAAGGTCATTATATTATCCGAAAGTAAAGCAAGATGCAAACCACGTTAAATATTTACGAAGGTGCAAAAGAAGTTGTGGCTTTCCTTTCACCAATAAGGTGCGAAGAAGCTCCTGGTCTTCCACACAAATAAACTCCTGAAATTCAAAAATTTAAATGGCAAAAGAAATTTTCACATAAAGGTTTTCTTTTGATCAACAAAAATCAACAGAGAAACATTGCATGAAAATTATGCAAAATTAAAGAGGAGCTCAAGAAAAAACTAGGGGAAAAACATTCATCTCATTTGGGCTTGTGGTTCAAAAGATATAGCAGGTCAAAGTTCTGTCAAAGAAATCAATTTAAAAAGTTTTAAATTGATTTTATGGAATTTCCAGAAGAATGTGACGTCGATGGCGTAAACTAGCTTTGCGCTTTCACTTAAAAACGGTTTTCGAGGGGCTCTGTGTCTGACTGGTGGGGCCGGGGTGTCAGTGGAGAGGGGAAACAGAGAAGGGCAGGGACACGGCGGCTCACCGGCGGCGTAGCTCCGCCGTGAGGGAACGGCCGGGGCTGGGAACGGCGAAGGTGGATTGGGGAGAGTGCGGCGGCTCTTTTCGTACCAGTATCTCGCCGGGAGATGGCCGGAGGATGTCGCCACCTTCTTCTCCAGGCGCGGAAGGCGGTGGAGCTCGTCGGGCGTCGACGTAGCCGTCGGCTCCGGCAACAATCTAGCGAGGAGATAGTCGGGGAAGGAGAAGCGGGCCAAGGGCGTGCAGTGGTGAATGCAACTTCGTGGCCGAGCTACCCGCCGAAGGTGGAGAAGAAGGGTGCGGGGCATCGATTCCTCGCGCTGGGCTCCGATTAGAAGGAAGGTGGGGATGGTGCTGATGTGAAGCGAGGTTGGGGAACACTTAAATAGGCTATCGGAAATGCTTGGCCCGGGTGGCGCCAAGCGGCTGTGGCCACGGCGGAGAAGTGATCGGGCGTCCTGCTGGCGGCCTTGAGTGGATTCTAGGGGGCTCTTTGGGGGGGTCACGAGTGAGCAAAGAAGCACAAGGACAATGGGAGAGGGTCAATGGTGATGGGGACAGGTCGGCGGGCACTATTCTCGTCGGTTCTGCATGGCGGCGACGGTCGGCGTGAATCCGGTGGGGCTAAGGAGGGGAAAGGCGGCGCTCGTGAGAGGGAAAAGCCATGCGGCGCAGCAGGACAAGAAGAAGACGACGGGGGCGGCCTGAAACACGTGGTTCTCGTGTCCAGTAGGCTCGGGACACGCCCGGAGCACGCCGACTGCATGCCAGGGGCGTTCTCACCAAGAAAGCTAGTGCACAGAGTGGGTTTCTTCATGGCCAAGCATGTCTAGACTCTTCTCCTCTAAATGCTGATCACTGTGGTGCCATGGACTGGTCAAGGGAGGCTACATGGTGTTCTTATCTTCACTTCAATGTTTGATACAACAAACTTGCATTTGAAGATAAGCTCAAATGGTGAAGAGGGGGTGTATGGGGTGTTGTGGCTTTGGGGTTGGAAGGACTAGCATTGTGTGTAATTTGAGATCATTTGGACAAAGGATTAATGCACTTCCTTTGCAAAGCACCAAATGGTCCAAATCTGAGTTGGTGAAGCTAGCATCTCTAGGGCTTGATGTATTTGGCTGAAATTTGGTGTAGAGTAGATATTTGGGGGTGTGCACATGTGTGCAAAATTTCATGGCTACGGGAAGCTTCTAGCTAGTACTTGCTTCACAAGGTTCTCTTCTGGCCAGGAACTTGATCTTGATGATCCCCTCACATGGGTGGTTGGATTTGTCTAAATATTAGTTTAGTGCAGTCATTTTCGTGTGGGCTCATGTGCAAAAAGTTTCAAGGCAAATGGGTTCTCCTATCAGGCACTTGCTTCACAATGCCCCCTTGCTGTATCAAAACATTGGGAATTTTGGGATGGAGTTTGGCTTGTCCCCTAAAGCGGAAATTTGGCATGGGCTATTGATAGGTCAGGCTAGCATGCACAAAATGTTTCACCCGCAATGGATAAGGATAAATAACACTTGCTTCACAAAGTGCTATTCTGCCCCCACAGACAAATGAATTTCTCTAGGTGAAAAATCCACTTAGACCATGCAATGTTTTTGGAGATCTTGGCAAAATATGGCATCAAGGTCATGGGGGAATTATTTGGGGATGTATGGAGCAACGTAAATAGGGGTTGCTTCACAATCCTCAAATAAAGGGAATATTCCTTTTATTGGAAAAGGAATATGTGGCATGAAGAAAAATGTGGCTTGGATGGGCTGGATCAAGGGAATATCATTGGAAAGGTTTAGGAAATAATGGGCTACTTGAGCAAGGACATAAAATATGCTCAAGTTCCAAGTGCAAAGAGTTTCTCAAAATCAAATCAAGTGGAAAATCTTGAAATAAATCCAAAAAGTTTTTGGAAAAATAAAGTTCCAAAATCCCAGGTGTCACACGCTGTTTGGACCATATTCTTACATCACCATGTGTCGGGAGTGCCCGAAAGCACAAAACATCGAGGATTGTGGAGGTCCCTTTGACGGGGATCGCTGATGGAACGCACGAAATAGTGAAGTCTTGATAGCCATAAGCCAGTGAACACGTGATGTACCCAGGTTTGGGTCGCGCGAACGCGTAACACCCTACTCCTTCTTGTCTGACTATGAAATGGTAACAAATTACATCGCGTTGAGATGTTTCAGAAAGGGTGGCTCGAGTTCTGTGAGTGATGTGTTCTGAGGATCTAACTTTTTTCGGTAGCAGGGCCTCCCTTTTATACCTCAACGGGGAATCCAGAAGAACTACCACTCTAATAATACATTTGTTGCAATGAACACTCTTACTTCAGAAACGTGAGCGCCAGACGCTTCTTTTCGGGAATGACTCCTGTTCCATCAGCACCTCCGAACATATGCACATCCCGGCTTTGGCATGAGTGGCGACATGTGTTGCCATCGTGAAAGATGAGCAGATGATTCACACTCCAACATGAAATGCATGTGTATTCATATGCCAGGATAGTGTAGTACAACCTGAATATAGGTAGAGGGGCCCCCTATGCACCTTACAAGTGATCGATTGATTACCCGAGAGCCTTATTCTACCGGTTAGCGACACTTCCCTGTAACAAGTCGATCAACCCTTCCTGATAATGCACCACCCTTTTCCTTGGTACTTCCTGTGAAGTGATGGGATGCTTTGTTTTGCGACGTAGTCAACATGAGTTCCACCTCTTACTATTATCTTCTGAGAACATTTTTGAACTTGTCTCCTTTAATATATAATTCAAGTGATAGTATACGTCACACCGGGAACGTACTGAGAGTGGAATCGGTAGGCACTTTGCAGATTCCTGGGTACTAGGATACTCGTTTTCCACGGTACGAACACCATGTATTTGGAACTCAAGATCGCAGGGGCATTCTATGAAAGAACATTAATTCAAAAGTGCTCGTAAAATCAAATATGGGTCAACGTGGAATCATACGTCGACAACATCATGATCAAATCAAAGAAACATGAGGACCTCCTAGCCAACCTTATGCAAACATATGCCAACTTATAATGCTTCAAATGAAACTGAACCGAAAAAAGTGTGTCTTCAGTGTACCGTCTGCCAAGCTACTGGGTTTCATAGTTTCATAGCAAGGAATTGAGGCAAATACAGAAAAAAAACAAGCAATCGTCGATCTCAACTCACCAGTGTCGATGGACGGCGGTACGTCCCTCCGGTCCGGAAAGATGCCTTGGTTTCCAGGACAAAGCTTGGACGAAGAAGTACAAGACGTGATCTGAAAAGTTTTCCCGAGACGCCTCTCGGAAGAGGCTCGAGCTCTCCAGGACACCCCGAAGACGGTGCGGGACAGCCTGTGTCCCACCAAGCCCAGAACATTCCAAGACACATTTAATGCACCGCCCCTGGTTTGGGGGAGATCGACTATAGCGGTGCTTCCTGTCCCTGCCATTCCTCAGATGTGTCAAAGGCACGCGTGTGCATGCATCAGAGTGGCGGTTTCTATCCACCTATGCTTCTCGGAATAAGCTAGGTGATGCCACCTGTCCCGTGCCACCTATGAAGACAATCCTAGTCACGTCATTGAGAAGTAAAAAAGCGGTGGTCACTGTAGTCGCCCCCTTGACTATAAATGGGACGCCCTAACCACCAAGATGAGGATTGGAAAAAAGACTAGACACCCCCACACGCAGATTTCCTGCCATCCTTTCCAGAGAACTCTTCGCACCTATAACTTTTCCACAACCATAATTCATCCAAGAAGGATTAGGGTCTTACGTCTCCGGATGGCCTGAACCTGCGTAAACCCCAATGTCTTTCGATTCGGATATAGTGATTTCCCTGTGTTCCGCGCGCGCCCAAAGAATCATCATCCCCATTCGATCGCACCCGCGACATCTGGCGCTAGAAGGAGGGAGCCGCACGCTCGTGAGTTAAGAGTTCTCTATCTTCGACTACACCAGCTTCAAGTCACCTCTCCAATGTCGATGCAACGACACACTCGATGAGCGTACGACTCACCCTAATGAGACGCTCTCGGGAGGGAGGCCCTGTAGCGACCACCACAGCGACAACACCAGGACCTCCCGCCGTTCTCCTGCGCGACAAGATGCGGATGCGGAGGAGCCATGCCGGTGTCGTGCCCACTACCGGAGTGGTGGCGCTCCGCGCATCCCCACTTGTCGGAAAATGGTGGAGTGGCTCTTGGGTCACCAAACTTTTTGTACCATTGCTTTATAGTGTAATATAAATAGTAGAGAAAGTTTCACCTTTTACCAAAAATAAAATACTAACTAATAAAAGTAGATACAGGAAAGTAAAACAATGAAACAAAAGAACTATCTAGCGCAGAGGGCAAAGCCCAGCAGCCCTATCCATCCCCCTCTTGTTTCTCCCTCCTCCCTGTTCACTCCACGGTCGCCATGTCGAACGAGCCGTCTTCGCCGTCGAACCTGTTCATCGCTGTGTCGCTACAGTCGCCATGGAGAGGATAATAACTACACCCCACACCTCCTCGAAACCCTATATCGAGTTTTCCCCTCCACTTCGCCTCGCCATCGTCTTCTCTGTTTCCAACCGAGCTTGCGCTCCCCATAGGCGTCGTCGTCATCGTGGCCCCCGACCTCCCCGACACCTAAGGATATGTCCAAGAGCTTCCTCGTGGTCATCTCCTTCGTCTCCACCGCGGAACCCGGGACGGGAGTCCCTGTGGGCTCACCATCGTCACCGTCTTCATCATAGACACCGCGAAGCGCTGCTCGATCCCATCGTCCCCGGCCACCCCGTGCCGCCCTGAGCTCGCCGGCGTGTTAACTGTGAGGCCCTCATCCAATTCCCCCGCATACACCCTCTGGTCTGTCTCCGTTAGTCGCGTTGCTCGCTGCCGTTGCTACACTGACCATGACCATGGCCATGGGTGGTGTGTACGTGATGTGTGTGTGTGTGTGTACGTGGTGTGCATAGCCACGGCTGGCCGTGCCGCCGACTGGCTCCGGCCGCCGCCCCTCTGCGCTGCGCCGTGCGTGCGTGTTTGTGCACTGTCGTACCGCATCCGCGGATCTGTCTCCCCTGTACTGCTAACTGCAGTTGCACTGATGTTAGATGCTACTGCTTGTAAATTGTTGCTGTTGTTGAACATACCTCTGAAAATAGCACCAAAGCAATGGCTAAACAAATTTGAAAGTGGGGAATTTCTGTACCAGGTTATAGATCACTTAAACATGCTCAAAATTGGTATAAGGCACGAAATCATAGGATGGATAGAATCAAAGTTGTGGCCCTCTGAAAGATGTGGTAAGTGATGTTTGCACTCTGAGGAATTTACAGATTTGTTAAGTGTCAGGATAGGAGCATTTTTATATCCACTTTACAAGCTCAAATATATGTGTTATTGATCTTTATTAATAATGAAAATGACATGGGTATGTTGTACACATAACCAGATTAAGTTTACCCCACTGGACCAACTCCATTTGATTCATGAATTAATTCCTATGAAAATCACAAAGTGCTATGTCCTATTAACATTAAGAACTTCTGGAATTATCAGCAGGTAGCACTTTTCAACGAAAGTTTTGATTAAGAAAATGAACTCTAACAAAGATGAAATGTGTACCAGATTGTAGACCACAGAAAAATTCTTAAATTTGATATAAGGCACTAATTATCGGATGAGCAGAACCATAAACTGTAGCTTTTCGAAAACAACTAGTTGATGTCTAAAACAAATTCTCAGACTTAGTCAAATTTCAGACAATTTCACAATGGGACAATGGCATGTGGGACCCATTGGTTAGTTGACCAGTCAAGGCTCCAGCCTATGACATATAGGCCTCACATGTCAGGTTGACCAGTCAACAATACTGTTTAGGATAATGTTGATTAAATATTAAAAGAAATTTCAGAATTTGTTTAAAAATGATTTAAACTTTGCAATTCAATATCTAATAAACCGTAAGACAGATGAAAATCTTTTATACGTGCAAGTTGCTTACAAAAATACAAAAAATACGAATGCGCCACCCCTCTAACATACCGAACATGGAACATTCCCCCTCCGGCTCATTTTCCCGGCAGCCGCCCAAAGCCGGTTAAACATCCGATTGAATTCTCGTTTTGTCTGCAACGCGTAGCACTACGTTAGTTCACCTCTAGCTTAACGTATTTCCATGCCTTTAAATCTATTGCTATTATGGTCGTGTATTTATTGTTTCTCCCTCGCTTCTTCTTCGTTAGACCCCGATACTGCCGCCGATGACACCACCGAGTACGACTACTACGTCGACGACAAGGCCCCTACTACTGAGCTTCCAGGAAAGCAGAGCTATTCCCCTCCCCCGGATATCGCCTATCTTTTCTGTACATTTCTTGCACTAGGCATTGCTGCTGCTATGACGTTCATTCCTATTCTGTTGCATAGCCTGTTTTTTGTTGTCTTTATTATTGTACCCTACCTTGTCCTATGCTTCTTAGAATAATTACTCATCAGTTGGCCGTACACCCTTTTCAGTCGGCTATGCTTAGTTATCCTGCCGCTATCATTCTAGGGAGTGAACGCGGGACTTTACATTATTGCAACTTCATCGGACGGAAGACAAGGTAAGGAGTCGGGTGACTGATACGGTGAGGATACTTCTCTCACTCCTCGTTGGTTACCCCAAGTGGAAGGTGAGATGTAGCGTAGCAGCAAATTTCCCCTATGTAGAGGATATGGTTTGTCTCCCGTAGGACTCGCAGAAATACAAGAAGGTGGTAAAGTGAACAATGGTGTCGTTCACAACCGAGGGTTGCTAACTTCACCTGGACCTGCACACAGATACAGATAATTTTGCTCCCAACGAGTACAGAGGAGTTGTCAATTCCTCCGGCCTTGCTGTTTACAAAGGATTAACGCAAGAGATAGTGATAGTGATAACAACTGAAAAGTAAACTAAGGATGTAAACAGTGATATGAAGATGGACCGGGGTCCCGTGATTTTCACTAGTGATGTCTCTCTCCCAAAAGACAATAAAAGTGCTAGCGAGGTAAAAAAATCACAGTTGGGCAATTAACAGGGTTATGAAGGCACCGCAATGATAACTATGTTGGAAATAAAGGAAGGGCTTAAAAGCAATGGGCAGTACGCCAAGGTAAGTAGACCGAAATCCATCTGCATCTACTACGAATCATCCACCTTGATATATCTATCCAGAACATCTCGCTGGTTATAAGTTGCGAATCCCACCCAAAGTGTAAATCCAAAGAACCAGACAACTGCATTAAAAGAACTTTGCGTAAAGTAAACAATCCTTGCATCCGCGGATACAAGCACCATGGTTTTATCCCTGGTGGCAACAACACATCCCCTAGTCTCATGTTTCTGTCACTCAAGCTAGACATCAAGGGGCTAAACCCACAATCAAGCATAACGCTCCCTCTTGGAGTTGCAACAAATCATTTGGCCAAAGTAAAATACGGCAATGGAAAACTTGCAAGAATGTACTCAAGAAGAAAATATAGAAGAGAAGAACCAATTATATTACTCATCACAATCTGAACATAGTCTGATAATCCATCAGATCCCAACAAACTCAGCATAGCAACGGCAGAAAATTACAAAGGTGCCTCGATCATGTGAGGCAGCTCACAAGGTATCGAAAGTGGAGGCACAAAGAGGGGAGAGATAGATCACATAGCTACTTGTCACGGACCCATGGTCCAAGGGAAACTACTCACGGTACATACGGGAGGTGTCCATGGCTATGGGTGGTCTCCCAGAGGGGGTAGCTTCTCCCAGCAGAGCGCTGGAGCAGCTTCTCCAGGCAGCCCCGATCTAGAAATGGCGGTGGCGGCAGTACAGAGGCGAGATCGCAAAAAAGGAGTCCCCTTTAGGGGTTTCCACCCCGAGGGGTAAATATAGGCGGAGGGGGTGTCGAGGGGACCCACCAGGCAGCCAGGAGGCCTCCTGGCGCGGCCTAGGGTGGGGCCGCACCAGGGACCCTCCTGGTCTCCTGGTGGTGGACCCCCTCCGCTGCCTTGGTTATTCCGGAAGCTTCCGTGTCGCTGATTTTTTATCTGATTTTTACAGATTTTTTGGAGCACTTTTAATGGCCGGAAAACCTGAAATACAAAAACAACAGAAAACAACAACTGGCAGCTGGGTGCACTGGGTTAATATATTAGTCCAAATATGCTCAAAATTGTATGAAAGTTCAAGCAAATCATGGCAAAGTCACACAAAACATGCATGGAGCAAACATAAATTATAGATACGTTTGGGACGTATCAACATCCCCAAGCTTAATTCCTGCTCGTCCTCGAGTAGGTAAATGATAACAAGCATAATTTCTATGGTGACATGCCACACAACCAAATAAGAACTTTGTAAGTAAACCAATCAAAGCATGCAATTCAATTCAAGTCTTAACAAGCAAGAGTCTATATTAGCATTGACACAAGCAACAAAAGAACAAAATTTGTAAGTGCTCTCGCTGTCCGTGACTCGAATGTCTCCAGATGGTGTTTGCGTGCAAGAAGGGGATAGGGAAATATGAGATAAAAAAGGTAATTGTTGAGAACAACTATCTACTAAAGTTTCACACTTAGTCTCCTTTGGATTCTTATCTTGACTCTTCCCCGGACCACTAGCCAGGTACAAGCCAAACTGATCCACTCCCTTTCTATATTTTGAGCACTCATGCAATGGATGAGCGTGAGAAAGAAAGTTGACACCTAAAAGGCGAAACAGAAAGAAGGTCGAGGAGGAAGACAAAAAGGTGTGAAAGGCTCACATCAATGAGGACAATCATAGGCGAGAGAAGGCCATATAATAGATATGATGTGAGGAGTAGGGATTGCCATACAACGGATGCACATGTGAGCAAAAAGCTCTCCAAGGGAACTAGTGGGGTGCATCTAACTTGCTTGCTCTAGAAGACCTAGAGCTCGTTTGAGGAGGCTCATCATTGGAATATACAAGCCAAGTTCTATAGTGTGAAGGTCCCCACATAGCTATATGCATGATGATGATCTGTATGGAGTACAAGGGATAGGGGATGAAGTACTAGTGTGGATCTCTCAAAAGGAATAGTAGTGTTCCCCCTTCTCTCTTATTTTTCTCTTTTTTCTATTTTTTTGTATTTTTTTGGTGGCCTCAATGGCTCTTTCTATTTAACTCTCATTTGTCCTCTTTGGGATCTTTTGATTTTGTCCTCTTTGGGATCTTTTCCTCACTTAGGGGAAACACTCTATATTTTACAAGAATATAGGAGATCTTTCACACTTTACAAAGGTACTCACATAAAGAAGATATAACTATCATGATGCAAAGGTATGACATGAGGATCAAGTCATGAGAAGATGGACGTTGCATGGCAATGTATCTCGGAAAGGCTATGGAAATGCCTTGTAGGTAGGTATGGTGGCTGTTTTGAGGAAAGATATAAGGAGGCTTATGATGACAGAGCATATCGTGCCAAGGGTTTGGATGCACCGTCGAAGTATGCGCCAACTCTCGAAATGAGAAAGGGCAATGCACGGTACCGAAGAGGCTAGAAAAAGTATAGGTGGGTGGAAGTGTCAACTTTCGAATACTCACATTAGTCCGAAGAACTCATGCACTTATTATCGGTAACTCTCAATCTAATCAGGAGGTTCACAAAGAGACAAGTACCCCGAGGAGGAGTGTATGGGGGTTTGGTTATCCTTGCGCATCCTCGACTCATGGTACGTGAGTGTACTCTAATATTCGAACCCTCCAGAGGTTAGTGATCCATCTAGTAGCTAGAGTTCTCAACAGGGGTTTTTGGTTTTAGAAAAACACACGGATTTCCAAAAATACGACATCTATCACTAATAGTCTTGAGCTCTTGACACCAAAAGTTCAAACATTACTCTAGTCAATACCTCAAAACTATTGCAAGTTACTACTACAAAGAGAAAAGCAACTTCAACTACCTACTTCTAGTCAAGACACAAAACTCAGTGCAACAAGCAAACTCTCTAACAAGATAAAACATGAACCTATAGAAAGTTCAACCTAAAACAAAAGAAAAACTCTAGAAAAACTAAAGCACTACAACTAAACAGAGCAGCAGCTAAGAAAATAAAAAGAACAACTCACAGCTAATAGAATAAGCAAGCAAATCCTATGAGGAGTTCTAGTTCAAGAGGAGCGTGTAACTCTCCACACAAAATAAAGTAAGATGGGATCTAACTTGTTAGTACAGCAAACAAAGCAAAATAAAACTAAAAACAAAACCTAAGAGCGAGACGCTCCAAGAATAGCACATAACGCATGAAGTGATAAAAATATAGTGCAACGAGAGACGAACTGATAATTGTTGATGAAGAAGGGGATGCACGGGGGCATCCCCAAGCTTAGACGCTTGAGTCTCCTTGAATATTTATTGGGGGTGCACATGGGCATCCCCAATCTTGAGCGTTTGACACTCCAGAATCTTCTTTCATCATCTTCCATCGCACACTTGAAACTCCCTTCATACATAACTCATTTTAGACTGATTAGAGAGGTTAGTACCCTATTAAAATAATTTTTTCTCCATTGGAAATAAAGATAATCTTGAAGAGCTACTGTTTCCCAAGATTTCCAAAAAGTTTTTGCAAAGAAAAAGCAAGCTTAAGGTTTGCAAAAGTGAAGAGAGACAAAACGTGGCAGAATCTGTGAAAAACAGAACAGCAGGTAGAAACGAATTTTTTAGGGGTAATTCTGCAAATCAAATCAAAAAACTAAGAACATACGCAAGTTTCGTAATTGTATAGAGAACGCTGTGTAAAAAATTCAGCTCAAAAAGATGAACTAGGATTTTTCCATGATTTTTCTAGTCATGAGGACAGAATCTGTTTTCTGGACAGCATGTCACAACTTTTACTTCCCTTGTCGTATGAGGCTATAAAAGGCACAAAGCGTGAAAAGTAAAGATACAATGATCCGGCGGCACCCTTCAAATGACCCGATCCGGCGACCTCCCTCAGCGCCGTGCCCGGATCCGGTCCCCTGCCTCACCCCCGCTCGCTGGAGAGCCGACTGCTGCACTGGCCGGTGCTCCAACTGCCGCCGCCGCTGTCCTGGAGAGGTCGCGCCCGAGCCGGCCGGTCTCCTCCAGCGTGGCCAGGTGGGCCACGCCCCTCCCACGGCCTAGGCGCCCGCAACCCAGCTGCCAGGCCTCACAGCCCAGCGCGCCAGCCTCTGCCTCGATGGGCCGAGCCCATTAGGGTGAGGCCCGCATGCTTTTTTTTTCCTCAGATCTCTGTTATTTTTGCTAAGTCTGAGCAATTTTTTCTACTGATGTCTGTTTGCAACGTAATTTCCCATTGATACGTAGCTTCGATGAACGTGCCCCCAAAACGAATATTGCTCAGTTTTGCGTGCTCTAGCGTTCGTATGTAGAAAGTTTTTCCGTTTGGGGCCGTCTAGATAGTTTAATTCTGTGTTGAAGTGGGCATCAGCCCGTTAATTGCTATTATTTCCTGTGAAGTGCTGCTGTTATTATTTTAGTGCAACTTTGGGTGATGATTGTGACAAATCCATGAGGCCTATTGCATTGATTCTTTTTCCTATGTGTTAAGCATCATGTGTACTTCATTTCCATGCTTTAACTTGTCATGTTTGGGTGCTTTAGCTATATTAAATCTTGCTCCAAAGTGGTGATCCTGATGTTAATGTGCTGCTGTGCTGAAAACTGTTAGTTTGTTGCAACTTCGGTCGACGAGTGTGTCGCGACCGTTTATCGGAATTGAGTGATTCCAATTGCATATTGTTAAGCAGCATGTCTACTTCCATTATATGTATTGCATTGTCATGATATGCTTGCTGGTAATATAGTTATTGACCTCCAAAGTTGCTATGCTGTTGTTTTTGACAGCCACCACTGTTTTTCTCTAAGTCTGTAACGTTCCGATGCCATGTTGTTTGCTTGATATCTTTTGATCTATGATGCCTAATTGCATGATTCTTTTTGCCATGCATTTCCTGTCATGTCTACTTTAGTTCCATATCATTTGTGAGCATGTTTGCATTGATTATCCTGTTTATGCATTGCTCTAAAGTGTGCTTCGTGATGTTGGCAGATTGTGCCCGTAACTTGTTTCGCTTGTATCTTTTTAACCGTAACTCCGTTTGGAGTGTGCCTTATATGTAACTTGATTAGTTTTTCGTGTACTTTGTGTTTATGCTATTTTTTGCTGTTGTTAACCAATCTAAAATGTGGTTTAGGACAAAACAGTACCAAATGTTTTAATCATCGTGCGGCACTTAGTGTTATGCCATGTTTAGGTTGTGCCTCACTTAAATTGACTAGCATAGATAGTTTACTTTGTGATTCACCTCTTGATATGTTTATGTGCTATGCCATTCTTGCTTGAGTTTCCATGTTAATAACCGTTGGTTGATCACCTGTAGCTAAGCAACTTGAACCACCGTAAACGTGCGGTATTCGTCGTGTGTGACCGATACCCCCACTTAAACTGTTAGTAACCGTTCTCGACGATAGATCCGTATCGCGTTGTCGTGTCGTGTGATGTCTTCTTGATTTTGTGTTGCCCCGTAGTAATAGAGTGCTTGCTCGTTGATAGCTTTCCAGTGTTTATCGTCATGTGTGCTTCCGCGGGTACCTTCGGAGACGATGCGAGCTTGCGATCGACTACACCTTCGGAATCCGACTTATCAACAGGCAAGGACTATACATTACTTATGATCCATTCTAGTTCGACCAACGGTTTGAATGCTAGTCTAGGTTAGGTTCGATGTTTGATCCTACCACATGTTTACAGCCTCTTTCAAACAGATGTAGCCATGTCCCTTCCCAGCAAACCTTGTACTGCTATGTTACTATTGCTCGTTGCTCAGCCCCTGCTTAGTATGCATGCTTAGGATGCTACGATGTTACCCTGTTACTCCTTGGTTTGGGATATCACATTATTACTACTGTTGTTAGTGATATAATTATTATAATGTTGACTATATTCGACGAAGGATGGAAGGTCTAGGCCATCCCGCCCCGACGCTTTATTCCATTCGAGTCACCTAGGATCCGAGTTCCGGGTAGTGGTTTTAAGACTGAGAGCGCCTAACCGCGTGTGGGATTTTATGGGGTCCCCTTTTCTTACCTACCTAGCTTCAAACATTTCTAGTGGTGGCCAAGCTGATTTACCATTTGAAACCGTGTGTGTGCTGGTCAGCTGCAAGTAGTTTTTAAACCAACCTGGACCAGTGAGGACATAGTTCCCTTGCTGGCCCACCTTGTTCGGTTGAGGACCTGTTTTCCCATGTGTGATTAACCGGCTATCCAAACCCGAGACAGACGGTAGAGACCGATTCGAGAGCGCGTCCGGCTTTTGAGTTGGGTGTCGACTCACCGGGGGCCACCCGGATTTGTTCGTTGTTAGTTAGAGGGACCTGTCGTTTCGGATCTCTCGGAACTAAATCATAAAATGGTTGCCTATAATGGGTAGCAACTGAGAGAGATGGGCGTGCGTGCGGAGCCTTGTAATGGGCAGTTGGTATACCCCTGCAGGGTTAAATCTTTTCGAGAAGCCGTGTCCACAGTTATGGACGACTTGAGACCTACTCCTTGGTCATAGACAACAACAACTGATATAATCTTAATACAACTTGATCAACATGTGTGTGTGTGCCTTGACTGCTTCTTCTTCGTCGAGATGCGAAGAGGAGGAGAAGGATAGGATAGGTGTTATGTTTGCGTAGTAGTTGATAGCAAGACTTATTGGAGGCGATTCCTCATCGAATGCTTGGCTTCTTATCTTACTCTCTAGATCGTTAGCCACTTCATAAATGCTAGTGCGGCAACAACCTCACCACTTACCCCTTCCTTACCGTAAACTACTAGTTGTCCTAGAAGGACGAGTGATGAAGTCCTTGCTGGGTCAGATGACCACTACATTTGGATGCTGAGTTTTTCTGTACTCATGATACTACCCCCAAACTCTTTTCAGGGTTCTTGATCGACAACAGGTATGGTGATTGACATTTCATGTGGAGAATCGACGACGACTAGTTAGGTGGATCCCGGCGGAGGGCCTGGACCCGTATGGTTATGGGGATCGATGTTTTTCTCTTTGCTACTAGGCATTTGCTTTTAGTCTATACCCAGCCATGTATCTTCCGCTGTTGTATTGTATTGAGGCAGTTGTATGCCAATTGTATGAGATGTTGTATCCTTGTATCTGTAATGTTGTGATATCATGTTGGAAATCCGGGGCATATGGCTTTGTCATATGTCGCGGTGGGACCAATATGTGCTTCGTCCCAGGATCCGAGTGGAAACACCTAGATCTGGAACAGTACCGCATTTCGGGCCTTACAAGTTGGTATCAGAGCCTTACCGACCGTAGGATCCCTTTTCTGGCCGAAGTCGAGTCTAGACAAAAACTATTTTGTAGTTACTAAGTTAGTTATCGGAGATTAGTAATCTTTTTACTTCTTACCCTTACTCTGGTCAGGAAAAGTGTCGTAAGTGTTTTATTCTCGACTTACCCCCCTTCAAACTCTAGGATCTCGAGTGTGTGGAGTATTGGAATCGTTTCAATGGCTTGATTGCAGCGTATTCTCTCGAGTCCGAGCTCAGGTGGGAATTCCTGTAGTACCTTTAGCTTCTCCGTTTTTGGGTATCATCTGAGTCGTCCTTTGACCTCCCTCCTTTTGTCGTTGTTTCTACGACTTGCGTCGAAAATCACTATCCCTTGATCTGGTTTCGCCATCGTTCTTCCTCTTGTCACTGACGTTTTCGTTATTCCGACGATGTCATCTCTCTGCGGAAAATTTATCTCGACGGAAGCTCGACATCAACATTGAGCAGAGTCCCTTGTTGGTGGTGTTGAAGATCATCGACTCTCTTCTTTTCCGCTTCCCCTCTCCCCCGGATCGTCCTGGATCTCGGGACGAGATCCCTTGTTGGTGGTGTTGTATTGTAACAGCCCAGTTTTCACAAAATTTAAAATTTCTGTTTTCGGTGTGAATTGTTTGATTGTCTGATTTGTTTGTCGTGTTTGCATCCCCGATTTATCGATCGGCGATTATTTTTCCCACTCTTATCTCGTATCGTACGAAGACCGACCCTTGCCACCCTGACACTCGAACTTTGCGACACCGGGTTTCGCCCGATCACCGTCGCGAAACCGCACGAGACCAGCCACGGCCAACGGAACAAAAACCCCGTTTAATAATTAAATGGGTTATTTTTATAGAGCGCCGGAAAGTCTTCTCGAAACGTTCCAGCGCGAGGTGAATGCCGTCGGCTCGACGCGCTGATCGCGCAGTTCGAAGTTTTACCCGAATCGGAGGTACCGCGGACCCTCGGCAGTTAGAAACGTGAACACCGTGAGCGCGAGAGAGAAACCGGGGATGTTTTTGAAAACTGCCAGCCACCTAGGCTACATAAAGACCACCACACTCCCACCCCTCTCTAGGGTTTCCCTAGCCAAAATTCGCAACCACCCCCCTAAAAAATTGCCAGATCTTGTCTCCCAGTCTGATCCGTCGGATCTGGATCGGACGAACCGGATCGCGACACGTGGCCAGCTCCTCCCGTCCACGCCCGTGGAGCTCCCAGGCCGCCGTCGCCGTCGTGCCTCCGGCCCGCAGGCCGCGCCGCCGCGCCTCTTCTCTTTCTCCCGCGCTCCTCCATCTCCTCCCTTCCCTCTCCTCCTCACCCGTTCGCCCTTCCCGTGCAGGAGTAGCCGCGCAGGCGCCGCATGGACGCCATGGCCACCCGTGCCCGAAGCTCCTGCGCCGACCCCGTGGGACCTCGTCGGCGCCCTTCAAAAGACCCGATCCGACGACCTCCCTCAGCGCCGCGGCCTGATCCGGTCCCCTGCCTCGCCCCCGCTCGCCGGAGAGCCGGCTGCTTCACCGGCCGGTGCTCCAACTGCCGCCGCCGCTGTCCTGGAGAGGTCGCGCCCGAGCCGGCCGATCCCCTCAAGCGTGGCCAGGTGGGCCAAGCCCCTCCCACGGCCCAGGCGCCCACAACCCAGCAGGCAGGCCTCCCAACCCAGCGCGCCAGCCTCTGCCTCCATGGGCCGAGCCCATTAGGGTGAGGCCCGCATGTTTTTTTTTCCTGAGATCTCTGTTATTTTTGCTAAGTCTGAGCAATTTTTGCTGCTGAAGTCTGTTTGCAACGTAATTTCCCGTTGATCCATAGCTCCGATGAACGTGCCCCCAAAACGAATATTGCTCAGTTTTGCGTGCTCTAGCGTTCGTATTAGAAAGTTTTTCCGTTTGGGGCCGTCTAGATAGTTTAATTCTGCGTTGAAGTGGGCATCATGCCGTTAATTGCTATTATTTCCTGTTAAGTGCTGCTGTTATTATTTTATTGCAACTTTGGGTGATGATTGTGACAAATCCATGAGGCCTATTGCATTTATTATTTTTCCTATGTGTTAAGCATCATGTGTACTTCATTTCCATGCTGTAACTTGTCATGTTTGGGTGCTTTAGCTATATTAAATCTTGCTCCAAAGGGGTGATCCTGATGTTAATGTGCTGCTGTGCTGAAAACTGTTAATTTGTTGCAACTTCGGTCGACGAGTGTGTCGCGACCGTTTACCGGAATTGAGTGATTCCAATTGCATATTGTTAAGCATCATGTCTACTTCCATTATATGTATTGCATTGTCATAATATGCTTGCTGGTAATATAGTTATTGAGCTCCAAAGTTGCTATGCTGTTGGTTTTGACAGCCACCTCTGTTTTTCTCTAAGTCTGTAACGTTTCGATGCCATGTTGTTTGCTTAATATCTTTTGATCTATGATGCCTAATTGCATGATTCTTTTTGCCATGCCTTCCCTGTCATGTCTACTTTAGTACCATATCATTTGTGAGCATGTTTGCATTGATTATCCTGTTTATCCATTGCTCTAAAGTGTGCTTCGTGATGTTGGCAGATTGTGCCCGTAACTTGTTTCGCTTGTATCTTTTTAACCGTAATTCCGTTTGGAGTGTGTCTTATATGTAACTTGATTAATTTTTCGTGTACTTTGTGTTTATGCTATTGTTTGCTGTTGTTAACCAACCTAAAATGTGGTTTAGGATAGAACAGTACCAAATGTTTTAATCATCGTGCGACACTTAGTGTTATGCCATGTTTAGGTTGTGCCTCACTTAAATTGACTAGCATAGATAGTTTACTTTGTGCTTCACCTCTTGATATATTTATGTGCTATGCCATGCTTGCTTGAGTTGCCATGTTAATAACCGTTGGTTGATCACCTGTAGCTAAGCAACTTGAACCACCGTAAACGTGCGGTATTCATCGTGTGTGACCGATACCCCACTTAAACTGTTAGTAACCGTTCTCGACGATAGATCCGTATCGCGTTGCCGTGTCGTGTGATGTCTTATTGATTTTGTGTTGCCCCTTCGTAATAGAGTGCTTGCTCATTGATTGCTTTCCAGTGTTTATCGTCTTGTGTGCTTCCGCGGGTACCTTCGGAGACGATGCGAGCTTGCGATCGACTACACCTTCGGAATCCGACTTATCAACAGGAAAGGACTATACATTACTTACAATCCATTCTATTTCAACCAGAGGTTTGCATGCTAGTCTAGGTTAGGTTCGATGTTTGATCCTACCACATGTTTACAACCTCTTACAAACCGATACAACCATGTCCCTTCCCAGCAAACCTTGTACTGCTATGTTACTATTGCTCGTTGCTCAACCCCTGCTTAGTAGGCATGCTTAGAATGCTACGATGTTACCCTGTTACTCCTTGGTTTGGGATATCACATTATTACTACTGTTGTTGGTGATATGATTATTATAATGTTGACTATATTCGACGAAGGATGGAAGGTCTAGGGCATCCCGCCCTGACGCTTTGTTCCATTCGAGTCACCTAGGATCCGAGTTCCGGGTATTGGTTTTAAGTCTGAGCGTGGCTAACCGCGTGTGGGATTTTATGGGGTACCCTTTTCTTACCTACCTAGCTTCAAACATTTTTAGTGGTGGCCCAAGCTGATTTACCATTTGAAACCGTGTGTGTGCTGGTCAGCTGCCAGTAGTTTTTAAACCAACTTGGACCAGTGAGGACATAGTTCCCTTGCTGGCCCACATTGTTCGGCTGAGGACCCGGTTTCCCATGTGTGATTAACCGACTATCCAAACCCGAGACAAACGGTAGAGACCGATTCGAGAGCGCGGTCGGCTTTTGAGTTGGGTGTTGACTCACCGGGGGCCACCCGGATTTGTTCGTTGTTAGTTAGAGGGACCTGTCATTTCGGATCTCTCGGAACTAAATCATAAAATGGTTGCCTATAATGGGTAGCAACTGAGAGAGATGGGCGTGCGTGCGGAGCCTTTTAATGGGTAGTTGGTACACCCCTGCAGGGTTAAATCTTTTCGAGAAGCCGTGTCCACGGTTATGGACGACTTGAGACATACTCCTTGTTCATAGACAACAACAACTGATATAAGCTTAATACAACTTGATCAACGTGTGTGTGTGCCTTGACTACTTCTTCTTCGTCGGGATGCGAAGAGGAGTACAAGGACATGATAGGTGTTATGTTTGCGTAAGTAGTTGATAGCAAGACTTGTTGGAGGCGATTCCTCATCAAATGCTTGGCTTCTTATCTTACTCTCTAGATCGTTAGCCACTTCGTAAATGCTAGTGCGGCAGCAACCTCACCACTTACCCCTTCCTTACCGTAAACTACTAGATGTCCTAGAATGACGAGTGATGAAGTCCTTGCTTGGTCAGATGACCACTACAGTTGGATGCTGAGTACTTCTGTACTCGTGATACTACCCCCAAACTCTTTTCAGGGTTCTTGATCGACAACAGGTATGGTGATCGACGTTTCACGTGGAGACTCGACCCGTGTGGTTATGGGGATCGATGTTTTTCTCTTTGCCACTAGGCATTTGCTTGTAGTCTGTACCCAGACATGTATCTTCCGCTGTTGTATTGTATTGAGGCATCTGTATGCCAATTGTATGAGATGTTGTATCCTTGTATCTGTAATGTTGTGATATCATGTTGGAAATCCGGGGCATATGGCTTTGTCATATGTCGCGGTGGGACCGATATGTGCTTCGTCCCCGGATCTGAGTGGAAACACCTAGATCTGGAACAATACCACATATCGGGCCTTACAGCTGCCTCCCAAAATCGCTTCTTTAGAGCCATTAGCTAGGCTTAAAGCAGAAGATAAAGTCTTTTCAAGAGAATAGCTAACCCGTGTGACGGACTCAAAAGGTAACTTAATCTTTTTCCTAGGGAAATGTTCCATCCATTTCTTGAGAGGGAATTGGAATTTTATAATCCCTTCTTTCATATCAATAACAGCACCAACTGTGCGAAGAAAAGGACGTCCCAAAATAATTGGACAAGAAGGTTCACATTCAATATCCATAATAGTGAAATCAACGGGAACATAATTGTCATTGACAATGATAAGAACATCGTCGATCTTCCCCAAAGGTTTCTTTACGGAAGAATCAACAAGACGAACACCAAAAGAACAGGGATCAAAAGATTTCAGTTCAAGCATATCATACATTCTTTTGGGAATAACTGAGGTACTTGCTCCAACATCACAAGGAGCATACCAAGAGAATTTATTCAATTTGATTTTTATCATAGGATCCCAACCATCTTCTAGCTTCCTAGGTATGGAGGATTCTAGTCTAAGCTTCTCCTCCCTAACTTTGATTAGAGCATTGGTGATATGCTCTGTGAAGGCAAGATTAAGTGTGCTAGTGTGGGGGTCTCTAGACATCTTGTGTAGGAAACCAATAACTTCAGGTAAAGTGCAGTTGTCAAAGTCTAGATCACTACTATCTATCAAGGAGGTAGTGATATCATTTAAGCTCACTTGTTTGAAAGCCTCTACGTTCATAGAGGTTTCTTCATCTATGGTTGAGGTGGTAGCATCACCATTGCTAGGTCCAGTGGGACTAGGGGTGTGATGGGTGCTAACAGTTTGGACATCCTCAACTACTTAGATAGTGGCTATTGTGTGGTAGGTAGGAAGGCTCTTAATTCTTTCATCTTCCTCTTTTTCTCTAGCCCATCTTTCTTTAAGTTTAGCCATCATCCTAATGTTTTCATTGATTTGTAACTGGATAGAATTAATAGGAGTGACCTTACTCTCCTCAAGGGGAGAGGTTCTAATTTTTAACATCTCAACATCAAGGGCTAAGTTATCTACCTTCAAACAAAGATTATCTAATTTATCTAGTTTTACTTCCACATTCTTGTTGAAGGCTTTTTGGGTAGTGATAAAGTCTCTAAGCATACTCTCTAGTTCAGAGGTGGGGTTCTTGTTGCTAGGGTAGGTGTTGTTGTTCCCATAACTGGATGGAAACGGTCTAGGATTACTAGGAAAGTTGCCCCTCTAAACATTATTATTGAAGTTTTTTCTAGAGATAAAGTTTACATCTACTTGTTCTTGAGCAACCAAAGAATTTAAAGGTACATTCTGAGGATCAATAGGAGCTTGCTTGGTAAGTAGAGACATGATAAGGTCAACCTTTTCATTTAGAGAGGAGATCTCCTCGACATAATTTACCTTCTTACCAGTTGGAGATATTTCGGTGTGCCACTGAGAGTAGTTCAGCATCATTTCGTAAAGTAGCTTTGTGGCAGCACCAAGTGTGGTCGACATAAAGGTTCCTCCCGCGGCCGAATCTAACAGGTTCCGCGAGGTAAAGTTCAAGCCTGCATAAAAAGTTTGGATAACCATCCAGGTAGTCAGTCCATGTGTGGGGAAGTTCTTGACAAGCGTCTTCATATGTTCCCATGCCTGGGCAACGTGTTCATTATCCAATTGCCTAAAATTCATAATGTTACTCCTCAATTGAATAATTTTAGCAGGGGGATAGTACTTCCCGATAAAAGCATCCTTGCACTTATCCCAAGAATCTATGCTATTCTTAGGCAAGGATTGAAACTAGATTTTAGCTTCATCCCTTAAAGAGAAAGGAAAAAGCTTAAGCTTAACAATTTCACCATCTACTTCTTTGTACTTTTGCATATCACAAAGCTCAATAAAATTATTTAAATGCAAAGCAGCATCATCTCTAGCACCAGAGAATTGATCTTTCATAACAAGGTTTAGCAAAGCAGGTTTAATCTCATAAGAAGGTGCTGAAGTAGCAGGTGTAGCAATAGGAGTGCAGATAAAGTCACTATTGTTGAGACTAGTGAAGTCACACAACTTGATGTTTTCATTGGAATCCATAGTAGCAGCAGGTATTTTTGGTATTTTTGATAAGGGACACAAAAGTAAAAACTGAAAGTTAAACTAACAAGACTAAAAAGCAAGGATAAAAGATAGTGTGCAACTCCTCTATCTTGTAGACTGGAGTCCTCGGCAACGGCGCCAGAAATTGGCTTTCTGGCTAGAGAGTTGACGGGACCAGTCTACTTGTAGCTCCTTGAATCCCCGGCAACGGCGCCAGAAATTCTCTCACTCCTCGTTGGTTACCCCAAGTGGAAGGTGAGATGTAGCGTAGCAGCAAATTTCCCCTATGTAGAGGATAGGGTTTGTCTCCCGTAAGACTCGCAGAAATACAAGAAGGTGGTAAAGTGAACAATGGCGCCGTTCACAACCGAGGGTTGCTAACTTCACCTGGACCTGCACACAAATACAGATAACTTTGATCCCAACGAGTACAGAGGAGTTGTCAATTCCTCCGACCTTGCTATTTACAAAGGATTAACGCAAGAGATAGTGATAGTGATAGCAACTGAAAAGTAAACTAAGGATGTAAACAGTGATTTGAAGATGGACCGGGGTCCCGTGATTTTCACTAGTGTTGTCTCTCTCCCAAAAGACGATAAAAGTGCTAGCGAGGTAAACAAATCACAGTTGGACAACTAACAGGATTATGAAGGCACCACAATGCTAACTATGCTGCAAAGAAAGGAAGGGCTCAAAAGAAATGGGCTGTACGCCAAGGTAAGTAGACTGAAATCCATCTGCATCTACTACGAATCATCCACCTTGAGACATCTATCCAGAACATCTCTTTGGTATTAAGTTGCAAATCCCACCAAAAGTGTAAATCCAAAGCAATAGACAACTGCATTAAAAGAACTTTGTGTAAAGTAAACAATCCTTGCATCCGCGGATATAAGCACCGTTGTTTTATCCCTGGTGGCAACATCACATCCCCTAGTCTCATGTTTCTGTCACTCAAGCTAGACATCAAGGGGCTGAACCACAATCAAGCATAACGCTCCCTCTTGGAGTTGCAACAAATCACTTGGCCAAAGTAAAATACGGCAACGGAGAACATGCAAGAATTTACTCAAGAACAAAATATAAAAGAGAAGAACTAAATATATTACTCATCACAATCTGAACATAGTCTCATAATCCATCATATCCCAACAAACTCAGCATAGCAACGACAGAAAATTACAAAGGTGCCTCGATCATGTGAGGCAGCTCACGAGGTCTCGAAAGTGGAGACACATAGAGGGGAGAGATAGATCACATAGCTACTTGTCACGGACCCATGGTCCAAGGGAAACTACTCACGGTACATACGGGAGGTGTCCATGGATATTGATGGTCTCCCGAAGGGGGTAGCTTCTCCTAGGAGGGTGCCGGAGCAGCTTCTCCAGGAAGCCCCGATCTAGAAATAGCGGTGGCGACGGTACAGAGGCGAGATCTCGAAAAAGGAGTCCCCTTTAGGGGTTTCCACCCCGAGGGGTAAATATAGGAGGAGGGGGAGGGGTGTCGAGGGGACCCACAAGGAAGTCAGGAGGCCTCCCTGCGCGGCCTAGGGTGGGGCCGCGCCAGGGACCCTCCTGGTCTCCTGGTGGTGGCCCCCCTCCGCTGCCTTGGTTATTCCGGAAGCTTCCGTGTCGCTGATATTTTATCTGATTTTTCCGGATTTTTTGGAGCACTTTTAATGGCCGGAAAACCTGAAATACAAAAACAGCAGAAAACAACAACTGGCAGTTGGGAGCATTGGGTTAATAGATTAGTCCAAATATGCTCAAAAGTGTATGAAAGTTCAAGAAAATCATGGCAAAGTCACACAAAACATGCATGGAGCAAGCAGAAATTATAGATACGTTTGGGACGTATCAGTGACCCAATAGTACCCGCAATAGGTATTGCGACGGGACGAAACGGTAGGCACTTATCGGTGTGCGGTGGGCATGGACTCTGATCGTTGTCCGTGATACACCCCATGCACCACGAAAGTCGAGTAACTCCTAGTTTTCTTGAGAGATAAGGTAAGTAGACGGTATTACCCCTAAGGGTACCCGCGAGATTTGACGGGACGACAGTCCAGGTGGAGCCTGTAGAGAGAGGTGGTCCTGAGTGTTGTTCGTTGTCCGTTGTGTTACCCAGTCGGGGAGACGATAACGGTCGTCTGCGCGAGATAATTAGTAATGTTCTTAATGGGTCGGTGTCAGTGATCTGAGTGGCTATATGCCTATTATACATAAGCCTCCACGCGGGATAAGGAGTGTGGGCTCCCCGTCGTCGTACATTACCATTCGAAATCTCTTCAGACGTTGCTACCTTTGCAGTCTGATCGTCGATATTGTACGGGTCTTTTCTGCTCTTGTTGAGGCAGTTGCGTCTGCTTCGCCGACCAGACCCGTAATGTGCATGAGTACAAAGGGAAAGGGTCCAAAGTCTTTGTGTACTTTGGATTTAGACCGGCGTGCTGACCTCTCTTTTGAGCCTAGGATGGTCTACGGCGTGTCGGATTTCCTTGGTCGGACATGCCTGAATAAGGTGTACGAGACTGATACGTCCCAAACGTATCGATAATTTCTGCTTGCTCCATGCATGTTTTGTGTGATATTTCTATGATCTAGATACACTTTCATAAACTCTTTGATCATATTTGGACTAACCTATTAACTCAGTGCATCCCAGTGCCAGTTTCTGTTTTCTGCTATTTTTTGTTCCAGGTTTCCACCATATTAAAAGTGCTCCAAAAATTCAGAAAAAA
Organism: Bromus sterilis; assembly: GCA_950022295.1. Lineage (NCBI taxonomy): Eukaryota > Viridiplantae > Streptophyta > Magnoliopsida > Poales > Poaceae > Bromus > Bromus sterilis. Next base: position 253,077,371 of record OX465595.1, on the reverse strand, counting down.
TCAGATAAAAAATAAGCGCATCGGATCTCCAGAGCTTCCCCTTCACCATGGACGCTTCCCGGATGTTCCGTGAGTAGTTTCCTTTGGACCATGGGTCCATGATCAGTAGCTATGTGATGTTCTCCTCCCCTCTTTGTTCATCATGGTTTAGAACTCGTGAGCTGCCCTACATGATTGAGGCACATATGTAATCTTTCTGCTGTTTCTATGCTGAGTTTGATGGGATCTAATGGATTATGAGATTATGTTAAGATTCTGATAGAGTAATATATTTGGTTCTTATCTTTTATATTTTTGTTCCTAAGTAATTCTTGCATGTTCTCCGTTGTTGTTTATTGCTTTGGCCAAGTAGTAGGTAGTAACTCCAAGAGGGAACGTTATGCTCGATTGTGGGTTCATGCCCCTTGATGACACGCTTGAGTGACAGAAACATGAGTCTAGGGAATGTGCTGTTGTCACAAGGGGGAAAACAACGGTGCTTGTAACCGCGGTTCCAAGGATTGTTTACTTTACGCAAAGTGCTTTTTAATGCAGTTGTCTGTTGCTTTGGGTTTACACTTTGGGTGGGGCTTGCAACGTAATACCAGCGAGATGTTCTGGATATATATCTCAAGGTGGATGATTAGTAGTAGATGAAGTTGGATTTTGTTCTACTTATTTTGGCGTACTGCCAATGCTTTTCAGCCTCTTGCTTTCTTTTGTAGCATATTAGCATTACGGTGCGTTTACAATCTTGTCAATTGCCCATATGTAATTTCTTTACCTCGCATAGCAGTCTTATCGTCTTTTGGGAGAGAGACATCACTAATGAACAACACGGGACCCCGGTCCATATTCTCATCACAGTTTACACGCTCATTTAATTTTCATCTTTTACTTTTAGTTGCTATTATTAACATTATCCCTTGTGTTTTGATCCTTTGTAAATAACACAACCGGAGAGATTGACAACCTCTCTGAACTTCGTTGGCAGAAAAGTTATTAGTTTTTGTGTGCAGGCCGAGGAGAAGCAGGTGGTTATCTTCAAACGACGCATCACTTGCCGAACCACCTACTTATCATTGCCGGAGTCCTACGGGAGACAATCTTAAAACCTCGGTATCTTCACCGAGGGAAACTTGCCCCTACACTGCATCTCACCTTCCACTTGGGGTAACCAACGAAGGGCGAGATGCAATTATCATCCCTCGCGTATCAAGCAAATCTCTGGCGCCGTTGCAGGGGACTCCGAGTGATAAGATAGGGGAGTTTCCCACTACCTTTTACCTTTACTTCTTAGTCTTGTTAGTTTAGCTTTCATTTTTTATCTTTGTGTCTTATATCAAAAATTACAAAAAAATCTGCCACACTTGCTGCTACTATGGGTTCCATTGAAAACACCAAGTTGTGTGACTTCACTAGTCATAACAACAAAGACTTTATCTGCACTCCTATTGCCACACCCGCCACTTCAGCAACTTCTTATGAAATTAAACCTGCTTTGCTAAACCTTGTTATGAGAGAACAATCCTCTGGAACTAGAGATGATGCTGCTTTACACTTGAATAATTTTGTTGAATTATGTGATATGCAAAAGTATAAAGAAGTAGAAGGTGATGTTGTTAAGCTTAAGACTTTTCCTTTCTCTTTGAGGGAAGGAGATGTAAGGCCCGATATGCGGTACTGTTCGAGATCTAGATGTTTCCATCCAGATCCGGGTACGAAGCACATATCGGTCCCACCGCGACATATGACAATTCCATATGCCCCGAATTTCAACATGACATCACAATATTACAGATACAAAGATACATCATCTCATACAATCGGCATACAACTGCCTTAAATACAATATATCAACGGAAGATATATGTCTGAGTACAGACTACATTCAAATGCCTAGTGGCAAAGAGAAAAACATCGATCCCATAACCACACGGGTCCAGGCCCTCCGCCGGGATCCGCCTAACTAGTTGTCGTCGAGTCTCCACATGAACTGTCGATCACCATACCTGTTGTCGCTCAAGAACCCTGAAAAGAGTTTGGCGGTAGTATCATGAGTACAGAAGTACTAAGCATCCAACTGTAGTGGTCAACTAACCCAGCAAGGACTTCATCACTCGTCATTCTAGGACAACTAGTAGTTTACGGTAAGGATGGGGTAAGTGGTGAGGTTGATGCCGCACTAGCATTTATGAAGTGACTAACGATCTAGAGAATAAGATAAGAAGCCAAGCATTCGATGAGGAATCGCCTCCAACAAGTCTGCTATCCACCTACTTACACAAGCATAACACCTATCCTATCCTTGTCCTCCTCTACGCATCCCGGCAAAGAAGAAGTAGTCAAGGCACACACACATTGATCAAGTTATATTAAGATTATCTTAGTTGTTGATGTCTATGAACAAGGAGTAGGTCTCAAGTCGTCCATAACCGTGGACACGGCTTCTCGAAAAGAGTTAACCCTGCAGGGGGTGTACCAACTGCCCATTACAAGGCTCCGCACGCACGCCGATCTCTCTCATTTGCTACCCATCATAGGCAACCATTTTATGATTTAGTTCCAAGAGATCCGAAACGACAGGTCCCTCTAGCTAACAAGGAACAAATCTGGGTGGCCCCCGGGGAGTCGACACCCAATCCAAAAGCTGGCCACACTCTCGGATCAGACTCTTCCGTCTGGCCAAGGTCGAGTTAACTGATCCCATCACATGTGGGCAGGCCTCTATCTCACCAGTGTGGACCAACAGAGGAACTATGTCTCCGCTGGCCTGGGTTATTTTAAAGGGTATCTGCTAGGAGCGACCCGACATATCTATATGCATGGTTTTCAAATGTTAAATCAGCTTGGGCCACCACTATAAATGTTTGAAGCTAGGTAGGTAAGAAAAGGGGACCCCATAAAATCCCACACGCGGTTAGGCACGCTCAGTCTTAAAACCAATACCCGGAACTCGGATCCTAGGTGACTCGAATGGAACAAAGCGTCGGGGCGGGATAGCCTAGACCTTCCATCCTTCGTCGAATATAGTCAACATTTATTTAATATCATATCATCAACAACAATATAATAAGGTGATAACCCAAACCAAGGAGTAACAGGGTAACATCGTAGAATCTTAAGCATGCATACTAAGCAGGGGCTGAGCAACGAGCAATAGTAACATAGCAGTACATGGTTTGCTGGGAGGGGACATGGCTGTATCGGTTTGAAAGAGGCAGTAAACATGTGGTAGGATCAAACATCGAACCTAACCTAGACTAGCATGCAAACCGCTGGTTGAAATAGAATGGATCATAAGTAATGTATAGTCCTTGCCTGTTGATAAGTCGGGTTCCGAAGGTGTAGTCGATCGCAAGCTCTTCAACTAGGTGGCAATGAAACAATGGTCTGTTTACAACCTTGAGGTTGCATACTTTACCTGGACGTGCACACATCAACAAATAACTTTGCTCCCACCGAGTTCAGAGAGGTTGTCAATCTCTCCGTTCTTATTGTTTACAAATGATCAAAATACAAGCGGGAATAGTGATGGTGAATTGCAACGAAAAGGAAATAAAAGTAGTAAGGAGTTGAGGTGTGAATAATGGTGGAAATATGGACCGGGGTCACATGATGTTCACTGATACGTCTCAAACGTATGTACTTTTCCAAACACTTTTGTTATTGTTTTGCCCTCATTCTTGCATGATTTGGACGAAACTAACCCGGACTAACGCTGTTTTCAGCAAAGCTGCCTGTATGGTTTTATTGTGTGCAGGAAAATGGATTTTTAGGTGTCCCAAAAAAATACCAGAAAATCCACGCACCCGAAGGAGCCAGATGCCAGAAGTGGGACCAGAGGGAAGTCCTGGGGGCCCTAGGCGCCCCCCCGGCGCGGCCAGGGGTGGGGCCGCGTCCTCTGGCCGCCTGGGCGCCTCCCCCCTCCTCTGGTGCCCTACCGATGCTCCTATTTATTCTCGTGACGGGAAAACCCCAGGAGAGAAGTCGCTTTTCCAGTTTCCGTCGCGGAGCCGCCGCCACCCTCTGTTCTTCTTCGGGAGGGCTAATCTGGAGGCTGATTTGGCCTCCAGAGAGGGGAGATCGTCGCCATCGTCATCACCATCACAAATCCATCCCTCCTCCATGACTTATCTTCACATGTGTGAGTAATCCCCTGCTGTAGGCAAAGGGGATGGTAGGGATTGGATGAGTTAGATCATGTAATAGTTCGTCAGATTGTTGGGGGCATGTTGCCTATCATCTAGATTGGTGTTTATCTTCTTTGCTCCAACTTCTTGATCTTAATGCTTGTCACTTTGGGCCCGAGTGCCATGTTTTCAGATCTGAACCCTATGTGTTTTCATGAATATATTTGTGTTCTTGATCCTATCTATGAGTTGTATGCACCTATTATGGTCCGGAACCGGCGATCCCAAAGGTGACAGCTTGGGACACCAAAGGGGATGGTCCATAATTTGAGGATTCCATGTATCCATTGAGTTTATTGCTTTGTTCCGGTGCTCTTTGAAAGGAGCACCTTAATCTCCATAAGTTCCCTTTGGCCCCATTCGTAGCGGGATGGTAGGACAAAAGATGTTGTGCAAGTTCTTATTGCAAGCACGCACAACTACCTACGGGATACATGCCTAATGTTTGATATTTGCCTAGATGATCATTGCTTTCCTGTGTTCCTTGCCCCGTGTTAGAATCTATTACATGTTCACTCTCATCCATGCAGCACCCAACCATCCATCTCCCTAGCCTACAGTGTTTTCAATCCTGCTGGTTATTAGTTGTTACTTTTGCTGTTTACTTTTGCTGTCGTCACCATCACTATCATATTACCTTTACCACTTATCTTTTGTTGCAAGGAAGTATATTTCAGGTGCGGTTGAATTGACAACTCAACTGTCAAAGCTTATAAATACTCTTTGGCTCCCCTTGTGTCGAATCAATAAATTGGGTTAACTTACCCGCGAAGACTATCTCGATCCCTTACGTTTGTGGGGCATCAAGCAGCGTTTTCTGGCGTCGTTGCCGGGGAGCATAGAAATATTTACAAGTCTACTTGAAGTATCCTGCCTGCTGCACATCATCCGCTATGGGTAAGAAAGGAGACCCCAAGGTTCCGATCTTACCATCCTGTACAAGAAAAGGTACTGTTCTGAACACTAGTGCTACACTTGATTCACCTTCTGTTATGAGTAAGTTTACTTCACCACCACCACATGATGCTTCTACTGAGTCTGTCACTATGTCCGATACTTTTGATGATGCTTCCACTACTCTTGATGATACTACTTTTCTTGGCTACTATATTGAAACTCAGACTGCTAAGGATGCAGCAGAATCCAAGACCGAGACCCCTGCTACCTATATTCCTACCAGCAAAACCTTTGGTTACCCGTGCTTAGATGAACTCAAGGAGAGAATCCTTGATGATGATTATGTTACTCTTGATGATGATTTTTGTAGGGAACTCAGAGAGTGTGTCGAGTCTGACCCTGGTGCTGTTAAGGAGCTATTCAAAAAGCACTCCATGAAGAACAAAGTTATTCCTGATCCTAAATTTGCCACATCCCCTATATGCATCATTGATCCTGATTATGATTTCTCTATTGATCTTTCACTTATATCTACAGTCGAGGCTGACCCCTTTTATGGCAGAGAAAATGATGATGCTATAGCACACTTGACCAAACTCACTGAGCTAGGTAACCTATTCACTACTAATGAGAAGATACGAAACTTCCATGTGGCCAAGATTTTTCCTTTTTCTTTGAAGGAAGACGCTAAATCATGGTACGATGCACTACCCTATGGTTCCATTAAGAGTCCTCAGGACTTAGTCCAATTCTTTGTTGATAAATATTTCCCAGCTCATATGCAACATGCTGCTTTGCAAAGAATCTATAACTTTAAACAATTGCAGGATGAGCACCTCCCTAAAGCTTGGGGGAGGTTTTGTGATTTACTTAAGGTTATGCCGGGACATGGAGTCCCCAAGAATGAACTTCTTGATATATTTTACGCTGGTTTAACCGATGAATCCAGATCCTACCTGGATAGTTGTGCTAGTTGTGTTTTCAGGGAAATAACATCGGACGATGCAGAATAATTAATGTGCAAAATTGCCAAGAACTATGAAGATTGGTCCATTCCTGAACCAATTCTACCACTGAAAAAGAGGGGCATGCTTGTTCTGAGCCCCGAAGATATGCAAGAAGCAAAGAAGTCTATAAAGGAGAAAGGTATTAAAGCCGAAGACATGAAGAATTTACCGCCTATTGAGAAGTTGTGTGACCCTACCACTCGCCCTCCCTTGGTAGAGGTACACTCTTTATTAGACTTTACTGAAAGTGACATCCCTAAAGGTAAGCCTCCCGACCAATGCTTAGATGAGCTTGATAATTTTATTATTAAGCAAGACCATTTTAATAGGAGGATACAAAGTCAGTTGCATGATAACTCTCTTGCTATCAAAAGTTTGTGTGGTGTTCTAGAAAGAACAGTTAATGATGTTAAATGTCTTGTTAAGCATTTTCATATGGTTCAAACTCAGCTTGAACAAATTTCTAATGTGCAAAAAGATTTGCTTGCTAATAATGCCAAACAGGACATACAACCTTATGGCATCAAAACTAGGGGTGGAACACACACCTAGGACCCACTCTATCCTGAGGGGCATCCAAAGAGGATCGAGCAAGATTCTCAAGTACAAGAAGAAGACGAGACTGTTAGCTCTCCGAAGAAAAATAAGAAGAAGAAACACAAGGAGGCTGACAATCCCGATGATCCTATTATAAGTGAAAAGCCAGTTGTTGATCCTAACAGCATATCTACCTCCGATGCTGAAACAGAAGACGGTGCCGAGCCTGAAGAAAAGGACACGGAGAAGGATGATTCTCCCGAGGTAAGAGAAGAAGAAACACCCGATAAAAGCAAGAAGCACTCTAGAGAAGACTTCATCGCAAGAAGACATGGGAAGGAAAGAGAACCATGGATACAGAAACCCATGCCCTTTCCAGGTAAGTCCCTCAAATCTAAAGAAGAAGAGCACTATAATAAATTTTGTAAATGGATGAAATATATTTTTCTTCAAATCCCTTTAACCGATGCTATTAAGTTACCTCCGTACTCGAAATATATGAAAGATATTGTCACAAATAAAAGAAAAGTTCCTAATGACGCAATATCTACTGTGCTTGCTAACTACTCTTTCAGTGGAAAGATTCCTAAGAAGCTTGGTGATCCAGGTATACCCACCATTCCTTGCTCCATAAAAAATAATTACGTCAGAACTGCTTTATGTGATCTTGGTGCAGGAGTGAGTGTTATGCCTTTTTCTCTTTACAAGAGGCTTTGTTTAGAGAAACTAATCCCTACAGATATCTCTCTTCAGATGGCTGACAAGTCAACAGCTGTCCCCATTGGTATTTGTGAGGATGTTCCCGTTGAAGTTGCTAATTGTTTGATCCTTACAGATTTTGTTGTGCTTGACATGCCCGAGGATGGGAGCATGTCCATTATTCTTGGTAGACCTTTTCTTAACACCGCAGGTGCTATTATTGATTGCAATAAAGGAAAGGTCACTTTAAATGTTGATGATAAAGAACACGCGGTGTATTTTCCAAAGAAGATCGACAAGAGGCATGTCCTTAACTCTATAGAGAATGTTGAGACCGTGAAGATTGGAGAATGGGACTGTCCACTACATGTGCACCACAAATACAAAACCATCATGGTGGGGACAATGTCCATTAAAGTAAAGGTGCAATGATCACTTCATAAGAGGTGAGACTTCTTGTTCTATATATCACCGGTTTGTCGGTAAGATTTGATCAACCTTACTAGTGAGCTTGTTTTATATAGGTAAAAAGTTAAGCTTGTTATGTTTTCATTTGCTTTAGCTTTTATTCTCTTTGCTGTACCAAGTTTTTGTGTTTTTGAAGCTTCACAATACTAATCACCGCTTTAAGTCTTCAGAAAGTTTTGCAGCTTTTTGAACTCCGAGAAATTTTCAACAATGAAGTTTTCAGAAAAATTCCAGAAAAATAAAAATAAAAATTTCCATGCCGGGAGTGACCCAGAGGCACCTGGGGCTGACCAGGGGGGCCACCAGTGGCCCAGGCGGCCAGCTGGCGCGGCCTGCCCCCTGGCCGCACCCACAGGGCGCCTGGGGCCCACAGGGCAGCCAGCCAGGTAAGTCTTCTTCCTCCTCTTTCCTACCTCTCCAAAAACACGAGTTCTGCACTTTGTTCTTGTGTTCTTGCTGCTCTCCGTCCAGAATTTCGATCTCTCTCTATGACCCATCATTTGAGCTGAGATTTTGGGAAAATACGCCCTGGTATGTAACTCCTCCACTCCTCCAAATAGATTTTTGGTTGGTGGCTTCATTTGTGAGTATTTAGTAGTTCTTGGTGCTGTTTAGATGAGCTTGCATGCATGTGTAGAAGTTTATTTTCCAAGTTTTGATGCAAGTTTTTGCCTTAGGTAAGTGAGTTGAGAAGTTACCTTAACTCACTTTGTTTAAATCCTTGTTTTTGTAATTTGTCAAAAATTTCATAAATGAGTTTGCTAGGAAGAGAAAAGGGGTAGCTTGGGAAGAAAAGGCCTGAGCGCTCCGATCGAGTTACAAGAGCTGCAGCTTCACCCTCGACTGCTAGGGTGAGCTACAACGAATATCATGTGCCCTTAGAGTTGTTGGAGGACACAAATCCAACACGTGCAATGACTTTCCCGTGCGATGAATTCCTTGAAGCTTCAGGAATTAAGGAGGAGTTCTATAATCTTTGTGCTAATGCAGGTCTGACGCGGCTCGCAACGTGCCGTGTTGCTCAGTATCAAAAACTCACCTCCTGTTTCATTAACATTTTTAGATATAACCTTGATAATGGTTCTGTTGAGTTTAAAATTTACAATGATATTTTGACCATGCCTTTGGAAAAGTCTTGTGAAATAATAGGTGTGCCGAACGTTGGACTGACGGCGAAGATGAGCTCTCAGCCCTCCGAGCTGAAGACCGTCTTCAACTCTCTCTGTAGCATGGATACAAGGGATATTCATCGGTCAAAAATCTCCAGCATCTTGTTCCCACACCTCAGGTATTTTTCGTATTATATTGCTTGAGGGATCTTAGCTCGTGAAAACACGAGCAACATATCTGCGCCGGATGTTGCTATCCTGGCAACCGCCCTCTCGGGGAGGTTTGATTATAATGTGGGTGCCTTAATTGCTCGACGCCTTGCTATTAACGGTAACAAGGGAGATTTATTTGGTGGCGTTTACACCACACTTATCCTAGAGTCTCTTAATGGCACCCCACACCCCGATGATAAGCCTTTTACTTATTTAAGTTTTGATCTTACTGCTGTGAAAAGGCATAAGTTTGTTACCATGACTTCCGAGTTTGGTAACTTTGATTATATCTTGCGTTTCGGAGCCACCACGGAACGCAAGATCCGTCTACCTGCACCTCTTTTGTTCGATTTTTCTCGCAGGAACGGATGGTCCTTTGATGCTACCCAGTTCGATGAGTTCGTGGTCCAGCATCAGTTTCATAACCCCATGGAGGGGGTTGTGCCCGACGAGGAGGAGCATGGTGAGTTCCCACCTTTCCAGGGGGAGACCTTCACCCAGTTTGGTGAAGGGTCTTCCTCTGCTTGGAGCGCGGATCCTTCTTCGTGGGAGGATCCGAGGACTTTGGTGTGCGCACCGGAAGCCTCATACGACGCTTGGACTCACCATTACCACCCTGGAACAGGAGGCTCCTGGGGACATTAGCTACTACCAACTTAGGCCAAAAGCCTAAGCTTGGGGGAGTACATACCCTTCTCACTTTTCCATTGTATTATCCGTTTTATTTTTGTTCGCTTTAATATTTTCGAAGTTTTTGCTTGTTCTTCTTTCTTTCTTTCTTTGCAAAAACAACAAAAATATTTTCTCTTTTCTTTTTCTCTCGTTTAAAACTTTTAAAAACCCAAAAATATTTCCTTTCTCTCTTTAGTTTGCTTTGTTTTCATAGTTCAGCTCGAGTCCGTGATGGCATTTGATAATATTTCCCATGTTCGATCGTGCAAGTGACCAGGCAGTAATGACGAAGATCGGCGGAAGGGAAGCAACAAGGAAAACCGGTATGAACTCTTCTTGTTTCTACTTTTGTACATATGCCTGTACTTATGATCTAGAGACCAGCTTGTAGCGACATAGTGCTATGTTTACAATGCTTTCCCAGTGTTCATGCTTTCCTTGTGGCTAGCCTCAAATAGCTAGAGTACATAATGTGTTGTTGAAATGATTTACATGCATTGCATCGTTCATGGTTTGGCATACTGAAGTGGTATTTCCCTTCGGAGAATTTTTGGATTGACTTGGCACATGTTCACACATGTTTATGACTAAAAAGTCTATTATGCCTTGATGATCTTTTTGTTGCAGAATAGTTATATCACTTTCATGCCCGATTCAATGTTGCTTTGTCGCTCTGCATGATTATGACAATTATTGCTCTCTAGTTGGTCGCTTCCCAGTCTTTTGCTAGCCTTCACTCGCACTAAGCGGAATTCTTCTTGTGCATCCAAAATCCTTGAAACCAGTTATTCCATTTGAGTCCACCATACCAGCTATATGTGGTATTTACTGGCCACTCCTAACTTAGACTTTCATGTGCCATCTCGAAATTTATTCAAAAGCTTCCCTTTTGTAACCGTACAAGCTCATGGTGCGGTGAGAGTCATATACACCCATATTGAGGGAGTGAGAGAGTTACCCACTAGCCCCACTTATGATGAGTTTCCACCTTTCACATGCGAGGAGAGCCACCAGCACAACCACAAATACAACCACTACCACTTGAGTGACTCCACCATATGTGATTTGGAGAGCATCCACCTTGAGGGAGTGAGTGAGCCACCACGACATGAGATGAGTGACGTAGTTGATAGGTCATGTGAGACCATTTTCCATTCTAACAACATAACCTCTCCCTCTATTGTGTCTTCCCCCTTGGTATTAGGCCCCATGGATGTCACATCCAAAATTTACCTTCTTGTTAATTTAGATAACCAAAAATTAGGAGCCAACAAAAACCTTGCATGAAATGTTATGTTGTTTGATTCAATGCTTGAAATTGTGTGAGTTCTTCTTGTAGTAGTGATCATGAAAATTGTTCCATGTGCTTAGAAAAGATATTAGTTGGGCAAGATCATTTCTTCCCCACATAACTAAATCATCTTAAGATGATCACATCAAAACAAACATGATCAAGCATAGTGGTAACTCAAACCCTACTTTCATTTATCTCCTTTGCATTTTAACTTGAAATTACTTTTAATTTCTTGTGTTTCTATTCGTAAGACAAATATATAAGGAATATAAATCCTTATATATTCTATTAGTATATTTATATTAAAAATAAATGAATTAATCAACAACCACAAAACCCTTGGGCATTAACCATGTGTTTGGGTAAATACTTGAAGCTTTGATCAATTAAATCCCTATAAGTCCTACAAACCCTAATAACATGACTATATGATCATGATAACTCACAGGAAATTAACAAATATTAAAAATTTAAATAAAAATTCTATGGAGGCATTTTCACAAACACCTTATGTGCCCTAATCTTGTTTGTTGAGATTTGTACAAAAATAATCATCTAAAAATTGTTTTAGCAGAAAATCTAAGAAATAAGATAACAAGCTAACCTAACCACCACCCCCTAATCTCTCCCCCTAACCTCCATTTCTCTCCCTTAGAGAGAGACCCCCCTCTCTCTCACGTTCTCTCCCTCACGACTCATCGCTCGCTCTCTTTCTCTCTCTCTCTCTCTTTTCTCTTCCCTCTCAAGCCAAAACCCCCACTGTCAGTCTCCTGTGCCCTCGATTGCCCTACCAGGGATGATCCCGAGGATCGCTGGCGTGGACTACCTGCACGTGCACACCCAACCGTCGCTCGTTGCGTGGACGGAAACAGCCTCCCAGCCAGGGACGAAGCCACGGATTGCCCCCGTGGCGTTCCGGAACGCTGGCGCACTCTAGCCTCACCCCGCTCGAGCTCTCCCGCCTGTTGCCGTCGCTCTCCCCCGCTGCTATAAAAGGAGAACCCCGGCGCCTCCTCGACTCGCCTCACCACCACCACCATCCAGCACCACACCATCCCTCCCGCTATTTTGGAACAGAAGGAGGAGAGGTAGGGATAGGGAAAAAGGAGGAGGAATGAAAGAAGAAGAAGGAGGGGGAGGGGCCGGCGCGCCTCTGCCCCTATGCCGGGGAGCATGGCGGCCCTCTGCCCGAGGCCGAAGCTCCGATCCACCCCGACCACAACTGCCACGAGCTGTCGTTCGGCTTCTCGACACCAAAAATGGAACCCCTGCGCTAAGCTGAAGCCACGCCGCCCCTTCCCACCGTCCATCGCCACGGGTAGGCCCTCTAGTGAGCACCCCCACTCCCCTGTCCGCCATTAGGGCTTTTCCCGTGGCCTTCTTGTTTGCTAGGTTGAAGACGGCCAGGAGCCGTCGAATCTACATGAGATACAAAGGCTCAGAGTCACCCATACTGTTTCGTTATTTAAAAAAAGGAAACTAAACAAACAAAAAACTGAACAACTCGTGTTACACTGGCTCGGCCCATAGAGAGAGATTTCGCCCAAGGCGAGATGTAGCCCTGGGTCGACCCCTGCCTTCTTTCTCTTTTTTATTAAACAAAAGTAGCGAGAATAATTTCTATAAAAATAAATATACCTCAGGAATATATGAAACAAATTGTGTTGTGCTTCTAAATTTATGATATTTTTCATTTCTGTATAGTTAGATTTATTATGTCTAGAAATATTATAGTGGTCAATTTATTTGTTATTATTTGTATCACCTATTGCTAGATAAATACTATTAAAACCCTCTGTTCAGGAGTATAGTTTAAATAATAAATGTGTGTATAAAAAACCATAATGCTTTTGTTAATAGATGTGCATAGTACTGCTTGAAATAATCCTAATTAGATCTGTGATATTGAAATAATTTATGTATATAATTTTAATAGCATTGTTTCTGGTCAATAGATATTTATTCTGTTATGGGATAATTAAAATTTCTATAGATAAAAAAGTTATGTAAGAAATGATAAAAAGATCCAATACACACTTGAAACAAGCCCATCAGCCAAAAAACAATTCACCCTGAGTAAGATATATCCCTGGGCTGTGTAGAACTGCTTTGTTTTTATTTACTCTTGGCTGAACTAAAATAATATTAGAAAAATAACCACATATCATAAAAATGTCAAAAAAAAATTATGATCTTTTGTTTATACTTTATTTTTTGTATAGGTGGAATTATTATTTACAGAAATAAATTTAAGGGTCATATTATTATTATTGCTAACATTTCATGTTTAGGATAATTTTAGTTTATTCTCTGTTAACAAATTAATTATGTTTAAAATTTTGTTATACTTTACTCTGGACAATAGCTAATTATGGTTGTTATTGAATTAAATTTATTAAATAAAAACATGACCTAAGGTAATAAAAAATGTCTTTTTTAAAATCTTATGTAGGGTGTTGCTTAATGCTTGCTTAGCCCTATGAACTTGTTAAACCACCCTTAAAACTTCTGCCCACATGTGATAATCTGAATACTTGTTGGTATGACTTATGTGTTGTCTTGAGTAAGTGCTAAGTGATTGTTTTGTTGGTTGAATGTTTGCTTTGAATGATGTGATGGTAATTGTGTGCTATTTTACGCAACGTGTAGACGAGACGCTTGACGTTGCAGGTGAAGACTCATTTCAAGAAGAAGAAGCCGTACCAGGAGGCACCGCCGAGGAAGGCAAGCCATCTCCAAACACTTAACCCTTGTCCTACATTTTTACTTTCTTTGTACCATATTATATATCATGCTATTGTTATATCATTTTGGATTGGGATTGTATTAGTTTATTAGATGAACCACCACATACCTTCTAAGCCTACCTATTTAGGAGAAGGATATTAGACACCGATGATCTTGATGTACTATCCCTAACCTTGATAAAGAACTAATGACAACATAATAATTTGATTAATCTTGCTCCACCCTAATGAAATGGCATACATCTAAGAAGCTGTGATAGAAAAGATTGTGGTTGTTGGAAACATCGTTGAACATATTCAATGTCTGGAGGGACTCTCTATAAGTGCCGCTAAAACCTAGCCTTACAGTACAACCACAATACTCTAGTATGGGACAGGGCTAGTTGGAAGCTTGTTTATCTTAGTACGGGGGTCTTATAACTGCACATGGATGTTTGATTCCACGAATCTGATAGCCCTCGAAGTTGAATGGTGAAATTCGCTAGGCTTGGCGTCTGAGGGAACCTTGGTGCTCTTCGTTACGGTGCAGGCATGGGTCCAAGAGGAGCATGACCTGGCACACGGACAGCCCATGTAGTACACAAGGGCTAGATTCACCTATACTAGGATAGAAAAGGGGGAGACTACGGTCGATTATCAGAGAACTGCATACTGAGGTATGATGAAGCATGGGGACTCACGGCGGATGTATCGAATGTTGTGGATAAAGTGTACAACCTCTGCAGAGTGAAAACTATTCGAGTAACCGGAGTCCACGGTCATGGATAGCTAGTGAGGCCACACTTTGTGGGGAATAGATGAGAAATTCTAGCACTAAGATTATGGTTCACGATGATGATGTTGATATTATGAAAATGGTTGGACATGATTACATCAAATATAATTGTGGGATTAAAATTTGCCAAGGATAAAATTTTGCCAACTTAACTAATATTGAGTAGTTAGGTTCCCCCACGTTAAACTCCACCAAATAGTCATCCCATTATTTTCGTATACAAAAATCTTGTTCATTCCTTTAGGTGGTTTGCGAGTACTTTGTACGCACTCACGACTTTGTCCCTAGTTATTCGATCAGACAGGCTTGGAGGAGCAGGTATTTGATGATGACGCGACTGATGAGTACTAGGATGTGCTACGCTCCAAGATTTACCTGTGGATTGTGCTGCTGCTATCTATCTTGCTTTTGCTTATTCCTCCCATTTGAGCCCGATGGGGCCGTATAAGACTATGCTGTTGTATGACTTTGTATTTGGTACTGTATGAACTTGTGACTGTGAAATCCATTGTCGAGTTGTGCGTCATGCGACATTGATCATGGGAGCATGACGGTATTGATAGCTGGCCTCTTCGGACATATAGTCCGGGGTGCCCACAGACTTGGTATCAGAGCCTTTGTTCGGACCATAGCAGCCTAGTTAGAATGGACGATAGATAGGATGGGGGGGGGAAATCGAAAAATATTTTCTAAAATAAAGAGATGGTCAAATGCATAGTATAAAATTCTTACCTCTCTTATCCCCTCTATAGTAAACCATTTATAACTATTTTGGTATGTTTATAATATTGCACACTTGTCATCTAACTTAAACTCATAAAAATTGTAGATGGATGGAGTTCCAGTGCACCACCTGCAACTGACTCAGGCTGGGGAGAGCTCTTTGATAAGGATCTGATTGAGCTTCTTAAACTTGTTCACCGCCCAGCTGCGGAGTCCTAGGCTTACGAGATCTCCGGAAGGGAGGATCTGGAGGCTCGCCTGGTTGTGCGGTGTGCACTTCGAGGATCGGAGGTTACTCCGCGGTCCGATGCCATCGTCTTTGTGTTGTACGCCCGTACTTGGGAGGATGGTCTACGTCGAGCTTGTCACGTGGCGATTGCTTGCATTGTGAGGTTCCACCAGTATGAGCTGGGATCCACGCGGTTCTGTCACTACGAGATGCGCGAGGGAGACCCCACTCCGGCATTCCTCACTCGATCGTGAGGGATCACCTGATCTCTATGGAGAAGCACTTGGCTTTGACTGAGGCTCAACTGGATGAAGTCCGGTTTAAGCACGACTACAACCTCCAGACAGGGGGTCACTCTTACGTCGATCTGGTGTCTTGGGATTGGATTTTTAAGGAGCTACAGGACCAGGTCGCCCATATGGAGGAAAGCAATAAGAACCTCAAGAAGAAAACCAGGAGTCTGAAGCGCAAGTACGAGGATTTAGAGGACGATATTGCTGCTCTGGATCATGGAGAGGACATACAGAAGGAGGATCGTGCTTTTATTAGTGATGCGGGTGACTATGACGAGGCGGAGGGCACTCCGAACTCAAGGGTTCATGCTTTCATCAATGATGATGAGGAGAGTGACGCTTAGGAGGTGTCCCGTTGAGTAGTTGCCGCTTTTGGGTTTAGCTGCGGATCAGTTCGATGAACTTGTGGTTGTTTACCTGTAAGACTTTATTATGTGTGATACTTAAGCTATTGCTATGCTACCATGTGATGATTTTCCCATTTGCATGTTTATTGCCTGTTTTATATTTGCTTGTGTATGATAACTAGTTTGTTTGAGACTTACCCCCTTGTAGACTAAATTCCCCCTTATCTTACGCAATAACCTCAGGATGTCGAGACGCAACCGCGCCCCCCAAGTGGATCCGGTGATATGCCACCGCCACCACCCGACCTAAACATGGTGCAGCTTCTGCGACTGCTTATGGAGGAGGGCCAGGCGAACATGGCTACACTCCAGCAGCTACTCCAGGACGCCACCAATGCCAACCAAGGAGGCGGAGGAGATGGTGGGAATGAGGAGCCCAGATCTCGACTCCGAGACTTCTAGAACACAACCCCTCCGGTGTTTTCGCGGACGAAGGAGCCGCTGGATGCTGAGGATTGGCTCCGCACCATGGAGAACAATCTCGATGTCGCCGCTGTTGGCAACAACAAGAAGGTCTTGTACACCACCCTCTACCTCGCTGGGACCACTAGGCACTGGTGGGAAGGAGTGTGTGCCCGTCTTCCTGAAGGGAAAGTGCTCACCTAGGCTGAGTTCTCCGAGAAGTTCAAGAAGGCGCACATTCTCACCGCACTAATCAAGAGGTTTAAGGGTGAGTTCTGCCACCTCAAGCAAGGGGGTATGACCTTGGTCGGTTATCTTGACTGATTCACTCAGTTCTCGAGGTATGCCCCGAAGGAGGTGGACACCGAGGAGAAGAGGAAGGATCGCTTCCTGGATGGACTACACGGTGAGCTACAGGTTTTTCTGGTGGCCATGCAGTTTCCTGATCTTGAGTCTCTTGCTGATGCTGCTATTATGATGGAGGGCAAGCTCAAGATGGCCGCTGAGAACCGAAAGCTCCGCATGATGTAGTAGGGTGGATCCAACAACCCCCGACTGTTTCCAACACAACCACCAAGGCCAACACCACCGTCGCCGAAAGCCACTACCCGGTGTCGTGCCCCACTGTTCCTGCTCTCCCTGTTGGAGTTCCGCGTCCAGCAGGCGGAGTTCCCCGCAACCCTGGAGTGATCTTCTTCGGATGTGGAAAGAAGGGCCATTACTCGACAGAGTGTCCCAACGAGAAGAACAATGCTCCGCGCCCTAATGCACCAGCACCAGCCAGAGGGAACCTCGGACGCAACAATGCCCAGCGCGGTGCGGCTAACGCCGCGAAGGGATGTCTTCACCATGTGCAAGCCGAGGAAGCCCAGGAGGCAGAAGACGTCATCTTGGGTACGTTCATAGTAAATTTGGTACCTGCCACAGTTCTTTTTTATTCTGGTGCATCCCACTCTTTTATTACGGAGCCATTTGTGACTAGAAGTAAGATGATACCTAGCCGAATGAGAGAAGCCCATGATAGTCTAAATACCTGGGTCCAAACTTAGGGCCAACATAACTTGCTCAGGAGTTCCAATAAAGATCGGCGGAGAAATCTTTCCAGTAGACTTGATTGTGTTGGGAACAGAAGGGATAGATGTGATACTTGACATTAATTGGTTGTCCAAGCACAGAGGTCGGTTTGATTGCACCTTGAGGACAGTCAACCTCACCAGCCCAAAGGAAGTTTAGGTGGAGTACACAGATAAGCCCGACATGACCCGAGCCTGCTGTCATCAGAGTGTCTCGGTGCCATCCCTTGAGGAAGTGAATGTTGTATGTGAATTCCCGAATGTCTTTCCAGAGGAGTTACCCGGTATGCCGCCTAATCGGGATATCGAGTTCATCATCGAGTTAGTGCCTGGCACAACCCCAATTGCCCAGAGACCATACCGGATGAATCCCGAAGAGTTGGTTGAGTTGAAGAAATAGCTGAATGATATGATCCAGAAGGGACTAATTCGACCTAGTGCTTCACCCTGGGGTATGCCAGTTCTCTTTGTGGACAAGAGAGATGGCACCATACGCATGTGTGTGGACTACCGTAAGCTGAATGAAGTGACCATCAAGAACAAGTATCCGCTCCCCAAGATCGCGGATCTGTTTGACCAGTTGAACGGAGCCCGAGTCTTCTCCAAGATTGATCTGAGGACCGGATACCACCAGCTGAAGGTCCGTGAGTCAGACATCCCCAAGACAGCCTTCACGACCCTCTATGGTTTGCTCGAGTACACTGTGATGTCCTACGGACTTACTAATGCCCTGGCCTATTTCATGAACCTCATGAACAAGATTTTCATGAAGTACCTCGACAGGTTTGTGGTGGTGTTCATTGATAACATCCTGATTTATTCCAAGATTGAAGAAGAGCATGTCGAACATCTGCGCTTAGTCCTTGAGACTTTGTGAGAGCACCAGCTGTATGCCAAGTTCAGCAAGTGTGAATTCTGGCTCAAGGAATTCAGATTTTTGCGATATGTATTGTCAGAAGGAGGAATATCCGTTGACCCAGCCAAGATTCAGTCCATCATGGACTGGACAACCCCGACCAACCAGACCGAAGTCAGAGTATTCCTCGGATTAGCGGGATATTACCGCAAATTCGTTGAAGGCTTCTCCAGCATTGCCCGTCCGATGACTCAACTGCTGAAGAAGAACCAGAAGTTTGTATCGACAGAGAAGTGTGATGCCAGTTTCCAGGAGTTGAATAGGAGATTGGTGTCTCGTCCAGTTTTGACGATGCCTGACCTGATCAAGAGCTTCAATGTGTACTGTGATGCATCAAAGATTGGATTGGGTTGTGTTCTGATGCAAGTCGGCAAAGTCACTAAGTACCTGTCCCGGCAGCGGAGGCCGCATGAGGTTAACTACCCTACGCACGTCTTGGAGCTAGCCGTTGTTGTGCTTGCTCTCAAGAGATGGAGAAACTATCTGATGGGTCACCGTTGCGACATATACACTGACCCTAAGAGCCTGAAGTACATTTTCTCTCAGAAGGAGTTAAACATGAGGCAGATGAGATGGATCGACTTGATCAAGGACTAGGATCTCGAGATCCACTGCCATCCTGGCAAGGCCAACGTCGTAGAAGATGCCCTCAGCCACAAGCCCTTCACACTTAATGCGATGATCAGAGAGGAGCAGTCAGCTTTGCACGAGGAGTTCGAGAAGATGGGTTTGGAGCTTGTTACACCCAGTTTTCTTCCTCACCTCAAGCTGACTCCGACTCTATTTCATCACATCAAGGAGGCACAGAAGGGACACAACAGTATCGAGGGAATCAAAAAGAAGATGCCCCTCGGCAAGGCCCCGAAGTTCACGACAGATGACGAAGGAGTTCTTTGGTTTGATGGACGATTGTGTGTGCCCGATGTGAACGAGTTGAAGCTCACTATCCTGAAGAAAGCTCACGATACACCTTACTCCATCCACCCCGGAGGGACTAAGATGTATCAAGACATGAAGGACTTGTTTTGGTGGCACGGTATGAAGTGTGAGATTGCCTTGTATGTTGCAAAGTGCAACATCTGCCAGAGAGTGAAAGCAGAGCACGAGAGACCTGCATGATTGCTGCAACCGCTGTGAGTTCCTGAATGGAAGTGGGAACAGATAAGTATGTACTTCATCACAGAACTAACGAGGTCGAGCAAGGGTCACGTCTCTAGCTGGGTCATCGTCGACCGACTCACCAAGGTAACGCACTTCATTCCAATACCAACCACCTATCGAGGAGATCATCTGGCAGATTTGTACACGTTGAGGATCATTTGTCTGCACGGAGTGCCAGAGGAGATTGTGTCAGACCGAGGTACCAAGTTTACCTCGCGATTCTGTAAGCAAGTTCAGGAGGCACTAGGCACCAAGCTCACATTCAGCACAGCCTATCACCCACAGACTGGAGGCCAGACCGAGCGAGTGAACCAGATACTCGAGGATATGCTTAGCGCATGTGCTCTAACCTATGGTTCCAAGTGGGAGGACTGCTTCCCTTATGCAGAATTATCCTACAACAATAGCTAGCACTCAAGTTTGTAGATGGCCCCATTTGAAGCCCTGTATGGACGGAAGTGCCGCACGCCCCTAAACTGGTGTCAGACCGGCGAAGGGAAGATTTTTGGGCCAGAGGTTCTGAAGGAGGCTGAAGAACAAGTCTAGTTAATTCTTGAGCATCTCAAGACCGCTCAGTCTCGTCAGAAGAGTTATGCCGTCCCCAAGCGTCGAGAGGTGACTTTTGCAGTGGGAGATTTTGTGTATCTCTGAGTCACCCCACTGAAGGGAATGCAACATTTCCATGTGAAGGGGAAGCTAGCATCCCGATACATTGGACCATTTGAGGTGACAGCCAGACGAGGCCAGGTTACTTATTAGCTGAGACTGCCTGAAGAGCTATCCGAAGTGCACAACGTCTTCCATGTCTCGAGCTCCGGAAGTGTGTGGAGGTTCCGGACAAGCCTGATGTTTTCAAAAACATCGATGACCGCACGATGGATATCAACCAGGATCTCACATACCGCGAGACACCCCTTCATATCCTGGAAGGAGCCACCCGATTCACCCGTAAGCGCGCGATTAAGTTCCACAAGGTCCAGTGGACAAACCACACAGAGGAAGATGCCACTTGGGAACGGGAGGAATAGCTGAAGCGCGAGTTTCCGCATCTCTTTGCTAGCTTGTGAATCTCGGGGACGAGATTAGTTTTAAGGGGGGAAGGTCTGTCGCATCCCAACTTTTGCCTTTTTGTTAATTTAGATATCCAAAAATTAGGAGCCAACAAAAACCATGCATGAAATGTTATGTTGTTTGATTCAATGCATGAAATTGTGTGAGTTCTTCTTGTAGTAGTGATCATTAAAATTGTTTCATGTGCTTAGAAAAGATAGTAGTTGGGCAACATCATTTCTTCCCCACATAACTAAATCATCTTAAGATGATCACATAAAAAAACATGATCAATCATAGTAGTAACTCAAACCCTACTTTCATTTAGCTCCTTTGCATTTTAACTTGAATTCCTTTTAATTTCTTGTGTTTCTGTTTGTAAGACAAATATACAAGGAATAGAAAACCTTATATATTCTATGTAATATATTTATATTAAAAATAAATGAATTAATTAACCACCACAAAACCCTTAGGCAGTAACCTTGTGTTTGGGTAAATAATTGAAGTTTTGATCAATTAAATCCCTATAAGTGCTACATGTTGGATATATGCTCAAGAGGAAAATAATATATGATTATTCCAATATATCTAAGCAAGTTCATAACCAGTTTCATACCGTGCTAGTACTGTATCAATGAAACAATGATACACGTGTGGTATAGAAACCCCAGAGTTCCTAGTTAGCCTCTATTTGAATAACTAGTTCATGGTCAACATGATTGTCGAGACCCGGGGTTTGCATATGTAATTCCAGCCACAACTCAATCATATGAAGAGCCGAGAGCCATACCCACTTGTCTAAGCAGACAAGGCCAAGTACAAGACACTCTCGGAAAGCTCGAACATGAGGGGCATCCCATCCAGGCCCGGATGATCAACTGAGATGGGTCCTCATCGTCCGCTCACAAGTCTAAATGATTATGGGTGGTGAAATCCCATACTCAAAGACAAGTTGCCTCAAACATATTATCGATTGAATCATAACACTTACATAAACAGACTCCAGCCCGATCTCTTAGCCGGGGTCTCGGGCGGGCTCAATCATACAATAAAGTGTGCCACGTGACAGATTCACGAGCAATCGCATCGCGATGCCCCAAGCTGCGCACATCTAAGGGCCACTTGGTGTATAAAAGGCCGCCGGCGAGAGCACAACTAAGGTATCAAACCCCACACATGACATGCACAATATAAACATACACGCAACATGCATGCCAAGTGTATAACAGCAGGTAACACAACATGAACTCTACAAACTCATTGTTTTATTGCATCTGCTAAACAGAGCAGATATAGTAGTGTTCCAAGCAGAGATCACATCACTGTGATCCAACATTACATCATACAACAACGGAAGCAAGTTATGTCTTAGTAAAGACAAGGTTAACAAATGGCTTAAGAAGCCTTTAAGAAAACACAACGACACTCCAGAGGGACCAGGCTGCTGTCTGGGACTACATTCCTTCGTCGACGTCGAGCTTGAAGGGGGAGGCCACCATCAGGGTCAGTGGTCTCGTCTCTAAAACATAGAATAAGCAAACGTGAGTACAAAGTCGTACTCAGCAAGACTTACGTCAAAACTATACTACTCATGCTCAGGTATCAAGGTAAAGGCAAGTGGGGTTGTAATGAAGAAAGCTTTGACTTGGCTATCCTGTACTACGACTACATAGAGTTGAGATGAGAGGCGCACAGGAGTCCATCTAATCTTGATCACCACATGAATACACAACCATGGATCTTTTCTCGACTTCCCCACGAGGAAGCAACCCAAAGCACTCACACTTATCTTGAGATTTTTAGAGTATCCATTTGAGTTGTCTAATAATCAAGCAAAGATCTCCAAGTAGTCCATAACCGCGGACACGACTATTCGAATAGTTCATTAACCCTGCAGGGGTGTACTTCTTCACATACGTAGCTACCACTTATCGCCTAGAACTCGTCACCTTCAAGCGGTGTCGGTGAGGATAGTACCACGACACTTACCTCACGGCTCCAACTCTAGTCCAGGGGATCGCCTATCTGAGTATGTACCCCAATCGGGAATCCTGCCGGGGTTACCGTTCAGGACCCAGACGATGTATGGACGGTCCGACAAGCCCACCTCGACGGATGGTGATGCGCTTGCCTAAAACCGTGCTACGTTATGAAAGCAAATAGAATAACAATTAACCCATGCGAATCCTGGACCCTAGTCGGGGTGAGTTAATAGGTCGAGAGGGGTCAATGAGCCCAACATGTGGTAGTAATCTGTGTCTTGGATCACAACACAAGAACTCGGGGCCTAGGGCAGTGTAAATGAGACAACCCACTGTGTACTCCTACACAGCCTCTCATTGTTCACTTATATTAGGGTGACTTCATCAACACATTACCACCTTGTTGCATGTGTTCACTACCATCCCGATACGTCACCCAGATGGATCAACTTCATTGCAAACAACTCTAGCATGGCATAGCATAACATGGATGAAGGGCCACATGATGAACACAAACAAACTTGTATCTGCTAGGTTGAGGTTTGCTTAATACTGTGGTAGCAATGATAGGTCATGCAAAGCATGGGTTGAACTAGCGGAAGAACGGTAACATGTGAATCACCTAATCATGCATCGCACCGTTTGCATCGCAGAGGACACGGGTGTGCTCCTTGTGCTCGCGCGCACCACCTAATGCCAACGGCGAAGCCTGGGGGGCACCGGAGCCTCGCCGGCGACGTGCTTAGCGGGAGCACCCGTACGGTTGCACGGCTCGGATGATTTGGGGCACCGTTTTGAGCGCGGGGAGAGGGGTTCGAAGCTTCTGCTCACCAGGAGCGCGAAGGCATGGTCGAGGGAGGCGGAAGAGGGCTGTCGGCGACGAATTCCGGCTAAGAGTACGGCGGCCGTGGCGGAGGAGGTTGATGCGGGCGGCGTTGTTGAAGCTTCGCGGCTTCGATTGGGTGCTCGAGATGGCGTGGACGACCATGGCGGAGCTTCTGGACAGCACGGCGGGGCGGCTCGACGTCGTTGGCCACGCAGGCGCATGCACGGCGGCGACGGTGAGCTTCGGGTTCTTGCGGGAACGCACGGGAGAGAGGGGAGGGGGGGAAGAACCAGAGGAAGGGGAAGAACAGGGGGGCTTCGAGGGACTCCTCGGCGCTGGATAGGGACGAGGGGGAGCTCCTGCGTGGCCTCGGCAGCCACGGCGGCCACGGCATGCCGGGCACGCAGCTGTGTGCTCATGCCCGGGGAGAAGACGACAAGAGCCACTGGGCTGGGCTGGGCGAGGCCTGGTGGCTCCAGGTAAGTTGGGCCTCTTTTTCTTTCTCTATTTTTCTTTTATTTGTTTCTGTTTCTTTTGTTTTGTTTTGTTTTTATAACAAAACATTTTTATAAAACCCTGATATTTTTATTGGGGCTATATGTGACTGATATAAAGCCACACCCAAGTTTTCAGGATTTTTGGAGTTCAAATAATTTGAATCCAATTCAAATATGAATAAAATTTAATTTCCAAGCCTCTGTTTGAATATTTGAAAAATCCATGAGCATGGGTTTGACTCCAAATCATTTTTAAAATGATCCTACTCATTTATAGGACTTTTCAAAATTGTTTGGAGGAATTTTGGCAAAACTTTTTATCTGGCCTTTTATTTAAATTCTTTTTGAGGCTTTTCCAAATCCCCAATTATTAAACCAAGGAATTTAAACATGATGCAATTATTTCTAGTAATAAAAGCACATACCAAAACTAGGGTTGTGACAACTCGCCCCCACTCAAAGAATCTCGTCCCGTGATTCAGAAGTAGTCGGGAAAAGGGTGGGGTACTCGACTCGGAGACGGTCTTCTCGTTCCCAGGTGGCTTCTTTCTCAGAATGAATGGACCACTGCACTTTGAGGAACTTGATGTTATGACGTCTGGTGGTGCGCTCAGCTTCATCGAGGATACGGGCTCTCGATATGACAGGTTTTCCTGGAGATCAAGCGTTTTGTGGTCTACTTCGCGGATGGGGTCCTTGAAGCAACGCCTGAGTTGAGATACGTGGAAGACATCGTGAACCTGAGAAAGATGCGGCGGTAGTTCAAGTTGGTAGGCAAATTCTCCACGTTTAGCTAGAATGCGAAAGGGGCCTATGTAACGTGGGGCCAATTTGCCTTTGATACCGAAGCGATGTGTTCCCTTCAGAGGAGTAACCCGGAGGTAAGCCTTCTCGTCCAGCTCATAGCTTTCTGGCCTATGATGACGATCATCGTAGCTTTTCTGACGAGACTGGGCTGTTTTCAATTGCTCACGAACAATGCGAACCTTCTCTTCTGCTTCCTGGATCATATCCGGTCCAAAGAATTGTCTTTCACCGGTTTCTGACCAGTTCAATGGTGTTCGACATTTTCGTCCATAGAGAAATTCGAAGGGTGCCATGCCCAAGCTAGATTGGAAGCTGTTGTTATAAGCAAACTCGGCGAATGGAAGAGATTTCTCCCAACTCCTTCCGAATGAGGTAACACAGGCTCTGAGTATGTCTTCGAGAATTTGATTGACTCTTTCTACTTGACCACTTGACTGGGGATGAAAGGCGGTGCTAAAGGAGAGATGGGTTCCCATAGCATTTTGAAAACTTTCCCAAAATCGAGAGGTGAAAAGTCTTCCACGGTCTGAATTGATTTCCAAAGGAACACCATGGAGAGAAACAATCTGGGAGACATATAAATCTGCTAACTGGCTAGGAGTTATACTCTGGCGAACAGGAAGGAAATGAGAAACTTTGGAAAGAAGGTCAATGACCACGAAGATGGCATTGTTTCCTTTCTGAGAATTTCGAAAGCCAGTGATGAAATCCATACTGACTTTATCCCATTTCCACTCAGGAATGGCTAAAGGTTGAAGAGTACCAGCAGGTCTTTGATGCTCTGCTTTCACACGACGATAAACATCGCACTCAGCAACAAATTGAGCGATTTCTCGCTTCATCCTAGTCCACCAAAATCTCTGGCGTAGATCTTGATACATCTTAGTACTACCAGGATGAATAGAGAGAGGGGTGTCATGAGCTTCCTGAAGGATCTGCTGCCTTAGATTCCTATTCTTCGGAACTACCATCCTATTCTCGAAGTACACAGTACCTTCATGGTCTAGGGTGAAACATCTTGCCTTACCGCTAGCAATGTTCTGTTTGATATATCGGATACCTCGAGCACATTGTTGATCAACTTTGATTTGATCCTCAAGGGTTGGTTTCACAATCAAGGTGGAAAGGAATCCATGAGGAACAATCTCGAGATTGAGCTTTCGAAATTCCTCATAGAGAAGTGGTTGATACTGTTGTAACATGAGGTTGTTACAATACGACTTACGACTTAGTGCATCAGCCATGACATTGGCTTTGCCTGGGGTGTAAGAGATACTTAAGTCATAATCTTTTATCAACTCTATCCAGCGTCTTTGCCTGAGGTTAAGATCTGGCTGGCTGAATATGTATTTGAGGCTTTGGTCATCGGTATAGATTTCACAACGATTACCAAGGAGGTAATGTCGCCAAGTCTTCAGGGCATGAACTACGGCAGCGAGTTCAAGATCATGGGTAGGATAGTTCTCTTCATGTGGACGCAACTGGCGTGAAGCATAAGCTACCACATGTCGATCTTGCATAAGTATGCATCCTAACCCTTGCCGTGAAGCATCACAATAGATCTCGAAATCCCTTTTGGTGTTTGGAGGTGCAAGTACGGGTGCAAAAGTCAATCTTCTTTTTAGCTCTTGAAAGCTTTCCTCGCACTTGGGAGTCCATTGGAATTTCTTATCTTTCTTGAGGAGTTCAGTAAGAGGCTTTGCAACTTTAGAAAAGTTCTCGACGAAGCGGCGACAATAGCTTGCTAAGCCAAGAAAACTCCTAGCTTTCTTAACCGATTCAGGTGGAGTCCAGTCAAGGACGGCCTGAACTCTCTCGGGATTGACTGCAATGCCTTTTGCAGAAATCACGTGGCCTAGGTAGGTCACTTCTGGTAGCCAAAATTCACACTTAGAGAACTTGGCGTAAAGGCGATGCTCTCGAAGTTCCATCAATACCAGCCTAAGATGTTCTGCGTGCTCTTCTTCGTTCTTCGAGTAGATGAGAATGTCATCAAGATAAACCAACACAAATTTATCTAAGTACTCCATGAAGATCAAATTCATCAAGCGCAAGAATGTGGCGGGGGCATTGGTTAAACCGAAGGACATGACGGTGTACTCGTAAAGACCATAACGAGTAGTGAAAGCCGTCTTGGGAATGTCCTCGTTTCTGATTTTGATTTGATGATAACCTAATCTCAAATCCATCTTGGAGAAGACAGAGGATCCAGCAAGTTGATCATAAAGATCATTTATACTGGGAAGTGGGTACTTGTTCTTTATCGTTGCTAGATTTAGCGGGCGATAGTTTACGCACATCCTTTCTGTTCCATCTTTCTTCGTTACGAACAGAACGGGGCAACCCCATGGCGATGAGCTAGGGCGGATGAAGCCTTTTGCCAACGAAGCTTCAAGTTGGGTTTTTAGCTCAGCTAACTCATGTGGGGCCATTCTATATGGGCGTCTGGAAATTGGGGCTGTGCCTGGTATAAGATCTACAATGAAATACACACACCTGTCGGGTGGCATTCCAGGCAGCTCTTCTGGAAAGACATCCGAAAAGTCACAAACTATCGGAATATCTTCAAGGTTAGGAAGGGGATGTTCATTCAACGAATAAAGCTGGGTTTCTGATTCTTGAGATGTGAAATGGACTATCTTGCCGGAAGTATGAGTGAGTTGGACTGATTTAGTGGCACAATCAATCTTGGCACGGTGTTTGGACAACCAATCCATACCTAAGATGATATCAATATCTGAAGATTGAGGGCTATGAGTGAAGCAATGAATACAACATCCTCAACATCAATTTCATTGTCATGACGTACCCTACTGGTACGCCATGTGGATCCTGGTGTTTTAATCATGAAAGGGGTAGGCAACTCCTCAAATGAAATGTCATGCAGGAGTGCCAACTTTTCAGACAAAAAGGAATGGGAAGCTCCAGAATCAAATAGAACAGAAGCAGGTTTGGAGTTAACAGGAAGTGTACCGAGTACAACCTTCGTATCCTCTTGGGCTTATTTGATGGTGGCATGGTTCACACGTCTGTATTCAACAATAGCGGACTTGTCTTTGGAAGGCTTTGGTGGCTTAGCTTTGGCTTTATGTTTTGGACGAGGAGGAACATTCTCTTGCAATGAATACTGTCGTGCAATGTGGCCAGGATTACCACACTTGTAGCACAAACGGGTGTTAGGTTGTGGAGTTTGTCTGGAAAGCTCTCTACTATCTTTCTGGGTTTTCTTGCTTTGTGGAGATGGTCTTGGAATCAAGTGCGAAGGAATGGCACTAGTTGGGATCCAAAATCGACGTTTCTGAGAACCCAAACTAGAAGAGGAAGCAAGATCACGATCACGCTTGCAAGACTCTTCAAAGACCTCATTTCCATGCTCAGCTCTGAATGATCTATTGACCAAATCCTCGAAGTTGACAAATTCAAGGAGATTGAGATCATGACGAAGGACAGGGTTAAGTCCCTTGCGGAACCTTGCCTGCTTCTTGGCATCGGTTGATATCTTCTTAGGGGCATAACGAGAAAGACGATTGAAATCAGTCCTGTACTGATGAACAGTCATGTTTCCCTGAGATAGGTTGCAGAACTCTTCCCTCTTTCTTTCCATCAGCTCATCCAGAATGTGGTACCCTTGGAAGGCATCACCAAACTCCTGCCAAGTCACTACGTGACCATCAGGCTGCATTGCAACAAAACTTTCCCACCATTCACAAGCAGTACCTTCCAGAAAGTATGCCGCGAACATCACACGATCATCTGGAGAAACATGCGCCGTCTCAAGCTTACGCTCGATGGAACGGAGCCAATCATCGGCATCAAGGGGCTCAGATGAACATCGGAAAACTGACGGGTTCAAAAGGATAAAATCCTGGATGGATATTACCGCATCTCACTGGAGAGAAGTATTCTTCTCAATGAGCTCCAAAAGGCGTGTTTGATGACGTCGATTTCGCTCAGCCTCCATCATGATTTCCGCTGCAGAAGGCGGTGAAGGAGGATCATCATGACCACTTTGATTACCGTGACCAGATTCAACACATCTAGTTCCACTTGACATTCTGTGTGATAAAAATCAACAATCGGAATAGGATTTATGATGGAATCAAAGCAAAGATGACATAATTTAAGAGCGGACAAGATTGTAATGCAAAAGCATTGGAATCACTGGAAGCACGGGACAAATCGGACAGCATAACGGCTGTACCGGGGTGTAAAAATGAATCAATCTGCAAGAATTATTAGAACCTTCTCAAAAGGCTTGATGGAATGGTGACTCTAGACAACCAAAACATTCCTACAGCTAAGGAGAGTCAAACAACGAGATATTCTAGTATAGACATAGAAGAGTCTAGTCCTATCTTCCCGTAGAAAAGATGAGGGTGACACAGAACTCAGATTGATGAGGGTAAGGAGAAAAATGAAGCCTTACGTTGTTCCCTTATACCCAAAGTAACTATATAACTATAGAATGCTAGACTCGACTTCGGCCAAGGTTTACTAATCCTACAGGCAGTCCTGCTCTGCTACCAAGTCTATCGGGACCTGGGGTTTGCATATGTAATTCCAGCCACAACTCAATCATATGAAGAGCCGAGAGCCATACCCACTTGTCTAAGCAGACAAGGCCAAGTACAAGACACTCTCGGAAAGCTCGAACATGAGGGGCATCCCATCCAGGCCCGGATGATCAACTGAGATGGGTCCTCATCGTCCGCTCACAAGTCTAAATGATTATGGGTGGTGAAATCCCATACTCAAAGACAAGTCGCCTCAAACATATTATCGATTGAATCATAACACTTACATAAACAGACTCCAACCCGATCTCTTAGTCGGGGTCTCGGGCGGGCTCAATCATACAACAAAGTGTGCCACGTGACAGAGTCACGAGCAATCGCATCGCGATGCCCCAAGCTGCGCACATCTAAGGGCCACTTGGTGTATAAAAGACCGCCGGCGGGAGCACAACTAAGGTATCGAACCCCACACATGACATGCACGATATAAACATACACGCAACATGCATGCCAAGTGTATAACAGCAGGTAACACAACATGAACTCTACAAACTCATAGTTTTATTTCATCTGCTAAACACAGCAGATATAGTAGTGTTACAAGCAGAGATCACATCACTGTGATCCAACATTACATCATACAACAACGAAGCAAATTATGTCTTAGTAAAGACAAGGTTAACAAATGGCTTAAGAAGCCTTTAAGAAAACACAACGACCCTCCAGAGGGACCAGGCTGCTGTCTGGGACTACATTACTTCGTCGACGTCGAGCTTGAAGGGGGAGGCCACCATCAGGGTCAGTGGTCTCGTCTCTAAAACATAGAATAAGAAAACGTGAGTACAAAGTCGTACTCAGCAAGAATTACGTCAGAACTATACTACTCATGCTCAGGTATCAAGGTAAAGGCAAGTGGGGTTGTAATGCAGAAGCTTTGACTTGGCTATCATGTACTACGACTACATAGAGTTGAGATGAGAGGCGCACACGAGTTCATCTAATCTTGATCACCACATCAATACACAACCATGGATCCTTCCTCGACTTCCCCACGAGGAAGCAACCCAAAGCACTCACACTTATCTTGAGATTTTTAGAGTATCCATTTGAGTTGTCTAATAATCAAGCAAAGATCTCCATGTAGTCCATAACCGCGGACACGGCTATTCGAATAGTTCATTAACCCTGGAGGGGTGTACTTCTTCACATACGTAGCTACCACTTATGGCCTAGAACTCGTCACCTTCAAGCGATGTCGGCGAGGATAGTACCACGACACTTACCTCACGGCTCCAACTCTAGTCCAGGGGATCGCCTATCTGAGTATGTACCCCAATCGGGAATCCGGCCGGGGTTTCCGTTCAGGACCCAGACGATGTATGGTAGGTCCGACAAGCCCACCTCGACGGATGGTGCTGCGC
The DNA here is from genome assembly GCA_950022295.1 of Bromus sterilis. Classification (NCBI taxonomy): domain Eukaryota; kingdom Viridiplantae; phylum Streptophyta; class Magnoliopsida; order Poales; family Poaceae; genus Bromus; species Bromus sterilis. The sequence continues at coordinate 253,046,477 of OX465595.1, read as the reverse complement.
TTGCCTAAAACCGTGCTACGTTATGAAAGCAAATAGAATAACAATTAACCCATGCGAATCCTGGACCCTAGTCGGGGTGAGTTAATAGGTCGAGAGGGGTCAATGAGCCCAACATGTGGTAGTAATCTGTGTCTTGGATCACAACACAAGAACTCGGGGCCTAGGGCAGTGTAAATGAGACAACCCACTGTGTACTCCTACACATCCTCTCATTGTTCACTTATATTAGGGTGACTTCATCAACACGTTACCACCTTGTTGCATGTGTTCACTACCATCCCGATACGTCACCCAGATGGATCAACTTCATTGCAAACAACTCTAGCATGGCATAGCATAACATGGATGAAGGGCCACATGATGAACACAAACAAACTTGTATCTGCTAGGTTGAGGTTTGCTTAATACTGTGGTAGCAATGATAGGTCATGCAAAATATGGGTTCAACTAGCGGAAGAACGGTAAAATGTGAATCACCTAATCATGCTTAAGAGAACAAGAGGGAAAATGGGTTTTTATAGATATGATCAAAGGAGGTTTGCTTGCCTTATTGTCGAGACTCGGGGGTGCCACTCTTCGTAGAAAACAGGGACTACGTCCGGCGATGGATCTATCGAGAAGAAGCAAACACCGACACAACAAAGTATAAACATCACATTGCAATGCACATTCAAGAATGAAACATGGCATGGTACTGATGTGATCTAGGTTCAATTGTCACATGTTAATTGAAGTTGATTTGAATAAGAAATTCAAATTCAAACTCCAAATGTGGTTCAAATTAGCCAAAGTTGCATTTGCTAATGTTTGGATATGGTAAACCATGTTGTCATGTGTATGATATGCCTCTGATGTTCATGTGGTAAGGTTGGCATTGCAAAGATTTAATTTGAAATGATTTAAACATTTATTTTGAATTATTCCAAATAACCCAAATAGCTAAATGCTACTGGTCCATCATCATAGATGTGTTTTTCATCCATGAAAATAAGATATTTGGAATCCTTGCATTTTTCTGATGATTTTTCATATATTACACTTTTGATTTGGAGTTATGGTTTAAAAGTTATTGAATTTCAAAGATTTAATCATTTTCTGGAATTTCTGGATTATTTGTAAAATGGAAAAGACTTTACTGCGTCAGCATGACATCAGGATGACGTCATGGAGGCGCTGACCAGTCAACCTAACATGCGGGGCCCATCTGTCATTGTCTCTGGGGTTAACCCCGATTTAATTAAAATGACAGGGGATTAGGGGGGGCCCAGGGCCCACTTGTCTGTGAGAGAGAGAGGGATTAGGAGGGGGGGTTAGCCCCTAAATAACCCAACCGGCCGGCGGTTAGCCGCCGGCGACCACTGGACGCGGCGGTGCCCACTGGTTACGGCGGTGCGAGGCACCGTTTGCATCGCAGAGGACACGGGTGTGCTCCTTGTGCTCGCGCGCACCACCTAATGCCAACGGCGAAGGCTGGGGGGCACCGGAGCCTCGTCGGCGACGTGCTTAGCAGCGGCACCCGTACGGTTGCACGGCTCGGATGATTTGGGGCACCGTTTTGAGTGCGGGGAGAGGGGTTCGAAGCTTCTGCTCATCAGGAGCGCGAAGGCGTGGTCGAGGGAGGCGGAAGAGGGATGTCGGCGACGAATTCCGGCTAAGTGTACGGTGGCCGTGGCGGAGGAGGTTGATGCGGGCGGCGTTGTTGAAGCTTCGCGGCTTCGATTGGGTGCTCGAGATGGCGTGGACGACCACGACAGAGCTTCTGGCCAGCACGGCGGGGCGGCTCGACGTCGTTGGCCACGCAGGCGCATGCACGGCGGCGACGGCGAGCTTCGGGTTCTTGCGGGAACGCACGGGAGAGAGGGGGGGGGAAGAACCAGAGGAAGGGGGAAGAACAGGGGGGCTTCGAGGGACTCCTCGGCGCTGGATAGGGACGAGGGGGAGCTCCTACGTGGCCTCGGCAGCCACAGCGGCCACGACATGCCGGGCACGAAGCTGTGTGCTCGTGCCAGGGGAGAAGACGACAAGAGCCACTGGGCTGGGCTGGGCGAAAGCTTCGAGTTCTCTGACTTCATGGATAGACTTCAGTATCTGGAAGTTGAACCCATTGAAGGAGAAGTTGTCGATGGAGAAGGTATATACTTGATATACTTTATAAATGTTTGTTCCCCTTTATACAACACTTGCAGTAAATGAGTATTTGATACTCGTATATGCCATCGTCATGATTTCAAGGAAAGTAACACATTACTTCGAAGAGCACCTCATCACGATTGTGAGCAGTGCACCACTTGCAGACATCCTTAACAATCCTGGGGCAACGGTCCGAGTCGCCGAATGGAACATCGAGCTCAGTCCCCGCGACCTGCAGTTCAAACATCCAACGGCAATCAAAGCCCAAGTACTCCCAGACTTTCTATTCGAGTGGATAGAATTGAAAATACCTGGCCCTCCAGACCTCTCCAACTCATGGACGATGTTCTTTGATGGATCAAAAAGACATCAAGGAGCTGGAGCAGGCGTCGTACTAATCTCGCCCAAAGGAGGCGAACTCAGATACGTGCTCCAGATCAACTTCAGCAATGCCTCAAACAACGAAGAAGAATATGAGGCACTACTCCATGGCATGCGCATGGAAAAAGCTTGCGGCGCCACCCGTCTCTCAATCTACGGAGACTCCAACCTCGTCGTCCAGCAAGCAATGAGGGACTGTGAAGCAGTCGTAGAAAACATCATAGCTTACCAGAAGCTCTACAACACTCTAGAAGGAGGATTCTAAGGCTGCGAGGTAAACTACGTCACCAGAGCAAATAACATAAAAGCAGACGAGCTCGCAAACATTGGATCAACTCGAGGACCAGTTCCCCCAGGCGTTTTCCTCGAAATTATAAGCCAGAGGTCAATAAAAACCAAGGAACTCGCGCCAGAAGCCGCCCCAGAGGATGACGGCACAAGTGAACCAACGCAAGTGGCGGTTGCGAACTCAACCGCTAACGCAGGCAACAAAGCAGTTGAGGAGGCAGAGCCAAACGCATCTGAAGGCCTAGCTTGGACAAAACCGTTCCTTAGATTCCTAATTCAAGGGACCTTACCAAAAGACGTTACAGAAGTGTTGGGGTTCGCAGTAGAAAACACAAAATTTTCTAACTAGCGTTCCCATAACCCAAGATCTAGCTAGCTGTATTACCGTAACGGAAAGAAGTGCGGAAATAACATACCTCGGGGTGTAGTCCGTTGAGCGGGAAACGTTCCCCCAAACGTGGTTGATGTAGCCGATCAAGTTTCTGTAATAGCCCAGATTTCACAAGAATTAAAAATTTTGTTTTCGGTGTGAATTGTTTGATTGTCTGATTTGTTTGCGGTGTTTGCATCCCCGATTTATCGATCGGCGATTATTTCCCCCCCTCTTATCTCGTACCGAACGGAGACTGACCCTTGCCACCCTGATACTCGACCTTTACGACACCGGGTTTCACCCGATCATCGTCGCGAAAACCGCACGAGACCAGCCGCAGCCAACGGAACGAAAAACCCCGTTTAATAATTAAACGGGTTATTTTTATAGCGCGCCGGAAAGTGTTCTCGGAACAGTTCCAGCGCTAGGTGAACGCCTCCGGCTCGACGCGCTGATCGCGCAGTTCGAAGTTTTACCCGAATTGGAGGTACTGCGGACCCGGCGGTCAGAAACGTGAGCACCGCGCGCGCGAGAGAAAAACCGGGGATGTTTTTGCAAACAGCCAGCCACCGGGGCTATATAAAGACCACCACACTCCCACCCATTTCTAGGGTTTCCCTAGCCACAATATTGCAGCCACCCCCCTCACAATAGCCAAATTTTCGCAGTTTAGTTCTTTTTGCCCAAAATCCAGCCTCCCTGGATCTGGACCGTCGGATCGCCCGATCCAACGGCCCAGACGCGCCCTGGCCACCTCCCACCTACCTCTCTCCTCTCTCTCCTCACCAACCGAGCCGCCAGCCGTGGAGCTCCCAGGCCGTGCCGCCTCTAACTCCCGCCAGCCGGGCCGCCGCCCGCCGGCCACACCTCTCCTCCCCGCGCAGCTCCTCCCTCTCCTTTCCCTCCCCTCTCCTTCCCCTGACCTCATCTCTCTCTCTCTCTCTCTCTCTCTCTTATGCGTGCAGGGGAGGCCGCCGACGCAGCCATGGGCGAGCTCGGCCCGCGCCGGCCGCTGCCATGGAGAAATCGAGCGGGAGCTCGCCCCGCGCCCTCAAGCCCCCGCCCGCGACTAGGACCAGGCGGATCCGGCCGCCGATCCGGCCTCCTCAGCGCCCCGCCGTCTCGCTGGTGTCAGGACGGCGCCGCCGCGCCCGTCGACAGCCAGCGTCGGAGCCACCATGGCCACAACGCGAGCCGGCCAGGCCAGCCGCCGCTGTGGGCCGGCCCAGCTCCCACGTCCCGCGGCCCACTTACAGATCCAGCCCGAGACACCATATCCGGCCAACGCAGTGATGGGCCGAGGCCCATGGTGGGTCTTCCCCTTTTTTTTCTCTCCTCTATTTTTTTTCCTTAGTCTTATTTCTGCTAAGTCATTTTGTTATTGCTGCTGTATCAGTTTTGCAACGATGATAGCGACCAAACCGTAGCTCCGTTGAACGTTCCCCCAAAAAGGAAGTTGCTCAGTTTTGCGTGCTCTAGCGTTCTTATGTAGAAATTTTTTCCGTTTGAGGCCGTCTAGATAGTTTAATTCTGCGTTGAAGTGGGCATCAGGCCTTTAATTGCTTTTTTTCCTGTTAAGTGCTGCTGTTATTATTTTATTGCAACTTCGGGTGACGATTGCTTCGCAACCGTTCATCGGAATTGATTGATTCCTTTTGAGTTGTGTTAAGCATTGTTTCTACTTCAGTTTCATGCATTCACATGCCATAATTGCATGCTGCATCATGATTGTATCTTGCTCCAAAGTAGCTACCCTGCTGTTAGTGTGCTGCTGTTTATATTTTGTTGCAACTTCGGTCGACGAGTGTGTCGCGACCGTTTATCGGAATTGAGTGATTCCAATTGCATATTGTTAAGCATCATGTCTACTTCCATTATATGTATTGAATTGCCATGATATGCTTGCTGGTCATATAGTTGTTGAGCTCCAAATTTGCTATGCTGCTGTTTTTGACAGCCACCTCTTTTTTTCTCTAAGTCTGTAACGTTTCGATGCCATGTTGCATGCTTAATATCTTTTGATCTATGATGCCTATTTGCATGATACTTTTTGCCATGCCTTCCCTGTCATGTCTATTTTAGTTCCATATCATTTGTGAGCATGTTTGCATTGATTATCCTGTTTATGCATTGCTCTAAAGTGTGCTTCCTGATGTTGGCAGTTTGTGCCCGTAACTTGTTTTGCTCGTATCTTTTTAACCGTAACTCCGTTTGGAGTGTTCTTTATATCTAACTTGATTAGTTTTTCGTGTACTTTATGTTTATGCTATAGTTTGATGCTGTTAACCAACCTGAAATATGGTTTAGGACAGAACAGTACCAAATGTTTTAATCATCGTGCGACACTTAGTGTTATGCCACGTTTAGGTTGTGCCTCACTTAAATTGACTAGCATAGATAGTTTACTTGTGCTTCACCTCTTGTAATGTTTGTGTGATATGCCATGCTTTCTTGAGTTGCCCTGTTAACAACCGTTGGTTGATCACCTGTAGCTAAACAACTTGAACCACCGTAAACGTGCGGTATTCGTCGTGTGTGACTGATACCCCACTTAAACTATTAGTAACCGTTCTCGACGATAGATACGTATCGCGTTGCCGTGTCGTGTGCTGTATTCTCGATCTTGTGTTGCCCTGTAGTAATAGATGCTTGCTCATTGATTGCTTTCCAGTTTTTATCGTCTTGTGTGCTTCCGCGGGTACCTTTGGAGACGATGCGAGCTTGCGATCAACTACACCTTCGGAACCCGACTTATCAACAGGCAAGGACCATACATTACTTATGATCCATTCTATTTCAACCAGCGGTTTGCATGCTAGTCTAGGTTAGGTTCGATGTTTGATCCTACCACATGTTTACAGCCTCTTTCAAACCGATATAGCCATGTCCCCTCCCAGCAAACCTTGTACTGCTATGTTACTATTGCTCGTTGCTCAGCCCCTGCTTAGTATGCATGCTTAGGATGCTACGATGTTACCCTGTTACTCCTTGGTTTGGGATATCACATTATTATATTGTTGTTGATGATATGACTGTTATAATGTTGACTATATTCGACGAAGGATGGAAGGTCTAGGCTATCCCGCCCCGACGCTTTGTTCCATTCGAGTCACCTAGAATCCGAGTTCCGAGTATATGTTTTAAGACTGAGCGTGCCTAACCGCGTGTGGGATTTTATGGGGTCCCCTTTTCTTACCTACCTAGCTTCAAGCATTTCTAGTGGTGGCCAAAGATGATTTACCATTTGAAACCGTGTGTGTGCCAGTAGTTCTCAAACCAACCCTGACCAGTGAGGACTTAGTTCCCTTGCTGGCCCACCTTGTCCGGCTGAGGACCCGTTTTCCCATGTGTGATTAACCGGCTATCCAAACCCGCGACAGACGGTAGAGACCAGATCGAGACCGCGGCCGGCTCCTGAGCTAGATGTCGAATCACCGGGGGCCACCCGGATTTGTTCGTTGTTAGTTAGAGGGACCTGTCGTTTCGGATCTCTTGGAACTAAATCATAAAATGGTTGCCTGTGATGGGTAGCAACTAAAAGAGATGGACGTGCGTGCGGAGCCTCGTAATGCGCAGTTGGTACACCCCTGCAGGGTTAAATCTTTTCGAGAAGCCGTGTCCACGGTTATGGACGACTTGAGACCTACTCCATGTTCATAGACAACAACAACTGAGATAATCTTAATATAACTTGATCAACGTGTGTGTGTGCCTTGACTGCTTCTTCTTCGTCGGGATGCGAAAAGGCGGACAAGGATAGGATAGGTGTTATGTTTGCGTAAGTAGTTGATAGCAAGACTTGTTGGAGGCGATTCCTCATCCAATGCTTGGCTTCTTATCTTACTCTCTAGATCGTTAGCCACTTCATAAATGCTAGTGCGGCAGCAACCTCACCACTTACCCCTTCCTTACCGTAAACTACTAGTTGTCCTAGAATGACGAGTGATGAAGTGCTTGCTGGGTCAGATGACCACTACAGTTGGATGCTGAGTACCTCTGTACTCATGATACTACCCCCAAACTCTTTTCAGGGTTCTTGATCGACAACAGGTATGGTGATCGACGTTTCACGTGGAGACTCGACGACGACTACTTAGGCGGATCCCGGCGGAGGGCCTGGACCCGTGTGGTTATGGGGATCAATGTTTTTCTCTTTGCCATTAGGCATTTGCTTGTAGTCTGTACTCAGACATGTATCTTCCACTGTTGTATTGTATTAAGGCAGTTGTATGCCGATTGTATGAGATGGTGTATCCTTGTATCTGTGATGTTGTGATATCATGTTGGAAATCCGGGGCATATGGCTTTGTCATATGTCGCGGTGGGACCGATATGTGCTTCGTCCCCGGATCTGGGTGGAAACACCTAGATCTGGAACAGTACCGCATATCGGGCCTTACAACTTGGTATGAGAGCCTTACCGACCGTAGGATCCCCTCTCTGGCCGAAGTCGAGTCTAGAAAAAAAACTATTTTGTAGTTACTAAGTTAGCTATCGGAGAGTAGGGATCTTTTTACTCCTTACCCTTGCTCTGGTCAGGACAAGTGACGTAAGTGTTTTAATCTTGACTTATCCCCTTTCAAGCTTTAGGATCTCGAGTGAGTCGAGTATCGGAACCGTTACAATGCCTTGCTTGCAGCGTATTGTCTCGATTCCGACCTCAGGTTGGGAATTCTTGTAGTACCTTTAGCTTCTCCGATTCTGGATATCATCTGGGTCAACCATTGCCATCCCTCCTTTTACCGGTGTTTTTATGACTTGTGTCAAAAATCACTATCCCTTGATCTGGTTTTCGCGATCGTTCTTCCTCTTGTCACTTACGGTTTCGTTTTCCGACGATGTCGTCTCTCTGCGGAAAATTTATCTCTACTGAAGTTCGACGTCGACATGGAGCAGAGTCCCTTGTTGGTGGTGTTGAAGATCGTCGAATCTTTTCTCTCCCCTTCCCCTCTCCCCCGGATCGTCCTGGATCTCGGGACGAGATCCATTGTTGGTGGTGTTGTATTGTAACAGCCCAGATTTCACAAAAATTAAAAAATTTGTTTTCGGTGTGAATTGTTTGATTGTCTGATTTGTTTACGGTGTTTGCATCCCCGATTTATCGATCGGCGATTATTTTCCCCCCTCTTATCTTGTACCGGACGGAGACCGACCCTTGCCACCCTGACACTTTGCGACACCGGGTTTCACCCGATCATCGTCGCAAAAACCGCACGAGACCAGCCGCAGCCAACGGAACGAAAAACCACGTTTAATAATTAAACGGGTTATTTTTATAGCGCGCCGGAAAGTGTTCTCGGAACGGTTCCAGCGCTAGGTGAACGCCTCCGGCTCGACGCGCTGATTGGGCAGTTCGAAGTTTTACCCGAATCCGAGGTACTGCGGACCCCCGGCGGTCAGAAATGTGAGCACCGTGCGCGCGAGAGAAAAACCGGGGATGTTTTTGCAAACTGCCAGCCACCGGGGATATATAAAGACCACCACACTTCCACCCATTTCTAGGGTTTCCCTAGCCACAATATTGCAGCCACCCCCCTCACAATAGTCAAATTTTCATAGTTTAGTTATTTTTTTCCGAAAATCCAGCCTCCCTGCGATCTGGACCGTCGGATCGCCCGATCCAACGGCCCAGACGCGCCCTGGCCACCTCGCACCTACCTCTCTCCTCTCTCTCCTCAAAAAACGAGCCGCCAGCCCATGGAGCTCCCAGGCCGCGCCGGCTCCAACTCCGGCCAGCCGGGCCGCCGCCCGCCGGCCACACCTCTCCTCCCCGCGCAGCTCCTCCCTCTCCTTTCCCTCCCCTCTCCTTCCCCCGACCTCATCGCTCTCTCTTTCTTATGCGTGCAGGGGAGGCCGCCGACGCAACCATGGGCGAGCTCGGCCCGGGCCAGCCGCTGCCATGGAGAAATTGAGCGGGAGCTCGCCCCGCGCCCTCAAGCCCCCGCCTACAACCAGGACAAGGCGGATCCGGCCGCCGATCCGGCCTCCTCAGCGCCCCGCCGTCTCGCTGGTGTCAGGACGGCGCCGCCGCGTCCGTCGACAGCCAGCGCCGGAGCCGCCATGGCCACAACGCGAGCCGGCCAGGCTAGCCGCCGCTGTGGGCCGGCCCAGCTCCCACGTCCCGCGGCCCACTTCCAGATCCAGCCCGAGACGCCAGATCCGGCCAGCGCAGTGATGGGCCGAGGCCCATGGTGTGTCTTCCCCTTTTTTTTTTCTCTCCTCTGTTTTTTTTCCTTAGTCTTATTTCTGCTAAGTCATTTTGTTATTGCTGCTGTATCAGTTTTTCTACGATGATAGAGATCAAACCGTAGCTCCGTTGAACGTGGCCACAAAAAGGAAGTTGCTCTGTTTTGCGTGCTCTAGCGTTCGTATGTAGAAAGTTTTTCCGTTTGAGGCCGTCTAGATAGTTTAATTCTGCGTTGAAGTGGGCATCAGGCCGTTAATTGATTTTTTACCTGTTAAGTGTTATTGTTATTATTTTATTGCAACTTCGGGTGACGATTGCTTCGCAACCGTTCATCGGAATTGATTGATTCCTTTTGCACTGTGTTAAGCTTTGTTTCTACTTCAGTTTCATGCATTCACATGCCATAATTTCTTGCTGCATCATGATTGTATCTTTCTCCAAAGTATCTACCCTGCTGTTAGTGTGCTGCTGTTTATATTTTGTTGCAACTTCGGTCGACGAGTGTGTCGCGACCGTTTATCGGAATGGAGTGATTCCAATTGCAAATTGTTTAGCATCATGTCTACTTCCATTATATGTATTGAATTGCCATGATATGCTTGCTGGTCATATAGTTGTTGAGCTCCAAAGTAGCTGTGCTTCTGTTTTTGACAGCCACCTCTGTTTTTCTCCAAGTCTATAACGTTCCGATGCCATGTTGCATGCTTAATATCTTTTGATCTATGATGCCTATTTGCATGATTCTTTTTGCCATGCCTTCCTTGTCATGTCTATTTTAGTTCCATATCATTTATGAGCATGTTTGCATTGATTATCCTGTTTATGCATTGCTCTAAAGTGTGCTTCCTGATGTTGGCAGTTTGTGCCCGTAACTTGTTTTGCTCGTATCTTTTTAACCGTAACTCCGTTTGGAGTGTTCTTTATATGTAACTTGATTAGTTTTTCGTGTACTTTGTGTTTATGCTATTGTTTGCTGCTGTTAACCAACCTAAAATATGGTTTAGGACAGAACAGTACCAAATGTTTTAATCATCGTCCGGCACTTAGTGTTATGCCACGTTTAGGTTGTGCCTCACTTAAATTGACTAGCATATATAGTTTACTTGTGCTTCACCTCTTGTAATGTTTGTGTGCTATGCCATGCTTTCTTGAGTTTCCATGTTAACAACCGTTGGTTGATCACCTGTAGGTGAACAACTTGAACCACCGTAAACGTGCGGTATTCGTCGTATGTGACCGATACCCCACTTAAACTATTAGTAACCGTTCTCGACGATTGATCCGTATCGCATTGCCGTGTCATGTGTTGTCTTCTTGATCTTGTGTTGCCCCATAGTAATAGATGCTTGCTCGTTGATTGCTTTCCAGTGTTTATCGTCTTGTGTGCTTCCGCGGGTACCTTCGGAGACGATGCGAGCTTGCTATCAACTACACCTTCGAACCCGACTTATCAACAGGCAAGGACTATACATTACTTATGATCCATTCTATTTCAACCAGCGGTTTGCATGCTAGTCTAGGTTAGGTTCGATGTTTGATCCTACCACATGTTTACAGCCTCTTTCAAACCGATACAGCCATGTTCCCTCCCAGCAAACTGTAGCGACCCGGTCCCGAAGGGAACCAAGTCTACTGTGCTTTGGTGCTATCCCTGGATCATTATGCTAGCACACACAGTATTCGATGAAATACCATAGTATCACATGTCATAAATTAACATAAATACATGGTATTTATTACCTTACAGCCCTTAGGCTAGAATACACAGCAGAACAACCAATATATAAGTGGAGTCCCATCAACGTCAACGGCAAAGTTGAGTGTAGACTTCATGAGCCTATATCGTATCACTTACTCGTCTTATATAATCCTACAACACCGAAGGTTACAGCCCGACAACGGGTCAGTACATTTGAATGTACGGCAAATCATATCCCAGAAAGAAGTAAAATTTCCTACAATACATGCAATTTGGCTGGTGGAGCTTCTACATTTATTTTTGCAAAAAGCTAATTTTCCCTATAGAATAATAATAACTAAGTTCTACAATAGCAAACGATTGAGACGGGAACCCCCAGTCAATCTATCCCAAAGTGATTAACCCAATAAATAAATTAAAGATGATGAGACAAATCAATATTACCACATCTAGTCGCTCAAATTGTCCATAACCGGGGACACAGCTAATCGATTAGTTTTATACTCTGCAGAGGTTTGCGCACTTTTCCCCACAAGACCCGATCGCCTCCTTTGTAGTTTGTCACACTGCATGGTGTATGACAACTGGAAGATCGAGACATGGTCTTTCAGAAGAGTTTCCCTTACTCCGGTAGCACCCATCCCACCTACTCACAACTACTTTCGTAGTGCTACCTAGTAAGAGTCCCTAAAATTGATCAACCAAGCCAGAGCCCATAGTAGCTTGTGGCTGCACACGTAAGCTTCTAGGTATGTCAATACAAACAGTCCCTTTGAGCCTGGGTGGCTTTCCGCAGTCATCACTGGCCACCCCCAGGATACTCGCAACCATCCCACCCAGGTAGTTCATTAACTTTATCTTGGTCCTAATTACTACATTATCACTCATACCTCATAATGATTCACTTCCCAATCCACGTCTACTTAGCATGGCAATATCCTATTATACGATGGTGACAATGATGTAAGGATCAGACCTACCTCAATGATCTACTGGGTGTAATAGCATAGCATAACCTATCATGCAATCTAAAAAAGAAGAACTAATGCATTGAAAACATAGGTAATAGGGAGTATGGTCAAAGATATGACTTGCCTTGAATCTTGATGAAGTTATTCGCGCTCATAATTCCGACAATTCTACTCGTCACACTCCGAGCAATCTATCGTAACCAAGCACACAAGGTTGCACACAATCAATATACAAACAAAGGCAAAACAAGGTTCATGAACTCCAAAAGAAAAACTAAATAAAAGTTTTTGCAAAACAGATCATGATTGAGTTCAAAAGTGGGTAGCCAAGTGTCTATAATATAGGGTTTAGCTAGGGTTGTAGTTTGCAAAAAGAATCAATCAAATCCGAGTTGTAAAACAAAAGATACGATCAAAAGAAACTTGATTTTGAATCCGATCAGATTTGAATATTTTCGAAAATTAAAAATAAATTTTAGGGTTGTACTGGATAGAAGATTTCAAACTAAAACCGTGGGCTTTGGAATCACGCAAAAAGGATCTACCGAGTAAAAAGATATTACTAGAACAGTTTTGCATAGGATTATATATTTATTTATTTTGATCAAACGGAAAAAATAATTTTCTCAAAACATGGATCTACAGTACACAATATTTAGAGGGTTTCAAAACAACGATTTTGCCACTGGTTTCGTCTAAAACGGAGCAACGGATAAAAAGTTACGGCGTTTTTACTAACCGCGACGTGTAGATTTGACGTGACGAAGACGACAATTCCGGCGATCTTCGGCATCAACGAGGACGTCTAGGATGTAGGGCTTGATTAGAAGATCACAACGGTGGTGGTGATGATCTCCAACGTCGTCCGTAAGGGCATGGCAACGCGGTGAACCGAGCGCACACCGATGAACTCCCGCGGTACGCGTACAATTTGGGGATCAATCTTGCGCAAGAAAAGAAGAGGGAAAAGATGTCAATTAGATGCACAACGAAGAGAGGAGTCGGCCTGCAGAATTTGGAGTCAAGGGGAGGCTCACAGGTGACGAAATTCGTCCAACAATGAAGCTTCGTTGGACCTAGATCTACCTCGAAATTAGCTCGATTTGGAACGGTTTGGGGCGAAATTTTGTGGGCAATCGATGAAGAGCGACATGGGGTATTTATGAGACAAGATTTCGGGGACAGAGGGCAATGGGAGAGCAGTCCCGGGCGGACACGGCCGCCGGTGACGCACGAGTCCGTTCTGGACTCTGCTTGTTGCTGGAGGAGAACGAAGGGCACGTGCGTGTGTGCACGGGCGAGCTGGCTGCTGGTCCGTTTGGCCGCTGGCTCGGCTGGGCCGGCCTCGTCCCGGCTGGCCGGTGCCATTTTTTTTTTTGCAAACTTTTTTGTAGAAAAAAAAATATATAGAGGTATTTTTAATATAATAAAAATAGCCAAAAAAAACATCTTATATTTTAAAATAATAAAAATACGTAAAACGTAATTACATTTATATAAATATATATACGTATTTTTCTTAAACTTCATATATATACATATACATACGTTTGAAGTTTAAGAAAAGTACGTATATATATGTATATAAACGTAATTACGTTTTACGTATTTTTATTATTTTTAAAATATAAGATGTTTTTTGGGCTATTTTTATTATATTAAAAATACCTCTATATATATTTTTTTTCTAAAAAAAAGTTTGCAAAAAAAAATATGGCACCGGCCAGCCGGGCCGAGGCCGGCCCAGCCGAGCCAGCGGCCAGACGGACCAGCAGCCAGCTCGCCCGTGCACACACGCACGTGCCCTTCGTTCTCCTCCAGCAACAAGCAGAGTCCAGAACGGACTCGTGCGTCACCGGCGGCCGTGTCCGCCCGGGACTGCCCTCCCATTGCCCTCTGTCCCCGAAATCTTGTCTCATAAATACCCCATGTCGCTCTTCATCGATTGCCCACAAAATTTCGTCCCAAACCGTTCCAAATCGAGCTAATTTCGAGGTAGATCTAGGTCCAACGAAGCTTCATTGTTGGACGAATTTCGTCACCTGTGAGCCTCCCCTTGACCCCAAATTCTGCAGGCCGACTCCTCTCTTCGTTGTGCATCTAATTGACATTTTTTCCCTCTTCTTTTCTTGCGCAAGATTGATCCCCAAATTGTACGCGTACCGCGGGAGTTCATCGGTGTGCGCTCGGTTCACCGCGTTGCCATGCCCTTACGGACGACGTTGGAGATCATCACCACCACCGTTGTGATCTTCTAATCAAGCCCTACATCCTAGACGTCCTCGTTGATGCCGAAGATCGCCGGAATTGTCGTCTTCGTCGCGTCAAATCTACACGTCGCGGTTAGTAAAAACGCCGTAACTTTTTATCCGTTGGTCCGTTTTAGACGAAACCAGTGGCAAAATCGTTGTTTTGAAACCCTCTAAATATTGTGTACTGTAGATCCAAGTTTTGAGAAAATTATTTTTTCCGTTTGATCAAAATAAATAAATATATAATCCTATGCAAAATTGTTCTAGTAATATCTTTTTACTCGTAGATCCGTTTTGCGTGATTCCAAAGCCCATGGTTTTAGTTTGAAATCTTCTATCCAGTACAACCCTAAAATTTATTTTTAATTTTCGAAAATATTCAAATCTGATCGGATTAAAAATCAAGTTATTTTGATCGTATCTTTTGTTTTACAACTCGGATTTGATTGATTCTTTTTGCAAACTAAAACCCTTGCTAAACCCTATATTATAGACACTTGGCTACCCACTTTTGAACTCAATCATGATCTGTTTTGCAAAAACTTTTATTTTGTTTTTCTTTTGGAGTTCATGAACCTTGTTTTTCCTTTGTTTGTGTATTGATTGTGTGCAACCTTGTGTGCTTGGTTACGATAGATTGCTCGGAGTGTGACGAGTAGAATTGTCGGAATTATGAGCGCGAATAACTTCATCAAGATTCAAGGCAAGTCATATCTTTGACCATACTCCCTATTACCTATGTTTTCAATGCATTAGTTCTTCTTCTTTAGATTGCATGATAGGTTATGCTATGCTATTACACCCAGTAGATCATTGAGGTAGGTCTGATCCTTACATCATTGTCACCATCGTATAATAGGATATTGCTATGCTAAGTAGACGTGGATTGGGAAGTGAATCATTATGAGGTATGAGTGATAATGTAGTAACTAGGACCAAGATAAAGTTAATGAACTACCTGGGTGGGATGGTTGCGAGTATCCTGGGGGTGGCCAGTGATGACTGCGGAAAGCCACCCAGGCTCAAAGGGACTGTTTGTATTGACATACCTAGAAGCTTACGTGTGCAGCCACAAGCTACTATGGGCTCTGGCTTGGTTGATCAATTTTAGGGACTCTTACTAGGTAGCACTACGAAAGTATTTGTGAGTAGGTGGGATGGGTGCTACCGGAGTAAGGGAAACTCTTCTGAAAGACCATGTCTCGATCTTCCAGTTGTCATACACCATGCAGTGTGACAAACTAAAAAGGAGTCGATCGGGTCTTGTGGGGAAAAGTGCGCAAACCTCTGCAGAGTATAAAACTAATCGATTAACTGTGTCCCCGGTTATGGACAATTTGAGCGAGTAGATGTGGTAATATTGATTTGTCTCATCATCTTTAATTTATTTATTGGGTTAATCACTTTGGGATAGATTGAGTGGGGGTTTCCGTCTCAATCGTATGCTATTGTAGAACTTAGTTATTATTATTCTATAGGGAAAATTAGCTTTTTGCAAAAATAAATGTAGAAGCTCCACCAGCCAAATTGCATGTATTGTAGGAAATTTTACTTCTTTCTGGGATATGATTTGCCGTACATTCAAATGTACTGACCCGTTGTCGGGCTGTAACCTTCGGTGTTGCAGGATTATATAAGACGAGTAAGTGATACGATATAGGGTCATGAAGTCTACACTCAACTTTGCCGTTGGCGTTGATGGGACTCCACTTATATATTGGTTGTTCTGCTGTGTATTCTAGCTTAAGGGTTGTAATGTAATAAATACCATGTATTTACGTTAATTTATGACATGTGGTACTATGGTATTTCATCGAATACTGTGTGTGCTAGCATACTGATCCAGGGATAGCACCAAAGCACAGTAGACTTGGTTCCCTTCGGGACCGGGTCTCTACAAGCTGGTATCAGAGCCGACCCTCGCGGTTACATGGGCGTGTGTGGGTCAGTTGCGCGAACATGTGGGACATGTGTCGGCACTGGACACACAGACGTGTGCCAAGGGGAAACGTTCCTGTGGGCCGATGAGGACATCGGTTCCTTAGTGGGGGTGTATGTGACATCATGTCTTAATAGGAATGATAGACTACTCATATCAACAAGGTGCACCTTCTTTTCCGGAAGAACATCTTCAAAGAACTCCAAAGTTAAGCGTGCTTGGCTTGGAGGAATTTGAGGATGGGTGACCGACCGGGAAGTTGTTCCCGGGTGCGCACGAGTGAGGACAAAGCTCGCAGGAAAGACTAGTGTTGGTCTGTGGGGCCAGTCTAGATCCCGCCAGGCGTACGCCGGGAACCGGTGGCTGTGGCCGGGGCGTTACACAAACCTTGTACTGCTATGTTACTATTGCTCGTTGCTCAGCCCCTGCTTAGTATGCATGCTTAGGATGCTACGATGTTATCCTGTTACTCCTTAGTTTGGGATATCACATTATTATATTGTTGTTGATGATATGATTATTATAATGTTGACTATATTCGACGAAGGATGGAAGGTCTAGGCTATCCCGCCCCGACGCTTTGTTCCATTCGAGTCACCTAGGATCCGAGTTCTGGGTATTGGTTTTAAGACTGAGCGTGCCTAACCGCGTGTGGGATTTTATGGGGTCCCCTTTTCTTACCTACCTAGCTTCAAGCATTTCTAGTGGTGGCCCAAGCTGATTTACCATTTGAAACCGTGTGTGTGCTGGTCAGCTGCCAGTACTTTTAAAACCAACCCGGACCAGTGAGGACTTAGTTCCCTTGCTGGCCCACCTTCTCCGGCTGAGGACCCGGTTTCCCATGTGTGATTAACCGGCTATCCAAACCCGCGACAGACGGTAGAGACCAGATCGAGAGCGCGACCGGCTCCTGAGCTGGATGTCGACTCACCGAGGGCCACCCGGATTTGTTCGTTGTTAGTTAGAGGGACCTGTCGTTTCGGATCTCTTAAACTAAATCATAAAATGGTTGCCTGTGATGGGTAGCAACTAAGAGAGATGGACGTGCGTGCGGAGCCTCGTAATGGGCAGTTGGTACACCCCTGCAGGGTTAAATCTTTTCGAGAAGCCATGTCCACGGTTATGGACGACTTGAGACCTACTCCTTGTTCATAGACAACAACAACTGAGATAATCTTAATATAACTTGATCAACGTGTGTGTGTGTGCCTTGACTTCTTCTTCTTCGTCGGGATGCGAAGAAGAGGACAAGGACAGGATAGGTGTTATGTTTGCGTAAGTAGTTGATAGCAAGACTTGTTGGAGGAGATTCCTCATCGAATGCTTGGCTTCTTATCTTACTCTCTAGATCGTTAGCCACTTCATAAATGCTAGTGCGGAAGCAACCTCACCACTTACCCCTTCCTTACCGTAAACTACTAGTTGTCCTAGAATGACGAGTGATGAAGTCCTTGCTGGGTCAGATGACCACTACAGTTGGATGCTGAGTACCTCTATACTCATGATACTACCCCCAAACTCTTTTCAGGGTTCTTGATCGACAATAGGTATGGTGATTGATGTTTCACGTGGAGACTCGACGACGACTAGTTAGGCGGATCCCGGCGGAGGGCCTGGACACGTGTGGTTATGGCGATCGATGTTTTTCTCTTTGCCATTAGGCATTTTCTTGTAGTCTGTACTCAAACATGTATCTTCCGTTGTTGTAATGTATTAAGGAAGTTGTATGCCGATTGTATGAGATGTTGTATCCTTGTATCTATAATGTTGTGATATCATGTTGGAAATCCGGGGCATATGGCTTTGTCATATGTCGCGGTGGGACCGATACGGTACAAGCTGTATGTCAAGCGTGGAACCAGTCTCGCGTAAGCGTACGCGTAAGGTCGGTCGGGGGCCGCTTCATCAAACAATGCCGCAGATGTGAACAAGTACACGTGGGAGGGTAACAATCATACAATCAACGCCCACATCCCTGATGTGTTCTATCCGTACAGTAATACTAAGCATAGACCTAGCTCATGATACCATTGTTGGGGTTCGCAGCAGAAAACACAAATTTTTCCAACTAGCGTTCCCATAACCCAAGATCTAGCTAGCCGTATTACCGTAACGGAAAGGAGTGCGGAAATAACACACCTCGGGGTGTAGTCCGTTGCGCGGGAAACGTTCCCGCAAACGTGGTTGATGTAGCCGATCAAGTTTCACAGCCCCCTGGCTGTGTTGAGCACCCGGATGGGTGTAGTGCCACACGTGTAGCACGTCGTAGTACTCGCACACGTACGATACTCGATGACGACCTCCGTTCTCCGATCCAGCGAAGGTGGCGGAAGGAGACCTCCGGACGGAGCTTCGGCAGCACGACGGCCTCCGATTCTAGCAGAGAAGCCTCAATTCCACTATAGGCTCACACTAGGGAGCCCACCGTGAAAGAGACAAGGTAGGGGAGAAGACCGGGGAAAACCGATCTCAATTCGGAGTAAATACTAATTTAATCCGATTTATCGTGTATTTGTCTTAATGAAATATGTGCACCATGGCCCTCTTTATATAGGGGTAGGGGGGGGAATCAACCCCCCTCCCTTAGCAATGTGGTACTATCCCACATGCTAGGGGGGGGGGGGCCGGCCACGGGGGGAGAGGGGGCGTCACCCTCATGGGCCCTAGGGCCTATGGCGCCTCCCCCCACTCCCTTTTTTTTCTTTTTATTTTTCCCTTTTATTTCTTCCCCTAATGGGCCTTTTTCTCCACTAAGGCCCATTGCACATATTAATTATAAATAAAATGATTTTAATTATTAATTCAATTAATTAATAACTAAAACATAATATTCCATCTCCCGGTGCTCCGGAACACCTTCCGGTTCACTCCGAACTTTTTCGGTTCAACACTGTACTTCTCCGATGTTGTTTCCTTTATTCACTGGTTACTCCGATGGTTCCGAAGAGGTCTCCGATTTCAATGAGCCCTTAAGTGTGTTACCCTACGGTCCGAGAACACTCCAGTCATGACCGAGATGAGGCTACGGTCAATGATCATCAGCGAGACCTGGATGCCCATAATGACCCCTGTGCATTCCGGATATCAAACACCGATTGGACCTTATGCCGTATAGCATTCCCTTTGTCAGCGATACTGGATTGTTCCGAGATTTGATCAATGACATCCTATGTCTGGTTCAACCATGTTCTGAACTAATCCTCATTCAATCATTCCCGTTATATTCATCCCCGTGACCTAGTCACACGCTGCAGCTTTATGGATGGAATCTCACCGAGTGGGCCCCGAGTATCTATCCATTATATGGATTGACAAATCCCGCTCTTGTAACAATACTCCTGAACATATCTCCATGGAATACCCAAGATACAACCGTTATGACCCGCATATTTCAGTCAGCTGGTGATATGTAGGTCAAAGCATCCGGGAAGATAGCAATTATGCACGTACTCACGGTCAAAGGAACGGTCTACCACGTTCTGTAATTACAACACTGAACCTTCACAAGATTTGATCATGCTGTAATGCTTACTTTGGGTAATGTTCATCACATCAATTAACCAGTGAGGTGATCTCATAGTCAAGAGAATTAATTGTCCATGATCGCGAAACCACGACCATCATGTTGACCATGAACTAGTTATCGATGTAGAGGCTAACTAGGAACTCTGGGGGTTTCTATGCCACACCTGCATCATTGTTTCACTGACACAGTTCTAGCACGGTATGAAACTGGTTATGAACTTTCTTAGATATATTGGAATAATCATATATTATTTGCCTCTAAAGCATATATCCAACCGTCTCCCACTTGCACTAGAGTGCTAATAATCTAGCCGCATTTTTCCGATCATAATCATCTTATCACATAAGTGTTCATTGATCATGCATGCTCATGGAAGAGGTTTCGTCAACGAAACGCACCAATTCAGATTCGTATGTTTCATTTGCAACAGGTACAGGTCAAAAGATCTTTTGACATACCACTCATTATCATATAATGGTTGGATATAAGTTTCGCGGGAGAGTGAGACTATTATTTCACAGTATCCTCCAATGATCTCTTGGTTCAGTCTTTAGAAGACTCATCCATAGTCATATATACTGGGAAATACACTCAACCAGAAGTGCAATACTTCCAACGCTAAACTTTTATCCATACGTCTACTTTTTAAGTAGTATTATGTTTGTAGTGCCGTGAATTTTTCTCACATTTCTTTCATATCTTTGGTGATGTCTCTAATGCCATATAGACCCATATTATGGCTTGCAATTGTAATCTTGCATTACATTCAAGTCTATTATCCTTTCTATATTTTAGAGAATAGTCCTCAGTATTCCTCATATAATGAATGCATGGACTTTATTCAGATTCTGTGTTTTACTCCTAAAGCACATTGGAATCTGTTCTTCTTCCAAGAACTTTTGAGTCATTTTGTTGTTGGATTCACAATGCATGTTATATGGTAGAATCATATGTCAAGAACATATAAGATCACATGTCCAGTACATGGTGCATCTCTATTCTTCCATCAAGACATTGCTTGTGATATTTGGATTTCATTATATAATTTCTAGCCACAAGAACCTGTTTCTTGTCTTAGAAGATTATTCCAACCTTCACTTCGTTTCATTATCCGTATCTTAATCTACTCATATAGATTTCAACGTGTAATGTGTTGGTATTTCACATAAAAGAAGATTCTTGCAATCTTGTATTTTATTTTCCTTATGCTCTATATATATCATAATGCACATATGTATATAAGAAGATTCTCTATATACACAATCAATGCATATCCATATATATACATATGAGATCATTCTTCACACATATCAATGCATATATGTTTGAGACAATAATCATGCTCCCACTCAAATATATCCATCATATACTCATATATTTATGGTTCAGCTTTCATCAAGTCATTTTATTGTTCACTATGTCTCACATAATGACAAAGCTTCCAAAGCTCCCACTCAGAAAATGCCCTCTGCATTCCAAGTTTCCGGGAAGTCTTCAAAGCTCCCACTCAGTTTCATAAAACTGCAAGCCCACTCAATATTTTGGTCATCAAAAAATCACTTGATCAAATCAAGGTTGAGGGTTCCTGTCTTGAGGTACTATAGTCCATCCTTTTAACGAAATAACCTTCGTCATGCCCATTGAAATTCTCTTTCAAATCCCAAATTTGACTGAGATGCAATTTCAGGCTATGGTCCATCGTAGTGTAAATGAAATATTTTATTGATTAAAGCATTCCTACGTTTCCGTAGTCAATCACCATTGAACTTTGGTCATAACCAAATAATGCCTTATTCCCATTACATTATTCTCAATAACTCTCCAGTTTGTCGAGAATATGAAATAATCGATTTATTTCACGGGACGTGAGCCATCCTATATGTAACTCAATATTATTTCATTTCTCCTCGTGTTCTAGGCTGCCATCATTCCTTTGTGTCTCAAGCAATGTTATTCTTTATTGTTTTATTAAGAAGACTCATAATTATTGTTTTGTACAGAACGTATTCATGACAACCTTCTAAATTCAACAATGGCTTCAATTCATATACCAAGATTAATCATCTATGGCATATCCTTCCTTATAAAGTGTCATTACAACGGAACATGCTTCCGTTGCAATACTCTAATATTCTGAAGGCAAGGTCCAATACCCCGATCAAAGTTTCCATTATCTCCCATTGGATCTGTGTCGAGAGACTTCTTCTCGCATTACCAATCAAGCAACACACATTTTGCTATTCGGGGAGAATATGTAATTTCAATTGCTTGTAGTTTTATTACAAAGAAATTCTTTCTTTTAAGAAACCTTATAACACCATCAGTTATGGAGCTATCATGTCTCGTTAGATTCAGGATGGTTTCCTATTCATGAAGTGGGTGTTTTAACTTAATGAATTAAACAACCTTCTTCGACAATAACTATAGTGCTAGGGGAAAGAACGTTTAGACCATACTACGGTTTAGTATGACTACCAATGGTTTAAGTAGTCTAGCATTTTCAACTTCCATCGTAGTTTGTGGTACAACTTCCACAAGTCTCCCATTATGTCAATATCAATACTTATCACTTCGGATCGTAGCGTAGTGATATGTATCCTTGTATTCTCACTTCTCACTGTGATTCCTGAATCTCAGTTTTATGATCTCAATTGAATACAACTTTCAATTAACCATATTAAGTTTTTAATGATAACTCACGTGCCCATTTAGTACATCATTTATGTATAATGATTGGCACAAGTTCTACTTGCTAGAACCTTGTTGTAAGGCCCGATATGCGGTACTGTTCCAGATCTAGATGTTTCCATCCAGACCCGGGGACGAAGCACATATCGGTCCCACCGCGACATATGACATAGCCATATGCCCAGGATTTCCAACATGATATCACAACATTACCGATACAAGGATACAACATCTCATACAATCGGCATACAACTGTCTTAAATACAATACAACAGCAGAAGATACATGTCTGAGTACAGACTACAATCAAATGCCTAGTGGAAAAGACAAAAACATCGGTCCCATAACCACACGGGTCCAGGCCCTCCGCCGGGATCCGCCTAACTAGTCGTCGTCGAGTCTCCACGTGAAACGTCGATCACCATACCTGTTGTCGATCAGAACCCTGAAAAGAGTTTGGGGGTAGTATCATGAGTACAGAGGTACTCAGCATCCAACTGTAGTGGTCATCTGACCCAGCAAGGACTTCATCACTTGTCATTCTAGGACAACTAGTAGTTTACGGTAAGGAAGGGGTAAGTGGTGAGGTTGCTGCCGCACTAGAATTTATGAAGTGGCTAACGATCTAGAGAGTAAGATAAGAAGCCAAGCATTCGATGAGGAATCGCCTCCAACAAGTCTTGCTATCAACTACTTACGCAAACATAACACCTATCCTATCCTTGTCCTCCTCTTCGCATCCCGACGAAGAAGAAGCAGTCAAGGCACACACACACGTTGATCAAGTTATATTAAGATTATCTCAGTTGTTGTTGTCTATGAACAAGGAGTAGGTCTCAAGTCGTCCATAACCGTGGACACGGCTTCTCGAAAAGATTTAACCCTGCAAGGGTGTACCAACTGCCCATTACGAGGCTCCGCACGCACGCCCATCTCTCTCAGTTGCTACCCATCACAGGCAACCATTTTATGATTTAGTTCCAAGAGATCCGAAACGACAGGTCCCTCTAACTAACAACGAACAAATCCGGGTGGCCCCCGGTGAGTCAACATCCATCTCAGGAGCCGGCCGCGCTCTTGATCTGTTCTCAACCGTCTATCGCAGGTTTGGATAGCCGGTTAATCACACATGGGACACCGGGTCCTCAGCCGGAAAAGGTGGGCCAGCAAGGGAACTAAGTCCTCACTGGTCCAGGTTGGTTTGTAAACAACTGGCGGCCGACCAGCACACACACGGTTTCAAATGGTAAATCAGCTTGGGCCACCACTAGAAATGTTTGAAGCTAGGTAGGTAAGAAAAGGGGACCCCATAAAGTCCCACACGCGGTTAGGCACGCTCAGTCTTAAAACCAATACCCGGAACTCTGGTCCTAGGTGACTCAAATGGAACAAAGCGTCGGGGCGGGATAGCCTAGATCTTCCATCCTTCGTCGAATATAGTCAACATTATAATAATCATATCATCAACAACAATAATATAATAATGTGATATCCCAAACCAAGGAGTAACAGGGTAACATCGTAGCATCCTAAGCATGCATACTAAGCTGGGGCTGAGCAACGATCAATAGTAACATAGCAGTACAAGGTTTGATGGGAGGGGACATGGCTGTATCGGTTTGAAAGAGGCTGTAAACATGTGGTAGGATCAAACATCGAGCCTAACCTAGACTAGCATGCAAACCGCTGGTTGAAATAGAATGGATCATAAGTAATGCATAGTCCTTGCCTGTTGATAAGTCGGGTTCCGAAGGTGTTACCCTACGGTCCGAGAACACTCCAGTCATGACCGAGATGAGGCTACGGTCAATGATCATCAGCGAGACCTGGATGCCCATAATGACCCCTGTGCATTCCGGATATCAAACACCGATTGGACCTTATGCCGTATAGCATTCCCTTTGTCAGCAATACTGGATTGTTCCGAGATTCGATCAATGACATCCTATGTCTGGTTCAACCTCGTTCTGAACTAATCCTCATTCACTCGTTCCCGTCATATTCATCCCCGTGACCTAGTCACAAGCTGCAACTTTATGGATGGAATCTCACCGAGTGGGCCCCGAGTATCTATCCATTATATGGATTGACAAATCCCGCTCTTGTAACAATACTCCTCAACATATCTTTACGGAATACCCAAGATACAACCGTTATGACCCGCATATTTCAGTCAGGTGGTGGGATGTAGGTCAAAGCATCCGGGAAGATAGCAATTATGCACGTACTCACGGTCAAAGGAACGGTCTACCACGTTCTGTAATTACAACACTGAACCTTCACAAGATTTGATCATGTTGTAATGCTTACTTTGGGTAATGTTCATCGCGTCACTTAACCAGTGAGGTGATCTCATAGTCAAGAGACTTAATTGTCCATGATCGTGAAACCACGACCATCATGTTGACCATGAACTAGTTATCGATGTAGAGGCTAACTAGGAACTCTAGGGGTTTCTATACCACAACTGCATCATTGTTTCACTGACACAGTTCTAGCACGGTATGAAACTGGTTATGAACTTGCTTAGATATATTGGAATAATCATATATTATTTGCCTTTAGAGCATATATCCAACAAGAAGCCCGACGCATCAGTCGGCGATCTAAAGCATTCACAATAATCAAGGGACAACTCTACAAGTGTAGCTGCTCTTAGGTCCTCCAAAAGTGCGTCGAGGAAGAAGACGACAAAGCCCTGTTGCTCGAGATCCACGAAGGCACTTGTAGACACCACACGAGCGGTCGTGCACTCATGGCGAAACCTTTTCTAGCAGGGTTCTACTGGCCAACCGCAATGCGTAACGCAAAAGACATCGTACGACGTTGCATCACTTGCCAAAAATTTGCCAGCTGGCCACACAATCCAGCATCAGATCTCAAAAACTATACCACTATCTTGGCCTTTCGCCACATGGGGACTCGGCATGGTGGGTCCACTCAAGAAATCCTCAAAAGGCGGCCAAACACATCTCCTAGTAGCGTTGGACAAGTTCACCAAGTGGATTGAGGCAGTACCAATCACCAGCTCAAGAGCTCTCACGACAGTTAACTTCATCAAGTCCATCATCTTCCAATTCGGTGTACCACACAACATCATCACAAACAATGGTACAAACTTCACCGCAACAGAATTTCAGAACTTCTGTCAAGAATTGGGCATTAAGATCAACTACGCGTCGGTCGCGCACCCACAATCCAACGACCAGGTGGAAAAGGAAAATGGCTTAGTGTGCGGAGGAATAAAAAGCGACTCCTCCCACCACTCGAACAGGTAGCAGGCAACTGGGTAGAAGAACTCCCAGCAGTCCTATGGAGCTTGCGCACCACGCCCAACACCTCAACACAGCACACACCCTTTTTTATGGTATATGGGGCGGAGGTTGTACTCCCGCACGAGCTAAAATTCGGAGCTCCCCGAATCTAAGGATACGAAGAGGAAGAGGCAGAATAAGCACTCCAGGATGATAAAGACATCACAGACGAAGCAAGGGACACACCTATAGCAAGGTCAGAAGGATACCAAGACAAACTGCGCACATACCAAAGCAGCCATTTACGGACAAGAACCTTCCGCCAAGGAGATCTTGTCCTGCGGTTAATACAAGAAAAAGTCAACAATCTTGCCCCGCAGTGGGAAGGACCCTTCATAATATCGGAGGTCATAGGAGGAGGAGCATACAGGCTGAAGAACCCGAAGATCGATGAAGACGTGGGAAATCCGTGGAACGTGGAAAACTTGCGCATGTTCTACCCATAGTCTAGCCATAGGCACTCTCGGCTGTATCGGCAGCAGCACCGATCGACAACCCATGTAAAATTCGAAGCAATTAAAGAGGTGTTTCCCAAATAGTACTATTTAGAGCACTCGGGGGCTCAAGCACAGACTCCCCCTGAGAGACGCTATTTTCGCTTACGCGATGTTACTTAAAGCACTCGGAGGCTCGAGCACAGACTCCCCCCTGAGAGACGCTATTTTTTCTTACGCGACGTTACTTTTAAA
This sequence comes from Bromus sterilis, assembly GCA_950022295.1. Taxonomy (NCBI): domain Eukaryota; kingdom Viridiplantae; phylum Streptophyta; class Magnoliopsida; order Poales; family Poaceae; genus Bromus; species Bromus sterilis. The sequence goes on along the minus strand of OX465595.1, from coordinate 253,020,040 downwards.
GCACTCGGGGGCTCAAGCACAGACTCCCCCTGAGAGACGCTATTTTCGCTTACGAGACATTACTTAAAGCACTCAGGGGCTCAACACAGACTCCCCCCGAGAGACGCTATTTTCTCTTATGCGACGTTACTTAATGCACTCGGTGGCTCGAGCACAGACTCCCCCTGAGAGACGCTATTTTCGCTTACGCGGCGTTACCTAAAGCACTCGGGTGCTCGAGCACAGACTCCCCCCGAGAGAGGCTATTTTCTCTTACACAACGTTATTTCAAGAACTCGGGGGCCCGAGGAAAAAACTTCCCCCAAACGACATCACTTCACCCGCATCGTTTTGAAAAGATCCCTCACTCAAAGTTTTCGCACTAGCGCAATCCATTTTCCAAAGATAGAGGACAAAGCAGACTTTGGAGAAAGGAATTTATTAAGTCTTCACCCGATCACAAGTGATCACCTAAAGACTCGGGGGCTTGTCCCATCGGGAGCGCTGCCGCGCACCCGACGAAAAGTTGGAACAACAGTACAACCATAAGAAGGGCCAGCATGAACGAGTAAAGCTCAAAGTCTACGTCCGAATCTACAAGACGAACGCCGCCTCGGGGGCTACTCCCAACAAGAGCGCTGCCGCACACCCGATAGTACTACAAAGGAACTCGAAGACCATTTTCCGTTAAACAATGACCTGAAAGGACAAGGAACTCGAAGACGGTTAAACAAGGACCCGAAAGGACGGGGCACTCGGAGACAATTTTCAATTACAAAGGACTTGAAGTGCTCAAGTTACATATCAGAGATACATCAGTACAAATCTTCCACCACATACCAAAGTTTACAAAGTGACTCGAGCAGTTACCAAAAGGACTACAACACCAATCATCCCAGGGAATTATGAGTTCTACATGTGTTCTCATGCTGAGATAATTGGCACTTTCGGCCCACATCTTGACGAGCATCATCACAGACAAAGTAAGAACTAAGCCTGCGAAGAAGCGACTCGCCTCCTTCCTGAGCCTGGTAACCTTGCCTACCGACGTGCCCTCTTGACGGGCGGCTTGACGTCGAGCTCCTCCCTAGAACTAGAAGAGCAAGCACCACCAGCCGAGGAGTCGGCAGAAGATGAAGCCACATGAGAAGTAGTCGAAGCATCCCTCGACCCACCAGAGCTGTCACTGCTTGTTTCCTCCCAGTACGGGTCCAGGAGATTCCCACCGGCATCAAACGCGCGGATGATGAGAGTATATTCGCCATCAAAACGACAGCAAAGGCTATCCCCATCACGCAAATTCAGCCGTCGCGAAAACGACCTCCATCCAGATCCAAGAAAAGTCAGGAATGAACTATCAACAACCAGCTCCACCCAAGAGGGTGATCGAGCACACCCTTGAAGCTGGAGCCACAGACCCCTCAAGTTGAGTTCATAAATCATGGAGGAAAATGAGAACGGAAGAGGGATCCAAGTAGAGGTCCGGCTAAGAACGCGCAGAAGGAAGTCATAGCGCCAAACACCCTCCTCCGCGTAAGAAAAAGAGGGCGTCGGCGTAGCTCCACGACGTCCACCGCACGAAGAACGAGGCTTGCGGCCACCATGGCCGCATTGACCAAGACCTCGGCCAACCACACCACCACCACGCTTGGGCGCCATATCAAGAAGAAGTAGAAGGGAAAGATGGGAGAAGAACAGATGCCGAGCACAGGCAAACAACAGTAGGTATTTATAGCGCAGCCTAGGGGCAAATCAGGAAAACATGCAGAAGCCCAGGCGACGCTATCATTAATTCAAGAGCAACACGCTGGGTGTTGCGAATTCCAAGACAAGATGCCTTTTCACAACCAGCAGTACTTAATCAAGGATACATCAAAGCTCGCGTGTTTCCCATACACGCCTCGGAAATCCAACGGGAAGCAGCAATGCGGCGTCCAAGTTTTCATTATGACTGGTCAGGAGATGCGACGATTCGAAGACCAAGCTTCGTCACCACATCGGTCACCAAAGAGCATTATTACGATGCTTATCCCTGCGACATCCCAAGAAGGACGATTCATGATAAAAACAACTGGAAAAATGAAGCCCGACAAAGACTCCCTGTCTCTTGGTGCCAAATCTTCTGATTTTTGCTCCAAATTTTTTTTACTCTCATCGGGAGTACCTTCCCTTTACTAAAAACAGAGCAAAGACCAAATTTCGAGGACACGAGTGGCTATTCCCACTATAAAGAAAAATACATCTACAGTGTTTCGGGTGCTCCCTCACCCAGAAGGAAAAGACGTCCTCGAGTGACCACTCACACCAACAGTAATCACAGCATCTATAGAGTTTCGGGTGCTCCCTCACCCATAAGGCAATGATGTACTTGAGTGACCACTCGAACTAGAAAAATGGCGCATCTCCAGAGTTCGGGTGATCCCTCACCCAGAGTATGATGAAGCATTCGAGTGGCTACTCTCAAGACTTGACTAATACCCAGGAAGATAATTTGCCCACGCACTCGAGGACTATATGAGTCGGTGCATTTTCTATCGACTCCTCGCCTGAGCTCGCAAAAGCTCCACGGGTGACAGATAATAGTCCACTTGATCTGTTTATTCCAAGTGGGTGCATCTCTAATCAGGCTCCGCGCCTCTATAAAAAATGATGCCTGGGTGACAACACGCTACAGTCCATATGTCGCGCGAGCTTAGCGCGTAGGTAAGACCCTGCTGCGCAGTCGGCCGGGCCGGGTCTTGCCACAACGCGACTTCACTCCCGATGTTTTCCATGCGCTCGCATGAAGAAGGATGATCCTATAACGGACGCGTTAAGGTTGTTTGCTGGGACCGACGGCATCGATCCTGTAAGGCCTGCAGCGGCATGGACTTTGCTAAACACCGGTCGTTCCCAAGTTCGTGTCGAGGGACACGGGCTTGATTGGGCTACTGAGGTATTTTCCACTAGCACAATTCACCAAGGCTCGACCAGTCGACTAACTTGGGCCCTTTCAGCTTATCATCCCTCGAATAAACATCTTTACAGCTAAAACATCCAACAACTCGTAGCCACACTGCGCACGTGATGGCAACTAACGATGGATTCGAGTCCCTGCGCTAATCTTCGAGTCCCCCAGGCACTCGGGGGCTACTGATCAGGGGGTGACCCCACGACTCCTGCGTGTAAGGATACATGGTGCATACGAAGACAGAAGGCCTGATAGAAGCCTTGATGGGATCCCGTGGCCCTTCCCGTGGCCTACAGCGGGATCCCGGCGACTCGACGCCGTGCCCGTGCCACCGGTGTTGAGCCGCCGGCCGTTTAGCCCCTAAACCCCCTGCTAACCTCCCCCCCAGTCTATGACAGGTGGGGCCCCCAACCCCTAAACCCCACTGTTAGTTCTAATGAAAACGTGATTAATCCCTCTGCCACTCACAGCAAGGCCCCACAGGTTAGCAGCCCCCCCTACATCATGCTGACGCCAGCGTGTTGCAGTAAATCAGTTAAATGATTTATTTAATTCAGAAAAAGTCAGAAAAAGCTATAAACTTTAGAAAATCATAACTAATTTATTTTAACTCCAAATTGGACATATAATATGTCTAAAATTATCAGAAAAATGCAAGGAATGTGAATTTGGACTCTTTTTTCATGTTTGACCAATTTAAATTGGGTGAACAGGAGCATTTGTCCATATGGCATTAATTTGAATTCAAATTTGTAGTGAATTTGCAAATGACTTTGCAACCCACTTCTTTTAAATGGAATTGTCCACACAATGCAACCATGAACCTCACATTGCAACATTGACCATGTGTATGTGCATTGTACTTTGTATTGACCCTATGATTGCCATGTTTGCCGAATAGAAGTGGAGCCGGAACCGGAGGCCACCCCTTTGTTGAAGATACCGTGTACGACCCTCCTCGGGAAGGCAAGCAAACCCCCATTGATCATGTCGATAAGATCCCACTTCCCTCTCAGTCTCGCTTATGCATTGTTTAGGGTGATTACCATGATACGTTTCTACCGCATAGATGAACCCATTCCTTTGCATGACCTATCATTTGTCACAGTAGTAAGCAAACCACAATCCTAACAGATGTAGGAGTCATTTGATATCGTGTGGACCCTGCAACTGTTACTCCTTATTGCATGCTTAGAGTTTACAATGAGGATACTCTTCTGTGAGTCGGGATGGTAGAAATCATGTTGAAGAAGGTGAAACTGTGTTTGTGAATCCACCCTAATACAAGGTGAACGATGAGAGGTTGTGTAGGAGTACACAGTGGGTTGTCTCGTTGAACACCGCCTTAAGTCCAAGTTCTTGTGTGGTGATCCAAGACGAAGAGTACTACCAAATGTTGGGCACATCGACCCCCGCTCAACCTACTAACTCACCCCTTCTCAGTTCAATGAGTCGCAGTAGTTCGGGGTTCTGGTAGGTTTGTGGCCTGGCTGCTAAGTGAGAGAACGTCTCAACCGAGACCGGCTTATGCACCACGCACACATCTTCTGGGATCACTTCGGTAAACCGGCCGGGTTACGAATGTGGAAACCATCCCAGATAGGCGTCTTTATTAAACTTGAGTTGGATGTGAGGTAAAAGTTGTGGTGAACATCCTGGCCGACACCCACTTGAATGGTGTCGAGGCCAAGGTGGTAACTGATAGTTTCATGTGTGTAGCAGTACACCCCTGCAGGGTTAATAAACTATTCGAATAGTCGCGTCCGCGGTAAGGGACTACTTGGAAAGCTTATCTTGATTATTAGACAACTTGAACTGGATACTTATAAAACTTGCCATGATAAGTGTGAGTGTTGTGGCGTGCATTCTCATGGGAAGTCGAGGAAGGCACCATAGTGGTGTAATTATTTGGAGGCATACACTGGACTCGTGTACGCTTCTTACCTCAAGTCCAGTATTCGTAGTTCAGGACTAGCCAAGTCAAATCTGGCACTTCTACATTTGAACCCCACCTCCCTTTATCTTGATACATGTGCATGAGTAGTATAGCTCCTACGTAAGTCTTGCTGAGTACGACTTTGTACTCACGTTTGCTTAATCTATGTTTTAGATGAACCCACTAACCCCGAAGGTGGATTCTTCCTCGAGCTCGATAACTGAAGAACAAGCTAGTGTAGTCCTAGTCAGCAGACTGGTCCCTCGTGGAAGGGCTTGTTTATAAATAAGGCTTCTCTAAGCCATTTGTTAAACTTGTCTGTACTCAGACCTACTTTGCTTCCGCATGCTTGATGTAATGTTGGATCACAGTCTCGTGATCTCTGTCTGCACTTTGTAAGAGTTATCAATAAAGTTTTAAACTTTGTTGAGAATTGCAATGATACGTGCTGTTCATACTAGACATGTGTGCTGCATGTATGTTTATAACATGCATGTCTTAGTATGGGTTTTCGAGACCTTAGTCGTGATCTGGATGGCGGTCTTTTATACACCAAGTGGCCCTTAGATGTGCGAAACTTGGAGTATCGCGATGCGATTTCTCGTGACTATGTCACGTGCACACTTTTTTGTATGATCGAGCCCGCCCTAGACCCCTACTAAGTGATCGGGCTGGAGTAAGTCTATGTAAGTGTTATAATACAATCGAGAGTACGGTTGAGGCGACTTGTCTATGAGTATGGGAGTTCACCACCCATATCATTTAGACTTGTGTGCGGACGATGAGGACCCATCTCAGTTGATCATCCGGCCTGGATGGGATGCCCCTCATGTTCGATGCTTTCCGAGAACCTTATGTGCTTGGCCTTGTCTGCTTAGACAAGTGGGTACGGTTCTCGGCTCTCGATATGATTGTGTTGTAGCGGGTCTTGCATACGCTAACACCGGGTCCTGACAGATTTGGTATCAGAGCAGGACTGACTGTAGGATTATCAGCCTTGGTCGAAGTTTAGTCTAGCCTTCTGTAGTTATATATTTACTGTGGGTATATAAGGGAACATCGTAAGGCTTCTTTTTCTCCTTACCCTCATCTTTCTTCGGGAAGAGAGGACTAGGCTCATCTATGTCTTATTAGAACATCTCGTTGATTGCTTCCTTGTAACCGTAGGAAAGTTGTGTTCGGTTTTCTAGAGTTGTTGTGCTTCCTGATTTCTTACATCGTATGTAAGTGTTGTTTCTATGTTGTAAGAAAATTGTCTTTTCTTGCAATTATAGCCATTATGATGTCCGAGTCATCCCAGGTTTCTTCATAATCTGATGCATTTGAAACATCCTTCCCCCTATTTCGGTTGTCTTTCCAGAAGATTTCTAGGTGGCATGCCCAACAGTTCCATAGTGTTTGTTGTAGGTTTTACTATAGAAACCTATGTTGATGCATTTGCAGTTGTTCCTCCCACTTTAGATGTCTTCTAGCCAGAATAACCACACTAACCTTCGTGTTGGGGTACTTTGCTACTCTGACATATCTGTTGTAGCCCTAGAGAGCCGTGGTCATCCTTAGGAAAACCATCCAGTAAGCAATTCCTTAAACCTAGCCACCCGACAGATGTGTAGAATTCATAGTGGATCTTATGCCAGGAACCGCACCAATTTCCAGACGCCCATACAAAATGGCCCCACGTGAGTTAGCTGAGCTTAAAATCCAACTTGAATCTTTGTTGGCAAAAGGCTTCATCCGCCCTAGCTCACCGACATGGGGTAGACCCATTCTGTTCGTAACAAAGAAAGATGGAGCAAAAAGGAAGTGCGTAGACTATCGCCTGCTAAATCTAGCGACGAAATAGAACAAGTACCCACTTCCTAGGATCAATGATCTTTATGATCAACTTGCTAGATCCTCTGTCTTCTACAAGATGGATTTGAGATTAGGCTATCATCAATCAAAATCAGAAATGAGGACATTCCCAAAACAGCTTTCACTACTCGTTATGGTCTTTACGAGTACACCGTCCTTTGGTTTAACCAATGCCCCCGCCACTTTCTCGCGCATGATGAATTCGATCTTCATGGAGTACTTGGATAAATTTTATGTAGTTTATCTTGATGACATTCTCATCTACTCGAAGAACGAAGAAGAACATGCCGAACATCTTAGACTGGTATTGATGAAACTTCGAGAGCATCGCCTTTATGCCAAGTTCTCTAAGTGCGAATTTTGGCTACCAGAAGTGACCTACTTAGGCCACGTGATTTATGCCAAAGGCATTGCTGTGAGTCCCGAGAGAGTTCAGGCTGTCCTTGAGTGGACTTCACCTGAATCGGTTAAGCAAGTTAGGAGTTTTCTTGGCTTAGCAAGCTATTGTCACTTCTTCTTTGAGAACTTCTCCAAAGTTGCAAAGCCTCTAACTGAACTCCTCAAGAAAGATAAGAAATTCCAATGGACTCCCAACTGCAAGGAAAGATTTCAAGATCTAAAAAGAAGATTGACTTCTGCCCCCGTACTTGCGCCTCCAGACAACAAAAAGGATTTCGAGATCTATTGTGACGTCTCACGGCAAGGGTTAGGATGCATACTTATGCAAGATAGAAATGTGGTAGCTTATGCTTCAAGCCAGTTGCGTCCACATGAAGATAACTATCCTACCCATGATCTTGAACTCGCTGAAGTAGTTCATGCCCTGAAAACTTGGCGACATTACCTCCTTGGTAATCGTTGTGAGATCTATTCCGACCACCAAAGCCTCAAAGACATATTCACCACGCCGGATCTTAATCTCAGGCAAAGATGCTGGATAGAGTTGATAAAAGATTATGACTTAGGAATTTCTTTCACCCCAGCCAAAGCCAATGTCATGGCTGATGCACTAAGTCGTAAGTCGTATTGTAACAACCTCATGTTACAACAGTATCAACCACTTCTTCATGAGGAATTTTGAAAGCTCAATCTCGAGATTGTTCCTCATGGCTTTCTATCTACCTTGGTGGAGAAACCAACCCTTGAGGATAAAATCATAGCCGCCCAGAAACATGATGGTGGTATTCGAGATATAAAGAAGAACATTGCAAGCGGAGTTGCTAAATGTTTCTCCATCAATGATCAAGGTGTCATTTTCTTTGGCACTCGATTGGTTGTACCACGGAAACACAATCTTAGGAGGCTAATTCTTATGGAAGCTCATGATACACCCCTTTTGATTCATCCTGGTAGCACAAAGATGTACCAAGACCTACGCCAGAGATTTTGGTGGACTAGGATGAAGCGACAAATTGCTCAGTTCATTGCTGAATGTGATGTTTGTCATCGCATTAAGGCCGAACACGAAAGACCTGCTAGTACCCTTCAACCATTGCCTATTCCAGAGGGGAAATGGGACAAAGTAAAAATGGATTTCATCACTGGCTTTCCAAAAACCCAGAAAGGAAATGATGCCATCTTCGTTGTTGTGGATAGACTTTCCAAAGCTGCCCACTTCCTTCCCGTTCGCGAGTCTATAACTTCTAGCCAGTTAGCGGACTTGTATGTTTCTAGAATTGTGTCTCCTCATGGTGTTCCTTTGGAAATCAATTCTGATCGTGGTAGCCTTTTCATCTCTAGATATTGGGGAAGTTTTTAGAATGCTATGGGAACTCATCTCTCCTTTAGTACAGCTTTCCATCCTCAGTCTAGCGGTCAAGTTGAAAGGGTTAACCAAAGATAAGAATTGGGAGAAGTCTCTTCCATTCGCCGAATTTGCTTATAACAGTAGTTTCCAATCTAGTCTGAACATGGCTCCTTTTGAACTCCTCTATGGACGAAGATGTCGAACACCCCTAAACTGGTCAGAAACCGGTGAAAGACAATTATTTGGACCGGATATGATCATGGAAGCAGAAGAGCAAGTTTGCATTGTTCGTGATCAATTAAAAGCAGCCCAGTCTCGTTAGAAAAGCTACTATGATCGTCATCGTAGGCAAGAAATCTACAATCTGGATGAGAGGGCTTACCTTCGGGTTACACCTCTGAAGGGAACCCAACGCTTCTGTATCAAAGGCAAGTTGGCCCCACGTTACATTGGACCTTTCCACATTCTTGCCAAGCGTGGAGAAATTTCCTACCAACTTGAACTACCCCCGCACCTTTCCCGAGTACATAATGTATTCCATGTGTCACAACTCAAGCGTTGCTTCAAGGACCCCATCCGTGAAGTCGACCATGAAACGCTTGATCTCCAAGATGAACTTTCTTATCGAGAATACCCCGTTCGTATTCTTGATTCAGAAGAGCGTGTCACTCGTCGTCAGAAGATTAAGTTTCTGAAAGTGCAATGGTCACACCACTCTGAGAAAGAAGCCACGTGGGAAAGAGAAGATCGTCTCAGTGCCGAGTACCCCTCCTTCCTCCCGCAGACTTCTGAATCTCGGGACGAGATTCTTTTGAGTGGGGGCGAGTTGTCAGAACCCTCTGTTAGGTATGTGCTAGGGTTTAGCATCAACTTGCATTCATGTCAAAAATGTCAAATTGAAATTGAAATGGGAGGATAACCCCCCCCCCCCCAAGATGAATTTAATTCAAATGGCTAGAATAAAAGTTGGTCCAAAAATTCCTTTTGCATTTTTGAAAACTCACATAAATGAGTGTGATCACATATCAAGTGATGTGGTAGAAATCCCATGCTCATGGATTTTTCAAATTTTCAAACAGGAGCATGGAATTAAATTAAAACCCGTTTTTGAATTAAAGTTCAAATTATTTGAATTTTAAAAATGCCCAAACTTTATAAGTGGCTAGCTATATGCATCTCAAGTCCACAGAAAATTTTGGGGCATTTTATAAAATGGATAGCTATTTTTAGCAGAGCCAAAACAAAAATACAAAAAAAGAAATAAGAAAGCAAAGGACAGAGATATACCTGGCGCCTACGACGAAGCCCACCTACCTCCTGGCCCAACACAGCCCAGCCACCACTGCTGTTGTCGTCTTCCCCAGGCAACCAGGCATGGTGCTGCGTGCCCGGCTTGCCGAGGTCGACGCCATTGCCGCTCCCCTTCCGTGCCCCTGCCTCCTTCTCACAGCCGCCGACACCTGGAGATGCCCCATTTCTTTTCCCCCCTCCCAGGTCCATCCCCCTTCCTCTCCTCTCTCGTTTCTGCGCGCACCCGAGAGCTCACCGGAGTGAGCCCGTGTGCCTGCGTGGCCAACGGCGACGAGAAGAGCCACCGCCGTGTCCAACAAGTCGCACGCCATCGTCTTTGTCTCCCCGTGCAGTGAATCGAGCCCGGAAGCCTTGGAGGCGATGCCCACATCATCGCTTTGCCACCGGCCTCCATGATTCCGGCGACGAATTCGCCGCCGTTGTCCCTCCTCCGGCCTCCTCGAGCCCGCCATCACGTTCTGGTTGAGCATGCGTGTCGTTTCCCCCTCCCCTTGCTCCTCCCCGTGCACGCTATCGCCTTTCCCCTCCGCGGCCGAGAGCTCGCCACCGCACGAGTCATCGCAGCTGTGGCCTCGGGCCTCCTCGAGGTCCCCCTGGTTCTCCCCCAGACGCGGGAGAGCACGGGGCACGCGCTGGTGCCTCCATGGCCCTTCCCGTGGCCTGCAGCGGGATCCCGGCGACATGCCGCCGTGCCCGTGCCACCGGCGTTGAGCCGCCGACCGTTTAGCCCCTAAACCCCCTACTAACCTCCCCCCCAATCTATGACAGGCGGGGCCCCCAACCCCTAAACCCCACTGTTAGTTCTAATTAAAACGGGATTAATCCCTCTTCCACTGACACCAAGGCCCCACATGTCAGCATCCCCCCTACGTCATGCTGACGACAGCGTGACGCAGTAAATCAGTTAAATGATTTATTTATTTCAGAAAAAGTCTGAAAAAGATATAAACTTTAGAAAATCATAATTAATTAATTTTAACTCCAAATTGGACATATAATATGTCTAAAATTATTAGAAAAATGCAAGGAATGTGAATATGAACCCTGTTTTCATGTTTGACAAATTTAAATTGGGTGAACAGTAGCATTTTTCCAATAGGCATTAATTTGAATTAAAATTTGGAGTAAATTTTCAAATGACTTTGCAACCCACTTCTTTTAAATGGAATTGTGCACACAATGCAACCATGAACCTCACATTGCAACATTGACAATGTGTATGTGTATTGTACTTTGTATTGATCCTTTGATTGCCATGTTTGCCGAATAGAAGTGGAGCCGGAACCGGAGGCCACCCCCTTCATTGAAGATACCGTGTACGACCCTCGTCGGCAAGGCAAGCAAACCCCCATTGATTACCATGATATGTTTCTACCGCATAGATGAACCCATTCCTTTGCATGACCTATCATTTGTCACAGTAGTAAGAAAACCACAATCCTAGCAGATGTAGGAGTTGTTTGATATCGTGTGGCCCCTGCAACTGTTGCTGCTTATTGCATGCTTAGAGTTTACAATGAGGATACTCCTATGTGAGTCGGGATGGTAGCAATCATGTTGAAGAAGCTGAAATTGTGTTGGTGAATCCATCCTAATACAAGGTGAACGATGAGAGGCTGTGTAGGAGTACAAAGTGGGTTGTCTCGTTGAACACCCCCTTAAGTCCGAGTTCTTGTGTGGTGATCCAAGACGAAGAGTATTACCACATGTTGGGCACATGGACCCCCGCTCAACCTACTAACTCACCCCTCCTCAGTTCAATGATTCGCAGTAGTTCGGGGTTCTGGTAGGTTTGTGGCCTGGCTTCTAAGTGAGAGAACGGCTCAACCGAGACCGACTTATGCACCACGCACACATCTTCTGGGACCACTTCGGTAAACCGGCCGGGTTACGAATGTGGAAACCATCCCAGATAGACGTCTTCATTGAACTTGAGTTGGCTGTGAGGTTAAAGTTGTGGTGAACATCCTTGTCGACACCCGCTTGAATGGTGTCGAAGCCAAGGCGGTAACTGATAGTTTCATGTGTGTAGCAGTACACCCCTTCAGGGTTAATAAACTATTCGAATAGCCACGTCCGCGGTAAGGGACTACTTGGAAATCTTGTCTTGATTATTAGACAACTTGTACTGGATATCTATAAAACTTGCCAAGATAAGTGTGAGTGTTATGGCGTGCTTTCTCGTGGGAAGTCGGGGAAGGCACCATACTGGTGTAATTTTTTGGATAAATATAGTGGACTCGTGTACGTTTCTTACCTCAAGTCTCGTATTCGTAGTTCAGGACTAGCCAAGTCAATGCTGGCACTTCTGCATTTGAACCCCACCTCCCTTTATCTTGATACATGTGCATGAGTAGTATAGCTCCTACGTAAGTCTTGCTGAGTACGACTTTGTACTCGCGTTTTCTTAATCTATGATTTAGATGAACCAACTAACCCCGAAGGTGGATTCTTCCTCGAGCTCGATGACTGAAGAACAAGCTAGTGTAGTCCCAGTCAGCAGACTGGTCCCTCGTGGAAGGGCTTGTTTATAAATAAGGCTTCTCTAAGCCATTTAGTATACTTGCCTGTACTCAGACCTACTTCGCTTCCGCATGCTTGATGTAATGTTGGATCACGGTCTCGTGATCTCTGTGTGCACTCTGTAAGAGTTATCAATAAAGTTGTAAACTTTGTAGAGAATTGAAATGATACCTGCTGTTCATACTAGACATGTGTGTTGCGTGTATGTTTATAACATGCATGTATTAGTATGGGTTTTAGAGACCTTAGTCGTGATCTGGCTGGCGGTCTTTTATACACCAAGTGGCCCTTAGATGTGCGCAACTTGGGGCATCGCGATGCAATTGCTCGTGACAATGTCACGTGCACACTTTGTTGTATCATCGAGCCCACCCTAGACCCCGACTAAGTGATCGGGCTGGAGGAAGTCTATGTAAGTGTTATAATACAATCGAGAGTATGGTTGAGGCCACTTGTCTATGAGTATGGGAGTTCACCACCCATATCATTTAGACTTGTGTGCGGACGATGAGAACCCATCTCAGTTGATCATCCAGCCTGGATGGGATGCCCCTCATGTTAGATGCTTTCTGAGAACGTTCTGTGCCTGGCCTTGTCTTCTTAGACAAGTGGGTACGGTTCTCGGCTCTCCATATGATTGTGTTCTAGCGGTTCTTGCATACGCTAACCCCGGGTCCCGACATAACCAAACCCCCATACACTCCTCCTCGGGGTACTTTTCTCTTTTTGAACCTCCTTATTATTAGATTGAGAGTTACCGATAATAAGTGTATGAGTTCTTCAGACTAATGTAAGTATTGAAAGTTGACACTTCCACCTCCTCATATTTGCTAGCCTCTCCTGTGCCGTGAAATGCCTCCTTCTCACTCCGAGAGTTGGCGTCCACCTTCGCTGGTACATCCAAACCCTTGGCATGATACGCTCTGTCATCATTAACCTCCTTATATATTTCCTCAAAACAGCCACCATACCTACCTATCAAGGCATTTCCATAGACTTTCCGTGATATATTGCCATGCAACATCAACCTTTTCATGACTTGATCTTCATGTCATACATCTTCCTGCTACACTGGCAACGGCATACATTGCATACATCATGATAGCTACATATTCTTTAGGATTTGAGTACCTTGTAAAGTGTGAAAGATCATCTATACCCTCTTGTAAATTAGAGTGTTTCCCTTAAGTGAGGAAAACATCCCAAAGTGGAAAAATAAAAGATCCCAAAGACGAAAAATGAGAGTTAAATAGAAAGAGCCATTGAGGCCACCAAGAAAATACAAAAAAGAGAAAAAAGATAAAAATAAAATAAAAAGAGAGAAAGGGGCAACACTACTATCCTTTTGAAAGATCCACACTAGTATTCCCTCTTATCCTTCTACTCCATACAGATGATCATTCATGGATATAGCTATGTGGGGACCTTCACACTATAGAAGTTGGCTTGCATATTCCAAGGATGAGCCTCCTAAAAAGAGCTCTAGGTCTTCATGAGCGAGCAAGTTAGATGCACCCCAACTAGTTCCATTGGAGAGCATTTTAGCTCATATATGCATCTGTTGCATGGGAATCGCTACTCCTCACATCATATCTATCATTTGGCCTTCTCGCCTATGATTATCCTCATTGATGTGAGCCTTTCTCTCTTTGACATCCTAAGTGTCAACTCTCGTGCTTACGCTAATCCATTGCATGAGTGCTCAAAATATCGAAAAGGAGTGGATCAAATTGAATTGTACCTGGCTAGTGGTCTGGGGTCGAGTCAAGATAAGATTCCAAAGAAGACCAAGTGTGAAACTTTAGTAGATTAAGTTCTCAACACAAAAATACTTTTTTCCCGTATTCCCTATCCCTCTTCTTGCATGAAAATTCTATTTGGAGACATTCGAGTAACGGACAGCGAGAGCTCTTGCACCTAATGTTCTTTCATTGATTGTTTCAATGATAATATAGACTCTTGCATGTTATGACTTGAATTGAATCACATACCTTGATTGCTTTAATTTTCAAAGTTCTTATATGGTCGTTAGCATGTGACCAAAGAAATTATGCTTGTTATCATTTACCTACTCGAGGACGAGCAGGAATTAAGCTTGGGGATGTTGATACGTCCCAAACGTATTGATAATTTCTGCTCGTTCCATGCATGTTTTGTGTGATATTGCTATGATCTAGATACACTTTCATACACTTTTGATCATATTTGGACTAACCTATTAACTCAATGCACCCCAGTTCCAGTTTCTGTTTTCTGTTGTTTTTCTATTTCAGTTTTCCCCCATATAAAAAGTGCTCCAAAAATCCGCGAAAAATCAGATAAAAAATCAGCGCAACGGAAGCTTCCAGAGCCCTGAAGGAGGTCCGGGGGGCCACCACCAGGTGCCCAGGCGGCCACCTGGCGTGGCCAGCGGCTTGGCCATGCCAGGGAGGCGCCTGGACTCCTGGTGGACCCCCTGGCTGCCGCCTTCGCCTATTTAATCTCCGTCATGGGAAACCTCCGAAGACATAATCCTTTTTCACGATCTCGCCTCTGTTCCGCCGCCGCCACGCTTCCAAGATTGGGAGCACCGTCAGGACCCTTCCCGGCACCCTGCCGGAGGGAGGATCGACCTCCGGGAGGTTCTCCTCCACCATGGACGCTTCCCGGATGTGCCGTGAGTAGTTTCCTTTGGACCATGGGTCCGTGATCAGTACCTATGTGATGTTCTCCTCCCATCTTTGTTCCTCATGGTTTATACCTCGTGAGCTTCCCTACATGATCGAGGCACATATGTAATCTTTCTGCTCTTTCCATGCTGAGTTTGATGGGATCTGATGGATTATGAGAATATGTTCAGATTGTTATAGAGTAATATAATTGGTTCTTATCTTTTGTATTTTTTTTCCGAAGTAATTCTTGCATATTCTCCGTTGATGTTTATTGCTTTGGCCAAGTGGTAGGTAGTAACTCCAAGAGGTAACGTTATGCTCGATTGTGGATACATGCCCCCTGATGACATGCTTGAGTGACAGAAACATGAGACTAGGGGATGTGCTGTGGACACAAGGGGGAAAAATGGTGCTTGTAACCGCGGTGGCAAGGATTGTTAACTTTATGAAAAGTTCTTTTTGATGCAGTTGTCTGTTGCTTTGGGTTTCCACTTTGGGTGGGGCTCGCAACTTAATACCAGCAAGATGTTCTGGATAGATATATCAAGGTGGATAATTAGTAGTAGATGCAGATGGATTTCGGTCTACTTATTTTGCCGTACTGCCCATGCTTTTGAGCCTCTTCCTTTCTTTTGTAGCATAGTTAGCATTGCGGTGCGTTTATAATCCTGTCAATTGCCCATCTGTAAGTTGTTTACCTCGCATAGCAGTTTTATCGTCTTTTGGGAGAGAGACATCACTATTGAACATCACGGGACCCCGGTCCATATTCTCTTCATTGTTTACACGCTTATTTCCTTTTCTTCTTTTACTTTCATTTGCTATCATTATCATTATCCCTCGTGTTTTGATCCTTTGTAAACAACAAGACCAGAGAGATTGACAACCTCTTTGAACTTCGTTGGGAGCAAAGTTGATTGTGTTGTGTGCATGTCCGCGTGAGGTGTGCCGCTGACACCTACTTGTCATTGCCGGATTCCTACGGGAGACAAAACCTATTCTCTACAACAACAACAACAACAAACAACAACAACAACAACAACAAAGCTTGTCAGTCCCAAACAAGTTGGGGTATGCTAGAGCTGAAACCCAAAAGATATCGTAACCAAATCACAGTTCCGGCACGTGGATAGCTAACTTCCACGCACCCCTTTCCAGAGCTAGATATTTGTTGATAACCCAGTACTTCAGGTCTCTCTTCACAGAGTCCTCCCAAGTCAAGTTTGGCCTCCCCCGACCTCTCTTGACATTATCAGCACGCCTTAACCGCCCGATATGCACAGGTGCTTCAGAAGGCCTACGCTGGATATGCCTAAACCATCTCAGACGGTGTTGGAAAAGCTTCTCTTCAATTGGTGCCACCCCAACTCTCTCCCGTATAAAATCATTCCGGATCCGATCCTTCCTTGTGTGGCCACATGCCCATCTCAACATACGCATCTCTACCACACCTAGTTGTTGGACATGTCGCCTTTTAGTTGACCAACATTCAGCACCATACAACATCCCAGGTCGAATCGACGTTCTATAAAACTTGCATTTTATCTTTTGTGGCACTCTCTTATCACAGAGAACACCAGAAGCTTGGCTCCACTTTAGCCATCCAACTTTGATTCAATGGCTAACGTCTTCATCAATATCACCATCCTTCTGCAGCATTGACCCCAAATATCGAAAGGTGTCCTTCTGAGGTACCACTTGCCCCTCAAGGCTAAGTTCCTCCTCTTCCCCATGGTTAGTGGTACTAAAACCTCACCTCATGTGCTGAGTTTTAGTTCTACTAAGCATAAAACCTTTCGATTCCAAAGTCTGTCTCCACAGCTCCAGCTTCCTATTAACCCCCGCCCTACTATCGTCGACTAGCACCACATCATCTGCAAAGAGCATACACCATGGGATGTCCCCTTGTATATCCTGTGTGACCTCATCCATCACCAATGTGAAAAGATAAGGGCTCAAAGCTAGCCCCTGGTGCAGTCCTATTTTGATTGGGAAGTCATCAGTGTCGCCATCGCTTGTTCGCACACTTGTCACAACATTGTCGTACATATCCTTATGAGTGTAATGTACTTTGTCGGGACTTTGTGTTTTTCCAACGCCCACAACATGACATTCCGCGGTATCTTATCGTATGCCTTGTCCAAGTCCATGAACACCATATGCAGGTCCTTCTTTTGCTCCTTGTATCTCTCAATAAGTTGTCGTACCAAGAAAATGGCTTCCATGGTCGACCTCCCAGGCATGAAACCAAATTGATTTTTGGTCACGTGTGTCATTCCTCTTACACGGTGCTCAATGACTCTCTCCCATAGCTTCATTGTATGGCTCATTAGATTAATCCCGCGGTAATTAGTACAACTTGAAATTTGCTGCTATCCTACATCTCACCTTCCTCTTGGGTAACCAACGAAGGGCGATAATCCATTATCACTTCCACGGCATCACTGCTATCCTACATCTCACCTTCCACTTGGGGTAACCAACGAAGGGCGAGAAACCATTATCATCATCTCGCACATGAAGCAAATTTCTGGCGCCGTTGCCGGGGACTCCGAGTGATAAGATAGGGGAGTTTCCCACTACCTTTTATCCTTTACTTTTTAATCTTGTTAGTTTACCTTTCATTTTTTATCTTTGTGTCTTATATCAAAAATTACAAATAAATCTGCCACACTTCCTTCTACTATGGGTTCCACTGAAAACACCAAGTTCTGTGCCTTCACTAGTCACAACAACAAAGACTTTATCTGCCCTCCTATTGGCAAACCTGCCACTTCAGCTACCTCTTATGAAATTAAACCTGCTTTGCTAAACCTTGTTATGAGAGATCAATTCTCTGGTGCTGGAGATGATGCCGCTTTACACTTGAATAATTTTGTTGAATTTTGTGATATGCAAAAGTATAAAGAAGTAGAAGGTGATGTTGTTAAGCTGAAGCTTTTTTCCTTTCTCTTCGAGGGAAGGAGCTAAAATCTGGTTTCAATCTTTGCCTAGGAATAGCATAGATTCTTGGGATAAGTGCAAAGATGCTTTTATTGGGAAGTACTACCCCCTGCTAAAATTATCCAATTGAGGAGCAACATTATGAATTTTAAGCAATTGGATAATGAACACGTTGCCCAAGATTGGGAACGTATGAAATCTCTTGTTAAGAAATTCCCTACACATGGTTTGACTACCTGGATGGTTATCTAGACTTTTTATGCAGGCTTGAACTTTACCTCGCGGAACCTGTTAGATTCGGCCGCGGGAGGAACCTTTATGTCAACTACACTTGGTGCTGCCACAAAGCTTATCGACGAGATGATGACCAATTATTCCCAATAGCACACTGAACGCGCTCCAACAGGTATGAAGGTAAACTCTGTCAAGGAGATTACCTCCCTAAATGAAAAAGTTAACTTAATTATGTCTCTACTTACCAAGCAACCCTTTATTGATCCTCATGATGTTCCTTTAAATTCTTTGGTTTCTCAGGAACAAGTAGATGTGAACTTTATTTCTAGAAGCAACTTCAACAAAAATTCTTATAGGTGCAATTTTGCTAGAAATCCTAGACCGTTTCCATCCAACTATGGGAACAACAACACTTATCCTAGCAACAAGAACCCCACTTCTGAACTAGAAAGTATGCTTGGAGACTTTATCACTACCCAACAAGCCTATAACAAAAATGTAGAAGAGAAATTAGATAAGTTAGATAATCTCTCTTTGAAGGTAGACCACTTAGCCCTTCATGTTGAGATGCTGAAAATTAGAACCTCTCCCCTTGAGGAGAGGAATGCCACTCCTATTAATGCTATCCAATTACAAATTAATGAAAATATTAGGATGATGGCTAAACTTAAAGAAAGATGGGCTAGAGAAAAAGAGGAAGAGGATAGAATTAAGAGCCTTCCTTCACACCACACAGTTCGCACTATCCAAATTGTTGAGGACACTGAAACTATTAGCACCCAATGCATTCCTAGTCCCATTGGACCTATTAATGGTGACGCTAATACCTCAACCGTAGAAGAGGAAACTACTATGAACATAGAGGGTTTCAAACAAGTGATCCTAGATAACACTACTACCACGTTTGATAGTAGTGATGTTGATTTTGATAGTTGGACCCTCTCTGAAGTTATTATCTTGTTACACAAAATGTCTAGAGACCCCCACACTAGCACACTCAATCTTGCCTTCACGGAGCATATCACAAATGCTCTCATCAAATCTAGGGTGGAGAAGCTTAGGATAGAAGCCTCCATACCTAGGAAGCTAGATGATGGTTTGGACCCTATGATAATTAATAAATTAAATAACTTCTCTTGCTATGCTTTATGTGACGTTGGAGCTAGTACCTCCTTCATGCCCAAAAGAATGTATGATTTGTTTGAATTGAAACCTTTTGATTCTTGTTCTTTTGGAGTTCGTCTTGTTGACTCTTCCGTAAAGAAACCCTTTGGGGAAGATCGATGATGTTCTTATCATTGTCAATGACAACTATGTTCTAATTGATTTTATTATTATGGATAGAGACTGTGAACCTTTATGTCCAATTATTTTGGGATGTCCTTTTCTTCGCACCGTAGGTGCAGTTATTGACATGAAAGAGGGGAATATAAAATTTCAATTCCCTCTCAAAAAGGGGATGGGACACTTCACTAGATAGAAATTCAAGTTACCATTTGAGTCCGTTACACGGGCTATCTATTCTCTTTCTCTTGATAAAACTTGATTCTTCTTTTGCCTTATGCCTAGCTTAAAGGCGTAAAAGAAAGCGCTTGTTGGGAGGCAACCCAAGATGTTTTTACTTCTTTTTTAGTGGTCTTGATGATTGTTACTACTGTAGCAACATCATTGTATCTTTATTTTCAAGCTTTGTGCCAAGTTATAGCCTCATATGATAAGGGAAGCAAAAGTTGTGACAAGTTGTCCAGAAAACAGATTTTGTCTTCGTGACGGAAAAAATCGGATCAAATCACCAGTTCATCTTTTTCAGCTGAATTTTTTACACATCATGCTCTATAAAAATTTTAAACTTTCGTATGTTCTGAGTTTTTTGGTTTGAGTTGTAGAAGTGCTGCAAAAAAATTCTCTACTACCTGTTGTTCTGTTTTTCACAGATTCTGCCATGTTTTATCTCTCCTTACTTTTGCAAACCTTAAGCTTCCTGTTTCTTTGAAAAAACCTGTTGACAATCTTGAGAAACAGTAGCTCTTCAAGAATATATTTATATCCAGTGGGGAAATTTTATTTTATTAAGGGTACTAACCTCTCTAATCAGCTTATGACGAGTTATGTATGAAGGGAGTTTTCAAGTGTGCGATGGAAGATGATGAAAGAAGATTCGGGAGTGTCAAGTGCTCAAGCTTGGGGATGCCCCCATGCATCCCCAATAAATATTCAAGGAGACTCAAGCGTCTAAGCTTGGGGATGCCCCCGTGCATCCCCTTCTCCATCAACAATCATCAGTTCGTCCTTCATCTCACTTTATTTTTATCACTTCATGCGTTATGTGCTATGCTTGGAGCGTCTCGCTCTTAGATTTTATTTTTAGTTTTCTTTAGATTTTCTATCTGTTCATAACAAGTTAGACCCCATCTTACTTTGTGTTGGACAGAAAAACGCTCCACTCCAATCTAGAACACATCATAGGATTTTTCATGCCTATCTTTTTACTGTTGTGTGTTTTTTATCTTTTCGTAGCTACTTCCATGTTTAGTTTTAGTTTTAGTTTTTCTTTAGCAAGAGCCATGGATTTTGTTTAGTTTGTTGCTGGAACTCTCTTTAGTTTTCATGTTTATCTTGTTAAGAGAGTTGGATCTTGCACTGAGTTGTTTCTTATCTTGAAAGTAGGTAATTAAGGTTGCTATTTAATTTTAGTAGTAACTTGCAATAGTTTTGAGGTATTGAAGTGAGTAATGTTTGAAATTTTGGTGTCAACAACTCTAGCCTATTAGTGATAGGTGTCGTATTTTGGGAAATCCGTGTGTATTTTTCAAAACCTAAAAAACTAGTTGAGAACTCTAGCTACTAGATGGATCGCTAATCTTTGGAGAGATCGGATATTAGAGTACACTCACGTACCATGAGTCGAGGATGCGCAAGGATAACCAAACCCCCTTACACTCCTCCTCGGGGTACTTGTCTCTGAGTGAACCTCCTTATTAGATTGAGAGTTACGTATAATAAGTGCATGAGTTCTTCGGAATAATATAAGTATTGAAAGTTGACACTTCCACTTTCTCATATTTGCTAGCCTCTCCCGTGCTGTGCATTGCCTTCTTCTCACTCCGAGAGTTGGCGTCCACCTTCGCCGGTACATCCAAATCCTTGGCATGATATGCTCTGTCATCATAAACCTCCTTATATCTTTCCTCAAAACAGGCACCATACCTACCTATCAAGGAATTTCTATAGCCTTTCCGAGATATATTGCCATGCAACTTCCACGTCTTCATGACTTGATCTTCATGTCATACATGTTCCTTCTACACTGGCAGCGGCATACATTGCATACATCATGATAGCTACATATTCTGTATGATTTTAGTACCTTGTAAAGTGTGAAAGATCTTCTATACCCTCTTGTAAATTAGAGTGTTTCCCTTAAGTGAGGAAAAGATCCCAAAGTGGACAAAATAAAAGATCCCAAAGAGGACAAATGAGACTTACATATAAAGAGACATTGAGGCCACCAAAAAAATACAAAAAATAGAAAAAAGATAAAAATAAAATAAAAAGTGAGAAAGGGGCAACACTACTATCCTTTTGAAAGATCCACACTAGTACTCCCTCTTATCCTTGTACTCCATACAGATGATCATTCATGCATATAGCTATGTGGGGACCTTCACACTATAGAACTTGGCTTGCATATTCCAAGGACGAGCCTCCTCAAAAGAGCACTAGGTCTTCATGAGCGAGCAAGTTAGATGCACCCCCACTAGTTCCATTGGAGAGCTTTTCAGCCCATATGTGCATCCGTTGCATGGCAATCCCTACTCCTCACATCATATCTATCATTTGGCCTTCTCTCCTATGATTGTCCTCATTGACGTGAGGCTTTCTTACCTTTTTTGTCTTCCTCCTCCACCATATTTCTCTCTTTTCCACCCTAAGTGGAAACCCTCGTGCTTACGCTCATCCATTGCATGAGTGCTCAAAATATCGAAAATGAGTTCATCAAATTGACTTGTACCTGGATAGTGGTCTGGGGACGAGTCAAGATAAGATTCCAAAGAAGACCAAGTGTGAAACTTTA
The DNA here is from genome assembly GCA_950022295.1 of Bromus sterilis. Taxonomy (NCBI): domain Eukaryota; kingdom Viridiplantae; phylum Streptophyta; class Magnoliopsida; order Poales; family Poaceae; genus Bromus; species Bromus sterilis. The sequence goes on along the minus strand of OX465595.1, from coordinate 252,997,837 downwards.
GTAGATTGAGTTCTCAACAAAAAATACTTTTTTCTCTTATTCCCTATCCCCCTTCTTGCACGCAAACACCATTTGGAGACATTCGAGTCACGGACAACGAGAGCTTTTGCACCTAATGTTCTTTTGTTACTTGTTTCAATGCTAATATAGAATCTTGCATGTTATGACTTGAATTGAATCACATACCTGGATTGCTTTACTTTTCAAAGTTCTTATATGGTTGCTAGCATGTCGCCACAAAAAATATGCTTGTTATCATTTACCTACTCGAGGAAGATCCGGAATTAAGCTTGGGGATGTTGATACGTCCCAAACGTATCGATAATTTTTGCTTGATCCATGCATGTTTTGTGTGATATTGCTATGATCTAGATACACTTTCATACACTTTTGATCATATTTGGACTAACGTATTAACTCAGTGCACCCCAGTGGAAGTTTCTGTTTTCTGCTGGTTTTTTTTCCAGGTTTCCCCCATATTAAAAGTGCTCCAAAAATTCGGGAAAAATCGGATAAAAAATCAGCGCATCAGAAGCCTCCAGAACACCGAAGGAGGGCCGGGGGGCCACCACCGGGTGCCCAGGCGGCCACCTGGAGCGGCCTAGGGCTTGGTCGCGCCAGGGGGGCGCCTGGACTCCTGGTGGCCCCCCTGGATGCCCCTCTTCACCTATATATTCCCCGTGATGTGAAACTTCCAAAAAGAGAACCCGTTTTCATGATCTCACCTCTGTTCCGCTGCCGCCGCGCTTTCAAGATCGGGAGCGCCAACAGACTTCTTCCTAGCACCCTGCCGGAGTGAGGATCGACCTCCGGAAGCTTCCCCTTCACCATGGACGCTTCCCGGATGTGCCGTGAGTAGTTTCCTTTGGACCATGGATCCGTGATCAGTAGTTATGTGATGTTCTCCTCCCCTCTTTGTTCTTCATGTTTTAGACCTCATGAGCTGCCCAACATGATCGAGGCACATATGTAATCATTCTGCTGTTGCTATGCTGAGTTTGATGGGATCTGATGGATTATGAGATTATATTCAGATTGTGATAGAGTAATATATTTGGTTCTTAACTTTTATACTTTTGTTCCTAAATAATTCTTGCATATTCTCCATTGCTGTTTATTGCTTTGGCCAAGTAGTAGGTAGTAACTCCAAGAGGGAACATTATGCTCGATTGTGGGTTCATGCCCCCTGATGACACGCTTGAGTGACAAAAACATGAGTTTAGGGGATGTGTTGTTGCCACAAGGGGGAAAACAACGGTGCTTGTAACCGCGGTTGCAAGGATTGTTTACTTTACGCAAAGTGTTTTTTAATGCAGTTGTCTGTTGCTTTGGGTTTACACTTTTGGTGGGGCTCACAACTTAATACCAGCGAGATGTTCTGGATAGATATCTCAAGGTGCATGATTAGTAGTATTGGATTTCGGTCTACTTATTTTGGCGTACTACCCATGCTTTTGAGCCTCTTCCTTTCTTTCGTACCATAGTTAGCATTGCGGTGCGTTTATAATCATGTCAATTGCCCATCTGTAATTTATTTACCTCGCATAGAAGTTTTAGAGTCTTTTGGGAGAGAGACATCACTAGTGAACATCACGGGACCCCGGTCCATATTCTCTTCATTGTTTACACGCTTATTTCCTTTTCTTCTTTTACTTTCATTTGCTATCATTATCATTATCCCTCGTGTTTTGATCCTTTGTAAACAACAAGACCAGAGAGATTGACAACCTCTCTGAACTTCGTTGGGAGCAAAGTTATTTGTGTTGTGTGCAGGTCCACGTCAGTTGCGCCGCTGACACCTACTTATCATTGTCGGAGTCCTACGGGAGACAAACCCTATCCTATACATAGCGGAAATTTGCTGCTATCCTACATCTCACTTCCACTTGAGGTAACCAACGAAGGCGAGAAACCATTATCATCATCTCGCAAATCATATGACTCATGTGTTTTCTTGATTGAGTGCTAAGTGATAGTTTTGTTAGTTGAATGTTTGCTTTGAATGATGTGCTGGTAATTGTGTCCTATTTTCCGCAACGTGTAGACGAGACGCTTGACGTTGCAGGTGAAGACTCCTTCCAATCAGAAGAAGCCGTACCAGGAGACACCGCCGATAAAGGCAAGCCATCTCCAAACACTTAACCCTTGTCCTACATTTTTACTTTCTTTGTACCATATTATATAACATGCTATTGTTATATCATTTTGGGTTGGGATTGTATTAGTTTATTAGGTGAACCACCACATACCTTGTAAGCCTCCCTGTTTGGGAGAAGGAAATTAGAAACCGGTGATCTTGATGTACTATCCCTAACCTTGCTAAAGAACTAATGACAACATAATAATTCGATTAATCTTGCTCCACCCTAATGAAATGGGAAACATCTAAGAAGATGTGATAGCCAAGATTGTGGTTGTTGGAAACATCGTTGAACATATTCAAAGTCTGGAGGGACTCCCTATAAGTGTCGCTAAAACCTAGCCTTACAGTACAACCACAATACTCTTGTATGGGACAGGGCTAGTTGGAAGATTGTTTATCTTAGTATGGGTGATAGAGGCGAAGGTGTCCCGATGTTTCGATGAGATGATGGAGATCGATTTTGGTGGAGTAGACTTTTACGACCCGACTACGAACGTGCGAAGACGTTGCGCCTTAGCAATCGCTAAACCAACTCTGAGAGGTTATTGATCCCGCGGATGCACGATCAACCTGACCACGAAGGTCAATTCCTGCAAGCAATCGAAGAACAAGCAAGAACTAAGAATTGCAATCTGGATATTGCGAAAATAAGATGAAAGATTAACAGAAGTTGGGGTTCCAATGCGGTCTTGGCTTGGTCGGACGACACAAACGAAGAACTCAAAGTTGCGGCTATGGCTAACTTAAATCTAATTAAAACCCAAGTCTAAACGACGCCCTAAGGGCTGTATATATGGGGGAACAGAGGGGATTTTCGTGACCCCTTGGAGGTGGGGCCCGAAAACAACCCTAACTCGGTTTCCCCACACATACGGACTCTAAAAACAGCCTATAATGTGGTATTTCGAAATTACATGGGCCCAGCCCAATATTAAGGTGACGCAGCACCTATAATGGCTCTTGGACGAAAATAATGAAGTGGCATCTCGTGTATTTCGTCCAAGCCTTCATGCATGCCTTATGGTGGCTTCAAAGTGCGAAAATCCCCACTGGAAGCTCCATTGTTATTTCCCGCGCGCGCACCTTCTTCTCCATGCTTGATCCCGCTCCAATGACCGTCCTTCTTGTCCATGCTAGGTCCTTCATTCATAAGCAAAACAAAAGTATCTAATTTAGGCAGCATCATATGTTCATGAACATTAGAAGGATTCGCAAGAAACGAAAGTACCTGATAATTTAGTTGACGTGCACGTGCTCTAGTAACTGGTCCAGTATGTGTAGTTGGTGAAGATGTGGGTGTAACATTAGTAGAGATGTCCTCATCATCCTCCCCTTCTTGAATTGAAGTCGTCCTCGACGGAAGCTCATTATCTTCTCCCAAATAAGGTTTCAAATCTGCAATGTTAAATGTGGGACTAACCCCAAAATCTGCAGGTAGCTCAAGTTTATATGCATTATCATTAATTTTCTGTAAAACCTTAAAGGGACCATCAGCTCGTGGCATTAACTTAGACTTGCGCAAATCAGGAAACCTATCTTTACGTAGATGTAACCAAACAAGATCTCCTGGTTCAAACACAACATGCTTTCTACCCTTATCACCAGCAAGCTTGTATCTAGCATTCATTTTCTCAATGTTTTCTTTAGTTAACTCATGCATTTTTAATATCAATTCAGCACGTTGCTTGGCATCAAAATTAACCTTCTCCGAAGATGGAATAGGAAGCAAATCAATAGGTGCACGAGGTAGAAAACCATAAACAATCTCAAAAGGGCACATTTTAGTGGTAGAATGAAATGAACGATTATAAGCAAATTCAATATGAGGTAAACATTCTTCCCACATTTTTAAGTTACTCTTTAAAACAGCCCTAAGCATAGTAGACAAAGTCCTATTGACTACTTCAGTTTGTCCATCAGTTTGGGGATGACATGTAGTACTAAAAAGTAGTTTAGTCCCCAACTTAGCCCATAAGCATCTCCAAAAATGGCTAAGAAACTTAGTATCACGATCCGAGACAATAGTATTGGGCACACCATGTAAGCGAATAATCTCTCGAAAGAATAAATCAGCAACATTAGCAGCATCATCGCTTTTATGACATGGTATAAAATGTGCCATCTTAGAAAATCTATCCACGACAACAAATATGCTATCCCTCCCCTTCTTTGTTCGAGGCAGGCCTAAAACAAAGTCCATGGATATGTCCTCCCACGGAACACTAGGTACAGGTAAAGGCATGTATAAACCATGAGGATTGAGTCGTGACTTAGCTTTTTGACATGTAGTGCAGCGAGCAACAAAACGCTCAACATCCCGTCTCATCTTTGGGCAAAAGAAATGTGTAGCAAGTACGTCCTCCGTCTTCTTCACGCCAAAATTTCCCATTAATCCTCCTCCATGCGCCTCCTGCAACAACAAAAGACGAATAGAGCTAGCTGGAATGCATAGCTTGTTAGAACGGAACACAAACCCATCATTAAGCACAAACTTGTTCCATGTTCTACCCTCTCTACATTTTTGCAATACATCTTTAAATTCCGCGTCATGTACATATTGATCTTTGATTGTCTCTAAACCGAATATCTTGAAGTCAAGTTTTGAAAGCATAGTATAACGACGAGACAAAGCATCAGCAATAATATTATCTTTCCCCTTCTTGTGTTTAATGACATAAGGGAAAGTCTCAATAAATTCAACCCACTTAGCATGTCTACGATTAAGTTTTGCTTGACTTCTTATGTGTTTCAAAGATTCATGATCAGAATGTATAACAAATTCTTTGGGCCATAAATAATGTTGCCAAGTTTCTAATGTCCGAACAAGAGCATATAATTCCTTATCATAAGTAGAATAGTTCAGACTAGGCCCACTCAATTTTTCAGAAAAGTAAGCAACAGGTTTAGCATCTTGTAATAACACACCTCCCAAACCAATACCACTAGCATCGCATTCAAGCTCAAAAGTCTTATTAAAATCAGGAAGTTGGAGCAAAGGAGCATGTGTTTACTTATCTTTCAATACCGTGAAGGCTTCTTCCTGTGCGGTACCCCAAGTAAAAGGCACATCCTTGCGTGTAAGCTCATTGAGAGGTGCAGCAATGGTGCTGAAATCTCTCACAAAACGCCTATAGAATCCAGCGAGGCCAAGAAAACTCCTCACTTGTGTGACCGTTTTGGGCTGCGGCCAACTCTCAATCGCCTCGATCTTGGCTTTATCAACTTCAATTCCCTGCGGAGTAACAACATAACCAAGAAACGATACTCGGTCGGTGCAAAAGGTGCACTTCCCAAGGTTACCAAACAAACGTGCATTACGTAGAGCAATAAAGACAGCACGTAAATGATCCAAATGTTCCTCCAAAGATTTGCTATAAATCAGTATATCATCAAAATAGACTACCACAAATCGTCCAATGAAAGCACGTAAAACCTCGTTCATTAATCTCATGAAAGTGCTAGGTGCATTAGTTAACCCAAAAGGCATGACTAACCACTCATATAATCCAAACTTAGTTTTAAAAGCCGTTTTCCATTCATCTCCTAATTTCATGCGAATTTGATGGTATCCACTACGCAAATCAACTTTGGAAAACATGGCAGAGCCACTTAATTCATCAAGCATATCATCTAACCGAGGAATAGGATGACGATAACGAATAGTAATATTATTAATGGCTCGACAATCAACACACATACGCCATGTTCCATCCTTTTTTGGCACTAATATAACAGGAACAGCACAAGGACTAAGGGATTCACGTATGTAACCTTTGTCGAGTAGCTCTTGTATTTGACGCTGAATCTCCTTCGTCTCCTCCGGATTGGTACGGTATGGCGCACGGTTGGGCAGCGAAGCACCGGGAATTAAGTCAATCTGATGCTCAATCCCTCGAATAGGTGGTAATCCCGGTGGTACGTCTTGTGGAAAGACGTCAATAAATTCCTGAAAAAGGTCAGTGACAACAGGAGGCAAAGAAGGAGGCAATTCCTCAAATGAAAACAAAGCTTCTTTGCACACAAAAGCATAGCACACATATTGACTAACATCCAAATCTGAAATATCAACCTTAGTAGCAAGCAAAGTTGGACTAGTCAATTTAATTTCATTAGAAACAGCAGAAGAAGATTTGCTATTAGTCTTATGTTGTTGCTCAAATTCTTTAGCTGCTATCTCATTTTCACTCTTATTTTTCTCCTGTTTAGCTTTACTAGCTCTAGCAAGATCATCTTTCACAATTTGTTCAGGAGACATAGGAAGTAAAGCAATATTTTTATCCTGATGAACCAGAGTAAAGTGATTTGTCCTACCATGGTGTACAACATTCCTATCAAATTGCCATGGTCTACCAAGTAAAAGAGAGCATGCTTGCATGGGTACCACATCACAATCAACATAATCAGCATATGCAGCAATGCTAAAGTGCACACGAACAGAACGCGTTACCTTAATCTTACCACTATTGTTAAACCACTGAATATAGTACGGATGGGGGTGTGGTCTTGTGGTGAGAGATAGCTTCTCCACCAACTCCATGCTAGCCAAGTTGTTGCAACTCCCTCCGTCAATGATGATGCGAACCGAACGTTCTTTCACCACTCCCTTTGTGTGGAACAAATTATGCCTCTGGTTTTGCTCGGCCTTCGTTACCTGCACACTTAACACACGTTGAGCAACCAAACTAGCATATTTATCTGCATCATCAGGAGCCATATACTCTATATCATGAGCATCATCATGGGCACCCTGTTCCTCATGAGCAATGAGAACTAAAGTCTCCTCATCATAGTCACTCGCTGACTCATACCCACCATCCTCCGTAATAGTCATCACACGCTTGGAGGGACAGTCTTTTGCGAAGTGACCTCCACCTTGGCACCTGCGGCATTTAATATCACGATCTTGTGTCTGCCCTGTGGAAGCCATGGATGAAGAAGAACTCGCCGCTGGACCACTCTGTGCACCCTTGAATGGTGGCGCTGGCTGTTTTGGTGGCTCCCTGTAAGAATGAGCGGCTGAAGTAGATGGTGGTGCAGCAGGACGTGTGGATGTAGAAGCTCCACGCGATGTCCATGATCTATTTCGTCCTGCAGAAAAGTTAGGTCTTGTAGCGGCCTGTCGATCCTGCACTTCAAGTTCAGCTTTACAAGCAAGATGAAACAAACGAGTGATAGTAGCAAAGTCCTTGTATTCTAGAATAGTTTGTATCTCCCTATTTAAACCACCCATAAAACGTGCAAGCATAGCTTCATTATCCTCTACTAGGCCACATCTAATCAATCCAGTTTGTAATTCTTGATAATATTCCTCTACAGAATTTTTTCCTTGTCTCAAACGCTGTAATTTTTCTAACAATTCACGTTGATAATAAGGAGGAACCCAGCGAGTACACATAGCATCTTTTAAAGCAGCCCAAGTAGTTGGAATATTATTAGCATGCAATCTACAATGTTCAGACCACCAAATAGATGCAAATCCCGTGAATTCACAAACAGCAGCAGTAACACGTCTATTCTCAGGATATTGTAAACATGTAAAGCGTTGTTCAGTTTCTAACTCCCAAGTAAGATAAGCATCAGGAATATATCTACCCTCAAACGGCTTAAGATTCAATTTTAGTTTAGGCACATGTTCATCATCGCGTACCTGAGGGGGTGGTTGGTGTCGACCGTGGCGAATGTTGGGACATGGACGTCCAGCTGGCTGTTCATAGGCCGCTTCCTGTTCCACCTCCTCCTCGTAATAACCCTCGTAGTTGTCGTCCTGGCCGACATCAGAAGCAGCAGCAGCAGGTACTGCAACAGCAGGAGGACCACCAATACCAGCAGCTTGTCCTCTCGGAAACAGAATCCGTCGTGCACGTGGTAGTGGCGGTGGTTGTGGCTGTGCTGGAGCGGCAGCAGGCTGTGTAGGTAGGCGTGCGATCAACTCAGTAAACTTGGCGTCGAGCTTGGTGTCGATCATCTTTTCCACGCCATCAATTGCCTCTGTAAATCTGGTCTCGATGTCATTCACCTGTTCAGACATCATTTGTGCAAATTTATCATGTAGCTCCTTGTTTGTCATGTTCTCCCAATCGGGTGCATCCCGCGCCACTTCATCATGTGATCCTGGCATGGTTAGCAGAAATAGAAAACACACAGGAATATGATCCTACTTCTACTAATGGGATGTGGGATGGTGGAAAGCACAAATCCGTCAAGCTTTTCTTTCGTTCTTACCGATTTTACCTAGCAGCAGGTGGTGATGTACAACCAACGGGTCAAAAATCTCAGAGATATGGTGGAGCGATGGCCAGGAGGTGTCAAACGCACGATGTAGAATATATGTGGAGCTGTAGGAAGGCTGACAAGTATGGTAGCAAAATCTCAACAGTAATCAAAACAGAGATGCAAAGCTGAATAAACACTCAACGTCGGTACTGTGCTGATCCTAGGCTAGACCGTACTAGAGACGCGAGCCTAAAACACCAACGAAAGCACGGCGCGGCACGTAAACAACTGAGAAGCACACTCTGAATTTTTTTTTCTCTCTCTTTTTTTTTTGTTTTGCTCTTTTTTTTTTGCAATTCACCCCCCTTCTTCGTACGGAAAAAGTTTAATGAAATCCGACTCTAACAACTGAAAACTAATCTGGCTACAGAGAGATCAGGAACCGTACTGATGGTGGAACTCAACTCGGACTCGTGAGACGTGGTGGTGTATATGGACTCTGCTTGGCGGAACGTGGTGGTGTATCTGGACTCGGATTAGCGAAACGTGGTAGGATGACTACTTGTGCGGCGGCGACGTGGCAAACTGTGATCAGAACTCGAAACTCTAAGGGAACTAGACGCTAAGATCAACAACTTGACACAACGATGCAACCGTAAATTCAACAAAGCAAGTACTGAAAAGAAAACTGGACAAAGGCTAGGACTGTCTTGGGACGTGATGATCTAACCCTAATTTTTTTTTTGTTGGCTTTTTCGTGGACTGTAGGTATGAGGAACAGAACCAATCTAGACTATGAAAACTGGTAAATCTCACCGAGCAACCTGGAAATCTGATACCACTTGATAGAGGCGAAGGTGTCCCGATGTTTCGATGAGATGATGGAGATCGATTTTGGTGGAGTAGACTTTCACGAACCGACTACGAACGTGCGAAGACGTTGCACCTTGGCAATCGCTAAACCAACTCCGAGAGGTTATTGATCCCGCGGATGCACGATCAACCTGACCACGAAGGTCAATTCCTGCAAGCAATCGAAGAACAAGCAAGAACTAAGAATTGCAATTTGGATATTGCGAATATAAGATGAAAGATTAACAGAAGTTGGGGTTCCAATGCGGTCTTGGCCTGGTCGGACGACACAAACGAAGAACTCGAAGTTGCGGCTATGGCTAACTTAAATCTAATTAAAACCCAAGTCTAAACGACGCCCTAAGGGCTGTATATATGGGGGAACAGAGGGGATTTTCGTGACCCCTTGGAGGTGGGGCCCGAAAACAACCCTAACTCGGTTTCCCCACACATACGGACTCTAAAAACAGCCTATAATGTGGTATTTCGAAATTACATGGGCCCAGCCCAATATTAAGGTGACGCAGCACCTATAATGGCTCTTGGACGAAAATAATGAAGTGGCATCTCGTGTATTTCGTCCAAGCCTTCATGCATGCCTTATGGTGGCTTCAAAGTGCGAAAATCCCCACTGGAAGCTCCATTGTTATTTCCCGCGCGCGCACCTTCTTCTCCATGCTTGATCCCGCTCCAATGACCGTCCTTCTTGTCCATGCTAGGTCCTTCATTCATAAGCAAAACAAAAGTATCTAATTTAGGCAGCATCATATGTTCATGAACATTAGAAGGATTCGCAAGAAACGAAAGTACCTGATAATTTAGTTGACATGCACGTGCTCTAGTAACTGGTCCAGTATGTGTAGTTGGTGAAGATGTGGGTGTAACATTAGTAGAGATGTCCTCATCAATGGGGGTCTTATAACTACACATTGATGTTTGATTCCACGAATCTGATAGCCCTCAAAGTCGAGTGGTGAAATTCTCTAGGCTTGCCATCTGAGGGAACCTTGGTGCTCTTCGACTACGGGTCCAAGAAGAGCATGACCTGGCACACGGATAGTCCATGTAGTACGCAAGGGGTAGATTCACCTGTACTAGGATAGACAAGGGGAAGACTAAGGTCGATTATCCGAAAACCGCAAACTGAGGTATGACGAAATGTGGGGACTCACAGCGCATGTATTGAATGTTGTGGGTAAAGTGTACAACCTCTGCGAAGTGAAAACTGTTCGAGTAGACGGAGTCCACGCTCATGGACAGCTGGTGAGGCCACACTTTGTGGGGAATAGATGAGAAATTCTAGCACTAATATGGTTCACGATGATATTGATATTATGAAAAGGGTTGGACATGATTACATCAAATATAATTGTGGGATTAAAATTTGCCAAGGACAAAATGTTGCCAACTTAACTAATATTGAGTAGTTAGGTTCCCCCATGTTAAACTCCACCATATAGCCATCCCATTATTTTCGTATACAAAAATCTTGTTCATTCCTTTAGGTGGTTTGCGAGTCCTTTGTATGTACTCACGGATTTTTCCCTGGTTATTCGATCGACCAGGCTTGGAGGAGCAGGTATTTGACGATGACGCGACTGACGAGTACTAGGATGTGCTACACTCTGAGCTTTACCTATGGATTGTGCGGCTGCTATCTATCTTGCTTTTGCTTATTCCGTTGCCATTTCAGCCCGATGAGGACGTGTAAGACTATGTTGTTGTATGACTTTCTATTCGGTACTGTATGAACTTGTGACTGTGACATCCATTGTCGAGTTGTGCGTCAAGCGACACTGATCATGGGAGCATGAAGGTATGCACAGCTGGCCGCTTCAGACATATAGTCCGGGGTGCCCACAATGGATGATGATGGTGACCACAAGATGGTCTTTTCCACTGCACCTACTTCACATGAGCGGTACAACAAAGTTATATTAGGTGATGTGATGTGCTTGTCCCACTAGTGGACATGGATCGCATGCATGATTTTGTTGCTCCTTTTGGCATTCCTCATGCTATTTTGTCTTCTACATGCTTTGATTTGACATCCCTATACCGTGAGCATGTGATGACGAATAGTTGTGCTAGCATGCTACATAGGACATCTTGTGCTAATTCTATATGCCATATCATGTTTGCCATTCCCCGACCCTTGTCATATGCTATGAATGAACTCCCCCATATCACATCTTTCAACTCATTTCACAATGCCTATGCCATCCCAATTAAATTCCACTTCATATGTGAACATGGCATAGATGACATTTGCTTGGTTCATGGTATTTGCATATTTTGTGATGATATTGCCATGTTATTTTTGCATTCTAGCAATACACTTCACATGCCTTGCCATGAACACCTTTCTTTGGACATGCTTAGTTCCTCAGGTAATCCATATTCTCCATGTGTTCCCCTACATTTTATCATGTGGAAACACCCATAGTTTCCTCATACACATTAGTAGATTTGGATTCCTTTTCTATGTTGCATGATCCCCATATTTGTGTGAACCCTATGGTAAATTTTTTATATGTATGCGATGACCTTTAATATTGATGCACCATATTAATTCTACACTTTGCATCCAATTCATGTTGAGCTAAATAAATATCGTTGCATGATGGATGATGTATTCTTATACCAGGCATCAAATTTATTTTCGCCTTGCATATCTTGTGCTAACACTCACGTGCACATACACATCATGATGGATGATGTGTACATCTACCATGAACACACTTTGTTTCGTCTGTGTCTATGGTTTTTAGTACTCACCCGTACTTGTCAACTTCGGCATCCCATGAGTTGACAAAACGAGCTCTTGAGAGCAAGGAAGTTTTTGGACACCTCGGAGCACTAGTTCTCCACCCCTCTTTGCCCACAGATTTCGCGCATTCCTTCTACATGGCTCTCACATGGATATGGTTTCTATACCACTTTTTACTCAATTCCCATTTTTCCATGTTCTCGTTGCATGCTATGCTTTTTCCTCTTCATATGACATGCTCTGATGACACATTCCTTGCATTCCACATGATCAACCTTTCTACTCCTTGTATGTGTATTTGCAAGCTTGGTGGAGATATCTCTTGTTATTTCCATGTTTCCTTTGAGATGCATAATTGTCATGATGCTTGTGTTGGGAGAGTCATATTGAGCAATTGTTTTTTTCCTTTTGACTTTTGTTCAATGCAATGAAATTGACATGCCTTGTTGTCATGTTGATGCCTCATCATATGCATTACGCAAGCTTATCATTTGTTCACATGGGAAGATTGATAGGCTATTTGTGTGTGCCCCATCACCCTTGATGCATACATGTTCTTTACATTGGGTTGATGGACACCATTTCTATGATTACCATAAGTTTTGTGTTGCATATTGTCAAACTCGTCCACATGTTGCTACTCTCATGGTAGAAGATTTCTATATTCTATATGTTGAGTGCATCAATATTTTGACTCTTGCATACAAGATTACCCCCATAGTTCTCTCACATAGACTTGGAGATTTTGACATATTCCATATGATGTCTGCTCGCTTTCCTTCTTTGCACAATATGCACGACGACAATTTTTGCTATGACATATGCCATGTGTACACCATATATCATTTCCCATATTTTCTGCTAATGGTGAAGTGCAAGAGAACAGATGCTTCATGATGGATGATGCATTTGTGTACCATGCACACACATATTTTGCTATCTTTTGTGCATGTGTAGGTTTGGAGTGCTTGGTGAGCATCCCATATCCATGGCCGGTGCTACCCTTTCCCCATGGTGATGAGAATCTTGATCCAAGGACGGATCTTACCCAAGGGGGGAGATGATGCGAAGCATCCTACGTACATCACCATGTTACGCTCCCCTTCATTGAGAGACATGCGTGACATACACATATCACACCTAAACGTGAATCTTATCCTTCACTCGAGGATGGTATAATACTTGAACCTCCTACTTTGTGCACTTATAGGTTGGAGCCACATGACGAACGTGCAATGGAGAAGGTGAAGCGCAAGGGAACGACTACACCATCCGTGAGGGAAGCTTGGAAGAGAAGACGGATGAGAGAATAAGAAGCTACAGACTTTGGACGTCTGAACTGCAAATCGGACTGTCCGGGCTCAGGCCGGACCGTCCGGACTAGACCCCGGACCGTCCGGAATAGGGCACCCGAGACCAGTAGGATTATTCGCCCACGTCGGATTTTCCAGGCTGCATGTTGGACCGTCCGGGCTCACGTCGGACCGTCCGACTTGCAAGCCGGACCGTCCGACTAGATCAACGTCTCCGAGCCTGCATGTGCGCTGATCTGGGCTGAGCGGCCCATGAACCCCTTCACCCCCTAGACTATAAATACACTTTCCCTACCTCCTCTCCAGGTTTATCAAAGATTAGACTCAACTTGAGAGAGCTTTTCTCATCTTCCTTCCCCCTTGGCGATCTTCCCCCTTCTTGAGATCTACTACTCCTGAGGGAGAGAGGCTTCTTCTGCGGTTGACTAAACAATACCACCATGGCACACGACCTTTCCCGACACCGGGTTTCACCCGAGCACCATCGCAACTTCCGGCACAAGACCAGCCATCGCCGTCGGAACAAAAACCACGTTTATTTAATAAACGGATTATGTTATTCGGCACCGGAAAATTTTCTTGGAACGGTATCGAAGTGAGGTAGAAGTGGCCGGCTCGCCGCGCTCAGCGTGTGGCTCAAAGTTTTTCCCGAATTGGGGGTCGTATGGACTCCCGGCGGTCAGAAACGTAATCGTCGGACGCGCGAGAGAGAAACCAGGGGCATTTGTGTAAACCTGCCATCCAGGCCAGCCTATAAATAGACCAACACTCTCTCCTAGCCCTTCTAGGGTTCCCCTAGTCCATATTTGCAGCCACCCCCCTGAAAAATACCCAGATTTTACCCCCAAGCCTTTAAAATCCAAAACCCTAGATCTGGCTGCTCCAGAGCCGCCGGATCACAGATCGGAGGGCTCCAGAGCTGCCACGTCGCCCTCCCAGGCCAACTGGCTTCTGCCAGGCCCCGCAGGGTCGCCACCAGTCCCGTACCGGACCGAGGCAGTGCGCCTCGCCACCGCCGCCCGCGGAATCCGCCGCCGCCGTGCGCCTTCAGCCAATCGTCGCCGGCCGCCGCCACGTCCGGTGAGCTCCTCGTCGTGCGACCCTTCCTCCTCCCTCGCCTCACCTCCTCCCTCCCTCCTCCACCGCAGGGCCGCAACGAAGCCGTCGCCGGTCTCCTCCACACCCTAGCCGTATCCGCCACGTGCTCAAAGCCACGAGCCGCCGGCCTCCTCCAGCGACGAACGCGCCGCCGCGCCGCCCTAGTGTAACAGCCCAGTTTTCACAAAAATTAATTTTTTTTGTTTTCTGTGTGAATTGTTTGATTGTCTGATTTGTATGCGGTGTTTGCATCCCTGATTTATTGATCGGCGATTATTTTCCCCCTCTTATCTCGTACCGGACGGAGACCGACCCTTGCCAGCCTGACACTCGACCTTTGCGCACCCGATCACCGTCGCGAAACCCGCACGAGACCAGCCGTAGCCAACGGAACAAAAACCCCGTTTAATAAGTAAACGGGATATTTTTATAGCGCGCCGGAAAGTGTTCTCGGAACAGTTCCAGCGCGAGGTGAACGCCACCGACTCGACGCGCTGATCGCGCAGTTCAAAGTTTTACCCGAATCGGAGGTCCTGCGGACCCCCGGCGGTCAGAAACGTAAACACCGCGCGCGCAAGAGAAAACCGGGGATGTTTTTGCAAACTGCCAGCCACCTGGGCTATATAAAGACCACCACTCTCCGACCCCAACATAGGGTTTCCCTAGTCCAAAATTGCAGCTACTAGCCCCAGATCTGTGAAACCCTAGCCCCCAGGTCTTTCTGGCTGTCAGATCGGGCGATCTGTGGTCCAGATCGCGCCTCCACCATGCTCCTATCCGATCCGGGCCCCGCAGGGCCTGGAGCCGCCGTCACCGAGCCCGCCGAGGCCCATCGCACCGCACCACCGCCCGTGGTGGGCGAGTCCGCTGCGCCGCCTCTCCTCCGGCCGGCGAGCCGAGGAGCCGCCGCTGCCAGCCGGCGTCCGGCCGCCGAGCACGCCTCTGCTCCCTCTCCTCCTCCCTTCTGCACCTCCCTCACCTCCCGCTTCTCCCTCACAGGCCGCCAGAAGCACCATGGCGCCGCCCGAGCTGGATCCGCCTCGTGCTCGAAGCCACCCGCCGTCGGCCTCCCCGCAACGGATCCGGCGAGGAACCGCGCGGATTCGGCCACGCCTCACCTCCTCAACCCTCCTTCGGCTTCCTGCAAGCCGCCGCTCGTCGCCGGCGCTAGCCAGCCGCCGCCGCGGACTCCTGTGCTCGGGAGCGGGACGGGCGACGAGCCAACCGCCAGCTACTGGCTGACTGGGCCACCCCTCGCCACGTGGGCCGGCGTGACCATGTGGCCTGCCAGCGCAGGCGGCCCAACTCCCTCCAGGGCCTCCCTAGTTGGGCCAAGGCCCATGGTGAGCTCACCCCCTTTTTCCTTTTTTATTTTTTTGTGGCGGCTGCTATATGAGGCCATGTGCGATATTTAGCTATCCAGCGCCCCTAGTTAGGCCCGTTAGCTCCTAATTCGGCCCAGTAGATGCGTTAGTTTCTTTTTTCTATTTATTTATTGGCAGATTGTATTATATTTTTTGCAACGGCGATAACTTTTTAACGGTAGCTCGGATCGGGACGCTTTAATCATGAAAGTTGCTTAGAATTTTGTGTAGATTGTTAAAATGTGCTCTTTTGCCATGTTTGACTTTGTTTACTTGTTGTTTACCCTCTAATTACAACCCTTGCCACCATAAACTGTTTCTTTAATAACTTTTTAACCATTGCTCTGTTTAAAATGTTTCTTATATGTAACTTTATTAGAATTGCATGTAGATTGTGTTTATGCTGCTCTTGCTTGCTAATAAAAATAATAAAATATTGTTTAGGGCAGAAAAGTACTAAAGGATTAATTATCACGTGGTAATTAGTGTTGTGCCATGCTTAGGAGTTTACCCCGCTTAACTTGACTAGTATAGGTAGGTTACTTATGCTACACCTTTTTTATGTTTGTGTGCTATGCCATGCTTGACTGAGATGCCATGTTAACAACCTTTGTTGATCACGTGTAGCTAAACAACTTGAACCATCGTAAACGTGCGGTAACGTCGTGTGTGACGAGTACTCCACTTAACCTGGTAGTAACCGCTCTCGACGGTAGGTGCGATGTCTCGTGTTGACTTCTTGTTGATGCTTGCTCGTGTTTTCTTCGTAGTAATAGAGTGCTTCCTCGTTGATTGCTTTCCAGTGTTTACCGTCTTGTGTGCTTCCGCGTGTACCTGTCGGAGACGATGCGAGCTTGCGATCAACTTCACCTTCGGAACCCGACTTATCAACAGGCAAGGACTATACATTACTTATGATCCATTCTATTTCAACCAGCGGTTTGCATGCTAATCTAGGATAGGTTCTATGTTTGATCCTACCACATGTTTACAGCCTCTTTTAAACCGATACAGCCATGTCCCCTCCCAGCAAACCTTGTACTGCTATGTTACTATTGCTCGTTGCTCAGCCCCTGCTTAGTATGCATGCTTAGGATGCTACGATGTTACTCTGTTACTCCTTGGTGGGATATCACATTATTATTATTGTTGTTGATGATATGATTATTATAATGTTGACTATATTCGACGAAGGATGGAAGGTCTAGGCTATCCCGCCCCGACGCTTTGTTCCATTTGAGTCACCTAGGATCCAAGTTCCGGGTCTTGGTTTTAAGACCGAGCGTGCCAAACCACGTGGGGGATTTTATGGGGTCCCCTTTGCTTACCTACCTAGCTTCAAACATTTCTAGAGGTGGCCCAAGCTGATTTAACATTTGAAAACCATGCATATATGCCTGTCGGGTAGCTTCTGGCAGACATCCTTTAAAACAACCCGGACAAGTGAGGACTTAGTTTCCCTATTGGTCCACATTTGACTAGCGAGGGCCCGAGGCATCACGTGAGGCGTCTCGGTAACCCAAACCCCGTTGAGACAGAAGAGTCCGATCTGAGAGTGCGGACGGCTTTTCGATTGGGTGTCGACTCCCCGGGGGCCACCCGGATTTGTTCGTTGTTAGCTAGAGGGACTTGTCATTTCGGATCTCTTGGAACTAAATCATAAAATGGTTGCCTGTGATGGGTAGCAAGTGAGAGAGATGGGCGTGCGTGCGGAGCCTTGTAATGGGCAGTTGGTACACCCTTGCAGGGTTAAATCTTTTTGAGAAGTCGTGTCCACAGTTATGGACGACTTGAGACGTACTCCTTGTTCATAGAAAACAACAACTGATATAATCTTAATATAACTTGATCAACGTGTGTGTGCCTTGACTGCTTCTTCTTCGTCGGGATGCGAAGAGGAGGACAAGGATAGGATAGGTGTTATGTTTGCGTAGTAGGTGGATAGCAGACTTGTTGGAGGCAATTCCTCATCGAATGCTTGGCTTCTTGTCTTACTCTCTAGATCGTTAGCCACTTCATAATGCTAGTGCGGCAGCAACCTCACCACTTACCCTATCCTTACCGTAAACTACTAGTTGTCCTTGAATGACGAATGATGAAGTCCTTGTTGGGTCAGTTGACCACTACAGTTGGATGCTTAGTACTTCTGTACTCATGATACTACCCCAAACTCTTTTCAGGGTTCTTGATCGACAACAGGTATGGTGATCGACGTTTCACGCGGACACTCGACGATGACTAGTTAGGCGGATCCCGGCGGAGGGCCTGGACCCGTGTGGTTATGGGGATCGATGTTTTTCTCTTTGCCACTAGGCATTTGATTGTAGTCTGTACTCAGACATGTATCTTCCGCTGTTGTATTGTATTTAAGGCAGTTTTATGTCGATTGGATGAGATGTTGTATCCTTGTATCTGTAATGTTGTGATATCATGTTGGAAATCCGGGGCATATGGCTATGTCATATGTCGCGGTGGGACCGATATGTGCTTCGTCCCCGGATCTAGATGGAAACATCTGATCTAGATGGAAACATCTATATCTGGAACAGTACCGCATATTGGGCCTTACAACTTGGTATTAGAGCCTTACCGACCGTAGGATCCCTTTTCTGGCCGAAGTCGAGTCTAGACAAAAACTATTTAGTAGATACTAAGTTAGTTATCGGAGAGTAGGATTCTTTTTACTCCTTACCCTTGCTCTGGTCAGGACAAGTGTCGTAAGTGTTTTTACTCTCGACTTATCCCCCTTCAAACTCTAGGATCTCGAGTGTGTGGAGTTTCAGAACCGTTACAATGCCCTGCTTGCAGTGTATTGTCTCGATTCCGATCTCAGGTTGGAAAATCCTGTAGTACCTTTAGGCTGTCCGACTCTTGTTTACATCTTGGTCATCCGTTGACTTCAGTCCTCTTGCCCAGTATCCTCACGATTTGAGTGAGAATGCTTCCCTTGATCTTTGCTTTGGACTATTGTTCTTCCTCTTGATCTCCCGACTGTTTCGTTTTCCGACGTTGCTGTCTCTCTGCGGAAATTTATCTCGACAGAAGTTCAACGTCGACATGGAGCAGACTCCCTTGTTGGTGGTGTTGAAGATCGTCGTATCTTTTTTCTCTCCCCTCCTCTCCCACGGATCGTCCTGGATCTCGGGATGAGATCCCTTGTTGGTGGTCTTGTATTGTAACAACCCAGTTTTCAAAAAAATTAAAATTTTTGTTTTCGGTGTGAATTGTTTGATTGTCTGATTTGTTTGCGGTGTTTGCATCCCCGATTTATTGATCGGCGATAATTTTCCCCTCTTAACTCGTACCGGACGGAGACCGACCCTTGTCACCCTGACACTCGACCTTTGCGACACCGGGTTTCACCCGATCACCGTCGCGAAACCCGCACGAGACCAGCCGTAGCCAACGGAACAAAAACCCCGTTTAATAAGTAAACGGGATATTTTTATAGCGTGCCGGAAAGTGTTCTCAGAATTGTTCCAGCGCGAGGTGAATGCCACTGAGTCGACGCGCTGATCGCGCAGTTCGAAGTTTTACCCGAATCGGAGGTCCTGCGGAACCCCGGCGGTCAGAAACGTAAACACCCCGCGCGCGAGAGAAAACCGGGGATGTTTTTGCAAACTGCCAGCCACCTGGGCTATATAAAGACTACCACTCTCCCACCCTCACTTAGGGTTTCCCTAGTCCAAAATTGCAGCCACCACCCCCAAATCTGCGAAACCCTAGCCCCCAGGTCTTTCTATCCGTCAGATCCGGCAATCTGCGGTCCAGATTGCGCCTCCACCATGCTCCCAGCCGATCCGGGCCCCGCAGGGCCTGGAGCCGCCGTCACCGGGCCCGCCGAGGCCCATCGCACCGCGCCGCCGCCCGTGCTGGCCGAGTCCGCCGCACTGCCTCTCCTCCGGCCGGCGAGCTGAGGAGCCGCCGGCGTCGCGCCTCCGCGCGCGCCTATGCTCCCTCTCCTCCTCCCTTCTGCACCTCCCTCACCTCCCGCTTCTCTCTCACAGGCCGCCAGAACCGCCATGGCGCCGCCTGAGCTGGAGCCGCCTCGTGCTCGAAGCCACCCGCCGCCGGCCTCCCCGCAACGGATCTGGCGAGGAACCGCGCGGATTCGGCCGCGCCGCACCTCCTCAACCCTCCTTCGGCTTCCGGCGAGCCGCCACTCGTCGCTAGCGCCAGCCAGCCGCCGCCACGGACTCCTGTGCTCGGGAGCGGAACGGGTGACGAGCCAGCCGCCAGCTACCGGCCGAGTGGGCCACCCCTCGCCACGTGGGCCGGCGTGACCATGTGGCCTGCCAGCGCAGGCGACCCAACTCCCTCCAGCGCCTCCCCAGCTGGGCTAAGGCCCATGGTGAGCTCGCCCCCTTTTTCCTTTTTTATTTTTTGTGGCGGCTTCTATATGACGCCATGTGCAATATTTAGCTATCCAGCGCCCCTGGGTAGGCCCGTTAGCTCCTAATTCGGCCCAGTAGATGCGTTAGTTTCTTTTTTCTATTTATTTATTGGCAGATTGTATTATATTTTTTGCAACGGCGATAACTTTTTAACGGTAGCTCGGATCGCGACGCTTTAATCATGAAAGTTGCTTAGAATTTTGTGTAGATTGTTAAAATGTGCTCTTTTGGCATGTTTGACTTTGTTTACTGGTTGTTTACCCGCTAATTACAACCCTTGCCACCGTAAACTGTTTCTTTAATAACTTTTTAACCATTGCTCTGTTTAAAATGTTTCTTATAAGTAACTTGATTAGAATTGCATGTAGTTTGTGTTTATGCTGCTCTTGCTTGCTAATAAAAATAATAAAATATTGTTTAGGGCAGAAAAGTATTAAAGGATTAATTATCACGGGGTAATTAGTGTTGTGCCATGCTTAGGAGTTTACCCCGCTTAACTTGAGTAGTATAGGTAGGTTACTTATGCTACACCTTTTTTTATGTTTGTGTGCTATGCCATACTTGAGTGAGATGCCATGTTAACAACCTTTGTTGATCACCTGTAGCTAAACAACTTGAACCATCGTAAACGTGCGGTATTGTCGTGTGTGACGAGTCCTCCACTTAACATCTTAGTAACCGCTCTTGACGGTAGGTGCGATGTCTCGTGTTTCCTTCTTGTTGATGCTTGGTCGTGTTTTCTTCGTAGTAATAGAGTGCTTGCTTGTTGATTGCTTTCCAGTGTTTACCGTCTTGTGTGCTTCCGCGGGTACCTCTCAGAGACGACGCGAGCTTGCGATCAACTTCACCTTCGGAACCCGACTTATCAACAGGCAAGGACTATACATTACATATGATCCATTCTATTTCAACCAGCGGTTTGCATGCTAGTCTAGGATAGGTTCGATGTTTGATCCTACCACATGTTTACAGCCTCTTTTAAAGCGATACAGCCATGTCCCCTCCCAGCAAACCTTGTACTGCTATGTTACTATTGCTTGTTGCTCAGCCCCTGCTTAGTATGCATGCTTAGGATGCTACTATCTTACTTTGTTACTCCTTGGTGGGATATCACATTATTATTATTGTTGTTGATGATATGATTATTATAATGTTGACTATATTCGACGAAGGATGGAAGGTCTATGCTTTCCCGCCCCGACGGTTTGTTCCATTTGAGTCACCTAGGATCCGAGTTTCGGGTATTGGTTTTAAGACCGAGCGTGCCTAACCGCGTGGGGGATTTTATGGGGTCCCCTTTTCTTACCTACCTAGCTTCAAACATTTCTAGAGGTGGCCCAAGCTGATTTACCATTTGAAAACCATGCTTATATGCCTGTCGGGTAGCTCCTGGCAGACATCCCTTAAACCAACCCGGACCAGTGAGGACTTAGTTTCCCTATTGGTCCACCTTTGACCGACGAGGGCCCGAGGACTCACGTGAGGTGTCTCCGTAACCCAAACCCTATTGAGACGGAAGAGTCCGATCTGAGATTGCGGACGGCTTTTGGATTGGGTGTCGACTCCCCGGGGGGCCACCCGGATTTGTTTGTTGTTAGCTAGAGGGACCCGTCGTTTCGGATCTCTTGGAACTAAATTATAAAATGGTTGCCTGTGATGGGTAGCAACTGAGAGATTGGCGTGCGTGAAGAGCCTTGTAATGGGCAGTTGGTACACCCCTGCAGGGTTAAATCTTTTCGAGAAGCCGTGTCCACGGTTATGGACGACTTGAGACCTACTCGTTCATAGACAACAACAGCTGATATAATCTTAATGTAACTTGATTAACGTGTGTGTGCCTTGACTTCTTCTTCTTCGTCGGGATGCAAAGAGGAGTACAAGGATAGGATAGGTGTTATGTTTGCGTAGTAGGTGGATAGCAGACTTGTTGGAAGCGATTCCTCATCGAATGCTTGGCTTCTTATCTTACTCTCTAGATTGTTAGCCACTTCATAATGCTAGTGCGGCAGCAACCTCACCACTTACCCCATCCTTACCGTAAACTACTAGTTGTCCTAGAATGACGAGTGATGAAGTCCTTGTTGGGTCAGTTGACCACTAAAGTTGGATGCTGATTACTTCTGTACTCATGATACTACCCCAAACTCGTTTGTATGAGATGTTGTATCCTTGTATCTGTAATGTTGTGATATCATGTTGGAAATCCGGGGCATATGGCTATGTCATATGTCGCGGTGGGACCGATATGTGCTTCGTCCCCGGATCTAGATGGAAACATCTAGATCTGGAACAGTATCGCATATCGGGCCTTACACCTAGAGACCTCGCCGGAGACCGCCCCGGCACCGCCGCTCCTGGATCCCTCCGTCGCCTCGTCTGCGTCGCTCCGCCCCTCGCCGACGTCCGTCTCCCAGCCGGCTGGGCACGGAGACCCAACCCAGGTTGGGATCGGGCCAGCGCCGCCTCCGTCGTGGGCCAGCACGTCCCTCGGCCTAGCTCCCTCATCAACCCGGCCCACCAGCTCGAGGCCCGCAGCCACCCTTCGCCCTCGGCGAGATCCAGCAATCCGTCTCCTCCTCTGCCTCCTAGGCCTCCGCCCAACTGGATGAGTAGCCCGAGCGCCCCCTTTTTATTTATACAAAGTCTGTATAATGTTTCTGCTGATGCTTGTTTGCGCCGTAGTTTGAGACTAAACCATAGTCCGAATGAACATGCGCCCAAAATGAAAATTCTTGCTTGTGATGTTGTCTAACTTTTTCTTTAGTGAGTTAATATATTTGAGGTCATTTGAGGGGTGCAAATCTCTGTTGAAGTGTACTCCAAAGTATTACTTTTGTTCACTGTTATTTTTAGACAAAGTTTGTTTGATGCTTGCGTCACATCCATGATGCTTATGCTAGTGATTGTTTCATGTACTTGTTAAGCATCATCTGTAATTCAATTAGATGCATTCATTTGCCATGATTACCTGCTGTAGCTATTTCATATCTTGGGCCAAAGTGGTGTACCTGATAATTTGCGCCAAAGTTGCCTACTTGCATGCGTTATAGTTAATGATCCATGCTTCATATGCTTTAGCTCCAATGTAATTAATTTCTCCTTGACATCTATATTTTGATGCCATGTATTTCTATGCCATGATATCTCTATTGTTCATATAGTTGTTGAGCTCTCAAAGTGGATACCTGTTGTTATCTGTCAACTACCTTGATTTCTAGTAAGTCTGGAATATGGTTTAGCTGTCTCGCATGCTTTATATCTTTTCATCCATGGGTCTTTTGACCATAAGTGCAATGTATGAACTCATGAGCATCATGTAGGCTTGCTGTAGATGTAATGCATGTTCATTTTGGAGCTTGTTTCATATTGCTTTTTCTACTGCTTACAGAGCATGTTTATAATAGTTTGCCATGTTTTCCTGATTTCACTAAGTACTAAACCGGTAATATCTTTTAGCTTTTCGCATGGGTTACAATTATTACTTCTTGCTGCTCATATACATGAAACCTTGTTTCCATGTCATGCTTGTCATGTCTACTGTTGATCCACATAATTTTGTTGCATGTTTGAACATGTAACATGCCGGTTCATTGCTCTCAAGTGTGCTACCTGATGTTGGGAGATTATGGCCATAACTTGCGTTGCTTGTATCTTTTTAACCGTAACACAGTTTGGGGTGTTCCTTACATGTAACTTGACTAGAATTTCATGTATATTTTTTTTCTGTTTTTAACCAACCTAAAATATGATTTAGGGCAGAACAGTACCAAATGCTTATATTGTCGTGGGGCACTTAGTGATATGCTATGTTTAGGATTTTTTCCTCACTTAAATTGACTAGCGTAGATAGTTTACTTTATGCTTCACCACTTGCCGTGTTTTCGTGATATGCCATGTTTGAGTGAGATTCCATGTTAACAACCTTGCTCATGTTGGTAGCTAAACAACTTGAACTATGATAAACGTGCGATATCATCGTGTGTGACGGATACTCCACTTAACCTGTTAGTAACCACTCTCGACTGTAGATCCGTATCGTATCGCGTTGTCTCGTGTTGCCTTCTTAGTAATAGATGCATCTCCATTGATTTCCTTTCCAGTGTTTACTTCTTGTGTGCTCCCGTGGGTATTCTCTAAGACGTTGCAAGTTTGCGATCGACTACACCTTCGGCTTCGTCTTCTCATCAGGTAAGGGGAGAATATATCATGCTTATAACTTTGAGCTCACTTGTGCCTAGATATAGGATAGAACGATTTCTTGATCCTACTAGCTCATATTTATGCCTCTCAAATAAACCCAAACAACAATGTCCTCCACATCCCAGCAAACCTTCTTTGGCCATGTACCTTGCTTTCTTAACCACTGCTTAGTATGAATGCTTAGGATGCTACTTATATTACCTTGTTACTCCTTGCATTGAGCTATCACACAATTATATGGTTGTGGATGATGTGATTATTATAATGTTTACTATAATCGACGAAGGATGGAAGGTCTAGCCTATCCCGTCATGATGCTTTGTTCCATTCGAGTCACCTAGGACCCGAGTTCCGCGTATTGTGTCTCTTGACGAGCGTGCCTAACTGCGTGTGGGATTCTATGGGGTCCCCTCTTCTTACCTACCAAGATCCAAACATTTCTAGTAGTGGCCCAATATGATTTACCATTTGAAACCGTGTGTGTGCTTGGTTGGGCTCCCAACAATCTTAAAACAACTCGGGCCAGCGGAGAAAGAGGTCCTCTGTTGGTCCACACTGGTGAGCTAAGGAAGCCCCTGATTTCAGGTGAGGCTAACCCCGACCTTAGCCATACGGAAGAGTCCATTCCGAGGGTGCGGACGGCTCCTGGATTGGGTGTCGAATCCCCGGGGGCCACCCGGACTTGTGTGTTGTTAGTTAGAGGGACCTGTCGTTTCAGATCTCTGGGAACTAAGCCAGAAAATGGTTGCCTGTGATGGGTAGAAACTAAGAAAGATGGGAATCCGTGCGGAGCCTGTAATGCGCAGTTGGTACACCGCTGCAGGGTTAAATCTTTTTGAGAAGCCGTGTCCACGGTTATGGACGACTTGAGACCCACTCCTTGTTCATAGACAACAACATCTGACATAATCTTACTAACTTGATCAATGTGTGTGTGCCTTGACTGCTTCTTATTC
This sequence comes from Bromus sterilis, assembly GCA_950022295.1. Taxonomy (NCBI): domain Eukaryota; kingdom Viridiplantae; phylum Streptophyta; class Magnoliopsida; order Poales; family Poaceae; genus Bromus; species Bromus sterilis. Next base: position 252,972,534 of record OX465595.1, on the reverse strand, counting down.
GTCGAGATGCGAAGGCGAGGACAAGGATAGGATAGGTGTTATGTTTGCGTAAGTAGCTGATAGCAGACTTGTTGGAGGCGATTCCTCATTGAATGCTTGGCTTCTCATTTCACTCTAAAATAGATCGTTAGCCGCCTCATATATTGCTAGTGCCGCTGCAACCTCAACCACTACCCCCATCTTACCGTGAGAAGTTAGTTACAAGACTTGTTGATATAGCTCACTCCTTTCTTATCTGTTTTACGCATGTTATGAAAACGATCGTAGACTTCAGAGGTGCTCGACGACCCTTCTTCTGGACGCCTTCGCGGAGACTCGACGACAACTAGTTAGGCGGATCCTGGCGGAGAGCTTGGATCCGTGTGGACGTGGGAATGGTGTGTTTTACCTTTGCCACTAGGCATTTGATTGTAGTCTGTACTCGTACATCTATCTTCCGCTGATGTAATGTATTAAGGCAGTTGTATGCCGATTGTATGAGATGGTGTATGCTTATAGCTATAATGTTGTGATATCATGTTGGAAATCCGGGGCATATGGCATTGTCATATGTTGCGGTGGGGATGATATGTGCTTCATCTCCGGGTCTGGATGGAAACATCTATATCTGGAACAGTACCAAATATCGGGCCTTACAACTTGGTATCAGAGCCTTACCGACCGTAGGATCCCTTTTCTGGTCGAAGTCGAGTCTAGACAAAAACTATTTTTGTAGTTACTAAGTTAGTTATCAGAGAGTACGATTCTTTTTACTCCTTACCCCTGCTCTGGTCAGGACAAGTGACGTAAGTGTTTTATTCTCGTCTTATCCCCTTCCAACTGTAGGATCTCGAGTAAGTGGAGTTTCGGAACCGTTACAATTCCTTGCTTGCAACGTATTGTCTCGATTCTGATCTCAGGTTTGGGAAACCTATAGTACCTTTAGTTCCTCCGACTCTGGTGCAGATCTTGGCCGTGTGTTGACTATATTCCTCTTGCCTAGTATCCTCACGATTGAGTGATAATGGTTCCCTTGATCATCTCTTTGAATTATCGTTTACTCCCTCTGAATGTAAGCAGCAAAGATAAATACACTAGAAGTAGATGCATGGATAATTTTTCTTCGGTGGAGAGTAAAGTTAAACATCTTAGTGAGTAGGATTGCAGTTCCAGATAGAATTCCAATAATATGCAATCCTCTCAAATGACCTGTGAACTTAAGAATGATAACCACCTACAAGAGATATGATTCGGAGCAAATCTTGCCAGCAAGGGGTAATTAAAAAGATAGTGTAGCAAACTGTTCACAGACACGAATTTAAGTTAAGTTACAACCCAATTGAAGAAAATGGAATTTTTGTTGTAACTTATGAACGCGAGACAAAACGAAGCAAAACCCTATCCCCGTGGAAAACTAAACTCATCTATTCATCATTCTCCCCTTTTTGTCAATTAGAAAAAAGGTGGCGAAGAGCATGAAGAGTGCCTAAGCGTTGGCAGCATCTTGGGGAGTCCTTCGAGCAGATCTAGGCGCAGAAAAATCGCTGGAAGAAGACTGGTCGCCGGAAGATTCTTCTTTGGAGGTGGGCGACAGATATTCTTCAGCGTTTGCAGGCGGGGGGAGTTCGATATCATTGTCTTCAAGGGATTCTTCGGGATTTGATGTAATGGAATCTCCTTCGGAAACAGTGTCTAGCCAAATGGGATCAGTCTTTTATGGGATGTGTGGATACTAATATAGGGGTCGTGCCTTCGACCCTTCTTCGAGGAGCTTGTTCGTGGGACTTGTCTGCGGGACTAGATTACTGGATGGTTCGAGGGATCGATATCCTCGCGGTTGGGAGGTCATTGAAATTCCTATCTGCGAGGATCTGCACCGACGGTCTTCATCAACTCTACTTCCGCTTCATCGGTTGTTGAGCCTTGACCTAAAACCTTGTATGCAATCTTCATAGATGATCTTGGATGATTGCTACGTAGGCCGAATTTTTTTGTTTTCTACTGCGTTTCCCAACAATGGTATCAGAATGATTTATGAGTAGATGCATGTTTAGGTCTAGATCATATGTTGATATGAGGCATTGATTTTCTTGTTGCTTCCCTGTCATGTCATTTGTTTTTGTTCTTGATGGCAAGTTCAGGTCTTGCTACAAGGATTGGGTTTTCCATCGATCTCTCTATGTTTCTTTCAGTATACTGGTTTCCTTGATCATGGTCTACTTAAAACTACTTGGATATCATCTTAATCTCGCAATAGAAGATTTAACATGGAGGGGCTTGTGGATTTTATGAATTCAAATCCACACGGGGTCACGCATTGAACGAAGTTTGGTTTGTGGCATTAGTTTCTGCACGCATCCGAATGTTAAACTAGCAACAATGAAGTATCGTGTTTGGTTTGTATAGGGAACAACGTTTGCATGTAACCTGCTAATCAACCGAGAGAAAATTTGCAACAACGCGTGTAGATGGCGATATAACTTGTTTTTGCAGAGTATGTAAGTGATGTGGTATAGCCTTCAAGATTTCCAATGTGTTTGTATGAGATGCTATATGTCATGTAATATTTATTCGCGACCTGCGTGTCGTGGTAAGGCATGATCACTGGAGTCATATGATTGTCACTTAATTATGGCATGCGTGCCAGAAATGGTTATTATCTTGAGGCAAGGCAATAGATGGAGACAAGGTGATGATCAACGATCCGAAGGTGGACACCGGCGCTGTAAGGCCCGATATGCGGTACTGTTCCAGATCTAGATGTTTCCATCCAGATCCAGGGACGAAGCACATATCGGTCCCACCGCAACATATGACAAAGCCATATGCCCTGGATTTCCAACATGATATCACAACATTACAACTACAAGGATACAACATCTCATAAAATCGACATACAACTGCCTTAATACAATACAACAGAGGAAGATACATGTCTGAGTACAGACTACAATCAAATGCCTAGTGGCAAAGAGAAAATCATCGATACCCATAACCACACAGGTCCAGGCCCTCCGCCGAGATCCGCCTAACTAGTCGTCGTCGAGTCTCCACGTGAAGCGTCGATCACCATACCTGTTGTCGATCAAGAACCCTGAAAAGAGTTTGGGGGTAGTATCATGAGTACAGAGGTACTCAGCATCCAACTGTAGTGGTCATCTGACCCAGCAAGGACTTCATCACTCGTCATTCTAGGACAACTAGTAGTTTACGGTAAGGATGGGGCAAGTGGTGAGGTTGCTGCCACGCTAGCATTTATGAAGTGGCTAACGATCTAGAGAGTAAGATAAGAAGCCAAGCATTCGATGAGGAATCGCCTCCAACAAGTCTTGCTATCAACTACTTACGCAAGCATAACACCTATCCTATCCTTGTCCTCCTCTTCGCATGCCGACGAAGAAGAAGCAGTCAGGGCACACACACGTTGATCAAATTATATTAAGATTATCTCAGCTGTTGTTGTCTATGAACAAGGAATAGGTCTCAAGTCGTCCATAACCGTGGACACGGCTTCTCGAAAAGATTTAACCATGCAGGGGTGTACCAACTGCCCATTACAAGGCTCCGTACGCACGCCCATCTCTCTCAGATGCTACCCATCACAGGCAACCATTTTATGATTTAGTTCCGAGAGATCCGAAACGACAGGTTCCTCTAACTAACAACGAACAAATACGGGTGGCCCCTGGGGAGTCGACACCCAATCCAAAATCCAGCCACGCCCTCGGATCGGACTCTTCCGAATGGCTAAGGTCGGGGTTAGCCTCACCTATATAACAGGGGACTTCCCTAGATCAGCACACTACTGAAAAACAGGGCATTAATGGCGCACCTCATTTGCATGTTAATGGCGCACATATGGTGCGCCATTACTACCACGCCACTACTAGCACTTAGTAATGGCGCACATTTGGTGCGCCATTACTAACCCAAACAGTAATGGAGCACCATGAGTGCGCTATTACTAAGGCCCCAAGTGCGCCATTACTAAGAATTATAGGTTTTTTTTCTTTCTGTATTTGCATCACAGATATAAACATCTCACAAAAACAAAATACATCACACACAGATATAAACAACATCATCATGACATGACAACTATTGTAACAACCACATTAGAATTCAACCAACACCATTATTAACAAGAGCAAATCACAAAGTATATATAGCATGAGAGTACAGAAATTCTTAACCAACACATGTTATCAATTACATGCACTACTTCACTCCTCGTCAAAAGATATGACGATGAGCTTGTTCTCTCTTTCGGCCTGAGCTGCTTCCCATACAACCGCTAGGCGCGCCGGGTCTCGTGGAGGGTCATCGAATACGCCCAGGTACCTGCGCTCCCAAATGGCATTGAACTCCGCCTCCTCTGCTGCGTCCTCCTATTCTATCTCCCGCCTATTTCGAGACAACTCTGAAGCAGTGGGCTGAATATCAGAGCTTGCCATCGAAAAGCCGGAGACATCTGAGGACGCCGTCGATGCAGAGAGGCGCGAGCCCGTGGAGCAGCCCGACAATGCGGGTGCGGGCGCGAGCGCGGGAGAGGGAGCGGGAGTGCGAGCGGGTGCGGGAGCGGGAGCAGGCATGGTCTCCGGCTCGGGGGTGGCGGCTCGGGGGTGGGGTGGTATACGGATGCCGGTGGTGATGCGGCAGGTTTGGCGAGAGCGAACCATTTCTGCAAGATAAGAAAATCACAGCATCAATTAAAGTAGAGTGCTTCACATTGAAAAGACTTTTAAAAACACCAACTTTAGTCACTGAAAACAAAGTGTTAACTCAAAGGAATGAATTAGAAGGAAAATAATAATTTGGCTAGACTTTTCTTTAGATAATAGGAAACACCATATTCTTCACATCACTGAGATTGCATATTTCTACCAAGCTGAGCACACACATGAATCAGCTTGTGGCAATATTTTACAAGCACCGAAAAAGAGAGATACTTTTTTTAGACCATTTAGCACTACAGTAGATCAAATAAATACACACTATAAAAATAGGTGAGCCGATACCTAGACAACTCCTATGAAGAGTTTAACAGCATGCATGGCGCAAATGTATGCTGCAAAACACTGGGCACTACACCAGTACAACCATATATATGCAGGTTACCAAATTTTACTCATAACACGTGACCAGGTTGCAAAATTTCAGCTGCGCTTCGATGAAAAACCCCTGGTTTAGTTTACTCTTTAAGTGCATTCACTTTTTTATTAATTAAAAAAGTTGCAACCCTACTTTAGTGTAGTATTAGCCTGAATTATTTCATCATAGTTGATTTCCAATGTTGAACAAAAATGTTCGGTTTCAGTATTATTGGGTACAAAAATCAGTGAGGGGAGTTAGCCAGAGTTCAAAGTTATGCCACCATGTTTGTTCCAAAAACGTTGTTGATGGATTTACTTGTGTTGCAATGTCCATAGCATACCGAAGATTTGATAGGTGTTCATCAACATTTTGCAACTCATGGTAATATAGATTCAGATTGACTACCATATTTTTCAATGATGAAGCTTCAGTGCAGCACTGTACTACCATATTTTGCAATGAAAATCAACAGCAGTGACCACGCGCACGAACAGCAAGGAAAAAGCCACAGTAGCAGGTGGACTATTCACCTAGGGTGGCTTGGAGACAAACTCGAACACGCCGTAGGGGAGGAAGACGACGTAGCCGAGGAAGAAGACTCTCGCGACGAGCGTCGATAGCTCGGGGAAGCGTCGATGGCGGGCGTCGTCGTCGTCGATGGACGCGTCGATGGCGAGCGTCGATAGCTCGGGGATGCGTCCATTCGGGCGTAGGTGGTAGCAGACGGGGCGGCGGCACTATCGGGCGCGTCCGCGACGGGGGAGGGGGAGGGGGCGGGAGGGAGAGCGAGGCCACCGGAGCGGTCGCCGGAGAGGTGGGGAGGGGGTCGCCGGAGACTGGGAGGGGGGCGAGGGCGTGGTTGCGGGAGAGGTGGATTGGATCGGGAGGGGGAGGGGTCGATAGGCTAGGGTTGCGGCGCGGGGGGGATGATGCTAGCTAGGGTTATGGCGTTGGGCCGGTATGTTGCCCAGGCCATCCCAGAGACATACCAATAGCGCATCCACAAGAAGTGCGCCATTAGCATCCCTGGTTGCTAATGGCGCATTCCAGAGAGGTGCGCCATCGCCATGTAAGGGGAGGGGGCTGGTCCAGGAGCAATTTAGTAGTAGCGCACCAGATGAGGAGTGCGCCATTAGCAAAGTGGATACAAATGGCGCACTTGATGACTGTGCGCCATTGCTATATAGCAGTGGCGCACCTCATGGGAAGTGCGGCAGTAGCTGTCATATTATCTATAGCCTATTTTCCAGTAGTGCCAGTGTGGACCAACAAAGGAACTCTGTCTGTGCTGGCCCGAGTTGTTTTAAATCCACTGGCTGCAGACCAGTTACGCACCCGGTTTCAAATGGTAAATCAGCTTGGGCCACCACTAGAAATGTTTGAAGCTAGGTAGGTACGAAAATGGGACCCCATAGCATCCCACACGCGGTTAGGCACGCTCAGTCTTAAAACCAATACCCGGAACTCGGGTCCTAGGTGATTCGAATGGAACAAAGCGTCGGGGAGGGATAGCCTAGACCTTCCATCCTTCGTCGAATATAGTCAACATTATAATAATCATATCAACCACAACAATAATAATAATGTGATATCCCAAACCAAGGAGTAATAGGGTAACATCGTAGCATCGTAAGCATGCATACTAAGCAGGGGCTGAGCAACGAGCAATAGTAACATAGCAGTACTTGGTTTGCCGGGAGGGGGCATGGCTGTATCGGTTTGAAAGAGGTTGCAAACATGTGGTAGGATCAAACATCGAACCTATCCTAGACTAGCATGCAAACCGCTGGTTGAAATAGAATGGATCATAAGTAATGTATAGTCCTTGCCTGTTGATAAGTCGGGTTCCAAAGGTGTAGTTTATCGCAAGCTCGCATCGTCTCCGAAGGTACCCGCGGAAGCACACAAGACGGTAAACACTCTGGGCCAAGGCCCAGCTCGGCGGAGGCGGGGGATAGCTTCTGGCGCCCTGGTCGGAGGAGGCTTCGGTGTTGGGCCAAGGTCGCTGGACGTGGCCGAACAAGGCGGGAGCGAGCGGGCACGGGACGGGTGTCCTCGTCCAGGTCGGGTCCTCCCGATCGGGACCTAGCAGGCGGCGCGGACTGGTGCAACTCCGGCGAGGTCCGGCGGCAACGGTGCGGTGCAGGCGACGGGGAAGCCGGGGATGGGCGGATCCAGCGACGAAGGGGACCAGGAGGCGGCGCGGTGACGTCCGGGGCGAAGCAGAGGCGCGGCGGATCTCGGCCCCGAGATCCATGGCGGTGCCGGCGAACTCCTCGCAGGGAGAGAGAGGAAAGGGGTGAGACCGCAGGGGAGAGGAGGAGGGGAGGAAGAAGAGAGGGGGAGACCTGCAGGGGAGGCGCTCGCCGGCCGGCGGCACGGCGGCCGGAGTGAGGAGGCGACGGCGGCGAGATGGATCGGGCGACCAGGAGGAGAGGAGGTCCACGGGGTTGGAGATTCTCCAGGGGCTGACGTGGCGCACTCTGGACGCTCGGATCGCCAAATCCAACGGTCAGCACTGCTTGGGGCTACGGTTTCGAAAATGGAGGCTGTGGGGGAAATTTTTGGGCAATGTGGAGGGGGTGGCTGCAATTTTGTGGCTAGGGAAACCCTAAGTGGTGGGGTGGTCTATTTATATCCCGGGTGACTCGCGGTTTGCAAAAACATCCCCGATTTCTCTCTCGCGCGTCCGGTGTTTACGTTTCTGACCGCCGGGGGTGCGCAGTACCTCCGATTCGGGTAAACCTTCGAACTGCGCGATCAGCGCGTCGAGTGGGCAGCGTTCACCTCGCGATGGAACCGTTCCGAGAACACTTTTTGGTGCGCTATAAAAATATCCCATTTAATTATTAAACGGGGTTTTTCGTTCCGTTGGCTGCGGCTGGTCTTGTGCGGTTTTCACGACGGTGATCGGGTGAAACCCGGTGTCGCAAAGGTCGAGTGTCAGGGTGGAAAAGTTCGGTCTCCGTCCGGTACGAGATAAGAGGGGGAAAATAATCACCGATTGATAAATCGGTGATTCGAACACCGCAAACAATTCAGACAATCAAACAATTCACGCAGAAAACAAAATTTTTTATTTTTGTGAAATCTGGGCTGTTACAATACAACACCACCAACAAGGAATCTCGTCCCGAGATCCTGGACGATTCGGGGGAGAGGGAAAGGGGGAGAGAAAAGAGTCGTCGATCTTCAACACCACCAACAAGGGACTCTGCTCCATGTCAAACGATGAACTCCGTCGAGATACTTTCCGCAGAGAGATGGCAACGTCGAAGAACGAAGCCATCAGGAGATCAAGAAGAAGAACGACAATTCAAAGCAACGATCAAGGGAAGCATTCTCACTGAAATCATGAGGATACTGGGCAAGAGGACAGGAGTCAACAGACGACCAATACGTAACCCAGAGCCGGATGAACTAAAGGTACTACAGGATTTCCCAAACCTGAGATCGAAATCGAGACAATACGCTGCAAGCAAGGCATTGTAACGATTCCAATAATGCACACACTCGAGAACCTAAAGTTTGAAAGGGGATACGTCAAGAATTAAACACTTACGGCACTTGTCCTGACCAGAGCATGGGTAAGGAGGAAAAAGAATCCTACTCTCCGATAACTATCTTAGTAACTACAAAATAGTTTTTGTCTAGACTCGACTTCGGCCAGAGATTGGGTCCTACGGTCGGTAAGGCTCTGATACCAAGTTGTAAGGCCAGGTATGCGGTACTGTTCCAGATCTAGATGTTTCCATCCAGATCCAGGGACGAAGCACATATCGGTCCCACCGCGACATATGACAAAGCCATATGCCCCGGATTTCCAACATAATATCACAACATTACAGCAACAAGGACACAATATCTCATACAATCGACATACAACTGCCTTAATACAATACAACAGCGGAAGATACATGTCTGAGTACACATTACAATCAAATGCCTAATGGCAAAGAGAAAATCATCGATACCCATAACCACACGGGTCCAGGCCCTCCGCCGGGATCCGCCTAACTAGTCGTCGTCGAGTCTCCACGTGAAGCGGCGATCACCATACCTGTTGTCGATCAAGAACCCTGAAAAGAGTTTGGGGTAGTATCATGAGTACAGAGGTACTCAGCATCCAACTGTAGTGGTCATCTGACCCAGCAAGGACTTCATCACTCATCATTCTAGGACAACTAGTAGTTTACGGTAAGGATGGGGTAAGTGGTGAGGTTGCTGCCGCGCTAGCATTTATGAAGTGGCTAACGATATAGAGAGTAAGATAAGAAGCCAAGCATTCGATGAGGAATCGCCTTTAACAAGTCTTGCTATCAACTACTTACGCAAGCATAACACCTATCCTATCGTTGTCCTCCTCTTCGCATGCCGACGAAGCAGAAGAAGTCAAGGCACACACACATTGATAAAATTATATTAAGATTATCTCGGCTGTTGTCGTCTATGAACAAGGAGTAGGTCTCAAGTCGTCCATAACCGTGGACACGGCTTCTCGAAAGATTTAACCCTGCAGGGGTGTACCAACCGCCCATTACAAGGCTCCGCACGCACGCCCATCTCTCTGAGTTGCTACCCATCACAGGCAACCATTTTATGATTTAGTTCCGAGATATCCGAAACGACAGGTCCCTCTAACTAACAACGAACACATCCGGGTGGCCCCCGGGGAGTCGACACCCAATCCAAAAGCCAGCCACACCCTCGGATCTGACTCTTCCGTATGGCTAAGGTCGGGGTTAGCCTCACCTATATAACAGGGGACTTACCTAGCTCACCAGTGTGGACCAACAAAGGAACTCAGTCTCTACTGGCCCGAGTTGTTTTAAATCCACTGGCTGCAGACCAGTTACGCACACGGTTTGAAATGGTAAATCAGGTTGGGCCACCTCTAGAAATGTTTGAAGCTAGGTAGGTAAGAAAAGGGGACCCCATAGCATCCCACACGCGGTTAGGCACGCTCAGTCTTAAAACCAATACCCGGAACTCGGGTCCTAGGTGACTCGAATGGAACAAAGCGTCGGGGCAGGATAACCGAGACCTTCCATCCTTCGTCGAATATAGTCAACATTAGAATAATCATATCAACCACAACAATAATAATAATGTGATATCCCAAACCAAGGAGTAACAGGGTAACATCGTAGCATCCTAAGCATGCATACTAAGCATGGGCTGAGCAACGAGCAATAGTAACATAGCAGTACATGGTTTGCTGGGAGGGGACATGGCTGTATCGGTTTGAAAGAGGCTGTAAACATGTGGTAGGATCAAACATCGAACCTATCCTAGACTAGCATGCAAACCGCTGGTTGAAATAGAATGGATCATAAGTAATGTATAGTCCTTGCCTGTTGATAAGTCGGGTTCCAAAGGTGTAGTTGATCGCAAGATCGCATCGTCTCCGAAGGTATCCGCGGAAGCACACAAGACGGTAAACACTCTGGGACAAGGCCCAGCTCGGCGGAGGCGGGGGATAGGTTCTGGCGCCCTAGGCGGAGGAGGCGTCGCGGGCCGGAGCACTGGAGATGGGCCGCGGCTTCGGTGCTGGGTCAAGGTCGCTGGACGTGGCCGGCCCAGGCGGGAGGGAGCGGGCACGGGACGGGTGTCCTCGTCCAGGTCGGGTCCTCCCGATCGGGACCTAGCAGGCGGCGCCGACTGGTGCAACTCTGGCGAGGTCCGGCGGCAAGGAGGCGGTGCAGGCGGCGGGGAAGCCGGGGATGGGCGGATCCAGAGACGACGTGGACCAGGAGGCGGCGCGGTGAGGTCTGAGGCGAAGCAGAGGCGCGGCGGAGCTCGGCCCCGAGATCCATGGCGGCGCCGGCGAACTCCTCGCAGGGAGAGAGAGAGGAAAGGGGTGAGACTGCAGGGGAGAGGAGGAGGGGAGGAAGAAGAGAGGGGGCCACCTACAGGGGAGGCGCTCACCGGTCGGCGGCACGGCGGCCGGAGTGAGGAGGCGACTGGCGGCGAGGTGGCTGGGGAGACCAGGAGGAGAGGACATCCACGGGGTTGGGGATTCTCCAGGGGCTGATGTGGCGCACTCAGGACGCTCGGATCGCCAGATCCAACAGTCAACACTGCTTGGGGCTAGGGTTTCGAAAACGGAGGCTGTAGGGAATTTTTTGGGCAATGTGGAGGGGGTGGCTGCAATTTTGTGGCTAGGGAAACCCTAAGTGGTGGGGTGGTCTATTTATAGCCCGGGTGGCTGGCGATTTGCAAAAATGTCCCCAGTTTCTCTCTCGCGCGTCCGGTGTTTACATTTCTGACCGCCGGGGGTCCGCAGTACCTCCGATTCGGGTAAAACTTCGAATGGAGCCGGCGGCGTTCACCTCGCGATGGAACTGCTCCCTTGTTGGTGGTGTTGAAGATCGTCGCCTCTTTTCTCTCCCCCTTCCCCTCTCCCCCGGATCATCCAGGATCTCGGGACGAGATCCCTTGTTGGTGGTGTTGTATTCTAACAGGTCAGATTTCACAAAAATTAAAAATTTTGTTTTCTGCGTGAATTGTTTGATTGTCTGAAGTTTTGCGGTGTTTGCATCCCCGATTTATCAATCGACGATTATTTTCCCCCACTTATCTCGTACCGGACGGAGACCGTACTTTGCCACCCTGACACTCGACCTTTGCGACACCGGGTTTCACCCGATCACCGTCGCGAAACCCGCACAAGACCAGCCGCAGCCAACGGAACAAAAAACCCTTTTTAATAATTAAATGAGATATTTTTATAGCGCGCCGGAAAGTGTTCTCAGAACGGTTCCATCGCGAGGTGAACGCCGCCGGCGACATTCGAAGTTTTACCCGAATCGGAGGTACTGCGGACCCCCGGCGGTCAAAAATGTAAACACCGGACGCGCGAGAGAGAAACTGGGAATGTTTTTGCTAACCGCCAGCCACCCGGGCTATAAATAGACCACCCCACCACTTAGGGTTTCCCTAGCCACAAAATTGCAGCCACCCCCTCCACATTGCCCAAAAATTTCCCCCACAACCTCCATTTCCGAAACCCTAGCCCCAAGCAATGCTGACCTTGGATCTGGCGATCCGAGCGTCCAGAGTGCGCCACATCAGCCCCTGGAGAATCCCCAACCCCGTGGATCTTCTCTCCTCCTGGTCGCCCGAGCCACCTCGCCGCCAGTCGCCCCCTCACTCCGGCCACCGTGCAAACATTTCAGAGGGTCTACCAAGTTCAAACTTGACTTATTTCCATGTATACTATCTCGGATTATTCGGCATTTAGCCAAATCCCGGAGTCAGGGCCCATCAATGCTTCTTTGTATATCACAGGTTTATCGTTGTCGAACAAAAATATCTCGTTTACATAACATAAATGTTGTACGAGTTTTTCCTAACCTGTGCAGTTCAGTTGCACACTTCTCTGAAGATTCAATAATCTTGACAAGTTGCACTGTCCTACCACTCACTCTTTTGCAAGGAACTATTTTCATCAAAACACATCGTTCTTAACAACAAACAATTTTGTTTTTGTGTAGTGATAGAGGAATACCAAACATTTTTTAGATAACCTTAACAAAGTAGCACTTATTTCCTTTCGTATTTTGAGTATGTCAAACATATGCTTCATATACCCAAATTTTAAGAAAATACAATATGGCTTTAACATTCATACCATGTATAATATGGTGTCATTTCAATAGATTTGATGGTGCTCTTTTCAGTATAAAAGTCGTAGTCACTAAAACATAAATTTACTAAGTATAATGGAAAATTGATAAACGTCATATTTGATCTTATCGTGTCATACATGGCTTGATTACGTCTCTCAAACACTTTACTCATAGTTGTGTTTCGGGAGGTGCAAATTATGGCACTTCTTCACAACTCATCAGACGTTCACTAAATTTGTAACTCAAATATTACTTTCCACAATTTAATTTGTAGAAGCATTATTTTCTTGTTATAATGAATTTATAATTAAGTCTAACATTCTTTGAACGTTTCAAAGATTTCAGACGTATGTCTCCATTCAGCAGATATTCACATATCTACTTCAATATTTTGAGTGATAATAGAAAATCATCTACACACAACTATGCTTATTGTAACACACACATCATCATGTATGATTCAGAATAATTTAGTTTCCCATTCATGTATGGAATATCAACGGTGTTTTTAGTCACATTACTTCGAGACAAAATTGGCAAGCTTCAAGTGATTCCTAATCATATGACTCGAAAGTCCATCACTTATGGAAATTCTTGATGCAATTTTATGTCACTTGTGACAAACTACAGTGCCACACCTATGTGGTAATTCTATCAGTCTTGCGACTTTTACCATCAGTGTTATGGATGTTTTACTGCTATTATCAATATTCATAACATACAACCTATTCACAACGGAAGTATGGCCTTTATATTATTCATAACTTTGAATAACTTTCTGTGCAAAAACATGATTCAAAATGATGTTTTGCAACAAGGCTAAAGTATAGTAACAATTTACTCAACCCTAAAATGAAATACGAAGATAATCATAGAGTCAACACAGAGTATAGTAAACCTTTTACATGTTCTCGTGCGTCTCAAAACTCATCATCAGCTAGTCATAAAGGCCATAGTATTTCTTGCATAGAGTTGCAATAATATGCAATCGAAGTGATATTAAAGTGATCAATTTCATCACAATATCTAGATTCAACAATTAACTACTTAACCATGATTCCCAAGAATTACATCTTTTGACCAGCAATGAACTCATTTAAAACTTTTATGACTTTCATTTCTGAGCTGGTTATTCCAGTCTTCTTTCGTTTTGCCTTTAAACGTATCATAGTTCTATTTCCAATGTCACTCCTACTCACAGAAGATCACACGTGATCAAGGGTGGCGCAGACCATGGAGTTTCTGGCGTGTAAGTCTTACTAACACCCTTTGGAACTTCCTTTTCGTTAATTCCTATCATCATATCATCGGTGTTCTTCTGAATCCCATGCTTATAAGTTTTGTTTGAGCATAATGAACACTTTCACTAATGCTTACAATCATACATTGTACTAGATAGCTTATATCTTACATTAGTTGTCTCATTACTGAAAACAGATTTTCAGTTCCATGAATATCACATAACTATCCCAAACGTTTTGTAGTTCGGGTTTCATAGTGGTGAAGACAATGCACTTAGCTGTGGTGGAATTTTAGCATTTTGGATTGATGAACGTAGGTCACATTATCCATAGCATCAGCGGGAGCGCATAAATTTTTTGCAATAGGACATGATCCTTCTCGGCACTATTGAGGATAGACCTCACAATACGGTACCAATCGTAAAGTTTTTACCAGATAATACTGTTAATAAAAAATAATTGGTAAGGTGGTAACGCGATCCATTATTCTATAACGATAACGCAAATAGTAAGGCTTTGTTCATAATTAAGTTGCACTTGTGATTAATCAATTTAATTACTAAGTGTGCGCCCACTCAGATCAATATCTCTCGTAATTGATGCTGGAGTGATTGAATATCCAACTCAATCGTTCGCCATTGATGTGACATCACTGGTGACTTGGACTGGACCAGTAGGCCAACTTGCCAATCACGACACATGTGATTCTTGTTCACCTTCTGATGGGCGTGTTTCGGTAACAAACTTTTATCCAAACCGTCAAGACAACCAAGTGTAATATGAAGTGTGTTCTTCACACACCCGCCTTTTACGCGTAGACCGTGTGCACCCATGTGACATGACGTGATCCGGTGTGAAACATAGAATAGACGGTGCTACAGTTGGAAGAACACTCTCAACTTCATATTGTTTTGCGATAGATCACCCTAACAAAATATGACTACCGCGCATCAAACAAGGGTGCTTCAAAGGGATAAACATCACAGACAATTCATAAATTTTGTGATATGATATATCCCTTTGCTTCATGAAGTCTTGATTGTCTTCACGTCACCGTGGTAGAAATCACCGTGTGCACCAACTTGTCCTTGGCGCCGGGACCATCACCATGGCTTTTGTCTTGTGCGTCGGTGTCCACCTTCGCATCGTTGATCATCACCTTGTCTCCATCTATTGCCTTGCCTCAAGCAAATAAACATTTCTGGCACGCATTCCATAATTAAGTGACAATCATATGACTCCAGTCATCATGTCGTACCATGACACGTTGGTCGCGAATAAATATTACATGACATATAGCATCTCATACAAACACATTGCAAATCTTGAAGGCTATACCATATCACTTACATACTCTGCAAAAACAAGTTAGATCGCCATCTACACGCGTTGTTGCAAGTTTTAGCGTGGTTGATTAGCAGGTTGCCTGCAAACGTTGTTCCCTATACAAACCAAACAAGATACTTCATTGTTGCTAGTTTAACATTCGGGTGCGTGCACAAACTAATTCCACAAACCAAACTTCGTTCAATGTGTGACCCCGTGTGGATTTGAATTCATAAAATCCACAAGCCCCTCCATGTTAAATCTTCTATTGTTGTCTCGATTCCGATCTCTGGTTTGGGAAATCCTCTAGTACCTTTAGTTCATCCGACTCTGGGTTACATCTTGGTCGTCTGTTGACTTCAGTCCTCTTGCCCAGTATCCTCACGATATCAGTGAGAATGCTTCCCTTGATCGTCGCTTTGAATTTTCGTTCTTCCTCTTGATCTCCTGATGGCTTCGTTCTTCGACGTCGCCATCTCTCTGCGGAAAGTATCTCGACGGAGTTCATCGTTTGACATGGAGCAGAGTCCCTGTCACTAAAGTATCTCGACTTTTATACTGAAAAGAGCACCATCAAATCTGTTGAAATGACACTATATTAGACATGGTATTGAATGTTAAAGCCATATTGCCTTTTCTTAAAATTTGGGTATATGAAGCATATGTTTGACATACTCAAAATCCGAAAGCAAATAAGTGCTACTTTGTTAAGGTTATCTCAAAAATGTTTGGTATTCCTCTATCACTACACAAAAAAAAAATTGTTGTTAAGAACGGTGTGTTTTGATGAAAATAGTTCCTTACAAAAGAGTGAGTGGTAGGACAGTGCAACTTGTCAAGATTATTGAATCTTCAGAGAAGTGTGCAACTGAACTGCACAGGTTAGGAAAAACTCGTACAAACATTTATGTTATGTAAACGAGATTTTTTTGTTCGACAACGATAAACCTGTGATATACAACGTAGCATATTGATGGGCCGTGACTCCGGGATTTGGCTAAATGCCAAATAATCCGAGATAGTATACATGGAAATAAGTCAAGTTTGAACTTGGTAGACCCTCCGAAACACTAAGAGTCTGAAGAATATATAAATGGATCTATAACTGATTCAGATGAAATTGTTTTATCCATAAAGCTCAACTCGTTGGAATGGTGTTTTCTACCAAGTTCAAAGGTTGACTATGGCGAAGTAGTCTCGGCCGTAGAGATGCTTTAGTCAGTTCGGATTATACTAGCAATTAATACATATCTCATTTATAGGGTATGATAGAATAAACGTCAAAACAAAGTTCCTACATGGAATATAACAAAGGACATATATGTGCTACAACTTGAATGTTTTGTCTATTCAAAGGATGCTAGAATAGATGTAACCCTATGATATCCAGTAATGGACTCAAGCTAGCACAATGGAGTTGGAATTTTTGTTATGATGAAATTGCCAAAAGAGTTTGTGTTCATCAGGAATAACGAAGATGCTTGTATATTCAAGAAAGTAAGTGGGAGCTGAATGATATTTCTAAAACCTTATGTAGATGACATATTGTTGATTAGAAATGATATAAATTTCTTGACACAAATAAGGACTTCATTGAAAATAGTTTTCAGTGTAAGTACTTGGGCCAATATAGTATTTGTATTAAGCATAGTGATCTATGAAGATAGTAAGTGCCTGATCATGCTAAAGCCTACTTTACATATTGATGTGATACTAAAGTGGTTTAGTATGAAAGCGCCAAGAAAGATTTTATTGTTGAGGTCATGGTGAAATGTTGTTTGCAGAAATTGGTGTTCATGAACACAGATAAGCAAAACACATTAATTTAATTCCATTCACCTATGTGTTTGGATTAATCATGTACACCATAATATGCCATAGACGACGAGATATGTCCAGTGCTCCAAAAGGTTGTGAGCAAGATACCAAAGTGATCAAGATGTTGATCATTGGACAAACAGTGAAAAGTTAAACTTATGCAAGATAAGATATGTTTCTCGGAAAGTGGAGATAATGAAGAGCTCATTGTAATGAGTTACAAAAGCTGAATTTTGATGTAAACAGTTACACCAATTCCTTCTCATACTTACTCCAACTGATTTTCGATTTTAATTGGGATTATGTGTTGCACACGTAAGGGTGGTGCAGTATGGGGGAACTGTGTCAAGTTAGATACTGTGGCGAATCCTATAACAGAGGCTAAATATATCGTTACTTAAATAAGTAACAAGGGAGGGTATTTTAATCATAATTTCATTTATGAACATGGTATGGTTTCCTAGATGCTTGAAGATCATGGAACATTGATGAATGATTTCATGACTTATTCTAAGGAACCAAGGTCCTGCCAAATGATTCAAACATATACAAAGCTAAACTGATAAAATTAGTGAATTTTATAATAGCATGAAAAATGTGAAGATATGCAAGATACAGATGGGCCTGAAATGTCAGATCCATACATGAAGTCAATACCACAAATGAAGCATGCATTACACTGGTATGCCATAGGTGTAAAATGCTCAAGCACTGACAATATTATTTACTCTAGTGCAAGTGGGAGACTGTTGGAAATATGCCCTAGAGGCAATAATAAAATGTTATTATATATATTTCCACGTTCTTAATTATTGTTTATATTTATGTGCTATAATTGCAATGACCCTGACTGTGAGATTAAGAAGAAAAATCTTTTGCATGTGTGGAAATGCAAACACAAAGGGTTCCTAGTTTAGCCTCTAAGACCAGCTCATGTGCTAACTGATGATTACATTTTTTAATCATGGACGTTGTTCTTGCAACAAGGATGTCGGTAGCAATGAGAACATATTGTTAGCAGAAAAATGATGTTGAACCGACCCTAGTATTGAATGATATACCTAGAGATCACACCATAACGACGTTATAAGTCATAACATGAAATGTTATCATATATGTAATTCCTTAGACCATGAGAGTATCGAGTTGCTTCACACAAGAAGATATACTTTGGTTCTTAGATGAATCTTCCCGTTACTGGGAAGTAGTAAAATAAGTTCTGGGTACATAGGATAGTGTGTCTAGTAACTGTGATAGTTCAAGACTGGGATTTGCTCCTTCACTATTGATAGAGGCGAAGGTGTCCCGATGTTTCGATGAGATGGTGGAGATCGATTATGGTGGAGACGACTTTCACAATCCGACTACGAACGTGCGAAGACGTTGCGCCTTAGCGATCGCTAAACCAACTCCGAGAGGTTATTGATCCCGCGGATGCACGATCAACCTGACCACGAAGGTCTAATTCCTGCAAGCAATCGAAGAACAAGCAAGAACTAAGAATTGCAATCTGGATATTGCGAATATAAGATGAATGATTACGAAAGTTGGGGTTCCAATGAGGTCTTGGCCTGGTCGGATGACACAAACGAAGAGCTCGAAGTTGCGGCTATGGCTAACTCATATCTAATTAAAACCCGAGTCTAAACGACGCCATAAGGGCTGTATATATGTGGGAACAGAGGGGATTTTCGTGACCCCTTGGAGGTGGGGTCCGAAAACAACCCTAACTCGGTTTCCCCACACATACGGACTCTAAAAACAGCCTATAATGTGGTATTTCGAAATTACATGGGCCCAGCCCAATATTAAGGTGACGCAGCACCTATAATTGCTCTTGGACGAAAATAATGAAGTGGCATCTCGTGTATTTCGTCCAAGCCTTCATGCATGCCTTATGGTGGCTTCAAAGTGCGAAAATCCCCACTGGAAGCTCCATTGTTCTTCCCCGCGCGCGCACCTTCTTCTCCATGCTTGATCCCGCTCCAATGACCGTCCTTCTTGTCCATGCTAGGTCCTTCATTCATAAGCAAAACAAAAGTATCTAATTTAGGCAGCATCATTTGTTCATGAACATTAGAAGGATTCGCAAGAAACGAAAGTACCTGATAATTTAGTTGACGTGCACGTGCTCTAGTAACTGGTCCAGTATGTGTAGTTGGTGAAGATGTGGGTGTAACATTAGTAGAGATGTCCTCATCATCCTCCCCTTCTTGAATTGAAGTCGTCCTCGACGGAAGCTCATTATCTTCTCCCAAATAAGGTTTCAAATCTGCAATGTTAAATGTGGGACTAACCCCAAAATCTGCAGGTAGCTCAAGTTTATATGCATTATCATTAATTTTCTGTAAAACCTTAAAGGGACCATCAGCTCGTGGCATTAACTTAGACTTGCGCAAATCAGGAAACCTATCTTTACGTAGATGTAACCAAACAAGATCTCCTGGTTCAAACACAACATGCTTTCTACCCTTATCACCAGCAATCTTGTATCTAGCATTCATTTTCTCAATGTTTTCTTTAGTTAACTCATGCATTTTTAATATCAATTCAGCACATTGCTTAGCATCAAAATTAACCTTCTCCGAAGATGGAAGAGGAAGCAAATCAATAGGTGCACGAGGTAGAAAACCATAAACAATCTCAAAAGGGCACATTTTAGTGGTAGAATGAAAAGAACGATTATAAGCAAATTCAATATGAGGTAAACATTCTTCCCACATTTTTAAGTTACTCTTTAAAACAGCCCTAAGCATAGTAGACAAAGTCCTATTGACTACTTCAGTTTGTCCATCAGTTTGGGGATGACATGTAGTACTAAAAAGTAGTTTAGTCCCCAACTTAGCCCATAAGCATCTCCAAAAATGGCTAAGAAACTTAGTATCACGATCCGAGACAATAGTATTGGGCACACCATGTAAGCGAATAATCTCTCGAAAGAATAAATCAGCAACATTAGCAGCATCATCGCTTTTATGACATGGTATAAAATGTGCCATCTTAGAAAATCTATCCACGACAACAAATATGCTATCCCTCCCGTTCTTTGTTCGAGGCAAGCCTAAAACAAAGTCCATGGATAGGTCCTCCCACGAAACACTAGGTACAGGTAAAGGCATGTATAAACCATGAGGATTGAGTCGTGACTTAGCTTTTTGACATGTAGTGCAGCGAGCAACAAAACGCTCAACATCCCGTCTCATCTTTGGCCAAAAGAAATGTGTAGCAAGTACGTCCTCCGTCTTCTTCACGCCAAAGTGTCCCATTAATCCTCCTCCATGCGCCTCCTGTAGCAACAAAAGACGAATAGAGCTAGCTGGAATGCATAGCTTGTTAGAACGGAACACAAACCCATCATTAAGCACAAACTTGTTCCATGTTCTACCCTCTCTACAATTCTGCAAAACATCTGTAAATTCCGCATCATGTACATATTGATCTTTGATTGTCTCCAAACCGAATATCTTGAAGTCAAGTTGTGAAAGCATAGTATAACGACGAGACAAAGCATCAGCAATAATATTATCTTTCCCCTTCTTGTGTTTAATGACATAAGGGAAAGTCTCAATAAATTCAACCCACTTAGCATGTCTACGATTAAGTTTTGCTTGACTTCTTATGTGTTTCAAAGATTCATGATCAGAATGTATAACAAATTCTTTGGGCCATAAATAATGTTGCCAAGTTTCTAATGTCCGAACAAGAGCATATAATTCCTTATCATAAGTAGAATAGTTCAGACTAGGCCCACTCAATTTTTCAGAAAAGTAAGCAACAGGTTTAGCATCTTGCAATAACACACCTCCCAAACCAATACCACTAGCATCGCATTCAAGCTCAAAAGTCTTACTAAAATCAGGAAGTTGGAGCAAAGGAGCATGTGTTAACTTATCTTTCAAGACCGTGAAGGCTTCTTCCTGTGCGGTACCCCAAGTAAAAGGCACATCCTTGCGTGTAAGCTCATTGAGAGGTGCAGCAATGGTGCTGAAATCTCTCACAAAACGCCTATAGAATCCAGCGAGGCCAAGAAAACTCCTCACTTGTGTGACCGTTTTGGGCTGCGGCCAACTCTCAATCGCCTCGATCTTGGCTTTATCAACTTCAATTCCCTGCGGAGTAACAACATAGCCAAGAAACGATACTCGGTCGGTGCAAAAGGTGCACTTCCCAAGGTTACCAAACAAACGTGCATTACGTAGAGCAATAAAAACAGCACGTAAATGATCCAAATGTTCCTCCAAAGATTTGCTATAAATCAGTATATCATCAAAATAGACTACCACAAATCGTCCAATGAAAGCACGTAAAACCTCGTTCATTAATCTCATGAAAGTGCTAGGTGCATTAGTTAACCCAAAAGGCATGACTAACCACTCATATAATCCAAACTTAGTTTTAAATGTCGTTTTCCATTCATCTCCTAATTTCATGCGAATTTGATGGTATCCACTACGCAAATCAACTTTGGAAAACATGGTAGAGCCACTTAATTCATCAAGCATATCATCTAGCCTAGGAATAGGATGACGATAACGAATAGTAATATTATTAATGGCTCGACAATCAACACACATACGCCATGTTCCATCCTTTTTAGGCACTAATATAACAGGAACAGCACAAGGACTAAGGGATTCACGTATGTAACCTTTGTCGAGTAGCTCTTGTACTTGACGTTGAATCTCCTTCGTCTCCTCCGGATTGGTACGGTATGGCGCACGGTTGGGCAGCGAAGCACCGGGAATTAAGTCAATCTGATGCTCAATCCCTCGAATAGGTGGTAATCCCGGTGGTACGTCTTGTGGAAAGATGATAGAGGCGAAGGTGTCCCGATGTTTCGATGAGATGGTGGAGATCGATTATGGTGGAGACGACTTTCACAATCCGACTACGAACGTGCGAAGACGTTGCGCCTTAGCGATCGCTAAACCAACTCCGAGAGGTTATTGATCCCGCGGATGCACGATCAACCTGACCACGAAGGTCTAATTCCTGCAAGCAATCGAAGAACAAGCAAGAACTAAGAATTGCAATCTGGATATTGCGAATATAAGATGAATGATTACGAAAGTTGGGGTTCCAATGAGGTCTTGGCCTGGTCGGATGACACAAACGAAGAGCTCGAAGTTGCGGCTATGGCTAACTTATATCTAATTAAAACCCGAGTCTAAACGACGCCATAAGGGCTGTATATATGTGGGAACAGAGGGGATTTTCGTCACCCCTTGGAGGTGGGGTCCGAAAACAACCCTAACTCGGTTTCCCCACACATACGGACTCTAAAAACAGCCTATAATGTGGTATTTCGAAATTACATGGGCCCAGCCCAATATTAAGGTGACGCAGCACCTATAATTGCTCTTGGACGAAAATAATGAAGTGGCATCTCGTGTATTTCGTCCAAGCCTTCATGCATGCCTTATGGTGGCTTCAAAGTGCGAAAATCCCCACTGGAAGCTCCATTGTTCTTCCCCGCGCGCGCACCTTCTTCTCCATGCTTGATCCCGCTCCAATGACCGTCCTTCTTGTCCATGCTAGGTCCTTCATTCATAAGCAAAACAAAAGTATCTAATTTAGGCAGCATCATTTGTTCATGAACATTAGAAGGATTCGCAAGAAACGAAAGTACCTGATAATTTAGTTGACGTGCACGTGCTCTAGTAACTGGTCCAGTATGTGTAGTTGGTGAAGATGTGGGTGTAACATTAGTTGAGATGTCCTCATCAACTATGATAACATATTTACTTCGGGCCCACTCGGTATGATGGAATCCAATATAGTCTGGCCAACGCATTGTGATTTAGTCACGGGGATACCGGAATACGATAACGAGAAAAGGGACAAACAAGCAAGGAGGATAACGAGTGGCTTGTTTTCAAGAAGTTTTTACACATGGATGCCAAACTTCTCTCCTCTAACTTTGTCATATATCACGAAGCAAAGGGAATGGTACATTACTAAACATAATGGTTCACTCAAAGCTTCTTCGTGTATGTGTGCGAGTCAACATGGGTATCCATGGCTCCGCTGTTGATTATTGGCTATTGACAAAAGGTTGTTGTCCTATATCCGGAAGATGTTCTGAGTCATGTCTTCATAATACCGAACCTATTGGGTCACACACTTAACGAGCAGTAGTCTGTTAGAATACTGGAATGGTAGAAGGTCTAGTGGTAGCAAAGCAGAATAGTTCATATCGGCACCAGAAGTAGTTCCTGCTATTTATGGAATTGTTCATAAGGGCACCGAAAGTAGTTCCGGGTATTTAAGGATATGTCCGGATCACTCTGGCGTAGTCCCATGTCGTTCCGGAAGATATAATAATGGTACTGGGGAAGTCATGGATCAACCGGAATGGTTTCCGGATAATCGCCGAGCGTCCCGACAAACTTACGCGGTCATTGGATTTCTTAGACTGTAACTCGGATGGTCCAGGAACCTATCCAGATAGTTCCGAAATGTCTGAAAACGGTCCCAGAAGGTCCTGGAAGTGTTCCAGAAGGTTCCGGAATGTCCCGATACCATCCCGGAAGATCCTGGAAGGTCCCGAAAGATCTTGGAACCTTCTGGAAGGTTCTAGAAGTTTCCAAACAGTACCATATGCACCTAGCCCCCCTTAGACTTGGGGGGCAAGACTCCCCATAGGTGCTGGCCAAAATTTGGCCCTAGTACAATTAGGACTAGGACTTTCCAAAGTGGAAGCACTCCCTTTTTGGAAGGAGTCCTAAGGGAAAGTCTTCCCCAAAAGGTAGGATTCCTAGAAGGACTCCAACCCTCTTAGGTCGTCCAGGAGCTCTCTTGGCCACCTAATGAGGAGAGGGAGTGGGGACGCATCACAATTGATTCCCAAGGCGCCTGCGTCACCCTCGCTCCCTCTAAACCACGTTGGTCCACAATTAGACCCCTGTTTAGACGTTTTTCTAACATCACAAAATTTTCTAAATTTTGGAATGTTAATAAATTTATTAAATAATTTTTTTTCTTGACATGTTTAATTTTCACTAGGATCTGAAACTTTTAGAGTTTATTGAATATTCAAATGAGAGGGATTAAAATGACTTTCCCAAATAGTCATTTGTTATCTTATTTGAATTTCATTATTTAAAACAATTCCAACAAATAAAATGAGAGAAGGTAATATGACTCCTTCAACATATTAAAAAAATTGGTAAATGTCTTAAGTAATTATTTGGCTTTTATTTTGAGTTTAAAAATATTTTAGGAATTATTTATAATCCTAAATTTATTTTAGGGAATATTTATAAGGACCAAAATAATATTAAAAAAATGTTGTTTGAAAATATTGTTAATTAGGTCATAGAGTAATTTATATTTTCTATATATTTTAATAAGAATGTTTTGAATGCTTTGGAGATTTCAGGAATCTTGCTTGGATTTCTTTTAGCCAAAGAAATATCTTCTATAGAAATAGAGAAGGAAAAACTGCACAGTAAAATAGGCCACTTTCGCAGCCCATTTATTTTTCCTCCTGACTTACTTACATGCTCTATCTGGCGCATTAGCTAGCAGCGGCCCAGGCCCAGCCGAGCCATCCCTCTTGTTGGCCTTTGTTTTTTTTTCTATACGTGAAGTGTCCCTCTTTTTCCCCAAGTCGAGACGACGCCGCCGAAGTTCTAGATCTCGCCGAGTTCACGTAGGCCGCAACACTTCGTTGTCGCTTACGTAGCGGTTAGACCATCTTTGATGCCCCCATGTACACCTCTGGAACGTACACTGAGTTCCGCACCCGATTGACAAGGTTTCGATGGCTATGTCGCAACTTCGCAGGTCGTCGGAGTTCACCGGGACCACCGTGTTCATGCCACTGCCGCGGTCGAGATAAAACCCGTCTGCCACTTCCGACCGTACCATCGCGTTCCACTCCATACACATCACGCGGAAGACGTCTTTTCCTAGCCGGAGATTCACCGTAGCCACCGGCATCAACGTCTGAAGCTGGGGACGTGCCTGTTCTGTCATGGTAAGCTTCAGGGTATGTGTTTATGTTTCTTTTTTTCTGCCCACGTGGCCTATATCCAGCCATCCATGTTCACTTAATCCAACGGCCTCAAGCGAACATGTACCGGCGACTCACAACTCTCCACGTGTCCCAGGACCTTGTTTGAAAATAAACTTGTTACTAGTTAGTCATATTTTCACATAATAACCCATGTTCTTAGAATATCTATATCTTTTAAACCGTAAAGAGAAATTAGGTGATTATTTTTCCTACACGGTCACATTGATCTATACTTTATCATAGAGTAAACCTTCCTCACATTTTCACATTTTTGAATTTGAATTTATTCAGATTAAAATTCAATGTTCCGGAGACCATATCTTTTATACCGTTGATCCAATTCAAATGATTCTTTTGCATAGGATCACTCATGTCATATATACTTTATGACCACATTATTTATCCACCATATTCAAATACTTTTTTATCTGTTTGAATTTAAATTTAATTCAAACTTCAACGTACTATAACCCGTGTTGTACTATTTCGTTTAACGTGATTCTTTTTGCATATTCGATCATTTGAAACATCCTATCGGCAATACTGACGAGGGGGTGACCCCACGACTCCTGCGTGTGAGGATACCTGGTGCATACGAATACAAGAGGCCCGCTAGAAGCTTCGACGGGTCCACGACTGGGCCGCTCTAGGCACCGACGTAGGAGTCGGCGACCAATATGGAAGTCAAGACTTGGCGTTCAAGACAATGCTAGAATTAGGCAATCGTCTCTGTAACCTAAGACGGACTCCCCGAGACCCATCCTAGTATATAAAGGCTGGGAGGGGGAACGTTTTAGAACATCGAATCTACAATCTACACCCCCGGTCTTGTGCGAACTCGCCTAGACTTCCATTGTAATCGCCCCCTCGCATAATACAATTGAGCAGGAAGTGCTTCTCTTGTTAGCCGACGAGTGTCGCCAACCTGTTCCTTCTCTAGGATCTAACCCAGGGTCCTTGACCATGGGATTTGCCGAGGCTGATCCTCGTCAATTGGCACCGTCTGTGGGAACTACACAGGTTGGAATCACCATCTCGGCGGTCCCATCTCCAGCAAGTCACAACTGAAGGGCTCGAACAAGATCCAACCCACTCGAGGAATTCAAATTCATCGCAAACCTCTCCATCGCACCTCCAAGATCACTTGGCCCGCAACTGGACCAAGTCCAATATTTTGGCGACTAAGAAAATCGTCACCGACAAAAAAGAACTCGACGACCCAGAAGGCGAGCTCAAGCCACGACCGCGAAGACAACCAGGACGTTGGAACAAGTACAAGAATTCTTCGCAGAGGTCCCACTCGAAGAGTGTCGACATGTGACAAAAGCCTCGCCAGCCACTCGAAGACCCACCGCCACCCGGACACCCTCCGCGGGGCAGGACAGCGACTCCGAATATCAGACTGGCGATTACTACGACCCGGATCGAAGACCAGATGAATTTGCCAAGTTTATCCGGAACCACTCGATCAACGATGGAATAGAACTCGACCCAAGGTTCCACTCCCTCTCAGAAGACCACTCGTACTCGTTCCAGGTCACTAGAAGAAGAAGGCACGCCGGTTCAAGCAAGCTCACAGCCAAAGAACAAATGGACGGACCCTGCACGATCCACTGCTTCGAAGACGACTGGCGACGCCTTAGAGCCAGCCACACCTTAAGATATTGTCGTCCGTTCACCGAACTCTCCAACAACCTCAAGGAAGAGAAGCAGTGCGAAGCCAAACGGGCCCGAGGAACCGAGTAGTCGCCAGCACCAAATACAGAAGAACAATATATACCCCACGTCTCATGGACGAGTCTGCATGATCCAAGAAGGACGACCCTCAAAATAAAAACAGGACTCCCACACACTGAAGACCCGAGCAGCCGAGGGTATCAAAACATCAGAAACCTATCAACTTTATGGCGCAGAGACCAACATCACCTTTTCACAAAGCGATCACCCACCTGTAATTCCAAGACTAGGGCACGCACCACTGGTCCTCAACGCTCAGATCGGCGGCTACGACATGGACAAAATTTTCATGGACGGAGACAGCAGCTTAAACATAATCTTCACCAGCACCCTACGTAAGATGTTGATCCCACGCCCAGTCTGGAAGAAATCAGGTGTCACAATCTACGACGTAGTTCCAGGCGAAGTAGCCACCTCTCTCGAAACAATCGAGCTCGATGTCATCTTCGGCAGCAAGGGCAACTTCGCAAGAAAATTCCTCGAGTTCGAAGTACTCGACTGGCAGTCCCAATACCATGCCATACTACGGCGACCCGCATTTGGGCAATTCATGGCGGTCCCGCGCTATGCATACCTCAAGCTCAAGATGCCAGGACCTTCAGGGGTCATCACAGTCAATGGAAGTTTCATAAAACCAGACCAGTGTGACCGTGATTTTTACGAAGTTTCTGACACTTTTGGAGCCCAGCAACAGCTTGAAGAGATAGCCATGGTAAAAGATAGAAGCATCTTTCCACTGGCAAGCAGAAGCGAATCAAAAGAATTCAACCGCGACTTCAGCGTCGACGGTGACACAATCACCCATCAAGTCCACCCAACAGACCGAGAAAAGACGGTCTAAATATACGCCCACCTCCCAGAAGAACAAGCAGCTGCCCTCATGGTCTTCCTCCGCGAAGAGTGTAAATTTTTCACCTGGCGCCCGACCGACATGCCCGGAATACCATGAGAGTTCGCAGAACAAGCGCTGCAAATACATCTGAACACAAAACCAATAAAGCAGGCGCTACGCTAATTCTCAGAACCTAAGCGCAAAGCCACTGGAGAAGAGATCATCCCATTACTCGACGCGCAATTCATCTGGGAGACGAAGAAGGCCACCTGGATCGCGAAACCAGTCTTGGTACCTAAAAAGGACACCGACGTACAACGGATCTGCGTCGACTACGGGCCTGTCAACAAACACTGCCCAAATGACCACTTTCCCTTGCGAAGGATAGACCAGATAATCGACTCCACCGCAGGATGCGATCTCCTATCCTTCATTGACGCCTACTCAGGATGAAGGAAGAAGACGAAGAACACACCTCGTTCATCACCCCCTATGGCGTATTCTGCCACAGAACAATGCCCTTCGGATTGAAAAACGCCGGAGCCACGTACCAACGGATGATGCAAGCATGCTTGAGAGACCAAATCGGCAGAAACGTCCAAGTCTACGTCGACGACATCGTCATCAAAACTTACAGCACAAGCACGCTACTCGACGACGTCCGCGAAACCTTCGCAGCTCTCAACAAATGCAGAATCAAGCTCAACCCAAAAAAGTGTGTGTTCGGCGTCGCAGCCGGAAAACTGCTCGGGTACATGGTCTCCGTTCGAGGAGTCGAAGAAAACCCCAAAAAATTCCAAGAAATCGCCAAGATGCAAGAACCAGTCAACATCAAGGGCGTACAACAACTGACAGGAAGGCTCGTAGCACTGAGCCGCTTCATCAGCAGGCTGGGAGAAA
This sequence comes from Bromus sterilis, assembly GCA_950022295.1. Lineage (NCBI taxonomy): Eukaryota > Viridiplantae > Streptophyta > Magnoliopsida > Poales > Poaceae > Bromus > Bromus sterilis. Next base: position 252,943,956 of record OX465595.1, on the reverse strand, counting down.
GGACCCTACCATTCTACAAGTTGCTCAGAAAAGGAGAAAAATTCGAATGGACCGAGGAAGCCCGCAATGCATTAACAGACCTAAAGAAGACACTCTCGACACCACCAATCCTGGCAGTTCCCAAGGAGCAAGAACCCCTCTACCTCTATATAGCAGCACGCAGCAGCGTAGTCAGCACGATGCTCGTCGTCGAGCGCATTGAAGAAGGCAAAATACAGAGCATACAAAGGCCAATCTACTACCTAATCATGCTCCTCACAAAATCCTAGCAACGGTACCCGCACTACCAGAAGCTAGTATACGCCATCGTCATGACTTCAAGGAAAGTAACACATTACTTCGACGAGCACCTCATCACGATCGTGAGCAGTGCACCACTCGCGGACATCCTCAACAACCCCGGAGAAACTGGCCGAGTCGCCGAATGGAACATCAATCTCAGCCCCCGCGACCTACAGTTCAAACACTCAACGGCAATCAAAGATCAAGTACTCCCAGACTTCCTGGTCGAGTGGACAGAAGTACAAACACCCGCCCCCCCAGACCTGTCCAACTCATGGACAATGTTCTTCGACGGGTCAAAAAGATAGCAAGGAGCTGGAGGAGGCATCGTACTAATCTCTCCCAAAGGATCCAAACTCAGATATGTGATCCAGATCAACTTCAGCAATTCCTCAAACAATGAAGCATAATACGAGGCACTACTCCATGGCATGCGCATGGCAAAAGCTTACAGCGCCACCCGTCTCTCAATCTATGGCGACTCCAACCTCGTCGTCCAGCAGACAATGAGGGATTGTGAAGCAGTCGCAGAAAACATGATGGCTTACCAGAAGCTCTACAACACTCTAGAAGGAGGATTCGACGGCTGCGAGCTAAATTACATCACCAGAGCAAATAAGATGGAAGCAGACGAGATCGCAAACATTGGATCAGCCCGGGGACCAACCCCTCCAGGCGTCTTCCTCGAAAGCATCAGCCAAAGGTCGATAAAAACCAAGACACTCGCACCGGAAGCAGTCGCAGAGGACGACGACACAGGCGAGCCAACACAAGTGGCAGCTGCAAACCCAACAGAAGACACAGGAAATGAAGAAGTCGAAGACACAGAACCAACCGCACTCGAAGGCCCATCTTGGACAAAACCATTCCTTCGGTTCCTAATCAAAGGTACCTTACCTCAAGACATTGCAGAAGCCTGACGCATCAGTCGACGATATAAAGCGTTCACAATAATCAACGGACAGCTCTACAAGCGCAGCATCTGCTAGGTCCTCCAAAAGTGCATCGAGGAAGAAGACGGCAAAGCCCTGCTGCTTGAGATTCACGAAGGGACATGCGGGCATCACACGAGAAATCGCGCACTCGTGGCCAAAGATTTTCGAGCAGGGTTCTACTGGACAAACGCAATGCGAAACGCGGAAGATATCGTACGACGCTGCATCGCCTGCCAAAAATTCGCCAGCAGACCGCACGTCCCAGCATCAGAACTCAAAACCATACAGTTATCCTGGCCGTTCGCCACTTGGGGACTCGACATGGTGGGTCCACTCAAGAAATCCTCAAAAGGAGGGCGAACACACCTACTAGTAGCAGTAGACAAGTTCACCAAGTGGATTGAGGCAGTACCAATCACCAGCTCAACAGCCCTACCGGCAGTTAACTTCATTAAATCCATCATCTTCAGATTCGGCGTACCACACAATATCACCCTAGATAACGGTACAAACTTCACAGCAGCAGAATTTTAGAACTTCTGGAAAGAGTTGGGCATCAAAATCAACTACGCGTCAGCCGCGCACCCGCAATCTAATGGCCCGGTGGAAACGGCAAACGGCTTAGTGTGCGGAGGAATAAAAAAGCGGCTCCTCGCACCACTCGAACAAGTTGCAGACAACTGGGTAGAAGAAATCCCCGCAGTACTGTGGAGCTTGCGCACCACCCCGAATGCCTCAACCCAGTACACACCTTTTTCATGGTATATGGGGCAGAGGCGGTGCTGCCGCACGACCTAAAGTTTGGAGCTCCCCGAATCTCAGGATATGAAGAAGAAGAGGCAGAAGAAGCACTACATGATGATAAGGACACCGCAGACGAAATCAAGGGACACATCCATAGCAAGCTCAGAAGGATACCAGGAAAAACTACGCACGTAACAAAGCAGTCGCCTGCGGACCAGAACTGTCCGCAAAGGAGATCTCGTCCTGTGGCTAATACAAGAAAAAGTGCACAAACTCGCCCCGTAGTGGGAAGGACCCTTCAATATCTCAGAGGTCATAGGAGGAGGCACATACAGGATGAAAAACCCGAAGACCTAAGAAGACGTGGGAAATCCATGGAACGTGGCAAACTTGCGCCTGTTCCACCCATAGTTTACCCATACGCACTATCGGCAGTATCGGTAGCAGCACCGATCAGAAACCCATGTAAGATCTAAAGGAATAAAAAGGTGTTGCCCAAATAACACTACTTAAAGCAGTCGGGGGATCAAGCACAAACTCCCCCCGAGAGACGCTATCTGCGCTTACGCGACACTACTTAAAGCACTCGGGGGCTCGAGCACAAACTCCCACTGAGAGACGCTATCTTTGCTCACGTGATGCTTCCACTTAAAGCACTCGGGGTATCGAGCACAAACTCCCACCGAGAGACGCTATCTTCGCTTATGCGACACTACTTAAAGCACTCGGGGGCTCGAGCGCAAACTCCCCCTCGAGAGACGCTATCTTCCCTTATGCGACACTAATTAAAGCACTCGGGGGCTCGAGCACAAACTCCCCCCGAGAGACGCTATCTTCGCTTGCGCGACGCTACTCAAAGCACTCAGACCATATACAATGCAAGGTGCTTACAAGAGGTGCTTAGAGAAAAAACCAGATTATTCTTTAAGCATTGGTGCTTAGATGTAAAGGGTAGACGCTTAATTAGGCACCTTTCCTATAGAAATAAGCACTAGTGCTACAAAAAAGATCGGTTTATTTTGCGAATCACTCCCCTAAGCACCTTGCATTGTACAAGGCCTCAGGGGCTCAAACACAAACCCCCCCCCACGAGAGAGGCTATTTTACACGACGCCATCCAAAGAACTCGGTGGTTCGAACGCAGACCCCCCCCCCCAAGGAAGCGCTATTTTTGCTTACCACAGGTAAAAAGATGTAACAGCCCAGATTTCACAAAAATTAAAATTTTTGTTTTCCACATGAATTGTTTGATTGTCTCATTTGTTTGCGGTGTTTGCATCCCCGATTTATCGATCGGCGATTATTCCCCCCCCCCTCTTATCTCGTACCGGACGGATACCCGACCCTTGCCACCTTGACACTCGACCTTTGCGACACCGGGTTTCACCCGATCACCGTCGCGAAAACCCGCACAAGACCAGCCGTAGCCAACGGAACGAAAAATCCAGTCTAATAAGTAAACATGATATTTTATAGCGCGCCGAAAAGTGTTCTTGGAACGATTCCAGTGCGAGGTGAACGCCGCCGGATCGACGCACTGATCGCGCAGTTCGAAGTTCTACCCGAATCGGAGGTCTTGCGGACCACCGGCGGTCAGAAACGTAAACACCGCGCACGCGAGAGAGTAAATTGCCAGCCACCTGGGCTATATAAAGACCACCACTCTCCCATCCCTTTCTAGGGTTTCCCCTAAGCCAAATTAGGCAGCCACCAGCCCTGGATCCAGATATGAACCCCAATTTTCGCAGCCATTTTGCCCCAAATTTGTAACCCTAGCTCCCTGGCAATTTTGGCCCTTGGATCTGCGAATCGGACAGATCCGGTGGCGCCACGTTAGCCCTTGCCTCTCCACCTCTCTCTCCTCCCACCCAGACACCCGAGGGCAGAGAGCCGCTGCGGCTTCCTCCGGCCACCGGATCCGCGCCGCTGCTCGCCCCAGGTCGCCCGCTCCCCCGTGCCTCCCTTCCCGTCTCCTCCCTCACCCTCTCTTCTCTCTCCCGCAGGTCAGCCGGCCGCCATATAGCGTCGCCGCCACCATGGATGGGCTCGGCCCCGAGCTCGTGCAGCGCCCCGAGGACGTCGCCGCCACCCTATGGGACCAACCGGCGATGGGATCCGGTGGATCCGACTCCGCCGCCTGCCGTTCTCGTCCGGGACGAGCCCCGTCTCGGCTGCGAACCACCGACCTGGGCCCCCAGCGGCCAGCCACTAGCCCAAGCACCCCCAGCTGCCTAGCAACCGCCGCCGGCCAGATGGGCCTTGGCCCAGCAGGTCCACCCTCCTATCTTTTTTTTCCTATCTGCGTGGAATTTTTCTAAGTCTCAGGAATTGTGTTGTTGATTCGGTTTTCTGTAGTAATTTGTGAGTAAACGGTAGCTCGGATGACGTTGCGGCCAAAAGGAAAATTGTTTAGAATTGTGTGTAATTCAGTTCATATTTTGTGATAATTTTGTTTTGAGGTCATCTTGATTGTGTAATTGTTGGTCAAACAGGCCCACCTATCGTTAATTGCAAACTCCTGCTGAAAATTGTTGCTTGATTGAAACTTCAGGTAACGTTTGCGTCGCAACCGTTCATCGGAATTGAGTGATTCTTGTTGCATCCTGTTAAGCATCATGTCTACTTCAGTTATATGCTTTCACTTGTCACTTTGTCCTGCTGCATGTTGATTGCATCTTCACCCAAATTAGCTACCCTGCTATTAGTGTGTTGTTGTTAACGTAAGATGCAAACTTTGCTGCATTGTATCTTTTTAACGATGCATCCTATTGAGCATTGCACTATGTCATTGATATCTATGCCATGTATAATTCCATTATATATATTGCATTGTCATGTTTACATTCCTGGTCATAGTTATGTTTAGCTCCAAAGTTTCTATCCCGCTGTTTTTGACAGCCACCTCTGTTTTTCACGAAGTCTGTAACTTTCCGAAGCCATGTTGCACGTTTAATATCTTTTGATCTGTGATGCATATGACCTTGTTTCTTGTTTGTACCTGATAACCATCATGTCTACTTCATGCCCACACATTTATATGTCATGTTGCTGCACTTTTGCATATAGTTTTACCCCTGTTTATACAGCATGAAAATAATAGTTTCTGCCCTGTTTTCCTTATTTTCACTATGTCCTTGACCAGTAAAGTTTTATAGCTTCTTGTGTTTCTTAGAACTAGTGAACCATGATGCCTATCTGCATGATTCCTTTTGTCATGAATTTCCTTCCATGTCTACCACATTGCATATCATTTTGGTGCATGTTTGCATTCAGTAGCTAATTGTTCCATTGCTCTAGAGTGTGCTCCCTGATGTTAACAGCATGTGTGCATAACTTGTTTTGCTTATATCCTTTTAACCGTAACTCTGTTTGGAGTGTTCTTTATATGTAGAATGATTAGAATTTCATGTACTTTGTGTTTATGCCTTTGTTTTATTTTGTTAAACAACCCAAAATATGGTTTAGGGAAGAACAGTACCAAATTCTTAAATTGTCGTGGGGTACTTAGTGACATTCAATGTTTAGGTTGTGCCTCACTTAAATTGACTAGCATATATAGTTTATCTTATGCTTCACCTCTTGCCATGTTTGTGTGCTATGCCATGCAGGAGTGAGATGCCATGTTAACAACCTTTGCTCATGTTGTATAGCTAAACAACTTGAACCGTTCTAAATGTGCGGTATCGTCGTGTCTGACGAATACTCCACTTAAGATGTTAGTAACCGCTCTCGATGATTGTTGCGATACCGTGCGTTGTCTCGTGTTACCTTCTTGATGTTTTTTGTTCGTGATTGCTTCGTAGTAATATATTCTTGCTCGTCGATTGGCTTTTCCAGTGTTTCCTTCTTGTGTGCTTCTGGGGTTACCTTCGGAGACGATCCGATCTTGCGATCAACTACACCTTCGGAACCCGACTTATCAACAGGCAAGGACTATACATTACTTATGATCCATTCTATTATAACCAGCGGTTTGCATGCTAGTCTAGGATAGGGTCGATGTTTGATCCTACCACATGTTTACAGCCTCTTTCAAACCAATAGAGCCATGTCCCCTCCCCGCAAACCTTGTACTTCTATGTTACTATTGCTCGTTGCTCAGCCCCTGCTTAGTATGCATGCTTAGGATGTTACGATGTTACCCTATTACTCCTTCGTTTGGTATATCACATTATTATATTGTTGTGGATGATATTATTATTATTATGTTGACTATATTTGACGAAGGACGGAAGGTCTAGGCTATCCCGCCCCGACGCTTTGTTCCATTCGAGTCACCTAGGACCCGAGTTCCGGATATTGTGTCTCTTGACGAGCGTGCCTAACCGCATGTGGGATGCTATGGGGTCCCCTTTTCTTACCTACCTAGCTTCAAACATTTCCAGTGGTGGCCCAAGCTGATTTACCATTTGAAACCGTGTGTGTGCTGGTCGGCCGCCAGTAGTTTTCAAACCAACCCGGACCAGTGAGGACATGGTTCCTTGTTGGCCCATCATGACCGGCTGAGGACCCGGTATCATGTGAGATTAACCGGCAATCCTAACCTAGAGTCATACGGCAGATGCCGATTCGAGAGCGCGACCGGCTTTTGAGTTGGATGTCGACTCACCGAGGGCCACCCGGATTTGTTCCTTGTTAGTTAGAGGGACCTGTCGTTCCGGATCTATCGGAACTAAATCTTAAAATGTCTGCCTGTGATGGGTAGAAACTGAGAGAGATGGGCGTGCGTGTGGAGCCTTGTAATGGACAGTTGGTACACCCCTGCAGGGTTAAAAAAATTCGAGAAGCCGTGTCCACGGTTATGGACGACTTGAGACCTAATCCTTGTTCATACACAACAACAACTGAGATAATCTTAATATAACTTGATCAACATGTGTGTGCCTTGACTGCTTCTTCTTCGTCGGGATGCGAAGAGGAGGACAAGGATATGATAGGTGTTATGCTTGCGTAATTAGGTGGATAGCAGACTTGTTGGAGGCGATTCCTCATCCAATGCTTGGCTTCTTATCTTACTCTCTAGATCGTTAGCCACTTCATAAATGCTAGCGCGGTAGCAAGCTCACCACTTACCCCTTCTTTACCTTAAACTACTAGTTTTCCTAGAATGTCGAGTGATGAAGTCCTTGTTGGGTCAGTTGACCACTACAGTTGGATGCTGAGTACTTCTGTACTCATGATACTACCCACAAACTCTCTTCAGGGTTCAAGATCGACAACAGGTATGGTGATCTACGTTTCACGTGGAGACTCGACGACGACTAGTTAGGCGGATCCCGTCGGAGGGCCAGGACCCATGTGGTTATGGGGATCGATGATTTTCTTTTTTCCAGTAGGCATTTGATTGTAGTCTGTACTCAGACAAGTATCTTCCTCTAATGTAATGTAATAAGGCAGATGTATGCCGATTGTATGAGATGTTTTATCCTTGTATCTGTAATGTTGTGATATCATGTTGGAAATCCGGGGCATATGGCGATGTCATATGTCGTGGTGGGACCGATATGTGCTTCGTCCCCGGATCTGGATAGAAACATCTAGATCTGGAACAATACCGCATATCGGGACATACAAAAGCCTCGGGGGCTCAAGCATCGTCTCACCCGCACAAGCCTCACTCAAAGTTTCTTCACAGAAGCATAATTTACTCCCCAAAGTTAAAGGACAACAAAAATTCTTCAGTCTTTACCTGATCACAAGTGATCACCTAAAGACTCGGGGGCTAATCCCATCGGGAGCGTTGCCGCGCACCCGATATAAATTTGGAGCAATCAAGGAGCTGCAAGAGAGGACATCATGGTTGAATAAAGCTCACAGGCTACGTCCGATTTTACAAATCGACCGCAGCCTCGGGGGCTAGTCCCATCGGGAGCGCTGCCGCGCACCTGATAGTTCTCATTACATAGGACTCGAAGACAATTCATTTACAAAGGACTCGAAGACAATTCCCATTACAAAGGCGCTAGAAATTTCTTTTGATGGTAGGAATTAACGCCCCCTCGTTGGTTACCCAAAGTGGAAGGTTGAGATGTAGACAGCGGCAATTTCCCTTAGTGAAGATGCTAAGGTTGAATGTCGAACCAATAGGACTCCAAAAGATACAAGAAGGTGTTGAAGTGAACAATGGCGCAATTCACAACCTAATGTTGCTTACTTCACCTGGACCTGCACACACATCAAATAACATTGCTTCCCTACGAGTAAAGAGGAGTTGTCAATTCCTCCGGCCTTGTTGTTTACAAAGGATAAAACGCATGGGATAATAATGATAGTAATAGCAACTGAAAAGTAAATACTGAAAGTAAATTGATAGTGTAAACAGAATTGGAAATATGGACCGGGGTCCTATGATGTTCACTTGTGATGTCTCTCTCCCAAAAGACGATAAAATAGCCATGCGAGGTAAACCAATTACAGCTGGGCAATCGACAGGATTATGTGCGCAAACCAATGCTAATTATGCTATGAAGAAAGGAATAGGCTCAAAAGCATGGGCGGTACGCCAAGGCAAGTAGACCGAAATCCATCTGCATCTACCTACTAATCATCCACCTTGAGATATCTATCTAGAACATCATGCCAGTATTAAGTTGCGAATCCCACCCAAAGTGTAAACTCAAAGCAACGGACAACTGCATTAAAGAACTTTGCGTAAAGTAAACAATCTTTGCACCCGCAAGTACAAGCACCGTTGTTTTCCCCCTTGTCGCAACAAAACATCCCCTAGACTCATGTTTCTGTCACTCAAGCTAGTCATCGGGGGGCATGAACCCACAATCACGCATAACGCTCCCTCTTGGAGTCACTACCTATTACTTGGCCAAAGCAATAAACAGCAACGGAGAACATGCAAAAAATTACTCAAGAACATAAATAGAAAAGAGGAGAATCAAATATATTACTCAAAAACAATCTGAACATAATCTCATAATCCATCGGATCCCAGCAAACTCAGCATAGCAACAGCAGAAATATTACATATGTGTCTCGATCATGTAGGGCAGCTCACGAGGTCTAATCCATGGTCGAAGGTGGACTACTCACGGTTCATCGGAGAAGCATCCATGGTGGTGGAGAAGCTCCCGGAGGTGGTTCCTCCCTCCGGCAGGGTGCCAGGAAGAGGTCTTCCGGTGCTCCCGATCTTGGAAGCGCAGCGGCGGCGGAACAGAGGAGAGATCGCGAAAAAGGGTTCCCGTCGTGGGGGTTTCTCGTCACGAGGAATAAATAGGCGAAGGGGGGCAGCCAGGGGGTCCACTGAGTTAATAGGTTAGTCCAAATATGATCAAAAGTGTATGGAAGTTCATTAATATCATAGCAATATCACACAAAAAGGGCATGGAACAAGCAGAAATTATAGATACGTTTTGGACGTACCAACATCCCCAAGCTTAATTCCTCCTCGTCCTCGAGTAGGTAAATGATAAAAGCATAGTTTCTGTGGTGACATGCTAACGACCATATAAGAACTTTTAAGTAAAGAAATAAAGACATGTAATTCAATTCAAGTCATAACATGCAAGAGTCTATATTTAGTATTGAAATAAGTAACATAAGAACATAAAGGTGCAAGAGCTCTCGCTGTCCGTGACTCGAATGTCTCCAAATGGTGTTTGCGTGCAAGAAAGGGGAGAGGGATATACGTGAAAAAGTATTTTTGTGCTGAGAACTTAATCTACTAATGTTTCACACTTGGTCTTCTTTGGGATCTTATCTTGACTCATCACCAGACCACTAGCCAGGTACAAGTCAAAATGATCCACTCCTTTTCGACATTTTGAGCACTCATGCAATGGATGAGCGTAAGCAAGAAAGTTGACACTTAGGATGGCAAAGAGAGGATATGGTGGAGGAGGAAGACAAAAAGGGTGTGAAAGGGTCACATCAATGAGGACAATCATAGGCGAGAGAAAGCCAAATGATTTATATGATGTGAGGAGTAGGGATTGCCATGCAACGGATGCACATATGAGCTAAGGTAAGCTTTCCAATGGAACTAGTGGGGGTGCATCCAACTTTCTTGCTCAAGAAGACCTAGAGCTCATTTGAGGAGGCTCATCATTGGAATATACAAGCCATGTTCTATATTGTGAAGGTCCCCACATAGCTATATGCATAAATGATAATCTCTATGGAGTACAAGATATAAGAGGTAGTACGAGTGTGGATCTCTCAAAAGGAATAGCCGTGTGCCCCCTTCTCTCTTTTTATTTCTTTTTCTCTTTTTTCTATTTTTTTGTATTTTATTGGTGGCCACAGTGGCTCTTTCTATTTCTCTCATTTGTCCTCTTTGGGATCTTTTAATTTTGTCCTCTTTGGGATCTTTTAATTTGTCCACTTTGGGATCTTTTCCTCACTTTAGGGGCAACACTCTATATATTACAAAAAGTATAGAAGATCTTTCACACTTTACAAAGTACTCAAATCATAAAGAAGATGTAATTATCATGATGTATGCAAATGTATGCCTCTGCCGGTGTAGCAGGATATGCAATGATACTAGCGCGTCATGTAGCAATGATTAGGGCAAGTCCCACTAGTATGTGGCTCATTGATCAAGCAAGTAGCATGTATGACATGAAGATCAAGTCATGAGAAGATGGATGTTGCATGGAAATATATCTCGGAAAGGCTATGGAAATGCCTTGGTAGGTAGGTATGGTGGTTTTTTTGAGGAAGAATATCAGGAGGTTTATGATGACAGAGCGTATCATGCCAAGGGTTTGGACGTACCGGCGAAGGTGGACGCCAACTCTCGGAGTGAGAAGAAAGCAATGCACGGCTCAGGAGATGCTAGAAAAATATGGGAAGGTGGAAGTGCCAACTTTCGAATACTCACATTAGTCCGAAGAACTCATGCACTTATTATTGGTAACTCTCAATCTAATAAGGAGGTTTCACAAAGAGACAAGTACCCCGAGGAGGAGTGTATGGGGGTTTGGTTATCCTTGCGCATCCTTGACTCATGGTACGTGAGTGTACTCTAATATTCGACCCCTCAGAAGAGTAGTGATCCATCTAGTAGCTAAAGTTCTCAACTAATTTTATAAGTTTTGAAAATAAACACGGATTTCCCAAAATACGACATCTATCACTAATAGACTAAAGCTCTTGACACCAAAATTCCAAACATTACTCAAAACAATACCTCAAAACTATTGCAAGTTACTACTACAACTGAATAGCCAGCTCAATTACCTACTTCAAGTCAAGACACAAAACTCAGTGCAACAGGCAAACTCTCTAAACAAGATAAACATGAAAACTACAGAGAGTTCCAGCAACAAACTAAACAAAAACTCTTTGAAAAGATAAACATGAAAACTAAGAGCAAAACATGACAGTAGCTATGAAAAAGATAAAGAACACACACAACAAAGATAAGCATGAAAAATCCTATGTTGTGTTCTAGATTTTGGAAGTGGAGCGTGTTTCTCTCCCACACAAAGAAATCTGGGTTCTAACTTGTTAGGAACAGCAAGAAAAGATAAAGAAAACTAAAAATAAAACCTAAGAGCGAGACGCTCCAAGCATAGCACATAACGCATGAAGTGATAAAAATATAGTGAGACGAGAAACGAACTGATAATTGTTGAAGGAGAAGGGGATGCACGGGGAATCCCCAAGCTTAGACGCTTGAGTATCCTTGAATATTTCTTGGGTATGCATGGGGGCAACCCCAATCATGAAAGCTTGACACTCCTGAATCTTCTTTCATCATCTTCCCTCGCACACTTGAAAACTCCCTTCATACATAACTCATCATAATCTGATTAGCGAGGTTAGTACCCATAATAAAATAATTTTTTATCTACTGGAAATAAAAATATTCTTGGAGAGCTACTGTTTCTCAAGTGTCGGGACCCGGGGTTAGCGTATGCAAGTACAGCTAAGACATAGTCATATGGAGAGCCGAGAACCGCACCCACTTGTCTAAGCAGACAAGGCCAAGCACTGAACATTCTCGGAAAGCATCGTACGTGAGGGGCATCCCATCCAGGCCGGATGATCAACTGAGATGGGTCCTCATCGTCCGCACACAAGTCTAAAGATATGGGTGGTGAACTCCCATATTCAAAGACAAGTCGCCTCAACCATATTATCGACTATCTCAAAACTCTCACATAGACTTACTCCAGCCCGATCACTTAGTCGGGGTCTAGGGCGGGCTCGATCATACCACAAAGTGTGCACGAGACGGAGTCTCGAGCAATCGCATCGCGATGCCCCAAGCTGCGCACATTTAAGGGCCACTTGGTGTATGAAAGACCGCCAGCCAGAACACAACTAAGGTCTCAAAAACCCATACAAAGACATGCATGTTATAAACATACACGCAGCAAACATGTCTTGTATGAACAGCAGGTACCATTGCAATTCTCTACAAAGTGTACATTTTATTTATAACTCTTATAGAGTACACACAGAGATCACATACATGTGATCCAACATTACAACACAGAACGGAAGAAAATTATGTCTGAGTACAGACAAGTTTAACGAATGGCTTAAGAAGCCTTATTTAAACACAAAGCCCTCCACGAGGGAACCAGTCTGCTGACTGGGACTAGACTAGCTTAACTTCAGTCGTCCAGCTCGATGAAGAAGCCACCTTCGGGGTCAGTGACGTCATCTAAAACATAGATTAAGCAAACGTGAGTACAAAGGCGTACTCAGCAAGTCTTACATAGGAGATATACTACTCATGCACATGTATCAAGGAAAAGGGAGGTGGGGTTCACTTGCAGAAATGCCAGCTTTGACTTGGCTAATCCTGAACTACGAGTACCAGACTTGAGGTAAGAAGCGTACACGAGTCCACTATTTTCACCAAACAATTACACCACTATGGTGCCTTCCTCGACTTCCCCACGAGAAAGCAAGCCATAGCACTCACACTTAGCTTGGTGTGTTTTAGAAGTATCCTGTTCAAGTTATCTAATAATCAAGCTAAGCTTTCCAAGTAGTCCATAACCGCGGACGCGGCTATTCGAATAGTTTTGATAACCTTGCAAGGGTGTACCGCTACACACACATGATCATCATTTACCGCCTTTGATCTCGACACCATTCAAGGGGTGCCAGCGAGGATGCTCACCACAACTGTTACCTCATAGCCTATCTAGTCCAAGAAAGCTGCCTACTTGGGTTGGCTACCACAATCGTGAACCCGGCCGGTTTACCGAAGTGGACCCAAGTGATGTGTGCGTGGTGCATAAGCCGGTCTCGGGTGAGCCGTTCTCTCACTTAGCATCCAGGCCACAAGCCTACCAGAACTCCGAACTACTGCGACATCTGGACATCGAAAGGGATGAGTTAATAGGTTGAGAGGGGTCAGTGAGCCCAATGTGTGGTTGTACTCTTCATCTTGGATCACCACACAAGAACTCGGACTTAGGGCGGTGTTCAACGAGACAACCCACCGTGTACTCCTACACAGCCTCTCATCGTTCACCTTGTATTAGGGTCGATTCACCAACACTTTTCTACCATCATCAATATGATCACTACCATCCCGACTCACATCACAGTAACAACATGGTATCATACTAAGCATGCAATAAGCGATAACATTTGCAGGGGCCACATGATATCAAACAACTCCTACAGTTGCTAGGATTGTGGTTTGCTTACTACTGTGACAAAAGATAGGTCATGCAAAGGAATGGGTTCATCTATGCGGTAGAAACGAAGCATGGTGATCATCCTATACAATGCATAAGCGAGACATGAGAGGGAAGTGGGATTTTATCGACATGATCAATGGGGTTTTTCTTGCCTTGCTGACGAGGTTCGGGTTCTGGATCTTCAGCGAAGGGGGTGACCTCTTGCTCCGGTTCCACCTCTACTCGACAAACAAAGCACGAAGTAGCAATCAATATGAATGCAATGCTCAAGCACATGATTGAATGTTAAAGCTTGAAGTATAAGTTTTGATGTGTGAGGCAATTCCATTTAAGTGGAATATATTGCATTTTTAAAATGCAATTTCAAATTCCACATTTGAATTCAACATTAACCAAGTCATATGTGATATAGTTTGATCATTTTGAATTACCTTCAAATGTGTATGATATGCCTCTGATGTGTAAGTGAAATGTAGCATGTTTCCATGGTTCAAGTTGCAAAAATATTTGAATTGAATTTGATTTAATTCCATTTAAAACAAAAACAAATGCTACTGATCACATTTTAAATTCAACTCAAACAGAGTTGAAAGTTGCATATTTGGAAAGATAATTTTCTCCTGATCATTTTTCATATATTATTTGTCCAATTTGGAGTTAATATGAATTTTCTATGAATTTCCAAAGTTTGGGGTATTTTCTGGAATTTCTGGAATTCTTTTAAACCTTTTTCTTTTCTGGAAAAGCATTACTGCGTCATTATGATGACATGCTGGCGTCAGGGCGTTGACCAGAGTCAAACTGACCTGTGGGGTCACCCTGTCAGCCTCTCATGGATAAATCCCTGTTAATTAAGTTAACAGAGAGATTAGAGGGGGGGCCTGGGCCCACTTGTAAGTGACTCAGGGGTTGGTTAGTTAGTGCTAATCGTCTGGCCACGTCATCTCGCCGACGGCTCAACGCCGGCGACCATCCAGCACGGCGGAGCTCCTCGGGACGGCGGTGCGGGGCACGATTCGCAGCGCCGGAGGCACTGGAGTGCAGCCCGTGCACTCGCGCTTCACGTGGAAGCCACGGGATGGCCAAGGGGTGACGGAGACGACGGCGGGGACCTCCCCGGCGGCAACTGGAGCATGGCTTGGAACGGGATTGGGATAGGGGGCTCGTCAGGGTGTTGGGTTGGTCGGAATCGGACCAGAAGAGCTCGGCGAAGACGACGGACAGGATCTCAAGCTCGTTTCCTTCACGGGCGTCTCCTGGCGAGCACACCGGCGGCGAGGAGCCACGGCTCCCATGGCGGCATAGGATACAGAGCGATAGGGGGCTGGCTAGGCGAGGGGAAACGCTCACCGAGATGCGGGGAGTGCAACGGCGCAGTCGATGGAGGCGGGGAAGGCTTGACGACGGCGAATCGAAGACGGCGAGGTTGCGGGTCCGGCGAGGTCGTGATGAAGCTTGCGTCGTCCACGAGGGCTCCTCGGTCCAATTGATCGGCCACGGTGATGAAGACGGCGATGGCGGACGTCCTGGACAGGCTGGGGCGGCGAGTGGAGGCCAGTGGCCGCGGTGGCGCACGGCGGCGAGCTACGGGGCGCTCGGGTCTTCGCTGGTTTCGCACGGGAGAGAGGAGGAAGAGGGTTCCAGGGGGGGGGGGAAGAAGTGGATGAGCACGAGGGGTTCTCCACGACGCTAGAAGGCGGCCGGGGAGCAGCCAGGCAGCTGCCTGGCAGCCATGCCGTGGCCGGCGGCGAGCTGCCTGCCTGCCTGGCCTGTGGAGAAGACGACCCTGCCCCTTTGGGCTGGGCCGCCTCTCTTGGGCCAGGTGGGCCAGGTAAGTGGCTTTCAGCCTTTTTCTTTTTCTGTTTAATCTTTCCTTTCTGTTTTTCTGTACTTTGTTCTGTTTAGCTAAAATAAATAGCTAAACATTTTATTAAATGCTGAAAACTTTTACATGGCCTCATAATAATATAGACTAGCCACTCATAAACTTTCAACATTTTTAAAATTCAAAAGATTTGAATTTTAAATCAAATAGGGTTATTTCTTTATTTCCAAGGTACTGTTTGAATATTTGAAAAATCTATGAGCATGGGGTGGGTCCCACATCACTTGATATGTGATCACACTCATTTATAAGACTTTTCAAAACTCTAACATGAATTTTTGGAAAAGATTTTTATCTGGCCTTTTGAATTAAATCATCTGGGGGGGGTGTTCCTTCTCCCATTTGGATTTTGAAATTGATTTTGAAGGTTTCTTTTTGAAACTTTTGCATGATGCAAAGGTACTAGATAACCCTAGCACATACCTAACAGAGGGATCTGACAACTCGCCCCCACTCAAAAGAATCTCGTCCCGGGATTCAGAAGTCTGCGGGAGGAAGGAGGGGTACTCGGCACTGAGACAGTCTTCTCTCTCCCACGTGGCTTCTCTTTCAGAGTGGTGTGACCATTGCACTTTCAGAAACCTAATCTTCTGACGACGAGTGACACGCTCTGCGGAATCAAGAATACAAACGCGGTATTCTCGATAAGAAAGGTCATCTTGGAGATCAAGCGTTTCATGGTCGACTTCGCGGATGGGGTCCTTGAAGCAACGCCTGAGTTGGGACACATGGAATACATCGTGTACTCGGGAGAGGTGCGGAGGTAGTTCAAGTTGGTAGGCAACTTCTCCACGTTTAGCTAGAATGCGGAAAGGTCCGATGTAACGTGGGGTCAACTTGCCTTTGATACCGAAACGTTGGGTTCCTTTCAGAGGAGTAACCCGAAGGTAAGCCTTCTCATCCAGATTGTAGCTTTCTTGCCTATGATGACGATCATAGTAGCTTTTCTGACGAGACTGGGCTGCTTTCAATTGATCATGAACAATGCGAACTTGTTCTTCTGCTTCCTTGATCATATCTGGTCCAAAGAATTGTCTTTCACCGGTTTCAGACCAGTTTAGTGGTGTTCGACATCGTCTTCCATAAAGGAGTTCAAAAGGAGCCATGTTCAGACTAGATTGAAAACTATTGTTATAAGAAAATTCGGCAAATGGAAGAGAATTCTCCCAATTCTTTCCGAATGAGATAACACAAGCTCTGAGCATGTCTTCAAGAATTTGGTTAACCCTTTCGACTTGACCGCTAGACTGAGGATGGAAAGCCGTACTAAAGGAGAGATGAGTTCCCAAAGCACGTTGGAAGCTTCCCCAAAATCTAGAGGTGAAAAGGCTACCGCGATCAGAATTGATTTCCAACGGAACACCGTGAAGGGATACAATTCTGGAGATGTACAAGTCCGCTAACTGACTAGCAGTTATAGACTCGCGAACCGGAAGGAAGTGAGCAACTTTGGAAAGTCTATCTATGACAACGAAGATGGCATTGTTTCCTTTCTGGGTTCTTGGAAAGCCGGTGATGAAGTCCATACCGACTTTGTCCCATTTCCACTCGGGAATAGACAAAGGTTGCAGTGTACCAGCAGGTCTTTGATGTTCTGCCTTAATGCGACGACAAACATCACATTCGGCAACAAATTGAGCAATGTCTCTCTTCATCCTAGTCCACCAAAATCTCTGGCGTAGATCTCGGTACATTTTCGTGCTACCGGGATGAATTGAGAGGGGTGTGTCATGGGCTTCCTTGAGGATAAGTTGCCTTAGTTCCTTATTCTTAGGTACTACCAAACGATTTCCAAAGAAAACCGTTCCCTTGCTATCTGTGGAGAAACATTTAGCAACTCCGCTAGCAATGTTCTCCTTGATCCGGCGAACACCTCGTGCACGCCTTTGGGCAACTATAATTTGATCCTCAAGATTTGGTTTCGCCACCAAGGTAGAAAGATAGCCATGAGGAACAATTTCAAGGTTGAGCTTGCGAAAGTCCTCATGAAGAAGTGGTTGATACTGCCGTAACATGAGGTTGTTACAGTACGACTTACGACTTAGTGCATCAGCCATGACATTGGCTTTGCCTGGGGTGTAAGAAATTGCTACGTCGTAATCTTTTATCAACTCAATCCAGCGTCTTTGCCTGAGATTAAGATCTGGCTGGGTGAAAATATATTTGAGGCTTTGGTGGTCGGAATAAATCTCACAACGATTACCAAGGAGGTAATGTCGCCAAGTTGTTAGAGCATGAACTACGGCAGCGAGTTCAAGGTCATGGGTAGGATAGTTCTCTTCATGTGGCCGCAACTGGCGTGAAGCATAAGCTACCACATGTCGATCTTGCAGAAGTATGCATCCTAACCCTTGCCGTGATGCATCACAATAGATCTCGAAATCTCTTTTGGTGTCTGGAGGTGCAAGCACGGGTGCAGAAGTCAATCTTCTTTTTAGCTCTTGAAAGCTTTCCTCGCACTTGGAAGTCCATAAGAATTTCTTATCTTTCTTGAGGAGTTCAGTTAGAGGCTTTGCAACTTTAGAAAAGTTCTCGACGAAGCGACGACAATAGATGGCTAGGCCAAGAAAACTCCTAACTTGCTTAACCGATTCAGGTGGAGTCCAGTCAAGGACGGCCTGAACTCTCTCGGGATTCACAGCAATGCCTTTTGCAGAAATCACGTGGCCTAAGTAGGTCACTTCTGGTAGCCAGAATTCACACTTGAAGAATTTAGCGTATAGGCGATGCTCTCTAAGCTTCATCAATACCAGCCTTAAGTGTTCGGCATGATCTCCTTCGTTCTTCGAGTAGATGAGAATATCATCAAGATAAACCACAACAAATTTATCTAGGTACTCCATGAAGATCGAATTCATCAAGCGTGAGAATGTGGCGGGGGCATTGGTCAAACCAAAGGACATGACGGTGTACTCGTAAAGACCATAACGAGTAGTAAAAGCCGTTTTAGGAATCTCCTCGTTTCGGATTCAGATCTGATGATAACCTAATCTCAAATCCATCTTGGAGAAGACGGAGGATCCTGCAGTTGATCATAAAGATCATTGATCCTGGGCAGTGGGTATTTGTTCTTTATCGTCGCTAAGTTTAGCGGGCGATAGTCTACGCACATCCTTTCTGTTCCATCTTTCTTCTTTACGAACAGAACGGGGAAACCCCATGGCGATGAGCTAGGGCGGATGAAGCCTTTTGCCAACGAAGCATCCAGTTGGGTTTTTAGCTCAGCTAACTCATGTGGGGCCATTTTATATGGGCGTTTGGAAATTGGTGCGGTTCCTGGAACAAGATCCACTATAAACTCTACACATCTTTCGGGTGGCATGCCTGGCAGCTCTTCAGGAAAGACATCCGGGAAGTCACGAACCACTGGAATATCTTCAAGTTCAGGAAGGGGAAGTACATTCAAGGATGCACTTGGGTTCTTGTCCTGGGTGAGGTATAGTTGATGGTTTTGCCTGAAGGGTGGGTGAGTTTCACGGATTTGCCTTTGCAATCCAGATAGGCATTCTGTCTTGATAGCCAATCCATGCCAAGGATGACATCAATGTCTGAAGACTTGAGGGCTATGAGTGAAGCAAGGAATACTAAACCCTCAATTGCAATTTGATTGCCATGGCTTACTCTATTAGTTTGCCATCTTGACCCTAGAGTTTGAATAACCATCGGGGTGGACAATTCAACAAAGGGTAACTCATGACGAAGTGCATAACTTTCCGACATGAATGAATGAGATGCTCCTGGGTCGAAAAGAACGGAAGTAGGAACAAAATTGACTGGGAGCGTACCAAGAATGACGTCAGTGGTGTCGTCAGTCTCTTCAGCGGCAATCTGGTTCAGACGTCCACGAGTGGTGGGAGGAGCGGGTTTGGCGGTGTAGACCTTCTGGGGTGGCTTGCCACGACTAATGTTGTTGTTGTTGCTGCCTCCGGCACGTGGTGGAGCATTTTGGTTCTGGACCTGGTTCTGGGGGCACTCTCGAGAATAGTGGCCTGCCTGACCACACTTGTAGCAAGCTCCGAAAACAGTGCGTGGAGCTGGGTGGTTTGGTGGAGCTGGGTGGAACTGGGTGGGTGGACGAGGCGCCGCATAGGATGGTCTCGGTGGGTTGTTCTGGCGGAACATGCTATTTGGGATCCAGATCTTGCGCTTCTGGGAGCCAGAACTGGATGAACTGTCATCTCTAGGGTGCTTGCGGAAAACATTGGGGGTGTTCATGTCCTCTTCCTTGATGGCCTTGTTGACAAGGACCTGGAATGTGGCAAAGTCATGAAGGTTGAGCTCGCGACGGAGTCCACTGTTGAGGCCACGACGGAACCTCTCTTGTTTCTTGGAGTCGGTGGAGACTTCTTCAGTTGCATAATGAGCAAGTCGGTTGAACTCACGACTAAACTCGTCCACGGTTCTTCTGCCTTGAGTGAGGTTGCCAAATTCCTCACGTTTGCGGTCCATAAGACCCTTGGGGATGTGGTGCTCGCGGAAGGACGTGCAGAACTCCTCGCAAGATGCAGGTGGTCCAACTGGGCGCATATTCAGAAAATTCTCCCACCAAGAGCTTGCTGCACCTTCAAGGTGATAGGTGGCATAGTTGACCTTGTCGCCATCTGCAACATGGCCGGCTTGGAGCTTCCTCTCGATGCTGCGAAGCCAGTCATCGGCGTCAAGGGGCTCGGTGGAGTAACTGAAAACCGGGGGATGAAGCCGGATGAAGTCGTTCAGGGACACCAGCTCATTGCGTTGTTGATTGGTGTTGCGTGCGATGACTTCCAGCAGGTGGTGAGAGTCACGGCGGTTCCTCTCGACCTCCATCAGAACTTGGGCCATCGTGGGTGGGGGTGGAAGGTTGTCTTCCTCCTGGTTGTTCCCACGACCTTGGTTACGACCAACCTGGCCACGGGTTCCTTGAGACATCCTGAAGGTGAAAAAATCCAAAGTCAAACAGAGTCGATTTCAAGAGTCTAATCAAGGTATTTAAGTACTGGAAGGATTACAGAGCAAAGGAAGTAATCATCTTGACAACATGGTGATAAAAGCATACAAGCCATATATTCACAAGCTGTCATACAAACCATACATCGTTTTAGTACAAGCACTAAGCTAATACAAACGTGATGAAGATGACACATCCTTCAGAGGCACTCTGACTTCCTATACATTATTTATCCAAGCCTCTGGAACTTAGACACCTTGCATACAATACCTAAGATACTACTACATCCTCACTAAGTAAGACCACAGGCGGTCTCACTCATCTTCATCTCCATAGTAATCCTCGTAAAAGTTACCCGCGTATCCCGGTAGCTGGAGGTGACCATCGGAAAACACGGAGGCTTGTGGATCCTGATATCCATTTGGGCAAGGATGGGGCCTAGGTCCAGCGTAGGGTGGAAGCAAAGGACCACGGGGTGGAAAAATTCCTCCAATCTCGGGCCAAGCAACTCGAGAAGGCATCTGGGTCCTCACTGGATAGATCGCATCAAACTCAACTGATCCCACGCTCACAAAGGGTGCCAAGAGCGTCAGTGCTCGGTACAGACGAACTCGAGTGGCGTGGAGCTCGAAACGGAGAGCGCGTGCATCACGATCTCTGTCACTAGCAAACCTAGCAGTCACCTGAAGTGCTGGATCCTCTGCAGAGTGATCTGAGTAGAGTCCGGTGTAATATCCCTCTTCTCCTGGAAGTGCAGCTGGGATATAGCGGAAAGAAGTCTCTCTCAGCATGGTGTGCTCCTCTCTCAGCAGTGTAATACATGAATATGCAGCATCCTGCACAGCCATGTTCTCGGTAACGCCGATGCCATGTCCAAAGTGGATAGGCTGGGTGACTCCAACGTGGTGCGGGTAGATCCGGACAATGTAGTGGAATTGCGTCTGGTTGAAGTCGTGGAACTGCTCCTCGATGGTGTACTCAGGGTACCATCGATATCCCACATAGGACATCATCTCGATCAACGTGGCGGGATGGCCACGCACACCGAGGCACCTGGTCAAACGAACAATCTGCCGAGGGGAAAGATCTGCCATCTGAAACAGAAATGAGTTTGCAAATGCATCAGATTATGAGATAAACCTGGAATGACTCGGACAGTATAACGGCTGTAATTGTAAGAAATGACAATTTCTTTCAATCATGAAAAACAGCACTTAAATAATACGATGTAAGAAATCAGCATTATAACAATGCTAGGAAAACCTGACACAACTTTCCTACGGCTATAGGGAAGCAAACAACGAGATGTGCTAATCAGACAGAGGAGAGCCTAGTCCTATCTTCCCGTAGAACAAGATGAGGGTGACTCAGAACTCAGAACGAAGGGGGTAAGGAGAAAAAATGAAGCCTTACGTTGTTCCCTTATATACCCAGAGTAACTATATAACTATAGCAAGCTAGACTCAACTTCGGCCAAGGCTACTAGTCCTACAGTCAGTCCTGCTCTGATACCAAGTCTGTCGGGACCCGGGGTTAGCGTATGCAAGTACAGCTAAGACATAGTCATATGGAGAGCCGAGAACCGCACCCACTTGTCTAAGCAGACAAGGCCAAGCACTGAACATTCTCGGAAAGCATCGTACGTGAGGGGCATCCCATCCAGGCCGGATGATCAACTGAGATGGGTCCTCATCGTCCGCACACAAGTCTAAAGATATGGGTGGTGAACTCCCATATTCAAAGACAAGTCGCCTCAACCATATTATCGACTATCTCAAAACTCTCACATAGACTTACTCCAGCCCGATCACTTAGTCGGGGTCTAGGGCGGGCTCGATCATACCACAAAGTGTGCACGAGACGGAGTCTCGAGCAATCGCATCGCGATGCCCCAAGCTGCGCACATTTAAGGGCCACTTGGTGTATGAAAGACCGCCAGCCAGAACACAACTAAGGTCTCAAAAACCCATACAAAGACATGCATGTTATAAACATACACGCAGCAAACATGTCTTGTATGAACAGCAGGTACAATTGCAATTCTCTACAAAGTGTACATTTTATTTATAACTCTTATAGAGTACACACAGAGATCACATACATGTGATCCAACATTACAACACAGAACGGAAGAAAATTATGTCTGAGTACAGACAAGTTTAACGAATGGCTTAAGAAGCCTTATTTAAACACAAAGCCCTCCACGAGGGAACCAGTCTGCTGACTGGGACTAGACTAGCTTAACTTCAGTCGTCCAGCTCGATGAAGAAGCCACCTTCGGGGTCAGTGACGTCATCTAAAACATAGATTAAGCAAACGTGAGTACAAAGGCGTACTCAGCAAGTCTTACATAGGAGATATACTACTCATGCACATGTATCAAGGAAAAGGGAGGTGGGGTTCACTTACAGAAATGCCAGCTTTGACTTGGCTAATCCTGAACTACGAGTACCAGACTTGAGGTAAGAAGCGTACACGAGTCCACTATTTTCACCAAACAATTACACCACTATGGTGCCTTCCTCGACTTCCCCACGAGA
Organism: Bromus sterilis; assembly: GCA_950022295.1. Taxonomy (NCBI): domain Eukaryota; kingdom Viridiplantae; phylum Streptophyta; class Magnoliopsida; order Poales; family Poaceae; genus Bromus; species Bromus sterilis. The sequence goes on along the minus strand of OX465595.1, from coordinate 252,921,019 downwards.
AAGCAAGCCATAGCACTCACACTTAGCTTGGTGTGTTTTAGAAGTATCCTGTTCAAGTTATCTAATAATCAAGCTAAGCTTTCCAAGTAGTCCATAACCGCGGACGCGGCTATTCGAATAGTTTTGATAACCTTGCAAGGGTGTACCGCTACACACACATGATCATCATTTACCGCCTTTGATCTCGACACCATTCAAGGGGTGCCAGCGAGGATGCTCACCACAACTGTTACCTCATAGCCTATCTAGTCCAAGAAAGCTGCCTACTTGGGTTGGCTACCACAATCGTGAACCCGGCCGGTTTACCGAAGTGGACCCAAGTGATGTGTGCGTGGTGCATAAGCCGGTCTCGGGTGAGCCGTTCTCTCACTTAGCATCCAGGCCACAAGCCTACCAGAACTCCGAACTACTGCGACATCTGGACATCGAAAGGGATGAGTTAATAGGTTGAGAGGGGTCAGTGAGCCCAATGTGTGGTTGTACTCTTCATCTTGGATCACCACACAAGAACTCGGACTTAGGGCGGTGTTCAACGAGACAACCCACCGTGTACTCCTACACAGCCTCTCATCGTTCACCTTGTATTAGGGTCGATTCACCAACACTTTTCTACCATCATCAACATGATCACTACCATCCCGACTCACATCACAGTAACAACATGGTATCATACTAAGCATGCAATAAGCGATAACATTTGCAGGGGCCACATGATATCAAACAACTCCTACAGTTGCTAGGATTGTGGTTTGCTTACTACTGTGACAAAAGATAGGTCATGCAAAGGAATGGGTTCATCTATGCGGTAGAAACGAAGCATGGTGATCATCCTATACAATGCATAAGCGAGACATGAGAGGGAAGTGGGATTTTATCGACATGATCAATGGGGTTTTTCTTGCCTTGCTGACGAGGTTCGGGTTCTGGATCTTCAGCGAAGGGGGTGACCTCTTGCTCCGGTTCCACCTCTACTCGACAAACAAAGCACGAAGTAGCAATCAATATGAATGCAATGCTCAAGCACATGATTGAATGTTAAAGCTTGAAGTATAAGTTTTGATGTGTGAGGCAATTCCATTTAAGTGGAATATATTGCATTTTTAAAATGCAATTTCAAATTCCACATTTGAATTCAACATTAACCAAGTCATATGTGATATAGTTTGATCATTTTGAATTACCTTCAAATGTGTATGATATGCCTCTGATGTGTAAGTGAAATGTAGCATGTTTCCATGGTTCAAGTTGCAAAAATATTTGAATTGAATTTGATTTAATTCCATTTAAAACAAAAACAAATGCTACTGATCACATTTTAAATTCAACTCAAACAGAGTTGAAAGTTGCATATTTGGAAAGATAATTTTCTCCTGATCATTTTTCATATATTATTTGTCCAATTTGGAGTTAATATGAATTTTCTATGAATTTCCAAAGTTTGGGGTATTTTCTGGAATTTCTGGAATTCTTTTAAACCTTTTTCTTTTCTGGAAAAGCATTACTGCGTCATTATGATGTCATGCTGGCGTCAGGGCGTTGACCAAAGTCAAACTGACCTGTGGGGTCACCCTGTCAGCCTCTCATGGATAAATCCCTGTTAATTAAGTTAACAGAGAGATTAGAGGGGGGGCCTGGGCCCACTTGTAAGTACCTCAGGGGTTGGTTAGTTAGTGCTAATCGTCTGGCCACGTCATCTCGCCGGCGGCTCAACGCCGGTGACCATCCAGCACGGCGGAGCTCCTCGGGACGGCGGTGCGGGGCACGATTCGCAGCGCCGGAGGCACTGGAGTGCAGCCCGTGCACTCGCGCTTCACGTGGAAGCCACGGGATGGCCAGGGGGTGACGGAGACGACGCCAGGGACCTCCCCGGCGGCAACTGGAGCACGGCTTGGAACGGGATTGGGCTAGGGGGCTCGTCAGGGTGTTGGGTTGGTCGGAATCGGACCAGAAGAGCTCGGCGAAGACGACGGACAGGATCTCAAGCTCGTTTGCTTCACGGGCGTCTGCTGGCGAGCACACCGGCGGCGAGGAGCCACGGCTCCCATGGCGGCGTAGGATACAGAGCGATAGGGGGCTGGCTAGGCGAGGGGAAACGCTCACCGAGATGCGGGGACTGCAACGGCGCAGTCGATGGAGGCGGTGAAGGCTTGACGACGGCGAATCGAAGACGGCGAGGTTGCGGGTCTGGCGAGGTCGTGATGAAGCTTGCGTCGTCCACGAGGGCTCCTCGGTCCAATTGATCGGCCACGGGGATGAAGACGGCGATGGCGGACGTCCTGGACAGGCTGGGGCGGCGAGTGGAGGCCAGTGGCCGCGGCGGCGCACGGCGGCGAGCTACGGGGCGCTCGGGTCTTCGCTGGTTTCGCACGGGAGAGAGGAGGAAGACGGTTCCAGGAGGGGGGGGAAAGAAGTGGATGAGCACGAGGGGTTCTCCACGACGCTAGAAGGCGGCCGGGGAGCAGCCAGGCAACTGCCTGGCAGCCATGCCGTGGCCGGCGGCGAGCTGCCTGCCTGCCTGGCCTGTGGAGAAGACGACCCTGCCCCTTTGGGCTGGGCCGCCTCTGCTGGGCCAGTTGGGCCAGGTAAGTGGCTTTCAGCCTTTTTCTTTTTCTGTTTAATCTTTCCTTTCTGTTTTTCTGTAATTTGTTCTGTTTAGCTAAAATAAATAGCTAAACATTTTATTAAATGCTGAAAACTTTTACATGGCCTCATAATAATATAGACTAGCCACTCATAAACTTTCAACATTTTTAAAATTTAAAAGATTTGAATTTTAAATCAAATAGGGTTATTTCTTTATTTCCAAGGTACTGTTTGAATATTTGAAAAATCTATGAGCATGGGGTGGGTCCCACATCACTTGATATGTGATCACACTCATTTATAAGACTTTTCAAAACTCTAACATGAATTTTTGGAAAAGATTTTTATCTCGCCTTTTGAATTAAATCATCTGGGGGGGGTGTTCCTTATCCCATTTGGATTTTGAAATTGATTTTCAAGGTTTCTTTTTGAAACTTTTGCATGATGCAAAGGTACTAGCTAACCCTAGCACATACCTAACAGAGGGATCTGACATCAAGATTTCCAAAAAGTTTTTGCAAAGAATAAACAAGCTTAAGGTTTGCAAAACGAAGAAAAGGCAAAACAGGACAGAATCTGTGAAAAACAGACCAGCGGGTAGTAAAGAATTTTTTAGGGATACTTCTGCAACTCAAATAAAAAAACTTAAAACATACAAAATTTCCGTAATTGTATACAGCATGCTGTGTAAAAAATTCAGCTCAAAAAGATAAACTGGGAGTTTTCCAGGATTTTTTTAGTCACGAGGACAGAATCTGTTTTCTGGACAGCATATCACAACTTTCACTTCCCTTTCATATGAGGCTATAAATGGCACAAAGCTTGAAGAGTAAAGATACAATGATGTTGCTACAGTAGTAAAAATCATCAAGACCACTAAAAAAAGAAGAAAAACAAAAGGGAAATCCTACATTCGTTGCGGGCTGCCTCTCGAAAGTGCTTCTCTAAAGCCATTAGCTAGGCTTAATGCAAATAGGAGGAATCAAAGATCATCATAATAATCGGAGTTTTAAATCGATTCAAATGGTTCCTCAACAAGTTCATCCTTGTTTCTTTTAGGAAAGGAGTATATACCTTTTGCTTTCCCCCGTAGGCGTATTTGTCCCTTACCTATATCAATGAAGCCTTTAATGGCCCGGAGGAAATCCCTCCCAAGCACTATGTTTCCTTGGTTTGGCTTCATGACGAAGAAATCAACCATTGCAATACCTTTAAGGAATGTCACTGGTACATCTTTTATCCTTCCCTGGATCTCAGAAGTATCTCCATTAGCATGTTCATGATAGAACGACAATTTGTCCATGTTAAATTTTAAAGAATCATAAACGACTTTTGGCATAGTAGAAACCATGGATCCAATGTCACAGAAAGCAAGGAAGTCCTGGTTAGAGATGCTAATCCTAACAAAGGGTTCCTAGTCACCATCTAACTCATAAACATCTTTCTTATTTGGTTGGGGTTTCTTTACTTTTCTCAAGTCTAGAGCATCCAATCTCTTTTCAATAGTAGCAAGTCTATCTATAACAGTATCAAAACTATGATCATAAACAAAGTAACTAGATAGACCATGTATAATTTCAAGAGCTCTAGCTTCATCACAAGCTAAGAAATCCCCTTTGGCTATAATATCCAGAGAATGTTTGCACCATCTAAAAATACCATGGTAAAAATTTCTAAGCACAATTTTTTTAGGTATCCAAGGCATAATTCTCCTATGTGCATCAGAAATTCTATCCCATGCCTTCTTCATATTTTCTCCATCCCTTTGATGGAAATCTAAGACCTCTGATTCCCTCAAGGCACCAAATCCTAACATGCTTGACTAAACAGAAAGGATAACTAAAAGCAAGATAACTATTTTTTGATTTTCGATAAAGGACACTAAAGCAAAAATTGAAAGGTAAACTAACAAGACTAAAAAGCAAAGATAAAAGATAGTGTGCAACTCCCCTATCTTGAAGAGTGGAGTCCCCGGCAACGGCGCTAGAAATTGCTTTTGATGGTACGAATTAACGCCCCTTCGTTGGTTACCCAAAGTGGAAGGTTGAGATGTAGACAACGTCAATTTCCCTTAGCGAAGATGCTAAGGTTGAATGTCGAACCAATAGGACTCCAACAGATACAAGAAGGTGGTGAAGTGAACAATGGCGCCGTTCACAACCTAAGGTTACTTACTTCACGTGGACCTGCACACACAGGAAATAACTTTGCTTCCCAACGAGTACAGAGAAGTTGTCAATTCCTCCGGCTTTGTTATTTACAAAGGATAAAACGCACGGGATAATAATGATAGTAATAGCAACTGAAAATTAAATACTGAAAGTAAATTGATAGTGTAAACAGAATTGGAAATATGTACCGGGGTCCTATGATGTTCACTAGTGATGTCTCTCTCCCAAAAGACGTTAAAATAGACATGCGAGGTAAACAAATTACAGCTGGGCAATTGATAGGATTATGTGTGCAAATCAATGATAATTATGCTATGAATAAAGGAAGAGGCTCAAAAGCATGGGCGGTACGCCAAGGCAAGTAGACCGAAATCCATATGCATCTACCTAGTAATCATCCACCTTGAGATATCTATCCAGAACATCTCGCTGGTATTAAGTTGCGCATCCCACCCAAAGTGTAAACTCAAAGCAACGGACAACTGCATTAAAGAACTTTGCGTAAAGTAAACAATCCTTGCACCCGCAAGTACAAGCACCGTTGTTTTCCCCCTTATGTCAACCACACATCCCCTAGACTCATGTTTCTGTCACTCAAGCTAGTCATCGGGGGGCATGAACCACAATCATGCATAACACTCCCTCTTGGAGTCACTACCTACTACTTGGCCAAAGAAATAAACAGCAACGGAGAACATGCAATAATTACTCAAGAACATAAATATAAAAGAGGAGAATCAAATATATTAGTCAAACACAATCTGAACATAATCTCATAATCTATCGGATCCCAGCAAACTCAGCATAGCAGCAGCAGAAATATTACATATGTGCCTCGATCATGTAGGGCAGCTCATGAGGTCTAATCCATGAAGAACAAAGAGGGGAGGAGAACATCACATAGCTACTGATCATAGACCCATGGTCCAAGGTGGACTACTCACGGTTTATCCGGGAAGCATCCATGGTGGTGGAGAAGCTCCCGGAGGTGGTTCCTCCCTCCGGTAGGGTGCCGGGAAGAGGTCTTCTGGTGCTCCCGATCTTGGAAGCGCGGCGGCGGCGGAACAGAGGAGAGATCGCGAAAAAGGGTTCCCCTCACGGGGGTTTCTCGTCATGAGGAATAAATAGGTGAAGGGGGGCAGCCAGGGGGTCCACTGAGTTAATAGGTTAGTCCAAATATGATCAAAAGTGTATGGAAGTTCATCAATATCATAGCATTATCACACAAAAAGGGCATGGAACAAGCAGAAATTATAGATACATTTTGGCCGTATCATATCTTCGCCATCAAAATGACAACAAAGACTATCCCCGTCACGCAGGTTCAACCAACGAGAAAACGCCCTCCAGCCAGATCCAAGAAAAATCAGGAATGAATTGTCAACTTCCAGCTCCACCCAAGAAGAAGACCGAGCACACCCTTGAAGATGGAGCCAGAAACCCCTCAAATTGAGCTCATAAACAATGGAGGCAAACGATAATAGAAGAGGAATCCTGGCAGCGGTCCGTCTAAGAACAAGCAAAATGAAATCATAGCGCCAAACGCCCTCCTCCACGGAAGAAGAGGAAGGCACCGACTTAGCCCCACGACGTCCACCGCGCGAAGAACGAGGTGTGAGGCCACCATGGCCGCAACGGCCAAGACTTCTGCTAGCCACACCACCACCACGCTTGGGCGCCATATGAAGAAGAAGCAGAAGATAAAGGTGAGAGGAGAATGGATGCAGAGGTCAGGAAAACAACAGGAGATATTTATAGCTCAGTCTAGGGGTGAACCATGAAACCACGCAGAAGCCCAGGTGGCGCCATCATTAATTCAAAGACCAACACGCGGGGCGTTACGAATTCCAAGACAAGATGCCTTCACACGGTCAGAATTGTTTAAAGGACACGTTAAATCACGCGTGTTCCCCATACACGCATTGGAAATCCAACGGGCAGCAGCAGCGCGGCGTCCAAGTCGTCATTATGACCGGCCAAGAGACGCGATGGATCGAAGACCAAGCGTCATCATTGGTCACAAAAGACCATTATTATGATGCTTATCACCATGACATCCCAAGAAGGACAGATCAAGATAAATGAAATTGGAAAAAACAAAGACCACAGTCTCTTGGTGCCAAAATATTCTGATCCAAAATCTTTTACTCCCATCGGGAGTACATTTATTAAAAAGTAGAGCAATATCTAAAAGCCTGAGAGTCCGGGTGCTCCCTCACCTTGAAGATAAAAGTGTGCTCGAGTGACAACTCGCACCAACAGCAATCACGGCATCTACAGAGTTTCGGGCGCTCCCTCACCCAAAAGGCAAACATGTACTCAAAGTGAACAACTCGTACTAGCAGAAACGACGCATCTCTAGAGTTCGGGTGCTCCATCACCTTGAAGACAGCAAAGCATTCGAGTGGCTACTCGTAGTGCTCAACTAATATTCGACAATACAATATACTCGCGCACTCGACGACTTTCCGAGTTGGTGCCTTCTTATTCGATTCCTCACCCGAGCTCACACAAACTCCGTCAGTGACCACTTGATTGTCTGTTCCAAGCTGGTGCATCCCTAATTAGGCTCCGTGCCTCTATAAAAAATGATGCCTGGGCTGCGACTTGTTGTACCCATATGCCACACAATCTTAGCCTGTAGGTAGGACCCCGCTGCGCAGACGGTCGGGTCGGGACTTGCAACAGCGCGACTTCACTCCCGATGTTTTCCATGCGCTCGCATGATAGAAAGATGAGCCGATAACGGACGCGTTAAGGCTGTTTACTGGGGCCGGCAACATTGATCCTATAAGACCTGCAGCGGCATGAACTTTGTTAGACACCGGTCGTTTCCAAGTTCGTGTGGAGGGACACGGGCTTGATTGGGCTACTGAGTTATTTGCCACTAGCGCAATTTTCCAAGGATCGATCAGTCGATTATCTTGGGCCCTTTCATCTTATCATCCATCGAAATAAACATTGTCATGGCTAAAAACTGCCAACGACTCGCAGCCGCGCTACGCATATAAAAGCAAACGACCGTGACTTCGAGTCCCTGCGCGACTCTGCGAGTCCCCCAGGCTCTCGGGGGATACTGACAAGGGGGTAACCCCATGACTCCTGCATGTGAGGATACCTGGTGCATACGAAGACAAGAGGCCCGCTGGAAGCTTCGATAGGCCCACGACTGGCCCGCTCTAGGCACCGACGTAGGAGTCTGCGACCAATATGGAAGTCAAGACTTGGCGTTCAAGATAATGCTAGAATTAGACAATCGACTCTGTAACCTGAGACGGACTCCCCGAGACCCAGCCTAGTATATAAAGACTGGGAGGGGGGAGGTCTCAGGACATCCAATCTACAATCTACACCCACTATCTTGTGCGAACTCGCCTAGACTTCCACTGTAATCTCCCCCTTGCATAATACAATTGAGCAGGAAGTGCTTCTCCTGTTAGCCGACAAGTATCGCCGAAATTTTCCTTCTCTACGATCTAACCCAGGGTCCCTGACCATGGGATTTGCCGAGGCTGATCCTCGTCAAATACACACACACCTTTCATATTGGCATGATCTTTACCTTGAATTCATCGTGTCTTTAGTCATAATCGTTTGTATCGAAAATTCTTTATCTATTGACTCTCTCGAGTTTACCTTCGACCTATCACCCTCTAGCACATCGATACCTATACCGTATCGAGCCTAGTTGTTTCTGTTGCTAAACCTTATTGTGTTTGATTTGTTGACCTGTTGGTTCCTTTTGGCGTGATTATTTATGTGGTTACTTTCTTTTATGATAGATTGCTCGGAGTGTGATGAGTAGAGTTATCCAGATTGTGAGAGCGAAGAACTTCATCGAATGTATAAGGCAAGTTACACTTCGACCATACCTCATCCTATATTTTTCATTACGCATGTAGTACTTCATCACCCTATGCATGTGTAGGATTATAATATATTATTATGCTGCAAACCTGGTAGGATAGCCATATGATATGATCATGTATTCTTTGTAGCCTTAGTTTGTATTTTATTATACTGCTATGTTGTGTAGACGGGAATTGGCTTGACTATGTATCGAGTTATGTGAGGATCTTAATGACTGGACTAGCAACCTTAAATATAATTCACTTCTGGATGGGCAGGGAGATTATCCTGTGGCTCGTGCCTTATCTAAGGCGCGACCAGGGATAAATGCTTCCCGAATGGTTGTAATTGGTGGTATAAAGAACGTCATGGTATCTACCCTCAGAACGTGAGTGGGCGCCGTCTAGGCTGAAAAATATCAGACATACTTGGTGACTAGAAGCTTCCATGTACTATCGATGGCCATATGGGCTCTGGCTTAGTTAAGTACATTGTAGGAAGCCTCTCCCGTGCAAAGCTAGAAGATGTAGATTATGGTAGGTGTACCGTCTTGCCGTTCGGTGTTGGTGACCTCTTCTGAAAGACTTCGTCTCAATCTTCGGGTTGAATCTAGTGGGTAAAGTGTACAAACCTCTGTAGAGTGTAAAAACTAATCATGATTAGCTGTGTCCCTGGTTATGGACAACTATGAGAAACTAGGCATTACTATCATTGGAGGATCTTGACAGATGAATCACCTTAATAAAACTTCAGTGAGAAACATTAATAAAGGGTATGGGTTGGAATTGGAGTTGCCAAATTCAACCTTAGGTTAATGTAGTAAGATAAATTAAAATTTGACTGATAGGTAGATTGAGGAAAAAATCAGCTTTTTGCAAAATAAAACCATAAGCCTTCCTTTTACTTACCTTGCATGTAATTGTAGGTCTGTTATATCCTTTTTTGTGTGGCTTGCCGTACAAATCAGATGTACTGACCCATTGTCGGGTTGTAACCTTCAGTGTTGCAGGATTTTATACGACGAGTAAGTGATGCGATGTAGGGTTACGATGTATATAGTCAAGTTTGTTGGTGGAGTTGATGGACGCCACGAAACTTTATTGTGTTTCCGATGTATTCTATTTGTAAGCTAAACTTGAGCTATGCAGGAATGTTTATTGTAATACTGGATCTTCTATGTAGTATTTATGACATGTGGTTTATTCTTGATATTACATCTTGTACTGTGTGTGCTAGCTATTGATCTAGGGACTAGCACAGAATGCACAGAGATTTGGATTCTTAGTGAATTGGGTCGTTATAGTTGTTCTAGAGAAGAATCCGTTAGGGTTTTCTCCCTCTAGTTTTCTCGGCGGCGTTCTTCTCTGGACGGCGGAGTGCTGCTGGATTGCTGCTACGGGATGTGTGGATACTAATAGATGGGTCGTGTCTTCGATCCTTCTTCGACGAACTTGTTCTTGGGACTTGTTCGAAGGACTCGATCGCAGGAAGGTTCGAGGGATCGATATCCTCATGGTTCGGAGGTCATTGAAATTCCTAGCTACGGGGATCTGCACCGATGGTCTTCAGCAACTCTACTTCAGCTACATCGGTTGGTGAGCCATGACCTAAAACCTTGTATGCAATATTCATAGATGATCTTGGGTGATTTCTACGTAGGCCAATTTTTTTTGTTTCTACTGCATTTCCCAACACCCCCTAGCCAGGCGCCTCCCTGGCGCGGCCAGGGGGTGGCCTACGTTTACCTCTCGCTCCGAAAAAACTAAGAGAGCCCCCCGTCATGCATTTTCATCTACTGTTCCGCCGCCACGACGACTCTGATCTGGGGATCGCCAGAAGAACCTATCCCGACACAGTGCCGGAGGAAGAATTAACCTCCGGAGGCTTTTCCATCACCATAATCACCTCCGAGATGCGCCGTGAGTAGTCCCCCTTGGACCATGGGTCCATGATCAGTAGCTAGATGATGTCTTCTCTCCAATCTTGTTCTTCAATGTCTAGCCCTTGTGAGATTCCTATTATGATCAAGGCACCTATGTATTAATTTCTTCTTTGCTATGTTGTGTTTGTTGGGATCCGATGGATTATGAGATGATGTTCAGTTTGTGTCGAGTAATATATTTGGTTTACCTTTATATTTCTATTCTTGAGTATTCTGGAATGTTCTACGTTGCGTTTGTTGCTTTGGCCAAGTAGTAGATTGCAACTCCAAGAGGGAGCATTATGCTTGATTGTGGGTTCATGCTCCCCGATATCAAGCTTGAGTGATAGAAACATGAGACTAGGGGATGTGTTGTTCCACCAGGATTAACCTCGGCAAGTCCCATGGTAAGGTACCCTAGGTTTGACCGTAGAAGAAGAAGTGCAAGGTTGGTGATCTCGTTGGCTAACAGGAGATAGGGATTTACCCCGGTTCAGGGACATCGATCGGTAAAACCCCTACTTCATGGTTGATGTATTATATAGTGGAAGCAATTACAGTGGTCGCTCCGGCGAGATTTCTTAAGCCAGATGTATTGCGATGAGTATTGGATGCCCAAGACGTACCCTCTCCCAGCCTTTATATACAAGGCTGGGCCTCGAGGAGTCCACCTCGGTTTACATAGAGACTTTCCTATTCTATCTATTCTCGGTCGCCAAGTCCTGGACCCCATGTCGGTATGGACTCCATGTTCGCCCAGTCGTCGGTGCTTCGGGTGGTCTGACCTTGGGCCTTCTGAAGGTTGTAGTGGGCCACCGATCATGACACGCACCAGGTAACCTCACGGTGAGGAGTCGTGGGGGTATCCCCTCGCCAGTAGCACCCGAGTTCCAGGGGGACTCGAAGAGTCGCACAGGGACTCCAATTTGCATTAGTTCTTTAGTGTGGGTCGTCTTTGCGAGTTTCAAGATGTTTGTACGATGCATTTTTTAAGTTTTGAGAGGGATGCTAAACTAAAGGGCCTGAGTCACTCGACCGATCGAACCCCAGTAAATTGCGCTAGCAGCAAATACCACAGTAGTACATTCAAGCTCGAGTCCCCTGACACAAACTTGGTGAGACTGGTGTCAGTAAGGTCCAGGCCGTAGAGGGATTACAGGATGAATACCGCCAGTTATAGTTTTTAATTGACCCAACGCGTCCGTTAGGATTTTCTTCCTACACCTGGGCAAGGTAACAACGGGAGTGAAATCGATTATGTGGCAAGTCCTGGCCAGGCCGATGAATCAACAGGGTCTTATCTAAGCTTTCGCGAACGCGACTTTTGGGGTGCAATGTATCACAACCCAGGGCTCAGTAGGGGCGAGTGCCATATGGAATGCATCTACTCGGAAAACGATCGAGTGAACTTTTGGTGTGAATAAGCGCCTAGTAATGGTTCGTGTGATCACTCGACGAGCCGATAGATTGAATATCATAGCTTGTTTTTCTTGTGTCATCTTTGGAGTCAGTACTCAAGCGCTTGTTTCAGAGCCGAGTGAGCACTCGAGCCTTAATGAGGTGTTTGTTGCTTCATACGCTGAGGCAAGTGAGAACTCGAGCCTTCGTAGAGTGCTTTGGGTTGCCTTTGAGCCTTCACGGGAGGTAACGTACTCCGGATGGGAGTTTATTTGATGAAATCAAATCAAAGAACATAATTAGTGGAAAAATAAGTTTGTAACAAGAGAGAAAAAAGGGTTCCTTTCTGTCCTTGTGTCTGCTTAGCATTGTGTTGTCCAATCTATGTTGCGCATATGTGAAACATAGTGATGTTTGTGATGCTGATGATGTTTTGTGATGCTTGCAGACTTCCATGACTTGTCACATCTATTTGTGTTATGATGACGCTTCGGGTAATGGGAGTAGTTGATTTCACACTGGCCGTGCCTATTGGATTCCTGAGCCGCTGTGAATGTGTTTTTTACTACCGCATTTAAGAGGGAGTGGATACCAATGGCCGCCTTTTTCCTGGAATCTGTAGGGCTCCTTCCTCCTTTTATGGTTTTGATGACATGTACCGTTTCCTCTTCCTAGTGTGAAAAAACTCGTTTACCCTTGAGGGAGTGTATATAAATGGGTGGATACTTTGCTTCTCTTGGCAATCCATCTTCTTCGCTTTCCTTCCTGTTGCTCTTTAGCTTGCTCCCATGGCTACTAAACGTTGCTCCCGTGGTGCTACCGGTGCCAGTGCTACGCTGGACGCTTCCAGCCGTGGCCGTGGTCCCGCACTTCTCGATTGGCCCGCGGCCACCGGGGTCATGGTGGATCTTCTACGGGCTTACCAGCCAAGGCTGCGTATGAGGGAACCCTTGTCCATGATTTCGTTCTTCACGTTCGCGGCCTTGTCACTCGTTGGATTATTCTTTCTTCTTCCATTGTTGTTGATGTTTCCGAGAAGAGCCTGGAGGGCATGTCGCCTCGTGCGTAAAGGTCCGCATTGAGGGCTATGCCTCAATGTTCTTGGAGGCTTGTTGTAAGGCCCGATATGCGGTACTGTTCCAGATCTAGATGTTTCCGTCCAGATCCGGGGACGAAGCACATATCGGTCCCACCGCGACATATCACAATGCCATATGCCTCGGATTTCCAACATGATATCGCAACATTACAGATACAAGGATACATGATCTCATACAATCGGCATACAACTGCCTTAATACAATACATCAGCGGAAGATATATATGTCTGAGTACACACTACAATCAAATGCCTAGTGTGAAAGAGAAAATGCATCGCTCCCATAACCACACGGGTCCAGGCCCTCCACCGGGATCCGCCTAAATAGTCGTCATCGAGTCTCCACGTGAAACGTCGATCACCGTACCTGTTGTCGAGCAAGAACCCTAAAAAGAGTTTGGGGGTAGTATCATGAGTACAGAATTACTCAGCATTTAACGGTAGTGGTCAACTGACCCAACAAAGACTTCATCACTCGTCATTCTAGGATAACTAGTATTTTACGGTAAGGATGGGGTAAGTGGTGAGGTTGCTGTCGCACTAGCATTTATGAAGTGGCTAACGATCTAGAGAGTAAGATAAGAAGCCAAGCATTCGATGAGGAATGGCCTCCAATAAGTCTGCTACCCACCTACTTACGCAAGCATAACACCTATCCTATCCTTGTCCTCCTCTTTCATCACCCGATGAAGAAGAAGAAGTCAAGACACACACACGTTGATCAAGTTATTAAGATTATATCAGTTGTTGTTGTTGTCTATGAACAAGGAGTAGATCTCAAGTCGTCCATAACCGTGGACACGTCTTCTCGAAAAGATTTAACCCTGCAGGGGTGTACCAACAGCCCATTACAAGGCTCTGCACGCACGCCCATCTCTCTCAGTCGGGCCCGTTAAAGACACTCATTGAAGAGTTGTGCCGAGAGATCAGGATGTCAGTTCCCTCTAACTAACAACGCACAAATCCGAGTGGCCCCCGGTGAGTCGACATCCAACTCAAAAGCCGGCCGTGCTCTCGAATTGGCCTCTACTGTCTGGACAAGGTCGGGTTAGCTACCCAAACCATGTGGGCAGCCCCCTAGCTCTATGGGGTGGACCAACAAGAGGAACCATGTCTCCGCTGGCCCGAGATGTTTTAAAACTGATGGGAGCTCACCACCCACACACACGTTTCAAATGGTAAATCAGCTGGGCCACCACTAGAAATGTTTGAAGCTAGGTAGGTAAGAAAAGGGGACCCCATGGCATCCCACACGCGGTTAGGCACGCTCAGTCTTAGAACCAATACCTGGAACTCGGATCCTAGGTGCCTTGAATGGAAAAAAGCGTCGGGGCGGGATAGCCTAGACCTTCCATCCTGTCAGAACCCCAACTTGGGTAAGTGCTAGGGTTTGAGTGCCCCATTGCATCATGTGAAAATTTCAAAAGAAATTCAAAAATGGGGAAAATAAAATCCCTAGAGAATTTAATTCAAAAGGCCAGATAAAAATTTCTTCCAAAAATTCCTCTGGTATTTTTGAAAAGTCTTATAAATATGCATGATCACATATAAAGTGAGGTGGGTCCCACTGCATGCACCAAGATTTTTCAAATATTCCAAAAAGGGCTTGGGAATTAAATGAATACCCTATTTTAATTAAAGTTCAAATTATTTGAATTTTAAAAATGCCCAAACTTTGTAAGTGGCTAGCTATATGCATTACAAGTCCACATAAAAATTTGGAGCATTTCATAAAATGCCTAGCTAATTTTTTTAGCACAGCAAAACAAATAACAGAAAAGAAGAAGAAAAAGAAAAGAGGAGACCCCTGGCCATCTGGCCCAACTACCCCCCCCCAGCAGCCCAGCCGTCCCAAGCCCACGCCCACTACCCTGTCGTCTTCCTCCCCGGCACCCAAACCAGCTCGCTGGAGAGCTGGGAGCACGCCGACGCCACGTCCCCACTGCGAGAGCCTTCTAGGCCTCCTCGAGGCCTCTCCTCGTGCCACGCAGCGCCAGACACCCCCCCCCCCAAGCTCATCCTCCCCATCCACGGGTCGCCCCCTTCCTCCTCCTCACGAATCTGGAGAGAACCCGAGCGCCTGCCGGAGCACGCCGTCGTCCAACGCGTGGCCATCGAGCTTATCCCGGCAGACCATTCTGTCTAGGGAGTTCCCCGTCCTCATCAACGCCGGATTGCGCAACGAATCGAGCCAAACGGCCCCGGAGACGACGCCAGCTCCAATTTCTTCCGCCGGCAACCGTGAAGCTCCGGCAAGAAATCCACCGCCGCCTCGCCTCCTCCGGCCTCCTCGAGCTCGCCACTTCATTCTGGGTGAGCCGCCGGTTCGAACCCCCCTCTCCCAGCTCCTCCCCGTCCACCGTAGCTCCACTACGCTCGACGCCGCGCGCCTCATCGCCGGCGTGGATACAAGTCACCCCGAGGTCGTTCGAGTGCTGCACCAAACGAGTGCGCGTCTGGGCGTCCCTCTAGTGCTCTCGCCATGAAGAACCGTGGTCGGGAGCTCTAATTCGGCAGAGCGCCGTCGTGGCCGAGCCACCGGCGTTGAGCCGCCGGCCAGCCAGGCCATTAGGGCCTTAATCCCGAGCCTAATCCCCCCCTGGGCCACTGACCAGTGGGCCCAGGCTCCTAAACTAATTAAAGTTAGTTTAAACAGAAGATTAAACTAACCCCCTCACTGACAAGCTAGATCCACACGTCATCCCCCCCCCACGTCACACTGACGTCATGCTGACGCAGTAAACCAGTTAAATCAATTAAATTAATTCAGAAAAATCCAGAAATTGCTATAACTTCAAAAAATCATAGAAAATTTATATTAACTCCAAATTAAAAAAATTATATATGAAAAATTATCAGAAAAATGCAAGGATTATGAATATGCAGCTTGTTTTTATGTTTGACCATTTTACAATAGGGCAACAGAAGCAAATGTGCATATGGATTAATTTGAATTCAAATTTGGAGTGAATTTGCAAATTACTTTGCATTCCACTTCTTTTAAATGGAATTGCCAACACATTGTGACCATGAACATCACACTACAATGTTGATCATGTGCTTGAGCATTGCAATTATATTTATCCCTTGATTGCTTTGTTTGCTCGATAGAAGTGGAACCGGAAGTGAAGGTCACCCCAAAGAAGAAGTTCGATAAACCAGTGTATCGTCAGCAAGGTGTAACACCCTCGCTGTCAGTGAACAGTAATCATGGTTACTGTTCATCTCTACTGTTCAAAACTTTTGTCTGATCAACTGGTTCGGTTCAAATTCAAATTCTCCTTTAATATTGTTGCAAGCAAATATGAACCATGGACCTTGATCATCATTGGCCAACTAAAGTCCAGGCCATTTGAATTGAAATTCAAACAAACCCTAAGTGCCTTTTTGATGAATATTAAAAATATGGTGCCAATAAATTTTTTCCAAAAATGTTGGAACCACTTTTATAAAATCCCAAATAATCGTTGGACCATGCCCATGTAATCATTGGTATTTATTGGGCTACTGAAAATTGTAAACAATTAATAACAGTAGCAATTCTAGGCCAATTGCTCATTTAATAATAAAATAAATTAGCAAAAGAGTTTAGAAAAACCCTAAACTTTTTGTGGTACTCTAGGAATATGCTCTACTAATTATGGAACCAAAATGGCATTATATAAAAATGCCTAAGCCATTTAAATAAATGCTAACAGAATTTTACAGAAAAAGAAAAGAACATAAAGGTCACTGGCTATTTGTCGCACGGGGCAAAGCCCACTGGACTGGCCCACCCAGACCTTTTTCCTTTTTCTTCCCCACCCCTCACCTGTCGTCTTCACTGTACCGACCGCGTGGCCATGGCGCGGCTGCACCAGCTCGTCGCCGGGTCGCTGCAGTGGCCTCCTCGGAGGAGATAAGAACGGGGCCATGCCCCCGTGGAGAGGGACATATTCCCCCCCACACCCACATCCCTCTCCCTCCCTTGTGTCACCTCTAACCCGAGCTGCCCGAGCCACCATGGGCACACCTCGCGAGCTTGCGTAGCCACAGTCCACTCCAGCCCTCCCCTCTGTGTCCGTTCGACGCGCCACCCTCGACTTTGTCTGCAGGCGGAAGGATTTGGGCTAGGAGCCACCACGCGGAGCGGATCGAGGCCGTCTTCTTCCTCGGGCCGCCGCTGCGCCGAGCAAATTCCGGCTACAACCGTCCCCCCACAAGCCCATTGCCCCTCCATACGGGATCCCGGTGAGCTTCCGCGCCCCCCTGGCCTCTCCGTTCTCCCCCTGGTGCCCCTCGTCGTCTCCCCGCGTCACCAAGCTCTGGACACCGCCGCGGAAGACGTAGCCGTCACCCTAGTCTATCCTAGCTCACGCCGATGGCACCTGGACGCTCCTGGTGAGCTGCAGGTTAGGCCTGGCTAGCTCACGCTCGAGGAGATACACGGGAGCAGCGACCCCATCTACAACTGGACACAACTGCCGCCGCCGCTCGCCGTTGATGAAGCTCCGGTGCAACCCCGGCGACCCCGCGACCACCAAACGACGCGCGGCCTCCCCCTCTGTCGATTGAGCCCAACCTTGTCCTTCCCCGTGGCCGGAATCGTGCACACGCACGCCGCCGGTGAGTTCATCGTCGCCGGCCTGGACATGGGCCGTTGACAGGTGGCCCCCCCTCTGTCAGTGTTTTGGTTAGCTGCTAATGACCCTCAATGTGTCACTGACAGTGGGCCAGGACACCACTAATTACCATGGGATTATAACAAATAAAATAACCCTTCATGTCTATGACATGTGGGCCCTAGGCCATTTGTTTAAATTAATAAAACTGTTAGTTGTCTCTCACTGACAACTGGGTCCCACCTGTAAAGAATTAAGTTAAAATAAATAAAAATGCTAACAGTCACTGACATGTGGGTCCACTGGATTTTTAGAATTAATAAAACCATTTTTATTTAAATGTGAGGCTGACCAGTGGGACCCACTGGTCAGTTTGACTTGGTCAACCCCCTCTGTGGATAATGTTGGATTTAATATTAAAAGAAATTCAGAAATTCTTTTAAAAATGATTTAAACTTGGAAATTCAATATCTTTTAAACCGTAACTCAGATTCAAAAACTTTATACATGAAAATTGATCAGAAAAGTATAACGAATACGAATACGAATACGCTGTCCGTATGTCTATCACACCCCTCTAACACCACGAACATCGAACCGTCCCCCTTCGGACCGTTTGTCCGATAAACTGTCCGGTACTGTTAGAGTGCCCGGATGAATTTATTCCGAACACGAATGTTTCTCAGAATAGATCAACTAGCATGGATACACCCCCCTTATGTTTGTCCGATACCCACGACACCTCCGGCTGATCCTTCCCCCCCCCCTCCGGACACCTTGTCCGATAATCACCCGGAGCTAGCCGTTCATCCCCGGATGAATTCCTGCTCCGAGCAACGTGCATGGCACTGCGTTAGAACGCCGTTAACATTTCATCCGTCTTGTCATGATCTGTTCGTATATGCTTGCTGTGTATTTACTGTTTCTTCCCCCCCTTAATCTCCCGTAGACCCCGCTGCTGCCATCGACTACACCGCTGCTGAGTACGACTACTTCGTCGACGACCTTACTGCTACCGTCGAGCTTCCAGGCAAGCAGAGCCATTCTCTTCCCCAGATATCGCCTACCTTTTCCGTACTTTCTTGCACTAGGCATTGTTACTTCTGCTGCTACAATTACAATCCTATTCAATTGCATAGCCTGATTTTGTCGCCCCTTGATGTACCTTTCTTATCCTATGTTGCCTATTATAATTATGCATATATTCAGGAGTGAACCCTGCGCATTGTTAGCTAGGACTAGATAGCGGGTCATGATCACTCAAGGGGTGAACACGGATACAATATATACAACTGCACAGGTACGGTACAAAGCAGACACCGCCAAAGGCCCCTATCTGAGTTATGCCTAGTCACCTCAAGTGTGAGCTATCCAGGAGTAATCCTTGTACTCCACTCGAGGCTGATTTTGTCTTGCCGCCATAGGGTCCTGGGCAGCGGTTGTCATTAAAGGTAAGAAGTCGGGCGACCCAACGGTGCCCGCGAGAGGTATATTGTCGGGAACGACAGGGAGGGTACGACCGACGTTACTGGCGTGCTTGGCCCCTGTTTGTATCTCGCGAGAGTTACCAAACCACGAAAGTCGAGCTCTACCAAGAGCACACGGGAGACAAGGTAAGGAGACGGTTCACCTTGTTGGTAACCGCAGTGACTTGGTGGGACGACAGGGCAGGCACCGATGTACTTGTGGACCTGACTGCTGTCGTTGACCGCGGGTCGGTTAAGTCGAGGCAACGATAACGGTTGTCACGCAGGTTAATTAAAATGCTAAATGGTTCGGCGGATGTCTTGAGTAGCCTTTTGGCTTGTACGCACTACCTACACGTGGGACGAGGAGTGTGGGCTCCCCTGCATCGTAGTCTCGTTCGAGGGTCTTCAGACGTGAGCAGTACCGCGGGCTGATTGCCGGGAAGTGGTGTTGTCTTCTCTTGCTTGAGCGGTGTATTTTTATTTGCTTTGATTTTGCCTCACCGGCCAGTCACGCACCGTGCAGGAGTACGTTCGGGTTAGGGTCCAAAGCCCGGCGTACATAGGATATAGTCCGGCGGATGACCTCTCTGTTGATTGCAGAAGGATGGGCTACTTTGTGTCGGATAGCTTTGGTCGAGCGTTCCCTGACAAGGTTCCCGCCACCCTGGAGATCCGAGCGTCGTAGAGTCACGCCAGTGCACCCCTGCAGGGAAGATTAATCTATTCGAATAGCCGTGTCCACGGTAACAGGACGCTTTATGCTGAAGCTGGAACTTACCACTAGAAACTATGAAAGTGCAATATATCGACCAGAGGGGGGGTGAATGGGAGATTTTCAAATTTACTACAGGATTTTTTTTTCTTCAGGACTGAAGCAATCATGAAGCTGAAGAAGTAACCAAAATCATGAAGAAATAAAACTTTGCAGAATGTAATCATTAGGGCAGCACATCATAATGCAACAGAAATAAATCAATTCAGATAAGCAGAAGTGCTTCAGATCCATAGTATGAAGACAAATAGCAGAGGGAGAGCTGAAGCACAGGAAGTCACCATAGATACTGAAGACATAATACTGAAGCTTAAGAGATTGAAGAGATGTCACCAGTAATTGAAGACATTGGTTTGGTAGACCAGTTCAAGTTGCTGTGACAACTCTACGTCTGGTTGGAGAGGCTGAGATTCAACTCAGAAGACATAGTCTTCACCTTGTTCTCCTTGAACTACAGTCCTGAGACTCCGTCCAATAACTCAGGTGAGTCTTCAAGGTAGACTCCCGAAACCTTCACAGACTCAGTCACTCCGGGAAGTCACAATTGCATCTTGACTTCCTCAGACTGAAGACCACTACACCGGCTGGAAGATCACAGTCTTCAAGAGTAAAAAGCTTCGGACCACTCGAACCGGCTTCCTTAGAAATGCTCAACTACTCAGGCTGGTGGTTTTCCACACAAAGGTTCTTCAGTTTCCTCAGAGATGGGTTGCTCTCAAATGACAAGTGTCAGTTTTCCTCTTGGAGCAGCCAACCCACAAATGGGGCAGGGGGTGGCTATTTATAGCCGCGGAGCAACCCGAGGTGAATGGACATAAATGCCCATGCATGCAATTACTCTCATGCCCTCGGAACAGACCGTTGCTAGACAGGTTCTAGCCTCTCACCACGCAACACGTGGCATGGTCAAAGTATTCTCTCTCCAGACTCCTCAACCGAAGTTAGTTACCTCAGTGTCCTGAAGAACAAAGTCTCAGACACATGAGGACCGAACTTCTACTGCAGGAGAAAACTCTTCAGGAGAACTGCACTCGCAGTTTCCAGACTCCTCAACCGAAGACAGATTCCTCAGTGTCCTGAAGAACAACGTCTCAGACACCCGAGGACTGAACTTCTACTGCAGGAGATTTCCTCAGGGTTTTTCTTCAGGATTCCTAACTGAGCACTTCATCGGACCTTCGGAACTCGTTTTCTTCAACCCCTCCAACAGTGCGGTGTTTCCTATGACTCAAGAAATATAAAAAGTCTTAATCGAAGAATACGCTTCAACTTCTTCTTCAGCGCGAACGTCCTCAGGATCGTCTTTAGCTTCAGCTTCAAATGAGCGCTTCAACCGAACGCTTCAGGATCCTGTTTCCTCAGGATTTTGCGCGACTTCATTCTTCAGGAAACGCACCATTTTCTTCAATGTTCCTCAACATTTTGGGGGGTCAAGATTGGTGGTAAAACACCTCATCAGGGACTGTTCTCCTGTGTATAGTCACAACCACATCAGTCCCTTAACCGTTTTGACATCAAACTCCAACACCTCAAGGGGAAGGCACTTGATGCACTTACAATCTCCCCCTTTTTGGTGATTTGATGACAATCAGGTTAAGCTTCAACGGGGGTAAGATTATGAGTTTGAAGAAAGGAAACTTTGAAGAACATTTTTTAACTTTAAACTGAATATAGTGAAGCTCCCCCTGAGGATATACATATAAGTAGAAGAATGTTTAAAATCAAAAGCATTTTGAGGTATTTGAGGAGCTCCCCCTATATCCAGGTATTTTTGTATCAGTGCATGTTCTGAAATGTTTGAGGATTTAACCACCGCACTGATATAGATGTTTGCAGAGACAATCACATGCATATATGATAAATGTGAGAAAATAGCATGAGATAACTGAGAAAAAGTATCAGGCAAACACCAAAATAACAGTTTACAACTCATTACAAAAATATCTGAAGAACGAGAGTTGTAACTGAAGAACCCCATAACTAAGACCCGCTTGAAGACTAACAGACTTCTCCCCCTTTGTCATATAATGAACAAAAAGGGAAAAACTGAAGCTAACGCCCGTTGGTAGTTGCTTCAAGGCTAAGGTGAGTCACGCCTGAGGCAGTCCGTTGCGGTACGAGGGCAGGCAGCTGTGTCTTCAGCTTCTTCAGCAGTCATCTCCTGGTTTGAGGAATAAGGATCCATGGCCGGAGGAGGAGTCGTGCAGCGTCTGAATTGCCTCGGTGGTTTGATTGCTGGAATCGGAGGCTTTTGAAGATCCAACTGTGCAATGTCTTCAGGAGTGAGTACTTCTTTCATCAAGGCATCAAGATGTTGATATGTATGATGAGTATACTGATGTACTTTCTTCACTGAAGAATGTGTCTGAGCCATATAGCTGAGGATCTCAGAAAACTGACGCTTTACCCAGTCATGATTTCTGTCAACTTTCTAATGAAGGCTAATCAGAAGCTCTCGATCAGTCATCACTCGAGCCTGAGTTGTATCCTCAGTTGAAGCATGAGTGCGGGTTTCATCAGTTGTGCGAGACTGAGGATGACGAATATTTCCAGCGAGGGAATTGGTCGGGAGAACTTCTTCATAAAAGAGGCCTTTGCCTTTGTCGTTTGTGGCAATTGTATGCTGAAGCACTTCGACAGGTGGCAGATAGGTCCTGTGATTCGGGTGATCAGGTTGATACTCAATTCTTGTGACTGCGCGGATGAGCTTCATGATCCATGGCGCGTATGGCTTCAGGATGTGTGGATTCTGTGCAGCATCAGCAAGAGTTCTGAAGAAGAAGTCAGGGACGTTGATTGGCCCAGACATGCAGAGGTTGTGAAGGATGTTCTTCATGACGCCAACAACTTCTTCAGCTGAGGATTCATAGCCTTTGATGGGGCAGAAGGTTTTCGCCAGAATCCGATACAATGTACTCGGCAGATACTGAAGCTCAGAGACAGGAAACGTTGTGCGAGCTGGGGCTTCAGGGGCCTGAGGCTTCATGAGCATGTTCATCAGGTCATCGCGAAGAATCTGAGACCGATAGGTGCAGGCCGCAGGGGAAGTGCACTGAGGCAACTCAAGTATCTCAATTGCGTCAGGAACAGTGATGGTGTAGTGATGATGCTCAGTCATCCACTCGAGGGTCCAGGTGTTGATATCTAGAGGATTTCCTGAAACATACAAAGTGGCATAAAACTGAAGCACAAGCTCTTCATTCCAGTGTATGCATTCAGAGCAGAATTGAAGCAGCTTGGCATGATGCAGATCCTGAAGCACATTGTTGAAGCAGGGAAGAGCTTCCATATCCATCAGAGGAATGTGCTTGTGAGGAAACAGTTTGTTTTGCATGTAGAGCACTGAAGCATAGTAGTTCTTCTGAGTGGCAGTCCAGAACCTCAACAGCTTTCGAGGTGGAGCAGAGTGATACGGATTTTGAATCCCCTCTTGAAAGAAACTCATGGCGTTGAAGAAATCAGTAGCATCAAAGCTTGGAGTATCATCAGCTTCAAGGTCACGGAAGAATGGTCGCTTCTGCTTTGGACACAAGGACCGAGCTTGAACTGGGCCTTGAGGTGGGGAAGGCACTTGAGGCACTTCAATCTGAAGAGTAGCTTGAGGATGAGGCGGAGTCGCTGCAGATGCATCAGGCACAGATGTGTTAATGTCCTTGGGGAGACGAGGTGATGTGGCCTGTTCTTCTTCAGAGCCATCCTTCGAGGCTTCAACATTTGTACTGGTTTCTGCTTCAGGAGGGGCAGTTGTGCTTTGGTCGGCTTCAGCTTCAGTTTCAGCAGCAGGTGGGTCTGGCTGAGGATCAGCAGTTGTAGTGTCAGCTGCATCAGTATTAGCAGCAGAATTTGTTGGAGCACAAGAGGCTTCGGGGTTATTAGCATCATACGCTGAGGACGATGCACCAACAGAGGCTTCAGACTGCAGAGAAGTGTCAGGAAGCACCTCGGTCACTGTGTTGGAGTGAGGTTCAGGTGAGAAGACAGTATGAGTGGGTGAGTTTGTCAGCCCATAGTCCTCATCATAGATGCGAGGAGTTCCATCATCCATAATATCAACGTCCATGTCTTCAACCTCAGTGATAACTGGTGGCGGTGGGGACGGTGGAGTTGGAACAAAGGGTGTTGCAGCAGGGGGTGGAGTGAAGACTATTAAGCTGCGCTGAGGATTTTGAGGTGGAGTTGAGGCAGCAGTGATGTGAGTGGTGGTATCAGCAGGCTGTGTTGTGGGAGGAGCTGAGCAAAGGGGTGTAGCATCAATGGGATCCTCAACAGCAGGCTTCTTTGCAGCAGGTGGGGTTGAGGGTTGTGCTTCAGGCGTGCGCTTGAGGCTTTTGGCAGAGGCATCAGCAGGCTGTCGAAGCTTCATCAACTTGGTCATCTGTTGTGAGATCCGTTCCTTGGATTGACCAATATAAGCACGATTGGCAGCGAACTCAATGTTGAGACGTTGAACTTCGCATTGATGCTTAGTAAACTCCTGAGGAGTAACTTCAGTGATAGGTTTCTTCTTGAAGTCACTCTGGACTTTCTTCAGTTTGGCGTTCAACTTTTCTGAAGATCACGTTGATGAATCTCATTTATGAGAAACTGTTGAACATAGAACTTGATGTCTTTCGGAATGTCCAAATCATCAAGCGGAGTGTCAGGCTTAACAGACCAAATTTCAATGTACTCCAAGATCTTCTTGGGATCAAGGAGAAGCGGGATTTCTGAACCCGTTGCTTCAGCTTTGCGTCTGGCCGCAGCACGCACGTATTCAATCTTATCAGCTTCAGTGGCGACGAAGCCGGCCAGATCCTCAAATTCATCTTCATCATCAGAAGATTGAGGAGTATGATGAATGGCGCCACGCATAGAAGTTTTCTTTGGTGAAGGACGAGGGCCCCGTTGAAGAACAGTTTTGGTCTTCAGGTGATGCTGAGGCATTGTGGTTGAGGCCTCAGGAGCACCAGATTCATCAGTGCGTATTCTTGAAGAGGGGGCAGCACCATCTGTTCGTTGACATGAGGAGCCAACAACTTGAGGCTTAGTTGAGGTCTTAGAGAAAGGTTTCATGCCCGGAGCCTTTTTGCGGTGCTGAGGCGGAGGTTGTTGTCTAGGTTGAGACTGATCTTGCGGCGGAATTTGTATTGAAGCAGTCATGTCACGGACCAGATTTTTGACACGGCTGCGAGAGCGTTTGAGGTAAAGCTCATATGCCGCAGGAAAGTCTTCAGGTCTGCGCAGTGTGGTTGGATAAGGAACAACACCAGGAGCTGGTGGAGGTCGAGCCTTGATACCAAAGGTCTTCAGGGGCGGATTGACTGCGAACATTTCCTCATGTTGAGGATTCAGCCATTGGTAGGCCACCCAACGCTTGGCCCATTCTCTTGTGATTTTCTGAACCCGTT